>OW051492.1:9161541-11571861 GCA_932521035.1 Oscheius dolichura | reverse complement strand
CGGTCGGATTCCTCGGCCCTAAAAAGCCGGTCAGATTTTATGGAGGTCTCCTCGGCACTAAAAAGCCGGTCAGATTCCTCGGCCCTAAAAAGCCGGTCAGATTTTATGGAGGTCTCCTCGGCCCTAAAAAGCCGGTCGGATTCCTCGGCCCTAAAAAGCCGGTCAGATTTTATGGAGGTCTCCTCGGCCCTAAAAAGCCGGTCAGATTCCTCGGCCCTAAAAAGCCGGTCGGATTCCTCGGCCCTAAAAAGCCGGTCAGATTTTATGGAGGTCTCCTCGGCCCTAAAAAGCCGGTCAGATTCCTCGGCCCTAAAAAGCCGGTCGGATTCCTCGGCCCTAAAAAGCCGGTCAGATTTTATGGAGGTCTCCTCGGCCCTAAAAAGCCGGTCAGATTCCTCGGCCCTAAAAAGCCGGTCGGATTCCTCGGCCCTAAAAAGCCGGTCAGATTTTATGGAGGTCTCCTCGGCCCTAAAAAGCCGGTCAGATTCCTCGGCCCTAAAAAGCCGGTCGGATTCCTCGGCCCTAAAAAGCCGGTCAGATTTTATGGAGGTCTCCTCGGCACTAAAAAGCCGGTCAGATTCCTCGGCCCTAAAAAGCCGGTCAGATTTTATGGAGGTCTCCTCGGCCCTAAAAAGCCGGTCGGATTCCTCGGCCCTAAAAAGCCGGTCAGATTTTATGGAGGTCTCCTCGGCCCTAAAAAGCCGGTCAGATTCCTCGGCCCTAAAAGCCGGTCGGATTCCTCGGCCCTAAAAAGCCGGTCAGATTTTATGGAGGTCTCCTCGGCCCTAAAAAGCCGGTCAGATTCCTCGGCCCTAAAAAGCCGGTCGGATTCCTCGGCCCTAAAAAGCCGGTCAGATTTTATGGAGGTCTCCTAGGCACTAAAAAGCCGTCAGATTCCTCGGCCCTAAAAAAGCCGGTCAGATTCCTCGGCCCTAAAAAGCCGGTCAGATTCCTCGGCCCTAAAAAGCCGGTCGGATTCCTCGGTCCTAAAAAGCCGGTCAGATTTTATGGAGGTCTCCTCGGCACTAAAAAGCCGGTCAGATTCCTCGGCCCTAAAAGCCGGTCGGATTCCTCGGCCCTAAAAAGCCGGTCAGATTTTATGGAGGTCTCCTCGGCCCTAAAAAGCCGGTCAGATTCCTCGGCCCTAAAAAGCCGGTCAGATTCCTCGGCCCTAAAAAGCCGGTCAGATTCCTCGGCCCTAAAAAGCCGGTCAGATTCCTCGGCCCTAAAAAGCCGGTCGGATTCCTCGGCCCTAAAAAGCCGGTCAGATTTTATGGAGGTCTCCTCGGCACTAAAAAGCCGGTCAGATTCCTCGGCCCTAAAAAGCCGGTCAGATTCCTCGGCCCTAAAAAGCCGGTCGGATTCCTCGGCCCTAAAAAGCCGGCCAGATTCCTCGGCCCTAAAAAGCCGGTCAGATTCCTCGGCCCTAAAATGCCGGTCGGATTCCTCGGCCCTAAAAAGCCGGTCGGATTCCTCGGCCCTAAAAAGCCGGTCAGATTTTATGGAGGTCTCCTCGGCACTAAAAAGCCGGTCAGATTCCTCGGCCCTAAAAAGCCGGTCAGATTCCTCGGCCCTAAAAAGCCGGTCGGATTCGTCGGCCCTAAAAAGCCGGTCGGATTCCTCGGCCCTAAAAAGCCGGTCAGATTTTATGGAGGTCTCCTCGGCCCTAAAAAGCCGGTCAGATTCCTCGGCCCTAAAAAGCCGGTCAGATTCCTCGGCCCTAAAAAGCCGGTCAGATTCCTCGGCCCTAAAAAGCCGGTCAGATTCCTCGGCCCTAAAAAGCCGGTCAGATTCCTCGGCCCTAAAAAGCCGGTCAGATTCCTCGGCCCTAAAAAGCCGGTCAGATTTTATGGAGGTCTCCTCGGCACTAAAAAGCCGGTCAGATTCCTCGGCCCTAAAAAGCCGGTCAGATTCCTCGGCCCTAAAAAGCCGGTCAGATTCCTCGGCCCTAAAAAAGCCGGTCGGATTCCTCGGCCCTAAAAAGCCGGTCAGATTTTATGGAGGTCTCCTCGGCCCTAAAAAGCCGGTCAGATTCCTCGGCCCTAAAAAGCCGGTCAGATTCCTCGGCCCTAAAAAGCCGGTCAGATTCCTCGGCCCTAAAAAGCCGGTCAGATTCCTCGGCCCTAAAAAGCCGGTCAGATTCCTCGGCCCTAAAAAGCCGGTCAGATTCCTCGGCCCTAAAAAGCCGGTCAGATTTTATGGAGGTCTCCTCGGCACTAAAAAGCCGGTCAGATTCCTCGGCCCTAAAAAGCCGGTCAGATTCCTCGGCCCTAAAAAGCCGGTCAGATTCCTCGGCCCTAAAAAGCCGGTCGGATTCCTCGGCCCTAAAAAGCCGGTCAGATTTTATGGAGGTCTCCTCGGCCCTAAAAAGCCGGTCAGATTCCTCGGCCCTAAAAAGCCGGTCGGATTCCTCGGCCCTAAAAAGCCGGTCAGATTTTATGGAGGTCTCCTCGGCCCTAAAAAGCCGGTCAGATTCCTCGGCCCTAAAAAGCCGGTCGGATTCCTCGGCCCTAAAAAGCCGGTCAGATTTTATGGAGGTCTCCTCGGCACTAAAAAGCCGGTCAGATTCCTCGGCCCTAAAAAGCCGGTCAGATTTTATGGAGGTCTCCTCGGCCCTAAAAAGCCGGTCGGATTCCTCGGCCCTAAAAAGCCGGTCAGATTTTATGGAGGTCTCCTCGGCCCTAAAAAGCCGGTCAGATTCCTCGGCCCTAAAAAGCCGGTCGGATTCCTCGGCCCTAAAAAGCCGGTCAGATTTTATGGAGGTCTCCTCGGCCCTAAAAAGCCGGTCAGATTCCTCGGCCCTAAAAAGCCGGTCGGATTCCTCGGCCCTAAAAAGCCGGTCAGATTTTATGGAGGTCTCCTCGGCCCTAAAAAGCCGGTCAGATTCCTCGGCCCTAAAAAGCCGGTCGGATTCCTCGGCCCTAAAAAGCCGGTCAGATTTTATGGAGGTCTCCTAGGCACTAAAAAGCCGGTCAGATTCCTCGGCCCTAAAAAGCCGGTCAGATTCCTCGGCCCTAAAAAGCCGGTCAGATTCCTCGGCCCTAAAAAGCCGGTCGGATTCCTCGGTCCTAAAAAGCCGGTCAGATTTTATGGAGGTCTCCTCGGCACTAAAAAGCCGGTCAGATTCCTCGGCCCTAAAAAGCCGGTCAGATTCCTCGGCCCTAAAAAGCCGGTCAGATTCCTCGGCCCTAAAAAGCCGGTCAGATTCCTCGGCCCTAAAAAGCCAGTCAGATTTTATGGAGGTCTCCTCGGCCCTAAAAAGCCGGTCGGATTCCTCGGCCCTAAAAAGCCGGTCAGATTTTATGGAGGTCTCCTCGGCCCTAAAAAGCCGGTCAGATTCCTCGGCCCTAAAAAGCCGGTCAGATTCCTCGGCCCTAAAAAGCCGGTCGGATTCCTCGGCCCTAAAAAGCCGGTCAGATTTTATGGAGGTCTCCTCGGCACTAAAAAGCCGGTCAGATTCCTCGGCCCTAAAAAGCCGGTCAGATTCCTCGGCCCTAAAAAGCCGGTCAGATTCCTCGGCCCTAAAAAGCCGGTCAGATTCCACGGCCCTAAAAAGCCGGTCAGATTCCTCGGCCCTAAAAAGCCGGTCAGATTCCTCGGCCCTAAAAAGCCGGTCAGATTCCTCGGCCCTAAAAAGCCGGTCAGATTCCTCGGCCCTAAAAAGCCGGTCGGATTCCTGGGCCCTAAAAAGCCGGTCAGATTTTATGGAGGTCTCCTCGGCACTAAAAAGCCGGTCAGATTCCTCGGCCCTAAAAAGCCGGTCAGATTCCTCGGCCCTAAAAAGCCGGTCAGATTCCTCGGCCCTAAAAAGCCGGTCAGATTCCTCGGCCCTAAAAAGCCGGTCGGATTCCTGGGCCCTAAAAAGCCGGTCAGATTTTATGGAGGTCTCCTCGGCACTAAAAAGCCGGTCAGATTCCTCGGCCCTAAAAAGCCGGTCAGATTCCTCGGCCCTAAAAAGCCGGTCAGATTCCTCGGCCCTAAAAAGCCGGTCAGATTCCTCGGCCCTAAAAAGCCGGTCAGATTCCTCGGCCCTAAAAAGCCGGTCAGATTCCTCGGCCCTAAAAAGCCGGTCAGATTCCTCGGCCCTAAAAAGCCGGTCAGATTCCTCGGCCCTAAAAAGCCGGTCGGATTCCTCGGCCCTAAAAAGCCGGTCGGATTCCTCGGCCCTAAAAAGCCGGTCAGATTTTATGGAGGTCTCCTCGGCCCTAAAAAGCCGGTCAGATTCCTCGGCCCTAAAAAGCCGGTCAGATTCCTCGGCCCTAAAAAGCCGGTCAGATTCCTCGGCCCTAAAAAGCCGGTCGGATTCCTCGGCCCTAAAAAGCCGGTCAGATTTTATGGAGGTCTCCTCGGCACTAAAAAGCCGGTCAGATTCCTCGGCCCTAAAAAGCCGGTCAGATTCCTCGGCCCTAAAAAGCCGGTCGGATTCCTCGGCCCTAAAAAGCCGGTCGGATTCCTCGGCCCTAAAAAGCCGGTCAGATTTAATGGAGGTCTCCTCGGCCCTAAAAAGCCGGTCAGATTCCTCGGCCCTAAAAAGCCGGTCAGATTCCTCGGCCCTAAAAAGCCGGTCGGATTCCTCGGCCCTAAAAAGCCGGTCAGATTTTATGGAGGTCTCCTCGGCCCTAAAAAGCCGGTCAGATTCCTCGGCCCTAAAAAGCCGGTCAGATTCCTCGGCCCTAAAAAGCCGGTCGGATTCCTCGGCCCTAAAAAGCCGGTCAGATTTTATGGAGGTCTCCTCGGCACTAAAAAGCCGGTCAGATTCCTCGGCCCTAAAAAGCCGGTCAGATTCCTCGGCCCTAAAAAGCCGGTCGGATTCCTCGGCCCTAAAAAGCCGGTCGGATTCCTCGGCCCTAAAAAGCCGGTCAGATTTTATGGAGGTCTCCTCGGCGCTAAAAAGCCGGTCAGATTCCTCGGCCCTAAAAAGCCGGTCAGATTCCTCGGCCCTAAAAAGCCGGTCGGATTCCTCGGCCCTAAAAAGCCGGTCAGATTTTATGGAGGTCTCCTCGGCGCTAAAAAGCCGGTCAGATTCCTCGGCCCTAAAAAGCCGGTCAGATTCCTCGGCCCTAAAAAGCCGGTCGGATTCCTCGGCCCTAAAAAGCCGGTCAGATTTTATGGAGGTCTCCTCGGCACTAAAAAGCCGGTCAGATTCCTCGGCCCTAAAAAGCCGGTCGGATTCCTCGGCCCTAAAAAGCCGGTCAGATTCCTCGGCCCTAAAAAGCAGGTCGGATTCCTCGGTCCTAAAAAGCCGGTCAGATTTTATGGAGGTCTCCTCGGCACTAAAAAGCCGGTCAGATTCCTCGGCCCTAAAAAGCCGGTCAGATTCCTCGGCCCTAAAAAGCCGGTCAGATTCCTCGGCCCTAAAAAGCCGGTCAGATTCCTCGGCCCTAAAAAGCCGGTCGGATTCCTCGGTCCTAAAAAGCCGGTCAGATTTTATGGAGGTCTCCTCGGCCCTAAAAAGCCGGTCAGATTCCTCGGCCCTAAAAAGCCGGTCAGATTTTATGGAGGTCTCCTCGGCCCTAAAAAGCCGGTCGGATTCCTCGGCCCTAAAAAGCCGGTCAGATTCCTCGGCCCTAAAAAGCCGGTCGGATTCCTCGGCCCTAAAAAGCCGGTCGGATTCCTCGGCCCTAAAAAGCCGGTCAGATTTTATGGAGGTCTCCTCGGCCCTAAAAAGCCGGTCAGATTCCTCGGCCCTAAAAAGCCGGTCAGATTCCTCGGCCCTAAAAAGCCGGTCGGATTCCTCGGCCCTAAAAAGCCGGTCAGATTTTATGGGGGTCTCCTCGGCACTAAAAAGCCGGTCAGATTCCTCGGCCCTAAAAAGCCGGCCAGATTCCTCGCCCTAAAAAGCCGGTCAGATTCCTCGGCCCTAAAATGCCGGTCGGATTCCTCGGCCCTAAAAAGCCGGTCGGATTCCTCGGTCCTAAAAAGCCGGTCAGATTTTATGGAGGTCTCCTCGGCACTAAAAAGCCGGTCAGATTCCTCGGCCCTAAAAAGCCGGTCAGATTCCTCGGCCCTAAAAAGCCGGTCGGATTCCTCGGCCCTAAAAAGCCGGTCAGATTTTATGGAGGTCTCCTCGGCCCTAAAAAGCCGGTAAGATTCCACGGCCCTAAAAAGCGGGTCAGATTCCTCGGCCCTAAAAAGCCGGTCAGATTCCTCGGCCCTAAAAAGCCGGTCAGATTCCTCGGCCCTAAAACGCCGGTCAGATTTTATGGAGGTCTCCTCGGCACTAAAAAGCCGGTCGGATTCCTCGGCCCTAAAAAGCCGGTCAGATTTTATGGAGGTCTCCTCGGCCCTAAAAAGCCGGTCAGATTCCTCGGCCCTAAAAAGCCGGTCAGATTCCTCGGCCCTAAAAAGCCGGTCAGATTCCTCGGCCCTAAAACGCCGGTCAGATTTTATGGAGGTCTCCTCGGCACTAAAAAGCCGGTCGGATTCCTCGGCCCTAAAAAGCCGGTCGGATTTTATGGAGGTCTCCTCGGCCCTAAAAAGCCGGTCGGATTCCTCGGCCCTATAAAGCCGGTCGGATTCCTCGGCCCTAAAAAGCCGGTCGGATTCCTCGGCCCTAAAAAGCCGGTCAGATTTTATGGGGGTCTCCTCGGCACTAAAAAGCCGGTCAGATTCCTCGGCCCTAAAAAGCCGGCCAGATTCCTCGCCCTAAAAAGCCGGTCAGATTCCTCGGCCCTAAAATGCCGGTCGGATTCCTCGGCCCTAAAAAGCCGGTCGGATTCCTCGGCCCTAAAAAGCCGGTCAGATTTTATGGAGGTCTCCTCGGCACTAAAAAGCCGGTCAGATTCCTCGGCCCTAAAAAGCCGGTCAGATTCCTCGGCCCTAAAAAGCCGGTCGGATTCGTCGGCCCTAAAAAGCCGGTCGGATTCCTCGGCCCTAAAAAGCCGGTCAGATTTTATGGAGGTCTCCTCGGCCCTAAAAAGCCGGTCAGATTTTATGGAGGTCTCCTCGGCCCTAAAAAGCCGGTCAGATTCCTCGGCCCTAAAAAGCCGGTCAGATTCCTCGGCCCTAAAAAGCCGGTCAGATTCCTCGGCCCTAAAAAGCCGGTCAGATTCCTCGGCCCTAAAAAGCCGGTCAGATTCCTCGGCCCTAAAAAGCCGGTCAGATTCCTCGGCCCTAAAAAGCCGGTCAGATTTTATGGAGGTCTCCTCGGCACTAAAAAGCCGGTCAGATTCCTCGGCCCTAAAAAGCCGGTCAGATTCCTCGGCCCTAAAAAGCCGGTCAGATTCCTCGGCCCTAAAAAGCCGGTCGGATTCCTCGGCCCTAAAAAGCCGGTCAGATTTTATGGAGGTCTCCTCGGCCCTAAAAAGCCGGTCAGATTCCTCGGCCCTAAAAAGCCGGTCGGATTCCTCGGCCCTAAAAAGCCGGTCAGATTTTATGGAGGTCTCCTCGGCCCTAAAAAGCCGGTCAGATTCCTCGGCCCTAAAAAGCCGGTCGGATTCCTCGGCCCTAAAAAGCCGGTCAGATTTTATGGAGGTCTCCTCGGCACTAAAAAGCCGGTCAGATTCCTCGGCCCTAAAAAGCCGGTCAGATTTTATGGAGGTCTCCTCGGCCCTAAAAAGCCGGTCGGATTCCTCGGCCCTAAAAAGCCGGTCAGATTTTATGGAGGTCTCCTCGGCCCTAAAAAGCCGGTCAGATTCCTCGGCCCTAAAAAGCCGGTCGGATTCCTCGGCCCTAAAAAGCCGGTCAGATTTTATGGAGGTCTCCTCGGCCCTAAAAAGCCGGTCAGATTCCTCGGCCCTAAAAAGCCGGTCGGATTCCTCGGCCCTAAAAAGCCGGTCAGATTTTATGGAGGTCTCCTCGGCCCTAAAAAGCCGGTCAGATTCCTCGGCCCTAAAAAGCCGGTCGGATTCCTCGGCCCTAAAAAGCCGGTCAGATTTTATGGAGGTCTCCTCGGCCCTAAAAAGCCGGTCAGATTCCTCGGCCCTAAAAAGCCGGTCGGATTCCTCGGCCCTAAAAAGCCGGTCAGATTTTATGGAGGTCTCCTCGGCACTAAAAAGCCGGTCAGATTCCTCGGCCCTAAAAAGCCGGTCAGATTTTATGGAGGTCTCCTCGGCCCTAAAAAGCCGGTCGGATTCCTCGGCCCTAAAAAGCCGGTCAGATTTTATGGAGGTCTCCTCGGCCCTAAAAAGCCGGTCAGATTCCTCGGCCCTAAAAAGCCGGTCGGATTCCTCGGCCCTAAAAAGCCGGTCAGATTTTATGGAGGTCTCCTCGGCCCTAAAAAGCCGGTCAGATTCCTCGGCCCTAAAAAGCCGGTCGGATTCCTCGGCCCTAAAAAGCCGGTCAGATTTTATGGAGGTCTCCTAGGCACTAAAAAGCCGGTCAGATTCCTCGGCCCTAAAAAGCCGGTCAGATTCCTCGGCCCTAAAAAGCCGGTCAGATTCCTCGGCCCTAAAAAGCCGGTCGGATTCCTCGGTCCTAAAAAGCCGGTCAGATTTTATGGAGGTCTCCTCGGCACTAAAAAGCCGGTCAGATTCCTCGGCCCTAAAAAGCCGGTCGGATTCCTCGGCCCTAAAAAGCCGGTCAGATTTTATGGAGGTCTCCTCGGCCCTAAAAAGCCGGTCAGATTCCTCGGCCCTAAAAAGCCGGTCAGATTCCTCGGCCCTAAAAAGCCGGTCAGATTCCTCGGCCCTAAAAAGCCGGTCAGATTCCTCGGCCCTAAAAAGCCGGTCGGATTCCTCGGCCCTAAAAAGCCGGTCAGATTTTATGGAGGTCTCCTCGGCACTAAAAAGCCGGTCAGATTCCTCGGCCCTAAAAAGCCGGTCAGATTCCTCGGCCCTAAAAAGCCGGTCGGATTCCTCGGCCCTAAAAAGCCGGCCAGATTCCTCGGCCCTAAAAAGCCGGTCAGATTCCTCGGCCCTAAAATGCCGGTCGGATTCCTCGGCCCTAAAAAGCCGGTCGGATTCCTCGGCCCTAAAAAGCCGGTCAGATTTTATGGAGGTCTCCTCGGCACTAAAAAGCCGGTCAGATTCCTCGGCCCTAAAAAGCCGGTCAGATTCCTCGGCCCTAAAAAGCCGGTCGGATTCGTCGGCCCTAAAAAGCCGGTCGGATTCCTCGGCCCTAAAAAGCCGGTCAGATTTTATGGAGGTCTCCTCGGCCCTAAAAAGCCGGTCAGATTCCTCGGCCCTAAAAAGCCGGTCAGATTCCTCGGCCCTAAAAAGCCGGTCAGATTCCTCGGCCCTAAAAAGCCGGTCAGATTCCTCGGCCCTAAAAAGCCGGTCAGATTCCTCGGCCCTAAAAAGCCGGTCAGATTCCTCGGCCCTAAAAAGCCGGTCAGATTTTATGGAGGTCTCCTCGGCACTAAAAAGCCGGTCAGATTCCTCGGCCCTAAAAAGCCGGTCAGATTCCTCGGCCCTAAAAAGCCGGTCAGATTCCTCGGCCCTAAAAAGCCGGTCGGATTCCTCGGCCCTAAAAAGCCGGTCAGATTTTATGGAGGTCTCCTCGGCCCTAAAAAGCCGGTCAGATTCCTCGGCCCTAAAAAGCCGGTCAGATTCCTCGGCCCTAAAAAGCCGGTCAGATTCCTCGGCCCTAAAAAGCCGGTCAGATTCCTCGGCCCTAAAAAGCCGGTCAGATTCCTCGGCCCTAAAAAGCCGGTCAGATTCCTCGGCCCTAAAAAGCCGGTCAGATTTTATGGAGGTCTCCTCGGCACTAAAAAGCCGGTCAGATTCCTCGGCCCTAAAAAGCCGGTCAGATTCCTCGGCCCTAAAAAGCCGGTCAGATTCCTCGGCCCTAAAAAGCCGGTCGGATTCCTCGGCCCTAAAAAGCCGGTCAGATTTTATGGAGGTCTCCTCGGCCCTAAAAAGCCGGTCAGATTCCTCGGCCCTAAAAAGCCGGTCGGATTCCTCGGCCCTAAAAAGCCGGTCAGATTTTATGGAGGTCTCCTCGGCCCTAAAAAGCCGGTCAGATTCCTCGGCCCTAAAAAGCCGGTCGGATTCCTCGGCCCTAAAAAGCCGGTCAGATTTTATGGAGGTCTCCTCGGCACTAAAAAGCCGGTCAGATTCCTCGGCCCTAAAAAGCCGGTCAGATTTTATGGAGGTCTCCTCGGCCCTAAAAAGCCGGTCGGATTCCTCGGCCCTAAAAAGCCGGTCAGATTTTATGGAGGTCTCCTCGGCCCTAAAAAGCCGGTCAGATTCCTCGGCCCTAAAAAGCCGGTCGGATTCCTCGGCCCTAAAAAGCCGGTCAGATTTTATGGAGGTCTCCTCGGCCCTAAAAAGCCGGTCAGATTCCTCGGCCCTAAAAAGCCGGTCGGATTCCTCGGCCCTAAAAAGCCGGTCAGATTTTATGGAGGTCTCCTCGGCCCTAAAAAGCCGGTCAGATTCCTCGGCCCTAAAAAGCCGGTCGGATTCCTCGGCCCTAAAAAGCCGGTCAGATTTTATGGAGGTCTCCTAGGCACTAAAAAGCCGGTCAGATTCCTCGGCCCTAAAAAGCCGGTCAGATTCCTCGGCCCTAAAAAGCCGGTCAGATTCCTCGGCCCTAAAAAGCCGGTCGGATTCCTCGGTCCTAAAAAGCCGGTCAGATTTTATGGAGGTCTCCTCGGCACTAAAAAGCCGGTCAGATTCCTCGGCCCTAAAAAGCCGGTCAGATTCCTCGGCCCTAAAAAGCCGGTCAGATTCCTCGGCCCTAAAAAGCCGGTCAGATTCCTCGGCCCTAAAAAGCCAGTCAGATTTTATGGAGGTCTCCTCGGCCCTAAAAAGCCGGTCGGATTCCTCGGCCCTAAAAAGCCGGTCAGATTTTATGGAGGTCTCCTCGGCCCTAAAAAGCCGGTCAGATTCCTCGGCCCTAAAAAGCCGGTCAGATTCCTCGGCCCTAAAAAGCCGGTCGGATTCCTCGGCCCTAAAAAGCCGGTCAGATTTTATGGAGGTCTCCTCGGCACTAAAAAGCCGGTCAGATTCCTCGGCCCTAAAAAGCCGGTCAGATTCCTCGGCCCTAAAAAGCCGGTCAGATTCCTCGGCCCTAAAAAGCCGGTCAGATTCCACGGCCCTAAAAAGCCGGTCAGATTCCTCGGCCCTAAAAAGCCGGTCAGATTCCTCGGCCCTAAAAAGCCGGTCAGATTCCTCGGCCCTAAAAAGCCGGTCAGATTCCTCGGCCCTAAAAAGCCGGTCGGATTCCTGGGCCCTAAAAAGCCGGTCAGATTTTATGGAGGTCTCCTCGGCACTAAAAAGCCGGTCAGATTCCTCGGCCCTAAAAAGCCGGTCAGATTCCTCGGCCCTAAAAAGCCGGTCAGATTCCTCGGCCCTAAAAAGCCGGTCAGATTCCTCGGCCCTAAAAAGCCGGTCGGATTCCTGGGCCCTAAAAAGCCGGTCAGATTTTATGGAGGTCTCCTCGGCACTAAAAAGCCGGTCAGATTCCTCGGCCCTAAAAAGCCGGTCAGATTCCTCGGCCCTAAAAAGCCGGTCAGATTCCTCGGCCCTAAAAAGCCGGTCAGATTCCTCGGCCCTAAAAAGCCGGTCAGATTCCTCGGCCCTAAAAAGCCGGTCAGATTCCTCGGCCCTAAAAAGCCGGTCAGATTCCTCGGCCCTAAAAAGCCGGTCAGATTCCTCGGCCCTAAAAAGCCGGTCGGATTCCTCGGCCCTAAAAAGCCGGTCGGATTCCTCGGCCCTAAAAAGCCGGTCAGATTTTATGGAGGTCTCCTCGGCCCTAAAAAGCCGGTCAGATTCCTCGGCCCTAAAAAGCCGGTCAGATTCCTCGGCCCTAAAAAGCCGGTCAGATTCCTCGGCCCTAAAAAGCCGGTCGGATTCCTCGGCCCTAAAAAGCCGGTCAGATTTTATGGAGGTCTCCTCGGCCCTAAAAAGCCGGTCAGATTCCTCGGCCCTAAAAAGCCGGTCGGATTCCTCGGCCCTAAAAAGCCGGTCAGATTTTATGGAGGTCTCCTAGGCACTAAAAAGCCGGTCAGATTCCTCGGCCCTAAAAAGCCGGTCAGATTCCTCGGCCCTAAAAAGCCGGTCAGATTCCTCGGCCCTAAAAAGCCGGTCGGATTCCTCGGTCCTAAAAAGCCGGTCAGATTTTATGGAGGTCTCCTCGGCACTAAAAAGCCGGTCAGATTCCTCGGCCCTAAAAAGCCGGTCAGATTCCTCGGCCCTAAAAAGCCGGTCAGATTCCTCGGCCCTAAAAAGCCGGTCAGATTCCTCGGCCCTAAAAAGCCAGTCAGATTTTATGGAGGTCTCCTCGGCCCTAAAAAGCCGGTCGGATTCCTCGGCCCTAAAAAGCCGGTCAGATTTTATGGAGGTCTCCTCGGCCCTAAAAAGCCGGTCAGATTCCTCGGCCCTAAAAAGCCGGTCAGATTCCTCGGCCCTAAAAAGCCGGTCGGATTCCTCGGCCCTAAAAAGCCGGTCAGATTTTATGGAGGTCTCCTCGGCACTAAAAAGCCGGTCAGATTCCTCGGCCCTAAAAAGCCGGTCAGATTCCTCGGCCCTAAAAAGCCGGTCAGATTCCTCGGCCCTAAAAAGCCGGTCAGATTCCACGGCCCTAAAAAGCCGGTCAGATTCCTCGGCCCTAAAAAGCCGGTCAGATTCCTCGGCCCTAAAAAGCCGGTCAGATTCCTCGGCCCTAAAAAGCCGGTCAGATTCCTCGGCCCTAAAAAGCCGGTCGGATTCCTGGGCCCTAAAAAGCCGGTCAGATTTTATGGAGGTCTCCTCGGCACTAAAAAGCCGGTCAGATTCCTCGGCCCTAAAAAGCCGGTCAGATTCCTCGGCCCTAAAAAGCCGGTCAGATTCCTCGGCCCTAAAAAGCCGGTCAGATTCCTCGGCCCTAAAAAGCCGGTCGGATTCCTGGGCCCTAAAAAGCCGGTCAGATTTTATGGAGGTCTCCTCGGCACTAAAAAGCCGGTCAGATTCCTCGGCCCTAAAAAGCCGGTCAGATTCCTCGGCCCTAAAAAGCCGGTCAGATTCCTCGGCCCTAAAAAGCCGGTCAGATTCCTCGGCCCTAAAAAGCCGGTCAGATTCCTCGGCCCTAAAAAGCCGGTCAGATTCCTCGGCCCTAAAAAGCCGGTCAGATTCCTCGGCCCTAAAAAGCCGGTCAGATTCCTCGGCCCTAAAAAGCCGGTCGGATTCCTCGGCCCTAAAAAGCCGGTCGGATTCCTCGGCCCTAAAAAGCCGGTCAGATTTTATGGAGGTCTCCTCGGCCCTAAAAAGCCGGTCAGATTCCTCGGCCCTAAAAAGCCGGTCAGATTCCTCGGCCCTAAAAAGCCGGTCAGATTCCTCGGCCCTAAAAAGCCGGTCGGATTCCTCGGCCCTAAAAAGCCGGTCAGATTTTATGGAGGTCTCCTCGGCACTAAAAAGCCGGTCAGATTCCTCGGCCCTAAAAAGCCGGTCAGATTCCTCGGCCCTAAAAAGCCGGTCGGATTCCTCGGCCCTAAAAAGCCGGTCGGATTCCTCGGCCCTAAAAAGCCGGTCAGATTTTATGGAGGTCTCCTCGGCCCTAAAAAGCCGGTCAGATTCCTCGGCCCTAAAAAGCCGGTCAGATTCCTCGGCCCTAAAAAGCCGGTCGGATTCCTCGGCCCTAAAAAGCCGGTCAGATTTTATGGAGGTCTCCTCGGCCCTAAAAAGCCGGTCAGATTCCTCGGCCCTAAAAAGCCGGTCAGATTCCTCGGCCCTAAAAAGCCGGTCGGATTCCTCGGCCCTAAAAAGCCGGTCAGATTTTATGGAGGTCTCCTCGGCACTAAAAAGCCGGTCAGATTCCTCGGCCCTAAAAAGCCGGTCAGATTCCTCGGCCCTAAAAAGCCGGTCGGATTCCTCGGCCCTAAAAAGCCGGTCGGATTCCTCGGCCCTAAAAAGCCGGTCAGATTTTATGGAGGTCTCCTCGGCGCTAAAAAGCCGGTCAGATTCCTCGGCCCTAAAAAGCCGGTCAGATTCCTCGGCCCTAAAAAGCCGGTCGGATTCCTCGGCCCTAAAAAGCCGGTCAGATTTTATGGAGGTCTCCTCGGCGCTAAAAAGCCGGTCAGATTCCTCGGCCCTAAAAAGCCGGTCAGATTCCTCGGCCCTAAAAAGCCGGTCGGATTCCTCGGCCCTAAAAAGCCGGTCAGATTTTATGGAGGTCTCCTCGGCACTAAAAAGCCGGTCAGATTCCTCGGCCCTAAAAAGCCGGTCGGATTCCTCGGCCCTAAAAAGCCGGTCAGATTCCTCGGCCCTAAAAAGCAGGTCGGATTCCTCGGTCCTAAAAAGCCGGTCAGATTTTATGGAGGTCTCCTCGGCACTAAAAAGCCGGTCAGATTCCTCGGCCCTAAAAAGCCGGTCAGATTCCTCGGCCCTAAAAAGCCGGTCAGATTCCTCGGCCCTAAAAAGCCGGTCAGATTCCTCGGCCCTAAAAAGCCGGTCGGATTCCTCGGTCCTAAAAAGCCGGTCAGATTTTATGGAGGTCTCCTCGGCCCTAAAAAGCCGGTCAGATTCCTCGGCCCTAAAAAGCCGGTCAGATTTTATGGAGGTCTCCTCGGCCCTAAAAAGCCGGTCGGATTCCTCGGCCCTAAAAAGCCGGTCAGATTCCTCGGCCCTAAAAAGCCGGTCGGATTCCTCGGCCCTAAAAAGCCGGTCGGATTCCTCGGCCCTAAAAAGCCGGTCAGATTTTATGGAGGTCTCCTCGGCCCTAAAAAGCCGGTCAGATTCCTCGGCCCTAAAAAGCCGGTCAGATTCCTCGGCCCTAAAAAGCCGGTCGGATTCCTCGGCCCTAAAAAGCCGGTCAGATTTTATGGAGGTCTCCTCGGCCCTAAAAAGCCGGTCAGATTCCTCGGCCCTAAAAAGCCGGTCAGATTCCTCGGCCCTAAAAAGCCGGTCGGATTCCTCGGCCCTAAAAAGCCGGTCAGATTTTATGGAGGTCTCCTCGGCACTAAAAAGCCGGTCAGATTCCTCGGCCCTAAAAAGCCGGTCAGATTCCTCGGCCCTAAAAAGCCGGTCGGATTCCTCGGCCCTAAAAAGCCGGTCGGATTCCTCGGCCCTAAAAAGCCGGTCAGATTTTATGGAGGTCTCCTCGGCGCTAAAAAGCCGGTCAGATTCCTCGGCCCTAAAAAGCCGGTCAGATTCCTCGGCCCTAAAAAGCCGGTCGGATTCCTCGGCCCTAAAAAGCCGGTCAGATTTTATGGAGGTCTCCTCGGCGCTAAAAAGCCGGTCAGATTCCTCGGCCCTAAAAAGCCGGTCAGATTCCTCGGCCCTAAAAAGCCGGTCGGATTCCTCGGCCCTAAAAAGCCGGTCAGATTTTATGGAGGTCTCCTCGGCCCTAAAAAGCCGGTCAGATTCCTCGGCCCTAAAAAGCCGGTCAGATTCCTCGGCCCTAAAAAGCCGGTCAGATTCCTCGGCCCTAAAAAGCCGGTCGGATTCCTCGGCCCTAAAAAGCCGGTCAGATTTTATGGAGGTCTCCTCGGCACTAAAAAGCCGGTCAGATTCCTCGGCCCTAAAAAGCCGGTCAGATTCCTCGGCTCTAAAAAGCCGGTCGGATTCCTCGGCCCTAAAAAGCCGGTCGGATTCCTCGGCCCTAAAAAGCCGGTCAGATTTTATGGAGGTCTCCTCGGCCCTAAAAAGCCGGTCAGATTCCTCGGCCCTAAAAAGCCGGTCAGATTCCTCGGCCCTAAAAAGCCGGTCGGATTCCTCGGCCCTAAAAAGCCGGTCAGATTTTATGGAGGTCTCCTCGGCCCTAAAAAGCCGGTCAGATTCCTCGGCCCTAAAAAGCCGGTCAGATTCCTCGGCCCTAAAAAGCCGGTCGGATTCCTCGGCCCTAAAAAGCCGGTCAGATTTTATGGAGGTCTCCTCGGCACTAAAAAGCCGGTCAGATTCCTCGGCCCTAAAAAGCCGGTCAGATTCCTCGGCCCTAAAAAGCCGGTCGGATTCCTCGGCCCTAAAAAGCCGGTCGGATTCCTCGGCCCTAAAAAGCCGGTCAGATTTTATGGAGGTCTCCTCGGCGCTAAAAAGCCGGTCAGATTCCTCGGCCCTAAAAAGCCGGTCAGATTCCTCGGCCCTAAAAAGCCGGTCGGATTCCTCGGCCCTAAAAAGCCGGTCAGATTTTATGGAGGTCTCCTCGGCGCTAAAAAGCCGGTCAGATTCCTCGGCCCTAAAAAGCCGGTCAGATTCCTCGGCCCTAAAAAGCCGGTCGGATTCCTCGGCCCTAAAAAGCCGGTCAGATTTTATGGAGGTCTCCTCGGCACTAAAAAGCCGGTCAGATTCCTCGGCCCTAAAAAGCCGGTCAGATTCCTCGGCCCTAAAAAGCCGGTCAGATTCCTCGGCCCTAAAAAGCCGGTCGGATTCCTCGGTCCTAAAAAGCCGGTCAGATTTTATGGAGGTCTCCTCGGCACTAAAAAGCCGGTCAGATTCCTCGGCCCTAAAAAGCCGGTCAGATTCCTCGGCCCTAAAAAGCCGGTCAGATTCCTCGGCCCTAAAAAGCCGGTCAGATTCCTCGGCCCTAAAAAGCCGGTCGGATTCCTCGGTCCTAAAAAGCCGGTCAGATTTTATGGAGGTCTCCTCGGCCCTAAAAAGCCGGTCAGATTCCTCGGCCCTAAAAAGCCGGTCAGATTTTATGGAGGTCTCCTCGGCCCTAAAAAGCCGGTCGGATTCCTCGGCCCTAAAAAGCCGGTCGGATTCCTCGGCCCTAAAAAGCCGGTCAGATTCCACGGCCCTAAAAAGCCGGTCAGATTCCTCGGCCCTAAAAAGCCGGTCAGATTCCTCGGCCCTAAAAAGCCGGTCAGATTTTATGGAGGTCTCCTCGGCCCTAAAAAGCCTTCGTGTCCACCAGCAAAAACCGAATGCTCCTTCGTGTCCACCAGCTAAAAACGGAACGCTCTCTTTGAAGCCACCAGCAAAAACCGAATGCTCCTTCGTGTCCACCAGCTAAAAACGGAATGCTCCTCCGTGTCCACCAGCTAAAAACGGAATGCTCCTTCGTGTCCACCAGCTAAAAACGGAACGCTCTCTTTGAAGCCACCAGCTAAAAACGGAATGCTCCTTCGTGTCCACCAGCTAAAAACGGAATGCTCCTTCGTGTCCACCAGCTAAAAACGGAATGCTCCTTCGTGTCCACCAGCTAAAAACGGAATGCTCCTTCGTGTCCACCAGCTAAAAACGGAATGCTCCTCCGTGTCCACCAGCTAAAAACGGAATGCTCCTTCGTGTCCACCAGATAAAAACGGAACGCTCTCTTTGAAGCCACCAGCTAAAAACGGTATGCTCCTTCGTGTCCACCAGATAAAAACGGAACGCTCTTTTTGAGGCCACCAGCTAAAAACGGAATGCTCCTTCATGTCCACCAGCTAAAAACGGAATGCTCCTTCGTGTCCACCAGCTAAAAACGGAACGCTCTTTTTGAGGCCACCAGCTAAAAACGGAATGCTCCTTCGTGTCCACCAGCTAAAAACGGAATGCTCCTTCGTGTCCACCAGCTAAAAACGGAATGCTCCTTCGTGTCCACCAGCTAAAAACGGAACGCTCTTTTTGAAGCCACCAGCTAAAAACGGAATGCTCCTTCGTGTCCACCAGCTAAAAACGGAATGCTCCTTCGTGTCCACCAGCTAAAAACGGAATGCTCTCTTTGAAGCCACCAGCTAAAAACGGAATGCTCCTCCGTGTCCACCAGCTAAAAACGGAATGCTCCTTCGTGTCCACCAGCTAAAAACGGAATGCTCCTCCGTGTCCACCAGCTAAAAACGGAATGCTCCTTCGTGTCCACCAGCTAAAAACGGAATGCTCCTTCGTGTCCACCAGCTAAAAACGGAATGCTCCTTCGTGTCCACCAGCTAAAAACGGAATGCTCTCTTTGAAGCCACCAGCTAAAAACGGAATGCTCCTTCGTGTCCACCAGCTAAAAACGGAACGCTCTTTTTGAAGCCACCAGCTAAAAACGGTATGCTCCTTCGTGTCCACCAGCTAAAAACGGAATGCTCCTCCGTGTCCACCAGCTAAAAACGGAATGCTCCTTCATGTCCACCAGCTAAAAACGGAATGCTCCTCCGTGTCCACCAGCTAAAAACGGAATGCTCCTTCGTGTCCACCAGCTAAAAACGGAATGCTCCTTCGTGTCCACCAGCTAAAAACGGAATGCTCCTTCGTGTCCACCAGCTAAAAACGGAATGCTCTCTTTGAAGCCACCAGCTAAAAACGGAATGCTCCTTCGTGTCCACCAGCTAAAAACGGAACGCTCTCTTTGAAGCCACCAGCTAAAAACGGAATGCTCCTCCGTGTCCACCAGCTAAAAACGGAATGCTCCTTCGTGTCCACCAGCTAAAAACGGAATGCTCCTCCGTGTCCACCAGCTAAAAACGGAATGCTCTTGTTGAAACCACCAGCTAAAAACGGAATGCTCCTTCGTGTCCACCAGCTAAAAACGGAATGCTCCTCCGTGTCCACCAGCTAAAAACGGAATGCTCCTTCGTGTCCACCAGCTAAAAACGGAATGCTCCTCCGTGTCCACCAGCTAAAAACGGAATGCTCCTTCGTGTCCACCAGCTAAAAACGGAATGCTCCTTCGTGTCCACCAGCTAAAAACGGAATGCTCTCTTTGAAGCCACCAGCTAAAAACGGAATGCTCCTCCGTGTCCACCAGCTAAAAACGGAATGCTCCTTCGTGTCCACCAGCTAAAAACGGAATGCTCCTCCGTGTCCACCAGCTAAAAACGGAATGCTCCTTCGTGTCCACCAGCTAAAAACGGAATGCTCCTTCGTGTCCACCAGCTAAAAACGGAATGCTCCTTCGTGTCCACCAGCTAAAAACGGAATGCTCTCTTTGAAGCCACCAGCTAAAAACGGAATGCTCCTTCGTGTCCACCAGCTAAAAACGGAACGCTCTTTTTGAAGCCACCAGCTAAAAACGGTATGCTCCTTCGTGTCCACCAGCTAAAAACGGAATGCTCCTCCGTGTCCACCAGCTAAAAACGGAATGCTCCTTCATGTCCACCAGCTAAAAACGGAATGCTCCTCCGTGTCCACCAGCTAAAAACGGAATGCTCCTTCGTGTCCACCAGCTAAAAACGGAACGCTCTTTTTGAGGCCACCAGCTAAAAACGGAATGCTCCTTCGTGTCCACCAGCTAAAAACGGAATGCTCCTTCGTGTCCACCAGCTAAAAACGGAATGCTCCTTCGTGTCCACCAGCTAAAAACGGAACGCTCTTTTTGAAGCCACCAGCTAAAAACGGAATGCTCCTTCGTGTCCACCAGCTAAAAACGGAATGCTCCTTCGTGTCCACCAGCTAAAAACGGAATGCTCTCTTTGAAGCCACCAGCTAAAAACGGAATGCTCCTCCGTGTCCACCAGCTAAAAACGGAATGCTCCTTCGTGTCCACCAGCTAAAAACGGAATGCTCCTCCGTGTCCACCAGCTAAAAACGGAATGCTCCTTCGTGTCCACCAGCTAAAAACGGAATGCTCCTTCGTGTCCACCAGCTAAAAACGGAATGCTCCTTCGTGTCCACCAGCTAAAAACGGAATGCTCTCTTTGAAGCCACCAGCTAAAAACGGAATGCTCCTTCGTGTCCACCAGCTAAAAACGGAACGCTCTTTTTGAAGCCACCAGCTAAAAACGGTATGCTCCTTCGTGTCCACCAGCTAAAAACGGAATGCTCCTCCGTGTCCACCAGCTAAAAACGGAATGCTCCTTCATGTCCACCAGCTAAAAACGGAATGCTCCTCCGTGTCCACCAGCTAAAAACGGAATGCTCCTTCGTGTCCACCAGCTAAAAACGGAACGCTCTCTTTGAAGCCACCAGCTAAAAACGGAATGCTCCTCCGTGTCCACCAGCTAAAAACGGAATGCTCCTTCGTGTCCACCAGCTAAAAACGGAATGCTCCTTCGTGTCCACCAGCTAAAAACGGAATGCTCCTTCGTGTCCACCAGCTAAAAACGGAATGCTCCTTCGTGTCCACCAGCTAAAAACGGAATGCTCTCTTTGAAGCCACCAGCTAAAAACGGAATGCTCCTTCGTGTCCACCAGCTAAAAACGGAACGCTCTTTTTGAAGCCACCAGCTAAAAACGGTATGCTCCTTCGTGTCCACCAGCTAAAAACGGAATGCTCCTCCGTGTCCACCAGCTAAAAACGGAATGCTCCTTCATGTCCACCAGCTAAAAACGGAATGCTCCTCCGTGTCCACCAGCTAAAAACGGAATGCTCCTTCGTGTCCACCAGCTAAAAACGGAATGCTCCTTCGTGTCCACCAGCTAAAAACGGAATGCTCCTTCGTGTCCACCAGCTAAAAACGGAATGCTCTCTTTGAAGCCACCAGCTAAAAACGGAATGCTCCTTCGTGTCCACCAGCTAAAAACGGAACGCTCTCTTTGAAGCCACCAGCTAAAAACGGAATGCTCCTCCGTGTCCACCAGCTAAAAACGGAATGCTCCTTCGTGTCCACCAGCTAAAAACGGAATGCTCCTCCGTGTCCACCAGCTAAAAACGGAATGCTCTTGTTGAAACCACCAGCTAAAAACGGAATGCTCCTTCGTGTCCACCAGCTAAAAACGGAATGCTCCTCCGTGTCCACCAGCTAAAAACGGAATGCTCCTTCGTGTCCACCAGCTAAAAACGGAATGCTCCTCCGTGTCCACCAGCTAAAAACGGAATGCTCCTTCGTGTCCACCAGCTAAAAACGGAATGCTCCTTCGTGTCCACCAGCTAAAAACGGAATGCTCTCTTTGAAGCCACCAGCTAAAAACGGAATGCTCCTCCGTGTCCACCAGCTAAAAACGGAATGCTCCTTCGTGTCCACCAGCTAAAAACGGAATGCTCCTCCGTGTCCACCAGCTAAAAACGGAATGCTCCTTCGTGTCCACCAGCTAAAAACGGAATGCTCCTTCGTGTCCACCAGCTAAAAACGGAATGCTCCTTCGTGTCCACCAGCTAAAAACGGAATGCTCTCTTTGAAGCCACCAGCTAAAAACGGAATGCTCCTTCGTGTCCACCAGCTAAAAACGGAACGCTCTTTTTGAAGCCACCAGCTAAAAACGGTATGCTCCTTCGTGTCCACCAGCTAAAAACGGAATGCTCCTCCGTGTCCACCAGCTAAAAACGGAATGCTCCTTCATGTCCACCAGCTAAAAACGGAATGCTCCTCCGTGTCCACCAGCTAAAAACGGAATGCTCCTTCGTGTCCACCAGCTAAAAACGGAACGCTCTTTTTGAGGCCACCAGCTAAAAACGGAATGCTCCTTCGTGTCCACCAGCTAAAAACGGAATGCTCCTTCGTGTCCACCAGCTAAAAACGGAATGCTCCTTCGTGTCCACCAGCTAAAAACGGAACGCTCTTTTTGAAGCCACCAGCTAAAAACGGAATGCTCCTTCGTGTCCACCAGCTAAAAACGGAATGCTCCTTCGTGTCCACCAGCTAAAAACGGAATGCTCTCTTTGAAGCCACCAGCTAAAAACGGAATGCTCCTCCGTGTCCACCAGCTAAAAACGGAATGCTCCTTCGTGTCCACCAGCTAAAAACGGAATGCTCCTTCGTGTCCACCAGCTAAAAACGGAATGCTCCTTCGTGTCCACCAGCTAAAAACGGAATGCTCTCTTTGAAGCCACCAGCTAAAAACGGAATGCTCCTTCGTGTCCACCAGCTAAAAACGGAACGCTCTTTTTGAAGCCACCAGCTAAAAACGGTATGCTCCTTCGTGTCCACCAGCTAAAAACGGAATGCTCCTCCGTGTCCACCAGCTAAAAACGGAATGCTCCTTCATGTCCACCAGCTAAAAACGGAATGCTCCTCCGTGTCCACCAGCTAAAAACGGAATGCTCCTTCGTGTCCACCAGCTAAAAACGGAACGCTCTCTTTGAAGCCACCAGCTAAAAACGGAATGCTCCTCCGTGTCCACCAGCTAAAAACGGAATGCTCCTTCGTGTCCACCAGCTAAAAACGGAATGCTCCTCCGTGTCCACCAGCTAAAAACGGAATGCTCTTGTTGAAACCACCAGCTAAAAACGGAATGCTCCTTCGTGTCCACCAGCTAAAAACGGAATGCTCCTCCGTGTCCACCAGCTAAAAACGGAATGCTCCTTCGTGTCCACC
Source organism: Oscheius dolichura (assembly GCA_932521035.1). Classification (NCBI taxonomy): domain Eukaryota; kingdom Metazoa; phylum Nematoda; class Chromadorea; order Rhabditida; family Rhabditidae; genus Oscheius; species Oscheius dolichura. The sequence goes on along the minus strand of OW051492.1, from coordinate 11,549,906 downwards.
AGCTAAAAACGGAATGCTCCTCCGTGTCCACCAGCTAAAAACGGAATGCTCCTTCGTGTCCACCAGCTAAAAACGGAATGCTCCTTCGTGTCCACCAGCTAAAAACGGAATGCTCTCTTTGAAGCCACCAGCTAAAAACGGAATGCTCCTCCGTGTCCACCAGCTAAAAACGGAATGCTCCTTCGTGTCCACCAGCTAAAAACGGAATGCTCCTCCGTGTCCACCAGCTAAAAACGGAATGCTCCTTCGTGTCCACCAGCTAAAAACGGAATGCTCCTTCGTGTCCACCAGCTAAAAACGGAATGCTCCTTCGTGTCCACCAGCTAAAAACGGAATGCTCTCTTTGAAGCCACCAGCTAAAAACGGAATGCTCCTTCGTGTCCACCAGCTAAAAACGGAACGCTCTTTTTGAAGCCACCAGCTAAAAACGGTATGCTCCTTCGTGTCCACCAGCTAAAAACGGAATGCTCCTCCGTGTCCACCAGCTAAAAACGGAATGCTCCTTCATGTCCACCAGCTAAAAACGGAATGCTCCTCCGTGTCCACCAGCTAAAAACGGAATGCTCCTTCGTGTCCACCAGCTAAAAACGGAACGCTCTCTTTGAAGCCACCAGCTAAAAACGGAATGCTCCTCCGTGTCCACCAGCTAAAAACGGAATGCTCCTTCGTGTCCACCAGCTAAAAACGGAATGCTCCTCCGTGTCCACCAGCTAAAAACGGAATGCTCTTGTTGAAACCACCAGCTAAAAACGGAATGCTCCTTCGTGTCCACCAGCTAAAAACGGAATGCTCCTCCGTGTCCACCAGCTAAAAACGGAATGCTCCTTCGTGTCCACCAGCTAAAAACGGAATGCTCCTCCGTGTCCACCAGCTAAAAACGGAATGCTCCTTCGTGTCCACCAGCTAAAAACGGAATGCTCCTTCGTGTCCACCAGCTAAAAACGGAATGCTCCTTCGTGTCCACCAGCTAAAAACGGAATGCTCTCTTTGAAGCCACCAGCTAAAAACGGAATGCTCCTTCGTGTCCACCAGCTAAAAACGGAACGCTCTTTTTGAAGCCACCAGCTAAAAACGGTATGCTCCTTCGTGTCCACCAGCTAAAAACGGAATGCTCCTCCGTGTCCACCAGCTAAAAACGGAATGCTCCTTCATGTCCACCAGCTAAAAACGGAATGCTCCTCCGTGTCCACCAGCTAAAAACGGAATGCTCCTTCGTGTCCACCAGCTAAAAACGGAACGCTCTCTTTGAAGCCACCAGCTAAAAACGGAATGCTCCTCCGTGTCCACCAGCTAAAAACGGAATGCTCCTTCGTGTCCACCAGCTAAAAACGGAATGCTCCTCCGTGTCCACCAGCTAAAAACGGAATGCTCCTTCGTGTCCACCAGCTAAAAACGGAATGCTCCTTCGTGTCCACCAGCTAAAAACTGAATGCTCTCTTTGAAGCCACAAGCTAAAAACGGAATGCTCCTTCGTGTCCACCAGCTAAAAACGGAACGCTCTTTTTGAAGCCACCAGCTAAAAACGGAATGCTCCTTCGTGTCCACCAGCTAAAAACGGAATGCTCCTTCGTGTCCACCAGCTAAAAACGGAATGCTCCTTCGTGTCCACCAGCTAAAAACGGAATGCTCCTTCGTGTCCACCAGCTAAAAACGGAATGCTCCTCCGTGTCCACCAGCTAAAAACGGAATGCTCCTTCGTGTCCACCAGCTAAAAACGGAATGATCCTCCGTGTCCACCAGCTAAAAACGGAATGCTCCTTCGTGTCCACCAGCAAAAAACGGAATGCTCCTCCGTGTCCACCAGCTAAAAACGGAATGCTCCTCCGTGTCCACCAGCTAAAAACGGAATGCTCCTTCGTGTCCACCAGCTAAAAACGGAACGCTCTCTTTGAAGCCACCAGCTAAAAGCGGAATGCTCCTCCGTGTCCACCAGCTAAAAACGGAATGCTCCTTCGTGTCCACCAGCTAAAAACGGAATGCTCCTTCGTGTCCACCAGCTAAAAACGGAACGCTCTCTTTGAAGCCACCAGCTAAAAGCGGAATGCTCCTCCGTGTCCACCAGCTAAAAACGGAATGCTCCTCCGTGTCCACCAGCTAAAAACGGAATGCTCCTTCGTGTCCACCAGCTAAAAACGGAATGCTCCTTCGTGTCCACCAGCTAAAAACGGAATGCTCTCTTTGAAGCCACCAGCTAAAAACGGAATGCTCCTTCGTGTCCACCAGCTAAAAACGGAACGCTCTTTTTGAAGCCACCAGCTAAAAACGGAATGCTCCTTCGTGTCCACCAGCTAAAAACGGAATGCTCCTTCGTGTCCACCAGCTAAAAACGGAATGCTCTCTTTGAAGCCACCAGCTAAAAACGGAATGCTCCTTCGTGTCCACCAGCTAAAAACGGAATGCTCCTTCGTGTCCACCAGCTAAAAACGGAATGCTCTCTTTGAAGCCACCAGCTAAAAACGGAATGCTCCTTCGTGTCCACCAGCTAAAAACAGAATGCTCCCTCGTGTCCACCAGCTAAAAACGGAACGCTCTTTTTGAAGCCACCAGCTAAAAACGGAATGCTCCTTCGTGTCCACCAGCTAAAAACGGAATGCTCCTTCGTGTCCACCAGCTAAAAACGGAATGCTCTCTTTGAAGCCACCAGCTAAAAACGGAACGCTCCTTCGTGTCCACCAGTTAAAAACGGAATGCTCCTCCGTGTCCACCAGCTAAAAACGGAACGCTCTCTTTGAAGCCACCAGCTAAAAACGGAATGCTCCTTCGTGTCCACCAGCTAAAAACGGAACGCTCCTTCGTGTCCACCAGCTAAAAACGGAATGCTCTCTTTGAAGCCACCAGCTAAAAACGGAATGCTCCTTCGTGTCCACCAGCTAAAAACAGAATGCTCCCTCGTGTCCACCAGCTAAAAACGGAACGCTCTTTTTGAAGCCACCAGCTAAAAACGGAATGCTCCTTCGTGTCCACCAGCTAAAAACGGAATGCTCCTTCGTGTCCACCAGCTAAAAACGGAATGCTCTCTTTGAAGCCACCAGCTAAAAACGGAACGCTCCTTCGTGTCCACCAGTTAAAAACGGAATGCTCCTCCGTGTCCACCAGCTAAAAACGGAATGCTCCTTCGTGTCCACCAGCTAAAAACGGAATGCTCCTCCGTGTCCACCAGCTAAAAACGGAATGCTCCTTCGTGTCCACCAGCTAAAAACGGAATGCTCTCTTTGAAGCCACCAGCTAAAAACGGAACGCTCCTTCGTGTCCACCAGTTAAAAACGGAATGCTCCTTCGTGTCCACCAGCTAAAAACGGAATGCTCCTCCGTGTCCACCAGCTAAAAACGGAACGCTCTCTTTGAAGCCACCAGCTAAAAACGGAATGCTCCTTCGTGTCCACCAGCTAAAAACGGAACGCTCTCTTTGAAGCCACCAGCTAAAAACGGAATGCTCCTTCGTGTCCACCAGCTAAAAACGGAACGCTCTCTTTGAAGCCACCAGCTAAAAACGGAATGCTCCTTCGTGTCCACCAGCTAAAAACGGAATGCTCCTCCGTGTCCACCAGCTAAAAACGGAACGCTCTCTTTGAAGCCACCAGCTAAAAACGGAATGCTCCTTCGTGTCCACCAGCTAAAAACGGAACGCTCTCTTTGAAGCCACCAGCTAAAAACGGAATGCTCCTTCGTGTCCACCAGCTAAAAACGGAACGCTCTTTTTGAAGCCACCAGCTAAAAACGGAATGCTCCTTCGTGTCCACCAGCAAAAACCGAATGCTCCTTCGTGTCCACCAGCTAAAAACGGAACGCTCTTTTTGAAGCCACCAGCTAAAAACGGAATGCTCCTTCGTGTCCACCAGCAAAAACCGAATGCTCCTTCGTGTCCACCAGCTAAAAACGGAATGCTCCTCCGTGTCCACCAGCTAAAAACGGAATGCTCCTTCGTGTCCACCAGCTAAAAACGGAATGCTCCTTCGTGTCCACCAGCTAAAAACGGAATGCTCCTTCGTGTCCACCAGCTAAAAACGGAATGCTCCTTCGTGTCCACCAGCTAAAAACGGAATGCTCCTCCGTGTCCACCAGCTAAAAACGGAATGCTCCTTCGTGCCACCAGATAAAAACGGAACGCTCTCTTTGAAGCCACCAGCTAAAAACGGTATGCTCCTTCGTGTCCACCAGATAAAAACGGAACGCTCTTTTTGAGGCCACCAGCTAAAAACGGAATGCTCCTTCGTGTCCACCAGCTAAAAACGGAACGCTCTTTTTGAGGCCACCAGCTAAAAACGGAATGCTCCTTCGTGTCCACCAGCGAAAAACGGAATGCTCCTTCGTGTCCACCAGCTAAAAACCGAATGCTGCTTCGTGTCCACCAGCTAAAAACGGAACGCTCTTTTTGAAGCCACCAGCTAAAAACGGAATGCTCCTTCGTGTCCACCAGCAAAAACCGAATGCTCCTTCGTGTCCACCAGCTAAAAACGGAATGCTCCTCCGTGTCCACCAGCTAAAAACGGAATGCTCCTTCGTGTCCACCAGCTAAAAACGGAATGCTCCTCCGTGTCCACCAGCTAAAAACGGAATGCTCCTTCGTGTCCACCAGCTAAAAACGGAATGCTCCTTCGTGTCCACCAGCTAAAAACGGAATGCTCCTTCGTGTCCACCAGCTAAAAACGGAATGCTCCTTCGTGTCCACCAGCTAAAAACGGAATGCTCTCTTTGAAGCCACCAGCTAAAAACGGAATGCTCCTTCGTGTCCACCAGCTAAAAACGGAACGCTCCTTCGTGTCCACCAGCTAAAAACGGAATGCTCCTCCGTGTCCACCAGCTAAAAACGGAACGCTCTCTTTGAAGCCACCAGCTAAAAACGGAATGCTCCTTCGTGTCCACCAGCTAAAAACGGAACGCTCTCTTTGAAGCCACCAGCTAAAAACGGAATGCTCCTTCGTGTCCACCAGCTAAAAACGGAACGCTCCTTCGTGTCCACCAGCTAAAAACGGAATGCTCTCTTTGAAGCCACCAGCTAAAAACGGAATGCTCCTTCGTGTCCACCAGCTAAAAACAGAATGCTCCCTCGTGTCCACCAGCTAAAAACGGAACGCTCTTTTTGAAGCCACCAGCTAAAAACGGAATGCTCCTTCGTGTCCACCAGCTAAAAACGGAATGCTCCTTCGTGTCCACCAGCTAAAAACGGAATGCTCTCTTTGAAGCCACCAGCTAAAAACGGAACGCTCCTTCGTGTCCACCAGTTAAAAACGGAATGCTCCTCCGTGTCCACCAGCTAAAAACGGAATGCTCCTTCGTGTCCACCAGCTAAAAACGGAATGCTCCTCCGTGTCCACCAGCTAAAAACGGAATGCTCCTTCGTGTCCACCAGCTAAAAACGGAATGCTCTCTTTGAAGCCACCAGCTAAAAACGGAACGCTCCTTCGTGTCCACCAGTTAAAAACGGAATGCTCCTTCGTGTCCACCAGCTAAAAACGGAATGCTCCTCCGTGTCCACCAGCTAAAAACGGAACGCTCTCTTTGAAGCCACCAGCTAAAAACGGAATGCTCCTTCGTGTCCACCAGCTAAAAACGGAACGCTCTCTTTGAAGCCACCAGCTAAAAACGGAATGCTCCTTCGTGTCCACCAGCTAAAAACGGAACGCTCTCTTTGAAGCCACCAGCTAAAAACGGAATGCTCCTTCGTGTCCACCAGCTAAAAACGGAATGCTCCTCCGTGTCCACCAGCTAAAAACGGAACGCTCTCTTTGAAGCCACCAGCTAAAAACGGAATGCTCCTTCGTGTCCACCAGCTAAAAACGGAACGCTCTCTTTGAAGCCACCAGCTAAAAACGGAATGCTCCTTCGTGTCCACCAGCTAAAAACGGAACGCTCTTTTTGAAGCCACCAGCTAAAAACGGAATGCTCCTTCGTGTCCACCAGCAAAAACCGAATGCTCCTTCGTGTCCACCAGCTAAAAACGGAACGCTCTTTTTGAAGCCACCAGCTAAAAACGGAATGCTCCTTCGTGTCCACCAGCAAAAACCGAATGCTCCTTCGTGTCCACCAGCTAAAAACGGAATGCTCCTCCGTGTCCACCAGCTAAAAACGGAATGCTCCTTCGTGTCCACCAGCTAAAAACGGAATGCTCTCTTTGAAGCCACCAGCTAAAAACGGAATGCTCCTCCGTGTCCACCAGCTAAAAACGGAATGCTCCTTCGTGTCCACCAGCTAAAAACGGAATGCTCCTCCGTGTCCACCAGCTAAAAACGGAATGCTCCTTCGTGTCCACCAGCTAAAAACGGAATGCTCCTTCGTGTCCACCAGCTAAAAACGGAATGCTCCTTCGTGTCCACCAGCTAAAAACGGAATGCTCTCTTTGAAGCCACCAGCTAAAAACGGAATGCTCCTTCGTGTCCACCAGCTAAAAACGGAACGCTCTTTTTGAAGCCACCAGCTAAAAACGGTATGCTCCTTCGTGTCCACCAGCTAAAAACGGAATGCTCCTCCGTGTCCACCAGCTAAAAACGGAATGCTCCTTCATGTCCACCAGCTAAAAACGGAATGCTCCTCCGTGTCCACCAGCTAAAAACGGAATGCTCCTTCGTGTCCACCAGCTAAAAACGGAACGCTCTTTTTGAGGCCACCAGCTAAAAACGGAATGCTCCTTCGTGTCCACCAGCTAAAAACGGAATGCTCCTTCGTGTCCACCAGCTAAAAACGGAATGCTCCTTCGTGTCCACCAGCTAAAAACGGAACGCTCTTTTTGAAGCCACCAGCTAAAAACGGAATGCTCCTTCGTGTCCACCAGCTAAAAACGGAATGCTCCTTCGTGTCCACCAGCTAAAAACGGAATGCTCTCTTTGAAGCCACCAGCTAAAAACGGAATGCTCCTCCGTGTCCACCAGCTAAAAACGGAATGCTCCTTCGTGTCCACCAGCTAAAAACGGAATGCTCCTCCGTGTCCACCAGCTAAAAACGGAATGCTCCTTCGTGTCCACCAGCTAAAAACGGAATGCTCCTTCGTGTCCACCAGCTAAAAACGGAATGCTCCTTCGTGTCCACCAGCTAAAAACGGAATGCTCTCTTTGAAGCCACCAGCTAAAAACGGAATGCTCCTTCGTGTCCACCAGCTAAAAACGGAACGCTCTTTTTGAAGCCACCAGCTAAAAACGGTATGCTCCTTCGTGTCCACCAGCTAAAAACGGAATGCTCCTCCGTGTCCACCAGCTAAAAACGGAATGCTCCTTCATGTCCACCAGCTAAAAACGGAATGCTCCTCCGTGTCCACCAGCTAAAAACGGAATGCTCCTTCGTGTCCACCAGCTAAAAACGGAACGCTCTCTTTGAAGCCACCAGCTAAAAACGGAATGCTCCTCCGTGTCCACCAGCTAAAAACGGAATGCTCCTTCGTGTCCACCAGCTAAAAACGGAATGCTCCTCCGTGTCCACCAGCTAAAAACGGAATGCTCTTGTTGAAACCACCAGCTAAAAACGGAATGCTCCTTCGTGTCCACCAGCTAAAAACGGAATGCTCCTCCGTGTCCACCAGCTAAAAACGGAATGCTCCTTCGTGTCCACCAGCTAAAAACGGAATGCTCCTCCGTGTCCACCAGCTAAAAACGGAATGCTCCTTCGTGTCCACCAGCTAAAAACGGAATGCTCCTTCGTGTCCACCAGCTAAAAACGGAATGCTCTCTTTGAAGCCACCAGCTAAAAACGGAATGCTCCTCCGTGTCCACCAGCTAAAAACGGAATGCTCCTTCGTGTCCACCAGCTAAAAACGGAATGCTCCTCCGTGTCCACCAGCTAAAAACGGAATGCTCCTTCGTGTCCACCAGCTAAAAACGGAATGCTCCTTCGTGTCCACCAGCTAAAAACGGAATGCTCCTTCGTGTCCACCAGCTAAAAACGGAATGCTCTCTTTGAAGCCACCAGCTAAAAACGGAATGCTCCTTCGTGTCCACCAGCTAAAAACGGAACGCTCTTTTTGAAGCCACCAGCTAAAAACGGTATGCTCCTTCGTGTCCACCAGCTAAAAACGGAATGCTCCTCCGTGTCCACCAGCTAAAAACGGAATGCTCCTTCATGTCCACCAGCTAAAAACGGAATGCTCCTCCGTGTCCACCAGCTAAAAACGGAATGCTCCTTCGTGTCCACCAGCTAAAAACGGAACGCTCTCTTTGAAGCCACCAGCTAAAAACGGAATGCTCCTCCGTGTCCACCAGCTAAAAACGGAATGCTCCTTCGTGTCCACCAGCTAAAAACGGAATGCTCCTCCGTGTCCACCAGCTAAAAACGGAATGCTCTTGTTGAAACCACCAGCTAAAAACGGAATGCTCCTTCGTGTCCACCAGCTAAAAACGGAATGCTCCTCCGTGTCCACCAGCTAAAAACGGAATGCTCCTTCGTGTCCACCAGCTAAAAACGGAATGCTCCTCCGTGTCCACCAGCTAAAAACGGAATGCTCCTTCGTGTCCACCAGCTAAAAACGGAATGCTCCTTCGTGTCCACCAGCTAAAAACGGAATGCTCCTTCGTGTCCACCAGCTAAAAACGGAATGCTCTCTTTGAAGCCACCAGCTAAAAACGGAATGCTCCTTCGTGTCCACCAGCTAAAAACGGAACGCTCTTTTTGAAGCCACCAGCTAAAAACGGTATGCTCCTTCGTGTCCACCAGCTAAAAACGGAATGCTCCTCCGTGTCCACCAGCTAAAAACGGAATGCTCCTTCATGTCCACCAGCTAAAAACGGAATGCTCCTCCGTGTCCACCAGCTAAAAACGGAATGCTCCTTCGTGTCCACCAGCTAAAAACGGAACGCTCTCTTTGAAGCCACCAGCTAAAAACGGAATGCTCCTCCGTGTCCACCAGCTAAAAACGGAATGCTCCTTCGTGTCCACCAGCTAAAAACGGAATGCTCCTCCGTGTCCACCAGCTAAAAACGGAATGCTCCTTCGTGTCCACCAGCTAAAAACGGAATGCTCCTTCGTGTCCACCAGCTAAAAACTGAATGCTCTCTTTGAAGCCACAAGCTAAAAACGGAATGCTCCTTCGTGTCCACCAGCTAAAAACGGAACGCTCTTTTTGAAGCCACCAGCTAAAAACGGAATGCTCCTTCGTGTCCACCAGCTAAAAACGGAATGCTCCTTCGTGTCCACCAGCTAAAAACGGAATGCTCCTTCGTGTCCACCAGCTAAAAACGGAATGCTCCTTCGTGTCCACCAGCTAAAAACGGAATGCTCCTCCGTGTCCACCAGCTAAAAACGGAATGCTCCTTCGTGTCCACCAGCTAAAAACGGAATGATCCTCCGTGTCCACCAGCTAAAAACGGAATGCTCCTTCGTGTCCACCAGCAAAAAACGGAATGCTCCTCCGTGTCCACCAGCTAAAAACGGAATGCTCCTCCGTGTCCACCAGCTAAAAACGGAATGCTCCTTCGTGTCCACCAGCTAAAAACGGAATGCTCCTTCGTGTCCACCAGCTAAAAACGGAACGCTCTCTTTGAAGCCACCAGCTAAAAGCGGAATGCTCCTCCGTGTCCACCAGCTAAAAACGGAATGCTCCTTCGTGTCCACCAGCTAAAAACGGAATGCTCCTTCGTGTCCACCAGCTAAAAACGGAACGCTCTTTTTGAAGCCACCAGCTAAAAGCGGAATGCTCCTCCGTGTCCACCAGCTAAAAACGGAATGCTCCTCCGTGTCCACCAGCTAAAAACGGAATGCTCCTTCGTGTCCACCAGCTAAAAACGGAATGCTCCTTCGTGTCCACCAGCTAAAAACGGAATGCTCTCTTTGAAGCCACCAGCTAAAAACGGAATGCTCCTTCGTGTCCACCAGCTAAAAACGGAACGCTCTTTTTGAAGCCACCAGCTAAAAACGGAATGCTCCTTCGTGTCCACCAGCTAAAAACGGAATGCTCCTTCGTGTCCACCAGCTAAAAACGGAATGCTCTCTTTGAAGCCACCAGCTAAAAACGGAATGCTCCTTCGTGTCCACCAGCTAAAAACGGAATGCTCCTTCGTGTCCACCAGCTAAAAACGGAATGCTCTCTTTGAAGCCACCAGCTAAAAACGGAATGCTCCTTCGTGTCCACCAGCTAAAAACAGAATGCTCCCTCGTGTCCACCAGCTAAAAACGGAACGCTCTTTTTGAAGCCACCAGCTAAAAACGGAATGCTCCTTCGTGTCCACCAGCTAAAAACGGAATGCTCCTTCGTGTCCACCAGCTAAAAACGGAATGCTCTCTTTGAAGCCACCAGCTAAAAACGGAACGCTCCTTCGTGTCCACCAGTTAAAAACGGAATGCTCCTTCGTGTCCACCAGCTAAAAACGGAATGCTCCTCCGTGTCCACCAGCTAAAAACGGAACGCTCTCTTTGAAGCCACCAGCTAAAAACGGAATGCTCCTTCGTGTCCACCAGCTAAAAACGGAACGCTCCTTCGTGTCCACCAGCTAAAAACGGAATGCTCTCTTTGAAGCCACCAGCTAAAAACGGAATGCTCCTTCGTGTCCACCAGCTAAAAACAGAATGCTCCCTCGTGTCCACCAGCTAAAAACGGAACGCTCTTTTTGAAGCCACCAGCTAAAAACGGAATGCTCCTTCGTGTCCACCAGCTAAAAACGGAATGCTCCTTCGTGTCCACCAGCTAAAAACGGAATGCTCTCTTTGAAGCCACCAGCTAAAAACGGAACGCTCCTTCGTGTCCACCAGTTAAAAACGGAATGCTCCTCCGTGTCCACCAGCTAAAAACGGAATGCTCCTTCGTGTCCACCAGCTAAAAACGGAATGCTCCTCCGTGTCCACCAGCTAAAAACGGAATGCTCCTTCGTGTCCACCAGCTAAAAACGGAATGCTCTCTTTGAAGCCACCAGCTAAAAACGGAACGCTCCTTCGTGTCCACCAGTTAAAAACGGAATGCTCCTTCGTGTCCACCAGCTAAAAACGGAATGCTCCTCCGTGTCCACCAGCTAAAAACGGAACGCTCTCTTTGAAGCCACCAGCTAAAAACGGAATGCTCCTTCGTGTCCACCAGCTAAAAACGGAACGCTCTCTTTGAAGCCACCAGCTAAAAACGGAATGCTCCTTCGTGTCCACCAGCTAAAAACGGAACGCTCTCTTTGAAGCCACCAGCTAAAAACGGAATGCTCCTTCGTGTCCACCAGCTAAAAACGGAATGCTCCTTCGTGTCCACCAGCTAAAAACGGAATGCTCCTCCGTGTCCACCAGCTAAAAACGGAATGCTCCTCCGTGTCCACCAGCTAAAAACGGAATGCTCCTTCGTGTCCACCAGCTAAAAACGGAATGCTCCTTCGTGTCCACCAGCTAAAAACGGAATGCTCCTCCGTGTCCACCAGCTAAAAACGGAATGCTCCTTCGTGCCACCAGATAAAAACGGAACGCTCTCTTTGAAGCCACCAGCTAAAAACGGTATGCTCCTTCGTGTCCACCAGATAAAAACGGAACGCTCTTTTTGAGGCCACCAGCTAAAAACGGAATGCTCCTTCGTGTCCACCAGCTAAAAACGGAACGCTCTTTTTGAGGCCACCAGCTAAAAACGGAATGCTCCTTCGTGTCCACCAGCGAAAAACGGAATGCTCCTTCGTGTCCACCAGCTAAAAACCGAATGCTCCTTCGTGTCCACCAGCTAAAAACGGAACGCTCTTTTTGAAGCCACCAGCTAAAAACGGAATGCTCCTTCGTGTCCACCAGCAAAAACCGAATGCTCCTTCGTGTCCACCAGCTAAAAACGGAATGCTCCTCCGTGTCCACCAGCTAAAAACGGAATGCTCCTTCGTGTCCACCAGCTAAAAACGGAATGCTCCTCCGTGTCCACCAGCTAAAAACGGAATGCTCCTTCGTGTCCACCAGCTAAAAACGGAATGCTCCTTCGTGTCCACCAGCTAAAAACGGAATGCTCCTTCGTGTCCACCAGCTAAAAACGGAATGCTCCTTCGTGTCCACCAGCTAAAAACGGAATGCTCTCTTTGAAGCCACCAGCTAAAAACGGAATGCTCCTTCGTGTCCACCAGCTAAAAACGGAACGCTCCTTCGTGTCCACCAGCTAAAAACGGAATGCTCCTCCGTGTCCACCAGCTAAAAACGGAACGCTCTCTTTGAAGCCACCAGCTAAAAACGGAATGCTCCTTCGTGTCCACCAGCTAAAAACGGAACGCTCTCTTTGAAGCCACCAGCTAAAAACGGAATGCTCCTTCGTGTCCACCAGCTAAAAACGGAACGCTCCTTCGTGTCCACCAGCTAAAAACGGAATGCTCTCTTTGAAGCCACCAGCTAAAAACGGAATGCTCCTTCGTGTCCACCAGCTAAAAACAGAATGCTCCCTCGTGTCCACCAGCTAAAAACGGAACGCTCTTTTTGAAGCCACCAGCTAAAAACGGAATGCTCCTTCGTGTCCACCAGCTAAAAACGGAATGCTCCTTCGTGTCCACCAGCTAAAAACGGAATGCTCTCTTTGAAGCCACCAGCTAAAAACGGAACGCTCCTTCGTGTCCACCAGTTAAAAACGGAATGCTCCTCCGTGTCCACCAGCTAAAAACGGAATGCTCCTTCGTGTCCACCAGCTAAAAACGGAATGCTCCTCCGTGTCCACCAGCTAAAAACGGAATGCTCCTTCGTGTCCACCAGCTAAAAACGGAATGCTCTCTTTGAAGCCACCAGCTAAAAACGGAACGCTCCTTCGTGTCCACCAGTTAAAAACGGAATGCTCCTTCGTGTCCACCAGCTAAAAACGGAATGCTCCTCCGTGTCCACCAGCTAAAAACGGAACGCTCTCTTTGAAGCCACCAGCTAAAAACGGAATGCTCCTTCGTGTCCACCAGCTAAAAACGGAACGCTCTCTTTGAAGCCACCAGCTAAAAACGGAATGCTCCTTCGTGTCCACCAGCTAAAAACGGAACGCTCTCTTTGAAGCCACCAGCTAAAAACGGAATGCTCCTTCGTGTCCACCAGCTAAAAACGGAATGCTCCTCCGTGTCCACCAGCTAAAAACGGAACGCTCTCTTTGAAGCCACCAGCTAAAAACGGAATGCTCCTTCGTGTCCACCAGCTAAAAACGGAACGCTCTCTTTGAAGCCACCAGCTAAAAACGGAATGCTCCTTCGTGTCCACCAGCTAAAAACGGAACGCTCTTTTTGAAGCCACCAGCTAAAAACGGAATGCTCCTTCGTGTCCACCAGCAAAAACCGAATGCTCCTTCGTGTCCACCAGCTAAAAACGGAACGCTCTTTTTGAAGCCACCAGCTAAAAACGGAATGCTCCTTCGTGTCCACCAGCAAAAACCGAATGCTCCTTCGTGTCCACCAGCTAAAAACGGAATGCTCCTCCGTGTCCACCAGCTAAAAACGGAATGCTCCTTCGTGTCCACCAGCTAAAAACGGAATGCTCCTTCGTGTCCACCAGCTAAAAACGGAATGCTCCTTCGTGTCCACCAGCTAAAAACGGAATGCTCCTTCGTGTCCACCAGCTAAAAACGGAATGCTCCTCCGTGTCCACCAGCTAAAAACGGAATGCTCCTTCGTGCCACCAGATAAAAACGGAACGCTCTCTTTGAAGCCACCAGCTAAAAACGGTATGCTCCTTCGTGTCCACCAGATAAAAACGGAACGCTCTTTTTGAGGCCACCAGCTAAAAACGGAATGCTCCTTCGTGTCCACCAGCTAAAAACGGAACGCTCTTTTTGAGGCCACCAGCTAAAAACGGAATGCTCCTTCGTGTCCACCAGCTAAAAACGGAATGCTCCTTCGTGTCCACCAGCTAAAAACCGAATGCTCCTTCGTGTCCACCAGCTAAAAACGGAACGCTCTTTTTGAAGCCACCAGCTAAAAACGGAATGCTCCTTCGTGTCCACCAGCAAAAACCGAATGCTCCTTCGTGTCCACCAGCTAAAAACGGAATGCTCCTCCGTGTCCACCAGCTAAAAACGGAATGCTCCTTCGTGTCCACCAGCTAAAAACGGAATGCTCCTCCGTGTCCACCAGCTAAAAACGGAATGCTCCTTCGTGTCCACCAGCTAAAAACGGAATGCTCCTTCGTGTCCACCAGCTAAAAACGGAATGCTCCTTCGTGTCCACCAGCTAAAAACGGAATGCTCCTTCGTGTCCACCAGCTAAAAACGGAATGCTCTCTTTGAAGCCACCAGCTAAAAACGGAATGCTCCTTCGTGTCCACCAGCTAAAAACGGAACGCTCCTTCGTGTCCACCAGCTAAAAACCGAATGCTCCTTCGTGTCCACCAGCTAAAAACGGAACGCTCTTTTTGAAGCCACCAGCTAAAAACGGAATGCTCCTTCGTGTCCACCAGCAAAAACCGAATGCTCCTTCGTGTCCACCAGCTAAAAACGGAATGCTCCTCCGTGTCCACCAGCTAAAAACGGAATGCTCCTTCGTGTCCACCAGCTAAAAACGGAATGCTCCTCCGTGTCCACCAGCTAAAAACGGAATGCTCCTTCGTGTCCACCAGCTAAAAACGGAATGCTCCTTCGTGTCCACCAGCTAAAAACGGAATGCTCCTTCGTGTCCACCAGCTAAAAACGGAATGCTCCTTCGTGTCCACCAGCTAAAAACGGAATGCTCTCTTTGAAGCCACCAGCTAAAAACGGAATGCTCCTTCGTGTCCACCAGCTAAAAACGGAACGCTCCTTCGTGTCCACCAGCTAAAAACGGAATGCTCCTCCGTGTCCACCAGCTAAAAACGGAACGCTCTCTTTGAAGCCACCAGCTAAAAACGGAATGCTCCTTCGTGTCCACCAGCTAAAAACGGAACGCTCTCTTTGAAGCCACCAGCTAAAAACGGAATGCTCCTTCGTGTCCACCAGCTAAAAACGGAACGCTCCTTCGTGTCCACCAGCTAAAAACGGAATGCTCTCTTTGAAGCCACCAGCTAAAAACGGAATGCTCCTTCGTGTCCACCAGCTAAAAACCGAATGCTCCTTCGTGTCCACCAGCTAAAAACGGAACGCTCTTTTTGAAGCCACCAGCTAAAAACGGAATGCTCCTTCGTGTCCACCAGCAAAAACCGAATGCTCCTTCGTGTCCACCAGCTAAAAACGGAATGCTCCTCCGTGTCCACCAGCTAAAAACGGAATGCTCCTTCGTGTCCACCAGCTAAAAACGGAATGCTCCTCCGTGTCCACCAGCTAAAAACGGAATGCTCCTTCGTGTCCACCAGCTAAAAACGGTATGCTCCTTCGTGTCCACCAGATAAAAACGGAACGCTCTTTTTGAGGCCACCAGCTAAAAACGGAATGCTCCTTCGTGTCCACCAGCTAAAAACGGAACGCTCTTTTTGAGGCCACCAGCTAAAAACGGAATGCTCCTTCGTGTCCACCAGCGAAAAACGGAATGCTCCTTCGTGTCCACCAGCTAAAAACCGAATGCTCCTTCGTGTCCACCAGCTAAAAACGGAACGCTCTTTTTGAAGCCACCAGCTAAAAACGGAATGCTCCTTCGTGTCCACCAGCAAAAACCGAATGCTCCTTCGTGTCCACCAGCTAAAAACGGAATGCTCCTCCGTGTCCACCAGCTAAAAACGGAATGCTCCTTCGTGTCCACCAGCTAAAAACGGAATGCTCCTCCGTGTCCACCAGCTAAAAACGGAATGCTCCTTCGTGTCCACCAGCTAAAAACGGAATGCTCCTTCGTGTCCACCAGCTAAAAACGGAATGCTCCTTCGTGTCCACCAGCTAAAAACGGAATGCTCCTTCGTGTCCACCAGCTAAAAACGGAATGCTCTCTTTGAAGCCACCAGCTAAAAACGGAATGCTCCTTCGTGTCCACCAGCTAAAAACGGAACGCTCCTTCGTGTCCACCAGCTAAAAACGGAATGCTCCTCCGTGTCCACCAGCTAAAAACGGAACGCTCTCTTTGAAGCCACCAGCTAAAAACGGAATGCTCCTTCGTGTCCACCAGCTAAAAACGGAACGCTCTCTTTGAAGCCACCAGCTAAAAACGGAATGCTCCTTCGTGTCCACCAGCTAAAAACGGAACGCTCCTTCGTGTCCACCAGCTAAAAACGGAATGCTCTCTTTGAAGCCACCAGCTAAAAACGGAATGCTCCTTCGTGTCCACCAGCTAAAAACAGAATGCTCCCTCGTGTCCACCAGCTAAAAACGGAACGCTCTTTTTGAAGCCACCAGCTAAAAACGGAATGCTCCTTCGTGTCCACCAGCTAAAAACGGAATGCTCCTTCGTGTCCACCAGCTAAAAACGGAATGCTCTCTTTGAAGCCACCAGCTAAAAACGGAACGCTCCTTCGTGTCCACCAGTTAAAAACGGAATGCTCCTCCGTGTCCACCAGCTAAAAACGGAATGCTCCTTCGTGTCCACCAGCTAAAAACGGAATGCTCCTCCGTGTCCACCAGCTAAAAACGGAATGCTCCTTCGTGTCCACCAGCTAAAAACGGAATGCTCTCTTTGAAGCCACCAGCTAAAAACGGAACGCTCCTTCGTGTCCACCAGTTAAAAACGGAATGCTCCTTCGTGTCCACCAGCTAAAAACGGAATGCTCCTCCGTGTCCACCAGCTAAAAACGGAACGCTCTCTTTGAAGCCACCAGCTAAAAACGGAATGCTCCTTCGTGTCCACCAGCTAAAAACGGAACGCTCTCTTTGAAGCCACCAGCTAAAAACGGAATGCTCCTTCGTGTCCACCAGCTAAAAACGGAACGCTCTCTTTGAAGCCACCAGCTAAAAACGGAATGCTCCTTCGTGTCCACCAGCTAAAAACGGAATGCTCCTCCGTGTCCACCAGCTAAAAACGGAACGCTCTCTTTGAAGCCACCAGCTAAAAACGGAATGCTCCTTCGTGTCCACCAGCTAAAAACGGAACGCTCTCTTTGAAGCCACCAGCTAAAAACGGAATGCTCCTTCGTGTCCACCAGCTAAAAACGGAACGCTCTTTTTGAAGCCACCAGCTAAAAACGGAATGCTCCTTCGTGTCCACCAGCAAAAACCGAATGCTCCTTCGTGTCCACCAGCTAAAAACGGAACGCTCTTTTTGAAGCCACCAGCTAAAAACGGAATGCTCCTTCGTGTCCACCAGCAAAAACCGAATGCTCCTTCGTGTCCACCAGCTAAAAACGGAATGCTCCTCCGTGTCCACCAGCTAAAAACGGAATGCTCCTTCGTGTCCACCAGCTAAAAACGGAATGCTCCTTCGTGTCCACCAGCTAAAAACGGAATGCTCCTTCGTGTCCACCAGCTAAAAACGGAATGCTCCTTCGTGTCCACCAGCTAAAAACGGAATGCTCCTCCGTGTCCACCAGCTAAAAACGGAATGCTCCTTCGTGCCACCAGATAAAAACGGAACGCTCTCTTTGAAGCCACCAGCTAAAAACGGTATGCTCCTTCGTGTCCACCAGATAAAAACGGAACGCTCTTTTTGAGGCCACCAGCTAAAAACGGAATGCTCCTTCGTGTCCACCAGCTAAAAACGGAACGCTCTTTTTGAGGCCACCAGCTAAAAACGGAATGCTCCTTCGTGTCCACCAGCTAAAAACGGAATGCTCCTTCGTGTCCACCAGCTAAAAACCGAATGCTCCTTCGTGTCCACCAGCTAAAAACGGAACGCTCTTTTTGAAGCCACCAGCTAAAAACGGAATGCTCCTTCGTGTCCACCAGCAAAAACCGAATGCTCCTTCGTGTCCACCAGCTAAAAACGGAATGCTCCTCCGTGTCCACCAGCTAAAAACGGAATGCTCCTTCGTGTCCACCAGCTAAAAACGGAATGCTCCTCCGTGTCCACCAGCTAAAAACGGAATGCTCCTTCGTGTCCACCAGCTAAAAACGGAATGCTCCTTCGTGTCCACCAGCTAAAAACGGAATGCTCCTTCGTGTCCACCAGCTAAAAACGGAATGCTCCTTCGTGTCCACCAGCTAAAAACGGAATGCTCTCTTTGAAGCCACCAGCTAAAAACGGAATGCTCCTTCGTGTCCACCAGCTAAAAACGGAACGCTCCTTCGTGTCCACCAGCTAAAAACGGAATGCTCCTCCGTGTCCACCAGCTAAAAACGGAACGCTCTCTTTGAAGCCACCAGCTAAAAACGGAATGCTCCTTCGTGTCCACCAGCTAAAAACGGAACGCTCTCTTTGAAGCCACCAGCTAAAAACGGAATGCTCCTTCGTGTCCACCAGCTAAAAACGGAACGCTCTCTTTGAAGCCACCAGCTAAAAACGGAATGCTCCTTCGTGTCCACCAGCTAAAAACGGAACGCTCTTTTTGAAGCCACCAGCTAAAAACGGAATGCTCCTTCGTGTCCACCAGCAAAAACCGAATGCTCCTTCGTGTCCACCAGCTAAAAACGGAACGCTCTTTTTGAAGCCACCAGCTAAAAACGGAATGCTCCTTCGTGTCCACCAGCAAAAACCGAATGCTCCTTCGTGTCCACCAGCTAAAAACGGAATGCTCCTCCGTGTCCACCAGCTAAAAACGGAATGCTCCTTCGTGTCCACCAGCTAAAAACGGAATGCTCCTTCGTGTCCACCAGCTAAAAACGGAATGCTCCTTCGTGTCCACCAGCTAAAAACGGAATGCTCCTTCGTGTCCACCAGCTAAAAACGGAATGCTCCTCCGTGTCCACCAGCTAAAAACGGAATGCTCCTTCGTGCCACCAGATAAAAACGGAACGCTCTCTTTGAAGCCACCAGCTAAAAACGGTATGCTCCTTCGTGTCCACCAGATAAAAACGGAACGCTCTTTTTGAGGCCACCAGCTAAAAACGGAATGCTCCTTCGTGTCCACCAGCTAAAAACGGAACGCTCTTTTTGAGGCCACCAGCTAAAAACGGAATGCTCCTTCGTGTCCACCAGCTAAAAACGGAATGCTCCTTCGTGTCCACCAGCTAAAAACCGAATGCTCCTTCGTGTCCACCAGCTAAAAACGGAACGCTCTTTTTGAAGCCACCAGCTAAAAACGGAATGCTCCTTCGTGTCCACCAGCAAAAACCGAATGCTCCTTCGTGTCCACCAGCTAAAAACGGAATGCTCCTCCGTGTCCACCAGCTAAAAACGGAATGCTCCTTCGTGTCCACCAGCTAAAAACGGAATGCTCCTCCGTGTCCACCAGCTAAAAACGGAATGCTCCTTCGTGTCCACCAGCTAAAAACGGAATGCTCCTTCGTGTCCACCAGCTAAAAACGGAATGCTCCTTCGTGTCCACCAGCTAAAAACGGAATGCTCCTTCGTGTCCACCAGCTAAAAACGGAATGCTCTCTTTGAAGCCACCAGCTAAAAACGGAATGCTCCTTCGTGTCCACCAGCTAAAAACGGAACGCTCCTTCGTGTCCACCAGCTAAAAACGGAATGCTCCTCCGTGTCCACCAGCTAAAAACGGAACGCTCTCTTTGAAGCCACCAGCTAAAAACGGAATGCTCCTTCGTGTCCACCAGCTAAAAACGGAACGCTCTCTTTGAAGCCACCAGCTAAAAACGGAATGCTCCTTCGTGTCCACCAGCTAAAAACGGAACGCTCTCTTTGAAGCCACCAGCTAAAAACGGAATGCTCCTTCGTGTCCACCAGCTAAAAACGGAATGCTCCTCCGTGTCCACCAGCTAAAAACGGAACGCTCTCTTTGAAGCCACCAGCTAAAAACGGAATGCTCCTTCGTGTCCACCAGCTAAAAACGGAACGCTCTCTTTGAAGCCACCAGCTAAAAACGGAATGCTCCTTCGTGTCCACCAGCTAAAAACGGAACGCTCTCTTTGAAGCCACCAGCTAAAAACGGAATGCTCCTTCGTGTCCACCAGCTAAAAACGGAATGCTCCTCCGTGTCCACCAGCTAAAAACGGAACGCTCTCTTTGAAGCCACCAGCTAAAAACGGAATGCTCCTTCGTGTCCACCAGCTAAAAACGGAACGCTCTCTTTGAAGCCACCAGCTAAAAACGGAATGCTCCTTCGTGTCCACCAGCTAAAAACGGAACGCTCTTTTTGAAGCCACCAGCTAAAAACGGAATGCTCCTTCGTGTCCACCAGCTAAAAACGGAACGCTCCTTCGTGTCCACCAGTTAAAAACGGAATGCTCCTTCGTGTCCACCAGCTAAAAACGGAATGCTCCTTCGTGTCCACCAGCTAAAAACGGAATGCTCCTTCGTGTCCACCAGCTAAAAACGGAATGCTCCTCCGTGTCCACCAGCTAAAAACGGAATGCTCCTTCGTGTCCACCAGCTAAAAACGGAATGCTCCTTCGTGTCCACCAGCTAAAAACGGAATGCTCTCTTTGAAGCCACCAGCTAAAAACGGAATGCTCCTTCGTGTCCACCAGCTAAAAACGGAACGCTCTTTTTGAAGCCACCAGCTAAAAACGGAATGCTCCTTCGTGTCCACCAGCTAAAAACGGAATGCTCCTCCGTGTCCACCAGCTAAAAACGGAATGCTCCTTCGTGTCCACCAGCTAAAAACGGAATGCTCTCTTTGAAGCCACCAGCTAAAAACGGAATGCTCCTTCGTGTCCACCAGCTAAAAACGGAACGCTCTTTTTGAAGCCACCAGCTAAAAACGGAATGCTCCTTCGTGTCCACCAGCTAAAAACGGAATGCTCCTCCGTGTCCACCAGCTAAAAACGGAATGCTCCTTCGTGTCCACCAGCTAAAAACGGAACGCTCTTTTTGAAGCCACCAGCTAAAAACGGAATGCTCCTCCGTGTCCACCAGCTAAAAACGGAACGCTCTCTTTGAAGCCACCAGCTAAAAACGGAATGCTCCTTCGTGTCCACCAGCTAAAAACGGAACGCTCTCTTTGAAGCCACCAGCTAAAAACGGAATGCTCCTTCGTGTCCACCAGCTAAAAACGGAACGCTCTCTTTGAAGCCACCAGCTAAAAACGGAATGCTCCTTCGTGTCCACCAGCTAAAAACGGAATGCTCCTCCGTGTCCACCAGCTAAAAACGGAACGCTCTCTTTGAAGCCACCAGCTAAAAACGGAATGCTCCTTCGTGTCCACCAGCTAAAAACGGAACGCTCTCTTTGAAGCCACCAGCTAAAAACGGAATGCTCCTTCGTGTCCACCAGCTAAAAACGGAACGCTCTTTTTGAAGCCACCAGCTAAAAACGGAATGCTCCTTCGTGTCCACCAGCTAAAAACGGAACGCTCCTTCGTGTCCACCAGTTAAAAACGGAATGCTCCTTCGTGTCCACCAGCTAAAAACGGAATGCTCCTTCGTGTCCACCAGCTAAAAACGGAATGCTCCTTCGTGTCCACCAGCTAAAAACGGAATGCTCCTCCGTGTCCACCAGCTAAAAACGGAATGCTCCTTCGTGTCCACCAGCTAAAAACGGAATGCTCCTTCGTGTCCACCAGCTAAAAACGGAATGCTCTCTTTGAAGCCACCAGCTAAAAACGGAATGCTCCTTCGTGTCCACCAGCTAAAAACGGAATGCTCCTCCGTGTCCACCAGCTAAAAACGGAATGCTCCTTCGTGTCCACCAGCTAAAAACGGAACGCTCTTTTTGAAGCCGCCAGCTAAAAACGGAATGCTCCTTCGTGTCCACCAGCTAAAAACGGAATGCTCCTCCGTGTCCACCAGCTAAAAACGGAATGCTCCTTCGTGTCCACCAGCTAAAAACGGAATGCTCCTCCGTGTCCACCAGCTAAAAACGGAATGCTCCTCCGTGTCCACCAGCTAAAAACGGAATGCTCCTTCGTGTCCACCAGCTAAAAACGGAATGCTCCTTCGTGTCCACCAGCTAAAAACGGAATGCTCCTTCGTGTCCACCAGCTAAAAACGGAACGCTCCTTCGTGTCCACCAGCTAAAAACGGAATGCTCCTCCGTGTCCACCAGCTAAAAACGGAACGCTCTCTTTGAAGCCACCAGCTAAAAACGGAATGCTCCTTCGTGTCCACCAGCTAAAAACGGAACGCTCTCTTTGAAGCCACCAGCTAAAAACGGAATGCTCCTTCGTGTCCACCAGCTAAAAACGGAACGCTCTCTTTGAAGCCACCAGCTAAAAACGGAATGCTCCTTCGTGTCCACCAGCTAAAAACGGAATGCTCCTCCGTGTCCACCAGCTAAAAACGGAACGCTCTCTTTGAAGCCACCAGCTAAAAACGGAATGCTCCTTCGTGTCCACCAGCTAAAAACGGAACGCTCTCTTTGAAGCCACCAGCTAAAAACGGAATGCTCCTTCGTGTCCACCAGCTAAAAACGGAACGCTCTTTTTGAAGCCACCAGCTAAAAACGGAATGCTCCTTCGTGTCCACCAGCTAAAAACGGAACGCTCCTTCGTGTCCACCAGTTAAAAACGGAATGCTCCTTCGTGTCCACCAGCTAAAAACGGAATGCTCCCTCGTGTCCACCAGCTAAAAACGGAACGCTCCTTCGTGTCCACCAGTTAAAAACGGAATGCTCCTCCGTGTCCACCAGCTAAAAACGGAATGCTCCTTCGTGTCCACCAGCTAAAAACGGAATGCTCCTTCGTGCCCACCAGCTAAAAACGGAATGCTCCTTCGTGTCCACCAGCTAAAAACGGAATGCTCTCTTTGAAGCCACCAGCTAAAAACGGAATGCTCCTTCGTGTCCACCAGCTAAAAACGGAACGCTCTTTTTGAAGCCACCAGCTAAAAACGGAATGCTCCTTCGTGTCCACCAGCTAAAAACGGAATGCTCCTCCGTGTCCACCAGCTAAAAACGGAATGCTCCTTCGTGTCCATCGGCTCAAAACGGAATGCTCCTTCGTGTCCACCAGCTAAAAACGGAACGCTCTCTTTGAAGCCACCAGCTAAAAACGGAATGCTCCTTCGTGTCCACCAGCTAAAAACGGAATGCTCCTTCGTGTCCACCAGCTAAAAACGGAATGCTCCTTCGTGTCCACCAGCTAAAAACGGAATGCTCCTTCGTGTCCACCTGCTAAAAACAGAATGCTCCCTCGTGTCCACCAGCTAAAAACGGAACGCTCCTTCGTGTCCACCAGTTAAAAACGGAATGCTCCTTCGTGTCCACCAGCTAAAAACGGAATGCTCCTTCGTGTCCACCAGCTAAAAACGGAACGCTCTCTTTGAAGCCACCAGCTAAAAACGGAATGCTCCTCCGTGTCCACCAGCTAAAAACGGAATGCTCCTTCGTGTCCACCAGCTAAAAACGGAATGCTCCTTCGTGTCCACCAGCTAAAAACGGAATGCTCCTCCGTGTCCACCAGCTAAAAACGGAATGCTCCTTCGTGTCCACCAGCTAAAAACGGAATGCTCCTTCGTGTCCACCAGCTAAAAACGGAACGCTCTCTTTGAAGCCACCAGCTAAAAACGGAATGCTCCTCCGTGTCCACCAGCTAAAAACGGAATGCTCCTTCGTGTCCACCAGCTAAAAACGGAATGCTCCTTCGTGTCCACCAGCTAAAAACGGAATGCTCCTCCGTGTCCACAAGCTAAAAACGGAATGCTCCTTCGTGTCCACCAGCTAAAAACGGAATGCTCCTTCGTGTCCACCAGCTAAAAACGGAATGCTCCTCCGTGTCCACCAGCTAAAAACGGAATGCTCTCTTTGAAGCCACCAGCTAAGAACGGAATGCTCCTTCGTGTCCACCAGCTAAAAACGGAATGCTCCTTCGTGTCCACCAGCTAAAAACGGAATGCTCCTTCGTGTCCACCAGCTAAAAACGGAATGCTCCTTCGTGTCCACCTGCTAAAAACAGAATGCTCCCTCGTGTCCACCAGCTAAAAACGGAATGCTCCTCCGTGTCCACCAGCTAAAAACGGAATGCTCCTTCGTGTCCATCGGCTCAAAACGGAATGCTCCTTCGTGTCCACCAGCTAAAAACGGAATGCTCCTCCGTGTCCTCCAGCTAAAAACGGAATGCTCTCTTTGAAGCCACCAGCTAAGAACGGAATGCTCCTTCGTGTCCACCAGCTAAAAACGGAATGCTCCTTCGTGTCCACCAGCTAAAAACGGAATGCTCTCTTTGAAGCCACCAGCTAAGAACGGAATGCTCCTTCGTGTCCACCAGCTAAAAACGGAATGCTCCTTCGTGTCCACCAGCTAAAAACGGAATGCTCCTCCGTGTCCACCAGCTAAAAACGGAATGCTCTCTTTGAAGCCACCAGCTAAGAACGGAATGCTCCTTCGTGTCCACCAGCTAAAAACGGAATGCTCCTTCGTGTCCACCAGCTAAAAACGGAATGCTCCTTCGTGTCCACCAGCTAAAAACGGAATGCTCCTTCGTGTCCACCTGCTAAAAACAGAATGCTCCCTCGTGTCCACCAGCTAAAAACGGAATGCTCCTCCGTGTCCACCAGCTAAAAACGGAATGCTCCTTCGTGTCCACCAGCTAAAAACGGAATGCTCCTTCGTGCCCACCAGCTAAAAACGGAATGCTCCTTCGTGTCCACCAGCTAAAAACGGAATGCTCTCTTTGAAGCCACCAGCTAAAAACGGAATGCTCCTTCGTGTCCACCAGCTAAAAACGGAACGCTCTTTTTGAAGCCACCAGCTAAAAACGGAATGCTCCTTCGTGTCCACCAGCTAAAAACGGAATGCTCCTCCGTGTCCACCAGCTAAAAACGGAATGCTCCTTCGTGTCCATCGGCTCAAAACGGAATGCTCCTTCGTGTCCACCAGCTAAAAACGGAACGCTCTCTTTGAAGCCACCAGCTAAAAACGGAATGCTCCTTCGTGTCCACCAGCTAAAAACGGAATGCTCCTTCGTGTCCACCAGCTAAAAACGGAATGCTCCTTCGTGTCCACCAGCTAAAAACGGAATGCTCCTTCGTGTCCACCTGCTAAAAACAGAATGCTCCCTCGTGTCCACCAGCTAAAAACGGAACGCTCCTTCGTGTCCACCAGTTAAAAACGGAATGCTCCTTCGTGTCCACCAGCTAAAAACGGAATGCTCCTTCGTGTCCACCAGCTAAAAACGGAACGCTCTCTTTGAAGCCACCAGCTAAAAACGGAATGCTCCTCCGTGTCCACCAGCTAAAAACGGAATGCTCCTTCGTGTCCACCAGCTAAAAACGGAATGCTCCTTCGTGTCCACCAGCTAAAAACGGAATGCTCCTCCGTGTCCACCAGCTAAAAACGGAATGCTCCTTCGTGTCCACCAGCTAAAAACGGAATGCTCCTTCGTGTCCACCAGCTAAAAACGGAACGCTCTCTTTGAAGCCACCAGCTAAAAACGGAATGCTCCTCCGTGTCCACCAGCTAAAAACGGAATGCTCCTTCGTGTCCACCAGCTAAAAACGGAATGCTCCTTCGTGTCCACCAGCTAAAAACGGAATGCTCCTCCGTGTCCACAAGCTAAAAACGGAATGCTCCTTCGTGTCCACCAGCTAAAAACGGAATGCTCCTTCGTGTCCACCAGCTAAAAACGGAATGCTCCTCCGTGTCCACCAGCTAAAAACGGAATGCTCTCTTTGAAGCCACCAGCTAAGAACGGAATGCTCCTTCGTGTCCACCAGCTAAAAACGGAATGCTCCTTCGTGTCCACCAGCTAAAAACGGAATGCTCCTTCGTGTCCACCAGCTAAAAACGGAATGCTCCTTCGTGTCCACCTGCTAAAAACAGAATGCTCCCTCGTGTCCACCAGCTAAAAACGGAATGCTCCTCCGTGTCCACCAGCTAAAAACGGAATGCTCCTTCGTGTCCACCAGCTAAAAACGGAATGCTCCTTCGTGCCCACCAGCTAAAAACGGAATGCTCCTTCGTGTCCACCAGCTAAAAACGGAATGCTCTCTTTGAAGCCACCAGCTAAAAACGGAATGCTCCTTCGTGTCCACCAGCTAAAAACGGAACGCTCTTTTTGAAGCCACCAGCTAAAAACGGAATGCTCCTTCGTGTCCACCAGCTAAAAACGGAATGCTCCTCCGTGTCCACCAGCTAAAAACGGAATGCTCCTTCGTGTCCATCGGCTCAAAACGGAATGCTCCTTCGTGTCCACCAGCTAAAAACGGAACGCTCTCTTTGAAGCCACCAGCTAAAAACGGAATGCTCCTTCGTGTCCACCAGCTAAAAACGGAATGCTCCTTCGTGTCCACCAGCTAAAAACGGAATGCTCCTTCGTGTCCACCAGCTAAAAACGGAATGCTCCTTCGTGTCCACCTGCTAAAAACAGAATGCTCCCTCGTGTCCACCAGCTAAAAACGGAACGCTCCTTCGTGTCCACCAGTTAAAAACGGAATGCTCCTTCGTGTCCACCAGCTAAAAACGGAATGCTCCTTCGTGTCCACCAGCTAAAAACGGAACGCTCTCTTTGAAGCCACCAGCTAAAAACGGAATGCTCCTCCGTGTCCACCAGCTAAAAACGGAATGCTCCTTCGTGTCCACCAGCTAAAAACGGAATGCTCCTTCGTGTCCACCAGCTAAAAACGGAATGCTCCTCCGTGTCCACCAGCTAAAAACGGAATGCTCCTTCGTGTCCACCAGCTAAAAACGGAATGCTCCTTCGTGTCCACCAGCTAAAAACGGAACGCTCTCTTTGAAGCCACCAGCTAAAAACGGAATGCTCCTCCGTGTCCACCAGCTAAAAACGGAATGCTCCTTCGTGTCCACCAGCTAAAAACGGAATGCTCCTTCGTGTCCACCAGCTAAAAACGGAATGCTCCTCCGTGTCCACAAGCTAAAAACGGAATGCTCCTTCGTGTCCACCAGCTAAAAACGGAATGCTCCTTCGTGTCCACCAGCTAAAAACGGAATGCTCCTCCGTGTCCACCAGCTAAAAACGGAATGCTCTCTTTGAAGCCACCAGCTAAGAACGGAATGCTCCTTCGTGTCCACCAGCTAAAAACGGAATGCTCCTTCGTGTCCACCAGCTAAAAACGGAATGCTCCTTCGTGTCCACCAGCTAAAAACGGAATGCTCCTTCGTGTCCACCTGCTAAAAACAGAATGCTCCCTCGTGTCCACCAGCTAAAAACGGAATGCTCCTCCGTGTCCACCAGCTAAAAACGGAATGCTCCTTCGTGTCCATCGGCTCAAAACGGAATGCTCCTTCGTGTCCACCAGCTAAAAACGGAATGCTCCTCCGTGTCCTCCAGCTAAAAACGGAATGCTCTCTTTGAAGCCACCAGCTAAGAACGGAATGCTCCTTCGTGTCCACCAGCTAAAAACGGAATGCTCCTTCGTGTCCACCAGCTAAAAACGGAATGCTCTCTTTGAAGCCACCAGCTAAGAACGGAATGCTCCTTCGTGTCCACCAGCTAAAAACGGAATGCTCCTTCGTGTCCACCAGCTAAAAACGGAATGCTCCTCCGTGTCCACCAGCTAAAAACGGAATGCTCCTCCGTGTCCACCAGCTAAAAACGGAATGCTCCTTCGTGTCCACCAGCTAAAAACGGAACGCTCCTTCGTGTCCACCAGTTAAAAACGGAATGCTCCTTCGTGTCCACCAGCTAAAAACGGAATGCTCCTTCGTGTCCACCAGCTAAAAACGGAATGCTCCTCCGTGTCCACCAGCTAAAAACGGAATGCTCTTTTTGAAGCCACCAGCTAAAAACGGAATGCTCCTTCGTGTCCACCAGCTAAAAACGGAACGCTCTCTTTGAAGCCACCAGCTAAAAACGGAATGCTCCTTCGTGTCCACCAGCTAAAAACGGAACGCTCTCTTTGAAGCCACCAGCTAAAAACGGAATGCTCCTTCGTGTCCACCAGCTAAAAACGGAATGCTCTCTTTGAAGCCACCAGCTAAGAACGGAATGCTCCTTCGTGTCCACCAGCTAAAAAAGGAATGCTCTCTTTGAAGCCACCAGCTAAGAACGGAATGCTCCTTCGTGTCCACCAGCTAAAAACGGAATGCTCCTTCGTGTCCACCAGCTAAAAACGGAATGCTCCTCCGTGTCCACCAGCTAAAAACGGAATGCTCCTCCGTGTCCACCAGCTAAAAACGGAATGCTCCTTCGTGTCCACCAGCTAAAAACGGAATGCTCCTTCGTGTCCACCAGCTAAAAACGGAATGCTCCTCCGTGTCCACCAGCTAAAAACGGAATGCTCCTCCGTGTCCACCAGCTAAAAACGGAATGCTCCTTCGTGTCCACCAGCTAAAAACGGAATGCTCCTTCGTGTCCACCAGCTAAAAACGGAATGCTCCTCCGTGTCCACCAGCTAAAAACGGAATGCTCCTTCGTGTCCACCAGCTAAAAACGGAATGCTCTTTTTGAAGCCACCAGCTAAAAACGGAATGCTCCTTCGTGTCCACCAGCTAAAAACGGAATGCTCCTCCGTGTCCACCAGCTAAAAACGGAATGCTCCTCCGTGTCCACCAGCTAAAAACGGAATGCTCCTTCGTGTCCACCAGCTAAAAACGGAACGCTCCTTCGTGTCCACCAGTTAAAAACGGAATGCTCCTTCGTGTCCACCAGCTAAAAACGGAATGCTCCTTCGTGTCCACCAGCTAAAAACGGAATGCTCCTCCGTGTCCACCAGCTAAAAACGGAATGCTCCTTCGTGTCCACCAGCTAAAAACGGAATGCTCCTTCGTGTCCACCAGCTAAAAACGGAATGCTCCTCCGTGTCCACCAGCTAAAAACGGAATGCTCTTTTTGAAGCCACCAGCTAAAAACGGAATGCTCCTTCGTGTCCACCAGCTAAAAACGGAACGCTCTCTTTGAAGCCACCAGCTAAAAACGGAATGCTCCTTCGTGTCCACCAGCTAAAAACGGAACGCTCTCTTTGAAGCCACCAGCTAAAAACGGAATGCTCCTTCGTGTCCACCAGCTAAAAACGGAATGCTCTCTTTGAAGCCACCAGCTAAGAACGGAATGCTCCTTCGTGTCCACCAGCTAAAAACGGAATGCTCTCTTTGAAGCCACCAGCTAAGAACGGAATGCTCCTTCGTGTCCACCAGCTAAAAACGGAATGCTCCTTCGTGTCCACCAGCTAAAAACGGAATGCTCCTCCGTGTCCACCAGCTAAAAACGGAATGCTCCTCCGTGTCCACCAGCTAAAAACGGAATGCTCCTTCGTGTCCACCAGCTAAAAACGGAATGCTCCTTCGTGTCCACCAGCTAAAAACGGAATGCTCCTCCGTGTCCACCAGCTAAAAACGGAATGCTCCTCCGTGTCCACCAGCTAAAAACGGAATGCTCCTTCGTGTCCACCAGCTAAAAACTGAATGCTCCTTCGTGTCCACCAGCTAAAAACGGAATGCTCCTCCGTGTCCACCAGCTAAAAACGGAATGCTCCTTCGTGTCCACCAGCTAAAAACGGAATGCTCTTTTTGAAGCCACCAGCTAAAAACGGAATGCTCCTCCGTGTCCACCAGCTAAAAACGGAATGCTCTTTTTGAAGCCACCAGCTAAAAACGGAATGCTCCTTCGTGTCCACCAGCTAAAAACGGAACGCTCTCTTTGAAGCCACCAGCTAAAAACGGAATGCTCCTTCGTGTCCACCAGCTAAAAACGGAACGCTCTCTTTGAAGCCACCAGCTAAAAACGGAATGCTCCTTCGTGTCCACCAGCTAAAAACGGAACGCTCTCTTTGAAGCCACCAGCTAAAAACGGAATGCTCCTTCGTGTCCACCAGCTAAAAACGGAACGCTCCTTCGTGTCCATCGGCTCAAAACGGAATGCTCCTTCGTAAAAAACCCAAACTCTTCTGTAAAAAACCCAAACTCTTCCGTAAAAAACCCAAACTCTTCCGTAAAAAACCCAAACTCTTCCGTAAAAAAAACCCAAACTCTTCCGTAAAAAACCCAAACTCTTCCGTAAAAAACCCAAACTCTTCCGTAAAAAACCCAAACTCTTCCGTAAAAAACCCAAACTCTTCCGTAAAAAAAACCCAAACTCTTCCGTAAAAAACCCAAACTCTTCCGTAAAAAACCCAAACTCTTCCGTAAAAAACCTAAACTCTTCCGTAAAAAACCCAAACTCTTCCGCAAAAAAAACCCAAACTCTTCCGTAAAAAACTCAAACTCTTCCGTAAAAAAAACCCAAACTCTTCCGTAAAAAACCCAAACTCTTGCGTAAAAAACCCAAACTCTTCCGTAAAAAACCCAAACTCTTCCGTAAAAAACCCAAACTCTTCCGTAAATAACCTAAACTCTTCCGTAAAAAACTCAAACTCTTCCGTAAAAAAAACCCAAACTCTTCCGTAAAAAACCTAAACTCTTCCGTAAAAAACCCAAACTCTTCCGTAAAAAACCCAAACTCTTCCGTAAAAAACCTAAACTCTTCCGTAAAAAACCCAAACTCTTCCGTAAAAAACTCAAACTGTTATTCGAACTACCGCCTAAAACATAGGACTCGTCCCATCCATGGAACAACCCAAACTCTTCCGTAAAAAACTCAAACTCTTCCGTAAAAAACCCAAACTCTTCCGTAAAAAACTCAAACTCTTCCGTAAAAAACCCAAACTCTTCCGTAAAAAACCCAAACTCTTCCGTAAAAAACTCAAACTCTTCCGTAAAAAACCCAAACTCTTCCGTAAAAAACCCAAACTCTTCCGTAAAAAACCCAAACTCTTCCGTAAAAATCTCAAACTCTTCCGTAAAAAACCCAAACTCTTCCGTAAAAAACCTAAACTCTTCCGTAAAAAACTCAAACTCTTCCGTAAAAAAAACCCAAACTCTTCCGTAAAAAACCCAAACTCTTCCGTAAAAAACTCAAACTCTTCCGTAAAAATCTGAAACTCTTCCGTAAAAAACCCAAACTCTTCCGTAAAAAACCCAAACTCTTCCGTAAAAAACCTAAACTCTTCCGTAAAAAAAACCCAAACTCTTCCGTAAAAAACCCAAACTCTTCCGTAAAAAACCTAAACTCTTCCGTAAAAAACCCAAACTCTTCCGTAAAAAACCTAAACTCTTCCGTAAAAAACTCAAACTCTTCCGTAAAAATCTCAAACTCTTCCGTAAAAAACCCAAACTCTTCCGTAAAAAACCCAAACTCTTCCGTAAAAAACCTAAACTCTTCCGTAAAAAAAACCCAAACTCTTCCGTAAAAAACCCAAACTCTTCCGTAAAAAACCTAAACTCTTCCGTAAAAAAAACCCAAACTCTTCCGTAAAAAACCCAAACTCTTCCGTAAAAAACCTAAACTCTTCCGTAAAAAACCCAAACTCTTCCGTAAAAAACCCAAACTCTTCCGTAAAAAAAACCCAAACTCTTCCGTAAAAAACCCAAACTCTTCCGTAAAAAACCTAAACTCTTCCGTAAAAAAAACCCAAACTCTTCCGTAAAAAACCCAAACTCTTCCGTAAAAAACTCAAACTCTTCCGTAAAAAACTCAAACTCTTCCGTAAAAATCTCAAACTCTTCCGTAAAAAACCCAAACTCTTCCGTAAAAATCTCAAACTCTTCCGTAAAAAACCCAAACTCTTCCGTAAAAAACCTAAACTCTTCCGTAAAAAACTCAAACTCTTCCGAAAAAAAAACCCAAACTCTTCCGTAAAAAACCCAAACTCTTCCGTAAAAAACCTAAACTCTTCCGTAAAAAACTCAAACTCTTCCGTAAAAAAAACCCAAACTCTTCCGTAAAAAACCCAAACTCTTCCGTAAAAAACCCAAACTCTTCCGTAAAAAACCTAAACTCTTCCGTAAAAAACCCAAACTCTTCCGTAAAAAAAACCCAAACTCTTCCGTAAAAAAAACCCAAACTCTTCCGTAAAAAACCCAAACTCTTCCGTAAAAAACTCAAACTCTTCCGTAAAAAACTCAAACTCTTCCGTAAAAATCTCAAACTCTTCCGTAAAAAACCCAAACTCTTCCGTAAAAAACTCAAACTCTTCCGTAAAAATCTCAAACTCTTCCGTAAAAATCTCAAACTCTTCCGTAAAAAACCCAAACTCTTCCGTAAAAAACCCAAACTCTTCCGTAAAAATCTCAAACTCTTCCGTAAAAAACCCAAACTCTTCCGTAAAAAACCCAAACTCTTCCGTAAAAAACCCAAACTCTTCCGTAAAAAACTCAAACTCTTCCGTAAAAATCTCAAACTCTTCCGTAAAAAACCCAAACTCTTCCGTAAAAAACTCAAACTCTTCCGTAAAAAACCCAAACTCTTCCGTAAAAAACTCAAACTCTTCCGTAAAAAAAACCCAAACTCTTCCGTAAAAAACCCAAACTCTTCCGTAAAAAACTCAAACTCTTCCGTAAAAAAAACCCAAACTCTTCCGTAAAAAACTCAAACTCTTCCGTAAAAAAAACCCAAACTCTTCCGTAAAAAACCCAAACTCTTCCGTAAAAAACCCAAACTCTTCCGTAAAAAACCCAAACTCTTCCGTAAAAATCTCAAACTCTTCCGTAAAAAACCCAAACTCTTCCGTAAAAAACTCAAACTCTTCCGTAAAAAAAACCCAAACTCTTCCGTAAAAAACTCAAACTCTTCCGTAAAAAAAACCCAAACTCTTCCGTAAAAAACTCAAACTCTTCCGTAAAAAAAACCCAAACTCTTCCGTAAAAAACCCAAACTCTTCCGTAAAAAACCCAAACTCTTCCGTAAAAATCTCAAACTCTTCCGTAAAAAACCCAAACTCTTCCGTAAAAAACCCAAACTCTTCCGTAAAAAACTCAAACTCTTCCGTAAAAAAAACCCAAACTCTTCCGTAAAAAACCCAAACTCTTCCGTAAAAAACCCAAACTCTTCCGTAAAAATCTCAAACTCTTCCGTAAAAAACCCAAACTCTTCCGTAAAAAACTCAAACTCTTCCGTAAAAAAAACCCAAACTCTTCCGTAAAAAACCCAAACTCTTCCGTAAAAAACCCAAACTCTTCCGTAAAAAACCCAAACTCTTCCGTAAAAAACCCAAACTCTTCCGTAAAAAACGTAAAAAGTAAAAAAAACGTAAAAAGTAAAAAAAAAAAGTAAAAAAAAAGTAAAAAAAAAAGTAAAAAAGTAAAAAAAAAAAGTAAAAAAAACGTAAAAAGTAAAAAAAACGGAATGCTCCTCCGTGTCCACCAGCTAAAAACGGAATGCTCCTTCGTGTCCACCAGCTAAAAACGGAACGCTCTTTTTGAAGCCGCCAGCTAAAAACGGAATGCTCCTTCGTGTCCACCAGCTAAAAACGGAATGCTCCTCCGTGTCCACCAGCTAAAAACGGAATGCTCCTTCGTGTCCACCAGCTAAAAACGGAATGCTCCTCCGTGTCCACCAGCTAAAAACGGAATGCTCCTTCGTGTCCACCAGCTAAAAACGGAATGCTCCTTCGTGTCCACCAGCTAAAAACGGAATGCTCCTTCGTGTCCACCAGCTAAAAACGGAATGCTCCTCCGTGTCCACCAGCTAAAAACGGAACGCTCTCTTTGAAGCCACCAGCTAAAAACGGAATGCTCCTTCGTGTCCACCAGCTAAAAACGGAACGCTCTCTTTGAAGCCACCAGCTAAAAACGGAATGCTCCTTCGTGTCCACCAGCTAAAAACGGAACGCTCTCTTTGAAGCCACCAGCTAAAAACGGAATGCTCCTTCGTGTCCACCAGCTAAAAACGGAATGCTCCTCCGTGTCCACCAGCTAAAAACGGAACGCTCTCTTTGAAGCCACCAGCTAAAAACGGAATGCTCCTTCGTGTCCACCAGCTAAAAACGGAACGCTCTCTTTGAAGCCACCAGCTAAAAACGGAATGCTCCTTCGTGTCCACCAGCTAAAAACGGAACGCTCTTTTTGAAGCCACCAGCTAAAAACGGAATGCTCCTTCGTGTCCACCAGCTAAAAACGGAACGCTCCTTCGTGTCCACCAGTTAAAAACGGAATGCTCCTTCGTGTCCACCAGCTAAAAACGGAATGCTCCCTCGTGTCCACCAGCTAAAAACGGAACGCTCCTTCGTGTCCACCAGCTAAAAACGGAATGCTCCTTCGTGTCCACCAGCTAAAAACGGAACGCTCTCTTTGAAGCCACCAGCTAAAAACGGAATGCTCCTCCGTGTCCACCAGCTAAAAACGGAATGCTCCTTCGTGTCCACCAGCTAAAAACGGAATGCTCCTTCGTGTCCACCAGCTAAAAACGGAATGCTCCTCCGTGTCCACCAGCTAAAAACGGAATGCTCCTTCGTGTCCACCAGCTAAAAACGGAATGCTCCTTCGTGCCCACCAGCTAAAAACGGAATGCTCCTCCGTGTCCACCAGCTAAAAACGGAATGCTCCTTCGTGTCCACCAGCTAAAAACGGAATGCTCCTTCGTGTCCACCAGCTAAAAACGGAATGCTCTCTTTGAAGCCACCAGCTAAAAACGGAATGCTCCTTCGTGTCCACCAGCTAAAAACGGAACGCTCTTTTTGAAGCCACCAGCTAAAAACGGAATGCTCCTTCGTGTCCACCAGCTAAAAACGGAATGCTCCTCCGTGTCCACCAGCTAAAAACGGAATGCTCCTTCGTGTCCATCGGCTCAAAACGGAATGCTCCTTCGTGTCCACCAGCTAAAAACGGAACGCTCTCTTTGAAGCCACCAGCTAAAAACGGAATGCTCCTTCGTGTCCACCAGCTAAAAACGGAATGCTCCTTCGTGTCCACCAGCTAAAAACGGAATGCTCCTTCGTGTCCACCAGCTAAAAACGGAATGCTCCTTCGTGTCCACCTGCTAAAAACAGAATGCTCCCTCGTGTCCACCAGCTAAAAACGGAACGCTCCTTCGTGTCCACCAGTTAAAAACGGAATGCTCCTTCGTGTCCACCAGCTAAAAACGGAATGCTCCTTCGTGTCCACCAGCTAAAAACGGAACGCTCTCTTTGAAGCCACCAGCTAAAAACGGAATGCTCCTCCGTGTCCACCAGCTAA
Source organism: Oscheius dolichura (assembly GCA_932521035.1). NCBI lineage: Eukaryota > Metazoa > Nematoda > Chromadorea > Rhabditida > Rhabditidae > Oscheius > Oscheius dolichura. The sequence goes on along the minus strand of OW051492.1, from coordinate 11,515,323 downwards.
AAACGGAATGCTCCTTCGTGTCCACCAGCTAAAAACGGAATGCTCCTTCGTGTCCACCAGCTAAAAACGGAATGCTCCTCCGTGTCCACCAGCTAAAAACGGAATGCTCCTTCGTGTCCACCAGCTAAAAACGGAATGCTCCTTCGTGTCCACCAGCTAAAAACGGAACGCTCTCTTTGAAGCCACCAGCTAAAAACGGAATGCTCCTCCGTGTCCACCAGCTAAAAACGGAACGCTCTCTTTGAAGCCACCAGCTAAAAACGGAATGCTCCTTCGTGTCCACCAGCTAAAAACGGAATGCTCTCTTTGAAGCCACCAGCTAAGAACGGAATGCTCCTTCGTGTCCACCAGCTAAAAACGGAATGCTCTCTTTGAAGCCACCAGCTAAGAACGGAATGCTCCTTCGTGTCCACCAGCTAAAAACGGAATGCTCCTTCGTGTCCACCAGCTAAAAACGGAATGCTCCTCCGTGTCCACCAGCTAAAAACGGAATGCTCCTCCGTGTCCACCAGCTAAAAACGGAATGCTCCTTCGTGTCCACCAGCTAAAAACGGAATGCTCCTTCGTGTCCACCAGCTAAAAACGGAATGCTCCTCCGTGTCCACCAGCTAAAAACGGAATGCTCCTCCGTGTCCACCAGCTAAAAACGGTATGCTCCTTCGTGTCCACCAGCTAAAAACGGAATGCTCCTCCGTGTCCACCAGCTAAAAACGGAATGCTCCTTCGTGTCCACCAGCTAAAAACGGAATGCTCCTCCGTGTCCACCAGCTAAAAACGGAATGCTCCTTCGTGTCCACCAGCTAAAAACGGAATGCTCCTTCGTGTCCACCAGCTAAAAACGGAATGCTCCTTCGTGTCCACCAGCTAAAAACGGAATGCTCCTCCGTGTCCACCAGCTAAAAACGGAACGCTCTCTTTGAAGCCACCAGCTAAAAACGGAATGCTCCTTCGTGTCCACCAGCTAAAAACGGAACGCTCTCTTTGAAGCCACCAGCTAAAAACGGAATGCTCCTTCGTGTCCACCAGCTAAAAACGGAACGCTCTCTTTGAAGCCACCAGCTAAAAACGGAATGCTCCTTCGTGTCCACCAGCTAAAAACGGAATGCTCCTCCGTGTCCACCAGCTAAAAACGGAACGCTCTCTTTGAAGCCACCAGCTAAAAACGGAATGCTCCTTCGTGTCCACCAGCTAAAAACGGAACGCTCTCTTTGAAGCCACCAGCTAAAAACGGAATGCTCCTTCGTGTCCACCAGCTAAAAACGGAACGCTCTTTTTGAAGCCACCAGCTAAAAACGGAATGCTCCTTCGTGTCCACCAGCTAAAAACGGAACGCTCCTTCGTGTCCACCAGTTAAAAACGGAATGCTCCTTCGTGTCCACCAGCTAAAAACGGAATGCTCCCTCGTGTCCACCAGCTAAAAACGGAACGCTCCTTCGTGTCCACCAGTTAAAAACGGAATGCTCCTCCGTGTCCACCAGCTAAAAACGGAATGCTCCTTCGTGTCCACCAGCTAAAAACGGAATGCTCCTTCGTGCCCACCAGCTAAAAACGGAATGCTCCTCCGTGTCCACCAGCTAAAAACGGAATGCTCCTTCGTGTCCACCAGCTAAAAACGGAATGCTCCTTCGTGTCCACCAGCTAAAAACGGAATGCTCTCTTTGAAGCCACCAGCTAAAAACGGAATGCTCCTTCGTGTCCACCAGCTAAAAACGGAACGCTCTTTTTGAAGCCACCAGCTAAAAACGGAATGCTCCTTCGTGTCCACCAGCTAAAAACGGAATGCTCCTCCGTGTCCACCAGCTAAAAACGGAATGCTCCTTCGTGTCCATCGGCTCAAAACGGAATGCTCCTTCGTGTCCACCAGCTAAAAACGGAACGCTCTCTTTGAAGCCACCAGCTAAAAACGGAATGCTCCTTCGTGTCCACCAGCTAAAAACGGAATGCTCCTTCGTGTCCACCAGCTAAAAACGGAATGCTCCTTCGTGTCCACCAGCTAAAAACGGAATGCTCCTTCGTGTCCACCTGCTAAAAACAGAATGCTCCCTCGTGTCCACCAGCTAAAAACGGAACGCTCCTTCGTGTCCACCAGTTAAAAACGGAATGCTCCTTCGTGTCCACCAGCTAAAAACGGAATGCTCCTTCGTGTCCACCAGCTAAAAACGGAACGCTCTCTTTGAAGCCACCAGCTAAAAACGGAATGCTCCTCCGTGTCCACCAGCTAAAAACGGAATGCTCCTTCGTGTCCACCAGCTAAAAACGGAATGCTCCTTCGTGTCCACCAGCTAAAAACGGAATGCTCCTCCGTGTCCACCAGCTAAAAACGGAATGCTCCTTCGTGTCCACCAGCTAAAAACGGAATGCTCCTTCGTGTCCACCAGCTAAAAACGGAACGCTCTCTTTGAAGCCACCAGCTAAAAACGGAATGCTCCTCCGTGTCCACCAGCTAAAAACGGAATGCTCCTTCGTGTCCACCAGCTAAAAACGGAATGCTCCTTCGTGTCCACCAGCTAAAAACGGAATGCTCTCTTTGAAGCCACCAGCTAAGAACGGAATGCTCCTTCGTGTCCACCAGCTAAAAACGGAATGCTCCTTCGTGTCCACCAGCTAAAAACGGAATGCTCCTCCGTGTCCACCAGCTAAAAACGGAATGCTCCTCCGTGTCCACCAGCTAAAAACGGAATGCTCCTTCGTGTCCACCAGCTAAAAACGGAACGCTCCTTCGTGTCCACCAGTTAAAAACGGAATGCTCCTTCGTGTCCACCAGCTAAAAACGGAATGCTCCTTCGTGTCCACCAGCTAAAAACGGAATGCTCCTCCGTGTCCACCAGCTAAAAACGGAATGCTCTTTTTGAAGCCACCAGCTAAAAACGGAATGCTCCTTCGTGTCCACCAGCTAAAAACGGAACGCTCTCTTTGAAGCCACCAGCTAAAAACGGAATGCTCCTTCGTGTCCACCAGCTAAAAACGGAACGCTCTCTTTGAAGCCACCAGCTAAAAACGGAATGCTCCTTCGTGTCCACCAGCTAAAAACGGAATGCTCTCTTTGAAGCCACCAGCTAAGAACGGAATGCTCCTTCGTGTCCACCAGCTAAAAACGGAATGCTCTCTTTGAAGCCACCAGCTAAGAACGGAATGCTCCTTCGTGTCCACCAGCTAAAAACGGAATGCTCCTTCGTGTCCACCAGCTAAAAACGGAATGCTCCTCCGTGTCCACCAGCTAAAAACGGAATGCTCCTCCGTGTCCACCAGCTAAAAACGGAATGCTCCTTCGTGTCCACCAGCTAAAAACGGAATGCTCCTTCGTGTCCACCAGCTAAAAACGGAATGCTCCTCCGTGTCCACCAGCTAAAAACGGAATGCTCCTCCGTGTCCACCAGCTAAAAACGGAATGCTCCTTCGTGTCCACCAGCTAAAAACGGAATGCTCCTTCGTGTCCACCAGCTAAAAACGGAATGCTCCTCCGTGTCCACCAGCTAAAAACGGAATGCTCCTTCGTGTCCACCAGCTAAAAACGGAATGCTCTTTTTGAAGCCACCAGCTAAAAACGGAATGCTCCTTCGTGTCCACCAGCTAAAAACGGAATGCTCCTCCGTGTCCACCAGCTAAAAACGGAATGCTCCTCCGTGTCCACCAGCTAAAAACGGAATGCTCCTTCGTGTCCACCAGCTAAAAACGGAACGCTCCTTCGTGTCCACCAGTTAAAAACGGAATGCTCCTTCGTGTCCACCAGCTAAAAACGGAATGCTCCTTCGTGTCCACCAGCTAAAAACGGAATGCTCCTCCGTGTCCACCAGCTAAAAACGGAATGCTCCTTCGTGTCCACCAGCTAAAAACGGAATGCTCCTTCGTGTCCACCAGCTAAAAACGGAATGCTCCTCCGTGTCCACCAGCTAAAAACGGAATGCTCTTTTTGAAGCCACCAGCTAAAAACGGAATGCTCCTTCGTGTCCACCAGCTAAAAACGGAACGCTCTCTTTGAAGCCACCAGCTAAAAACGGAATGCTCCTTCGTGTCCACCAGCTAAAAACGGAACGCTCTCTTTGAAGCCACCAGCTAAAAACGGAATGCTCCTTCGTGTCCACCAGCTAAAAACGGAATGCTCTCTTTGAAGCCACCAGCTAAGAACGGAATGCTCCTTCGTGTCCACCAGCTAAAAACGGAATGCTCTCTTTGAAGCCACCAGCTAAGAACGGAATGCTCCTTCGTGTCCACCAGCTAAAAACGGAATGCTCCTTCGTGTCCACCAGCTAAAAACGGAATGCTCCTCCGTGTCCACCAGCTAAAAACGGAATGCTCCTCCGTGTCCACCAGCTAAAAACGGAATGCTCCTTCGTGTCCACCAGCTAAAAACGGAATGCTCCTTCGTGTCCACCAGCTAAAAACGGAATGCTCCTCCGTGTCCACCAGCTAAAAACGGAATGCTCCTCCGTGTCCACCAGCTAAAAACGGAATGCTCCTTCGTGTCCACCAGCTAAAAACGGAATGCTCCTTCGTGTCCACCAGCTAAAAACGGAATGCTCCTCCGTGTCCACCAGCTAAAAACGGAATGCTCCTTCGTGTCTACCAGCTAAAAACGGAATGCTCTTTTTGAAGCCACCAGCTAAAAACGGAATGCTCCTCCGTGTCCACCAGCTAAAAACGGAATGCTCTTTTTGAAGCCACCAGCTAAAAACGGAATGCTCCTTCGTGTCCACCAGCTAAAAACGGAACGCTCTCTTTGAAGCCACCAGCTAAAAACGGAATGCTCCTTCGTGTCCACCAGCTAAAAACGGAACGCTCTCTTTGAAGCCACCAGCTAAAAACGGAATGCTCCTTCGTGTCCACCAGCTAAAAACGGAACGCTCTCTTTGAAGCCACCAGCTAAAAACGGAATGCTCCTTCGTGTCCACCAGCTAAAAACGGAACGCTCCTTCGTGTCCATCGGCTCAAAACGGAATGCTCCTTCGTAAAAAACCCAAACTCTTCTGTAAAAAACCCAAACTCTTCCGTAAAAAACCCAAACTCTTCCGTAAAAAACCCAAACTCTTCCGTAAAAAAAACCCAAACTCTTCCGTAAAAAACCCAAACTCTTCCGTAAAAAACCCAAACTCTTCCGTAAAAAACCCAAACTCTTCCGTAAAAAACCCAAACTCTTCCGTAAAAAAAACCCAAACTCTTCCGTAAAAAACCCAAACTCTTCCGTAAAAAACCCAAACTCTTCCGTAAAAAACCTAAACTCTTCCGTAAAAAACCCAAACTCTTCCGCAAAAAAAACCCAAACTCTTCCGTAAAAAACTCAAACTCTTCCGTAAAAAAAACCCAAACTCTTCCGTAAAAAACCCAAACTCTTGCGTAAAAAACCCAAACTCTTCCGTAAAAAACCCAAACTCTTCCGTAAAAAACCCAAACTCTTCCGTAAATAACCTAAACTCTTCCGTAAAAAACTCAAACTCTTCCGTAAAAAAAACCCAAACTCTTCCGTAAAAAACCTAAACTCTTCCGTAAAAAACCCAAACTCTTCCGTAAAAAACCCAAACTCTTCCGTAAAAAACCTAAACTCTTCCGTAAAAAACCCAAACTCTTCCGTAAAAAACTCAAACTGTTATTCGAACTACCGCCTAAAACATAGGACTCGTCCCATCCATGGAACAACCCAAACTCTTCCGTAAAAAACTCAAACTCTTCCGTAAAAAACCCAAACTCTTCCGTAAAAAACTCAAACTCTTCCGTAAAAAACCCAAACTCTTCCGTAAAAAACCCAAACTCTTCCGTAAAAAACTCAAACTCTTCCGTAAAAAACCCAAACTCTTCCGTAAAAAACCCAAACTCTTCCGTAAAAAACCCAAACTCTTCCGTAAAAATCTCAAACTCTTCCGTAAAAAACCCAAACTCTTCCGTAAAAAACCTAAACTCTTCCGTAAAAAACTCAAACTCTTCCGTAAAAAAAACCCAAACTCTTCCGTAAAAAACCCAAACTCTTCCGTAAAAAACTCAAACTCTTCCGTAAAAATCTGAAACTCTTCCGTAAAAAACCCAAACTCTTCCGTAAAAAACCCAAACTCTTCCGTAAAAAACCTAAACTCTTCCGTAAAAAAAACCCAAACTCTTCCGTAAAAAACCCAAACTCTTCCGTAAAAAACCTAAACTCTTCCGTAAAAAACCCAAACTCTTCCGTAAAAAACCTAAACTCTTCCGTAAAAAACTCAAACTCTTCCGTAAAAATCTCAAACTCTTCCGTAAAAAACCCAAACTCTTCCGTAAAAAACCCAAACTCTTCCGTAAAAAACCTAAACTCTTCCGTAAAAAAAACCCAAACTCTTCCGTAAAAAACCCAAACTCTTCCGTAAAAAACCTAAACTCTTCCGTAAAAAAAACCCAAACTCTTCCGTAAAAAACCCAAACTCTTCCGTAAAAAACCTAAACTCTTCCGTAAAAAACCCAAACTCTTCCGTAAAAAACCCAAACTCTTCCGTAAAAAAAACCCAAACTCTTCCGTAAAAAACCCAAACTCTTCCGTAAAAAACCTAAACTCTTCCGTAAAAAAAACCCAAACTCTTCCGTAAAAAACCCAAACTCTTCCGTAAAAAACTCAAACTCTTCCGTAAAAAACTCAAACTCTTCCGTAAAAATCTCAAACTCTTCCGTAAAAAACCCAAACTCTTCCGTAAAAATCTCAAACTCTTCCGTAAAAAACCCAAACTCTTCCGTAAAAAACCTAAACTCTTCCGTAAAAAACTCAAACTCTTCCGAAAAAAAAACCCAAACTCTTCCGTAAAAAACCCAAACTCTTCCGTAAAAAACCTAAACTCTTCCGTAAAAAACTCAAACTCTTCCGTAAAAAAAACCCAAACTCTTCCGTAAAAAACCCAAACTCTTCCGTAAAAAACCCAAACTCTTCCGTAAAAAACCTAAACTCTTCCGTAAAAAACCCAAACTCTTCCGTAAAAAAAACCCAAACTCTTCCGTAAAAAAAACCCAAACTCTTCCGTAAAAAACCCAAACTCTTCCGTAAAAAACTCAAACTCTTCCGTAAAAAACTCAAACTCTTCCGTAAAAATCTCAAACTCTTCCGTAAAAAACCCAAACTCTTCCGTAAAAAACTCAAACTCTTCCGTAAAAATCTCAAACTCTTCCGTAAAAATCTCAAACTCTTCCGTAAAAAACCCAAACTCTTCCGTAAAAAACCCAAACTCTTCCGTAAAAATCTCAAACTCTTCCGTAAAAAACCCAAACTCTTCCGTAAAAAACCCAAACTCTTCCGTAAAAAACCCAAACTCTTCCGTAAAAAACTCAAACTCTTCCGTAAAAATCTCAAACTCTTCCGTAAAAAACCCAAACTCTTCCGTAAAAAACTCAAACTCTTCCGTAAAAAACCCAAACTCTTCCGTAAAAAACTCAAACTCTTCCGTAAAAAAAACCCAAACTCTTCCGTAAAAAACCCAAACTCTTCCGTAAAAAACTCAAACTCTTCCGTAAAAAAAACCCAAACTCTTCCGTAAAAAACTCAAACTCTTCCGTAAAAAAAACCCAAACTCTTCCGTAAAAAACCCAAACTCTTCCGTAAAAAACCCAAACTCTTCCGTAAAAAACCCAAACTCTTCCGTAAAAATCTCAAACTCTTCCGTAAAAAACCCAAACTCTTCCGTAAAAAACTCAAACTCTTCCGTAAAAAAAACCCAAACTCTTCCGTAAAAAACTCAAACTCTTCCGTAAAAAAAACCCAAACTCTTCCGTAAAAAACTCAAACTCTTCCGTAAAAAACTCAAACTCTTCCGTAAAAAAAACCCAAACTCTTCCGTAAAAAACCCAAACTCTTCCGTAAAAAACCCAAACTCTTCCGTAAAAATCTCAAACTCTTCCGTAAAAAACCCAAACTCTTCCGTAAAAAACCCAAACTCTTCCGTAAAAAACTCAAACTCTTCCGTAAAAAAAACCCAAACTCTTCCGTAAAAAACCCAAACTCTTCCGTAAAAAACCCAAACTCTTCCGTAAAAATCTCAAACTCTTCCGTAAAAAACCCAAACTCTTCCGTAAAAAACTCAAACTCTTCCGTAAAAAAAACCCAAACTCTTCCGTAAAAAACCCAAACTCTTCCGTAAAAAACCCAAACTCTTCCGTAAAAAACCCAAACTCTTCCGTAAAAAACCCAAACTCTTCCGTAAAAAACGTAAAAAGTAAAAAAAACGTAAAAAGTAAAAAAAAAAAAGTAAAAAAAAAGTAAAAAAAAAAGTAAAAAAGTAAAAAAAAAAAGTAAAAAAAACGTAAAAAGTAAAAAAAACGGAATGCTCCTCCGTGTCCACCAGCTAAAAACGGAATGCTCCTTCGTGTCCACCAGCTAAAAACGGAACGCTCTTTTTGAAGCCGCCAGCTAAAAACGGAATGCTCCTTCGTGTCCACCAGCTAAAAACGGAATGCTCCTCCGTGTCCACCAGCTAAAAACGGAATGCTCCTTCGTGTCCACCAGCTAAAAACGGAATGCTCCTCCGTGTCCACCAGCTAAAAACGGAATGCTCCTTCGTGTCCACCAGCTAAAAACGGAATGCTCCTTCGTGTCCACCAGCTAAAAACGGAATGCTCCTTCGTGTCCACCAGCTAAAAACGGAATGCTCCTCCGTGTCCACCAGCTAAAAACGGAACGCTCTCTTTGAAGCCACCAGCTAAAAACGGAATGCTCCTTCGTGTCCACCAGCTAAAAACGGAACGCTCTCTTTGAAGCCACCAGCTAAAAACGGAATGCTCCTTCGTGTCCACCAGCTAAAAACGGAACGCTCTCTTTGAAGCCACCAGCTAAAAACGGAATGCTCCTTCGTGTCCACCAGCTAAAAACGGAATGCTCCTCCGTGTCCACCAGCTAAAAACGGAACGCTCTCTTTGAAGCCACCAGCTAAAAACGGAATGCTCCTTCGTGTCCACCAGCTAAAAACGGAACGCTCTCTTTGAAGCCACCAGCTAAAAACGGAATGCTCCTTCGTGTCCACCAGCTAAAAACGGAACGCTCTTTTTGAAGCCACCAGCTAAAAACGGAATGCTCCTTCGTGTCCACCAGCTAAAAACGGAACGCTCCTTCGTGTCCACCAGTTAAAAACGGAATGCTCCTTCGTGTCCACCAGCTAAAAACGGAATGCTCCCTCGTGTCCACCAGCTAAAAACGGAACGCTCCTTCGTGTCCACCAGTTAAAAACGGAATGCTCCTCCGTGTCCACCAGCTAAAAACGGAATGCTCCTTCGTGTCCACCAGCTAAAAACGGAATGCTCCTTCGTGCCCACCAGCTAAAAACGGAATGCTCCTCCGTGTCCACCAGCTAAAAACGGAATGCTCCTTCGTGTCCACCAGCTAAAAACGGAATGCTCCTTCGTGTCCACCAGCTAAAAACGGAATGCTCTCTTTGAAGCCACCAGCTAAAAACGGAATGCTCCTTCGTGTCCACCAGCTAAAAACGGAACGCTCTTTTTGAAGCCACCAGCTAAAAACGGAATGCTCCTTCGTGTCCACCAGCTAAAAACGGAATGCTCCTCCGTGTCCACCAGCTAAAAACGGAATGCTCCTTCGTGTCCATCGGCTCAAAACGGAATGCTCCTTCGTGTCCACCAGCTAAAAACGGAACGCTCTCTTTGAAGCCACCAGCTAAAAACGGAATGCTCCTTCGTGTCCACCAGCTAAAAACGGAATGCTCCTTCGTGTCCACCAGCTAAAAACGGAATGCTCCTTCGTGTCCACCAGCTAAAAACGGAATGCTCCTTCGTGTCCACCTGCTAAAAACAGAATGCTCCCTCGTGTCCACCAGCTAAAAACGGAACGCTCCTTCGTGTCCACCAGTTAAAAACGGAATGCTCCTTCGTGTCCACCAGCTAAAAACGGAATGCTCCTTCGTGTCCACCAGCTAAAAACGGAACGCTCTCTTTGAAGCCACCAGCTAAAAACGGAATGCTCCTCCGTGTCCACCAGCTAAAAACGGAATGCTCCTTCGTGTCCACCAGCTAAAAACGGAATGCTCCTTCGTGTCCACCAGCTAAAAACGGAATGCTCCTCCGTGTCCACCAGCTAAAAACGGAATGCTCCTTCGTGTCCACCAGCTAAAAACGGAATGCTCCTTCGTGTCCACCAGCTAAAAACGGAACGCTCTCTTTGAAGCCACCAGCTAAAAACGGAATGCTCCTCCGTGTCCACCAGCTAAAAACGGAATGCTCCTTCGTGTCCACCAGCTAAAAACGGAATGCTCCTTCGTGTCCACCAGCTAAAAACGGAATGCTCCTCCGTGTCCACAAGCTAAAAACGGAATGCTCCTTCGTGTCCACCAGCTAAAAACGGAATGCTCCTTCGTGTCCACCAGCTAAAAACGGAATGCTCCTCCGTGTCCACCAGCTAAAAACGGAATGCTCTCTTTGAAGCCACCAGCTAAGAACGGAATGCTCCTTCGTGTCCACCAGCTAAAAACGGAATGCGCCTTCGTGTCCACCAGCTAAAAACGGAATGCTCCTTCGTGTCCACCAGCTAAAAACGGAATGCTCCTTCGTGTCCACCTGCTAAAAACAGAATGCTCCCTCGTGTCCACCAGCTAAAAACGGAATGCTCCTCCGTGTCCACCAGCTAAAAACGGAATGCTCCTTCGTGTCCATCGGCTCAAAACGGAATGCTCCTTCGTGTCCACCAGCTAAAAACGGAATGCTCCTCCGTGTCCTCCAGCTAAAAACGGAATGCTCTCTTTGAAGCCACCAGCTAAGAACGGAATGCTCCTTCGTGTCCACCAGCTAAAAACGGAATGCTCCTTCGTGTCCACCAGCTAAAAACGGAATGCTCCTTCGTGTCCACCTGCTAAAAACAGAATGCTCCCTCGTGTCCACCAGCTAAAAACGGAACGCTCCTTCGTGTCCACCAGTTAAAAACGGAATGCTCCTTCGTGTCCACCAGCTAAAAACGGAATGCTCCTTCGTGTCCACCAGCTAAAAACGGAATGCTCCTTCGTGTCCACCAGCTAAAAACGGAATGCTCCTTCGTGTCCACCAGCTAAAAACGGAATGCTCCTCCGTGTCCACAAGCTAAAAACGGAATGCTCCTTCGTGTCCACCAGCTAAAAACGGAATGCTCCTTCGTGTCCACCAGCTAAAAACGGAATGCTCCTCCGTGTCCACCAGCTAAAAACGGAATGCTCCTTCGTGTCCACCAGCTAAAAACGGAATGCTCTTTTTGAAGCCACCAGCTAAAAACGGAATGCTCCTCCGTGTCCACCAGCTAAAAACGGAATGCTCTTTTTGAAGCCACCAGCTAAAAACGGAATGCTCCTTCGTGTCCACCAGCTAAAAACGGAACGCTCTCTTTGAAGCCACCAGCTAAAAACGGAATGCTCCTTCGTGTCCACCAGCTAAAAACGGAACGCTCTCTTTGAAGCCACCAGCTAAAAACGGAATGCTCCTTCGTGTCCACCAGCTAAAAACGGAATGCTCTCTTTGAAGCCACCAGCTAAGAACGGAATGCTCCTTCGTGTCCACCAGCTAAAAACGGAATGCTCCTTCGTGTCCACCAGCTAAAAACGGAATGCTCCTCCGTGTCCACCAGCTAAAAACGGAATGCTCCTCCGTGTCCACCAGCTAAAAACGGAATGCTCCTTCGTGTCCACCAGCTAAAAACGGAACGCTCCTTCGTGTCCACCAGTTAAAAACGGAATGCTCCTTCGTGTCCACCAGCTAAAAACGGAATGCTCCTTCGTGTCCACCAGCTAAAAACGGAATGCTCCTTCGTGTCCACCAGCTAAAAACGGAATGCTCCTCCGTGTCCACCAGCTAAAAACGGAATGCTCCTTCGTGTCCACCAGCTAAAAACGGAATGCTCCTTCGTGTCCACCAGCTAAAAACGGAACGCTCTCTTTGAAGCCACCAGCTAAAAACGGAATGCTCCTTCGTGTCCACCAGCTAAAAACGGAACGCTCCTTCGTGTCCATCGGCTCAAAACGGAATGCTCCTTCGTAAAAAACCCAAACTCTTCTGTAAAAAACCCAAACTCTTCCGTAAAAAACCCAAACTCTTCCGTAAAAAACCCAAACTCTTCCGTAAAAAACTCAAACTCTTCCGTAAAAAAAACCCAAACTCTTCCGTAAAAAACTCAAACTGTTATTTGAACTACCGCCTAAAACATAGGACTCGTCCCATCCATGGAACAACCCAAACTCTTCCGTAAAAAACCCAAACTCTTCCGTAAAAAAAACCCAAACTCTTCCGTAAAAAACCCAAACTCTTCCGTAAAAAACCCAAACTCTTCCGTAAAAAACCCAAACTCTTCCGTAAAAAACCCAAACTCTTCCGTAAAAAAAACCCAAACTCTTCCGTAAAAAACCCAAACTCTTCCGTAAAAAACCCAAACTCTTCCGTAAAAAACCTAAACTCTTCCGTAAAAAACCCAAACTCTTCCGCAAAAAAAACCCAAACTCTTCCGTAAAAAACCTAAACTCTTCCGTAAAAAACTCAAACTCTTCCGTAAAAAAAACCCAAACTCTTCCGTAAAAAACCCAAACTCTTGCGTAAAAAACCCAAACTCTTCCGTAAAAAACCCAAACTCTTCCGTAAAAAACCCAAACTCTTCCGTAAATAACCTAAACTCTTCCGTAAAAAACTCAAACTCTTCCGTAAAAAAAACCCAAACTCTTCCGTAAAAAACCTAAACTCTTCCGTAAAAAACCCAAACTCTTCCGTAAAAAACCCAAACTCTTCCGTAAAAAACTCAAACTGTTATTCGAACTACCGCCTAAAACATAGGACTCGTCCCATCCATGGAACAACCCGAACTCTTCCGTAAAAAACCCAAACTCTTCCGTAAAAAACCTAAACTCTTCCGTAAAAAAAACCCAAACTCTTCCGTAAAAAACCCAAACTCTTCCGTAAAAAACCTAAACTCTTCCGTAAAAAAAACCCAAACTCTTCCGTAAAAAACCCAAACTCTTCCGTAAAAAACCTAAACTCTTCCGTAAAAAACCCAAACTCTTCCGTAAAAAACCCAAACTCTTCCGTAAAAAAAACCCAAACTCTTCCGTAAAAAACCCAAACTCTTCCGTAAAAAACTCAAACTCTTCCGTAAAAAACTCAAACTCTTCCGTAAAAATCTCAAACTCTTCCGTAAAAAACCCAAACTCTTCCGTAAAAATCTCAAACTCTTCCGTAAAAAACCCAAACTCTTCCGTAAAAAACCTAAACTCTTCCGTAAAAAACTCAAACTCTTCCGTAAAAAAAACCCAAACTCTTCCGTAAAAAACCCAAACTCTTCCGTAAAAAACCTAAACTCTTCCGTAAAAAACTCAAACTCTTCCGTAAAAAAAACCCAAACTCTTCCGTAAAAAACCCAAACTCTTCCGTAAAAAACCCAAACTCTTCCGTAAAAAACCTAAACTCTTCCGTAAAAAACCCAAACTCTTCCGTAAAAAAAACCCAAACTCTTCCGTAAAAAAAACCCAAACTCTTCCGTAAAAAACCCAAACTCTTCCGTAAAAAACTCAAACTCTTCCGTAAAAAACTCAAACTCTTCCGTAAAAATCTCAAACTCTTCCGTAAAAAACCCAAACTCTTCCGTAAAAAACTCAAACTCTTCCGTAAAAATCTCAAACTCTTCCGTAAAAAACCCAAACTCTTCCGTAAAAAACCCAAACTCTTCCGTAAAAAACCCAAACTCTTCCGTAAAAAACCCAAACTCTTCCGTAAAAAAAACCCAAACTCTTCCGTAAAAAAAACCCAAACTCTTCCGTAAAAATCTCAAACTCTTCCGTAAAAAACCCAAACTCTTCCGTAAAAAACTCAAACTCTTCCGTAAAAAAAACCCAAACTCTTCCGTAAAAAACCCAAACTCTTCCGTAAAAAACCCAAACTCTTCCGTAAAAAACCCAAACTCTTCCGTAAAAATCTCAAACTCTTCCGTAAAAAACCCAAACTCTTCCGTAAAAAACTCAAACTCTTCCGTAAAAAAAACCCAAACTCTTCCGTAAAAAACTCAAACTCTTCCGTAAAAAAAACCCAAACTCTTCCGTAAAAAACTCAAACTCTTCCGTAAAAAACTCAAACTCTTCCGTAAAAAACCCAAACTCTTCCGTAAAAAACTCAAACTCTTCCGTAAAAAACCCAAACTCTTCCGTAAAAAACCCAAACTCTTCCGTAAAAAACCCAAACTCTTCCGTAAAAAAAACCCAAACTCTTCCGTAAAAAACCCAAACTCTTCCGTAAAAAACCCAAACTCTTCCGTAAAAAACCCAAACTCTTCCGTAAAAAACCCAAACTCTTCCGTAAAAAACCCAAACTCTTCCGTAAAAAACCCAAACTCTTCCGTAAAAAACCCAAACTCTTCCGTAAAAAAAACCCAAACTCTTCCGTAAAAAACCCAAACTCTTCCGTAAAAAACTCAAACTCTTCCGTAAAAAACCCAAACTCTTCCGTAAAAAACCCAAACTCTTCCGTAAAAAACCCAAACTCTTCCGTAAAAAACTCAAACTCTTCCGTAAAAAACTCAAACTCTTCCGTAAAAAAAACCCAAACTCTTCCGTAAAAAACCCAAACTCTTCCGTAAAAAAAACCCAAACTCTTCCGTAAAAAACTCAAACTCTTCCGTAAAAAACTCAAACTCTTCCGTAAAAAACTCAAACTCTTCCGTAAAAATCTCAAACTGTTATTCGAACTACCGCCTAAAACATAGGACTCGTCCCATCCATGGAACAACCCAAACTCTTCCGTAAAAAACCCAAACTCTTCCGTAAAAAACCCAAACTCTTCCGTAAAAAACCCAAACTCTTCCGTAAAAAACTCAAACTCTTCCGTAAAAAACTCAAACTCTTCCGTAAAAAACCCAAACTCTTCCGTAAAAAACTCAAACTCTTCCGTAAAAAACCCAAACTCTTCCGTAAAAAACCCAAACTCTTCCGTAAAAAACCCAAACTCTTCCGTAAAAAACCCAAACTCTTCCGTAAAAAACTCAAACTCTTCCGTAAAAAACTCAAACTCTTCCGTAAAAAACCCAAACTCTTCCGTAAAAAACTCAAACTCTTCCGTAAAAAACCCAAACTCTTCCGTAAAAAACCCAAACTCTTCCGTAAAAAACCCAAACTCTTCCGTAAAAAACTCAAACTCTTCCGTAAAAAACTCAAACTCTTCCGTAAAAAAAACCCAAACTCTTCCGTAAAAAACCCAAACTCTTCCGTAAAAAAAACCCAAACTCTTCCGTAAAAAACTCAAACTCTTCCGTAAAAAACTCAAACTCTTCCGTAAAAAACTCAAACTCTTCCGTAAAAATCTCAAACTGTTATTCGAACTACCGCCTAAAACATAGGACTCGTCCCATCCATGGAACAACCCAAACTCTTCCGTAAAAAACCCAAACTCTTCCGTAAAAAACCCAAACTCTTCCGTAAAAAACTCAAACTCTTCCGTAAAAAACCCAAACTCTTCCGTAAAAAACCCAAACTCTTCCGTAAAAAACCCAAACTCTTCCGTAAAAAACTCAAACTCTTCCGTAAAAAACTCAAACTCTTCCGTAAAAAAAACCCAAACTCTTCCGTAAAAAACCCAAACTCTTCCGTAAAAAAAACCCAAACTCTTCCGTAAAAAACTCAAACTCTTCCGTAAAAAACTCAAACTCTTCCGTAAAAAACTCAAACTCTTCCGTAAAAATCTCAAACTGTTATTCGAACTACCGCCTAAAACATAGGACTCGTCCCATCCATGGAACAACCCAAACTCTTCCGTAAAAAACCCAAACTCTTCCGTAAAAAACCCAAACTCTTCCGTAAAAAACCCAAACTCTTCCGTAAAAAACTCAAACTCTTCCGTAAAAAACTCAAACTCTTCCGTAAAAAACCCAAACTCTTCCGTAAAAAACTCAAACTCTTCCGTAAAAAACCCAAACTCTTCCGTAAAAAACCCAAACTCTTCCGTAAAAAACCCAAACTCTTCCGTAAAAAACCCAAACTCTTCCGTAAAAAACTCAAACTCTTCCGTAAAAAACTCAAACTCTTCCGTAAAAAACCCAAACTCTTCCGTAAAAAACTCAAACTCTTCCGTAAAAAACCCAAACTCTTCCGTAAAAAACCCAAACTCTTCCGTAAAAAACCCAAACTCTTCCGTAAAAAACTCAAACTCTTCCGTAAAAAACTCAAACTCTTCCGTAAAAAAAACCCAAACTCTTCCGTAAAAAACCCAAACTCTTCCGTAAAAAAAACCCAAACTCTTCCGTAAAAAACTCAAACTCTTCCGTAAAAAACTCAAACTCTTCCGTAAAAAACTCAAACTCTTCCGTAAAAATCTCAAACTGTTATTCGAACTACCGCCTAAAACATAGGACTCGTCCCATCCATGGAACAACCCAAACTCTTCCGTAAAAAACCCAAACTCTTCCGTAAAAAACCCAAACTCTTCCGTAAAAAACCCAAACTCTTCCGTAAAAAACTCAAACTCTTCCGTAAAAAACTCAAACTCTTCCGTAAAAAACCCAAACTCTTCCGTAAAAAACTCAAACTCTTCCGTAAAAAACCCAAACTCTTCCGTAAAAAACCCAAACTCTTCCGTAAAAAACCCAAACTCTTCCGTAAAAAACCCAAACTCTTCCGTAAAAAAAACCCAAACTCTTCCGTAAAAAACCCAAACTCTTCCGTAAAAAACTCAAACTCTTCCGTAAAAAACTCAAACTCTTCCGTAAAAAAAACCCAAACTCTTCCGTAAAAAACCCAAACTCTTCCGTAAAAAAAACCCAAACTCTTCCGTAAAAAACTCAAACTCTTCCGTAAAAAACTCAAACTCTTCCGTAAAAAAAACCCAAACTCTTCCGTAAAAAACCCAAACTCTTCCGTAAAAAAAACCCAAACTCTTCCGTAAAAAACCCAAACTCTTCCGTAAAAAACTCAAACTCTTCCGTAAAAAACCCAAACTCTTCCGTAAAAAACCCAAACTCTTCCGTAAAAAACCCAAACTCTTCCGTAAAAAACTCAAACTCTTCCGTAAAAAACTCAAACTCTTCCGTAAAAAAAACCCAAACTCTTCCGTAAAAAACCCAAACTCTTCCGTAAAAATCTCAAACTGTTATTCGAACTACCGCCTAAAACATAGGACTCGTCCCATCCATGGAACAACCCAAACTCTTCCGTAAAAAACCCAAACTCTTCCGTAAAAAACCCAAACTCTTCCGTAAAAAACCCAAACTCTTCCGTAAAAAACTCAAACTCTTCCGTAAAAAACTCAAACTCTTCCGGAAAAAACCCAAACTCTTCCGTAAAAAACTCAAACTCTTCCGTAAAAAACCCAAACTCTTCCGTAAAAAACCCAAACTCTTCCGTAAAAAACCCAAACTCTTCCGTAAAAAAAACCCAAACTCTTCCGTAAAAAACCCAAACTCTTCCGTAAAAAACCCAAACTCTTCCGTAAAAAACCCAAACTCTTCCGTAAAAAACCCAAACTCTTCCGTAAAAAACCCAAACTCTTCCGTAAAAAACCCAAACTCTTCCGTAAAAAACCCAAACTCTTCCGTAAAAAAAACCCAAACTCTTCCGTAAAAAACCCAAACTCTTCCGTAAAAAACTCAAACTCTTCCGTAAAAAACCCAAACTCTTCCGTAAAAAACCCAAACTCTTCCGTAAAAAACCCAAACTCTTCCGTAAAAAACTCAAACTCTTCCGTAAAAAACTCAAACTCTTCCGTAAAAAAAAACCCAAACTCTTCCGTAAAAAACCCAAACTCTTCCGTAAAAAAAACCCAAACTCTTCCGTAAAAAACTCAAACTCTTCCGTAAAAAACTCAAACTCTTCCGTAAAAAACTCAAACTCTTCCGTAAAAATCTCAAACTGTTATTCGAACTACCGCCTAAAACATAGGACTCGTCCCATCCATGGAACAACCCAAACTCTTCCGTAAAAAACCCAAACTCTTCCGTAAAAAACCCAAACTCTTCCGTAAAAAACCCAAACTCTTCCGTAAAAAACTCAAACTCTTCCGTAAAAAACTCAAACTCTTCCGTAAAAAACCCAAACTCTTCCGTAAAAAACTCAAACTCTTCCGTAAAAAACCCAAACTCTTCCGTAAAAAACTCAAACTCTTCCGTAAAAAACCCAAACTCTTCCGTAAAAAACCCAAACTCTTCCGTAAAAAACCCAAACTCTTCCGTAAAAAACCCAAACTCTTCCGTAAAAAACCCAAACTCTTCCGTAAAAAACCCAAACTCTTCCGTAAAAAACTCAAACTCTTCCGTAAAAAACTCAAACTCTTCCGTAAAAAAAACCCAAACTCTTCCGTAAAAAACCCAAACTCTTCCGTAAAAAAAACCCAAACTCTTCCGTAAAAAACTCAAACTCTTCCGTAAAAAACTCAAACTCTTCCGTAAAAAACTCAAACTCTTCCGTAAAAATCTCAAACTGTTATTCGAACTACCGCCTAAAACATAGGACTCGTCCCATCCATGGAACAACCCAAACTCTTCCGTAAAAAACCCAAACTCTTCCGTAAAAAACCCAAACTCTTCCGTAAAAAACTCAAACTCTTCCGTAAAAAACTCAAACTCTTCCGTAAAAAAAACCCAAACTCTTCCGTAAAAAACCCAAACTCTTCCGTAAAAAAAACCCAAACTCTTCCGTAAAAA
This sequence comes from Oscheius dolichura, assembly GCA_932521035.1. Lineage (NCBI taxonomy): Eukaryota > Metazoa > Nematoda > Chromadorea > Rhabditida > Rhabditidae > Oscheius > Oscheius dolichura. The sequence continues at coordinate 11,496,755 of OW051492.1, read as the reverse complement.
ACTCAAACTCTTCCGTAAAAAACTCAAACTCTTCCGTAAAAAAAACCCAAACTCTTCCGTAAAAAACCCAAACTCTTCCGTAAAAAAAACCCAAACTCTTCCGTAAAAAACCCAAACTCTTCCGTAAAAAACTCAAACTCTTCCGTAAAAAACCCAAACTCTTCCGTAAAAAACCCAAACTCTTCCGTAAAAAACCCAAACTCTTCCGTAAAAAACTCAAACTCTTCCGTAAAAAACTCAAACTGTTATTCGAAAAAAACCCAAACTCTCGAACTTTATTCGAACTGGTCGAAGAACAAATCGCGTTTTATAGCCCAAAAACTATTATAATCCAGAAATAGGTACAGTAATATGGTGCAGCTTTTGGAAAAGAAGGTAGGAGGTCCGAAATTGTACTCATTCGAACCGCCTCATCGAGCTGAGTCTAAAAAACCAGCTCCCGTCACAGGAGGACGCCTTTGAGCCACGTTATGGCTCCTAGATCATAAACCAGGGTTTAAGCCAATACAAATCTCTTGGGCAATTTGAACAGGCCAGTACGGAATAAAAACCTAATGATTGGAGAACGTTCGACCACTCTTCTTGTAGAGCTCGACGAGAAGAGTACGAATAACCCAAGATCGAATAGGGTTCGCTGAACAAATCGCGTTTTATAGCCCAAAAACTATTATAGTCCAAAAATAGGGGGTAGGCCAATACAAATCTCTTGGGCAATTTGAACAGGCCAGTACGGAATAAAAACCTAATGATTGGAGAACGTTCGACCACTCTTCTTGTAGAGCTCGACGAGTAGAGTACGAATAACCCAAGCTCGAATAGGGTTCGCTGAACAAATAGGGTTTTATAGCCCAAAAACTATTATAATCCAGAAAAAGGTACAGTAATATGGTGCAGCTTTTGGAAAAGAAGGTAGGAGGTCCGAAATTGTACTCTTTCGAACCGCCTCATCGAGCTGAGTCTAAAAAACCAGCTCCCGTCACAGGAGGACGCCTTTGAGCCACGTTATGGCTCCTAGATCATAAACCAGGGTTTAAGCCAATACAAATCTCTTGGGCAATTTGAACAGGCCAGTACGGAATAAAAACCTAATGATTGGAGAACGTTCGACCACTCTTCTTGTAGAGCTCGACGAGTTGAGTACGAATAACCCAAGATCGAATAGGGTTCGCTGAACAAATCGCGTTTTATAGCCCAAAAACTATTATAGTCCAAAAATAGGGGGTAGGCCAATACAAATCTCTTGGGCAATTTGAACAGGCCAGTACGGAATAAAAACCTAATGATTGGAGAACGTTCGACCACTCTTCTTGTAGAGCTCGACGAGTAGAGTACGAATAACCCAAGCTCGAATAGGGTTCGCTGAACAAATAGGGTTTTATAGCCCAAAAACTATTATAATCCAGAAAAAGGTACAGTAATATGGTGCAGCTTTTGGAAAAGAAGGTAGGAGGTCCGAAATTGTACTCTTTCGAACCGCCTCATCGAGCTGAGTCTAAAAAACCAGCTCCCGTCACAGGAGGACGCCTTTGAGCCACGTTATGGCTCCTAGATCATAAACCAGGGTTTAAGCCAATACAAATCTCTTGGGCAATTTGAACAGGCCAGTACGGAATAAAAACCTAATGATTGGAGAACGTTCGACCACTCTTCTTGTAGAGCTCGACGAGTTGAGTACGAATAACCCAAGATCGAATAGGGTTCGCTGAACAAATCGCGTTTTATAGCCCAAAAACTATTATAGTCCAAAAATAGGGGGTAGGCCAATACAAATCTCTTGGGCAATTTGAACAGGCCAGTACGGAATAAAAACCTAATGATTGGAGAACGTTCGACCACTCTTCTTGTAGAGCTCGACGAGAAGAGTACGAATAACCCAAGATCGAATAGGGTTCGCTGAACAAAACGGGTTTTATAGCCCAAAAACTATTATAATCCAGAAATAGGTACAGTAATATGGTGCAGCTTTTGGAAAAAAAGGTAGGAGGTCCGAAATTGTACTCTTTCCAACCGCCTCATCGAGCTGAGTCTAAAAAACCAGCTCCCGTCACAGGAGGACGCCTTTGAGCCACGTTATGGCTCCTAGATCATAAACCAGGGTTTAAGCCAATACAAATCTCTTGGGCAATTTGAACAGGCCAGTACGGAATAAAAACCTAATGATTGGAGAACGTTCGACCACTCTTCTTGTAGAGCTCGACGAGAAGAGTACGAATAACCCAAGATCGAATAGGGTTCGCTGAACAAAACGGGTTTTATAGCCCAAAAACTATTATAATCCAGAAATAGGTACAGTAATATGGTGCAGCTTTTGGAAAAAAAGGTAGGAGGTCCGAAATTGTACTCTTTCGAACCGCCTCATCGAGCTGAGTCTAAAAAACCAGCTCCCGTCACAGGAGGACGCCTTTGAGCCACGTTATGGCTCCTAGATCATAAACCAGGGTTTAAGCCAATACAAATCTCTTGGGCAATTTGAACAGGCCAGTACGGAATAAAAACCTAATGATTGGAGAACGTTCGACCACTCTTCTTGTAGAGCTCGACGAGTAGAGTACGAATAACCTAAGATCGAATAGGGTTCGCTGAACAAAACGGGTTTTATAGCCCAAAAACTATTATAATCCAGAAATAGGTACAGTAATATGGTGCAGCTTTTGGAAAAGAAGGTAGGAGGTCCGAAATTGTACTCTTTCGAACCGCCTCATCGAGCTGAGTCTAAAAAACCAGCTCCCGTCACAGGAGGACGCCTTTGAGCCACGTTATGGCTCCTAGATCATAAACCAGGGTTTAAGCCAATACAAATCTCTTGGGCAATTTGAACAGGCCAGTACGGAATAAAAACCTAATGATTGGAGAACGTTCGACCACTCTTCTTGTAGAGCTCGACGAGTTGAGTACGAATAACCCAAGATCGAATAGGGTTCGCTGAACAAATCGCGTTTTATAGCCCAAAAACTATTATAGTCCAAAAATAGGGGGTAGGCCAATACAAATCTCTTGGGCAATTTGAACAGGCCAGTACGGAATAAAAACCTAATGATTGGAGAACGTTCGACCACTCTTCTTGTAGAGCTCGACGAGTAGAGTACGAATAACCCAAGCTCGAATAGGGTTCGCTGAACAAATAGGGTTTTATAGCCCAAAAACTATTATAATCCAGAAAAAGGTACAGTAATATGGTGCAGCTTTTGGAAAAGAAGGTAGGAGGTCCGAAATTGTACTCTTTCGAACCGCCTCATCGAGCTGAGTCTAAAAAACCAGCTCCCGTCACAGGAGGACGCCTTTGAGCCACGTTATGGCTCCTAGATCATAAACCAGGGTTTAAGCCAATACAAATCTCTTGGGCAATTTGAACAGGCCAGTACGGAATAAAAACCTAATGATTGGAGAACGTTCGACCACTCTTCTTGTAGAGCTCGACGAGTTGAGTACGAATAACCCAAGATCGAATAGGGTTCGCTGAACAAATCGCGTTTTATAGCCCAAAAACTATTATAGTCCAAAAATAGGGGGTAGGCCAATACAAATCTCTTGGGCAATTTGAACAGGCCAGTACGGAATAAAAACCTAATGATTGGAGAACGTTCGACCACTCTTCTTGTAGAGCTCGACGAGAAGAGTACGAATAACCCAAGATCGAATAGGGTTCGCTGAACAAAACGGGTTTTATAGCCCAAAAACTATTATAATCCAGAAATAGGTACAGTAATATGGTGCAGCTTTTGGAAAAAAAGGTAGGAGGTCCGAAATTGTACTCTTTCCAACCGCCTCATCGAGCTGAGTCTAAAAAACCAGCTCCCGTCACAGGAGGACGCCTTTGAGCCACGTTATGGCTCCTAGATCATAAACCAGGGTTTAAGCCAATACAAATCTCTTGGGCAATTTGAACAGGCCAGTACGGAATAAAAACCTAATGATTGGAGAACGTTCGACCACTCTTCTTGTAGAGCTCGACGAGTTGAGTACGAATAACCCAAGATCGAATAGGGTTCGCTGAACAAATCGCGTTTTATAGCCCAAAAACTATTATAGTCCAAAAATAGGGGGTAGGCCAATACAAATCTCTTGGGCAATTTGAACAGGCCAGTACGGAATAAAAACCTAATGATTGGAGAACGTTCGACCACTCTTCTTGTAGAGCTCGACGAGAAGAGTACGAATAACCCAAGATCGAATAGGGTTCGCTGAACAAAACGGGTTTTATAGCCCAAAAACTATTATAATCCAGAAATAGGTACAGTAATATGGTGCAGCTTTTGGAAAAAAAGGTAGGAGGTCCGAAATTGTACTCTTTCCAACCGCCTCATCGAGCTGAGTCTAAAAAACCAGCTCCCGTCACAGGAGGACGCCTTTGAGCCACGTTATGGCTCCTAGATCATAAACCAGGGTTTAAGCCAATACAAATCTCTTGGGCAATTTGAACAGGCCAGTACGGAATAAAAACCTAATGATTGGAGAACGTTCGACCACTCTTCTTGTAGAGCTCGACGAGTTGAGTACGAATAACCCAAGATCGAATAGGGTTCGCTGAACAAATCGCGTTTTATAGCCCAAAAACTATTATAGTCCAAAAATAGGGGGTAGGCCAATACAAATCTCTTGGGCAATTTGAACAGGCCAGTACGGAATAAAAACCTAATGATTGGAGAACGTTCGACCACTCTTCTTGTAGAGCTCGACGAGTAGAGTACGAATAACCCAAGCTCGAATAGGGTTCGCTGAACAAATAGGGTTTTATAGCCCAAAAACTATTATAATCCAGAAAAAGGTACAGTAATATGGTGCAGCTTTTGGAAAAGAAGGTAGGAGGTCCGAAATTGTACTCTTTCGAACCGCCTCATCGAGCTGAGTCTAAAAAACCAGCTCCCGTCACAGGAGGACGCCTTTGAGCCACGTTATGGCTCCTAGATCATAAACCAGGGTTTAAGCCAATACAAATCTCTTGGGCAATTTGAACAGGCCAGTACGGAATAAAAACCTAATGATTGGAGAACGTTCGACCACTCTTCTTGTAGAGCTCGACGAGTTGAGTACGAATAACCCAAGATCGAATAGGGTTCGCTGAACAAATCGCGTTTTATAGCCCAAAAACTATTATAGTCCAAAAATAGGGGGTAGGCCAATACAAATCTCTTGGGCAATTTGAACAGGCCAGTACGGAATAAAAACCTAATGATTGGAGAACGTTCGACCACTCTTCTTGTAGAGCTCGACGAGAAGAGTACGAATAACCCAAGATCGAATAGGGTTCGCTGAACAAAACGGGTTTTATAGCCCAAAAACTATTATAATCCAGAAATAGGTACAGTAATATGGTGCAGCTTTTGGAAAAAAAGGTAGGAGGTCCGAAATTGTACTCTTTCCAACCGCCTCATCGAGCTGAGTCTAAAAAACCAGCTCCCGTCACAGGAGGACGCCTTTGAGCCACGTTATGGCTCCTAGATCATAAACCAGGGTTTAAGCCAATACAAATCTCTTGGGCAATTTGAACAGGCCAGTACGGAATAAAAACCTAATGATTGGAGAACGTTCGACCACTCTTCTTGTAGAGCTCGACGAGAAGAGTACGAATAACCCAAGATCGAATAGGGTTCGCTGAACAAAACGGGTTTTATAGCCCAAAAACTATTATAATCCAGAAATAGGTACAGTAATATGGTGCAGCTTTTGGAAAAAAAGGTAGGAGGTCCGAAATTGTACTCTTTCGAACCGCCTCATCGAGCTGAGTCTAAAAAACCAGCTCCCGTCACAGGAGGACGCCTTTGAGCCACGTTATGGCTCCTAGATCATAAACCAGGGTTTAAGCCAATACAAATCTCTTGGGCAATTTGAACAGGCCAGTACGGAATAAAAACCTAATGATTGGAGAACGTTCGACCACTCTTCTTGTAGAGCTCGACGAGTAGAGTACGAATAACCCAAGATCGAATAGGGTTCGCTGAACAAAACGGGTTTTATAGCCCAAAAACTATTATAATCCAGAAATAGGTACAGTAATATGGTGCAGCTTTTGGAAAAGAAGGTAGGAGGTCCGAAATTGTACTCTTTCGAACCGCCTCATCGAGCTGAGTCTAAAAAACCAGCTCCCGTCACAGGAGGACGCCTTTGAGCCACGTTATGGCTCCTAGATCATAAACCAGGGTTTAAGCCAATACAAATCTCTTGGGCAATTTGAACAGGCCAGTACGGAATAAAAACCTAATGATTGGAGAACGTTCGACCACTCTTCTTGTAGAGCTCGACGAGTTGAGTACGAATAACCCAAGATCGAATAGGGTTCGCTGAACAAATCCCGTTTTATAGCCCAAAAACTATTATAGTCCAAAAATAGGGGGTAGGCCAATACAAATCTCTTGGGCAATTTGAACAGGCCAGTACGGAATAAAAACCTAATGATTGGAGAGCGTTCGACCACTCTTCTTGTAGAGCTCGACGAGTAGAGTACGAATAACCCAAGCTCGAATAGGGTTCGCTGAACAAATAGGGTTTTATAGCCCAAAAACTATTATAATCCAGAAAAAGGTACAGTAATATGGTGCAGCTTTTGGAAAAGAAGGTAGGAGGTCCGAAATTGTACTCTTTCGAACCGCCTCATCGAGCTGAGTCTAAAAAACCAGCTCCCGTCACAGGAGGACGCCTTTGAGCCACGTTATGGCTCCTAGATCATAAACCAGGGTTTAAGCCAATACAAATCTCTTGGGCAATTTGAACAGGCCAGTACGGAATAAAAACCTAATGATTGGAGAACGTTCGACCACTCTTCTTGTAGAGCTCGACGAGTTGAGTACGAATAACCCAAGATCGAATAGGGTTCGCTGAACAAATCGCGTTTTATAGCCCAAAAACTATTATAGTCCAAAAATAGGGGGTAGGCCAATACAAATCTCTTGGGCAATTTGAACAGGCCAGTACGGAATAAAAACCTAATGATTGGAGAACGTTCGACCACTCTTCTTGTAGAGCTCGACGAGAAGAGTACGAATAACCCAAGATCGAATAGGGTTCGCTGAACAAAACGGGTTTTATAGCCCAAAAACTATTATAATCCAGAAATAGGTACAGTAATATGGTGCAGCTTTTGGAAAAAAAGGTAGGAGGTCCGAAATTGTACTCTTTCCAACCGCCTCATCGAGCTGAGTCTAAAAAACCAGCTCCCGTCACAGGAGGACGCCTTTGAGCCACGTTATGGCTCCTAGATCATAAACCAGGGTTTAAGCCAATACAAATCTCTTGGGCAATTTGAACAGGCCAGTACGGAATAAAAACCTAATGATTGGAGAACGTTCGACCACTCTTCTTGTAGAGCTCGACGAGTAGAGTACGAATAACCCAAGCTCGAATAGGGTTCGCTGAACAAATAGGGTTTTATAGCCCAAAAACTATTATAATCCAGAAAAAGGTACAGTAATATGGTGCAGCTTTTGGAAAAGAAGGTAGGAGGTCCGAAATTGTACTCTTTCGAACCGCCTCATCGAGCTGAGTCTAAAAAACCAGCTCCCGTCACAGGAGGACGCCTTTGAGCCACGTTATGGCTCCTAGATCATAAACCAGGGTTTAAGCCAATACAAATCTCTTGGGCAATTTGAACAGGCCAGTACGGAATAAAAACCTAATGATTGGAGAACGTTCGACCACTCTTCTTGTAGAGCTCGACGAGTTGAGTACGAATAACCCAAGATCGACTAGGGTTCGCTGAACAAATCGCGTTTTATAGCCCAAAAACTATTATAATCCAGAAATAGGTACAGTAATATGGTGCAGCTTTTGGAAAAAAAGGTAGGAGGTCCGAAATTGTACTCTTTCCAACCGCCTCATCGAGCTGAGTCTAAAAAACCAGCTCCCGTCACAGGAGGACGCCTTTGAGCCACGTTATGGCTCCTAGATCATAAACCAGGGTTTAAGCCAATACAAATCTCTTGGGCAATTTGAACAGGCCAGTACGGAATAAAAACCTAATGATTGGAGAACGTTCGACCACTCTTCTTGTAGAGCTCGACGAGTAGAGTACGAATAACCCAAGCTCGAATAGGGTTCGCTGAACAAATAGGGTTTTATAGCCCAAAAACTATTATAATCCAGAAAAAGGTACAGTAATATGGTGCAGCTTTTGGAAAAGAAGGTAGGAGGTCCGAAATTGTACTCTTTCGAACCGCCTCATCGAGCTGAGTCTAAAAAACCAGCTCCCGTCACAGGAGGACGCCTTTGAGCCACGTTATGGCTCCTAGATCATAAACCAGGGTTTAAGCCAATACAAATCTCTTGGGCAATTTGAACAGGCCAGTACGGAATAAAAACCTAATGATTGGAGAACGTTCGACCACTCTTCTTGTAGAGCTCGACGAGTTGAGTACGAATAACCCAAGATCGAAAAGGGTTCGCTGAACAAATCGCGTTTTATAGCCCAAAAACTATTATAGTCCAAAAATAGGGGGTAGGCCAATACAAATCTCTTGGGCAATTTGAACAGGCCAGTACGGAATAAAAACCTAATGATTGGAGAACGTTCGACCACTCTTCTTGTAGAGCTCGACGAGAAGAGTACGAATAACCCAAGATCGAATAGGGTTCGCTGAACAAAACGGGTTTTATAGCCCAAAAACTATTATAATCCAGAAATAGGTACAGTAATATGGTGCAGCTTTTGGAAAAAAAGGTAGGAGGTCCGAAATTGTACTCTTTCCAACCGCCTCATCGAGCTGAGTCTAAAAAACCAGCTCCCGTCACAGGAGGACGCCTTTGAGCCACGTTATGGCTCCTAGATCATAAACCAGGGTTTAAGCCAATACAAATCTCTTGGGCAATTTGAACAGGCCAGTACGGAATAAAAACCTAATGATTGGAGAACGTTCGACCACTCTTCTTGTAGAGCTCGACGAGTTGAGTACGAATAACCCAAGATCGAATAGGGTTCGCTGAACAAATCGCGTTTTATAGCCCAAAAACTATTATAGTCCAAAAATAGGGGGTAGGCCAATACAAATCTCTTGGGCAATTTGAACAGGCCAGTACGGAATAAAAACCTAATGATTGGAGAACGTTCGACCACTCTTCTTGTAGAGCTCGACGAGTAGAGTACGAATAACCCAAGCTCGAATAGGGTTCGCTGAACAAATAGGGTTTTATAGCCCAAAAACTATTATAATCCAGAAAAAGGTACAGTAATATGGTGCAGCTTTTGGAAAAGAAGGTAGGAGGTCCGAAATTGTACTCTTTCGAACCGCCTCATCGAGCTGAGTCTAAAAAACCAGCTCCCGTCACAGGAGGACGCCTTTGAGCCACGTTATGGCTCCTAGATCATAAACCAGGGTTTAAGCCAATACAAATCTCTTGGGCAATTTGAACAGGCCAGTACGGAATAAAAACCTAATGATTGGAGAACGTTCGACCACTCTTCTTGTAGAGCTCGACGAGTTGAGTACGAATAACCCAAGATCGAATAGGGTTCGCTGAACAAATCGCGTTTTATAGCCCAAAAACTATTATAGTCCAAAAATAGGGGGTAGGCCAATACAAATCTCTTGGGCAATTTGAACAGGCCAGTACGGAATAAAAACCTAATGATTGGAGAACGTTCGACCACTCTTCTTGTAGAGCTCGACGAGAAGAGTACGAATAACCCAAGATCGAATAGGGTTCGCTGAACAAAACGGGTTTTATAGCCCAAAAACTATTATAATCCAGAAATAGGTACAGTAATATGGTGCAGCTTTTGGAAAAAAAGGTAGGAGGTCCGAAATTGTACTCTTTCCAACCGCCTCATCGAGCTGAGTCTAAAAAACCAGCTCCCGTCACAGGAGGACGCCTTTGAGCCACGTTATGGCTCCTAGATCATAAACCAGGGTTTAAGCCAATACAAATCTCTTGGGCAATTTGAACAGGCCAGTACGGAATAAAAACCTAATGATTGGAGAACGTTCGACCACTCTTCTTGTAGAGCTCGACGAGAAGAGTACGAATAACCCAAGATCGAATAGGGTTCGCTGAACAAAACGGGTTTTATAGCCCAAAAACTATTATAATCCAGAAATAGGTACAGTAATATGGTGCAGCTTTTGGAAAAAAAGGTAGGAGGTCCGAAATTGTACTCTTTCGAACCGCCTCATCGAGCTGAGTCTAAAAAACCAGCTCCCGTCACAGGAGGACGCCTTTGAGCCACGTTATGGCTCCTAGATCATAAACCAGGGTTTAAGCCAATACAAATCTCTTGGGCAATTTGAACAGGCCAGTACGGAATAAAAACCTAATGATTGGAGAACGTTCGACCACTCTTCTTGTAGAGCTCGACGAGTAGAGTACGAATAACCCAAGATCGAATAGGGTTCGCTGAACAAAACGGGTTTTATAGCCCAAAAACTATTATAATCCAGAAATAGGTACAGTAATATGGTGCAGCTTTTGGAAAAGAAGGTAGGAGGTCCGAAATTGTACTCTTTCGAACCGCCTCATCGAGCTGAGTCTAAAAAACCAGCTCCCGTCACAGGAGGACGCCTTTGAGCCACGTTATGGCTCCTAGATCATAAACCAGGGTTTAAGCCAATACAAATCTCTTGGGCAATTTGAACAGGCCAGTACGGAATAAAAACCTAATGATTGGAGAACGTTCGACCACTCTTCTTGTAGAGCTCGACGAGTTGAGTACGAATAACCCAAGATCGAATAGGGTTCGCTGAACAAATCGCGTTTTATAGCCCAAAAACTATTATAGTCCAAAAATAGGGGGTAGGCCAATACAAATCTCTTGGGCAATTTGAACAGGCCAGTACGGAATAAAAACCTAATGATTGGAGAACGTTCGACCACTCTTCTTGTAGAGCTCGACGAGTAGAGTACGAATAACCCAAGCTCGAATAGGGTTCGCTGAACAAATAGGGTTTTATAGCCCAAAAACTATTATAATCCAGAAAAAGGTACAGTAATATGGTGCAGCTTTTGGAAAAGAAGGTAGGAGGTCCGAAATTGTACTCTTTCGAACCGCCTCATCGAGCTGAGTCTAAAAAACCAGCTCCCGTCACAGGAGGACGCCTTTGAGCCACGTTATGGCTCCTAGATCATAAACCAGGGTTTAAGCCAATACAAATCTCTTGGGCAATTTGAACAGGCCAGTACGGAATAAAAACCTAATGATTGGAGAACGTTCGACCACTCTTCTTGTAGAGCTCGACGAGTTGAGTACGAATAACCCAAGATCGAATAGGGTTCGCTGAACAAATCGCGTTTTATAGCCCAAAAACTATTATAGTCCAAAAATAGGGGGTAGGCCAATACAAATCTCTTGGGCAATTTGAACAGGCCAGTACGGAATAAAAACCTAATGATTGGAGAACGTTCGACCACTCTTCTTGTAGAGCTCGACGAGTAGAGTACGAATAACCCAAGCTCGAATAGGGTTCGCTGAACAAATAGGGTTTTATAGCCCAAAAACTATTATAATCCAGAAAAAGGTACAGTAATATGGTGCAGCTTTTGGAAAAGAAGGTAGGAGGTCCGAAATTGTACTCTTTCCAACCGCCTCATCGAGCTGAGTCTAAAAAACCAGCTCCCGTCACAGGAGGACGCCTTTGAGCCACGTTATGGCTCCTAGATCATAAACCAGGGTTTAAGCCAATACAAATCTCTTGGGCAATTTGAACAGGCCAGTACGGAATAAAAACCTAATGATTGGAGAACGTTCGACCACTCTTCTTGTAGAGCTCGACGAGTAGAGTACGAATAACCCAAGCTCGAATAGGGTTCGCTGAACAAAACGGGTTTTATAGCCCAAAAACTATTATAATCCAGAAATAGGTACAGTAATATGGTGCAGCTTTTGGAAAAAAAGGTAGGAGGTCCGAAATTGTACTCTTTCCAACCGCCTCATCGAGCTGAGTCTAAAAAACCAGCTCCCGTCACAGGAGGACGCCTTTGAGCCACGTTATGGCTCCTAGATCATAAACCAGGGTTTAAGCCAATACAAATCTCTTGGGCAATTTGAACAGGCCAGTACGGAATAAAAACCTAATGATTGGAGAACGTTCGACCACTCTTCTTGTAGAGCTCGACGAGAAGAGTACGAATAACCCAAGATCGAATAGGGTTCGCTGAACAAAACGGGTTTTATAGCCCAAAAACTATTATAATCCAGAAATAGGTACAGTAATATGGTGCAGCTTTTGGAAAAAAAGGTAGGAGGTCCGAAATTGTACTCTTTCGAACCGCCTCATCGAGCTGAGTCTAAAAAACCAGCTCCCGTCACAGGAGGACGCCTTTGAGCCACGTTATGGCTCCTAGATCATAAACCAGGGTTTAAGCCAATACAAATCTCTTGGGCAATTTGAACAGGCCAGTACGGAATAAAAACCTAATGATTGGAGAACGTTCGACCACTCTTCTTGTAGAGCTCGACGAGTAGAGTACGAATAACCCAAGATCGAATAGGGTTCGCTGAACAAAACGGGTTTTATAGCCCAAAAACTATTATAATCCAGAAATAGGTACAGTAATATGGTGCAGCTTTTGGAAAAGAAGGTAGGAGGTCCGAAATTGTACTCTTTCGAACCGCCTCATCGAGCTGAGTCTAAAAAACCAGCTCCCGTCACAGGAGGACGCCTTTGAGCCACGTTATGGCTCCTAGATCATAAACCAGGGTTTAAGCCAATACAAATCTCTTGGGCAATTTGAACAGGCCAGTACGGAATAAAAACCTAATGATTGGAGAACGTTCGACCACTCTTCTTGTAGAGCTCGACGAGTTGAGTACGAATAACCCAAGATCGAATAGGGTTCGCTGAACAAATCGCGTTTTATAGCCCAAAAACTATTATAGTCCAAAAATAGGGGGTAGGCCAATACAAATCTCTTGGGCAATTTGAACAGGCCAGTACGGAATAAAAACCTAATGATTGGAGAACGTTCGACCACTCTTCTTGTAGAGCTCGACGAGTAGAGTACGAATAACCCAAGCTCGAATAGGGTTCGCTGAACAAATAGGGTTTTATAGCCCAAAAACTATTATAATCCAGAAAAAGGTACAGTAATATGGTGCAGCTTTTGGAAAAGAAGGTAGGAGGTCCGAAATTGTACTCTTTCGAACCGCCTCATCGAGCTGAGTCTAAAAAACCAGCTCCCGTCACAGGAGGACGCCTTTGAGCCACGTTATGGCTCCTAGATCATAAACCAGGGTTTAAGCCAATACAAATCTCTTGGGCAATTTGAACAGGCCAGTACGGAATAAAAACCTAATGATTGGAGAACGTTCGACCACTCTTCTTGTAGAGCTCGACGAGTTGAGTACGAATAACCCAAGATCGAATAGGGTTCGCTGAACAAATCGCGTTTTATAGCCCAAAAACTATTATAGTCCAAAAATAGGGGGTAGGCCAATACAAATCTCTTGGGCAATTTGAACAGGCCAGTACGGAATAAAAACCTAATGATTGGAGAACGTTCGACCACTCTTCTTGTAGAGCTCGACGAGAAGAGTACGAATAACCCAAGATCGAATAGGGTTCGCTGAACAAAACGGGTTTTATAGCCCAAAAACTATTATAATCCAGAAATAGGTACAGTAATATGGTGCAGCTTTTGGAAAAAAAGGTAGGAGGTCCGAAATTGTACTCTTTCCAACCGCCTCATCGAGCTGAGTCTAAAAAACCAGCTCCCGTCACAGGAGGACGCCTTTGAGCCACGTTATGGCTCCTAGATCATAAACCAGGGTTTAAGCCAATACAAATCTCTTGGGCAATTTGAACAGGCCAGTACGGAATAAAAACCTAATGATTGGAGAACGTTCGACCACTCTTCTTGTAGAGCTCGACGAGTTGAGTACGAATAACCCAAGATCGAATAGGGTTCGCTGAACAAATCGCGTTTTATAGCCCAAAAACTATTATAGTCCAAAAATAGGGGGTAGGCCAATACAAATCTCTTGGGCAATTTGAACAGGCCAGTACGGAATAAAAACCTAATGATTGGAGAACGTTCGACCACTCTTCTTGTAGAGCTCGACGAGTAGAGTACGAATAACCCAAGCTCGAATAGGGTTCGCTGAACAAATAGGGTTTTATAGCCCAAAAACTATTATAATCCAGAAAAAGGTACAGTAATATGGTGCAGCTTTTGGAAAAGAAGGTAGGAGGTCCGAAATTGTACTCTTTCCAACCGCCTCATCGAGCTGAGTCTAAAAAACCAGCTCCCGTCACAGGAGGACGCCTTTGAGCCACGTTATGGCTCCTAGATCATAAACCAGGGTTTAAGCCAATACAAATCTCTTGGGCAATTTGAACAGGCCAGTACGGAATAAAAACCTAATGATTGGAGAACGTTCGACCACTCTTCTTGTAGAGCTCGACGAGTAGAGTACGAATAACCCAAGCTCGAATAGGGTTCGCTGAACAAAACGGGTTTTATAGCCCAAAAACTATTATAATCCAGAAAAAGGTACAGTAATATGGTGCAGCTTTTGGAAAAGAAGGTAGGAGGTCCGAAATTGTACTCTTTCGAACCGCCTCATCGAGCTGAGTCTAAAAAACCAGCTCCCGTCACAGGAGGACGCCTTTGAGCCACGTTATGGCTCCTAGATCATAAACCAGGGTTTAAGCCAATACAAATCTCTTGGGCAATTTGAACAGGCCAGTACGGAATAAAAACCTAATGATTGGAGAACGTTCGACCACTCTTCTTGTAGAGCTCGACGAGTTGAGTACGAATAACCCAAGATCGAATAGGGTTCGCTGAACAAATCGCGTTTTATAGCCCAAAAACTATTATAGTCCAAAAATAGGGGGTAGGCCAATACAAATCTCTTGGGCAATTTGAACAGGCCAGTACGGAATAAAAACCTAATGATTGGAGAACGTTCGACCACTCTTCTTGTAGAGCTCGACGAGAAGAGTACGAATAACCCAAGATCGAATAGGGTTCGCTGAACAAAACGGGTTTTATAGCCCAAAAACTATTATAATCCAGAAATAGGTACAGTAATATGGTGCAGCTTTTGGAAAAAAAGGTAGGAGGTCCGAAATTGTACTCTTTCCAACCGCCTCATCGAGCTGAGTCTAAAAAACCAGCTCCCGTCACAGGAGGACGCCTTTGAGCCACGTTATGGCTCCTAGATCATAAACCAGGGTTTAAGCCAATACAAATCTCTTGGGCAATTTGAACAGGCCAGTACGGAATAAAAACCTAATGATTGGAGAACGTTCGACCACTCTTCTTGTAGAGCTCGACGAGAAGAGTACGAATAACCCAAGATCGAATAGGGTTCGCTGAACAAAACGGGTTTTATAGCCCAAAAACTATTATAATCCAGAAATAGGTACAGTAATATGGTGCAGCTTTTGGAAAAAAAGGTAGGAGGTCCGAAATTGTACTCTTTCGAACCGCCTCATCGAGCTGAGTCTAAAAAACCAGCTCCCGTCACAGGAGGACGCCTTTGAGCCACGTTATGGCTCCTAGATCATAAACCAGGGTTTAAGCCAATACAAATCTCTTGGGCAATTTGAACAGGCCAGTACGGAATAAAAACCTAATGATTGGAGAACGTTCGACCACTCTTCTTGTAGAGCTCGACGAGTAGAGTACGAATAACCCAAGATCGAATAGGGTTCGCTGAACAAAACGGGTTTTATAGCCCAAAAACTATTATAATCCAGAAATAGGTACAGTAATATGGTGCAGCTTTTGGAAAAGAAGGTAGGAGGTCCGAAATTGTACTCTTTCGAACCGCCTCATCGAGCTGAGTCTAAAAAACCAGCTCCCGTCACAGGAGGACGCCTTTGAGCCACGTTATGGCTCCTAGATCATAAACCAGGGTTTAAGCCAATACAAATCTCTTGGGCAATTTGAACAGGCCAGTACGGAATAAAAACCTAATGATTGGAGAACGTTCGACCACTCTTCTTGTAGAGCTCGACGAGTTGAGTACGAATAACCCAAGATCGAATAGGGTTCGCTGAACAAATCGCGTTTTATAGCCCAAAAACTATTATAGTCCAAAAATAGGGGGTAGGCCAATACAAATCTCTTGGGCAATTTGAACAGGCCAGTACGGAATAAAAACCTAATGATTGGAGAACGTTCGACCACTCTTCTTGTAGAGCTCGACGAGTAGAGTACGAATAACCCAAGCTCGAATAGGGTTCGCTGAACAAATAGGGTTTTATAGCCCAAAAACTATTATAATCCAGAAAAAGGTACAGTAATATGGTGCAGCTTTTGGAAAAGAAGGTAGGAGGTCCGAAATTGTACTCTTTCGAACCGCCTCATCGAGCTGAGTCTAAAAAACCAGCTCCCGTCACAGGAGGACGCCTTTGAGCCACGTTATGGCTCCTAGATCATAAACCAGGGTTTAAGCCAATACAAATCTCTTGGGCAATTTGAACAGGCCAGTACGGAATAAAAACCTAATGATTGGAGAACGTTCGACCACTCTTCTTGTAGAGCTCGACGAGTTGAGTACGAATAACCCAAGATCGAATAGGGTTCGCTGAACAAATCGCGTTTTATAGCCCAAAAACTATTATAGTCCAAAAATAGGGGGTAGGCCAATACAAATCTCTTGGGCAATTTGAACAGGCCAGTACGGAATAAAAACCTAATGATTGGAGAACGTTCGACCACTCTTCTTGTAGAGCTCGACGAGAAGAGTACGAATAACCCAAGATCGAATAGGGTTCGCTGAACAAAACGGGTTTTATAGCCCAAAAACTATTATAATCCAGAAATAGGTACAGTAATATGGTGCAGCTTTTGGAAAAAAAGGTAGGAGGTCCGAAATTGTACTCTTTCCAACCGCCTCATCGAGCTGAGTCTAAAAAACCAGCTCCCGTCACAGGAGGACGCCTTTGAGCCACGTTATGGCTCCTAGATCATAAACCAGGGTTTAAGCCAATACAAATCTCTTGGGCAATTTGAACAGGCCAGTACGGAATAAAAACCTAATGATTGGAGAACGTTCGACCACTCTTCTTGTAGAGCTCGACGAGTTGAGTACGAATAACCCAAGATCGAATAGGGTTCGCTGAACAAATCGCGTTTTATAGCCCAAAAACTATTATAGTCCAAAAATAGGGGGTAGGCCAATACAAATCTCTTGGGCAATTTGAACAGGCCAGTACGGAATAAAAACCTAATGATTGGAGAACGTTCGACCACTCTTCTTGTAGAGCTCGACGAGTAGAGTACGAATAACCCAAGCTCGAATAGGGTTCGCTGAACAAATAGGGTTTTATAGCCCAAAAACTATTATAATCCAGAAAAAGGTACAGTAATATGGTGCAGCTTTTGGAAAAGAAGGTAGGAGGTCCGAAATTGTACTCTTTCCAACCGCCTCATCGAGCTGAGTCTAAAAAACCAGCTCCCGTCACAGGAGGACGCCTTTGAGCCACGTTATGGCTCCTAGATCATAAACCAGGGTTTAAGCCAATACAAATCTCTTGGGCAATTTGAACAGGCCAGTACGGAATAAAAACCTAATGATTGGAGAACGTTCGACCACTCTTCTTGTAGAGCTCGACGAGTAGAGTACGAATAACCCAAGCTCGAATAGGGTTCGCTGAACAAATAGGGTTTTATAGCCCAAAAACTATTATAATCCAGAAAAAGGTACAGTAATATGGTGCAGCTTTTGGAAAAGAAGGTAGGAGGTCCGAAATTGTACTCTTTCGAACCGCCTCATCGAGCTGAGTCTAAAAAACCAGCTCCCGTCACAGGAGGACGCCTTTGAGCCACGTTATGGCTCCTAGATCATAAACCAGGGTTTAAGCCAATACAAATCTCTTGGGCAATTTGAACAGGCCAGTACGGAATAAAAACCTAATGATTGGAGAACGTTCGACCACTCTTCTTGTAGAGCTCGACGAGTTGAGTACGAATAACCCAAGATCGAATAGGGTTCGCTGAACAAATCGCGTTTTATAGCCCAAAAACTATTATAGTCCAAAAATAGGGGGTAGGCCAATACAAATCTCTTGGGCAATTTGAACAGGCCAGTACGGAATAAAAACCTAATGATTGGAGAACGTTCGACCACTCTTCTTGTAGAGCTCGACGAGAAGAGTACGAATAACCCAAGATCGAATAGGGTTCGCTGAACAAAACGGGTTTTATAGCCCAAAAACTATTATAATCCAGAAATAGGTACAGTAATATGGTGCAGCTTTTGGAAAAAAAGGTAGGAGGTCCGAAATTGTACTCTTTCCAACCGCCTCATCGAGCTGAGTCTAAAAAACCAGCTCCCGTCACAGGAGGACGCCTTTGAGCCACGTTATGGCTCCTAGATCATAAACCAGGGTTTAAGCCAATACAAATCTCTTGGGCAATTTGAACAGGCCAGTACGGAATAAAAACCTAATGATTGGAGAACGTTCGACCACTCTTCTTGTAGAGCTCGACGAGTTGAGTACGAATAACCCAAGATCGAATAGGGTTCGCTGAACAAATCGCGTTTTATAGCCCAAAAACTATTATAGTCCAAAAATAGGGGGTAGGCCAATACAAATCTCTTGGGCAATTTGAACAGGCCAGTACGGAATAAAAACCTAATGATTGGAGAACGTTCGACCACTCTTCTTGTAGAGCTCGACGAGTAGAGTACGAATAACCCAAGCTCGAATAGGGTTCGCTGAACAAATAGGGTTTTATAGCCCAAAAACTATTATAATCCAGAAAAAGGTACAGTAATATGGTGCAGCTTTTGGAAAAGAAGGTAGGAGGTCCGAAATTGTACTCTTTCCAACCGCCTCATCGAGCTGAGTCTAAAAAACCAGCTCCCGTCACAGGAGGACGCCTTTGAGCCACGTTATGGCTCCTAGATCATAAACCAGGGTTTAAGCCAATACAAATCTCTTGGGCAATTTGAACAGGCCAGTACGGAATAAAAACCTAATGATTGGAGAACGTTCGACCACTCTTCTTGTAGAGCTCGACGAGTAGAGTACGAATAACCCAAGCTCGAATAGGGTTCGCTGAACAAATAGGGTTTTATAGCCCAAAAACTATTATAATCCAGAAAAAGGTACAGTAATATGGTGCAGCTTTTGGAAAAGAAGGTAGGAGGTCCGAAATTGTACTCTTTCGAACCGCCTCATCGAGCTGAGTCTAAAAAACCAGCTCCCGTCACAGGAGGACGCCTTTGAGCCACGTTATGGCTCCTAGATCATAAACCAGGGTTTAAGCCAATACAAATCTCTTGGGCAATTTGAACAGGCCAGTACGGAATAAAAACCTAATGATTGGAGAACGTTCGACCACTCTTCTTGTAGAGCTCGACGAGTTGAGTACGAATAACCCAAGATCGAATAGGGTTCGCTGAACAAATCGCGTTTTATAGCCCAAAAACTATTATAGTCCAAAAATAGGGGGTAGGCCAATACAAATCTCTTGGGCAATTTGAACAGGCCAGTACGGAATAAAAACCTAATGATTGGAGAACGTTCGACCACTCTTCTTGTAGAGCTCGACGAGAAGAGTACGAATAACCCAAGATCGAATAGGGTTCGCTGAACAAAACGGGTTTTATAGCCCAAAAACTATTATAATCCAGAAATAGGTACAGTAATATGGTGCAGCTTTTGGAAAAAAAGGTAGGAGGTCCGAAATTGTACTCTTTCCAACCGCCTCATCGAGCTGAGTCTAAAAAACCAGCTCCCGTCACAGGAGGACGCCTTTGAGCCACGTTATGGCTCCTAGATCATAAACCAGGGTTTAAGCCAATACAAATCTCTTGGGCAATTTGAACAGGCCAGTACGGAATAAAAACCTAATGATTGGAGAACGTTCGACCACTCTTCTTGTAGAGCTCGACGAGAAGAGTACGAATAACCCAAGATCGAATAGGGTTCGCTGAACAAAACGGGTTTTATAGCCCAAAAACTATTATAATCCAGAAATAGGTACAGTAATATGGTGCAGCTTTTGGAAAAAAAGGTAGGAGGTCCGAAATTGTACTCTTTCGAACCGCCTCATCGAGCTGAGTCTAAAAAACCAGCTCCCGTCACAGGAGGACGCCTTTGAGCCACGTTATGGCTCCTAGATCATAAACCAGGGTTTAAGCCAATACAAATCTCTTGGGCAATTTGAACAGGCCAGTACGGAATAAAAACCTAATGATTGGAGAACGTTCGACCACTCCTCTTGTAGAGCTCGACGAGTAGAGTACGAATAACCCAAGATCGAATAGGGTTCGCTGAACAAATCGCGTTTTATAGCCCAAAAACTATTATAGTCCAAAAATAGGGGGTAGGCCAATACAAATCTCTTGGGCAATTTGAACAGGCCAGTACGGAATAAAAACCTAATGATTGGAGAACGTTCGACCACTCTTCTTGTAGAGCTCGACGAGTAGAGTACGAATAACCCAAGCTCGAATAGGGTTCGCTGAACAAATAGGGTTTTATAGCCCAAAAACTATTATAATCCAGAAAAAGGTACAGTAATATGGTGCAGCTTTTGGAAAAGAAGGTAGGAGGTCCGAAATTGTACTCTTTCGAACCGCCTCATCGAGCTGAGTCTAAAAAACCAGCTCCCGTCACAGGAGGACGCCTTTGAGCCACGTTATGGCTCCTAGATCATAAACCAGGGTTTAAGCCAATACAAATCTCTTGGGCAATTTGAACAGGCCAGTACGGAATAAAAACCTAATGATTGGAGAACGTTCGACCACTCTTCTTGTAGAGCTCGACGAGTTGAGTACGAATAACCCAAGATCGAATAGGGTTCGCTGAACAAATCGCGTTTTATAGCCCAAAAACTATTATAGTCCAAAAATAGGGGGTAGGCCAATACAAATCTCTTGGGCAATTTGAACAGGCCAGTACGGAATAAAAACCTAATGATTGGAGAACGTTCGACCACTCTTCTTGTAGAGCTCGACGAGAAGAGTACGAATAACCCAAGATCGAATAGGGTTCGCTGAACAAAACGGGTTTTATAGCCCAAAAACTATTATAATCCAGAAATAGGTACAGTAATATGGTGCAGCTTTTGGAAAAAAAGGTAGGAGGTCCGAAATTGTACTCTTTCCAACCGCCTCATCGAGCTGAGTCTAAAAAACCAGCTCCCGTCACAGGAGGACGCCTTTGAGCCACGTTATGGCTCCTAGATCATAAACCAGGGTTTAAGCCAATACAAATCTCTTGGGCAATTTGAACAGGCCAGTACGGAATAAAAACCTAATGATTGGAGAACGTTCGACCACTCTTCTTGTAGAGCTCGACGAGAAGAGTACGAATAACCCAAGATCGAATAGGGTTCGCTGAACAAAACGGGTTTTATAGCCCAAAAACTATTATAATCCAGAAATAGGTACAGTAATATGGTGCAGCTTTTGGAAAAAAAGGTAGGAGGTCCGAAATTGTACTCTTTCGAACCGCCTCATCGAGCTGAGTCTAAAAAACCAGCTCCCGTCACAGGAGGACGCCTTTGAGCCACGTTATGGCTCCTAGATCATAAACCAGGGTTTAAGCCAATACAAATCTCTTGGGCAATTTGAACAGGCCAGTACGGAATAAAAACCTAATGATTGGAGAACGTTCGACCACTCCTCTTGTAGAGCTCGACGAGTAGAGTACGAATAACCCAAGATCGAATAGGGTTCGCTGAACAAATCGCGTTTTATAGCCCAAAAACTTTTATAGTCCAAAAATAGGGGGTAGGCCAATACAAATCTCTTGGGCAATTTGAACAGGCCAGTACGGAATAAAAACCTAATGATTGGAGAACGTTCGACCACTCTTCTTGTAGAGCTCGACGAGTAGAGTACGAATAACCCAAGCTCGAATAGGGTTCGCTGAACAAATAGGGTTTTATAGCCCAAAAACTATTATAATCCAGAAAAAGGTACAGTAATATGGTGCAGCTTTTGGAAAAGAAGGTAGGAGGTCCGAAATTGTACTCTTTCGAACCGCCTCATCGAGCCGAGTCTAAAAAACCAGCTCCCGTCACAGGAGGACGCCTTTGAGCCACGTTATGGCTCCTAGATCATAAACCAGGGTTTAAGCCAATACAAATCTCTTGGGCAATTTGAACAGGCCAGTACGGAATAAAAACCTAATGATTGGAGAACGTTCGACCACTCTTCTTGTAGAGCTCGACGAGTTGAGTACGAATAACCCAAGATCGAATAGGGTTCGCTGAACAAATCGCGTTTTATAGCCCAAAAACTATTATAGTCCAAAAATAGGGGGTAGGCCAATACAAATCTCTTGGGCAATTTGAACAGGCCAGTACGGAATAAAAACCTAATGATTGGAGAACGTTCGACCACTCTTCTTGTAGAGCTCGACGAGAAGAGTACGAATAACCCAAGATCGAATAGGGTTCGCTGAACAAAACGGGTTTTATAGCCCAAAAACTATTATAATCCAGAAATAGGTACAGTAATATGGTGCAGCTTTTGGAAAAAAAGGTAGGAGGTCCGAAATTGTACTCTTTCCAACCGCCTCATCGAGCTGAGTCTAAAAAACCAGCTCCCGTCACAGGAGGACGCCTTTGAGCCACGTTATGGCTCCTAGATCATAAACCAGGGTTTAAGCCAATACAAATCTCTTGGGCAATTTGAACAGGCCAGTACGGAATAAAAACCTAATGATTGGAGAACGTTCGACCACTCTTCTTGTAGAGCTCGACGAGAAGAGTACGAATAACCCAAGATCGAATAGGGTTCGCTGAACAAAACGGGTTTTATAGCCCAAAAACTATTATAATCCAGAAATAGGTACAGTAATATGGTGCAGCTTTTGGAAAAAAAGGTAGGAGGTCCGAAATTGTACTCTTTCGAACCGCCTCATCGAGCTGAGTCTAAAAAACCAGCTCCCGTCACAGGAGGACGCCTTTGAGCCACGTTATGGCTCCTAGATCATAAACCAGGGTTTAAGCCAATACAAATCTCTTGGGCAATTTGAACAGGCCAGTACGGAATAAAAACCTAATGATTGGAGAACGTTCGACCACTCTTCTTGTAGAGCTCGACGAGTTGAGTACGAATAACCCAAGATCGAATAGGGTTCGCTGAACAAATCGCGTTTTATAGCCCAAAAACTATTATAGTCCAAAAATAGGGGGTAGGCCAATACAAATCTCTTGGGCAATTTGAACAGGCCAGTACGGAATAAAAACCTAATGATTGGAGAACGTTCGACCACTCTTCTTGTAGAGCTCGACGAGAAGAGTACGAATAACCCAAGATCGAATAGGGTTCGCTGAACAAAACGGGTTTTATAGCCCAAAAACTATTATAATCCAGAAATAGGTACAGTAATATGGTGCAGCTTTTGGAAAAAAAGGTAGGAGGTCCGAAATTGTACTCTTTCCAACCGCCTCATCGAGCTGAGTCTAAAAAACCAGCTCCCGTCACAGGAGGACGCCTTTGAGCCACGTTATGGCTCCTAGATCATAAACCAGGGTTTAAGCCAATACAAATCTCTTGGGCAATTTGAACAGGCCAGTACGGAATAAAAACCTAATGATTGGAGAACGTTCGACCACTCTTCTTGTAGAGCTCGACGAGAAGAGTACGAATAACCCAAGATCGAATAGGGTTCGCTGAACAAAACGGGTTTTATAGCCCAAAAACTATTATAATCCAGAAATAGGTACAGTAATATGGTGCAGCTTTTGGAAAAAAAGGTAGGAGGTCCGAAATTGTACTCTTTCCAACCGCCTCATCGAGCTGAGTCTAAAAAACCAGCTCCCGTCACAGGAGGACGCCTTTGAGCCACGTTATGGCTCCTAGATCATAAACCAGGGTTTAAGCCAATACAAATCTCTTGGGCAATTTGAACAGGCCAGTACGGAATAAAAACCTAATGATTGGAGAACGTTCGACCACTCTTCTTGTAGAGCTCGACGAGAAGAGTACGAATAACCCAAGATCGAATAGGGTTCGCTAAACAAAACGGGTTTTATAGCCCAAAAACTATTATAATCCAGAAATAGGTACAGTAATATGGTGCAGCTTTTGGAAAAAAAGGTAGGAGGTCCGAAATTGTACTCTTTCGAACCGCCTCATCGAGCTGAGTCTAAAAAACCAGCTCCCGTCACAGGAGGACGCCTTTGAGCCACGTTATGGCTCCTAGATCATAAACCAGGGTTTAAGCCAATACAAATCTCTTGGGCAATTTGAACAGGCCAGTACGGAATAAAAACCTAATGATTGGAGAACGTTCGACCACTCTTCTTGTAGAGCTCGACGAGTTGAGTACGAATAACCCAAGATCGAATAGGGTTCGCTGAACAAATCGCGTTTTATAGCCCAAAAACTATTATAGTCCAAAAATAGGGGGTAGGCCAATACAAATCTCTTGGGCAATTTGAACAGGCCAGTACGGAATAAAAACCTAATGATTGGAGAACGTTCGACCACTCTTCTTGTAGAGCTCGACGAGAAGAGTACGAATAACCCAAGATCGAATAGGGTTCGCTGAACAAAACGGGTTTTATAGCCCAAAAACTATTATAATCCAGAAATAGGTACAGTAATATGGTGCAGCTTTTGGAAAAAAAGGTAGGAGGTCCGAAATTGTACTCTTTCCAACCGCCTCATCGAGCTGAGTCTAAAAAACCAGCTCCCGTCACAGGAGGACGCCTTTGAGCCACGTTATGGCTCCTAGATCATAAACCAGGGTTTAAGCCAATACAAATCTCTTGGGCAATTTGAACAGGCCAGTACGGAATAAAAACCTAATGATTGGAGAACGTTCGACCACTCTTCTTGTAGAGCTCGACGAGAAGAGTACGAATAACCCAAGATCGAATAGGGTTCGCTGAACAAAACGGGTTTTATAGCCCAAAAACTATTATAATCCAGAAATAGGTACAGTAATATGGTGCAGCTTTTGGAAAAAAAGGTAGGAGGTCCGAAATTGTACTCTTTCGAACCGCCTCATCGAGCTGAGTCTAAAAAACCAGCTCCCGTCACAGGAGGACGCCTTTGAGCCACGTTATGGCTCCTAGATCATAAACCAGGGTTTAAGCCAATACAAATCTCTTGGGCAATTTGAACAGGCCAGTACGGAATAAAAACCTAATGATTGGAGAACGTTCGACCACTCCTCTTGTAGAGCTCGACGAGTAGAGTACGAATAACCCAAGATCGAATAGGGTTCGCTGAACAAATCGCGTTTTATAGCCCAAAAACTATTATAGTCCAAAAATAGGGGGTAGGCCAATACAAATCTCTTGGGCAATTTGAACAGGCCAGTACGGAATAAAAACCTAATGATTGGAGAACGTTCGACCACTCTTCTTGTAGAGCTCGACGAGTAGAGTACGAATAACCCAAGCTCGAATAGGGTTCGCTGAACAAATAGGGTTTTATAGCCCAAAAACTATTATAATCCAGAAAAAGGTACAGTAATATGGTGCAGCTTTTGGAAAAGAAGGTAGGAGGTCCGAAATTGTACTCTTTCGAACCGCCTCATCGAGCCGAGTCTAAAAAACCAGCTCCCGTCACAGGAGGACGCCTTTGAGCCACGTTATGGCTCCTAGATCATAAACCAGGGTTTAAGCCAATACAAATCTCTTGGGCAATTTGAACAGGCCAGTACGGAATAAAAACCTAATGATTGGAGAACGTTCGACCACTCTTCTTGTAGAGCTCGACGAGTTGAGTACGAATAACCCAAGATCGAATAGGGTTCGCTGAACAAATCGCGTTTTATAGCCCAAAAACTATTATAGTCCAAAAATAGGGGGTAGGCCAATACAAATCTCTTGGGCAATTTGAACAGGCCAGTACGGAATAAAAACCTAATGATTGGAGAACGTTCGACCACTCTTCTTGTAGAGCTCGACGAGAAGAGTACGAATAACCCAAGATCGAATAGGGTTCGCTGAACAAAACGGGTTTTATAGCCCAAAAACTATTATAATCCAGAAATAGGGGGTAGGCCAATACAAATCTCTTGGGCAATTTGAACAGGCCAGTACGGAATAAAAACCTAATGATTGGAGAACGTTCGACCACTCTTCTTGTAGAGCTCGACGAGAAGAGTACGAATAACCCAAGATCGAATAGGGTTCGCTGAACAAAACGGGTTTTATAGCCCAAAAACTATTATAATCCAGAAATAGGTACAGTAATATGGTGCAGCTTTTGGAAAAAAAGGTAGGAGGTCCGAAATTGTACTCTTTCCAACCGCCTCATCGAGCTGAGTCTAAAAAACCAGCTCCCGTCACAGGAGGACGCCTTTGAGCCACGTTATGGCTCCTAGATCATAAACCAGGGTTTAAGCCAATACAAATCTCTTGGGCAATTTGAACAGGCCAGTACGGAATAAAAACCTAATGATTGGAGAACGTTCGACCACTCTTCTTGTAGAGCTCGACGAGAAGAGTACGAATAACCCAAGATCGAATAGGGTTCGCTGAACAAAACGGGTTTTATAGCCCAAAAACTATTATAATCCAGAAATAGGTACAGTAATATGGTGCAGCTTTTGGAAAAAAAGGTAGGAGGTCCGAAATTGTACTCTTTCCAACCGCCTCATCGAGCTGAGTCTAAAAAACCAGCTCCCGTCACAGGAGGACGCCTTTGAGCCACGTTATGGCTCCTAGATCATAAACCAGGGTTTAAGCCAATACAAATCTCTTGGGCAATTTGAACAGGCCAGTACGGAATAAAAACCTAATGATTGGAGAACGTTCGACCACTCTTCTTGTAGAGCTCGACGAGAAGAGTACGAATAACCCAAGATCGAATAGGGTTCGCTGAACAAAACGGGTTTTATAGCCCAAAAACTATTATAATCCAGAAATAGGTACAGTAATATGGTGCAGCTTTTGGAAAAAAAGGTAGGAGGTCCGAAATTGTACTCTTTCGAACCGCCTCATCGAGCTGAGTCTAAAAAACCAGCTCCCGTCACAGGAGGACGCCTTTGAGCCACGTTATGGCTCCTAGATCATAAACCAGGGTTTAAGCCAATACAAATCTCTTGGGCAATTTGAACAGGCCAGTACGGAATAAAAACCTAATGATTGGAGAACGTTCGACCACTCTTCTTGTAGAGCTCGACGAGTTGAGTACGAATAACCCAAGATCGAATAGGGTTCGCTGAACAAATCGCGTTTTATAGCCCAAAAACTATTATAGTCCAAAAATAGGGGGTAGGCCAATACAAATCTCTTGGGCAATTTGAACAGGCCAGTACGGAATAAAAACCTAATGATTGGAGAACGTTCGACCACTCTTCTTGTAGAGCTCGACGAGAAGAGTACGAATAACCCAAGATCGAATAGGGTTCGCTGAACAAAACGGGTTTTATAGCCCAAAAACTATTATAATCCAGAAATAGGTACAGTAATATGGTGCAGCTTTTGGAAAAAAAGGTAGGAGGTCCGAAATTGTACTCTTTCCAACCGCCTCATCGAGCTGAGTCTAAAAAACCAGCTCCCGTCACAGGAGGACGCCTTTGAGCCACGTTATGGCTCCTAGATCATAAACCAGGGTTTAAGCCAATACAAATCTCTTGGGCAATTTGAACAGGCCAGTACGGAATAAAAACCTAATGATTGGAGAACGTTCGACCACTCTTCTTGTAGAGCTCGACGAGAAGAGTACGAATAACCCAAGATCGAATAGGGTTCGCTGAACAAAACGGGTTTTATAGCCCAAAAACTATTATAATCCAGAAATAGGTACAGTAATATGGTGCAGCTTTTGGAAAAAAAGGTAGGAGGTCCGAAATTGTACTCTTTCGAACCGCCTCATCGAGCTGAGTCTAAAAAACCAGCTCCCGTCACAGGAGGACGCCTTTGAGCCACGTTATGGCTCCTAGATCATAAACCAGGGTTTAAGCCAATACAAATCTCTTGGGCAATTTGAACAGGCCAGTACGGAATAAAAACCTAATGATTGGAGAACGTTCGACCACTCTTCTTGTAGAGCTCGACGAGTTGAGTACGAATAACCCAAGATCGAATAGGGTTCGCTGAACAAATCGCGTTTTATAGCCCAAAAACTATTATAGTCCAAAAATAGGGGGTAGGCCAATACAAATCTCTTGGGCAATTTGAACAGGCCAGTACGGAATAAAAACCTAATGACTGGAGAACGTTCGACCACTCTTCTTGTAGAGCTCGACGAGTAGAGTACGAATAACCCAAGATCGAATAGGGTTCGCTGAACAAATCGGGTTTTATAGCCCAAAAAGTAAAAAAAAAACTATTATAATCCAGAAATAGGTACAGTAATATGGTGCAGCTTTTGGAAAAGAAGGTAGGAGGTCCGAAATTGTACTCGAGTAGGGTTCGCTGAACAAATCGCGTTTTATAGCCCAAAAACTATTATAGTCCAAAAATAGGGGGTAGGCCAATACAAATCTCTTGGGCAATTTGAACAGGCCAGTACGGAATAAAAACCTAATGATTGGAGAACGTTCGACCACTCTTCTTGTAGAGCTCGACGAGTAGAGTACGAATAACCCAAGCTCGAATAGGGTTCGCTGAACAAATAGGGTTTTATAGCCCAAAAACTATTATAATCCAGAAAAAGGTACAGTAATATGGTGCAGCTTTTGGAAAAGAAGGTAGGAGGTCCGAAATTGTACTCTTTCGAACCGCCTCATCGAGCTGAGTCTAAAAAACCAGCTCCCGTCACAGGAGGACGCCTTTGAGCCACGTTATGGCTCCTAGATCATAAACCAGGGTTTAAGCCAATACAAATCTCTTGGGCAATTTGAACAGGCCAGTACGGAATAAAAACCTAATGATTGGAGAACGTTCGACCACTCTTCTTGTAGAGCTCGACGAGTTGAGTACGAATAACCCAAGATCGACTAGGGTTCGCTGAACAAATCGCGTTTTATAGCCCAAAAACTATTATAGTCCAAAAATAGGGGGTAGGCCAATACAAATCTCTTGGGCAATTTGAACAGGCCAGTACGGAATAAAAACCTAATGATTGGAGAACGTTCGACCACTCTTCTTGTAGAGCTCGACGAGAAGAGTACGAATAACCCAAGATCGAATAGGGTTCGCTGAACAAAACGGGTTTTATAGCCCAAAAACTATTATA
Organism: Oscheius dolichura; assembly: GCA_932521035.1. Taxonomy (NCBI): domain Eukaryota; kingdom Metazoa; phylum Nematoda; class Chromadorea; order Rhabditida; family Rhabditidae; genus Oscheius; species Oscheius dolichura. Next base: position 11,467,771 of record OW051492.1, on the reverse strand, counting down.
ATCCAGAAATAGGTACAGTAATATGGTGCAGCTTTTGGAAAAGAAGGTAGGAGGTCCGAAATTGTACTCTTTCGAACCGCCTCATCGAGCTGAGTCTAAAAAACCAGCTCCCGTCACAGGAGGACGCCTTTGAGCCACGTTATGGCTCCTAGATCATAAACCAGGGTTTAAGCCAATACAAATCTCTTGGGCAATTTGAACAGGCCAGTACGGAATAAAAACCTAATGATTGGAGAACGTTCGACCACTCTTCTTGTAGAGCTCGACGAGTTGAGTACGAATAACCCAAGATCGAATAGGGTTCGCTGAACAAATCGCGTTTTATAGCCCAAAAACTATTATAGTCCAAAAATAGGGGGTAGGCCAATACAAATCTCTTGGGCAATTTGAACAGGCCAGTACGGAATAAAAACCTAATGATTGGAGAACGTTCGACCACTCTTCTTGTAGAGCTCGACGAGAAGAGTACGAATAACCCAAGATCGAATAGGGTTCGCTGAACAAAACGGGTTTTATAGCCCAAAAACTATTATAATCCAGAAATAGGTACAGTAATATGGTGCAGCTTTTGGAAAAAAAAGGTAGGAGGTCCGAAATTGTACTCTTTCCAACCGCCTCATCGAGCTGAGTCTAAAAAACCAGCTCCCGTCACAGGAGGACGCCTTTGAGCCACGTTATGGCTCCTAGATCATAAACCAGGGTTTAAGCCAATACAAATCTCTTGGGCAATTTGAACAGGCCAGTACGGAATAAAAACCTAATGATTGGAGAACGTTCGACCACTCTTCTTGTAGAGCTCGACGAGAAGAGTACGAATAACCCAAGATCGAATAGGGTTCGCTGAACAAAACGGGTTTTATAGCCCAAAAACTATTATAATCCAGAAATAGGTACAGTAATATGGTGCAGCTTTTGGAAAAGAAGGTAGGAGGTCCGAAATTGTACTCTTTCGAACCGCCTCATCGAGCTGAGTCTAAAAAACCAGCTCCCGTCACAGGAGGACGCCTTTGAGCCACGTTATGGCTCCTAGATCATAAACCAGGGTTTAAGCCAATACAAATCTCTTGGGCAATTTGAACAGGCCAGTACGGAATAAAAACCTAATGATTGGAGAACGTTCGACCACTCTTCTTGTAGAGCTCGACGAGTTGAGTACGAATAACCCAAGATCGAATAGGGTTCGCTGAACAAATCGCGTTTTATAGCCCAAAAACTATTATAGTCCAAAAATAGGGGGTAGGCCAATACAAATCTCTTGGGCAATTTGAACAGGCCAGTACGGAATAAAAACCTAATGATTGGAGAACGTTCGACCACTCTTCTTGTAGAGCTCGACGAGTAGAGTACGAATAACCCAAGCTCGAATAGGGTTCGCTGAACAAATAGGGTTTTATAGCCCAAAAACTATTATAATCCAGAAAAAGGTACAGTAATATGGTGCAGCTTTTGGAAAAGAAGGTAGGAGGTCCGAAATTGTACTCTTTCGAACCGCCTCATCGAGCTGAGTCTAAAAAACCAGCTCCCGTCACAGGAGGACGCCTTTGAGCCACGTTATGGCTCCTAGATCATAAACCAGGGTTTAAGCCAATACAAATCTCTTGGGCAATTTGAACAGGCCAGTACGGAATAAAAACCTAATGATTGGAGAACGTTCGACCACTCTTCTTGTAGAGCTCGACGAGTTGAGTACGAATAACCCAAGATCGAATAGGGTTCGCTGAACAAATCGCGTTTTATAGCCCAAAAACTATTATAGTCCAAAAATAGGGGGTAGGCCAATACAAATCTCTTGGGCAATTTGAACAGGCCAGTACGGAATAAAAACCTAATGATTGGAGAACGTTCGACCACTCTTCTTGTAGAGCTCGACGAGAAGAGTACGAATAACCCAAGATCGAATAGGGTTCGCTGAACAAAACGGGTTTTATAGCCCAAAAACTATTATAATCCAGAAATAGGTACAGTAATATGGTGCAGCTTTTGGAAAAAAAGGTAGGAGGTCCGAAATTGTACTCTTTCCAACCGCCTCATCGAGCTGAGTCTAAAAAACCAGCTCCCGTCACAGGAGGACGCCTTTGAGCCACGTTATGGCTCCTAGATCATAAACCAGGGTTTAAGCCAATACAAATCTCTTGGGCAATTTGAACAGGCCAGTACGGAATAAAAACCTAATGATTGGAGAACGTTCGACCACTCTTCTTGTAGAGCTCGACGAGAAGAGTACGAATAACCCAAGATCGAATAGGGTTCGCTGAACAAAACGGGTTTTATAGCCCAAAAACTATTATAATCCAGAAATAGGTACAGTAATATGGTGCAGCTTTTGGAAAAGAAGGTAGGAGGTCCGAAATTGTACTCTTTCGAACCGCCTCATCGAGCTGAGTCTAAAAAACCAGCTCCCGTCACAGGAGGACGCCTTTGAGCCACGTTATGGCTCCTAGATCATAAACCAGGGTTTAAGCCAATACAAATCTCTTGGGCAATTTGAACAGGCCAGTACGGAATAAAAACCTAATGATTGGAGAACGTTCGACCACTCTTCTTGTAGAGCTCGACGAGTTGAGTACGAATAACCCAAGATCGAATAGGGTTCGCTGAACAAATCGCGTTTTATAGCCCAAAAACTATTATAGTCCAAAAATAGGGGGTAGGCCAATACAAATCTCTTGGGCAATTTGAACAGGCCAGTACGGAATAAAAACCTAATGATTGGAGAACGTTCGACCACTCTTCTTGTAGAGCTCGACGAGTAGAGTACGAATAACCCAAGCTCGAATAGGGTTCGCTGAACAAATAGGGTTTTATAGCCCAAAAACTATTATAATCCAGAAAAAGGTACAGTAATATGGTGCAGCTTTTGGAAAAGAAGGTAGGAGGTCCGAAATTGTACTCTTTCGAACCGCCTCATCGAGCTGAGTCTAAAAAACCAGCTCCCGTCACAGGAGGACGCCTTTGAGCCACGTTATGGCTCCTAGATCATAAACCAGGGTTTAAGCCAATACAAATCTCTTGGGCAATTTGAACAGGCCAGTACGGAATAAAAACCTAATGATTGGAGAACGTTCGACCACTCTTCTTGTAGAGCTCGACGAGTTGAGTACGAATAACCCAAGATCGAATAGGGTTCGCTGAACAAATCGGGTTTTATAGCCCAAAAAGTAAAAAAAAAACTATTATAATCCAGAAATAGGTACAGTAATATGGTGCAGCTTTTGGAAAAGAAGGTAGGAGGTCCGAAATTGTACTCGAGTAGGGTTCGCTGAACAAATCGCGTTTTATAGCCCAAAAACTATTATAGTCCAAAAATAGGGGGTAGGCCAATACAAATCTCTTGGGCAATTTGAACAGGCCAGTACGGAATAAAAACCTAATGATTGGAGAACGTTCGACCACTCTTCTTGTAGAGCTCGACGAGTAGAGTACGAATAACCCAAGCTCGAATAGGGTTCGCTGAACAAATAGGGTTTTATAGCCCAAAAACTATTATAATCCAGAAAAAGGTACAGTAATATGGTGCAGCTTTTGGAAAAGAAGGTAGGAGGTCCGAAATTGTACTCTTTCGAACCGCCTCATCGAGCTGAGTCTAAAAAACCAGCTCCCGTCACAGGAGGACGCCTTTGAGCCACGTTATGGCTCCTAGATCATAAACCAGGGTTTAAGCCAATACAAATCTCTTGGGCAATTTGAACAGGCCAGTACGGAATAAAAACCTAATGATTGGAGAACGTTCGACCACTCTTCTTGTAGAGCTCGACGAGTTGAGTACGAATAACCCAAGATCGACTAGGGTTCGCTGAACAAATCGCGTTTTATAGCCCAAAAACTATTATAGTCCAAAAATAGGGGGTAGGCCAATACAAATCTCTTGGGCAATTTGAACAGGCCAGTACGGAATAAAAACCTAATGATTGGAGAACGTTCGACCACTCTTCTTGTAGAGCTCGACGAGAAGAGTACGAATAACCCAAGATCGAATAGGGTTCGCTGAACAAAACGGGTTTTATAGCCCAAAAACTATTATAATCCAGAAATAGGTACAGTAATATGGTGCAGCTTTTGGAAAAGAAGGTAGGAGGTCCGAAATTGTACTCTTTCGAACCGCCTCATCGAGCTGAGTCTAAAAAACCAGCTCCCGTCACAGGAGGACGCCTTTGAGCCACGTTATGGCTCCTAGATCATAAACCAGGGTTTAAGCCAATACAAATCTCTTGGGCAATTTGAACAGGCCAGTACGGAATAAAAACCTAATGATTGGAGAACGTTCGACCACTCTTCTTGTAGAGCTCGACGAGTTGAGTACGAATAACCCAAGATCGAATAGGGTTCGCTGAACAAATCGCGTTTTATAGCCCAAAAACTATTATAGTCCAAAAATAGGGGGTAGGCCAATACAAATCTCTTGGGCAATTTGAACAGGCCAGTACGGAATAAAAACCTAATGATTGGAGAACGTTCGACCACTCTTCTTGTAGAGCTCGACGAGAAGAGTACGAATAACCCAAGATCGAATAGGGTTCGCTGAACAAAACGGGTTTTATAGCCCAAAAACTATTATAATCCAGAAATAGGTACAGTAATATGGTGCAGCTTTTGGAAAAAAAAGGTAGGAGGTCCGAAATTGTACTCTTTCCAACCGCCTCATCGAGCTGAGTCTAAAAAACCAGCTCCCGTCACAGGAGGACGCCTTTGAGCCACGTTATGGCTCCTAGATCATAAACCAGGGTTTAAGCCAATACAAATCTCTTGGGCAATTTGAACAGGCCAGTACGGAATAAAAACCTAATGATTGGAGAACGTTCGACCACTCTTCTTGTAGAGCTCGACGAGAAGAGTACGAATAACCCAAGATCGAATAGGGTTCGCTGAACAAAACGGGTTTTATAGCCCAAAAACTATTATAATCCAGAAATAGGTACAGTAATATGGTGCAGCTTTTGGAAAAGAAGGTAGGAGGTCCGAAATTGTACTCTTTCGAACCGCCTCATCGAGCTGAGTCTAAAAAACCAGCTCCCGTCACAGGAGGACGCCTTTGAGCCACGTTATGGCTCCTAGATCATAAACCAGGGTTTAAGCCAATACAAATCTCTTGGGCAATTTGAACAGGCCAGTACGGAATAAAAACCTAATGATTGGAGAACGTTCGACCACTCTTCTTGTAGAGCTCGACGAGTTGAGTACGAATAACCCAAGATCGAATAGGGTTCGCTGAACAAATCGCGTTTTATAGCCCAAAAACTATTATAGTCCAAAAATAGGGGGTAGGCCAATACAAATCTCTTGGGCAATTTGAACAGGCCAGTACGGAATAAAAACCTAATGATTGGAGAACGTTCGACCACTCTTCTTGTAGAGCTCGACGAGTAGAGTACGAATAACCCAAGCTCGAATAGGGTTCGCTGAACAAATAGGGTTTTATAGCCCAAAAACTATTATAATCCAGAAAAAGGTACAGTAATATGGTGCAGCTTTTGGAAAAGAAGGTAGGAGGTCCGAAATTGTACTCTTTCGAACCGCCTCATCGAGCTGAGTCTAAAAAACCAGCTCCCGTCACAGGAGGACGCCTTTGAGCCACGTTATGGCTCCTAGATCATAAACCAGGGTTTAAGCCAATACAAATCTCTTGGGCAATTTGAACAGGCCAGTACGGAATAAAAACCTAATGATTGGAGAACGTTCGACCACTCTTCTTGTAGAGCTCGACGAGTTGAGTACGAATAACCCAAGATCGAATAGGGTTCGCTGAACAAATCGCGTTTTATAGCCCAAAAACTATTATAGTCCAAAAATAGGGGGTAGGCCAATACAAATCTCTTGGGCAATTTGAACAGGCCAGTACGGAATAAAAACCTAATGATTGGAGAACGTTCGACCACTCTTCTTGTAGAGCTCGACGAGTTGAGTACGAATAACCCAAGATCGAATAGGGTTCGCTGAACAAATCGCGTTTTATAGCCCAAAAACTATTATAGTCCAAAAATAGGGGGTAGGCCAATACAAATCTCTTGGGCAATTTGAACAGGCCAGTACGGAATAAAAACCTAATGATTGGAGAACGTTCGACCACTCTTCTTGTAGAGCTCGACGAGAAGAGTACGAATAACCCAAGATCGAATAGGGTTCGCTGAACAAAACGGGTTTTATAGCCCAAAAACTATTATAATCCAGAAATAGGTACAGTAATATGGTGCAGCTTTTGGAAAAAAAGGTAGGAGGTCCGAAATTGTACTCTTTCCAACCGCCTCATCGAGCTGAGTCTAAAAAACCAGCTCCCGTCACAGGAGGACGCCTTTGAGCCACGTTATGGCTCCTAGATCATAAACCAGGGTTTAAGCCAATACAAATCTCTTGGGCAATTTGAACAGGCCAGTACGGAATAAAAACCTAATGATTGGAGAACGTTCGACCACTCTTCTTGTAGAGCTCGACGAGAAGAGTACGAATAACCCAAGATCGAATAGGGTTCGCTGAACAAAACGGGTTTTATAGCCCAAAAACTATTATAATCCAGAAATAGGTACAGTAATATGGTGCAGCTTTTGGAAAAGAAGGTAGGAGGTCCGAAATTGTACTCTTTCGAACCGCCTCATCGAGCTGAGTCTAAAAAACCAGCTCCCGTCACAGGAGGACGCCTTTGAGCCACGTTATGGCTCCTAGATCATAAACCAGGGTTTAAGCCAATACAAATCTCTTGGGCAATTTGAACAGGCCAGTACGGAATAAAAACCTAATGATTGGAGAACGTTCGACCACTCTTCTTGTAGAGCTCGACGAGTTGAGTACGAATAACCCAAGATCGAATAGGGTTCGCTGAACAAATCGCGTTTTATAGCCCAAAAACTATTATAGTCCAAAAATAGGGGGTAGGCCAATACAAATCTCTTGGGCAATTTGAACAGGCCAGTACGGAATAAAAACCTAATGATTGGAGAACGTTCGACCACTCTTCTTGTAGAGCTCGACGAGTAGAGTACGAATAACCCAAGCTCGAATAGGGTTCGCTGAACAAATAGGGTTTTATAGCCCAAAAACTATTATAATCCAGAAAAAGGTACAGTAATATGGTGCAGCTTTTGGAAAAGAAGGTAGGAGGTCCGAAATTGTACTCTTTCGAACCGCCTCATCGAGCTGAGTCTAAAAAACCAGCTCCCGTCACAGGAGGACGCCTTTGAGCCACGTTATGGCTCCTAGATCATAAACCAGGGTTTAAGCCAATACAAATCTCTTGGGCAATTTGAACAGGCCAGTACGGAATAAAAACCTAATGATTGGAGAACGTTCGACCACTCTTCTTGTAGAGCTCGACGAGTTGAGTACGAATAACCCAAGATCGAATAGGGTTCGCTGAACAAATCGCGTTTTATAGCCCAAAAACTATTATAGTCCAAAAATAGGGGGTAGGCCAATACAAATCTCTTGGGCAATTTGAACAGGCCAGTACGGAATAAAAACCTAATGATTGGAGAACGTTCGACCACTCTTCTTGTAGAGCTCGACGAGAAGAGTACGAATAACCCAAGATCGAATAGGGTTCGCTGAACAAAACGGGTTTTATAGCCCAAAAACTATTATAATCCAGAAATAGGTACAGTAATATGGTGCAGCTTTTGGAAAAAAAGGTAGGAGGTCCGAAATTGTACTCTTTCCAACCGCCTCATCGAGCTGAGTCTAAAAAACCAGCTCCCGTCACAGGAGGACGCCTTTGAGCCACGTTATGGCTCCTAGATCATAAACCAGGGTTTAAGCCAATACAAATCTCATGGGCAATTTGAACAGGCCAGTACGGAATAAAAACCTAATGATTGGAGAACGTTCGACCACTCTTCTTGTAGAGCTCGACGAGAAGAGTACGAATAACCCAAGATCGAATAGGGTTCGCTGAACAAAACGGGTTTTATAGCCCAAAAACTATTATAATCCAGAAATAGGTACAGTAATATGGTGCAGCTTTTGGAAAAGAAGGTAGGAGGTCCGAAATTGTACTCTTTCGAACCGCCTCATCGAGCTGAGTCTAAAAAACCAGCTCCCGTCACAGGAGGACGCCTTTGAGCCACGTTATGGCTCCTAGATCATAAACCAGGGTTTAAGCCAATACAAATCTCTTGGGCAATTTGAACAGGCCAGTACGGAATAAAAACCTAATGATTGGAGAACGTTCGACCACTCTTCTTGTAGAGCTCGACGAGAAGAGTACGAATAACCCAAGATCGAATAGGGTTCGCTGAACAAATCGCGTTTTATAGCCCAAAAACTATTATAGTCCAAAAATAGGGGGTAGGCCAATACAAATCTCTTGGGCAATTTGAACAGGCCAGTACGGAATAAAAACCTAATGATTGGAGAACGTTCGACCACTCTTCTTGTAGAGCTCGACGAGAAGAGTACGAATAACCCAAGATCGAATAAGGTTCGCTGAACAAAACGGGTTTTATAGCCCAAAAACTATTATAATCCAGAAATAGGTACAGTAATATGGTGCAGCTTTTGGAAAAAAAGGTAGGAGGTCCGAAATTGTACTCTTTCCAACCGCCTCATCGAGCTGAGTCTAAAAAACCAGCTCCCGTCACAGGAGGACGCCTTTGAGCCACGTTATGGCTCCTAGATCATAAACCAGGGTTTAAGCCAATACAAATCTCTTGGGCAATTTGAACAGGCCAGTACGGAATAAAAACCTAATGATTGGAGAACGTTCGACCACTCTTCTTGTAGAGCTCGACGAGAAGAGTACGAATAACCCAAGATCGAATAGGGTTCGCTGAACAAATCGCGTTTTATAGCCCAAAAACTATTATAGTCCAAAAATAGGGGGTAGGCCAATACAAATCTCTTGGGCAATTTGAACAGGCCAGTACGGAATAAAAACCTAATGATTGGAGAACGTTCGACCACTCTTCTTGTAGAGCTCGACGAGAAGAGTACGAATAACCCAAGATCGAATAGGGTTCGCTGAACAAAACGGGTTTTATAGCCCAAAAACTATTATAATCCAGAAATAGGTACAGTAATATGGTGCAGCTTTTGGAAAAAAAGGTAGGAGGTCCGAAATTGTACTCTTTCCAACCGCCTCATCGAGCTGAGTCTAAAAAACCAGCTCCCGTCACAGGAGGACGCCTTTGAGCCACGTTATGGCTCCTAGATCATAAACCAGGGTTTAAGCCAATACAAATCTCTTGGGCAATTTGAACAGGCCAGTACGGAATAAAAACCTAATGATTGGAGAACGTTCGACCACTCTTCTTGTAGAGCTCGACGAGTAGAGTACGAATAACCCAAGATCGAATAGGGTTCGCTGAACAAAACGGGTTTTATAGCCCAAAAACTATTATAATCCAGAAATAGGTACAGTAATATGGTGCAGCTTTTGGAAAAGAAGGTAGGAGGTCCGAAATTGTACTCTTTCGAACCGCCTCATCGAGCTGAGTCTAAAAAACCAGCTCCCGTCACAGGAGGACGCCTTTGAGCCACGTTATGGCTCCTAGATCATAAACCAGGGTTTAAGCCAATACAAATCTCTTGGGCAATTTGAACAGGCCAGTACGGAATAAAAACCTAATGATTGGAGAACGTTCGACCACTCTTCTTGTAGAGCTCGACGAGTAGAGTACGAATAACCCAAGATCGAATAGGGTTCGCTGAACAAAACGGGTTTTATAGCCCAAAAACTATTATAATCCAGAAATAGGTACAGTAATATGGTGCAGCTTTTGGAAAAGAAGGTAGGAGGTCCGAAATTGTACTCTTTCGAACCGCCTCATCGAGCTGAGTCTAAAAAACCAGCTCCCGTCACAGGAGGACGCCTTTGAGCCACGTTATGGCTCCTAGATCATAAACCAGGGTTTAAGCCAATACAAATCTCTTGGGCAATTTGAACAGGCCAGTACGGAATAAAAACCTAATGATTGGAGAACGTTCGACCACTCTTCTTGTAGAGCTCGACGAGAAGAGTACGAATAACCCAAGATCGAACAGGGTTCGCTGAACAAATCGGGTTTTATAGCCCAAAAACTATTATAATCCAGAAATAGGTACAGTAATATGGTGCAGCTTTTGGAAAAGAAGGTAGGAGGTCCGAAATTGTACTCTTTCGAACCGCCTCATCGAGCTGAGTCTAAAAAACCAGCTCCCGTCACAGGAGGACGCCTTTGAGCCACGTTATGGCTCCTAGATCATAAACCAGGGTTTAAGCCAATACAAATCTCTTGGGCAATTTGAACAGGCCAGTACGGAATAAAAACCTAATGATTGGAGAACGTTCGACCACTCTTCTTGTAGAGCTCGACGAGAAGAGTACGAATAACCCAAGATCGAATAGGGTTCGCTGAACAAAACGGGTTTTATAGCCCAAAAACTATTATAATCCAGAAATAGGTACAGTAATATGGTGCAGCTTTTGGAAAAGAAGGTAGGAGGTCCGAAATTGTACTCTTTCGAACCGCCTCATCGAGCTGAGTCTAAAAAACCAGCTCCCGTCACAGGAGGACGCCTTTGAGCCACGTTATGGCTCCTAGATCATAAACCAGGGTTTAAGCCAATACAAATCTCTTGGGCAATTTGAACAGGCCAGTACGGAATAAAAACCTAATGATTGGAGAACGTTCGACCACTCTTCTTGTAGAGCTCGACGAGTAGAGTACGAATAACCCAAGATCGAATAGGGTTCGCTGAACAAAACGGGTTTTATAGCCCAAAAACTATTATAATCCAGAAATAGGTACAGTAATATGGTGCAGCTTTTGGAAAAGAAGGTAGGAGGTCCGAAATTGTACTCTTTCGAACCGCCTCATCGAGCTGAGTCTAAAAAACCAGCTCCCGTCACAGGAGGACGCCTTTGAGCCACGTTATGGCTCCTAGATCATAAACCAGGGTTTAAGCCAATACAAATCTCTTGGGCAATTTGAACAGGCCAGTACGGAATAAAAACCTAATGATTGGAGAACGTTCGACCACTCTTCTTGTAGAGCTCGACGAGAAGAGTACGAATAACCCAAGATCGAACAGGGTTCGCTGAACAAATCGGGTTTTATAGCCCAAAAACTATTATAATCCAGAAATAGGTACAGTAATATGGTGCAGCTTTTGGAAAAGAAGGTAGGAGGTCCGAAATTGTACTCTTTCGAACCGCCTCATCGAGCTGAGTCTAAAAAACCAGCTCCCGTCACAGGAGGACGCCTTTGAGCCACGTTATGGCTCCTAGATCATAAACCAGGGTTTAAGCCAATACAAATCTCTTGGGCAATTTGAACAGGCCAGTACGGAATAAAAACCTAATGATTGGAGAACGTTCGACCACTCTTCTTGTAGAGCTCGACGAGAAGAGTACGAATAACCCAAGATCGAACAGGGTTCGCTGAACAAATCGGGTTTTATAGCCCAAAAACTATTATAATCCAGAAATAGGTACAGTAATATGGTGCAGCTTTTGGAAAAGAAGGTAGGAGGTCCGAAATTGTACTCTTTCGAACCGCCTCATCGAGCTGAGTCTAAAAAACCAGCTCCCGTCACAGGAGGACGCCTTTGAGCCACGTTATGGCTCCTAGATCATAAACCAGGGTTTAAGCCAATACAAATCTCTTGGGCAATTTGAACAGGCCAGTACGGAATAAAAACCTAATGATTGGAGAACGTTCGACCACTCTTCTTGTAGAGCTCGACGAGTAGAGTACGAATAACCCAAGATCGAATAGGGTTCGCTGAACAAAACGGGTTTTATAGCCCAAAAACTATTATAATCCAGAAATAGGTACAGTAATATGGTGCAGCTTTTGGAAAAGAAGGTAGGAGGTCCGAAATTGTACTCTTTCGAACCGCCTCATCGAGCTGAGTCTAAAAAACCAGCTCCCGTCACAGGAGGACGCCTTTGAGCCACGTTATGGCTCCTAGATCATAAACCAGGGTTTAAGCCAATACAAATCTCTTGGGCAAATTGAACAGGCCAGTACGGAATAAAAACCTAATGATTGGAGAACGTTCGACCACTCTTCTTGTAGAGCTCGACGAGTAGAGTACGAATAACCCAAGATCGAATAGGGTTCGCTGAACAAAACGGGTTTTATAGCCCAAAAACTATTATAATCCAGAAATAGGTACAGTAATATGGTGCAGCTTTTGGAAAAGGAGGTAGGAGGTCCGAAATTGTACTCTTTCGAACCGCCTCATCGAGCTGAGTCTAAAAAACCAGCTCCCGTCACAGGAGGACGCCTTTGAGCCACGTTATGGCTCCTAGATCATAAACCAGGGTTTAAGCCAATACAAATCTCTTGGGCAATTTGAACAGGCCAGTACGGAATAAAAACCTAATGATTGGAGAACGTTCGACCGCTCTTCTTGTAGAGCTCGACGAGAAGAGTACGAATAACCCAAGATCGAATAGGGTTCGCTGAACAAATCGGGTTTTATAGCCCAAAAACTATTATAATCCAGAAATAGGTACAGTAATATGGTGCAGCTTTTGGAAAAGAAGGTAGGAGGTCCGAAATTGTACTCTTTCGAACCGCCTCATCGAGCTGAGTCTAAAAAACCAGCTCCCGTCACAGGAGGACGCCTTTGAGCCACGTTATGGCTCCTAGATCATAAACCAGGGTTTAAGCCAATACAAATCTCTTGGGCAATTTGAACAGGCCAGTACGGAATAAAAACCTAATGATTGGAGAACGTTCGACCACTCTTCTTGTAGAGCTCGACGAGAAGAGTACGAATAACCCAAGATCGAATAGGGTTCGCTGAACAAATCGCGTTTTATAGCCCAAAAACTATTATAGTCCAAAAATAGGGGGTAGGCCAATACAAATCTCTTGGGCAATTTGAACAGGCCAGTACGGAATAAAAACCTAATGATTGGAGAACGTTCGACCACTCTTCTTGTAGAGCTCGACGAGAAGAGTACGAATAACCCAAGATCGAATAGGGTTCGCTGAACAAAACGGGTTTTATAGCCCAAAAACTATTATAATCCAGAAATAGGTACAGTAATATGGTGCAGCTTTTGGAAAAAAAAGGTAGGAGGTCCGAAATTGTACTCTTTCCAACCGCCTCATCGAGCTGAGTCTAAAAAACCAGCTCCCGTCACAGGAGGACGCCTTTGAGCCACGTTATGGCTCCTAGATCATAAACCAGGGTTTAAGCCAATACAAATCTCTTGGGCAATTTGAACAGGCCAGTACGGAATAAAAACCTAATGATTGGAGAACGTTCGACCACTCTTCTTGTAGAGCTCGACGAGAAGAGTACGAATAACCCAAGATCGAATAGGGTTCGCTGAACAAATCGCGTTTTATAGCCCAAAAACTATTATAGTCCAAAAATAGGGGGTAGGCCAATACAAATCTCTTGGGCAATTTGAACAGGCCAGTACGGAATAAAAACCTAATGATTGGAGAACGTTCGACCACTCTTCTTGTAGAGCTCGACGAGAAGAGTACGAATAACCCAAGATCGAATAGGGTTCGCTGAACAAAACGGGTTTTATAGCCCAAAAACTATTATAATCCAGAAATAGGTACAGTAATATGGTGCAGCTTTTGGAAAAAAAGGTAGGAGGTCCGAAATTGTACTCTTTCCAACCGCCTCATCGAGCTGAGTCTAAAAAACCAGCTCCCGTCACAGGAGGACGCCTTTGAGCCACGTTATGGCTCCTAGATCATAAACCAGGGTTTAAGCCAATACAAATCTCTTGGGCAATTTGAACAGGCCAGTACGGAATAAAAACCTAATGATTGGAGAACGTTCGACCACTCTTCTTGTAGAGCTCGACGAGTAGAGTACGAATAACCCAAGATCGAATAGGGTTCGCTGAACAAAACGGGTTTTATAGCCCAAAAACTATTATAATCCAGAAATAGGTACAGTAATATGGTGCAGCTTTTGGAAAAGAAGGTAGGAGGTCCGAAATTGTACTCTTTCGAACCGCCTCATCGAGCTGAGTCTAAAAAACCAGCTCCCGTCACAGGAGGACGCCTTTGAGCCACGTTATGGCTCCTAGATCATAAACCAGGGTTTAAGCCAATACAAATCTCTTGGGCAATTTGAACAGGCCAGTACGGAATAAAAACCTAATGATTGGAGAACGTTCGACCACTCTTCTTGTAGAGCTCGACGAGTAGAGTACGAATAACCCAAGATCGAATAGGGTTCGCTGAACAAAACGGGTTTTATAGCCCAAAAACTATTATAATCCAGAAATAGGTACAGTAATATGGTGCAGCTTTTGGAAAAGAAGGTAGGAGGTCCGAAATTGTACTCTTTCGAACCGCCTCATCGAGCTGAGTCTAAAAAACCAGCTCCCGTCACAGGAGGACGCCTTTGAGCCACGTTATGGCTCCTAGATCATAAACCAGGGTTTAAGCCAATACAAATCTCTTGGGCAATTTGAACAGGCCAGTACGGAATAAAAACCTAATGATTGGAGAACGTTCGACCACTCTTCTTGTAGAGCTCGACGAGAAGAGTACGAATAACCCAAGATCGAACAGGGTTCGCTGAACAAATCGGGTTTTATAGCCCAAAAACTATTATAATCCAGAAATAGGTACAGTAATATGGTGCAGCTTTTGGAAAAGAAGGTAGGAGGTCCGAAATTGTACTCTTTCGAACCGCCTCATCGAGCTGAGTCTAAAAAACCAGCTCCCGTCACAGGAGGACGCCTTTGAGCCACGTTATGGCTCCTAGATCATAAACCAGGGTTTAAGCCAATACAAATCTCTTGGGCAATTTGAACAGGCCAGTACGGAATAAAAACCTAATGATTGGAGAACGTTCGACCACTCTTCTTGTAGAGCTCGACGAGTAGAGTACGAATAACCCAAGATCGAATAGGGTTCGCTGAACAAAACGGGTTTTATAGCCCAAAAACTATTATAATCCAGAAATAGGTACAGTAATATGGTGCAGCTTTTGGAAAAGAAGGTAGGAGGTCCGAAATTGTACTCTTTCGAACCGCCTCATCGAGCTGAGTCTAAAAAACCAGCTCCCGTCACAGGAGGACGCCTTTGAGCCACGTTATGGCTCCTAGATCATAAACCAGGGTCTAAGCCAATACAAATCTCTTGGGCAATTTGAACAGGCCAGTACGGAATAAAAACCTAATGATTGGAGAACGTTCGACCACTCTTCTTGTAGAGCTCGACGAGAAGAGTACGAATAACCCAAGATCGAATAGGGTTCGCTGAACAAATCGGGTTTTATAGCCCAAAAACTATTATAATCCAGAAATAGGTACAGTAATATGGTGCAGCTTTTGGAAAAGAAGGTAGGAGGTCCGAAATTGTACTCTTTCGAACCGCCTCATCGAGCTGAGTCTAAAAAACCAGCTCCCGTCACAGGAGGACGCCTTTGAGCCACGTTATGGCTCCTAGATCATAAACCAGGGTTTAAGCCAATACAAATCTCTTGGGCAATTTGAACAGGCCAGTACGGAATAAAAACCTAATGATTGGAGAACGTTCGACCACTCTTCTTGTAGAGCTCGACGAGTAGAGTACGAATAACCCAAGATCGAATAGGGTTCGCTGAACAAAACGGGTTTTATAGCCCAAAAACTATTATAATCCAGAAATAGGTACAGTAATATGGTGCAGCTTTTGGAAAAGAAGGTAGGAGGTCCGAAATTGTACTCTTTCGAACCGCCTCATCGAGCTGAGTCTAAAAAACCAGCTCCCGTCACAGGAGGACGCCTTTGAGCCACGTTATGGCTCCTAGATCATAAACCAGGGTTTAAGCCAATACAAATCTCTTGGGCAATTTGAACAGGCCAGTACGGAATAAAAACCTAATGATTGGAGAACGTTCGACCGCTCTTCTTGTAGAGCTCGACGAGAAGAGTACGAATAACCCAAGATCGAATAGGGTTCGCTGAACAAATCGGGTTTTATAGCCCAAAAACTATTATAATCCAGAAATAGGTACAGTAATATGGTGCAGCTTTTGGAAAAGAAGGTAGGAGGTCCGAAATTGTACTCTTTCGAACCGCCTCATCGAGCTGAGTCTAAAAAACCAGCTCCCGTCACAGGAGGACGCCTTTGAGCCACGTTATGGCTCCTAGATCATAAACCAGGGTTTAAGCCAATACAAATCTCTTGGGCAATTTGAACAGGCCAGTACGGAATAAAAACCTAATGATTGGAGAACGTTCGACCACTCTTCTTGTAGAGCTCGACGAGTAGAGTACGAATAACCCAAGATCGAATAGGGTTCGCTGAACAAAACGGGTTTTATAGCCCAAAAACTATTATAATCCAGAAATAGGTACAGTAATATGGTGCAGCTTTTGGAAAAGAAGGTAGGAGGTCCGAAATTGTACTCTTTCGAACCGCCTCATCGAGCTGAGTCTAAAAAACCAGCTCCCGTCACAGGAGGACGCCTTTGAGCCACGTTATGGCTCCTAGATCATAAACCAGGGTTTAAGCCAATACAAATCTCTTGGGCAATTTGAACAGGCCAGTACGGAATAAAAACCTAATGATTGGAGAACGTTCGACCGCTCTTCTTGTAGAGCTCGACGAGAAGAGTACGAATAACCCAAGATCGAATAGGGTTCGCTGAACAAATCGGGTTTTATAGCCCAAAAACTATTATAATCCAGAAATAGGTACAGTAATATGGTGCAGCTTTTGGAAAAGAAGGTAGGAGGTCCGAAATTGTACTCTTTCGAACCGCCTCATCGAGCTGAGTCTAAAAAACCAGCTCCCGTCACAGGAGGACGCCTTTGAGCCACGTTATGGCTCCTAGATCATAAACCAGGGTTTAAGCCAATACAAATCTCTTGGGCAATTTGAACAGGCCAGTACGGAATAAAAACCTAATGATTGGAGAACGTTCGACCACTCTTCTTGTAGAGCTCGACGAGTAGAGTACGAATAACCCAAGATCGAATAGGGTTCGCTGAACAAAACGGGTTTTATAGCCCAAAAACTATTATAATCCAGAAATAGGTACAGTAATATGGTGCAGCTTTTGGAAAAGAAGGTAGGAGGTCCGAAATTGTACTCTTTCGAACCGCCTCATCGAGCTGAGTCTAAAAAACCAGCTCCCGTCACAG
Source organism: Oscheius dolichura (assembly GCA_932521035.1). Lineage (NCBI taxonomy): Eukaryota > Metazoa > Nematoda > Chromadorea > Rhabditida > Rhabditidae > Oscheius > Oscheius dolichura. The sequence goes on along the minus strand of OW051492.1, from coordinate 11,450,742 downwards.
GAGGACGCCTTTGAGCCACGTTATGGCTCCTAGATCATAAACCAGGGTTTAAGCCAATACAAATCTCTTGGGCAATTTGAACAGGCCAGTACGGAATAAAAACCTAATGATTGGAGAACGTTCGACCGCTCTTCTTGTAGAGCTCGACGAGAAGAGTACGAATAACCCAAGATCGAATAGGGTTCGCTGAACAAATCGGGTTTTATAGCCCAAAAACTATTATAATCCAGAAATAGGTACAGTAATATGGTGCAGCTTTTGGAAAAGAAGGTAGGAGGTCCGAAATTGTACTCTTTCGAACCGCCTCATCGAGCTGAGTCTAAAAAACCAGCTCCCGTCACAGGAGGACGCCTTTGAGCCACGTTATGGCTCCTAGATCATAAACCAGGGTTTAAGCCAATACAAATCTCTTGGGCAATTTGAACAGGCCAGTACGGAATAAAAACCTAATGATTGGAGAACGTTCGACCACTCTTCTTGTAGAGCTCGACGAGTAGAGTACGAATAACCCAAGATCGAATAGGGTTCGCTGAACAAAACGGGTTTTATAGCCCAAAAACTATTATAATCCAGAAATAGGTACAGTAATATGGTGCAGCTTTTGGAAAAGAAGGTAGGAGGTCCGAAATTGTACTCTTTCGAACCGCCTCATCGAGCTGAGTCTAAAAAACCAGCTCCCGTCACAGGAGGACGCCTTTGAGCCACGTTATGGCTCCTAGATCATAAACCAGGGTTTAAGCCAATACAAATCTCTTGGGCAATTTGAACAGGCCAGTACGGAATAAAAACCTAATGATTGGAGAACGTTCGACCGCTCTTCTTGTAGAGCTCGACGAGAAGAGTACGAATAACCCAAGATCGAATAGGGTTCGCTGAACAAATCGGGTTTTATAGCCCAAAAACTATTATAATCCAGAAATAGGTACAGTAATATGGTGCAGCTTTTGGAAAAGAAGGTAGGAGGTCCGAAATTGTACTCTTTCGAACCGCCTCATCGAGCTGAGTCTAAAAAACCAGCTCCCGTCACAGGAGGACGCCTTTGAGCCACGTTATGGCTCCTAGATCATAAACCAGGGTTTAAGCCAATACAAATCTCTTGGGCAATTTGAACAGGCCAGTACGGAATAAAAACCTAATGATTGGAGAACGTTCGACCACTCTTCTTGTAGAGCTCGACGAGTAGAGTACGAATAACCCAAGATCGAATAGGGTTCGCTGAACAAAACGGGTTTTATAGCCCAAAAACTATTATAATCCAGAAATAGGTACAGTAATATGGTGCAGCTTTTGGAAAAGAAGGTAGGAGGTCCGAAATTGTACTCTTTCGAACCGCCTCATCGAGCTGAGTCTAAAAAACCAGCTCCCGTCACAGGAGGACGCCTTTGAGCCACGTTATGGCTCCTAGATCATAAACCAGGGTTTAAGCCAATACAAATCTCTTGGGCAATTTGAACAGGCCAGTACGGAATAAAAACCTAATGATTGGAGAACGTTCGACCACTCTTCTTGTAGAGCTCGACGAGTTGAGTACGAATAACCCAAGATCGAATAGGGTTCGCTGAACAAATCGGGTTTTATAGCCCAAAAACTATTATAATCCAGAAATAGGTACAGTAATATGGTGCAGCTTTTGGAAAAGAAGGTAGGAGGTCCGAAATTGTACTCTTTCGAACCGCCTCATCGAGCTGAGTCTAAAAAACCAGCTCCCGTCACAGGAGGACGCCTTTGAGCCACGTTATGGCTCCTAGATCATAAACCAGGGTTTAAGCCAATACAAATCTCTTGGGCAATTTGAACAGGCCAGTACGGAATAAAAACCTAATGATTGGAGAACGTTCGACCACTCTTCTTGTAGAGCTCGACGAGTAGAGTACGAATAACCCAAGATCGAATAGGGTTCGCTGAACAAAACGGGTTTTATAGCCCAAAAACTATTATAATCCAGAAATAGGTACAGTAATATGGTGCAGCTTTTGGAAAAGAAGGTAGGAGGTCCGAAATTGTACTCTTTCGAACCGCCTCATCGAGCTGAGTCTAAAAAACCAGCTCCCGTCACAGGAGGACGCCTTTGAGCCACGTTATGGCTCCTAGATCATAAACCAGGGTTTAAGCCAATACAAATCTCTTGGGCAATTTGAACAGGCCAGTACGGAATAAAAACCTAATGATTGGAGAACGTTCGACCACTCTTCTTGTAGAGCTCGACGAGTAGAGTACGAATAACCCAAGATCGAATAGGGTTCGCTGAACAAAACGGGTTTTATAGCCCAAAAACTATTATAATCCAGAAATAGGTACAGTAATATGGTGCAGCTTTTGGAAAAGAAGGTAGGAGGTCCGAAATTGTACTCTTTCGAACCGCCTCATCGAGCTGAGTCTAAAAAACCAGCTCCCGTCACAGGAGGACGCCTTTGAGCCACGTTATGGCTCCTAGATCATAAACCAGGGTTTAAGCCAATACAAATCTCTTGGGCAATTTGAACAGGCCAGTACGGAATAAAAACCTAATGATTGGAGAACGTTCGACCGCTCTTCTTGTAGAGCTCGACGAGAAGAGTACGAATAACCCAAGATCGAATAGGGTTCGCTGAACAAATCGGGTTTTATAGCCCAAAAACTATTATAATCCAGAAATAGGTACAGTAATATGGTGCAGCTTTTGGAAAAGAAGGTAGGAGGTCCGAAATTGTACTCTTTCGAACCGCCTCATCGAGCTGAGTCTAAAAAACCAGCTCCCGTCACAGGAGGACGCCTTTGAGCCACGTTATGGCTCCTAGATCATAAACCAGGGTTTAAGCCAATACAAATCTCTTGGGCAATTTGAACAGGCCAGTACGGAATAAAAACCTAATGATTGGAGAACGTTCGACCACTCTTCTTGTAGAGCTCGACGAGTAGAGTACGAATAACCCAAGATCGAATAGGGTTCGCTGAACAAAACGGGTTTTATAGCCCAAAAACTATTATAATCCAGAAATAGGTACAGTAATATGGTGCAGCTTTTGGAAAAGAAGGTAGGAGGTCCGAAATTGTACTCTTTCGAACCGCCTCATCGAGCTGAGTCTAAAAAACCAGCTCCCGTCACAGGAGGACGCCTTTGAGCCACGTTATGGCTCCTAGATCATAAACCAGGGTTTAAGCCAATACAAATCTCTTGGGCAATTTGAACAGGCCAGTACGGAATAAAAACCTAATGATTGGAGAACGTTCGACCACTCTTCTTGTAGAGCTCGACGAGTTGAGTACGAATAACCCAAGATCGAATAGGGTTCGCTGAACAAATCGGGTTTTATAGCCCAAAAACTATTATAATCCAGAAATAGGTACAGTAATATGGTGCAGCTTTTGGAAAAGAAGGTAGGAGGTCCGAAATTGTACTCTTTCGAACCGCCTCATCGAGCTGAGTCTAAAAAACCAGCTCCCGTCACAGGAGGACGCCTTTGAGCCACGTTATGGCTCCTAGATCATAAACCAGGGTTTAAGCCAATACAAATCTCTTGGGCAATTTGAACAGGCCAGTACGGAATAAAAACCTAATGATTGGAGAACGTTCGACCACTCTTCTTGTAGAGCTCGACGAGTAGAGTACGAATAACCCAAGATCGAATAGGGTTCGCTGAACAAAACGGGTTTTATAGCCCAAAAACTATTATAATCCAGAAATAGGTACAGTAATATGGTGCAGCTTTTGGAAAAGAAGGTAGGAGGTCCGAAATTGTACTCTTTCGAACCGCCTCATCGAGCTGAGTCTAAAAAACCAGCTCCCGTCACAGGAGGACGCCTTTGAGCCACGTTATGGCTCCTAGATCATAAACCAGGGTTTAAGCCAATACAAATCTCTTGGGCAATTTGAACAGGCCAGTACGGAATAAAAACCTAATGATTGGAGAACGTTCGACCACTCTTCTTGTAGAGCTCGACGAGTAGAGTACGAATAACCCAAGATCGAATAGGGTTCGCTGAACAAATCGCGTTTTATAGCCCAAAAACTATTATAGTCCAAAAATAGGGGGTAGGCCAATACAAATCTCTTGGGCAATTTGAACAGGCCAGTACGGAATAAAAACCTAATGATTGGAGAACGTTCGACCACTCTTCTTGTAGAGCTCGACGAGAAGAGTACGAATAACCCAAGATCGAATAGGGTTCGCTGAACAAAACGGGTTTTATAGCCCAAAAACTATTATAATCCAGAAATAGGTACAGTAATATGGTGCAGCTTTTGGAAAAGAAGGTAGGAGGTCCGAAATTGTACTCTTTCGAACCGCCTCATCGAGCTGAGTCTAAAAAACCAGCTCCCGTCACAGGAGGACGCCTTTGAGCCACGTTATGGCTCCTAGATCATAAACCAGGGTTTAAGCCAATACAAATCTCTTGGGCAATTTGAACAGGCCAGTACGGAATAAAAACCTAATGATTGGAGAACGTGCGACCACTCTTCTTGTAGAGCTCGACGAGTAGAGTACGAATAACCCAAGATCGAATAGGGTTCGCTGAACAAAACGGGTTTTATAGCCCAAAAACTATTATAATCCAGAAATAGGTACAGTAATATGGTGCAGCTTTTGGAAAAGAAGGTAGGAGGTCCGAAATTGTACTCTTTCCAACCGCCTCATCGAGCTGAGTCTAAAAAACCAGCTCCCGTCACAGGAGGACGCCTTTGAGCCACGTTATGGCTCCTAGATCATAAACCAGGGTTTAAGCCAATACAAATCTCTTGGGCAATTTGAACAGGCCAGTACGGAATAAAAACCTAATGATTGGAGAACGTTCGACCACTCTTCTTGTAGAGCTCGACGGGAAGAGTACGAATAACCCAAGATCGAATAGGGTTCGCTGAACAAATCGGGTTTTATAGCCCAAAAACTATTATAATCCAGAAAAAGGTACAGTAATATGGTGCAGCTTTTGGAAAAGAAGGTAGGAGGTCCGAAATTGTACTCTTTCGAACCGCCTCATCGAGCTGAGTCTAAAAAACCAGCTCCCGTCACAGGAGGACGCCTTTGAGCCACGTTATGGCTCCTAGATCATAAACCAGGGTCTAAGCCAATACAAATCTCTTGGGCAATTTGAACAGGCCAGTACGGAATAAAAACCTAATGATTGGAGAACGTTCGACCACTCTTCTTGTAGAGCTCGACGAGAAGAGTACGAATAACCCAAGATCGAATAGGGTTCGCTGAACAAATCGGGTTTTATAGCCCAAAAACTATTATAATCCAGAAATAGGTACAGTAATATGGTGCAGCTTTTGGAAAAGAAGGTAGGAGGTCCGAAATTGTACTCTTTCGAACCGCCTCATCGAGCTGAGTCTAAAAAACCAGCTCCCGTCACAGGAGGACGCCTTTGAGCCACGTTATGGCTCCTAGATCATAAACCAGGGTTTAAGCCAATACAAATCTCTTGGGCAATTTGAACAGGCCAGTACGGAATAAAAACCTAATGATTGGAGAACGTTCGACCACTCTTCTTGTAGAGCTCGACGAGTAGAGTACGAATAACCCAAGATCGAATAGGGTTCGCTGAACAAAACGGGTTTTATAGCCCAAAAACTATTATAATCCAGAAATAGGTACAGTAATATGGTGCAGCTTTTGGAAAAGAAGGTAGGAGGTCCGAAATTGTACTCTTTCGAACCGCCTCATCGAGCTGAGTCTAAAAAACCAGCTCCCGTCACAGGAGGACGCCTTTGAGCCACGTTATGGCTCCTAGATCATAAACCAGGGTTTAAGCCAATACAAATCTCTTGGGCAATTTGAACAGGCCAGTACGGAATAAAAACCTAATGATTGGAGAACGTTCGACCGCTCTTCTTGTAGAGCTCGACGAGAAGAGTACGAATAACCCAAGATCGAATAGGGTTCGCTGAACAAATCGGGTTTTATAGCCCAAAAACTATTATAATCCAGAAATAGGTACAGTAATATGGTGCAGCTTTTGGAAAAGAAGGTAGGAGGTCCGAAATTGTACTCTTTCGAACCGCCTCATCGAGCTGAGTCTAAAAAACCAGCTCCCGTCACAGGAGGACGCCTTTGAGCCACGTTATGGCTCCTAGATCATAAACCAGGGTTTAAGCCAATACAAATCTCTTGGGCAATTTGAACAGGCCAGTACGGAATAAAAACCTAATGATTGGAGAACGTTCGACCACTCTTCTTGTAGAGCTCGACGAGTAGAGTACGAATAACCCAAGATCGAATAGGGTTCGCTGAACAAAACGGGTTTTATAGCCCAAAAACTATTATAATCCAGAAATAGGTACAGTAATATGGTGCAGCTTTTGGAAAAGAAGGTAGGAGGTCCGAAATTGTACTCTTTCGAACCGCCTCATCGAGCTGAGTCTAAAAAACCAGCTCCCGTCACAGGAGGACGCCTTTGAGCCACGTTATGGCTCCTAGATCATAAACCAGGGTTTAAGCCAATACAAATCTCTTGGGCAATTTGAACAGGCCAGTACGGAATAAAAACCTAATGATTGGAGAACGTTCGACCGCTCTTCTTGTAGAGCTCGACGAGAAGAGTACGAATAACCCAAGATCGAATAGGGTTCGCTGAACAAATCGGGTTTTATAGCCCAAAAACTATTATAATCCAGAAATAGGTACAGTAATATGGTGCAGCTTTTGGAAAAGAAGGTAGGAGGTCCGAAATTGTACTCTTTCGAACCGCCTCATCGAGCTGAGTCTAAAAAACCAGCTCCCGTCACAGGAGGACGCCTTTGAGCCACGTTATGGCTCCTAGATCATAAACCAGGGTTTAAGCCAATACAAATCTCTTGGGCAATTTGAACAGGCCAGTACGGAATAAAAACCTAATGATTGGAGAACGTTCGACCACTCTTCTTGTAGAGCTCGACGAGTAGAGTACGAATAACCCAAGATCGAATAGGGTTCGCTGAACAAAACGGGTTTTATAGCCCAAAAACTATTATAATCCAGAAATAGGTACAGTAATATGGTGCAGCTTTTGGAAAAGAAGGTAGGAGGTCCGAAATTGTACTCTTTCGAACCGCCTCATCGAGCTGAGTCTAAAAAACCAGCTCCCGTCACAGGAGGACGCCTTTGAGCCACGTTATGGCTCCTAGATCATAAACCAGGGTTTAAGCCAATACAAATCTCTTGGGCAATTTGAACAGGCCAGTACGGAATAAAAACCTAATGATTGGAGAACGTTCGACCGCTCTTCTTGTAGAGCTCGACGAGAAGAGTACGAATAACCCAAGATCGAATAGGGTTCGCTGAACAAATCGGGTTTTATAGCCCAAAAACTATTATAATCCAGAAATAGGTACAGTAATATGGTGCAGCTTTTGGAAAAGAAGGTAGGAGGTCCGAAATTGTACTCTTTCGAACCGCCTCATCGAGCTGAGTCTAAAAAACCAGCTCCCGTCACAGGAGGACGCCTTTGAGCCACGTTATGGCTCCTAGATCATAAACCAGGGTTTAAGCCAATACAAATCTCTTGGGCAATTTGAACAGGCCAGTACGGAATAAAAACCTAATGATTGGAGAACGTTCGACCACTCTTCTTGTAGAGCTCGACGAGTAGAGTACGAATAACCCAAGATCGAATAGGGTTCGCTGAACAAAACGGGTTTTATAGCCCAAAAACTATTATAATCCAGAAATAGGTACAGTAATATGGTGCAGCTTTTGGAAAAGAAGGTAGGAGGTCCGAAATTGTACTCTTTCGAACCGCCTCATCGAGCTGAGTCTAAAAAACCAGCTCCCGTCACAGGAGGACGCCTTTGAGCCACGTTATGGCTCCTAGATCATAAACCAGGGTTTAAGCCAATACAAATCTCTTGGGCAATTTGAACAGGCCAGTACGGAATAAAAACCTAATGATTGGAGAACGTTCGACCACTCTTCTTGTAGAGCTCGACGAGTTGAGTACGAATAACCCAAGATCGAATAGGGTTCGCTGAACAAATCGGGTTTTATAGCCCAAAAACTATTATAATCCAGAAATAGGTACAGTAATATGGTGCAGCTTTTGGAAAAGAAGGTAGGAGGTCCGAAATTGTACTCTTTCGAACCGCCTCATCGAGCTGAGTCTAAAAAACCAGCTCCCGTCACAGGAGGACGCCTTTGAGCCACGTTATGGCTCCTAGATCATAAACCAGGGTTTAAGCCAATACAAATCTCTTGGGCAATTTGAACAGGCCAGTACGGAATAAAAACCTAATGATTGGAGAACGTTCGACCACTCTTCTTGTAGAGCTCGACGAGTAGAGTACGAATAACCCAAGATCGAATAGGGTTCGCTGAACAAAACGGGTTTTATAGCCCAAAAACTATTATAATCCAGAAATAGGTACAGTAATATGGTGCAGCTTTTGGAAAAGAAGGTAGGAGGTCCGAAATTGTACTCTTTCGAACCGCCTCATCGAGCTGAGTCTAAAAAACCAGCTCCCGTCACAGGAGGACGCCTTTGAGCCACGTTATGGCTCCTAGATCATAAACCAGGGTTTAAGCCAATACAAATCTCTTGGGCAATTTGAACAGGCCAGTACGGAATAAAAACCTAATGATTGGAGAACGTTCGACCACTCTTCTTGTAGAGCTCGACGAGTAGAGTACGAATAACCCAAGATCGAATAGGGTTCGCTGAACAAATCGCGTTTTATAGCCCAAAAACTATTATAGTCCAAAAATAGGGGGTAGGCCAATACAAATCTCTTGGGCAATTTGAACAGGCCAGTACGGAATAAAAACCTAATGATTGGAGAACGTTCGACCACTCTTCTTGTAGAGCTCGACGAGAAGAGTACGAATAACCCAAGATCGAATAGGGTTCGCTGAACAAAACGGGTTTTATAGCCCAAAAACTATTATAATCCAGAAATAGGTACAGTAATATGGTGCAGCTTTTGGAAAAGAAGGTAGGAGGTCCGAAATTGTACTCTTTCGAACCGCCTCATCGAGCTGAGTCTAAAAAACCAGCTCCCGTCACAGGAGGACGCCTTTGAGCCACGTTATGGCTCCTAGATCATAAACCAGGGTTTAAGCCAATACAAATCTCTTGGGCAATTTGAACAGGCCAGTACGGAATAAAAACCTAATGATTGGAGAACGTGCGACCACTCTTCTTGTAGAGCTCGACGAGTAGAGTACGAATAACCCAAGATCGAATAGGGTTCGCTGAACAAAACGGGTTTTATAGCCCAAAAACTATTATAATCCAGAAATAGGTACAGTAATATGGTGCAGCTTTTGGAAAAGAAGGTAGGAGGTCCGAAATTGTACTCTTTCCAACCGCCTCATCGAGCTGAGTCTAAAAAACCAGCTCCCGTCACAGGAGGACGCCTTTGAGCCACGTTATGGCTCCTAGATCATAAACCAGGGTTTAAGCCAATACAAATCTCTTGGGCAATTTGAACAGGCCAGTACGGAATAAAAACCTAATGATTGGAGAACGTTCGACCACTCTTCTTGTAGAGCTCGACGGGAAGAGTACGAATAACCCAAGATCGAATAGGGTTCGCTGAACAAATCGGGTTTTATAGCCCAAAAACTATTATAATCCAGAAAAAGGTACAGTAATATGGTGCAGCTTTTGGAAAAGAAGGTAGGAGGTCCGAAATTGTACTCTTTCGAACCGCCTCATCGAGCTGAGTCTAAAAAACCAGCTCCCGTCACAGGAGGACGCCTTTGAGCCACGTTATGGCTCCTAGATCATAAACCAGGGTTTAAGCCAATACAAATCTCTTGGGCAATTTGAACAGGCCAGTACGGAATAAAAACCTAATGATTGGAGAACGTGCGACCACTCTTCTTGTAGAGCTCGACGAGTAGAGTACGAATAACCCAAGATCGAATAGGGTTCGCTGAACAAAACGGGTTTTATAGCCCAAAAACTATTATAATCCAGAAATAGGTACAGTAATATGGTGCAGCTTTTGGAAAAGAAGGTAGGAGGTCCGAAATTGTACTCTTTCGAACCGCCTCATCGAGCTGAGTCTAAAAAACCAGCTCCCGTCACAGGAGGACGCCTTTGAGCCACGTTATGGCTCCTAGATCATAAACCAGGGTTTAAGCCAATACAAATCTCTTGGGCAATTTGAACAGGCCAGTACGGAATAAAAACCTAATGATTGGAGAACGTTCGACCACTCTTCTTGTAGAGCTCGACGAGTAGAGTACGAATAACCCAAGATCGAATAGGGTTCGCTGAACAAAACGGGTTTTATAGCCCAAAAACTATTATAATCCAGAAATAGGTACAGTAATATGGTGCAGCTTTTGGAAAAGAAGGTAGGAGGTCCGAAATTGTACTCTTTCGAACCGCCTCATCGAGCTGAGTCTAAAAAACCAGCTCCCGTCACAGGAGGACGCCTTTGAGCCACGTTATGGCTCCTAGATCATAAACCAGGGTTTAAGCCAATACAAATCTCTTGGGCAATTTGAACAGGCCAGTACGGAATAAAAACCTAATGATTGGAGAACGTTCGACCACTCTTCTTGTAGAGCTCGACGAGTAGAGTACGAATAACCCAAGATCGAATAGGGTTCGCTGAACAAATCGCGTTTTATAGCCCAAAAACTATTATAGTCCAAAAATAGGGGGTAGGCCAATACAAATCTCTTGGGCAATTTGAACAGGCCAGTACGGAATAAAAACCTAATGATTGGAGAACGTTCGACCACTCTTCTTGTAGAGCTCGACGAGAAGAGTACGAATAACCCAAGATCGAATAGGGTTCGCTGAACAAAACGGGTTTTATAGCCCAAAAACTATTATAATCCAGAAATAGGTACAGTAATATGGTGCAGCTTTTGGAAAAGAAGGTAGGAGGTCCGAAATTGTACTCTTTCGAACCGCCTCATCGAGCTGAGTCTAAAAAACCAGCTCCCGTCACAGGAGGACGCCTTTGAGCCACGTTATGGCTCCTAGATCATAAACCAGGGTTTAAGCCAATACAAATCTCTTGGGCAATTTGAACAGGCCAGTACGGAATAAAAACCTAATGATTGGAGAACGTGCGACCACTCTTCTTGTAGAGCTCGACGAGTAGAGTACGAATAACCCAAGATCGAATAGGGTTCGCTGAACAAAACGGGTTTTATAGCCCAAAAACTATTATAATCCAGAAATAGGTACAGTAATATGGTGCAGCTTTTGGAAAAGAAGGTAGGAGGTCCGAAATTGTACTCTTTCCAACCGCCTCATCGAGCTGAGTCTAAAAAACCAGCTCCCGTCACAGGAGGACGCCTTTGAGCCACGTTATGGCTCCTAGATCATAAACCAGGGTTTAAGCCAATACAAATCTCTTGGGCAATTTGAACAGGCCAGTACGGAATAAAAACCTAATGATTGGAGAACGTTCGACCACTCTTCTTGTAGAGCTCGACGGGAAGAGTACGAATAACCCAAGATCGAATAGGGTTCGCTGAACAAATCGGGTTTTATAGCCCAAAAACTATTATAATCCAGAAAAAGGTACAGTAATATGGTGCAGCTTTTGGAAAAGAAGGTAGGAGGTCCGAAATTGTACTCTTTCGAACCGCCTCATCGAGCTGAGTCTAAAAAACCAGCTCCCGTCACAGGAGGACGCCTTTGAGCCACGTTATGGCTCCTAGATCATAAACCAGGGTTTAAGCCAATACAAATCTCTTGGGCAATTTGAACAGGCCAGTACGGAATAAAAACCTAATGATTGGAGAACGTGCGACCACTCTTCTTGTAGAGCTCGACGAGTAGAGTACGAATAACCCAAGATCGAATAGGGTTCGCTGAACAAAACGGGTTTTATAGCCCAAAAACTATTATAATCCAGAAATAGGTACAGTAATATGGTGCAGCTTTTGGAAAAGAAGGTAGGAGGTCCGAAATTGTACTCTTTCGAACCGCCTCATCGAGCTGAGTCTAAAAAACCAGCTCCCGTCACAGGAGGACGCCTTTGAGCCACGTTATGGCTCCTAGATCATAAACCAGGGTTTAAGCCAATACAAATCTCTTGGGCAATTTGAACAGGCCAGTACGGAATAAAAACCTAATGATTGGAGAACGTTCGACCACTCTTCTTGTAGAGCTCGACGAGTAGAGTACGAATAACCCAAGATCGAATAGGGTTCGCTGAACAAAACGGGTTTTATAGCCCAAAAACTATTATAATCCAGAAATAGGTACAGTAATATGGTGCAGCTTTTGGAAAAGAAGGTAGGAGGTCCGAAATTGTACTCTTTCGAACCGCCTCATCGAGCTGAGTCTAAAAAACCAGCTCCCGTCACAGGAGGACGCCTTTGAGCCACGTTATGGCTCCTAGATCATAAACCAGGGTTTAAGCCAATACAAATCTCTTGGGCAATTTGAACAGGCCAGTACGGAATAAAAACCTAATGATTGGAGAACGTTCGACCACTCTTCTTGTAGAGCTCGACGAGAAGAGTACGAATAACCCAAGATCGAACAGGGTTCGCTGAACAAATCGGGTTTTATAGCCCAAAAACTATTATAATCCAGAAATAGGTACAGTAATATGGTGCAGCTTTTGGAAAAGAAGGTAGGAGGTCCGAAATTGTACTCTTTCGAACCGCCTCATCGAGCTGAGTCTAAAAAACCAGCTCCCGTCACAGGAGGACGCCTTTGAGCCACGTTATGGCTCCTAGATCATAAACCAGGGTTTAAGCCAATACAAATCTCTTGGGCAATTTGAACAGGCCAGTACGGAATAAAAACCTAATGATTGGAGAACGTTCGACCACTCTTCTTGTAGAGCTCGACGAGTAGAGTACGAATAACCCAAGATCGAATAGGGTTCGCTGAACAAAACGGGTTTTATAGCCCAAAAACTATTATAATCCAGAAATAGGTACAGTAATATGGTGCAGCTTTTGGAAAAGAAGGTAGGAGGTCCGAAATTGTACTCTTTCGAACCGCCTCATCGAGCTGAGTCTAAAAAACCAGCTCCCGTCACAGGAGGACGCCTTTGAGCCACGTTATGGCTCCTAGATCATAAACCAGGGTTTAAGCCAATACAAATCTCTTGGGCAATTTGAACAGGCCAGTACGGAATAAAAACCTAATGATTGGAGAACGTTCGACCACTCTTCTTGTAGAGCTCGACGAGTAGAGTACGAATAACCCAAGATCGAATAGGGTTCGCTGAACAAAACGGGTTTTATAGCCCAAAAACTATTATAATCCAGAAATAGGTACAGTAATATGGTGCAGCTTTTGGAAAAGAAGGTAGGAGGTCCGAAATTGTACTCTTTCGAACCGCCTCATCGAGCTGAGTCTAAAAAACCAGCTCCCGTCACAGGAGGACGCCTTTGAGCCACGTTATGGCTCCTAGATCATAAACCAGGGTTTAAGCCAATACAAATCTCTTGGGCAATTTGAACAGGCCAGTACGGAATAAAAACCTAATGATTGGAGAACGTTCGACCACTCTTCTTGTAGAGCTCGACGAGAAGAGTACGAATAACCCAAGATCGAACAGGGTTCGCTGAACAAATCGGGTTTTATAGCCCAAAAACTATTATAATCCAGAAATAGGTACAGTAATATGGTGCAGCTTTTGGAAAAGAAGGTAGGAGGTCCGAAATTGTACTCTTTCGAACCGCCTCATCGAGCTGAGTCTAAAAAACCAGCTCCCGTCACAGGAGGACGCCTTTGAGCCACGTTATGGCTCCTAGATCATAAACCAGGGTTTAAGCCAATACAAATCTCTTGGGCAATTTGAACAGGCCAGTACGGAATAAAAACCTAATGATTGGAGAACGTTCGACCACTCTTCTTGTAGAGCTCGACGAGTAGAGTACGAATAACCCAAGATCGAATAGGGTTCGCTGAACAAATCGCGTTTTATAGCCCAAAAACTATTATAGTCCAAAAATAGGGGGTAGGCCAATACAAATCTCTTGGGCAATTTGAACAGGCCAGTACGGAATAAAAACCTAATGATTGGAGAACGTTCGACCACTCTTCTTGTAGAGCTCGACGAGAAGAGTACGAATAACCCAAGATCGAATAGGGTTCGCTGAACAAAACGGGTTTTATAGCCCAAAAACTATTATAATCCAGAAATAGGTACAGTAATATGGTGCAGCTTTTGGAAAAGAAGGTAGGAGGTCCGAAATTGTACTCTTTCGAACCGCCTCATCGAGCTGAGTCTAAAAAACCAGCTCCCGTCACAGGAGGACGCCTTTGAGCCACGTTATGGCTCCTAGATCATAAACCAGGGTTTAAGCCAATACAAATCTCTTGGGCAATTTGAACAGGCCAGTACGGAATAAAAACCTAATGATTGGAGAACGTGCGACCACTCTTCTTGTAGAGCTCGACGAGTAGAGTACGAATAACCCAAGATCGAATAGGGTTCGCTGAACAAAACGGGTTTTATAGCCCAAAAACTATTATAATCCAGAAATAGGTACAGTAATATGGTGCAGCTTTTGGAAAAGAAGGTAGGAGGTCCGAAATTGTACTCTTTCCAACCGCCTCATCGAGCTGAGTCTAAAAAACCAGCTCCCGTCACAGGAGGACGCCTTTGAGCCACGTTATGGCTCCTAGATCATAAACCAGGGTTTAAGCCAATACAAATCTCTTGGGCAATTTGAACAGGCCAGTACGGAATAAAAACCTAATGATTGGAGAACGTTCGACCACTCTTCTTGTAGAGCTCGACGGGAAGAGTACGAATAACCCAAGATCGAATAGGGTTCGCTGAACAAATCGGGTTTTATAGCCCAAAAACTATTATAATCCAGAAAAAGGTACAGTAATATGGTGCAGCTTTTGGAAAAGAAGGTAGGAGGTCCGAAATTGTACTCTTTCGAACCGCCTCATCGAGCTGAGTCTAAAAAACCAGCTCCCGTCACAGGAGGACGCCTTTGAGCCACGTTATGGCTCCTAGATCATAAACCAGGGTTTAAGCCAATACAAATCTCTTGGGCAATTTGAACAGGCCAGTACGGAATAAAAACCTAATGATTGGAGAACGTGCGACCACTCTTCTTGTAGAGCTCGACGAGTAGAGTACGAATAACCCAAGATCGAATAGGGTTCGCTGAACAAAACGGGTTTTATAGCCCAAAAACTATTATAATCCAGAAATAGGTACAGTAATATGGTGCAGCTTTTGGAAAAGAAGGTAGGAGGTCCGAAATTGTACTCTTTCGAACCGCCTCATCGAGCTGAGTCTAAAAAACCAGCTCCCGTCACAGGAGGACGCCTTTGAGCCACGTTATGGCTCCTAGATCATAAACCAGGGTTTAAGCCAATACAAATCTCTTGGGCAATTTGAACAGGCCAGTACGGAATAAAAACCTAATGATTGGAGAACGTTCGACCACTCTTCTTGTAGAGCTCGACGAGTAGAGTACGAATAACCCAAGATCGAATAGGGTTCGCTGAACAAAACGGGTTTTATAGCCCAAAAACTATTATAATCCAGAAATAGGTACAGTAATATGGTGCAGCTTTTGGAAAAGAAGGTAGGAGGTCCGAAATTGTACTCTTTCGAACCGCCTCATCGAGCTGAGTCTAAAAAACCAGCTCCCGTCACAGGAGGACGCCTTTGAGCCACGTTATGGCTCCTAGATCATAAACCAGGGTTTAAGCCAATACAAATCTCTTGGGCAATTTGAACAGGCCAGTACGGAATAAAAACCTAATGATTGGAGAACGTTCGACCACTCTTCTTGTAGAGCTCGACGAGAAGAGTACGAATAACCCAAGATCGAACAGGGTTCGCTGAACAAATCGGGTTTTATAGCCCAAAAACTATTATAATCCAGAAATAGGTACAGTAATATGGTGCAGCTTTTGGAAAAGAAGGTAGGAGGTCCGAAATTGTACTCTTTCGAACCGCCTCATCGAGCTGAGTCTAAAAAACCAGCTCCCGTCACAGGAGGACGCCTTTGAGCCACGTTATGGCTCCTAGATCATAAACCAGGGTTTAAGCCAATACAAATCTCTTGGGCAATTTGAACAGGCCAGTACGGAATAAAAACCTAATGATTGGAGAACGTTCGACCACTCTTCTTGTAGAGCTCGACGAGTAGAGTACGAATAACCCAAGATCGAATAGGGTTCGCTGAACAAAACGGGTTTTATAGCCCAAAAACTATTATAATCCAGAAATAGGTACAGTAATATGGTGCAGCTTTTGGAAAAGAAGGTAGGAGGTCCGAAATTGTACTCTTTCGAACCGCCTCATCGAGCTGAGTCTAAAAAACCAGCTCCCGTCACAGGAGGACGCCTTTGAGCCACGTTATGGCTCCTAGATCATAAACCAGGGTTTAAGCCAATACAAATCTCTTGGGCAATTTGAACAGGCCAGTACGGAATAAAAACCTAATGATTGGAGAACGTTCGACCGCTCTTCTTGTAGAGCTCGACGAGTAGAGTACGAATAACCCAAGATCGAATAGGGTTCGCTGAACAAAACGGGTTTTATAGCCCAAAAACTATTATAATCCAGAAATAGGTACAGTAATATGGTGCAGCTTTTGGAAAAGAAGGTAGGAGGTCCGAAATTGTACTCTTTCGAACCGCCTCATCGAGCTGAGTCTAAAAAACCAGCTCCCGTCACAGGAGGACGCCTTTGAGCCACGTTATGGCTCCTAGATCATAAACCAGGGTTTAAGCCAATACAAATCTCTTGGGCAATTTGAACAGGCCAGTACGGAATAAAAACCTAATGATTGGAGAACGTTCGACCACTCTTCTTGTAGAGCTCGACGAGAAGAGTACGAATAACCCAAGATCGAACAGGGTTCGCTGAACAAATCGGGTTTTATAGCCCAAAAACTATTATAATCCAGAAATAGGTACAGTAATATGGTGCAGCTTTTGGAAAAGAAGGTAGGAGGTCCGAAATTGTACTCTTTCGAACCGCCTCATCGAGCTGAGTCTAAAAAACCAGCTCCCGTCACAGGAGGACGCCTTTGAGCCACGTTATGGCTCCTAGATCATAAACCAGGGTTTAAGCCAATACAAATCTCTTGGGCAATTTGAACAGGCCAGTACGGAATAAAAACCTAATGATTGGAGAACGTTCGACCACTCTTCTTGTAGAGCTCGACGAGTAGAGTACGAATAACCCAAGATCGAATAGGGTTCGCTGAACAAAACGGGTTTTATAGCCCAAAAACTATTATAATCCAGAAATAGGTACAGTAATATGGTGCAGCTTTTGGAAAAGAAGGTAGGAGGTCCGAAATTGTACTCTTTCGAACCGCCTCATCGAGCTGAGTCTAAAAAACCAGCTCCCGTCACAGGAGGACGCCTTTGAGCCACGTTATGGCTCCTAGATCATAAACCAGGGTTTAAGCCAATACAAATCTCTTGGGCAATTTGAACAGGCCAGTACGGAATAAAAACCTAATGATTGGAGAACGTTCGACCACTCTTCTTGTAGAGCTCGACGAGTAGAGTACGAATAACCCAAGATCGAATAGGGTTCGCTGAACAAAACGGGTTTTATAGCCCAAAAACTATTATAATCCAGAAATAGGTACAGTAATATGGTGCAGCTTTTGGAAAAGAAGGTAGGAGGTCCGAAATTGTACTCTTTCGAACCGCCTCATCGAGCTGAGTCTAAAAAACCAGCTCCCGTCACAGGAGGACGCCTTTGAGCCACGTTATGGCTCCTAGATCATAAACCAGGGTTTAAGCCAATACAAATCTCTTGGGCAATTTGAACAGGCCAGTACGGAATAAAAACCTAATGATTGGAGAACGTTCGACCACTCTTCTTGTAGAGCTCGACGAGAAGAGTACGAATAACCCAAGATCGAACAGGGTTCGCTGAACAAATCGGGTTTTATAGCCCAAAAACTATTATAATCCAGAAATAGGTACAGTAATATGGTGCAGCTTTTGGAAAAGAAGGTAGGAGGTCCGAAATTGTACTCTTTCGAACCGCCTCATCGAGCTGAGTCTAAAAAACCAGCTCCCGTCACAGGAGGACGCCTTTGAGCCACGTTATGGCTCCTAGATCATAAACCAGGGTTTAAGCCAATACAAATCTCTTGGGCAATTTGAACAGGCCAGTACGGAATAAAAACCTAATGATTGGAGAACGTTCGACCACTCTTCTTGTAGAGCTCGACGAGTAGAGTACGAATAACCCAAGATCGAATAGGGTTCGCTGAACAAAACGGGTTTTATAGCCCAAAAACTATTATAATCCAGAAATAGGTACAGTAATATGGTGCAGCTTTTGGAAAAGAAGGTAGGAGGTCCGAAATTGTACTCTTTCGAACCGCCTCATCGAGCTGAGTCTAAAAAACCAGCTCCCGTCACAGGAGGACGCCTTTGAGCCACGTTATGGCTCCTAGATCATAAACCAGGGTTTAAGCCAATACAAATCTCTTGGGCAATTTGAACAGGCCAGTACGGAATAAAAACCTAATGATTGGAGAACGTTCGACCACTCTTCTTGTAGAGCTCGACGAGAAGAGTACGAATAACCCAAGATCGAATAGGGTTCGCTGAACAAATCGGGTTTTATAGCCCAAAAACTATTATAATCCAGAAATAGGTACAGTAATATGGTGCAGCTTTTGGAAAAGAAGGTAGGAGGTCCGAAATTGTACTCTTTCGAACCGCCTCATCGAGCTGAGTCTAAAAAACCAGCTCCCGTCACAGGAGGACGCCTTTGAGCCACGTTATGGCTCCTAGATCATAAACCAGGGTTTAAGCCAATACAAATCTCTTGGGCAATTTGAACAGGCCAGTACGGAATACAAACCTAATGATTGGAGAACGTTCGACCACTCTTCTTGTAGAGCTCGACGAGTAGAGTACGAATAACCCAAGATCGAATAGGGTTCGCTGAACAAAACGGGTTTTATAGCCCAAAAACTATTATAATCCAGAAATAGGTACAGTAATATGGTGCAGCTTTTGGAAAAGAAGGTAGGAGGTCCGAAATTGTACTCTTTCGAACCGCCTCATCGAGCTGAGTCTAAAAAACCAGCTCCCGTCACAGGAGGACGCCTTTGAGCCACGTTATGGCTCCTAGATCATAAACCAGGGTTTAAGCCAATACAAATCTCTTGGGCAATTTGAACAGGCCAGTACGGAATAAAAACCTAATGATTGGAGAACGTTCGACCACTCTTCTTGTAGAGCTCGACGAGAAGAGTACGAATAACCCAAGATCGAATAGGGTTCGCTGAACAAATCGGGTTTTATAGCCCAAAAACTATTATAATCCAGAAATAGGTACAGTAATATGGTGCAGCTTTTGGAAAAGAAGGTAGGAGGTCCGAAATTGTACTCTTTCGAACCGCCTCATCGAGCTGAGTCTAAAAAACCAGCTCCCGTCACAGGAGGACGCCTTTGAGCCACGTTATGGCTCCTAGATCATAAACCAGGGTTTAAGCCAATACAAATCTCTTGGGCAATTTGAACAGGCCAGTACGGAATAAAAACCTAATGATTGGAGAACGTTCGACCACTCTTCTTGTAGAGCTCGACGAGAAGAGTACGAATAACCCAAGATCGAATAGGGTTCGCTGAACAAATCGGGTTTTATAGCCCAAAAACTATTATAATCCAGAAATAGGTACAGTAATATGGTGCAGCTTTTGGAAAAGAAGGTAGGAGGTCCGAAATTGTACTCTTTCGAACCGCCTCATCGAGCTGAGTCTAAAAAACCAGCTCCCGTCACAGGAGGACGCCTTTGAGCCACGTTATGGCTCCTAGATCATAAACCAGGGTTTAAGCCAATACAAATCTCTTGGGCAATTTGAACAGGCCAGTACGGAATACAAACCTAATGATTGGAGAACGTTCGACCACTCTTCTTGTAGAGCTCGACGAGTAGAGTACGAATAACCCAAGATCGAATAGGGTTCGCTGAACAAAACGGGTTTTATAGCCCAAAAACTATTATAATCCAGAAATAGGTACAGTAATATGGTGCAGCTTTTGGAAAAGAAGGTAGGAGGTCCGAAATTGTACTCTTTCGAACCGCCTCATCGAGCTGAGTCTAAAAAACCAGCTCCCGTCACAGGAGGACGCCTTTGAGCCACGTTATGGCTCCTAGATCATAAACCAGGGTTTAAGCCAATACAAATCTCTTGGGCAATTTGAACAGGCCAGTACGGAATAAAAACCTAATGATTGGAGAACGTTCGACCACTCTTCTTGTAGAGCTCGACGAGAAGAGTACGAATAACCCAAGATCGAATAGGGTTCGCTGAACAAATCGGGTTTTATAGCCCAAAAACTATTATAATCCAGAAATAGGTACAGTAATATGGTGCAGCTTTTGGAAAAGAAGGTAGGAGGTCCGAAATTGTACTCTTTCGAACCGCCTCATCGAGCTGAGTCTAAAAAACCAGCTCCCGTCACAGGAGGACGCCTTTGAGCCACGTTATGGCTCCTAGATCATAAACCAGGGTTTAAGCCAATACAAATCTCTTGGGCAATTTGAACAGGCCAGTACGGAATAAAAACCTAATGATTGGAGAACGTTCGACCACTCTTCTTGTAGAGCTCGACGAGAAGAGTACGAATAACCCAAGATCGAATAGGGTTCGCTGAACAAATCGGGTTTTATAGCCCAAAAACTATTATAATCCAGAAATAGGTACAGTAATATGGTGCAGCTTTTGGAAAAGAAGGTAGGAGGTCCGAAATTGTACTCTTTCGAACCGCCTCATCGAGCTGAGTCTAAAAAACCAGCTCCCGTCACAGGAGGACGCCTTTGAGCCACGTTATGGCTCCTAGATCATAAACCAGGGTTTAAGCCAATACAAATCTCTTGGGCAATTTGAACAGGCCAGTACGGAATACAAACCTAATGATTGGAGAACGTTCGACCACTCTTCTTGTAGAGCTCGACGAGTAGAGTACGAATAACCCAAGATCGAATAGGGTTCGCTGAACAAAACGGGTTTTATAGCCCAAAAACTATTATAATCCAGAAATAGGTACAGTAATATGGTGCAGCTTTTGGAAAAGAAGGTAGGAGGTCCGAAATTGTACTCTTTCGAACCGCCTCATCGAGCTGAGTCTAAAAAACCAGCTCCCGTCACAGGAGGACGCCTTTGAGCCACGTTATGGCTCCTAGATCATAAACCAGGGTTTAAGCCAATACAAATCTCTTGGGCAATTTGAACAGGCCAGTACGGAATAAAAACCTAATGATTGGAGAACGTTCGACCACTCTTCTTGTAGAGCTCGACGAGAAGAGTACGAATAACCCAAGATCGAATAGGGTTCGCTGAACAAATCGGGTTTTATAGCCCAAAAACTATTATAATCCAGAAATAGGTACAGTAATATGGTGCAGCTTTTGGAAAAGAAGGTAGGAGGTCCGAAATTGTACTCTTTCGAACCGCCTCATCGAGCTGAGTCTAAAAAACCAGCTCCCGTCACAGGAGGACGCCTTTGAGCCACGTTATGGCTCCTAGATCATAAACCAGGGTTTAAGCCAATACAAATCTCTTGGGCAATTTGAACAGGCCAGTACGGAATACAAACCTAATGATTGGAGAACGTTCGACCACTCTTCTTGTAGAGCTCGACGAGTAGAGTACGAATAACCCAAGATCGAATAGGGTTCGCTGAACAAAACGGGTTTTATAGCCCAAAAACTATTATAATCCAGAAATAGGTACAGTAATATGGTGCAGCTTTTGGAAAAGAAGGTAGGAGGTCCGAAATTGTACTCTTTCGAACCGCCTCATCGAGCTGAGTCTAAAAAACCAGCTCCCGTCACAGGAGGACGCCTTTGAGCCACGTTATGGCTCCTAGATCATAAACCAGGGTTTAAGCCAATACAAATCTCTTGGGCAATTTGAACAGGCCAGTACGGAATAAAAACCTAATGATTGGAGAACGTTCGACCGCTCTTCTTGTAGAGCTCGACGAGTAGAGTACGAATAACCCAAGATCGAATAGGGTTCGCTGAACAAAACGGGTTTTATAGCCCAAAAACTATTATAATCCAGAAATAGGTACAGTAATATGGTGCAGCTTTTGGAAAAGAAGGTAGGAGGTCCGAAATTGTACTCTTTCGAACCGCCTCATCGAGCTGAGTCTAAAAAACCAGCTCCCGTCACAGGAGGACGCCTTTGAGCCACGTTATGGCTCCTAGATCATAAACCAGGGTTTAAGCCAATACAAATCTCTTGGGCAATTTGAACAGGCCAGTACGGAATAAAAACCTAATGATTGGAGAACGTTCGACCACTCTTCTTGTAGAGCTCGACGAGTAGAGTACGAATAACCCAAGATCGAATAGGGTTCGCTGAACAAAACGGGTTTTATAGCCCAAAAACTATTATAATCCAGAAATAGGTACAGTAATATGGTGCAGCTTTTGGAAAAGAAGGTAGGAGGTCCGAAATTGTACTCTTTCGAACCGCCTCATCGAGCTGAGTCTAAAAAACCAGCTCCCGTCACAGGAGGACGCCTTTGAGCCACGTTATGGCTCCTAGATCATAAACCAGGGTTTAAGCCAATACAAATCTCTTGGGCAATTTGAACAGGCCAGTACGGAATAAAAACCTAATGATTGGAGAACGTTCGACCACTCTTCTTGTAGAGCTCGACGAGAAGAGTACGAATAACCCAAGATCGAACAGGGTTCGCTGAACAAATCGGGTTTTATAGCCCAAAAACTATTATAATCCAGAAATAGGTACAGTAATATGGTGCAGCTTTTGGAAAAGAAGGTAGGAGGTCCGAAATTGTACTCTTTCGAACCGCCTCATCGAGCTGAGTCTAAAAAACCAGCTCCCGTCACAGGAGGACGCCTTTGAGCCACGTTATGGCTCCTAGATCATAAACCAGGGTTTAAGCCAATACAAATCTCTTGGGCAATTTGAACAGGCCAGTACGGAATAAAAACCTAATGATTGGAGAACGTTCGACCACTCTTCTTGTAGAGCTCGACGAGTAGAGTACGAATAACCCAAGATCGAATAGGGTTCGCTGAACAAAACGGGTTTTATAGCCCAAAAACTATTATAATCCAGAAATAGGTACAGTAATATGGTGCAGCTTTTGGAAAAGAAGGTAGGAGGTCCGAAATTGTACTCTTTCGAACCGCCTCATCGAGCTGAGTCTAAAAAACCAGCTCCCGTCACAGGAGGACGCCTTTGAGCCACGTTATGGCTCCTAGATCATAAACCAGGGTTTAAGCCAATACAAATCTCTTGGGCAATTTGAACAGGCCAGTACGGAATAAAAACCTAATGATTGGAGAACGTTCGACCACTCTTCTTGTAGAGCTCGACGAGAAGAGTACGAATAACCCAAGATCGAATAGGGTTCGCTGAACAAATCGGGTTTTATAGCCCAAAAACTATTATAATCCAGAAATAGGTACAGTAATATGGTGCAGCTTTTGGAAAAGAAGGTAGGAGGTCCGAAATTGTACTCTTTCGAACCGCCTCATCGAGCTGAGTCTAAAAAACCAGCTCCCGTCACAGGAGGACGCCTTTGAGCCACGTTATGGCTCCTAGATCATAAACCAGGGTTTAAGCCAATACAAATCTCTTGGGCAATTTGAACAGGCCAGTACGGAATAAAAACCTAATGATTGGAGAACGTTCGACCACTCTTCTTGTAGAGCTCGACGAGTAGAGTACGAATAACCCAAGATCGAATAGGGTTCGCTGAACAAAACGGGTTTTATAGCCCAAAAACTATTATAATCCAGAAATAGGTACAGTAATATGGTGCAGCTTTTGGAAAAGAAGGTAGGAGGTCCGAAATTGTACTCTTTCGAACCGCCTCATCGAGCTGAGTCTAAAAAACCAGCTCCCGTCACAGGAGGACGCCTTTGAGCCACGTTATGGCTCCTAGATCATAAACCAGGGTTTAAGCCAATACAAATCTCTTGGGCAATTTGAACAGGCCAGTACGGAATAAAAACCTAATGATTGGAGAACGTTCGACCACTCTTCTTGTAGAGCTCGACGAGTAGAGTACGAATAACCCAAGATCGAATAGGGTTCGCTGAACAAAACGGGTTTTATAGCCCAAAAACTATTATAATCCAGAAATAGGTACAGTAATATGGTGCAGCTTTTGGAAAAGAAGGTAGGAGGTCCGAAATTGTACTCTTTCGAACCGCCTCATCGAGCTGAGTCTAAAAAACCAGCTCCCGTCACAGGAGGACGCCTTTGAGCCACGTTATGGCTCCTAGATCATAAACCAGGGTTTAAGCCAATACAAATCTCTTGGGCAATTTGAACAGGCCAGTACGGAATAAAAACCTAATGATTGGAGAACGTTCGACCGCTCTTCTTGTAGAGCTCGACGAGAAGAGTACGAATAACCCAAGATCGAATAGGGTTCGCTGAACAAATCGGGTTTTATAGCCCAAAAACTATTATAATCCAGAAATAGGTACAGTAATATGGTGCAGCTTTTGGAAAAGAAGGTAGGAGGTCCGAAATTGTACTCTTTCGAACCGCCTCATCGAGCTGAGTCTAAAAAACCAGCTCCCGTCACAGGAGGACGCCTTTGAGCCACGTTATGGCTCCTAGATCATAAACCAGGGTTTAAGCCAATACAAATCTCTTGGGCAATTTGAACAGGCCAGTACGGAATAAAAACCTAATGATTGGAGAACGTTCGACCGCTCTTCTTGTAGAGCTCGACGAGTAGAGTACGAATAACCCAAGATCGAATAGGGTTCGCTGAACAAAACGGGTTTTATAGCCCAAAAACTATTATAATCCAGAAATAGGTACAGTAATATGGTGCAGCTTTTGGAAAAGAAGGTAGGAGGTCCGAAATTGTACTCTTTCGAACCGCCTCATCGAGCTGAGTCTAAAAAACCAGCTCCCGTCACAGGAGGACGCCTTTGAGCCACGTTATGGCTCCTAGATCATAAACCAGGGTTTAAGCCAATACAAATCTCTTGGGCAATTTGAACAGGCCAGTACGGAATAAAAACCTAATGATTGGAGAACGTTCGACCGCTCTTCTTGTAGAGCTCGACGAGAAGAGTACGAATAACCCAAGATCGAATAGGGTTCGCTGAACAAATCGGGTTTTATAGCCCAAAAACTATTATAATCCAGAAATAGGTACAGTAATATGGTGCAGCTTTTGGAAAAGAAGGTAGGAGGTCCGAAATTGTACTCTTTCGAACCGCCTCATCGAGCTGAGTCTAAAAAACCAGCTCCCGTCACAGGAGGACGCCTTTGAGCCACGTTATGGCTCCTAGATCATAAACCAGGGTTTAAGCCAATACAAATCTCTTGGGCAATTTGAACAGGCCAGTACGGAATAAAAACCTAATGATTGGAGAACGTTCGACCACTCTTCTTGTAGAGCTCGACGAGTAGAGTACGAATAACCCAAGATCGAATAGGGTTCGCTGAACAAAACGGGTTTAATAGCCCAAAAACTATTATAATCCAGAAATAGGTACAGTAATATGGTGCAGCTTTTGGAAAAGAAGGTAGGAGGTCCGAAATTGTACTCTTTCGAACCGCCTCATCGAGCTGAGTCTAAAAAACCAGCTCCCGTCACAGGAGGACGCCTTTGAGCCACGTTATGGCTCCTAGATCATAAACCAGGGTTTAAGCCAATACAAATCTCTTGGGCAATTTGAACAGGCCAGTACGGAATAAAAACCTAATGATTGGAGAACGTTCGACCACTCTTCTTGTAGAGCTCGACGAGAAGAGTACGAATAACCCAAGATCGAACAGGGTTCGCTGAACAAATCGGGTTTTATAGCCCAAAAACTATTATAATCCAGAAATAGGTACAGTAATATGGTGCAGCTTTTGGAAAAGAAGGTAGGAGGTCCGAAATTGTACTCTTTCGAACCGCCTCATCGAGCTGAGTCTAAAAAACCAGCTCCCGTCACAGGAGGACGCCTTTGAGCCACGTTATGGCTCCTAGATCATAAACCAGGGTTTAAGCCAATACAAATCTCTTGGGCAATTTGAACAGGCCAGTACGGAATAAAAACCTAATGATTGGAGAACGTTCGACCGCTCTTCTTGTAGAGCTCGACGAGTAGAGTACGAATAACCCAAGATCGAATAGGGTTCGCTGAACAAAACGGGTTTTATAGCCCAAAAACTATTATAATCCAGAAATAGGTACAGTAATATGGTGCAGCTTTTGGAAAAGAAGGTAGGAGGTCCGAAATTGTACTCTTTCGAACCGCCTCATCGAGCTGAGTCTAAAAAACCAGCTCCCGTCACAGGAGGACGCCTTTGAGCCACGTTATGGCTCCTAGATCATAAACCAGGGTTTAAGCCAATACAAATCTCTTGGGCAATTTGAACAGGCCAGTACGGAATAAAAACCTAATGATTGGAGAACGTTCGACCACTCTTCTTGTAGAGCTCGACGAGTAGAGTACGAATAACCCAAGATCGAATAGGGTTCGCTGAACAAAACGGGTTTTATAGCCCAAAAACTATTATAATCCAGAAATAGGTACAGTAATATGGTGCAGCTTTTGGAAAAGAAGGTAGGAGGTCCGAAATTGTACTCTTTCGAACCGCCTCATCGAGCTGAGTCTAAAAAACCAGCTCCCGTCACAGGAGGACGCCTTTGAGCCACGTTATGGCTCCTAGATCATAAACCAGGGTTTAAGCCAATACAAATCTCTTGGGCAATTTGAACAGGCCAGTACGGAATAAAAACCTAATGATTGGAGAACGTTCGACCGCTCTTCTTGTAGAGCTCGACGAGAAGAGTACGAATAACCCAAGATCGAATAGGGTTCGCTGAACAAATCGGGTTTTATAGCCCAAAAACTATTATAATCCAGAAATAGGTACAGTAATATGGTGCAGCTTTTGGAAAAGAAGGTAGGAGGTCCGAAATTGTACTCTTTCGAACCGCCTCATCGAGCTGAGTCTAAAAAACCAGCTCCCGTCACAGGAGGACGCCTTTGAGCCACGTTATGGCTCCTAGATCATAAACCAGGGTTTAAGCCAATACAAATCTCTTGGGCAATTTGAACAGGCCAGTACGGAATAAAAACCTAATGATTGGAGAACGTTCGACCGCTCTTCTTGTAGAGCTCGACGAGTAGAGTACGAATAACCCAAGATCGAATAGGGTTCGCTGAACAAAACGGGTTTTATAGCCCAAAAACTATTATAATCCAGAAATAGGTACAGTAATATGGTGCAGCTTTTGGAAAAGAAGGTAGGAGGTCCGAAATTGTACTCTTTCGAACCGCCTCATCGAGCTGAGTCTAAAAAACCAGCTCCCGTCACAGGAGGACGCCTTTGAGCCACGTTATGGCTCCTAGATCATAAACCAGGGTTTAAGCCAATACAAATCTCTTGGGCAATTTGAACAGGCCAGTACGGAATAAAAACCTAATGATTGGAGAACGTTCGACCACTCTTCTTGTAGAGCTCGACGAGTAGAGTACGAATAACCCAAGATCGAATAGGGTTCGCTGAACAAAACGGGTTTTATAGCCCAAAAACTATTATAATCCAGAAATAGGTACAGTAATATGGTGCAGCTTTTGGAAAAGAAGGTAGGAGGTCCGAAATTGTACTCTTTCGAACCGCCTCATCGAGCTGAGTCTAAAAAACCAGCTCCCGTCACAGGAGGACGCCTTTGAGCCACGTTATGGCTCCTAGATCATAAACCAGGGTTTAAGCCAATACAAATCTCTTGGGCAATTTGAACAGGCCAGTACGGAATAAAAACCTAATGATTGGAGAACGTTCGACCACTCTTCTTGTAGAGCTCGACGAGAAGAGTACGAATAACCCAAGATCGAATAGGGTTCGCTGAACAAATCGGGTTTTATAGCCCAAAAACTATTATAATCCAGAAATAGGTACAGTAATATGGTGCAGCTTTTGGAAAAGAAGGTAGGAGGTCCGAAATTGTACTCTTTCGAACCGCCTCATCGAGCTGAGTCTAAAAAACCAGCTCCCGTCACAGGAGGACGCCTTTGAGCCACGTTATGGCTCCTAGATCATAAACCAGGGTTTAAGCCAATACAAATCTCTTGGGCAATTTGAACAGGCCAGTACGGAATAAAAACCTAATGATTGGAGAACGTTCGACCACTCTTCTTGTAGAGCTCGACGAGTAGAGTACGAATAACCCAAGATCGAATAGGGTTCGCTGAACAAAACGGGTTTTATAGCCCAAAAACTATTATAATCCAGAAATAGGTACAGTAATATGGTGCAGCTTTTGGAAAAGAAGGTAGGAGGTCCGAAATTGTACTCTTTCGAACCGCCTCATCGAGCTGAGTCTAAAAAACCAGCTCCCGTCACAGGAGGACGCCTTTGAGCCACGTTATGGCTCCTAGATCATAAACCAGGGTTTAAGCCAATACAAATCTCTTGGGCAATTTGAACAGGCCAGTACGGAATAAAAACCTAATGATTGGAGAACGTTCGACCGCTCTTCTTGTAGAGCTCGACGAGAAGAGTACGAATAACCCAAGATCGAATAGGGTTCGCTGAACAAATCGGGTTTTATAGCCCAAAAACTATTATAATCCAGAAATAGGTACAGTAATATGGTGCAGCTTTTGGAAAAGAAGGTAGGAGGTCCGAAATTGTACTCTTTCGAACCGCCTCATCGAGCTGAGTCTAAAAAACCAGCTCCCGTCACAGGAGGACGCCTTTGAGCCACGTTATGGCTCCTAGATCATAAACCAGGGTTTAAGCCAATACAAATCTCTTGGGCAATTTGAACAGGCCAGTACGGAATAAAAACCTAATGATTGGAGAACGTTCGACCGCTCTTCTTGTAGAGCTCGACGAGTAGAGTACGAATAACCCAAGATCGAATAGGGTTCGCTGAACAAAACGGGTTTTATAGCCCAAAAACTATTATAATCCAGAAATAGGTACAGTAATATGGTGCAGCTTTTGGAAAAGAAGGTAGGAGGTCCGAAATTGTACTCTTTCGAACCGCCTCATCGAGCTGAGTCTAAAAAACCAGCTCCCGTCACAGGAGGACGCCTTTGAGCCACGTTATGGCTCCTAGATCATAAACCAGGGTTTAAGCCAATACAAATCTCTTGGGCAATTTGAACAGGCCAGTACGGAATAAAAACCTAATGATTGGAGAACGTTCGACCACTCTTCTTGTAGAGCTCGACGAGTAGAGTACGAATAACCCAAGATCGAATAGGGTTCGCTGAACAAAACGGGTTTTATAGCCCAAAAACTATTATAATCCAGAAATAGGTACAGTAATATGGTGCAGCTTTTGGAAAAGAAGGTAGGAGGTCCGAAATTGTACTCTTTCGAACCGCCTCATCGAGCTGAGTCTAAAAAACCAGCTCCCGTCACAGGAGGACGCCTTTGAGCCACGTTATGGCTCCTAGATCATAAACCAGGGTTTAAGCCAATACAAATCTCTTGGGCAATTTGAACAGGCCAGTACGGAATAAAAACCTAATGATTGAAGAACGTTCGACCGCTCTTCTTGTAGAGCTCGACGAGAAGAGTACGAATAACCCAAGATCGAATAGGGTTCGCTGAACAAATCGGGTTTTATAGCCCAAAAACTATTATAATCCAGAAATAGGTACAGTAATATGGTGCAGCTTTTGGAAAAGAAGGTAGGAGGTCCGAAATTGTACTCTTTCGAACCGCCTCATCGAGCTGAGTCTAAAAAACCAGCTCCCGTCACAGGAGGACGCCTTTGAGCCACGTTATGGCTCCTAGATCATAAACCAGGGTTTAAGCCAATACAAATCTCTTGGGCAATTTGAACAGGCCAGTACGGAATAAAAACCTAATGATTGAAGAACGTTCGACCGCTCTTCTTGTAGAGCTCGACGAGAAGAGTACGAATAACCCAAGATCGAATAGGGTTCGCTGAACAAATCGGGTTTTATAGCCCAAAAACTATTATAATCCAGAAATAGGTACAGTAATATGGTGCAGCTTTTGGAAAAGAAGGTAGGAGGTCCGAAATTGTACTCTTTCGAACCGCCTCATCGAGCTGAGTCTAAAAAACCAGCTCCCGTCACAGGAGGACGCCTTTGAGCCACGTTATGGCTCCTAGATCATAAACCAGGGTTTAAGCCAATACAAATCTCTTGGGCAATTTGAACAGGCCAGTACGGAATAAAAACCTAATGATTGGAGAACGTTCGACCACTCTTCTTGTAGAGCTCGACGAGTAGAGTACGAATAACCCAAGATCGAGTAGGGTTCGCTGAACAAAACGGGTTTTATAGCCCAAAAACTATTATAATCCAGAAATAGGTACAGTAATATGGTGCAGCATTTGGAAAAGAAGGTAGGAGGTTCGAAATTGTACTCTTTCGAACCGCCTCATCGAGCTGAGTCTAAAAAACCAGCTCCCGTCACAGGAGGACGCCTTTGAGCCACGTTATGGCTCCTAGATCATAAACCAGGGTTTAAGCCAATACAAATCTCTTGGGCAATTTGAACAGGCCAGTACGGAATAAAAACCTAATGATTGGAGAACGTTCGACCACTCTTCTTGTAGAGCTCGACGAGTAGAGTACGAATAACCCAAGATCGAATAGGGTTCGCTGAACAAAACGGGTTTTATAGCCCAAAAACTATTATAATCCAGAAATAGGTACAGTAATATGGTGCAGCTTTTGGAAAAGAAGGTAGGAGGTCCGAAATTGTACTCTTTCGAACCGCCTCATCGAGCTGAGTCTAAAAAACCAGCTCCCGTCACAGGAGGACGCCTTTGAGCCACGTTATGGCTCCTAGATCATAAACCAGGGTTTAAGCCAATACAAATCTCTTGGGCAATTTGAACAGGCCAGTACGGAATAAAAACCTAATGATTGGAGAACGTTCGACCACTCTTCTTGTAGAGCTCGACGAGTAGAGTACGAATAACCCAAGATCGAATAGGGTTCGCTGAACAAATCGCGTTTTATAGCCCAAAAACTATTATAGTCCAAAAATAGGGGGTAGGCCAATACAAATCTCTTGGGCAATTTGAACAGGCCAGTACGGAATAAAAACCTAATGATTGGAGAACGTTCGACCACTCTTCTTGTAGAGCTCGACGAGAAGAGTACGAATAACCCAAGATCGAATAGGGTTCGCTGAACAAAACGGGTTTTATAGCCCAAAAACTATTATAATCCAGAAATAGGTACAGTAATATGGTGCAGCTTTTGGAAAAGAAGGTAGGAGGTCCGAAATTGTACTCTTTCGAACCGCCTCATCGAGCTGAGTCTAAAAAACCAGCTCCCGTCACAGGAGGACGCCTTTGAGCCACGTTATGGCTCCTAGATCATAAACCAGGGTTTAAGCCAATACAAATCTCTTGGGCAATTTGAACAGGCCAGTACGGAATAAAAACCTAATGATTGGAGAACGTTCGACCACTCTTCTTGTAGAGCTCGACGAGTAGAGTACGAATAACCCAAGATCGAATAGGGTTCGCTGAACAAAACGGGTTTAATAGCCCAAAAACTATTATAATCCAGAAATAGGTACAGTAATATGGTGCAGCTTTTGGAAAAGAAGGTAGGAGGTCCGAAATTGTACTCTTTTGAACCGCCTCATCGAGCTGAGTCTAAAAAACCAGCTCCCGTCACAGGAGGACGCCTTTGAGCCACGTTATGGCTCCTAGATCATAAACCAGGGTTTAAGCCAATACAAATCTCTTGGGCAATTTGAACAGGCCAGTACGGAATAAAAACCTAATGATTGGAGAACGTTCGACCACTCTTCTTGTAGAGCTCGACGAGAAGAGTACGAATAACCCAAGATCGAGTAGGGTTCGCTGAACAAAACGGGTTTTATAGCCCAAAAACTATTATAATCCAGAAATAGGTACAGTAATATGGTGCAGCTTTTGGAAAAGAAGGTAGGAGGTTCGAAATTGTACTCTTTCGAACCGCCTCATCGAGCTGAGTCTAAAAAACCAGCTCCCGTCACAGGAGGACGCCTTTGAGCCACGTTATGGCTCCTAGATCATAAACCAGGGTTTAAGCCAATACAAATCTCTTGGGCAATTTGAACAGGCCAGTACGGAATAAAAACCTAATGATTGGAGAACGTTCGACCACTCTTCTTGTAGAGCTCGACGAGTAGAGTACGAATAACCCAAGATCGAATAGGGTTCGCTGAACAAAACGGGTTTTATAGCCCAAAAACTATTATAATCCAGAAATAGGTACAGTAATATGGTGCAGCTTTTGGAAAAGAAGGTAGGAGGTCCGAAATTGTACTCTTTCGAACCGCCTCATCGAGCTGAGTCTAAAAAACCAGCTCCCGTCACAGGAGGACGCCTTTGAGCCACGTTATGGCTCCTAGATCATAAACCAGGGTTTAAGCCAATACAAATCTCTTGGGCAATTTGAACAGGCCAGTACGGAATAAAAACCTAATGATTGGAGAACGTTCGACCACTCTTCTTGTAGAGCTCGACGAGTAGAGTACGAATAACCCAAGATCGAATAGGGTTCGCTGAACAAATCGCGTTTTATAGCCCAAAAACTATTATAGTCCAAAAATAGGGGGTAGGCCAATACAAATCTCTTGGGCAATTTGAACAGGCCAGTACGGAATAAAAACCTAATGATTGGAGAACGTTCGACCACTCTTCTTGTAGAGCTCGACGAGTAGAGTACGAATAACCCAAGATCGAATAGGGTTCGCTGAACAAAACGGGTTTAATAGCCCAAAAACTATTATAATCCAGAAATAGGTACAGTAATATGGTGCAGCTTTTGGAAAAGAAGGTAGGAGGTCCGAAATTGTACTCTTTCGAACCGCCTCATCGAGCTGAGTCTAAAAAACCAGCTCCCGTCACAGGAGGACGCCTTTGAGCCACGTTATGGCTCCTAGATCATAAACCAGGGTTTAAGCCAATACAAATCTCTTGGGCAATTTGAACAGGCCAGTACGGAATAAAAACCTAATGATTGGAGAACGTTCGACCACTCTTCTTGTAGAGCTCGACGAGTAGAGTACGAATAACCCAAGATCGAATAGGGTTCGCTGAACAAAACGGGTTTAATAGCCCAAAAACTATTATAATCCAGAAATAGGTACAGTAATATGGTGCAGCTTTTGGAAAAGAAGGTAGGAGGTCCGAAATTGTACTCTTTCGAACCGCCTCATCGAGCTGAGTCTAAAAAACCAGCTCCCGTCACAGGAGGACGCCTTTGAGCCACGTTATGGCTCCTAGATCATAAACCAGGGTTTAAGCCAATACAAATCTCTTGGGCAATTTGAACAGGCCAGTACGGAATAAAAACCTAATGATTGGAGAACGTTCGACCACTCTTCTTGTAGAGCTCGACGAGAAGAGTACGAATAACCCAAGATCGAGTAGGGTTCGCTGAACAAAACGGGTTTTATAGCCCAAAAACTATTATAATCCAGAAATAGGTACAGTAATATGGTGCAGCTTTTGGAAAAGAAGGTAGGAGGTTCGAAATTGTACTCTTTCGAACCGCCTCATCGAGCTGAGTCTAAAAAACCAGCTCCCGTCACAGGAGGACGCCTTTGAGCCACGTTATGGCTCCTAGATCATAAACCAGGGTTTAAGCCAATACAAATCTCTTGGGCAATTTGAACAGGCCAGTACGGAATAAAAACCTAATGATTGGAGAACGTTCGACCACTCTTCTTGTAGAGCTCGACGAGTAGAGTACGAATAACCCAAGATCGAATAGGGTTCGCTGAACAAAACGGGTTTTATAGCCCAAAAACTATTATAATCCAGAAATAGGTACAGTAATATGGTGCAGCTTTTGGAAAAGAAGGTAGGAGGTCCGAAATTGTACTCTTTCGAACCGCCTCATCGAGCTGAGTCTAAAAAACCAGCTCCCGTCACAGGAGGACGCCTTTGAGCCACGTTATGGCTCCTAGATCATAAACCAGGGTTTAAGCCAATACAAATCTCTTGGGCAATTTGAACAGGCCAGTACGGAATAAAAACCTAATGATTGGAGAACGTTCGACCACTCTTCTTGTAGAGCTCGACGAGTAGAGTACGAATAACCCAAGATCGAATAGGGTTCGCTGAACAAATCGCGTTTTATAGCCCAAAAACTATTATAGTCCAAAAATAGGGGGTAGGCCAATACAAATCTCTTGGGCAATTTGAACAGGCCAGTACGGAATAAAAACCTAATGATTGGAGAACGTTCGACCACTCTTCTTGTAGAGCTCGACGAGTAGAGTACGAATAACCCAAGATCGAATAGGGTTCGCTGAACAAAACGGGTTTAATAGCCCAAAAACTATTATAATCCAGAAATAGGTACAGTAATATGGTGCAGCTTTTGGAAAAGAAGGTAGGAGGTCCGAAATTGTACTCTTTCGAACCGCCTCATCGAGCTGAGTCTAAAAAACCAGCTCCCGTCACAGGAGGACGCCTTTGAGCCACGTTATGGCTCCTAGATCATAAACCAGGGTTTAAGCCAATACAAATCTCTTGGGCAATTTGAACAGGCCAGTACGGAATAAAAACCTAATGATTGGAGAACGTTCGACCACTCTTCTTGTAGAGCTCGACGAGAAGAGTACGAATAACCCAAGATCGAGTAGGGTTCGCTGAACAAAACGGGTTTTATAGCCCAAAAACTATTATAATCCAGAAATAGGTACAGTAATATGGTGCAGCTTTTGGAAAAGAAGGTAGGAGGTTCGAAATTGTACTCTTTCGAACCGCCTCATCGAGCTGAGTCTAAAAAACCAGCTCCCGTCACAGGAGGACGCCTTTGAGCCACGTTATGGCTCCTAGATCATAAACCAGGGTTTAAGCCAATACAAATCTCTTGGGCAATTTGAACAGGCCAGTACGGAATAAAAACCTAATGATTGGAGAACGTTCGACCACTCTTCTTGTAGAGCTCGACGAGTAGAGTACGAATAACCCAAGATCGAATAGGGTTCGCTAAACAAAACGGGTTTTATAGCCCAAAAACTATTATAATCCAGAAATAGGTACAGTAATATGGTGCAGCTTTTGGAAAAGAAGGTAGGAGGTCCGAAATTGTACTCTTTCGAACCGCCTCATCGAGCTGAGTCTAAAAAACCAGCTCCCGTCACAGGAGGACGCCTTTGAGCCACGTTATGGCTCCTAGATCATAAACCAGGGTTTAAGCCAATACAAATCTCTTGGGCAATTTGAACAGGCCAGTACGGAATAAAAACCTAATGATTGGAGAACGTTCGACCACTCTTCTTGTAGAGCTCGACGAGTAGAGTACGAATAACCCAAGATCGAATAGGGTTCGCTGAACAAATCGCGTTTTATAGCCCAAAAACTATTATAGTCCAAAAATAGGGGGTAGGCCAATACAAATCTCTTGGGCAATTTGAACAGGCCAGTACGGAATAAAAACCTAATGATTGGAGAACGTTCGACCACTCTTCTTGTAGAGCTCGACGAGTAGAGTACGAATAACCCAAGATCGAATAGGGTTCGCTGAACAAAACGGGTTTAATAGCCCAAAAACTATTATAATCCAGAAATAGGTACAGTAATATGGTGCAGCTTTTGGAAAAGAAGGTAGGAGGTCCGAAATTGTACTCTTTCGAACCGCCTCATCGAGCTGAGTCTAAAAAACCAGCTCCCGTCACAGGAGGACGCCTTTGAGCCACGTTATGGCTCCTAGATCATAAACCAGGGTTTA
This sequence comes from Oscheius dolichura, assembly GCA_932521035.1. Lineage (NCBI taxonomy): Eukaryota > Metazoa > Nematoda > Chromadorea > Rhabditida > Rhabditidae > Oscheius > Oscheius dolichura. The sequence continues at coordinate 11,415,206 of OW051492.1, read as the reverse complement.
AGCCAATACAAATCTCTTGGGCAATTTGAACAGGCCAGTACGGAATAAAAACCTAATGATTGGAGAACGTTCGACCACTCTTCTTGTAGAGCTCGACGAGAAGAGTACGAATAACCCAAGATCGAGTAGGGTTCGCTGAACAAAACGGGTTTTATAGCCCAAAAACTATTATAATCCAGAAATAGGTACAGTAATATGGTGCAGCTTTTGGAAAAGAAGGTAGGAGGTTCGAAATTGTACTCTTTCGAACCGCCTCATCGAGCTGAGTCTAAAAAACCAGCTCCCGTCACAGGAGGACGCCTTTGAGCCACGTTATGGCTCCTAGATCATAAACCAGGGTTTAAGCCAATACAAATCTCTTGGGCAATTTGAACAGGCCAGTACGGAATAAAAACCTAATGATTGGAGAACGTTCGACCACTCTTCTTGTAGAGCTCGACGAGTAGAGTACGAATAACCCAAGATCGAATAGGGTTCGCTGAACAAAACGGGTTTTATAGCCCAAAAACTATTATAATCCAGAAATAGGTACAGTAATATGGTGCAGCTTTTGGAAAAGAAGGTAGGAGGTCCGAAATTGTACTCTTTCGAACCGCCTCATCGAGCTGAGTCTAAAAAACCAGCTCCCGTCACAGGAGGACGCCTTTGAGCCACGTTATGGCTCCTAGATCATAAACCAGGGTTTAAGCCAATACAAATCTCTTGGGCAATTTGAACAGGCCAGTACGGAATAAAAACCTAATGATTGGAGAACGTTCGACCACTCTTCTTGTAGAGCTCGACGAGTAGAGTACGAATAACCCAAGATCGAATAGGGTTCGCTGAACAAAACGGGTTTTATAGCCCAAAAACTATTATAATCCAGAAATAGGTACAGTAATATGGTGCAGCTTTTGGAAAAGAAGGTAGGAGGTCCGAAATTGTACTCTTTCGAACCGCCTCATCGAGCTGAGTCTAAAAAACCAGCTCCCGTCACAGGAGGACGCCTTTGAGCCACGTTATGGCTCCTAGATCATAAACCAGGGTTTAAGCCAATACAAATCTCTTGGGCAATTTGAACAGGCCAGTACGGAATAAAAACCTAATGATTGGAGAACGTTCGACCACTCTTCTTGTAGAGCTCGACGAGTAGAGTACGAATAACCCAAGATCGAATAGGGTTCGCTGAACAAATCGCGTTTTATAGCCCAAAAACTATTATAGTCCAAAAATAGGGGGTAGGCCAATACAAATCTCTTGGGCAATTTGAACAGGCCAGTACGGAATAAAAACCTAATGATTGGAGAACGTTCGACCACTCTTCTTGTAGAGCTCGACGAGTAGAGTACGAATAACCCAAGATCGAATAGGGTTCGCTGAACAAAACGGGTTTAATAGCCCAAAAACTATTATAATCCAGAAATAGGTACAGTAATATGGTGCAGCTTTTGGAAAAGAAGGTAGGAGGTCCGAAATTGTACTCTTTCGAACCGCCTCATCGAGCTGAGTCTAAAAAACCAGCTCCCGTCACAGGAGGACGCCTTTGAGCCACGTTATGGCTCCTAGATCATAAACCAGGGTTTAAGCCAATACAAATCTCTTGGGCAATTTGAACAGGCCAGTACGGAATAAAAACCTAATGATTGGAGAACGTTCGACCACTCTTCTTGTAGAGCTCGACGAGAAGAGTACGAATAACCCAAGATCGAGTAGGGTTCGCTGAACAAAACGGGTTTTATAGCCCAAAAACTATTATAATCCAGAAATAGGTACAGTAATATGGTGCAGCATTTGGAAAAGAAGGTAGGAGGTTCGAAATTGTACTCTTTCGAACCGCCTCATCGAGCTGAGTCTAAAAAACCAGCTCCCGTCACAGGAGGACGCCTTTGAGCCACGTTATGGCTCCTAGATCATAAACCAGGGTTTAAGCCAATACAAATCTCTTGGGCAATTTGAACAGGCCAGTACGGAATAAAAACCTAATGATTGGAGAACGTTCGACCACTCTTCTTGTAGAGCTCGACGAGTAGAGTACGAATAACCCAAGATCGAATAGGGTTCGCTGAACAAAACGGGTTTTATAGCCCAAAAACTATTATAATCCAGAAATAGGTACAGTAATATGGTGCAGCTTTTGGAAAAGAAGGTAGGAGGTCCGAAATTGTACTCTTTCGAACCGCCTCATCGAGCTGAGTCTAAAAAACCAGCTCCCGTCACAGGAGGACGCCTTTGAGCCACGTTATGGCTCCTAGATCATAAACCAGGGTTTAAGCCAATACAAATCTCTTGGGCAATTTGAACAGGCCAGTACGGAATAAAAACCTAATGATTGGAGAACGTTCGACCACTCTTCTTGTAGAGCTCGACGAGTAGAGTACGAATAACCCAAGATCGAATAGGGTTCGCTGAACAAATCGCGTTTTATAGCCCAAAAACTATTATAGTCCAAAAATAGGGGGTAGGCCAATACAAATCTCTTGGGCAATTTGAACAGGCCAGTACGGAATAAAAACCTAATGATTGGAGAACGTTCGACCACTCTTCTTGTAGAGCTCGACGAGTAGAGTACGAATAACCCAAGATCGAATAGGGTTCGCTGAACAAAACGGGTTTAATAGCCCAAAAACTATTATAATCCAGAAATAGGTACAGTAATATGGTGCAGCTTTTGGAAAAGAAGGTAGGAGGTCCGAAATTGTACTCTTTCGAACCGCCTCATCGAGCTGAGTCTAAAAAACCAGCTCCCGTCACAGGAGGACGCCTTTGAGCCACGTTATGGCTCCTAGATCATAAACCAGGGTTTAAGCCAATACAAATCTCTTGGGCAATTTGAACAGGCCAGTACGGAATAAAAACCTAATGATTGGAGAACGTTCGACCACTCTTCTTGTAGAGCTCGACGAGAAGAGTACGAATAACCCAAGATCGAGTAGGGTTCGCTGAACAAAACGGGTTTTATAGCCCAAAAACTATTATAATCCAGAAATAGGTACAGTAATATGGTGCAGCATTTGGAAAAGAAGGTAGGAGGTTCGAAATTGTACTCTTTCGAACCGCCTCATCGAGCTGAGTCTAAAAAACCAGCTCCCGTCACAGGAGGACGCCTTTGAGCCACGTTATGGCTCCTAGATCATAAACCAGGGTTTAAGCCAATACAAATCTCTTGGGCAATTTGAACAGGCCAGTACGGAATAAAAACCTAATGATTGGAGAACGTTCGACCACTCTTCTTGTAGAGCTCGACGAGTAGAGTACGAATAACCCAAGATCGAATAGGGTTCGCTGAACAAAACGGGTTTTATAGCCCAAAAACTATTATAATCCAGAAATAGGTACAGTAATATGGTGCAGCTTTTGGAAAAGAAGGTAGGAGGTCCGAAATTGTACTCTTTCGAACCGCCTCATCGAGCTGAGTCTAAAAAACCAGCTCCCGTCACAGGAGGACGCCTTTGAGCCACGTTATGGCTCCTAGATCATAAACCAGGGTTTAAGCCAATACAAATCTCTTGGGCAATTTGAACAGGCCAGTACGGAATAAAAACCTAATGATTGGAGAACGTTCGACCACTCTTCTTGTAGAGCTCGACGAGTAGAGTACGAATAACCCAAGATCGAATAGGGTTCGCTGAACAAATCGCGTTTTATAGCCCAAAAACTATTATAGTCCAAAAATAGGGGGTAGGCCAATACAAATCTCTTGGGCAATTTGAACAGGCCAGTACGGAATAAAAACCTAATGATTGGAGAACGTTCGACCACTCTTCTTGTAGAGCTCGACGAGTAGAGTACGAATAACCCAAGATCGAATAGGGTTCGCTGAACAAAACGGGTTTAATAGCCCAAAAACTATTATAATCCAGAAATAGGTACAGTAATATGGTGCAGCTTTTGGAAAAGAAGGTAGGAGGTCCGAAATTGTACTCTTTCGAACCGCCTCATCGAGCTGAGTCTAAAAAACCAGCTCCCGTCACAGGAGGACGCCTTTGAGCCACGTTATGGCTCCTAGATCATAAACCAGGGTTTAAGCCAATACAAATCTCTTGGGCAATTTGAACAGGCCAGTACGGAATAAAAACCTAATGATTGGAGAACGTTCGACCACTCTTCTTGTAGAGCTCGACGAGAAGAGTACGAATAACCCAAGATCGAGTAGGGTTCGCTGAACAAAACGGGTTTTATAGCCCAAAAACTATTATAATCCAGAAATAGGTACAGTAATATGGTGCAGCATTTGGAAAAGAAGGTAGGAGGTTCGAAATTGTACTCTTTCGAACCGCCTCATCGAGCTGAGTCTAAAAAACCAGCTCCCGTCACAGGAGGACGCCTTTGAGCCACGTTATGGCTCCTAGATCATAAACCAGGGTTTAAGCCAATACAAATCTCTTGGGCAATTTGAACAGGCCAGTACGGAATAAAAACCTAATGATTGGAGAACGTTCGACCACTCTTCTTGTAGAGCTCGACGAGTAGAGTACGAATAACCCAAGATCGAATAGGGTTCGCTGAACAAAACGGGTTTTATAGCCCAAAAACTATTATAATCCAGAAATAGGTACAGTAATATGGTGCAGCTTTTGGAAAAGAAGGTAGGAGGTCCGAAATTGTACTCTTTCGAACCGCCTCATCGAGCTGAGTCTAAAAAACCAGCTCCCGTCACAGGAGGACGCCTTTGAGCCACGTTATGGCTCCTAGATCATAAACCAGGGTTTAAGCCAATACAAATCTCTTGGGCAATTTGAACAGGCCAGTACGGAATAAAAACCTAATGATTGGAGAACGTTCGACCACTCTTCTTGTAGAGCTCGACGAGTAGAGTACGAATAACCCAAGATCGAATAGGGTTCGCTGAACAAAACGGGTTTTATAGCCCAAAAACTATTATAATCCAGAAATAGGTACAGTAATATGGTGCAGCTTTTGGAAAAGAAGGTAGGAGGTCCGAAATTGTACTCTTTCGAACCGCCTCATCGAGCTGAGTCTAAAAAACCAGCTCCCGTCACAGGAGGACGCCTTTGAGCCACGTTATGGCTCCTAGATCATAAACCAGGGTTTAAGCCAATACAAATCTCTTGGGCAATTTGAACAGGCCAGTACGGAATAAAAACCTAATGATTGGAGAACGTTCGACCACTCTTCTTGTAGAGCTCGACGAGTAGAGTACGAATAACCCAAGATCGAATAGGGTTCGCTGAACAAATCGCGTTTTATAGCCCAAAAACTATTATAGTCCAAAAATAGGGGGTAGGCCAATACAAATCTCTTGGGCAATTTGAACAGGCCAGTACGGAATAAAAACCTAATGATTGGAGAACGTTCGACCACTCTTCTTGTAGAGCTCGACGAGTAGAGTACGAATAACCCAAGATCGAATAGGGTTCGCTGAACAAAACGGGTTTAATAGCCCAAAAACTATTATAATCCAGAAATAGGTACAGTAATATGGTGCAGCTTTTGGAAAAGAAGGTAGGAGGTCCGAAATTGTACTCTTTCGAACCGCCTCATCGAGCTGAGTCTAAAAAACCAGCTCCCGTCACAGGAGGACGCCTTTGAGCCACGTTATGGCTCCTAGATCATAAACCAGGGTTTAAGCCAATACAAATCTCTTGGGCAATTTGAACAGGCCAGTACGGAATAAAAACCTAATGATTGGAGAACGTTCGACCACTCTTCTTGTAGAGCTCGACGAGAAGAGTACGAATAACCCAAGATCGAGTAGGGTTCGCTGAACAAAACGGGTTTTATAGCCCAAAAACTATTATAATCCAGAAATAGGTACAGTAATATGGTGCAGCTTTTGGAAAAGAAGGTAGGAGGTTCGAAATTGTACTCTTTCGAACCGCCTCATCGAGCTGAGTCTAAAAAACCAGCTCCCGTCACAGGAGGACGCCTTTGAGCCACGTTATGGCTCCTAGATCATAAACCAGGGTTTAAGCCAATACAAATCTCTTGGGCAATTTGAACAGGCCAGTACGGAATAAAAACCTAATGATTGGAGAACGTTCGACCACTCTTCTTGTAGAGCTCGACGAGTAGAGTACGAATAACCCAAGATCGAATAGGGTTCGCTGAACAAAACGGGTTTTATAGCCCAAAAACTATTATAATCCAGAAATAGGTACAGTAATATGGTGCAGCTTTTGGAAAAGAAGGTAGGAGGTCCGAAATTGTACTCTTTCGAACCGCCTCATCGAGCTGAGTCTAAAAAACCAGCTCCCGTCACAGGAGGACGCCTTTGAGCCACGTTATGGCTCCTAGATCATAAACCAGGGTTTAAGCCAATACAAATCTCTTGGGCAATTTGAACAGGCCAGTACGGAATAAAAACCTAATGATTGGAGAACGTTCGACCACTCTTCTTGTAGAGCTCGACGAGTAGAGTACGAATAACCCAAGATCGAATAGGGTTCGCTGAACAAAACGGGTTTTATAGCCCAAAAACTATTATAATCCAGAAATAGGTACAGTAATATGGTGCAGCTTTTGGAAAAGAAGGTAGGAGGTCCGAAATTGTACTCTTTCGAACCGCCTCATCGAGCTGAGTCTAAAAAACCAGCTCCCGTCACAGGAGGACGCCTTTGAGCCACGTTATGGCTCCTAGATCATAAACCAGGGTTTAAGCCAATACAAATCTCTTGGGCAATTTGAACAGGCCAGTACGGAATAAAAACCTAATGATTGGAGAACGTTCGACCACTCTTCTTGTAGAGCTCGACGAGTAGAGTACGAATAACCCAAGATCGAATAGGGTTCGCTGAACAAATCGCGTTTTATAGCCCAAAAACTATTATAGTCCAAAAATAGGGGGTAGGCCAATACAAATCTCTTGGGCAATTTGAACAGGCCAGTACGGAATAAAAACCTAATGATTGGAGAACGTTCGACCACTCTTCTTGTAGAGCTCGACGAGTAGAGTACGAATAACCCAAGATCGAATAGGGTTCGCTGAACAAAACGGGTTTAATAGCCCAAAAACTATTATAATCCAGAAATAGGTACAGTAATATGGTGCAGCTTTTGGAAAAGAAGGTAGGAGGTCCGAAATTGTACTCTTTCGAACCGCCTCATCGAGCTGAGTCTAAAAAACCAGCTCCCGTCACAGGAGGACGCCTTTGAGCCACGTTATGGCTCCTAGATCATAAACCAGGGTTTAAGCCAATACAAATCTCTTGGGCAATTTGAACAGGCCAGTACGGAATAAAAACCTAATGATTGGAGAACGTTCGACCACTCTTCTTGTAGAGCTCGACGAGAAGAGTACGAATAACCCAAGATCGAGTAGGGTTCGCTGAACAAAACGGGTTTTATAGCCCAAAAACTATTATAATCCAGAAATAGGTACAGTAATATGGTGCAGCATTTGGAAAAGAAGGTAGGAGGTTCGAAATTGTACTCTTTCGAACCGCCTCATCGAGCTGAGTCTAAAAAACCAGCTCCCGTCACAGGAGGACGCCTTTGAGCCACGTTATGGCTCCTAGATCATAAACCAGGGTTTAAGCCAATACAAATCTCTTGGGCAATTTGAACAGGCCAGTACGGAATAAAAACCTAATGATTGGAGAACGTTCGACCACTCTTCTTGTAGAGCTCGACGAGAAGAGTACGAATAACCCAAGATCGAGTAGGGTTCGCTGAACAAAACGGGTTTTATAGCCCAAAAACTATTATAATCCAGAAATAGGTACAGTAATATGGTGCAGCTTTTGGAAAAGAAGGTAGGAGGTTCGAAATTGTACTCTTTCGAACCGCCTCATCGAGCTGAGTCTAAAAAACCAGCTCCCGTCACAGGAGGACGCCTTTGAGCCACGTTATGGCTCCTAGATCATAAACCAGGGTTTAAGCCAATACAAATCTCTTGGGCAATTTGAACAGGCCAGTACGGAATAAAAACCTAATGATTGGAGAACGTTCGACCACTCTTCTTGTAGAGCTCGACGAGTAGAGTACGAATAACCCAAGATCGAATAGGGTTCGCTGAACAAAACGGGTTTTATAGCCCAAAAACTATTATAATCCAGAAATAGGTACAGTAATATGGTGCAGCTTTTGGAAAAGAAGGTAGGAGGTCCGAAATTGTACTCTTTCGAACCGCCTCATCGAGCTGAGTCTAAAAAACCAGCTCCCGTCACAGGAGGACGCCTTTGAGCCACGTTATGGCTCCTAGATCATAAACCAGGGTTTAAGCCAATACAAATCTCTTGGGCAATTTGAACAGGCCAGTACGGAATAAAAACCTAATGATTGGAGAACGTTCGACCACTCTTCTTGTAGAGCTCGACGAGTAGAGTACGAATAACCCAAGATCGAATAGGGTTCGCTGAACAAAACGGGTTTTATAGCCCAAAAACTATTATAATCCAGAAATAGGTACAGTAATATGGTGCAGCTTTTGGAAAAGAAGGTAGGAGGTCCGAAATTGTACTCTTTCGAACCGCCTCATCGAGCTGAGTCTAAAAAACCAGCTCCCGTCACAGGAGGACGCCTTTGAGCCACGTTATGGCTCCTAGATCATAAACCAGGGTTTAAGCCAATACAAATCTCTTGGGCAATTTGAACAGGCCAGTACGGAATAAAAACCTAATGATTGGAGAACGTTCGACCACTCTTCTTGTAGAGCTCGACGAGTAGAGTACGAATAACCCAAGATCGAATAGGGTTCGCTGAACAAAACGGGTTTTATAGCCCAAAAACTATTATAATCCAGAAATAGGTACAGTAATATGGTGCAGCTTTTGGAAAAGAAGGTAGGAGGTCCGAAATTGTACTCTTTCGAACCGCCTCATCGAGCTGAGTCTAAAAAACCAGCTCCCGTCACAGGAGGACGCCTTTGAGCCACGTTATGGCTCCTAGATCATAAACCAGGGTTTAAGCCAATACAAATCTCTTGGGCAATTTGAACAGGCCAGTACGGAATAAAAACCTAATGATTGGAGAACGTTCGACCACTCTTCTTGTAGAGCTCGACGAGTAGAGTACGAATAACCCAAGATCGAATAGGGTTCGCTGAACAAAACGGGTTTTATAGCCCAAAAACTATTATAATCCAGAAATAGGTACAGTAATATGGTGCAGCTTTTGGAAAAGAAGGTAGGAGGTCCGAAATTGTACTCTTTCGAACCGCCTCATCGAGCTGAGTCTAAAAAACCAGCTCCCGTCACAGGAGGACGCCTTTGAGCCACGTTATGGCTCCTAGATCATAAACCAGGGTTTAAGCCAATACAAATCTCTTGGGCAATTTGAACAGGCCAGTACGGAATAAAAACCTAATGATTGGAGAACGTTCGACCACTCTTCTTGTAGAGCTCGACGAGTAGAGTACGAATAACCCAAGATCGAATAGGGTTCGCTGAACAAATCGCGTTTTATAGCCCAAAAACTATTATAGTCCAAAAATAGGGGGTAGGCCAATACAAATCTCTTGGGCAATTTGAACAGGCCAGTACGGAATAAAAACCTAATGATTGGAGAACGTTCGACCACTCTTCTTGTAGAGCTCGACGAGTAGAGTACGAATAACCCAAGATCGAATAGGGTTCGCTGAACAAAACGGGTTTAATAGCCCAAAAACTATTATAATCCAGAAATAGGTACAGTAATATGGTGCAGCTTTTGGAAAAGAAGGTAGGAGGTCCGAAATTGTACTCTTTCGAACCGCCTCATCGAGCTGAGTCTAAAAAACCAGCTCCCGTCACAGGAGGACGCCTTTGAGCCACGTTATGGCTCCTAGATCATAAACCAGGGTTTAAGCCAATACAAATCTCTTGGGCAATTTGAACAGGCCAGTACGGAATAAAAACCTAATGATTGGAGAACGTTCGACCACTCTTCTTGTAGAGCTCGACGAGAAGAGTACGAATAACCCAAGATCGAGTAGGGTTCGCTGAACAAAACGGGTTTTATAGCCCAAAAACTATTATAATCCAGAAATAGGTACAGTAATATGGTGCAGCATTTGGAAAAGAAGGTAGGAGGTTCGAAATTGTACTCTTTCGAACCGCCTCATCGAGCTGAGTCTAAAAAACCAGCTCCCGTCACAGGAGGACGCCTTTGAGCCACGTTATGGCTCCTAGATCATAAACCAGGGTTTAAGCCAATACAAATCTCTTGGGCAATTTGAACAGGCCAGTACGGAATAAAAACCTAATGATTGGAGAACGTTCGACCACTCTTCTTGTAGAGCTCGACGAGAAGAGTACGAATAACCCAAGATCGAGTAGGGTTCGCTGAACAAAACGGGTTTTATAGCCCAAAAACTATTATAATCCAGAAATAGGTACAGTAATATGGTGCAGCTTTTGGAAAAGAAGGTAGGAGGTTCGAAATTGTACTCTTTCGAACCGCCTCATCGAGCTGAGTCTAAAAAACCAGCTCCCGTCACAGGAGGACGCCTTTGAGCCACGTTATGGCTCCTAGATCATAAACCAGGGTTTAAGCCAATACAAATCTCTTGGGCAATTTGAACAGGCCAGTACGGAATAAAAACCTAATGATTGGAGAACGTTCGACCACTCTTCTTGTAGAGCTCGACGAGTAGAGTACGAATAACCCAAGATCGAATAGGGTTCGCTGAACAAAACGGGTTTTATAGCCCAAAAACTATTATAATCCAGAAATAGGTACAGTAATATGGTGCAGCTTTTGGAAAAGAAGGTAGGAGGTCCGAAATTGTACTCTTTCGAACCGCCTCATCGAGCTGAGTCTAAAAAACCAGCTCCCGTCACAGGAGGACGCCTTTGAGCCACGTTATGGCTCCTAGATCATAAACCAGGGTTTAAGCCAATACAAATCTCTTGGGCAATTTGAACAGGCCAGTACGGAATAAAAACCTAATGATTGGAGAACGTTCGACCACTCTTCTTGTAGAGCTCGACGAGTAGAGTACGAATAACCCAAGATCGAATAGGGTTCGCTGAACAAAACGGGTTTTATAGCCCAAAAACTATTATAATCCAGAAATAGGTACAGTAATATGGTGCAGCTTTTGGAAAAGAAGGTAGGAGGTCCGAAATTGTACTCTTTCGAACCGCCTCATCGAGCTGAGTCTAAAAAACCAGCTCCCGTCACAGGAGGACGCCTTTGAGCCACGTTATGGCTCCTAGATCATAAACCAGGGTTTAAGCCAATACAAATCTCTTGGGCAATTTGAACAGGCCAGTACGGAATAAAAACCTAATGATTGGAGAACGTTCGACCACTCTTCTTGTAGAGCTCGACGAGAAGAGTACGAATAACCCAAGATCGAATAGGGTTCGCTGAACAAAACGGGTTTTATAGCCCAAAAACTATTATAATCCAGAAATAGGTACAGTAATATGGTGCAGCTTTTGGAAAAAAAGGTAGGAGGTCCGAAATTGTACTCTTTCCAACCGCCTCATCGAGCTGAGTCTAAAAAACCAGCTCCCGTCACAGGAGGACGCCTTTGAGCCACGTTATGGCTCCTAGATCATAAACCAGGGTTTAAGCCAATACAAATCTCTTGGGCAATTTGAACAGGCCAGTACGGAATAAAAACCTAATGATTGGAGAACGTTCGACCACTCTTCTTGTAGAGCTCGACGAGTAGAGTACGAATAACCCAAGATCGAATAGGGTTCGCTGAACAAATCGCGTTTTATAGCCCAAAAACTATTATAGTCCAAAAATAGGGGGTAGGCCAATACAAATCTCTTGGGCAATTTGAACAGGCCAGTACGGAATAAAAACCTAATGATTGGAGAACGTTCGACCACTCTTCTTGTAGAGCTCGACGAGTAGAGTACGAATAACCCAAGATCGAATAGGGTTCGCTGAACAAAACGGGTTTAATAGCCCAAAAACTATTATAATCCAGAAATAGGTACAGTAATATGGTGCAGCTTTTGGAAAAGAAGGTAGGAGGTCCGAAATTGTACTCTTTCGAACCGCCTCATCGAGCTGAGTCTAAAAAACCAGCTCCCGTCACAGGAGGACGCCTTTGAGCCACGTTATGGCTCCTAGATCATAAACCAGGGTTTAAGCCAATACAAATCTCTTGGGCAATTTGAACAGGCCAGTACGGAATAAAAACCTAATGATTGGAGAACGTTCGACCACTCTTCTTGTAGAGCTCGACGAGTAGAGTACGAATAACCCAAGATCGAATAGGGTTCGCTGAACAAAACGGGTTTTATAGCCCAAAAACTATTATAATCCAGAAATAGGTACAGTAATATGGTGCAGCTTTTGGAAAAGAAGGTAGGAGGTCCGAAATTGTACTCTTTCGAACCGCCTCATCGAGCTGAGTCTAAAAAACCAGCTCCCGTCACAGGAGGACGCCTTTGAGCCACGTTATGGCTCCTAGATCATAAACCAGGGTTTAAGCCAATACAAATCTCTTGGGCAATTTGAACAGGCCAGTACGGAATAAAAACCTAATGATTGGAGAACGTTCGACCACTCTTCTTGTAGAGCTCGACGAGTAGAGTACGAATAACCCAAGATCGAATAGGGTTCGCTGAACAAATCGCGTTTTATAGCCCAAAAACTATTATAGTCCAAAAATAGGGGGTAGGCCAATACAAATCTCTTGGGCAATTTGAACAGGCCAGTACGGAATAAAAACCTAATGATTGGAGAACGTTCGACCACTCTTCTTGTAGAGCTCGACGAGAAGAGTACGAATAACCCAAGATCGAATAGGGTTCGCTGAACAAAACGGGTTTTATAGCCCAAAAACTATTATAATCCAGAAATAGGTACAGTAATATGGTGCAGCTTTTGGAAAAAAAGGTAGGAGGTCCGAAATTGTACTCTTTCCAACCGCCTCATCGAGCTGAGTCTAAAAAACCAGCTCCCGTCACAGGAGGACGCCTTTGAGCCACGTTATGGCTCCTAGATCATAAACCAGGGTTTAAGCCAATACAAATCTCTTGGGCAATTTGAACAGGCCAGTACGGAATAAAAACCTAATGATTGGAGAACGTTCGACCACTCTTCTTGTAGAGCTCGACGAGTAGAGTACGAATAACCCAAGATCGAATAGGGTTCGCTGAACAAATCGCGTTTTATAGCCCAAAAACTATTATAGTCCAAAAATAGGGGGTAGGCCAATACAAATCTCTTGGGCAATTTGAACAGGCCAGTACGGAATAAAAACCTAATGATTGGAGAACGTTCGACCACTCTTCTTGTAGAGCTCGACGAGTAGAGTACGAATAACCCAAGATCGAATAGGGTTCGCTGAACAAAACGGGTTTAATAGCCCAAAAACTATTATAATCCAGAAATAGGTACAGTAATATGGTGCAGCTTTTGGAAAAGAAGGTAGGAGGTCCGAAATTGTACTCTTTCGAACCGCCTCATCGAGCTGAGTCTAAAAAACCAGCTCCCGTCACAGGAGGACGCCTTTGAGCCACGTTATGGCTCCTAGATCATAAACCAGGGTTTAAGCCAATACAAATCTCTTGGGCAATTTGAACAGGCCAGTACGGAATAAAAACCTAATGATTGGAGAACGTTCGACCACTCTTCTTGTAGAGCTCGACGAGTAGAGTACGAATAACCCAAGATCGAATAGGGTTCGCTGAACAAAACGGGTTTTATAGCCCAAAAACTATTATAATCCAGAAATAGGTACAGTAATATGGTGCAGCTTTTGGAAAAGAAGGTAGGAGGTCCGAAATTGTACTCTTTCGAACCGCCTCATCGAGCTGAGTATAAAAAACCAGCTCCCGTCACAGGAGGACGCCTTTGAGCCACGTTATGGCTCCTAGATCATAAACCAGGGTTTAAGCCAATACAAATCTCTTGGGCAATTTGAACAGGCCAGTACGGAATAAAAACCTAATGATTGGAGAACGTTCGACCACTCTTCTTGTAGAGCTCGACGAGTAGAGTACGAATAACCCAAGATCGAATAGGGTTCGCTGAACAAATCGCGTTTTATAGCCCAAAAACTATTATAGTCCAAAAATAGGGGGTAGGCCAATACAAATCTCTTGGGCAATTTGAACAGGCCAGTACGGAATAAAAACCTAATGATTGGAGAACGTTCGACCACTCTTCTTGTAGAGCTCGACGAGTAGAGTACGAATAACCCAAGATCGAATAGGGTTCGCTGAACAAAACGGGTTTAATAGCCCAAAAACTATTATAATCCAGAAATAGGTACAGTAATATGGTGCAGCTTTTGGAAAAGAAGGTAGGAGGTCCGAAATTGTACTCTTTCGAACCGCCTCATCGAGCTGAGTCTAAAAAACCAGCTCCCGTCACAGGAGGACGCCTTTGAGCCACGTTATGGCTCCTAGATCATAAACCAGGGTTTAAGCCAATACAAATCTCTTGGGCAATTTGAACAGGCCAGTACGGAATAAAAACCTAATGATTGGAGAACGTTCGACCACTCTTCTTGTAGAGCTCGACGAGAAGAGTACGAATAACCCAAGATCGAGTAGGGTTCGCTGAACAAAACGGGTTTTATAGCCCAAAAACTATTATAATCCAGAAATAGGTACAGTAATATGGTGCAGCTTTTGGAAAAGAAGGTAGGAGGTCCGAAATTGTACTCTTTCGAACCGCCTCATCGAGCTGAGTCTAAAAAACCAGCTCCCGTCACAGGAGGACGCCTTTGAGCCACGTTATGGCTCCTAGATCATAAACCAGGGTTTAAGCCAATACAAATCTCTTGGGCAATTTGAACAGGCCAGTACGGAATAAAAACCTAATGATTGGAGAACGTTCGACCACTCTTCTTGTAGAGCTCGACGAGAAGAGTACGAATAACCCAAGATCGAGTAGGGTTCGCTGAACAAAACGGGTTTTATAGCCCAAAAACTATTATAATCCAGAAATAGGTACAGTAATATGGTGCAGCATTTGGAAAAGAAGGTAGGAGGTTCGAAATTGTACTCTTTCGAACCGCCTCATCGAGCTGAGTCTAAAAAACCAGCTCCCGTCACAGGAGGACGCCTTTGAGCCACGTTATGGCTCCTAGATCATAAACCAGGGTTTAAGCCAATACAAATCTCTTGGGCAATTTGAACAGGCCAGTACGGAATAAAAACCTAATGATTGGAGAACGTTCGACCACTCTTCTTGTAGAGCTCGACGAGAAGAGTACGAATAACCCAAGATCGAGTAGGGTTCGCTGAACAAAACGGGTTTTATAGCCCAAAAACTATTATAATCCAGAAATAGGTACAGTAATATGGTGCAGCTTTTGGAAAAGAAGGTAGGAGGTTCGAAATTGTACTCTTTCGAACCGCCTCATCGAGCTGAGTCTAAAAAACCAGCTCCCGTCACAGGAGGACGCCTTTGAGCCACGTTATGGCTCCTAGATCATAAACCAGGGTTTAAGCCAATACAAATCTCTTGGGCAATTTGAACAGGCCAGTACGGAATAAAAACCTAATGATTGGAGAACGTTCGACCACTCTTCTTGTAGAGCTCGACGAGTAGAGTACGAATAACCCAAGATCGAATAGGGTTCGCTGAACAAAACGGGTTTTATAGCCCAAAAACTATTATAATCCAGAAATAGGGGGTAGGCCAATACAAATCTCTTGGGCAATTTGAACAGGCCAGTACGGAATAAAAACCTAATGATTGGAGAACGTTCGACCACTCTTCTTGTAGAGCTCGACGAGTAGAGTACGAATAACCCAAGATCGAATAGGGTTCGCTGAACAAAACGGGTTTTATAGCCCAAAAACTATTATAATCCAGAAATAGGTACAGTAATATGGTGCAGCTTTTGGAAAAGAAGGTAGGAGGTCCGAAATTGTACTCTTTCGAACCGCCTCATCGAGCTGAGTCTAAAAAACCAGCTCCCGTCACAGGAGGACGCCTTTGAGCCACGTTATGGCTCCTAGATCATAAACCAGGGTTTAAGCCAATACAAATCTCTTGGGCAATTTGAACAGGCCAGTACGGAATAAAAACCTAATGATTGGAGAACGTTCGACCACTCTTCTTGTAGAGCTCGACGAGTAGAGTACGAATAACCCAAGATCGAATAGGGTTCGCTGAACAAAACGGGTTTTATAGCCCAAAAACTATTATAATCCAGAAATAGGTACAGTAATATGGTGCAGCTTTTGGAAAAGAAGGTAGGAGGTCCGAAATTGTACTCTTTCGAACCGCCTCATCGAGCTGAGTCTAAAAAACCAGCTCCCGTCACAGGAGGACGCCTTTGAGCCACGTTATGGCTCCTAGATCATAAACCAGGGTTTAAGCCAATACAAATCTCTTGGGCAATTTGAACAGGCCAGTACGGAATAAAAACCTAATGATTGGAGAACGTTCGACCACTCTTCTTGTAGAGCTCGACGAGTAGAGTACGAATAACCCAAGATCGAATAGGGTTCGCTGAACAAATCGCGTTTTATAGCCCAAAAACTATTATAGTCCAAAAATAGGGGGTAGGCCAATACAAATCTCTTGGGCAATTTGAACAGGCCAGTACGGAATAAAAACCTAATGATTGGAGAACGTTCGACCACTCTTCTTGTAGAGCTCGACGAGTAGAGTACGAATAACCCAAGATCGAATAGGGTTCGCTGAACAAAACGGGTTTAATAGCCCAAAAACTATTATAATCCAGAAATAGGTACAGTAATATGGTGCAGCTTTTGGAAAAGAAGGTAGGAGGTCCGAAATTGTACTCTTTCGAACCGCCTCATCGAGCTGAGTCTAAAAAACCAGCTCCCGTCACAGGAGGACGCCTTTGAGCCACGTTATGGCTCCTAGATCATAAACCAGGGTTTAAGCCAATACAAATCTCTTTTGCAATTTGAACAGGCCAGTACGGAATAAAAACCTAATGATTGGAGAACGTTCGACCACTCTTCTTGTAGAGCTCGACGAGTAGAGTACGAATAACCCAAGATCGAATAGGGTTCGCTGAACAAAACGGGTTTTATAGCCCAAAAACTATTATAATCCAGAAATAGGTACAGTAATATGGTGCAGCTTTTGGAAAAGAAGGTAGGAGGTCCGAAATTGTACTCTTTCGAACCGCCTCATCGAGCTGAGTCTAAAAAACCAGCTCCCGTCACAGGAGGACGCCTTTGAGCCACGTTATGGCTCCTAGATCATAAACCAGGGTTTAAGCCAATACAAATCTCTTGGGCAATTTGAACAGGCCAGTACGGAATAAAAACCTAATGATTGGAGAACGTTCGACCGCTCTTCTTGTAGAGCTCGACGAGAAGAGTACGAATAACCCAAGATCGAATAGGGTTCGCTGAACAAATCGGGTTTTATAGCCCAAAAACTATTATAATCCAGAAATAGGTACAGTAATATGGTGCAGCTTTTGGAAAAGAAGGTAGGAGGTCCGAAATTGTACTCTTTCGAACCGCCTCATCGAGCTGAGTCTAAAAAACCAGCTCCCGTCACAGGAGGACGCCTTTGAGCCACGTTATGGCTCCTAGATCATAAACCAGGGTTTAAGCCAATACAAATCTCTTGGGCAATTTGAACAGGCCAGTACGGAATAAAAACCTAATGATTGGAGAACGTTCGACCACTCTTCTTGTAGAGCTCGACGAGTAGAGTACGAATAACCCAAGATCGAATAGGGTTCGCTGAACAAAACGGGTTTTATAGCCCAAAAACTATTATAATCCAGAAATAGGTACAGTAATATGGTGCAGCTTTTGGAAAAGAAGGTAGGAGGTCCGAAATTGTACTCTTTCGAACCGCCTCATCGAGCTGAGTCTAAAAAACCAGCTCCCGTCACAGGAGGACGCCTTTGAGCCACGTTATGGCTCCTAGATCATAAACCAGGGTTTAAGCCAATACAAATCTCTTGGGCAATTTGAACAGGCCAGTACGGAATAAAAACCTAATGATTGGAGAACGTTCGACCACTCTTCTTGTAGAGCTCGACGAGTAGAGTACGAATAACCCAAGATCGAATAGGGTTCGCTGAACAAATCGCGTTTTATAGCCCAAAAACTATTATAGTCCAAAAATAGGGGGTAGGCCAATACAAATCTCTTGGGCAATTTGAACAGGCCAGTACGGAATAAAAACCTAATGATTGGAGAACGTTCGACCACTCTTCTTGTAGAGCTCGACGAGTAGAGTACGAATAACCCAAGATCGAATAGGGTTCGCTGAACAAAACGGGTTTTATAGCCCAAAAAACTATTATAATCCAGAAATAGGTACAGTAATATGGTGCAGCTTTTGGAAAAGAAGGTAGGAGGTCCGAAATTGTACTCTTTCGAACCGCCTCATCGAGCTGAGTCTAAAAAACCAGCTCCCGTCACAGGAGGACGCCTTTGAGCCACGTTATGGCTCCTAGATCATAAACCAGGGTTTAAGCCAATACAAATCTCTTGGGCAATTTGAACAGGCCAGTACGGAATAAAAACCTAATGATTGGAGAACGTTCGACCACTCTTCTTGTAGAGCTCGACGAGTAGAGTACGAATAACCCAAGATCGAATAGGGTTCGCTGAACAAAACGGGTTTTATAGCCCAAAAACTATTATAATCCAGAAATAGGTACAGTAATATGGTGCAGCTTTTGGAAAAGAAGGTAGGAGGTCCGAAATTGTACTCTTTCGAACCGCCTCATCGAGCTGAGTCTAAAAAACCAGCTCCCGTCACAGGAGGACGCCTTTGAGCCACGTTATGGCTCCTAGATCATAAACCAGGGTTTAAGCCAATACAAATCTCTTGGGCAATTTGAACAGGCCAGTACGGAATAAAAACCTAATGATTGGAGAACGTTCGACCACTCTTCTTGTAGAGCTCGACGAGTAGAGTACGAATAACCCAAGATCGAATAGGGTTCGCTGAACAAAACGGGTTTAATAGCCCAAAAACTATTATAATCCAGAAATAGGTACAGTAATATGGTGCAGCTTTTGGAAAAGAAGGTAGGAGGTCCGAAATTGTACTCTTTCGAACCGCCTCATCGAGCTGAGTCTAAAAAACCAGCTCCCGTCACAGGAGGACGCCTTTGAGCCACGTTATGGCTCCTAGATCATAAACCAGGGTTTAAGCCAATACAAATCTCTTGGGCAATTTGAACAGGCCAGTACGGAATAAAAACCTAATGATTGGAGAACGTTCGACCGCTCTTCTTGTAGAGCTCGACGAGAAGAGTACGAATAACCCAAGATCGAATAGGGTTCGCTGAACAAATCGGGTTTTATAGCCCAAAAACTATTATAATCCAGAAATAGGTACAGTAATATGGTGCAGCTTTTGGAAAAGAAGGTAGGAGGTCCGAAATTGTACTCTTTCGAACCGCCTCATCGAGCTGAGTCTAAAAAACCAGCTCCCGTCACAGGAGGACGCCTTTGAGCCACGTTATGGCTCCTAGATCATAAACCAGGGTTTAAGCCAATACAAATCTCTTGGGCAATTTGAACAGGCCAGTACGGAATAAAAACCTAATGATTGGAGAACGTTCGACCACTCTTCTTGTAGAGCTCGACGAGTAGAGTACGAATAACCCAAGATCGAATAGGGTTCGCTGAACAAAACGGGTTTAATAGCCCAAAAACTATTATAATCCAGAAATAGGTACAGTAATATGGTGCAGCTTTTGGAAAAGAAGGTAGGAGGTCCGAAATTGTACTCTTTCGAACCGCCTCATCGAGCTGAGTCTAAAAAACCAGCTCCCGTCACAGGAGGACGCCTTTGAGCCACGTTATGGCTCCTAGATCATAAACCAGGGTTTAAGCCAATACAAATCTCTTGGGCAATTTGAACAGGCCAGTACGGAATAAAAACCTAATGATTGGAGAACGTTCGACCACTCTTCTTGTAGAGCTCGACGAGTAGAGTACGAATAACCCAAGATCGAATAGGGTTCGCTGAACAAAACGGGTTTTATAGCCCAAAAACTATTATAATCCAGAAATAGGTACAGTAATATGGTGCAGCTTTTGGAAAAGAAGGTAGGAGGTCCGAAATTGTACTCTTTCGAACCGCCTCATCGAGCTGAGTCTAAAAAACCAGCTCCCGTCACAGGAGGACGCCTTTGAGCCACGTTATGGCTCCTAGATCATAAACCAGGGTTTAAGCCAATACAAATCTCTTGGCAATTTGAACAGGCCAGTACGGAATAAAAACCTAATGATTGGAGAACGTTCGACCACCCTTCTTGTAGAGCTCGACGAGTAGAGTACGAATAACCCAAGATCGAATAGGGTTCGCTGAACAAAACGGGTTTTATAGCCCAAAAACTATTATAATCCAGAAATAGGTACAGTAATATGGTGCAGCTTTTGGAAAAGAAGGTAGGAGGTCCGAAATTGTACTCTTTCGAACCGCCTCATCGAGCTGAGTCTAAAAAACCAGCTCCCGTCACAGGAGGACGCCTTTGAGCCACGTTATGGCTCCTAGATCATAAACCAGGGTTTAAGCCAATACAAATCTCTTGGGCAATTTTGAACAGGCCAGTACGGAATAAAAACCTAATGATTGGAGAACGTTCGACCACTCTTCTTGTAGAGCTCGACGAGTAGAGTACGAATAACCCAAGATCGAATAGGGTTCGCTGAACAAAACGGGTTTTTATAGCCCAAAAACTATTATAATCCAGAAATAGGTACAGTAATATGGTGCAGCTTTTGGAAAAGAAGGTAGGAGGTCCGAAATTGTACTCTTTCGAACCGCCTCATCGAGCTGAGTCTAAAAAACCAGCTCCCGTCACAGGAGGACGCCTTTGAGCCACGTTATGGCTCCTAGATCATAAACCAGGGTTTAAGCCAATACAAATCTCTTGGGCAATTTGAACAGGCCAGTACGGAATAAAAACCTAATGATTGGAGAACGTTCGACCACTCTTCTTGTAGAGCTCGACGAGTAGAGTACGAATAACCCAAGATCGAATAGGGTTCGCTGAACAAATCGCGTTTTATAGCCCAAAAACTATTATAGTCCAAAAATAGGGGGTAGGCCAATACAAATCTCTTGGGCAATTTGAACAGGCCAGTACGGAATAAAAACCTAATGATTGGAGAACGTTCGACCACCCTTCTTGTAGAGCTCGACGAGTAGAGTACGAATAACCCAAGATCGAATAGGGTTCGCTGAACAAAACGGGTTTTATAGCCCAAAAACTATTATAATCCAGAAATAGGTACAGTAATATGGTGCAGCTTTTGGAAAAGAAGGTAGGAGGTCCGAAATTGTACTCTTTCGAACCGCCTCATCGAGCTGAGTCTAAAAAACCAGCTCCCGTCACAGGAGGACGCCTTTGAGCCACGTTATGGCTCCTAGATCATAAACCAGGGTTTAAGCCAATACAAATCTCTTGGGCAATTTGAACAGGCCAGTACGGAATAAAAACCTAATGATTGGAGAACGTTCGACCACTCTTCTTGTAGAGCTCGACGAGTAGAGTACGAATAACCCAAGATCGAATAGGGTTCGCTGAACAAAACGGGTTTTATAGCCCAAAAACTATTATAATCCAGAAATAGGGGGTAGGCCAATACAAATCTCTTGGGCAATTTGAACAGGCCAGTACGGAATAAAAACCTAATGATTGGAGAACGTTCGACCACTCTTCTTGTAGAGCTCGACGAGTAGAGTACGAATAACCCAAGATCGAATAGGGTTCGCTGAACAAAACGGGTTTTATAGCCCAAAAACTATTATAATCCAGAAATAGGTACAGTAATATGGTGCAGCTTTTGGAAAAGAAGGTAGGAGGTCCGAAATTGTACTCTTTCGAACCGCCTCATCGAGCTGAGTCTAAAAAACCAGCTCCCGTCACAGGAGGACGCCTTTGAGCCACGTTATGGCTCCTAGATCATAAACCAGGGTTTAAGCCAATACAAATCTCTTGGGCAATTTGAACAGGCCAGTACGGAATAAAAACCTAATGATTGGAGAACGTTCGACCACTCTTCTTGTAGAGCTCGACGAGTAGAGTACGAATAACCCAAGATCGAATAGGGTTCGCTGAACAAAACGGGTTTTATAGCCCAAAAACTATTATAATCCAGAAATAGGTACAGTAATATGGTGCAGCTTTTGGAAAAGAAGGTAGGAGGTCCGAAATTGTACTCTTTCGAACCGCCTCATCGAGCTGAGTCTAAAAAACCAGCTCCCGTCACAGGAGGACGCCTTTGAGCCACGTTATGGCTCCTAGATCATAAACCAGGGTTTAAGCCAATACAAATCTCTTGGGCAATTTGAACAGGCCAGTACGGAATAAAAACCTAATGATTGGAGAACGTTCGACCACTCTTCTTGTAGAGCTCGACGAGTAGAGTACGAATAACCCAAGATCGAATAGGGTTCGCTGAACAAATCGCGTTTTATAGCCCAAAAACTATTATAGTCCAAAAATAGGGGGTAGGCCAATACAAATCTCTTGGGCAATTTGAACAGGCCAGTACGGAATAAAAACCTAATGATTGGAGAACGTTCGACCACTCTTCTTGTAGAGCTCGACGAGTAGAGTACGAATAACCCAAGATCGAATAGGGTTCGCTGAACAAAACGGGTTTAATAGCCCAAAAACTATTATAATCCAGAAATAGGTACAGTAATATGGTGCAGCTTTTGGAAAAGAAGGTAGGAGGTCCGAAATTGTACTCTTTCGAACCGCCTCATCGAGCTGAGTCTAAAAAACCAGCTCCCGTCACAGGAGGACGCCTTTGAGCCACGTTATGGCTCCTAGATCATAAACCAGGGTTTAAGCCAATACAAATCTCTTTTGCAATTTGAACAGGCCAGTACGGAATAAAAACCTAATGATTGGAGAACGTTCGACCACTCTTCTTGTAGAGCTCGACGAGTAGAGTACGAATAACCCAAGATCGAATAGGGTTCGCTGAACAAAACGGGTTTTATAGCCCAAAAACTATTATAATCCAGAAATAGGTACAGTAATATGGTGCAGCTTTTGGAAAAGAAGGTAGGAGGTCCGAAATTGTACTCTTTCGAACCGCCTCATCGAGCTGAGTCTAAAAAACCAGCTCCCGTCACAGGAGGACGCCTTTGAGCCACGTTATGGCTCCTAGATCATAAACCAGGGTTTAAGCCAATACAAATCTCTTGGGCAATTTGAACAGGCCAGTACGGAATAAAAACCTAATGATTGGAGAACGTTCGACCGCTCTTCTTGTAGAGCTCGACGAGAAGAGTACGAATAACCCAAGATCGAATAGGGTTCGCTGAACAAATCGGGTTTTATAGCCCAAAAACTATTATAATCCAGAAATAGGTACAGTAATATGGTGCAGCTTTTGGAAAAGAAGGTAGGAGGTCCGAAATTGTACTCTTTCGAACCGCCTCATCGAGCTGAGTCTAAAAAACCAGCTCCCGTCACAGGAGGACGCCTTTGAGCCACGTTATGGCTCCTAGATCATAAACCAGGGTTTAAGCCAATACAAATCTCTTGGGCAATTTGAACAGGCCAGTACGGAATAAAAACCTAATGATTGGAGAACGTTCGACCACTCTTCTTGTAGAGCTCGACGAGTAGAGTACGAATAACCCAAGATCGAATAGGGTTCGCTGAACAAAACGGGTTTTATAGCCCAAAAACTATTATAATCCAGAAATAGGTACAGTAATATGGTGCAGCTTTTGGAAAAGAAGGTAGGAGGTCCGAAATTGTACTCTTTCGAACCGCCTCATCGAGCTGAGTCTAAAAAACCAGCTCCCGTCACAGGAGGACGCCTTTGAGCCACGTTATGGCTCCTAGATCATAAACCAGGGTTTAAGCCAATACAAATCTCTTGGGCAATTTGAACAGGCCAGTACGGAATAAAAACCTAATGATTGGAGAACGTTCGACCACTCTTCTTGTAGAGCTCGACGAGTAGAGTACGAATAACCCAAGATCGAATAGGGTTCGCTGAACAAATCGCGTTTTATAGCCCAAAAACTATTATAGTCCAAAAATAGGGGGTAGGCCAATACAAATCTCTTGGGCAATTTGAACAGGCCAGTACGGAATAAAAACCTAATGATTGGAGAACGTTCGACCACTCTTCTTGTAGAGCTCGACGAGTAGAGTACGAATAACCCAAGATCGAATAGGGTTCGCTGAACAAAACGGGTTTTATAGCCCAAAAACTATTATAATCCAGAAATAGGTACAGTAATATGGTGCAGCTTTTGGAAAAGAAGGTAGGAGGTCCGAAATTGTACTCTTTCGAACCGCCTCATCGAGCTGAGTCTAAAAAACCAGCTCCCGTCACAGGAGGACGCCTTTGAGCCACGTTATGGCTCCTAGATCATAAACCAGGGTTTAAGCCAATACAAATCTCTTGGGCAATTTGAACAGGCCAGTACGGAATAAAAACCTAATGATTGGAGAACGTTCGACCACTCTTCTTGTAGAGCTCGACGAGTAGAGTACGAATAACCCAAGATCGAATAGGGTTCGCTGAACAAAACGGGTTTTATAGCCCAAAAACTATTATAATCCAGAAATAGGTACAGTAATATGGTGCAGCTTTTGGAAAAGAAGGTAGGAGGTCCGAAATTGTACTCTTTCGAACCGCCTCATCGAGCTGAGTCTAAAAAACCAGCTCCCGTCACAGGAGGACGCCTTTGAGCCACGTTATGGCTCCTAGATCATAAACCAGGGTTTAAGCCAATACAAATCTCTTGGGCAATTTGAACAGGCCAGTACGGAATAAAAACCTAATGATTGGAGAACGTTCGACCACTCTTCTTGTAGAGCTCGACGAGTAGAGTACGAATAACCCAAGATCGAATAGGGTTCGCTGAACAAAACGGGTTTAATAGCCCAAAAACTATTATAATCCAGAAATAGGTACAGTAATATGGTGCAGCTTTTGGAAAAGAAGGTAGGAGGTCCGAAATTGTACTCTTTCGAACCGCCTCATCGAGCTGAGTCTAAAAAACCAGCTCCCGTCACAGGAGGACGCCTTTGAGCCACGTTATGGCTCCTAGATCATAAACCAGGGTTTAAGCCAATACAAATCTCTTGGGCAATTTGAACAGGCCAGTACGGAATAAAAACCTAATGATTGGAGAACGTTCGACCGCTCTTCTTGTAGAGCTCGACGAGAAGAGTACGAATAACCCAAGATCGAATAGGGTTCGCTGAACAAATCGGGTTTTATAGCCCAAAAACTATTATAATCCAGAAATAGGTACAGTAATATGGTGCAGCTTTTGGAAAAGAAGGTAGGAGGTCCGAAATTGTACTCTTTCGAACCGCCTCATCGAGCTGAGTCTAAAAAACCAGCTCCCGTCACAGGAGGACGCCTTTGAGCCACGTTATGGCTCCTAGATCATAAACCAGGGTTTAAGCCAATACAAATCTCTTGGGCAATTTGAACAGGCCAGTACGGAATAAAAACCTAATGATTGGAGAACGTTCGACCACTCTTCTTGTAGAGCTCGACGAGTAGAGTACGAATAACCCAAGATCGAATAGGGTTCGCTGAACAAAACGGGTTTAATAGCCCAAAAACTATTATAATCCAGAAATAGGTACAGTAATATGGTGCAGCTTTTGGAAAAGAAGGTAGGAGGTCCGAAATTGTACTCTTTCGAACCGCCTCATCGAGCTGAGTCTAAAAAACCAGCTCCCGTCACAGGAGGACGCCTTTGAGCCACGTTATGGCTCCTAGATCATAAACCAGGGTTTAAGCCAATACAAATCTCTTGGGCAATTTGAACAGGCCAGTACGGAATAAAAACCTAATGATTGGAGAACGTTCGACCACTCTTCTTGTAGAGCTCGACGAGTAGAGTACGAATAACCCAAGATCGAATAGGGTTCGCTGAACAAAACGGGTTTTATAGCCCAAAAACTATTATAATCCAGAAATAGGTACAGTAATATGGTGCAGCTTTTGGAAAAGAAGGTAGGAGGTCCGAAATTGTACTCTTTCGAACCGCCTCATCGAGCTGAGTCTAAAAAACCAGCTCCCGTCACAGGAGGACGCCTTTGAGCCACGTTATGGCTCCTAGATCATAAACCAGGGTTTAAGCCAATACAAATCTCTTGGGCAATTTGAACAGGCCAGTACGGAATAAAAACCTAATGATTGGAGAACGTTCGACCACCCTTCTTGTAGAGCTCGACGAGTAGAGTACGAATAACCCAAGATCGAATAGGGTTCGCTGAACAAAACGGGTTTTATAGCCCAAAAACTATTATAATCCAGAAATAGGTACAGTAATATGGTGCAGCTTTTGGAAAAGAAGGTAGGAGGTCCGAAATTGTACTCTTTCGAACCGCCTCATCGAGCTGAGTCTAAAAAACCAGCTCCCGTCACAGGAGGACGCCTTTGAGCCACGTTATGGCTCCTAGATCATAAACCAGGGTTTAAGCCAATACAAATCTCTTGGGCAATTTGAACAGGCCAGTACGGAATAAAAACCTAATGATTGGAGAACGTTCGACCACTCTTCTTGTAGAGCTCGACGAGTAGAGTACGAATAACCCAAGATCGAATAGGGTTCGCTGAACAAAACGGGTTTTATAGCCCAAAAACTATTATAATCCAGAAATAGGTACAGTAATATGGTGCAGCTTTTGGAAAAGAAGGTAGGAGGTCCGAAATTGTACTCTTTCGAACCGCCTCATCGAGCTGAGTCTAAAAAACCAGCTCCCGTCACAGGAGGACGCCTTTGAGCCACGTTATGGCTCCTAGATCATAAACCAGGGTTTAAGCCAATACAAATCTCTTGGGCAATTTGAACAGGCCAGTACGGAATAAAAACCTAATGATTGGAGAACGTTCGACCACTCTTCTTGTAGAGCTCGACGAGTAGAGTACGAATAACCCAAGATCGAATAGGGTTCGCTGAACAAATCGCGTTTTATAGCCCAAAAACTATTATAGTCCAAAAATAGGGGGTAGGCCAATACAAATCTCTTGGGCAATTTGAACAGGCCAGTACGGAATAAAAACCTAATGATTGGAGAACGTTCGACCACTCTTCTTGTAGAGCTCGACGAGAAGAGTACGAATAACCCAAGATCGAATAGGGTTCGCTGAACAAAACGGGTTTTATAGCCCAAAAACTATTATAATCCAGAATAGGTACAGTAATATGGTGCAGCTTTTGGAAAAAAAGGTAGGAGGTCCGAAATTGTACTCTTTCCAACCGCCTCATCGAGCTGAGTCTAAAAAACCAGCTCCCGTCACAGGAGGACGCCTTTGAGCCACGTTATGGCTCCTAGATCATAAACCAGGGTTTAAGCCAATACAAATCTCTTGGGCAATTTGAACAGGCCAGTACGGAATAAAAACCTAATGATTGGAGAACGTTCGACCACTCTTCTTGTAGAGCTCGACGAGTAGAGTACGAATAACCCAAGATCGAATAGGGTTCGCTGAACAAAACGGTTTTATAGCCCAAAAACTATATTATAATCCAGAAATAGGTACAGTAATATGGTGCAGCTTTTGGAAAAGAAGGTAGGAGGTCCGAAATTGTACTCTTTCGAACCGCCTCATCGAGCTGAGTCTAAAAAACCAGCTCCCGTCACAGGAGGACGCCTTTGAGCCACGTTATGGCTCCTAGATCATAAACCAGGGTTTAAGCCAATACAAATCTCTTGGGCAATTTGAACAGGCCAGTACGGAATAAAAACCTAATGATTGGAGAACGTTCGACCACTCTTCTTGTAGAGCTCGACGAGTAGAGTACGAATAACCCAAGATCGAATAGGGTTCGCTGAACAAAACGGGTTTTATAGCCCAAAAACTATTATAATCCAGAAATAGGTACAGTAATATGGTGCAGCTTTTGGAAAAAGAAGGTAGGAGGTCCGAAATTGTACTCTTTCGAACCGCCTCATCGAGCTGAGTCTAAAAAACCAGCTCCCGTCACAGGAGGACGCCTTTGAGCCACGTTATGGCTCCTAGATCATAAACCAGGGTTTAAGCCAATACAAATCTCTTGGGCAATTTGAACAGGCCAGTACGGAATAAAAACCTAATGATTGGAGAACGTTCGACCACTCTTCTTGTAGAGCTCGACGAGTAGAGTACGAATAACCCAAGATCGAATAGGGTTCGCTGAACAAAACGGGTTTAATAGCCCAAAAACTATTATAATCCAGAAATAGGTACAGTAATATGGTGCAGCTTTTGGAAAAGAAGGTAGGAGGTCCGAAATTGTACTCTTTCGAACCGCCTCATCGAGCTGAGTCTAAAAAACCAGCTCCCGTCACAGGAGGACGCCTTTGAGCCACGTTATGGCTCCTAGATCATAAACCAGGGTTTAAGCCAATACAAATCTCTTGGGCAATTTGAACAGGCCAGTACGGAATAAAAACCTAATGATTGGAGAACGTTCGACCACTCTTCTTGTAGAGCTCGACGAGTAGAGTACGAATAACCCAAGATCGAATAGGGTTCGCTGAACAAAACGGGTTTTATAGCCCAAAAACTATTATAATCCAGAAATAGGTACAGTAATATGGTGCAGCTTTTGGAAAAGAAGGTAGGAGGTCCGAAATTGTACTCTTTCGAACCGCCTCATCGAGCTGAGTCTAAAAAACCAGCTCCCGTCACAGGAGGACGCCTTTGAGCCACGTTATGGCTCCTAGATCATAAACCAGGGTTTAAGCCAATACAAATCTCTTGGGCAATTTGAACAGGCCAGTACGGAATAAAAACCTAATGATTGGAGAACGTTCGACCACTCTTCTTGTAGAGCTCGACGAGTAGAGTACGAATAACCCAAGATCGAATAGGGTTCGCTGAACAAAACGGGTTTTATAGCCCAAAAACTATTATAATCCAGAAATAGGTACAGTAATATGGTGCAGCTTTTGGAAAAGAAGGTAGGAGGTCCGAAATTGTACTCTTTCGAACCGCCTCATCGAGCTGAGTCTAAAAAACCAGCTCCCGTCACAGGAGGACGCCTTTGAGCCACGTTATGGCTCCTAGATCATAAACCAGGGTTTAAGCCAATACAAATCTCTTGGGCAATTTGAACAGGCCAGTACGGAATAAAAACCTAATGATTGGAGAACGTTCGACCACTCTTCTTGTAGAGCTCGACGAGTAGAGTACGAATAACCCAAGATCGAATAGGGTTCGCTGAACAAATCGCGTTTTATAGCCCAAAAACTATTATAGTCCAAAAATAGGGGGTAGGCCAATACAAATCTCTTGGGCAATTTGAACAGGCCAGTACGGAATAAAAACCTAATGATTGGAGAACGTTCGACCACTCTTCTTGTAGAGCTCGACGAGAAGAGTACGAATAACCCAAGATCGAATAGGGTTCGCTGAACAAAACGGGTTTTATAGCCCAAAAACTATTATAATCCAGAAATAGGTACAGTAATATGGTGCAGCTTTTGGAAAAAAAGGTAGGAGGTCCGAAATTGTACTCTTTCCAACCGCCTCATCGAGCTGAGTCTAAAAAACCAGCTCCCGTCACAGGAGGACGCCTTTGAGCCACGTTATGGCTCCTAGATCATAAACCAGGGTTTAAGCCAATACAAATCTCTTGGGCAATTTGAACAGGCCAGTACGGAATAAAAACCTAATGATTGGAGAACGTTCGACCACTCTTCTTGTAGAGCTCGACGAGTAGAGTACGAATAACCCAAGATCGAATAGGGTTCGCTGAACAAAACGGGTTTTATAGCCCAAAAACTATTATAATCCAGAAATAGGTACAGTAATATGGTGCAGCTTTTGGAAAAGAAGGTAGGAGGTCCGAAATTGTACTCTTTCGAACCGCCTCATCGAGCTGAGTCTAAAAAACCAGCTCCCGTCACAGGAGGACGCCTTTGAGCCACGTTATGGCTCCTAGATCATAAACCAGGGTTTAAGCCAATACAAATCTCTTGGGCAATTTGAACAGGCCAGTACGGAATAAAAACCTAATGATTGGAGAACGTTCGACCACTCTTCTTGTAGAGCTCGACGAGTAGAGTACGAATAACCCAAGATCGAATAGGGTTCGCTGAACAAAACGGGTTTTATAGCCCAAAAACTATTATAATCCAGAAATAGGTACAGTAATATGGTGCAGCTTTTGGAAAAGAAGGTAGGAGGTCCGAAATTGTACTCTTTCGAACCGCCTCATCGAGCTGAGTCTAAAAAACCAGCTCCCGTCACAGGAGGACGCCTTTGAGCCACGTTATGGCTCCTAGATCATAAACCAGGGTTTAAGCCAATACAAATCTCTTGGGCAATTTGAACAGGCCAGTACGGAATAAAAACCTAATGATTGGAGAACGTTCGACCACTCTTCTTGTAGAGCTCGACGAGTAGAGTACGAATAACCCAAGATCGAATAGGGTTCGCTGAACAAAACGGGTTTTATAGCCCAAAAACTATTATAATCCAGAAATAGGTACAGTAATATGGTGCAGCTTTTGGAAAAGAAGGTAGGAGGTCCGAAATTGTACTCTTTCGAACCGCCTCATCGAGCTGAGTCTAAAAAACCAGCTCCCGTCACAGGAGGACGCCTTTGAGCCACGTTATGGCTCCTAGATCATAAACCAGGGTTTAAGCCAATACAAATCTCTTGGGCAATTTGAACAGGCCAGTACGGAATAAAAACCTAATGATTGGAGAACGTTCGACCACTCTTCTTGTAGAGCTCGACGAGTAGAGTACGAATAACCCAAGATCGAATAGGGTTCGCTGAACAAATCGCGTTTTATAGCCCAAAAACTATTATAGTCCAAAAATAGGGGGTAGGCCAATACAAATCTCTTGGGCAATTTGAACAGGCCAGTACGGAATAAAAACCTAATGATTGGAGAACGTTCGACCACTCTTCTTGTAGAGCTCGACGAGTAGAGTACGAATAACCCAAGCTCGAATAGGGTTCGCTGAACAAATAGGGTTTTATAGCCCAAAAACTATTATAATCCAGAAAAAGGTACAGTAATATGGTGCAGCTTTTGGAAAAGAAGGTAGGAGGTCCGAAATTGTACTCTTTCGAACCGCCTCATCGAGCTGAGTCTAAAAAACCAGCTCCCGTCACAGGAGGACGCCTTTGAGCCACGTTATGGCTCCTAGATCATAAACCAGGGTTTAAGCCAATACAAATCTCTTGGGCAATTTGAACAGGCCAGTACGGAATAAAAACCTAATGATTGGAGAACGTTCGACCGCTCTTCTTGTAGAGCTCGACGAGTTGAGTACGAATAACCCAAGATCGAATAGGGTTCGCTGAACAAATCGCGTTTTATAGCCCAAAAACTATTATAGTCCAAAAATAGGGGGTAGGCCAATACAAATCTCTTGGGCAATTTGAACAGGCCAGTACGGAATAAAAACCTAATGATTGGAGAACGTTCGACCACTCTTCTTGTAGAGCTCGACGAGTAGAGTACGAATAACCCAAGCTCGAATAGGGTTCGCTGAACAAATAGGGTTTTATAGCCCAAAAACTATTATAATCCAGAAAAAGGTACAGTAATATGGTGCAGCTTTTGGAAAAGAAGGTAGGAGGTCCGAAATTGTACTCTTTCGAACCGCCTCATCGAGCTGAGTCTAAAAAACCAGCTCCCGTCACAGGAGGACGCCTTTGAGCCACGTTATGGCTCCTAGATCATAAACCAGGGTTTAAGCCAATACAAATCTCTTGGGCAATTTGAACAGGCCAGTACGGAATAAAAACCTAATGATTGGAGAACGTTCGACCGCTCTTCTTGTAGAGCTCGACGAGTTGAGTACGAATAACCCAAGATCGAATAGGGTTCGCTGAACAAATCGCGTTTTATAGCCCAAAAACTATTATAGTCCAAAAATAGGGGGTAGGCCAATACAAATCTCTTGGGCAATTTGAACAGGCCAGTACGGAAAAAAAACCTAATGATTGGAGAACGTTCGACCACTCTTCTTGTAGAGCTCGACGAGTAGAGTACGAATAACCCAAGCTCGAATAGGGTTCGCTGAACAAATAGGGTTTTATAGCCCAAAAACTATTATAATCCAGAAAAAGGTACAGTAATATGGTGCAGCTTTTGGAAAAGAAGGTAGGAGGTCCGAAATTGTACTCTTTCGAACCGCCTCATCGAGCTGAGTCTAAAAAACCAGCTCCCGTCACAGGAGGACGCCTTTGAGCCACGTTATGGCTCCTAGATCATAAACCAGGGTTTAAGCCAATACAAATCTCTTGGGCAATTTGAACAGGCCAGTACGGAATAAAAACCTAATGATTGGAGAACGTTCGACCGCTCTTCTTGTAGAGCTCGACGAGTTGAGTACGAATAACCCAAGATCGAATAGGGTTCGCTGAACAAATCGCGTTTTATAGCCCAAAAACTATTATAGTCCAAAAATAGGGGGTAGGCCAATACAAATCTCTTGGGCAATTTGAACAGGCCAGTACGGAATAAAAACCTAATGATTGGAGAACGTTCGACCACTCTTCTTGTAGAGCTCGACGAGTAGAGTACGAATAACCCAAGCTCGAATAGGGTTCGCTGAACAAATAGGGTTTTATAGCCCAAAAACTATTATAATCCAGAAAAAGGTACAGTAATATGGTGCAGCTTTTGGAAAAGAAGGTAGGAGGTCCGAAATTGTACTCTTTCGAACCGCCTCATCGAGCTGAGTCTAAAAAACCAGCTCCCGTCACAGGAGGACGCCTTTGAGCCACGTTATGGCTCCTAGATCATAAACCAGGGTTTAAGCCAATACAAATCTCTTGGGCAATTTGAACAGGCCAGTACGGAATAAAAACCTAATGATTGGAGAACGTTCGACCACTCTTCTTGTAGAGCTCGACGAGTTGAGTACGAATAACCCAAGATCGAATAGGGTTCGCTGAACAAATCGCGTTTTATAGCCCAAAAACTATTATAGTCCAAAAATAGGGGGTAGGCCAATACAAATCTCTTGGGCAATTTGAACAGGCCAGTACGGAATAAAAACCTAATGATTGGAGAACGTTCGACCACTCTTCTTGTAGAGCTCGACGAGAAGAGTACGAATAACCCAAGATCGAATAGGGTTCGCTGAACAAAACGGGTTTTATAGCCCAAAAACTATTATAATCCAGAAATAGGTACAGTAATATGGTGCAGCTTTTGGAAAAAAAGGTAGGAGGTCCGAAATTGTACTCTTTCCAACCGCCTCATCGAGCTGAGTCTAAAAAACCAGCTCCCGTCACAGGAGGACGCCTTTGAGCCACGTTATGGCTCCTAGATCATAAACCAGGGTTTAAGCCAATACAAATCTCTTGGGCAATTTGAACAGGCCAGTACGGAATAAAAACCTAATGATTGGAGAACGTTCGACCACTCTTCTTGTAGAGCTCGACGAGAAGAGTACGAATAACCCAAGATCGAATAGGGTTCGCTGAACAAATCGGGTTTTATAGCCCAAAAACTATTATAATCCAGAAAAAGGTACAGTAATATGGTGCAGCTTTTGGAAAAGAAGGTAGGAGGTCCGAAATTGTACTCTTTCGAACCGCCTCATCGAGCTGAGTCTAAAAAACCAGCTCCCGTCACAGGAGGACGCCTTTGAGCCACGTTATGGCTCCTAGATCATAAACCAGGGTTTAAGCCAATACAAATCTCTTGGGCAATTTGAACAGGCCAGTACGGAATAAAAACCTAATGATTGGAGAACGTTCGACCACTCTTCTTGTAGAGCTCGACGAGAAGAGTACGAATAACCCAAGATCGAATAGGGTTCGCTGAACAAATCGGGTTTTATAGCCCAAAAACTATTATAATCCAGAAAAAGGTACAGTAATATGGTGCAGCTTTTGGAAAAGAAGGTAGGAGGTCCGAAATTGTACTCTTTCGAACCGCCTCATCGAGCTGAGTCTAAAAAACCAGCTCCCGTCACAGGAGGACGCCTTTGAGCCACGTTATGGCTCCTAGATCATAAACCAGGGTTTAAGCCAATACAAATCTCTTGGGCAATTTGAACAGGCCAGTACGGAATAAAAACCTAATGATTGGAGAACGTGCGACCACTCTTCTTGTAGAGCTCGACGAGTAGAGTACGAATAACCCAAGATCGAATAGGGTTCGCTGAACAAAACGGGTTTTATAGCCCAAAAACTATTATAATCCAGAAATAGGTACAGTAATATGGTGCAGCTTTTGGAAAAGAAGGTAGGAGGTCCGAAATTGTACTCTTTCGAACCGCCTCATCGAGCTGAGTCTAAAAAACCAGCTCCCGTCACAGGAGGACGCCTTTGAGCCACGTTATGGCTCCTAGATCATAAACCAGGGTTTAAGCCAATACAAATCTCTTGGGCAATTTGAACAGGCCAGTACGGAATAAAAACCTAATGATTGGAGAACGTTCGACCACTCTTCTTGTAGAGCTCGACGAGTTGAGTACGAATAACCCAAGATCGAATAGGGTTCGCTGAACAAATCGCGTTTTATAGCCCAAAAACTATTATAGTCCAAAAATAGGGGGTAGGCCAATACAAATCTCTTGGGCAATTTGAACAGGCCAGTACGGAATAAAAACCT
The DNA here is from genome assembly GCA_932521035.1 of Oscheius dolichura. Classification (NCBI taxonomy): domain Eukaryota; kingdom Metazoa; phylum Nematoda; class Chromadorea; order Rhabditida; family Rhabditidae; genus Oscheius; species Oscheius dolichura. The sequence continues at coordinate 11,380,876 of OW051492.1, read as the reverse complement.
AATGATTGGAGAACGTTCGACCACTCTTCTTGTAGAGCTCGACGAGTAGAGTACGAATAACCCAAGCTCGAATAGGGTTCGCTGAACAAATAGGGTTTTATAGCCCAAAAACTATTATAATCCAGAAAAAGGTACAGTAATATGGTGCAGCTTTTGGAAAAGAAGGTAGGAGGTCCGAAATTGTACTCTTTCGAACCGCCTCATCGAGCTGAGTCTAAAAAACCAGCTCCCGTCACAGGAGGACGCCTTTGAGCCACGTTATGGCTCCTAGATCATAAACCAGGGTTTAAGCCAATACAAATCTCTTGGGCAATTTGAACAGGCCAGTACGGAATAAAAACCTAATGATTGGAGAACGTTCGACCGCTCTTCTTGTAGAGCTCGACGAGTTGAGTACGAATAACCCAAGATCGAATAGGGTTCGCTGAACAAATCGCGTTTTATAGCCCAAAAACTATTATAGTCCAAAAATAGGGGGTAGGCCAATACAAATCTCTTGGGCAATTTGAACAGGCCAGTACGGAATAAAAACCTAATGATTGGAGAACGTTCGACCACTCTTCTTGTAGAGCTCGACGAGTAGAGTACGAATAACCCAAGCTCGAATAGGGTTCGCTGAACAAATAGGGTTTTATAGCCCAAAAACTATTATAATCCAGAAAAAGGTACAGTAATATGGTGCAGCTTTTGGAAAAGAAGGTAGGAGGTCCGAAATTGTACTCTTTCGAACCGCCTCATCGAGCTGAGTCTAAAAAACCAGCTCCCGTCACAGGAGGACGCCTTTGAGCCACGTTATGGCTCCTAGATCATAAACCAGGGTTTAAGCCAATACAAATCTCTTGGGCAATTTGAACAGGCCAGTACGGAATAAAAACCTAATGATTGGAGAACGTTCGACCACTCTTCTTGTAGAGCTCGACGAGAAGAGTACGAATAACCCAAGATCGAATAGGGTTCGCTGAACAAATCGGGTTTTATAGCCCAAAAACTATTATAATCCAGAAAAAGGTACAGTAATATGGTGCAGCTTTTGGAAAAGAAGGTAGGAGGTCCGAAATTGTACTCTTTCGAACCGCCTCATCGAGCTGAGTCTAAAAAACCAGCTCCTGTCACAGGAGGACGCCTTTGAGCCACGTTATGGCTCCTAGATCATAAACCAGGGTTTAAGCCAATACAAATCTCTTGGGCAATTTGAACAGGCCAGTACGGAATAAAAACCTAATGATTGGAGAACGTTCGACCACTCTTCTTGTAGAGCTCGACGAGAAGAGTACGAATAACCCAAGATCGAATAGGGTTCGCTGAACAAATCGGGTTTTATAGCCCAAAAACTATTATAATCCAGAAAAAGGTACAGTAATATGGTGCAGCTTTTGGAAAAGAAGGTAGGAGGTCCGAAATTGTACTCTTTCGAACCGCCTCATCGAGCTGAGTCTAAAAAACCAGCTCCCGTCACAGGAGGACGCCTTTGAGCCACGTTATGGCTCCTAGATCATAAACCAGGGTTTAAGCCAATACAAATCTCTTGGGCAATTTGAACAGGCCAGTACGGAATAAAAACCTAATGATTGGAGAACGTGCGACCACTCTTCTTGTAGAGCTCGACGAGTAGAGTACGAATAACCCAAGATCGAATAGGGTTCGCTGAACAAAACGGGTTTTATAGCCCAAAAACTATTATAATCCAGAAATAGGTACAGTAATATGGTGCAGCTTTTGGAAAAGAAGGTAGGAGGTCCGAAATTGTACTCTTTCGAACCGCCTCATCGAGCTGAGTCTAAAAAACCAGCTCCCGTCACAGGAGGACGCCTTTGAGCCACGTTATGGCTCCTAGATCATAAACCAGGGTTTAAGCCAATACAAATCTCTTGGGCAATTTGAACAGGCCAGTACGGAATAAAAACCTAATGATTGGAGAACGTTCGACCACTCTTCTTGTAGAGCTCGACGAGTTGAGTACGAATAACCCAAGATCGAATAGGGTTTGCTGAACAAATCGCGTTTTATAGCCCAAAAACTATTATAGTCCAAAAATAGGGGGTAGGCCAATACAAATCTCTTGGGCAATTTGAACAGGCCAGTACGGAATAAAAACCTAATGATTGGAGAACGTTCGACCACTCTTCTTGTAGAGCTCGACGAGTAGAGTACGAATAACCCAAGATCGAATAGGGTTCGCTGAACAAATCGGGTTTTATAGCCCAAAAACTATTATAATCCAGAAATAGGTACAGTAATATGGTGCAGCTTTTGGAAAAGAAGGTAGGAGGTCCGAAATTGTACTCGAGTAGGGTTCGCTGAACAAATCGCGTTTTATAGCCCAAAAACTATTATAGTCCAAAAATAGGGGGTAGGCCAATACAAATCTCTTGGGCAATTTGAACAGGCCAGTACGGAATAAAAACCTAATGATTGGAGAACGTTCGACCACTCTTCTTGTAGAGCTCGACGAGTAGAGTACGAATAACCCAAGCTCGAATAGGGTTCGCTGAACAAATAGGGTTTTATAGCCCAAAAACTATTATAATCCAGAAAAAGGTACAGTAATATGGTGCAGCTTTTGGAAAAGAAGGTAGGAGGTCCGAAATTGTACTCTTTCGAACCGCCTCATCGAGCTGAGTCTAAAAAACCAGCTCCCGTCACAGGAGGACGCCTTTGAGCCACGTTATGGCTCCTAGATCATAAACCAGGGTTTAAGCCAATACAAATCTCTTGGGCAATTTGAACAGGCCAGTACGGAATAAAAACCTAATGATTGGAGAACGTTCGACCACTCTTCTTGTAGAGCTCGACGAGTTGAGTACGAATAACCCAAGATCGAATAGGGTTCGCTGAACAAATCGCGTTTTATAGCCCAAAAACTATTATAGTCCAAAAATAGGGGGTAGGCCAATACAAATCTCTTGGGCAATTTGAACAGGCCAGTACGGAATAAAAACCTAATGATTGGAGAACGTTCGACCACTCTTCTTGTAGAGCTCGACGAGTAGAGTACGAATAACCCAAGCTCGAATAGGGTTCGCTGAACAAATAGGGTTTTATAGCCCAAAAACTACTATAATCCAGAAAAAGGTACAGTAATATGGTGCAGCTTTTGGAAAAGAAGGTAGGAGGTCCGAAATTGTACTCTTTCGAACCGCCTCATCGAGCTGAGTCTAAAAAACCAGCTCCCGTCACAGGAGGACGCCTTTGAGCCACGTTATGGCTCCTAGATCATAAACCAGGGTTTAAGCCAATACAAATCTCTTGGGCAATTTGAACAGGCCAGTACGGAATAAAAACCTAATGATTGGAGAACGTTCGACCACTCCTCTTGTAGAGCTCGACGAGTTGAGTACGAATAACCCAAGATCGAATAGGGTTCGCTGAACAAATCGCGTTTTATAGCCCAAAAACTATTATAGTCCAAAAATAGGGGGTAGGCCAATACAAATCTCTTGGGCAATTTGAACAGGCCAGTACGGAATAAAAACCTAATGATTGGAGAACGTTCGACCACTCTTCTTGTAGAGCTCGACGAGAAGAGTACGAATAACCCAAGATCGAATAGGGTTCGCTGAACAAAACGGGTTTTATAGCCCAAAAACTATTATAATCCAGAAATAGGTACAGTAATATGGTGCAGCTTTTGGAAAAGAAGGTAGGAGGTCCGAAATTGTACTCTTTCGAACCGCCTCATCGAGCTGAGTCTAAAAAACCAGCTCCCGTCACAGGAGGACGCCTTTGAGCCACGTTATGGCTCCTAGATCATAAACCAGGGTTTAAGCCAATACAAATCTCTTGGGCAATTTGAACAGGCCAGTACGGAATAAAAACCTAATGATTGGAGAACGTTCGACCACTCTTCTTGTAGAGCTCGACGAGTTGAGTACGAATAACCCAAGATCGAATAGGGTTCGCTGAACAAATCGCGTTTTATAGCCCAAAAACTATTATAGTCCAAAAATAGGGGGTAGGCCAATACAAATCTCTTGGGCAATTTGAACAGGCCAGTACGGAATAAAAACCTAATGATTGGAGAACGTTCGACCACTCTTCTTGTAGAGCTCGACGAGTAGAGTACGAATAACCCAAGATCGAATAGGGTTCGCTGAACAAATCGGGTTTTATAGCCCAAAAACTATTATAATCCAGAAATAGGTACAGTAATATGGTGCAGCTTTTGGAAAAGAAGGTAGGAGGTCCGAAATTGTACTCGAGTAGGGTTCGCTGAACAAATCGCGTTTTATAGCCCAAAAACTATTATAGTCCAAAAATAGGGGGTAGGCCAATACAAATCTCTTGGGCAATTTGAACAGGCCAGTACGGAATAAAAACCTAATGATTGGAGAACGTTCGACCACTCTTCTTGTAGAGCTCGACGAGAAGAGTACGAATAACCCAAGATCTAATAGGGTTCGCTGAACAAAACGGGTTTTATAGCCCAAAAACTATTATAATCCAGAAATAGGTACAGTAATATGGTGCAGCTTTTGGAAAAGAAGGTAGGAGGTCCGAAATTGTACTCTTTCGAACCGCCTCATCGAGCTGAGTCTAAAAAACCAGCTCCCGTCACAGGAGGACGCCTTTGAGCCACGTTATGGCTCCTAGATCATAAACCAGGGTTTAAGCCAATACAAATCTCTTGGGCAATTTGAACAGGCCAGTACGGAATAAAAACCTAATGATTGGAGAACGTTCGACCACTCTTCTTGTAGAGCTCGACGAGTTGAGTACGAATAACCCAAGATCGAATAGGGTTCGCTGAACAAAACGGGTTTTATAGCCCAAAAACTATTATAATCCAGAAATAGGTACAGTAATATGGTGCAGCTTTTGGAAAAGAAGGTAGGAGGTCCGAAATTGTACTCTTTCGAACCGCCTCATCGAGCTGAGTCTAAAAAACCAGCTCCCGTCACAGGAGGACGCCTTTGAGCCACGTTATGGCTCCTAGATCATAAACCAGGGTTTAAGCCAATACAAATCTCTTGGGCAATTTGAACAGGCCAGTACGGAATAAAAACCTAATGATTGGAGAACGTTCGACCACTCTTCTTGTAGAGCTCGACGAGTTGAGTACGAATAACCCAAGATCGAATAGGGTTCGCTGAACAAATCGCGTTTTATAGCCCAAAAACTATTATAGTCCAAAAATAGGGGGTAGGCCAATACAAATCTCTTGGGCAATTTGAACAGGCCAGTACGGAATAAAAACCTAATGATTGGAGAACGTTCGACCACTCTTCTTGTAGAGCTCGACGAGTAGAGTACGAATAACCCAAGATCGAATAGGGTTCGCTGAACAAATCGGGTTTTATAGCCCAAAAACTATTATAATCCAGAAATAGGTACAGTAATATGGTGCAGCTTTTGGAAAAGAAGGTAGGAGGTCCGAAATTGTACTCGAGTAGGGTTCGCTGAACAAATCGCGTTTTATAGCCCAAAAACTATTATAGTCCAAAAATAGGGGGTAGGCCAATACAAATCTCTTGGGCAATTTGAACAGGCCAGTACGGAATAAAAACCTAATGATTGGAGAACGTTCGACCACTCTTCTTGTAGAGCTCGACGAGTAGAGTACGAATAACCCAAGCTCGAATAGGGTTCGCTGAACAAATAGGGTTTTATAGCCCAAAAACTATTATAATCCAGAAAAAGGTACAGTAATATGGTGCAGCTTTTGGAAAAGAAGGTAGGAGGTCCGAAATTGTACTCTTTCGAACCGCCTCATCGAGCTGAGTCTAAAAAACCAGCTCCCGTCACAGGAGGACGCCTTTGAGCCACGTTATGGCTCCTAGATCATAAACCAGGGTTTAAGCCAATACAAATCTCTTGGGCAATTTGAACAGGCCAGTACGGAATAAAAACCTAATGATTGGAGAACGTTCGACCACTCTTCTTGTAGAGCTCGACGAGTTGAGTACGAATAACCCAAGATCGAATAGGGTTCGCTGAACAAATCGCGTTTTATAGCCCAAAAACTATTATAGTCCAAAAATAGGGGGTAGGCCAATACAAATCTCTTGGGCAATTTGAACAGGCCAGTACGGAATAAAAACCTAATGATTGGAGAACGTTCGACCACTCTTCTTGTAGAGCTCGACGAGTAGAGTACGAATAACCCAAGATCGAATAGGGTTCGCTGAACAAATCGGGTTTTATAGCCCAAAAACTATTATAATCCAGAAATAGGTACAGTAATATGGTGCAGCTTTTGGAAAAGAAGGTAGGAGGTCCGAAATTGTACTCGAGTAGGGTTCGCTGAACAAATCGCGTTTTATAGCCCAAAAACTATTATAGTCCAAAAATAGGGGGTAGGCCAATACAAATCTCTTGGGCAATTTGAACAGGCCAGTACGGAATAAAAACCTAATGATTGGAGAACGTTCGACCACTCTTCTTGTAGAGCTCGACGAGTAGAGTACGAATAACCCAAGCTCGAATAGGGTTCGCTGAACAAATAGGGTTTTATAGCCCAAAAACTATTATAATCCAGAAAAAGGTACAGTAATATGGTGCAGCTTTTGGAAAAGAAGGTAGGAGGTCCGAAATTGTACTCTTTCGAACCGCCTCATCGAGCTGAGTCTAAAAAACCAGCTCCCGTCACAGGAGGACGCCTTTGAGCCACGTTATGGCTCCTAGATCATAAACCAGGGTTTAAGCCAATACAAATCTCTTGGGCAATTTGAACAGGCCAGTACGGAATAAAAACCTAATGATTGGAGAACGTTCGACCACTCTTCTTGTAGAGCTTGACGAGTTGAGTACGAATAACCCAAGATCGAATAGGGTTCGCTGAACAAATCGCGTTTTATAGCCCAAAAACTATTATAGTCCAAAAATAGGGGGTAGGCCAATACAAATCTCTTGGGCAATTTGAACAGGCCAGTACGGAATAAAAACCTAATGATTGGAGAACGTTCGACCACTCTTCTTGTAGAGCTCGACGAGTAGAGTACGAATAACCCAAGATCGAATAGGGTTCGCTGAACAAATCGGGTTTTATAGCCCAAAAACTATTATAATCCAGAAATAGGTACAGTAATATGGTGCAGCTTTTGGAAAAGAAGGTAGGAGGTCCGAAATTGTACTCTTTCGAACCGCCTCATCGAGCTGAGTCTAAAAAACCAGCTCCCGTCACAGGAGGACGCCTTTGAGCCACGTTATGGCTCCTAGATCATAAACCAGGGTTTAAGCCAATACAAATCTCTTGGGCAATTTGAACAGGCCAGTACGGAATAAAAACCTAATGATTGGAGAACGTTCGACCGCTCTTCTTGTAGAGCTCGACGAGTTGAGTACGAATAACCCAAGATCGAATAGGGTTCGCTGAACAAATCGCGTTTTATAGCCCAAAAACTATTATAGTCCAAAAATAGGGGGTAGGCCAATACAAATCTCTTGGGCAATTTGAACAGGCCAGTACGGAATAAAAACCTAATGATTGGAGAACGTTCGACCACTCTTCTTGTAGAGCTCGACGAGTAGAGTACGAATAACCCAAGATCGAATAGGGTTCGCTGAACAAATCGGGTTTTATAGCCCAAAAACTATTATAATCCAGAAATAGGTACAGTAATATGGTGCAGCTTTTGGAAAAGAAGGTAGGAGGTCCGAAATTGTACTCGAGTAGGGTTCGCTGAACAAATCGCGTTTTATAGCCCAAAAACTATTATAGTCCAAAAATAGGGGGTAGGCCAATACAAATCTCTTGGGCAATTTGAACAGGCCAGTACGGAATAAAAACCTAATGATTGGAGAACGTTCGACCACTCTTCTTGTAGAGCTCGACGAGTAGAGTACGAATAACCCAAGCTCGAATAGGGTTCGCTGAACAAATAGGGTTTTATAGCCCAAAAACTATTATAATCCAGAAAAAGGTACAGTAATATGGTGCAGCTTTTGGAAAAGAAGGTAGGAGGTCCGAAATTGTACTCTTTCGAACCGCCTCATCGAGCTGAGTCTAAAAAACCAGCTCCCGTCACAGGAGGACGCCTTTGAGCCACGTTATGGCTCCTAGATCATAAACCAGGGTTTAAGCCAATACAAATCTCTTGGGCAATTTGAACAGGCCAGTACGGAATAAAAACCTAATGATTGGAGAACGTTCGACCACTCTTCTTGTAGAGCTCGACGAGTTGAGTACGAATAACCCAAGATCGAATAGGGTTCGCTGAACAAATCGCGTTTTATAGCCCAAAAACTATTATAGTCCAAAAATAGGGGGTAGGCCAATACAAATCTCTTGGGCAATTTGAACAGGCCAGTACGGAATAAAAACCTAATGATTGGAGAACGTTCGATTACTCTTCTTGTAGAGCTCGACGAGAAGAGTACGAATAACCCAAGATCGAATAGGGTTCGCTGAACAAAACGGGTTTTATAGCCCAAAAACTATTATAATCCAGAAATAGGTACAGTAATATGGTGCAGCTTTTGGAAAAGAAGGTAGGAGGTCCGAAATTGTACTCTTTCGAACCGCCTCATCGAGCTGAGTCTAAAAAACCAGCTCCCGTCACAGGAGGACGCCTTTGAGCCACGTTATGGCTCCTAGATCATAAACCAGGGTTTAAGCCAATACAAATCTCTTGGGCAATTTGAACAGGCCAGTACGGAATAAAAACCTAATGATTGGAGAACGTTCGACCACTCTTCTTGTAGAGCTCGACGAGTTGAGTACGAATAACCCAAGATCGAATAGGGTTCGCTGAACAAATCGCGTTTTATAGCCCAAAAACTATTATAGTCCAAAAATAGGGGGTAGGCCAATACAAATCTCTTGGGCAATTTGAACAGGCCAGTACGGAATAAAAACCTAATGATTGGAGAACGTTCGACCACTCTTCTTGTAGAGCTCGACGAGAAGAGTACGAATAACCCAAGATCGAATAGGGTTCGCTGAACAAAACGGGTTTTATAGCCCAAAAACTATTATAATCCAGAAATAGGTACAGTAATATGGTGCAGCTTTTGGAAAAAAAGGTAGGAGGTCCGAAATTGTACTCTTTCCAACCGCCTCATCGAGCTGAGTCTAAAAAACCAGCTCCCGTCACAGGAGGACGCCTTTGAGCCACGTTATGGCTCCTAGATCATAAACCAGGGTTTAAGCCAATACAAATCTCTTGGGCAATTTGAACAGGCCAGTACGGAATAAAAACCTAATGATTGGAGAACGTTCGACCACTCTTCTTGTAGAGCTCGACGAGAAGAGTACGAATAACCCAAGATCGAATAGGGTTCGCTGAACAAAACGGGTTTTATAGCCCAAAAACTATTATAATCCAGAAATAGGTACAGTAATATGGTGCAGCTTTTGGAAAAGAAGGTAGGAGGTCCGAAATTGTACTCTTTCGAACCGCCTCATCGAGCTGAGTCTAAAAAACCAGCTCCCGTCACAGGAGGACGCCTTTGAGCCACGTTATGGCTCCTAGATCATAAACCAGGGTTTAAGCCAATACAAATCTCTTGGGCAATTTGAACAGGCCAGTACGGAATAAAAACCTAATGATTGGAGAACGTTCGACCACTCTTCTTGTAGAGCTCGACGAGTTGAGTACGAATAACCCAAGATCGAATAGGGTTCGCTGAACAAATCGCGTTTTATAGCCCAAAAACTATTATAGTCCAAAAATAGGGGGTAGGCCAATACAAATCTCTTGGGCAATTTGAACAGGCCAGTACGGAATAAAAACCTAATGATTGGAGAACGTTCGACCACTCTTCTTGTAGAGCTCGACGAGTAGAGTACGAATAACCCAAGCTCGAATAGGGTTCGCTGAACAAATAGGGTTTTATAGCCCAAAAACTATTATAATCCAGAAAAAGGTACAGTAATATGGTGCAGCTTTTGGAAAAGAAGGTAGGAGGTCCGAAATTGTACTCTTTCGAACCGCCTCATCGAGCTGAGTCTAAAAAACCAGCTCCCGTCACAGGAGGACGCCTTTGAGCCACGTTATGGCTCCTAGATCATAAACCAGGGTTTAAGCCAATACAAATCTCTTGGGCAATTTGAACAGGCCAGTACGGAATAAAAACCTAATGATTGGAGAACGTTCGACCACTCTTCTTGTAGAGCTCGACGAGTTGAGTACGAATAACCCAAGATCGAATAGGGTTCGCTGAACAAATCGCGTTTTATAGCCCAAAAACTATTATAGTCCAAAAATAGGGGGTAGGCCAATACAAATCTCTTGGGCAATTTGAACAGGCCAGTACGGAATAAAAACCTAATGATTGGAGAACGTTCGACCACTCTTCTTGTAGAGCTCGACGAGAAGAGTACGAATAACCCAAGATCGACTAGGGTTCGCTGAACAAAACGGGTTTTATAGCCCAAAAACTATTATAATCCAGAAATAGGTACAGTAATATGGTGCAGCTTTTGGAAAAAAAGGTAGGAGGTCCGAAATTGTACTCTTTCGAACCGCCTCATCGAGCTGAGTCTAAAAAACCAGCTCCCGTCACAGGAGGACGCCTTTGAGCCACGTTATGGCTCCTAGATCATAAACCAGGGTTTAAGCCAATACAAATCTCTTGGGCAATTTGAACAGGCCAGTACGGAATAAAAACCTAATGATTGGAGAACGTTCGACCACTCTTCTTGTAGAGCTCGACGAGAAGAGTACGAATAACCCAAGATCGAATAGGGTTCGCTGAACAAATCGGGTTTTATAGCCCAAAAACTATTATAATCCAGAAAAAGGTACAGTAATATGGTGCAGCTTTTGGAAAAGAAGGTAGGAGGTCCGAAATTGTACTCTTTCGAACCGCCTCATCGAGCTGAGTCTAAAAAACCAGCTCCCGTCACAGGAGGACGCCTTTGAGCCACGTTATGGCTCCTAGATCATAAACCAGGGTTTAAGCCAATACAAATCTCTTGGGCAATTTGAACAGGCCAGTACGGAATAAAAACCTAATGATTGGAGAACGTTCGACCACTCTTCTTGTAGAGCTCGACGAGAAGAGTACGAATAACCCAAGATCGAATAGGGTTCGCTGAACAAATCGGGTTTTATAGCCCAAAAACTATTATAGTCCAAAAATAGGGGGTAGGCCAATACAAATCTCTTGGGCAATTTGAACAGGCCAGTACGGAATAAAAACCTAATGATTGGAGAACGTTCGACCACTCTTCTTGTAGAGCTCGACGAGTAGAGTACGAATAACCCAAGCTCGAATAGGGTTCGCTGAACAAATAGGGTTTTATAGCCCAAAAACTATTATAATCCAGAAAAAGGTACAGTAATATGGTGCAGCTTTTGGAAAAGAAGGTAGGAGGTCCGAAATTGTACTCTTTCGAACCGCCTCATCGAGCTGAGTCTAAAAAACCAGCTCCCGTCACAGGAGGACGCCTTTGAGCCACGTTATGGCTCCTAGATCATAAACCAGGGTTTAAGCCAATACAAATCTCTTGGGCAATTTGAACAGGCCAGTACGGAATAAAAACCTAATGATTGGAGAACGTTCGACCACTCTTCTTGTAGAGCTCGACGAGTTGAGTACGAATAACCCAAGATCGAATAGGGTTCGCTGAACAAATCGCGTTTTATAGCCCAAAAACTATTATAGTCCAAAAATAGGGGGTAGGCCAATACAAATCTCTTGGGCAATTTGAACAGGCCAGTACGGAATAAAAACCTAATGATTGGAGAACGTTCGACCACTCTTCTTGTAGAGCTCGACGAGAAGAGTACGAATAACCCAAGATCGACTAGGGTTCGCTGAACAAAACGGGTTTTATAGCCCAAAAACTATTATAATCCAGAAATAGGTACAGTAATATGGTGCAGCTTTTGGAAAAAAAGGTAGGAGGTCCGAAATTGTACTCTTTCGAACCGCCTCATCGAGCTGAGTCTAAAAAACCAGCTCCCGTCACAGGAGGACGCCTTTGAGCCACGTTATGGCTCCTAGATCATAAACCAGGGTTTAAGCCAATACAAATCTCTTGGGCAATTTGAACAGGCCAGTACGGAATAAAAACCTAATGATTGGAGAACGTTCGACCACTCTTCTTGTAGAGCTCGACGAGAAGAGTACGAATAACCCAAGATCGAATAGGGTTCGCTGAACAAATCGGGTTTTATAGCCCAAAAACTATTATAATCCAGAAAAAGGTACAGTAATATGGTGCAGCTTTTGGAAAAGAAGGTAGGAGGTCCGAAATTGTACTCTTTCGAACCGCCTCATCGAGCTGAGTCTAAAAAACCAGCTCCCGTCACAGGAGGACGCCTTTGAGCCACGTTATGGCTCCTAGATCATAAACCAGGGTTTAAGCCAATACAAATCTCTTGGGCAATTTGAACAGGCCAGTACGGAATAAAAACCTAATGATTGGAGAACGTTCGACCACTCTTCTTGTAGAGCTCGACGAGAAGAGTACGAATAACCCAAGATCGAATAGGGTTCGCTGAACAAATCGGGTTTTATAGCCCAAAAACTATTATAATCCAGAAAAAGGTACAGTAATATGGTGCAGCTTTTGGAAAAGAAGGTAGGAGGTCCGAAATTGTACTCTTTCGAACCGCCTCATCGAGCTGAGTCTAAAAAACCAGCTCCCGTCACAGGAGGACGCCTTTGAGCCACGTTATGGCTCCTAGATCATAAACCAGGGTTTAAGCCAATACAAATCTCTTGGGCAATTTGAACAGGCCAGTACGGAATAAAAACCTAATGATTGGAGAACGTTCGACCACTCTTCTTGTAGAGCTCGACGAGAAGAGTACGAATAACCCAAGATCGAATAGGGTTCGCTGAACAAATCGGGTTTTATAGCCCAAAAACTATTATAGTCCAAAAATAGGGGGTAGGCCAATACAAATCTCTTGGGCAATTTGAACAGGCCAGTACGGAATAAAAACCTAATGATTGGAGAACGTTCGACCACTCTTCTTGTAGAGCTCGACGAGTAGAGTACGAATAACCCAAGCTCGAATAGGGTTCGCTGAACAAATAGGGTTTTATAGCCCAAAAACTATTATAATCCAGAAAAAGGTACAGTAATATGGTGCAGCTTTTGGAAAAGAAGGTAGGAGGTCCGAAATTGTACTCTTTCGAACCGCCTCATCGAGCTGAGTCTAAAAAACCAGCTCCCGTCACAGGAGGACGCCTTTGAGCCACGTTATGGCTCCTAGATCATAAACCAGGGTTTAAGCCAATACAAATCTCTTGGGCAATTTGAACAGGCCAGTACGGAATAAAAACCTAATGATTGGAGAACGTTCGACCACTCTTCTTGTAGAGCTCGACGAGAAGAGTACGAATAACCCAAGATCGAATAGGGTTCGCTGAACAAAACGGGTTTTATAGCCCAAAAACTATTATAATCCAGAAATAGGTACAGTAATATGGTGCAGCTTTTGGAAAAAAAGGTAGGAGGTCCGAAATTGTACTCTTTCGAACCGCCTCATCGAGCTGAGTCTAAAAAACCAGCTCCCGTCACAGGAGGACGCCTTTGAGCCACGTTATGGCTCCTAGATCATAAACCAGGGTTTAAGCCAATACAAATCTCTTGGGCAATTTGAACAGGCCAGTACGGAATAAAAACCTAATGATTGGAGAACGTTCGACCACTCTTCTTGTAGAGCTCGACGAGAAGAGTACGAATAACCCAAGATCGAATAGGGTTCGCTGAACAAATCGGGTTTTATAGCCCAAAAACTATTATAATCCAGAAAAAGGTACAGTAATATGGTGCAGCTTTTGGAAAAGAAGGTAGGAGGTCCGAAATTGTACTCTTTCGAACCGCCTCATCGAGCTGAGTCTAAAAAACCAGCTCCCGTCACAGGAGGACGCCTTTGAGCCACGTTATGGCTCCTAGATCATAAACCAGGGTTTAAGCCAATACAAATCTCTTGGGCAATTTGAACAGGCCAGTACGGAATAAAAACCTAATGATTGGAGAACGTTCGACCACTCTTCTTGTAGAGCTCGACGAGTTGAGTACGAATAACCCAAGATCGAATAGGGTTCGCTGAACAAATCGCGTTTTATAGCCCAAAAACTATTATAGTCCAAAAATAGGGGGTAGGCCAATACAAATCTCTTGGGCAATTTGAACAGGCCAGTACGGAATAAAAACCTAATGATTGGAGAACGTTCGACCACTCTTCTTGTAGAGCTCGACGAGAAGAGTACGAATAACCCAAGATCGAATAGGGTTCGCTGAACAAAACGGGTTTTATAGCCCAAAAACTATTATAATCCAGAAATAGGTACAGTAATATGGTGCAGCTTTTGGAAAAAAAGGTAGGAGGTCCGAAATTGTACTCTTTCCAACCGCCTCATCGAGCTGAGTCTAAAAAACCAGCTCCCGTCACAGGAGGACGCCTTTGAGCCACGTTATGGCTCCTAGATCATAAACCAGGGTTTAAGCCAATACAAATCTCTTGGGCAATTTGAACAGGCCAGTACGGAATAAAAACCTAATGATTGGAGAACGTTCGACCACTCTTCTTGTAGAGCTCGACGAGAAGAGTACGAATAACCCAAGATCGAATAGGGTTCGCTGAACAAAACGGGTTTTATAGCCCAAAAACTATTATAATCCAGAAATAGGTACAGTAATATGGTGCAGCTTTTGGAAAAAAAGGTAGGAGGTCCGAAATTGTACTCTTTCCAACCGCCTCATCGAGCTGAGTCTAAAAAACCAGCTCCCGTCACAGGAGGACGCCTTTGAGCCACGTTATGGCTCCTAGATCATAAACCAGGGTTTAAGCCAATACAAATCTCTTGGGCAATTTGAACAGGCCAGTACGGAATAAAAACCTAATGATTGGAGAACGTTCGACCACTCTTCTTGTAGAGCTCGACGAGAAGAGTACGAATAACCCAAGATCGAATAGGGTTCGCTGAACAAAACGGGTTTTATAGCCCAAAAACTATTATAATCCAGAAATAGGTACAGTAATATGGTGCAGCTTTTGGAAAAGAAGGTAGGAGGTCCGAAATTGTACTCTTTCGAACCGCCTCATCGAGCTGAGTCTAAAAAACCAGCTCCCGTCACAGGAGGACGCCTTTGAGCCACGTTATGGCTCCTAGATCATAAACCAGGGTTTAAGCCAATACAAATCTCTTGGGCAATTTGAACAGGCCAGTACGGAATAAAAACCTAATGATTGGAGAACGTTCGACCACTCTTCTTGTAGAGCTCGACGAGTTGAGTACGAATAACCCAAGATCGAATAGGGTTCGCTGAACAAATCGCGTTTTATAGCCCAAAAACTATTATAGTCCAAAAATAGGGGGTAGGCCAATACAAATCTCTTGGGCAATTTGAACAGGCCAGTACGGAATAAAAACCTAATGATTGGAGAACGTTCGACCACTCTTCTTGTAGAGCTCGACGAGTAGAGTACGAATAACCCAAGCTCGAATAGGGTTCGCTGAACAAATAGGGTTTTATAGCCCAAAAACTATTATAATCCAGAAAAAGGTACAGTAATATGGTGCAGCTTTTGGAAAAGAAGGTAGGAGGTCCGAAATTGTACTCTTTCGAACCGCCTCATCGAGCTGAGTCTAAAAAACCAGCTCCCGTCACAGGAGGACGCCTTTGAGCCACGTTATGGCTCCTAGATCATAAACCAGGGTTTAAGCCAATACAAATCTCTTGGGCAATTTGAACAGGCCAGTACGGAATAAAAACCTAATGATTGGAGAACGTTCGACCACTCTTCTTGTAGAGCTCGACGAGTTGAGTACGAATAACCCAAGATCGAATAGGGTTCGCTGAACAAATCGCGTTTTATAGCCCAAAAACTATTATAGTCCAAAAATAGGGGGTAGGCCAATACAAATCTCTTGGGCAATTTGAACAGGCCAGTACGGAATAAAAACCTAATGATTGGAGAACGTTCGACCACTCTTCTTGTAGAGCTCGACGAGAAGAGTACGAATAACCCAAGATCGAATAGGGTTCGCTGAACAAAACGGGTTTTATAGCCCAAAAACTATTATAATCCAGAAATAGGTACAGTAATATGGTGCAGCTTTTGGAAAAAAAGGTAGGAGGTCCGAAATTGTACTCTTTCCAACCGCCTCATCGAGCTGAGTCTAAAAAACCAGCTCCCGTCACAGGAGGACGCCTTTGAGCCACGTTATGGCTCCTAGATCATAAACCAGGGTTTAAGCCAATACAAATCTCTTGGGCAATTTGAACAGGCCAGTACGGAATAAAAACCTAATGATTGGAGAACGTTCGACCACTCTTCTTGTAGAGCTCGACGAGAAGAGTACGAATAACCCAAGATCGAATAGGGTTCGCTGAACAAAACGGGTTTTATAGCCCAAAAACTATTATAATCCAGAAATAGGTACAGTAATATGGTGCAGCTTTTGGAAAAGAAGGTAGGAGGTCCGAAATTGTACTCTTTCGAACCGCCTCATCGAGCTGAGTCTAAAAAACCAGCTCCCGTCACAGGAGGACGCCTTTGAGCCACGTTATGGCTCCTAGATCATAAACCAGGGTTTAAGCCAATACAAATCTCTTGGGCAATTTGAACAGGCCAGTACGGAATAAAAACCTAATGATTGGAGAACGTTCGACCACTCTTCTTGTAGAGCTCGACGAGAAGAGTACGAATAACCCAAGATCGAATAGGGTTCGCTGAACAAATCGCGTTTTATAGCCCAAAAACTATTATAGTCCAAAAATAGGGGGTAGGCCAATACAAATCTCTTGGGCAATTTGAACAGGCCAGTACGGAATAAAAACCTAATGATTGGAGAACGTTCGACCACTCTTCTTGTAGAGCTCGACGAGAAGAGTACGAATAACCCAAGATCGAATAGGGTTCGCTGAACAAAACGGGTTTTATAGCCCAAAAACTATTATAATCCAGAAATAGGTACAGTAATATGGTGCAGCTTTTGGAAAAAAAGGTAGGAGGTCCGAAATTGTACTCTTTCCAACCGCCTCATCGAGCTGAGTCTAAAAAACCAGCTCCCGTCACAGGAGGACGCCTTTGAGCCACGTTATGGCTCCTAGATCATAAACCAGGGTTTAAGCCAATACAAATCTCTTGGGCAATTTGAACAGGCCAGTACGGAATAAAAACCTAATGATTGGAGAACGTTCGACCACTCTTCTTGTAGAGCTCGACGAGAAGAGTACGAATAACCCAAGATCGAATAGGGTTCGCTGAACAAATCGGGTTTTATAGCCCAAAAACTATTATAATCCAGAAAAAGGTACAGTAATATGGTGCAGCTTTTGGAAAAGAAGGTAGGAGGTCCGAAATTGTACTCTTTCGAACCGCCTCATCGAGCTGAGTCTAAAAAACCAGCTACCGTCACAGGAGGACGCCTTTGAGCCACGTTATGGCTCCTAGATCATAAACCAGGGTTTAAGCCAATACAAATCTCTTGGGCAATTTGAACAGGCCAGTACGGAATAAAAACCTAATGATTGGAGAACGTGCGACCACTCTTCTTGTAGAGCTCGACGAGTAGAGTACGAATAACTCAAGATCGAATAGGGTTCGCTGAACAAAACGGGTTTTATAGCCCAAAAACTATTATAATCCAGAAATAGGTACAGTAATATGGTGCAGCTTTTGGAAAAGAAGGTAGGAGGTCCGAAATTGTACTCTTTCCAACCGCCTCATCGAGCTGAGTCTAAAAAACCAGCTCCCGTCACAGGAGGACGCCTTTGAGCCACGTTATGGCTCCTAGATCATAAACCAGGGTTTAAGCCAATACCAATCTCTTGGGCAATTTGAACAGGCCAGTACGGAATAAAAACCTAATGATTGGAGAACGTTCGACCACTCTTCTTGTAGAGCTCGACGAGAAGAGTACGAATAACCCAAGATCGAATAGGGTTCGCTGAACAAATCGGGTTTTATAGCCCAAAAACTATTATAATCCAGAAAAAGGTACAGTAATATGGTGCAGCTTTTGGAAAAGAAGGTAGGAGGTCCGAAATTGTACTCTTTCGAACCGCCTCATCGAGCTGAGTCTAAAAAACCAGCTACCGTCACAGGAGGACGCCTTTGAGCCACGTTATGGCTCCTAGATCATAAACCAGGGTTTAAGCCAATACAAATCTCTTGGGCAATTTGAACAGGCCAGTACGGAATAAAAACCTAATGATTGGAGAACGTGCGACCACTCTTCTTGTAGAGCTCGACGAGTAGAGTACGAATAACTCAAGATCGAATAGGGTTCGCTGAACAAAACGGGTTTTATAGCCCAAAAACTATTATAATCCAGAAATAGGTACAGTAATATGGTGCAGCTTTTGGAAAAGAAGGTAGGAGGTCCGAAATTGTACTCTTTCCAACCGCCTCATCGAGCTGAGTCTAAAAAACCAGCTCCCGTCACAGGAGGACGCCTTTGAGCCACGTTATGGCTCCTAGATCATAAACCAGGGTTTAAGCCAATACAAATCTCTTGGGCAATTTGAACAGGCCAGTACGGAATAAAAACCTAATGATTGGAGAACGTTCGACCACTCTTCTTGTAGAGCTCGACGAGAAGAGTACGAATAACCCAAGATCGAATAGGGTTCGCTGATCAAATCGGGTTTTATAGCCCAAAAACTATTATAATCCAGAAAAAGGTACAGTAATATGGTGCAGCTTTTGGAAAAGAAGGTAGGAGGTCCGAAATTGTACTCTTTCGAACCGCCTCATCGAGCTGAGTCTAAAAAACCAGCTCCCGTCACAGGAGGACGCCTTTGAGCCACGTTATGGCTCCTAGATCATAAACCAGGGTTTAAGCCAATACAAATCTCTTGGGCAATTTGAACAGGCCAGTACGGAATAAAAACCTAATGATTGGAGAACGTGCGACCACTCTTCTTGTAGAGCTCGACGAGTAGAGTACGAATAACCCAAGATCGAATAGGGTTCGCTGAACAAAACGGGTTTTATAGCCCAAAAACTATTATAATCCAGAAATAGGTACAGTAATATGGTGCAGCTTTTGGAAAAGAAGGTAGGAGGTCCGAAATTGTACTCTTTCGAACCGCCTCATCGAGCTGAGTCTAAAAAACCAGCTCCCGTCACAGGAGGACGCCTTTGAGCCACGTTATGGCTCCTAGATCATAAACCAGGGTTTAAGCCAATACAAATCTCTTGGGCAATTTGAACAGGCCAGTACGGAATAAAAACCTAATGATTGGAGAACGTTCGACCACTCTTCTTGTAGAGCTCGACGAGTTGAGTACGAATAACCCAAGATCGAATAGGGTTCGCTGAACAAATCGCGTTTTATAGCCCAAAAACTATTATAGTCCAAAAATAGGGGGTAGGCCAATACAAATCTCTTGGGCAATTTGAACAGGCCAGTACGGAATAAAAACCTAATGATTGGAGAACGTTCGACCACTCTTCTTGTAGAGCTCGACGAGTAGAGTACGAATAACCCAAGCTCGAATAGGGTTCGCTGAACAAATAGGGTTTTATAGCCCAAAAACTATTATAATCCAGAAAAAGGTACAGTAATATGGTGCAGCTTTTGGAAAAGAAGGTAGGAGGTCCGAAATTGTACTCTTTCGAACCGCCTCATCGAGCTGAGTCTAAAAAACCAGCTCCCGTCACAGGAGGACGCCTTTGAGCCACGTTATGGCTCCTAGATCATAAACCAGGGTTTAAGCCAATACAAATCTCTTGGGCAATTTGAACAGGCCAGTACGGAATAAAAACCTAATGATTGGAGAACGTTCGACCACTCTTCTTGTAGAGCTCGACGAGTAGAGTACGAATAACCCAAGATCGAATAGGGTTCGCTGAACAAAACGGGTTTTATAGCCCAAAAACTATTATAATCCAGAAATAGGTACAGTAATATGGTGCAGCTTTTGGAAAAGAAGGTAGGAGGTCCGAAATTGTACTCTTTCGAACCGCCTCATCGAGCTGAGTCTAAAAAACCAGCTCCCGTCACAGGAGGACGCCTTTGAGCCACGTTATGGCTCCTAGATCATAAACCAGGGTTTAAGCCAATACAAATCTCTTGGGCAATTTGAACAGGCCAGTACGGAATAAAAACCTAATGATCGGAGAACGTTCGACCACTCTTCTTGTAGAGCTCGACGAGTAGAGTACGAATAACCCAAGATCGAATAGGGTTCGCTGAACAAATCGCGTTTTATAGCCCAAAAACTATTATAGTCCAAAAATAGGGGGTAGGCCAATACAAATCTCTTGGGCAATTTGAACAGGCCAGTACGGAATAAAAACCTAATGATTGGAGAACGTTCGACCACTCTTCTTGTAGAGCTCGACGAGAAGAGTACGAATAACCCAAGATCGAATAGGGTTCGCTGAACAAAACGGGTTTTATAGCCCAAAAACTATTATAATCCAGAAATAGGTACAGTAATATGGTGCAGCTTTTGGAAACAAAGGTAGGAGGTCCGAAATTGTACTCTTTCGAACCGCCTCATCGAGCTGAGTCTAAAAAACCAGCTCCCGTCACAGGAGGACGCCTTTGAGCCACGTTATGGCTCCTAGATCATAAACCAGGGTTTAAGCCAATACAAATCTCTTGGGCAATTTGAACAGGCCAGTACGGAATAAAAACCTAATGATTGGAGAACGTTCGACCACTCTTCTTGTAGAGCTCGACGAGTAGAGTACGAATAACCCAAGATCGAATAGGGTTCGCTGAACAAAACGGGTTTTATAGCCCAAAAACTATTATAATCCAGAAATAGGTACAGTAATATGGTGCAGCTTTTGGAAAAAAAGGTAGGAGGTCCGAAATTGTACTCTTTCCAACCGCCTCATCGAGCTGAGTCTAAAAAACCAGCTCCCGTCACAGGAGGACGCCTTTGAGCCACGTTATGGCTCCTAGATCATAAACCAGGGTTTAAGCCAATACAAATCTCTTGGGCAATTTGAACAGGCCAGTACGGAATAAAAACCTAATGATTGGAGAACGTTCGACCACTCTTCTTGTAGAGCTCGACGAGAAGAGTACGAATAACCCAAGATCGAATAGGGTTCGCTGAACAAATCGCGTTTTATAGCCCAAAAACTATTATAGTCCAAAAATAGGGGGTAGGCCAATACAAATCTCTTGGGCAATTTGAACAGGCCAGTACGGAATAAAAACCTAATGATTGGAGAACGTTCGACCACTCTTCTTGTAGAGCTCGACGAGAAGAGTACGAATAACCCAAGATCGAATAGGGTTCGCTGAACAAAACGGGTTTTATAGCCCAAAAACTATTATAATCCAGAAATAGGTACAGTAATATGGTGCAGCTTTTGGAAAAAAAGGTAGGAGGTCCGAAATTGTACTCTTTCCAACCGCCTCATCGAGCTGAGTCTAAAAAACCAGCTCCCGTCACAGGAGGACGCCTTTGAGCCACGTTATGGCTCCTAGATCATAAACCAGGGTTTAAGCCAATACAAATCTCTTGGGCAATTTGAACAGGCCAGTACGGAATAAAAACCTAATGATTGGAGAACGTTCGACCACTCTTCTTGTAGAGCTCGACGAGAAGAGTACGAATAACCCAAGATCGAATAGGGTTCGCTGAACAAATCGGGTTTTATAGCCCAAAAACTATTATAATCCAGAAAAAGGTACAGTAATATGGTGCAGCTTTTGGAAAAGAAGGTAGGAGGTCCGAAATTGTACTCTTTCGAACCGCCTCATCGAGCTGAGTCTAAAAAACCAGCTACCGTCACAGGAGGACGCCTTTGAGCCACGTTATGGCTCCTAGATCATAAACCAGGGTTTAAGCCAATACAAATCTCTTGGGCAATTTGAACAGGCCAGTACGGAATAAAAACCTAATGATTGGAGAACGTGCGACCACTCTTCTTGTAGAGCTCGACGAGTAGAGTACGAATAACCCAAGATCGAATAGGGTTCGCTGAACAAAACGGGTTTTATAGCCCAAAAACTATTATAATCCAGAAATAGGTACAGTAATATGGTGCAGCTTTTGGAAAAGAAGGTAGGAGGTCCGAAATTGTACTCTTTCGAACCGCCTCATCGAGCTGAGTCTAAAAAACCAGCTCCCGTCACAGGAGGACGCCTTTGAGCCACGTTATGGCTCCTAGATCATAAACCAGGGTTTAAGCCAATACAAATCTCTTGGGCAATTTGAACAGGCCAGTACGGAATAAAAACCTAATGATCGGAGAACGTTCGACCACTCTTCTTGTAGAGCTCGACGAGTAGAGTACGAATAACCCAAGATCGAATAGGGTTCGCTGAACAAATCGCGTTTTATAGCCCAAAAACTATTATAGTCCAAAAATAGGGGGTAGGCCAATACAAATCTCTTGGGCAATTTGAACAGGCCAGTACGGAATAAAAACCTAATGATTGGAGAACGTTCGACCACTCTTCTTGTAGAGCTCGACGAGAAGAGTACGAATAACCCAAGATCGAATAGGGTTCGCTGAACAAAACGGGTTTTATAGCCCAAAAACTATTATAATCCAGAAATAGGTACAGTAATATGGTGCAGCTTTTGGAAACAAAGGTAGGAGGTCCGAAATTGTACTCTTTCGAACCGCCTCATCGAGCTGAGTCTAAAAAACCAGCTCCCGTCACAGGAGGACGCCTTTGAGCCACGTTATGGCTCCTAGATCATAAACCAGGGTTTAAGCCAATACAAATCTCTTGGGCAATTTGAACAGGCCAGTACGGAATAAAAACCTAATGATTGGAGAACGTTCGACCACTCTTCTTGTAGAGCTCGACGAGTAGAGTACGAATAACCCAAGATCGAATAGGGTTCGCTGAACAAAACGGGTTTTATAGCCCAAAAACTATTATAATCCAGAAATAGGTACAGTAATATGGTGCAGCTTTTGGAAAAAAAGGTAGGAGGTCCGAAATTGTACTCTTTCCAACCGCCTCATCGAGCTGAGTCTAAAAAACCAGCTCCCGTCACAGGAGGACGCCTTTGAGCCACGTTATGGCTCCTAGATCATAAACCAGGGTTTAAGCCAATACAAATCTCTTGGGCAATTTGAACAGGCCAGTACGGAATAAAAACCTAATGATTGGAGAACGTTCGACCACTCTTCTTGTAGAGCTCGACGAGAAGAGTACGAATAACCCAAGATCGAATAGGGTTCGCTGAACAAATCGCGTTTTATAGCCCAAAAACTATTATAGTCCAAAAATAGGGGGTAGGCCAATACAAATCTCTTGGGCAATTTGAACAGGCCAGTACGGAATAAAAACCTAATGATTGGAGAACGTTCGACCACTCTTCTTGTAGAGCTCGACGAGAAGAGTACGAATAACCCAAGATCGAATAGGGTTCGCTGAACAAAACGGGTTTTATAGCCCAAAAACTATTATAATCCAGAAATAGGTACAGTAATATGGTGCAGCTTTTGGAAAAAAAGGTAGGAGGTCCGAAATTGTACTCTTTCCAACCGCCTCATCGAGCTGAGTCTAAAAAACCAGCTCCCGTCACAGGAGGACGCCTTTGAGCCACGTTATGGCTCCTAGATCATAAACCAGGGTTTAAGCCAATACAAATCTCTTGGGCAATTTGAACAGGCCAGTACGGAATAAAAACCTAATGATTGGAGAACGTTCGACCACTCTTCTTGTAGAGCTCGACGAGAAGAGTACGAATAACCCAAGATCGAATAGGGTTCGCTGAACAAATCGGGTTTTATAGCCCAAAAACTATTATAATCCAGAAAAAGGTACAGTAATATGGTGCAGCTTTTGGAAAAGAAGGTAGGAGGTCCGAAATTGTACTCTTTCGAACCGCCTCATCGAGCTGAGTCTAAAAAACCAGCTACCGTCACAGGAGGACGCCTTTGAGCCACGTTATGGCTCCTAGATCATAAACCAGGGTTTAAGCCAATACAAATCTCTTGGGCAATTTGAACAGGCCAGTACGGAATAAAAACCTAATGATTGGAGAACGTGCGACCACTCTTCTTGTAGAGCTCGACGAGTAGAGTACGAATAACCCAAGATCGAATAGGGTTCGCTGAACAAAACGGGTTTTATAGCCCAAAAACTATTATAATCCAGAAATAGGTACAGTAATATGGTGCAGCTTTTGGAAAAGAAGGTAGGAGGTCCGAAATTGTACTCTTTCCAACCGCCTCATCGAGCTGAGTCTAAAAAACCAGCTCCCGTCACAGGAGGACGCCTTTGAGCCACGTTATGGCTCCTAGATCATAAACCAGGGTTTAAGCCAATACAAATCTCTTGGGCAATTTGAACAGGCCAGTACGGAATAAAAACCTAATGATTGGAGAACGTTCGACCACTCTTCTTGTAGAGCTCGACGAGAAGAGTACGAATAACCCAAGATCGAATAGGGTTCGCTGATCAAATCGGGTTTTATAGCCCAAAAACTATTATAATCCAGAAAAAGGTACAGTAATATGGTGCAGCTTTTGGAAAAGAAGGTAGGAGGTCCGAAATTGTACTCTTTCGAACCGCCTCATCGAGCTGAGTCTAAAAAACCAGCTCCCGTCACAGGAGGACGCCTTTGAGCCACGTTATGGCTCCTAGATCATAAACCAGGGTTTAAGCCAATACAAATCTCTTGGGCAATTTGAACAGGCCAGTACGGAATAAAAACCTAATGATTGGAGAACGTGCGACCACTCTTCTTGTAGAGCTCGACGAGTAGAGTACGAATAACCCAAGATCGAATAGGGTTCGCTGAACAAAACGGGTTTTATAGCCCAAAAACTATTATAATCCAGAAATAGGTACAGTAATATGGTGCAGCTTTTGGAAAAGAAGGTAGGAGGTCCGAAATTGTACTCTTTCGAACCGCCTCATCGAGCTGAGTCTAAAAAACCAGCTCCCGTCACAGGAGGACGCCTTTGAGCCACGTTATGGCTCCTAGATCATAAACCAGGGTTTAAGCCAATACAAATCTCTTGGGCAATTTGAACAGGCCAGTACGGAATAAAAACCTAATGATTGGAGAACGTTCGACCACTCTTCTTGTAGAGCTCGACGAGTTGAGTACGAATAACCCAAGATCGAATAGGGTTCGCTGAACAAATCGCGTTTTATAGCCCAAAAACTATTATAGTCCAAAAATAGGGGGTAGGCCAATACAAATCTCTTGGGCAATTTGAACAGGCCAGTACGGAATAAAAACCTAATGATTGGAGAACGTTCGACCACTCTTCTTGTAGAGCTCGACGAGTAGAGTACGAATAACCCAAGCTCGAATAGGGTTCGCTGAACAAATAGGGTTTTATAGCCCAAAAACTATTATAATCCAGAAAAAGGTACAGTAATATGGTGCAGCTTTTGGAAAAGAAGGTAGGAGGTCCGAAATTGTACTCTTTCGAACCGCCTCATCGAGCTGAGTCTAAAAAACCAGCTCCCGTCACAGGAGGACGCCTTTGAGCCACGTTATGGCTCCTAGATCATAAACCAGGGTTTAAGCCAATACAAATCTCTTGGGCAATTTGAACAGGCCAGTACGGAATAAAAACCTAATGATTGGAGAACGTTCGACCACTCTTCTTGTAGAGCTCGACGAGTTGAGTACGAATAACCCAAGATCGAATAGGGTTCGCTGAACAAATCGCGTTTTATAGCCCAAAAACTATTATAGTCCAAAAATAGGGGGTAGGCCAATACAAATCTCTTGGGCAATTTGAACAGGCCAGTACGGAATAAAAACCTAATGATTGGAGAACGTTCGACCACTCTTCTTGTAGAGCTCGACGAGTAGAGTACGAATAACCCAAGCTCGAATAGGGTTCGCTGAACAAATAGGGTTTTATAGCCCAAAAACTATTATAATCCAGAAAAAGGTACAGTAATATGGTGCAGCTTTTGGAAAAGAAGGTAGGAGGTCCGAAATTGTACTCTTTCGAACCGCCTCATCGAGCTGAGTCTAAAAAACCAGCTCCCGTCACAGGAGGACGCCTTTGAGCCACGTTATGGCTCCTAGATCATAAACCAGGGTTTAAGCCAATACAAATCTCTTGGGCAATTTGAACAGGCCAGTACGGAATAAAAACCTAATGATTGGAGAACGTTCGACCACTCTTCTTGTAGAGCTCGACGAGTAGAGTACGAATAACCCAGGATCGAATAGGGTTCGCTGAACAAAACGGGTTTTATAGCCCAAAAACTATTATAATCCAGAAATAGGTACAGTAATATGGTGCAGCTTTTGGAAAAGAAGGTAGGAGGTCCGAAATTGTACTCTTTCGAACCGCCTCATCGAGCTGAGTCTAAAAAACCAGCTCCCGTCACAGGAGGACGCCTTTGAGCCACGTTATGGCTCCTAGATCATAAACCAGGGTTTAAGCCAATACAAATCTCTTGGGCAATTTGAACAGGCCAGTACGGAATAAAAACCTAATGATTGGAGAACGTTCGACCGCTCTTCTTGTAGAGCTCGACGAGAAGAGTACGAATAACCCAAGATCGAATAGGGTTCGCTGAACAAATCGGGTTTTATAGCCCAAAAACTATTATAATCCAGAAATAGGTACAGTAATATGGTGCAGCTTTTGGAAAAGAAGGTAGGAGGTCCGAAATTGTACTCTTTCGAACCGCCTCATCGAGCTGAGTCTAAAAAACCAGCTCCCGTCACAGGAGGACGCCTTTGAGCCACGTTATGGCTCCTAGATCATAAACCAGGGTTTAAGCCAATACAAATCTCTTGGGCAATTTGAACAGGCCAGTACGGAATAAAAACCTAATGATTGGAGAACGTTCGACCACTCTTCTTGTAGAGCTCGACGAGTAGAGTACGAATAACCCAAGATCGAATAGGGTTCGCTGAACAAAACGGGTTTTATAGCCCAAAAACTATTATAATCCAGAAATAGGTACAGTAATATGGTGCAGCTTTTGGAAAAGAAGGTAGGAGGTCCGAAATTGTACTCTTTCGAACCGCCTCATCGAGCTGAGTCTAAAAAACCAGCTCCCGTCACAGGAGGACGCCTTTGAGCCACGTTATGGCTCCTAGATCATAAACCAGGGTTTAAGCCAATACAAATCTCTTGGGCAATTTGAACAGGCCAGTACGGAATAAAAACCTAATGATTGGAGAACGTTCGACCACTCTTCTTGTAGAGCTCGACGAGTAGAGTACGAATAACCCAAGATCGAATAGGGTTCGCTGAACAAAACGGGTTTTATAGCCCAAAAACTATTATAATCCAGAAAAAGGTACAGTAATATGGTGCAGCTTTTGGAAAAGAAGGTAGGAGGTCCGAAATTGTACTCTTTCGAACCGCCTCATCGAGCT
Organism: Oscheius dolichura; assembly: GCA_932521035.1. Lineage (NCBI taxonomy): Eukaryota > Metazoa > Nematoda > Chromadorea > Rhabditida > Rhabditidae > Oscheius > Oscheius dolichura. Next base: position 11,353,722 of record OW051492.1, on the reverse strand, counting down.
GAGTCTAAAAAACCAGCTACCGTCACAGGAGGACGCCTTTGAGCCACGTTATGGCTCCTAGATCATAAACCAGGGTTTAAGCCAATACAAATCTCTTGGGCAATTTGAACAGGCCAGTACGGAATAAAAACCTAATGATTGGAGAACGTGCGACCACTCTTCTTGTAGAGCTCAACGAGTAGAGTACGAATAACCCAAGATCGAATAGGGTTCGCTGAACAAAACGGGTTTTATAGCCCAAAAACTATTATAATCCAGAAAAAGGTACAGTAATATGGTGCAGCTTTTGGAAAAGAAGGTAGGAGGTCCGAAATTGTACTCTTTCGAACCGCCTCATCGAGCTGAGTCTAAAAAACCAGCTACCGTCACAGGAGGACGCCTTTGAGCCACGTTATGGCTCCTAGATCATAAACCAGGGTTTAAGCCAATACAAATCTCTTGGGCAATTTGAACAGGCCAGTACGGAATAAAAACCTAATGATTGGAGAACGTGCGACCACTCTTCTTGTAGAGCTCGACGAGTAGAGTACGAATAACCCAAGATCGAATAGGGTTCGCTGAACAAAACGGGTTTTATAGCCCAAAAACTATTATAATCCAGAAATAGGGGGTAGGCCAATACAAATCTCTTGGGCAATTTGAACAGGCCAGTACGGAATAAAAACCTAATGATTGGAGAACGTTCGACCACTCTTCTTGTAGAGCTCGACGAGAAGAGTACGAATAACCCAAGATCGAATAGGGTTCGCTGAACAAAACGGGTTTTATAGCCCAAAAACTATTATAATCCAGAAATAGGTACAGTAATATGGTGCAGCTTTTGGAAACAAAGGTAGGAGGTCCGAAATTGTACTCTTTCGAACCGCCTCATCGAGCTGAGTCTAAAAAACCAGCTCCCGTCACAGGAGGACGCCTTTGAGCCACGTTATGGCTCCTAGATCATAAACCAGGGTTTAAGCCAATACAAATCTCTTGGGCAATTTGAACAGGCCAGTACGGAATAAAAACCTAATGATTGGAGAACGTTCGACCACTCTTCTTGTAGAGCTCGACGAGTAGAGTACGAATAACCCAAGATCGAATAGGGTTCGCTGAACAAAACGGGTTTTATAGCCCAAAAACTATTATAATCCAGAAATAGGTACAGTAATATGGTGCAGCTTTTGGAAAAGAAGGTAGGAGGTCCGAAATTGTACTCTTTCGAACCGCCTCATCGAGCTGAGTCTAAAAAACCAGCTCCCGTCACAGGAGGACGCCTTTGAGCCACGTTATGGCTCCTAGATCATAAACCAGGGTTTAAGCCAATACAAATCTCTTGGGCAATTTGAACAGGCCAGTACGGAATAAAAACCTAATGATTGGAGAACGTTCGACCACTCTTCTTGTAGAGCTCGACGAGTAGAGTACGAATAACCCAAGATCAAATAGGGTTCGCTGAACAAAACGGGTTTAATAGCCCAAAAACTATTATAATCCAGAAATAGGTACAGTAATATGGTGCAGCTTTTGGAAAAGAAGGTAGGAGGTCCGAAATTGTACTCTTTCGAACCGCCTCATCGAGCTGAGTCTAAAAAACCAGCTCCCGTCACAGGAGGACGCCTTTGAGCCACGTTATGGCTCCTAGATCATAAACCAGGGTTTAAGCCAATACAAATCTCTTGGGCAATTTGAACAGGCCAGTACGGAATAAAAACCTAATGATTGGAGAACGTTCGACCACTCTTCTTGTAGAGCTCGACGAGAAGAGTACGAATAACCCAAGATCGAACAGGGTTCGCTGAACAAATCGGGTTTTATAGCCCAAAAACTATTATAATCCAGAAATAGGTACAGTAATATGGTGCAGCTTTTGGAAAAGAAGGTAGGAGGTCCGAAATTGTACTCTTTCGAACCGCCTCATCGAGCTGAGTCTAAAAAACCAGCTCCCGTCACAGGAGGACGCCTTTGAGCCACGTTATGGCTCCTAGATCATAAACCAGGGTTTAAGCCAATACAAATCTCTTGGGCAATTTGAACAGGCCAGTACGGAATAAAAACCTAATGATTGGAGAACGTTCGACCACTCTTCTTGTAGAGCTCGACGAGTAGAGTACGAATAACCCAAGATCGAATAGGGTTCGCTGAACAAAACGGGTTTTATAGCCCAAAAACTATTATAATCCAGAAATAGGTACAGTAATATGGTGCAGCTTTTGGAAAAGAAGGTAGGAGGTCCGAAATTGTACTCTTTCGAACCGCCTCATCGAGCTGAGTCTAAAAAACCAGCTCCCGTCACAGGAGGACGCCTTTGAGCCACGTTATGGCTCCTAGATCATAAACCAGGGTTTAAGCCAATACAAATCTCTTGGGCAATTTGAACAGGCCAGTACGGAATAAAAACCTAATGATTGGAGAACGTTCGACCACTCTTCTTGTAGAGCTCGACGAGAAGAGTACGAATAACCCAAGATCGAATAGGGTTCGCTGAACAAATCGGGTTTTATAGCCCAAAAACTATTATAATCCAGAAATAGGTACAGTAATATGGTGCAGCTTTTGGAAAAGAAGGTAGGAGGTCCGAAATTGTACTCTTTCGAACCGCCTCATCGAGCTGAGTCTAAAAAACCAGCTCCCGTCACAGGAGGACGCCTTTGAGCCACGTTATGGCTCCTAGATCATAAACCAGGGTTTAAGCCAATACAAATCTCTTGGGCAATTTGAACAGGCCAGTACGGAATAAAAACCTAATGATTGGAGAACGTTCGACCACTCTTCTTGTAGAGCTCGACGAGAAGAGTACGAATAACCCAAGATCGAATAGGGTTCGCTGAACAAATCGGGTTTTATAGCCCAAAAACTATTATAATCCAGAAATAGGTACAGTAATATGGTGCAGCTTTTGGAAAAGAAGGTAGGAGGTCCGAAATTGTACTCTTTCGAACCGCCTCATCGAGCTGAGTCTAAAAAACCAGCTCCCGTCACAGGAGGACGCCTTTGAGCCACGTTATGGCTCCTAGATCATAAACCAGGGTTTAAGCCAATACAAATCTCTTGGGCAATTTGAACAGGCCAGTACGGAATAAAAACCTAATGATTGGAGAACGTTCGACCACTCTTCTTGTAGAGCTCGACGAGTAGAGTACGAATAACCCAAGATCGAATAGGGTTCGCTGAACAAAACGGGTTTTATAGCCCAAAAACTATTATAATCCAGAAATAGGTACAGTAATATGGTGCAGCTTTTGGAAAAGAAGGTAGGAGGTCCGAAATTGTACTCTTTCGAACCGCCTCATCGAGCTGAGTCTAAAAAACCAGCTCCCGTCACAGGAGGACGCCTTTGAGCCACGTTATGGCTCCTAGATCATAAACCAGGGTTTAAGCCAATACAAATCTCTTGGGCAATTTGAACAGGCCAGTACGGAATAAAAACCTAATGATTGGAGAACGTTCGACCGCTCTTCTTGTAGAGCTCGACGAGAAGAGTACGAATAACCCAAGATCGAATAGGGTTCGCTGAACAAATCGGGTTTTATAGCCCAAAAACTATTATAATCCAGAAATAGGTACAGTAATATGGTGCAGCTTTTGGAAAAGAAGGTAGGAGGTCCGAAATTGTACTCTTTCGAACCGCCTCATCGAGCTGAGTCTAAAAAACCAGCTCCCGTCACAGGAGGACGCCTTTGAGCCACGTTATGGCTCCTAGATCATAAACCAGGGTTTAAGCCAATACAAATCTCTTGGGCAATTTGAACAGGCCAGTACGGAATAAAAACCTAATGATTGGAGAACGTTCGACCACTCTTCTTGTAGAGCTCGACGAGTAGAGTACGAATAACCCAAGATCGAATAGGGTTCGCTGAACAAAACGGGTTTTATAGCCCAAAAACTATTATAATCCAGAAATAGGTACAGTAATATGGTGCAGCTTTTGGAAAAGAAGGTAGGAGGTCCGAAATTGTACTCTTTCGAACCGCCTCATCGAGCTGAGTCTAAAAAACCAGCTCCCGTCACAGGAGGACGCCTTTGAGCCACGTTATGGCTCCTAGATCATAAACCAGGGTTTAAGCCAATACAAATCTCTTGGGCAATTTGAACAGGCCAGTACGGAATAAAAACCTAATGATTGGAGAACGTTCGACCACTCTTCTTGTAGAGCTCGACGAGTAGAGTACGAATAACCCAAGATCGAATAGGGTTCGCTGAACAAAACGGGTTTTATAGCCCAAAAACTATTATAATCCAGAAATAGGTACAGTAATATGGTGCAGCTTTTGGAAAAGAAGGTAGGAGGTCCGAAATTGTACTCTTTCGAACCGCCTCATCGAGCTGAGTCTAAAAAACCAGCTCCCGTCACAGGAGGACGCCTTTGAGCCACGTTATGGCTCCTAGATCATAAACCAGGGTTTAAGCCAATACAAATCTCTTGGGCAATTTGAACAGGCCAGTACGGAATAAAAACCTAATGATCGGAGAACGTTCGACCACTCTTCTTGTAGAGCTCGACGAGTAGAGTACGAATAACCCAAGATCGAATAGGGTTCGCTGAACAAATCGCGTTTTATAGCCCAAAAACTATTATAGTCCAAAAATAGGGGGTAGGCCAATACAAATCTCTTGGGCAATTTGAACAGGCCAGTACGGAATAAAAACCTAATGATTGGAGAACGTTCGACCACTCTTCTTGTAGAGCTCGACGAGAAGAGTACGAATAACCCAAGATCGAATAGGGTTCGCTGAACAAAACGGGTTTTATAGCCCAAAAACTATTATAATCCAGAAATAGGTACAGTAATATGGTGCAGCTTTTGGAAAAGAAGGTAGGAGGTCCGAAATTGTACTCTTTCGAACCGCCTCATCGAGCTGAGTCTAAAAAACCAGCTCCCGTCACAGGAGGACGCCTTTGAGCCACGTTATGGCTCCTAGATCATAAACCAGGGTTTAAGCCAATACAAATCTCTTGGGCAATTTGAACAGGCCAGTACGGAATAAAAACCTAATGATTGGAGAACGTTCGACCACTCTTCTTGTAGAGCTCGACGAGTAGAGTACGAATAACCCAAGATCGAATAGGGTTCGCTGAACAAAACGGGTTTTATAGCCCAAAAACTATTATAATCCAGAAATAGGTACAGTAATATGGTGCAGCTTTTGGAAAAGAAGGTAGGAGGTCCGAAATTGTACTCTTTCGAACCGCCTCATCGAGCTGAGTCTAAAAAACCAGCTCCCGTCACAGGAGGACGCCTTTGAGCCACGTTATGGCTCCTAGATCATAAACCAGGGTTTAAGCCAATACAAATCTCTTGGGCAATTTGAACAGGCCAGTACGGAATAAAAACCTAATGATTGGAGAACGTTCGACCACTCTTCTTGTAGAGCTCGACGAGAAGAGTACGAATAACCCAAGATCGAATAGGGTTCGCTGAACAAATCGGGTTTTATAGCCCAAAAACTATTATAATCCAGAAATAGGTACAGTAATATGGTGCAGCTTTTGGAAAAGAAGGTAGGAGGTCCGAAATTGTACTCTTTCGAACCGCCTCATCGAGCTGAGTCTAAAAAACCAGCTCCCGTCACAGGAGGACGCCTTTGAGCCACGTTATGGCTCCTAGATCATAAACCAGGGTTTAAGCCAATACAAATCTCTTGGGCAATTTGAACAGGCCAGTACGGAATAAAAACCTAATGATTGGAGAACGTTCGACCACTCTTCTTGTAGAGCTCGACGAGAAGAGTACGAATAACCCAAGATCGAATAGGGTTCGCTGAACAAATCGGGTTTTATAGCCCAAAAACTATTATAATCCAGAAATAGGTACAGTAATATGGTGCAGCTTTTGGAAAAGAAGGTAGGAGGTCCGAAATTGTACTCTTTCGAACCGCCTCATCGAGCTGAGTCTAAAAAACCAGCTCCCGTCACAGGAGGACGCCTTTGAGCCACGTTATGGCTCCTAGATCATAAACCAGGGTTTAAGCCAATACAAATCTCTTGGGCAATTTGAACAGGCCAGTACGGAATAAAAACCTAATGATTGGAGAACGTTCGACCACTCTTCTTGTAGAGCTCGACGAGTAGAGTACGAATAACCCAAGATCGAATAGGGTTCGCTGAACAAAACGGGTTTTATAGCCCAAAAACTATTATAATCCAGAAATAGGTACAGTAATATGGTGCAGCTTTTGGAAAAGAAGGTAGGAGGTCCGAAATTGTACTCTTTCGAACCGCCTCATCGAGCTGAGTCTAAAAAACCAGCTCCCGTCACAGGAGGACGCCTTTGAGCCACGTTATGGCTCCTAGATCATAAACCAGGGTTTAAGCCAATACAAATCTCTTGGGCAATTTGAACAGGCCAGTACGGAATAAAAACCTAATGATTGGAGAACGTTCGACCACTCTTCTTGTAGAGCTCGACGAGAAGAGTACGAATAACCCAAGATCGAACAGGGTTCGCTGAACAAATCGGGTTTTATAGCCCAAAAACTATTATAATCCAGAAATAGGTACAGTAATATGGTGCAGCTTTTGGAAAAGAAGGTAGGAGGTCCGAAATTGTACTCTTTCGAACCGCCTCATCGAGCTGAGTCTAAAAAACCAGCTCCCGTCACAGGAGGACGCCTTTGAGCCACGTTATGGCTCCTAGATCATAAACCAGGGTTTAAGCCAATACAAATCTCTTGGGCAATTTGAACAGGCCAGTACGGAATAAAAACCTAATGATTGGAGAACGTTCGACCACTCTTCTTGTAGAGCTCGACGAGTAGAGTACGAATAACCCAAGATCGAATAGGGTTCGCTGAACAAAACGGGTTTTATAGCCCAAAAACTATTATAATCCAGAAATAGGTACAGTAATATGGTGCAGCTTTTGGAAAAGAAGGTAGGAGGTCCGAAATTGTACTCTTTCGAACCGCCTCATCGAGCTGAGTCTAAAAAACCAGCTCCCGTCACAGGAGGACGCCTTTGAGCCACGTTATGGCTCCTAGATCATAAACCAGGGTTTAAGCCAATACAAATCTCTTGGGCAATTTGAACAGGCCAGTACGGAATAAAAACCTAATGATTGGAGAACGTTCGACCACTCTTCTTGTAGAGCTCGACGAGAAGAGTACGAATAACCCAAGATCGAATAGGGTTCGCTGAACAAATCGGGTTTTATAGCCCAAAAACTATTATAATCCAGAAATAGGTACAGTAATATGGTGCAGCTTTTGGAAAAGAAGGTAGGAGGTCCGAAATTGTACTCTTTCGAACCGCCTCATCGAGCTGAGTCTAAAAAACCAGCTCCCGTCACAGGAGGACGCCTTTGAGCCACGTTATGGCTCCTAGATCATAAACCAGGGTTTAAGCCAATACAAATCTCTTGGGCAATTTGAACAGGCCAGTACGGAATAAAAACCTAATGATTGGAGAACGTTCGACCACTCTTCTTGTAGAGCTCGACGAGTAGAGTACGAATAACCCAAGATCGAATAGGGTTCGCTGAACAAAACGGGTTTTATAGCCCAAAAACTATTATAATCCAGAAATAGGTACAGTAATATGGTGCAGCTTTTGGAAAAGAAGGTAGGAGGTCCGAAATTGTACTCTTTCGAACCGCCTCATCGAGCTGAGTCTAAAAAACCAGCTCCCGTCACAGGAGGACGCCTTTGAGCCACGTTATGGCTCCTAGATCATAAACCAGGGTTTAAGCCAATACAAATCTCTTGGGCAATTTGAACAGGCCAGTACGGAATAAAAACCTAATGATTGGAGAACGTTCGACCACTCTTCTTGTAGAGCTCGACGAGAAGAGTACGAATAACCCAAGATCGAACAGGGTTCGCTGAACAAATCGGGTTTTATAGCCCAAAAACTATTATAATCCAGAAATAGGTACAGTAATATGGTGCAGCTTTTGGAAAAGAAGGTAGGAGGTCCGAAATTGTACTCTTTCGAACCGCCTCATCGAGCTGAGTCTAAAAAACCAGCTCCCGTCACAGGAGGACGCCTTTGAGCCACGTTATGGCTCCTAGATCATAAACCAGGGTTTAAGCCAATACAAATCTCTTGGGCAATTTGAACAGGCCAGTACGGAATAAAAACCTAATGATTGGAGAACGTTCGACCACTCTTCTTGTAGAGCTCGACGAGTAGAGTACGAATAACCCAAGATCGAATAGGGTTCGCTGAACAAAACGGGTTTTATAGCCCAAAAACTATTATAATCCAGAAATAGGTACAGTAATATGGTGCAGCTTTTGGAAAAGAAGGTAGGAGGTCCGAAATTGTACTCTTTCGAACCGCCTCATCGAGCTGAGTCTAAAAAACCAGCTCCCGTCACAGGAGGACGCCTTTGAGCCACGTTATGGCTCCTAGATCATAAACCAGGGTTTAAGCCAATACAAATCTCTTGGGCAATTTGAACAGGCCAGTACGGAATAAAAACCTAATGATTGGAGAACGTTCGACCACTCTTCTTGTAGAGCTCGACGAGAAGAGTACGAATAACCCAAGATCGAATAGGGTTCGCTGAACAAATCGGGTTTTATAGCCCAAAAACTATTATAATCCAGAAATAGGTACAGTAATATGGTGCAGCTTTTGGAAAAGAAGGTAGGAGGTCCGAAATTGTACTCTTTCGAACCGCCTCATCGAGCTGAGTCTAAAAAACCAGCTCCCGTCACAGGAGGACGCCTTTGAGCCACGTTATGGCTCCTAGATCATAAACCAGGGTTTAAGCCAATACAAATCTCTTGGGCAATTTGAACAGGCCAGTACGGAATAAAAACCTAATGATTGGAGAACGTTCGACCGCTCTTCTTGTAGAGCTCGACGAGTAGAGTACGAATAACCCAAGATCGAATAGGGTTCGCTGAACAAAACGGGTTTTATAGCCCAAAAACTATTATAATCCAGAAATAGGTACAGTAATATGGTGCAGCTTTTGGAAAAGAAGGTAGGAGGTCCGAAATTGTACTCTTTCGAACCGCCTCATCGAGCTGAGTCTAAAAAACCAGCTCCCGTCACAGGAGGACGCCTTTGAGCCACGTTATGGCTCCTAGATCATAAACCAGGGTTTAAGCCAATACAAATCTCTTGGGCAATTTGAACAGGCCAGTACGGAATAAAAACCTAATGATTGGAGAACGTTCGACCGCTCTTCTTGTAGAGCTCGACGAGAAGAGTACGAATAACCCAAGATCGAATAGGGTTCGCTGAACAAATCGGGTTTTATAGCCCAAAAACTATTATAATCCAGAAATAGGTACAGTAATATGGTGCAGCTTTTGGAAAAGAAGGTAGGAGGTCCGAAATTGTACTCTTTCGAACCGCCTCATCGAGCTGAGTCTAAAAAACCAGCTCCCGTCACAGGAGGACGCCTTTGAGCCACGTTATGGCTCCTAGATCATAAACCAGGGTTTAAGCCAATACAAATCTCTTGGGCAATTTGAACAGGCCAGTACGGAATAAAAACCTAATGATTGGAGAACGTTCGACCACTCTTCTTGTAGAGCTCGACGAGTAGAGTACGAATAACCCAAGATCGAATAGGGTTCGCTGAACAAAACGGGTTTAATAGCCCAAAAACTATTATAATCCAGAAATAGGTACAGTAATATGGTGCAGCTTTTGGAAAAGAAGGTAGGAGGTCCGAAATTGTACTCTTTCGAACCGCCTCATCGAGCTGAGTCTAAAAAACCAGCTCCCGTCACAGGAGGACGCCTTTGAGCCACGTTATGGCTCCTAGATCATAAACCAGGGTTTAAGCCAATACAAATCTCTTGGGCAATTTGAACAGGCCAGTACGGAATAAAAACCTAATGATTGGAGAACGTTCGACCACTCTTCTTGTAGAGCTCGACGAGAAGAGTACGAATAACCCAAGATCGAATAGGGTTCGCTGAACAAATCGGGTTTTATAGCCCAAAAACTATTATAATCCAGAAATAGGTACAGTAATATGGTGCAGCTTTTGGAAAAGAAGGTAGGAGGTCCGAAATTGTACTCTTTCGAACCGCCTCATCGAGCTGAGTCTAAAAAACCAGCTCCCGTCACAGGAGGACGCCTTTGAGCCACGTTATGGCTCCTAGATCATAAACCAGGGTTTAAGCCAATACAAATCTCTTGGGCAATTTGAACAGGCCAGTACGGAATAAAAACCTAATGATTGGAGAACGTTCGACCACTCTTCTTGTAGAGCTCGACGAGTAGAGTACGAATAACCCAAGATCGAATAGGGTTCGCTGAACAAAACGGGTTTTATAGCCCAAAAACTATTATAATCCAGAAATAGGTACAGTAATATGGTGCAGCTTTTGGAAAAGAAGGTAGGAGGTCCGAAATTGTACTCTTTCGAACCGCCTCATCGAGCTGAGTCTAAAAAACCAGCTCCCGTCACAGGAGGACGCCTTTGAGCCACGTTATGGCTCCTAGATCATAAACCAGGGTTTAAGCCAATACAAATCTCTTGGGCAATTTGAACAGGCCAGTACGGAATAAAAACCTAATGATTGGAGAACGTTCGACCACTCTTCTTGTAGAGCTCGACGAGAAGAGTACGAATAACCCAAGATCGAACAGGGTTCGCTGAACAAATCGGGTTTTATAGCCCAAAAACTATTATAATCCAGAAATAGGTACAGTAATATGGTGCAGCTTTTGGAAAAGAAGGTAGGAGGTCCGAAATTGTACTCTTTCGAACCGCCTCATCGAGCTGAGTCTAAAAAACCAGCTCCCGTCACAGGAGGACGCCTTTGAGCCACGTTATGGCTCCTAGATCATAAACCAGGGTTTAAGCCAATACAAATCTCTTGGGCAATTTGAACAGGCCAGTACGGAATAAAAACCTAATGATTGGAGAACGTTCGACCACTCTTCTTGTAGAGCTCGACGAGTAGAGTACGAATAACCCAAGATCGAATAGGGTTCGCTGAACAAAACGGGTTTTATAGCCCAAAAACTATTATAATCCAGAAATAGGTACAGTAATATGGTGCAGCTTTTGGAAAAGAAGGTAGGAGGTCCGAAATTGTACTCTTTCGAACCGCCTCATCGAGCTGAGTCTAAAAAACCAGCTCCCGTCACAGGAGGACGCCTTTGAGCCACGTTATGGCTCCTAGATCATAAACCAGGGTTTAAGCCAATACAAATCTCTTGGGCAATTTGAACAGGCCAGTACGGAATAAAAACCTAATGATTGGAGAACGTTCGACCGCTCTTCTTGTAGAGCTCGACGAGTAGAGTACGAATAACCCAAGATCGAATAGGGTTCGCTGAACAAAACGGGTTTTATAGCCCAAAAACTATTATAATCCAGAAATAGGTACAGTAATATGGTGCAGCTTTTGGAAAAGAAGGTAGGAGGTCCGAAATTGTACTCTTTCGAACCGCCTCATCGAGCTGAGTCTAAAAAACCAGCTCCCGTCACAGGAGGACGCCTTTGAGCCACGTTATGGCTCCTAGATCATAAACCAGGGTTTAAGCCAATACAAATCTCTTGGGCAATTTGAACAGGCCAGTACGGAATAAAAACCTAATGATTGGAGAACGTTCGACCACTCTTCTTGTAGAGCTCGACGAGTAGAGTACGAATAACCCAAGATCGAATAGGGTTCGCTGAACAAAACGGGTTTTATAGCCCAAAAACTATTATAATCCAGAAATAGGTACAGTAATATGGTGCAGCTTTTGGAAAAGAAGGTAGGAGGTCCGAAATTGTACTCTTTCGAACCGCCTCATCGAGCTGAGTCTAAAAAACCAGCTCCCGTCACAGGAGGACGCCTTTGAGCCACGTTATGGCTCCTAGATCATAAACCAGGGTTTAAGCCAATACAAATCTCTTGGGCAATTTGAACAGGCCAGTACGGAATAAAAACCTAATGATTGGAGAACGTTCGACCACTCTTCTTGTAGAGCTCGACGAGTAGAGTACGAATAACCCAAGATCGAATAGGGTTCGCTGAACAAAACGGGTTTTATAGCCCAAAAACTATTATAATCCAGAAATAGGTACAGTAATATGGTGCAGCTTTTGGAAAAGAAGGTAGGAGGTCCGAAATTGTACTCTTTCGAACCGCCTCATCGAGCTGAGTCTAAAAAACCAGCTCCCGTCACAGGAGGACGCCTTTGAGCCACGTTATGGCTCCTAGATCATAAACCAGGGTTTAAGCCAATACAAATCTCTTGGGCAATTTGAACAGGCCAGTACGGAATAAAAACCTAATGATTGGAGAACGTTCGACCACTCTTCTTGTAGAGCTCGACGAGTAGAGTACGAATAACCCAAGATCGAATAGGGTTCGCTGAACAAATCGGGTTTTATAGCCCAAAAACTATTATAATCCAGAAATAGGTACAGTAATATGGTGCAGCTTTTGGAAAAGAAGGTAGGAGGTCCGAAATTGTACTCTTTCGAACCGCCTCATCGAGCTGAGTCTAAAAAACCAGCTCCCGTCACAGGAGGACGCCTTTGAGCCACGTTATGGCTCCTAGATCATAAACCAGGGTTTAAGCCAATACAAATCTCTTGGGCAATTTGAACAGGCCAGTACGGAATAAAAACCTAATGATTGGAGAACGTTCGACCACTCTTCTTGTAGAGCTCGACGAGTAGAGTACGAATAACCCAAGATCGAATAGGGTTCGCTGAACAAAACGGGTTTTATAGCCCAAAAACTATTATAATCCAGAAATAGGTACAGTAATATGGTGCAGCTTTTGGAAAAGAAGGTAGGAGGTCCGAAATTGTACTCTTTCGAACCGCCTCATCGAGCTGAGTCTAAAAAACCAGCTCCCGTCACAGGAGGACGCCTTTGAGCCACGTTATGGCTCCTAGATCATAAACCAGGGTTTAAGCCAATACAAATCTCTTGGGCAATTTGAACAGGCCAGTACGGAATAAAAACCTAATGATTGGAGAACGTTCGACCGCTCTTCTTGTAGAGCTCGACGAGAAGAGTACGAATAACCCAAGATCGAATAGGGTTCGCTGAACAAATCGGGTTTTATAGCCCAAAAACTATTATAATCCAGAAATAGGTACAGTAATATGGTGCAGCTTTTGGAAAAGAAGGTAGGAGGTCCGAAATTGTACTCTTTCGAACCGCCTCATCGAGCTGAGTCTAAAAAACCAGCTCCCGTCACAGGAGGACGCCTTTGAGCCACGTTATGGCTCCTAGATCATAAACCAGGGTTTAAGCCAATACAAATCTCTTGGGCAATTTGAACAGGCCAGTACGGAATAAAAACCTAATGATTGGAGAACGTTCGACCACTCTTCTTGTAGAGCTCGACGAGTAGAGTACGAATAACCCAAGATCGAATAGGGTTCGCTGAACAAAACGGGTTTTATAGCCCAAAAACTATTATAATCCAGAAATAGGTACAGTAATATGGTGCAGCTTTTGGAAAAGAAGGTAGGAGGTCCGAAATTGTACTCTTTCGAACCGCCTCATCGAGCTGAGTCTAAAAAACCAGCTCCCGTCACAGGAGGACGCCTTTGAGCCACGTTATGGCTCCTAGATCATAAACCAGGGTTTAAGCCAATACAAATCTCTTGGGCAATTTGAACAGGCCAGTACGGAATAAAAACCTAATGATTGGAGAACGTTCGACCGCTCTTCTTGTAGAGCTCGACGAGAAGAGTACGAATAACCCAAGATCGAATAGGGTTCGCTGAACAAATCGGGTTTTATAGCCCAAAAACTATTATAATCCAGAAATAGGTACAGTAATATGGTGCAGCTTTTGGAAAAGAAGGTAGGAGGTCCGAAATTGTACTCTTTCGAACCGCCTCATCGAGCTGAGTCTAAAAAACCAGCTCCCGTCACAGGAGGACGCCTTTGAGCCACGTTATGGCTCCTAGATCATAAACCAGGGTTTAAGCCAATACAAATCTCTTGGGCAATTTGAACAGGCCAGTACGGAATAAAAACCTAATGATTGGAGAACGTTCGACCACTCTTCTTGTAGAGCTCGACGAGTAGAGTACGAATAACCCAAGATCGAATAGGGTTCGCTGAACAAAACGGGTTTTATAGCCCAAAAACTATTATAATCCAGAAATAGGTACAGTAATATGGTGCAGCTTTTGGAAAAGAAGGTAGGAGGTCCGAAATTGTACTCTTTCGAACCGCCTCATCGAGCTGAGTCTAAAAAACCAGCTCCCGTCACAGGAGGACGCCTTTGAGCCACGTTATGGCTCCTAGATCATAAACCAGGGTTTAAGCCAATACAAATCTCTTGGGCAATTTGAACAGGCCAGTACGGAATAAAAACCTAATGATTGGAGAACGTTCGACCGCTCTTCTTGTAGAGCTCGACGAGAAGAGTACGAATAACCCAAGATCGAATAGGGTTCGCTGAACAAATCGGGTTTTATAGCCCAAAAACTATTATAATCCAGAAATAGGTACAGTAATATGGTGCAGCTTTTGGAAAAGAAGGTAGGAGGTCCGAAATTGTACTCTTTCGAACCGCCTCATCGAGCTGAGTCTAAAAAACCAGCTCCCGTCACAGGAGGACGCCTTTGAGCCACGTTATGGCTCCTAGATCATAAACCAGGGTTTAAGCCAATACAAATCTCTTGGGCAATTTGAACAGGCCAGTACGGAATAAAAACCTAATGATTGGAGAACGTTCGACCGCTCTTCTTGTAGAGCTCGACGAGTAGAGTACGAATAACCCAAGATCGAATAGGGTTCGCTGAACAAAACGGGTTTTATAGCCCAAAAACTATTATAATCCAGAAATAGGTACAGTAATATGGTGCAGCTTTTGGAAAAGAAGGTAGGAGGTCCGAAATTGTACTCTTTCGAACCGCCTCATCGAGCTGAGTCTAAAAAACCAGCTCCCGTCACAGGAGGACGCCTTTGAGCCACGTTATGGCTCCTAGATCATAAACCAGGGTTTAAGCCAATACAAATCTCTTGGGCAATTTGAACAGGCCAGTACGGAATAAAAACCTAATGATTGGAGAACGTTCGACCGCTCTTCTTGTAGAGCTCGACGAGAAGAGTACGAATAACCCAAGATCGAGTAGGGTTCGCTGAACAAAACGGGTTTTATAGCCCAAAAACTATTATAATCCAGAAATAGGTACAGTAATATGGTGCAGCTTTTGGAAAAGAAGGTAGGAGGTTCGAAATTGTACTCTTTCGAACCGCCTCATCGAGCTGAGTCTAAAAAACCAGCTCCCGTCACAGGAGGACGCCTTTGAGCCACGTTATGGCTCCTAGATCATAAACCAGGGTTTAAGCCAATACAAATCTCTTGGGCAATTTGAACAGGCCAGTACGGAATAAAAACCTAATGATTGGAGAACGTTCGACCACTCTTCTTGTAGAGCTCGACGAGAAGAGTACGAATAACCCAAGATCGAGTAGGGTCCGCTGAACAAAACGGGTTTTATAGCCCAAAAACTATTATAATCCAGAAATAGGTACAGTAATATGGTGCAGCATTTGGAAAAGAAGGTAGGAGGTTCGAAATTGTACTCTTTCGAACCGCCTCATCGAGCTGAGTCTAAAAAACCAGCTCCCGTCACAGGAGGACGCCTTTGAGCCACGTTATGGCTCCTAGATCATAAACCAGGGTTTAAGCCAATACAAATCTCTTGGGCAATTTGAACAGGCCAGTACGGAATAAAAACCTAATGATTGGAGAACGTTCGACCACTCTTCTTGTAGAGCTCGACGAGAAGAGTACGAATAACCCAAGATCGAGTAGGGTTCGCTGAACAAAACGGGTTTTATAGCCCAAAAACTATTATAATCCAGAAATAGGTACAGTAATATGGTGCAGCTTTTGGAAAAGAAGGTAGGAGGTTCGAAATTGTACTCTTTCGAACCGCCTCATCGAGCTGAGTCTAAAAAACCAGCTCCCGTCACAGGAGGACGCCTTTGAGCCACGTTATGGCTCCTAGATCATAAACCAGGGTTTAAGCCAATACAAATCTCTTGGGCAATTTGAACAGGCCAGTACGGAATAAAAACCTAATGATTGGAGAACGTTCGACCA
The DNA here is from genome assembly GCA_932521035.1 of Oscheius dolichura. NCBI lineage: Eukaryota > Metazoa > Nematoda > Chromadorea > Rhabditida > Rhabditidae > Oscheius > Oscheius dolichura. Next base: position 11,337,749 of record OW051492.1, on the reverse strand, counting down.
CTCTTCTTGTAGAGCTCGACGAGTAGAGTACGAATAACCCAAGATCGAATAGGGTTCGCTGAACAAAACGGGTTTTATAGCCCAAAAACTATTATAATCCAGAAATAGGTACAGTAATATGGTGCAGCTTTTGGAAAAGAAGGTAGGAGGTCCGAAATTGTACTCTTTCGAACCGCCTCATCGAGCTGAGTCTAAAAAACCAGCTCCCGTCACAGGAGGACGCCTTTGAGCCACGTTATGGCTCCTAGATCATAAACCAGGGTTTAAGCCAATACAAATCTCTTGGGCAATTTGAACAGGCCAGTACGGAATAAAAACCTAATGATTGGAGAACGTTCGACCGCTCTTCTTGTAGAGCTCGACGAGAAGAGTACGAATAACCCAAGATCGAATAGGGTTCGCTGAACAAATCGGGTTTTATAGCCCAAAAACTATTATAATCCAGAAATAGGTACAGTAATATGGTGCAGCTTTTGGAAAAGAAGGTAGGAGGTCCGAAATTGTACTCTTTCGAACCGCCTCATCGAGCTGAGTCTAAAAAACCAGCTCCCGTCACAGGAGGACGCCTTTGAGCCACGTTATGGCTCCTAGATCATAAACCAGGGTTTAAGCCAATACAAATCTCTTGGGCAATTTGAACAGGCCAGTACGGAATAAAAACCTAATGATTGGAGAACGTTCGACCGCTCTTCTTGTAGAGCTCGACGAGTAGAGTACGAATAACCCAAGATCGAATAGGGTTCGCTGAACAAAACGGGTTTTATAGCCCAAAAACTATTATAATCCAGAAATAGGTACAGTAATATGGTGCAGCTTTTGGAAAAGAAGGTAGGAGGTCCGAAATTGTACTCTTTCGAACCGCCTCATCGAGCTGAGTCTAAAAAACCAGCTCCCGTCACAGGAGGACGCCTTTGAGCCACGTTATGGCTCCTAGATCATAAACCAGGGTTTAAGCCAATACAAATCTCTTGGGCAATTTGAACAGGCCAGTACGGAATAAAAACCTAATGATTGGAGAACGTTCGACCACTCTTCTTGTAGAGCTCGACGAGAAGAGTACGAATAACCCAAGATCGAGTAGGGTTCGCTGAACAAAACGGGTTTTATAGCCCAAAAACTATTATAATCCAGAAATAGGTACAGTAATATGGTGCAGCTTTTGGAAAAGAAGGTAGGAGGTTCGAAATTGTACTCTTTCGAACCGCCTCATCGAGCTGAGTCTAAAAAACCAGCTCCCGTCACAGGAGGACGCCTTTGAGCCACGTTATGGCTCCTAGATCATAAACCAGGGTTTAAGCCAATACAAATCTCTTGGGCAATTTGAACAGGCCAGTACGGAATAAAAACCTAATGATTGGAGAACGTTCGACCACTCTTCTTGTAGAGCTCGACGAGAAGAGTACGAATAACCCAAGATCGAGTAGGGTTCGCTGAACAAAACGGGTTTTATAGCCCAAAAACTATTATAATCCAGAAATAGGTACAGTAATATGGTGCAGCATTTGGAAAAGAAGGTAGGAGGTTCGAAATTGTACTCTTTCGAACCGCCTCATCGAGCTGAGTCTAAAAAACCAGCTCCCGTCACAGGAGGACGCCTTTGAGCCACGTTATGGCTCCTAGATCATAAACCAGGGTTTAAGCCAATACAAATCTCTTGGGCAATTTGAACAGGCCAGTACGGAATAAAAACCTAATGATTGGAGAACGTTCGACCACTCTTCTTGTAGAGCTCGACGAGAAGAGTACGAATAACCCAAGATCGAGTAGGGTTCGCTGAACAAAACGGGTTTTATAGCCCAAAAACTATTATAATCCAGAAATAGGTACAGTAATATGGTGCAGCTTTTGGAAAAGAAGGTAGGAGGTTCGAAATTGTACTCTTTCGAACCGCCTCATCGAGCTGAGTCTAAAAAACCAGCTCCCGTCACAGGAGGACGCCTTTGAGCCACGTTATGGCTCCTAGATCATAAACCAGGGTTTAAGCCAATACAAATCTCTTGGGCAATTTGAACAGGCCAGTACGGAATAAAAACCTAATGATTGGAGAACGTTCGACCACTCTTCTTGTAGAGCTCGACGAGTAGAGTACGAATAACCCAAGATCGAATAGGGTTCGCTGAACAAAACGGGTTTTATAGCCCAAAAACTATTATAATCCAGAAATAGGTACAGTAATATGGTGCAGCTTTTGGAAAAGAAGGTAGGAGGTCCGAAATTGTACTCTTTCGAACCGCCTCATCGAGCTGAGTCTAAAAAACCAGCTCCCGTCACAGGAGGACGCCTTTGAGCCACGTTATGGCTCCTAGATCATAAACCAGGGTTTAAGCCAATACAAATCTCTTGGGCAATTTGAACAGGCCAGTACGGAATAAAAACCTAATGATTGGAGAACGTTCGACCACTCTTCTTGTAGAGCTCGACGAGTAGAGTACGAATAACCCAAGATCGAATAGGGTTCGCTGAACAAAACGGGTTTTATAGCCCAAAAACTATTATAATCCAGAAATAGGTACAGTAATATGGTGCAGCTTTTGGAAAAGAAGGTAGGAGGTCCGAAATTGTACTCTTTCGAACCGCCTCATCGAGCTGAGTCTAAAAAACCAGCTCCCGTCACAGGAGGACGCCTTTGAGCCACGTTATGGCTCCTAGATCATAAACCAGGGTTTAAGCCAATACAAATCTCTTGGGCAATTTGAACAGGCCAGTACGGAATAAAAACCTAATGATTGGAGAACGTTCGACCACTCTTCTTGTAGAGCTCGACGAGTAGAGTACGAATAACCCAAGATCGAATAGGGTTCGCTGAACAAATCGCGTTTTATAGCCCAAAAACTATTATAGTCCAAAAATAGGGGGTAGGCCAATACAAATCTCTTGGGCAATTTGAACAGGCCAGTACGGAATAAAAACCTAATGATTGGAGAACGTTCGACCACTCTTCTTGTAGAGCTCGACGAGAAGAGTACGAATAACCCAAGATCGAATAGGGTTCGCTGAACAAAACGGGTTTTATAGCCCAAAAACTATTATAATCCAGAAATAGGTACAGTAATATGGTGCAGCTTTTGGAAAAAAAGGTAGGAGGTCCGAAATTGTACTCTTTCCAACCGCCTCATCGAGCTGAGTCTAAAAAACCAGCTCCCGTCACAGGAGGACGCCTTTGAGCCACGTTATGGCTCCTAGATCATAAACCCTTCTTTTCCAAAAGCTGCACCATATTACTGTACCTATTTCTGGATTATAATAGTTTTTGGGCTATTAAACCCGTTTTGTTCAGCGAACCCTATTCGATCTTGGGTTATTCGTACTCTACTCGTCGAGCTCTACAAGAAGAGTGGTCGAACGTTCTCCAATCATTAGGTTTTTATTCCGTACTGGCCTGTTCAAATTGCCCAAGAGATTTGTATTGGCCTACCCCCTATTTTTGGACTATAATAGTTTTTGGGCTATAAAACGCGATTTGTTCAGCGAACCCTATTCGATCTTGGGTTATTCGTACTCTACTCGTCGAGCTCTACAAGAAGAGTGGTCGAACGTTCTCCAATCATTAGGTTTTTATTCCGTACTGGCCTGTTCAAATTGCCCAAGAGATTTGTATTGGCTTAAACCCTGGTTTATGATCTAGGAGCCATAACGTGGCTCAAAGGCGTCCTCCTGTGACGGGAGCTGGTTTTTTAGACTCAGCTCGATGAGGCGGTTCGAAAGAGTACAATTTCGGACCTCCTACCTTCTTTTCCAAAAGCTGCACCATATTACTGTACCTATTTCTGGATTATAATAGTTTTTGGGCTATTAAACCCGTTTTGTTCAGCGAACCCTATTCGATCTTGGGTTATTCGTACTCTACTCGTCGAGCTCTACAAGAAGAGTGGTCGAACGTTCTCCAATCATTAGGTTTTTATTCCGTACTGGCCTGTTCAAATTGCCCAAGAGATTTGTATTGGCCTACCCCCTATTTTTGGACTATAATAGTTTTTGGGCTATAAAACGCGATTTGTTCAGCGAACCCTATTCGATCTTGGGTTATTCGTACTCTACTCGTCGAGCTCTACAAGAAGAGTGGTCGAACGTTCTCCAATCATTAGGTTTTTATTCCGTACTGGCCTGTTCAAATTGCCCAAGAGATTTGTATTGGCCTACCCCCTATTTTTGGACTATAATAGTTTTTGGGCTATAAAACGCGATTTGTTCAGCGAACCCTATTCGATCTTGGGTTATTCGTACTCTACTCGTCGAGCTCTACAAGAAGAGTGGTCGAACGTTCTCCAATCATTAGGTTTTTATTCCGTACTGGCCTGTTCAAATTGCCCAAGAGATTTGTATTGGCTTAAACCCTGGTTTATGATCTAGGAGCCATAACGTGGCTCAAAGGCGTCCTCCTGTGACGGGAGCTGGTTTTTTAGACTCAGCTCGATGAGGCGGTTCGAAAGAGTACAATTTCGGACCTCCTACCTTCTTTTCCAAAAGCTGCACCATATTACTGTACCTATTTCTGGATTATAATAGTTTTTGGGCTATTAAACCCGTTTTGTTCAGCGAACCCTATTCGATCTTGGGTTATTCGTACTCTACTCGTCGAGCTCTACAAGAAGAGTGGTCGAACGTTCTCCAATCATTAGGTTTTTATTCCGTACTGGCCTGTTCAAATTGCCCAAGAGATTTGTATTGGCCTACCCCCTATTTTTGGACTATAATAGTTTTTGGGCTATAAAACGCGATTTGTTCAGCGAACCCTATTCGATCTTGGGTTATTCGTACTCTACTCGTCGAGCTCTACAAGAAGAGTGGTCGAACGTTCTCCAATCATTAGGTTTTTATTCCGTACTGGCCTGTTCAAATTGCCCAAGAGATTTGTATTGGCTTAAACCCTGGTTTATGATCTAGGAGCCATAACGTGGCTCAAAGGCGTCCTCCTGTGACGGGAGCTGGTTTTTTAGACTCAGCTCGATGAGGCGGTTGGAAAGAGTACAATTTCGGACCTCCTACCTTTTTTTCCAAAAGCTGCACCATATTACTGTACCTATTTCTGGATTATAATAGTTTTTGGGCTATAAAACCCGTTTTGTTCAGCGAACCCTATTCGATCTTGGGTTATTCGTACTCTTCTCGTCGAGCTCTACAAGAAGAGTGGTCGAACGTTCTCCAATCATTAGGTTTTTATTCCGTACTGGCCTGTTCAAATTGCCCAAGAGATTTGTATTGGCCTACCCCCTATTTTTGGACTATAATAGTTTTTGGGCTATAAAACGCGATTTGTTCAGCGAACCCTATTCGATCTTGGGTTATTCGTACTCTACTCGTCGAGCTCTACAAGAAGAGTGGTCGAACGTTCTCCAATCATTAGGTTTTTATTCCGTACTGGCCTGTTCAAATTGCCCAAGAGATTTGTATTGGCTTAAACCCTGGTTTATGATCTAGGAGCCATAACGTGGCTCAAAGGCGTCCTCCTGTGACGGGAGCTGGTTTTTTAGACTCAGCTCGATGAGGCGGTTCGAAAGAGTACAATTTCGGACCTCCTACCTTCTTTTCCAAAAGCTGCACCATATTACTGTACCTATTTCTGGATTATAATAGTTTTTGGGCTATAAAACCCGTTTTGTTCAGCGAACCCTATTCGATCTTGGGTTATTCGTACTCTACTCGTCGAGCTCTACAAGAAGAGTGGTCGAACGTTCTCCAATCATTAGGTTTTTATTCCGTACTGGCCTGTTCAAATTGCCCAAGAGATTTGTATTGGCTTAAACCCTGGTTTATGATCTAGGAGCCATAACGTGGCTCAAAGGCGTCTTCCTGTGACGGGAGCTGGTTTTTTAGACTCAGCTCGATGAGGCGGTTCGAAAGAGTACAATTTCGGACCTCCTACCTTCTTTTCCAAAAGCTGCACCATATTACTGTACCTATTTTTGGACTATAATAGTTTTTGGGCTATAAAACGCGATTTGTTCAGCGAACCCTATTCGATCTTGGGTTATTCGTACTCTACTCGTCGAGCTCTACAAGAAGAGTGGTCGAACGTTCTCCAATCATTAGGTTTTTATTCCGTACTGGCCTGTTCAAATTGCCCAAGAGATTTGTATTGGCCTACCCCCTATTTTTGGACTATAATAGTTTTTGGGCTATAAAACGCGATTTGTTCAGCGAACCCTATTCGATCTTGGGTTATTCGTACTCTACTCGTCGAGCTCTACAAGAAGAGTGGTCGAACGTTCTCCAATCATTAGGTTTTTATTCCGTACTGGCCTGTTCAAATTGCCCAAGAGATTTGTATTGGCTTAAACCCTGGTTTATGATCTAGGAGCCATAACGTGGCTCAAAGGCGTCCTCCTGTGACGGGAGCTGGTTTTTTAGACTCAGCTCGATGAGGCGGTTCGAAAGAGTACAATTTCGGACCTCCTACCTTCTTTTCCAAAAGCTGCACCATATTACTGTACCTATTTCTGGATTATAATAGTTTTTGGGCTATTAAACCCGTTTTGTTCAGCGAACCCTATTCGATCTTGGGTTATTCGTACTCTACTCGTCGAGCTCTACAAGAAGAGTGGTCGAACGTTCTCCAATCATTAGGTTTTTATTCCGTACTGGCCTGTTCAAATTGCCCAAGAGATTTGTATTGGCCTACCCCCTATTTTTGGACTATAATAGTTTTTGGGCTATAAAACGCGATTTGTTCAGCGAACCCTATTCGATCTTGGGTTATTCGTACTCTACTCGTCGAGCTCTACAAGAAGAGTAGTCGAACGTTCTCCAATCATTAGGTTTTTATTCCGTACTGGCCTGTTCAAATTGCCCAAGAGATTTGTATTGGCTTAAACCCTGGTTTATGATCTAGGAGCCATAACGTGGCTCAAAGGCGTCCTCCTGTGACGGGAGCTGGTTTTTTAGACTCAGCTCGATGAGGCGGTTGGAAAGAGTACAATTTCGGACCTCCTACCTTTTTTTCCAAAAGCTGCACCATATTACTGTACCTATTTCTGGATTATAATAGTTTTTGGGCTATAAAACCCGTTTTGTTCAGCGAACCCTATTCGATCTTGGGTTATTCGTACTCTTCTCGTCGAGCTCTACAAGAAGAGTGGTCGAACGTTCTCCAATCATTAGGTTTTTATTCCGTACTGGCCTGTTCAAATTGCCCAAGAGATTTGTATTGGCCTACCCCCTATTTTTGGACTATAATAGTTTTTGGGCTATAAAACGCGATTTGTTCAGCGAACCCTATTCGATCTTGGGTTATTCGTACTCTACTCGTCGAGCTCTACAAGAAGAGTGGTCGAACGTTCTCCAATCATTAGGTTTTTATTCCGTACTGGCCTGTTCAAATTGCCCAAGAGATTTGTATTGGCTTAAACCCTGGTTTATGATCTAGGAGCCATAACGTGGCTCAAAGGCGTCCTCCTGTGACGGGAGCTGGTTTTTTAGACTCAGCTCGATGAGGCGGTTCGAAAGAGTACAATTTCGGACCTCCTACCTTCTTTTCCAAAAGCTGCACCATATTACTGTACCTATTTCTGGATTATAATAGTTTTTGGGCTATAAAACCCGTTTTGTTCAGCGAACCCTATTCGATCTTGGGTTATTCGTACTCTACTCGTCGAGCTCTACAAGAAGAGTGGTCGAACGTTCTCCAATCATTAGGTTTTTATTCCGTACTGGCCTGTTCAAATTGCCCAAGAGATTTGTATTGGCTTAAACCCTGGTTTATGATCTAGGAGCCATAACGTGGCTCAAAGGCGTCCTCCTGTGACGGGAGCTGGTTTTTTAGACTCAGCTCGATGAGGCGGTTCGAAAGAGTACAATTTCGGACCTCCTACCTTCTTTTCCAAAAGCTGCACCATATTACTGTACCTATTTCTGGATTATAATAGTTTTTGGGCTATTAAACCCGTTTTGTTCAGCGAACCCTATTCGATCTTGGGTTATTCGTACTCTACTCGTCGAGCTCTACAAGAAGAGTGGTCGAACGTTCTCCAATCATTAGGTTTTTATTCCGTACTGGCCTGTTCAAATTGCCCAAGAGATTTGTATTGGCCTACCCCCTATTTTTGGACTATAATAGTTTTTGGGCTATAAAACGCGATTTGTTCAGCGAACCCTATTCGATCTTGGGTTATTCGTACTCTACTCGTCGAGCTCTACAAGAAGAGTGGTCGAACGTTCTCCAATCATTAGGTTTTTATTCCGTACTGGCCTGTTCAAATTGCCCAAGAGATTTGTATTGGCTTAAACCCTGGTTTATGATCTAGGAGCCATAACGTGGCTCAAAGGCGTCCTCCTGTGACGGGAGCTGGTTTTTTAGACTCAGCTCGATGAGGCGGTTCGAAAGAGTACAATTTCGGACCTCCTACCTTCTTTTCCAAAAGCTGCACCATATTACTGTACCTATTTCTGGATTATAATAGTTTTTGGGCTATTAAACCCGTTTTGTTCAGCGAACCCTATTCGATCTTGGGTTATTCGTACTCTACTCGTCGAGCTCTACAAGAAGAGTGGTCGAACGTTCTCCAATCATTAGGTTTTTATTCCGTACTGGCCTGTTCAAATTGCCCAAGAGATTTGTATTGGCCTACCCCCTATTTTTGGACTATAATAGTTTTTGGGCTATAAAACGCGATTTGTTCAGCGAACCCTATTCGATCTTGGGTTATTCGTACTCTACTCGTCGAGCTCTACAAGAAGAGTGGTCGAACGTTCTCCAATCATTAGGTTTTTATTCCGTACTGGCCTGTTCAAATTGCCCAAGAGATTTGTATTGGCTTAAACCCTGGTTTATGATCTAGGAGCCATAACGTGGCTCAAAGGCGTCCTCCTGTGACGGGAGCTGGTTTTTTAGACTCAGCTCGATGAGGCGGTTCGAAAGAGTACAATTTCGGACCTCCTACCTTCTTTTCCAAAAGCTGCACCATATTACTGTACCTATTTCTGGATTATAATAGTTTTTGGGCTATAAAACCCGTTTTGTTCAGCGAACCCTATTCGATCTTGGGTTATTCGTACTCTACTCGTCGAGCTCTACAAGAAGAGTGGTCGAACGTTCTCCAATCATTAGGTTTTTATTCCGTACTGGCCTGTTCAAATTGCCCAAGAGATTTGTATTGGCTTAAACCCTGGTTTATGATCTAGGAGCCATAACGTGGCTCAAAGGCGTCCTCCTGTGACGGGAGCTGGTTTTTTAGACTCAGCTCGATGAGGCGGTTCGAAAGAGTACAATTTCGGACCTCCTACCTTCTTTTCCAAAAGCTGCACCATATTACTGTACCTATTTCTGGATTATAATAGTTTTTGGGCTATTAAACCCGTTTTGTTCAGCGAACCCTATTCGATCTTGGGTTATTCGTACTCTACTCGTCGAGCTCTACAAGAAGAGTGGTCGAACGTTCTCCAATCATTAGGTTTTTATTCCGTACTGGCCTGTTCAAATTGCCCAAGAGATTTGTATTGGCCTACCCCCTATTTTTGGACTATAATAGTTTTTGGGCTATAAAACGCGATTTGTTCAGCGAACCCTATTCGATCTTGGGTTATTCGTACTCTACTCGTCGAGCTCTACAAGAAGAGTGGTCGAACGTTCTCCAATCATTAGGTTTTTATTCCGTACTGGCCTGTTCAAATTGCCCAAGAGATTTGTATTGGCTTAAACCCTGGTTTATGATCTAGGAGCCATAACGTGGCTCAAAGGCGTCCTCCTGTGACGGGAGCTGGTTTTTTAGACTCAGCTCGATGAGGCGGTTCGAAAGAGTACAATTTCGGACCTCCTACCTTCTTTTCCAAAAGCTGCACCATATTACTGTACCTATTTCTGGATTATAATAGTTTTTGGGCTATTAAACCCGTTTTGTTCAGCGAACCCTATTCGATCTTGGGTTATTCGTACTCTTCTCGTCGAGCTCTACAAGAAGAGTGGTCGAACGTTCTCCAATCATTAGGTTTTTATTCCGTACTGGCCTGTTCAAATTGCCCAAGAGATTTGTATTGGCCTACCCCCTATTTTTGGACTATAATAGTTTTTGGGCTATAAAACGCGATTTGTTCAGCGAACCCTATTCGATCTTGGGTTATTCGTACTCTACTCGTCGAGCTCTACAAGAAGAGTGGTCGAACGTTCTCCAATCATTAGGTTTTTATTCCGTACTGGCCTGTTCAAATTGCCCAAGAGATTTGTATTGGCTTAAACCCTGGTTTATGATCTAGGAGCCATAACGTGGCTCAAAGGCGTCCTCCTGTGACGGGAGCTGGTTTTTTAGACTCAGCTCGATGAGGCGGTTCGAAAGAGTACAATTTCGGACCTCCTACCTTCTTTTCCAAAAGCTGCACCATATTACTGTACCTATTTCTGGATTATAATAGTTTTTGGGCTATTAAACCCGTTTTGTTCAGCGAACCCTATTCGATCTTGGGTTATTCGTACTCTACTCGTCGAGCTCTACAAGAAGAGTGGTCGAACGTTCTCCAATCATTAGGTTTTTATTCCGTACTGGCCTGTTCAAATTGCCCAAGAGATTTGTATTGGCCTACCCCCTATTTTTGGACTATAATAGTTTTTGGGCTATAAAACGCGATTTGTTCAGCGAACCCTATTCGATCTTGGGTTATTCGTACTCTACTCGTCGAGCTCTACAAGAAGAGTGGTCGAACGTTCTCCAATCATTAGGTTTTTATTCCGTACTGGCCTGTTCAAATTGCCCAAGAGATTTGTATTGGCTTAAACCCTGGTTTATGATCTAGGAGCCATAACGTGGCTCAAAGGCGTCCTCCTGTGACGGGAGCTGGTTTTTTAGACTCAGCTCGATGAGGCGGTTGGAAAGAGTACAATTTCGGACCTCCTACCTTTTTTTCCAAAAGCTGCACCATATTACTGTACCTATTTCTGGATTATAATAGTTTTTGGGCTATAAAACCCGTTTTGTTCAGCGAACCCTATTCGATCTTGGGTTATTCGTACTCTTCTCGTCGAGCTCTACAAGAAGAGTGGTCGAACGTTCTCCAATCATTAGGTTTTTATTCCGTACTGGCCTGTTCAAATTGCCCAAGAGATTTGTATTGGCCTACCCCCTATTTTTGGACTATAATAGTTTTTGGGCTATAAAACGCGATTTGTTCAGCGAACCCTATTCGATCTTGGGTTATTCGTACTCTACTCGTCGAGCTCTACAAGAAGAGTGGTCGAACGTTCTCCAATCATTAGGTTTTTATTCCGTACTGGCCTGTTCAAATTGCCCAAGAGATTTGTATTGGCTTAAACCCTGGTTTATGATCTAGGAGCCATAACGTGGCTCAAAGGCGTCCTCCTGTGACGGGAGCTGGTTTTTTAGACTCAGCTCGATGAGGCGGTTCGAAAGAGTACAATTTCGGACCTCCTACCTTCTTTTCCAAAAGCTGCACCATATTACTGTACCTATTTCTGGATTATAATAGTTTTTGGGCTATAAAACCCGTTTTGTTCAGCGAACCCTATTCGATCTTGGGTTATTCGTACTCTACTCGTCGAGCTCTACAAGAAGAGTGGTCGAACGTTCTCCAATCATTAGGTTTTTATTCCGTACTGGCCTGTTCAAATTGCCCAAGAGATTTGTATTGGCTTAAACCCTGGTTTATGATCTAGGAGCCATAACGTGGCTCAAAGGCGTCCTCCTGTGACGGGAGCTGGTTTTTTAGACTCAGCTCGATGAGGCGGTTCGAAAGAGTACAATTTCGGACCTCCTACCTTCTTTTCCAAAAGCTGCACCATATTACTGTACCTATTTCTGGATTATAATAGTTTTTGGGCTATAAAACCCGTTTTGTTCAGCGAACCCTATTCGATCTTGGGTTATTCGTACTCTACTCGTCGAGCTCTACAAGAAGAGTGGTCGAACGTTCTCCAATCATTAGGTTTTTATTCCGTACTGGCCTGTTCAAATTGCCCAAGAGATTTGTATTGGCTTAAACCCTGGTTTATGATCTAGGAGCCATAACGTGGCTCAAAGGCGTCCTCCTGTGACGGGAGCTGGTTTTTTAGACTCAGCTCGATGAGGCGGTTCGAAAGAGTACAATTTCGGACCTCCTACCTTCTTTTCCAAAAGCTGCACCATATTACTGTACCTATTTCTGGATTATAATAGTTTTTGGGCTATAAAACCCGTTTTGTTCAGCGAACCCTATTCGATCTTGGGTTATTCGTACTCTACTCGTCGAGCTCTACAAGAAGAGTGGTCGAACGTTCTCCAATCATTAGGTTTTTATTCCGTACTGGCCTGTTCAAATTGCCCAAGAGATTTGTATTGGCTTAAACCCTGGTTTATGATCTAGGAGCCATAACGTGGCTCAAAGGCGTCCTCCTGTGACGGGAGCTGGTTTTTTAGACTCAGCTCGATGAGGCGGTTGGAAAGAGTACAATTTCGGACCTCCTACCTTTTTTTCCAAAAGCTGCACCATATTACTGTACCTATTTCTGGATTATAATAGTTTTTGGGCTATAAAACCCGTTTTGTTCAGCGAACCCTATTCGATCTTGGGTTATTCGTACTCTTCTCGTCGAGCTCTACAAGAAGAGTGGTCGAACGTTCTCCAATCATTAGGTTTTTATTCCGTACTGGCCTGTTCAAATTGCCCAAGAGATTTGTATTGGCCTACCCCCTATTTTTGGACTATAATAGTTTTTGGGCTATAAAACGCGATTTGTTCAGCGAACCCTATTCGATCTTGGGTTATTCGTACTCTACTCGTCGAGCTCTACAAGAAGAGTGGTCGAACGTTCTCCAATCATTAGGTTTTTATTCCGTACTGGCCTGTTCAAATTGCCCAAGAGATTTGTATTGGCTTAAACCCTGGTTTATGATCTAGGAGCCATAACGTGGCTCAAAGGCGTCCTCCTGTGACGGGAGCTGGTTTTTTAGACTCAGCTCGATGAGGCGGTTCGAAAGAGTACAATTTCGGACCTCCTACCTTCTTTTCCAAAAGCTGCACCATATTACTGTACCTATTTCTGGATTATAATAGTTTTTGGGCTATAAAACCCGTTTTGTTCAGCGAACCCTATTCGATCTTGGGTTATTCGTACTCTACTCGTCGAGCTCTACAAGAAGAGTGGTCGAACGTTCTCCAATCATTAGGTTTTTATTCCGTACTGGCCTGTTCAAATTGCCCAAGAGATTTGTATTGGCTTAAACCCTGGTTTATGATCTAGGAGCCATAACGTGGCTCAAAGGCGTCCTCCTGTGACGGGAGCTGGTTTTTTAGACTCAGCTCGATGAGGCGGTTCGAAAGAGTACAATTTCGGACCTCCTACCTTCTTTTCCAAAAGCTGCACCATATTACTGTACCTATTTCTGGATTATAATAGTTTTTGGGCTATAAAACCCGTTTTGTTCAGCGAACCCTATTCGATCTTGGGTTATTCGTACTCTACTCGTCGAGCTCTACAAGAAGAGTGGTCGAACGTTCTCCAATCATTAGGTTTTTATTCCGTACTGGCCTGTTCAAATTGCCCAAGAGATTTGTATTGGCTTAAACCCTGGTTTATGATCTAGGAGCCATAACGTGGCTCAAAGGCGTCCTCCTGTGACGGGAGCTGGTTTTTTAGACTCAGCTCGATGAGGCGGTTCGAAAGAGTACAATTTCGGACCTCCTACCTTCTTTTCCAAAAGCTGCACCATATTACTGTACCTTTTTCTGGATTATAATAGTTTTTGGGCTATAAAACCCTATTTGTTCAGCGAACCCTATTCGAGCTTGGGTTATTCGTACTCTACTCGTCGAGCTCTACAAGAAGAGTGGTCGAACGTTCTCCAATCATTAGGTTTTTTTTCCGTACTGGCCTGTTCAAATTGCCCAAGAGATTTGTATTGGCCTACCCCCTATTTTTGGACTATAATAGTTTTTGGGCTATAAAACGCGATTTGTTCAGCGAACCCTATTCGATCTTGGGTTATTCGTACTCAACTCGTCGAGCTCTACAAGAAGAGCGGTCGAACGTTCTCCAATCATTAGGTTTTTATTCCGTACTGGCCTGTTCAAATTGCCCAAGAGATTTGTATTGGCTTAAACCCTGGTTTATGATCTAGGAGCCATAACGTGGCTCAAAGGCGTCCTCCTGTGACGGGAGCTGGTTTTTTAGACTCAGCTCGATGAGGCGGTTCGAAAGAGTACAATTTCGGACCTCCTACCTTCTTTTCCAAAAGCTGCACCATATTACTGTACCTTTTTCTGGATTATAATAGTTTTTGGGCTATAAAACCCTATTTGTTCAGCGAACCCTATTCGAGCTTGGGTTATTCGTACTCTACTCGTCGAGCTCTACAAGAAGAGTGGTCGAACGTTCTCCAATCATTAGGTTTTTATTCCGTACTGGCCTGTTCAAATTGCCCAAGAGATTTGTATTGGCCTACCCCCTATTTTTGGACTATAATAGTTTTTGGGCTATAAAACGCGATTTGTTCAGCGAACCCTATTCGATCTTGGGTTATTCGTACTCAACTCGTCGAGCTCTACAAGAAGAGCGGTCGAACGTTCTCCAATCATTAGGTTTTTATTCCGTACTGGCCTGTTCAAATTGCCCAAGAGATTTGTATTGGCTTAAACCCTGGTTTATGATCTAGGAGCCATAACGTGGCTCAAAGGCGTCCTCCTGTGACGGGAGCTGGTTTTTTAGACTCAGCTCGATGAGGCGGTTCGAAAGAGTACAATTTCGGACCTCCTACCTTCTTTTCCAAAAGCTGCACCATATTACTGTACCTTTTTCTGGATTATAATAGTTTTTGGGCTATAAAACCCTATTTGTTCAGCGAACCCTATTCGAGCTTGGGTTATTCGTACTCTACTCGTCGAGCTCTACAAGAAGAGTGGTCGAACGTTCTCCAATCATTAGGTTTTTATTCCGTACTGGCCTGTTCAAATTGCCCAAGAGATTTGTATTGGCCTACCCCCTATTTTTGGACTATAATAGTTTTTGGGCTATAAAACGCGATTTGTTCAGCGAACCCTATTCGATCTTGGGTTATTCGTACTCAACTCGTCGAGCTCTACAAGAAGAGTGGTCGAACGTTCTCCAATCATTAGGTTTTTATTCCGTACTGGCCTGTTCAAATTGCCCAAGAGATTTGTATTGGCTTAAACCCTGGTTTATGATCTAGGAGCCATAACGTGGCTCAAAGGCGTCCTCCTGTGACGGGAGCTGGTTTTTTAGACTCAGCTCGATGAGGCGGTTCGAAAGAGTACAATTTCGGACCTCCTACCTTCTTTTCCAAAAGCTGCACCATATTACTGTACCTATTTCTGGATTATAATAGTTTTTGGGCTATAAAACCCGTTTTGTTCAGCGAACCCTATTCGATCTTGGGTTATTCGTACTCTTCTCGTCGAGCTCTACAAGAAGAGTGGTCGAACGTTCTCCAATCATTAGGTTTTTATTCCGTACTGGCCTGTTCAAATTGCCCAAGAGATTTGTATTGGCTTAAACCCTGGTTTATGATCTAGGAGCCATAACGTGGCTCAAAGGCGTCCTCCTGTGACGGGAGCTGGTTTTTTAGACTCAGCTCGATGAGGCGGTTGGAAAGAGTACAATTTCGGACCTCCTACCTTCTTTTCCAAAAGCTGCACCATATTATTGTACCTATTTCTGGATTATAATAGTTTTTGGGCTATAAAACCCGTTTTGTTCAGCGAACCCTATTCGATCTTGGGTTATTCGTACTCTACTCGTCGAGCTCTACAAGAAGAGTGGTCGCACGTTCTCCAATCATTAGGTTTTTATTCCGTACTGGCCTGTTCAAATTGCCCAAGAGATTTGTATTGGCTTAAACCCTGGTTTATGATCTAGGAGCCATAACGTGGCTCAAAGGCGTCCTCCTGTGACGGGAGCTGGTTTTTTAGACTCAGCTCGATGAGGCGGTTCGAAAGAGTACAATTTCGGACCTCCTACCTTCTTTTCCAAAAGCTGCACCATATTACTGTACCTTTTTCTGGATTATAATAGTTTTTGGGCTATAAAACCCGATTTGTTCAGCGAACCCTATTCGATCTTGGGTTATTCGTACTCTTCTCGTCGAGCTCTACAAGAAGAGTGGTCGAACGTTCTCCAATCATTAGGTTTTTATTCCGTACTGGCCTGTTCAAATTGCCCAAGAGATTTGTATTGGCTTAAACCCTGGTTTATGATCTAGGAGCCATAACGTGGCTCAAAGGCGTCCTCCTGTGACGGGAGCTGGTTTTTTAGACTCAGCTCGATGAGGCGGTTGGAAAGAGTACAATTTCGGACCTCCTACCTTTTTTTCCAAAAGCTGCACCATATTACTGTACCTATTTCTGGATTATAATAGTTTTTGGGCTATAAAACCCGTTTTGTTCAGCGAACCCTATTCGATCTTGGGTTATTCGTACTCTTCTCGTCGAGCTCTACAAGAAGAGTGGTCGAACGTTCTCCAATCATTAGGTTTTTATTCCGTACTGGCCTGTTCAAATTGCCCAAGAGATTTGTATTGGCCTACCCCCTATTTTTGGACTATAATAGTTTTTGGGCTATAAAACGCGATTTGTTCAGCGAACCCTATTCGATCTTGGGTTATTCGTACTCTTCTCGTCGAGCTCTACAAGAAGAGTGGTCGAACGTTCTCCAATCATTAGGTTTTTATTCCGTACTGGCCTGTTCAAATTGCCCAAGAGATTTGTATTGGCTTAAACCCTGGTTTATGATCTAGGAGCCATAACGTGGCTCAAAGGCGTCCTCCTGTGACGGGAGCTGGTTTTTTAGACTCAGCTCGATGAGGCGGTTCGAAAGAGTACAATTTCGGACCTCCTACCTTCTTTTCCAAAAGCTGCACCATATTACTGTACCTATTTCTGGATTATAATAGTTTTCGGGCTATAAAACCCGTTTTGTTCAGCGAACCCTATTCGATCTTGGGTTATTCGTACTCTTCTCGTCGAGCTCTACAAGAAGAGTGGTCGAACGTTCTCCAATCATTAGGTTTTTATTCCGTACTGGCCTGTTCAAATTGCCCAAGAGATTTGTATTGGCTTAAACCCTGGTTTATGATCTAGGAGCCATAACGTGGCTCAAAGGCGTCCTCCTGTGACGGGAGCTGGTTTTTTAGACTCAGCTCGATGAGGCGGTTGGAAAGAGTACAATTTCGGACCTCCTACCTTCTTTTCCAAAAGCTGCACCATATTACTGTACCTTTTTCTGGATTATAATAGTTTTTGGGCTATAAAACCCTATTTGTTCAGCGAACCCTATTCGAGCTTGGGTTATTCGTACTGTACTCGTCGAGCTCTACAAGAAGAGTGGTCGAACGTTCTCCAATCATTAGGTTTTTATTCCGTACTGGCCTGTTCAAATTGCCCAAGAGATTTGTATTGGCCTACCCCCTATTTTTGGACTATAATAGTTTTTGGGCTATAAAACGCGATTTGTTCAGCGAACCCTATTCGATCTTGGGTTATTCGTACTCAACTCGTCGAGCTCTACAAGAAGAGTGGTCGAACGTTCTCCAATCATTAGGTTTTTATTCCGTACTGGCCTGTTCAAATTGCCCAAGAGATTTGTATTGGCTTAAACCCTGGTTTATGATCTAGGAGCCATAACGTGGCTCAAAGGCGTCCTCCTGTGACGGGAGCTGGTTTTTTAGACTCAGCTCGATGAGACGGTTCGAAAGAGTACAATTTCGGACCTCCTACCTTCTTTTCCAAAAGCTGCACCATATTACTGTACCTATTTCTGGATTATAATAGTTTTTGGGCTATAAAACCCGTTTTGTTCAGCGAACCCTATTCGATCTTGGGTTATTCGTACTCTTCTCGTCGAGCTCTACAAGAAGAGTGGTCGAACGTTCTCCAATCATTAGGTTTTTATTCCGTACTGGCCTGTTCAAATTGCCCAAGAGATTTGTATTGGCTTAAACCCTGGTTTATGATCTAGGAGCCATAACGTGGCTCAAAGGCGTCCTCCTGTGACGGGAGCTGGTTTTTTAGACTCAGCTCGATGAGGCGGTTGGAAAGAGTACAATTTCGGACCTCCTACCTTTTTTTCCAAAAGCTGCACCATATTACTGTACCTATTTCTGGATTATAATAGTTTTTGGGCTATAAAACCCGTTTTGTTCAGCGAACCCTATTCGATCTTGGGTTATTCGTACTCTTCTCGTCGAGCTCTACAAGAAGAGTGGTCGAACGTTCTCCAATCATTAGGTTTTTATTCCGTACTGGCCTGTTCAAATTGCCCAAGAGATTTGTATTGGCCTACCCCCTATTTTTGGACTATAATAGTTTTTGGGCTATAAAACGCGATTTGTTCAGCGAACCCTATTCGATCTTGGGTTATTCGTACTCAACTCGTCGAGCTCTACAAGAAGAGTGGTCGAACGTTCTCCAATCATTAGGTTTTTATTCCGTACTGGCCTGTTCAAATTGCCCAAGAGATTTGTATTGGCTTAAACCCTGGTTAATGATCTAGGAGCCATAACGTGGCTCAAAGGCGTCCTCCTGTGACGGGAGCTGGTTTTTTAGACTCAGCTCGATGAGGCGGTTCGAAAGAGTACAATTTCGGACCTCCTACCTTCTTTTCCAAAAGCTGCACCATATTACTGTACCTTTTTCTGGATTATAATAGTTTTTGGGCTATAAAACCCGATTTGTTCAGCGAACCCTATTCGATCTTGGGTTATTCGTACTCTTCTCGTCGAGCTCTACAAGAAGAGTGGTCGAACGTTCTCCAATCATTAGGTTTTTATTCCGTACTGGCCTGTTCAAATTGCCCAAGAGATTTGTATTGGCTTAAACCCTGGTTTATGATCTAGGAGCCATAACGTGGCTCAAAGGCGTCCTCCTGTGACGGGAGCTGGTTTTTTAGACTCAGCTCGATGAGGCGGTTGGAAAGAGTACAATTTCGGACCTCCTACCTTTTTTTCCAAAAGCTGCACCATATTACTGTACCTATTTCTGGATTATAATAGTTTTTGGGCTATAAAACCCGTTTTGTTCAGCGAACCCTATTCGATCTTGGGTTATTCGTACTCTTCTCGTCGAGCTCTACAAGAAGAGTGGTCGAACGTTCTCCAATCATTAGGTTTTTATTCCGTACTGGCCTGTTCAAATTGCCCAAGAGATTTGTATTGGCCTACCCCCTATTTTTGGACTATAATAGTTTTTGGGCTATAAAACGCGATTTGTTCAGCGAACCCTATTCGATCTTGGGTTATTCGTACTCAACTCGTCGAGCTCTACAAGAAGAGTGGTCGAACGTTCTCCAATCATTAGGTTTTTATTCCGTACTGGCCTGTTCAAATTGCCCAAGAGATTTGTATTGGCCTACCCCCTATTTTTGGACTATAATAGTTTTTGGGCTATAAAACGCGATTTGTTCAGCGAACCCTATTCGATCTTGGGTTATTCGTACTCTTCTCGTCGAGCTCTACAAGAAGAGTGGTCGAACGTTCTCCAATCATTAGGTTTTTATTCCGTACTGGCCTGTTCAAATTGCCCAAGAGATTTGTATTGGCTTAAACCCTGGTTTATGATCTAGGAGCCATAACGTGGCTCAAAGGCGTCCTCCTGTGACGGGAGCTGGTTTTTTAGACTCAGCTCGATGAGGCGGTTCGAAAGAGTACAATTTCGGACCTCCTACCTTCTTTTCCAAAAGCTGCACCATATTACTGTACCTATTTCTGGATTATAATAGTTTTCGGGCTATAAAACCCGTTTTGTTCAGCGAACCCTATTCGATCTTGGGTTATTCGTACTCTTCTCGTCGAGCTCTACAAGAAGAGTGGTCGAACGTTCTCCAATCATTAGGTTTTTATTCCGTACTGGCCTGTTCAAATTGCCCAAGAGATTTGTATTGGCTTAAACCCTGGTTTATGATCTAGGAGCCATAACGTGGCTCAAAGGCGTCCTCCTGTGACGGGAGCTGGTTTTTTAGACTCAGCTCGATGAGGCGGTTGGAAAGAGTACAATTTCGGACCTCCTACCTTCTTTTCCAAAAGCTGCACCATATTACTGTACCTTTTTCTGGATTATAATAGTTTTTGGGCTATAAAACCCTATTTGTTCAGCGAACCCTATTCGAGCTTGGGTTATTCGTACTCTACTCGTCGAGCTCTACAAGAAGAGTGGTCGAACGTTCTCCAATCATTAGGTTTTTATTCCGTACTGGCCTGTTCAAATTGCCCAAGAGATTTGTATTGGCCTACCCCCTATTTTTGGACTATAATAGTTTTTGGGCTATAAAACGCGATTTGTTCAGCGAACCCTATTCGATCTTGGGTTATTCGTACTCAACTCGTCGAGCTCTACAAGAAGAGTGGTCGAACGTTCTCCAATCATTAGGTTTTTATTCCGTACTGGCCTGTTCAAATTGCCCAAGAGATTTGTATTGGCTTAAACCCTGGTTTATGATCTAGGAGCCATAACGTGGCTCAAAGGCGTCCTCCTGTGACGGGAGCTGGTTTTTTAGACTCAGCTCGATGAGGCGGTTCGAAAGAGTACAATTTCGGACCTCCTACCTTCTTTTCCAAAAGCTGCACCATATTACTGTACCTATTTCTGGATTATAATAGTTTTTGGGCTATAAAACCCGTTTTGTTCAGCGAACCCTATTCGATCTTGGGTTATTCGTACTCTTCTCGTCGAGCTCTACAAGAAGAGTGGTCGAACGTTCTCCAATCATTAGGTTTTTATTCCGTACTGGCCTGTTCAAATTGCCCAAGAGATTTGTATTGGCTTAAACCCTGGTTTATGATCTAGGAGCCATAACGTGGCTCAAAGGCGTCCTCCTGTGACGGGAGCTGGTTTTTTAGACTCAGCTCGATGAGGCGGTTGGAAAGAGTACAATTTCGGACCTCCTACCTTTTTTTCCAAAAGCTGCACCATATTACTGTACCTATTTCTGGATTATAATAGTTTTTGGGCTATAAAACCCGTTTTGTTCAGCGAACCCTATTCGATCTTGGGTTATTCGTACTCTTCTCGTCGAGCTCTACAAGAAGAGTGGTCGAACGTTCTCCAATCATTAGGTTTTTATTCCGTACTGGCCTGTTCAAATTGCCCAAGAGATTTGTATTGGCCTACCCCCTATTTTTGGACTATAATAGTTTTTGGGCTATAAAACGCGATTTGTTCAGCGAACCCTATTCGATCTTGGGTTATTCGTACTCAACTCGTCGAGCTCTACAAGAAGAGTGGTCGAACGTTCTCCAATCATTAGGTTTTTATTCCGTACTGGCCTGTTCAAATTGCCCAAGAGATTTGTATTGGCTTAAACCCTGGTTTATGATCTAGGAGCCATAACGTGGCTCAAAGGCGTCCTCCTGTGACGGGAGCTGGTTTTTTAGACTCAGCTCGATGAGGCGGTTCGAAAGAGTACAATTTCGGACCTCCTACCTTCTTTTCCAAAAGCTGCACCATATTACTGTACCTATTTCTGGATTATAATAGTTTTTGGGCTATAAAACCCGTTTTGTTCAGCGAACCCTATTCGATCTTGGGTTATTCGTACTCTTCTCGTCGAGCTCTACAAGAAGAGTGGTCGAACGTTCTCCAATCATTAGGTTTTTATTCCGTACTGGCCTGTTCAAATTGCCCAAGAGATTTGTATTGGCCTACCCCCTATTTTTGGACTATAATAGTTTTTGGGCTATAAAACGCGATTTGTTCAGCGAACCCTATTCGATCTTGGGTTATTCGTACTCAACTCGTCGAGCTCTACAAGAAGAGTGGTCGAACGTTCTCCAATCATTAGGTTTTTATTCCGTACTGGCCTGTTCAAATTGCCCAAGAGATTTGTATTGGCTTAAACCCTGGTTTATGATCTAGGAGCCATAACGTGGCTCAAAGGCGTCCTCCTGTGACGGGAGCTGGTTTTTTAGACTCAGCTCGATGAGGCGGTTCGAAAGAGTACAATTTCGGACCTCCTACCTTCTTTTCCAAAAGCTGCACCATATTACTGTACCTATTTCTGGATTATAATAGTTTTTGGGCTATAAAACCCGTTTTGTTCAGCGAACCCTATTCGATCTTGGGTTATTCGTACTCTTCTCGTCGAGCTCTACAAGAAGAGTGGTCGAACGTTCTCCAATCATTAGGTTTTTATTCCGTACTGGCCTGTTCAAATTGCCCAAGAGATTTGTATTGGCTTAAACCCTGGTTTATGATCTAGGAGCCATAACGTGGCTCAAAGGCGTCCTCCTGTGACGGGAGCTGGTTTTTTAGACTCAGCTCGATGAGGCGGTTGGAAAGAGTACAATTTCGGACCTCCTACCTTTTTTTCCAAAAGCTGCACCATATTACTGTACCTATTTCTGGATTATAATAGTTTTTGGGCTATAAAACCCGTTTTGTTCAGCGAACCCTATTCGATCTTGGGTTATTCGTACTCTTCTCGTCGAGCTCTACAAGAAGAGTGGTCGAACGTTCTCCAATCATTAGGTTTTTATTCCGTACTGGCCTGTTCAAATTGCCCAAGAGATTTGTATTGGCCTACACCCTATTTTTGGACTATAATAGTTTTTGGGCTATAAAACGCGATTTGTTCAGCGAACCCTATTCGATCTTGGGTTATTCGTACTCAACTCGTCGAGCTCTACAAGAAGAGTGGTCGAACGTTCTCCAATCATTAGGTTTTTATTCCGTACTGGCCTGTTCAAATTGCCCAAGAGATTTGTATTGGCTTAAACCCTGGTTTATGATCTAGGAGCCATAACGTGGCTCAAAGGCGTCCTCCTGTGACGGGAGCTGGTTTTTTAGACTCAGCTCGATGAGGCGGTTCGAAAGAGTACAATTTCGGACCTCCTACCTTCTTTTCCAAAAGCTGCACCATATTACTGTACCTATTTCTGGATTATAATAGTTTTTGGGCTATAAAACCCGTTTTGTTCAGCGAACCCTATTCGATCTTGGGTTATTCGTACTCTTCTCGTCGAGCTCTACAAGAAGAGTGGTCGAACGTTCTCCAATCATTAGGTTTTTATTCCGTACTGGCCTGTTCAAATTGCCCAAGAGATTTGTATTGGCCTACCCCCTATTTTTGGACTATAATAGTTTTTGGGCTATAAAACGCGATTTGTTCAGCGAACCCTATTCGATCTTGGGTTATTCGTACTCAACTCGTCGAGCTCTACAAGAAGAGTGGTCGAACGTTCTCCAATCATTAGGTTTTTATTCCGTACTGGCCTGTTCAAATTGCCCAAGAGATTTGTATTGGCTTAAACCCTGGTTTATGATCTAGGAGCCATAACGTGGCTCAAAGGCGTCCTCCTGTGACGGGAGCTGGTTTTTTAGACTCAGCTCGATGAGGCGGTTCGAAAGAGTACAATTTCGGACCTCCTACCTTCTTTTCCAAAAGCTGCACCATATTACTGTACCTTTTTCTGGATTATAATAGTTTTTGGGCTATAAAACCCTATTTGTTCAGCGAACCCTATTCGAGCTTGGGTTATTCGTACTCTACTCGTCGAGCTCTACAAGAAGAGTGGTCGAACGTTCTCCAATCATTAGGTTTTTATTCCGTACTGGCCTGTTCAAATTGCCCAAGAGATTTGTATTGGCCTACCCCCTATTTTTGGACTATAATAGTTTTTGGGCTATAAAACGCGATTTGTTCAGCGAACCCTACTCGAGTACAATTTCGGACCTCCTACCTTCTTTTCCAAAAGCTGCACCATATTACTGTACCTATTTCTGGATTATAATAGTTTTTGGGCTATAAAACCCGATTTGTTCAGCGAACCCTATTCGATCTTGGGTTATTCGTACTCTACTCGTCGAGCTCTACAAGAAGAGTGGTCGAACGTTCTCCAATCATTAGGTTTTTATTCCGTACTGGCCTGTTCAAATTGCCCAAGAGATTTGTATTGGCCTACCCCCTATTTTTGGACTATAATAGTTTTTGGGCTATAAAACGCGATTTGTTCAGCGAACCCTATTCGATCTTGGGTTATTCGTACTCAACTCGTCGAGCTCTACAAGAAGAGTGGTCGAACGTTCTCCAATCATTAGGTTTTTATTCCGTACTGGCCTGTTCAAATTGCCCAAGAGATTTGTATTGGCTTAAACCCTGGTTTATGATCTAGGAGCCATAACGTGGCTCAAAGGCGTCCTCCTGTGACGGGAGCTGGTTTTTTAGACTCAGCTCGATGAGGCGGTTCGAAAGAGTACAATTTCGGACCTCCTACCTTCTTTTCCAAAAGCTGCACCATATTACTGTACCTATTTCTGGATTATAATAGTTTTTGGGCTATAAAACCCGTTTTGTTCAGCGAACCCTATTCGATCTTGGGTTATTCGTACTCTACTCGTCGAGCTCTACAAGAAGAGTGGTCGCACGTTCTCCAATCATTAGGTTTTTATTCCGTACTGGCCTGTTCAAATTGCCCAAGAGATTTGTATTGGCTTAAACCCTGGTTTATGATCTAGGAGCCATAACGTGGCTCAAAGGCGTCCTCCTGTGACGGGAGCTGGTTTTTTAGACTCAGCTCGATGAGGCGGTTCGAAAGAGTACAATTTCGGACCTCCTACCTTCTTTTCCAAAAGCTGCACCATATTACTGTACCTTTTTCTGGATTATAATAGTTTTTGGGCTATAAAACCCGATTTGTTCAGCGAACCCTATTCGATCTTGGGTTATTCGTACTCTTCTCGTCGAGCTCTACAAGAAGAGTGGTCGAACGTTCTCCAATCATTAGGTTTTTATTCCGTACTGGCCTGTTCAAATTGCCCAAGAGATTTGTATTGGCTTAAACCCTGGTTTATGATCTAGGAGCCATAACGTGGCTCAAAGGCGTCCTCCTGTGACGGGAGCTGGTTTTTTAGACTCAGCTCGATGAGGCGGTTCGAAAGAGTACAATTTCGGACCTCCTACCTTTTTTTCCAAAAGCTGCACCATATTACTGTACCTATTTCTGGATTATAATAGTTTTTGGGCTATAAAACCCGTTTTGTTCAGCGAACCCTATTCGATCTTGGGTTATTCGTACTCTTCTCGTCGAGCTCTACAAGAAGAGTGGTCGAACGTTCTCCAATCATTAGGTTTTTATTCCGTACTGGCCTGTTCAAATTGCCCAAGAGATTTGTATTGGCCTACCCCCTATTTTTGGACTATAATAGTTTTTGGGCTATAAAACGCGATTTGTTCAGCGAACCCTATTCGATCTTGGGTTATTCGTACTCAACTCGTCGAGCTCTACAAGAAGAGTGGTCGAACGTTCTCCAATCATTAGGTTTTTATTCCGTACTGGCCTGTTCAAATTGCCCAAGAGATTTGTATTGGCTTAAACCCTGGTTTATGATCTAGGAGCCATAACGTGGCTCAAAGGCGTCCTCCTGTGACGGGAGCTGGTTTTTTAGACTCAGCTCGATGAGGCGGTTCGAAAGAGTACAATTTCGGACCTCCTACCTTCTTTTCCAAAAGCTGCACCATATTACTGTACCTTTTTCTGGATTATAATAGTTTTTGGGCTATAAAACCCTATTTGTTCAGCGAACCCTATTCGAGCTTGGGTTATTCGTACTCTACTCGTCGAGCTCTACAAGAAGAGTGGTCGAACGTTCTCCAATCATTAGGTTTTTATTCCGTACTGGCCTGTTCAAATTGCCCAAGAGATTTGTATTGGCCTACCCCCTATTTTTGGACTATAATAGTTTTTGGGCTATAAAACGCGATTTGTTCAGCGAACCCTATTCGATCTTGGGTTATTCGTACTCAACTCGTCGAGCTCTACAAGAAGAGTGGTCGAACGTTCTCCAATCATTAGGTTTTTATTCCGTACTGGCCTGTTCAAATTGCCCAAGAGATTTGTATTGGCTTAAACCCTGGTTTATGATCTAGGAGCCATAACGTGGCTCAAAGGCGTCCTCCTGTGACGGGAGCTGGTTTTTTAGACTCAGCTCGATGAGGCGGTTCGAAAGAGTACAATTTCGGACCTCCTACCTTCTTTTCCAAAAGCTGCACCATATTACTGTACCTATTTCTGGATTATAATAGTTTTTGGGCTATAAAACCCGTTTTGTTCAGCGAACCCTATTCGATCTTGGGTTATTCGTACTCTACTCGTCGAGCTCTACAAGAAGAGTGGTCGCACGTTCTCCAATCATTAGGTTTTTATTCCGTACTGGCCTGTTCAAATTGCCCAAGAGATTTGTATTGGCTTAAACCCTGGTTTATGATCTAGGAGCCATAACGTGGCTCAAAGGCGTCCTCCTGTGACGGGAGCTGGTTTTTTAGACTCAGCTCGATGAGGCGGTTCGAAAGAGTACAATTTCGGACCTCCTACCTTCTTTTCCAAAAGCTGCACCATATTACTGTACCTTTTTCTGGATTATAATAGTTTTTGGGCTATAAAACCCGATTTGTTCAGCGAACCCTATTCGATCTTGGGTTATTCGTACTCTTCTCGTCGAGCTCTACAAGAAGAGTGGTCGAACGTTCTCCAATCATTAGGTTTTTATTCCGTACTGGCCTGTTCAAATTGCCCAAGAGATTTGTATTGGCTTAAACCCTGGTTTATGATCTAGGAGCCATAACGTGGCTCAAAGGCGTCCTCCTGTGACGGGAGCTGGTTTTTTAGACTCAGCTCGATGAGGCGGTTCGAAAGAGTACAATTTCGGACCTCCTACCTTTTTTTCCAAAAGCTGCACCATATTACTGTACCTATTTCTGGATTATAATAGTTTTTGGGCTATAAAACCCGTTTTGTTCAGCGAACCCTATTCGATCTTGGGTTATTCGTACTCTTCTCGTCGAGCTCTACAAGAAGAGTGGTCGAACGTTCTCCAATCATTAGGTTTTTATTCCGTACTGGCCTGTTCAAATTGCCCAAGAGATTTGTATTGGCCTACCCCCTATTTTTGGACTATAATAGTTTTTGGGCTATAAAACGCGATTTGTTCAGCGAACCCTATTCGATCTTGGGTTATTCGTACTCAACTCGTCGAGCTCTACAAGAAGAGTGGTCGAACGTTCTCCAATCATTAGGTTTTTATTCCGTACTGGCCTGTTCAAATTGCCCAAGAGATTTGTATTGGCTTAAACCCTGGTTTATGATCTAGGAGCCATAACGTGGCTCAAAGGCGTCCTCCTGTGACGGGAGCTGGTTTTTTAGACTCAGCTCGATGAGGCGGTTCGAAAGAGTACAATTTCGGACCTCCTACCTTCTTTTCCAAAAGCTGCACCATATTACTGTACCTTTTTCTGGATTATAATAGTTTTTGGGCTATAAAACCCTATTTGTTCAGCGAACCCTATTCGAGCTTGGGTTATTCGTACTCTACTCGTCGAGCTCTACAAGAAGAGTGGTCGAACGTTCTCCAATCATTAGGTTTTTATTCCGTACTGGCCTGTTCAAATTGCCCAAGAGATTTGTATTGGCCTACCCCCTATTTTTGGACTATAATAGTTTTTGGGCTATAAAACCCGATTTGTTCAGCGAACCCTATTCGAGCTTGGGTTATTCGTACTCTACTCGTCGAGCTCTACAAGAAGAGTGGTCGAACGTTCTCCAATCATTAGGTTTTTATTCCGTACTGGCCTGTTCAAATTGCCCAAGAGATTTGTATTGGCCTACCCCCTATTTTTGGACTATAATAGTTTTTGGGCTATAAAACCCTATTTGTTCAGCGAACCCTATTCGAGCTTGGGTTATTCGTACTCTTCTCGTCGAGCTCTACAAGAAGAGTGGTCGAACGTTCTCCAATCATTAGGTTTTTATTCCGTACTGGCCTGTTCAAATTGCCCAAGAGATTTGTATTGGCTTAAACCCTGGTTTATGATCTAGGAGCCATAACGTGGCTCAAAGGCGTCCTCCTGTGACGGGAGCTGGTTTTTTAGACTCAGCTCGATGAGGCGGTTCGAAAGAGTACAATTTCGGACCTCCTACCTTCTTTTCCAAAAGCTGCACCATATTACTGTACCTTTTTCTGGATTATAATAGTTTTTGGGCTATAAAACCCGATTTGTTCAGCGAACCCTATTCGATCTTGGGTTATTCGTACTCTTCTCGTCGAGCTCTACAAGAAGAGTGGTCGAACGTTCTCCAATCATTAGGTTTTTATTCCGTACTGGCCTGTTCAAATTGCCCAAGAGATTTGTATTGGCTTAAACCCTGGTTTATGATCTAGGAGCCATAACGTGGCTCAAAGGCGTCCTCCTGTGACGGGAGCTGGTTTTTTAGACTCAGCTCGATGAGGCGGTTCGAAAGAGTACAATTTCGGACCTCCTACCTTTTTTTCCAAAAGCTGCACCATATTACTGTACCTATTTCTGGATTATAATAGTTTTTGGGCTATAAAACCCGTTTTGTTCAGCGAACCCTATTCGATCTTGGGTTATTCGTACTCTTCTCGTCGAGCTCTACAAGAAGAGTGGTCGAACGTTCTCCAATCATTAGGTTTTTATTCCGTACTGGCCTGTTCAAATTGCCCAAGAGATTTGTATTGGCCTACCCCCTATTTTTGGACTATAATAGTTTTTGGGCTATAAAACGCGATTTGTTCAGCGAACCCTATTCGATCTTGGGTTATTCGTACTCAACTCGTCGAGCTCTACAAGAAGAGTGGTCGAACGTTCTCCAATCATTAGGTTTTTATTCCGTACTGGCCTGTTCAAATTGCCCAAGAGATTTGTATTGGCTTAAACCCTGGTTTATGATCTAGGAGCCATAACGTGGCTCAAAGGCGTCCTCCTGTGACGGGAGCTGGTTTTTTAGACTCAGCTCGATGAGGCGGTTCGAAAGAGTACAATTTCGGACCTCCTACCTTCTTTTCCAAAAGCTGCACCATATTACTGTACCTTTTTCTGGATTATAATAGTTTTTGGGCTATAAAACCCTATTTGTTCAGCGAACCCTATTCGAGCTTGGGTTATTCGTACTCTACTCGTCGAGCTCTACAAGAAGAGTGGTCGAACGTTCTCCAATCATTAGGTTTTTATTCCGTACTGGCCTGTTCAAATTGCCCAAGAGATTTGTATTGGCCTACCCCCTATTTTTGGACTATAATAGTTTTTGGGCTATAAAACCCGATTTGTTCAGCGAACCCTATTCGATCTTGGGTTATTCGTACTCTTCTCGTCGAGCTCTACAAGAAGAGTGGTCGAACGTTCTCCAATCATTAGGTTTTTATTCCGTACTGGCCTGTTCAAATTGCCCAAGAGATTTGTATTGGCTTAAACCCTGGTTTATGATCTAGGAGCCATAACGTGGCTCAAAGGCGTCCTCCTGTGACGGGAGCTGGTTTTTTAGACTCAGCTCGATGAGGCGGTTCGAAAGAGTACAATTTCGGACCTCCTACCTTCTTTTCCAAAAGCTGCACCATATTACTGTACCTTTTTCTGGATTATAATAGTTTTTGGGCTATAAAACCCGATTTGTTCAGCGAACCCTATTCGATCTTGGGTTATTCGTACTCTTCTCGTCGAGCTCTACAAGAAGAGTGGTCGAACGTTCTCCAATCATTAGGTTTTTATTCCGTACTGGCCTGTTCAAATTGCCCAAGAGATTTGTATTGGCTTAAACCCTGGTTTATGATCTAGGAGCCATAACGTGGCTCAAAGGCGTCCTCCTGTGACGGGAGCTGGTTTTTTAGACTCAGCTCGATGAGGCGGTTCGAAAGAGTACAATTTCGGACCTCCTACCTTTTTTTCCAAAAGCTGCACCATATTACTGTACCTATTTCTGGATTATAATAGTTTTTGGGCTATAAAACCCGTTTTGTTCAGCGAACCCTATTCGATCTTGGGTTATTCGTACTCTTCTCGTCGAGCTCTACAAGAAGAGTGGTCGAACGTTCTCCAATCATTAGGTTTT
Organism: Oscheius dolichura; assembly: GCA_932521035.1. NCBI lineage: Eukaryota > Metazoa > Nematoda > Chromadorea > Rhabditida > Rhabditidae > Oscheius > Oscheius dolichura. Next base: position 11,307,990 of record OW051492.1, on the reverse strand, counting down.
TATTCCGTACTGGCCTGTTCAAATTGCCCAAGAGATTTGTATTGGCTTAAACCCTGGTTTATGATCTAGGAGCCATAACGTGGCTCAAAGGCGTCCTCCTGTGACGGGAGCTGGTTTTTTAGACTCAGCTCGATGAGGCGGTTCGAAAGAGTACAATTTCGGACCTCCTACCTTCTTTTCCAAAAGCTGCACCATATTACTGTACCTTTTTCTGGATTATAATAGTTTTTGGGCTATAAAACCCTATTTGTTCAGCGAACCCTATTCGAGCTTGGGTTATTCGTACTCTACTCGTCGAGCTCTACAAGAAGAGTGGTCGAACGTTCTCCAATCATTAGGTTTTTATTCCGTACTGGCCTGTTCAAATTGCCCAAGAGATTTGTATTGGCCTACCCCCTATTTTTGGACTATAATAGTTTTTGGGCTATAAAACCCGATTTGTTCAGCGAACCCTATTCGATCTTGGGTTATTCGTACTCTTCTCGTCGAGCTCTACAAGAAGAGTGGTCGAACGTTCTCCAATCATTAGGTTTTTATTCCGTACTGGCCTGTTCAAATTGCCCAAGAGATTTGTATTGGCTTAAACCCTGGTTTATGATCTAGGAGCCATAACGTGGCTCAAAGGCGTCCTCCTGTGACGGGAGCTGGTTTTTTAGACTCAGCTCGATGAGGCGGTTCGAAAGAGTACAATTTCGGACCTCCTACCTTTTTTTCCAAAAGCTGCACCATATTACTGTACCTATTTCTGGATTATAATAGTTTTTGGGCTATAAAACCCGTTTTGTTCAGCGAACCCTATTCGATCTTGGGTTATTCGTACTCTTCTCGTCGAGCTCTACAAGAAGAGTGGTCGAACGTTCTCCAATCATTAGGTTTTTATTCCGTACTGGCCTGTTCAAATTGCCCAAGAGATTTGTATTGGCCTACCCCCTATTTTTGGACTATAATAGTTTTTGGGCTATAAAACGCGATTTGTTCAGCGAACCCTATTCGATCTTGGGTTATTCGTACTCAACTCGTCGAGCTCTACAAGAAGAGTGGTCGAACGTTCTCCAATCATTAGGTTTTTATTCCGTACTGGCCTGTTCAAATTGCCCAAGAGATTTGTATTGGCTTAAACCCTGGTTTATGATCTAGGAGCCATAACGTGGCTCAAAGGCGTCCTCCTGTGACGGGAGCTGGTTTTTTAGACTCAGCTCGATGAGGCGGTTCGAAAGAGTACAATTTCGGACCTCCTACCTTCTTTTCCAAAAGCTGCACCATATTACTGTACCTTTTTCTGGATTATAATAGTTTTTGGGCTATAAAACCCGATTTGTTCAGCGAACCCTATTCGATCTTGGGTTATTCGTACTCTTCTCGTCGAGCTCTACAAGAAGAGTGGTCGAACGTTCTCCAATCATTAGGTTTTTATTCCGTACTGGCCTGTTCAAATTGCCCAAGAGATTTGTATTGGCTTAAACCCTGGTTTATGATCTAGGAGCCATAACGTGGCTCAAAGGCGTCCTCCTGTGACGGGAGCTGGTTTTTTAGACTCAGCTCGATGAGGCGGTTCGAAAGAGTACAATTTCGGACCTCCTACCTTTTTTTCCAAAAGCTGCACCATATTACTGTACCTATTTCTGGATTATAATAGTTTTTGGGCTATAAAACCCGTTTTGTTCAGCGAACCCTATTCGATCTTGGGTTATTCGTACTCTTCTCGTCGAGCTCTACAAGAAGAGTGGTCGAACGTTCTCCAATCATTAGGTTTTTATTCCGTACTGGCCTGTTCAAATTGCCCAAGAGATTTGTATTGGCTTAAACCCTGGTTTATGATCTAGGAGCCATAACGTGGCTCAAAGGCGTCCTCCTGTGACGGGAGCTGGTTTTTTAGACTCAGCTCGATGAGGCGGTTCGAAAGAGTACAATTTCGGACCTCCTACCTTCTTTTCCAAAAGCTGCACCATATTACTGTACCTTTTTCTGGATTATAATAGTTTTTGGGCTATAAAACCCTATTTGTTCAGCGAACCCTATTCGAGCTTGGGTTATTCGTACTCTACTCGTCGAGCTCTACAAGAAGAGTGGTCGAACGTTCTCCAATCATTAGGTTTTTATTCCGTACTGGCCTGTTCAAATTGCCCAAGAGATTTGTATTGGCCTACCCCCTATTTTTGGACTATAATAGTTTTTGGGCTATAAAACCCGATTTGTTCAGCGAACCCTATTCGATCTTGGGTTATTCGTACTCTTCTCGTCGAGCTCTACAAGAAGAGTGGTCGAACGTTCTCCAATCATTAGGTTTTTATTCCGTACTGGCCTGTTCAAATTGCCCAAGAGATTTGTATTGGCTTAAACCCTGGTTTATGATCTAGGAGCCATAACGTGGCTCAAAGGCGTCCTCCTGTGACGGGAGCTGGTTTTTTAGACTCAGCTCGATGAGGCGGTTCGAAAGAGTACAATTTCGGACCTCCTACCTTCTTTTCCAAAAGCTGCACCATATTACTGTACCTTTTTCTGGATTATAATAGTTTTTGGGCTATAAAACCCGATTTGTTCAGCGAACCCTATTCGATCTTGGGTTATTCGTACTCTTCTCGTCGAGCTCTACAAGAAGAGTGGTCGAACGTTCTCCAATCATTAGGTTTTTATTCCGTACTGGCCTGTTCAAATTGCCCAAGAGATTTGTATTGGCTTAAACCCTGGTTTATGATCTAGGAGCCATAACGTGGCTCAAAGGCGTCCTCCTGTGACGGGAGCTGGTTTTTTAGACTCAGCTCGATGAGGCGGTTCGAAAGAGTACAATTTCGGACCTCCTACCTTCTTTTCCAAAAGCTGCACCATATTACTGTACCTTTTTCTGGATTATAATAGTTTTTGGGCTATAAAACCCGATTTGTTCAGCGAACCCTATTCGATCTTGGGTTATTCGTACTCTTCTCGTCGAGCTCTACAAGAAGAGTGGTCGAACGTTCTCCAATCATTAGGTTTTTATTCCGTACTGGCCTGTTCAAATTGCCCAAGAGATTTGTATTGGCTTAAACCCTGGTTTATGATCTAGGAGCCATAACGTGGCTCAAAGGCGTCCTCCTGTGACGGGAGCTGGTTTTTTAGACTCAGCTCGATGAGGCGGTTCGAAAGAGTACAATTTCGGACCTCCTACCTTTTTTTCCAAAAGCTGCACCATATTACTGTACCTATTTCTGGATTATAATAGTTTTTGGGCTATAAAACCCGTTTTGTTCAGCGAACCCTAGTCGATCTTGGGTTATTCGTACTCTTCTCGTCGAGCTCTACAAGAAGAGTGGTCGAACGTTCTCCAATCATTAGGTTTTTATTCCGTACTGGCCTGTTCAAATTGCCCAAGAGATTTGTATTGGCCTACCCCCTATTTTTGGACTATAATAGTTTTTGGGCTATAAAACGCGATTTGTTCAGCGAACCCTATTCGATCTTGGGTTATTCGTACTCAACTCGTCGAGCTCTACAAGAAGAGTGGTCGAACGTTCTCCAATCATTAGGTTTTTATTCCGTACTGGCCTGTTCAAATTGCCCAAGAGATTTGTATTGGCTTAAACCCTGGTTTATGATCTAGGAGCCATAACGTGGCTCAAAGGCGTCCTCCTGTGACGGGAGCTGGTTTTTTAGACTCAGCTCGATGAGGCGGTTCGAAAGAGTACAATTTCGGACCTCCTACCTTCTTTTCCAAAAGCTGCACCATATTACTGTACCTTTTTCTGGATTATAATAGTTTTTGGGCTATAAAACCCTATTTGTTCAGCGAACCCTATTCGATCTTGGGTTATTCGTACTCTACTCGTCGAGCTCTACAAGAAGAGTGGTCGAACGTTCTCCAATCATTAGGTTTTTATTCCGTACTGGCCTGTTCAAATTGCCCAAGAGATTTGTATTGGCCTACCCCCTATTTTTGGACTATAATAGTTTTTGGGCTATAAAACCCGATTTGTTCAGCGAACCCTATTCGATCTTGGGTTATTCGTACTCTTCTCGTCGAGCTCTACAAGAAGAGTGGTCGAACGTTCTCCAATCATTAGGTTTTTATTCCGTACTGGCCTGTTCAAATTGCCCAAGAGATTTGTATTGGCTTAAACCCTGGTTTATGATCTAGGAGCCATAACGTGGCTCAAAGGCGTCCTCCTGTGACGGGAGCTGGTTTTTTAGACTCAGCTCGATGAGGCGGTTCGAAAGAGTACAATTTCGGACCTCCTACCTTCTTTTCCAAAAGCTGCACCATATTACTGTACCTTTTTCTGGATTATAATAGTTTTTGGGCTATAAAACCCGATTTGTTCAGCGAACCCTATTCGATCTTGGGTTATTCGTACTCTTCTCGTCGAGCTCTACAAGAAGAGTGGTCGAACGTTCTCCAATCATTAGGTTTTTATTCCGTACTGGCCTGTTCAAATTGCCCAAGAGATTTGTATTGGCTTAAACCCTGGTTTATGATCTAGGAGCCATAACGTGGCTCAAAGGCGTCCTCCTGTGACGGGAGCTGGTTTTTTAGACTCAGCTCGATGAGGCGGTTCGAAAGAGTACAATTTCGGACCTCCTACCTTTTTTTCCAAAAGCTGCACCATATTACTGTACCTATTTCTGGATTATAATAGTTTTTGGGCTATAAAACCCGTTTTGTTCAGCGAACCCTAGTCGATCTTGGGTTATTCGTACTCTTCTCGTCGAGCTCTACAAGAAGAGTGGTCGAACGTTCTCCAATCATCAGGTTTTTATTCCGTACTGGCCTGTTCAAATTGCCCAAGAGATTTGTATTGGCCTACCCCCTATTTTTGGACTATAATAGTTTTTGGGCTATAAAACGCGATTTGTTCAGCGAACCCTATTCGATCTTGGGTTATTCGTACTCAACTCGTCGAGCTCTACAAGAAGAGTGGTCGAACGTTCTCCAATCATTAGGTTTTTATTCCGTACTGGCCTGTTCAAATTGCCCAAGAGATTTGTATTGGCTTAAACCCTGGTTTATGATCTAGGAGCCATAACGTGGCTCAAAGGCGTCCTCCTGTGACGGGAGCTGGTTTTTTAGACTCAGCTCGATGAGGCGGTTCGAAAGAGTACAATTTCGGACCTCCTACCTTCTTTTCCAAAAGCTGCACCATATTACTGTACCTTTTTCTGGATTATAATAGTTTTTGGGCTATAAAACCCTATTTGTTCAGCGAACCCTATTCGAGCTTGGGTTATTCGTACTCTACTCGTCGAGCTCTACAAGAAGAGTGGTCGAACGTTCTCCAATCATTAGGTTTTTATTCCGTACTGGCCTGTTCAAATTGCCCAAGAGATTTGTATTGGCCTACCCCCTATTTTTGGACTATAATAGTTTTTGGGCTATAAAACCCGATTTGTTCAGCGAACCCTATTCGATCTTGGGTTATTCGTACTCTTCTCGTCGAGCTCTACAAGAAGAGTGGTCGAACGTTCTCCAATCATTAGGTTTTTATTCCGTACTGGCCTGTTCAAATTGCCCAAGAGATTTGTATTGGCTTAAACCCTGGTTTATGATCTAGGAGCCATAACGTGGCTCAAAGGCGTCCTCCTGTGACGGGAGCTGGTTTTTTAGACTCAGCTCGATGAGGCGGTTCGAAAGAGTACAATTTCGGACCTCCTACCTTTTTTTCCAAAAGCTGCACCATATTACTGTACCTATTTCTGGATTATAATAGTTTTTGGGCTATAAAACCCGTTTTGTTCAGCGAACCCTATTCGATCTTGGGTTATTCGTACTCTTCTCGTCGAGCTCTACAAGAAGAGTGGTCGAACGTTCTCCAATCATTAGGTTTTTATTCCGTACTGGCCTGTTCAAATTGCCCAAGAGATTTGTATTGGCCTACCCCCTATTTTTGGACTATAATAGTTTTTGGGCTATAAAACGCGATTTGTTCAGCGAACCCTATTCGATCTTGGGTTATTCGTACTCAACTCGTCGAGCTCTACAAGAAGAGTGGTCGAACGTTCTCCAATCATTAGGTTTTTATTCCGTACTGGCCTGTTCAAATTGCCCAAGAGATTTGTATTGGCTTAAACCCTGGTTTATGATCTAGGAGCCATAACGTGGCTCAAAGGCGTCCTCCTGTGACGGGAGCTGGTTTTTTAGACTCAGCTCGATGAGGCGGTTCGAAAGAGTACAATTTCGGACCTCCTACCTTCTTTTCCAAAAGCTGCACCATATTACTGTACCTTTTTCTGGATTATAATAGTTTTTGGGCTATAAAACCCTATTTGTTCAGCGAACCCTATTCGAGCTTGGGTTATTCGTACTCTACTCGTCGAGCTCTACAAGAAGAGTGGTCGAACGTTCTCCAATCATTAGGTTTTTATTCCGTACTGGCCTGTTCAAATTGCCCAAGAGATTTGTATTGGCCTACCCCCTATTTTTGGACTATAATAGTTTTTGGGCTATAAAACGCGATTTGTTCAGCGAACCCTATTCGATCTTGGGTTATTCGTACTCTACTCGTCGAGCTCTACAAGAAGAGTGGTCGCACGTTCTCCAATCATTAGGTTTTTATTCCGTACTGGCCTGTTCAAATTGCCCAAGAGATTTGTATTGGCTTAAACCCTGGTTTATGATCTAGGAGCCATAACGTGGCTCAAAGGCGTCCTCCTGTGACGGGAGCTGGTTTTTTAGACTCAGCTCGATGAGGCGGTTCGAAAGAGTACAATTTCGGACCTCCTACCTTCTTTTCCAAAAGCTGCACCATATTACTGTACCTTTTTCTGGATTATAATAGTTTTTGGGCTATAAAACCCGATTTGTTCAGCGAACCCTATTCGATCTTGGGTTATTCGTACTCTTCTCGTCGAGCTCTACAAGAAGAGTGGTCGAACGTTCTCCAATCATTAGGTTTTTATTCCGTACTGGCCTGTTCAAATTGCCCAAGAGATTTGTATTGGCTTAAACCCTGGTTTATGATCTAGGAGCCATAACGTGGCTCAAAGGCGTCCTCCTGTGACGGGAGCTGGTTTTTTAGACTCAGCTCGATGAGGCGGTTGGAAAGAGTACAATTTCGGACCTCCTACCTTTTTTTCCAAAAGCTGCACCATATTACTGTACCTATTTCTGGATTATAATAGTTTTTGGGCTATAAAACCCGTTTTGTTCAGCGAACCCTATTCGATCTTGGGTTATTCGTACTCTTCTCGTCGAGCTCTACAAGAAGAGTGGTCGAACGTTCTCCAATCATTAGGTTTTTATTCCGTACTGGCCTGTTCAAATTGCCCAAGAGATTTGTATTGGCCTACCCCCTATTTTTGGACTATAATAGTTTTTGGGCTATAAAACGCGATTTGTTCAGCGAACCCTATTCGATCTTGGGTTATTCGTACTCAACTCGTCGAGCTCTACAAGAAGAGTGGTCGAACGTTCTCCAATCATTAGGTTTTTATTCCGTACTGGCCTGTTCAAATTGCCCAAGAGATTTGTATTGGCTTAAACCCTGGTTTATGATCTAGGAGCCATAACGTGGCTCAAAGGCGTCCTCCTGTGACGGGAGCTGGTTTTTTAGACTCAGCTCGATGAGGCGGTTCGAAAGAGTACAATTTCGGACCTCCTACCTTCTTTTCCAAAAGCTGCACCATATTACTGTACCTTTTTCTGGATTATAATAGTTTTTGGGCTATAAAACCCTATTTGTTCAGCGAACCCTATTCGAGCTTGGGTTATTCGTACTCTACTCGTCGAGCTCTACAAGAAGAGTGGTCGAACGTTCTCCAATCATTAGGTTTTTATTCCGTACTGGCCTGTTCAAATTGCCCAAGAGATTTGTATTGGCCTACCCCCTATTTTTGGACTATAATAGTTTTTGGGCTATAAAACGCGATTTGTTCAGCGAACCCTATTCGATCTTGGGTTATTCGTACTCAACTCGTCGAGCTCTACAAGAAGAGTGGTCGAACGTTCTCCAATCATTAGGTTTTTATTCCGTACTGGCCTGTTCAAATTGCCCAAGAGATTTGTATTGGCTTAAACCCTGGTTTATGATCTAGGAGCCATAACGTGGCTCAAAGGCGTCCTCCTGTGACGGGAGCTGGTTTTTTAGACTCAGCTCGATGAGGCGGTTCGAAAGAGTACAATTTCGGACCTCCTACCTTCTTTTCCAAAAGCTGCACCATATTACTGTACCTTTTTCTGGATTATAATAGTTTTTGGGCTATAAAACCCTATTTGTTCAGCGAACCCTATTCGAGCTTGGGTTATTCGTACTCTACTCGTCGAGCTCTACAAGAAGAGTGGTCGAACGTTCTCCAATCATTAGGTTTTTATTCCGTACTGGCCTGTTCAAATTGCCCAAGAGATTTGTATTGGCCTACCCCCTATTTTTGGACTATAATAGTTTTTGGGCTATAAAACGCGATTTGTTCAGCGAACCCTATTCGATCTTGGGTTATTCGTACTCAACTCGTCGAGCTCTACAAGAAGAGTGGTCGAACGTTCTCCAATCATTAGGTTTTTATTCCGTACTGGCCTGTTCAAATTGCCCAAGAGATTTGTATTGGCTTAAACCCTGGTTTATGATCTAGGAGCCATAACGTGGCTCAAAGGCGTCCTCCTGTGACGGGAGCTGGTTTTTTAGACTCAGCTCGATGAGGCGGTTCGAAAGAGTACAATTTCGGACCTCCTACCTTCTTTTCCAAAAGCTGCACCATATTACTGTACCTATTTCTGGATTATAATAGTTTTTGGGCTATAAAACCCGTTTTGTTCAGCGAACCCTATTCGATCTTGGGTTATTCGTACTCTTCTCGTCGAGCTCTACAAGAAGAGTGGTCGAACGTTCTCCAATCATTAGGTTTTTATTCCGTACTGGCCTGTTCAAATTGCCCAAGAGATTTGTATTGGCTTAAACCCTGGTTTATGATCTAGGAGCCATAACGTGGCTCAAAGGCGTCCTCCTGTGACGGGAGCTGGTTTTTTAGACTCAGCTCGATGAGGCGGTTCGAAAGAGTACAATTTCGGACCTCCTACCTTCTTTTCCAAAAGCTGCACCATATTACTGTACCTTTTTCTGGATTATAATAGTTTTTGGGCTATAAAACCCTATTTGTTCAGCGAACCCTATTCGAGCTTGGGTTATTCGTACTCTACTCGTCGAGCTCTACAAGAAGAGTGGTCGAACGTTCTCCAATCATTAGGTTTTTATTCCGTACTGGCCTGTTCAAATTGCCCAAGAGATTTGTATTGGCCTACCCCCTATTTTTGGACTATAATAGTTTTTGGGCTATAAAACGCGATTTGTTCAGCGAACCCTATTCGATCTTGGGTTATTCGTACTCAACTCGTCGAGCTCTACAAGAAGAGTGGTCGAACGTTCTCCAATCATTAGGTTTTTATTCCGTACTGGCCTGTTCAAATTGCCCAAGAGATTTGTATTGGCTTAAACCCTGGTTTATGATCTAGGAGCCATAACGTGGCTCAAAGGCGTCCTCCTGTGACGGGAGCTGGTTTTTTAGACTCAGCTCGATGAGGCGGTTCGAAAGAGTACAATTTCGGACCTCCTACCTTCTTTTCCAAAAGCTGCACCATATTACTGTACCTTTTTCTGGATTATAATAGTTTTTGGGCTATAAAACCCTATTTGTTCAGCGAACCCTATTCGAGCTTGGGTTATTCGTACTCTACTCGTCGAGCTCTACAAGAAGAGTGGTCGAACGTTCTCCAATCATTAGGTTTTTATTCCGTACTGGCCTGTTCAAATTGCCCAAGAGATTTGTATTGGCCTACCCCCTATTTTTGGACTATAATAGTTTTTGGGCTATAAAACGCGATTTGTTCAGCGAACCCTATTCGATCTTGGGTTATTCGTACTCAACTCGTCGAGCTCTACAAGAAGAGTGGTCGAACGTTCTCCAATCATTAGGTTTTTATTCCGTACTGGCCTGTTCAAATTGCCCAAGAGATTTGTATTGGCTTAAACCCTGGTTTATGATCTAGGAGCCATAACGTGGCTCAAAGGCGTCCTCCTGTGACGGGAGCTGGTTTTTTAGACTCAGCTCGATGAGGCGGTTCGAAAGAGTACAATTTCGGACCTCCTACCTTCTTTTCCAAAAGCTGCACCATATTACTGTACCTATTTCTGGATTATAATAGTTTTTGGGCTATAAAACCCGTTTTGTTCAGCGAACCCTATTCGATCTTGGGTTATTCGTACTCTTCTCGTCGAGCTCTACAAGAAGAGTGGTCGAACGTTCTCCAATCATTAGGTTTTTATTCCGTACTGGCCTGTTCAAATTGCCCAAGAGATTTGTATTGGCTTAAACCCTGGTTTATGATCTAGGAGCCATAACGTGGCTCAAAGGCGTCCTCCTGTGACGGGAGCTGGTTTTTTAGACTCAGCTCGATGAGGCGGTTGGAAAGAGTACAATTTCGGACCTCCTACCTTTTTTTCCAAAAGCTGCACCATATTACTGTACCTATTTCTGGATTATAATAGTTTTTGGGCTATAAAACCCGTTTTGTTCAGCGAACCCTATTCGATCTTGGGTTATTCGTACTCTTCTCGTCGAGCTCTACAAGAAGAGTGGTCGAACGTTCTCCAATCATTAGGTTTTTATTCCGTACTGGCCTGTTCAAATTGCCCAAGAGATTTGTATTGGCCTACCCCCTATTTTTGGACTATAATAGTTTTTGGGCTATAAAACGCGATTTGTTCAGCGAACCCTATTCGATCTTGGGTTATTCGTACTCAACTCGTCGAGCTCTACAAGAAGAGTGGTCGAACGTTCTCCAATCATTAGGTTTTTATTCCGTACTGGCCTGTTCAAATTGCCCAAGAGATTTGTATTGGCTTAAACCCTGGTTTATGATCTAGGAGCCATAACGTGGCTCAAAGGCGTCCTCCTGTGACGGGAGCTGGTTTTTTAGACTCAGCTCGATGAGGCGGTTCGAAAGAGTACAATTTCGGACCTCCTACCTTTTTTTCCAAAAGCTGCACCATATTACTGTACCTATTTCTGGATTATAATAGTTTTTGGGCTATAAAACCCGTTTTGTTCAGCGAACCCTATTCGATCTTGGGTTATTCGTACTCTTCTCGTCGAGCTCTACAAGAAGAGTGGTCGAACGTTCTCCAATCATTAGGTTTTTATTCCGTACTGGCCTGTTCAAATTGCCCAATAGATTTGTATTGGCCTACCCCCTATTTTTGGACTATAATAGTTTTTGGGCTATAAAACGCGATTTGTTCAGCGAACCCTATTCGATCTTGGGTTATTCGTACTCAACTCGTCGAGCTCTACAAGAAGAGTGGTCGAACGTTCTCCAATCATTAGGTTTTTATTCCGTACTGGCCTGTTCAAATTGCCCAAGAGATTTGTATTGGCTTAAACCCTGGTTTATGATCTAGGAGCCATAACGTGGCTCAAAGGCGTCCTCCTGTGACGGGAGCTGGTTTTTTAGACTCAGCTCGATGAGGCGGTTCGAAAGAGTACAATTTCGGACCTCCTACCTTTTTTTCCAAAAGCTGCACCATATTACTGTACCTATTTCTGGATTATAATAGTTTTTGGGCTATAAAACCCGTTTTGTTCAGCGAACCCTATTCGATCTTGGGTTATTCGTACTCTTCTCGTCGAGCTCTACAAGAAGAGTGGTCGAACGTTCTCCAATCATTAGGTTTTTATTCCGTACTGGCCTGTTCAAATTGCCCAAGAGATTTGTATTGGCCTACCCCCTATTTTTGGACTATAATAGTTTTTGGGCTATAAAACGCGATTTGTTCAGCGAACCCTATTCGATCTTGGGTTATTCGTACTCAACTCGTCGAGCTCTACAAGAAGAGTGGTCGAACGTTCTCCAATCATTAGGTTTTTATTCCGTACTGGCCTGTTCAAATTGCCCAAGAGATTTGTATTGGCTTAAACCCTGGTTTATGATCTAGGAGCCATAACGTGGCTCAAAGGCGTCCTCCTGTGACGGGAGCTGGTTTTTTAGACTCAGCTCGATGAGGCGGTTCGAAAGAGTACAATTTCGGACCTCCTACCTTTTTTTCCAAAAGCTGCACCATATTACTGTACCTATTTCTGGATTATAATAGTTTTTGGGCTATAAAACCCGTTTTGTTCAGCGAACCCTATTCGATCTTGGGTTATTCGTACTCTTCTCGTCGAGCTCTACAAGAAGAGTGGTCGAACGTTCTCCAATCATTAGGTTTTTATTCCGTACTGGCCTGTTCAAATTGCCCAATAGATTTGTATTGGCCTACCCCCTATTTTTGGACTATAATAGTTTTTGGGCTATAAAACGCGGTTTGTTCAGCGAACCCTATTCGATCTTGGGTTATTCGTACTCAACTCGTCGAGCTCTACAAGAAGAGTGGTCGAACGTTCTCCAATCATTAGGTTTTTATTCCGTACTGGCCTGTTCAAATTGCCCAAGAGATTTGTATTGGCTTAAACCCTGGTTTATGATCTAGGAGCCATAACGTGGCTCAAAGGCGTCCTCCTGTGACGGGAGCTGGTTTTTTAGACTCAGCTCGATGAGGCGGTTCGAAAGAGTACAATTTCGGACCTCCTACCTTCTTTTCCAAAAGCTGCACCATATTACTGTACCTTTTTCTGGATTATAATAGTTTTTGGGCTATAAAACCCTATTTGTTCAGCGAACCCTATTCGAGCTTGGGTTATTCGTACTCTACTCGTCGAGCTCTACAAGAAGAGTGGTCGAACGTTCTCCAATCATTAGGTTTTTATTCCGTACTGGCCTGTTCAAATTGCCCAAGAGATTTGTATTGGCCTACCCCCTATTTTTGGACTATAATAGTTTTTGGGCTATAAAACGCGATTTGTTCAGCGAACCCTATTCGATCTTGGGTTATTCGTACTCAACTCGTCGAGCTCTACAAGAAGAGTGGTCGAACGTTCTCCAATCATTAGGTTTTTATTCCGTACTGGCCTGTTCAAATTGCCCAAGAGATTTGTATTGGCTTAAACCCTGGTTTATGATCTAGGAGCCATAACGTGGCTCAAAGGCGTCCTCCTGTGACGGGAGCTGGTTTTTTAGACTCAGCTCGATGAGGCGGTTCGAAAGAGTACAATTTCGGACCTCCTACCTTCTTTTCCAAAAGCTGCACCATATTACTGTACCTATTTCTGGATTATAATAGTTTTTGGGCTATAAAACCCGTTTTGTTCAGCGAACCCTATTCGATCTTGGGTTATTCGTACTCTTCTCGTCGAGCTCTACAAGAAGAGTGGTCGAACGTTCTCCAATCATTAGGTTTTTATTCCGTACTGGCCTGTTCAAATTGCCCAAGAGATTTGTATTGGCTTAAACCCTGGTTTATGATCTAGGAGCCATAACGTGGCTCAAAGGCGTCCTCCTGTGACGGGAGCTGGTTTTTTAGACTCAGCTCGATGAGGCGGTTCGAAAGAGTACAATTTCGGACCTCCTACCTTCTTTTCCAAAAGCTGCACCATATTACTGTACCTTTTTCTGGATTATAATAGTTTTTGGGCTATAAAACCCTATTTGTTCAGCGAACCCTATTCGAGCTTGGATTATTCGTACTCTACTCGTCGAGCTCTACAAGAAGAGTGGTCGAACGTTCTCCAATCATTAGGTTTTTATTCCGTACTGGCCTGTTCAAATTGCCCAAGAGATTTGTATTGGCCTACCCCCTATTTTTGGACTATAATAGTTTTTGGGCTATAAAACGCGATTTGTTCAGCGAACCCTATTCGATCTTGGGTTATTCGTACTCAACTCGTCGAGCTCTACAAGAAGAGTGGTCGAACGTTCTCCAATCATTAGGTTTTTATTCCGTACTGGCCTGTTCAAATTGCCCAAGAGATTTGTATTGGCTTAAACCCTGGTTTATGATCTAGGAGCCATAACGTGGCTCAAAGGCGTCCTCCTGTGACGGGAGCTGGTTTTTTAGACTCAGCTCGATGAGGCGGTTCGAAAGAGTACAATTTCGGACCTCCTACCTTCTTTTCCAAAAGCTGCACCATATTACTGTACCTATTTCTGGATTATAATAGTTTTTGGGCTATAAAACCCGTTTTGTTCAGCGAACCCTATTCGATCTTGGGTTATTCGTACTCTTCTCGTCGAGCTCTACAAGAAGAGTGGTCGAACGTTCTCCAATCATTAGGTTTTTATTCCGTACTGGCCTGTTCAAATTGCCCAAGAGATTTGTATTGGCTTAAACCCTGGTTTATGATCTAGGAGCCATAACGTGGCTCAAAGGCGTCCTCCTGTGACGGGAGCTGGTTTTTTAGACTCAGCTCGATGAGGCGGTTGGAAAGAGTACAATTTCGGACCTCCTACCTTTTTTTCCAAAAGCTGCACCATATTACTGTACCTATTTCTGGATTATAATAGTTTTTGGGCTATAAAACCCGTTTTGTTCAGCGAACCCTATTCGATCTTGGGTTATTCGTACTCTTCTCGTCGAGCTCTACAAGAAGAGTGGTCGAACGTTCTCCAATCATTAGGTTTTTATTCCGTACTGGCCTGTTCAAATTGCCCAAGAGATTTGTATTGGCCTACCCCCTATTTTTGGACTATAATAGTTTTTGGGCTATAAAACGCGATTTGTTCAGCGAACCCTATTCGATCTTGGGTTATTCGTACTCAACTCGTCGAGCTCTACAAGAAGAGTGGTCGAACGTTCTCCAATCATTAGGTTTTTATTCCGTACTGGCCTGTTCAAATTGCCCAAGAGATTTGTATTGGCTTAAACCCTGGTTTATGATCTAGGAGCCATAACGTGGCTCAAAGGCGTCCTCCTGTGACGGGAGCTGGTTTTTTTAGACTCAGCTCGATGAGGCGGTTCGAAAGAGTACAATTTCGGACCTCCTACCTTCTTTTCCAAAAGCTGCACCATATTACTGTACCTTTTTCTGGATTATAATAGTTTTTGGGCTATAAAACCCTATTTGTTCAGCGAACCCTATTCGAGCTTGGGTTATTCGTACTCTACTCGTCGAGCTCTACAAGAAGAGTGGTCGAACGTTCTCCAATCATTAGGTTTTTATTCCGTACTGGCCTGTTCAAATTGCCCAAGAGATTTGTATTGGCCTACCCCCTATTTTTGGACTATAATAGTTTTTGGGCTATAAAACGCGATTTGTTCAGCGAACCCTATTCGATCTTGGGTTATTCGTACTCAACTCGTCGAGCTCTACAAGAAGAGTGGTCGAACGTTCTCCAATCATTAGGTTTTTATTCCGTACTGGCCTGTTCAAATTGCCCAAGAGATTTGTATTGGCTTAAACCCTGGTTTATGATCTAGGAGCCATAACGTGGCTCAAAGGCGTCCTCCTGTGACGGGAGCTGGTTTTTTAGACTCAGCTCGATGAGGCGGTTCGAAAGAGTACAATTTCGGACCTCCTACCTTCTTTTCCAAAAGCTGCACCATATTACTGTACCTTTTTCTGGATTATAATAGTTTTTGGGCTATAAAACCCTATTTGTTCAGCGAACCCTATTCGAGCTTGGGTTATTCGTACTCTACTCGTCGAGCTCTACAAGAAGAGTGGTCGAACGTTCTCCAATCATTAGGTTTTTATTCCGTACTGGCCTGTTCAAATTGCCCAAGAGATTTGTATTGGCCTACCCCCTATTTTTGGACTATAATAGTTTTTGGGCTATAAAACGCGATTTGTTCAGCGAACCCTATTCGATCTTGGGTTATTCGTACTCAACTCGTCGAGCTCTACAAGAAGAGTGGTCGAACGTTCTCCAATCATTAGGTTTTTATTCCGTACTGGCCTGTTCAAATTGCCCAAGAGATTTGTATTGGCTTAAACCCTGGTTTATGATCTAGGAGCCATAACGTGGCTCAAAGGCGTCCTCCTGTGACGGGAGCTGGTTTTTTAGACTCAGCTCGATGAGGCGGTTCGAAAGAGTACAATTTCGGACCTCCTACCTTCTTTTCCAAAAGCTGCACCATATTACTGTACCTTTTTCTGGATTATAATAGTTTTTGGGCTATAAAACCCTATTTGTTCAGCGAACCCTATTCGAGCTTGGGTTATTCGTACTCTACTCGTCGAGCTCTACAAGAAGAGTGGTCGAACGTTCTCCAATCATTAGGTTTTTATTCCGTACTGGCCTGTTCAAATTGCCCAAGAGATTTGTATTGGCCTACCCCCTATTTTTGGACTATAATAGTTTTTGGGCTATAAAACGCGATTTGTTCAGCGAACCCTATTCGATCTTGGGTTATTCGTACTCAACTCGTCGAGCTCTACAAGAAGAGTGGTCGAACGTTCTCCAATCATTAGGTTTTTATTCCGTACTGGCCTGTTCAAATTGCCCAAGAGATTTGTATTGGCTTAAACCCTGGTTTATGATCTAGGAGCCATAACGTGGCTCAAAGGCGTCCTCCTGTGACGGGAGCTGGTTTTTTAGACTCAGCTCGATGAGGCGGTTCGAAAGGGTACAATTTCGGACCTCCTACCTTCTTTTCCAAAAGCTGCACCATATTACTGTACCTTTTTCTGGATTATAATAGTTTTTGGGCTATAAAACCCTATTTGTTCAGCGAACCTTATTCGAGCTTGGGTTATTCGTACTCTACTCGTCGAGCTCTACAAGAAGAGTGGTCGAACGTTCTCCAATCATTAGGTTTTTATTCCGTACTGGCCTGTTCAAATTGCCCAAGAGATTTGTATTGGCCTACCCCCTATTTTTGGACTATAATAGTTTTTGGGCTATAAAACGCGATTTGTTCAGCGAACCCTATTCGATCTTGGGTTATTCGTACTCAACTCGTCGAGCTCTACAAGAAGAGTGGTCGAACGTTCTCCAATCATTAGGTTTTTATTCCGTACTGGCCTGTTCAAATTGCCCAAGAGATTTGTATTGGCTTAAACCCTGGTTTATGATCTAGGAGCCATAACGTGGCTCAAAGGCGTCCTCCTGTGACGGGAGCTGGTTTTTTAGACTCAGCTCGATGAGGCGGTTCGAAAGAGTACAATTTCGGACCTCCTACCTTTTTTCCCAAAAGCTGCACCATATTACTGTACCTATTTCTGGATTATAATAGTTTTTGGGCTATAAAACCCGTTTTGTTCAGCGAACCCTATTCGATCTTGGGTTATTCGTACTCTTCTCGTCGAGCTCTACAAGAAGAGTGGTCGAACGTTCTCCAATCATTAGGTTTTTATTCCGTACTGGCCTGTTCAAATTGCCCAAGAGATTTGTATTGGCTTAAACCCTGGTTTATGATCTAGGAGCCATAACGTGGCTCAAAGGCGTCCTCCTGTGACGGGAGCTGGTTTTTTAGACTCAGCTCGATGAGGCGGTTGGAAAGAGTACAATTTCGGACCTCCTACCTTTTTTTCCAAAAGCTGCACCATATTACTGTACCTATTTCTGGATTATAATAGTTTTTGGGCTATAAAACCCGTTTTGTTCAGCGAACCCTATTCGATCTTGGGTTATTCGTACTCTTCTCGTCGAGCTCTACAAGAAGAGTGGTCGAACGTTCTCCAATCATTAGGTTTTTATTCCGTACTGGCCTGTTCAAATTGCCCAAGAGATTTGTATTGGCCTACCCCCTATTTTTGGACTATAATAGTTTTTGGGCTATAAAACGCGATTTGTTCAGCGAACCCTATTCGATCTTGGGTTATTCGTACTCAACTCGTCGAGCTCTACAAGAAGAGTGGTCGAACGTTCTCCAATCATTAGGTTTTTATTCCGTACTGGCCTGTTCAAATTGCCCAAGAGATTTGTATTGGCTTAAACCCTGGTTTATGATCTAGGAGCCATAACGTGGCTCAAAGGCGTCCTCCTGTGACGGGAGCTGGTTTTTTAGACTCAGCTCGATGAGGCGGTTCGAAAGAGTACAATTTCGGACCTCCTACCTTTTTTTCCAAAAGCTGCACCATATTACTGTACCTATTTCTGGATTATAATAGTTTTTGGGCTATAAAACCCGTTTTGTTCAGCGAACCCTATTCGATCTTGGGTTATTCGTACTCTTCTCGTCGAGCTCTACAAGAAGAGTGGTCGAACGTTCTCCAATCATTAGGTTTTTATTCCGTACTGGCCTGTTCAAATTGCCCAAGAGATTTGTATTGGCTTAAACCCTGGTTTATGATCTAGGAGCCATAACGTGGCTCAAAGGCGTCCTCCTGTGACGGGAGCTGGTTTTTTAGACTCAGCTCGATGAGGCGGTTCGAAAGAGTACAATTTCGGACCTCCTACCTTTTTTTCCAAAAGCTGCACCATATTACTGTACCTATTTCTGGATTATAATAGTTTTTGGGCTATAAAACCCGTTTTGTTCAGCGAACCCTATTCGATCTTGGGTTATTCGTACTCTTCTCGTCGAGCTCTACAAGAAGAGTGGTCGAACGTTCTCCAATCATTAGGTTTTTATTCCGTACTGGCCTGTTCAAATTGCCCAAGAGATTTGTATTGGCCTACCCCCTATTTTTGGACTATAATAGTTTTTGGGCTATAAAACGCGATTTGTTCAGCGAACCCTAGTCGATCTTGGGTTATTCGTACTCAACTCGTCGAGCTCTACAAGAAGAGTGGTCGAACGTTCTCCAATCATTAGGTTTTTATTCCGTACTGGCCTGTTCAAATTGCCCAAGAGATTTGTATTGGCTTAAACCCTGGTTTATGATCTAGGAGCCATAACGTGGCTCAAAGGCGTCCTCCTGTGACGGGAGCTGGTTTTTTAGACTCAGCTCGATGAGGCGGTTCGAAAGAGTACAATTTCGGACCTCCTACCTTCTTTTCCAAAAGCTGCACCATATTACTGTACCTTTTTCTGGATTATAATAGTTTTTGGGCTATAAAACCCTATTTGTTCAGCGAACCCTATTCGAGCTTGGGTTATTCGTACTCTACTCGTCGAGCTCTACAAGAAGAGTGGTCGAACGTTCTCCAATCATTAGGTTTTTATTCCGTACTGGCCTGTTCAAATTGCCCAAGAGATTTGTATTGGCTTAAACCCTGGTTTATGATCTAGGAGCCATAACGTGGCTCAAAGGCGTCCTCCTGTGACGGGAGCTGGTTTTTTAGACTCAGCTCGATGAGGCGGTTGGAAAGAGTACAATTTCGGACCTCCTACCTTTTTTTCCAAAAGCTGCACCATATTACTGTACCTATTTCTGGATTATAATAGTTTTTGGGCTATAAAACCCGTTTTGTTCAGCGAACCCTATTCGATCTTGGGTTATTCGTACTCTTCTCGTCGAGCTCTACAAGAAGAGTGGTCGAACGTTCTCCAATCATTAGGTTTTTATTCCGTACTGGCCTGTTCAAATTGCCCAAGAGATTTGTATTGGCCTACCCCCTATTTTTGGACTATAATAGTTTTTGGGCTATAAAACGCGATTTGTTCAGCGAACCCTATTCGATCTTGGGTTATGCGTACTCAACTCGTCGAGCTCTACAAGAAGAGTGGTCGAACGTTCTCCAATCATTAGGTTTTTATTCCGTACTGGCCTGTTCAAATTGCCCAAGAGATTTGTATTGGCTTAAACCCTGGTTTATGATCTAGGAGCCATAACGTGGCTCAAAGGCGTCCTCCTGTGACGGGAGCTGGTTTTTTAGACTCAGCTCGATGAGGCGGTTCGAAAGAGTACAATTTCGGACCTCCTACCTTCTTTTCCAAAAGCTGCACCATATTACTGTACCTTTTTCTGGATTATAATAGTTTTTGGGCTATAAAACCCTATTTGTTCAGCGAACCCTATTCGATCTTGGGTTATTCGTACTCAACTCGTCGAGCTCTACAAGAAGAGTGGTCGAACGTTCTCCAATCATTAGGTTTTTATTCCGTACTGGCCTGTTCAAATTGCCCAAGAGATTTGTATTGGCTTAAACCCTGGTTTATGATCTAGGAGCCATAACGTGGCTCAAAGGCGTCCTCCTGTGACGGGAGCTGGTTTTTTAGACTCAGCTCGATGAGGCGGTTGGAAAGAGTACAATTTCGGACCTCCTACCTTTTTTTCCAAAAGCTGCACCATATTACTGTACCTATTTCTGGATTATAATAGTTTTTGGGCTATAAAACCCGTTTTGTTCAGCGAACCCTATTCGATCTTGGGTTATTCGTACTCTTCTCGTCGAGCTCTACAAGAAGAGTGGTCGAACGTTCTCCAATCATTAGGTTTTTATTCCGTACTGGCCTGTTCAAATTGCCCAAGAGATTTGTATTGGCCTACCCCCTATTTTTGGACTATAATAGTTTTTGGGCTATAAAACGCGATTTGTTCAGCGAACCCTATTCGATCTTGGGTTATGCGTACTCAACTCGTCGAGCTCTACAAGAAGAGTGGTCGAACGTTCTCCAATCATTAGGTTTTTATTCCGTACTGGCCTGTTCAAATTGCCCAAGAGATTTGTATTGGCTTAAACCCTGGTTTATGATCTAGGAGCCATAACGTGGCTCAAAGGCGTCCTCCTGTGACGGGAGCTGGTTTTTTAGACTCAGCTCGATGAGGCGGTTCGAAAGAGTACAATTTCGGACCTCCTACCTTCTTTTCCAAAAGCTGCACCATATTACTGTACCTTTTTCTGGATTATAATAGTTTTTGGGCTATAAAACCCTATTTGTTCAGCGAACCCTATTCGATCTTGGGTTATTCGTACTCAACTCGTCGAGCTCTACAAGAAGAGTGGTCGAACGTTCTCCAATCATTAGGTTTTTATTCCGTACTGGCCTGTTCAAATTGCCCAAGAGATTTGTATTGGCCTACCCCCTATTTTTGGACTATAATAGTTTTTGGGCTATAAAACGCGATCTGTTCAGCGAACCCTATTCGATCTTGGGTTATTCGTACTCTACTCGTCGAGCTCTACAAGAGGAGTGGTCGAACGTTCTCCAATCATTAGGTTTTTATTCCGTACTGGCCTGTTCAAATTGCCCAAGAGATTTGTATTGGCTTAAACCCTGGTTTATGATCTAGGAGCCATAACGTGGCTCAAAGGCGTCCTCCTGTGACGGGAGCTGGTTTTTTAGACTCAGCTCGATGAGGCGGTTCGAAAGAGTACAATTTCGGACCTCCTACCTTTTTTTCCAAAAGCTGCACCATATTACTGTACCTATTTCTGGATTATAATAGTTTTTGGGCTATAAAACCCGTTTTGTTCAGCGAACCCTATTCGATCTTGGGTTATTCGTACTCTTCTCGTCGAGCTCTACAAGAAGAGTGGTCGAACGTTCTCCAATCATTAGGTTTTTATTCCGTACTGGCCTGTTCAAATTGCCCAAGAGATTTGTATTGGCTTAAACCCTGGTTTATGATCTAGGAGCCATAACGTGGCTCAAAGGCGTCCTCCTGTGACGGGAGCTGGTTTTTTAGACTCAGCTCGATGAGGCGGTTGGAAAGAGTACAATTTCGGACCTCCTACCTTTTTTTCCAAAAGCTGCACCATATTACTGTACCTATTTCTGGATTATAATAGTTTTTGGGCTATAAAACCCGTTTTGTTCAGCGAACCCTATTCGATCTTGGGTTATTCGTACTCTTCTCGTCGAGCTCTACAAGAAGAGTGGTCGAACGTTCTCCAATCATTAGGTTTTTATTCCGTACTGGCCTGTTCAAATTGCCCAAGAGATTTGTATTGGCTTAAACCCTGGTTTATGATCTAGGAGCCATAACGTGGCTCAAAGGCGTCCTCCTGTGACGGGAGCTGGTTTTTTAGACTCAGCTCGATGAGGCGGTTGGAAAGAGTACAATTTCGGACCTCCTACCTTTTTTTCCAAAAGCTGCACCATATTACTGTACCTATTTCTGGATTATAATAGTTTTTGGGCTATAAAACCCGTTTTGTTCAGCGAACCCTATTCGATCTTGGGTTATTCGTACTCTTCTCGTCGAGCTCTACAAGAAGAGTGGTCGAACGTTCTCCAATCATTAGGTTTTTATTCCGTACTGGCCTGTTCAAATTGCCCAAGAGATTTGTATTGGCCTACCCCCTATTTTTGGACTATAATAGTTTTTGGGCTATAAAACCCGTTTTGTTCAGCGAACCCTATTCGATCTTGGGTTATTCGTACTCTTCTCGTCGAGCTCTACAAGAAGAGTGGTCGAACGTTCTCCAATCATTAGGTTTTTATTCCGTACTGGCCTGTTCAAATTGCCCAAGAGATTTGTATTGGCTTAAACCCTGGTTTATGATCTAGGAGCCATAACGTGGCTCAAAGGCGTCCTCCTGTGACGGGAGCTGGTTTTTTAGACTCAGCTCGATGAGGCGGTTCGAAAGAGTACAATTTCGGACCTCCTACCTTTTTTTCCAAAAGCTGCACCATATTACTGTACCTATTTCTGGATTATAATAGTTTTTGGGCTATAAAACCCGTTTTGTTCAGCGAACCCTATTCGATCTTGGGTTATTCGTACTCTTCTCGTCGAGCTCTACAAGAAGAGTGGTCGAACGTTCTCCAATCATTAGGTTTTTATTCCGTACTGGCCTGTTCAAATTGCCCAAGAGATTTGTATTGGCCTACCCCCTATTTTTGGACTATAATAGTTTTTGGGCTATAAAACGCGATTTGTTCAGCGAACCTTAGTCGATCTTGGGTTATTCGTACTCTTCTCGTCGAGCTCTACAAGAAGAGTGGTCGAACGTTCTCCAATCATTAGGTTTTTATTCCGTACTGGCCTGTTCAAATTGCCCAAGAGATTTGTATTGGCCTACCCCCTATTTTTGGACTATAATAGTTTTTGGGCTATAAAACGCGATTTGTTCAGCGAACCTTAGTCGATCTTGGGTTATTCGTACTCAACTCGTCGAGCTCTACAAGAAGAGTGGTCGAACGTTCTCCAATCATTAGGTTTTTATTCCGTACTGGCCTGTTCAAATTGCCCAAGAGATTTGTATTGGCTTAAACCCTGGTTTATGATCTAGGAGCCATAACGTGGCTCAAAGGCGTCCTCCTGTGACGGGAGCTGGTTTTTTAGACTCAGCTCGATGAGGCGGTTCGAAAGAGTACAATTTCGGACCTCCTACCTTCTTTTCCAAAAGCTGCACCATATTACTGTACCTTTTTCTGGATTATAATAGTTTTTGGGCTATAAAACCCTATTTGTTCAGCGAACCCTATTCGAGCTTGGGTTATTCGTACTCTACTCGTCGAGCTCTACAAGAAGAGTGGTCGAACGTTCTCCAATCATTAGGTTTTTATTCCGTACTGGCCTGTTCAAATTGCCCAAGAGATTTGTATTGGCTTAAACCCTGGTTTATGATCTAGGAGCCATAACGTGGCTCAAAGGCGTCCTCCTGTGACGGGAGCTGGTTTTTTAGACTCAGCTCGATGAGGCGGTTCGAAAGAGTACAATTTCGGACCTCCTACCTTCTTTTCCAAAAGCTGCACCATATTACTGTACCTTTTTCTGGATTATAATAGTTTTTGGGCTATAAAACCCTATTTGTTCAGCGAACCCTATTCGAGCTTGGGTTATTCGTACTCTACTCGTCGAGCTCTACAAGAAGAGTGGTCGAACGTTCTCCAATCATTAGGTTTTTATTCCGTACTGGCCTGTTCAAATTGCCCAAGAGATTTGTATTGGCCTACCCCCTATTTTTGGACTATAATAGTTTTTGGGCTATAAAACGCGATTTGTTCAGCGAACCCTATTCGATCTTGGGTTATTCGTACTCAACTCGTCGAGCTCTACAAGAAGAGTGGTCGAACGTTCTCCAATCATTAGGTTTTTATTCCGTACTGGCCTGTTCAAATTGCCCAAGAGATTTGTATTGGCTTAAACCCTGGTTTATGATCTAGGAGCCATAACGTGGCTCAAAGGCGTCCTCCTGTGACGGGAGCTGGTTTTTTAGACTCAGCTCGATGAGGCGGTTCGAAAGAGTACAATTTCGGACCTCCTACCTTCTTTTCCAAAAGCTGCACCATATTACTGTACCTTTTTCTGGATTATAATAGTTTTTGGGCTATAAAACCCTATTTGTTCAGCGAACCCTATTCGAGCTTGGGTTATTCGTACTCTACTCGTCGAGCTCTACAAGAAGAGTGGTCGAACGTTCTCCAATCATTAGGTTTTTATTCCGTACTGGCCTGTTCAAATTGCCCAAGAGATTTGTATTGGCTTAAACCCTGGTTTATGATCTAGGAGCCATAACGTGGCTCAAAGGCGTCCTCCTGTGACGGGAGCTGGTTTTTTAGACTCAGCTCGATGAGGCGGTTCGAAAGAGTACAATTTCGGACCTCCTACCTTCTTTTCCAAAAGCTGCACCATATTACTGTACCTTTTTCTGGATTATAATAGTTTTTGGGCTATAAAACCCTATTTGTTCAGCGAACCCTATTCGAGCTTGGGTTATTCGTACTCTACTCGTCGAGCTCTACAAGAAGAGTGGTCGAACGTTCTCCAATCATTAGGTTTTTATTCCGTACTGGCCTGTTCAAATTGCCCAAGAGATTTGTATTGGCTTAAACCCTGGTTTATGATCTAGGAGCCATAACGTGGCTCAAAGGCGTCCTCCTGTGACGGGAGCTGGTTTTTTAGACTCAGCTCGATGAGGCGGTTCGAAAGAGTACAATTTCGGACCTCCTACCTTCTTTTCCAAAAGCTGCACCATATTACTGTACCTTTTTCTGGATTATAATAGTTTTTGGGCTATAAAACCCTATTTGTTCAGCGAACCCTATTCGAGCTTGGGTTATTCGTACTCTACTCGTCGAGCTCTACAAGAAGAGTGGTCGAACGTTCTCCAATCATTAGGTTTTTATTCCGTACTGGCCTGTTCAAATTGCCCAAGAGATTTGTATTGGCCTACCCCCTATTTTTGGACTATAATAGTTTTTGGGCTATAAAACGCGATTTGTTCAGCGAACCCTATTCGATCTTGGGTTATTCGTACTCAACTCGTCGAGCTCTACAAGAAGAGTGGTCGAACGTTCTCCAATCATTAGGTTTTTATTCCGTACTGGCCTGTTCAAATTGCCCAAGAGATTTGTATTGGCTTAAACCCTGGTTTATGATCTAGGAGCCATAACGTGGCTCAAAGGCGTCCTCCTGTGACGGGAGCTGGTTTTTTAGACTCAGCTCGATGAGGCGGTTCGAAAGAGTACAATTTCGGACCTCCTACCTTCTTTTCCAAAAGCTGCACCATATTACTGTACCTTTTTCTGGATTATAATAGTTTTTGGGCTATAAAACCCTATTTGTTCAGCGAACCCTATTCGAGCTTGGGTTATTCGTACTCTACTCGTCGAGCTCTACAAGAAGAGTGGTCGAACGTTCTCCAATCATTAGGTTTTTATTCCGTACTGGCCTGTTCAAATTGCCCAAGAGATTTGTATTGGCTTAAACCCTGGTTTATGATCTAGGAGCCATAACGTGGCTCAAAGGCGTCCTCCTGTGACGGGAGCTGGTTTTTTAGACTCAGCTCGATGAGGCGGTTCGAAAGAGTACAATTTCGGACCTCCTACCTTCTTTTCCAAAAGCTGCACCATATTACTGTACCTTTTTCTGGATTATAATAGTTTTTGGGCTATAAAACCCTATTTGTTCAGCGAACCCTATTCGAGCTTGGGTTATTCGTACTCTACTCGTCGAGCTCTACAAGAAGAGTGGTCGAACGTTCTCCAATCATTAGGTTTTTATTCCGTACTGGCCTGTTCAAATTGCCCAAGAGATTTGTATTGGCTTAAACCCTGGTTTATGATCTAGGAGCCATAACGTGGCTCAAAGGCGTCCTCCTGTGACGGGAGCTGGTTTTTTAGACTCAGCTCGATGAGGCGGTTCGAAAGAGTACAATTTCGGACCTCCTACCTTCTTTTCCAAAAGCTGCACCATATTACTGTACCTTTTTCTGGATTATAATAGTTTTTGGGCTATAAAACCCTATTTGTTCAGCGAACCCTATTCGAGCTTGGGTTATTCGTACTCTACTCGTCGAGCTCTACAAGAAGAGTGGTCGAACGTTCTCCAATCATTAGGTTTTTATTCCGTACTGGCCTGTTCAAATTGCCCAAGAGATTTGTATTGGCCTACCCCCTATTTTTGGACTATAATAGTTTTTGGGCTATAAAACGCGATTTGTTCAGCGAACCCTATTCGATCTTGGGTTATTCGTACTCAACTCGTCGAGCTCTACAAGAAGAGTGGTCGAACGTTCTCCAATCATTAGGTTTTTATTCCGTACTGGCCTGTTCAAATTGCCCAAGAGATTTGTATTGGCTTAAACCCTGGTTTATGATCTAGGAGCCATAACGTGGCTCAAAGGCGTCCTCCTGTGACGGGAGCTGGTTTTTTAGACTCAGCTCGATGAGGCGGTTCGAAAGAGTACAATTTCGGACCTCCTACCTTCTTTTCCAAAAGCTGCACCATATTACTGTACCTTTTTCTGGATTATAATAGTTTTTGGGCTATAAAACCCTATTTGTTCAGCGAACCCTATTCGAGCTTGGGTTATTCGTACTCTACTCGTCGAGCTCTACAAGAAGAGTGGTCGAACGTTCTCCAATCATTAGGTTTTTATTCCGTACTGGCCTGTTCAAATTGCCCAAGAGATTTGTATTGGCTTAAACCCTGGTTTATGATCTAGGAGCCATAACGTGGCTCAAAGGCGTCCTCCTGTGACGGGAGCTGGTTTTTTAGACTCAGCTCGATGAGGCGGTTCGAAAGAGTACAATTTCGGACCTCCTACCTTCTTTTCCAAAAGCTGCACCATATTACTGTACCTTTTTCTGGATTATAATAGTTTTTGGGCTATAAAACCCTATTTGTTCAGCGAACCCTATTCGAGCTTGGGTTATTCGTACTCTACTCGTCGAGCTCTACAAGAAGAGTGGTCGAACGTTCTCCAATCATTAGGTTTTTATTCCGTACTGGCCTGT
The DNA here is from genome assembly GCA_932521035.1 of Oscheius dolichura. Taxonomy (NCBI): domain Eukaryota; kingdom Metazoa; phylum Nematoda; class Chromadorea; order Rhabditida; family Rhabditidae; genus Oscheius; species Oscheius dolichura. The sequence continues at coordinate 11,281,201 of OW051492.1, read as the reverse complement.
TCAAATTGCCCAAGAGATTTGTATTGGCCTACCCCCTATTTTTGGACTATAATAGTTTTTGGGCTATAAAACGCGATTTGTTCAGCGAACCCTATTCGATCTTGGGTTATTCGTACTCAACTCGTCGAGCTCTACAAGAAGAGTGGTCGAACGTTCTCCAATCATTAGGTTTTTATTCCGTACTGGCCTGTTCAAATTGCCCAAGAGATTTGTATTGGCTTAAACCCTGGTTTATGATCTAGGAGCCATAACGTGGCTCAAAGGCGTCCTCCTGTGACGGGAGCTGGTTTTTTAGACTCAGCTCGATGAGGCGGTTCGAAAGAGTACAATTTCGGACCTCCTACCTTCTTTTCCAAAAGCTGCACCATATTACTGTACCTATTTCTGGATTATAATAGTTTTTGGGCTATAAAACCCGTTTTGTTCAGCGAACCCTATTCGATCTTGGGTTATTCGTACTCTACTCGTCGAGCTCTACAAGAAGAGTGGTCGAACGTTCTCCAATCATTAGGTTTTTATTCCGTACTGGCCTGTTCAAATTGCCCAAGAGATTTGTATTGGCTTAAACCCTGGTTTATGATCTAGGAGCCATAACGTGGCTCAAAGGCGTCCTCCTGTGACGGGAGCTGGTTTTTTAGACTCAGCTCGATGAGGCGGTTCGAAAGAGTACAATTTCGGACCTCCTACCTTTTTTTCCAAAAGCTGCACCATATTACTGTACCTTTTTCTGGATTATAATAGTTTTTGGGCTATAAAACCCTATTTGTTCAGCGAACCCTATTCGAGCTTGGGTTATTCGTACTCTACTCGTCGAGCTCTACAAGAAGAGTGGTCGAACGTTCTCCAATCATTAGGTTTTTATTCCGTACTGGCCTGTTCAAATTGCCCAAGAGATTTGTATTGGCCTACCCCCTATTTTTGGACTATAATAGTTTTTGGGCTATAAAACGCGATTTGTTCAGCGAACCCTATTCGATCTTGGGTTATTCGTACTCAACTCGTCGAGCTCTACAAGAAGAGTGGTCGAACGTTCTCCAATCATTAGGTTTTTATTCCGTACTGGCCTGTTCAAATTGCCCAAGAGATTTGTATTGGCTTAAACCCTGGTTTATGATCTAGGAGCCATAACGTGGCTCAAAGGCGTCCTCCTGTGACGGGAGCTGGTTTTTTAGACTCAGCTCGATGAGGCGGTTCGAAAGAGTACAATTTCGGACCTCCTACCTTCTTTTCCAAAAGCTGCACCATATTACTGTACCTATTTCTGGATTATAATAGTTTTTGGGCTATAAAACCCGTTTTGTTCAGCGAACCCTATTCGATCTTGGGTTATTCGTACTCTACTCGTCGAGCTCTACAAGAAGAGTGGTCGAACGTTCTCCAATCATTAGGTTTTTATTCCGTACTGGCCTGTTCAAATTGCCCAAGAGATTTGTATTGGCTTAAACCCTGGTTTATGATCTAGGAGCCATAACGTGGCTCAAAGGCGTCCTCCTGTGACGGGAGCTGGTTTTTTAGACTCAGCTCGATGAGGCGGTTCGAAAGCATACAACTTCGGACCTCCTACCTTTTTTTCCAAAAGCTGCACCATATTACTGTACCTTTTTCTGGATTATAATAGTTTTTGGGCTATAAAACCCTATTTGTTCAGCGAACCCTATTCGAGCTTGGGTTATTCGTACTCTACTCGTCGAGCTCTACAAGAAGAGTGGTCGAACGTTCTCCAATCATTAGGTTTTTATTCCGTACTGGCCTGTTCAAATTGCCCAAGAGATTTGTATTGGCCTACCCCCTATTTTTGGACTATAATAGTTTTTGGGCTATAAAACGCGATTTGTTCAGCGAACCCTATTCGATCTTGGGTTATTCGTACTCAACTCGTCGAGCTCTACAAGAAGAGTGGTCGAACGTTCTCCAATCATTAGGTTTTTATTCCGTACTGGCCTGTTCAAATTGCCCAAGAGATTTGTATTGGCTTAAACCCTGGTTTATGATCTAGGAGCCATAACGTGGCTCAAAGGCGTCCTCCTGTGACGGGAGCTGGTTTTTTAGACTCAGCTCGATGAGGCGGTTCGAAAGAGTACAATTTCGGACCTCCTACCTTCTTTTCCAAAAGCTGCACCATATTACTGTACCTATTTCTGGATTATAATAGTTTTTGGGCTATAAAACCCGTTTTGTTCAGCGAACCCTATTCGATCTTGGGTTATTCGTACTCTACTCGTCGAGCTCTACAAGAAGAGTGGTCGAACGTTCTCCAATCATTAGGTTTTTATTCCGTACTGGCCTGTTCAAATTGCCCAAGAGATTTGTATTGGCTTAAACCCTGGTTTATGATCTAGGAGCCATAACGTGGCTCAAAGGCGTCCTCCTGTGACGGGAGCTGGTTTTTTAGACTCAGCTCGATGAGGCGGTTCGAAAGAGTACAATTTCGGACCTCCTACCTTTTTTTCCAAAAGCTGCACCATATTACTGTACCTATTTCTGGATTATAATAGTTTTTGGGCTATAAAACCCGTTTTGTTCAGCGAACCCTATTCGATCTTGGGTTATTCGTACTCTTCTCGTCGAGCTCTACAAGAAGAGTGGTCGAACGTTCTCCAATCATTAGGTTTTTATTCCGTACTGGCCTGTTCAAATTGCCCAAGAGATTTGTATTGGCTTAAACCCTGGTTTATGATCTAGGAGCCATAACGTGGCTCAAAGGCGTCCTCCTGTGACGGGAGCTGGTTTTTTAGACTCAGCTCGATGAGGCGGTTGGAAAGAGTACAATTTCGGACCTCCTACCTTTTTTTCCAAAAGCTGCACCATATTACTGTACCTATTTCTGGATTATAATAGTTTTTGGGCTATAAAACCCGTTTTGTTCAGCGAACCCTATTCGATCTTGGGTTATTCGTACTCTTCTCGTCGAGCTCTACAAGAAGAGTGGTCGAACGTTCTCCAATCATTAGGTTTTTATTCCGTACTGGCCTGTTCAAATTGCCCAAGAGATTTGTATTGGCTTAAACCCTGGTTTATGATCTAGGAGCCATAACGTGGCTCAAAGGCGTCCTCCTGTGACGGGAGCTGGTTTTTTAGACTCAGCTCGATGAGGCGGTTCGAAAGAGTACAATTTCGGACCTCCTACCTTCTTTTCCAAAAGCTGCACCATATTACTGTACCTATTTCTGGATTATAATAGTTTTTGGGCTATAAAACCCGTTTTGTTCAGCGAACCCTATTCGATCTTGGGTTATTCGTACTCTACTCGTCGAGCTCTACAAGAAGAGTGGTCGAACGTTCTCCAATCATTAGGTTTTTATTCCGTACTGGCCTGTTCAAATTGCCCAAGAGATTTGTATTGGCTTAAACCCTGGTTTATGATCTAGGAGCCATAACGTGGCTCAAAGGCGTCCTCCTGTGACGGGAGCTGGTTTTTTAGACTCAGCTCGATGAGGCGGTTGGAAAGAGTACAATTTCGGACCTCCTACCTTTTTTTCCAAAAGCTGCACCATATTACTGTACCTATTTTTGGACTATAATAGTTTTTGGGCTATAAAACGCGATTTGTTCAGCGAACCCTATTCGATCTTGGGTTATTCGTACTCAACTCGTCGAGCTCTACAAGAAGAGTGGTCGAACGTTCTCCAATCATTAGGTTTTTATTCCGTACTGGCCTGTTCAAATTGCCCAAGAGATTTGTATTGGCTTAAACCCTGGTTTATGATCTAGGAGCCATAACGTGGCTCAAAGGCGTCCTCCTGTGACGGGAGCTGGTTTTTTAGACTCAGCTCGATGAGGCGGTTCGAAAGAGTACAATTTCGGACCTCCTACCTTCTTTTCCAAAAGCTGCACCATATTACTGTACCTATTTCTGGATTATAATAGTTTTTGGGCTATAAAACCCGTTTTGTTCAGCGAACCCTATTCGATCTTGGGTTATTCGTACTCTACTCGTCGAGCTCTACAAGAAGAGTGGTCGAACGTTCTCCAATCATTAGGTTTTTATTCCGTACTGGCCTGTTCAAATTGCCCAAGAGATTTGTATTGGCTTAAACCCTGGTTTATGATCTAGGAGCCATAACGTGGCTCAAAGGCGTCCTCCTGTGACGGGAGCTGGTTTTTTAGACTCAGCTCGATGAGGCGGTTGGAAAGAGTACAATTTCGGACCTCCTACCTTTTTTTCCAAAAGCTGCACCATATTACTGTACCTATTTCTGGATTATAATAGTTTTTGGGCTATAAAACCCGTTTTGTTCAGCGAACCCTATTCGATCTTGGGTTATTCGTACTCTTCTCGTCGAGCTCTACAAGAAGAGTGGTCGAACGTTCTCCAATCATTAGGTTTTTATTCCGTACTGGCCTGTTCAAATTGCCCAAGAGATTTGTATTGGCTTAAACCCTGGTTTATGATCTAGGAGCCATAACGTGGCTCAAAGGCGTCCTCCTGTGACGGGAGCTGGTTTTTTAGACTCAGCTCGATGAGGCGGTTCGAAAGAGTACAATTTCGGACCTCCTACCTTCTTTTCCAAAAGCTGCACCATATTACTGTACCTATTTCTGGATTATAATAGTTTTTGGGCTATAAAACCCGTTTTGTTCAGCGAACCCTATTCGATCTTGGGTTATTCGTACTCTACTCGTCGAGCTCTACAAGAAGAGTGGTCGAACGTTCTCCAATCATTAGGTTTTTATTCCGTACTGGCCTGTTCAAATTGCCCAAGAGATTTGTATTGGCTTAAACCCTGGTTTATGATCTAGGAGCCATAACGTGGCTCAAAGGCGTCCTCCTGTGACGGGAGCTGGTTTTTTAGACTCAGCTCGATGAGGCGGTTGGAAAGAGTACAATTTCGGACCTCCTACCTTTTTTTCCAAAAGCTGCACCATCTTACTGTACCTATTTCTGGATTATAATAGTTTTTGGGCTATAAAACCCGTTTTGTTCAGCGAACCCTATTCGATCTTGGGTTATTCGTACTCTTCTCGTCGAGCTCTACAAGAAGAGTGGTCGAACGTTCTCCAATCATTAGGTTTTTATTCCGTACTGGCCTGTTCAAATTGCCCAAGAGATTTGTATTGGCCTACCCCCTATTTTTGGACTATAATAGTTTTTGGGCTATAAAACGCGATTTGTTCAGCGAACCCTATTCGATCTTGGGTTATTCGTACTCAACTCGTCGAGCTCTACAAGAAGAGTGGTCGAACGTTCTCCAATCGTTAGGTTTTTATTCCGTACTGGCCTGTTCAAATTGCCCAAGAGATTTGTATTGGCTTAAACCCTGGTTTATGATCTAGGAGCCATAACGTGGCTCAAAGGCGTCCTCCTGTGACGGGAGCTGGTTTTTTAGACTCAGCTCGATGAGGCGGTTCGAAAGAGTACAATTTCGGACCTCCTACCTTCTTTTCCAAAAGCTGCACCATATTACTGTACCTTTTTCTGGATTATAATAGTTTTTGGGCTATAAAACCCTATTTGTTCAGCGAACCCTATTCGAGCTTGGGTTATTCGTACTCTACTCGTCGAGCTCTACAAGAAGAGTGGTCGAACGTTCTCCAATCATTAGGTTTTTATTCCGTACTGGCCTGTTCAAATTGCCCAAGAGATTTGTATTGGCCTACCCCCTATTTTTGGACTATAATAGTTTTTGGGCTATAAAACGCGATTTGTTCAGCGAACCCTATTCGATCTTGGGTTATTCGTACTCAACTCGTCGAGCTCTACAAGAAGAGTGGTCGAACGTTCTCCAATCATTAGGTTTTTATTCCGTACTGGCCTGTTCAAATTGCCCAAGAGATTTGTATTGGCTTAAACCCTGGTTTATGATCTAGGAGCCATAACGTGGCTCAAAGGCGTCCTCCTGTGACGGGAGCTGGTTTTTTAGACTCAGCTCGATGAGGCGGTTCGAAAGAGTACAATTTCGGACCTCCTACCTTCTTTTCCAAAAGCTGCACCATATTACTGTACCTTTTTCTGGATTATAATAGTTTTTGGGCTATAAAACCCTATTTGTTCAGCGAACCCTATTCGAGCTTGGGTTATTCGTACTCTACTCGTCGAGCTCTACAAGAAGAGTGGTCGAACGTTCTCCAATCATTAGGTTTTTATTCCGTACTGGCCTGTTCAAATTGCCCAAGAGATTTGTATTGGCCTACCCCCTATTTTTGGACTATAATAGTTTTTGGGCTATAAAACGCGATTTGTTCAGCGAACCCTATTCGATCTTGGGTTATTCGTACTCTTCTCGTCGAGCTCTACAAGAAGAGTGGTCGAACGTTCTCCAATCATTAGGTTTTTATTCCGTACTGGCCTGTTCAAATTGCCCAAGAGATTTGTATTGGCTTAAACCCTGGTTTATGATCTAGGAGCCATAACGTGGCTCAAAGGCGTCCTCCTGTGACGGGAGCTGGTTTTTTAGACTCAGCTCGATGAGGCGGTTCGAATGAGTACAATTTCGGACCTCCTACCTTCTTTTCCAAAAGCTGCACCATATTACTGTACCTATTTCTGGATTATAATAGTTTTTGGGCTATAAAACGCGATTTGTTCTTCGACCAGTTCGAATAAAGTTCGAGAGTTTGGGTTTTTTTCGAATAACAGTTTGAGTTTTTTACGGAAGAGTTTGAGTTTTTTACGGAAGAGTTTGGGTTTTTTACGGAAGAGTTTGGGTTTTTTACGGAAGAGTTTGGGTTTTTTACGGAAGAGTTTGAGTTTTTTACGGAAGAGTTTGGGTTTTTTACGGAAGAGTTTGGGTTTTTTTTACGGAAGAGTTTGGGTTTTTTACGGAAGAGTTTGGGTTTTTTTTACGGAAGAGTTTGAGTTTTTTACGGAAGAGTTTGAGTTTTTTACGGAAGAGTTTGGGTTTTTTTTACGGAAGAGTTTGGGTTTTTTACGGAAGAGTTTGGGTTTTTTTTACGGAAGAGTTTGAGTTTTTTACGGAAGAGTTTGAGTTTTTTACGGAAGAGTTTGGGTTTTTTACGGAAGAGTTTGGGTTTTTTACGGAAGAGTTTGGGTTGTTCCATGGATGGGACGAGTCCTATGTTTTAGGCGGTAGTTCGAATAACAGTTTGAGATTTTTACGGAAGAGTTTGAGTTTTTTACGGAAGAGTTTGAGTTTTTTACGGAAGAGTTTGAGTTTTTTACGGAAGAGTTTGGGTTTTTTTTACGGAAGAGTTTGGGTTTTTTACGGAAGAGTTTGGGTTTTTTTTACGGAAGAGTTTGAGTTTTTTACGGAAGAGTTTGAGTTTTTTACGGAAGAGTTTGGGTTTTTTACGGAAGAGTTTGGGTTTTTTACGGAAGAGTTTGGGTTTTTTACGGAAGAGTTTGAGTTTTTTACGGAAGAGTTTGAGTTTTTTACGGAAGAGTTTGGGTTTTTTACGGAAGAGTTTGGGTTTTTTACGGAAGAGTTTGGGTTTTTTACGGAAGAGTTTGGGTTGTTCCATGGATGGGACGAGTCCTATGTTTTAGGCGGTAGTTCGAATAACAGTTTGAGATTTTTACGGAAGAGTTTGAGTTTTTTACGGAAGAGTTTGAGTTTTTTACGGAAGAGTTTGAGTTTTTTACGGAAGAGTTTGGGTTTTTTTTACGGAAGAGTTTGGGTTTTTTACGGAAGAGTTTGGGTTTTTTTTACGGAAGAGTTTGAGTTTTTTACGGAAGAGTTTGAGTTTTTTACGGAAGAGTTTTGGTTTTTTACGGAAGAGTTTGGGTTTTTTACGGAAGAGTTTGGGTTTTTTACGGAAGAGTTTGAGTTTTTTACGGAAGAGTTTGGGTTTTTTACGGAAGAGTTTGGGTTTTTTTTACGGAAGAGTTTGGGTTTTTTACGGAAGAGTTTGGGTTTTTTACGGAAGAGTTTGGGTTTTTTACGGAAGAGTTTGGGTTTTTTACGGAAGAGTTTGGGTTTTTTACGGAAGAGTTTGGGTTTTTTACGGAAGAGTTTGGGTTTTTTACGGAAGAGTTTGGGTTTTTTTTACGGAAGAGTTTGGGTTTTTTACGGAAGAGTTTGGGTTTTTTACGGAAGAGTTTGGGTTTTTTACGGAAGAGTTTGAGTTTTTTACGGAAGAGTTTGGGTTTTTTCCGGAAGAGTTTGAGTTTTTTACGGAAGAGTTTGAGTTTTTTACGGAAGAGTTTGGGTTTTTTACGGAAGAGTTTGGGTTTTTTACGGAAGAGTTTGGGTTTTTTACGGAAGAGTTTGGGTTGTTCCATGGATGGGACGAGTCCTATGTTTTAGGCGGTAGTTCGAATAACAGTTTGAGATTTTTACGGAAGAGTTTGGGTTTTTTACGGAAGAGTTTGGGTTTTTTTTACGGAAGAGTTTGAGTTTTTTACGGAAGAGTTTGAGTTTTTTACGGAAGAGTTTGGGTTTTTTACGGAAGAGTTTGGGTTTTTTACGGAAGAGTTTGGGTTTTTTACGGAAGAGTTTGAGTTTTTTACGGAAGAGTTTGGGTTTTTTACGGAAGAGTTTGGGTTTTTTTTACGGAAGAGTTTGGGTTTTTTACGGAAGAGTTTGGGTTTTTTTTACGGAAGAGTTTGAGTTTTTTACGGAAGAGTTTGAGTTTTTTACGGAAGAGTTTGGGTTTTTTTTACGGAAGAGTTTGGGTTTTTTACGGAAGAGTTTGGGTTTTTTTTACGGAAGAGTTTGAGTTTTTTACGGAAGAGTTTGAGTTTTTTACGGAAGAGTTTGGGTTTTTTACGGAAGAGTTTGGGTTTTTTTTACGGAAGAGTTTGGGTTTTTTACGGAAGAGTTTGGGTTTTTTACGGAAGAGTTTGGGTTTTTTACGGAAGAGTTTGGGTTTTTTACGGAAGAGTTTGAGTTTTTTACGGAAGAGTTTGGGTTTTTTACGGAAGAGTTTGAGTTTTTTACGGAAGAGTTTGAGTTTTTTACGGAAGAGTTTGGGTTTTTTACGGAAGAGTTTGGGTTTTTTACGGAAGAGTTTGGGTTTTTTACGGAAGAGTTTGGGTTGTTCCATGGATGGGACGAGTCCTATGTTTTAGGCGGTAGTTCGAATAACAGTTTGAGATTTTTACGGAAGAGTTTGAGTTTTTTACGGAAGAGTTTGAGTTTTTTACGGAAGAGTTTGAGTTTTTTACGGAAGAGTTTGGGTTTTTTTTACGGAAGAGTTTGGGTTTTTTACGGAAGAGTTTGGGTTTTTTTTACGGAAGAGTTTGAGTTTTTTACGGAAGAGTTTGAGTTTTTTACGGAAGAGTTTGGGTTTTTTACGGAAGAGTTTGGGTTTTTTACGGAAGAGTTTGGGTTTTTTACGGAAGAGTTTGAGTTTTTTACGGAAGAGTTTGGGTTTTTTACGGAAGAGTTTGGGTTTTTTACGGAAGAGTTTGGGTTTTTTACGGAAGAGTTTGGGTTTTTTACGGAAGAGTTTGGGTTTTTTTTACGGAAGAGTTTGGGTTTTTTACGGAAGAGTTTGGGTTGTTCCATGGATGGGACGAGTCCTATGTTTTAGGCGGTAGTTCAAATAACAGTTTGAGTTTTTTACGGAAGAGTTTGGGTTTTTTTTACGGAAGAGTTTGAGTTTTTTACGGAAGAGTTTGGGTTTTTTACGGAAGAGTTTGGGTTTTTTACGGAAGAGTTTGGGTTTTTTACAGAAGAGTTTGGGTTTTTTACGAAGGAGCATTCCGTTTTGAGCCGATGGACACGAAGGAGCGTTCCGTTTTTAGCTGGTGGACACGAAGGAGCATTCCGTTTTTAGCTGGTGGCTTCAAAGAGAGCGTTCCGTTTTTAGCTGGTGGACACGAAGGAGCATTCCGTTTTTAGCTGGTGGACACGAAGGAGCATTCCGTTTTTAGCTGGTGGACACGGAGGAGCATTCCGTTTTTAGCTGGTGGACACGAAGGAGCATTCCGTTTTTAGCTGGTGGACACGAAGGAGCATTCCGTTTTTAGCTGGTGGACACGAAGGAGCATTCCGTTTTTAACTGGTGGACACGAAGGAGCGTTCCGTTTTTAGCTGGTGGACACGAAGGAGCATTCCGTTTTTAGCTGGTGGACACGGAGGAGCATTCCGTTTTTAGCTGGTGGACGGACCTCCTACCTTCTTTTCCAAAAGCTGCACCATATTACTGTACCTATTTCTGGATTATAATAGTTTTTGGGCTATAAAACGCGATTTGTTCTTCGACCAGTTCGAATAAAGTTCGAGAGTTTGGGTTTTTTTCGAATAACAGTTTGAGTTTTTTACGGAAGAGTTTGAGTTTTTTACGGAAGAGTTTGGGTTTTTTACGGAAGAGTTTGGGTTTTTTACGGAAGAGTTTGGGTTTTTTACGGAAGAGTTTGAGTTTTTTACGGAAGAGTTTGGGTTTTTTACGGAAGAGTTTGGGTTTTTTTTACGGAAGAGTTTGGGTTTTTTACGGAAGAGTTTGGGTTTTTTTTACGGAAGAGTTTGAGTTTTTTACGGAAGAGTTTGAGTTTTTTACGGAAGAGTTTGGGTTTTTTTTACGGAAGAGTTTGGGTTTTTTACGGAAGAGTTTGGGTTTTTTTTACGGAAGAGTTTGAGTTTTTTACGGAAGAGTTTGAGTTTTTTACGGAAGAGTTTGGGTTTTTTACGGAAGAGTTTGGGTTTTTTACGGAAGAGTTTGGGTTGTTCCATGGATGGGACGAGTCCTATGTTTTAGGCGGTAGTTCGAATAACAGTTTGAGATTTTTACGGAAGAGTTTGAGTTTTTTACGGAAGAGTTTGAGTTTTTTACGGAAGAGTTTGAGTTTTTTACGGAAGAGTTTGGGTTTTTTTTACGGAAGAGTTTGGGTTTTTTACGGAAGAGTTTGGGTTTTTTTTACGGAAGAGTTTGAGTTTTTTACGGAAGAGTTTGAGTTTTTTACGGAAGAGTTTGGGTTTTTTACGGAAGAGTTTGGGTTTTTTACGGAAGAGTTTGGGTTTTTTACGGAAGAGTTTGAGTTTTTTACGGAAGAGTTTGAGTTTTTTACGGAAGAGTTTGGGTTTTTTACGGAAGAGTTTGGGTTTTTTACGGAAGAGTTTGGGTTTTTTACGGAAGAGTTTGGGTTGTTCCATGGATGGGACGAGTCCTATGTTTTAGGCGGTAGTTCGAATAACAGTTTGAGATTTTTACGGAAGAGTTTGAGTTTTTTACGGAAGAGTTTGAGTTTTTTACGGAAGAGTTTGAGTTTTTTACGGAAGAGTTTGGGTTTTTTTTACGGAAGAGTTTGGGTTTTTTACGGAAGAGTTTGGGTTTTTTTTACGGAAGAGTTTGAGTTTTTTACGGAAGAGTTTGAGTTTTTTACGGAAGAGTTTGGGTTTTTTACGGAAGAGTTTGGGTTTTTTACGGAAGAGTTTGGGTTTTTTACGGAAGAGTTTGAGTTTTTTACGGAAGAGTTTGGGTTTTTTACGGAAGAGTTTGGGTTTTTTTTACGGAAGAGTTTGGGTTTTTTACGGAAGAGTTTGGGTTTTTTACGGAAGAGTTTGGGTTTTTTACGGAAGAGTTTGGGTTTTTTACGGAAGAGTTTGGGTTTTTTACGGAAGAGTTTGGGTTTTTTACGGAAGAGTTTGGGTTTTTTACGGAAGAGTTTGGGTTTTTTTTACGGAAGAGTTTGGGTTTTTTACGGAAGAGTTTGGGTTTTTTACGGAAGAGTTTGGGTTTTTTACGGAAGAGTTTGAGTTTTTTACGGAAGAGTTTGGGTTTTTTCCGGAAGAGTTTGAGTTTTTTACGGAAGAGTTTGAGTTTTTTACGGAAGAGTTTGGGTTTTTTACGGAAGAGTTTGGGTTTTTTACGGAAGAGTTTGGGTTTTTTACGGAAGAGTTTGGGTTGTTCCATGGATGGGACGAGTCCTATGTTTTAGGCGGTAGTTCGAATAACAGTTTGAGATTTTTACGGAAGAGTTTGGGTTTTTTACGGAAGAGTTTGGGTTTTTTTTACGGAAGAGTTTGAGTTTTTTACGGAAGAGTTTGAGTTTTTTACGGAAGAGTTTGGGTTTTTTACGGAAGAGTTTGGGTTTTTTACGGAAGAGTTTGGGTTTTTTACGGAAGAGTTTGAGTTTTTTACGGAAGAGTTTGGGTTTTTTACGGAAGAGTTTGGGTTTTTTTTACGGAAGAGTTTGGGTTTTTTACGGAAGAGTTTGGGTTTTTTTTACGGAAGAGTTTGAGTTTTTTACGGAAGAGTTTGAGTTTTTTACGGAAGAGTTTGGGTTTTTTTTACGGAAGAGTTTGGGTTTTTTACGGAAGAGTTTGGGTTTTTTTTACGGAAGAGTTTGAGTTTTTTACGGAAGAGTTTGAGTTTTTTACGGAAGAGTTTGGGTTTTTTACGGAAGAGTTTGGGTTTTTTTTACGGAAGAGTTTGGGTTTTTTACGGAAGAGTTTGGGTTTTTTACGGAAGAGTTTGGGTTTTTTACGGAAGAGTTTGGGTTTTTTACGGAAGAGTTTGAGTTTTTTACGGAAGAGTTTGGGTTTTTTACGGAAGAGTTTGAGTTTTTTACGGAAGAGTTTGAGTTTTTTACGGAAGAGTTTGGGTTTTTTACGGAAGAGTTTGGGTTTTTTACGGAAGAGTTTGGGTTTTTTACGGAAGAGTTTGGGTTGTTCCATGGATGGGACGAGTCCTATGTTTTAGGCGGTAGTTCGAATAACAGTTTGAGATTTTTACGGAAGAGTTTGAGTTTTTTACGGAAGAGTTTGAGTTTTTTACGGAAGAGTTTGAGTTTTTTACGGAAGAGTTTGGGTTTTTTTTACGGAAGAGTTTGGGTTTTTTACGGAAGAGTTTGGGTTTTTTTTACGGAAGAGTTTGAGTTTTTTACGGAAGAGTTTGAGTTTTTTACGGAAGAGTTTGGGTTTTTTACGGAAGAGTTTGGGTTTTTTACGGAAGAGTTTGGGTTTTTTACGGAAGAGTTTGAGTTTTTTACGGAAGAGTTTGGGTTTTTTACGGAAGAGTTTGGGTTTTTTACGGAAGAGTTTGGGTTTTTTACGGAAGAGTTTGGGTTTTTTACGGAAGAGTTTGGGTTTTTTTTACGGAAGAGTTTGGGTTTTTTACGGAAGAGTTTGGGTTGTTCCATGGATGGGACGAGTCCTATGTTTTAGGCGGTAGTTCAAATAACAGTTTGAGTTTTTTACGGAAGAGTTTGGGTTTTTTTTACGGAAGAGTTTGAGTTTTTTACGGAAGAGTTTGGGTTTTTTACGGAAGAGTTTGGGTTTTTTACGGAAGAGTTTGGGTTTTTTACAGAAGAGTTTGGGTTTTTTACGAAGGAGCATTCCGTTTTGAGCCGATGGACACGAAGGAGCGTTCCGTTTTTAGCTGGTGGACACGAAGGAGCATTCCGTTTTTAGCTGGTGGCTTCAAAGAGAGCGTTCCGTTTTTAGCTGGTGGACACGAAGGAGCATTCCGTTTTTAGCTGGTGGACACGAAGGAGCATTCCGTTTTTAGCTGGTGGACACGGAGGAGCATTCCGTTTTTAGCTGGTGGACACGAAGGAGCATTCCGTTTTTAGCTGGTGGACACGAAGGAGCATTCCGTTTTTAGCTGGTGGACACGAAGGAGCATTCCGTTTTTAACTGGTGGACACGAAGGAGCGTTCCGTTTTTAGCTGGTGGACACGAAGGAGCATTCCGTTTTTAGCTGGTGGACACGGAGGAGCATTCCGTTTTTAGCTGGTGGACACGGAGGAGCATTCCGTTTTTAGCTGGTGGACACGAAGGAGCATTCCGTTTTTAGCTGGTGGACACGAAGGAGCATTCCGTTCTTAGCTGGTGGCTTCAAAGAGAGCATTCCGTTTTTAGCTGGTGGACACGAAGGAGCATTCCGTTTTTAGCTGGTGGCTTCAAAGAGAGCGTTCCGTTTTTAGCTGGTGGACACGAAGGAGCATTCCGTTTTTAGCTGGTGGCTTCAAAGAGAGCGTTCCGTTTTTAGCTGGTGGACACGAAGGAGCATTCCGTTTTTAGCTGGTGGCTTCAAAAAGAGCATTCCGTTTTTAGCTGGTGGACACGGAGGAGCATTCCGTTTTTAGCTGGTGGCTTCAAAAAGAGCATTCCGTTTTTAGCTGGTGGACACGAAGGAGCATTCCGTTTTTAGCTGGTGGACACGGAGGAGCATTCCGTTTTTAGCTGGTGGACACGAAGGAGCATTCCGTTTTTAGCTGGTGGACACGAAGGAGCATTCCGTTTTTAGCTTGTGGACACGGAGGAGCATTCCGTTTTTAGCTGGTGGACACGAAGGAGCATTCCGTTTTTAGCTGGTGGACACGAAGGAGCATTCCGTTTTTAGCTGGTGGACACGAAGGAGCATTCCGTTTTTAGCTGGTGGACACGAAGGAGCATTCCGTTTTTAACTGGTGGACACGAAGGAGCGTTCCGTTTTTAGCTGGTGGACACGAGGGAGCATTCTGTTTTTAGCAGGTGGACACGAAGGAGCATTCCGTTTTTAGCTGGTGGACACGAAGGAGCATTCCGTTTTTAGCTGGTGGACACGAAGGAGCATTCCGTTCTTAGCTGGTGGCTTCAAAGAGAGCATTCCGTTTTTAGCTGGAGGACACGGAGGAGCATTCCGTTTTTAGCTGGTGGACACGAAGGAGCATTCCGTTTTGAGCCGATGGACACGAAGGAGCATTCCGTTTTTAGCTGGTGGACACGGAGGAGCATTCCGTTTTTAGCTGGTGGACACGAGGGAGCATTCTGTTTTTAGCAGGTGGACACGAAGGAGCATTCCGTTTTTAGCTGGTGGACACGAAGGAGCATTCCGTTTTTAGCTGGTGGACACGAAGGCGCATTCCGTTTTTAGCTGGTGGACACGAAGGAGCATTCCGTTCTTAGCTGGTGGCTTCAAAGAGAGCATTCCGTTTTTAGCTGGTGGACACGGAGGAGCATTCCGTTTTTAGCTGGTGGACACGAAGGAGCATTCCGTTTTTAGCTGGTGGACACGAAGGAGCATTCCGTTTTTAGCTTGTGGACACGGAGGAGCATTCCGTTTTTAGCTGGTGGACACGAAGGAGCATTCCGTTTTTAGCTGGTGGACACGAAGGAGCATTCCGTTTTTAGCTGGTGGACACGGAGGAGCATTCCGTTTTTAGCTGGTGGCTTCAAAGAGAGCGTTCCGTTTTTAGCTGGTGGACACGAAGGAGCATTCCGTTTTTAGCTGGTGGACACGAAGGAGCATTCCGTTTTTAGCTGGTGGACACGGAGGAGCATTCCGTTTTTAGCTGGTGGACACGAAGGAGCATTCCGTTTTTAGCTGGTGGACACGAAGGAGCATTCCGTTTTTAGCTGGTGGACACGGAGGAGCATTCCGTTTTTAGCTGGTGGCTTCAAAGAGAGCGTTCCGTTTTTAGCTGGTGGACACGAAGGAGCATTCCGTTTTTAGCTGGTGGACACGAAGGAGCATTCCGTTTTTAACTGGTGGACACGAAGGAGCGTTCCGTTTTTAGCTGGTGGACACGAGGGAGCATTCTGTTTTTAGCAGGTGGACACGAAGGAGCATTCCGTTTTTAGCTGGTGGACACGAAGGAGCATTCCGTTTTTAGCTGGTGGACACGAAGGAGCATTCTGTTTTTAGCTGGTGGACACGAAGGAGCATTCCGTTTTTAGCTGGTGGCTTCAAAGAGAGCGTTCCGTTTTTAGCTGGTGGACACGAAGGAGCATTCCGTTTTGAGCCGATGGACACGAAGGAGCATTCCGTTTTTAGCTGGTGGACACGGAGGAGCATTCCGTTTTTAGCTGGTGGACACGAAGGAGCATTCCGTTTTTAGCTGGTGGCTTCAAAAAGAGCGTTCCGTTTTTAGCTGGTGGACACGAAGGAGCATTCCGTTTTTAGCTGGTGGCTTCAAAGAGAGCATTCCGTTTTTAGCTGGTGGACACGAAGGAGCATTCCGTTTTTAGCTGGTGGACACGAAGGAGCATTCCGTTTTTAGCTGGTGGACACGGAGGAGCATTCCGTTTTTAGCTGGTGGGCACGAAGGAGCATTCCGTTTTTAGCTGGTGGACACGAAGGAGCATTCCGTTTTTAGCTGGTGGACACGGAGGAGCATTCCGTTTTTAACTGGTGGACACGAAGGAGCGTTCCGTTTTTAGCTGGTGGACACGAGGGAGCATTCCGTTTTTAGCTGGTGGACACGAAGGAGCATTCCGTTTTTAACTGGTGGACACGAAGGAGCGTTCCGTTTTTAGCTGGTGGACACGAAGGAGCATTCCGTTTTTAGCTGGTGGCTTCAAAAAGAGCGTTCCGTTTTTAGCTGGTGGACACGAAGGAGCATTCCGTTTTTAGCTGGTGGCTTCAAAGAGAGCGTTCCGTTTTTAGCTGGTGGACACGAAGGAGCATTCCGTTTTTAGCTGGTGGCTTCAAAGAGAGCGTTCCGTTTTTAGCTGGTGGACACGAAGGAGCATTCCGTTTTTAGCTGGTGGCTTCAAAGAGAGCGTTCCGTTTTTAGCTGGTGGACACGGAGGAGCATTCCGTTTTTAGCTGGTGGACACGAAGGAGCATTCCGTTTTTAGCTGGTGGACACGAAGGAGCATTCCGTTTTTAGCTGGTGGACACGAAGGAGCATTCCGTTTTTAGCTGGTGGACACGGAGGAGCATTCCGTTTTTAGCTGGTGGACACGAAGGAGCATTCCGTTTTTAGCTGGTGGACACGGAGGAGCATTCCGTTTTTAGCTGGTGGACACGAAGGAGCATTCCGTTTTTAGCTGGCGGCTTCAAAAAGAGCGTTCCGTTTTTAGCTGGTGGACACGAAGGAGCATTCCGTTTTTAGCTGGTGGACACGGAGGAGCATTCCGTTTTTTTTTACTTTTTACGTTTTTTTTACTTTTTTTTTTTACTTTTTTACTTTTTTTTTTACTTTTTTTTTACTTTTTTTTTTTACTTTTTACGTTTTTTTTACTTTTTACGTTTTTTACGGAAGAGTTTGGGTTTTTTACGGAAGAGTTTGGGTTTTTTACGGAAGAGTTTGGGTTTTTTACGGAAGAGTTTGGGTTTTTTACGGAAGAGTTTGGGTTTTTTTTACGGAAGAGTTTGAGTTTTTTACGGAAGAGTTTGGGTTTTTTACGGAAGAGTTTGAGATTTTTACGGAAGAGTTTGGGTTTTTTACGGAAGAGTTTGGGTTTTTTACGGAAGAGTTTGGGTTTTTTTTACGGAAGAGTTTGAGTTTTTTACGGAAGAGTTTGGGTTTTTTACGGAAGAGTTTGGGTTTTTTACGGAAGAGTTTGAGATTTTTACGGAAGAGTTTGGGTTTTTTACGGAAGAGTTTGGGTTTTTTACGGAAGAGTTTGGGTTTTTTTTACGGAAGAGTTTGAGTTTTTTACGGAAGAGTTTGGGTTTTTTTTACGGAAGAGTTTGAGTTTTTTACGGAAGAGTTTGGGTTTTTTTTACGGAAGAGTTTGAGTTTTTTACGGAAGAGTTTGGGTTTTTTACGGAAGAGTTTGAGATTTTTACGGAAGAGTTTGGGTTTTTTACGGAAGAGTTTGGGTTTTTTACGGAAGAGTTTGGGTTTTTTACGGAAGAGTTTGGGTTTTTTTTACGGAAGAGTTTGAGTTTTTTACGGAAGAGTTTGGGTTTTTTACGGAAGAGTTTGAGATTTTTACGGAAGAGTTTGGGTTTTTTTTACGGAAGAGTTTGGGTTTTTTTTACGGAAGAGTTTGGGTTTTTTACGGAAGAGTTTGGGTTTTTTACGGAAGAGTTTGGGTTTTTTACGGAAGAGTTTGGGTTTTTTACGGAAGAGTTTGAGATTTTTACGGAAGAGTTTGAGTTTTTTACGGAAGAGTTTGGGTTTTTTACGGAAGAGTTTGAGATTTTTACGGAAGAGTTTGAGTTTTTTACGGAAGAGTTTGAGTTTTTTACGGAAGAGTTTGGGTTTTTTACGGAAGAGTTTGGGTTTTTTTTACGGAAGAGTTTGGGTTTTTTTTACGGAAGAGTTTGGGTTTTTTACGGAAGAGTTTAGGTTTTTTACGGAAGAGTTTGGGTTTTTTACGGAAGAGTTTGGGTTTTTTACGGAAGAGTTTGGGTTTTTTTTACGGAAGAGTTTGAGTTTTTTACGGAAGAGTTTAGGTTTTTTACGGAAGAGTTTGGGTTTTTTACGGAAGAGTTTGGGTTTTTTTTTCGGAAGAGTTTGAGTTTTTTACGGAAGAGTTTAGGTTTTTTACGGAAGAGTTTGGGTTTTTTACGGAAGAGTTTGAGATTTTTACGGAAGAGTTTGGGTTTTTTACGGAAGAGTTTGAGATTTTTACGGAAGAGTTTGAGTTTTTTACGGAAGAGTTTGAGTTTTTTACGGAAGAGTTTGGGTTTTTTACGGAAGAGTTTGGGTTTTTTTTACGGAAGAGTTTAGGTTTTTTACGGAAGAGTTTGGGTTTTTTACGGAAGAGTTTGGGTTTTTTTTACGGAAGAGTTTGGGTTTTTTACGGAAGAGTTTGGGTTTTTTACGGAAGAGTTTAGGTTTTTTACGGAAGAGTTTGGGTTTTTTACGGAAGAGTTTGGGTTTTTTTTACGGAAGAGTTTAGGTTTTTTACGGAAGAGTTTGGGTTTTTTACGGAAGAGTTTGGGTTTTTTTTACGGAAGAGTTTAGGTTTTTTACGGAAGAGTTTGGGTTTTTTACGGAAGAGTTTGGGTTTTTTACGGAAGAGTTTGAGATTTTTACGGAAGAGTTTGAGTTTTTTACGGAAGAGTTTAGGTTTTTTACGGAAGAGTTTGGGTTTTTTACGGAAGAGTTTAGGTTTTTTACGGAAGAGTTTGGGTTTTTTACGGAAGAGTTTGGGTTTTTTTTACGGAAGAGTTTAGGTTTTTTACGGAAGAGTTTGGGTTTTTTACGGAAGAGTTTGGGTTTTTTACGGAAGAGTTTCAGATTTTTACGGAAGAGTTTGAGTTTTTTACGGAAGAGTTTGGGTTTTTTACGGAAGAGTTTGGGTTTTTTTTACGGAAGAGTTTGAGTTTTTTACGGAAGAGTTTAGGTTTTTTACGGAAGAGTTTGGGTTTTTTACGGAAGAGTTTGAGATTTTTACGGAAGAGTTTGGGTTTTTTACGGAAGAGTTTGGGTTTTTTACGGAAGAGTTTGGGTTTTTTACGGAAGAGTTTGAGTTTTTTACGGAAGAGTTTGGGTTTTTTACGGAAGAGTTTGGGTTTTTTACGGAAGAGTTTGAGTTTTTTACGGAAGAGTTTGGGTTTTTTACGGAAGAGTTTGAGTTTTTTACGGAAGAGTTTGGGTTGTTCCATGGATGGGACGAGTCCTATGTTTTAGGCGGTAGTTCGAATAACAGTTTGAGTTTTTTACGGAAGAGTTTGGGTTTTTTACGGAAGAGTTTAGGTTTTTTACGGAAGAGTTTGGGTTTTTTACGGAAGAGTTTGGGTTTTTTACGGAAGAGTTTAGGTTTTTTACGGAAGAGTTTGGGTTTTTTTTACGGAAGAGTTTGAGTTTTTTACGGAAGAGTTTAGGTTATTTACGGAAGAGTTTGGGTTTTTTACGGAAGAGTTTGGGTTTTTTACGGAAGAGTTTGGGTTTTTTACGCAAGAGTTTGGGTTTTTTACGGAAGAGTTTGGGTTTTTTTTACGGAAGAGTTTGAGTTTTTTACGGAAGAGTTTGGGTTTTTTTTGCGGAAGAGTTTGGGTTTTTTACGGAAGAGTTTAGGTTTTTTACGGAAGAGTTTGGGTTTTTTACGGAAGAGTTTGGGTTTTTTACGGAAGAGTTTGGGTTTTTTTTACGGAAGAGTTTGGGTTTTTTACGGAAGAGTTTGGGTTTTTTACGGAAGAGTTTGGGTTTTTTACGGAAGAGTTTGGGTTTTTTACGGAAGAGTTTGGGTTTTTTTTACGGAAGAGTTTGGGTTTTTTACGGAAGAGTTTGGGTTTTTTACGGAAGAGTTTGGGTTTTTTACAGAAGAGTTTGGGTTTTTTACGAAGGAGCATTCCGTTTTGAGCCGATGGACACGAAGGAGCGTTCCGTTTTTAGCTGGTGGACACGAAGGAGCATTCCGTTTTTAGCTGGTGGCTTCAAAGAGAGCGTTCCGTTTTTAGCTGGTGGACACGAAGGAGCATTCCGTTTTTAGCTGGTGGCTTCAAAGAGAGCGTTCCGTTTTTAGCTGGTGGACACGAAGGAGCATTCCGTTTTTAGCTGGTGGCTTCAAAGAGAGCGTTCCGTTTTTAGCTGGTGGACACGAAGGAGCATTCCGTTTTTAGCTGGTGGCTTCAAAAAGAGCATTCCGTTTTTAGCTGGTGGACACGGAGGAGCATTCCGTTTTTAGCTGGTGGCTTCAAAAAGAGCATTCCGTTTTTAGCTGGTGGACACGAAGGAGCATTCCGTTTTTAGCTGGTGGACACGGAGGAGCATTCCGTTTTTAGCTGGTGGACACGAAGGAGCATTCCGTTTTTAGCTGGTGGACACGAAGGAGCATTCCGTTTTTAGCTGGTGGACACGGAGGAGCATTCCGTTTTTAGCTGGTGGACACGGAGGAGCATTCCGTTTTTAGCTGGTGGACACGAAGGAGCATTCCGTTTTTAGCTGGTGGACACGAAGGAGCATTCCGTTTTTAGCTGGTGGACACGGAGGAGCATTCCGTTTTTAGCTGGTGGACACGGAGGAGCATTCCGTTTTTAGCTGGTGGACACGAAGGAGCATTCCGTTTTTAGCTGGTGGACACGAAGGAGCATTCCGTTCTTAGCTGGTGGCTTCAAAGAGAGCATTCCGTTTTTAGCTGGTGGACACGAAGGAGCATTCCGTTCTTAGCTGGTGGCTTCAAAGAGAGCATTCCGTTTTTAGCTGGTGGACACGAAGGAGCATTCCGTTTTTAGCTGGTGGCTTCAAAGAGAGCGTTCCGTTTTTAGCTGGTGGACACGAAGGAGCATTCCGTTTTTAGCTGGTGGCTTCAAAGAGAGCGTTCCGTTTTTAGCTGGTGGACACGAAGGAGCATTCCGTTTTTAGCTGGTGGCTTCAAAAAGAGCATTCCGTTTTTAGCTGGTGGACACGGAGGAGCATTCCGTTTTTAGCTGGTGGACACGAAGGAGCATTCCGTTTTTAGCTGGTGGACACGAAGGAGCATTCCGTTTTTAGCTGGTGGACACGGAGGAGCATTCCGTTTTTAGCTGGTGGACACGAAGGAGCATTCCGTTTTTAGCTGGTGGACACGAAGGAGCATTCCGTTTTTAACTGGTGGACACGAAGGAGCGTTCCGTTTTTAGCTGGTGGACACGAAGGAGCATTCCGTTTTTAGCTGGTGGACACGGAGGAGCATTCCGTTTTTAGCTGGTGGACACGGAGGAGCATTCCGTTTTTAGCTGGTGGACACGAAGGAGCATTCCGTTTTTAGCTGGTGGCTTCAAAAAGAGCATTCCGTTTTTAGCTGGTGGACACGAAGGAGCATTCCGTTTTTAGCTGGTGGACACGGAGGAGCATTCCGTTTTTAGCTGGTGGACACGAAGGAGCATTCCGTTTTTAGCTGGTGGACACGAAGGAGCATTCCGTTTTTAGCTGGTGGACACGGAGGAGCATTCCGTTTTTAGCTGGTGGACACGGAGGAGCATTCCGTTTTTAGCTGGTGGACACGAAGGAGCATTCCGTTTTTAGCTGGTGGACACGAAGGAGCATTCCGTTTTTAGCTGGTGGACACGGAGGAGCATTCCGTTTTTAGCTGGTGGACACGGAGGAGCATTCCGTTTTTAGCTGGTGGACACGAAGGAGCATTCCGTTTTTAGCTGGTGGACACGAAGGAGCATTCCGTTCTTAGCTGGTGGCTTCAAAGAGAGCATTCCGTTTTTAGCTGGTGGACACGAAGGAGCATTCCGTTCTTAGCTGGTGGCTTCAAAGAGAGCATTCCGTTTTTAGCTGGTGGACACGAAGGAGCATTCCGTTTTTAGCTGGTGGACACGAAGGAGCATTCCGTTTTTAGCTGGTGGACACGAAGGAGCATTCCGTTTTTAGCTGGTGGACACGGAGGAGCATTCCGTTTTTAGCTGGTGGACACGAAGGAGCATTCCGTTTTTAGCTGGTGGACACGGAGGAGCATTCCGTTTTTAGCTGGTGGCTTCAAAGAGAGCATTCCGTTTTTAGCTGGTGGACACGAAGGAGCATTCCGTTTTTAGCTGGTGGACACGAAGGAGCATTCCGTTTTTAGCTGGTGGCTTCAAAAAGAGCGTTCCGTTTTTAGCTGGTGGACACGAAGGAGCATTCCGTTTTTAGCTGGTGGACACGAAGGAGCATTCCGTTTTTAGCTGGTGGACACGAAGGAGCATTCCGTTTTTAGCTGGTGGCCTCAAAAAGAGCGTTCCGTTTTTAGCTGGTGGACACGAAGGAGCATTCCGTTTTTAGCTGGTGGACATGAAGGAGCATTCCGTTTTTAGCTGGTGGCCTCAAAAAGAGCGTTCCGTTTTTATCTGGTGGACACGAAGGAGCATACCGTTTTTAGCTGGTGGCTTCAAAGAGAGCGTTCCGTTTTTATCTGGTGGACACGAAGGAGCATTCCGTTTTTAGCTGGTGGCTTCAAAGAGAGCGTTCCGTTTTTAGCTGGTGGACACGAAGGAGCATTCCGTTTTTAGCTGGTGGCTTCAAAAAGAGCATTCCGTTTTTAGCTGGTGGACACGGAGGAGCATTCCGTTTTTAGCTGGTGGACACGAAGGAGCATTCCGTTTTTAGCTGGTGGACACGAAGGAGCATTCCGTTTTTAGCTGGTGGACACGGAGGAGCATTCCGTTTTTAGCTGGTGGACACGAAGGAGCATTCCGTTTTTAGCTGGTGGACACGGAGGAGCATTCCGTTTTTAGCTGGTGGACACGGAGGAGCATTCCGTTTTTAGCTGGTGGACACGAAGGAGCATTCCGTTTTTAGCTGGTGGACACGAAGGAGCATTCCGTTCTTAGCTGGTGGCTTCAAAGAGAGCATTCCGTTTTTAGCTGGTGGACACGAAGGAGCATTCCGTTTTTAGCTGGTGGACACGGAGGAGCATTCCGTTTTTAGCTGGTGGCTTCAAAGAGAGCATTCCGTTTTTAGCTGGTGGACACGAAGGAGCATTCCGTTTTTAGCTGGTGGCCTCAAAAAGAGCGTTCCGTTTTTATCTGGTGGACACGAAGGAGCATACCGTTTTTAGCTGGTGGCTTCAAAGAGAGCGTTCCGTTTTTATCTGGTGGACACGAAGGAGCATTCCGTTTTTAGCTGGTGGCTTCAAAGAGAGCGTTCCGTTTTTAGCTGGTGGACACGAAGGAGCATTCCGTTTTTAGCTGGTGGACACGGAGGAGCATTCCGTTTTTAGCTGGTGGCTTCAAAGAGAGCATTCCGTTTTTAGCTGGTGGACACGAAGGAGCATTCCGTTTTTAGCTGGTGGACACGAAGGAGCATTCCGTTTTTAGCTGGTGGCTTCAAAAAGAGCGTTCCGTTTTTAGCTGGTGGACACGAAGGAGCATTCCGTTTTTAGCTGGTGGACACGAAGGAGCATTCCGTTTTTAGCTGGTGGACACGAAGGAGCATTCCGTTTTTAGCTGGTGGCCTCAAAAAGAGCGTTCCGTTTTTAGCTGGTGGACACGAAGGAGCATTCCGTTTTTAGCTGGTGGACATGAAGGAGCATTCCGTTTTTAGCTGGTGGCCTCAAAAAGAGCGTTCCGTTTTTATCTGGTGGACACGAAGGAGCATACCGTTTTTAGCTGGTGGCTTCAAAGAGAGCGTTCCGTTTTTATCTGGTGGACACGAAGGAGCATTCCGTTTTTAGCTGGTGGCTTCAAAGAGAGCGTTCCGTTTTTAGCTGGTGGACACGAAGGAGCATTCCGTTTTTAGCTGGTGGCTTCAAAAAGAGCATTCCGTTTTTAGCTGGTGGACACGGAGGAGCATTCCGTTTTTAGCTGGTGGACACGAAGGAGCATTCCGTTTTTAGCTGGTGGACACGAAGGAGCATTCCGTTTTTAGCTGGTGGACACGGAGGAGCATTCCGTTTTTAGCTGGTGGACACGAAGGAGCATTCCGTTTTTAGCTGGTGGACACGGAGGAGCATTCCGTTTTTAGCTGGTGGACACGGAGGAGCATTCCGTTTTTAGCTGGTGGACACGAAGGAGCATTCCGTTTTTAGCTGGTGGACACGAAGGAGCATTCCGTTCTTAGCTGGTGGCTTCAAAGAGAGCATTCCGTTTTTAGCTGGTGGACACGAAGGAGCATTCCGTTTTTAGCTGGTGGACACGAAGGAGCATTCCGTTCTTAGCTGGTGGCTTCAAAGAGAGCATTCCGTTTTTAGCTGGAGGACACGGAGGAGCATTCCGTTTTTAGCTGGTGGACACGAAGGAGCATTCCGTTTTTAGCTGGTGGCTTCAAAGAGAGCGTTCCGTTTTTAGCTGGTGGACACGAAGGAGCATTCCGTTTTTAGCTGGTGGCTTCAAAGAGAGCGTTCCGTTTTTAGCTGGTGGACACGAAGGAGCATTCCGTTTTTAGCTGGTGGCTTCAAAAAGAGCATTCCGTTTTTAGCTGGTGGACACGGAGGAGCATTCCGTTTTTAGCTGGTGGACACGAAGGAGCATTCCGTTTTTAGCTGGTGGACACGAAGGAGCATTCCGTTTTTAACTGGTGGACACGAAGGAGCGTTCCGTTTTTAGCTGGTGGACACGAAGGAGCATTCCGTTTTTAGCTGGTGGACACGGAGGAGCATTCCGTTTTTAGCTGGTGGACACGGAGGAGCATTCCGTTTTTAGCTGGTGGACACGAAGGAGCATTCCGTTTTTAGCTGGTGGACACGAAGGAGCATTCCGTTCTTAGCTGGTGGCTTCAAAGAGAGCATTCCGTTTTTAGCTGGTGGACACGAAGGAGCATTCCGTTTTTAGCTGGTGGACACGAAGGAGCATTCCGTTCTTAGCTGGTGGCTTCAAAGAGAGCATTCCGTTTTTAGCTGGAGGACACGGAGGAGCATTCCGTTTTTAGCTGGTGGACACGAAGGAGCATTCCGTTTTGAGCCGATGGACACGAAGGAGCATTCCGTTTTTAGCTGGTGGACACGGAGGAGCATTCCGTTTTTAGCTGGTGGACACGAGGGAGCATTCTGTTTTTAGCAGGTGGACACGAAGGAGCATTCCGTTTTTAGCTGGTGGACACGAAGGAGCATTCCGTTTTTAGCTGGTGGACACGAAGGAGCATTCCGTTTTTAGCTGGTGGACACGAAGGAGCATTCCGTTCTTAGCTGGTGGCTTCAAAGAGAGCATTCCGTTTTTAGCTGGTGGACACGGAGGAGCATTCCGTTTTTAGCTGGTGGACACGAAGGAGCATTCCGTTTTTAGCTGGTGGACACGAAGGAGCATTCCGTTTTTAGCTTGTGGACACGGAGGAGCATTCCGTTTTTAGCTGGTGGACACGAAGGAGCATTCCGTTTTTAGCTGGTGGACACGAAGGAGCATTCCGTTTTTAGCTGGTGGACACGGAGGAGCATTCCGTTTTTAGCTGGTGGCTTCAAAGAGAGTGTTCCGTTTTTAGCTGGTGGACACGAAGGAGCATTCCGTTTTTAGCTGGTGGACACGAAGGAGCATTCCGTTTTTAGCTGGTGGACACGGAGGAGCATTCCGTTTTTAGCTGGTGGACACGAAGGAGCATTCCGTTTTTAGCTGGTGGACACGAAGGAGCATTCCGTTTTTAGCTGGTGGACACGGAGGAGCATTCCGTTTTTAGCTGGTGGACACGAAGGAGCATTCCGTTTTTAACTGGTGGACACGAAGGAGCGTTCCGTTTTTAGCTGGTGGACACGAGGGAGCATTCTGTTTTTAGCAGGTGGACACGAAGGAGCATTCCGTTTTTAGCTGGTGGACACGAAGGAGCATTCCGTTTTTAGCTGGTGGACACGAAGGAGCATTCCGTTTTTAGCTGGTGGACACGAAGGAGCATTCCGTTTTTAACTGGTGGACACGAAGGAGCGTTCCGTTTTTAGCTGGTGGACACGAGGGAGCATTCTGTTTTTAGCAGGTGGACACGAAGGAGCATTCCGTTTTTAGCTGGTGGACACGAAGGAGCATTCCGTTTTTAGCTGGTGGACACGAAGGAGCATTCCGTTTTTAGCTGGTGGACACGAAGGAGCATTCCGTTTTTAGCTGGTGGCTTCAAAGAGAGCGTTCCGTTTTTAGCTGGTGGACACGAAGGAGCATTCCGTTTTGAGCCGATGGACACGAAGGAGCATTCCGTTTTTAGCTGGTGGACACGGAGGAGCATTCCGTTTTTAGCTGGTGGACACGAAGGAGCATTCCGTTTTTAGCTGGTGGCTTCAAAAAGAGCGTTCCGTTTTTAGCTGGTGGACACGAAGGAGCATTCCGTTTTTAGCTGGTGGCTTCAAAGAGAGCATTCCGTTTTTAGCTGGTGGACACGAAGGAGCATTCCGTTTTTAGCTGGTGGACACGAAGGAGCATTCCGTTTTTAGCTGGTGGACACGGAGGAGCATTCCGTTTTTAGCTGGTGGGCACGAAGGAGCATTCCGTTTTTAGCTGGTGGACACGAAGGAGCATTCCGTTTTTAGCTGGTGGACACGGAGGAGCATTCCGTTTTTAACTGGTGGACACGAAGGAGCGTTCCGTTTTTAGCTGGTGGACACGAGGGAGCATTCCGTTTTTAGCTGGTGGACACGAAGGAGCATTCCGTTTTTAACTGGTGGACACGAAGGAGCGTTCCGTTTTTAGCTGGTGGACACGAAGGAGCATTCCGTTTTTAGCTGGTGGCTTCAAAAAGAGCGTTCCGTTTTTAGCTGGTGGACACGAAGGAGCATTCCGTTTTTAGCTGGTGGCTTCAAAGAGAGCGTTCCGTTTTTAGCTGGTGGACACGAAGGAGCATTCCGTTTTTAGCTGGTGGCTTCAAAGAGAGCGTTCCGTTTTTAGCTGGTGGACACGGAGGAGCATTCCGTTTTTAGCTGGTGGACACGAAGGAGCATTCCGTTTTTAGCTGGTGGCTTCAAAGAGAGCGTTCCGTTTTTAGCTGGTGGACACGAAGGAGCATTCCGTTTTTAGCTGGTGGCTTCAAAGAGAGCGTTCCGTTTTTAGCTGGTGGACACGAAGGAGCATTCCGTTTTTAGCTGGTGGCTTCAAAGAGAGCGTTCCGTTTTTAGCTGGTGGACACGGAGGAGCATTCCGTTTTTAGCTGGTGGACACGAAGGAGCGTTCCGTTTTTAGCTGGTGGACACGAAGGAGCATTCCGTTTTTAGCTGGTGGACACGAAGGAGCATTCCGTTTTTAGCTGGTGGACACGAAGGAGCATTCCGTTTTTAGCTGGTGGACACGGAGGAGCATTCCGTTTTTAGCTGGTGGACACGGAGGAGCATTCCGTTTTTAGCTGGTGGACACGAAGGAGCATTCCGTTTTTAGCTGGTGGACACGGAGGAGCATTCCGTTTTTAGCTGGTGGACACGAAGGAGCATTCCGTTTTTAGCTGGCGGCTTCAAAAAGAGCGTTCCGTTTTTAGCTGGTGGACACGAAGGAGCATTCCGTTTTTAGCTGGTGGACACGAAGGAGCATTCCGTTTTTAGCTGGTGGACACGGAGGAGCATTCCGTTTTTAGCTGGTGGCTTCAAAGAGAGCGTTCCGTTTTTAGCTGGTGGACACGAAGGAGCATTCCGTTTTTAGCTGGTGGACACGAAGGAGCATTCCGTTTTTAGCTGGTGGACACGAAGGAGCATTCCGTTTTTAGCTGGTGGACACGAAGGAGCATTCCGTTCTTAGCTGGTGGCTTCAAAGAGAGCATTCCGTTTTTAGCTGGTGGACACGGAGGAGCATTCCGTTTTTAGCTGGTGGACACGAAGGAGCATTCCGTTTTTAGCTGGTGGACACGAAGGAGCATTCCGTTTTTAGCTGGTGGCTTCAAAGAGAGCGTTCCGTTTTTAGCTGGTGGACACGGAGGAGCATTCCGTTTTTAGCTGGTGGACACGAAGGAGCATTCCGTTTTTAGCTGGTGGACACGGAGGAGCATTCCGTTTTTAGCTGGTGGCTTCAAAGAGAGCGTTCCGTTTTTAGCTGGTGGACACGAAGGAGCATTCCGTTTTTAGCTGGTGGACACGAAGGAGCATTCCGTTTTTAACTGGTGGACACGAAGGAGCGTTCCGTTTTTAGCTGGTGGACACGAAGGAGCATTCCGTTTTTAGCTGGTGGCTTCAAAAAGAGCGTTCCGTTTTTAGCTGGTGGACACGAAGGAGCATTCCGTTTTTAGCTGGTGGCTTCAAAGAGAGCGTTCCGTTTTTAGCTGGTGGACACGAAGGAGCATTCCGTTTTTAGCTGGTGGCTTCAAAGAGAGCGTTCCGTTTTTAGCTGGTGGACACGGAGGAGCATTCCGTTTTTAGCTGGTGGACACGAAGGAGCATTCCGTTTTTAGCTGGTGGCTTCAAAGAGAGCGTTCCGTTTTTAGCTGGTGGACACGAAGGAGCATTCCGTTTTTAGCTGGTGGCTTCAAAGAGAGCGTTCCGTTTTTAGCTGGTGGACACGAAGGAGCATTCCGTTTTTAGCTGGTGGCTTCAAAGAGAGCGTTCCGTTTTTAGCTGGTGGACACGGAGGAGCATTCCGTTTTTAGCTGGTGGCTTCAAAAAGAGCGTTCCGTTTTTAGCTGGTGGACACGAAGGAGCATTCCGTTTTTAGCTGGTGGACACGGAGGAGCATTCCGTTTTTAGCTGGTGGACACGAAGGAGCATTCCGTTTTTAGCTGGTGGCTTCAAAAAGAGCGTTCCGTTTTTAGCTGGTGGACACGAAGGAGCATTCCGTTTTTAGCTGGTGGCTTCAAAGAGAGCATTCCGTTTTTAGCTGGTGGACACGAAGGAGCATTCCGTTTTTAGCTGGTGGACACGGAGGAGCATTCCGTTTTTAGCTGGTGGACACGAAGGAGCATTCCGTTTTTAGCTGGTGGCTTCAAAAAGAGCGTTCCGTTTTTAGCTGGTGGACACGAAGGAGCATTCCGTTTTTAGCTGGTGGCTTCAAAGAGAGCATTCCGTTTTTAGCTGGTGGACACGAAGGAGCATTCCGTTTTTAGCTGGTGGACACGAAGGAGCATTCCGTTTTTAGCTGGTGGACACGGAGGAGCATTCCGTTTTTAGCTGGTGGACACGAAGGAGCATTCCGTTTTTAGCTGGTGGACACGAAGGAGCATTCCGTTTTTAGCTGGTGGCTTCAAAGAGAGCGTTCCGTTTTTAGCTGGTGGACACGAAGGAGCATTCCGTTTTTAGCTGGTGGCTTCAAAGAGAGCGTTCCGTTTTTAGCTGGTGGACACGAAGGAGCATTCCGTTTTTAGCTGGTGGCTTCAAAGAGAGCGTTCCGTTTTTAGCTGGTGGACACGGAGGAGCATTCCGTTTTTAGCTGGTGGACACGAAGGAGCGTTCCGTTTTTAGCTGGTGGACACGAAGGAGCATTCCGTTTTTAGCTGGTGGCTTCAAAGAGAGCATTCCGTTTTTAGCTGGTGGACACGAAGGAGCATTCCGTTTTTAGCTGGTGGACACGAAGGAGCATTCCGTTTTTAGCTGGTGGACACGGAGGAGCATTCCGTTTTTAGCTGGTGGACACGAAGGAGCATTCCGTTTTTAGCTGGTGGACACGGAGGAGCATTCCGTTTTTAGCTGGTGGACACGAAGGAGCATTCCGTTTTTAACTGGTGGACACGAAGGAGCGTTCCGTTTTTAGCTGGTGGACACGAAGGAGCATTCCGTTTTTAGCTGGTGGCTTCAAAAAGAGCGTTCCGTTTTTAGCTGGTGGACACGAAGGAGCATTCCGTTTTTAGCTGGTGGCTTCAAAGAGAGCGTTCCGTTTTTAGCTGGTGGACACGAAGGAGCATTCCGTTTTTAGCTGGTGGCTTCAAAGAGAGCGTTCCGTTTTTAGCTGGTGGACACGGAGGAGCATTCCGTTTTTAGCTGGTGGACACGAAGGAGCATTCCGTTTTTAGCTGGTGGCTTCAAAGAGAGCGTTCCGTTTTTAGCTGGTGGACACGAAGGAGCATTCCGTTTTTAGCTGGTGGCTTCAAAGAGAGCGTTCCGTTTTTAGCTGGTGGACACGAAGGAGCATTCCGTTTTTAGCTGGTGGCTTCAAAGAGAGCGTTCCGTTTTTAGCTGGTGGACACGGAGGAGCATTCCGTTTTTAGCTGGTGGACACGAAGGAGCATTCCGTTTTTAGCTGGTGGCTTCAAAGAGAGCGTTCCGTTTTTAGCTGGTGGACACGAAGGAGCATTCCGTTTTTAGCTGGTGGCTTCAAAGAGAGCGTTCCGTTTTTAGCTGGTGGACACGAAGGAGCATTCCGTTTTTAGCTGGTGGCTTCAAAGAGAGCGTTCCGTTTTTAGCTGGTGGACACGGAGGAGCATTCCGTTTTTAGCTGGTGGACACGAAGGAGCGTTCCGTTTTTAGCTGGTGGACACGAAGGAGCATTCCGTTTTTAGCTGGTGGCTTCAAAGAGAGCATTCCGTTTTTAGCTGGTGGACACGAAGGAGCATTCCGTTTTTAGCTGGTGGACACGAAGGAGCATTCCGTTTTTAGCTGGTGGACACGAAGGAGCATTCCGTTTTTAGCTGGTGGACACGAAGGAGCATTCCGTTTTTAGCTGGTGGACACGGAGGAGCATTCCGTTTTTAGCTGGTGGACACGAAGGAGCATTCCGTTTTTAGCTGGTGGACACGGAGGAGCATTCCGTTTTTAGCTGGTGGACACGAAGGAGCATTCGGTTTTTGCTGGTGGACACGAAGGAGCATTCCGTTTTTAGCTGGTGGCTTCAAAAAGAGCGTTCCGTTTTTAGCTGGTGGACACGAAGGAGCATTCGGTTTTTAGCTGGTGGACACGAAGGAGCATTCCGTTTTTAGCTGGTGGACACGAAGGAGCATTCCGTTTTTAGCTGGTGGCCTCAAAAAGAGCGTTCCGTTTTTAGCTGGTGGACACGAAGGAGCATTCCGTTTTTAGCTGGTGGCCTCAAAAAGAGCGTTCCGTTTTTATCTGGTGGACACGAAGGAGCATACCGTTTTTAGCTGGTGGCTTCAAAGAGAGCGTTCCGTTTTTATCTGGTGGCACGAAGGAGCATTCCGTTTTTAGCTGGTGGACACGGAGGAGCATTCCGTTTTTAGCTGGTGGACACGAAGGAGCATTCCGTTTTTAGCTGGTGGACACGAAGGAGCATTCCGTTTTTAGCTGGTGGACACGAAGGAGCATTCCGTTTTTAGCTGGTGGACACGAAGGAGCATTCCGTTTTTAGCTGGTGGACACGGAGGAGCATTCCGTTTTTAGCTGGTGGACACGAAGGAGCATTCGGTTTTTGCTGGTGGACACGAAGGAGCATTCCGTTTTTAGCTGGTGGCTTCAAAAAGAGCGTTCCGTTTTTAGCTGGTGGACACGAAGGAGCATTCGGTTTTTGCTGGTGGACACGAAGGAGCATTCCGTTTTTAGCTGGTGGCTTCAAAAAGAGCGTTCCGTTTTTAGCTGGTGGACACGAAGGAGCATTCCGTTTTTAGCTGGTGGCTTCAAAGAGAGCGTTCCGTTTTTAGCTGGTGGACACGAAGGAGCATTCCGTTTTTAGCTGGTGGCTTCAAAGAGAGCGTTCCGTTTTTAGCTGGTGGACACGGAGGAGCATTCCGTTTTTAGCTGGTGGACACGAAGGAGCATTCCGTTTTTAGCTGGTGGCTTCAAAGAGAGCGTTCCGTTTTTAGCTGGTGGACACGAAGGAGCATTCCGTTTTTAGCTGGTGGCTTCAAAGAGAGCGTTCCGTTTTTAGCTGGTGGACACGAAGGAGCATTCCGTTTTTAGCTGGTGGCTTCAAAGAGAGCGTTCCGTTTTTAGCTGGTGGACACGGAGGAGCATTCCGTTTTTAGCTGGTGGACACGAAGGAGCATTCCGTTTTTAACTGGTGGACACGAAGGAGCGTTCCGTTTTTAGCTGGTGGCTTCAAAGAGAGCATTCCGTTTTTAGCTGGTGGACACGAAGGAGCATTCCGTTTTTAGCTGGTGGACACGGAGGAGCATTCCGTTTTTAGCTGGTGGACACGAAGGAGCATTCCGTTTTTAGCTGGTGGACACGGAGGAGCATTCCGTTTTTAACTGGTGGACACGAAGGAGCGTTCCGTTTTTAGCTGGTGGCTTCAAAGAGAGCATTCCGTTTTTAGCTGGTGGACACGAAGGAGCATTCCGTTTTTAGCTGGTGGACACGAAGGAGCATTCCGTTTTTAGCTGGTGGCTTCAAAAAGAGCGTTCCGTTTTTAGCTGGTGGACACGAGGGAGCATTCTGTTTTTAGCTGGTGGACACGAAGGAGCATTCCGTTTTTAGCTGGTGGCTTCAAAGAGAGCATTCCGTTTTTAGCTGGTGGACACGAAGGAGCGTTCCGTTTTTAGCTGGTGGACACGAAGGAGCATTCCGTTTTTAGCTGGTGGCTTCAAAGAGAGCGTTCCGTTTTTAGCTGGTGGACACGAAGGAGCATTCCGTTTTTAGCTGGTGGCTTCAAAGAGAGCGTTCCGTTTTTAGCTGGTGGACACGGAGGAGCATTCCGTTTTTAGCTGGTGGACACGAAGGAGCGTTCCGTTTTTAGCTGGTGGACACGAAGGAGCATTCCGTTTTTAGCTGGTGGCTTCAAAGAGAGCATTCCGTTTTTAGCTGGTGGACACGAAGGAGCATTCCGTTTTTAGCTGGTGGACACGAAGGAGCATTCCGTTTTTAGCTGGTGGACACGAAGGAGCATTCCGTTTTTAGCTGGTGGACACGAAGGAGCATTCCGTTTTTAGCTGGTGGACACGGAGGAGCATTCCGTTTTTAGCTGGTGGACACGAAGGAGCATTCCGTTTTTAGCTGGTGGACACGGAGGAGCATTCCGTTTTTAGCTGGTGGACACGAAGGAGCATTCGGTTTTTGCTGGTGGACACGAAGGAGCATTCCGTTTTTAGCTGGTGGCTTCAAAAAGAGCGTTCCGTTTTTAGCTGGTGGACACGAAGGAGCATTCGGTTTTTAGCTGGTGGACACGAAGGAGCATTCCGTTTTTCGCTGGTGGACACGAAGGAGCATTCCGTTTTTAGCTGGTGGCCTCAAAAAGAGCGTTCCGTTTTTAGCTGGTGGACACGAAGGAGCATTCCGTTTTTAGCTGGTGGCCTCAAAAAGAGCGTTCCGTTTTTATCTGGTGGACACGAAGGAGCATACCGTTTTTAGCTGGTGGCTTCAAAGAGAGCGTTCCGTTTTTATCTGGTGGCACGAAGGAGCATTCCGTTTTTAGCTGGTGGACACGGAGGAGCATTCCGTTTTTAGCTGGTGGACACGAAGGAGCATTCCGTTTTTAGCTGGTGGACACGAAGGAGCATTCCGTTTTTAGCTGGTGGACACGAAGGAGCATTCCGTTTTTAGCTGGTGGACACGAAGGAGCATTCCGTTTTTAGCTGGTGGACACGGAGGAGCATTCCGTTTTTAGCTGGTGGACACGAAGGAGCATTCGGTTTTTGCTGGTGGACACGAAGGAGCATTCCGTTTTTAGCTGGTGGCTTCAAAAAGAGCGTTCCGTTTTTAGCTGGTGGACACGAAGGAGCATTCGGTTTTTGCTGGTGGACACGAAGGAGCATTCCGTTTTTAGCTGGTGGCTTCAAAAAGAGCGTTCCGTTTTTAGCTGGTGGACACGAAGGAGCATTCCGTTTTTAGCTGGTGGCTTCAAAGAGAGCGTTCCGTTTTTAGCTGGTGGACACGAAGGAGCATTCCGTTTTTAGCTGGTGGCTTCAAAGAGAGCGTTCCGTTTTTAGCTGGTGGACACGGAGGAGCATTCCGTTTTTAGCTGGTGGACACGAAGGAGCATTCCGTTTTTAGCTGGTGGCTTCAAAGAGAGCGTTCCGTTTTTAGCTGGTGGACACGAAGGAGCATTCCGTTTTTAGCTGGTGGCTTCAAAGAGAGCGTTCCGTTTTTAGCTGGTGGACACGAAGGAGCATTCCGTTTTTAGCTGGTGGCTTCAAAGAGAGCGTTCCGTTTTTAGCTGGTGGACACGGAGGAGCATTCCGTTTTTAGCTGGTGGACACGAAGGAGCATTCCGTTTTTAACTGGTGGACACGAAGGAGCGTTCCGTTTTTAGCTGGTGGCTTCAAAGAGAGCATTCCGTTTTTAGCTGGTGGACACGAAGGAGCATTCCGTTTTTAGCTGGTGGACACGGAGGAGCATTCCGTTTTTAGCTGGTGGACACGAAGGAGCATTCCGTTTTTAGCTGGTGGACACGGAGGAGCATTCCGTTTTTAACTGGTGGACACGAAGGAGCGTTCCGTTTTTAGCTGGTGGCTTCAAAGAGAGCATTCCGTTTTTAGCTGGTGGACACGAAGGAGCATTCCGTTTTTAGCTGGTGGACACGAAGGAGCATTCCGTTTTTAGCTGGTGGCTTCAAAAAGAGCGTTCCGTTTTTAGCTGGTGGACACGAGGGAGCATTCTGTTTTTAGCTGGTGGACACGAAGGAGCATTCCGTTTTTAGCTGGTGGCTTCAAAGAGAGCATTCCGTTTTTAGCTGGTGGACACGAAGGAGCGTTCCGTTTTTAGCTGGTGGACACGAAGGAGCATTCCGTTTTTAGCTGGTGGCTTCAAAGAGAGCGTTCCGTTTTTAGCTGGTGGACACGGAGGAGCATTCCGTTTTTAGCTGGTGGACACGAAGGAGCATTCCGTTTTTAACTGGTGGACACGAAGGAGCGTTCCGTTTTTAGCTGGTGGCTTCAAAGAGAGCATTCCGTTTTTAGCTGGTGGACACGAAGGAGCATTCCGTTTTTAGCTGGTGGACACGAAGGAGCATTCCGTTTTTAGCTGGTGGCTTCAAAAAGAGCGTTCCGTTTTTAGCTGGTGGACACGAGGGAGCATTCTGTTTTTAGCTGGTGGACACGAAGGAGCATTCCGTTTTTAGCTGGTGGCTTCAAAGAGAGCATTCCGTTTTTAGCTGGTGGACACGAAGGAGCATTCCGTTTTTAGCTGGTGGACACGAAGGAGCATTCCGTTTTTAGCTGGTGGCTTCAAAGAGAGCATTCCGTTTTTAGCTGGTGGACACGAAGGAGCATTCCGTTTTTAGCTGGTGGACACGAAGGAGCATTCCGTTTTTAGCTGGTGGCTTCAAAAAGAGCGTTCCGTTTTTAGCTGGTGGACACGAAGGAGCATTCCGTTTTTAGCTGGTGGCTTCAAAGAGAGCATTCCGCTTTTAGCTGGTGGACACGAAGGAGCATTCCGTTTTTAGCTGGTGGACACGAAGGAGCATTCCGTTTTTAGCTGGTGGACACGGAGGAGCATTCCGTTTTTAGCTGGTGGACACGGAGGAGCATTCCGCTTTTAGCTGGTGGCTTCAAAGAGAGCGTTCCGTTTTTAGCTGGTGGACACGAAGGAGCATTCCGTTTTTAGCTGGTGGACACGAAGGAGCATTCCGTTTTTAGCTGGTGGACACGGAGGAGCATTCCGCTTTTAGCTGGTGGCTTCAAAGAGAGCGTTCCGTTTTTAGCTGGTGGACACGAAGGAGCATTCCGTTTTTAGCTGGTGGACACGAAGGAGCATTCCGTTTTTAGCTGGTGGACACGGAGGAGCATTCCGTTTTTAGCTGGTGGACACGGAGGAGCATTCCGTTTTTTGCTGGTGGACACGAAGGAGCATTCCGTTTTTAGCTGGTGGACACGGAGGATCATTCCGTTTTTAGCTGGTGGACACGAAGGAGCATTCCGTTTTTAGCTGGTGGACACGGAGGAGCATTCCGTTTTTAGCTGGTGGACACGAAGGAGCATTCCGTTTTTAGCTGGTGGACACGAAGGAGCATTCCGTTTTTAGCTGGTGGACACGAAGGAGCATTCCGTTTTTAGCTGGTGGACACGAAGGAGCATTCCGTTTTTAGCTGGTGGCTTCAAAAAGAGCGTTCCGTTTTTAGCTGGTGGACACGAAGGAGCATTCCGTTTTTAGCTGGTGGCTTCAAAGAGAGCATTCAGTTTTTAGCTGGTGGACACGAAGGAGCATTCCGTTTTTAGCTGGTGGACACGAAGGAGCATTCCGTTTTTAGCTGGTGGACACGGAGGAGCATTCCGTTTTTAGCTGGTGGACACGAAGGAGCATTCCGTTTTTAGCTGGTGGACACGGAGGAGCATTCCGTTTTTAGCTGGTGGCTTCAAAGAGAGCGTTCCGTTTTTAGCTGGTGGACACGAAGGAGCATTCCGTTTTTAGCTGGTGGACACGGAGGAGCATTCCGTTTTTAGCTGGTGGACATGAAGGAGCATTCCGTTTTTAGCTGGTGGACACGGAGGAGCATTCCGTTTTTAGCTGGTGGACACGAAGGAGCATACCGTTTTTAGCTGGTGGCTTCAAAAAGAGCGTTCCGTTTTTAGCTGGTGGACACGAAGGAGCATTCCGTTTTTAGCTGGTGGCTTCAAAGAGAGCATTCCGTTTTTAGCTGGTGGACACGAAGGAGCATTCCGTTTTTAGCTGGTGGACACGAAGGAGCATTCCGTTTTTAGCTGGTGGACACGAAGGAGCATTCCGTTTTTAGCTGGTGGACACGGAGGAGCATTCCGTTTTTAGCTGGTGGACACGAAGGAGCATTCCGTTTTTAGCTGGTGGACACGGAGGAGCATTCCGTTTTTAGCTGGTGGACACGAAGGAGCATTCCGTTTTTAGCTGGTGGTTTCAACAAGAGCATTCCGTTTTTAGCTGGTGGACACGGAGGAGCATTCCGTTTTTAGCTGGTGGACACGAAGGAGCATTCCGTTTTTAGCTGGTGGACACGGAGGAGCATTCCGTTTTTAGCTGGTGGCTTCAAAGAGAGCGTTCCGCTTTTAGCTGGTGGACACGAAGGAGCATTCCGTTTTTAGCTGGTGGACACGGAGGAGCATTCCGTTTTTAGCTGGTGGACATGAAGGAGCATTCCGTTTTTAGCTGGTGGACACGGAGGAGCATTCCGTTTTTAGCTGGTGGACACGAAGGAGCATACCGTTTTTAGCTGGTGGCTTCAAAAAGAGCGTTCCGTTTTTAGCTGGTGGACACGAAGGAGCATTCCGTTTTTAGCTGGTGGCTTCAAAGAGAGCATTCCGTTTTTAGCTGGTGGACACGAAGGAGCATTCCGTTTTTAGCTGGTGGACACGAAGGAGCATTCCGTTTTTAGCTGGTGGACACGAAGGAGCATTCCGTTTTTAGCTGGTGGACACGGAGGAGCATTCCGTTTTTAGCTGGTGGACACGAAGGAGCATTCCGTTTTTAGCTGGTGGACACGGAGGAGCATTCCGTTTTTAGCTGGTGGCTTCAAAGAGAGCATTCCGTTTTTAGCTGGTGGACACGAAGGAGCATTCCGTTTTTAGCTGGTGGACACGAAGGAGCATTCCGTTTTTAGCTGGTGGACACGGAGGAGCATTCCGTTTTTAGCTGGTGGACACGAAGGAGCATTCCGTTTTTAGCTGGTGGACACGGAGGAGCATTCCGTTTTTAGCTGGTGGACACGAAGGAGCATTCCGTTTTTAGCTGGTGGTTTCAACAAGAGCATTCCGTTTTTAGCTGGTGGACACGGAGGAGCATTCCGTTTTTAGCTGGTGGACACGAAGGAGCATTCCGTTTTTAGCTGGTGGACACGGAGGAGCATTCCGTTTTTAGCTGGTGGCTTCAAAGAGAGCGTTCCGTTTTTAGCTGGTGGACACGAAGGAGCATTCCGTTTTTAGCTGGTGGACACGGAGGAGCATTCCGTTTTTAGCTGGTGGACATGAAGGAGCATTCCGTTTTTAGCTGGTGGACACGGAGGAGCATTCCGTTTTTAGCTGGTGGACACGAAGGAGCATACCGTTTTTAGCTGGTGGCTTCAAAAAGAGCGTTCCGTTTTTAGCTGGTGGACACGAAGGAGCATTCCGTTTTTAGCTGGTGGCTTCAAAGAGAGCATTCCGTTTTTAGCTGGTGGACACGAAGGAGCATTCCGTTTTTAGCTGGTGGACACGAAGGAGCATTCCGTTTTTAGCTGGTGGACACGAAGGAGCATTCCGTTTTTAGCTGGTGGACACGGAGGAGCATTCCGTTTTTAGCTGGTGGACACGAAGGAGCATTCCGTTTTTAGCTGGTGGACACGGAGGAGCATTCCGTTTTTAGCTGGTGGCTTCAAAGAGAGCATTCCGTTTTTAGCTGGTGGACACGAAGGAGCATTCCGTTTTTAGCTGGTGGACACGAAGGAGCATTCCGTTTTTAGCTGGTGGCTTCAAAAAGAGCGTTCCGTTTTTAGCTGGTGGACACGAAGGAGCATTCCGTTTTTAGCTGGTGGACACGAAGGAGCATTCCGTTTTTAGCTGGTGGACACGAAGGAGCATTCCGTTTTTAGCTGGTGGCCTCAAAAAGAGCGTTCCGTTTTTAGCTGGTGGACACGAAGGAGCATTCCGTTTTTAGCTGGTGGACACGAAGGAGCGTTCCGTTTTTAGCTGGTGGCTTCAAAGAGAGCATTCCGTTTTTAGCTGGTGGACACGAAGGAGCATTCCGTTTTTAGCTGGTGGACACGGAGGAGCATTCCGTTTTTAGCTGGTGGACACGGAGGAGCATTCCGTTTTTTGCTGGTGGACACGAAGGAGCATTCCGTTTTTAGCTGGTGGACACGGAGGATCATTCCGTTTTTAGCTGGTGGACACGAAGGAGCATTCCGTTTTTAGCTGGTGGACACGGAGGAGCATTCCGTTTTTAGCTGGTGGACACGAAGGAGCATTCCGTTTTTAGCTGGTGGACACGAAGGAGCATTCCGTTTTTAGCTGGTGGACACGAAGGAGCATTCCGTTTTTAGCTGGTGGACACGAAGGAGCATTCCGTTTTTAGCTGGTGGCTTCAAAAAGAGCGTTCCGTTTTTAGCTGGTGGACACGAAGGAGCATTCCGTTTTTAGCTGGTGGCTTCAAAGAGAGCATTCAGTTTTTAGCTGGTGGACACGAAGGAGCATTCCGTTTTTAGCTGGTGGACACGAAGGAGCATTCCGTTTTTAGCTGGTGGACACGGAGGAGCATTCCGTTTTTAGCTGGTGGACACGAAGGAGCATTCCGTTTTTAGCTGGTGGACACGGAGGAGCATTCCGTTTTTAGCTGGTGGCTTCAAAGAGAGCGTTCCGTTTTTAGCTGGTGGACACGAAGGAGCATTCCGTTTTTAGCTGGTGGACACGGAGGAGCATTCCGTTTTTAGCTGGTGGACATGAAGGAGCATTCCGTTTTTAGCTGGTGGACACGGAGGAGCATTCCGTTTTTAGCTGGTGGACACGAAGGAGCATACCGTTTTTAGCTGGTGGCTTCAAAAAGAGCGTTCCGTTTTTAGCTGGTGGACACGAAGGAGCATTCCGTTTTTAGCTGGTGGCTTCAAAGAGAGCATTCCGTTTTTAGCTGGTGGACACGAAGGAGCATTCCGTTTTTAGCTGGTGGACACGAAGGAGCATTCCGTTTTTAGCTGGTGGACACGAAGGAGCATTCCGTTTTTAGCTGGTGGACACGGAGGAGCATTCCGTTTTTAGCTGGTGGACACGAAGGAGCATTCCGTTTTTAGCTGGTGGACACGGAGGAGCATTCCGTTTTTAGCTGGTGGACACGAAGGAGCATTCCGTTTTTAGCTGGTGGTTTCAACAAGAGCATTCCGTTTTTAGCTGGTGGACACGGAGGAGCATTCCGTTTTTAGCTGGTGGACACGAAGGAGCATTCCGTTTTTAGCTGGTGGACACGGAGGAGCATTCCGTTTTTAGCTGGTGGCTTCAAAGAGAGCGTTCCGCTTTTAGCTGGTGGACACGAAGGAGCATTCCGTTTTTAGCTGGTGGACACGGAGGAGCATTCCGTTTTTAGCTGGTGGACATGAAGGAGCATTCCGTTTTTAGCTGGTGGACACGGAGGAGCATTCCGTTTTTAGCTGGTGGACACGAAGGAGCATACCGTTTTTAGCTGGTGGCTTCAAAAAGAGCGTTCCGTTTTTAGCTGGTGGACACGAAGGAGCATTCCGTTTTTAGCTGGTGGCTTCAAAGAGAGCATTCCGTTTTTAGCTGGTGGACACGAAGGAGCATTCCGTTTTTAGCTGGTGGACACGAAGGAGCATTCCGTTTTTAGCTGGTGGACACGAAGGAGCATTCCGTTTTTAGCTGGTGGACACGGAGGAGCATTCCGTTTTTAGCTGGTGGACACGAAGGAGCATTCCGTTTTTAGCTGGTGGACACGGAGGAGCATTCCGTTTTTAGCTGGTGGCTTCAAAGAGAGCATTCCGTTTTTAGCTGGTGGACACGAAGGAGCATTCCGTTTTTAGCTGGTGGACACGAAGGAGCATTCCGTTTTTAGCTGGTGGACACGGAGGAGCATTCCGTTTTTAGCTGGTGGACACGAAGGAGCATTCCGTTTTTAGCTGGTGGACACGGAGGAGCATTCCGTTTTTAGCTGGTGGACACGAAGGAGCATTCCGTTTTTAGCTGGTGGTTTCAACAAGAGCATTCCGTTTTTAGCTGGTGGACACGGAGGAGCATTCCGTTTTTAGCTGGTGGACACGAAGGAGCATTCCGTTTTTAGCTGGTGGACACGGAGGAGCATTCCGTTTTTAGCTGGTGGCTTCAAAGAGAGCGTTCCGTTTTTAGCTGGTGGACACGAAGGAGCATTCCGTTTTTAGCTGGTGGACACGGAGGAGCATTCCGTTTTTAGCTGGTGGACATGAAGGAGCATTCCGTTTTTAGCTGGTGGACACGGAGGAGCATTCCGTTTTTAGCTGGTGGACACGAAGGAGCATACCGTTTTTAGCTGGTGGCTTCAAAAAGAGCGTTCCGTTTTTAGCTGGTGGACACGAAGGAGCATTCCGTTTTTAGCTGGTGGCTTCAAAGAGAGCATTCCGTTTTTAGCTGGTGGACACGAAGGAGCATTCCGTTTTTAGCTGGTGGACACGAAGGAGCATTCCGTTTTTAGCTGGTGGACACGAAGGAGCATTCCGTTTTTAGCTGGTGGACACGGAGGAGCATTCCGTTTTTAGCTGGTGGACACGAAGGAGCATTCCGTTTTTAGCTGGTGGACACGGAGGAGCATTCCGTTTTTAGCTGGTGGCTTCAAAGAGAGCATTCCGTTTTTAGCTGGTGGACACGAAGGAGCATTCCGTTTTTAGCTGGTGGACACGAAGGAGCATTCCGTTTTTAGCTGGTGGCTTCAAAAAGAGCGTTCCGTTTTTAGCTGGTGGACACGAAGGAGCATTCCGTTTTTAGCTGGTGGACACGAAGGAGCATTCCGTTTTTAGCTGGTGGACACGAAGGAGCATTCCGTTTTTAGCTGGTGGCCTCAAAAAGAGCGTTCCGTTTTTAGCTGGTGGACACGAAGGAGCATTCCGTTTTTAGCTGGTGGACACGGAGGAGCATTCCGTTTTTAGCTGGTGGACATGAAGGAGCATTCCGTTTTTAGCTGGTGGACACGGAGGAGCATTCCGTTTTTAGCTGGTGGACACGAAGGAGCATACCGTTTTTAGCTGGTGGCTTCAAAAAGAGCGTTCCGTTTTTAGCTGGTGGACACGAAGGAGCATTCCGTTTTTAGCTGGTGGCTTCAAAGAGAGCATTCCGTTTTTAGCTGGTGGACACGAAGGAGCATTCCGTTTTTAGCTGGTGGACACGAAGGAGCATTCCGTTTTTAGCTGGTGGACACGAAGGAGCATTCCGTTTTTAGCTGGTGGACACGGAGGAGCATTCCGTTTTTAGCTGGTGGACACGAAGGAGCATTCCGTTTTTAGCTGGTGGACACGGAGGAGCATTCCGTTTTTAGCTGGTGGCTTCAAAGAGAGCATTCCGTTTTTAGCTGGTGGACACGAAGGAGCATTCCGTTTTTAGCTGGTGGACACGAAGGAGCATTCCGTTTTTAGCTGGTGGACACGGAGGAGCATTCCGTTTTTAGCTGGTGGACACGAAGGAGCATTCCGTTTTTAGCTGGTGGACACGGAGGAGCATTCCGTTTTTAGCTGGTGGACACGAAGGAGCATTCCGTTTTTAGCTGGTGGTTTCAACAAGAGCATTCCGTTTTTAGCTGGTGGACACGGAGGAGCATTCCGTTTTTAGCTGGTGGACACGAAGGAGCATTCCGTTTTTAGCTGGTGGACACGGAGGAGCATTCCGTTTTTAGCTGGTGGCTTCAAAGAGAGCGTTCCGTTTTTAGCTGGTGGACACGAAGGAGCATTCCGTTTTTAGCTGGTGGACACGGAGGAGCATTCCGTTTTTAGCTGGTGGACATGAAGGAGCATTCCGTTTTTAGCTGGTGGACACGGAGGAGCATTCCGTTTTTAGCTGGTGGACACGAAGGAGCATACCGTTTTTAGCTGGTGGCTTCAAAAAGAGCGTTCCGTTTTTAGCTGGTGGACACGAAGGAGCATTCCGTTTTTAGCTGGTGGCTTCAAAGAGAGCATTCCGTTTTTAGCTGGTGGACACGAAGGAGCATTCCGTTTTTAGCTGGTGGACACGAAGGAGCATTCCGTTTTTAGCTGGTGGACACGAAGGAGCATTCCGTTTTTAGCTGGTGGACACGGAGGAGCATTCCGTTTTTAGCTGGTGGACACGAAGGAGCATTCCGTTTTTAGCTGGTGGACACGGAGGAGCATTCCGTTTTTAGCTGGTGGCTTCAAAGAGAGCATTCCGTTTTTAGCTGGTGGACACGAAGGAGCATTCCGTTTTTAGCTGGTGGACACGAAGGAGCATTCCGTTTTTAGCTGGTGGCTTCAAAAAGAGCGTTCCGTTTTTAGCTGGTGGACACGAAGGAGCATTCCGTTTTTAGCTGGTGGACACGAAGGAGCATTCCGTTTTTAGCTGGTGGACACGAAGGAGCATTCCGTTTTTAGCTGGTGGCCTCAAAAAGAGCGTTCCGTTTTTAGCTGGTGGACACGAAGGAGCATTCCGTTTTTAGCTGGTGGACATGAAGGAGCATTCCGTTTTTAGCTGGTGGCCTCAAAAAGAGCGTTCCGTTTTTATCTGGTGGACACGAAGGAGCATACCGTTTTTAGCTGGTGGCTTCAAAGAGAGCGTTCCGTTTTTATCTGGTGGACACGAAGGAGCATTCCGTTTTTAGCTGGTGGACACGGAGGAGCATTCCGTTTTTAGCTGGTGGACACGAAGGAGCATTCCGTTTTTAGCTGGTGGACACGAAGGAGCATTCCGTTTTTAGCTGGTGGACACGAAGGAGCATTCCGTTTTTAGCTGGTGGACACGAAGGAGCATTCCGTTTTTAGCTGGTGGCTTCAAAGAGAGCGTTCCGTTTTTAGCTGGTGGACACGAAGGAGCATTCCGTTTTTAGCTGGTGGACACGGAGGAGCATTCCGTTTTTAGCTGGTGGACACGAAGGAGCATTCGGTTTTTGCTGGTGGACACGAAGGCTTTTTAGGGCCGAGGAGACCTCCATAAAATCTGACCGGCTTTTTAGGGCCGAGGAATCTGACCGGCTTTTTAGGGCCGAGGAATCTGACCGGCTTTT
This sequence comes from Oscheius dolichura, assembly GCA_932521035.1. Taxonomy (NCBI): domain Eukaryota; kingdom Metazoa; phylum Nematoda; class Chromadorea; order Rhabditida; family Rhabditidae; genus Oscheius; species Oscheius dolichura. The sequence goes on along the minus strand of OW051492.1, from coordinate 11,238,011 downwards.
TAGGGCCGTGGAATCTGACCGGCTTTTTAGGGCCGAGGAATCCGACCGGCTTTTTAGGGCCGAGGAATCCGACCGGCTTTTTAGGGCCGAGGAGACCTCCATAAAATCTGACCGGCTTTTTAGGGCCGAGGAATCTGACCGGCTTTTTAGGGCCGAGGAGACCTCCATAAAATCTGACCGGCTTTTTAGGACCGAGGAATCCGACCGGCTTTTTAGGGCCGAGGAATCTGACCGGCTTTTTAGGGCCGAGGAATCTGACCGGCTTTTTAGGGCCGAGGAATCTGACCGGCTTTTTAGGGCCGAGGAATCTGACCGGCTTTTTAGTGCCGAGGAGACCTCCATAAAATCTGACCGGCTTTTTAGGACCGAGGAATCCGACCGGCTTTTTAGGGCCGAGGAATCTGACCGGCTTTTTAGGGCCGAGGAATCTGACCGGCTTTTTAGGGCCGAGGAATCTGACCGGCTTTTTAGTGCCGAGGAGACCTCCATAAAATCTGACCGGCTTTTTAGGGCCGAGGAATCCGACCGGCTTTTTAGGGCCGAGGAATCTGACCGGCTTTTTAGGGCCGAGGAATCTGACCGGCTTTTTAGCGCCGAGGAGACCTCCATAAAATCTGACCGGCTTTTTAGGGCCGAGGAATCCGACCGGCTTTTTAGGGCCGAGGAATCTGACCGGCTTTTTAGGGCCGAGGAATCTGACCGGCTTTTTAGCGCCGAGGAGACCTCCATAAAATCTGACCGGCTTTTTAGGGCCGAGGAATCCGACCGGCTTTTTAGGGCCGAGGAATCCGACCGGCTTTTTAGGGCCGAGGAATCTGACCGGCTTTTTAGGGCCGAGGAATCTGACCGGCTTTTTAGTGCCGAGGAGACCTCCATAAAATCTGACCGGCTTTTTAGGGCCGAGGAATCCGACCGGCTTTTTAGGGCCGAGGAATCTGACCGGCTTTTTAGGGCCGAGGAATCTGACCGGCTTTTTAGGGCCGAGGAGACCTCCATAAAATCTGACCGGCTTTTTAGGGCCGAGGAATCCGACCGGCTTTTTAGGGCCGAGGAATCTGACCGGCTTTTTAGGGCCGAGGAATCTGACCGGCTTTTTAGGGCCGAGGAGACCTCCATAAAATCTGACCGGCTTTTTAGGGCCGAGGAATCCGACCGGCTTTTTAGGGCCGAGGAATCCGACCGGCTTTTTAGGGCCGAGGAATCTGACCGGCTTTTTAGGGCCGAGGAATCTGACCGGCTTTTTAGTGCCGAGGAGACCTCCATAAAATCTGACCGGCTTTTTAGGGCCGAGGAATCCGACCGGCTTTTTAGGGCCGAGGAATCTGACCGGCTTTTTAGGGCCGAGGAATCTGACCGGCTTTTTAGGGCCGAGGAATCTGACCGGCTTTTTAGGGCCGAGGAGACCTCCATAAAATCTGACCGGCTTTTTAGGGCCGAGGAATCCGACCGGCTTTTTAGGGCCGAGGAATCTGACCGGCTTTTTAGGGCCGAGGAATCTGACCGGCTTTTTAGCGCCGAGGAGACCTCCATAAAATCTGACCGGCTTTTTAGGGCCGAGGAATCCGACCGGCTTTTTAGGGCCGAGGAATCTGACCGGCTTTTTAGGGCCGAGGAATCTGACCGGCTTTTTAGCGCCGAGGAGACCTCCATAAAATCTGACCGGCTTTTTAGGGCCGAGGAATCCGACCGGCTTTTTAGGGCCGAGGAATCCGACCGGCTTTTTAGGGCCGAGGAATCTGACCGGCTTTTTAGGGCCGAGGAATCTGACCGGCTTTTTAGTGCCGAGGAGACCTCCATAAAATCTGACCGGCTTTTTAGGGCCGAGGAATCCGACCGGCTTTTTAGGGCCGAGGAATCTGACCGGCTTTTTAGGGCCGAGGAATCTGACCGGCTTTTTAGGGCCGAGGAGACCTCCATAAAATCTGACCGGCTTTTTAGGGCCGAGGAATCCGACCGGCTTTTTAGGGCCGAGGAATCTGACCGGCTTTTTAGGGCCGAGGAATCTGACCGGCTTTTTAGGGCCGAGGAGACCTCCATAAAATCTGACCGGCTTTTTAGGGCCGAGGAATCCGACCGGCTTTTTAGGGCCGAGGAATCCGACCGGCTTTTTAGGGCCGAGGAATCTGACCGGCTTTTTAGGGCCGAGGAATCCGACCGGCTTTTTAGGGCCGAGGAGACCTCCATAAAATCTGACCGGCTTTTTAGGGCCGAGGAATCTGACCGGCTTTTTAGGGCCGAGGAGACCTCCATAAAATCTGACCGGCTTTTTAGGACCGAGGAATCCGACCGGCTTTTTAGGGCCGAGGAATCTGACCGGCTTTTTAGGGCCGAGGAATCTGACCGGCTTTTTAGGGCCGAGGAATCTGACCGGCTTTTTAGGGCCGAGGAATCTGACCGGCTTTTTAGTGCCGAGGAGACCTCCATAAAATCTGACCGGCTTTTTAGGACCGAGGAATCCGACCGGCTTTTTAGGGCCGAGGAATCTGACCGGCTTTTTAGGGCCGAGGAATCTGACCGGCTTTTTAGGGCCGAGGAATCTGACCGGCTTTTTAGTGCCGAGGAGACCTCCATAAAATCTGACCGGCTTTTTAGGGCCGAGGAATCCGACCGGCTTTTTAGGGCCGAGGAATCTGACCGGCTTTTTAGGGCCGAGGAATCTGACCGGCTTTTTAGCGCCGAGGAGACCTCCATAAAATCTGACCGGCTTTTTAGGGCCGAGGAATCCGACCGGCTTTTTAGGGCCGAGGAATCTGACCGGCTTTTTAGGGCCGAGGAATCTGACCGGCTTTTTAGCGCCGAGGAGACCTCCATAAAATCTGACCGGCTTTTTAGGGCCGAGGAATCCGACCGGCTTTTTAGGGCCGAGGAATCCGACCGGCTTTTTAGGGCCGAGGAATCTGACCGGCTTTTTAGGGCCGAGGAATCTGACCGGCTTTTTAGTGCCGAGGAGACCTCCATAAAATCTGACCGGCTTTTTAGGGCCGAGGAATCCGACCGGCTTTTTAGGGCCGAGGAATCTGACCGGCTTTTTAGGGCCGAGGAATCTGACCGGCTTTTTAGGGCCGAGGAGACCTCCATAAAATCTGACCGGCTTTTTAGGGCCGAGGAATCCGACCGGCTTTTTAGGGCCGAGGAATCTGACCGGCTTTTTAGGGCCGAGGAATCTGACCGGCTTTTTAGGGCCGAGGAGACCTCCATAAAATCTGACCGGCTTTTTAGGGCCGAGGAATCCGACCGGCTTTTTAGGGCCGAGGAATCCGACCGGCTTTTTAGGGCCGAGGAATCTGACCGGCTTTTTAGGGCCGAGGAATCTGACCGGCTTTTTAGTGCCGAGGAGACCTCCATAAAATCTGACCGGCTTTTTAGGGCCGAGGAATCCGACCGGCTTTTTAGGGCCGAGGAATCTGACCGGCTTTTTAGGGCCGAGGAATCTGACCGGCTTTTTAGGGCCGAGGAATCTGACCGGCTTTTTAGGGCCGAGGAGACCTCCATAAAATCTGACCGGCTTTTTAGGGCCGAGGAATCCGACCGGCTTTTTAGGGCCGAGGAATCTGACCGGCTTTTTAGGGCCGAGGAATCTGACCGGCTTTTTAGGGCCGAGGAATCTGACCGGCTTTTTAGGGCCGAGGAATCTGACCGGCTTTTTAGGGCCGAGGAATCTGACCGGCTTTTTAGGGCCGAGGAATCTGACCGGCTTTTTAGGGCCGAGGAATCTGACCGGCTTTTTAGTGCCGAGGAGACCTCCATAAAATCTGACCGGCTTTTTAGGGCCCAGGAATCCGACCGGCTTTTTAGGGCCGAGGAATCTGACCGGCTTTTTAGGGCCGAGGAATCTGACCGGCTTTTTAGGGCCGAGGAATCTGACCGGCTTTTTAGGGCCGAGGAATCTGACCGGCTTTTTAGTGCCGAGGAGACCTCCATAAAATCTGACCGGCTTTTTAGGGCCCAGGAATCCGACCGGCTTTTTAGGGCCGAGGAATCTGACCGGCTTTTTAGGGCCGAGGAATCTGACCGGCTTTTTAGGGCCGAGGAATCTGACCGGCTTTTTCGGGCCGAGGAATCTGACCGGCTTTTTAGGGCCGTGGAATCTGACCGGCTTTTTAGGGCCGAGGAATCTGACCGGCTTTTTAGGGCCGAGGAATCTGACCGGCTTTTTAGGGCCGAGGAATCTGACCGGCTTTTTAGTGCCGAGGAGACCTCCATAAAATCTGACCGGCTTTTTAGGGCCGAGGAATCCGACCGGCTTTTTAGGGCCGAGGAATCTGACCGGCTTTTTAGGGCCGAGGAATCTGACCGGCTTTTTAGGGCCGAGGAGACCTCCATAAAATCTGACCGGCTTTTTAGGGCCGAGGAATCCGACCGGCTTTTTAGGGCCGAGGAGACCTCCATAAAATCTGACTGGCTTTTTAGGGCCGAGGAATCTGACCGGCTTTTTAGGGCCGAGGAATCTGACCGGCTTTTTAGGGCCGAGGAATCTGACCGGCTTTTTAGGGCCGAGGAATCTGACCGGCTTTTTAGTGCCGAGGAGACCTCCATAAAATCTGACCGGCTTTTTAGGACCGAGGAATCCGACCGGCTTTTTAGGGCCGAGGAATCTGACCGGCTTTTTAGGGCCGAGGAATCTGACCGGCTTTTTAGGGCCGAGGAATCTGACCGGCTTTTTAGTGCCTAGGAGACCTCCATAAAATCTGACCGGCTTTTTAGGGCCGAGGAATCCGACCGGCTTTTTAGGGCCGAGGAATCTGACCGGCTTTTTAGGGCCGAGGAGACCTCCATAAAATCTGACCGGCTTTTTAGGGCCGAGGAATCCGACCGGCTTTTTAGGGCCGAGGAATCTGACCGGCTTTTTAGGGCCGAGGAGACCTCCATAAAATCTGACCGGCTTTTTAGGGCCGAGGAATCCGACCGGCTTTTTAGGGCCGAGGAATCTGACCGGCTTTTTAGGGCCGAGGAGACCTCCATAAAATCTGACCGGCTTTTTAGGGCCGAGGAATCCGACCGGCTTTTTAGGGCCGAGGAGACCTCCATAAAATCTGACCGGCTTTTTAGGGCCGAGGAATCTGACCGGCTTTTTAGTGCCGAGGAGACCTCCATAAAATCTGACCGGCTTTTTAGGGCCGAGGAATCCGACCGGCTTTTTAGGGCCGAGGAATCTGACCGGCTTTTTAGGGCCGAGGAGACCTCCATAAAATCTGACCGGCTTTTTAGGGCCGAGGAATCCGACCGGCTTTTTAGGGCCGAGGAATCTGACCGGCTTTTTAGGGCCGAGGAGACCTCCATAAAATCTGACCGGCTTTTTAGGGCCGAGGAATCCGACCGGCTTTTTAGGGCCGAGGAATCTGACCGGCTTTTTAGGGCCGAGGAATCTGACCGGCTTTTTAGGGCCGAGGAATCTGACCGGCTTTTTAGTGCCGAGGAGACCTCCATAAAATCTGACCGGCTTTTTAGGGCCGAGGAATCTGACCGGCTTTTTAGGGCCGAGGAATCTGACCGGCTTTTTAGGGCCGAGGAATCTGACCGGCTTTTTAGGGCCGAGGAATCTGACCGGCTTTTTAGGGCCGAGGAATCTGACCGGCTTTTTAGGGCCGAGGAGACCTCCATAAAATCTGACCGGCTTTTTAGGGCCGAGGAATCCGACCGGCTTTTTAGGGCCGACGAATCCGACCGGCTTTTTAGGGCCGAGGAATCTGACCGGCTTTTTAGGGCCGAGGAATCTGACCGGCTTTTTAGTGCCGAGGAGACCTCCATAAAATCTGACCGGCTTTTTAGGGCCGAGGAATCCGACCGGCTTTTTAGGGCCGAGGAATCCGACCGGCATTTTAGGGCCGAGGAATCTGACCGGCTTTTTAGGGCCGAGGAATCTGGCCGGCTTTTTAGGGCCGAGGAATCTGACCGGCTTTTTAGTGCCGAGGAGACCCCCATAAAATCTGACCGGCTTTTTAGGGCCGAGGAATCCGACCGGCTTTTTAGGGCCGAGGAATCCGACCGGCTTTATAGGGCCGAGGAATCCGACCGGCTTTTTAGGGCCGAGGAGACCTCCATAAAATCCGACCGGCTTTTTAGGGCCGAGGAATCCGACCGGCTTTTTAGTGCCGAGGAGACCTCCATAAAATCTGACCGGCGTTTTAGGGCCGAGGAATCTGACCGGCTTTTTAGGGCCGAGGAATCTGACCGGCTTTTTAGGGCCGAGGAATCTGACCGGCTTTTTAGGGCCGAGGAGACCTCCATAAAATCTGACCGGCTTTTTAGGGCCGAGGAATCCGACCGGCTTTTTAGTGCCGAGGAGACCTCCATAAAATCTGACCGGCGTTTTAGGGCCGAGGAATCTGACCGGCTTTTTAGGGCCGAGGAATCTGACCGGCTTTTTAGGGCCGAGGAATCTGACCCGCTTTTTAGGGCCGTGGAATCTGACCGGCTTTTTAGGGCCGAGGAGACCTCCATAAAATCTGACCGGCTTTTTAGGGCCGAGGAATCCGACCGGCTTTTTAGGGCCGAGGAATCTGACCGGCTTTTTAGGGCCGAGGAATCTGACCGGCTTTTTAGTGCCGAGGAGACCTCCATAAAATCTGACCGGCTTTTTAGGGCCGAGGAATCTGACCGGCTTTTTAGGGCCGAGGAATCTGACCGGCTTTTTAGGGCCGAGGAATCTGACCGGCTTTTTAGGGCCGAGGAATCTGACCGGCTTTTTAGGGCCGAGGAATCTGACCGGCTTTTTAGGGCCGAGGAATCTGACCGGCTTTTTAGGGCCGAGGAGACCTCCATAAAATCTGACCGGCTTTTTAGGGCCGAGGAATCCGACCGGCTTTTTAGGGCCGACGAATCCGACCGGCTTTTTAGGGCCGAGGAATCTGACCGGCTTTTTAGGGCCGAGGAATCTGACCGGCTTTTTAGTGCCGAGGAGACCTCCATAAAATCTGACCGGCTTTTTAGGGCCGAGGAATCCGACCGGCTTTTTAGGGCCGAGGAATCCGACCGGCATTTTAGGGCCGAGGAATCTGACCGGCTTTTTAGGGCCGAGGAATCTGGCCGGCTTTTTAGGGCCGAGGAATCTGACCGGCTTTTTAGTGCCGAGGAGACCCCCATAAAATCTGACCGGCTTTTTAGGGCCGAGGAATCCGACCGGCTTTTTAGGGCCGAGGAATCCGACCGGCTTTATAGGGCCGAGGAATCCGACCGGCTTTTTAGGGCCGAGGAGACCTCCATAAAATCCGACCGGCTTTTTAGGGCCGAGGAATCCGACCGGCTTTTTAGTGCCGAGGAGACCTCCATAAAATCTGACCGGCGTTTTAGGGCCGAGGAATCTGACCGGCTTTTTAGGGCCGAGGAATCTGACCGGCTTTTTAGGGCCGAGGAATCTGACCGGCTTTTTAGGGCCGAGGAGACCTCCATAAAATCTGACCGGCTTTTTAGGGCCGAGGAATCCGACCGGCTTTTTAGTGCCGAGGAGACCTCCATAAAATCTGACCGGCGTTTTAGGGCCGAGGAATCTGACCGGCTTTTTAGGGCCGAGGAATCTGACCGGCTTTTTAGGGCCGAGGAATCTGACCCGCTTTTTAGGGCCGTGGAATCTGACCGGCTTTTTAGGGCCGAGGAGACCTCCATAAAATCTGACCGGCTTTTTAGGGCCGAGGAATCCGACCGGCTTTTTAGGGCCGAGGAATCTGACCGGCTTTTTAGGGCCGAGGAATCTGACCGGCTTTTTAGTGCCGAGGAGACCTCCATAAAATCTGACCGGCTTTTTAGGACCGAGGAATCCGACCGGCTTTTTAGGGCCGAGGAATCTGACCGGCCTTTTAGGGCCGAGGAATCTGACCGGCTTTTTAGGGCCGAGGAATCTGACCGGCTTTTTAGTGCCGAGGAGACCTCCATAAAATCTGACCGGCTTTTTAGGACCGAGGAATCCGACCGGCTTTTTAGGGCCGAGGAATCTGACCGGCTTTTTAGGGCCGAGGAATCTGACCGGCTTTTTAGGGCCGAGGAATCTGACCGGCTTTTTAGTGCCGAGGAGACCTCCATAAAATCTGACCGGCTTTTTAGGGCCGAGGAATCCGACCGGCTTTTTAGGGCCGAGGAATCTGACCGGCTTTTTAGGGCCGAGGAATCTGACCGGCTTTTTAGGGCCGAGGAGACCTCCATAAAATCTGACCGGCTTTTTAGGGCCGAGGAATCCGACCGGCTTTTTAGGGCCGAGGAATCCGACCGGCTTTTTAGGGCCGAGGAATCTGACCGGCTTTTTAGGGCCGAGGAATCTGACCGGCTTTTTAGGGCCGAGGAATCCGACCGGCTTTTTAGGGCCGAGGAATCTGACCGGCTTTTTAGGGCCGAGGAATCTGACCGGCTTTTTAGTGCCGAGGAGACCTCCATAAAATCTGACCGGCTTTTTAGGACCGAGGAATCCGACCGGCTTTTTAGGGCCGAGGAATCTGACCGGCCTTTTAGGGCCGAGGAATCTGACCGGCTTTTTAGGGCCGAGGAATCTGACCGGCTTTTTAGTGCCGAGGAGACCTCCATAAAATCTGACCGGCTTTTTAGGACCGAGGAATCCGACCGGCTTTTTAGGGCCGAGGAATCTGACCGGCTTTTTAGGGCCGAGGAATCTGACCGGCTTTTTAGGGCCGAGGAATCTGACCGGCTTTTTAGTGCCGAGGAGACCTCCATAAAATCTGACCGGCTTTTTAGGGCCGAGGAATCCGACCGGCTTTTTAGGGCCGAGGAATCTGACCGGCTTTTTAGGGCCGAGGAATCTGACCGGCTTTTTAGGGCCGAGGAGACCTCCATAAAATCTGACCGGCTTTTTAGGGCCGAGGAATCCGACCGGCTTTTTAGGGCCGAGGAATCCGACCGGCTTTTTAGGGCCGAGGAATCTGACCGGCTTTTTAGGGCCGAGGAATCTGACCGGCTTTTTAGTGCCGAGGAGACCTCCATAAAATCTGACCGGCTTTTTAGGGCCGAGGAATCCGACCGGCTTTTTAGGGCCGAGGAATCTGACCGGCTTTTTAGGGCCGAGGAATCTGACCGGCTTTTTAGGGCCGAGGAATCTGACCGGCTTTTTAGGGCCGAGGAATCTGACCGGCTTTTTAGGGCCGAGGAGACCTCCATAAAATCTGACCGGCTTTTTAGGGCCGAGGAATCCGACCGGCTTTTTAGGGCCGAGGAATCTGACCGGCTTTTTAGTGCCGAGGAGACCTCCATAAAATCTGACCGGCTTTTTAGGACCGAGGAATCCGACCGGCTTTTTAGGGCCGAGGAATCTGACCGGCTTTTTAGGGCCGAGGAATCTGACCGGCTTTTTAGGGCCGAGGAATCTGACCGGCTTTTTAGTGCCTAGGAGACCTCCATAAAATCTGACCGGCTTTTTAGGGCCGAGGAATCCGACCGGCTTTTTAGGGCCGAGGAATCTGACCGGCTTTTTAGGGCCGAGGAGACCTCCATAAAATCTGACCGGCTTTTTAGGGCCGAGGAATCCGACCGGCTTTTTAGGGCCGAGGAATCTGACCGGCTTTTTAGGGCCGAGGAGACCTCCATAAAATCTGACCGGCTTTTTAGGGCCGAGGAATCCGACCGGCTTTTTAGGGCCGAGGAATCTGACCGGCTTTTTAGGGCCGAGGAGACCTCCATAAAATCTGACCGGCTTTTTAGGGCCGAGGAATCCGACCGGCTTTTTAGGGCCGAGGAGACCTCCATAAAATCTGACCGGCTTTTTAGGGCCGAGGAATCTGACCGGCTTTTTAGTGCCGAGGAGACCTCCATAAAATCTGACCGGCTTTTTAGGGCCGAGGAATCCGACCGGCTTTTTAGGGCCGAGGAATCTGACCGGCTTTTTAGGGCCGAGGAGACCTCCATAAAATCTGACCGGCTTTTTAGGGCCGAGGAATCCGACCGGCTTTTTAGGGCCGAGGAATCTGACCGGCTTTTTAGGGCCGAGGAGACCTCCATAAAATCTGACCGGCTTTTTAGGGCCGAGGAATCCGACCGGCTTTTTAGGGCCGAGGAATCTGACCGGCTTTTTAGGGCCGAGGAGACCTCCATAAAATCTGACCGGCTTTTTAGGGCCGAGGAATCCGACCGGCTTTTTAGGGCCGAGGAATCTGACCGGCTTTTTAGGGCCGAGGAGACCTCCATAAAATCTGACCGGCTTTTTAGGGCCGAGGAATCCGACCGGCTTTTTAGGGCCGAGGAGACCTCCATAAAATCTGACCGGCTTTTTAGGGCCGAGGAATCTGACCGGCTTTTTAGTGCCGAGGAGACCTCCATAAAATCTGACCGGCTTTTTAGGGCCGAGGAATCCGACCGGCTTTTTAGGGCCGAGGAATCTGACCGGCTTTTTAGGGCCGAGGAGACCTCCATAAAATCTGACCGGCTTTTTAGGGCCGAGGAATCCGACCGGCTTTTTAGGGCCGAGGAATCTGACCGGCTTTTTAGGGCCGAGGAGACCTCCATAAAATCTGACCGGCTTTTTAGGGCCGAGGAATCCGACCGGCTTTTTAGGGCCGAGGAATCTGACCGGCTTTTTAGGGCCGAGGAATCTGACCGGCTTTTTAGGGCCGAGGAATCTGACCGGCTTTTTAGTGCCGAGGAGACCTCCATAAAATCTGACCGGCTTTTTAGGGCCGAGGAATCTGACCGGCTTTTTAGGGCCGAGGAATCTGACCGGCTTTTTAGGGCCGAGGAATCTGACCGGCTTTTTAGGGCCGAGGAATCTGACCGGCTTTTTAGGGCCGAGGAATCTGACCGGCTTTTTAGGGCCGAGGAATCTGACCGGCTTTTTAGGGCCGAGGAGACCTCCATAAAATCTGACCGGCTTTTTAGGGCCGAGGAGACCTCCATAAAATCTGACCGGCTTTTTAGGGCCGAGGAATCCGACCGGCTTTTTAGGGCCGACGAATCCGACCGGCTTTTTAGGGCCGAGGAATCTGACCGGCTTTTTAGGGCCGAGGAATCTGACCGGCTTTTTAGTGCCGAGGAGACCTCCATAAAATCTGACCGGCTTTTTAGGGCCGAGGAATCCGACCGGCTTTTTAGGGCCGAGGAATCCGACCGGCATTTTAGGGCCGAGGAATCTGACCGGCTTTTTAGGGCGAGGAATCTGGCCGGCTTTTTAGGGCCGAGGAATCTGACCGGCTTTTTAGTGCCGAGGAGACCCCCATAAAATCTGACCGGCTTTTTAGGGCCGAGGAATCCGACCGGCTTTTTAGGGCCGAGGAATCCGACCGGCTTTATAGGGCCGAGGAATCCGACCGGCTTTTTAGGGCCGAGGAGACCTCCATAAAATCCGACCGGCTTTTTAGGGCCGAGGAATCCGACCGGCTTTTTAGTGCCGAGGAGACCTCCATAAAATCTGACCGGCGTTTTAGGGCCGAGGAATCTGACCGGCTTTTTAGGGCCGAGGAATCTGACCGGCTTTTTAGGGCCGAGGAATCTGACCGGCTTTTTAGGGCCGAGGAGACCTCCATAAAATCTGACCGGCTTTTTAGGGCCGAGGAATCCGACCGGCTTTTTAGTGCCGAGGAGACCTCCATAAAATCTGACCGGCGTTTTAGGGCCGAGGAATCTGACCGGCTTTTTAGGGCCGAGGAATCTGACCGGCTTTTTAGGGCCGAGGAATCTGACCCGCTTTTTAGGGCCGTGGAATCTGACCGGCTTTTTAGGGCCGAGGAGACCTCCATAAAATCTGACCGGCTTTTTAGGGCCGAGGAATCCGACCGGCTTTTTAGGGCCGAGGAATCTGACCGGCTTTTTAGGGCCGAGGAATCTGACCGGCTTTTTAGTGCCGAGGAGACCTCCATAAAATCTGACCGGCTTTTTAGGACCGAGGAATCCGACCGGCTTTTTAGGGCCGAGGAATCCGACCGGCATTTTAGGGCCGAGGAATCTGACCGGCTTTTTAGGGCGAGGAATCTGGCCGGCTTTTTAGGGCCGAGGAATCTGACCGGCTTTTTAGTGCCGAGGAGACCCCCATAAAATCTGACCGGCTTTTTAGGGCCGAGGAATCCGACCGGCTTTTTAGGGCCGAGGAATCCGACCGGCTTTATAGGGCCGAGGAATCCGACCGGCTTTTTAGGGCCGAGGAGACCTCCATAAAATCCGACCGGCTTTTTAGGGCCGAGGAATCCGACCGGCTTTTTAGTGCCGAGGAGACCTCCATAAAATCTGACCGGCGTTTTAGGGCCGAGGAATCTGACCGGCTTTTTAGGGCCGAGGAATCTGACCGGCTTTTTAGGGCCGAGGAATCTGACCGGCTTTTTAGGGCCGAGGAGACCTCCATAAAATCTGACCGGCTTTTTAGGGCCGAGGAATCCGACCGGCTTTTTAGTGCCGAGGAGACCTCCATAAAATCTGACCGGCGTTTTAGGGCCGAGGAATCTGACCGGCTTTTTAGGGCCGAGGAATCTGACCGGCTTTTTAGGGCCGAGGAATCTGACCCGCTTTTTAGGGCCGTGGAATCTGACCGGCTTTTTAGGGCCGAGGAGACCTCCATAAAATCTGACCGGCTTTTTAGGGCCGAGGAATCCGACCGGCTTTTTAGGGCCGAGGAATCTGACCGGCTTTTTAGGGCCGAGGAATCTGACCGGCTTTTTAGTGCCGAGGAGACCTCCATAAAATCTGACCGGCTTTTTAGGACCGAGGAATCCGACCGGCTTTTTAGGGCCGAGGAATCTGACCGGCCTTTTAGGGCCGAGGAATCTGACCGGCTTTTTAGGGCCGAGGAATCTGACCGGCTTTTTAGTGCCGAGGAGACCTCCATAAAATCTGACCGGCTTTTTAGGACCGAGGAATCCGACCGGCTTTTTAGGGCCGAGGAATCTGACCGGCTTTTTAGGGCCGAGGAATCTGACCGGCTTTTTAGGGCCGAGGAATCTGACCGGCTTTTTAGTGCCGAGGAGACCTCCATAAAATCTGACCGGCTTTTTAGGGCCGAGGAATCCGACCGGCTTTTTAGGGCCGAGGAATCTGACCGGCTTTTTAGGGCCGAGGAATCTGACCGGCTTTTTAGGGCCGAGGAGACCTCCATAAAATCTGACCGGCTTTTTAGGGCCGAGGAATCCGACCGGCTTTTTAGGGCCGAGGAATCCGACCGGCTTTTTAGGGCCGAGGAATCTGACCGGCTTTTTAGTGCCGAGGAGACCTCCATAAAATCTGACCGGCTTTTTAGGGCCGAGGAATCCGACCGGCTTTTTAGGGCCGAGGAATCTGACCGGCTTTTTAGGGCCGAGGAATCTGACCGGCTTTTTAGGGCCGAGGAATCTGACCGGCTTTTTAGGGCCGAGGAGACCTCCATAAAATCTGACCGGCTTTTTAGGGCCGAGGAATCCGACCGGCTTTTTAGGGCCGAGGAATCTGACCGGCTTTTTAGGGCCGAGGAATCTGACCGGCTTTTTAGTGCCGAGGAGACCTCCATAAAATCTGACCGGCTTTTTAGGACCGAGGAATCCGACCGGCTTTTTAGGGCCGAGGAATCTGACCGGCTTTTTAGGGCCGAGGAATCTGACCGGCTTTTTAGGGCCGAGGAATCTGACCGGCTTTTTAGTGCCGAGGAGACCTCCATAAAATCTGACCGGCTTTTTAGGACCGAGGAATCCGACCGGCTTTTTAGGGCCGAGGAATCTGACCGGCTTTTTAGGGCCGAGGAATCTGACCGGCTTTTTAGGGCCGAGGAATCTGACCGGCTTTTTAGGGCCGAGGAATCTGACCGGCTTTTTAGGGCCGAGGAATCTGACCGGCTTTTTAGGGCCGAGGAATCTGACCGGCTTTTTAGGGCCGAGGAATCTGACCGGCTTTTTAGGGCCGAGGAATCTGACCGGCTTTTTAGGGCCGAGGAATCTGACCGGCTTTTTAGTGCCGAGGAGACCTCCATAAAATCTGACCGGCTTTTTAGGGCCCAGGAATCCGACCGGCTTTTTAGGGCCGAGGAATCTGACCGGCTTTTTAGGGCCGAGGAATCTGACCGGCTTTTTAGGGCCGAGGAATCTGACCGGCTTTTTAGGGCCGAGGAATCTGACCGGCTTTTTAGTGCCGAGGAGACCTCCATAAAATCTGACCGGCTTTTTAGGGCCGAGGAATCCGACCGGCTTTTTAGGGCCGAGGAATCCGACCGGCTTTTTAGGGCCGAGGAATCTGACCGGCTTTTTAGGGCCGAGGAATCTGACCGGCTTTTTAGTGCCGAGGAGACCTCCATAAAATCTGACCGGCTTTTTAGGGCCGAGGAATCCGACCGGCTTTTTAGGGCCGAGGAATCTGACCGGCTTTTTAGGGCCGAGGAATCTGACCGGCTTTTTAGGGCCGAGGAATCTGACCGGCTTTTTAGGGCCGAGGAATCTGACCGGCTTTTTAGTGCCGAGGAGACCTCCATAAAATCTGACCGGCTTTTTAGGGCCCAGGAATCCGACCGGCTTTTTAGGGCCGAGGAATCTGACCGGCTTTTTAGGGCCGAGGAATCTGACCGGCTTTTTAGGGCCGAGGAATCTGACCGGCTTTTTAGGGCCGAGGAATCTGACCGGCTTTTTAGTGCCGAGGAGACCTCCATAAAATCTGACCGGCTTTTTAGGGCCGAGGAATCCGACCGGCTTTTTAGGGCCGAGGAATCCGACCGGCTTTTTAGGGCCGAGGAATCTGACCGGCTTTTTAGGGCCGAGGAGACCTCCATAAAATCCGACCGGCTTTTTAGGGCCGAGGAATCCGACCGGCTTTTTAGTGCCGAGGAGACCTCCATAAAATCTGACCGGCGTTTTAGGGCCGAGGAATCTGACCGGCTTTTTAGGGCCGAGGAATCTGACCGGCTTTTTAGGGCCGAGGAATCTGACCGGCTTTTTAGGGCCGAGGAGACCTCCATAAAATCTGACCGGCTTTTTAGGGCCGAGGAATCCGACCGGCTTTTTAGTGCCGAGGAGACCTCCATAAAATCTGACCGGCGTTTTAGGGCCGAGGAATCTGACCGGCTTTTTAGGGCCGAGGAATCTGACCGGCTTTTTAGGGCCGAGGAATCTGACCCGCTTTTTAGGGCCGTGGAATCTGACCGGCTTTTTAGGGCCGAGGAGACCTCCATAAAATCTGACCGGCTTTTTAGGGCCGAGGAATCCGACCGGCTTTTTAGGGCCGAGGAATCTGACCGGCTTTTTAGGGCCGAGGAATCTGACCGGCTTTTTAGTGCCGAGGAGACCTCCATAAAATCTGACCGGCTTTTTAGGACCGAGGAATCCGACCGGCTTTTTAGGGCCGAGGAATCCGACCGGCATTTTAGGGCCGAGGAATCTGACCGGCTTTTTAGGGCGAGGAATCTGGCCGGCTTTTTAGGGCCGAGGAATCTGACCGGCTTTTTAGTGCCGAGGAGACCCCCATAAAATCTGACCGGCTTTTTAGGGCCGAGGAATCCGACCGGCTTTTTAGGGCCGAGGAATCCGACCGGCTTTATAGGGCCGAGGAATCCGACCGGCTTTTTAGGGCCGAGGAGACCTCCATAAAATCCGACCGGCTTTTTAGGGCCGAGGAATCCGACCGGCTTTTTAGTGCCGAGGAGACCTCCATAAAATCTGACCGGCGTTTTAGGGCCGAGGAATCTGACCGGCTTTTTAGGGCCGAGGAATCTGACCGGCTTTTTAGGGCCGAGGAATCTGACCGGCTTTTTAGGGCCGAGGAGACCTCCATAAAATCTGACCGGCTTTTTAGGGCCGAGGAATCCGACCGGCTTTTTAGTGCCGAGGAGACCTCCATAAAATCTGACCGGCGTTTTAGGGCCGAGGAATCTGACCGGCTTTTTAGGGCCGAGGAATCTGACCGGCTTTTTAGGGCCGAGGAATCTGACCCGCTTTTTAGGGCCGTGGAATCTGACCGGCTTTTTAGGGCCGAGGAGACCTCCATAAAATCTGACCGGCTTTTTAGGGCCGAGGAATCCGACCGGCTTTTTAGGGCCGAGGAATCTGACCGGCTTTTTAGGGCCGAGGAATCTGACCGGCTTTTTAGTGCCGAGGAGACCTCCATAAAATCTGACCGGCTTTTTAGGACCGAGGAATCCGACCGGCTTTTTAGGGCCGAGGAATCTGACCGGCCTTTTAGGGCCGAGGAATCTGACCGGCTTTTTAGGGCCGAGGAATCTGACCGGCTTTTTAGTGCCGAGGAGACCTCCATAAAATCTGACCGGCTTTTTAGGACCGAGGAATCCGACCGGCTTTTTAGGGCCGAGGAATCTGACCGGCTTTTTAGGGCCGAGGAATCTGACCGGCTTTTTAGGGCCGAGGAATCTGACCGGCTTTTTAGTGCCGAGGAGACCTCCATAAAATCTGACCGGCTTTTTAGGGCCGAGGAATCCGACCGGCTTTTTAGGGCCGAGGAATCTGACCGGCTTTTTAGGGCCGAGGAATCTGACCGGCTTTTTAGGGCCGAGGAGACCTCCATAAAATCTGACCGGCTTTTTAGGGCCGAGGAATCCGACCGGCTTTTTAGGGCCGAGGAATCCGACCGGCTTTTTAGGGCCGAGGAATCTGACCGGCTTTTTAGTGCCGAGGAGACCTCCATAAAATCTGACCGGCTTTTTAGGGCCGAGGAATCCGACCGGCTTTTTAGGGCCGAGGAATCTGACCGGCTTTTTAGGGCCGAGGAATCTGACCGGCTTTTTAGGGCCGAGGAATCTGACCGGCTTTTTAGGGCCGAGGAGACCTCCATAAAATCTGACCGGCTTTTTAGGGCCGAGGAATCCGACCGGCTTTTTAGGGCCGAGGAATCTGACCGGCTTTTTAGGGCCGAGGAATCTGACCGGCTTTTTAGTGCCGAGGAGACCTCCATAAAATCTGACCGGCTTTTTAGGACCGAGGAATCCGACCGGCTTTTTAGGGCCGAGGAATCTGACCGGCTTTTTAGGGCCGAGGAATCTGACCGGCTTTTTAGGGCCGAGGAATCTGACCGGCTTTTTAGTGCCGAGGAGACCTCCATAAAATCTGACCGGCTTTTTAGGACCGAGGAATCCGACCGGCTTTTTAGGGCCGAGGAATCTGACCGGCTTTTTAGGGCCGAGGAATCTGACCGGCTTTTTAGGGCCGAGGAATCTGACCGGCTTTTTAGGGCCGAGGAATCTGACCGGCTTTTTAGGGCCGAGGAATCTGACCGGCTTTTTAGGGCCGAGGAATCTGACCGGCTTTTTAGGGCCGAGGAATCTGACCGGCTTTTTAGGGCCGAGGAATCTGACCGGCTTTTTAGGGCCGAGGAATCTGACCGGCTTTTTAGTGCCGAGGAGACCTCCATAAAATCTGACCGGCTTTTTAGGGCCCAGGAATCCGACCGGCTTTTTAGGGCCGAGGAATCTGACCGGCTTTTTAGGGCCGAGGAATCTGACCGGCTTTTTAGGGCCGAGGAATCTGACCGGCTTTTTAGGGCCGAGGAATCTGACCGGCTTTTTAGTGCCGAGGAGACCTCCATAAAATCTGACCGGCTTTTTAGGGCCGAGGAATCCGACCGGCTTTTTAGGGCCGAGGAATCCGACCGGCTTTTTAGGGCCGAGGAATCTGACCGGCTTTTTAGGGCCGAGGAATCTGACCGGCTTTTTAGTGCCGAGGAGACCTCCATAAAATCTGACCGGCTTTTTAGGGCCGAGGAATCCGACCGGCTTTTTAGGGCCGAGGAATCTGACCGGCTTTTTAGGGCCGAGGAATCTGACCGGCTTTTTAGGGCCGAGGAATCTGACCGGCTTTTTAGGGCCGAGGAATCTGACCGGCTTTTTAGTGCCGAGGAGACCTCCATAAAATCTGACCGGCTTTTTAGGGCCCAGGAATCCGACCGGCTTTTTAGGGCCGAGGAATCTGACCGGCTTTTTAGGGCCGAGGAATCTGACCGGCTTTTTAGGGCCGAGGAATCTGACCGGCTTTTTAGGGCCGAGGAATCTGACCGGCTTTTTAGTGCCGAGGAGACCTCCATAAAATCTGACCGGCTTTTTAGGGCCGAGGAATCCGACCGGCTTTTTAGGGCCGAGGAATCCGACCGGCTTTTTAGGGCCGAGGAATCTGACCGGCTTTTTAGGGCCGAGGAATCTGACCGGCTTTTTAGTGCCGAGGAGACCTCCATAAAATCTGACCGGCTTTTTAGGGCCGAGGAATCCGACCGGCTTTTTAGGGCCGAGGAATCTGACCGGCTTTTTAGTGCCGAGGAGACCTCCATAAAATCTGACCGGCTTTTTAGGGCCGAGGAATCCGACCGGCTTTTTAGGGCCGAGGAATCTGACCGGCTTTTTAGGGCCGAGGAATCTGACCGGCTTTTTAGGGCCGAGGAATCTGACCGGCTTTTTAGGGCCGAGGAATCTGACCGGCTTTTTAGTGCCGAGGAGACCTCCATAAAATCTGACCGGCTTTTTAGGGCCCAGGAATCCGACCGGCTTTTTAGGGCCGAGGAATCTGACCGGCTTTTTAGGGCCGAGGAATCTGACCGGCTTTTTAGGGCCGAGGAATCTGACCGGCTTTTTAGGGCCGAGGAATCTGACCGGCTTTTTAGTGCCGAGGAGACCTCCATAAAATCTGACCGGCTTTTTAGGGCCGAGGAATCCGACCGGCTTTTTAGGGCCGAGGAATCCGACCGGCTTTTTAGGGCCGAGGAATCTGACCGGCTTTTTAGGGCCGAGGAATCTGACCGGCTTTTTAGTGCCGAGGAGACCTCCATAAAATCTGACCGGCTTTTTAGGGCCGAGGAATCCGACCGGCTTTTTAGGGCCGAGGAATCTGACCGGCTTTTTAGGGCCGAGGAATCTGACCGGCTTTTTAGGGCCGAGGAATCTGACCGGCTTTTTAGGGCCGAGGAGACCTCCATAAAATCTGACCGGCTTTTTAGGGCCGAGGAATCCGACCGGCTTTTTAGGGCCGAGGAATCTGACCGGCTTTTTAGGGCCGAGGAATCTGACCGGCTTTTTAGTGCCGAGGAGACCTCCATAAAATCTGACCGGCTTTTTAGGACCGAGGAATCCGACCGGCTTTTTAGGGCCGAGGAATCTGACCGGCTTTTTAGGGCCGAGGAATCTGACCGGCTTTTTAGGGCCGAGGAATCTGACCGGCTTTTTAGTGCCGAGGAGACCTCCATAAAATCTGACCGGCTTTTTAGGACCGAGGAATCCGACCGGCTTTTTAGGGCCGAGGAATCTGACCGGCTTTTTAGGGCCGAGGAATCTGACCGGCTTTTTAGGGCCGAGGAATCTGACCGGCTTTTTAGGGCCGAGGAATCTGACCGGCTTTTTAGGGCCGAGGAATCTGACCGGCTTTTTAGGGCCGAGGAATCTGACCGGCTTTTTAGGGCCGAGGAATCTGACCGGCTTTTTAGTGCCGAGGAGACCTCCATAAAATCTGACCGGCTTTTTAGGGCCCAGGAATCCGACCGGCTTTTTAGGGCCGAGGAATCTGACCGGCTTTTTAGGGCCGAGGAATCTGACCGGCTTTTTAGGGCCGAGGAATCTGACCGGCTTTTTAGGGCCGAGGAATCTGACCGGCTTTTTAGTGCCGAGGAGACCTCCATAAAATCTGACCGGCTTTTTAGGGCCCAGGAATCCGACCGGCTTTTTAGGGCCGAGGAATCTGACCGGCTTTTTAGGGCCGAGGAATCTGACCGGCTTTTTAGGGCCGAGGAATCTGACCGGCTTTTTAGGGCCGAGGAATCTGACCGGCTTTTTAGGGCCGTGGAATCTGACCGGCTTTTTAGGGCCGAGGAATCTGACCGGCTTTTTAGGGCCGAGGAATCTGACCGGCTTTTTAGGGCCGAGGAATCTGACCGGCTTTTTAGTGCCGAGGAGACCTCCATAAAATCTGACCGGCTTTTTAGGGCCGAGGAATCCGACCGGCTTTTTAGGGCCGAGGAATCTGACCGGCTTTTTAGGGCCGAGGAATCTGACCGGCTTTTTAGTGCCGAGGAGACCTCCATAAAATCTGACCGGCTTTTTAGGACCGAGGAATCCGACCGGCTTTTTAGGGCCGAGGAATCTGACCGGCCTTTTAGGGCCGAGGAATCTGACCGGCTTTTTAGGGCCGAGGAATCTGACCGGCTTTTTAGGGCCGTGGAATCTGACCGGCTTTTTAGGGCCGAGGAGACCTCCATAAAATCTGACCGGCTTTTTAGGGCCGAGGAATCTGACCGGCTTTTTAGGGCCGAGGAATCTGACCGGCTTTTTAGTGCCGAGGAGACCTCCATAAAATCTGACCGGCTTTTTAGGACCGAGGAATCCGACCGGCTTTTTAGGGCCGAGGA
This sequence comes from Oscheius dolichura, assembly GCA_932521035.1. Lineage (NCBI taxonomy): Eukaryota > Metazoa > Nematoda > Chromadorea > Rhabditida > Rhabditidae > Oscheius > Oscheius dolichura. The sequence continues at coordinate 11,217,806 of OW051492.1, read as the reverse complement.
ATCTGACCGGCTTTTTAGGGCCGAGGAATCTGACCGGCTTTTTAGGGCCGAGGAATCTGACCGGCTTTTTAGTGCCGAGGAGACCTCCATAAAATCTGACCGGCTTTTTAGGGCCGAGGAATCCGACCGGCTTTTTAGGGCCGAGGAATCTGACCGGCTTTTTAGGGCCGAGGAATCTGACCGGCTTTTTAGGGCCGAGGAGACCTCCATAAAATCTGACCGGCTTTTTAGGGCCGAGGAATCCGACCGGCTTTTTAGGGCCGAGGAATCCGACCGGCTTTTTAGGGCCGAGGAATCTGACCGGCTTTTTAGGGCCGAGGAATCTGACCGGCTTTTTAGTGCCGAGGAGACCTCCATAAAATCTGACCGGCTTTTTAGGGCCGAGGAATCCGACCGGCTTTTTAGGGCCGAGGAATCTGACCGGCTTTTTAGGGCCGAGGAATCTGACCGGCTTTTTAGGGCCGAGGAATCTGACCGGCTTTTTAGGGCCGAGGAGACCTCCATAAAATCTGACCGGCTTTTTAGGGCCGAGGAATCCGACCGGCTTTTTAGGGCCGAGGAATCTGACCGGCTTTTTAGGGCCGAGGAATCTGACCGGCTTTTTAGGGCCGAGGAATCTGACCGGCTTTTTAGGGCCGAGGAGACCTCCATAAAATCTGACCGGCTTTTTAGGGCCGAGGAATCCGACCGGCTTTTTAGGGCCGAGGAATCTGACCGGCTTTTTAGGGCCGAGGAATCTGACCGGCTTTTTAGTGCCGAGGAGACCTCCATAAAATCTGACCGGCTTTTTAGGACCGAGGAATCCGACCGGCTTTTTAGGGCCGAGGAATCTGACCGGCTTTTTAGGGCCGAGGAATCTGACCGGCTTTTTAGGGCCGAGGAATCTGACCGGCTTTTTAGGGCCGAGGAATCTGACCGGCTTTTTAGGGCCGAGGAATCTGACCGGCTTTTTAGGGCCGAGGAATCTGACCGGCTTTTTAGGGCCGAGGAATCTGACCGGCTTTTTAGGGCCGAGGAATCTGACCGGCTTTTTAGGGCCGAGGAATCTGACCGGCTTTTTAGGGCCGAGGAATCTGACCGGCTTTTTAGTGCCGAGGAGACCTCCATAAAATCTGACCGGCTTTTTAGGGCCCAGGAATCCGACCGGCTTTTTAGGGCCGAGGAATCTGACCGGCTTTTTAGGGCCGAGGAATCTGACCGGCTTTTTAGGGCCGAGGAATCTGACCGGCTTTTTAGGGCCGAGGAATCTGACCGGCTTTTTAGTGCCGAGGAGACCTCCATAAAATCTGACCGGCTTTTTAGGGCCCAGGAATCCGACCGGCTTTTTAGGGCCGAGGAATCTGACCGGCTTTTTAGGGCCGAGGAATCTGACCGGCTTTTTAGGGCCGAGGAATCTGACCGGCTTTTTAGGGCCGAGGAATCTGACCGGCTTTTTAGGGCCGTGGAATCTGACCGGCTTTTTAGGGCCGAGGAATCTGACCGGCTTTTTAGGGCCGAGGAATCTGACCGGCTTTTTAGGGCCGAGGAATCTGACCGGCTTTTTAGTGCCGAGGAGACCTCCATAAAATCTGACCGGCTTTTTAGGGCCGAGGAATCCGACCGGCTTTTTAGGGCCGAGGAATCTGACCGGCTTTTTAGTGCCGAGGAGACCTCCATAAAATCTGACCGGCTTTTTAGGACCGAGGAATCCGACCGGCTTTTTAGGGCCGAGGAATCTGACCGGCTTTTTAGGGCCGAGGAATCTGACCGGCTTTTTAGGGCCGAGGAATCTGACCGGCTTTTTAGTGCCGAGGAGACCTCCATAAAATCTGACCGGCTTTTTAGGGCCGAGGAATCCGACCGGCTTTTTAGGGCCGAGGAATCTGACCGGCTTTTTAGGGCCGAGGAATCTGACCGGCTTTTTAGGGCCGAGGAATCTGACCGGCTTTTTAGGGCCGAGGAATCTGACCGGCTTTTTAGTGCCGAGGAGACCTCCATAAAATCTGACCGGCTTTTTAGGGCCGAGGAATCCGACCGGCTTTTTAGGGCCGAGGAATCCGACCGGCTTTTTAGGGCCGAGGAATCTGACCGGCTTTTTAGGGCCGAGGAATCTGACCGGCTTTTTAGTGCCGAGGAGACCTCCATAAAATCTGACCGGCTTTTTAGGGCCGAGGAATCCGACCGGCTTTTTAGGGCCGAGGAATCTGACCGGCTTTTTAGGGCCGAGGAATCTGACCGGCTTTTTAGGGCCGAGGAATCTGACCGGCTTTTTAGGGCCGAGGAGACCTCCATAAAATCTGACCGGCTTTTTAGGGCCGAGGAATCCGACCGGCTTTTTAGGGCCGAGGAATCTGACCGGCTTTTTAGGGCCGAGGAATCTGACCGGCTTTTTAGTGCCGAGGAGACCTCCATAAAATCTGACCGGCTTTTTAGGACCGAGGAATCCGACCGGCTTTTTAGGGCCGAGGAATCTGACCGGCTTTTTAGGGCCGAGGAATCTGACCGGCTTTTTAGGGCCGAGGAATCTGACCGGCTTTTTAGTGCCGAGGAGACCTCCATAAAATCTGACCGGCTTTTTAGGACCGAGGAATCCGACCGGCTTTTTAGGGCCGAGGAATCTGACCGGCTTTTTAGGGCCGAGGAATCTGACCGGCTTTTTAGGGCCGAGGAATCTGACCGGCTTTTTAGGGCCGAGGAATCTGACCGGCTTTTTAGGGCCGAGGAATCTGACCGGCTTTTTAGGGCCGAGGAATCTGACCGGCTTTTTAGGGCCGAGGAATCTGACCGGCTTTTTAGTGCCGAGGAGACCTCCATAAAATCTGACCGGCTTTTTAGGGCCCAGGAATCCGACCGGCTTTTTAGGGCCGAGGAATCTGACCGGCTTTTTAGGGCCGAGGAATCTGACCGGCTTTTTAGGGCCGAGGAATCTGACCGGCTTTTTAGGGCCGAGGAATCTGACCGGCTTTTTAGTGCCGAGGAGACCTCCATAAAATCTGACCGGCTTTTTAGGGCCCAGGAATCCGACCGGCTTTTTAGGGCCGAGGAATCTGACCGGCTTTTTAGGGCCGAGGAATCTGACCGGCTTTTTAGGGCCGAGGAATCTGACCGGCTTTTTAGGGCCGAGGAATCTGACCGGCTTTTTAGGGCCGTGGAATCTGACCGGCTTTTTAGGGCCGAGGAATCTGACCGGCTTTTTAGGGCCGAGGAATCTGACCGGCTTTTTAGGGCCGAGGAATCTGACCGGCTTTTTAGTGCCGAGGAGACCTCCATAAAATCTGACCGGCTTTTTAGGGCCGAGGAATCCGACCGGCTTTTTAGGGCCGAGGAATCTGACCGGCTTTTTAGGGCCGAGGAATCTGACCGGCTTTTTAGTGCCGAGGAGACCTCCATAAAATCTGACCGGCTTTTTAGGACCGAGGAATCCGACCGGCTTTTTAGGGCCGAGGAATCTGACCGGCCTTTTAGGGCCGAGGAATCTGACCGGCTTTTTAGGGCCGAGGAATCTGACCGGCTTTTTAGGGCCGTGGAATCTGACCGGCTTTTTAGGGCCGAGGAGACCTCCATAAAATCTGACCGGCTTTTTAGGGCCGAGGAATCTGACCGGCTTTTTAGGGCCGAGGAATCTGACCGGCTTTTTAGTGCCGAGGAGACCTCCATAAAATCTGACCGGCTTTTTAGGACCGAGGAATCCGACCGGCTTTTTAGGGCCGAGGAATCTGACCGGCTTTTTAGGGCCGAGGAATCTGACCGGCTTTTTAGGGCCGAGGAATCTGACCGGCTTTTTAGTGCCGAGGAGACCTCCATAAAATCTGACCGGCTTTTTAGGGCCGAGGAATCCGACCGGCTTTTTAGGGCCGAGGAATCTGACCGGCTTTTTAGGGCCGAGGAATCTGACCGGCTTTTTAGGGCCGAGGAGACCTCCATAAAATCTGACCGGCTTTTTAGGGCCGAGGAATCCGACCGGCTTTTTAGGGCCGAGGAATCCGACCGGCTTTTTAGGGCCGAGGAATCTGACCGGCTTTTTAGGGCCGAGGAATCTGACCGGCTTTTTAGTGCCGAGGAGACCTCCATAAAATCTGACCGGCTTTTTAGGGCCGAGGAATCCGACCGGCTTTTTAGGGCCGAGGAATCTGACCGGCTTTTTAGGGCCGAGGAATCTGACCGGCTTTTTAGGGCCGAGGAATCTGACCGGCTTTTTAGGGCCGAGGAGACCTCCATAAAATATGACCGGCTTTTTAGGGCCGAGGAATCCGACCGGCTTTTTAGGGCCGAGGAATCTGACCGGCTTTTTAGGGCCGAGGAATCTGACCGGCTTTTTAGGGCCGAGGAATCTGACCGGCTTTTTAGGGCCGAGGAGACCTCCATAAAATCTGACCGGCTTTTTAGGGCCGAGGAATCCGACCGGCTTTTTAGGGCCGAGGAATCTGACCGGCTTTTTAGGGCCGAGGAATCTGACCGGCTTTTTAGTGCCGAGGAGACCTCCATAAAATCTGACCGGCTTTTTAGGACCGAGGAATCCGACCGGCTTTTTAGGGCCGAGGAATCTGACCGGCTTTTTAGGGCCGAGGAATCTGACCGGCTTTTTAGGGCCGAGGAATCTGACCGGCTTTTTAGGGCCGAGGAATCTGACCGGCTTTTTAGGGCCGAGGAATCTGACCGGCTTTTTAGGGCCGAGGAATCTGACCGGCTTTTTAGGGCCGAGGAATCTGACCGGCTTTTTAGGGCCGAGGAATCTGACCGGCTTTTTAGGGCCGAGGAATCTGACCGGCTTTTTAGGGCCGAGGAATCTGACCGGCTTTTTAGTGCCGAGGAGACCTCCATAAAATCTGACCGGCTTTTTAGGGCCCAGGAATCCGACCGGCTTTTTAGGGCCGAGGAATCTGACCGGCTTTTTAGGGCCGAGGAATCTGACCGGCTTTTTAGGGCCGAGGAATCTGACCGGCTTTTTAGGGCCGAGGAATCTGACCGGCTTTTTAGTGCCGAGGAGACCTCCATAAAATCTGACCGGCTTTTTAGGGCCCAGGAATCCGACCGGCTTTTTAGGGCCGAGGAATCTGACCGGCTTTTTAGGGCCGAGGAATCTGACCGGCTTTTTAGGGCCGAGGAATCTGACCGGCTTTTTAGGGCCGAGGAATCTGACCGGCTTTTTAGGGCCGTGGAATCTGACCGGCTTTTTAGGGCCGAGGAATCTGACCGGCTTTTTAGGGCCGAGGAATCTGACCGGCTTTTTAGGGCCGAGGAATCTGACCGGCTTTTTAGTGCCGAGGAGACCTCCATAAAATCTGACCGGCTTTTTAGGGCCGAGGAATCCGACCGGCTTTTTAGGGCCGAGGAATCTGACCGGCTTTTTAGGGCCGAGGAATCTGACCGGCTTTTTAGTGCCGAGGAGACCTCCATAAAATCTGACCGGCTTTTTAGGACCGAGGAATCCGACCGGCTTTTTAGGGCCGAGGAGACCTCCATAAAATCTGACTGGCTTTTTAGGGCCGAGGAATCTGACCGGCTTTTTAGGGCCGAGGAATCTGACCGGCTTTTTAGGGCCGAGGAATCTGACCGGCTTTTTAGGGCCGAGGAATCTGACCGGCTTTTTAGTGCCGAGGAGACCTCCATAAAATCTGACCGGCTTTTTAGGACCGAGGAATCCGACCGGCTTTTTAGGGCCGAGGAATCTGACCGGCTTTTTAGGGCCGAGGAATCTGACCGGCTTTTTAGGGCCGAGGAATCTGACCGGCTTTTTAGTGCCTAGGAGACCTCCATAAAATCTGACCGGCTTTTTAGGGCCGAGGAATCCGACCGGCTTTTTAGGGCCGAGGAATCTGACCGGCTTTTTAGGGCCGAGGAGACCTCCATAAAATCTGACCGGCTTTTTAGGGCCGAGGAATCCGACCGGCTTTTTAGGGCCGAGGAATCTGACCGGCTTTTTAGGGCCGAGGAGACCTCCATAAAATCTGACCGGCTTTTTAGGGCCGAGGAATCCGACCGGCTTTTTAGGGCCGAGGAATCTGACCGGCTTTTTAGGGCCGAGGAGACCTCCATAAAATCTGACCGGCTTTTTAGGGCCGAGGAATCCGACCGGCTTTTTAGGGCCGAGGAGACCTCCATAAAATCTGACCGGCTTTTTAGGGCCGAGGAATCTGACCGGCTTTTTAGTGCCGAGGAGACCTCCATAAAATCTGACCGGCTTTTTAGGGCCGAGGAATCCGACCGGCTTTTTAGGGCCGAGGAATCTGACCGGCTTTTTAGGGCCGAGGAGACCTCCATAAAATCTGACCGGCTTTTTAGGGCCGAGGAATCCGACCGGCTTTTTAGGGCCGAGGAATCTGACCGGCTTTTTAGGGCCGAGGAGACCTCCATAAAATCTGACCGGCTTTTTAGGGCCGAGGAATCCGACCGGCTTTTTAGGGCCGAGGAGACCTCCATAAAATCTGACCGGCTTTTTAGGGCCGAGGAATCTGACCGGCTTTTTAGTGCCGAGGAGACCTCCATAAAATCTGACCGGCTTTTTAGGGCCGAGGAATCTGACCGGCTTTTTAGGGCCGAGGAATCTGACCGGCTTTTTAGGGCCGAGGAATCTGACCGGCTTTTTAGGGCCGAGGAATCTGACCGGCTTTTTAGGGCCGAGGAATCTGACCGGCTTTTTAGGGCCGAGGAATCTGACCGGCTTTTTAGGGCCGAGGAGACCTCTATAAAATCTGACCGGCTTTTTAGGGCCGAGGAGACCTCCATAAAATCTGACCGGCTTTTTAGGGCCGAGGAATCCGACCGGCTTTTTAGGGCCGAGGAATCCGACCGGCGTTTTAGGGCCGAGGAATCTGACCGGCTTTTTAGGGCCGAGGAATCTGACCGGCTTTTTAGTGCCGAGGAGACCTCCATAAAATCTGACCGGCTTTTTAGGGCCGAGGAATCCGACCGGCTTTTTAGGGCCGAGGAATCTGACCGGCTTTTTAGGGCCGAGGAGACCTCCATAAAATCTGACCGGCTTTTTAGGGCCGAGGAATCCGACCGGCTTTTTAGGGCCGAGGAATCTGACCGGCTTTTTAGGGCCGAGGAGACCTCCGTAAAATCTGACCGGCTTTTTAGGGCCGAGGAATCCGACCGGCTTTTTAGGGCCGAGGAGACCTCCATAAAATCTGACCGGCTTTTTAGGGCCGAGGAATCTGACCGGCTTTTTAGTGCCGAGGAGACCTCCATAAAATCTGACCGGCTTTTTAGGGCCGAGGAATCTGACCGGCTTTTTAGGGCCGAGGAATCTGACCGGCTTTTTAGGGCCGAGGAATCTGACCGGCTTTTTAGGGCCGAGGAATCTGACCGGCTTTTTAGGGCCGAGGAATCTGACCGGCTTTTTAGGGCCGAGGAGACCTCCATAAAATCTGACCGGCTTTTTAGGGCCGAGGAATCCGACCGGCTTTTTAGGGCCGAGGAGACCTCCATAAAATCTGACCGGCTTTTTAGGGCCGAGGAATCCGACCGGCTTTTTAGGGCCGAGGAATCCGACCGGCTTTTTAGGGCCGAGGAATCTGACCGGCTTTTTAGGGCCGAGGAATCTGACCGGCTTTTTAGTGCCGAGGAGACCTACATAAAATCTGACCGGCTTTTTAGGGCCGAGGAGACCTCCATAAAATCTGACCGGCTTTTTAGGGCCGAGGAATCCGACCGGCTTTTTAGGGCCGAGGAATCCGACCGGCATTTTAGGGCCGAGGAATCTGACCGGCTTTTTAGGGCCGAGGAATCTGGCCGGCTTTTTAGGGCCGAGGAATCTGACCGGCTTTTTAGGGCCGAGGAATCCGACCGGCTTTTTAGGGCCGAGGAGACCTCCATAAAATCTGACCGGCTTTTTAGGGCCGAGGAATCTGACCGGCTTTTTAGTGCCGAGGAGACCTCCATAAAATCTGACCGGCTTTTTAGGGCCGAGGAATCTGACCGGCTTTTTAGGGCCGAGGAATCTGACCGGCTTTTTAGGGCCGAGGAATCTGACCGGCTTTTTAGGGCCGAGGAATCTGACCGGCTTTTTAGGGCCGAGGAATCTGACCGGCTTTTTAGGGCCGAGGAGACCTCCATAAAATCTGACCGGCTTTTTAGGGCCGAGGAATCCGACCGGCTTTTTAGGGCCGAGGAGACCTCCATAAAATCTGACCGGCTTTTTAGGGCCGAGGAATCCGACCGGCTTTTTAGGGCCGAGGAATCCGACCGGCTTTTTAGGGCCGAGGAATCTGACCGGCTTTTTAGGGCCGAGGAATCTGACCGGCTTTTTAGTGCCGAGGAGACCTACATAAAATCTGACCGGCTTTTTAGGGCCGAGGAGACCTCCATAAAATCTGACCGGCTTTTTAGGGCCGAGGAATCCGACCGGCTTTTTAGGGCCGAGGAATCCGACCGGCATTTTAGGGCCGAGGAATCTGACCGGCTTTTTAGGGCCGAGGAATCTGGCCGGCTTTTTAGGGCCGAGGAATCTGACCGGCTTTTTAGTGCCGAGGAGACCCCCATAAAATCTGACCGGCTTTTTAGGGCCGAGGAATCCGACCGGCATTTTAGGGCCGAGGAATCTGACCGGCTTTATAGGGCCGAGGAATCCGACCGGCTTTTTAGGGCCGAGGAGACCTCCATAAAATCCGACCGGCTTTTTAGGGCCGAGGAGACCTCCATAAAATCTGACCGGCTTTTTAGGGCCGAGGAATCCGACCGGCTTTTTAGGGCCGAGGAATCTGACCGGCTTTTTAGGGCCGAGGAGACCTCCATAAAATCTGACCGGCTTTTTAGGGCCGAGGAATCCGACCGGCTTTTTAGTGCCGAGGAGACCTCCATAAAATCTGACCGGCGTTTTAGGGCCGAGGAATCTGACCGGCTTTTTAGGGCCGAGGAATCTGACCGGCTTTTTAGGGCCGAGGAATCTGACCGGCTTTTTAGGGCCGAGGAATCTGACCGGCTTTTTAGGGCCGAGGAATCTGACCGGCTTTTTAGGGCCGAGGAATCTGACCGGCTTTTTAGGGCCGAGGAATCTGACCGGCTTTTTAGGGCCGAGGAGACCTCCATAAAATCTGACCGGCTTTTTAGGGCCGAGGAATCCGACCGGCTTTTTAGGGCCGAGGAATCTGACCGGCTTTTTAGGGCCGAGGAATCTGACCGGCTTTTTAGTGCCGAGGAGACCTCCATAAAATCTGACCGGCTTTTTAGTGCCGAGGAGACCTCCATAAAATCTGACCGGCTTTTTAGGGCCGAGGAGACCTCCATAAAATCTGACCGGCTTTTTAGGGCCGAGGAATCCGACCGGCTTTTTAGGGCCGAGGAATCTGCCCGGCTTTTTAGGGCCGAGGAATCTGGCCGGCTTTTTAGGGCCGAGGAATCTGACCGGCTTTTTAGTGCCGAGGAGACCCCCATAAAATCTGACCGGCTTTTTAGGGCCGAGGAATCTGACCGGCTTTTTAGGGCCGAGGAATCTGACCGGCTTTTTAGGGCCGAGGAATCCGACCGGCTTTTTAGGGCCGAGGAGACCTCCATAAAATCTGACCGGCTTTTTAGGGCCGAGGAATCTGACCGGCTTTTTAGGGCCGAGGAATCTGACCGGCTTTTTAGGGCCGTGGAATCTGACCGGCTTTTTAGGGCCGAGGAATCTGACCGGCTTTTTAGGGCCGAGGAATCTGACCGGCTTTTTCGGGCCGAGGAATCTGACCGGCGTTTTAGAGCCGAGGAGACCTCCATAAAATCTGACCGGCTTTTTAGGGCCGAGGAATCCGACCGGCTTTTTAGGGCCGAGGAATCTGACCGGCTTTTTAGGGCCGAGGAATCTGACCGGCTTTTTAGGGCCGAGGAGACCTCCATAAAATCTGACCGGCTTTTTAGGGCCGAGGAATCCGACCGGCTTTTTAGGGCCGAGGAGACCTCCATAAAATCTGACCGGCTTTTTAGGGCCGAGGAATCTGACCGGCTTTTTAGGGCCGAGGAATCTGACCGGCTTTTTAGGGCCGTGGAATCTGACCGGCTTTTTAGGGCCGAGGAATCTGACCGGCTTTTTAGGGCCGAGGAATCTGACCGGCTTTTTAGGGCCGAGGAATCTGACCGGCTTTTTAGTGCCGAGGAGACCTCCATAAAATCTGACCGGCTTTTTAGGGCCGAGGAATCCGACCGGCTTTTTAGGGCCGAGGAATCTGACCGGCTTTTTAGGGCCGAGGAATCTGACCGGCTTTTTAGGGCCGAGGAGACCTCCATAAAATCTGACCGGCTTTTTAGGGCCGAGGAATCCGACCGGCTTTTTAGGGCCGAGGAGACCTCCATAAAATCTGACCGGCTTTTTAGGGCCGAGGAATCTGACCGGCTTTTTAGGGCCGAGGAATCTGACCGGCTTTTTAGGGCCGAGGAATCTGACCGGCTTTTTAGGGCCGAGGAATCTGACCGGCTTTTTAGGGCCGAACAATCTGACCGGCTTTTTAGTGCCGAGGAGACCTCCATAAAATCTGACCGGCTTTTTAGGACCGAGGAATCCGACCGGCTTTTTAGGGCCGAGGAATCTGACCGGCTTTTTAGGGCCGAGGAATCTGACCGGCTTTTTAGGGCCGAGGAATCTGACCGGCTTTTTAGGGCCGTGGAATCTGACCGGCTTTTTTGGGCCGAGGAATCTGACCGGCTTTTTAGGGCCGAGGAATCTGACCGGCTTTTTAGGGCCGAGGAATCTGACCGGCTTTTTAGTGCCGAGGAGACCTCCATAAAATCTGACCGGCTTTTTAGTGCCGAGGAGACCTCCATAAAATCTGACCGGCTTTTTAGGGCCGAGGAGACCTCCATAAAATCTGACCGGCTTTTTAGGGCCGAGGAATCTGACCGGCTTTTTAGTGCCGAGGAGACCCCCATAAAATCTGACCGGCTTTTTAGGGCCGAGGAGACCTCCATAAAATCTGACCGGCTTTTTAGGGCCGAGGAATCTGACCGGCTTTTTAGGGCCGAGGAATCTGACCGGCTTTTTAGGGCCGTGGAATCTGACCGGCTTTTTAGGGCCGAGGAATCTGACCGGCTTTTTAGGGCCGAGGAATCTGACCGGCTTTTTAGGGCCGAGGAATCTGACCGGCTTTTTAGTGCCGAGGAGACCTCCATAAAATCTGACCGGCTTTTTAGGGCCGAGGAATCCGACCGGCTTTTTAGGGCCGAGGAATCTGACCGGCTTTTTAGGGCCGAGGAATCTGACCGGCTTTTTAGGGCCGAGGAGACCTCCATAAAATCTGACCGGCTTTTTAGGGCCGAGGAATCCGACCGGCTTTTTAGGGCCGAGGAGACCTCCATAAAATCTGACCGGCTTTTTAGGGCCGAGGAATCTGACCGGCTTTTTAGGGCCGAGGAATCTGACCGGCTTTTTAGGGCCGAGGAATCTGACCGGCTTTTTAGGGCCGAACAATCTGACCGGCTTTTTAGTGCCGAGGAGACCTCCATAAAATCTGACCGGCTTTTTAGGACCGAGGAATCCGACCGGCTTTTTAGGGCCGAGGAATCTGACCGGCTTTTTAGGGCCGAGGAATCTGACCGGCTTTTTAGGGCCGAGGAATCTGACCGGCTTTTTAGGGCCGTGGAATCTGACCGGCTTTTTTGGGCCGAGGAATCTGACCGGCTTTTTAGGGCCGAGGAGACCTCCATAAAATCTGACCGGCTTTTTAGGGCCGAGGAATCCGACCGGCTTTTTAGGGCCGAGGAGACCTCCATAAAATCTGACCGGCTTTTTAGGGCCGAGGAATCTGACCGGCTTTTTAGGGCCGAGGAATCTGACCGGCTTTTTAGGGCCGAGGAATCTGACCGGCTTTTTAGGGCCGAACAATCTGACCGGCTTTTTAGTGCCGAGGAGACCTCCATAAAATCTGACCGGCTTTTTAGGACCGAGGAATCCGACCGGCTTTTTAGGGCCGAGGAATCTGACCGGCTTTTTAGGGCCGAGGAATCTGACCGGCTTTTTAGGGCCGAGGAATCTGACCGGCTTTTTAGGGCCGTGGAATCTGACCGGCTTTTTTGGGCCGAGGAATCTGACCGGCTTTTTAGGGCCGAGGAATCTGACCGGCTTTTTAGGGCCGAGGAATCTGACCGGCTTTTTAGTGCCGAGGAGACCTCCATAAAATCTGACCGGCTTTTTAGTGCCGAGGAGACCTCCATAAAATCTGACCGGCTTTTTAGGGCCGAGGAGACCTCCATAAAATCTGACCGGCTTTTTAGGGCCGAGGAATCCGACCGGCTTTTTTGGGCCGAGGAGACCTCCATAAAATCTGACCGGCTTTTTAGGGCCGAGGAATCTGACCGGCTTTTTAGGGCCGAGGAATCTGACCGGCTTTTTAGGGCCGAGGAATCTGACCGGCTTTTTAGGGCCGAACAATCTGACCGGCTTTTTAGTGCCGAGGAGACCTCCATAAAATCTGACCGGCTTTTTAGGACCGAGGAATCCGACCGGCTTTTTAGGGCCGAGGAATCTGACCGGCTTTTTAGGGCCGAGGAATCTGACCGGCTTTTTAGGGCCGAGGAATCTGACCGGCTTTTTAGGGCCGTGGAATCTGACCGGCTTTTTTGGGCCGAGGAATCTGACCGGCTTTTTAGGGCCGAGGAGACCTCCATAAAATCTGACCGGCTTTTTAGGGCCGAGGAATCCGACCGGCTTTTTAGGGCCGAGGAGACCTCCATAAAATCTGACCGGCTTTTTAGGGCCGAGGAATCTGACCGGCTTTTTAGGGCCGAGGAATCTGACCGGCTTTTTAGGGCCGAGGAATCTGACCGGCTTTTTAGGGCCGAACAATCTGACCGGCTTTTTAGTGCCGAGGAGACCTCCATAAAATCTGACCGGCTTTTTAGGACCGAGGAATCCGACCGGCTTTTTAGGGCCGAGGAATCTGACCGGCTTTTTAGGGCCGAGGAATCTGACCGGCTTTTTAGGGCCGAGGAATCTGACCGGCTTTTTAGGGCCGTGGAATCTGACCGGCTTTTTTGGGCCGAGGAATCTGACCGGCTTTTTAGGGCCGAGGAATCTGACCGGCTTTTTAGGGCCGAGGAATCTGACCGGCTTTTTAGTGCCGAGGAGACCTCCATAAAATCTGACCGGCTTTTTAGTGCCGAGGAGACCTCCATAAAATCTGACCGGCTTTTTAGGGCCGAGGAGACCTCCATAAAATCTGACCGGCTTTTTAGGGCCGAGGAATCCGACCGGCTTTTTAGGGCCGAGGAATCTGCCCGGCTTTTTAGGGCCGAGGAATCTGGCCGGCTTTTTAGGGCCGAGGAATCTGACCGGCTTTTTAGTGCCGAGGAGACCCCCATAAAATCTGACCGGCTTTTTAGGGCCGAGGAATCTGACCGGCTTTTTAGGGCCGAGGAATCTGACCGGCTTTTTAGGGCCGAGGAATCCGACCGGCTTTTTAGGGCCGAGGAGACCTCCATAAAATCTGACCGGCTTTTTAGGGCCGAGGAATCCGACCGGCTTTTTAGGGCCGAGGAATCTGACCGGCTTTTTAGGGCCGTGGAATCTGACCGGCTTTTTAGGGCCGAGGAATCTGACCGGCTTTTTAGGGCCGAGGAATCTGACCGGCTTTTTCGGGCCGAGGAATCTGACCGGCGTTTTAGTGCCGAGGAGACCTCCATAAAATCTGACCGGCTTTTTAGGGCCGAGGAATCCGACCGGCTTTTTAGGGCGAGGAGTCTGACCGGCTTTTTAGGGCCGAGGAATCTGACCGGCTTTTTAGGGCCGAGGAGACCTCCATAAAATCTGACCGGCTTTTTAGGGCCGAGGAATCCGACCGGCTTTTTAGGGCCGAGGAGACCTCCATAAAATCTGACCGGCTTTTTAGGGCCGAGGAATCTGACCGGCTTTTTAGGGCCGAGGAATCTGACCGGCTTTTTAGGGCCGTGGAATCTGACCGGCTTTTTAGGGCCGAGGAATCTGACCGGCTTTTTAGGGCCGAGGAATCTGACCGGCTTTTTAGTGCCGAGGAGACCTCCATAAAATCTGACCGGCTTTTTAGGGCCGAGGAATCCGACCGGCTTTTTAGGGCCGAGGAATCTGACCGGCTTTTTAGGGCCGAGGAATCTGACCGGCTTTTTAGGGCCGAGGAGACCTCCATAAAATCTGACCGGCTTTTTAGGGCCGAGGAATCCGACCGGCTTTTTAGGGCCGAGGAGACCTCCATAAAATCTGACCGGCTTTTTAGGGCCGAGGAATCTGACCGGCTTTTTAGGGCCGAGGAATCTGACCGGCTTTTTAGGGCCGTGGAATCTGACCGGCTTTTTAGGGCCGAGGAATCTGACCGGCTTTTTAGGGCCGAGGAATCTGACCGGCTTTTTAGGGCCGAGGAATCTGACCGGCTTTTTAGTGCCGAGGAGACCTCCATAAAATCTGACCGGCTTTTTAGGGCCGAGGAATCCGACCGGCTTTTTAGGGCCGAGGAATCTGACCGGCTTTTTAGGGCCGAGGAATCTGACCGGCTTTTTAGGGCCGAGGAATCTGACCGGCTTTTTAGTGCCGAGGAGACCTCCATAAAATCTGACCGGCTTTTTAGGACCGAGGAATCCGACCGGCTTTTTAGGGCCGAGGAATCTGACCGGCTTTTTAGGGCCGAGGAATCTGACCGGCTTTTTAGGGCCGAGGAATCTGACCGGCTTTTTAGGGCCGTGGAATCTGACCGGCTTTTTTGGGCCGAGGAATCTGACCGGCTTTTTAGGGCCGAGGAATCTGACCGGCTTTTTAGGGCCGAGGAATCTGACCGGCTTTTTAGTGCCGAGGAGACCTCCATAAAATCTGACCGGCTTTTTAGGGCCGAGGAATCCGACCGGCTTTTTAGGGCCGAGGAATCTGACCGGCTTTTTAGGGCCGAGGAATCTGACCGGCTTTTTAGGGCCGAGGAGACCTCCATAAAATCTGACCGGCTTTTTAGGGCCGAGGAATCCGACCGGCTTTTTAGGGCCGAGGAGACCTCCATAAAATCTGACCGGCTTTTTAGGGCCGAGGAATCTGACCGGCTTTTTAGGGCCGAGGAATCTGACCGGCTTTTTAGGGCCGTGGAATCTGACCGGCTTTTTAGGGCCGAGGAATCTGACCGGCTTTTTAGGGCCGAGGAATCTGACCGGCTTTTTAGGGCCGAGGAATCTGACCGGCTTTTTAGTGCCGAGGAGACCTCCATAAAATCTGACCGGCTTTTTAGGGCCGAGGAATCCGACCGGCTTTTTAGGGCCGAGGAATCTGACCGGCTTTTTAGGGCCGAGGAATCTGACCGGCTTTTTAGGGCCGAGGAGACCTCCATAAAATCTGACCGGCTTTTTAGGGCCGAGGAATCCGACCGGCTTTTTAGGGCCGAGGAGACCTCCATAAAATCTGACCGGCTTTTTAGGGCCGAGGAATCTGACCGGCTTTTTAGGGCCGAGGAATCTGACCGGCTTTTTAGGGCCGTGGAATCTGACCGGCTTTTTAGGGCCGAGGAATCTGACCGGCTTTTTAGGGCCGAGGAATCTGACCGGCTTTTTAGGGCCGAGGAATCTGACCGGCTTTTTAGTGCCGAGGAGACCTCCATAAAATCTGACCGGCTTTTTAGGGCCGAGGAATCCGACCGGCTTTTTAGGGCCGAGGAATCTGACCGGCTTTTTAGGGCCGAGGAATCTGACCGGCTTTTTAGGGCCGAGGAATCTGACCGGCTTTTTAGTGCCGAGGAGACCTCCATAAAATCTGACCGGCTTTTTAGGACCGAGGAATCCGACCGGCTTTTTAGGGCCGAGGAATCTGACCGGCTTTTTAGGGCCGAGGAATCTGACCGGCTTTTTAGGGCCGAGGAATCTGACCGGCTTTTTAGGGCCGTGGAATCTGACCGGCTTTTTTGGGCCGAGGAATCTGACCGGCTTTTTAGGGCCGAGGAATCTGACCGGCTTTTTAGGGCCGAGGAATCTGACCGGCTTTTTAGTGCCGAGGAGACCTCCATAAAATCTGACCGGCTTTTTAGGGCCGAGGAGACCTCCATAAAATCTGACCGGCTTTTTAGGGCCGAGGAATCCGACCGGCTTTTTTGGGCCGAGGAGACCTCCATAAAATCTGACCGGCTTTTTAGGGCCGAGGAATCTGACCGGCTTTTTAGGGCCGAGGAATCTGACCGGCTTTTTAGGGCCGAGGAATCTGACCGGCTTTTTAGGGCCGAACAATCTGACCGGCTTTTTAGTGCCGAGGAGACCTCCATAAAATCTGACCGGCTTTTTAGGACCGAGGAATCCGACCGGCTTTTTAGGGCCGAGGAATCTGACCGGCTTTTTAGGGCCGAGGAATCTGACCGGCTTTTTAGGGCCGAGGAATCTGACCGGCTTTTTAGGGCCGTGGAATCTGACCGGCTTTTTTGGGCCGAGGAATCTGACCGGCTTTTTAGGGCCGAGGAGACCTCCATAAAATCTGACCGGCTTTTTAGGGCCGAGGAATCCGACCGGCTTTTTAGGGCCGAGGAGACCTCCATAAAATCTGACCGGCTTTTTAGGGCCGAGGAATCTGACCGGCTTTTTAGGGCCGAGGAATCTGACCGGCTTTTTAGGGCCGAGGAATCTGACCGGCTTTTTAGGGCCGAACAATCTGACCGGCTTTTTAGTGCCGAGGAGACCTCCATAAAATCTGACCGGCTTTTTAGGACCGAGGAATCCGACCGGCTTTTTAGGGCCGAGGAATCTGACCGGCTTTTTAGGGCCGAGGAATCTGACCGGCTTTTTAGGGCCGAGGAATCTGACCGGCTTTTTAGGGCCGTGGAATCTGACCGGCTTTTTTGGGCCGAGGAATCTGACCGGCTTTTTAGGGCCGAGGAATCTGACCGGCTTTTTAGGGCCGAGGAATCTGACCGGCTTTTTAGTGCCGAGGAGACCTCCATAAAATCTGACCGGCTTTTTAGTGCCGAGGAGACCTCCATAAAATCTGACCGGCTTTTTAGGGCCGAGGAGACCTCCATAAAATCTGACCGGCTTTTTAGGGCCGAGGAATCCGACCGGCTTTTTAGGGCCGAGGAATCTGCCCGGCTTTTTAGGGCCGAGGAATCTGGCCGGCTTTTTAGGGCCGAGGAATCTGACCGGCTTTTTAGTGCCGAGGAGACCCCCATAAAATCTGACCGGCTTTTTAGGGCCGAGGAATCTGACCGGCTTTTTAGGGCCGAGGAATCTGACCGGCTTTTTAGGGCCGAGGAATCCGACCGGCTTTTTAGGGCCGAGGAGACCTCCATAAAATCTGACCGGCTTTTTAGGGCCGAGGAATCCGACCGGCTTTTTAGGGCCGAGGAATCTGACCGGCTTTTTAGGGCCGTGGAATCTGACCGGCTTTTTAGGGCCGAGGAATCTGACCGGCTTTTTAGGGCCGAGGAATCTGACCGGCTTTTTCGGGCCGAGGAATCTGACCGGCGTTTTAGTGCCGAGGAGACCTCCATAAAATCTGACCGGCTTTTTAGGGCCGAGGAATCCGACCGGCTTTTTAGGGCGAGGAGTCTGACCGGCTTTTTAGGGCCGAGGAATCTGACCGGCTTTTTAGGGCCGAGGAGACCTCCATAAAATCTGACCGGCTTTTTAGGGCCGAGGAATCCGACCGGCTTTTTAGGGCCGAGGAGACCTCCATAAAATCTGACCGGCTTTTTAGGGCCGAGGAATCTGACCGGCTTTTTAGGGCCGAGGAATCTGACCGGCTTTTTAGGGCCGTGGAATCTGACCGGCTTTTTAGGGCCGAGGAA
This sequence comes from Oscheius dolichura, assembly GCA_932521035.1. NCBI lineage: Eukaryota > Metazoa > Nematoda > Chromadorea > Rhabditida > Rhabditidae > Oscheius > Oscheius dolichura. Next base: position 11,200,149 of record OW051492.1, on the reverse strand, counting down.
TCTGACCGGCTTTTTAGGGCCGAGGAATCTGACCGGCTTTTTAGTGCCGAGGAGACCTCCATAAAATCTGACCGGCTTTTTAGGGCCGAGGAATCCGACCGGCTTTTTAGGGCCGAGGAATCTGACCGGCTTTTTAGGGCCGAGGAATCTGACCGGCTTTTTAGGGCCGAGGAGACCTCCATAAAATCTGACCGGCTTTTTAGGGCCGAGGAATCCGACCGGCTTTTTAGGGCCGAGGAGACCTCCATAAAATCTGACCGGCTTTTTAGGGCCGAGGAATCTGACCGGCTTTTTAGGGCCGAGGAATCTGACCGGCTTTTTAGGGCCGTGGAATCTGACCGGCTTTTTAGGGCCGAGGAATCTGACCGGCTTTTTAGGGCCGAGGAATCTGACCGGCTTTTTAGGGCCGAGGAATCTGACCGGCTTTTTAGTGCCGAGGAGACCTCCATAAAATCTGACCGGCTTTTTAGGGCCGAGGAATCCGACCGGCTTTTTAGGGCCGAGGAATCTGACCGGCTTTTTAGGGCCGAGGAATCTGACCGGCTTTTTAGGGCCGAGGAATCTGACCGGCTTTTTAGTGCCGAGGAGACCTCCATAAAATCTGACCGGCTTTTTAGGACCGAGGAATCCGACCGGCTTTTTAGGGCCGAGGAATCTGACCGGCTTTTTAGGGCCGAGGAATCTGACCGGCTTTTTAGGGCCGAGGAATCTGACCGGCTTTTTAGGGCCGTGGAATCTGACCGGCTTTTTTGGGCCGAGGAATCTGACCGGCTTTTTAGGGCCGAGGAATCTGACCGGCTTTTTAGGGCCGAGGAATCTGACCGGCTTTTTAGTGCCGAGGAGACCTCCATAAAATCTGACCGGCTTTTTAGGGCCGAGGAATCCGACCGGCTTTTTAGGGCCGAGGAATCTGACCGGCTTTTTAGGGCCGAGGAATCTGACCGGCTTTTTAGGGCCGAGGAGACCTCCATAAAATCTGACCGGCTTTTTAGGGCCGAGGAATCCGACCGGCTTTTTAGGGCCGAGGAGACCTCCATAAAATCTGACCGGCTTTTTAGGGCCGAGGAATCTGACCGGCTTTTTAGGGCCGAGGAATCTGACCGGCTTTTTAGGGCCGTGGAATCTGACCGGCTTTTTAGGGCCGAGGAATCTGACCGGCTTTTTAGGGCCGAGGAATCTGACCGGCTTTTTAGGGCCGAGGAATCTGACCGGCTTTTTAGTGCCGAGGAGACCTCCATAAAATCTGACCGGCTTTTTAGGGCCGAGGAATCCGACCGGCTTTTTAGGGCCGAGGAATCTGACCGGCTTTTTAGGGCCGAGGAATCTGACCGGCTTTTTAGGGCCGAGGAATCTGACCGGCTTTTTAGTGCCGAGGAGACCTCCATAAAATCTGACCGGCTTTTTAGGACCGAGGAATCCGACCGGCTTTTTAGGGCCGAGGAATCTGACCGGCTTTTTAGGGCCGAGGAATCTGACCGGCTTTTTAGGGCCGAGGAATCTGACCGGCTTTTTAGGGCCGTGGAATCTGACCGGCTTTTTTGGGCCGAGGAATCTGACCGGCTTTTTAGGGCCGAGGAATCTGACCGGCTTTTTAGGGCCGAGGAATCTGACCGGCTTTTTAGTGCCGAGGAGACCTCCATAAAATCTGACCGGCTTTTTAGTGCCGAGGAGACCTCCATAAAATCTGACCGGCTTTTTAGGGCCGAGGAGACCTCCATAAAATCTGACCGGCTTTTTAGGGCCGAGGAATCTGACCGGCTTTTTAGTGCCGAGGAGACCCCCATAAAATCTGACCGGCTTTTTAGGGCCGAGGAGACCTCCATAAAATCTGACCGGCTTTTTAGGGCCGAGGAATCTGACCGGCTTTTTAGGGCCGAGGAATCTGAACGGCTTTTTAGGGCCGAGGAATCTGACCGGCTTTTTAGGGCCGAGGAATCTGACCGGCTTTTTAGTGCCGAGGAGACCTCCATAAAATCTGACCGGCTTTTTAGGGCCGAGGAATCCGACCGGCTTTTTAGGGCCGAGGAATCTGACCGGCTTTTTAGGGCCGAGGAATCTGACCGGCTTTTTAGGGCCGAGGAGATCTCCAAAAAATCTGACCGGCTTTTTAGGGCCGAGGAATCCGACCGGCTTTTTAGGGCCGAGGAGACCTCCATAAAATCTGACCGGCTTTTTAGGGCCGAGGAATCTGACCGGCTTTTTAGGGCCGAGGAATCTGACCGGCTTTTTAGGGCCGAGGAATCTGACCGGCTTTTTAGGGCCGAGGAATCTGACCGGCTTTTTAGGGCCGAACAATCTGACCGGCTTTTTAGTGCCGAGGAGACCTCCATAAAATCTGACCGGCTTTTTAGGACCGAGGAATCCGACCGGCTTTTTAGGGCCGAGGAATCTGACCGGCTTTTTAGGGCCGAGGAATCTGACCGGCTTTTTAGGGCCGAGGAATCTGACCGGCTTTTTAGGGCCGTGGAATCTGACCGGCTTTTTTGGGCCGAGGAATCTGACCGGCTTTTTAGGGCCGAGGAATCTGACCGGCTTTTTAGGGCCGAGGAATCTGACCGGCTTTTTAGTGCCGAGGAGACCTCCATAAAATCTGACCGGCTTTTTAGTGCCGAGGAGACCTCCATAAAATCTGACCGGCTTTTTAGGGCCGAGGAGACCTCCATAAAATCTGACCGGCTTTTTAGGGCCGAGGAATCCGACCGGCTTTTTAGGGCCGAGGAATCTGCCCGGCTTTTTAGGGCCGAGGAATCTGGCCGGCTTTTTAGGGCCGAGGAATCTGACCGGCTTTTTAGTGCCGAGGAGACCCCCATAAAATCTGACCGGCTTTTTAGGGCCGAGGAATCTGACCGGCTTTTTAGGGCCGAGGAATCTGACCGGCTTTTTAGGGCCGAGGAATCCGACCGGCTTTTTAGGGCCGAGGAGACCTCCATAAAATCTGACCGGCTTTTTAGGGCCGAGGAATCCGACCGGCTTTTTAGGGCCGAGGAATCTGACCGGCTTTTTAGGGCCGTGGAATCTGACCGGCTTTTTAGGGCCGAGGAATCTGACCGGCTTTTTAGGGCCGAGGAATCTGACCGGCTTTTTCGGGCCGAGGAATCTGACCGGCGTTTTAGTGCCGAGGAGACCTCCATAAAATCTGACCGGCTTTTTAGGGCCGAGGAATCCGACCGGCTTTTTAGGGCGAGGAATCTGACCGGCTTTTTAGGGCCGAGGAATCTGACCGGCTTTTTAGGGCCGAGGAGACCTCCATAAAATCTGACCGGCTTTTTAGGGCCGAGGAATCCGACCGGCTTTTTAGGGCCGAGGAGACCTCCATAAAATCTGACCGGCTTTTTAGGGCCGAGGAATCTGACCGGCTTTTTAGGGCCGAGGAATCTGACCGGCTTTTTAGGGCCGTGGAATCTGACCGGCTTTTTAGGGCCGAGGAATCTGACCGGCTTTTTCGGGCCGAGGAATCTGACCGGCGTTTTAGTGCCGAGGAGACCTCCATAAAATCTGACCGGCTTTTTAGGGCCGAGGAATCCGACCGGCTTTTTAGGGCGAGGAATCTGACCGGCTTTTTAGGGCCGAGGAATCTGACCGGCTTTTTAGGGCCGAGGAGACCTCCATAAAATCTGACCGGCTTTTTAGGGCCGAGGAATCCGACCGGCTTTTTAGGGCCGAGGAGACCTCCATAAAATCTGACCGGCTTTTTAGGGCCGAGGAATCTGACCGGCTTTTTAGGGCCGAGGAATCTGACCGGCTTTTTAGGGCCGAGGAATCTGACCGGCTTTTTAGGGCCGAGGAATCTGACCGGCTTTTTAGGACCGAGGAATCCGACCGGCTTTTTAGGGCAGAGGAATCCGACCGGCTTTTTAGGGCCGAGGAATCTGACCGGCTTTTTAGGGCCGAGGAATCTGACCGGCTTTTTAGGGCCGAGGAATCTGACCGGCTTTTTAGGGCCGTGGAATCTGACCGGCTTTTTAGGGCCGAGGAATCTGACCGGCTTTTTAGGGCCGAGGAATCTGACCGGCTTTTTAGGGCCGAGGAATCTGACCGGCTTTTTAGGGCCGAGGAATCTGACCGGCTTTTTAGGGCCGAGGAATCTGACCGGCTTTTTAGTGCCGAGGAGACCTCCATAAAATCTGACCGGCTTTTTAGTGCCGAGGAGACCTCCATAAAATCTGACCGGCTTTTTAGGGCCGAGGAGACCTCCATAAAATCTGACCGGCTTTTTAGGGCCGAGGAATCCGACCGGCTTTTTAGGGCCGAGGAATCCGACCGGCTTTTTAGGGCCGAGGAGACCTCCATAAAATCTGACCGGCTTTTTAGGGCCGAGGAATCTGACCGGCTTTTTAGGGCCGAGGAATCTGGCCGGCTTTTTAGGGCCGAGGAATCTGACCGGCTTTTTAGTGCCGAGGAGACCCCCATAAAATCTGACCGGCTTTTTAGGGCCGAGGAATCCGACCGGCTTTTTAGGGCCGAGGAATCTGACCGGCTTTATAGGGCCGAGGAATCCGACCGGCTTTTTAGGGCCGAGGAGACCTCCATAAAATCCGACCGGCTTTTTAGGGCCGAGGAGACCTCCATAAAATCTGACCGGCTTTTTAGTGCCGAGGAGACCTCCATAAAATCTGACCGGCTTTTTAGGGCCGAGGAGACCTCCATAAAATCTGACCGGCTTTTTAGGGCCGAGGAATCCGACCGGCTTTTTAGGGCCGAGGAATCTGCCCGGCTTTTTAGGGCCGAGGAATCTGGCCGGCTTTTTAGGGCCGAGGAATCTGACCGGCTTTTTAGTGCCGAGGAGACCCCCATAAAATCTGACCGGCTTTTTAGGGCCGAGGAATCCGACCGGCTTTTTAGGGCCGAGGAATCTGACCGGCTTTATAGGGCCGAGGAATCCGACCGGCTTTTTAGGGCCGAGGAGACCTCCATAAAATCTGATCGGCTTTTTAGGGCCGAGGAGACCTCCATAAAATCTGACCGGCTTTTTAGGGCCGAGGAATCCGACCGGCTTTTTAGGGCCGAGGAATCCGACCGGCTTTTTAGGGCCGAGGAGACCTCCATAAAATCTGACCGGCTTTTTAGGGCCGAGGAATCTGACCGGCTTTTTAAGGCCGAGGAATCTGGCCGGCTTTTTAGGGCCGAGGAATCTGACCGGCTTTTTAGTGCCGAGGAGACCCCCATAAAATCTGACCGGCTTTTTAGGGCCGAGGAATCCGACCGGCTTTTTAGGGCCGAGGAATCTGACCGGCTTTATAGGGCCGAGGAATCCGACCGGCTTTTTAGGGCCGAGGAGACCTCCATAAAATCTGACCGGCTTTTTAGGGCCGAGGAATCTGACCGGCTTTTTAAGGCCGAGGAATCTGGCCGGCTTTTTAGGGCCGAGGAATCTGACCGGCTTTTTAGTGCCGAGGAGACCCCCATAAAATCTGACCGGCTTTTTAGGGCCGAGGAATCCGACCGGCTTTTTAGGGCCGAGGAATCTGACCGGCTTTATAGGGCCGAGGAATCCGACCGGCTTTTTAGGGCCGAGGAGACCTCCATAAAATCCGACCGGCTTTTTAGGGCCGAGGAATCCGACCGGCTTTTTAGGGCCGAGGAATCTGACCGGCTTTTTAGGGCCGAGGAATCTGACCGGCTTTTTAGGGCCGAGGAATCTGACCGGCTTTTTAGGGCCGTGGAATCTGACCGGCTTTTTAGGGCCGAGGAATCTGACCGGCTTTTTAGGGCCGAGGAATCTGACCGGCTTTTTAGGGCCGAGGAATCTGACCGGCTTTTTAGGGCCGAGGAATCTGACCGGCTTTTTAGTGCCGAGGAGACCTCCATAAAATCTGACCGGCTTTTTAGTGCCGAGGAGACCTCCATAAAATCTGACCGGCTTTTTAGGGCCGAGGAGACCTCCATAAAATCTGACCGGCTTTTTAGGGCCGAGGAATCCGACCGGCTTTTTAGGGCCGAGGAATCCGACCGGCTTTTTAGGGCCGAGGAGACCTCCATAAAATCTGACCGGCTTTTTAGGGCCGAGGAATCTGACCGGCTTTTTAGGGCCGAGGAATCTGACCGGCTTTTTAGTGCCGAGGAGACCCCCATAAAATCTGACCGGCTTTTTAGGGCCGAGGAATCCGACCGGCTTTTTAGGGCCGAGGAATCTGACCGGCTTTATAGGGCCGAGGAATCCGACCGGCTTTTTAGGGCCGAGGAGACCTCCATAAAATCCGACCGGCTTTTTAGGGCCGAGGAGACCTCCATAAAATCTGACCGGCTTTTTAGTGCCGAGGAGACCTCCATAAAATCTGACCGCCTTTTTAGGGCCGAGGAGACCTCCATAAAATCTGACCGGCTTTTTAGGGCCGAGGAATCCGACCGGCTTTTTAGGGCCGAGGAATCTGCCCGGCTTTTTAGGGCCGAGGAATCTGGCCGGCTTTTTAGGGCCGAGGAATCTGACCGGCTTTTTAGTGCCGAGGAGACCCCCATAAAATCTGACCGGCTTTTTAGGGCCGAGGAATCCGACCGGCTTTTTAGGGCCGAGGAATCTGACCGGCTTTATAGGGCCGAGGAATCCGACCGGCTTTTTAGGGCCGAGGAGACCTCCATAAAATCTGATCGGCTTTTTAGGGCCGAGGAGACCTCCATAAAATCTGACCGGCTTTTTAGGGCCGAGGAATCTGACCGGCTTTTTAGGGCCGAGGAATCTGACCGGCTTTTTAGGGCCGAGGAATCTGACCGGCTTTTTAGGGCCGAGGAATCCGACCGGCTTTTTAGGGCCGAGGAATCTGACCGGCTTTTTAGGGCCGAGGAATCCGACCGGCTTTTTAGGGCCGAGGAATCTGACCGGCTTTTTAGGGCCGAGGAATCTGACCGGCTTTTTAGGGCCGAGGAATCTGACCGGCTTTTTAGGGCCGTGGAATCTGACCGGCTTTTTAGGGCCGAGGAATCTGACCGGCTTTTTAGGGCCGAGGAATCTGACCGGCTTTTTAGGACCGAGGAATCCGACCGGCTTTTTAGGGCCGAGGAATCCGACCGGCTTTTTAGGGCCGAGGAATCTGACCGGCTTTTTAGGGCCGAGGAATCCGACCGGCTTTTTAGGGCCGAGGAATCTGACCGGCTTTTTAGGGCCGAGGAATCTGACCGGCTTTTTAGGGCCGAGGAATCTGACCGGCTTTTTAGGACCGAGGAATCCGACCGGCTTTTTAGGGCCGAGGAATCCGACCGGCTTTTTAGGGCCGAGGAATCTGACCGGCTTTTTAGGGCCGAGGAATCCGACCGGCTTTTTAGGGCCGAGGAATCTGACCGGCTTTTTAGGGCCGAGGAATCTGACCGGCTTTTTAGGGCCGAGGAATCTGACCGGCTTTTTAGGGCCGTGGAATCTGACCGGCTTTTTAGGGCCGAGGAATCTGACCGGCTTTTTAGGGCCGAGGAATCTGACCGGCTTTTTAGGACCGAGGAATCCGACCGGCTTTTTAGGGCCGAGGAATCTGACCGGCTTTTTAGGGCCGAGGAATCTGACCGGCTTTTTAGGACCGAGGAATCCGACCGGCTTTTTAGGGCCGAGGAATCTGACCGGCTTTTTAGGACCGAGGAATCCGACCGGCTTTTTAGGGCCGAGGAATCTGACCGGCTTTTTAGGGCCGAGGAATCTGACCGGCTTTTTAGGGCCGAGGAATCTGACCGGCTTTTTAGGGCCGTGGAATCTGACCGGCTTTTTAGGGCCGAGGAATCTGACCGGCTTTTTAGGGCCGAGGAATCTGACCGGCTTTTTAGGGCCGAGGAATCTGACCGGCTTTTTAGGGCCGAGGAATCTGACCGGCTTTTTAGGGCCGAGGAATCTGACCGGCTTTTTAGTGCCGAGGAGACCTCCATAAAATCTGACCGGCTTTTTAGTGCCGAGGAGACCTCCATAAACTCTGACCGGCTTTTTAGGGCCGAGGAATCCGACCGGCTTTTTAGGGCCGAGGAATCTGCCCGGCTTTTTAGGGCCGAACAATCTGACCGGCTTTTTAGGGCCGAGGAATCTGACCGGCTTTTTAGGGCCGAGGAATCTGACCGGCTTTTTAGGGCCGAGGAATCCGACCGGCTTTTTAGGGCCGAGGAATCTGACCGGCTTTTTAGGGCCGAGGAATCCGACCGGCTTTTTAGGGCCGAGGAATCTGACCGGCTTTTTAGGGCCGAGGAATCTGACCGGCTTTTTAGGGCCGAGGAATCTGACCGGCTTTTTAGGGCCGAGGAATCCGACCGGCTTTTTAGGGCCGAGGAATCTGACCGGCTTTTTAGGGCCGAGGAATCCGACCGGCTTTTTAGGGCCGAGGAATCTGACCGGCTTTTTAGGGCCGAGGAATCTGACCGGCTTTTTAGGGCCGAGGAATCTGACCGGCTTTTTAGGGCCGTGGAATCTGACCGGCTTTTTAGGGCCGAGGAATCTGACCGGCTTTTTAGGGCCGAGGAATCTGACCGGCTTTTCAGGACCGAGGAATCCGACCGGCTTTTTAGGGCCGAGGAATCCGACCGGCTTTTTAGGGCCGAGGAATCTGACCGGCTTTTTAGGGCCGAGGAATCTGACCGGCTTTTTAGGGCCGAGGAATCTGACCGGCTTTTTAGGGCCGTGGAATCTGACCGGCTTTTTAGGGCCGAGGAATCTGACCGGCTTTTTAGGACCGAGGAATCCGACCGGCTTTTTAGGGCCGAGGAATCTGACCGGCTTTTTAGGGCCGAGGAATCTGACCGGCTTTTTAGGGCCGAGGAATCTGACCGGCTTTTTAGGGCCGTGGAATCTGACCGGCTTTTTAGGGCCGAGGAATCTGACCGGCTTTTTAGGGCCGAGGAATCTGACCGGCTTTTTAGTGCCGAGGAGACCTCCATAAAATCTGACCGGCTTTTTAGGGCCGAGGAGACCTCCATAAAATCTGACCGGCTTTTTAGGGCCGAGGAATCCGACCGGCTTTTTAGGGCCGAGGAATCTGCCCGGCTTTTTAGGGCCGAACAATCTGACCGGCTTTTTAGTGCCGAGGAGACCTCCATAAAATCTGACCGGCTTTTTAGGACCGAGGAATCCGACCGGCTTTTTAGGGCCGAGGAATCTGACCGGCTTTTTAGGGCCGAGGAATCTGACCGGCTTTTTAGGGCCGAGGAATCTGACCGGCTTTTTAGGGCCGTGGAATCTGACCGGCTTTTTAGGGCCGAGGAATCTGACCGGCTTTTTAGGGCCGAGGAATCTGACCGGCTTTTTAGGGCCGTGGAATCTGACCGGCTTTTTAGGGCCGAGGAATCTGACCGGCTTTTTAGGGCCGAGGAATCTGACCGGCTTTTTAGGGCCGAGGAATCTGACCGGCTTTTTAGTGCCGAGGAGACCTCCATAAAATCTGACCGGCTTTTTAGTGCCGAGGAGACCTCCATAAAATCTGACCGGCTTTTTAGGGCCGAGGAATCCGACCGGCTTTTTAGGGCCGAGGAATCTGCCCGGCTTTTTAGGGCCGAACAATCTGACCGGCTTTTTAGGGCCGAGGAATCTGACCGGCTTTTTAGGGCCGAGGAATCTGACCGGCTTTTTAGGGCCGAGGAATCCGACCGGCTTTTTAGGGCCGAGGAATCTGACCGGCTTTTTAGGGCCGAGGAATCCGACCGGCTTTTTAGGGCCGAGGAATCTGACCGGCTTTTTAGGGCCGAGGAATCTGACCGGCTTTTTAGGGCCGAGGAATCTGACCGGCTTTTTAGGGCCGAGGAATCCGACCGGCTTTTTAGGGCCGAGGAATCTGACCGGCTTTTTAGGGCCGAGGAATCCGACCGGCTTTTTAGGGCCGAGGAATCTGACCGGCTTTTTAGGGCCGAGGAATCTGACCGGCTTTTTAGGGCCGAGGAATCTGACCGGCTTTTTAGGGCCGTGGAATCTGACCGGCTTTTTAGGGCCGAGGAATCTGACCGGCTTTTTAGGGCCGAGGAATCTGACCGGCTTTTCAGGACCGAGGAATCCGACCGGCTTTTTAGGGCCGAGGAATCCGACCGGCTTTTTAGGGCCGAGGAATCTGACCGGCTTTTTAGGGCCGAGGAATCTGACCGGCTTTTTAGGGCCGAGGAATCTGACCGGCTTTTTAGGGCCGTGGAATCTGACCGGCTTTTTAGGGCCGAGGAATCTGACCGGCTTTTTAGGACCGAGGAATCCGACCGGCTTTTTAGGGCCGAGGAATCTGACCGGCTTTTTAGGGCCGAGGAATCTGACCGGCTTTTTAGGGCCGAGGAATCTGACCGGCTTTTTAGGGCCGTGGAATCTGACCGGCTTTTTAGGGCCGAGGAATCTGACCGGCTTTTTAGGGCCGAGGAATCTGACCGGCTTTTTAGTGCCGAGGAGACCTCCATAAAATCTGACCGGCTTTTTAGGGCCGAGGAGACCTCCATAAAATCTGACCGGCTTTTTAGGGCCGAGGAATCCGACCGGCTTTTTAGGGCCGAGGAATCTGCCCGGCTTTTTAGGGCCGAACAATCTGACCGGCTTTTTAGTGCCGAGGAGACCTCCATAAAATCTGACCGGCTTTTTAGGACCGAGGAATCCGACCGGCTTTTTAGGGCCGAGGAATCTGACCGGCTTTTTAGGGCCGAGGAATCTGACCGGCTTTTTAGGGCCGAGGAATCTGACCGGCTTTTTAGGGCCGTGGAATCTGACCGGCTTTTTAGGGCCGAGGAATCTGACCGGCTTTTTAGGGCCGAGGAATCTGACCGGCTTTTTAGGGCCGAGGAATCTGACCGGCTTTTTAGTGCCGAGGAGACCTCCATAAAATCTGACCGGCTTTTTAGTGCCGAGGAGACCTCCATAAAATCTGACCGGCTTTTTAGGGCCGAGGAGACCTCCATAAAATCTGACCGGCTTTTTAGGGCCGAGGAATCCGACCGGCTTTTTAGGGCCGAGGAATCTGCCCGGCTTTTTAGGACCGAGGAATCCGACCGGCTTTTTAGGGCCGAGGAATCTGACCGGCTTTTTAGGGCCGAGGAATCTGACCGGCTTTTTAGGGCCGAGGAATCTGACCGGCTTTTTAGGGCCGTGGAATCTGACCGGCTTTTTAGGGCCGAGGAATCTGACCGGCTTTTTAGGGCCGAGGAATCTGACCGGCTTTTTAGGGCCGAGGAATCTGACCGGCTTTTTAGTGCCGAGGAGACCTCCATAAAATCTGACCGGCTTTTTAGTGCCGAGGAGACCTCCATAAAATCTGACCGGCTTTTTAGGGCCGAGGAGACCTCCATAAAATCTGACCGGCTTTTTAGGGCCGAGGAATCCGACCGGCTTTTTAGGGCCGAGGAATCTGCCCGGCTTTTTAGGGCCGAGGAATCTGCCCGGCTTTTTAGGGCCGAACAATCTGACCGGCTTTTTAGTGCCGAGGAGACCTCCATAAAATCTGACCGGCTTTTTAGGACCGAGGAATCCGACCGGCTTTTTAGGGCCGAGGAATCTGACCGGCTTTTTAGGGCCGAGGAATCTGACCGGCTTTTTAGGGCCGAGGAATCTGACCGGCTTTTTAGGGCCGTGGAATCTGACCGGCTTTTTAGGGCCGAGGAATCTGACCGGCTTTTTAGGGCCGAGGAATCTGACCGGCTTTTTAGGACCGAGGAATCCGACCGGCTTTTTAGGGCCGAGGAATCCGACCGGCTTTTTAGGGCCGAGGAATCTGACCGGCTTTTTAGGGCCGAGGAGACCTCCATAAAATCTGACCGGCTTTTTAGGGCCGAGGAATCCGACCGGCTTTTTAGGGCCGAGGAATCTGCCCGGCTTTTTAGGGCCGAGGAATCTGCCCGGCTTTTTAGGGCCGAACAATCTGACCGGCTTTTTAGTGCCGAGGAGACCTCCATAAAATCTGACCGGCTTTTTAGGGCCGAGGAATCCGACCGGCTTTTTAGGGCCGAGGAATCTGCCCGGCTTTTTAGGGCCGAGGAATCTGGCCGGCTTTTTAGTGCCGAGGAGACCCCCATAAAATCTGACCGGCTTTTTAGGGCCGAGGAATCCGACCGGCTTTTTAGGGCCGAGGAATCTGACCGGCTTTATAGGGCCGAGGAATCCGACCGGCTTTTTAGGGCCGAGGAGACCTCCATAAAATCCGACCGGCTTTTTAGGGCCGAGGAGACCTCCATAAAATCTGACCGGCTTTTTAGGGCCGAGGAATCCGACCGGCTTTTTAGGGCCGAGGAATCCGACCGGCTTTTTAGGGCCGAGGAATCTGACCGGCTTTCTAGGGCCGAGGAATCTGACCGGCTTTTTAGGACCGAGGAATCCGACCGGCTTTTTAGGGCCGAGGAATCTGACCGGCTTTTTAGTGCCGAGGAGACCTCCATAAAATCTGACCGGCTTTTTAGGGCCGAGGAATCTGACCGGCTTTTTAGTGCCGAGGAGACCTCCATAAAATCTGACCGGCTTTTTAGGGCCGAGGAATCCGACCGGCTTTTTAGGGCCGAGGAGACCTCCATAAAATCTGACCGGCTTTTTAGGGCCGAGGAATCTGACCGGCTTTTTAGGGCCGAGGAATCTGACCGGCTTTTTAGGGCCGAGGAATCCGACCGGCTTTTTAGGGCCGAGGAATCTGACCGGCTTTTTAGGGCCGAGGAATCTGACCGGCTTTTTAGGGCCGAGGAATCTGACCGGCTTTTTAGGGCCGAGGAATCCGACCGGCTTTTTAGGGCCGAGGAATCTGACCGGCTTTTTAGGGCCGAGGAATCCGACCGGCTTTTTAGGGCCGAGGAATCTGACCGGCTTTTTAGGGCCGAGGAATCTGACCGGCTTTTTAGGGCCGAGGAATCTGACCGGCTTTTTAGGGCCGTGGAATCTGACCGGCTTTTTAGGGCCGAGGAATCTGACCGGCTTTTTAGGGCCGAGGAATCTGACCGGCTTTTTAGGGCCGAGGAATCTGACCGGCTTTTTAGGGCCGTGGAATCTGACCGGCTTTTTAGGGCCGAGGAATCTGACCGGCTTTTTAGGGCCGAGGAATCTGACCGGCTTTTTAGGGCCGAGGAATCTGACCGGCTTTTTAGTGCCGAGGAGACCTCCATAAAATCTGACCGGCTTTTTAGTGCCGAGGAGACCTCCATAAAATCTGACCGGCTTTTTAGGGCCGAGGAGACCTCCATAAAATCTGACCGGCTTTTTAGGGCCGAGGAATCCGACCGGCTTTTTAGGGCCGAGGAATCTGCCCGGCTTTTTAGGGCCGAACAATCTGACCGGCTTTTTAGTGCCGAGGAGACCTCCATAAAATCTGACCGGCTTTTTAGGACCGAGGAATCCGACCGGCTTTTTAGGGCCGAGGAATCTGACCGGCTTTTTAGGGCCGAGGAATCTGACCGGCTTTTTAGGGCCGAGGAATCCGACCGGCTTTTTAGGGCCGAGGAATCTGACCGGCTTTTTAGGGCCGAGGAATCTGACCGGCTTTTTAGGGCCGAGGAATCTGACCGGCTTTTTAGGGCCGTGGAATCTGACCGGCTTTTTAGGGCCGAGGAATCTGACCGGCTTTTTAGGGCCGAGGAATCTGACCGGCTTTTTAGGGCCGAGGAATCTGACCGGCTTTTTAGGGCCGTGGAATCTGACCGGCTTTTTAGGGCCGAGGAATCTGACCGGCTTTTTAGGGCCGAGGAATCTGACCGGCTTTTTAGGGCCGAGGAATCTGACCGGCTTTTTAGTGCCGAGGAATCTGACCGGCTTTTTAGTGCCGAGGAGACCTCCATAAAATCTGACCGGCTTTTTAGTGCCGAGGAGACCTCCATAAAATCTGACCGGCTTTTTAGGGCCGAGGAGACCTCCATAAAATCTGACCGGCTTTTTAGGGCCGAGGAATCCGACCGGCTTTTTAGGGCCGAGGAATCTGCCCGGCTTTTTAGGGCCGAACAATCTGACCGGCTTTTTAGTGCCGAGGAGACCTCCATAAAATCTGACCGGCTTTTTAGGACCGAGGAATCTGACCGGCTTTTTAGGGCCGAGGAATCTGACCGGCTTTTTAGGGCCGAGGAATCTGACCGGCTTTTTAGGGCCGTGGAATCTGACCGGCTTTTTAGGGCCGAGGAATCTGACCGGCTTTTTAGGGCCGAGGAATCTGACCGGCTTTTTAGGACCGAGGAATCCGACCGGCTTTTTAGGGCCGAGGAATCCGACCGGCTTTTTAGGGCCGAGGAATCTGACCGGCTTTTTAGGGCCGAGGAATCTGACCGGCTTTTTAGGGCCGAGGAATCTGACCGGCTTTTTAGGGCCGAGGAATCTGACCGGCTTTTTAGGGCCGAGGAGACCTCCATAAAATCTGACCGGCTTTTTAGGACCGAGGAATCTGACCGGCTTTTTAGGGCCGAGGAATCTGACCGGCTTTTTAGGGCCGAGGAATCTGACCGGCTTTTTAGTGCCGAGGAGACCTCCATAAAATCTGACCGGCTTTTTAGGACCGAGGAATCTGACCGGCTTTTTAGGGCCGAGGAATCTGACCGGCTTTTTAGGGCCGAGGAATCTGACCGGCTTTTTAGGGCCGTGGAATCTGACCGGCTTTTTAGGGCCGAGGAATCTGACCGGCTTTTTAGGGCCGAGGAATCTGACCGGCTTTTTAGGGCCGAGGAATCTGACCGGCTTTTTAGTGCCGAGGAGACCTCCATAAAATCTGACCGGCTTTTTAGTGCCGAGGAGACCTCCATAAAATCTGACCGGCTTTTTAGGGCCGAGGAGACCTCCATAAAATCTGACCGGCTTTTTAGGGCCGAGGAATCCGACCGGCTTTTTAGGGCCGAGGAATCTGCCCGGCTTTTTAGGGCCGAGGAATCTGCCCGGCTTTTTAGGGCCGAACAATCTGACCGGCTTTTTAGTGCCGAGGAGACCTCCATAAAATCTGACCGGCTTTTTAGGACCGAGGAATCCGACCGGCTTTTTAGGGCCGAGGAATCTGACCGGCTTTTTAGGGCCGAGGAATCTGACCGGCTTTTTAGGGCCGAGGAATCTGACCGGCTTTTTAGGGCCGTGGAATCTGACCGGCTTTTTAGGGCCGAGGAATCTGACCGGCTTTTTAGGGCCGAGGAATCTGACCGGCTTTTTAGGACCGAGGAATCCGACCGGCTTTTTAGGGCCGAGGAATCCGACCGGCTTTTTAGGGCCGAGGAATCTGACCGGCTTTTTAGGGCCGAGGAGACCTCCATAAAATCTGACCGGCTTTTTAGGGCCGAGGAATCCGACCGGCTTTTTAGGGCCGAGGAATCTGCCCGGCTTTTTAGGGCCGAGGAATCTGCCCGGCTTTTTAGGGCCGAACAATCTGACCGGCTTTTTAGTGCCGAGGAGACCTCCATAAAATCTGACCGGCTTTTTAGGGCCGAGGAATCCGACCGGCTTTTTAGGGCCGAGGAATCTGCCCGGCTTTTTAGGGCCGAGGAATCTGGCCGGCTTTTTAGTGCCGAGGAGACCCCCATAAAATCTGACCGGCTTTTTAGGGCCGAGGAATCCGACCGGCTTTTTAGGGCCGAGGAATCTGACCGGCTTTATAGGGCCGAGGAATCCGACCGGCTTTTTAGGGCCGAGGAGACCTCCATAAAATCCGACCGGCTTTTTAGGGCCGAGGAGACCTCCATAAAATCTGACCGGCTTTTTAGGGCCGAGGAATCCGACCGGCTTTTTAGGGCCGAGGAATCCGACCGGCTTTTTAGGGCCGAGGAATCTGACCGGCTTTCTAGGGCCGAGGAATCTGACCGGCTTTTTAGGACCGAGGAATCCGACCGGCTTTTTAGGGCCGAGGAATCTGACCGGCTTTTTAGTGCCGAGGAGACCTCCATAAAATCTGACCGGCTTTTTAGGGCCGAGGAATCTGACCGGCTTTTTAGTGCCGAGGAGACCTCCATAAAATCTGACCGGCTTTTTAGGGCCGAGGAATCCGACCGGCTTTTTAGGGCCGAGGAGACCTCCATAAAATCTGACCGGCTTTTTAGGGCCGAGGAATCTGACCGGCTTTTTAGGGCCGAGGAATCTGACCGGCTTTTTAGGGCCGAGGAATCCGACCGGCTTTTTAGGGCCGAGGAATCTGACCGGCTTTTTAGGGCCGAGGAATCTGACCGGCTTTTTAGGGCCGAGGAATCTGACCGGCTTTTTAGGGCCGAGGAATCCGACCGGCTTTTTAGGGCCGAGGAATCTGACCGGCTTTTTAGGGCCGAGGAATCCGACCGGCTTTTTAGGGCCGAGGAATCTGACCGGCTTTTTAGGGCCGAGGAATCTGACCGGCTTTTTAGGGCCGAGGAATCTGACCGGCTTTTTAGGGCCGTGGAATCTGACCGGCTTTTTAGGGCCGAGGAATCTGACCGGCTTTTTAGGGCCGAGGAATCTGACCGGCTTTTTAGGGCCGAGGAATCTGACCGGCTTTTTAGGGCCGTGGAATCTGACCGGCTTTTTAGGGCCGAGGAATCTGACCGGCTTTTTAGGGCCGAGGAATCTGACCGGCTTTTTAGGGCCGAGGAATCTGACCGGCTTTTTAGTGCCGAGGAGACCTCCATAAAATCTGACCGGCTTTTTAGTGCCGAGGAGACCTCCATAAAATCTGACCGGCTTTTTAGGGCCGAGGAGACCTCCATAAAATCTGACCGGCTTTTTAGGGCCGAGGAATCCGACCGGCTTTTTAGGGCCGAGGAATCTGCCCGGCTTTTTAGGGCCGAACAATCTGACCGGCTTTTTAGTGCCGAGGAGACCTCCATAAAATCTGACCGGCTTTTTAGGACCGAGGAATCCGACCGGCTTTTTAGGGCCGAGGAATCTGACCGGCTTTTTAGGGCCGAGGAATCTGACCGGCTTTTTAGGGCCGAGGAATCCGACCGGCTTTTTAGGGCCGAGGAATCTGACCGGCTTTTTAGGGCCGAGGAATCTGACCGGCTTTTTAGGGCCGAGGAATCTGACCGGCTTTTTAGGGCCGTGGAATCTGACCGGCTTTTTAGGGCCGAGGAATCTGACCGGCTTTTTAGGGCCGAGGAATCTGACCGGCTTTTTAGGGCCGAGGAATCTGACCGGCTTTTTAGGGCCGTGGAATCTGACCGGCTTTTTAGGGCCGAGGAATCTGACCGGCTTTTTAGGGCCGAGGAATCTGACCGGCTTTTTAGGGCCGAGGAATCTGACCGGCTTTTTAGTGCCGAGGAATCTGACCGGCTTTTTAGTGCCGAGGAGACCTCCATAAAATCTGACCGGCTTTTTAGTGCCGAGGAGACCTCCATAAAATCTGACCGGCTTTTTAGGGCCGAGGAGACCTCCATAAAATCTGACCGGCTTTTTAGGGCCGAGGAATCCGACCGGCTTTTTAGGGCCGAGGAATCTGCCCGGCTTTTTAGGGCCGAACAATCTGACCGGCTTTTTAGTGCCGAGGAGACCTCCATAAAATCTGACCGGCTTTTTAGGACCGAGGAATCTGACCGGCTTTTTAGGGCCGAGGAATCTGACCGGCTTTTTAGGGCCGAGGAATCTGACCGGCTTTTTAGGGCCGTGGAATCTGACCGGCTTTTTAGGGCCGAGGAATCTGACCGGCTTTTTAGGGCCGAGGAATCTGACCGGCTTTTTAGGACCGAGGAATCCGACCGGCTTTTTAGGGCCGAGGAATCCGACCGGCTTTTTAGGGCCGAGGAATCTGACCGGCTTTTTAGGGCCGAGGAATCTGACCGGCTTTTTAGGGCCGAGGAATCTGACCGGCTTTTTAGGGCCGAGGAATCTGACCGGCTTTTTAGGGCCGTGGAATCTGACCGGCTTTTTAGGGCCGAGGAATCTGACCGGCTTTTTAGGGCCGAGGAATCTGACCGGCTTTTTAGGGCCGAGGAATCTGACCGGCTTTTTAGGGCCGTGGAATCTGACCGGCTTTTTAGGGCCGAGGAATCTGACCGGCTTTTTAGGGCCGAGGAATCTGACCGGCTTTTTAGGGCCGAGGAATCTGACCGGCTTTTTAGTGCCGAGGAGACCTCCATAAAATCTGACCGGCTTTTTAGTGCCGAGGAGACCTCCATAAAATCTGACCGGCTTTTTAGGGCCGAGGAGACCTCCATAAAATCTGACCGGCTTTTTAGGGCCGAGGAATCCGACCGGCTTTTTAGGGCCGAGGAATCTGCCCGGCTTTTTAGGGCCGAACAATCTGACCGGCTTTTTAGTGCCGAGGAGACCTCCATAAAATCTGACCGGCTTTTTAGGGCCGAGGAATCTGACCGGCTTTTTAGTGCCGAGGAGACCTCCATAAAATCTGACCGGCTTTTTAGGGCCGAGGAATCCGACCGGCTTTTTAGGGCCGAGGAGACCTCCATAAAATCTGACCGGCTTTTTAGGGCCGAGGAATCTGACCGGCTTTTTAGGGCCGAGGAATCTGACCGGCTTTTTAGGGCCGAGGAATCCGACCGGCTTTTTAGGGCCGAGGAATCTGACCGGCTTTTTAGGGCCGAGGAATCTGACCGGCTTTTTAGGGCCGAGGAATCTGACCGGCTTTTTAGGGCCGAGGAATCCGACCGGCTTTTTAGGGCCGAGGAATCTGACCGGCTTTTTAGGGCCGAGGAATCCGACCGGCTTTTTAGGGCCGAGGAATCTGACCGGCTTTTTAGGGCCGAGGAATCTGACCGGCTTTTTAGGGCCGAGGAATCTGACCGGCTTTTTAGGGCCGTGGAATCTGACCGGCTTTTTAGGGCCGAGGAATCTGACCGGCTTTTTAGGGCCGAGGAATCTGACCGGCTTTTTAGGGCCGAGGAATCTGACCGGCTTTTTAGGGCCGTGGAATCTGACCGGCTTTTTAGGGCCGAGGAATCTGACCGGCTTTTTAGGGCCGAGGAATCTGACCGGCTTTTTAGGGCCGAGGAATCTGACCGGCTTTTTAGTGCCGAGGAGACCTCCATAAAATCTGACCGGCTTTTTAGTGCCGAGGAGACCTCCATAAAATCTGACCGGCTTTTTAGGGCCGAGGAGACCTCCATAAAATCTGACCGGCTTTTTAGGGCCGAGGAATCCGACCGGCTTTTTAGGGCCGAGGAATCTGCCCGGCTTTTTAGGGCCGAACAATCTGACCGGCTTTTTAGTGCCGAGGAGACCTCCATAAAATCTGACCGGCTTTTTAGGACCGAGGAATCCGACCGGCTTTTTAGGGCCGAGGAATCTGACCGGCTTTTTAGGGCCGAGGAATCTGACCGGCTTTTTAGGGCCGAGGAATCCGACCGGCTTTTTAGGGCCGAGGAATCTGACCGGCTTTTTAGGGCCGAGGAATCTGACCGGCTTTTTAGGGCCGAGGAATCTGACCGGCTTTTTAGGGCCGTGGAATCTGACCGGCTTTTTAGGGCCGAGGAATCTGACCGGCTTTTTAGGGCCGAGGAATCTGACCGGCTTTTTAGGGCCGAGGAATCTGACCGGCTTTTTAGGGCCGTGGAATCTGACCGGCTTTTTAGGGCCGAGGAATCTGACCGGCTTTTTAGGGCCGAGGAATCTGACCGGCTTTTTAGGGCCGAGGAATCTGACCGGCTTTTTAGTGCCGAGGAATCTGACCGGCTTTTTAGTGCCGAGGAGACCTCCATAAAATCTGACCGGCTTTTTAGTGCCGAGGAGACCTCCATAAAATCTGACCGGCTTTTTAGGGCCGAGGAGACCTCCATAAAATCTGACCGGCTTTTTAGGGCCGAGGAATCCGACCGGCTTTTTAGGGCCGAGGAATCTGCCCGGCTTTTTAGGGCCGAACAATCTGACCGGCTTTTTAGTGCCGAGGAGACCTCCATAAAATCTGACCGGCTTTTTAGGACCGAGGAATCTGACCGGCTTTTTAGGGCCGAGGAATCTGACCGGCTTTTTAGGGCCGAGGAATCTGACCGGCTTTTTAGGGCCGTGGAATCTGACCGGCTTTTTAGGGCCGAGGAATCTGACCGGCTTTTTAGGGCCGAGGAATCTGACCGGCTTTTTAGGACCGAGGAATCCGACCGGCTTTTTAGGGCCGAGGAATCCGACCGGCTTTTTAGGGCCGAGGAATCTGACCGGCTTTTTAGGGCCGAGGAATCTGACCGGCTTTTTAGGGCCGAGGAATCTGACCGGCTTTTTAGGGCCGAGGAATCTGACCGGCTTTATAGGGCCGTGGAATCTGACCGGCTTTTTAGGGCCGAGGAATCTGACCGGCTTTTTAGGGCCGAGGAATCTGACCGGCTTTTTAGGGCCGAGGAATCTGACCGGCTTTTTAGGGCCGTGGAATCTGACCGGCTTTTTAGGGCCGAGGAATCTGACCGGCTTTTTAGGGCCGAGGAATCTGACCGGCTTTTTAGGGCCGAGGAATCTGACCGGCTTTTTAGTGCCGAGGAGACCTCCATAAAATCTGACCGGCTTTTTAGTGCCGAGGAGACCTCCATAAAATCTGACCGGCTTTTTAGGGCCGAGGAGACCTCCATAAAATCTGACCGGCTTTTTAGGGCCGAGGAATCCGACCGGCTTTTTAGGGCCGAAGAATCTGCCCGGCTTTTTAGGGCCGAACAATCTGACCGGCTTTTTAGTGCCGAGGAGACCTCCATAAAATCTGACCGGCTTTTTAGGACCGAGGAATCCGACCGGCTTTTTAGGGCCGAGGAATCTGACCGGCTTTTTAGGGCCGAGGAATCTGACCGGCTTTTTAGGGCCGAGGAATCTGACCGGCTTTTTAGGGCCGTGGAATCTGACCGGCTTTTTAGGACCGAGGAATCCGACCGGCTTTTTAGGGCCGAGGAATCCGACCGGCTTTTTAGGGCCGAGGAATCTGACCGGCTTTTTAGGGCCGAGGAATCTGACCGGCTTTTTAGGGCCGAGGAATCTGACCGGCTTTTTAGGGCCGAGGAATCTGACCGGCTTTTTAGGGCCGAGGAATCTGACCGGCTTTTTAGTGCCGAGGAGACCTCCATAAAATCTGACCGGCTTTTTAGTGCCGAGGAGACCTCCATAAAATCTGACCGGCTTTTTAGGGCCGAGGAGACCTCCATAAAATCTGACCGGCTTTTTAGGGCCGAGGAATCCGACCGGCTTTTTAGGGCCGAGGAATCTGCCCGGCTTTTTAGGGCCGAGGAATCTGGCCGGCTTTTTAGTGCCGAGGAGACCCCCATAAAATCTGACCGGCTTTTTAGGGCCGAGGAGACCTCCATAAAATCTGACCGGCTTTTTAGGGCCGAGGAGACCTCCATAAAATCTGACCGGCTTTTTAGGGCCGAGGAATCCGACCGGCTTTTTAGGGCCGAGGAATCTGCCCGGCTTTTTAGGGCCGAGGAATCTGACCGGCTTTTTAGGGCCGAGGAATCTGACCGGCTTTTTAGGGCCGAGGAATCTGACCGGCTTTTTAGGGCCGTGGAATCTGACCGGCTTTTTAGGGCCGAGGAATCTGACCGGCTTTTTAGGGCCGAGGAATCTGACCGGCTTTTTAGGGCCGAGGAATCTGACCGGCTTTTTAGGGCCGTGGAATCTGACCGGCTTTTTAGGGCCGAGGAATCTGACCGGCTTTTTAGGGCCGAGGAATCTGACCGGCTTTTTAGGGCCGAGGAATCTGACCGGCTTTTTAGTGCCGAGGAGACCTCCATAAAATCTGACCGGCTTTTTAGTGCCGAGGAGACCTCCATAAAATCTGACCGGCTTTTTAGGGCCGAGGAGACCTCCATAAAATCTGACCGGCTTTTTAGGGCCGAGGAATCCGACCGGCTTTTTAGGGCCGAGGAATCTGCCCGGCTTTTTAGGGCCGAACAATCTGACCGGCTTTTTAGTGCCGAGGAGACCTCCATAAAATCTGACCGGCTTTTTAGGACCGAGGAATCCGACCGGCTTTTTAGGGCCGAGGAATCTGACCGGCTTTTTAGGGCCGAGGAATCTGACCGGCTTTTTAGGGCCGAGGAATCTGACCGGCTTTTTAGGGCCGTGGAATCTGACCGGCTTTTTAGGACCGAGGAATCCGACCGGCTTTTTAGGGCCGAGGAATCCGACCGGCTTTTTAGGGCCGAGGAATCTGACCGGCTTTTTAGGGCCGAGGAATCTGACCGGCTTTTTAGGGCCGAGGAATCTGACCGGCTTTTTAGGGCCGAGGAATCTGACCGGCTTTTTAGGGCCGAGGAATCTGACCGGCTTTTTAGTGCCGAGGAGACCTCCATAAAATCTGACCGGCTTTTTAGTGCCGAGGAGACCTCCATAAAATCTGACCGGCTTTTTAGGGCCGAGGAGACCTCCATAAAATCTGACCGGCTTTTTAGGGCCGAGGAATCCGACCGGCTTTTTAGGGCCGAGGAATCTGCCCGGCTTTTTAGGGCCGAGGAATCTGGCCGGCTTTTTAGTGCCGAGGAGACCCCCATAAAATCTGACCGGCTTTTTAGGGCCGAGGAGACCTCCATAAAATCTGACCGGCTTTTTAGGGCCGAGGAGACCTCCATAAAATCTGACCGGCTTTTTAGGGCCGAGGAATCCGACCGGCTTTTTAGGGCCGAGGAATCTGCCCGGCTTTTTAGGGCCGAGGAATCTGACCGGCTTTTTAGGGCCGTGGAATCTGACCGGCTTTTTAGTGCCGAGGAGACCTCCATAAAATCTGACCGGCTTTTTAGGGCCGAGGAATCCGACCGGCTTTTTAGGGCCGAGGAATCTGCCCGGCTTTTTAGGGCCGAGGAATCTGACCGGCTTTTTAGGGCCGAACAATCTGACCGGCTTTTTAGTGCCGAGGAGACCTCCATAAAATCTGACCGGCTTTTTAGGACCGAGGAATCCGACCGGCTTTTTAGGGCCGAGGAATCTGACCGGCTTTTTAGGGCCGAGGAATCTGACCGGCTTTTTAGGGCCGAGGAATCTGACCGGCTTTTTAGGGCCGTGGAATCTGACCGGCTTTTTAGGGCCGAGGAATCTGACCGGCTTTTTAGGGCCGAGGAATCTGACCGGCTTTTTAGGACCGAGGAATCCGACCGGCTTTTTAGGGCCGAGGAATCCGACCGGCTTTTTAGGGCCGAGGAATCTGACCGGCTTTTTAGGGCCGAGGAATCTGACCGGCTTTTTAGGGCCGAGGAATCTGACCGGCTTTTTAGGGCCGTGGAATCTGACCGGCTTTTTAGGGCCGAGGAATCTGACCGGCTTTTTAGGGCCGAGGAATCTGACCGGCTTTTTAGGGCCGAGGAATCTGACCGGCTTTTTAGTGCCGAGGAGACCTCCATAAAATCTGACCGGCTTTTTAGTGCCGAGGAGACCTCCATAAAATCTGACCGGCTTTTTAGGGCCGAGGAGACCTCCATAAAATCTGACCGGCTTTTTAGGGCCGAGGAATCCGACCGGCTTTTTAGGGCCGAGGAATCTGCCCGGCTTTTTAGGGCCGAGGAATCTGCCCGGCTTTTTAGGGCCGAACAATCTGACCGGCTTTTTAGTGCCGAGGAGACCTCCATAAAATCTGACCGGCTTTTTAGGACCGAGGAATCCGACCGGCTTTTTAGGGCCGAGGAATCTGACCGGCTTTTTAGGGCCGAGGAATCTGACCGGCTTTTTAGGGCCGAGGAATCTGACCGGCTTTTTAGGGCCGTGGAATCTGACCGGCTTTTTAGGGCCGAGGAATCTGACCGGCTTTTTAGGGCCGAGGAATCTGACCGGCTTTTTAGGACCGAGGAATCCGACCGGCTTTTTAGGGCCGAGGAATCCGACCGGCTTTTTAGGGCCGAGGAATCTGACCGGCTTTTTAGGGCCGAGGAATCTGACCGGCTTTTTAGGGCCGAGGAATCTGACCGGCTTTTTAGGGCCGTGGAATCTGACCGGCTTTTTAGGGCCGAGGAATCTGACCGGCTTTTTAGGGCCGAGGAATCTGACCGGCTTTTTAGGGCCGAGGAATCTGACCGGCTTTTTAGTGCCGAGGAGACCTCCATAAAATCTGACCGGCTTTTTAGTGCCGAGGAGACCTCCATAAAATCTGACCGGCTTTTTAGGGCCGAGGAGACCTCCATAAAATCTGACCGGCTTTTTAGGGCCGAGGAATCCGACCGGCTTTTTAGGGCCGAGGAATCTGCCCGGCTTTCTAGGGCCGAGGAATCTGGCCGGCTTTTTAGTGCCGAGGAGACCCCCATAAAATCTGACCGGCTTTTTAGGGCCGAGGAATCCGACCGGCTTTTTAGGGCCGAGGAATCTGACCGGCTTTATAGGGCCGAGGAATCCGACCGGCTTTTTAGGGCCGAGGAGACCTCCATAAAATCCGACCGGCTTTTTAGGGCCGAGGAGACCTCCATAAAATCTGACCGGCTTTTTAGGGCCGAGGAATCCGACCGGCTTTTTAGGGCCGAGGAATCCGACCGGCTTTTTAGGGCCGAGGAATCTGACCGGCTTTTTAGGGCCGAGGAATCTGACCGGCTTTTTAGGACCGAGGAATCCGACCGGCTTTTTAGGGCCGAGGAATCTGACCGGCTTTTTAGTGCCGAGGAGACCTCCATAAAATCTGACCGGCTTTTTAGGGCCGAGGAATCTGACCGGCTTTTTAGTGCCGAGGAGACCTCCATAAAATCTGACCGGCTTTTTAGGGCCGAGGAATCTGACCGGCTTTTTAGGGCCGAGGAATCTGACCGGCTTTTTAGTGCCGAGGAGACCTCCATAAAATCTGACCGGCTTTTTAGGGCCGAGGAATCTGACCGGCTTTTTAGGGCCGTGGAATCTGACCGGCTTTTTAGGGCCGAGGAATCTGACCGGCTTTTTAGGGCCGAGGAATCTGACCGGCTTTTTAGGGCCGAGGAATCTGACCGGCTTTTTAGTGCCGAGGAGACCTCCATAAAATCTGACCGGCTTTTTAGTGCCGAGGAGACCTCCATAAAATCTGACCGGCTTTTTAGGGCCGAGGAGACCTCCATAAAATCTGACCGGCTTTTTAGGGCCGAGGAATCCGACCGGCTTTTTAGGGCCGAGGAATCTGCCCGGCTTTTTAGGGCCGAGGAATCTGGCCGGCTTTTTAGTGCCGAGGAGACCCCCATAAAATCTGACCGGCTTTTTAGGGCCGAGGAATCCGACCGGCTTTTTAGGGCCGAGGAATCTGACCGGCTTTTTAGGGCCGAGGAATCTGACCGGCTTTTTAGGGCCGAGGAATCTGACCGGCTTTTTAGGGCCGAGGAATCTGACCGGCTTTTTAGTGCCGAGGAGACCTCCATAAAATCTGACCGGCTTTTTAGTGCCGAGGAGACCTCCATAAAATCTGACCGGCTTTTTAGGGCCGAGGAGACCTCCATAAAATCTGACCGGCTTTTTAGGGCCGAGGAATCCGACCGGCTTTTTAGGGCCGAGGAATCTGCCCGGCTTTTTAGGGCCGAGGAATCTGCCCGGCTTTTTAGGGCCGAACAATCTGACCGGCTTTTTAGTGCCGAGGAGACCTCCATAAAATCTGACCGGCTTTTTAGGACCGAGGAATCCGACCGGCTTTTTAGGGCCGAGGAATCTGACCGGCTTTTTAGGGCCGAGGAATCTGACCGGCTTTTTAGGGCCGAGGAATCTGACCGGCTTTTTAGGGCCGTGGAATCTGACCGGCTTTTTAGGGCCGAGGAATCTGACCGGCTTTTTAGGGCCGAGGAATCTGACCGGCTTTTTAGGACCGAGGAATCCGACCGGCTTTTTAGGGCCGAGGAATCCGACCGGCTTTTTAGGGCCGAGGAATCTGACCGGCTTTTTAGGGCCGAGGAATCTGACCGGCTTTTTAGGGCCGAGGAATCTGACCGGCTTTTTAGGGCCGTGGAATCTGACCGGCTTTTTAGGGCCGAGGAATCTGACCGGCTTTTTAGGGCCGAGGAATCTGACCGGCTTTTTAGGGCCGAGGAATCTGACCGGCTTTTTAGTGCCGAGGAGACCTCCATAAAATCTGACCGGCTTTTTAGTGCCGAGGAGACCTCCATAAAATCTGACCGGCTTTTTAGGGCCGAGGAATCCGACCGGCTTTTTAGGGCCGAGGAATCTGCCCGGCTTTTTAGGGCCGAGGAATCTGCCCGGCTTTTTAGGGCCGAACAATCTGACCGGCTTTTTAGTGCCGAGGAGACCTCCATAAAATCTGACCGGCTTTTTAGGACCGAGGAATCCGACCGGCTTTTTAGGGCCGAGGAATCTGACCGGCTTTTTAGGGCCGAGGAATCTGACCGGCTTTTTAGGGCCGAGGAATCTGACCGGCTTTTTAGGGCCGTGGAATCTGACCGGCTTTTTAGGGCCGAGGAATCTGACCGGCTTTTTAGGGCCGAGGAATCTGACCGGCTTTTTAGGACCGAGGAATCCGACCGGCTTTTTAGGGCCGAGGAATCCGACCGGCTTTTTAGGGCCGAGGAATCTGACCGGCTTTTTAGGGCCGAGGAATCTGACCGGCTTTTTAGGGCCGAGGAATCTGACCGGCTTTTTAGGGCCGTGGAATCTGACCGGCTTTTTAGGGCCGAGGAATCTGACCGGCTTTTTAGGGCCGAGGAATCTGACCGGCTTTTTAGGGCCGAGGAATCTGACCGGCTTTTTAGTGCCGAGGAGACCTCCATAAAATCTGACCGGCTTTTTAGTGCCGAGGAGACCTCCATAAAATCTGACCGGCTTTTTAGGGCCGAGGAGACCTCCATAAAATCTGACCGGCTTTTTAGGGCCGAGGAATCCGACCGGCTTTTTAGGGCCGAGGAATCTGCCCGGCTTTTTAGGGCCGAGGAATCTGGCCGGCTTTTTAGTGCCGAGGAGACCCCCATAAAATCTGACCGGCTTTTTAGGGCCGAGGAATCCGACCGGCTTTTTAGGGCCGAGGAATCTGACCGGCTTTATAGGGCCGAGGAATCCGACCGGCTTTTTAGGGCCGAGGAGACCTCCATAAAATCCGACCGGCTTTTTAGGGCCGAGGAGACCTCCATAAAATCTGACCGGCTTTTTAGGGCCGAGGAATCCGACCGGCTTTTTAGGGCCGAGGAATCTGCCCGGCTTTTTAGGGCCGAGGAATCTGGCCGGCTTTTTAGTGCCGAGGAGACCCCCATAAAATCTGACCGGCTTTTTAGGGCCGAGGAATCCGACCGGCTTTTTAGGGCCGAGGAATCTGACCGGCTTTATAGGGCCGAGGAATCCGACCGGCTTTTTAGGGCCGAGGAGACCTCCATAAAATCCGACCGGCTTTTTAGGGCCGAGGAGACCTCCATAAAATCTGACCGGCTTTTTAGGGCCGAGGAATCCGACCGGCTTTTTAGGGCCGAGGAATCCGACCGGCTTTTTAGGGCCGAGGAATCTGACCGGCTTTTTAGGGCCGAGGAATCTGACCGGCTTTTTAGGACCGAGGAATCCGACCGGCTTTTTAGGGCCGAGGAATCTGACCGGCTTTTTAGTGCCGAGGAGACCTCCATAAAATCTGACCGGCTTTTTAGGGCCGAGGAATCTGACCGGCTTTTTAGTGCCGAGGAGACCTCCATAAAATCTGACCGGCTTTTTAGGGCCGAGGAATCTGACCGGCTTTTTAGGGCCGAGGAATCTGACCGGCTTTTTAGTGCCGAGGAGACCTCCATAAAATCTGACCGGCTTTTTAGTGCCGAGGAGACCTCCATAAAATCTGACCGGCTTTTTAGGGCCGAGGAGACCTCCATAAAATCTGACCGGCTTTTTAGGGCCGAGGAATCCGACCGGCTTTTTAGGGCCGAGGAATCTGCCCGGCTTTTTAGGGCCGAGGAATCTGGCCGGCTTTTTAGTGCCGAGGAGACCCCCATAAAATCTGACCGGCTTTTTAGGGCCGAGGAATCCGACCGGCTTTTTAGGGCCGAGGAATCTGACCGGCTTTATAGGGCCGAGGAATCCGACCGGCTTTTTAGGGCCGAGGAGACCTCCATAAAATCCGACCGGCTTTTTAGGGCCGAGGAGACCTCCATAAAATCTGACCGGCTTTTTAGGGCCGAGGAATCCGACCGGCTTTTTAGGGCCGAGGAATCTGCCCGGCTTTTTAGGGCCGAGGAATCTGGCCGGCTTTTTAGTGCCGAGGAGACCCCCATAAAATCTGACCGGCTTTTTAGGGCCGAGGAATCCGACCGGCTTTTTAGGGCCGAGGAATCTGACCGGCTTTATAGGGCCGAGGAATCCGACCGGCTTTTTAGGGCCGAGGAGACCTCCATAAAATCCGACCGGCTTTTTAGGGCCGAGGAGACCTCCATAAAATCTGACCGGCTTTTTAGGGCCGAGGAATCCGACCGGCTTTTTAGGGCCGAGGAATCCGACCGGCTTTTTAGGGCCGAGGAATCTGACCGGCTTTTTAGGGCCGAGGAATCTGACCGGCTTTTTAGGACCGAGGAATCCGACCGGCTTTTTAGGGCCGAGGAATCTGACCGGCTTTTTAGTGCCGAGGAGACCTCCATAAAATCTGACCGGCTTTTTAGGGCCGAGGAATCTGACCGGCTTTTTAGTGCCGAGGAGACCTCCATAAAATCTGACCGGCTTTTTAGGGCCGAGGAATCTGACCGGCTTTTTAGGGCCGAGGAATCTGACCGGCTTTTTAGTGCCGAGGAGACCTCCATAAAATCTGACCGGCTTTTTAGGGCCGAGGAATCTGACCGGCTTTTTAGGGCCGTGGAATCTGACCGGCTTTTTAGGGCCGAGGAATCTGACCGGCTTTTTAGGGCCGAGGAATCTGACCGGCTTTTTAGGGCCGAGGAATCTGACCGGCTTTTTAGTGCCGAGGAGACCTCCATAAAATCTGACCGGCTTTTTAGTGCCGAGGAGACCTCCATAAAATCTGACCGGCTTTTTAGGGCCGAGGAGACCTCCATAAAATCTGACCGGCTTTTTAGGGCCGAGGAATCCGACCGGCTTTTTAGGGCCGAGGAATCTGCCCGGCTTTTTAGGGCCGAGGAATCTGGCCGGCTTTTTAGTGCCGAGGAGACCCCCATAAAATCTGACCGGCTTTTTAGGGCCGAGGAATCCGACCGGCTTTTTAGGGCCGAGGAATCTGACCGGCTTTTTAGGGCCGAGGAATCTGACCGGCTTTTTAGGGCCGAGGAATCTGACCGGCTTTTTAGGGCCGAGGAATCTGACCGGCTTTTTAGTGCCGAGGAGACCTCCATAAAATCTGACCGGCTTTTTAGTGCCGAGGAGACCTCCATAAAATCTGACCGGCTTTTTAGGGCCGAGGAGACCTCCATAAAATCTGACCGGCTTTTTAGGGCCGAGGAATCCGACCGGCTTTTTAGGGCCGAGGAATCTGCCCGGCTTTTTAGGGCCGAGGAATCTGCCCGGCTTTTTAGGGCCGAACAATCTGACCGGCTTTTTAGTGCCGAGGAGACCTCCATAAAATCTGACCGGCTTTTTAGGACCGAGGAATCCGACCGGCTTTTTAGGGCCGAGGAATCTGACCGGCTTTTTAGGGCCGAGGAATCTGACCGGCTTTTTAGGGCCGAGGAATCTGACCGGCTTTTTAGGGCCGTGGAATCTGACCGGCTTTTTAGGGCCGAGGAATCTGACCGGCTTTTTAGGGCCGAGGAATCTGACCGGCTTTTTAGTGCCGAGGAGACCTCCATAAAATCTGACCGGCTTTTTAGTGCCGAGGAGACCTCCATAAAATCTGACCGGCTTTTTAGGGCCGAGGAATCTGACCGGCTTTTTAGGGCCGAGGAATCTGACCGGCTTTTTAGGGCCGTGGAATCTGACCGGCTTTTTAGGGCCGAGGAATCTGACCGGCTTTTTAGGGCCGAGGAATCTGACCGGCTTTTTAGGACCGAGGAATCCGACCGGCTTTTTAGGGCCGAGGAATCCGACCGGCTTTTTAGGGCCGAGGAATCTGACCGGCTTTTTAGGGCCGAGGAATCTGACCGGCTTTTTAGGGCCGAGGAATCTGACCGGCTTTTTAGGGCCGTGGAATCTGACCGGCTTTTTAGGGCCGAGGAATCTGACCGGCTTTTTAGGGCCGAGGAGACCTCCATAAAATCTGACCGGCTTTTTAGTGCCGAGGAGACCTCCATAAAATCTGACCGGCTTTTTAGGGCCGAGGAGACCTCCATAAAATCTGACCGGCTTTTTAGGGCCGAGGAATCCGACCGGCTTTTTAGGGCCGAGGAATCTGCCCGGCTTTTTAGGGCCGAGGAATCTGGCCGGCTTTTTAGTGCCGAGGAGACCCCCATAAAATCTGACCGGCTTTTTAGGGCCGAGGAATCCGACCGGCTTTTTAGGGCCGAGGAATCTGACCGGCTTTATAGGGCCGAGGAATCCGACCGGCTTTTTAGGGCCGAGGAGACCTCCATAAAATCCGACCGGCTTTTTAGGGCCGAGGAGACCTCCATAAAATCTGACCGGCTTTTTAGGGCCGAGGAATCCGACCGGCTTTTTAGGGCCGAGGAATCTGCCCGGCTTTTTAGGGCCGAGGAATCTGGCCGGCTTTTTAGTGCCGAGGAGACCCCCATAAAATCTGACCGGCTTTTTAGGGCCGAGGAATCCGACCGGCTTTTTAGGGCCGAGGAATCTGACCGGCTTTATAGGGCCGAGGAATCCGACCGGCTTTTTAGGGCCGAGGAGACCTCCATAAAATCCGACCGGCTTTTTAGGGCCGAGGAGACCTCCATAAAATCTGACCGGCTTTTTAGGGCCGAGGAATCCGACCGGCTTTTTAGGGCCGAGGAATCCGACCGGCTTTTTAGGGCCGAGGAATCTGACCGGCTTTTTAGGGCCGAGGAATCTGACCGGCTTTTTAGGACCGAGGAATCCGACCGGCTTTTTAGGGCCGAGGAATCTGACCGGCTTTTTAGTGCCGAGGAGACCTCCATAAAATCTGACCGGCTTTTTAGGGCCGAGGAATCTGACCGGCTTTTTAGTGCCGAGGAGACCTCCATAAAATCTGACCGGCTTTTTAGGGCCGAGGAATCTGACCGGCTTTTTAGGGCCGAGGAATCTGACCGGCTTTTTAGTGCCGAGGAGACCTCCATAAAATCTGACCGGCTTTTTAGGGCCGAGGAATCTGACCGGCTTTTTAGGGCCGTGGAATCTGACCGGCTTTTTAGGGCCGA
Organism: Oscheius dolichura; assembly: GCA_932521035.1. NCBI lineage: Eukaryota > Metazoa > Nematoda > Chromadorea > Rhabditida > Rhabditidae > Oscheius > Oscheius dolichura. The sequence continues at coordinate 11,169,285 of OW051492.1, read as the reverse complement.
GGAATCTGACCGGCTTTTTAGGGCCGAGGAATCTGACCGGCTTTTTAGGGCCGAGGAATCTGACCGGCTTTTTAGTGCCGAGGAGACCTCCATAAAATCTGACCGGCTTTTTAGTGCCGAGGAGACCTCCATAAAATCTGACCGGCTTTTTAGGGCCGAGGAGACCTCCATAAAATCTGACCGGCTTTTTAGGGCCGAGGAATCCGACCGGCTTTTTAGGGCCGAGGAATCTGCCCGGCTTTTTAGGGCCGAGGAATCTGGCCGGCTTTTTAGTGCCGAGGAGACCCCCATAAAATCTGACCGGCTTTTTAGGGCCGAGGAATCCGACCGGCTTTTTAGGGCCGAGGAATCTGACCGGCTTTTTAGGGCCGAGGAATCTGACCGGCTTTTTAGGGCCGAGGAATCTGACCGGCTTTTTAGGGCCGAGGAATCTGACCGGCTTTTTAGTGCCGAGGAGACCTCCATAAAATCTGACCGGCTTTTTAGTGCCGAGGAGACCTCCATAAAATCTGACCGGCTTTTTAGGGCCGAGGAGACCTCCATAAAATCTGACCGGCTTTTTAGGGCCGAGGAATCCGACCGGCTTTTTAGGGCCGAGGAATCTGCCCGGCTTTTTAGGGCCGAGGAATCTGCCCGGCTTTTTAGGGCCGAACAATCTGACCGGCTTTTTAGTGCCGAGGAGACCTCCATAAAATCTGACCGGCTTTTTAGGACCGAGGAATCCGACCGGCTTTTTAGGGCCGAGGAATCTGACCGGCTTTTTAGGGCCGAGGAATCTGACCGGCTTTTTAGGGCCGAGGAATCTGACCGGCTTTTTAGGGCCGTGGAATCTGACCGGCTTTTTAGGGCCGAGGAATCTGACCGGCTTTTTAGGGCCGAGGAATCTGACCGGCTTTTTAGGACCGAGGAATCCGACCGGCTTTTTAGGGCCGAGGAATCCGACCGGCTTTTTAGGGCCGAGGAATCTGACCGGCTTTTTAGGGCCGAGGAATCTGACCGGCTTTTTAGGGCCGAGGAATCTGACCGGCTTTTTAGGGCCGTGGAATCTGACCGGCTTTTTAGGGCCGAGGAATCTGACCGGCTTTTTAGGGCCGAGGAATCTGACCGGCTTTTTAGGGCCGAGGAATCTGACCGGCTTTTTAGTGCCGAGGAGACCTCCATAAAATCTGACCGGCTTTTTAGTGCCGAGGAGACCTCCATAAAATCTGACCGGCTTTTTAGGGCCGAGGAATCCGACCGGCTTTTTAGGGCCGAGGAATCTGCCCGGCTTTTTAGGGCCGAGGAATCTGCCCGGCTTTTTAGGGCCGAACAATCTGACCGGCTTTTTAGTGCCGAGGAGACCTCCATAAAATCTGACCGGCTTTTTAGGACCGAGGAATCCGACCGGCTTTTTAGGGCCGAGGAATCTGACCGGCTTTTTAGGGCCGAGGAATCTGACCGGCTTTTTAGGGCCGAGGAATCTGACCGGCTTTTTAGGGCCGTGGAATCTGACCGGCTTTTTAGGGCCGAGGAATCTGACCGGCTTTTTAGGGCCGAGGAATCTGACCGGCTTTTTAGGACCGAGGAATCCGACCGGCTTTTTAGGGCCGAGGAATCCGACCGGCTTTTTAGGGCCGAGGAATCTGACCGGCTTTTTAGGGCCGAGGAATCTGACCGGCTTTTTAGGGCCGAGGAATCTGACCGGCTTTTTAGGGCCGTGGAATCTGACCGGCTTTTTAGGGCCGAGGAATCTGACCGGCTTTTTAGGGCCGAGGAATCTGACCGGCTTTTTAGGGCCGAGGAATCTGACCGGCTTTTTAGTGCCGAGGAGACCTCCATAAAATCTGACCGGCTTTTTAGTGCCGAGGAGACCTCCATAAAATCTGACCGGCTTTTTAGGGCCGAGGAGACCTCCATAAAATCTGACCGGCTTTTTAGGGCCGAGGAATCCGACCGGCTTTTTAGGGCCGAGGAATCTGCCCGGCTTTTTAGGGCCGAGGAATCTGGCCGGCTTTTTAGTGCCGAGGAGACCCCCATAAAATCTGACCGGCTTTTTAGGGCCGAGGAATCCGACCGGCTTTTTAGGGCCGAGGAATCTGACCGGCTTTATAGGGCCGAGGAATCCGACCGGCTTTTTAGGGCCGAGGAGACCTCCATAAAATCCGACCGGCTTTTTAGGGCCGAGGAGACCTCCATAAAATCTGACCGGCTTTTTAGGGCCGAGGAATCTGACCGGCTTTTTAGTGCCGAGGAGACCTCCATAAAATCTGACCGGCTTTTTAGGGCCGAGGAATCTGACCGGCTTTTTAGGGCCGAGGAATCTGACCGGCTTTTTAGTGCCGAGGAGACCTCCATAAAATCTGACCGGCTTTTTAGTGCCGAGGAGACCTCCATAAAATCTGACCGGCTTTTTAGGGCCGAGGAATCCGACCGGCTTTTTAGGGCCGAGGAATCTGACCGGCTTTATAGGGCCGAGGAATCCGACCGGCTTTTTAGGGCCGAGGAGACCTCCATAAAATCCGACCGGCTTTTTAGGGCCGAGGAGACCTCCATAAAATCTGACCGGCTTTTTAGGGCCGAGGAATCCGACCGGCTTTTTAGGGCCGAGGAATCTGCCCGGCTTTTTAGGGCCGAGGAATCTGGCCGGCTTTTTAGTGCCGAGGAGACCCCCATAAAATCTGACCGGCTTTTTAGGGCCGAGGAATCCGACCGGCTTTTTAGGGCCGAGGAATCTGACCGGCTTTATAGGGCCGAGGAATCCGACCGGCTTTTTAGGGCCGAGGAGACCTCCATAAAATCCGACCGGCTTTTTAGGGCCGAGGAGACCTCCATAAAATCTGACCGGCTTTTTAGGGCCGAGGAATCCGACCGGCTTTTTAGGGCCGAGGAATCCGACCGGCTTTTTAGGGCCGAGGAATCTGACCGGCTTTTTAGGGCCGAGGAATCTGACCGGCTTTTTAGGACCGAGGAATCCGACCGGCTTTTTAGGGCCGAGGAATCTGACCGGCTTTTTAGTGCCGAGGAGACCTCCATAAAATCTGACCGGCTTTTTAGGGCCGAGGAATCTGACCGGCTTTTTAGTGCCGAGGAGACCTCCATAAAATCTGACCGGCTTTTTAGGGCCGAGGAATCTGACCGGCTTTTTAGGGCCGAGGAATCTGACCGGCTTTTTAGTGCCGAGGAGACCTCCATAAAATCTGACCGGCTTTTTAGGGCCGAGGAATCTGACCGGCTTTTTAGGGCCGTGGAATCTGACCGGCTTTTTAGGGCCGAGGAATCTGACCGGCTTTTTAGGGCCGAGGAATCTGACCGGCTTTTTAGGGCCGAGGAATCTGACCGGCTTTTTAGTGCCGAGGAGACCTCCATAAAATCTGACCGGCTTTTTAGTGCCGAGGAGACCTCCATAAAATCTGACCGGCTTTTTAGGGCCGAGGAGACCTCCATAAAATCTGACCGGCTTTTTAGGGCCGAGGAATCCGACCGGCTTTTTAGGGCCGAGGAATCTGCCCGGCTTTTTAGGGCCGAGGAATCTGGCCGGCTTTTTAGTGCCGAGGAGACCCCCATAAAATCTGACCGGCTTTTTAGGGCCGAGGAATCCGACCGGCTTTTTAGGGCCGAGGAATCTGACCGGCTTTTTAGGGCCGAGGAATCTGACCGGCTTTTTAGGGCCGAGGAATCTGACCGGCTTTTTAGGGCCGAGGAATCTGACCGGCTTTTTAGTGCCGAGGAGACCTCCATAAAATCTGACCGGCTTTTTAGTGCCGAGGAGACCTCCATAAAATCTGACCGGCTTTTTAGGGCCGAGGAGACCTCCATAAAATCTGACCGGCTTTTTAGGGCCGAGGAATCCGACCGGCTTTTTAGGGCCGAGGAATCTGCCCGGCTTTTTAGGGCCGAGGAATCTGCCCGGCTTTTTAGGGCCGAACAATCTGACCGGCTTTTTAGTGCCGAGGAGACCTCCATAAAATCTGACCGGCTTTTTAGGACCGAGGAATCCGACCGGCTTTTTAGGGCCGAGGAATCTGACCGGCTTTTTAGGGCCGAGGAATCTGACCGGCTTTTTAGGGCCGAGGAATCTGACCGGCTTTTTAGGGCCGTGGAATCTGACCGGCTTTTTAGGGCCGAGGAATCTGACCGGCTTTTTAGGGCCGAGGAATCTGACCGGCTTTTTAGGACCGAGGAATCCGACCGGCTTTTTAGGGCCGAGGAATCCGACCGGCTTTTTAGGGCCGAGGAATCTGACCGGCTTTTTAGGGCCGAGGAATCTGACCGGCTTTTTAGGGCCGAGGAATCTGACCGGCTTTTTAGGGCCGTGGAATCTGACCGGCTTTTTAGGGCCGAGGAATCTGACCGGCTTTTTAGGGCCGAGGAATCTGACCGGCTTTTTAGGGCCGAGGAATCTGACCGGCTTTTTAGTGCCGAGGAGACCTCCATAAAATCTGACCGGCTTTTTAGTGCCGAGGAGACCTCCATAAAATCTGACCGGCTTTTTAGGGCCGAGGAATCCGACCGGCTTTTTAGGGCCGAGGAATCTGCCCGGCTTTTTAGGGCCGAGGAATCTGCCCGGCTTTTTAGGGCCGAACAATCTGCATAAAATCTGACCGGCTTTTTAGGGCCGAGGAATCTGACCGGCTTTTTAGGGCCGAGGAATCTGACCGGCTTTTTAGTGCCGAGGAGACCTCCATAAAATCTGACCGGCTTTTTAGTGCCGAGGAGACCTCCATAAAATCTGACCGGCTTTTTAGGGCCGAGGAATCCGACCGGCTTTTTAGGGCCGAGGAATCTGACCGGCTTTATAGGGCCGAGGAATCCGACCGGCTTTTTAGGGCCGAGGAGACCTCCATAAAATCCGACCGGCTTTTTAGGGCCGAGGAGACCTCCATAAAATCTGACCGGCTTTTTAGGGCCGAGGAATCCGACCGGCTTTTTAGGGCCGAGGAATCTGCCCGGCTTTTTAGGGCCGAGGAATCTGGCCGGCTTTTTAGTGCCGAGGAGACCCCCATAAAATCTGACCGGCTTTTTAGGGCCGAGGAATCCGACCGGCTTTTTAGGGCCGAGGAATCTGACCGGCTTTATAGGGCCGAGGAATCCGACCGGCTTTTTAGGGCCGAGGAGACCTCCATAAAATCCGACCGGCTTTTTAGGGCCGAGGAGACCTCCATAAAATCTGACCGGCTTTTTAGGGCCGAGGAATCCGACCGGCTTTTTAGGGCCGAGGAATCCGACCGGCTTTTTAGGGCCGAGGAATCTGACCGGCTTTTTAGGGCCGAGGAATCTGACCGGCTTTTTAGGACCGAGGAATCCGACCGGCTTTTTAGGGCCGAGGAATCTGACCGGCTTTTTAGTGCCGAGGAGACCTCCATAAAATCTGACCGGCTTTTTAGGGCCGAGGAATCTGACCGGCTTTTTAGTGCCGAGGAGACCTCCATAAAATCTGACCGGCTTTTTAGGGCCGAGGAATCTGACCGGCTTTTTAGGGCCGAGGAATCTGACCGGCTTTTTAGTGCCGAGGAGACCTCCATAAAATCTGACCGGCTTTTTAGGGCCGAGGAATCTGACCGGCTTTTTAGGGCCGTGGAATCTGACCGGCTTTTTAGGGCCGAGGAATCTGACCGGCTTTTTAGGGCCGAGGAATCTGACCGGCTTTTTAGGGCCGAGGAATCTGACCGGCTTTTTAGTGCCGAGGAGACCTCCATAAAATCTGACCGGCTTTTTAGTGCCGAGGAGACCTCCATAAAATCTGACCGGCTTTTTAGGGCCGAGGAGACCTCCATAAAATCTGACCGGCTTTTTAGGGCCGAGGAATCCGACCGGCTTTTTAGGGCCGAGGAATCTGCCCGGCTTTTTAGGGCCGAGGAATCTGGCCGGCTTTTTAGTGCCGAGGAGACCCCCATAAAATCTGACCGGCTTTTTAGGGCCGAGGAATCCGACCGGCTTTTTAGGGCCGAGGAATCTGACCGGCTTTTTAGGGCCGAGGAATCTGACCGGCTTTTTAGGGCCGAGGAATCTGACCGGCTTTTTAGGGCCGAGGAATCTGACCGGCTTTTTAGTGCCGAGGAGACCTCCATAAAATCTGACCGGCTTTTTAGTGCCGAGGAGACCTCCATAAAATCTGACCGGCTTTTTAGGGCCGAGGAGACCTCCATAAAATCTGACCGGCTTTTTAGGGCCGAGGAATCCGACCGGCTTTTTAGGGCCGAGGAATCTGCCCGGCTTTTTAGGGCCGAGGAATCTGCCCGGCTTTTTAGGGCCGAACAATCTGACCGGCTTTTTAGTGCCGAGGAGACCTCCATAAAATCTGACCGGCTTTTTAGGACCGAGGAATCCGACCGGCTTTTTAGGGCCGAGGAATCAGACCGGCTTTTTAGGGCCGAGGAATCTGACCGGCTTTTTAGGGCCGAGGAATCTGACCGGCTTTTTAGGGCCGTGGAATCTGACCGGCTTTTTAGGGCCGAGGAATCTGACCGGCTTTTTAGGGCCGAGGAATCTGACCGGCTTTTTAGGACCGAGGAATCCGACCGGCTTTTTAGGGCCGAGGAATCCGACCGGCTTTTTAGGGCCGAGGAATCTGACCGGCTTTTTAGGGCCGAGGAATCTGACCGGCTTTTTAGGGCCGAGGAATCTGACCGGCTTTTTAGGGCCGTGGAATCTGACCGGCTTTTTAGGGCCGAGGAATCTGACCGGCTTTTTAGGGCCGAGGAATCTGACCGGCTTTTTAGGGCCGAGGAATCTGACCGGCTTTTTAGTGCCGAGGAGACCTCCATAAAATCTGACCGGCTTTTTAGTGCCGAGGAGACCTCCATAAAATCTGACCGGCTTTTTAGGGCCGAGGAATCCGACCGGCTTTTTAGGGCCGAGGAATCTGCCCGGCTTTTTAGGGCCGAGGAATCTGCCCGGCTTTTTAGGGCCGAACAATCTGACCGGCTTTTTAGTGCCGAGGAGACCTCCATAAAATCTGACCGGCTTTTTAGGACCGAGGAATCCGACCGGCTTTTTAGGGCCGAGGAATCTGACCGGCTTTTTAGGGCCGAGGAATCTGACCGGCTTTTTAGGGCCGAGGAATCTGACCGGCTTTTTAGGGCCGTGGAATCTGACCGGCTTTTTAGGGCCGAGGAATCTGACCGGCTTTTTAGGGCCGAGGAATCTGACCGGCTTTTTAGGACCGAGGAATCCGACCGGCTTTTTAGGGCCGAGGAATCCGACCGGCTTTTTAGGGCCGAGGAATCTGACCGGCTTTTTAGGGCCGAGGAATCTGACCGGCTTTTTAGGGCCGAGGAATCTGACCGGCTTTTTAGGGCCGTGGAATCTGACCGGCTTTTTAGGGCCGAGGAATCTGACCGGCTTTTTAGGGCCGAGGAATCTGACCGGCTTTTTAGGGCCGAGGAATCTGACCGGCTTTTTAGTGCCGAGGAGACCTCCATAAAATCTGACCGGCTTTTTAGTGCCGAGGAGACCTCCATAAAATCTGACCGGCTTTTTAGGGCCGAGGAGACCTCCATAAAATCTGACCGGCTTTTTAGGGCCGAGGAATCCGACCGGCTTTTTAGGGCCGAGGAATCTGCCCGGCTTTTTAGGGCCGAGGAATCTGGCCGGCTTTTTAGTGCCGAGGAGACCCCCATAAAATCTGACCGGCTTTTTAGGGCCGAGGAATCCGACCGGCTTTTTAGGGCCGAGGAATCTGCCCGGCTTTTTAGGGCCGAGGAATCTGGCCGGCTTTTTAGTGCCGAGGAGACCCCCATAAAATCTGACCGGCTTTTTAGGGCCGAGGAATCCGACCGGCTTTTTAGGGCCGAGGAATCTGACCGGCTTTTTAGGGCCGAGGAATCTGCCCGGCTTTTTAGGGCCGAGGAATCTGGCCGGCTTTTTAGTGCCGAGGAGACCCCCATAAAATCTGACCGGCTTTTTAGGGCCGAGGAATCCGACCGGCTTTTTAGGGCCGAGGAATCTGACCGGCTTTATAGGGCCGAGGAATCCGACCGGCTTTTTAGGGCCGAGGAGACCTCCATAAAATCCGACCGGCTTTTTAGGGCCGAGGAGACCTCCATAAAATCTGACCGGCTTTTTAGGGCCGAGGAATCCGACCGGCTTTTTAGGGCCGAGGAATCCGACCGGCTTTTTAGGGCCGAGGAATCTGACCGGCTTTTTAGGGCCGAGGAATCTGACCGGCTTTTTAGGACCGAGGAATCCGACCGGCTTTTTAGGGCCGAGGAATCTGACCGGCTTTTTAGTGCCGAGGAGACCTCCATAAAATCTGACCGGCTTTTTAGGGCCGAGGAATCTGACCGGCTTTTTAGTGCCGAGGAGACCTCCATAAAATCTGACCGGCTTTTTAGGGCCGAGGAATCTGACCGGCTTTTTAGGGCCGAGGAATCTGACCGGCTTTTTAGTGCCGAGGAGACCTCCATAAAATCTGACCGGCTTTTTAGGGCCGAGGAATCTGACCGGCTTTTTAGGGCCGTGGAATCTGACCGGCTTTTTAGGGCCGAGGAATCTGACCGGCTTTTTAGGGCCGAGGAATCTGACCGGCTTTTTAGGGCCGAGGAATCTGACCGGCTTTTTAGTGCCGAGGAGACCTCCATAAAATCTGACCGGCTTTTTAGTGCCGAGGAGACCTCCATAAAATCTGACCGGCTTTTTAGGGCCGAGGAGACCTCCATAAAATCTGACCGGCTTTTTAGGGCCGAGGAATCCGACCGGCTTTTTAGGGCCGAGGAATCTGCCCGGCTTTTTAGGGCCGAGGAATCTGGCCGGCTTTTTAGTGCCGAGGAGACCCCCATAAAATCTGACCGGCTTTTTAGGGCCGAGGAATCCGACCGGCTTTTTAGGGCCGAGGAATCTGCCCGGCTTTTTAGGGCCGAGGAATCTGGCCGGCTTTTTAGTGCCGAGGAGACCCCCATAAAATCTGACCGGCTTTTTAGGGCCGAGGAATCCGACCGGCTTTTTAGGGCCGAGGAATCTGACCGGCTTTTTAGGGCCGAGGAATCTGCCCGGCTTTTTAGGGCCGAGGAATCTGGCCGGCTTTTTAGTGCCGAGGAGACCCCCATAAAATCTGACCGGCTTTTTAGGGCCGAGGAATCCGACCGGCTTTTTAGGGCCGAGGAATCTGACCGGCTTTATAGGGCCGAGGAATCCGACCGGCTTTTTAGGGCCGAGGAGACCTCCATAAAATCCGACCGGCTTTTTAGGGCCGAGGAGACCTCCATAAAATCTGACCGGCTTTTTAGGGCCGAGGAATCCGACCGGCTTTTTAGGGCCGAGGAATCCGACCGGCTTTTTAGGGCCGAGGAATCTGACCGGCTTTTTAGGGCCGAGGAATCTGACCGGCTTTTTAGGACCGAGGAATCCGACCGGCTTTTTAGGGCCGAGGAATCTGACCGGCTTTTTAGTGCCGAGGAGACCTCCATAAAATCTGACCGGCTTTTTAGGGCCGAGGAATCTGACCGGCTTTTTAGTGCCGAGGAGACCTCCATAAAATCTGACCGGCTTTTTAGGGCCGAGGAATCTGACCGGCTTTTTAGGGCCGAGGAATCTGACCGGCTTTTTAGTGCCGAGGAGACCTCCATAAAATCTGACCGGCTTTTTAGGGCCGAGGAATCTGACCGGCTTTTTAGGGCCGAGGAATCTGACCGGCTTTTTAGGGCCGAGGAATCTGACCGGCTTTTTAGGGCCGAGGAATCCGACCGGCTTTTTAGGGCCGAGGAATCTGACCGGCTTTTTAGGGCCGAGGAATCCGACCGGCTTTTTAGGGCCGAGGAATCTGACCGGCTTTTTAGGGCCGAGGAATCTGACCGGCTTTTTAGGGCCGAGGAATCTGACCGGCTTTTTAGGGCCGTGGAATCTGACCGGCTTTTTAGGGCCGAGGAATCTGACCGGCTTTTTAGGGCCGAGGAATCTGACCGGCTTTTTAGGGCCGAGGAGACCTCCATAAAATCTGACCGGCTTTTTAGGGCCGAGGAATCCGACCGGCTTTTTAGGGCCGAGGAATCTGACCGGCTTTTTAGGGCCGAGGAGACCTCCATAAAATCTGACCGGCTTTTTAGGGCCGAGGAATCCGACCGGCTTTTTAGGGCCGAGGAATCTGACCGGCTTTTTAGGGCCGAGGAATCTGACCGGCTTTTTAGGGCCGAGGAATCTGACCGGCTTTTTAGGGCCGTGGAATCTGACCGGCTTTTTAGGGCCGAGGAATCTGACCGGCTTTTTAGGGCCGAGGAATCTGACCGGCTTTTTAGGGCCGAGGAATCTGACCGGCTTTTTAGGGCCGAGGAATCTGACCGGCTTTTTAGTGCCGAGGAGACCTCCATAAAATCTGACCGGCTTTTTAGTGCCGAGGAGACCTCCATAAAATCTGACCGGCTTTTTAGGGCCGAGGAGACCTCCATAAAATCTGACCGGCTTTTTAGGGCCGAGGAATCCGACCGGCTTTTTAGGGCCGAGGAATCTGCCCGGCTTTTTAGGGCCGAGGAATCTGCCCGGCTTTTTAGGGCCGAACAATCTGACCGGCTTTTTAGTGCCGAGGAGACCTCCATAAAATCTGACCGGCTTTTTAGGACCGAGGAATCCGACCGGCTTTTTAGGGCCGAGGAATCTGACCGGCTTTTTAGGGCCGAGGAATCTGACCGGCTTTTTAGGGCCGAGGAATCTGACCGGCTTTTTAGGGCCGTGGAATCTGACCGGCTTTTTAGGGCCGAGGAATCTGACCGGCTTTTTAGGGCCGAGGAATCTGACCGGCTTTTTAGGACCGAGGAATCCGACCGGCTTTTTAGGGCCGAGGAATCCGACCGGCTTTTTAGGGCCGAGGAATCTGACCGGCTTTTTAGGGCCGAGGAATCCGACCGGCTTTTTAGGGCCGAGGAATCTGACCGGCTTTTTAGGGCCGAGGAGTTTGACCGGCTTTTTAGGGCCGAGGAGACCTCCATAAAATCTGACCGGCTTTTTAGTGCCGAGGATTCCGACCGGCATTTTAGGGTCGAGGAATCTGACCGGCTTTTTAGGACCGAGGAATCCGACCGGCTTTTTAGGGCCGAGGAATCTGACCGGCTTTTTAGGGCCGAGGAATCTGACCGGCTTTTTAGGGCCGAGGAATCTGACCGGCTTTTTAGGGCCGTGGAATCTGACCGGCTTTTTAGGGCCGAGGAATCTGACCGGCTTTTTAGGGCCGAGGAATCTGACCGGCTTTTTAGGACCGAGGAATCCGACCGGCTTTTTAGGGCCGAGGAATCCGACCGGCTTTTTAGGGCCGAGGAATCTGACCGGCTTTTTAGGGCCGAGGAATCCGACCGGCTTTTTAGGGCCGAGGAGTTTGACCGGCTTTTTAGGGCCGAGGAGACCTCCATAAAATCTGACCGGCTTTTTAGTGCCGAGGATTCCGACCGGCATTTTAGGGTCGAGGAATCTGACCGGCTTTGCCCGCTTCTTGGCGCTCTTCGTCTCCTTCTTGGAGTTGGAGCCAGCCGTCTCCGGGGTCTTGGGCTTATTGTCGTCTTTCCTGCTGTCGGTAGTGCCCCTGCCAGTGGTTGGCTTTCTCTTGTCCCTCTTGCAGGCCGTCTCCTTCGGGTCGGGAGTCATTCCTGGAGGTAGGCGAGCTGGGGCTCATTCCTGGTCCCGGCTGCCCTGATCCTTGCTTCCCTACTGTGTGCTGAATTGTGCTGAATCGGACTGAATCTGGCTGAAGCTTATTGACGGGGTGCTACACAGAAGGCCGAGTTGTGATCTGGATCCTGACATGGAAGTTGGGAGAGGTGCTGTCGTTTTTTCGGGAATGTATCCTGAGGGGGAAAAGGTTGGGCTGGGTGTGGAGGGAAGAACGTGACTTGCTGACGGGGGGCGTATCCTCTGGAAGGAATGAGTGGTTGCGGGGCCGGGGCATTGACTATGACTGGAATCGTCTGGGGGGCCGGGGCTGGGGATTTCTGCTGTGTCTTCTGTATCGGGGGCTTTGGAGAGGTCGAAATGGTGGGGAACTGGAAATTGGGGTTTGCTTTGGCCTGATTGGGGTGTTGGGGTGGGGCCTGGGAAATCGTCTTGTCCTTGACGAGATATTCGATATTTTCTGATATCCGCAGGAGCGACTTCCTCAGGGCGAGTTGATGAGCTGCCGACCTCTTGCTTGCCTTGGCGATGGATGACAAACGTTGGAGTGCTTGCCACGAGTGTGGGCGCGCTGGGGGGCTTCTAGTCTTTTTGTTTCCTATCTTGGACTTTACTTTCTAAATTGACTGTAATATTATGCTGTCTGAATCAGGGAACCTTGGGAATTTCCCAGCGCCTTCCTGAAGGCGGGGGGACTTGGCCTGGCCTATCGGTTTCCATGGTATCATCGGATTGAGGGGAACGGACTCATCGGCAGCTGGAGCTGGCTCTATGGCCGGAATAGCGATTGGTTCGTTGTCGTCGGAAGACATACGTACTTCTAAACTAAAGCCTGTATTCACGACTGAAGGGAAGATAGAAAGGGTGAGAGGGGGTTAGTTCGAATAGGATTTGATTTAAGGAGAAGGGGGAGCTAAAGAAGGAAAAAAGAGGAAGCGGTTGACGAGACGGCTGTGGGATTAACTGCTGAATGAGACTGTTTATCTGTATCGGGGTCGACGCGATAGATAAGGACTGTAGGTATCGCTTCTGTACTATTAGATAGCGGAGCGCTTTGTGACGCGACCTCTGCGCGTATTCACCGCGATGTTTACTGTATTCCGTCTGTGCTATTAGATAAGGGTACTGTAACGTTACTATTTTCTGAATTGCGAATAATATCTGACTGAATACTAGTGTGGGCTTACGGGTGAAAGGGAAGGGGGGAGGGCGGTAAAAGGTCCTGAATCCTGTTAAATACGTCGAAGGGCTTTGATGACCGCTCATTTTTCGAATGGCCTATAGGACTATGAAGGCTATTTTGAGTGGTGGGGCGGCTATGGAAGCCTTCTGAGATGTTTTTCCTACCTTCGAGTCTGCTAAACAACTACTGATGGCCAGTATTGTGAGAAAGAGGGCAATGGTTGCTCCTACAAATATGACGAGGGCTGTGATTGCATATCGCTTGATTTCTTGCCAAATGTGGTTGAAATCAGGAAGAATACCTGTGATTCCGGAGCTGATCGAGTTCCATGAGCTGGCTACAGCATCTAGGATCGAATCTGTGCCGTTTCCGGGTCTGGTTTGATATGACTGTGCCTCTGCATTGAATAACTGTTTAAAAGGGTCTAGGCCGTGGACATACTGAAGGGTTCCTGTCAACTGGAAACTGTCTGAAATATTCCCACAGTTGAGCGCACAGTCCTCTACGAAGTCCGCGGTTTCTGCGGCCATTCTGATGTGATTTATTTCACCGTCAGGTGTGCAGAGTATAGCGAAATTCTGGCTCCGGCGTTGGACTGACGCTATGGAAGTTTTTCTGGTGCTTCGACACGTAATATTGACAAAGGCTCCAGATGCACATTTATAACAGTCTGTGACCGAGTTATTATAGACTACACAAGTGTCTGTATTTATTTTGGATTTTGGCTCGGCTAATGACGTGTTCAAAGTGATCGTCAAATCTGCTGAGGCCGTTTCGGAGAAGGCTGTGATACTTGTATCGATTTGCTCAATTCTGAAGCCGGGACGGATGACCGGTAAGCCATTGCTAACTGAATATTTGATCTCGTTGTTCTCGCAATAGCATGATATGTTGTTGCGGGTTGGTCTACAGTTGCATGTACCTTTTGCGGAACATTCGGTTAATTCACCCGACGCTGACTTATTCTTACAATAAAACTGAAACGTGTCCTGATCCTCAATAATTGCTGTAAGGTCCTCATTAATAGCGAACCGGTTGTTAAGGAGGGGGAGAGGATAATATATGACTTGGTTGACGATTAATCTGGTGCCATTGAGTGACCATTCTGTATTGGGGGTGAGTCGGAGATTTCTGACATGGGTCCCGTCCTTCGAGATATATTCATAATCTACCAGGACTTCGGGATTCCAGCTCGCACACTTGATTATGGCAAATGGCCTGGTGTCAGAAGGAGGGAAGCTGACCTTGTAGAAACGGCAGCCAGGGGAATCAAAAGCGCAGCCGCACCATAGTCCTCCACAACTGTCGGCGCAATAGGTTGTTCCTGTGAGGTTTTCGGCGGCTGCTAATTCTTCTATTTCTGAATCGGGCGAATCCTTGAGCAAGTTTGTGGACTTTTGCAAGAGCCTGCATAGGAACATTGTTTGGATTCATATACCCGGGGCTTTCTGTTCTGGGTAAAGAAGAGAGATTCCTTTTGACAGGTGAGCAGGACTCCTTTAACTGTCAGTTTAATTTGATTTACAATTTGGGTTTCTGTATCCCTGAGTTGTATGCAGGTCTGCGATTTCAACATATTTAAATTGACGCTGAGTGCTTCAAATTCTGTACAGTTTTGCTGGTCGTAGCATTTGTTAACTTTTCCTGTCATCTGGATCGTATCCTGGCAGCAATCTACAGCGCCAGTTAGAATACTGGTAACAACTGCAATTTTTATTAGGTTGGATGATGCCCAACTGGACCGGGCTTTGGTCTTAAGTTTGATACCTTCTTTGCTGATTTTTATGTACGGTTGCTCTTCCGAACACCAGAAGATTTTAATCAAACGAACTAAATACTGATACTGTAACTGAACTAGGCTGAATACGAATTTGGAAGCTTTAACTACTAATTTCCGTGTAATATGCAATGATAAACCGAGGGCGTATGTCAGGAGGCCCATGGAGAGCAAGGCTGACTGGATCGCACATTCTGGGTTGAGTATTGTGGCCCAGCAGAAGGTGCATTCGATCTGGTCACAAAAGGGGCTCGAGGGGCATGTTATGCTGACTGACTTCTCCGTATCGTTGAACAGTGATTTGACGGTGGCTTTGTATTCGGATAGGGTCACTTCTCCGTTGAATATGATTGACTGATTTTCCTGTGGGGTTTTCAAAACCCGACAGTCCGCTTTTCCGCAGACTTCGGTGTCTGCGAGAGGTTCTAGTCCAGTAATTTGGACTCCTCCTTTGGAGCAAGCCACATTGAAAGCCTGACTGGGAGCTATGACCAATGAAAGGATAGCTAAAAACACTCCTAGTTTGGAGAGGCTATTCCAATTTAGGGGCTTTCTGTGTACTCTTTCTTCGACTGAAGTTGTCATGACATAGCGAACGTTCTCTTTAGTCTTTCTGTGGGGTTGTTTTCTGGCTGGAGAGGCTTTTTGATCTTTGACAGGTAATGGGGGCCCATTCTCTTTGTTTTGGTCTGGTGGATCGTTCTGATCTCCCGAAGGAGGTTCTGAGGAACGATCATTTTGTCTGAATTCAAGGGGAACGTCTGAGCTGTTTAGCTCGAGAGTGACTAAAAGGTTAACTGATCTAACGAATTCCTTGCCCTGTGCCGTAGAAACGGCAACTGACCTGATCTCTCCGTCTTCACTTTCGATCAGGCGGATGATCTTGGCAAGACGCCATTCGTCTCTTGGCTTTAATTCGTCGACCATGAGAACGATATCATTTAGTTGGGGGACCGCTTTGAGCGGAGCGTCTCTTCGGCTACTGTTTGTGCTGTTGGCGAAACTCTTTTAGGTAATGCTCTTGCCATATGTTCCACACTTCTTCCGTGTATTGTAACGTCGCATCGAAGCGGGCAACGGCTTGATCTTTCGAATTAATATTGGGGATGTATTCTGGATCATCTGCGGGGCTCTGGTCTAACGTGGTTTTCAAATTACTGAGTTCAATTTTAGGGGTTAGGAAATCAATTGAGCGAATGATAACTGTGTCCTCTGGACCAGAGAAAACGTATGTGAGGGGTCTGAAGTTGACCATCATTGCGACCTCTGCTAACACTGTTCTGAATTCTTCAATGGGTAGCCTTTTAAGCTTTTTCATCTTCCTTAGGGTTTCTTTAACATTTCTAATTAACCTTTCATAAAATCCTCCTTTCCATGGGGATAGGGGAGTGATGAATTCCCATTTGGTTTTATACGGCGCTATTATTTGAGGAAACCGACTGAATTCTTCAATGTGGGGGTAACTGAACTTGTCTATTATTTCCTGACCTGCATGGAAAGTGGATGCATTGTCACTGTAGACTAATTTGGGCTGACCTCTAATGCTCGTAAATCTTTTGAAGGCGAGTAAGAACTGATGTGCTGAGAGGTCTAGCACTAACTTCAGATGGATTGCTCTAGTACTGGTGCAAGTGAAAATTGTTGGTGCGGGTGCGCGTACGCGTATTACTGTAGACGCCAGCAGAAGTAGCAGCAAAGTTGTATAGTAACCGTCGCTGGAGATTGCTCCAAATAGAAATACGAATCTCTCTTGTTCTATTCGTCTTCTGTCTTGCTTTCGTGTGCCGTCTCTCTACAAAAGTACATCAGAAACTGCGCTATCGGACCTCCTGTTGGACCAAAAGACATATTTTGATGGATCGAAGTAAAATTCGTCGCCAAAAGAAGCAAATTGAGTGCAGATTCGTGTGGGGCGTACCGTGTGGGGCTTCCAATTCGTTCGTTCTTGGTTCCAAACGATTCCTCTCGTTGAGCTGAATCCATTAAAATCAAAACCGGCCATATTGAAAATAACCTGCTGCCACAAGAGCGCGAAAATTATGACCACTTTTCGGCACCAAACCGAGGGTTTCTCTATGAAATCCTTCAGCGTAAAGTATGCATGGATCCCCTCTGAGCTGATCCACCAGCGTAAAATATGCATGGACTCGCGTAAAATATGCATGGATCAGCTCAGAGGGGGTCCATGCATGCGACGGCTGGTGGATCTTTATGGTCATAAATGTAATCGACTACAGTTCACATATATTAGCATAATCTTCATTATACACCAATTTCAGATGAAGAACTATAATGGTCAGAAAACTGTTCGTACCTGTAATCTTTTGTCAACATCAAATTAATCGTAGTTCAGAAATAAAGGTCACTTTCGCTTCTCTTCTCGTCTGGGAGGTTGGTTTTTTTTTCTATTATTACCAAAAAAAATAATAACGCAACTTTGGTTTGGCGCGTTGCGCCGCTCCAAACAAATCCGTCTGTGACGCGCGGCAAACCGAGATGCGCACCATTGCGCTATTAGAATTAGAGCAGCGCTTGAGATCTGGTAGTCGCTAATTATTTTTGGTTCCGTTTCTCCCGCGCAAACTGAACCAATTGTCGTGCGCGTATTTGAAATCTACTAACTCGGTAGGCTCGCCATGGGAAGCGGGTCAAACGGCAATAGCCAGACTCTAGTGATCTAAACTAAAAAAAATGAAGCATACTGATAGCAAATTGCGCTATATGGCCCGCGCTTCTTTCAAACTTGGTAGAAATTGAGCCTCAAATTTTCGAAAATGGCCTGTTTTTTTAACTTAAAAACTTGCGCGATGAGAATAGGTCCATTCGATGCCGTCTTCTAGTTGAAATTTTTGGGGAACTCTGTAGTGTCCCAATGAGGTATCCGCCGTGTTTGATTGAATTCTGGTTTCTTTTCCATAGCCAGCCGGACTTGGCCAAAAAATAGTCAAAAATGGTTTCGCTTTTCATTTTGTCAAAATATTTGAATTCGGTCAACCCGGGAACAGGGGAGACTTTAGCATGGGGCCTTGGCCAACACGAAGCAAGGACTGAGCCGTCTGGGCGGGCTTTATAAAGCTGGGTGCTTTTCAAGTCATTCTAATTATAATGCTAAAGTTCAGATTGATCGGAAAATATTGATTTATATTTTCAGAATGCAGGTTCGGCCTACACAGCCGTTTGCTCTACGAACGCAACCTCTACGTCCGCCAGCCGGTCATCAGAATGAACCTCTGCGTGGACAAGGACCTCTTCCCGGGCACCGTGCTCTACACGGACAAGGACCTCTTCCCGACATCCCGCGTGGTCGTATCCAGCATCGCGATATTCCGGCTACTGTCCCTGTGGTCCTCAACGTAGATGAGGAACAGACGGCCCGCGAGAGCACCACTACGGACGACGTGACCACCAGCGAGGCCAGCTTCCCGGAGGGGTCCACTCCAAGTCTGGTCAACTAGACATATCCGGTATGTCTATTATTATCATAAAGGAGCAATTTTCTCAACTAATATGCAACTAACTTTTAATTTCTAGTAAAAAGCAAATCTTTTGAGAAAGTTGAATAATTAACTTTTTAGAAAAAGAAAATTGCTTTTGTAAAGGGAGCCTCGCCCAGTAAAAAACTCACACCGCTTTCAGGCAATGTTTCATGGATCCTAGATAAAGTACGGTAGCGCGAGTTATGTAGAAAGCATGAAACATTTCTTGACTGTCGCCACTTTTTTTACTGGATGAGGCTCCCTTTGAGTTACTTTCGAAGCGGGCATATCACTTTGGCTAGTTACGAAATATCAATTTAAAAATTACAAAAGAAGTCGAGTTTTTTAGGAAAATGTATAAAATGGTAGCGCTTTACTTTGCGAATTATTCCACTTTCACCGCCAAGTGACGGGTCGCTGCATGAATTTCGTTTCTAATTTAAGACTAACAATTCTGATACTTTTATTGTGACCGTTTTGCTCCAACGGATTACGGTAACAGAGCAAGTGAACTACTTCATTCGTAACTTCCAAAAGCGATCAAAAGTTAAGAATTTGTTCAGTTAATTAGTTCCTATCACCGCCAGTTAATGAGTCCTTTCGAATGGCCGGACGAGTTTTATAATCTATAATGACTATTTTAGGATCCGGAGATATATGATCTTATGGAAAATTTATCCTCCCGGCTTTTTCGGATGGAGGAACAACTGGACGAGGAGAGACAGGCAGCAAACGTTGAGAAAAAAAAGCTCTCCGACGAAGTAGAGATTGCAATGAGACGACTGGAACAACATCAGGTATGTCGAGCATTAAAACAACAAACAGGCTCCTTTTCTAACAGAAAGGAACAGCCTTTCGACTTCCCGAAAAACCGGGAAACTTCGGGACGGGATTCCCGGCCCGGTCCCGTCCCGGGGGTAAGATTTACTTGAATCCCGATCCCGGCCCTTCGGGATCTACCTTTCGTCCCGTCCCGATCTCGTCCCGGTTTCAAAAAACCCAGACCCGCCCACCCCTGATGTCGAACATTAATACAGCAAACAGAATTTCCATTTCTAACGGACATCAGCAAACTATTCGCTTCTAGGAAAAAACTAATCTTTTGATAAAGTATAAAGAACAATCTATTTTGACATTTTTAGAAGCGGCTGGACGATGCCAAAACTATTGTGGAAAAGAGGAAGAAGGTGATTGAAAAGTAAAAGAAGAAAATGGCACGTCTGGCCCAGACACTGGAAGAGGCCGAACAGAAAGGCGCCAAAAGTGATGAGCTGATTTCTTCCCTGACGGCCCAACTTGCTCTTGTGGAGAACAGCCTAGCTGCAGCGCAGTTGCGAAAGGAAGAAGAAAAAGACGTACGTTATTACAAATAATAGATAGAGAAAACCTTTTGCTAATTCGTTTGGAAAAGTTTTTGCTGGTTCTAAATTTTCAAAGAAGCTACCGGCAGCCCCCAATTTCCAATCTTTTGCTGATAACGTGTTGCCAATAGAAAAGTTAGAGAAGAAGTCGAATTTTTGAGAAAAATGGTACAAAATATCATTTTGTTCGGGATATTATGCCTCTTTCGCCGAAGAAAATGCGTAAAAAGTTAAAAATTTGCTGAGTGAAATAGTTCCTATCGTCGCCAGTTAACGGTTGGCCGGACGAGTATAATTTTTGGTTGCATTTTTATGATTAGCCCAGACTCTTTATTGTGATAGCCTTGCTTCAATAGAAACTCGTAATATATATATAGTCCATTTCCAACGGATATTCCACGGAAAAACCTCTCCACTACGGGATCAGGAAGCTTTCTAACATGGTCCTGTAGCAGAGACGCGCCGCCAAATTTGAATCCGTGGAATATCCGTTGGAAATGGACTATATATACAAATGAACTTAATTTCTACCTGGAAAAGTGATCTTTTGAGGAAGTCATACAATTTATAATGATGCTTTTAGAATAGCGAGTCTGACCAAGACGGAATTGCCGACTCTGACCTGCTGTCTGGGCGAGTTGAAGACGATCCAGATATTGTTGTCACATTGGGACAGAAATTGGATATTGCGAAGCGAGTGATCACAGAGCTGAAACGAAGATTAGGTCAACGCGGAGGAACTGTTAGTGCAGTCGATCACACCATACAGTACGTTATTAGAAAAGGAAAAGCTTTATTTATTACCGTTGTAAACGCGTAATGTTTTGCTGATTTCGAGCTATGAGATCAAGAATTCAAAAATCAGGCAGATCGTTGGAAGAAATGCAGCAAAAGTTCTCTTTTCAAAAGTCAGAAGATCAAAAGTTACTCAATATAGATTACCGTAATCTGGTAAGCGCACGCCGACGGCCAACTCATAGAAAAATTCTGTTTCTTCCATTTTTGCTGTAAATATGAATGCTGTTGTAAACATGAAGTACTCTTCCGTTCGTTACTATCAAAGTTAGTAGAGTAATAAGTGGCATCAAAAAATTCGCCTAAATGCCCAATTAAGAAAAATACCGCAGTTTGAAGCACCCATTAAAGTTTTTTTATTCTATCGCTCCATGCGTTTGGCAGCGCTTTCAACACAAAAAATTCTCTATTCAAAGTCCTCGTTTAAAAATGACCATCTCTATAAAAGCAGAGATAGACCGCAATGGCGAGCAAAGGCAAATTTCCCCGCCCATTTGACTTCTATTCTAAATGATTTTTTAGCTCCTCGAGAAAATTTGGTTGGTTGCTGCCATGTGGCAAAAGTATGAACTGGAGCGATCAGTCGACTATCTTTTCCGCCCCGCCGAAGTCTCCGGAAACCGCGGAGATCAACGGATGATCGTAATTTTCCAGAAGAATCGATCTGGCATTCTTGGCGTACGAGACGATAAATTGGACGGAAGCAAAACTGTTACGTTAAATAAAAACTGTAATTTGGCTGAATATTTGCTCAGGAAATTGTGCTCTAAAACTAGAGGTAAATTTACGCAGAAAGAAGATATAATCGTATTTCAGGAAAATTGTCCTCAAATCCGTTTACCTGGAAAACGGAGGATGAAGTTAAATTGCCACTCCTCATAATTTCTGTTAATGACGTAGTCACGGTTCTGGCAAAGGAAAAAGAAGGAGCATCAAAAGTATTTACTGTTACATGCACTCAAATACACGAAGGAATTTCCAATGCGAAGCTGCACTTCAACGAAGGTGTCGTCAAGCCAACGGATGCTAATTCTAGACGAATTCTGGATTCTTGTGTAAAAAACCAGAATGCCTATACTTCAACGTTGGAGTATAACGAGCCAGCAGTATTTGAAGTACATGTATCTCCACACGAAAATCTTGATGTCACCATCATTTGTGAGCATAATGGTAGAGCTGTCAAGGGAAGAAAAATGCTGGTATCGTGTGGGATTACCATCCGTCTACTGGGTCTCCATCAAATTTGTAATCGAAGTCGTCTTAAGGGTTTTCTTAAATAAAGTTTCCCGTGTAATTATTTTTACCATTGATTTGTTTATATATTTTTTTATAGTTCATTTACTACACTGTAACTCAATAGTATGTTCAGCTCAATAGAATTTTTCAATTTCGCATTTCATTTCCCGGAAAGGATGGATTTTTGACTTCAGCTGCTGTCATTCCGATTGGTTCCTTCTGTTTGTACACAAGCAGATTAAAGGGACCGTATCACACGCCCCATTGCGAATGGATACAGTAATCCTCACTGCAATCGTAATTTCCATTTTTTACAGCTTTCCTTATGCTTTTTTCGGTTTATTTTTATTGCAATACATAGAGTAGAGAAAAATGAACATTTTGATATATGAACGAAATCATAACTCAGCAGAAAAAAGAACTAATTATGCGAGTTTCTGTTATAGCAAGTCTTTTTTTGCGTTTTCTTTTGTGATTTTTATTGCAATAAATTAGGCAAATTATAGGGAACAATTTGGTATATGAACCAAAACATAATTCAGCAAAAAAAACAAAATTATGGATTTAGAAGGCATTATTTTCGATTTTGCTTTTTTCTTTCATATTTTACTACATTTACATGTTTTCTAAACTGTTTTATAGTAATTTGGGGTCGGCGAAAATGGATAGAAGCTCAAAAAATTGTAAAAATGCATAGATTCACTTCTGGAATGCAAATATGGGTAAGCGCGCCCCCATTTTGCTCACACTTTGCTCACACGATTGGAGCGTGTGAGACGGTCCCTTTAAACGACAAGAGCGCCAAGACGAAGAAGGAGGCCAAGCCGTCGGCCGAGACGGCCAAGAAGGAGGCTGACAAGTCTGCGGAATGTGCCGTTCCTTTCTTCCAATTCAAGTCCCACTTTCAGGTGGAAACCAAGTAAGAAAGTCGTCAAATGGGTTCACCGCGCACCGGATATGGGTGTCGTCGCCCTTCAGGAGGAGTACCGCGGCCTTTCCAAATACCCTGCCCGATATGACGACGGACGCCTTCCCGACGAACCACGAGGCCGGTAAGAACCGATACGAGGATGTGCCGTGCTCAAGTGGCCCGGCTGCCCCATCGACTACGTCCATGCCAACTACGTGCTTCTCACGGCCCGAAGCGCTTCATCTGTACTCAAGGCCCCCTCTACTGCACCATCATGGAATTCTGAACTAGGGTCGTCGAGGAAGAGTCGAGCATCATCGTCATGCTGTGCAGTGATATCAAAGAAAGAGAAGATTCGATTCAAATAAAGAAAAATAAATAAAGAAGAGATGAACAGGGTTAGTACAGCCACGCACAACATCAAAATCAAATAATAGAATATTTTATTTTCAGCATTCAATCAAAATCACAAAGAAAACAAACAGGATAAATTATGTAGGTATTGTAATTTCTTCCACTGCTACCTTCAGAATATCCTCAGGCTTTTTCCGACAGTTGCGAACATCCTTGGAGATTCTTGTCCAAAGTTCACCGTGTCGCGGTTCTGCTTGGATACCTTTGTTCAGAACTTTTTCTTGATCTTCCTAAAAATGTAGCATAAAATACTGCAAGTAAAAATAAAGCGAACCTGTTCCATGTACTCATTCGAATTTGTAAAATTGAGCCCAAGCATCTCCTAGATCGTTGTCTACATTGACAGCACGGTTGAGCCATTCTCGTGCTTTTTAAACCTAAAACATTGAGGTAAAAGGAATATTTAAATTTAAAAAAAAACCTTTCTTTCTGCCCAAAAGAGTCTAGATGCAGCCACAAGAACATATGGATCGTGTTCACATTTCTTCAACGTATCGACTAACTTGACTCGTCTTCCATGCCGCCCTTCCATCCAAATAGCTTCAGCCCACAAAGGTCCAGAATTATCACATTCTTGTAGAGCACGAGCCAATTTTTCTGCTGCTAATTCGGGTAGATTTAATCGCTTTTCTAATCGAATCTAAAACAACGAATTATAAAGGAAAATTAGAAAAAGCTTACAGCTGCCATCCATAAATCGTCATTCTTCGGATTACGAAGACATGCTTTCTCCAAATCTGAGCGAGCTTTAGTAACATTTCCGTGCTTTTCTTCCAACCGGCTCAACAGAATCCAGAAAGGAATAGCTTGCTGGCAACGACGTACATCGGAAGTGTATACTTTGTCTTGCTTCTTCTAGATTTTCTTGTTGCTCGCATATCTGTCCCATCACCAACTAAAAATAAAAAATAAAATACCTTGCAGATGGAGCTGCTTTTCTTGCTTTTTCCAATAGTCGTCGTGCTTTAGCATATTGATTATTTTCTGATTCTAATTTAACAGCGGCCATCCAGACTCCTTCCGAATTGGGATTGTGTTCAAAAGCTTGTGCTAAGATTTTTCGAGCATGGTCGACATCTCCTCCCATCTATCTTGATTTAGCAAACATCAGCCATAACACTTCAGCTTGCGGTGCAGCTTGTGTGGCTCTGTCAAGGAGAAGCTCGTATTCTTGCCTATAACAAAGAATCAGTAATTGAGTTTCGTTAAAATTACTTACGCTGTTCCATGAACTTTTTCGAAATAAGCAGCAGCCAACCAAATGCTCTTGTGCTTTGCGAGGTGTTGAAGAGCATGAGCATAGACGGCTCCAGAACATGCAAGCTTCTTCTTTTGTAAAGTGATCAGCATCTTCCAACCATGTTTCTTTACGATCTTCATCTTCAATTCTAAATCCAATTACATGACGTCTAAAATTTAAAAATTACAAATACATAGAGAAAATACTACTTACATAATAGCCTGACTAGTGAGAGGACAGCCCGATTTCTTACAGTCCAACGCATCCTTGAACCATTGATAGCGATTCATTTCTACTCTATTTGCACGAAGAGAAGTAATAGATTTGCTGATTTTAGCAACTATTTCACGTTGTCCTCTTGTTTCTTCTAATTTAGCAGCGCTAAGCCAAATGTGACGATCTGTTGGAATGTATTCACGGGCCTTGTTGAGAACCTAAAAAATACAATTAGCTTGAGTAAGTAAATTAAGCAACATTTAATTTAATTTAATAATAAGAATACATACCTCTCTGACATTTTCATAGGATTCCAGTCTTGCTAAAGCCAGCCACAATTCAGTAGAAGTACTGCAACATTCGACAGCTCTGGTCAACAGTACTCGAGCATCTTCTGGATCTTCCAACTCCACGGCAGCTTTCCAAAGACGTACAGAAGATGAAATTTGTTCCAGAGCCTTGCGGAAAACTTTCTTCTTTGCCTTGAGATCGATTTCAATGTCTGCTGCTTTCAGCCATATACGGACACAGGAAGGTTCTGTGTAGCGGTGCAGACAATATTTTTGGACTGATCTGATGGATAATCTGAAAAATAAAAATAAAATGTATGCATAAAAAATTATAATACCTGACTGCTTCCAACCATAAATCTTCGCTCTTCTTATTATTATCACAGCTTTCCATAATAAGATTTCTTGCAACTTGCAGCTTTCCGACAACTTCTTCTAATCGAGGACTAGCAATCCATGCCGGAGAATGTTTTGGATTCGTTTCTCTTACGGACTTGAGCAGCGTTCTTGCTTTCTTCACATCGTTAATATCTCCTCCATAATGTGTTATCATCGAATTAAGATCTGTCAAATATCCTTTCGGATCGACAACCGTCTGGCCTGTTACAGAGAATACCTGAAAAAAAGAATGACCACAAGAAAACCTTCAAACTGAAAATTGAAAAATTACGAAAATGTAATACAACAAAAAAGCAACGTGATAATGACAGAGATGAGCTAACTGATGAGTTCAATGATAACAACTATGATGAGGCGAGTTGTTGTAATATATTTTCGTAATTTTTCATTTTTCAGTTTATTTTTGTGGGGTGAATGGGGTATATGGGGTGAAAACATAATGAAAGTGAATAAAAAGATAAACAACACGGATGTGGACTGATGGAGGGCGGAGAAGATTCATTGGCAATAATGTTTGAACAGGCGCAAGAAGCGGTTTCCTCTAATTTTCAGGCAGCCCGACATAATTTTAGTGCAGCGAAATTTTCTTTTCCATTTCTTTCTTCTGTTTTGTTTTGTTGTGAGAAGCTCGCTTCTCTCTCTCTTTTCTTTCCTCTGTTCCTATGCCTTTTCTAAAAAAACGTGATTTCAGGTAACAACTCATCAACGTGTCTGGCCCAGGTCGTGGAAAGGGTGGAAATGGACTTGGCAAAGGAGGCGCTAAGCGCCATCGCAAAGTTCTGCGCGACAACATTCAAGGTGAGTTGTTTTGTTTTATCTCGTTATGAATTTTTTTCTTTCTTTCAGGCATTACCAAGCCTGCCATTGGACGCTTGGCAAGACGCGGTGGAATGAAGCGCATCTCCGGACTCATTTATGAAGAAACCCGTGGAGTTCTCAAGATCTTCCTCGAGAATGTTAGTTTTATTTTTTTTTGTTAATCACACTCAATTTCCAGGTCATCCGAGATGCTTACTGTGAACACGCCAAGCTAAAGGACTGTCACTGCAATCGATGTAAACGGCAAGGAAGAACCCTCTACGGCTTCGGTGGTTAAATCTACTACATTAACCTGTAATATCGCTGCCCAACAGTCCTCATTAGGGCTTTTACTCCTATCTTTGTATTTTTTTTCACTAATTGTTCAGACTGCAAATAGAAAATATGCGACTACTTCATGGTGTATTTGTGAGAATCTGGCATAACTGGAAGGAGGCCGTGATGTCTACAGGGGTACAGGGGTTATATTCTTGGCCACAGTAAAACGTTTTCGGAGTTAGTAGTCTTCCTCCCTTGCCTACCTAGGTCTGTTTCACATCTGTAATGTTTTTTCCTCCTTTTTTTGTTGGTTTAATTTATTCGAAAAGTTCCAGGAACGTTTCATCCGATGTCTTCAGCCAGGCCGCAGATAATTTCGCACCAAATGTGAATCCCTTGGTTTTATCCGATCTAAGGGCTTCTTTAGATCCAATATCTTCTTCTTGAAACAGCCCATAACATGGAAGGCAGAAACAGCCGCAGGAGAGGAGAAAGCAAAGCCGACCTTGGATCGACATGTGTCGACGATCCCGTCAGTTGATATTTTTGCTTTTTTTTTTGTTTTAAAGATCCTTTCGTTATTTATGTTGAGAATAAATATTTTGCTTATTATTTGATTTGTGTATATTATTTTGCTAATCCAATGCGATTTCTTTTCATTTTCAATGTGCACTTTAATTAATAGCTAATTATAGAATGATGACTGGAAAGTGTTACGGAAGAAGAGAGCCGGCCAGGATATTGGAGGTAACGGGTAGATGGCGGTGCTGGAACATCAAATGTGGTCAGATCGTCGAAGAGCGTTCTGGAGCACGCTGCAAGAGGCATGGCTGTGGAGCCATTAATTTGGTTCCTCAGCCACCTCTAGGTAACTTTTTGCTATTTTAAATAAAACTATATCTTTAGCGCGTGCAAGCTCTTCGTCGATCGGGCCACCGCATGCACCGCCACCTTCCCCGGCCCCTCCAATAGCTGCCATGCCAGTGCTGACGGCTAGCCCTCCTGCCGGGGATCAGCTCCGGCCTCTTCCCTCTCCGATCCGACGGGTACGTTGTCTTCTTTTCCTTTTGGTTAACTTTCTTTTAGAATGAAATAGATCTCGGAGAGGTGGAGGGGCTGGCTGACCCCACAGGACGGGTTAGTCGCCATCGTCTGGCATGGCACCTGGTAAGCTTCTTCTTCGTTTGGTCATTCACTGATTTATTTTAGGCCTTCCGCTCTTCGACCGTAACACCGAAGGCCTTGTAGATATTTGTATCTTTTTTATACATTTCACGTTTTATGTTTTATCTGTAAATATCTGTAAATAACACGTTTTAAAAAACCTATTGTAAAAAAAAGCAAAGAAAAACATCAAAAGTGTTTTCCCTTTACATTGTTTCCCGAGTCAAGCAAAGCTGCTCCATCTGACGTCCACAATCCTTCTTCTATGCAATTCTTCTTCTTTGCTGTACTTCTAATTTCTCTTGTTTCTATCACCCTAAAATATTCTACTGATAGCAAGATGAGCTAATGATGCAGGAATATGAGGGTGGTAAACCAAGGAAAGTGTATATAGTTTGGCCGAGGCTCAGCCGAAGCCAAACGGGGAAAGAACAAACAAGCAATAGGCTACTAATTAGCAACTATTAGCATTTTTCTACTTGGCTTCTAATTAGCAACTTTTTCCGAACCTGAATTATAGCCGTTTCATTCGGCTTGGCTTCTGGAAACTAAATACGTTTATTTTAACATATGCTATTCTAATATTTCCTGACCATTTTTCATCAACCGGGTTGGACCGCCCCCAGTTGAGGATCCTCCTAGTAGCCAACTAGAACCGCTGCCCCTGTCGGTCTCCTGATTTCGTGCCCTAATCCTTTAAGCCTATCTTCCGTTCCTCGATACTTCCTGCTCTGATAACCATTGTCCAAAAGGCAACGCCCATGATTTCGTTGCTTTTCTTCTTTTTATTCTTCGCGACCGATAGCCACCTATTTCACGGGTCGCCCAATTCCCCGAAGAAATATTGTCCTCCAGAATTCGAGTACAACGACGTGGACAAGTATGGATTGTTTTATTGAGAAATTTAAAAAAATGTTCAGATGCTTTCGCTACGTTTCAGAGAAGAAAAACTACTTCTCCGCGGAATTGTATTGTGTAAATGTTGGGTCACATTTGACATCTGTGAGGAATATGTACGACAACGCGTTCATTAGCCGTAAGTTTACCCCAGTTCTATTTCAAGCGTTCGCCTTGAAGATTTCGAAATGGAGCCCAGTTTATGAGAGGTCTAGCTATTAGAAATCCGATCTGAGTTTCTCCAGAGAGCTTACAGGCGGAAAATTCTGGAAAATAGGCAAAAATGTGCGGCAATCAGGCTCATAAGCCGTCTAACTACTCAAGGAACCGTTGAATCGGCCTCCCAATAAAACTGAAAATATTCCTCGACCTGAGGAATAGAATACCGTATAAATTCTATGGGAAGGGCACTTTTAACGGTCGGGATCCTTGGCGGGGGACAAAAATTGGCCAGTGGGAGCGTCATGGACCAACCTAGACCGTTGTGAACCATCATACTTCCAGAACAGCTCCCCCCGTCCTCGCCAAACCAATCGGAATACAGCTGGATCGGTCTAACCAACCAGGTCAACGGCTCCTGGGGCTGGGTCAACGGCGAGCCGCTGGCTTACACCAACTGGGATCCCCAGTCTTATCCTCAAGCGACTCCATTCAACTGTAGCGCCATCAATTCGACAAATACCCGATGGGCGTGAGTTTTGCCGCCTTTTCTTCGGATTATATTCAAAATTTCAGAGTTTTCGACTGTAGTAGGGAGCTCTCGTTTGTCTGTGGCCTAGACGCTACAGAATCTGTCGGTACGAGTTGTTCCAATGGGACAGCGCCCTCTCCGACGCCTCCTGAACGTTAGTTTATCTAGACAGTTTTACCCAAAGTATTGGGAAATGACAGCTTATTGTTTCGTGATAAGGTGATCCTAATCTTGAAGAGATCAAAAAACAATATTCCCTCGACATTTTCCCTTTACCGGATATAGGAAATAAACTATGACTTCGGAAATGACTTGACCGCCACCAGCTGGATATTCTCCACCATTTTTTGAGACTAAATAACTTCAAACTTTCCAAATATTTTGTTCCGGTGTTATTCAGCACTGTTTGCTAGCCAAGAAGAAGTATGGACCTCTCAAAATTATAAAATTTTCTGATTCCTAAAACGACTTGAAGTCATAATGACACCGCCACGGTAATTAGAATTATGGCGCCGCAACTATTTTAGGACTAAAACCCCCCAATTTTAAAAATTCCAGTTTGTAGCGTTATAGACAACAGTCTTGCGATCCTGACAATATAAAAATCCAGATGAAAAGTTTATGATTCTCTCCCGTGGAGACGCTCTGAATCCAACGGGCTAGTACTGTCAACACCTGGGTCAATTCGAGCCCAAAAAGAAGAAGACACTTTTCAGCCTTGTGTCCCGTCGGCTTCAGTGTGTTCCTTCCCACCGACAGCTGTTATAAAATGCTCCGGCAGCATTCCTACAGCCAGGCGAAGCAGACCTGTCAGTCGTATGGAGCCCGCCTCGTCACGCTGACCCGGGGAAAAGAGGAGCAAGAATTCTTAACTCGTACTCTTATTTTACTATTATTCTAAGCTTAAAATTCCAGAACTAGTAGCTGACGAATCTCCAAAAGAAGAAGGAGTCTACGTCTGCAGGATGCCGATACAGTAATCCGGGTCTTGGGGGCTATTTCTGGGTTTCTTGTTCATAATAAATTGTTTCTCGCGGTAGTTTTTCTATCTATGAAAATGCCCGTAAAAAAGTGTACAAGTTGAAGGTTAGATTCCCAAAAAGGACCAGATATGGCTGAGATACAGTCACACAAATGATGCCTCTTCTTTGTTTTAACTTCTTTCACATTTGACAAGCGTTTTCTCCAAAGATTTTGATAGTTCTTTTAACATTTACCGGTAGTTAAAAGGCGTCAACGAAGAAAAGTGAAGGGAATCTCGTCTAAAATTCCTTATCATAGCCAATAGAATTCTTCCCCTGTCCCAATCCCAACCACGCCCGAACTAGATCCGAATGTCCGGCTTTTAATTATACCCCCTCTCCCCAGAAAGATTTGTATATCTCATTTGGCAGAGCCTCTCTCTGATCCCTCCAGCTGTCGTCGTCTCTCGCCCCCTCCCCGGCGATCGATGTCTTCCCACGGCGGTGTGTGTGTCTATATTTGTGGCCAGTCGTCGTCGTTGTCAGTTCCCATTTCCCCCGTCTTGTCACCATTTTCCCCAAATTGGTCAGGTCTTTTCCCGCTTCGTCCTGCTCTCGCCTCCCCATTATACCCTTTTCAAGTCGCCGTGTCCCCTCCCTATCAGCCTGACACCAAGCCGGTCACACAAATTGATCGAAGGGCTCCGTGTCATCTCTTTCCCCCTCTCACAGTCCTTTAAATATTAAAAATATTATAGAAGAAGCCAAACGATGGGAGATTATGACTACCTCATCAAGCTGCTCTGTTTAGGCGACTCCGGCGTAGGGAAGACGTCATTTCTCGTGAGTATATCCTATTTTTTTAAGATAAATTACAGATTTTAGCATCGATATACGGATAATACATTCACAGGGCAATTTATATCGACGGTGGGAATCGATTTTAAGGAGAAGAAAGTGGTAAGCCGGGGGAAATTGCCGTATCCTCCCCAAAAAGAACCGATTTTCAAGCGCGCCCCGGTTATTTTCTGTATCTTTTGCTACCAATAGGTAACTAATAGGTCTACAGTGATCTGAAGGTCATTTTGAAAAAAAAAATGGAAAAAACGCTACTAAAACATGGAAAAAAGCAGGATACCGCCGTTAAAAGGGGCATGGCGACAGAGCGCGCTAACAAAAGGGGTTTGAGGCTTCTGGAATACAGTATCCCGTTGTATTTATTGATGACAAACCGGTTAAAGAGACTGTCAGGGACCTATAATAGCGTTCAAGGGTCCCGCAGCGACGTGAACGACCACTTTCGTGTTTTGCGAAAATACGCTTTATAGAAAACGGAAAGTCGGGTCAAACCAGGGTCATTCGACACAGTTTTTTACGCCGATTCCGATGGTGCTTTCGGTTTTTTTCAAAAGTGCTAACTTCACTATTTGTCATATTGGTAATTTGCGTGCACTACAGTAAAAATGACCCATCATAGGTCCCTGACAGTCCCTTTAAGGTGTATAAAAGTTCGAGAGGTGGCTTTGGAGGACGGGGACAGCGAGTCCTGCTCCAATTGTGGGACACCGCCGGCCAGGAGAGGTTCCGCTCGCTGACGACGGCCTTCTTCCGCGACGCCATGGGTTTCATCCTTATTTTCGATATCACCAACGAGCAATCCTTCCTGAATATCAGGGACTGGCTCTCACAGCTCAAGGTAGACCAAGATTTCTTTTTTATTCCAATTTTAACGGGAATTTCTTCGCAATGAGGAGCCTTTCCAGGTCCACGCCTACTGCGACACGCCGGATATAATAATCTGTGGGAATAAGGCGGATCTCGAAAATCGGAGACAAGTTAGCACGGCCAGGGCGAAGCAGCTGGCCGACCAGTTGGGTCTTCCCTATTTTGAGACATCCGCCTGCACGTCGAATAACGTCGACAAAGCTGTTGACCAACTACTCGACCTGGTGATGCAGAGGGTCCACTCCAGCGCCGATACCACCTCCCTGCCCCTGACTGGTCAGTTTTTCTCCTTCTTTACCTCTTTCTCCCTGAAAGCAAGGCTCCTGACAGGACATGAAGAGGGAAGTGTCAATCGTTTGGAATATGGCACATTTTGCCTGGTTTCTAATGGAAGCTGATGGCATTGGGCCGATGGGGAGTCGGCCCCGTCGGGCACGGTCGATTCGTTTGGGTCTACCACAAAAACAACCGAAATTCCATCCCGTTTGGGAACAGCTTTCTACCACGACTAGACGGGTATCTCAAACCGACCCGAAAAATTCCGGGTTCGGGCCGGGGTTTACCGTTTTAATTCTACCAGTCCAGGTCTCATCGGGTTCTACCCAGACCGGACCCGCCCAGCCCTGCTGCCTCCAGTGCTGGTCCCCAGCTAAAATGCTTTCCACAGCATAAAGAGAGCTTTTCCTTTTAAAAAATTCGATACTGCTCAATTTTCGACGGGTACAATTTGTGGGAAAGCGCTTCTCCACCACTAGAAATCAAAAATTTCAGTTCCGGGAGTAGCTGAATGCCGGGGGGTGTCCCTCGACGCGGCAGACGTGCCCCCGACCACCGGTACTTATTGTGGAAACTGCTGACGACGGCCGGATCTCATCCTCTCCCTCTCCTACATATCCTCCCCCTCTTGTCTGTCCTATTTCTGTAATTTTTCTTCGTCTTTCACCGTCTAGTCCTATCCAAATCCATTTCCCCTCTCTGATTGCCTTGTCATCGAAAAAAAAGGAACTTGGGTCTTCAACAAATTATCGATCTATCAACAATATTCCAATGTACATATACAGATAAATATCCAGCCATTTTTAGTCAGTAGGTATAGATATGGAGGTTTTCAATACAGTAACCCAAGAGTGCGCGCGCTTTACGATTTTAGCCCATTCCTTCCATATGTTGGCATTTTATCGAAATATAATCTAGTACAACTTGTTCAGCAGAAAATTCTACACTTGATGAAGCCTGATTCAAGAATGTTCTGCCATGCGCGGGATTTCAAATCCCAATTTAAAGGGACAGCCCCGCTGGCGCCTTTACCCACCCGAATAGAAGAGAAAAAACAAACTGGCAAAATATTTATGAGACTATTCGCAAAAGACATGTCTCTAGCTAGAAAATGGAGTAGTTTATAAAGCAGAAAATGATGGCTCAATAACCAGAGAGCTCCTGGAAAGTGGAATCGAGCTCCTCGCTGATGGACTTGTAACGTTCCTTCTCGTGGACCAGCTCATCTTAAGCGGGAAGGTTGGGGATATTTTTAGGGTAACGGGGTGAATAAGACATACATAAATACATCACGGGGGACTGGAAAAGTGAAAAGGGAAGGAACAAATTCATGCAAAATCACAGCAAATAGAGCAGTCGGCAGGGGGAGAAGGAGACTAGACGCCGTTCAGCTCGGTCACCAAATGGTCTAATTCTTCTTGGAGTTGTCGGTTTTTACGGTCGGTTACATCTTTGTTTTCTAGAAAAGAACGTCACACAAGGGTTAGTTTCACTTCAGGTTATTAGCACTCATATTCGCGGCGTAGAGAGTTGCCAAAAGGGGCGTAGAGAGTTGCCAAAAGCGCAGAAGCTTTGCGCTTTTTCGGTGCATTAGCCTCAATTGGCTAATTACAGTATGCCAAAGATTATAGACTTGTTGCATTGAAAAAGAGCAAAGCTGGCGCACTTCCCCCGAAAATGCGCCTAACTGGCCCAGATCCCGAAGCGGCTCGGCGTCTCTGCTCAATTATTCTTATTATCCACACAAGACCACTCAAATTATACATAAATACGTAATACGGACTTTGTAATATTCTTTCCCGGCCCGAAAATCCCCGACTCACCCTCAAGTCTGTCTACCTCCTTCTGCAATTTCTGTACGGATCGTTCAGCGAATTCAGCGCGGGTCTCGGCCTGAATTAGGAGAATATTTCAAATTCTAGAAAAAAGATGAAAGACTAGACAGCAGAACGACGATAACCACAGTAACAACGGGACAAAAACAACTGGACTGAACCTCCTTCAGACGGGAAGAGACGGTACGGATCTGTTCCTCGTAGGTGTCTTCGCGTTGGAGGGCCTTCTCCTCGGAGACTTCCAGCGACTTGAGGTTATTTCCAACAATGCGAAGCTCCTCTTCGAGCTCGACGATTTTGCTGCACAATTACGATATTTAACGGGTTTACAACGGAGATATTTGTATGGAAAGAGGCGGCATGCAACGACGTTAATATGACTTTTAACCGCAATTTGGCGTTTGTAACCGTTCAATATTTCCTTGGGTAAAGATCTGTTCCTTCCGTAAACTGGCTCTTTTCAACTTTTGGCCAGTTTTCTCCCTCTTTCTGGACAAAAATTGGGCTGACTACTGGATTCAGGCCAGTAAGGCGCATTCTGAGGGGAAGAGTTCCCGCTTTGCGCTTTTTCGGTGCAATAGATCTAGAATCTTTGGCATACTGTAATTAGTACATTGCACCGAAAAAGCGCAAAGCTGTCACCCCGAAAATGCGCCTTGCTGGCTCAAAAACGTGGTAGAGCGCGCTTACGGAAGTCGGCTTCTTCTCCACAAGATTACAGTACATTTTCACGGGAAAAAAATGCCAAGTCGACGGGTAAAAGTCAGCTGACAGACGACACCTGGCTCACCTCGATAAGCCGCGCTTGAAGCGCCTCGGTATGTGCACAGAATATGGTCTCCAGTGAGGTGGTCTTATCCTCACTGAATTCCAATGCACGTAACCGACGCCTCAAATCCGCGTTATCGGTTTGCAGATCCGCTGTGATTCTGTTAATTTGGGTGTGAGTTTGCGAAGGAAACTGTTAAGTTTTTAAATAGAATGGGGCTTGGGATCTCAAGGGGAAAGGATAGAGGGCGAGGGCCTACTGTAGCCATTTGTTTTAAAGTTAAGAAGCGTTAGTAACAGCGGAAGAGAATAGAGGGAGCCGTCGGGCAGACAGCCGCCCTGACCTCTTTCAGGCGGAAGTCCAGCTGTCTGATTTGGGCGGCGAAGATGTCCTCCTTCTCGAGGGCCTTCTCCTCGGACAATTCCAGTGATTTCAGGTTGTTGCCGACAACACGCAACTCTTCTTCCAGTTCCACGATTTTACTAGAGATTACTACTGTAGCAGGGAGGGGGAAGAGTCAAGAGGAGAGGGGGAGGAACCCTGGGACACGAAGAAATAGAAAAACAAGTCCGAAAGGGGGTACCTCCACAAGCCGGGGGGTTTTCGACGTACTAAAATGCTATTCAAATAGAATTTTTGAAAGTATTATATTCTTCAGACCAAGAGGCATCTTCTAGCCTTTACAGTAATCTATTTGCCCAGTTCCTGGGAGAATTATATGAGGAAACGCTTGGAAACCCGTCAAAAATTAGCAAAAATCGAACCAAAACCCGTCTAGCTCTTCAAAAAACCATGAAAGCGGGCCACCTACAAAGCGGAAGGGGACTTCACAATCTGTAGAATCAAACAGTAAAAAATTCTATCGAAAGTATATTTTCGGATGTCGAAAACCGCCGGGTGTGCGGAGAGCCCGCGCCCAGTTCGTGGCCAGTCCTAACTGTGGGTGATACGGAAATAAAACTGGAGGAAAAGGCCTTTCTACCTAATGATTGGCATCCTAATGGGAGGAGGTCCCCCTAGCCAACATCTGGGAGATTAAAAACGGGTGGAATGGGGTAATTGGTTTCTCAGGTAGGCCCAGATTGGGGAGGAATGCCCT
Source organism: Oscheius dolichura (assembly GCA_932521035.1). Classification (NCBI taxonomy): domain Eukaryota; kingdom Metazoa; phylum Nematoda; class Chromadorea; order Rhabditida; family Rhabditidae; genus Oscheius; species Oscheius dolichura. The sequence goes on along the minus strand of OW051492.1, from coordinate 11,133,925 downwards.
GCCCCTCCAGAAATGGGCAGCTACAGCCCCAAAAGCACATTCTGATCATCTTATATGAAAAATAATAGTCTATTCGGTGTAAGGAAGCCGTGCAGTAAAGCATTGGGTCTATTTTTTCTACTAATCAAACTCAAAAACCTACTTCTCTCCAGCTTCGGCGCGCTCCTCGGCTCTTTCCAGGTCGGCTTCAACCATGGCCAACTTACGGGCAACCTGGAATCGGACTGGTTATTTCCAGGCCAAAGTACAGTAAGTCTTCTAGGAGAATATCTCATTTTAACTTGTAAAGAGGAAAAAGGGCGAGATATTCCCGAGAAGAAGAAGAATTCACAGCAGCACCCGGACAGGACAGTTAGTTTTTCAATTCCACTCGGGGGGTCAACATTGCTTTCTTTTCATGCATGATATCTGTCTCGCCTCATCGTATTTTCGGTCGGCTTCCTCAGCCAGGGTCTGGGCCTCTTTCAGCTGGGCTTCTACGGTATTTGCGCGTTCTTCATCTTGGAATGAGCGGTTTTCCATAACCTTGCGGACACTGGAACGGAAGAGGGGGTAACTAGCGCAAAGGGGAAAGTGCCTAGCCAGCCAGACCCACGGATTTCCCCGGGGGGACAAAACAAAATATTAAATTAAAGAGAAAATATAAAAGAAGGGGTTAAACACCTCATCACTTTTCTGTTCCGTCTCCCTCAGCAGGGCCTGGGCTTCGCGGAGCTTGTGTTCCAGGGCGGAGTTGCGATCCTCGTCCACGTCCATCCGCGATTCCAGAGAACGGCGAGCCCTGTACACACCATGCATTAGTTTCAGGAAATTAAAACTATTATAATTATAAAGAAAACCATTCCTTTCTTGCTATTTAAACCTCTGAAACAGGGAGAACTACAGTAACCACTTCAAGCATGCTACAAAGACGGGGTACCACGGGGATTGCCGCTTTTTAGCCTCTTATTTTTACTTTTTTAAAGGTTGGGGAATACTGTAGGATAAGGTACAGTAATCTTCAACTTTTCTATAAAAACGAACTGGATTTAGACCTTTAAAAAGTACTATTCGAGACTGAAGAGCGAGGCTCCCTATCTAGGGGCATATTGGGGGGTCGGAGGATTTCTCGAGGACCGGGACAACAGACAAAAGACATGAACACGACGGACCTTCTCGAATTTACGGTCAACGTGTTCAGCAATGGTCGTGGCCTCCTCCACTTGGTTTGCCAGCAGGGCTGCCCGCTCTTCACTCAGCTGGCAGCGGGTGGCCATTGACTTCCGGGCACGGAAAACGGACAGATAGGGGACGACAACGGTGGACAAGTGGACAGGAGGACACCCCTTTTTGTGGCTGGTTTTGGCTGGCAGGATCGGAGAAGGGGGAGAGCCAGCCTCACCGCTCGGATTCGTCGACGTTGTGGGTAGCTTCTTCGAGTTTCTCCGTGGCGATTTTCAGACGCTCCTCGGCTCGTTCGAGCTCCTCCTCGAGGAGGGTCATACGACGGTTTAGGGCAGCCACCTCGGCCTCGGCCTAGAAGCGGGAAGAATAGAATTAAACCGTACCGTTCAGCCTCGTCGGCGGCTTTGGAAGCCTCCTCGAGCTTCTGGAGGGCGATCTTCAGGCGGTCTTCCGTACGTTCAAGGTCATCCTCGACTAGAGTTATCCGACGATTCGCGGAGGCCACTTCAGCTTCCGCCTAGAGGAACAGTTTCAACCTTTTTAGAGGGGTTTAATGGGGCTGGGGGAAAATTTTCTAGCATATTGTAAGTGCGCGCCAACGCGCGTAAACAGCGGGCAGAGCAGTCGCTTAGCGGCGCGCATCGGAAGAAATTCGCTGAACAAAGTTGAAACTTTGCAATTTTCTCCAAAATGTGATATTCTTCGAATTTTTAAATTATATATTTGTAATCAGCAGAAAATTCTGAGTTTTATTAGGGTAAATTCAAAAACGGCCGTACTGTCTATGTGATTTTTACAGTACTTTTTGTTACAGTACACCTCCCTGGCTAATTTCCCCCCATGGATTTTAGGATTATTTCGCTCGCTTCTCTTTTTCCCTAGCCCAAAATGCCCTATAATAGATGGGTCATTAGCGGAGATAAGCGGCCGTTTTTGGCGGGCAACACAGTCTCCCTGCCTGTCTCTCTCTCACCCACTGCCTGTCCCAATAATGGAGAGGGCTGAAATCGATCGCCCGGCTGCCTATATGATAATGGCTCGTGTATATGATTCATTCCCCCATACACACACACACACACACACACAGGCACACACACAACACACACACGTAAGGCAAACATATACTACAGTTTTGCCTTTCTTTTGGGTAGAAGAGGGGGAAAAGATAGGGAGGAGGGTAACCTACGTCTTCTCTCTTCTTACGCTCTTCGTCTAGCTGGCGCTTGACCTCGTCGGCCTCGTCTTTGGCGGACTCTGCCTCCTCTCGAGCCTGCCTCATCTTCTTCTTGAGAACCTCGAGAAGGGAACTCTGCTGGCCGCCTTCCATGGCAACTTTGGACATGGCGGCTAGGGGGCCGGGGACGGGTGACTGCCTGTTAGCTGAGGGGTATCTCAAAGAGACAGGAATATAAGGAATATGGAGAAAAGAAGAAGAAGAGCAAATGCTGTCAGCCGTTTGAATTCGGCGTGTCTTCGGGGCTTTTTATCGATTCCCAGGCGTTTTTTCTCCCATTTCGGCAGAGAGAGAGAGAGAGGCGGCAAATGGCTTCAAATCAAATAGAGCGCGGGAGAATGGGACTACTTTGAATTTTAAGAGAATAAATGTGAAGAGTGGAGTGTATTTATGGTAATAATTCGTTTAAAGGCTAGCTGTAACCGGCGGCCGCTGCGATAGCGACCAGCTAAGGACATTGGCGGCGGCCATTTTGGGGAGGGAGGCAGTGCGCACGCGTTTCGGGCCAGCTGGCTCCAACCGACTCATACACTTACCGCCCTAACCCACAGCTGAGCCCATCTCTGCCTTATATTCTTTATTTTATTTCGAATATTCAGTTTAATTGGAAAATTGAAGAGATTTTCGCCTTTTTGGGCAATAAACTCCAGCTGGGCGGCTAAAATCCACCCACAGCGGGTTTTTGGCGGGAAAGGGCAGTTTTATTTGATTTTAAACGTTATTTTAAGCGGGAAAATATAGAAATTACCCTTTTAAATTATCAAAATGGACGGTCCAGTTTCTTATTTAGAACCGAAAGTTTGCAAATCCCAGGCTGCGCTTCAATTTATGGGGACTGTAAAGTCAGCGCGGGCTTTTCCCCATTCAAATTGGGTTGTACTTTATTTGGTTTTCAGTATTTTATTGAAAAGAATTAAAGGACTGAAACTCTTGATTTTAGTTTTCAAAAACCCGGCAATTTGAAACGTCCGGCTCATTTCAGACGACTACGCTGCACCAGCTGGCCGACGACTCGACACAAAACATTGAAAATATAACAAACGCGGGGTGAATTGACCTGGGTCAATCGGGAGGGGGGAGTGAGTGAGAGCGGGTGAATGAGTGAGAGAGGGGGTATTGTCATCTCCCGTCCTCAACCGACCCTGCTGCGGTAGCCTAATGGAGGTCCGGCCCGGGCCGTAATGAGGTCAGCACAAGGCCCAAAGAGGACGAGAGGATAATCAACTACACACACAGTGAACTATTTCAATTTATATTCTATTCCCTTTTTTTCGATCTTGAGAAGTCCCCCTCTCGGTCCCCCCTCGGGGAATTTCGCAAACTCTCTGCGGGGGTAGGCTATAAGCAATAGGAGAAGAGACCAGTGTAAAGCCAGGGGGGAGACGGAGAGAGACAACATCCGCTAATAATTACAGCTTCTCTGAAAAACGAACTGCTACCGCAAGATGGCAGACATCGACGGCGGGGAGGTGGACGAGAGTACAATTTCGATTTTGGTGAAAGAAAATAGGAAAAAAATGGACAGAATTTCCGAAAACCCGAAAGAAGTGACTCCTCGTAGGCGGCGCGCCCACCCCCCACACCCGTAAAGCCTCAGCAGTTGAAAGTCTAGTTACTCCGGTGCCATGTCTTTTAGCTGCCGAGATTTTACGGGTGCGGCAGTAACACTCCCAAGAACTGGAATAAGCACCTGTCTAGGTAAAATAGGGGCAAGAATCCGCTCCAAAATGAACCACCGTGCCACTTTTTTCTTCTCTAACACGTGGAAAGACATATCACTTCGAGACCCATCCAGGAAACCTATTAATTTGCCCGCGAATTCTTTCTACCCCAGGAAAGTGCCCGGACAGCCGCCAAGTACACGTAGACTTCCCCCGACACGGATTACAATCAACAATCCTGGAAAAATAGCTTCCGGGAGGATTTTGGTGTTTGATTTATGCCCCTATTTTCCATACTTACCGTAACTGAATCGACCTTGAACGTAAAGAAGACAGCCTGAAAGAACGAGACCCCCAAAACGGTCGCCCCGGGGCACATACCTCCTGGACGATTTTCTCCTTCTCTTCCAGTTTGCTTGTGGCGGCGGCGAGGTCTTCCTGAAAAATTGTGTTTATTCTAATTTTAAAGCCGGGATTAACCTGAGCCTTGTCGAGGTCGTTTTCCGTCTGCATCATCTTCTTCTGGGTGTCTCGGAGTTCTTCCTCCACGCGGCCGAGAGACTCGGTAATCTGTCTGACTTTCTCCTCAGCGGCATCGGCCCGGTCGAGCGCGTTGTCCTATAAATGGAATCAGCTTTATTCTGTAGCCATGACCACTCCAGAGCGAAAAGAAAGACCCGGCCCTCTGAGCTGTGGGAAGCTTTTGGTAGGGAGGGCACTGGATCCGCGGCAGTATTGCGCCAGGGAAGCGTGCCATCTTTGCACCTTTTTCAGTGAAATAAGTCTGGTAATCTTTGGCATACTGTAATTAGTATACTGGAGCTATTGCACCGAAAAAGCGCAAAGCTGCTTCCCCCGCAAATGCTCCTTCCCGCCCCCGCACCCGGCGAATCCCCCCTTGGGACGTCATTTTCGATGTAAGTTTGCTCAGAATAGGCTCCTATACAAAGTTAAAAAGTCTGTTTGATCCTACAAGTCCTTTAAAATGAGAAAATGAATCCGTTTTTGCTACAGTAACCCGCCAAGCAGGTCTTGATCGTGTTCTAGTAAACGCGGGGGCCTAATACAATTTTTGCACATTCCTAGACAATTTTCAATGATCTGGAACTTCTAAAAGGGGTATTCTGTCCCGGTTAACCCGTAAAATTGTGTATCCGCCCACCTTCTCGATTTTCATCGCCTGCATCTTCTTCTTGATGGCGTCCATTTTGACTGAGGATGAGGTTTTTCAAGTTTGACGAGGACTGAAATTATCTGTAGAAGAAAAGAAGTACAGTAATCCCGAAAATAATAATAGGAGAAATCAAGAAAATGTCTGTTCGTAAACTTCGCTGAACGGCATGAAACGCAATATGAGAAGCAGCCGGGAGAGGAGGAGGCGGAGCGGCTGTCGGGCGGCGGCGGAGTCAGGGGGAATTTGTGTAAAGGTCGGTAAAAAACGGACGAAACACTTTTAGGAGTCCTCGGATGGTTCGGCGGATGATGACGGCAGCAGATATTTTGCAGGGAGAATACCAGGTCTCGGTGGAGGGAACGGAGGGAGACCAGGATTACTGTACGGGGCGCCGGTACTGCCATTTCCGACAGAAATCCGTTAAACATATTTTAACACAAAAAATATACACTTCTGGAAGTATTCTTTATAAACGAACTACAGTACACCAGATAAAGAGAAGGGCGGGGAAGACTTATAGAAAACCACAAGGAACGCGCTTTTTCATTAAAATTTACAGTCAAAATATTCAGAATTTCACGCGTTGGCGCGCCGGACGCGTTTACTGTCCTTTCTTTTTTACTGTTTTCTAGAGAATACAATTTTCAGAGTTTGATAGCTTTAGCATTGTTGGGATCGGGTCCAGTCGGGACTAGCCTCCCTCGTTTTTTGAACTCTTGAACAACATCACACAGAGAGCATTCGGGAGCAGGACACGAGTTCCAGTGGTTTCGAAGAAGGCGAGTCTGTTGGCAGTAGGGTTCTTTAAATGGTCTTTATACCACTTTCCCTGTAGGACCCACCTGGACATCCTTCCGGAACCTGGCACTCGTCCAAATGACTGATAGTCTTCTTTATGACCTCACACGGCGGGACTTGACACTCACTCGGGGGCTAAACTCTATCTCTTACCCCTTATTTTGGACTGGCCACCTACCAGGTCACAACTCGTTCCGTGGTGGAGCATGACCAGATGGTAGGCCACTGTCTTGAAGCCCTTCTTCTCGCTCTCTTCGTCCGGGAATACGATGGCCATTTGTGGCTGGGTAAACTTCAATTTAGCCATAGACTCCGTCAAGCAGCTGTCACTATCCAGGGCAGGGTATTTTACATGCTTGACTGGAAATTCTTTTATTTTTTTTACTGTAAACCACGTTTTCTAGCCTGCTGTAAGTGCGCGCTAACGCGCATAAACAGCAAGCAGCGCTGTCGCGTTGGCACGCGTCGGACGAAATTCGCCCAACAAATTGAAATTATGCCTTTTTCTCCGAAATTTGATATTTTTCTAATTTTTAAAATAGATATTCAGAATCAGCAGAAAATTCTGAGTTTTTCGAGGGTAATTTCATATATGGTGTAGTGAGAAAACGAATCTTCGCCCCGATCCCAAGCCTCCAGGTCCATTGGCTTGCTGAATTCGTTTCGGCTGTCCTTACAAATGCTACACTGTACATCTTTACAAGTATTCCAATGCATTACAATCCGTTTAAACTGACAGCATCTATAATCTGAAAAGGGGAACACTACAGTTAGACAGTGGGAAAACCACAACGAACTTTCGCAAGCGGCTTCCTTCGGGCAGTCTTTCATATGTTTCAACAGTTTCCGATATTCTCTACAGGTCATCAGTTCACATTTGCAGTCTTCTACTTCCTAAAGATCGTTTTTTTTCTTGGATGAGAAGGATTTTACCGCTGGACTACAGAAATAAGCATGCATAATGTCCAAGAGAACCAATTTCCAGATTGTTCGGTAAAAAGCGATGGCCAGGAAGTGAATCTGGCTGTAGTGGGTATAATACCTGGAAAGGGAATGATCCCAATTGGCGCGTGGTTACAGTGGCAGATTTTCCACCGAATACGGTACTCACATTTCTGTTCCCGCGTTGAAGGGCTGCTTCTCCTTGATTAATCCGGCCATATCCTCGTGGAAATGGGATTCTTTGGCTATTGGGTAGCACAGGAAGCAGCGCTCTCTATCCGGACAGTTGACAATGTGTTCGACTACCTTATAGGTCTCGTTGCAGTCGGAAACTAAAGCCCATCTTCTCCGCTTCCCCTCGAAACCCACCCTGACAGTTTTCCCTCTTATTACAAAGGAAGAGATGCTTCAACAGGGCCATAATTCTCTGGCACCAGAGGTGGGAACAGTCGGCAGCCGGATCGGGGCCCTGGAATCCTTTGAATCACAGTAACCCGATGGGAACTCACATATCTGGCCTTGATACAATTATTCGCGTACCAGATCTTCTTGACTTTTATGTAGAAACAAGCCAGTGGGAGCAGTTCCCGCTCGTATTTCTTCAACATTTTAGCCGAGACTTGTTTATTGGTGACCATCTTCTCGGCAAAGAGCACGGCTCGCGGTTCTCCCTCCAAGACCCGTTGGAGCAGCTGTTGCCAGTCCTGTAGCCTCTTATATTCTTGATAGGCGTTGAGCAGCTCCTGTGGAATGTGGACCATGCCGAAATCTGGGGCCTGCTCCATTTTCTGCAAAGGAAATTTTACTGGCAAGAAGAAAAACGGTTACTGAAGCGGGAAAAAGGTATCGGATAAGGCTACCCCTCTTCCCTGCCAAAAGATGCTGGAAAGAACAAGGATATGAATTTCAGGAAGCGAACAGCTTAAAATTGAGCCCGGGCTGTCGGGGAAGCCTATCACTGGCGGATCAATCTCTCCATTTCCTAGGTAACCGCGGCCGAAAGGGATGTGGACAGATAAAGGGCGAGACAACGGCTCGTATTAAAAATGTTGAGAGAGACAAAGGGTATGGCTCTTGGTGGTTGAGTAGGAAGTTTTGTGGAAGGTGTGAAAACAGAAAATAGAAAAAAAATAAAGAAAATTCCGAAAACCCGAGGGAAACAACTGTTTGCAGGTGGCGCGCCCGCACCCGTAACATCTCGGCAGCTCAAAGCTTAGTCATTGCGACGCCATATCTTTTAGCTGCCGAAATTTTACGGGTGCAGCCCGAGTCAGGGAATCGCTTCTCTGGGATAACCCTCAAACTTCAAAGCTCCATCACCGGTAGGAAAAGCAGTTATTTCTGAAATATTTGGCATCACCAGAATTTCCAGAAAATTCTCTATAAAACTGTGTTTTCCATTTTTTCGAATTTGGTCGTTTCAGCCGCCAAATGGTCAGAACTTCTTGTATTTCACCCAATTAATCTCTAGTCTCTTTCGTTCTCTCTTTCCCTCTGACCCCCTACAATTTCCGAACTTGCACCAATTCTCATTAATCTCTTCTATTTATGAGAGAGAGGGGAAGATCAATCGAGCAGGAGGAAATGCGACAGGTGAAGAGAAAGAAATTTTCCGCCCGAATAGAATTATCAACCCGCCACTTGGCGGCGATATATGCTCCAACTTCTGCTGATGGCAGTCTTCAGATATGTTATTGCCTCTTCCTCCACCAGCAACTGTTCCTCTTTTGTCACCTGTCAAGAATGTACGGAGAACTCACCCTGCAGGTGAGCCACAGTTCACCCCGGACCGCTGGATCTGGATCAGTAAGGCGCCTTTTCGGGGGAAGCGCGCCAGCTTTGCGCTTTTTCGGTGCATTGAACCCAACAGATTAATTACAGTATGCCAAAGATTATAGACTTGTTGCATTGAAAAAGATGCACCGGAAAAGCGCAAAGCTGGCCGAAAATTCGCCTTACCGAATTCGGCTGCCACAGTTCAACCACCCTCTCCCTCTTCCAGATGGTGCTTCTCTACCGTATCCTGTGTCCGTTCCATGTACAGCTGCCACCCCCGGAATACGGTAGAGGACTCCTACAACTGTCCGATGGCCCTCGTTCCCAGCTATAACGACTCCTTCGTCCGGAATCAGCTCCTCTACTTTATTGCGGCCGCCAATTCTGTGAACAATAGCCGGACTGGAAATACTAGAGCGGTGACTCACTTGAATTGCAATTTCACAATTTCTCTTTTCTTTTCCAGGCATATCAATGTGTGGGACAGTTATCAGGGGATATTGAACTACTTCATACGCAGGAAACGGACTGCTTTTACGAGTGGGTGAGTTTCAATGGCTCTTCGGAGTCAGCGATAGCAAAAACGTCATTTTCTTGAAAGAATTCGAGGAAATGATGAACAGAATAGAGAATTTATTTCCTTACGATCTCTAAAATTGTCCCTAACAATTCAAGGCGTCTTCCCCCTCCCGGTCCGGATAGCCGGCTCTATTCTCTCAATTAACGGGCAAAATTCTTCCCTAGCCAACAGTAGACCAATATCCAATATAGATCAAGCTCCTTGATAATTTTTTTCACATTGATTTGGAATAAATAGTCTCTTCAGGACCGCTGTGCCTTTTTAATAGCCGTCCATCACGACTGGCAGATGATTGTGGTGGCCTTCCGGACGACGTCCTCCTTTGCCAGCTTCCAGGTTCATTTCTCTTCCATTTAGGACCATTTCAGTGTTATAAATCCACTTTATAACCCATTTTTCAGTTCCTAAACCAGGGATTTCACTTCTTCTTGAAGAAAGTAACCACGATTCCGGGGACGAATGCCTCCGTCAGTGCCTACTACAGTGAGACGTATTGGGACATGTTCCAGGCGGGACTCAATGATAGAATTGTCGAAGTAACCGGACGGTATCCTCGCTACGAGTTTATGGCACGTTTTTTGGTGGTTCTCGAAGGGAAAAGGGGAGCATTTTCAGCTCCTCGGGCACTCTTTCGGCGGAGCCACTGCCAATATCGCGGCCTTCCATTTCAAGCGACTGTTTCCCGATCGGAAGATTAATCTGTATACCTTTGCTGCTCCGAGGGTTGGAGATGTTAATTTTGTCACATTGATAGAGGTATTTTGAACGGGAGAAGGGCTGAAAAGAAAGTGAATTTTAGGAATTTCAACAGGCTAATATTTTTAGAATAGTTCGGAATAGAGACTGGGTCACGGATCTACCATTCAGGAACGATTTGAGGAGGCGATTCACCCACTCGAGATATGAGGTATGGTTGGAATTGAAGAAACTGTCAAGGAGCTGGGACGACAGCAGGAGGTATTATGGCGTCTGTCAGCCTCTCATTGTCCCTACCAATCCACTCAGCTTCCCTGCTCCATCAATTCGCCCCTTTCTAGGCTTTCTACGAAGACATCGACCCCTCCACCCCCGTCAAACTCTGCCTCCAAGCCGAAGACAGCAGCTGCAGTATGGGAACCTGGCTGAAGAATCCCTGGGCCCATACAAGATTATGGCAGAATGTTCATACGTGGTACGAAGACGGGTGTGCATAAAACTCTTCTGGTATTTTTATTGGGAAAAGGAGATTTAAAACGGCTTGTACGGGAGAAATTTGCCGCTCCAGGTCATTTTCACCCGGTCGCCGTTGGCATTCTCTTCTCTCTGGACATCTACCGTGAAGTCTATGGCGCTCATGATGCCGTCTCCGAATTCTTCGTGGATTAGCTCCTTCATAGCTGGACCGTAGACTGCCAGGGCCTGGAAATGAACCGGTTTATGGAGACAAATTGACTCGAATATCTGTAGTCTATAAATATTTTCGAGAGAGTCGGTTTTTTGAGGCGACCCTGTCCAGGGAAGGCGGTAGATGTACTTCGGGGGAAAATGAAGGCCGGGAGCGGGAAAACTCCATTTTTCAAAATGCTGTTTAGCAAGTTTTGTAAAGAATTTTCTGAGGAGTGTGGCTACACCAAAATCATTAGGAAAAACACATTGTTCCAATCCGTGGTGGAGCCTTGAAGGTTACCGGGCGCCTCCTCCGACCAGCCATTGTGGCGGGTGGAGTTTCTGCCCAATTTGTGGTCAAAAAGTTCTCTTTTACAAAAATATGTCACAGCTATTTTGTAGGGAATTTTCTGAGAAGTCTGGAAATGTCAAAACTATTGGGGAAAATTTATGATGCCGAGCCGAGGTGGAACCTCGAAGGTTGCGGGCCATCTTCCCTGAGTTTCAATTCGGGGCTAAGAAATTCCGTTTTCAAAAACCTATCACATCTATCTTGTAGGGAATTTTCTGCTCTTCCCGGCGTGCCCTTACCTCATGGAGACGATACAAGAGAGGATCATTGGGCACGCGTTCCGGTCCATTTCTCGTTGGCACCACCTGCAGCCATCGCTTCTCCGCCTCGCTCAGACCGAAGATCTCTCCCAGTTTTTCTGCCTGCTCTGTATTACACGTCCCCTGCCCCATACAGGTGGCAACTGTCCAAGTTGGGCTCATTCCTAAAGAAAAATATCGAGGTTTTCAGAAAGACAGACCTAATTTCTCGGCAACCGACGTCCATTTCAAGTTCTTCAATACTTTTGCTTCGAGAATTTTATCAGTCACTTGGGAACGGGTCATTTTCTGAAAAAAAGGAATAAATTCAATGAAAATTGGGGGAAAAGTGTCGGAAGCGAGATGGCCGTGTCCAGGGCAACTGGCTACTTTACACAGCGTGGCAAGATGGCCTCTCTCCTATCAAAAGACAAAGAAACACAAGTTCATGATCCAGAAAAGCTAAAAATGGAAAGCGATGATGGGAGAAGTCAATTCTCGGTTATTATTGGCAATTTTCCAGCAATAAGGCAAACAATTCTATCTGAATAGCATTTTCGAGGGACATGGGCTGGTCTTAGTCTTATTTTGTAGAGAAAAATTCCCTAATCACTAATTTTCTTTTCATAGAAATGTCAGAATAATGAGAAAATTGCATTCAAAAGCTCGAGTATGGACGTATAAATTGGTACGAGATCGCAGAATGAAATTACTCAAACAGTTGCACTTGACCGCAGCGGAACTCGGCTAATTATTTTTCATTTGTTCTCTCTCCTGTACTTCTGCTCACCCCATTTGTAGATATCCATTAGATTCTGATCTAAGCGCTTTTAGTAACACCCTTATCGAGAAATAGCCTTAACTTTCCCCCTTCCGTCGCCTTACCACCAGTAAAATGGGTGACCCTTGTTCAAACAGTAACCAGTTTCTCTCTGACTCAGGTCGCCCTGCTCCCCTTTGATTCTTTGCTTCCTTCGAACGGGAACGTCCCCGAAAATTGATGGTATTCTGTCTGATTCATAAAAAAGTATTGAGGCAGCTGCCGTCGTCAGTTCCCATTCACAATGGAGACGCAGTCGACGGCACCCGACTGAATCAGGCCGACGGCGATGAAAGAATTCATGATTCAGATGGAATGGCACAAAACACTTCCCACTCTTCTCTCTGAATAAAAATAAAATAAAAACAATGTTGAGTAAATCGTGGTGGGCGGTAAAATTTGAATGATCTCTCCCCTCTTCCTACTACGCCGCCTACATAATCGCTCTCAAGTGGCATTACCCCGGGTAGACACACACTCAACACACTTTATGGCTTGCAGAAAAAGGTCTCTCTTTCAAAAATCTGCAGGAAAGAGTCTCGGGACCGGGAGACATAGAGTTTCTGGGAAAGGGAGCCTATTGATGATTGGCTAGAAGTGGCTACTGACCTGGAAGACTTCCTGAGTCCGGCCAAAAGGAACAGGCGGTAACTTCCCCTCCTAATAATCCAAAAAGCGAGCAAGGCAGGTAGTAAGGAAGCGGAGGAGGAGAGCAACTGTCTACAGGGACAAGCCTTTGGGGCATGGAGGCAAAGGGGGACCAAGATGGAGGCTAGTGAATCCCAGGATCCGAGATTGAGGCCGGAGAGATAAGGGACGAGATGGCCCGAAGAGGAGGCCAGGAGAACGAGAGTCGATGACCGGGAGGAGAGAACAGGACAGCCCAGGTGATTGGAGAAGGAGGACAAGAGAGCTGAGGTGGTCTAAGGAGACCGGGGCGACCGTACTGGTGGCAGGGGGAGACTGGAAGATCGGAAGAGGAGGCCGGAGATGCCCGGGAGACCCGAGGAGGATACCGGAGGATGAGGCCAGGTGGCCCCAGAATGAGGACAGGAGGACAGTGGTCCAATGGCTGTCAGAGGTGGCCGGGTGGCCAGAAGGGGAGACCAAAGGAGACCAGGTGGTCCGAGGAGGATGCCAGAAAAGACTGAGACTAGACTGGTCACTGACCTAAACGGCTACTGGCTAATAGATTAAGGGCCATCTTCTGACATCACCGGCAGTTTTCTCTCCGTCCCAATGAGTCATAGCCGACGTCTTGTCCCACCCTCTATTATTTCAACAAGGCGTTCGAATTACCCGCTCTCTAATATTCTCCATTTCGGGGCGTCTCTCTCCCAATCAAAAACTGTGTAATGTCCCCCTTTTACCGGCGTCAAGAGGAAGAGAGAGAGGCGGTTGACTCATAACCAATACCCGGGCAACGCCCATTCCGCAAAAGACAACTCCATCAGCCTATAAAAGGTTCGCCCGATCCTGAGAGAAGGAGAGACAGACCAACTCCCAGCGGTGTTCTTTTTACCCGTATTTCTCTATCCCATTAGAGGCCGTATAAAAGGGGCAGACAATCCCTGTCCACTCTTTATCCACTCCTCCTTGTCTTACTGTAGCCTCAGGATATATTCTTCTAGTTACCCTCACCAATATTTCCTCTGTTTGAATAGGCCCCGAAGCAGTAAAGAAAGGCGAAAATTAGACCGCCACTGGACCCGGGTCAGTAAGGCGTCTTTTCGGGGAAGCGCGCCACCTTTGCGCTTTTTCGGTGCAATAGCTCTATAATCTTTATCATACTGTAGTTGCCCCAGAAAAGCGCAAAGCAACTTCCCTTGAAAATGGGCCTCATGGTCCTCCTGCCGCACCCGTAAAGTCTCGGCAGCGAGAGCCACAGAAGTTTATAGAAAAGCAGCTCCGGCTGCCGAGATTTTACGGGTGCAGGCGCCCGAAATCCGTCGCCTACCACAGGTCAAACAGTGTGTTTGGTTGCGTTCCATTGTTTCAGTTCCCGAGAGAACAGAACTTTTCAATAGGCTAACACCGTTCCTGTTTACCTTCTCCCTGCCGCTCCGCTGCCCTTCCCCGCCATTCCAAGGTTGTGTTCATTTGGCCGTGGAGCCGTCTTTCCACAATTTTCTGCCGCGCCCTTTCTCCCTGTTTACCACTTTCGGTCGACTGCTGGTGATCATCTCTCCCTCCCCCCAGTTTCCATCAATTTTTCTTCTTTCTACTGCTTCTGAAAAGGTGTCCGTCCGTTGTGAATCAGCCCTCCCCGTCGTGCCAATATCGCCCGCTGTTTTGTGCATTCCCTCCCGTGTGTTGTCTGTTGGCTGGCAGTCGTCGCGATCTCTATAGGGAGATCGATTTCCACCCCCAACAAATAATAGACACCAGCTGGCAACAATATGAACACGTATAAATATTTTGAAAAAGACTACCGGCGACACGATGAGGTAAGGCCGCGCCACAGTTAGACAGCTGGCCCCCTGGAATTCCTTCGAGATCTTTTGTTTACCTTTCCAAGAGCGGCAAAAGTTAAACACGGGGAGGGGCAAGGCACTAAAATTTCATTTTTGGAACCAGTCGCCATTCCTCCCCGTCATTTTCTCTCCCTCTGTTTTTTCTCCGGCTGTCATCCTCGGGTCATAAAAATAGTGTCATCAACATTCCCGGTTCCGGTTTTTTACTCTAGAAAATTCTTACTCCGACCGCCACAGTTGGACAGCTCGCCTTTTCTGGCAAATAGATGATTTCCCAACTTTTCAGATGGCCGTAGCTACCCGACGTAACTGGTTCGATGACCAGCTGACATCCCGCCATCGGGATTCGTGGTGGGGACGAGACGACTGGCTCGACGACTGGCACGACTGGCCCAAGGATTGGCCCCAGCCTCGTGAGATGATGGGACGGGTAAGTGGCCTTTTCCGGGGTTTAAAATGACCAGAAGGGCGCCCCTTTCCCATGGGAAGTTCGCGAACTTTCTGCGTCCGTTTCCGCTAGATTTCAAGGGTAAAAAGGGCTGAGAATAGGAGTAAAAGGGGGCTTAGAAAACGGCAGAAAAGAAGGGGAGGGGGGAGTGATTAACGTAACCAACTGGGAGGAGAGACCTGTTATGGAGTAGAGAGACCTCGCGGAGAGAGGGACGAGCGCCCATTATACCCCCTCCTCCTCCTCTGCTATGACAATCCGGTCTCTATTCTACCTCACACAGTTCAGCACAACACCGTCTCTCTCATTTGAATAATATACTCTACTTCCCTCTTTTTTTCCAGGATATTTGGGATTTATCAATTTTTCCAGAGGGAAAGTGGAATGGGTCGTAACTCTCCAATAAACTTATGTCTTGGGAGGATATTAGTACCATAGGAAAGAGCAGAAAATTCTCTACAAGATGGCTACTGCACTATTAAAAAAATCGAAATCTGTTAGTCCAAAATGATCGAGATTTCTCCCGCCGCAGTGCTAATTATGAAGGCCGCGCCCTTATGACTGTTAAGACGATTTGAAAACCAAATACCATTTTCAATTTGGAAGATAAACACATTTTCTGGGGCAGAAAACGACAGCGAAAAAAGGTAGGGTAAAAGATTTCTTCGAACTGCACTTTTTTGGTTAAAAAAAGAATCAGAATTCCGAGTTCTCTCCTTCTCCAGTCCCCGGTACCTTTGTTTTTGTTTCTCCTAATGAAATCTCAATAATCCCTTCTTTTTTTCAGTTCTGGCGTGAACCTGACAACTGGTGGCGTGACTGGCCGTCCGATTGGCCCCGTATGGACGCCGTTATGCCGAGGGTAGGTGCCTTTTTTATGGCTCAAAGTTCTCTCAACACTATTTGCTCAAAAATTTGTGTGGCTTACTCCGAGACGACGACCAGGCTAAAATGGCAAACACTTGACACCTTTTCTCCGGGCTCTTTCGTTCTGAGACGAATATAGAATTCACCGTCAGAATAGCGAGAAAAGAAGAAAACAGTCACGGGAATGCCACCCGTATGATCTCGGCAGCTCGGTGGACAGGAATATTACAGCGCGGAAGTAAAAAAACCGCCATCTGCCGAGATTCTACGGGTGCGGCGGCTTAAAAAAAGCAAGCTTTTCCAGATGACAACCCACCTGGATAAACTGGACAGAAACTGGAGAAACGATCCCTTCTGGATGGATATCTATCCCCGTTGGGCTGAGCCTATTTTCAAGGACGGCATTGACGTTCACTCCACCATAACCAATGACGAACGCCGCTTCGCCGTCGACATCGACTGCTACCAGTTTAAACCGGAAGAAGTTCAGGTAGCGTCCGCTGTCCCGGTCCATTTCAGCCCGTTGTTTCTAGGTCAAGACCCTGGATGACACCCTGATGATCGAGGGAAGACACGAGGACGTGAAGGACCGCGACAATTTTACCAAGATGTACTTTGTCAGGAAGTACCAGCTGCCGTCGGATGTCGATATTAGCCAGGTTCAGAGTAGCATCGACGCCAGGGTAAGAGATTTTGAACCGGAAGAGCACCCGTAAAACCTCGGCAGGGCAAGATCTAATGGTCTGGTCTCTTTGAAACAAAAGAATCGCCAGCTGCCGAGACTTTACGGGTGCCGCGCGCGATCTACCTCCAGCCTAACTGGCATTTGGCTGGGTTTTTTGAACTTTTTCGATGGTATGGGGTTAAAATGATAGCCTGGAATGTTTGCCACGTTTAAATGTTTCGATTTCCGCCGAAAAAACCAGCGGAAAGCCCGGTTTCCTTCTCTAGTTTGAATCATTCCACCCGACGCGGCTGATCCCTCAAAATCGCTGGATTACTGTAGTCCAAGTGAATTTTTATAATTTCCAGGGTCGTCTCTCGGTCGAGGCCCCCCGTCGCCACCAGGCCCTGGCCGGAAGGGAGCGAGTCATCCCAATCGAGGGCCCCAGCAGCCGTTCGTACCACTCCTCCCCCCGAGGACGGGAATCCGGCTACTCGAGCCACGCCTCTCCGATCCACGTGAACACAGGAGGAGATGACCGCGGCCGGGAGATTCGCATCGACACGAATTATGGAAGAGACAGCCGGGGGGAGGACCGACAATACGGCTCGACGCGGTCCGAGAGCCGGGGAGGATTCCGGGATGAGAGAGACCAGATCCGGGAGAAGGACTACGGTGGGAAGAATCACCTGAGCCCCGATGATGGATTCACCACTCATTCCTACAGGTAAATTTGGGTCTTTGGAGGGCAAAAACAGCCACAGCTATACAAAAGAGCCACAGATAGACAGCAAAACTATTTGTTGTTAAATTTTTGAGTAAAAATGGGGGAGACGTGGTCTTTTCCTCATTTTAAACCACAGTTAGACAGTTCGATATCCTAAAAAGACAGAAAATGCGTTTTTCTGGTGTACTGTAACCGCGCACCAATGCGCGTAAACAGCAGGCTAGCCGTTCTTTGGCGGCGCGCGTTGGACGAAATTCACTGAACAAACCTGAAACTTTACATTTTTCTCTAAAATTTGAACATTTACTATTTTTTTTAAATTGGATATTCGTAATCAGGAGAAAATTCTGAATCTTTTGAAGGTACTTTCATAGCCGGTAATTAATTTTAACTGTTGATTTTTGCAGTTATCGGCGCAGTGAGTCCCGTTCCCGTCTGAACTCGCCCCACGATGTGACCATGGCCAATGAGAACCGTGCCTATGCTGGTGGAGATCGTCGCGGCTCATTCGACAACCGTGATGGTGAGTCTTTCACTTTTAAAAAGGCGCTTTCCCGCCTTTTTCGGGATTAATTTGACTAGAAATGTTAAACTAACCTCTATCTCTTTCCTTCCTTCTACAGAACAACGCTCTCCTGGCCGAGGATTATTCAACGAAATCCGCGACAAATTCGAGAAAGGTCGACACGGGCACTCCACCTTCCCTCGCAGTGCGTCCCTTTTTCAAAAATCCGCTGATTTTCCCCCAGAGAGCACTGTGTGATGGCTGAGACACTAGACTGCATGAGACGCACCCCTTTTTTCGTTGCTTTTGCCTATTTTTCGGGGGAATACGGGAAAACTGGTCTTTGATAATGTATATAACATTGTTCCGGACTGTTTAACGGCAGGTGATAAATCCCAGGAGCTCTCGAATCGAATGCTAGCCGCCGTAAGCGCGCTCCAATGAAACACCGGGTGAAATCGCTATGTTAACCCGTTCTCTTTAATTTTTTCTACATCAGGTTTAATTAAAATAATGCTCAGAGTGTAGTGGTAACTGTAGAATAAGAAAATTCTGAAAAATCATCGAAATTGCCCAAGAAATGGGAGCAAAGGCGAAGCGTAGGGGTGAGTGGTCTTCATTGGTGTGCCCGCACCCACAGCCTCGGCAGGGTGATTTATCTTATTTCTAACAGTGATACAATGTTCTCAGTTTACTGGACGAGACCATACGGGCGCAGGTTTTCTTTAAAAAGATCATCCAGCCGCCATTGGGAGCTCCTGAACCTGTAGATTGGCGCAGTGTCCAAATTTTAGTGATATCTCGACCATTTCTGGATCATTTTCGAAAATTGAAAAACCAATTTGTAGAGTTTTTCAAGGTGTATTTTCTCAGTCAATCAGAAATAACCGTTAGTTTACCTAAAAGTGCCGAGAATTGGTGGCGCGCCTGTTGCCAATGCATGCCCGCGAAATAAGTTGGCACCTGTCGTACTAACTGTAACTTTGTTATAACAACCTCCAGCTTATATTCAGTTCTCCTTTCCCCCACTTTTTGCTCTTTAAAAGGTATAAATCATTCCAGGATTCCGCTCCCAGTCTCGTGGAGCCGACGCCCGCGAGTCTAGCAGTCGCCAGGAGTCCCGCCACCATGAGGCCTATTCCAACGGCTACCATTCGGAGTCCCGAAACGGTAGGATCCTTTCCCGGTCGTTCTAACCCCCTTCCAGGCTACCGTGTTGACTCCCCCGCCTCGTCGAACACCGGCATCCTGAAAAATGGCAACTCTCCCCGAGCCGAGAGTGTTCGCAGTGTTCAAATCCTCAAGAAGAGCTACTAGAGGCAACACTCCCCCCAAAGCAACCAACAACACAACCCTACTGCCCCCTGATTAATGTAACCGAACCACAAAGCTCAGACTTCTACTTGCTGTCCCCCCTGTCGCTTGGTATTATTCCCCGGTTCCCGTTGAGCTTCTTCTTCCCTCTGTTAGTCGCTTCTTTTAAAAGATATTTGGACATAAAAGTTACAAAATTGTTTTTGTTGGATTTCTTGAAGCAGATCGATATGAAGACGCCGATCCTGCACTGAACCTTCCTATTTTCATTTCGTCCCGCCTTTTTCAAAAAAGAGGTCCCTGTTCGAGAAGTGCGGCGCTGCCCTCTAGTTATTCTGGCCTTATCTCCTTCGATGGTTTATTCTACTGCCTCTAGAAAGAAAAACACCCTTTCTAACCCTAAATTCTGGCGGAAATTGGGCTCTTTTCCCCGCCAACTGCCGTATTTCCCAGGTCACCATGGTAACGGCCCGCCACCAGCTGATTCTTTCCCTTCCTGCTCAGTCCAATCGCTTTCCATCGGCTCTCCCCTTCTCCTGAGACTATCCTCCCTTCCAGAATGGCCGACATTCCGGCAGATGCTGATAAAGACGCCGAGAAGCAGGTGGTCCACGTCCAGCCGGTCTCCAGCCACAATATCGGCCAGCGCCTGGTCCCAAAATGTGCTATTTCGGCCAAATTTCAGCCGAAATTTGAGGAGCAGACAGCCGTAGTCACCGTCTCTAATAAGATCTTAATTGACAGTAGGGTAAAATGGGAATTTTGGGAGAATTGACCATTTTAGATGATGAACACACCCTCCATATGAAGGACAAGATCCGCTGTATTTCATCCGTCAGGTATACAGAAACCTATGATTTTATTCTCGTCGGGACCGAATCACAAGTAATTCTTATTCAAATTGATTCATTTTCGCGCTTATCTACGCCCTGCAAACCGTAATTTGGAAGGCAACGTTGGGCGAAATTCACCCTTCATTTGAAGCCTGTTTTCTCGTTATATTCACACCTTTTTCAAATATTTTATTATCCATTATAATCAGCAGAAAACGGCGCATTTTTTAAGCCTAAAACAACAAAATTTTGTTGATCAAAAAATGAGGGAAAAGCAATTTAAGTGAACTCATCCATTTCAGGTGATAATGTACGATATCCACAACAATATCACCCTTTTTACTAGGGATATTCCAGACGGCGTCAATTGTTTCGCTGTAAGTTGTTCTATTCTCCAACATCTTATACTTTTCCAGGTTGGAAAATTAGCCAATCGTGAGCTGATGATCTATTGTGGTGGGAATTGTGCAATTTGGGGGTTTGACCGCGAGGGGACGGATGTTTACTGGACGGTGACTGGCGACTCTGTGACGACTATGTGTCTCTGTGATTATGATCAGGACGGAGAGAACGAGGTGCCTTCTTTTAAACCCGACACTGCCGCACCTGTAAAATCTCGGCAGTGAAACAACCTTTGCCACTTGTGATTATTCCTCCAGCAGCCGAGATGTTACGGGTGGCGCAATACGATGAATCTTTCCATTATAACCTTGCGGGTTTGTTCCCCGCGGTGGAAAAAGATTTTTGTTTTTATTTTTACCAGTAAAATTCAGCTAATCATCGGCTCGCCGGATAATGAGATCCGTATTTTTAAAGACGACCTAATGCGGAAGGAAATAATGGAGACAGACGCTGTTTTACGGCTGGCTACCGTTGGAACGTGAGCTATTCATTTCCTTTTTCTAAAATGAGAATACAGTGATTGTTACGCTTACGGATTGGCTAATGGTACTCTTGGAATATACAGGAAGGAGGAAAGACTCTGGAGAATTAAATCCAAACATTTGGTAGTGGATATTTTGGACTTTCCTTCAACTCTGGGACAATTCTCATCAGTCTGGGATAACGGGAAGGTATCGGGTAAAAAAGGAGTTGCCTCCACGCGGGATTGAACCACGGACCTTTGGTTTACAAGACCAACGCTCTGCCACTGAGCTATAGAGGCTGACGACTGTCATTTTCCCCCATTCCCCCATTTTTGTCTTTAATCCATCCAGCTAGGTCAATAAATCCTCTCCCCTCGAAAAGTGTCAATCCCCAAATGAAAATGGCCAAATAACCCTGATTCCAAGCCTCTATAGCTCAGTGGCAGAGCGTCTGTCTCGTAAACAGAAGGTCCACGGTTCAATCCCGTGTGGAGGCAACCCTCCTTTTTCGATAATTAATTGGACAAAAAATAACTTAAAAGATTCTAGAAAGACATCCGAAAAATCGACAGCGGCGACCAGTTGGCGTCCTTTACCCACGAGGCTCAAATTGTAGCGGCTTTTATAAGAAATGCCCCCGACGGACAGCATCTGGTAACGGCTAGCATAGACGGAACATGTATGTCATTCGAATTTAACCATTAGTCTAATTATACAGTGGACGGCTATGCGGTTGAGGGAAGGACAGAGAAAATCGACAAGACACAAGAAACTCTGCGGGAATTCGGCCAACAAAAGCATAATCTATTGATGGAATTGAGCAATTTTGAAGCGGAAGAGTCGATGAAGGAAGCGGATAAGAAAAAAGACTTGAGAATACCGGCCAACACGACCGTCGACTGCTCAAAAGAGGGTAGGGAGTCTGTATTTTGAAACAAAGCAAATAATAGTTAAAATGGAGGACAGAACGCTGTATCTGAAGCTGAAAGCCAGTAACGACGTGGCTATTCGAGCCGTGATAGCATTTGCTGAAGGAATGTTCACCGGGGACTCTTATATCTGGTAAGAATATTATTGTGCATCCGTTTTTGGGCGAAGACGGACCTGTCAGGCGTTTGTGGCCGTATCTCGGCTATTTCTTGGTCATTTTCGAAAATTCAAAGACCTGCTTGGAGAGCACGTCAAGGCAAATTTGGCGAACCAAGTTTGAGCTCAAGAATCCTGACAGAAAAATAGTTAGCCCCAGATGGTCGGTCAGAGCCTTATCTCGACCAAGTCAACGTTTGTGTCTTTTTTCTCGGACCGTTTGAGCTCTAGATTAGTTCATTAGGTTCGTCTTGATGTATTCTCCTTGGTAAGTTTTATAATGTCCGAAAATGTCAAAGAAATGGCCGAGATACAGACACAAACTCCCGCCACTCCTGTCTTTGCCCAAAAAAATGGCGTTTTGCCCATGTATGCTATCCGTTTCCAGGGTTCCGGATACATTTAACGGTACAGGAGATGAATTATTCCTTCCGCTATTATGTAACAAAGACCACGACTGTGAGATTAGTCTTCGAGCATTCCTCGGTCATCTCGATGCGTACGTTTCTTTATCCCAGACTGTATCCTCCCTCTTTCAGAGACCGACTCTTCATATTTGAATGTTTCGTTCAAATTCCTAAATTCGCTCGGTTCTTCTGGCTTGATAATGCCACCGGTAATCCTGCCTTCAAGCCGGCGAAGAATTACGTCGAGTGTAATATTAAAATCCGCCTGCAACGGGTATTTTTACGGGCAGTGAGGGGAACAATGAGGATTTTAGATAGTCGACTGGGTAAACGAATGTTTTACCACAATAACTGAACAAAATCCAGTAATTGATAGAGAAGCCAAACAATTTGACTTCAACTTCATTGAATTGGCTCCGAAGAAGGAATTGTCACTTACGATCAGGGCCGATTTGGAGGAAGAAAAGGCAACAGATTTGATTTTGAAAAGACAGGACGATTCCAGTTGACGATCTTCTGTGAGTGCATGGAAACGGCCGGAGATGTGCTCCAATCCTTCGCTCAATATGTCAGCATCCCGACCATCTTCTCCATAGCCTATTATCCTGGCTATTTCGAGGAAGTCGAGAAGATTATCATCGAGGTAGGTTCACTTTCAGTCCTACCCATTCATGGGCAAAACGCCCAATTTTGGGAGCGCCCATTTTTGGGCGTGACCACTGTTTGGGTCCGTAGCTCGGGCATTTCTTGGGCATTTTCGGGGATTCAAAAACCTACTTGGAGAGCACATCAAGACGAAACTAACCAACTAGCTTAGAGTTTAATCAGTCCAGGGAAAACGTCAGTATCGTTGACTTGACCAAGATATGCCTCTGACTGCGCAACCTGGGGTTAACTATTTTTCTGTCCACAACTCTGAGCTCAAACTTAGTTCATCACATTTGTCTTGACGTACTCTCTAGCTAGGTCTTTAAATTTTTGAAATTGATCGAGAAATGGCCGAGATACAGACAAAAACGCCGGATACCCCGTCTGCGCTCACAAACGGGCGGGCCCATGCCGTAATACTGTAATTTTGGAATATTTTCACCACCTAGAAGATAACTTAGACCGTAAAATTGTCAATTTATAGATGGATGACATGTATGATACGGAAACACGCCTCGTTACGGACCTGAGCAGTCAGACATCTACAGTCAAGGAGATCGTCGTCCGAGCGGAAGATGCTCTATTTCTACAGGACATGTGCCTATAATTTTCTGCCCCACTAAAGTAGCCACTTTCAGGGCCATGGCTCGGAAATATTATAACCGTCTAAAAATTTCTGATACCGCCATGAGGCAGGCCTATCTCCTGCGGCATAATCACCATGAAAGCATGGTGAAAGGCCTTCGCCGGCTGAATAAAATCATCGAATTTGCTTCGAAATTACGGGGTAACCGCTCTCATATCGCTATAATTTTTATAAAATAATTCAGTGGGCGATCCCGGCCGCGATATCGTGGCTGCTTGCCGGGACGCAATTCGAGAAGACAACAAGGAGATAATCGTCAAAGTTTTACAATACGGAGCCAAGAATGAATAGAGAAAAATGGATTTATTTTATATTAAAAAAGCGAATTGTATAGAAATAAAGAAGAAATTCGTATCATTTGGGGGCTATAGAAGGCAGAAATCGGTGAATGCGAGGGGACACGCAGACAAAAAAGAGATTGGGTGAGGGTAGGGTATAGTGGGGGAGGAGTAGAACGGCGAGACGGTAACGCGTCTAACCGCGGAAGAAGCAGTACCTAGAAATGGTTATTTTAATAATTTTCATCTTTTGGATGGTGATACATGGACAGACATGGCTTAGCGACCAATTTCGGGCGAGCACGGGCTTGAGAGCGCCAGTTTTTAGGCAAAGACGAGGTGTCGGGTGTTTTGGTTCGTATCTCGACCAATTTTTGATCAATTTTAAAAATTCAAACAGCAACTTGGAGAGCACCTCCAGGCAGACTAGCTGAATGAAGTTTAAGCTCAAAAATCCGGGCAGAAAAATAGTTAGCCTTAAATTGCGTGGTCAGCGCCTTTTCTGGGTTCAGTCAACGTTTGCGGGGCTACTAATTTTTTTCATGGACCATTTGAGTTCTAGGTTAGTTTGCTATATTAGCCTTGACGTATTCTCTAAGTTGGTCTTTGAATTTTCGAAAATGTCCAAGAAATGGCCGAGATATGGATACAAAGGTCCGTTGGTGCCGTTTCCCCAGGTATAACTTCTATCCAAAACAATTTTCTAGTTTTTTTATCGTTATGCCGTACAAAATCATCAAAATAACGGATAATATGACATCTTTATCCGTAATTATCTTTTAGAATACGTCAAAGTAATTCGAAAATTTGCTGACGCGAATATTTCAGAGCCAGTGAGCTGGATAAGGCGAATCCGAGAAAGAACGCTCGATTTCTAATTTTATTTTTAGAAAATCTGGTTATTTTCCTCTTGTATACAATCAATTCTCTCCCGTCCTTCGCCAATCGCAATGCAGGTATCATTCGTTGAAGGTTACGACTTGTTTACGGGTCGCGAGGGTAAAGGCTGGATAATTTAATCGTAAAAATTGCTCAAATTAGAGGATAATTTTGCGATCAATCAGCTTTTCTCATAAGAAAACAGAAGAACACACCAAATTTTTTCTGATTTTTTGTTTGTTTTATGGCGTAGCGCGAAGAGAGCGGGTGCAGAGTGCAAGAGGTCGCAGGTTCAATCCCCGCCACTCTACAATATTTTTGCTTTTGCTGCCACAGGCTACCTAGTCATAATTAACCTCCCTCGATCGTTTTCCTTATTATTTTCTTAGTTCTACATTGTTTTTTGGGATATATTCGGATTATTTTGTATATTTCCACTCACCAGAGAGCATGGATGATAGCAGGCAGATAGAAGAAGAAGCAGAGAATGATGTTAACAGCCACGTGAATGTTGCAATCAGATCCGTGGATGAAGATAGCCAGAGGCTGAAAATACCCCCCATTTTAATGGGATAGCTGGGTCAAACTCACAGGCAAGAAGATAGCCAGGATGAGCTCAATAATCTGTTGCATTTCGATGGCCATCGTTTCTCTGAAAAGGGCTGCAAATTATATAATCAGGGGGCTAGTTAGAAGAGAAGAGAATAAGGAGAGAATGGCAAGTTTGTTTGGAAGACGAAGGGAGAGAGCGGCGGCGGCGAGGGAGAGTGAGAGAAGGCGTGGTTTTACTGGCACTCTTGTGTATATGCCGGGGCAACGGGGCAGGGGAGACGGCGCACGACGACAACGACCGGTTTACGGGAGAGAAGTGAAATGATTGTGACTGACCTCTGTCTCTCTCTCTGCCATCGCCGCGCGCCCAAAACTGTTCAAACTTTTGTTTACAAAGGGATCAACAAGCCATGTTTACACTTAAAAAACTCAGAATTTTCTGCTGATTCTGATAAACCACTTTAAAAATTAAGAAAATGTCACATTTTGAAGCTAGTTCACGATTTTCAAGCTTGTTCACGAATTTCGTCCAACGCGCTGCTCGCTGTTTACGCAGTAATTGGCGCGCTGTTACCATAAGCCAACGCTGAAAATCCTCCAATTTGAAGGGTTCTAGGGTAGTTTTTGCCCGTTTACAAGACGCGAGCCCATTCAGCGCCATGAATCACCGCGGCCGCCGTCCTTCTCTAAAATATCGCCACCTACAGTATGATATTTCAAAATTTCAGGGGATGAGACATCTGTTGGGAATTGAACAACGGCGAGAAACCATTCCTACCAGTCGAGCGAAAAACACGTCACTATTGTTGACGATTATTACAGGAAGGGGGTGGGGGATGGGAAGAGCAGCACGAAATGGGAGATAAATATCGGGTTGGAGGAGGATTATTATAGGGGGAAAATAATGACAGAGAAGGGTCCTGAGACGCGGTGTTGATCGGAAAATGGCACATGGGAGAACAAAAGACCAGGTTCTGACGGTATTTGGTCGAAAATTAGAGGATAAACAATAGAAATCTAGAAATTTAGACAGCCACCGCTCCTTTTGGCTGTCTAACTGTGGCAGAAAGGCGACCAGTCAAAAGATTACCAGGTTAAGGTAAAATGCTGCACCGCCACAGTAAGACAGCCAACTGTGGCCGCCGCTTCCCTTATTCTGTTTTTCCTCATTTTTTCGAGTTCCAGATTAATTTTTTCATTATTTCAATGGTCTAATGGGATATTTCGCCGTCGTTTCCCGCCCAATTAATGCCAGCCCCATTTAATGGGCCCAAAAAAACTTTTAGCGCTTGAAAGCGGTGAAATTGACAGCGAGATCAACTTGTCATGTTTTGAACATCACTGGTGGGGGATTGCCCTCTCCTGCTCCACTATTCCTATAGAAAAAAACCACTTTTCTAATAAATTTAAACCCAAAAGGTTCAAAAAGTCACGAGAGAACATCTTTTCTCAAATGCATGGGATTCTCCGAAGAAGAGGGGCATTTCCTTTCGTCTTCAAGAATTTAGGACTCAAATTGACTGCGTAGCCCGTAGAATACAGAAGATTAGGAGCTCTATAAGGTCAAAAGAAGAAAAAAAGAGGAGAGGAGGAGGTGTACTGTCCGTATCGAGCGACTACTGCCGCAGCGGGCCCTGTTGTTATTGCTGACCGTGGCCATCAGTCATCAGAGTGACTGGGCGGAGCCGATGACACATAAAAGAGAGGGACAGAAGTAGAAAAGATGGGATATTTCTGGATCAATACAGACATTTTTAGGGGTAAAGAGACCTCGAAATCCGAGCGCCTGCACCCGTAAAATCTTGGCAGCCGGATCTTCTTTTGACTTTGCGCGCCAACTTGCCATAACTTCTCGCTGCCGAGATTTTACGGGTGCAGACGCGGGATGTTCCCAAGGGGAAAAGGCAGAGAGAATGGCTTTTCCCGCAACCAATTCTCCTCTTTTTATATCGTCGCATTTGATATCGTCGCATTTTCCCATCGTATAAATCGACACGATGTCTTCGGCGTACTGTAAACAGCCATATATTCCCCCGGAAAAGGGGCAGGAAGTGTCCAAAAATGAGCAGGGGACAATTACTAAGCGATGGCTGACATCCGCCTCGATATCAATTCCATACAGCGGCGGGGATGAATGGACTAATTGGAGAAAGGCGAGGGGGAGAGAGATCCAAGGTCAGTAGACGGAAAGAAAGGTCGATTGGATCAGACCTTGACTTTTTTCGGCTCGTAATTTTGCCAATTACGGGGGGAGGGAGAAAGGAAAGAGCGTAAAAATCCTTACGGCTGTCAAACTGTGACTGACGAAAGAATTTGTTACCCTTTTCCCCCCGTCAAAACAACCAGGAAAGGGCGTCATTTCCCGATTTTGAGATCAATTTCAACAACAGCAGCAGTAGCACTTTTGGGGGTGTTTGCTCTCTCTTCTGAAGAAAGGGAAGGGGGAGATGGTCATTCTATCCCTATACTTTAGTAATTCGGGGAGTTGAGACCGCCAGGGGGGAAATAGACTATCTGGGGTGAAATTCTGACTTTTTCGGTCAAAAACTGACCATTTTTGAACATTTTCAAAATTCCGTCACAGTAATCTTGTAGCGCATTGTCTGGGGAGCATGGGAATATCAAAATTTTGGAGAAGAATGAATATTCCCAGCCTGTAGAGGGTCTTGAAAGGCGGAACTAAAGTTGGTCAAAGCTCGGGATTTTCGTAAGTTTGTCTAGACGGCCCCAAATAATCATTATATTGGCAACAACAACCGCCGCCGCCGTCGGCAGTTCACTGCCGCCTTGGTTGTAAAGTTAGAAAAGACAGCGGGGCTCCCCCAGTTGGCACGGCCATTACATTTTACCGGTTTGCCAGCGAGGACAGGGCATGCGGCAAATGGGACATTCTATCACCTTTTTATAAAAATATGCGTTATGTGACCCATACTTTTTTTGAGCTCGGGAGTTGAGAGTCAAAAATATAATAATACGGACAGGGATAGAACTTTTTCAGCTCCCGGAATGGGTGGATGGCAATCAGTGAGAGGGAGGGGGAGATTATGACGGAGAGGATGGCGGCGGACATCAGCAATCATCCTCCAGTTCGGCTAGGGGAGAACTCAATTAGGACGGCTGCGAATCTTTAAATTTTGGACTTTTTTTAGCGTTGTTGAGAACGGTTGGCACAAGGCGGGAGAAGGTGAACAATTCCCATCCTTGTGCGCAAACATGTTTGTTTGCCAGAAGGGGGAGCCCCGCCGGTACAGGTCGGCCGGACACACAGCCATACACCTGACAAATAGGAGAAAACAAAGGATAAGACCTGGCTAGCATTGGGTAGCACCTTGAGAAGTACATCGGAACGGAATTACAGTCCATACGAAACTTATGAAAACGTACTATCACTACTTTACATTTGGCCTGTATTAGATCTATTGGTCTACTACTGAATCAAAATGATCTGCTCTTTGTATTGAAAGGAACTCTCCAGGACATTTTACAACTTGGTCTCATTTTGTAGAGCTAATTTTGCTGGTCATTATGCACTATTTAATTTCTCATAAAAATGTCAGAATAGCGAGAAAAATGCATTCAAAGTACGACATATAGGGCATATGCCCTATAGGGTTGGAGCAGATCGGTGTTTTCCGACCTTTAAATAAAAAAAAATCAGACTCGGCTGATATATAATTCGTTTTCACTGGTTTTCTTTTGATTTCTATATCTTTTTTGCGCTTACAATAATTTATAGAGCATAATAATAATTTTCAACATTAATTGAGAGAAGAACAATATCAAAATTATCGAAAATTTGACGTTTTACCCCTCGGAACCGTTCTTGCATAGAATTAATTTTTAAAACATAACGTGCCACTCTCTTTTGCATGTTTTTCTTATTTTGGTATATTATGAAGGTTGTATTCTAATTATTCACATTAAAAAATATGTAAAAACGAGACGGTACTAGTTCTAAAATTCAATTTTGTGTGCCATTAGCTATGCCCAATTATTTTTATTCAAAGTTCTTCATTTCACGTCGATTGTTGTATTCTTTTTGATTTGTTATACTTTTTATCGACTGTAGAACATGGAATTATATGTGAGTTGCTAAACTGATATCAAAAATAATTCAGATAGTCGTATTATAGACTCCTCGCTGTCATGATGTTGTTCATAGTCAAAATGTTTCAATTTCAGCTCAATTTTTTTATAATATTGTTGCTTATAACTTATTCTATAGAGGCAATTTTCTTAGAAGAAATAAAATGTAGGAATCGTGAAATTTGAATGAAAAATCATCACAATCGGCTTCTGAAAAATTGCTGCCGCCGCACCCGTAAAGTCTCGGCAGCTGATTCTCTTGACCTCCCCTCGCTATCGTAGACTAAGAAACATGCTAATCCAAGGCAAAAATTGTCCTGGAGAGTTCCTTGAAATAATCTGCACTTTGGATCGAATTGATCTGCTCTTGTTTTGTTCTGCATTCGTTCATAAATATCAACGATAACCGTCTTAATCGGCTTCGTGATATAAGCCCCCACCCGACGACGACCTATATCGGCTAGGTCTAGTAGCGCGCCGAGATTCTACGGGTGCAGGCGCCGCGCGCTCCCCCCGCCACACAAAGGGTATTTCGCCCGATTTTCACAACAAAAATGGTTATAGCCGGGTATGGAGCTTATAACACCTTTCCTGAGAGAGGGGAAATCTTGTAGGCTATAAAAGGACTCTATTATACAGGATGAACTCATTTTAAAGGACCAGAATGACCAAATGTTGACACTTATCGTGCTCTAGGATCTCCAGAAAGATTTATTGTTCTCCAGGGAGCCGAGGACATTCTTCAGATGACTTTTTATTCTTTAGAACACGTCACAGACGAGGAGAATTGCTTACTAATGAATCGGAATGTGTCATTTTTGTATTTGGACCGGGCGTGGCCAGCCAGAAGGGCAATCTCCTTCTCTAGAAGAATTCTGAGTCTTCGGGTCTTGAAGCTTATTAATCACCGCTATTTTTGAACTAGAATCGAGGTTAACCCTTTAAGAACACTCTAGTGAGCCTAATTAAATGGATTACTGTAGAAAAGGCGTTTTTTACGTCTCCAATGGCCAAAGATCATTCGCCTGACCCTAGTGGAGCGCCTCGGACGCCCGCACCCGTAAAATCTCGGCAGAACGACGCAAAAGGAAATAAAAGCTTCAGATAACAGTCAGCTCTCTTGCCGAGACTCTACGGGTGTGTAAAAAGTTCCCTGTTGTCGAGTTATAAAAAAACAGAGGGGCATACTCGTCGCACCGCCAGCTGATCCTATTTGTTCACTAGCCTAACTTCCGGTGTGTTGCTGTCGGCCCCGCTCTCGGGAAAAAACAAAGTACGCGAGGAGTACTGCCTCTTCACAGACAGGCCAAAAATGACCGAGCCGCCTCCGCCCCCACTAATAATGAGAAGCCGGGGACCGGTTGGATTATGCCCCCTCTACATACCGTCACAATGGATTATAATATCGGGGGGAGGGGGATAGAAAGTGCCGGCAGGGATCATCGATCTGACCGGGGGCGATGTGTTTTGAAGAAAGTGCCTGCCTGCTGCACATGTGCCCCCCTCTCCCACTCGTCAACATTACAATGGCCAGTTATTGATTGATGTATTTGTCTCTCTCTGGTTGGCCAGCCTCCGCGAAGTGGTGACGGCTGGGCAAATCATTTTCAGCAGAGCAACGGCATTGTGGCCAGCGAGGAGAGAGTGGGGATTTTGACACCTGGGGATGATTTATTCGGCCGTTGGATACGGCAGGCGGAAAGCAAGGCTAACTAGCAAAAGGCGTCATCCTGCTGTCTAACTGTGGCGGAGAAAGAAAAGGAAGGGAAAATGGCCCTGATACGTCCACCAGGAGGGAAATGACGACTGCGCTGTCTAACTGTGGCGGGGAGAGAAAGCTGGGATAAAATGGTGAGCAGGCTGTGGTTGTACTGTGAAGATAAAGAACAACAAATAGCAGGTGTGTTGGCTTCTGTAAAGTGCAAAATCTGTCTAACTGTGGCTGGGAGAGACACCATCTAACAGAGGGAGTCATCCAGCTGTCTAACTGTGGCTGAAGCCCCTACAATTGGGAAAATGCCTCTCGGCTGTCTAACTGTGGCGTTCTCCTCCCAGAATTCCTTTTTTTATAATCTATAAGTAGTAGAGAAGAGGAGCAGAAGACTACAACAGGCTGTTTATCATTTGGCCGACCGAGCTGACTGATAAAGGGAGAGACTTTTGAGAAAAGGGCTTGTTTGTCTAGAGAGGGGACAATAGCCTTTTGGCGGGAAAGAGGCTGCCCCCTCCCCCTGGCCAGAGAAAAAGAAACGGGGGGATATTTATTCGGACGGGTCATGGCTGGAAGGGAAGGGGCAGGGAGTAGTCGAGCCCGTGGACCCAGTTATAGTACATTTGCTGACCCTCGCGGGGCTTGTCCAACATCACCAGATGGCCGCCGCCCTTCACCGACAGGTAGTCAATGTCTAAACATCTTCTCTCTTTTTTTAAAGGGTTCTCCCACTTCCGGAGTACTGTAGAGATCTCCCGGCTACATTTGGACTCTCTCCGTTGTAGGTCCATCTCTGGCCGACTTTTTCATCGCCCTAGATGGTGGGTTTATACAAATGGAAGAGACAGTACCATGATTGTTCGACCCTGTGTCAAATTTGTTAAAAATTGCATAGTTTGGACATGATTGCATACGGTATCGACGTCACCAGTGTAGAAAAGAACCTGAACAAATTGGCAAAAGCATAAAAGTTGACGCAAAAAACCGCTTGCCTCCACGCGGGATTGAACCACGGACCTTTGGTTTACAAGACCAACGCTCTGCCACTGAGCTATAGAGGCCACATAGCGCGCGATTTAGACACGGCCTATACCCTTGTGTCGCTCAATTCCTGGTAAAACTCAATTTCTACTATGAGACAGTCCTAATCTTTTCCATTTACCTACCCTAATTCCAGCTGCGTTGATATCCTTGACTTGTTGGTACATATCGTTGTAGATCCTCTGGTAGGCGTCATTAACGTCTCCGCTGTAAATATTTCATTCTTTTTTTGGTTCTCTACAAGGTTTCCTACTTGCAGTCATACCAATGAGGAAGGCTAGAAGGGATATGAAGAGCTTTTCTGACGTCGGCTCTGTTCATATAATTCTCCGGATTATTTGTCTGGGCACAGAGAGGAGTATCGTCGTGTAGCGGCGGCCGAGCTTTAGCCAGACCCAGAGACTGACGGAGAACATTCTGAGCGAAGAGATCAACTGTGAGAGAGCCTTGTCCGTCCAGATAGCATGTAGAATACAAATTCATCGGGTTTTCCACGTCTCCATCGATGGCATTCATTGCTTCGTTGATCATGTCCATACATGTCTGTCCACCGCTGATATGATTCGTCAGATCGCATTTTTCAATGTTTCCGGCGCAGCATTGATCACGAATTCTTGTATACAATCTAGAAAAACAATATAATAATCCAGAAAAGAGTTTCAGTAATGAAAAAGGAGAAAGAAAAGCGCGCTTTTTATTTTTTTGATAGGCAAACACTCTTCGAAACGCTTCCCATTTCATTTTGTCCCATTTTTGCCTATTGTATTGTTTTACCTGTACTGTTTTATGTTTTCTCTACAATTTTCAACAACCTACTCATCTCTAATTAGCCCATGATAATAATATAGAGGAATTAATGTATTTGAATTCAAGTAAACATCCAGAAGGCCATTTCCTATCGCCATTCCCTCAAATATCGTTATTGTTTCATCTTTTCCTCATTTTTTACCTTGAAATTAGGGAAATTTGCGTTATCAGCTATCATTCTAACACCCAGTGTCGGGAGATAAATTCCAGCGTAAGATTGCCCAGTAATGTAAAGATCTCTTCCTTTGTATTCGGGAAATTTGCTGAAGAAGTCTATCTGTAAATTATTTTCTCGATTTTTTGATTGTCTTATTTTTAACCAGTGCATTGTAATGGTGTAGAGAGGTCTGATTATCATCCGTAGCGATTTGACCATCCGTAGAATACGAATAACCAACATGTGCTGGTGAATCAATAAAAAGAACATTGGCAAATTGATTCCAAGAATATTTGTTAAAGTAGACAGTATTGCCAAAATCCATCAAGTGGAAGGGCCCCATTTCTTTTAGGAGATCTATACAGATTGTCATCTAGATAAGCGGAGGAAGTGCTTACTTCCAGTAGCTGTGCAACCTGGTCCTCCGCCTAGCCATAACATAAGAGGAGCACTTTTCGGTTGTCTGATAGATTCAGTAAGCCTAGAATATTTAAAGCTAGTTTCCTCTTTATTTCTGTATTTACTATCATTTATTTACTCATTATTTTTTATTTGCGCTTCTTTTGTTAGTTTCTTTTTCTTTTAGCCGCCACGCTTTCCCTTATCTATTGCAAAAAGGGCAAGTGGCAATCCATAACGTGGCGATCACATGGTTATCTCCTTCTTATAAAGACAGAGCATACCAATAGTGAAAGAAATTCGTTGAACTGACTTGAAGAAATCCGGAATAATGATCGAAGAGTGGAACAAAATTCAGTCCAGGAAGATTTGACACTTTGTCAGGGGCATAAGCTGCCAGTGTCATAGTAACCAAAAAGTAAAGCACCAACATATTTGGCAGAATACCCTAAAATAAGCCAAACTCCTTACAAACCACAAATAATGCTGTGAGGATCATAAAATGAAGTGGAAGACCAAGAATGAGCCCTTATCTTAGGTCAGATTCCGATATTTGTTGCCTACTATCTTTAGATCAAACTTCACTCTGTATTTAATACGGCAAAATTATAAATTTAAAAAAAAAACCATTTTAGAAATGCTACTTTATTCAATTAATCTCTGCATATACGGCCCTCTATCTTCTCCTAACGATGATCCAATAAACTCTGACTGTCCTCCAAATTTAGCATTACCAATATGTCTGCTTTCAAGAGGAATACCAAGCCTAAATTTTAAATCAAGTATATATGATAGAAAAATTTACCGATTTAATACATGAGCAGATAAATGTGGGGTTATAGGTTGAAGAAGGATAGATGTTACACGAATTGTTTCATAACAGACATGTAATACTGTGAAGAGCTCTTCGCCATGTGCCATTTTCCAAGGCTCTGCTGCTTGAAAAAATGCATTACCTTGCTTGACAACTGCCATTATATTTTCTATAGCTTTGTAAAAAAGCATGTTGTTATAGTTGTCTACAGTTCTATCTGAATTTATGGTCTAAGAGAAAAGAAATACAAAGATAACCTCGGATTTCGTTCAAACTATCAATTAGAGGATTGGCAATTTTAAGTGAACTTCCTTTAAGAAGACTTGGTATTAGACAAGGATAAATCTGATCGGGATTGAGCTTCTTTACAGTTGAACGACTAAGGAGATTACCAACATTGTTAACAAGATCACTATTAATTACTTGTAAAGCTTTTAGAGTAGTAAAATCTTTAAAAAAAACATTAATGCAAAACAAAACCAAAACTAACTGGAATCGTCTTGTGGAACTCCTTGCTTGAGTAAAAAATATCGGATCCCTTCTTTTGTAAACCGTTTAGCAGCATCAAATGGCTCTACTACATTTCCCAAGCTTTTCGACATCTGAATAGTTTATATTTATAAAAATAAAAGCTTTGCTGACTTTGACATTATCTACCAGCCAGTGCCCATGAATAAATAATCGTTTGGGAAGAGGTAATTCGGCACCAAGCAGAAAGGCTGGCCAATAAATTGCATGAAATCTAAAGAAATTATGTAAAAAATATGAAAAAAAAACTTACTTCATAATATCTTTGCCAAGAATTTGACATGTTGGCGGCCAAATACTGTTCATAGTTGCATTATTGCTAGGATAGCCGCATACAGATAGATAATTAACTAAAGCATCAAGCCAGACATAAATCTGCAGAGAATATAATAAATTAAAATATTCTAGTAACTGTTTGAGTCGGATCATTGGGTACTGAGATCCCCCAAGGTTGTCTTTTCTGAAATCGAGAAACAGAAAGATCTTCATCAATTTCAAGGAATTTTAGAATAATTGGAAGATAATGCTTTGGTCGGATAACATCTAAAACTCAATGATTAACTTATAAACTATATACCATTAGTTGTAAGCCATTTTTTGATTTCTCCTTTAAATTCTGATAACTTAAACATATAATTGTCCTCTTCAACCCATTCGACTTTACTATTTGTGCCTTTAACAATCTAAAAATTCGACAAATTTATTAAAGAAATGATAATTACTCTGTGACTCTCATCCGCACTAAGTTGCAAGTCTTTATTTTGATAGAAACATTCATCAACAGGGCAATACCAGCCTTTGTAAGCACTTTTAAAAATTAATTCCTTATTTTTCAGTATATTCTGAAAGTATTGGTTCATAGAATAAAAATGTTAAAAACAATACGAACCCATATGTGTTGAACAGCTTCTTTATGATGTGGTTCTGTAGTTCTGATATAATGACTGTTTTGAATATCATATTGTTTGAAGAGTTCTCGAAAAACATTGGAAACGTCATCACAAAATTCTTGAGGTTCTTTCTTGACTGCTTCTGCAGATCTAAGTATCTAAAGAGCAGCCGAAATGAAGTCAAGAAAATATGAATACCTTGATGCCATGTTCATCTGTGCCTGTGCTAAAAATATGCTTACCTGTTGGGGACTTCATCACTTCCCAACGATGTGCAGCATCGGCCAATACTGTTGTATAAAGGTGGCCAAGATGAGGTGCTGCAAGTATATTATTTCAAAAACTAGTAGAACAAAACATTATGAAAAAACTCATTAAAAAAGAAATAATAATACCTGCGTTGACATAATAAATAGGGGTGGTAATATACGAATTCCACCGTCTAGAAATTGCTGAACGGCAAATCGACATTCTCTATTGGTCATTAAAATATTCCTGAAAGTTATAAAATAATAATTGCAATTACAACATGAATAAAAAATTGAAAATTAAAATACTAAACCTATTTATTATAAATTAACAAATCTAATAATAAAAATAATAAAAACAAATAATAATAATAATTCAATTTAGAAATAACCTATTTTTCTATCTCCTCTCTCATTATTTCCAGATCTTCTTTGGTAGGCACTCGACCAGATTTCTTCAATTCAACCATCAGCATCTCTCGCTTAATTTGCGTTTCCAGATGAGCCATTTGTGCATCTGCGTTGAAATATACCTAAATGTTATTAGTTACCAAGAGTTGTATTTTTAATGAAGCAAAAAAAATATATTTACCTCATTCGCATCCGGTTTTCTGGCAGTAATTATTTGAAAGTGTCTACCGGATACGCTATTAATATAATCGATCTTCAAAACTAGAATTATCAAGAATAAAATAGCCAAAGACCTTGACGTCAGTAAATCCTATAGGTTCCAAACAAGCCATATATCTCATAGGGTTCCACTGCGTTTCCTCCAGAATTCCCCATTTTGTTAAATTTTTCAACCTAGAAAGATAAATAATTCCAAAATAAGGGATCTTACCGTTTGAACTCCATTCCACAAAGCATTCTTCCACCTGGTAATAATACTCGAAATAGTTCTTTGCAAACTTCTGGCAACCTATCTTGATGAATAAAATAAAAAACATCTACATGATATATAGAGTTGAATAAATCTGTTGGGTAGGGTAAAATCCGCAGATCAATGCACTAATACAGTAATATTGAAGGAAAAAAACTATAGCTTACCTTATCGAAACTAACATGATTACTTTCGGTGAGTTCTAAAATAAAGCGTTTTTTAACTGCATCTTCCATATATTGAGATCGTTCTATTCCACATATCTACAGCAAAATGTGTATACTGAAATGAAAAGAAAGACCAATCCGTCTCCTTTCAATTTAGTTAGACAATATTGAATTCCGTCACCTCTTCCATATCCAAGTTCTAGAACTTTGTTGCCTTAATAGAGGTGAAATCATGGAAAAAGAGACAAACCTGGAGATACCCCTAAGTGGTCAATAACAAGTTTATAGAGAGGAGATGTTTTCGACGAGCCGTGCTTTGTCAGAGCATACCCTGTCAAAGATTTAACTGGAAGAGCATACTACAACAGTAAATCGACAACGTATGAAACGAGCGTACCTGATTAGCGAGATCTCCTGCTGCTAATTTGAAAAAGTTTTTGAAAATTTTGGCCATACTATCTTTAGAAATCTTTATAAGGCTATAAGACACTTTCTGAAAAAGAGAACAGTACATTTTTAAAGCGATAACAAAAGATTACTAACATTAAATGGTATTGCTTTTACAATAAATAGAATCTTTATTATGCTAAAAAATACAGATAGGCAAATGAGAATATAAACATGAAAAAATACATTGAGATATGAGACTATAGCATGAAAAGTTATAGCTACCCTTACCTTCACCCTGCAGTTGTAAGAATAAGTACGAGATTCTCAAGAGATTTGAAACTCAACAAAGGTTAAATATCACGGTACAGAAATTGAAGACGTAGATCGGTGAAACATCTGGAGACTTATGCAGCATATTTTTTCGCGGATTGGGTAGAGGACCACGGACAACTGAAAAGAAGAAAAATTAGGAAACTTTCTTGGGTGAACGTAAAACAGTGGTAATACTGGTGATAGTGAGAGAAGCTGAGAGGTTAATAAACACACGAAAGCTGTGAACAAAACAGTAGGTTAGGTTTGCAATTTTTATTCACAATATCACAGCTTCTCTCACAATCGGAAACAAACAACCTTTAGTTGCAACCCTAGTTGAGCGAATCATCAACAAATAAGGGAAAATGAATGAGATTTCACGGGGAAAGATACATAAAACCCATTTAAAATTTTGCTACTTTTAATAACTATGAAATAAGATAATTATTTTGGGTAGAGCCGTTTCAAAAGCAATTTAAAAATTACTACCCACAAAACTGATTTCAATGGCTAGACCTTTGAAATTTGCGGTAAGACTAGAAAGGGGAATGTGGTACGAATTAAAATAAAAAGAAGAAACGTTACAGTTTGAAGTCATTTGGATAGTAGAAGGTTTTCCAAAATTTTGACCGGTTTCTTCTGTATTTACAATAGGCAAAAACGGCGATTGCTCCGATGACGCTGAGCCAAATAAAGTAGAATTGCGTTCGGCCAGGAGTAACTGTTCCATCTGAACGGTTCACTATAATTTTGAGATGCGAAGTCCACTACCATAACCTTCAATATCTCTCCATTTTCTTTGTGGGCTAGCGTCAAGTTCTTTCTGTAATCTGCTCTCTGCTGCTTCCAATTTATCGACCTGAAACGAAAAACCTTGAAGGGTGAACAAGGCGTAAAGGTACAAATACTGGATAAACGAAATGGTTATAATAATTTTATTAAACAAAACTTACTGCTTCTGCTCGTAATTTTCCTCTAAATCTAGGATTTGTGTCTTCCAAATGCCTGTTTCCTACAGATCCTAATTTGCCATCTTTATAATCCTTTATTTTATAGCCTGGAGCGTCAAGTAATTTATCCTGTTTTATATTTGTGTAGTATTCTTTGAGAAATTTAAAGACTTGAGCTTCGTCGAAATTTCCATTAGCATCATAACAAGCAGGACACAGTTCCTACACAAAAATATTTAAGAGCGCAAAAAAAATACCTTTGGAGGAAACTGGCGTTTCGGAAATTTGGGATCTTCGCTCGGTGATCCGGATAATCGCTGGTTCACATAGTTGTGCACTTTCCAAAGCCAAGTTATAGCATCTTCTAAAGAAAAACAAACGAATATAACTCCTACAAACACAAACCTCGTCGCGTAATGAGATGCATCTGATGCTTTTCTGTTTCCAATTGGAAATTTTTGGCACATTCACTACAACTGAGAAAACGAGTGATAAATTGACGGAAAGGCTCAAATATTTCGATTACTGGCTTAAAATCAGGATCTGAAATAGACGCGTGTAACTAATAATTTAATTTACTTACTGCTTCTTTCAATATTATATGCTTCAGCAGTAATTGCATGAGCTAAAGTCCACAAACCACAAGTGTATCCTCGTAAATTAGATTTTGATCCAGAACATGCCATCCAATGGATTTCTTTGGGTAAAGGATTTCCTAGTGATTGTTCAATTTCATCCAATTTAGCTATCCATTCTTCTGCAGTTACTTTATCTTTCAATTGAAGCCATTCATCAAGCCGGAAATATAAACGACGCATTGGAGTTGTTCCAGGAGCATACTAAATTAATGAATGAAATAATGGGCTAGAATGGCGTACTTTTTTAAGTGTGTGAGTCCATTGCTTGAGCCCCGCCAAACTATCTCCATCAATGACTTCTCTTCTCGGAACTTCTTTATAGAGCATATAACTGACGGCGCTTTGTATGTCTACTAGTTGGAGCTCGTATTGCTTCAGATTTACAGCACTTCCAGGAGCTATCCCTTGTGTATCTTCCTGAGGAGTCTAAAACCATTGTCCTCAAACGAAGAAGTTTTAAACCTCTTTTTGAGGTACAGGAGCAACTCCAACTCCAACTCCTTCTGTCACAAACTCATTAATCTTCTCTTGGACTTCCAACCAGGGAATATTTTCTCTGGAAACAGGTTAAAATGTGTTATTTTCACTGAACTAACGGGCTAATCCAAATGGGAGTAGGATTATCCCTCGCGAAAAGTAAAAATCTTCCGTTAGCATTCGAGTCTAAATGCTTTACTGCTTCTGGATGTTGAGGCCGAATCAATGCAATTTTTGTATAGCGATCAGCGTTGAAATTTATGATATTCTGAAATGAAAAGTATTTTTGCCGCAGATAAGACTAACAGCCCATGACATCGTTGCGGGGTTCTCTTGAATGGCTAATCCGAGATATTTGATGCCGTCAGCTGCCTTCCATAATTGGTCAGTTGTTACACTACTGAAAAAAATAACGGAATAAGAAGCGAGAATGGGAAGTACTTGTCTTGAGGTAGGAAGGACGGCCAATGTTCTGGTTTTTGCCGATCCCAGTCAGCTTGCACGAGACCAGCAATATCTAATTCTAACTGAGCCAAATCATGTTTATTGCCCTGATATAAAAGACCATCGTTTTTATCTGTCGACATATATTTGAAATACTGAAAGCGGTGTGTGATAAAAATAGTAATCTTACTTTTAAAGTGGGGAACGCGTTAATTTGATGCTCTCTACACAGAGGCATATTTTTGTCATCTGCACAATTAACTACTGTGACTTGCACCATCGGCTGCCATGTTGAGAGGTGCCTATAAAAAGTTGAAATCAGATCAATATATAACTTACCGGGCAAATTTCTTGAATGTAGGTGCATAACCTATACAAGCACCGCACCAGCTACTATAAAATTCAATAAAATGTGCTTTTTTCTAGAAAACAATTTAATAATCAAATAAAAACGTGCAACATACTGTTCCATAAACAGCGGCGTTGAATGTATCAGTATATAATTCGAGTATTGGGTCGCTACTGTCGTATAGAGAATCGGCAGAAATAATATATATGAGAAATGCTAGTAATAATAGGGTCTTCATATCTTACAAACACTGATGGGGTGCCTAATGGACACCTCGCAAGTTTGAGATAATCTGAAAGATAAGAAAATTATTGTAAAAGAGAAAGCCAATATGAAGGAAAGCGTAACGAGACATAATATATGCAGAGAAATATGTGTTCATTGGATAAAAAACCAGAAGGAGAAATGGATCTTAGCCGAAACCACGTAAGCATCGATTCAAGGAGGCTGAACTATCCGGTTTAGCAAGGCAAGGGCTAAGCGCGACCGGGTGTCTGTATACAAACTAGCGGCACCCATAGTGACCCCAATTGCAGTAACTATGAGATCTCCACTTGAACTTGTGGCAACTGCTTTGGTAAACTAGAAAACAATCAAATATGTCAAAAAATAACATTTTCCAAGCGGTGCATTAGCGAAAAGGCAAACAAAAGGAAAGCTCACAACTGTCCCAAAAATGGAATCAATTGATTCTCACAAGTAAAATCGTCGCTTTTTTATGAATTTAGATCATTGGAACGAGTTCGGGGAGAGCTAATAGTCGCCCAATATAAAGTTGAAATAGGCTAATAAAAGGCAAAATGACGATAATGCGCCATCATCCATTGACATATGAAAAATATGCGCCGGGAGCAAGATTTTCCATTTGGTCAACAGTGCTCTCTGGAGTGACCGGCGACAGAAAATGAGAGCCTGCGAAACGTTGACGTATGGTGCACGAAGCAAAACATTTGTGTGCACTAGCGGTTCGCTGGCCAATTGCAAAAGAGAAAACCATGGAATACTAGTGAATTCAAAGAACTTGTGTGCTCAAGGCTAATACCGAGAAGTACAATCTGGCTAACCAATTAGGAGCAGGAGACCCTAAGCTTCGCAATGCAGTGTATAACAAAGTCAGTAAGATAAATTAAAGCAATGAAACTCAGGTGCATAGCAAAAGCAAAATATACGAAAATGATTTATTGCAAGTCTATTGCAAAAATGCAAGTTTATTGCAAATATAATACTCGTTTATCAAAATCACGGCTAAGTAAACATACATACAAAGTAGTTAAAAATCACTTTCGCTACTTTCAGAAAGATCCAGCTTTGGCAGTGGTTGAGGAGGTCTTCTTTTGGTTGGTCGTGGTCTCTTTCTGTTGAGTAGCCTTTGCGGCTGGCTAATAGTTGATGATCTATAAGGAGCACTTCCACTGTCTTCGAATGTTGTTTGACAAATTAGAGTAGGAGGATCTGAAAAGTGTAAATAAATACAGAGACGTATTACTTTCTCACCTGGATTCATTTTTCTACGAAGACGTTGGAGCGCATCGGCAACTCGTTTACTCATCGTAATCTTTTGTTCATCAGGCGCCTGTACCAATGTGTAAGACGTTATGTGTTTTTGATATGAGGCGACACCCGTAATGAATTCATTCCATTTTTCAAAAGATAGTAGTGCATGCTGAAACAAAATGCATCAGAAAATGCACACCTCAAACCTGATTAAATTTATCGTCTGTCCATCCAAGAAGGTTTGTAATAAGGTTTCTCAAGCCACTTAGGTCAACCTTTTTCCAACGAAGAGGTTCACGAGAATGATCTACATTCGGCCGAAGATAAGCGTCAACTATATCAGCATTAGAAATCTAGGATATTGTTGTTTCGAGAAGTTAAAACTTACCTACCCCTTTTAAATGATTTACAATGTTATTCTTTTCAATTAAAGTTCTGATACTTCGCCTGGTTGCATTAGGTTCACCATGTGCAGGCTTGTTAAAAAGCCAGTTTTCTAAAGCATTCATAGTATCGACAATCTGCAGATCATTTGAGTCAGCCATGTAAATTCGGATGCGGTCTACCTCTTTTCTCTCGTTGTCTCCATTCTTATTGGGTGAAAATTCGACAATAAGTTCTAATGCTTTAACAATTCCAACACCAAGAATGCCTTCTGAATAATCTCCACCAGCGATCATAGATATTTCAACAAAGTTTGATTGTGACAGACCTACAATTCGAAATGTAACAAGATAACAGTCTAGGAAAACTTACTTGTGAGGCTAAAAATATTCTCTCGATTGTAAAATTGGACATTTTTATCCCTGGCGAAAAGATGGCGATAAACGTTTTGAGCTCCAAAAGGCCAAACATCGCTATCATCCGAAACAATACCCTAAACCATGCATTTTTCCACAATAGTTGCCAGTCTACATCCACAAGGCCCAATCGCTCTAATTCCACACATTGTGCTTCTGCTTCGCCAGGAGACTGTATCCAAGGAAAGCCACATGCTGTCAAAAGCTTTTGTATATCTCGGTATTCTGGAAGAACGTCATCCTCATCTATTGGTTTTATATTGTTCGTAGCAGGTCTTCGAAATGTATGTGCTTCTATGCAACCAGCCTAAATTGTATATTTGTAAATTGACAAAAGGATGTAATACCCCTGGTGACCATTCACGAGTTGGTTTATCATCTTCATCATGGTTGTATTCACCGTCAGTGACATCAATAAAATCATCGTCTCCAGAATCAGAAGACCATGAATCTTGACGAACGGCCTCTAAAATCTGACCTTCAAAAAAGTGCAAAAATACGAAGTTACCTGCTTGACTAGCACCAATACGCCTTTTCATGAGATTCTCGATCATGCTTGATTTGCTGAAAAATTCACGACTAGTTATTTTAGCAAATTCAGCACACTGAAGTTAAAAACTGCGGTTATTTATATATCTCACATCGAAATCTTCCTCTGATTCTTTAGATTCGCTAGAAATATCCAGAGCAGGTTGAAGATAATCGAGAGTAAACCCTAAACTAGTCCAATTGCTTTCTCTTGATGTAGTTGGCTCATGGTCCACAACCTATAGTAAATGTTTAAAACAATAGAAAAAATGTACCTGGACATCTTCTGCGCCGTCATAACTAATAACATGCGCCTCTCGTCTATCTGTCACTGCTACTTTAACATCGACACCAGTAACTTCGTCTTGACGATCCTTTGTTAGTTTTTTGATAGTTCTGTCAATTTTGTTTCTTCCTAATACGCGAGCCAGTTGAAAATTGCAAAAATCGGTCGTTTTCGTTGGAATCTATACAAAAAACAGCCATAAGGCTAAGCACACTTCTTACCGCGTCAGGATGCAAACGGCTTACTCTTATTTGTTCCCGTAACTCAATTAGACGTTCAATTTCAGATGTTTTACTGTTTATACTCTTATCAACAACTTTTTCGATAGCTATTTCTGCATCATCATCGCTTAATTCTACTTCTTGCCTAAACATAATAAAAAACTGAAGACTTAATGAGACCTGGAGGATGACGGAATCTTGAACATTTCCTCGTCTCCCTGTTTCAACCGTTTGGCAGGACTGTGTATCGCCTTCATTACTTCTTCTTCATCTCGACTGCCGGTGGCTAAGCTCTCCAACTGTTTTCTTGTTTCTCTATTTAATAAGACATCTTTTTCAGCTTCTTTCAGACGTCGTTCTCTCTATAGCATATTCATGATACAGATAAAATATAAAAGGATTACCAAAACTTTCTTTTTGAAGACAGGAACGTCGCGCCCATCAAAAACAAAAATAGGTCTAATTTTGTAGAAAAGAAGTTTGCAAAGACGATTGACAGCTATGGCAAGATGTGGCGACTGAGTATCCTTCAAGGCTTTGGCTCCTCCTTGGTATATCCACAGTGAAACATCTGGAAAACTTCAATAACACCATTTA
This sequence comes from Oscheius dolichura, assembly GCA_932521035.1. Lineage (NCBI taxonomy): Eukaryota > Metazoa > Nematoda > Chromadorea > Rhabditida > Rhabditidae > Oscheius > Oscheius dolichura. The sequence goes on along the minus strand of OW051492.1, from coordinate 11,089,412 downwards.
AAAAAATTAACACCGGCAGAAACTGTAAATAGTTTCTAAACCAACCTACAGCTAGTCTCTTCCCTTCTAAAGATTCCAAACGGATCGGCTGACAGCAGGGCTCTAAAACTTGCCACAATCCATGTATTCCCATTGTTATCTGAAAACAAAAGATGATATTTTTATAAACAGACGAGGATGACGAGCACGTAAATGTAAAAGGTTTCGTAGGAATGGCACTCTCGAAATCGGACAACTGCGTATATGAGAGAGCCAAAAAATCCTACGCAATATTATCGCCTGCACAGCTCGCCGCGGAAGAAGAAAGGTCGGCGCGACAGTGATCGTGCCGGGACCAGCGCAATTTTTGCTCTTCGGCCAATACAACTTTGTCGAACTCAGCGTTAAAAAAACGGCACATTTTTACTTTTTTCTGTAAACTGCATTCGATCCGGCATGCTCGAAAGATTCGGAAGCAATTTTTGAGGGTCATGAAAATGTGCCATTGAAAAGAAAATGAGTTTTTTGTGGTTTTCTATATCAAAAGCGTTACAGATTTTGGTGCCAAAATTACTTCCGGTTCAGCTTTTTTTTCTGCATCGAATGAGCCCAAGAATAGCAAAAATGAATGTGTGGATCACAAGTGCCACGTTCGACAAAGTTGGATACCGTAATCTTCAATACAAAAACGCGGTTTGCCCGCTGTTTACACCCGTTTTCATTCAACGTCGATTTTTTGAGAAATCTGTCAAAATCTTTGAAAATTTATTTCTCAAAACTGTGACATCCGATCGTTTTCATTTTTGCTGCAATCAATTAGTCTCGTTATGGGGAGCATTTTATGTTTTCTATGCAGCGTGATGACACTTTGGGCGCCCATTTGAATTGTGACCACGAATTTTCAAACTTTTATGGCTTCGTTAATCGTGATGTGGCATCAGACCTTGCTGATTTTTACTGCAAAAAATACAGCAAGCAAGCGTCTGTCCATTTTGTTGATTGTCGGCTATGTATTCAGCTTTACTGGACTCCTTAATGACTTCCACATTGCGGGCTGTTTCAAGAGCAATGTACTGGATCTAAAGAAAAAAAAGCATAGAAACTCACTTTTGGTACGGCAATTGTGTTGGCCGGGCCACAACATTTGTTAGCTTCAATTCTGAACAATGTTTCCAAGGCATAAGTCATGATTAAAGTTATGCGGATATTGGCTCTTTCGGCCGACTGAAAAGAATATAGCACACGTATACAAGAAGAAGGACTTCAGATAAAAGCATTGCTGTATGCTACAATCAGCATGTGCAATACACCTTACGCTTTACACTACGGAAAATATTCTGATACCCTTACGCATTAACCGTTAATTTCATCTTTTAACAGGAATAGTTCCTGGAAACTACAGGAGCATATGCTATCTTCACCTAAATGTAGCAGGGGAAGAGAAAAATAAATGGCAACAAGAATAATACTGAAATTATGAACGTTTACTATTTACTGTAAAAGCTAGTCAAATACCGAAAATTCTACTGATCATTGGCGTAATCCGCGGGATTCTTTCTGCTCGCCTGGTGGTTAGTCTTCTTGGCCCAGTCGTAGACGAGATAAGCTGCAACAGCTTGGGGAAGATAGTAGTACCACTGATTCCAGACGTATGTTTTGAAAACCTGAAAATAAGATTGGTTTAAAATATATATAAAAATTCTGGGAATACAGCCAAAAATATATATAAATCAAAACGGAATAAGCGAATGGCCGCTTGGCCTATCAGTACAATGTCTAAAAATCCTACTCAAACTTTTAATGTTATAAATCGAAAAAACGTACGTTTACGACGGCCTGCTCAAAAAATCCCTTGAATACTTTCTGCTCGTTGGGGGCCAAGGCGAAGCGATGCTCTCCATACATCTAAAATTATGATACAATGAAAACAAATTATAATTTCAAAAAATAATGGTGCAAATGAAAAACAACTTACTTTTCCCAGGTTTCCGAAGTGCTTGCCCAGGCTGACGATGGAGGGACGCATCTTGGCTGAAAAAAAAGAAATTTACTTATCATATGTTCATTTTATAAAAAGGTGATAGAATTGAAAAAAAATGAACGACACAGACAACAATAATGTTAGTATAAACATGGAAGTCGTTGAAAGATGTTTCGAAGGTTGGTCAACACTAGTTACCCTTGAAGTTTAGCGCATATTGTTTCAGAAACATCAAATAAAATTCACTTGGTGATATCAATACAAAACAAAGTCAAAATAACTGCCCAGCACAAGATTTACAGCATTTTTTATATGAGGCTTGGTTCCAACTAATAAAAAGAGACCTAATTGTTCAAATCAATGTTTTTCAATACATTTTAGCTGCTGAACAATCTCCTGCATATAGCCGATAACAGACAAGTAATAAAAACAATGTAAAAAACAGCAAAACACAGTAGAAGTAGCCCGAAATGAATTGAACAGCCTTCGGGGATCAGCCCGAATGAAAGCGCTGCGAGACGCCGAGTTGCCACGGGGCGCACTTCTGTTCATCGTTTTGGCCAAAAATGTAACCCTTTCTCGAAGCATTTTTGGCCAGTAATGGACACATTGTTTTACCTTTTACAGCTAAATTTATTAGAAAACATTTACTCACAATCAAAAATCATGTAAAAACTGGTAGAGAGCATAGCAAAGTCATTGTCATTCGTATTCCAAGCTGTTATTTGTGATGTTGTTGCCGCCTTTCTTCTTATTTCAACTTTCCGCTGCATTGACCTCTACGAGTCGAACAAGCTCACTTCACGATACTACACAGCCGACCACTAACGAAAATAGTGCAGAGACGGTCTACATTGCGACCAATGGAGACGGTGGCAGTACAACAACTTCTCCGCGCGTGAACAGTACACATTATGGAGATCTTGTTTTTCGCAATGCTCATTTTCTAGCGGTGGACTTCTCACAATTCTCCAATTTGACTGATATTGAAGGCCGTCTAATAATTGAGAGCTCAACTTTGCGAAATCTCGAATTTTTGAAAAATATCCAACAAATAAACACAGCAAAAGCTGTGGGCGATGCTATCATTATTCGATGCAATATTTTTACCGAGAATTTGACGTCAATTTTACCAAATTTGAAGCAAATTCATTCTCATAAAGGACTCGCTCTCCGTATTGAAGACAATTACAATCAAGCACTAACTAAGAAGGAAGAGCAACGACTTGAGAAGTTATTTAGCAAAAATATGATTATTTCTGATGCAAGTCAAGAAGCAAAAATAGAAAAAAATGGCAAGAAGAACAAAGGAATGGACAGCCTCTCATTCTGTAAGTGTTTTTGAAATTTTGATTGCTGTCGTTATTTTCTTTGTTTTCTTTTTATGATACAATCCTTATCGTTTGATTATTATTGTGCTGGCCAAAAGTTGCAGAGAAGGTGAATACAGGAAGAATAATCGACTAAAAATGAGACAGCGGGAGTATTTCAATACCAGATCACATCTTTCGCTTCCACGGAAGTTTGCTGTGCGTAAATGGCGATTATATTTTCTCTTTTACATATTTTTATACAATTTTGATGCTTTATTTATGTTATTCAATATTGATTTGGTCTAGAAAGCTAGCAGAAAAAATGAAATAGAATGGAAAAGAAGCAGCTATTAGAGGAAGCACTATTTCAGTGGATCCGCCTCTTCTCTACGTGTTCATATCTCTTGGAATCATTTTGCTAGTTGAATTGCTGCGATGCATTTTCGGCCAGAAGAGAGACATCGATTCGGCGAATGGTTTCAACTGGTATGGATGTTACTTAGACGAGACGGGAGAGCCCATGGAAAAGGGAAGAGGAAAATAGCTGCAGAGATCGCAGCCGAAATCAAACAAAAAAGTGATTGCCATAAACATTCTAGACATAAAAAAGTTGTAACTTCTCATGTTATTGTATCTTCTTGCGATGTAAGCCTGATTTCATCGGGTTTTCTTGATTTTCTGTTGCAATTTTCGATTTTCTTTTAGCTGCCATTATTTTACGGGTGTGGTCGCACTACTTCTCTCCATGGAGGCAATAGGATGCTCCCGCCATCTGACAACTACTCAACAATATTTATTTGTGTCCATTTTCATCATAACGACAGTAGGAAATAAATGGATCTGTTTTTTGTGAGAAAAATTGACAGGGAGAGGAGGATATCATCAACTTGGAGAGAGAGATAGGATATGGCAGGGGGACAGACGTTTTCTTTTTTCCGTCTCGAAATCTTTCCCTTTTCAGACCCTCAAGGCTCGGATCGGCAGTAGGATGTGAGGAGTTCTCTTGTCGAAGCCGAATCCCTCACCCTCGAGTCCATTCAGGGCGCGCTTGGCCATGTGGGTGTGGGCGACGATTCCTAAAAATCGGGGCATTAATTCGGGATAAGGTTATCTTCAAAATATTCAGAATTTTCTGCTGATTCCGAATATCGAATTTAAAAATTATGAAAATATCAAGTTTTTGGAGAAAAATGCATATTTTCAATTTTGATCAGCGAATTTCGCCTGACGGGCGCCGGCAAAAACCAGGTGTGCCCGCTGTTTACGTATGGTGGCGCGCCGTTACAGTAGGCCAGAAAACGCGCATATTGTCAGTTTACGGTCAAAAATAAAGAAAAAACTCACTAGATATCAAGGGAAACCGTCTCTTATCAAAGCCGAAGCCGGCTCCTTCCAGTCCATTGAGAGCTCGCTTCCCTGGGTGGGAATAGGTGGGGAAATGCCTCTTGTCGAAGCCAAACCCGGCCCCGTCCATGGAGTTCAAAGCGCGCTTGTCAAAACCGAATCCAGCTCCTAAATATTATGGTTTCTCGGGGTAAACAGGGTTACTGTACCTTCAAGACCGTTCAGAGCCCGCTTATCGAATCCGAAGCCGGCTCCGTCCATAGAATTGAGGGCTCTCTTGTCAAATCCGAAGCCTTCACCCTCAAGACCATTCAGAGCACGCTTGTCAAAGCCAAATCCAGCTCCTGAAAATAGCAAAAATTTCATAAATCCGTTTTTCGGACTAGGGCTCGCACTCTTTCATAATTCAGAGTTTCGCGCGCTTTGAGTCGATTTTCTCCCTATTTTGATATTGTTTCAAAAAATAAATTAGTGTATCATAATCAGCGAAAAATTCTGCATCTTTTAAGTATAGAACAAGTAGTTTTTAGGGTGCCAATCTAGGTTAAAAGTGCTGAAAAAGTACTAACCGTCCATGGAGTTCAAGGCGCGCTTGTCAAAGCCGAAACCGGCTCCGTCCATGGAGTTGAGGGCTCTTTTATCGAAGCCGAAGCCCTCTCCTTCCAGACCGTTCAACGCTCTCTTATCAAAACCGAAGCCAGCTCCTAAAATCATCATTTTTCCTGAGAGGAAGACGGGTTACTGTACCTTCCAGTCCGTTCAGAGCCCGTTTGTCGAAGCCAAACCCAGCGCCGTCCATGGAGTTCAAAGCGCGCTTGTCAAAACCGAATCCAGCTCCTAAACATTCCATTTTCTGATTAGAAGAGGGTTACGGTACCTTCAAGGCCGTTGAGGGCTCTCTTATCGAAGCCGAAGCCGTTCCCGTCGAGACCATCCAGGGCGCGCTTCTTCTTGTCAAAGCCGAATCCGTCGCCCTCCATGCCGTCCAAGGCACCGGCGGTCAAGTGAATTGTGAAGAAGAAAAGTGCCAATATAGCACACTGTCGAGGCATTATGCTTTTACTACTTTCGGGGGGAGACCCTGAGAATGAGGAGATCTGAAAGAGCGGGAGGATTAGTGGCGGCTTTCGGAGCGAAAGAGAAAGAAATTCTAGAGAAAAGAGAGGAGAAAAAGAGCCACAGTTTACACGTAGAAGACGTTTTAGGAGATCTTCTCCCGCGCGTCGCACCCGTAAAGTCTCCGCAGCAAAATCCCCTTTGACTCAATGCTCACGGCCAGAAGCTGCCGAGATTCTACGGGTGCGGCGGCGCGGGAAAAATAGGACTGACGCCCCTATCGGAACTGATCAAGAAGTCCACCTTCTCTTATTCTCTCTTCAACATCCATTTTTTCGGAAACAGACAAAAACAAAACAACGAGGGGGACGCAATAGGGAAAGGAATGAAAAATTAATGACAATGACCGGCGAATTTGACGCACATCGCAGTATAGTGTGACGAGGATTGGAACTTTATAAAAAGAGAAGGATTGTCGCTGTTTGGCTGTCTAACTGTGGCACCAGGGCAGGGAAATAGAGGCGAGAGAGTGCCGGACTTTTGATCTGCTCCCTCCTCTCGTATTCCGGCCAGAGTATGGAGTATTGGCCCTAACGGGAAGAGGCGACACTTTTCGGGTTATGGGTCACTTTTTGGACCAGAAGATGATGGATGGGGGCGGCCGGAGAGAGAGAGAGAGAGAGAGCTAATTAGCTCCTGATCCCTGGTATCAGAGAGTAAAACACAGAAAATTGGGAATTCCCATGAAAATTACGAGCCGGGATCAAGAGAGAGATGAGCAGTGATGAGAATGTGGGAGTAAATTAGTTGTAGAGAGATACGTCATAGGGTCTCGGGGTTGTTACCGTATCTCTAAACCCTGTGGCCTTGATTATTTTCTTTTAATTTACCTTCACAAAACTCAGAATTTTCTGCTGATTTTGAAGCACTACTTTAAAAATTAGAAAAATGTGAAAAATGTGAAGAATAATGCCAAATTTCAATCATGTTCAGCGAATTTCGTCCAACGCGCGCCGCTAAGCGACGGCTCTGCCCGCCGTTTACGCCAGTTGGCGCGCACTTACAGTAGGCTAGAAAAGACGCGTTCTGTCTTTTAAAAGGTCTAAAAATTCGAAAAATAAGAAGAAGGAGAGCGTAGCAAAGTCCAGTCCGCTCCGTTTCAATGAACTACCAGAGACTACAAGAATCTTGCCCTTTCTTTAGTATTCAATTCATGGGAAATTCCAGCTGTTACAGGTGAAATCTACGTAGTCCTCAAAGTAAAAAGGCAGTTTATAAAAACTCCCCGATCTAAAATCATCGCCTGTGGAGGTGGAGGTTTGAGAGAAGGGGAAAATGACGACATGGGGCCGCTTTTTTTAAATTCTGGGCAGATTTTCCTCAAATGTTCGACTCAAAGCGAGCGTAACAATTGATTCTAAAGGCCATAATCTGTCAAAAATCGTGTTTACAGGACGAAATTGCTCCAAGAGGATCGGATTCCAGCCCCTTTTTGGGTAAAATTATGAAAATGGCAGAAAAATCCTTCCTACTGGATTGTTCGGCTGCTAGTCGAGTCCGTAGACGGAGAAATGTTTATAATTTGCAAACTGCTCGTCATTAGAGAAACCTTTGGACTAGAGTGCGATTAGCGGGGGAGGAGGTTTTTACCAAATGGGACAGAGGGTGGTTTAGTCTTTTTTTGAAATGGCTGGCCCACCATCGCATGTGGTCTAGTGGTTAGTCGCGCCGCGAACCTCTGACTTCTTTTGACTCAGGCGGGTTCGATTTCCCGCATGGGAAGAATGTTTTTTTGCTATTTTTCTTATCGGGAATTCACTGTCAATGGCTCGAAAATATGACTGGTTGGCGGCAACTTCGATCACTACAGTTAGCGCGCCCATTTTTAGAAAGAAAATATTGTTTTATGGCTTCAAAACAGCCATAAAAAGTTGCGTGGGGACCGGAAGTGAAAATAAGAAGACCACCCAGGGCGATTTATCACGGAGTGATCAAATGGGCGTCGGCAGCGGAAGGAAGCCCGTCAAACTCGTCGATGATTATATACGGCTCGAGAGAGGACAAGATGATGTTAAAATAGAGCTGGCCGGTCTAAATCCGTCTATTACTCTCCCTCGCCCTCTTCTCATCATCCGGACTTCTTTGATTGAAAATCACGACCCCGTAAAAGTGACTACGAGGGGGTGGTTGATGTTTGGCGGGAGGGAAGAATAGCCGCTTCTCCCCGTTTAGTAATTAAACTAAAGACGGCTTGGATAGTAATTGTTTTTGTCTCCCTCTCCTGAAAAAAAGGTAACGTGCCCTATTTTTAGGTGTTTGGACACTTTAGGGCGACTATTTAAAGGGCAGGGGATGAATAAGGCACCACAGACGGACCACAGTTAGACAGGGGAGAAAATAAGAACTTATAAAAGCGCAACAGTTAGACATCAAACTGTGAGGAGACGCGCGCGCCCGCACCCGTAAAATCTCGGCAACTGCTCGGTCCTTATTCAAAATAACTGTTCCGCACACTGCCGAGACTTTACGGGTGCGGGGGACGGCAACAAAAGTCAAAACTGGCCGGATTCCAGCGGCTCTTCACATTATATGTACTGGTTCCCCCATTGGCGGCCATTAGGTCCTCTCTTCCAAAAAGCGCCCACCAAAATGAAATTAATCCTCCCAGTGAGGTCGTCGAAACTGAGTTCTCAGTAAGTCCGAAGAATTCTAATGAAACTGCGCGCGGATCGGGCGGCACATTACGACGATAAGCCTCTAATCATGGGGATGAGAGGGAAAAGAGCGGGGGCGGGGTGTCGAAATCGGCGGGAGGAGCATCTCCGGTAGTCAAAATAGACGTCACAACGGCGTCGTGGTATCGAGACACGTGTGCCGTCGGGTCACAATGGTCCGCGTCGGGCTCGTCTCGCTTCCGGTTGAGCTCTTTTTGAGTAATGACCAACTGGCAGCGGGAATTCAAGAGAAAAAAGAGCAGCGAAGCCCAGGTCACTTTATATGCAATGAACAAAATATAATGAAGAGGAGAAGGGGAAAATGTGAGGATGGATGGATGGGCAGGAAAATAAGAATGACGACACACAAAGAGAAAGAGACGGGTTACGGTAACTAGCAGTTAAAACAGGAAGTCCCAGACTACAGTAAGACTTTAGACGTTTAAAATGGGTGCGCTACCATTTTGGGCGCACCCGTAAGATCTCGGCAGCTGTAGGAAAAGGAAAGACGCGCACGCTATTTACCAGGCCGCGCAGCTGCTGAGATTGTACGGGTGCGGGCGCGCGGAACTAATAGTCTACGGAGTTCTCTGTTCTCTGGCCAGCTGGCTCTGTCTATCGCCCCGGAAGCTGTCTAGTCCAGACTTCTCTTCCCTTATTGAGGAGGGAGGTGTCTCTAACCAGATTACCATTGGCTACGGGCCGTGGTCCCCCGGGAGGAAGAGTTGTTTCTCCAGTTTTTTAGCTTTAAAAGAGGAGCTGTTGAATAACGTAGACCAGAGCCCAGAAATACTATCAGAAGCCAGGCGGGGGTGTCATGTAATTGAATTATTCAATTTACGAGCCGCTGTACATGTTCCGAGTGGACACGACGGGGCCGTCTCGCTGCTATGGGTTTATTTGGATTTAAAGGAGTACTGTAATTTCAATGAGTAACTGTGGCTTTATTAGAACTGTCTAGAGCCACAGTTAGGCAGCGTGTCTTGAAAAATAGAGAAAAAAGCGGGAAAGGCAGGACAGTTTGAAAAACCAAAGCTGTCTAACTGTGGCCCTCTTTATGAAGTTTCCAAGTTACTGTAGGTTCAATGTCTAACTGTGGCCTGTTACGCACGGAGTTAGAGCCACAGTTAGACAGCTGGAGAGCTTAGTAAGAGATAAAAGGCGTTCTCTTGCCCATAAAATAGAAATTTCCTTCATAGGATTCTTTTAGCTCCAAAAATGGGGGAAATATGCTCCAGGGTCAATAGACAAGCTCCCTAAAAGTGTAACGTTGTTCCGAACCCCGGGGTCATTTGTAAAAAGGGGAAACAGGTAGAAGAAGTGGCGATGACGCCAAGGGGAGACGGGGGTCAGGCTCCTTCTTCAGAGATCTGAATTGGGTGGGGCAGTCGGGGGGAGAATACGTTAATTAGATCGTAGACTTGATAGCAGAGGGAGGGGAAAGAGTAGGACGAGGAAATAGAACCAACTGGTTAATGAGGAAGTTTCTTTTTTTCTATTTTTCGTCGTATAATTTCCCTGTGTTCAGATGAAAGAATGACAGCAAAATGACGAAGAAATAGCGAAAATTTTGAATTTAGCCCACGCACTAAAAACAGAGAAAAAGGAAAGGATTACTGTTGTTATCACTTATGAGCTTACCCTTAGAATGTTCAGAATTTTCTCCTGATTCCGAATATCTAATTTGGAAAATTAGAAAAATGTCAAATATGGAAGAAAAAAGCAACGTTTCAATTTTGTTCAGTGAATTTCGTCCAACGCGCGCCGCCATCTGCCCGCTGTTTACGCGCGTTGGCACGCACTTACAGTAGGCTAGAAAAGACGCAAAATGCTTACTGCAAAAGGCAAATTCTCCCATTTTCTAAGAATAGGCTCTTCAGGTCCTGCAGAGATGGCTTAAAATAGGGCTCGCTCTCTGACGCCGCTCCCCCGTCCCCCCAAGGCTTGGAGAGAGGAACTCAATTTGTCCCCGTGTCTCGAAAAAGTCTCCTGCCCTCTCTGTAAACGTCACGTAGAAATGAAAATCCTTTTTAGACATCCTCCCAAGGGTTTTAATAGGCTTCGTCCTCTCTCTCCTGCTCCGGTCGCTCTCCACGTGCGCTTTAATTTTTTTAGGGAGACGGGGGGATGAATCACCAGAAGGGGAGTAAATAAAGAAAGTGACGGACTGCCGCGTGGGGGGCGAGATATTTTTGAACCTTCTCTTTTCGTACTCTCTAGAGGACGGAAAAAGACTGGGTCAAGTTTCAAGTAAGGGAGAGCCGGGCCGTTTTACACCCACAAAACACCTCCAGGGACCCTCTTTTTCAACTGCTAGATGTACTGAGTTCAAAACACAAGTCGTGCTTTTTGTATCCGCCCCGGGGAACACTTGGATTTGAGCTATGGCCGCAAGATCAAGACAGGGGTTCGTAACTTTGAGCATTTGACGGGCACTTTTAGACCTTGTTCGTAATCTTCTGAATTGTACGAAAAAAAGGGAAAGTTCAAGCGTTTTCTCGGGTTACTGTAAGTGCGCGCCAACGCGCGTAAACAGCGGGTGAGTCGTTTCTCGTTGGCGCGCGTTGAATAAAATTGAAACTTTGAATGTTCCTCCAGTTTTTGACTTTTTCGAAAAAGAGAAAAAGGCGCATTTTTTAAAGGGACAGTATCACACGCTCCAATCGTGTGAGCAAAGTGTGAGCAAAATGGGGGCGCGCTTACTCATATTTGCATTCCAGAAGTGAATCTATGCATTTTTACAATTTTTTGAGCTTCTATCCATTTTCGCCGACCCCAAATTACTATAAGACAGTCTAGAAAACATGTAAATGTAGTAAAATATGAAAGAAAAAAGCAAAATCGAAAATAATGCCTTCGAAATCCATAAATTTGTTTTTTTGCTGAATTATGTTTTGGTTCATATACCAAATTGTTCCTTATTACTGTATCAATTCGCAATGGGGCGTGTAATACGGTCCCTTTAAGCCCAAGTTGTTTTAGGTCCCTGACAGTTCCTTTAAAGGGACAGTCTCGCATAGGTGCGACCGTACCCCATTTGGGGTACGATGAGATGGAGCAGATTTACTGCGATTTTGTAAAAATCATTTTCGCTCGTTTTTTCCATAATTTCTTGCATTTCTTTATATCAAAATGATCAGCAGAAGCTAGCGAATCATATGCTTCAAAGAATAAAATGCGAAAATACAAAATGATGAGTTTTCAATACAATTCAGATTGCCAAAAGAGGCGCCAAAGACAAATTCTACAGTAATTCGTGCCCAACCAAACTAGTGCGAGACTGTCCCTTTAAAGGAACTCTGAGGGACCTCGGCTTGAGCGCAAGGGTTCCGCCACGACTGCGCTCACAAGCGTCCTTTCGCCTTTGGCGCGCGTTTGAATTTTGAACGCGCCTGCGTTTTAAGCCTTGTTTTGGTATTTTTTTGGTAATTTTTTGACGTAATTTATATTAATTAGCCATGACAAATTGTTGTCTTATTGAAATCAACGAAAAAACATAACGAAACGCGTAGATCAGAAATGCGTTTTCCCGGGCTTTGAGAAAGCCCGCGAAAAGTATGCTCCCCGGAACCCTCAGAGTTCCTTTAAAATAGATACTCTTAATCAGCAGGAAATTCTGAGTCTTTTGAAGGTAAATTTTAAAACGCTTGAGCTAGATTTGGCCTAGATGGATCAGGATTAACCAAATGAGAAACATCTCGCCAGACTAGAAGGAAAGCTGTAATAAACTGGAGCCTTCCTTTTGAAACCGAATCTATGGTTTAAAAAAGTAAAATAGGAGTTCTCGAAAGAGGGAAGAAACACTCCAATGACTGGAATCTGATGTTATAGCTAGGGAAATGTCTATTCCTCCTACCGTAAGCTCGAAAATCCAGTAGTTTCCCTCTAGGCCACCTACTGTGACTCTTAGCGTGTGAACTGTGGCTGTTTTTTTCTTATTTTTAAGGAACTAGCTTAAAGGTCGTCAATTTCATTGCTTTCTCTCATTTTCTTCAAAATTTCTAGTCAAATTTTTGCAGCCTGAACCAAAAAGGTCTCCAAGAGATCAGCTAGTAGAGAGATAAAGCTCCCCTTTCAATTAGTCTGAAGTGTGTGAACTGGGAAGGGGAGAGGGAGGTGAATTAGACGAGGAAGAGCCTAGCCAGATCCACTCGGACCCAGTTCCGCGTGTCGAGAAAATAAGTCGCCCACCAGATAATAATGAGCAATGGCGTCTTGCCGGACTAAAAATAGAGACTCATCAGGATTAAAAAGTGACCAAAAGAGGAGTTCTTTCAACCTTGACGGGAACAAAATGAGTTCAGGAGAACGAAGGACGTCAGTGGAGCAGAAAATAAACGGGAAGAAAAGGTAAAAGGAGTAATTTTGGAGGACGGAGCGCGCGTTTTCTAGCCTACTGTAAGTGGGCGCCAGCGCGCGTAAACAGCGGGCAGGGCCGTTGTTTCGCGCCACGCGTCGGACAAAATTAGCCGAACATACTAGAAAAAAAGCATTTTTCTCCAAATTTCGACACTTTTATAATTTTTAACTTAGATATTCGAAATCAGCAGAAAATTCTGAACATTTTGGCATAGAATATATAAAAAAAGAGGATACGGTAGAGATTAGAGCCCATTTTCAAGTAGCGTGTGAACTGTTCCGCCTTTTTTGGGTAATAACTTTCCCACCTCTGAAAAACTTGGCGAAATGGGTGGGTAACTTTCCGCTCTTTGATGCTTTCTGCCGGCCGTCGGATAATTTACTAGTTGTACCCCCGTGTACCCGGGTAGCCAAAAGAAATTGCCCCATAATTAATAGTTCTGACGGGAATTCATGGAGTGGAAAGGCTTTTGACGCCTGTTCAGGCGACTGTAAAGAATAACTTGTTTTTCAATTTTCTATACGAGAAAATGCGATTTACGACCTCAAACTGTATCCGGGTCAGTAAGGCGCATTTTCGGGGGAAGCGCCTCACCTTTGCGCTTTGCCAGAGAGTACAGGCCTATTGCACCAAAAAAGCGCAAAGCTGGGGCGCTTTACTGACCCGAACTTTGTTTTGGCGCGCTAGACTCAACATCTCGTCTTTTTTTCCGAGAACTCTTTTCCACTTTGTATCATTAAAGTTCACATTAGCCAAGGTAAACATGCCCTAATTTCCAAGAACTAGAGACGAGCCTCTAGGGTTCTCAACGTCCGGGTTGGAATAGTTCAAAGTACCGACAGTTGAGAGGAGCGAGCGGGTCTCCCAGGGAAGACGGAATGCTCAATGATGCTTTGTGTTTTTTTCAATCGGATTACTGTAATTAGTTTCGGCCCCAAAAGGAATAGCAACTTGATTCCCGTCTAATTCTTTTGGCTAATTGTTCCTCCCGGCTGACAAAACAGCCGCCACAGTTAGACAGCGGGATATCTATCTTTTTTGATAGACGCAAAGCAATAACAGGAAGTTGTCCCTGGGGGCGTAATTGTGAATTTGAGAAATTTAAAAAATAGGCGAATCGCTCTTTGACGTCAGGGCGGGTTAGTCCATCCGGGTCAACAACGTTTTTAAAGAACTTTGAGCTATTGGGGTCGTCGGGAAGGTGATCCCCTAATTTAGAAAAGGGCTTACTTACTTCTAGAATCATGAATGAGCCACTTTTTTTTGGCGGTGCACCAATTAGAAGAGAAAAAAGGCTGCCAAGGTTCAAATTAACAAAACACCCCCTGACGTCCGCCTTCTGAGGACTGTAACAATCCAAAAAAAACGGAATCTCATGGAGATTTTTACACTGTAAGAAGAGAAAATTCTCTATCAGATAGCTGTGACACTTTGAAAAATTGTCTTTTTCTATCCCTAGGCGAGTAAAAGTTGCATCACCGCAATGACTGGCCAAGGGGGCTGACTGTCGACCTTCAAACTCCACCACAGATCATAAAAATATGTTTTTCATAGAGTATAAGCTACTTCCGGATGCTTCAGAAAATATTCTACAAAACAGCGGACTCAGCTTTGTTGGAAACGTTTTTTGACCAAAAAATAGGCGAAGAAAAAGAACAAGATCGGGTTTAATAGATTTATAACCTGTAGGGAGAGGGGCTCCTCATTTTGAGCGGCTTGAACACGTGGGGGCGAAGAAGAAGCAGTTAAGGGGGTAGAGAATGGACCCCATAAAACTTTTCCATTCATGGAGCACATGTGGAGGACATGTTAGTGGGCGAGAGATGCGCAAGGCGGGTCCCGGGTCGACCCGCCTCGTGCTCTGTGTTTTGACACGGTGTGTGAACTGTGGCTTGAAATATTTGTTCTGTAAGCCGCCACAGTTCACACATCAATATTACCGTACCCCAGAAAGGAATTAGATAAGTAAAACAGCCACAGCTGGACAACAGTGCTTTTAGGAAGCTAATGGTGATAAGATCCCACAGGGAAAAGAGTCCCAATTGGAAGAAATATTGAAAGGGAACCTACCGTATCCAGCTGTGGCGGCTCTCCTCGTCGTCTTCTGCCCGCCGTTCGTTTTCCCTTCCTTTTTATTCAGCAATTATTCAGCCGGACTAATTTGTCAATTTAGATGCCAGACTGTATATGGCAGTCGTCCTGACGTTAATCGAATAAATTCACCCTGGGGAATATGGGGGCGCGACCTCTGTGAACCCCTAGGATCCGCATAATGTTTGTTTTTAAAGTGTCTTTTTCTTAATGGGAAAATTGTGTTGTTTTGTTGTGATTGTCTGGAGGAGATTGTCCAAAAGGGGATCAACTTCTTTTTGAGGGAGAGAGGAGTACCCAAAAAGGAAAAAAAATCGAAAAAAAGGACCTTTGGAAACCTGGAATCTTCTCTGGTTTGCGCGCCGCCGCACCCGTAAAATCTTGGCAGCAGCCAGATATGGAACCTTGGCGCTGCGGGGTAAAAGAAGAGCCTGCTGCCGAGATTATACGGGCGCGGTGGGAGCTCTGAAGGAGAAGGATTGAAAGCCTCAGTTCCTGGATTTTTCGTGTCTCCTGTTAAAAACGGAGCCACTTCCCGCCCATTTAATTGTATCCCATAGCGACTACCGTAATCCCGAAATAAGGCCCTTCCCCGTGCTCGTTATCATCCCAAGACCCCGCCAATTTTCCCCATAACTGAGAGGTGCCCAAAATTGGCCTTGTTAGAATCACCGGTTCTCGGACCTTGACCGTAATCCCTGCAATTATTGCGTCACCTTTGTGAATTTATAAATAGAGCACAGGAGGAGGAGGGGGAATTATCACGGGGGCTGTGTTCTTAAGAGGGGTTTAAGTTTTAAAATGGACAAGAAGATGTTGTTAGTTGGGAAAAAACAATGACAGCAATGACGCTGCACGACAGCTCGGATTGAGTGTCGTGTGATCCGGAGGATGACTCTCTCGTACTCCCCCGGGGGCCACCGGGAGGACACGGACACATTTGTCTACACGTTGGTAAAACAATTCTGGCAATGTGCGAGAATGTCGAGTAGACTTTGAAACTTTAAAGATCGCCGCGATTTGTGGATTTTAACCAGAGGGGGGACGCTTAGCTAGTGGATAAGGCGCGCCACAGTTAGACAGCGCGCCCTCGCTGTACTGTTATTGACATCTTCATCGCTGAACTGTGGTGTTTGGCTGTCTAACTGTGGCGAAATAGATCACCGTTCCCGCCGGCTTTTCATCCTACTATGACGTCACCTCCCCTGCCAAAAAGATGAAATATGGAATATGACGTGATAATTAAGATCCCCCTCTTCTCTCGCCCGTTACACCATTCCAGGAACCGAAACGGGCGCCCGTTTATCAGCCGGGAGAGGGCCCTCCACTACTGAGACCAATTACTCTCCCCTCCGGCCCGTTTCAGGTTGTTGACTCTCTCTCTCTCTCTCTCTGTTACCCGTTCTCTGAGAGATTAAGCCAAGCGTTTCAAGTGTTTCCTGGAAGAGGAGAAGAGGAGGAAACAAATGGGAAGATTTGGAATATTCGAGCGGGACGGGGTCAAAAATACTCATCTCTAGCGGGGGTTAGTGTAGATTTACGCGCTAATTATTTCCCGGAATTGAAAAGGGAAGGCAAGAAATAGCTAGAAATGATGTCGCCTTCCGGGAAAAAGCACAATAACGACCCCGCGGCATAGAATCGTCAGGGAGCAATTTGTTATCATCGGGAATATGTCAAGCAAATTGATAGGAAGGAGTAAAAGGTCACCGAACATGTAGGAAGATTAAAATGCAACGAAAAATTTAAATAAGTAACGAAAAGTTGTGAATGGCCCGCGGGGAGCGCGCGTTCGTCCATTGCGCGCCCAAAACCGGTATATCTCGGTTGTTTATGGACCGTTTTCAAATATTCAAAAACTCGCATAAAGAGAAAATCTAATATTATCATCCAGTTAAAATTCAGCTCAAGTGAGTCAATAAAAGTCTTCATAAGAAAATATATATATAGAAAATATAAATATATAAAAAACTACTGGTTTCTTCAACGTTTGACCCTCTACATGAGTTTTTTGACGATATCTTAGAGCTATAACTTGATTGGATGATAGTCTTGGATGTCAGACTCAGGTGGATTTTTAGATCTTCGGAAATGGGCCAGAAATAACTGAGACATGCCCGTTGCGAGCTGGGGTATACCGTTTTGAGACGGAAGCGCGGCCCGCGCGGGGCATATGATCAAAAGTTTGTGGGGAAGTGCATAAGGACAACTAAAATATTATTTTATAAGGATAAGAATGAGAATAAAACGCTCAAAAAAGCTGTAGAGGAAGAAATCAGCTTCCAAAGTTCTCCCGACCCCCAGAGGGACTAGAGTACAAGCCACTCTCTCTCCTCCAGTGAAAAGGACACTTGCTTAAAGATTTTTGATCAAGAAAGAACAAGAACGAGCCATAATTTCCTTGTTTTTCTTCCTCGTTTTCCCCAGTGCATTTCCGAGAGAGTTTTCTAATGAACTTCCTCTTGTTCTTCATTGCTACACATCAACTATTCATGAAAATTTAACAGAGAAGTAAAAATAAAAAGGAGAAGCTGCTGACGTAGGTAAGAACTCCATAAGAATGTCCTCTACTCGTCTACTCTATTTATTTCACCCTGCAGATGTCGCTAGATGTCTTATTTTGAAACTACAGACTACATCCAACTTTTTCTCTAGAATTAGATATAGAAAAATCTGTTTCACACATTAGAAAGCCGAAAATAGGGGGCAGAGAGGGAGAAGTAGTCCTTACCTCGGCTAAAGATGCTAATTTCATAGGGAGATGATCAGCGGGGGAGGAGAGAACTGATTGCTCACAGAATTTCTCAGAAAGACGATGACTAATGAGATAAAATTAGTTGAAAATCAGTAATTTTCATGGAAGAGTCATTGATTAAAGGAACAGTCTCGCACTTGGTCCAGCGTGGTCCGGGGATCGCGCGCGCAGTTTGAATATTTAGATTCGCATAACCCTTTTTGGCGTTTTTTGCCATTTTTATATGATTTCAGCTTATTTTCGCTAAGGTTTTCTCTATTATTCAAACCATAACATGTAGTAGAAGCTAAAACAATAGTTCTAAAGTCAGGAGGATGGCTGTCGCCGAAGAATTTTTATTAATTACGAATTGGAACGTTCTGTTCGTTTCACGATTCTTCTGTTATTTTTTCTTTATGCTGATCATTTCCAAGCACTTATACGATGATTTTGAAGTGTTGCAATGATATTTTTCAAAAGAAAAATGAAAATAATGTAAAAAAACTCGATCAAAACGCCGAATTCAAACTGCGCGCGCGACCCCCGGACCACGCTGGACCAAGTGCGAGACTGTCCCTTTAAAGGGACTGTCAGGGACCTTTTTTTTCGGTAGCGGGTTCTGCAGCGACTGAACTAACTAGCGTCCTCCTTGACTTTTTAGTTTCTCCTGACAAATTTGATGCTGTTTTTTATAAATAAATGAACGCGCATCAATAGAATACTAGAAAAATATGTAAAAATTAGAAGAAATGGGCTAAAACGGTAAACGAATTCAAAATTCAAATGCGCGCCGACGCTTACGGGTGCACTCGGGGGCAGGGGGGTTCCTTTAACGTTTATTTTGATCACTTGGCCTTACTTTTCATCAGTAGTAGAAGGCAGATCAAGAAAACGCTAGAAAATACGAAGAAATGAGCTAAAACGTTCAACATTCAAATGCGCGCCAGAGGAAAGGGACGCTTGTGGGGGCAGTCGCCGCGGGACCACTATCCCCGGCGCCTAGGTCCCTGACAGTTTATTTAAGAACAAAGTAATGATCAGCGATGTGAGTAGATAAATAAAAAGCAACTACAACAAAAGGAGGAGTAGTTGAGAAATAGATATAAGTCATGTACCACCCACCATATATTTGACTACGATGGTGATGTTTTGTTGTGAAAACGTATAAAAAAAAGTGTGGGAAGAGATCGAAGACAAAGGCTTTTTGGATTTAGACGGGGGCTATTTGTCAGCAGAGAGTAGTAGTTTGATCGCAGTTCAACAAGGAGACTAAACCGCCAAATATTTGTAACAAGATAAAAGCAGAGATGAGTCTATACGTCTAGAAGATATACAGGAAATAATTTAGTCCCAATTAGCTGGCGGGGTAGTGGTCCCCTCGTAAGCCTATTTAGCGTTATACAATCCTTATTCCCCGAACATAATCTCCGAAAATCAGGGTGAGGAATAAGCAGCTTTGGATTGGCCAGACAGCCACTGAATCATATAACGGGAGACGACGGCCAGCAATCGCAATTACGTATCCAAAGTCTCATTCCCAAAATTGACTGTTATGTTCCTCGCGTACTACACAGGAGATAATTGTATAATATCTTGTTGACCGATGGCTGCTGCTCCGCACATCAAAGGAGCGGAATTGAAATTAGGGTCACGCTACGGAGTACATTTCAAATGGCAGATTAAAAACATTGAGAGGAAAAGTGGGCAACATCTATGGATAAGATTTTTAGGGAGCGGCATATGATTGATTTTTGAAACCTCATTTTTAGGAGTATCAAAGTCGAATTGTAGATTTGGTTAGTATCTCTAACCACCTATCCTAAGGTGCACGATTCTTTTCTTCTATCTTTAGGCCGTGCTCCTGCACCGCGGTCAGTCCCAGCCATACATAGCCCGGGCGCGCCCGTTTTCGGGCGTAAAACGGGCGTGTCGGGCGTTTGTGCCCGTGTCTCGGGTATTTCTCGATGAATTCTTAAAATTCAAGGACCATCTTGTAGAGGACGTCAAGACCATTCTAATGAGCCTGGTCATCGCTCAAACGGACCGTAAGAAAAATCGCTAGCCTCACAAACTTTGATAAAGGAACGTTACGTAACGCTTCCTGAGACCAATCTCAACCAAGTCAACGTTTGTGAGGCTAGCGATTTTTCTTTCTGTCCATTTGAGCTATGAGCAGGCTTGTTAGAATCGTCTTGACGTGCTCTACAAGCTGCAAAGTTTTGAAACTGACCAAGAAATGAATCGCCCGTTTTACGCCCGAAATTGGGCGTTTTGCCCATGTATGGTCCCAGCAAGCGCCAAATGCTCCTCATGCCCAGGATCCTGTGCCGGTGGCCATCCCGGCGGCACCGCTGAGTCCTCCTCCAGGGGAAGCAATCCGCCCTCTTCCCTCTCCCAAAGGGTGCGTTATATTCAAGTTCTTTTTTATCTTACCATTATTTAGAACGAAATCGATATGGGAGACGTGGATGCGCTGACTGATTCGATGGGAAGAACCAGCTCTGGCCACCTTGCATGGCACCAGGTATGCTTTTGTATTAATTTATATTGTTTGTTACATTTAGGCCCCAGATAACAAGATAAGTGGCACTCAATTGACACTATTTGCTCTCGTGTCAACCACTGGTGTCAATGGAATTATGCAAATGTGAGCAAACCCTTGACGGAGCACCACTGGTGGATCTCATCCGCCATTTTCCGAAACGTATTCATTTCTTCCTTTTACGAAGGCTAGTAAGTAAACAGATCGCTTCCGTATTATCACACCCCAAGTGGCCATCCTCGTCGATTGTTTGCACCATCACAAATTGTTGAGTGACCATCTTCTCGAGCCTATTCCAATTACTCATTGATTTGTTTCTTTTATATTGGATAAAATGCATTTATTTCTATTTTTTATTATTATTCTAGCTTCAGCTGAAAGATACGGCTCGCTAGAAGGTATTCCATCCTTGTTCTGGTGTATTATTACTGTATATTCAGAATTTTGCCCAGATAATACACTTCCTGAGAAAAATAACAGGAATATCCGTCTCTGTAGTAGAGATAGAGACTGTTCCAAGGATTACAAATGCATCTCTACAATACAGAAACATTTTGGTGTCAGTATAAAATACTGCTGCCAGACGAGAGGTGCCTATGGTCGTTAAAATTGATATAAATTCATTTAGAGAGCATTTGTTCGCTTCCACCTAATCCTGGCTATGGAGATTGTATAATAGCAACAACTACTAAATATTATTTCGATACTCTTGAGCTTAGGTGAGGTTTTTTTTTCCTTTTTATACTATTTTTATATTTATTTCTGTATTTTTTTCTATTTATTTACATATTTTTATACAAAATTTAGGTGTAAACCATTCAAATTCTTCGATTGCAAAGGAATAAACCAGAATCAATTCACCACAATGCAAGAGTGCACCCGTTTCTGTCAGAGTACAGCCTGCTCCGCCGGGGAGAGCCTCCTCGTCTCACCGTCAAATAAACCCGTAACTTGCGCGAACAGCGACGCCTGCCCCGAAGGATATCACTGTGTCTATGACGGCTTATTCCGAAGGCATGTCTGCTGCGGCCGGACCAGACAAGGTTCTCCCTTTCTCAAACAGAAAAATACTAGAATTTAGGCTCCTGCCCTCTGGGAACATTGGCTTATGCCTCACCGAGGAATTATCAACCCCTGCGCTGTGATCACAGCCCAATTGGGGATAATTGCCCGCCGGATTTCTTGTGCACCGGGCATGCCCAGCAGAGCTTCTGCTGTACACCAGAATATGGTAGGTTTACCCTAAAAAAACTCAGAATTTTCTCCTGAATCTGAATATCTACTTAAAAAATTAGAAAAATGTCAAAAAAGATCAGAAAAATGCAGTTTCAATTTGTTTAGCGAATTTCGTCGGACGCTCTGCCCGCTGTTTACAACTGTTGACGCGCGCTTACAATACGCCAGAAACGCGCCTACTGTATTTTTTTGTATAGAAAACTTCCAGGAATATGTCCATTGGGTCAAATACATTACGACCATCCCCTAACAGGCCGCTCAATGAAGTGCGACCCCATGAGGCATGTCTCCGAATGTCCGGCACATTTCGTCTGTACTCCGGCCGTGCCGGGAGCCAGTTGGGGTTTCTGCTGTAGTGTAGACGTCCAGGGTAACCCTACTGCCGTAATAGTACCATAAATCTGGTTCAGCACAATGCCCCAAGGGAAGTAGAGCCTACTTGGAGCCAATAACCCATCAGCCGATTAAATGCACCGTTGGGGTCAGTATGTGCGGGTAAGTTCAGTCAATTTCTTGTTTTTCTAATAGAGGATACTGTAATCTTTCTAATCAACACAACAAAAAAATTGAAAAAGTTAGACAAAATAAAGAAAATTGAAGCTTTCCCTAGTTTGCGATTGGGGCGCGCTTATCACTATCCGGGGAAGATTACAGTATCCAAAGGTAATTCGCCCTCTATTGCCCAAAATTTAATAATTTTAAAGTAAGGAACAATTTTTAGAGTAGGATTCACTTGTCAAAGTATGACCGGCTCAATTATTGGCTTCTGTTGTACCAAGCCGAAGAGGGCACCTCCAATATCCACAGTTGAAGGTAGAAATTCACCTTTCCTCTAAAAAATGGTATATTTTCCAGTTACAAAAGACCTGGACCATCTCCTCCTTCCAGTTCCCTATGAATTTCATTCAGACGACGATGAGAAGAAGGGCTACAGTAGGTTTCCCCAAACTTGAGCTGCTCCCGGGTTTTAGGCCATTTTTGGGGGAATCGCGCCAGCTTTGCGCTTTTTCGGTGCAACAGGTCAACAATCTTTGGCACACTGTAACTAGTACAAGGGTTATTACATCAAAAAATAGAAAAAAATTGACTTGTTTCCCTTGAAAATACATTGTACTGGCCCAAAGCGTCGCCAGTTTCCCCGCACCCGTAAAATCTCGGCAGTTCCCCCATTTGGTATGAATCGCTCTCCAATGTTCTGTACGTCTAGCTGCCGAGACTTTACGGGTGCAGGAGACACGCTTCCTCTTGTTTAGCATGTTCCTGTAGTAATCTGTCAATCGTCCTCTTTCAGAAAGCCTAAAAGAGCTCCTACTAGAGTATGAGACCTCTACGAGGAAGATAACCCAAACGACACAAGTCTCCATCCTCTCGAACTATCTTTTCTGCCCGGGCCGGGGTACACCGCTCCATTATGAGGGAAGCCAGCTAATAATGGAATGTACCCCAGTAGAAGGGTTGAATAACAAGTGTCCCGGTACGTTTAAATCCATTTAAAGGTCTAAAAACGGCTCTAGATGATTCTACCTGTGTAAAAGCTGATGCCGATGTCTACGGTAGGTCAATCTGCTGTAAAATGCCAACTACCACAACGACGACGACGACGACTACCGTAGCTAGGCGAGAAAAGAAAAATGAGATGAAGAATCCACATTTTAGGATAACAGTCCCCTCTACGACGGCTAGTCCACCGTATTTCGTCTATACCGTAACCTCAAGAACTCCAAATTTCAAAATAATCACAACAGAAGGTCCAGTTCTTTATATTTTTTAATCTATTCAATGGTTTAGATCCATTCTGCCCGTCAGTAATAGCTGGCAGGCCCTGTGTCCCCGGCAATCCCCTCCACTGTAATGAGGTCTCCTTCTTTTGCCAGTATAACATCATCCTCAAACAATATTCATGTTGTTCAATGGAAATTGTCGGAAAAGTCAGATTATAAACATATTTTCCGCCTATTTTATAAAAAAAAGCGAGTTTTCTAACCTACTGTAAGTGCGCGCCAATGCGCGTAAACAGCGGGCGAGCCGGGCGCGCGTTGGACGATATTCATTGAACAATCTTGAAACTTGCCTATTTCTTCAAAATTTGACATTTTTATAATTTTTAAAGTAGTTATTCAGAATCAGTAGAAAATTATGAATTTTTTAAGGGTAATTTCAAAAGCTGTTCTTTTAATTTGGCGGCAAAAAACGGTGACGGAAGATGTCGTCGCCCATTCTTCTCTCCATTGTCGTTGTCGCTTCAGTCTGTTTCAATGAATCAATCCGGAAAAGAAAGACTGCTGCTGCTGCCTGCCGTCGGTGTTTCGTCACCCACTCATAGTCGTCAGCTGTGGCTCGGGGGCTACATGTTTTAGTTAACAAATTACTTGCGGGGGGGGGGGGGGGGTTGTTTTCTGCTCGTCACACCGATTTCTTAATTTCTAATGAGTCAGAGGAAGAAAATAGGAGGGAGTATTTCACAATTAGGAAGAAGAGACCCCTCTTTTACGACTTTTACACTATTCCCCTCCAGAATATTCTTTTTCGAAAACTTCAGAAACTCTTATAACGGCCGGGCTGAGTCTTCGAGGGTGCTGCTCCTTCCCGCCGAGTTTTATACGTTTTGTTCGCTCTTCCGAAACTTTCTCCTATTCTAAAACATATCGAATCATTAGTCTAGACACATTTTTCCACAAAAAGTCCCCAGGAATTTCAACAGAAGCGACGAGCAGGCCTTCTTCCTGTACTTATCCCCCTTTCCCCCTCTTTTCACTATTTCTCAAGCTCAAGGCATCTTCCCAACGGTATTTACAGTTTTAGAAAGCTTTATCATCTTCAAATTCAACTGATATTTGATAGAAAACTAGTAAAATACTCTTCGTACTGTTTTTTAATCCTTGAGAGGCTGTATTCCCCGTCCAATCCGCGGTAAGGACCCCGAAACCGGCTGGGTACACGCTAATCCGATCCCCTGCACCCGTAAACTATCGGCAGGAGGATCGTCTTTATCCAAAACGGGTACAAAACTCTGACGCCTTTATACCTTTGCCCTGCCGAGACTTTACGGATGCAGGGAATCGAACTACCGACGACCGAGCCGTAAAAATCCGCCTAGAAGGTAACTGGGCTCTTCCTCTTGGTCCTACTTCTTATATTCATCTTTTTCTTCTAATTTTTGCGTAGTTGGCCTCAGTTTTAGCCGAATTTTCAAAGAGAACGGGTCCTGGAGCCAGAACCACCAGTACACGGCGGTTTTTCACTATCTGCTTCATTTTTTCTATAGAAAACTCAGGGAAACCCCTCTCCTGGCGGCCTATTATCCATCCGCCTCCACATTTCTGACTTATGTGAGGGGGTCGGGGGGTGCCAAATGTCGTCGCCTGCCCCCCGTAGCCAGCTGTCTTCACACACTCACTCATCCCGGTGCTCCTCTCTGTCGGGTAGAGGTAATCCCACCAATTGTCTCTCTTCTCCCGGTACCCTCTTCCCACCAATTATTCTCCATTTTGATCTTTCCATTCAGCTATTAACATTGTAAATAATTTGAAATGGAGACGCGGGGCATTGTAAAATGGGGTAAAATGGCCCGACTCTCTGTCTGTCTGGTTCTCATCTGGTGGTCAGCCGTCATCAATCTCCGTTCGGCCGGGGCCCGTTCGAGGTTCTTTGCCTCGCCTTTATGCAAAACGAATGACCTTTTTGGCAGACAGACACCCGCACTTTTCCTGGCTAAATTGTGGACTTCAAAGAAAACAAGGATATGGCGGTTTCTTCAAATAGCGGGCTCGAGCGCACGCTGCTGGGAGAAATGTCTAACTGTGGCGCTCCAAAGCTTACCAGAGATGGTAAAAATAATGTAGTTCAATAGAGGAGGTCATAAGCTACAAACTAATCCCAAAAATAGGCCAGAAAGACTAAAATTTCGCCTTATACGACGTCTTTTACCCGCAATTCTACGGTGTTTTCTTCAAAGCGCGGGCTTTGGCGCGCCATGGCGTAGAGAAATGGAAAACTGTGCCTTGTTGGACTTCTTAAAAAGCATGATATTCAAATAGAGAAGGTCGAGAGTTACAATTTGAATTCAAAAATGGCTCAAATTCATCAAATTTTGGATTTTTATGGCCAGTTTCATCCTTATTTAAATACTACAAGGTTATCGCGCCTTCTCGTGGGGAAAATAGGGAATTACAACATTTTTGACGCTATGGAGGAACTTTCAAGTAAGGTACCTAGATAGAGGAGGCCAAGATCTACAATTTGAGCCCAAAAATAGCGATATATCGGTATTCTCCAGGCCTAGGGCGCCACAGTTAGACAGCTGACCCGCGCCACAAACTTCAACTGCGGTGTACTTTCCGCTCTTTTCGATCCACCCGTCCACTAGAACCTCCGCGTGCCGGCGGAAATGGTTGTCCTCGCTCTTGACTCTCACTCTCCCTGTCCCCGGTCACTCCTAGTCACAAAAGAGGTCAAAATAGGCCCGGTTCGAGTGAGAGACCAATTGGCGCTCCATTCTCTCTCCCCAGGATCCATTTCCACCCTTCTTCTACCGATTCCTTTAATTCGAAAAGAAGAGGGAGACGGTTGTGAAGACATCGATTAGCCGGGAGAGCTCCTCCTCCACCCGTTCGGGCCCTCTTTACACTCGATCTCCTCCTCTCCTCCCTCTCTATCGCCTCGGCACATTCACCGGGGGGAGACAAAACAATGCTGGGTTCTGTTGGTTTTAGACTCTTTTCCCCCTGTGATCCACTCCTTTTCCTAGCGAATTCCAATAAATTTCAGGAAAAGGAATCATAGCCGTCCGCGCCGGTGGTAAGACAATCTGTCAGATGAATATTTCATGATATGCTCATGGCCGGCGCGCGCAACGGAGAAAAGAAAGCCTCTCCCCCAGCTAATACGTACCCGGGAACCTATTTTTCTTGTTTAATAGGCTCAAAACAACCTTGTCTACCTTTTGAATAACAAAAATTTTATATTTTTGAAGTCAAATATGGGATTTTGTTAAAAAGGGCGCGATAAACGACTTTGCAGCCAGCGCGCGCCCGCACCCGTAAAATCTCGGCAGCTCAACGTTCTTTTATTCCCAAATCCTTTCCCGCTGCTGCCGAGACGCTACGGGTGCGGGAAAACTTCCCTAGAGCCGAATTTTGACTCCTTTTTGATCTTTTGATCCCGATTTTCTCATCCTTCATGAGATTTTCCAGTTCAACCCTTAAATTTCGCTTTTTTTTCCACTTTTTTCATTTTTTGGCCATTTTCCTTATTTTTCACTGCCAAATCGTATTTTCCAAAGATATTTCCCCGCTCTCTCTAATTATTGACGGTTTTTATTCCGCCCAACTGTTCGTTTCCCTTTATAACGGCCTGTTCAACCGCGTCCCCCAAAGATTTCCCAATATTTTCCCTCCCAATTTCTTTTTTCCTCCCCAGTCTTCTCTCCAGGTTTTATTTGATCTGTAAGAGCACAGCAGAGCAGAGCAGCTGCCAGCTGGGTGGAAGGGTGGATAAACAACCACCTCCTCCTCTAACTGAGAGGGAGTAAGCCCCTCTGTCTCGTCACTTGAGGGCACAGGGGGGAATATTTGTCAGTCTCTAGACAATATCCACCCCCACCAGTTGCCTGTCTCCTACTGTTTTTACCCACTTTTCACCCACTCAAAAAGCAGAAAATCACGAGAAGTAGTACTTTGGGTAGGCGGCTAACAGCGGGGGGTCAAAGCGGTAATCGGACACCTTCCCTCCCAGCTGACCTGGGTACTTACACAACAACTCTCTCCCGACTAGTGCTCGTTTTCTCCATTTTTTTTTGTATTTAAATCACTGAAATATGATCTATTTCCACTTTTTAGACAGTTTCCAATAAGATTCGCAGGTTTTAATTGATTACTGTAGGTTAAAAATGACAATAACTGCCGAGATTTTACGGGCGCAGGCGCAGAAACTGCAATTTTCGGGTTAAACTCGATTTTTCCGAGGATCTAATCGCTTTTAGCTAACAATTAGGAAATTCTCACGTTCATAAAGCGATATTCTGAAAGATTTCAGTCTACATTAGCCATTTCTGGTAAAAATTTCAACTTTAGAACGCATAATTCGCCCAGGACGTTCTCTCTTCCGTTGGAGAACGTTTTCTGGTCGAAAATGACGAATACCCTCAATTTTCACCCAAAATAAGTAGTAATGAGACCAAAAACTGACTCCAGCTGGTCTTTTTGACCCCAGAATCCCCTCCAAAAGTGGATTTTTGCCCCTCGGACCTCTGAAGTTTGTTCTCAAGGCGGCAAAACCGTCTCTCTCCCCCTCTGCCCCTTCCCTAGTTTTCAGCGGCGCGTATTCTCGGCTCTCCTCTCGCCTGTACACTCTTCCCCCGGTCTCGGTCTCCCCCTTCGGCCTCTCTTCCAGCCTTCTTCTTTATTTGTTTCCATTTGTTGCTTTCCGTCTCCGGAAAACTGGATCTCGAAACGGTTAGAACTCCCCTTGGGGGGTGGCTGGAAGGCCGCTTGACCCCTCGGCCTTTTCTCAGTCACTCTTAATTTCCTCTATTTTATCCCTAACATTAATATTTAATTTATAAATTAAGATAAAATGTCCTGGCCCGATCTTGTCAACAACAACCTCGTCGGATCTGGAAATGTCAGCAAGGCGGCCATCTGTGGATTTGATGGCTCCGTTTGGGGCAAGAGCGATAATTTCAAAGTAAGCGGGGTATATTAGCGTGTTTTAGACAAATTAGACCTTTAAATTTCATAGATTTCCTTATTGTTTTAACTGCAAATTCACGAGAGCCGCGCTATTTGAAAAATCACGTCATTTCCCGGGAAAACAGCCTGTCTGCAGGCGGACACTTGGACTTTCTCACTTCCTTAATCATTTTTTGATATTCTGACTTAATCTTGATGTTTAATATTATAGAACACAGGCTACAGTATCCCTAGGGAGACAAAATATTCAAAAAGGCGGATATTGGGGGGAAAATTGGGTTGAAATGGCAGAAAAACGTCATGTTTCCCCCCCTATTTTTCGCTAAAAAATCGATGAATCCAGCTCTCAGCCGTCTCCCGCTATGGTTTTTTCCCACCACTTCCTCTCGTAGACGCCAGCATTTGCCCCACTACCCGTCACAGTGCAAAAAGTGCCCCGGCCGGCGTGCAAACCTCGAGAAAGTCTCCCTCCCTCTCTCGTTTCCTCCTCCCCGTGCGCAAATAGCCACACCGCTGCCCAGAAAACTATCCGGGATTTTAGAAAAGGTTAAAAAAGTTAGCTAAACAAAAACGTTTTTAGATCACCCCAGAAGAGGCCGCCGCCGCCGCGAAAGCCTTCAACAATTCCGATGGCCTGATGGCCAGTGGACTGCGATTCGAGGGCGAGAAATTCTTTGTGATTAATGCCGACGGAGAGCGGGTCATCGGGAAGAAGGGCAGCAACGGATTCTTTATCTATAAAACGAAACAGGGTTAGTTATTCTTTTCTTTCCGTGGTAGGACCCGGGAAAGGGGGGTCCTCCGTCTATAGGACCGGGAAGGTCGACCGATTCCTCTTTTTTGGAACCACGAGCCGAGCTCGGTCCTAGACTGGCTCTAGCTCTCGAAAAATAACCAGATAGACTTTGAATGGACTCTAAATTGGAGCTGGTAAAGGTTACTGTACCCTACAGATCCCCTGGGGAGTTTGAGCCCTCTCTTGGCATTCAGAACCCCTTTTCCTGGGTTAAAAGACCCAGAAGACTTTCTGGAACCCACTAGGATGCCTAAATTTCTGCTTGGGACTTCAGAAAGTTCACTAGATACAATTACAAGCCAAAGAATTGGAAAAAGTCTCGCCCCGATTTATTTATACCCCTGTAGCCCATTTCCAACAAAGAAACCGCGCTTCGAGAATTTATCGCTAGTTTTTGGTCAAATATTCCTAAATTTTCAATTTCGTCACTGAAATTCATGAAATCACGATCATTATTCGATAAAAGGTCTCGAAGCGGGGGTTTTCCTATAGGAAATGGACTGTCTGGGTTTTGTTCTTTGACTAATTGAAACATTCGCTTCAAGACCTATTCAATAAAAAAGTACCGTAACCCTCTAAAGTAGATTAAAAGCCCCGAGGATCGGGGAATTTGGATCTAGACGGGAATTCCGCGATTCCGGCACCTGCCACGGGTTTATTCAAGGTTTTTACCTTCTTTAGGCCTTTTTTAAAGGGCTATGGGTGATTTTTATGAATATAGCAGTCTGTCCCTCTAAAATGTTTAATATCCTCCCCTTTCAGCCGTGATCATCTCGGTCTACGAAGGCGGAGTACAGCCGGAAGCGTGCAGCAAAGTCACCGGCTCCCTTGCTGACTACTTCAAGAGCATTAACTATTAAAATGGTATCATCCAAAACTATGTTCTTCTTTTCTGTACTTTAAAGGTATCCTCCTTCTTTGATAAAAAATATAAGTCCCAAATTTTCAGTATTTTGCGTGCCTCCTGTCGTGCCACCGAGCCTCTCTCCTTCTCTCCTTATTACGGCTCCCAGAGTCTCTCTCTCTCCGGTCTTTTTCGTCTATTTTATAACAAGCAAATAATAAAACATTTTGCAGTCATCTTGTGCAGTTTTTTGTGCTTCTTCCAAATTGTATAGCAATAAATAGAAGGAGCTAGACAAGCGGGAGAGCTTATCAGAAGAACGAGTGACTGTACGGGGTGATGTCATCGCGCCTGGAAGTAAATACGAAAACAAAGGCTGCAGACTGAGATAAACAGAAAAAGGAGAACAATAACAAACGATTAAACTTTACAGAAAAAGATTTGAATATTGTAATTAAGCGGGAAATGACGATTTGAATGGAGGGGCCGCGAAGTCTGACCGGCAACATTAAAGCTTCTCTACGGGGCGGCAAAATAATGTTTTCAATAAAATTTTTATACTACTGTATTCTCCAGAAAATTCTCTACAAAACTACTCTTACAGAATTTTGAAAATTAGACATTTTTGGGCTAAAATTGCCCATAACTTCACTTGGCCGCGGGCTCCCGGGAAGAAAAAAGAAACGTCGCTTCTGGGAAGTACTACATGTCGAATTTCCTTTCTATTTTTAGAAAATGACTCCTCGTACACTTTATTATCCATTAAGGCTTTAAATTTCTCTCTTTCTTTTCTGACCTGACTCATTTTCGTCCATTAGGAGCCTTATCATTGCAGGTCAACAAGTGAGTGTAGCAAAATTGGGCTAAATATAAGCAGGAGAATTAGTACAGCGTTTCATAAACAGGGCTGCCCTTGTTTCAGGGCTCTCTTCTTGTTTCTTTTTTCCATAAAATACAGTAACCCATTTAGGGAAAAGTTGCCAAAGCCAGAGGAGGAGAAGGACTTCCTTTACGCGCCCTAATGAGAGCCTGCCTTCTTCTTCAAGTTCTCCTCCCATTATCGGCTGGTCTATTTGAATAGTAAGTCAAAATTTAACGAATTTACCTTTAAAAGGCTCAGAATTTTCTGCTGATTCCGAATATCTATTTTAAAAATTATAAAAATATCAAATTTTTGAGAAACATGCATAGTTTCAAGTTTGTTCAGCGTATATCGTCCAACGCGCGCCTGCTGTTTACAAGGGTTGGCGAGCTGTTACAGTAACCCGGAAAACGCGCAATTAGACCAAAATAAACTCATTTCAGTGGTCTCCATTGCCGGGAATTGGCCTGTCTGCCAAGGGAGCAGCTAGTCGACCTCCTTCAATCCGCCTTGAAGGAGAAGGAACATATTTTGAGCGCATTTTCTTCGGTTTGCTTATAAAAATACGAATAAATAGCCATTTCCAGCCAAGAAAATCAGTATCATTTTGGAGTAAATTCGATAATGACAATCAAACGGAGGCGACGTGCAATATCTGCAGCAGACAGCCCTGTCTGAATGGAGGAACCTGCCAGGTCGACCCGGAGAGCCCCTGGGATAAATATACGTACGTTTTATATTATATTTCCAACCGGAACCCATAGTATGCTCTTTCTAGATTACTGTAGAATCCAAATTGAACCGCGAACTCCGTAAGCGCACCCTGTAACCGCGCTCTAATCTAACTGCGAGTTAGATCGCATTTTCCTTCAATTTTCTTCATTTCTTCCAGTTTCTTTTTCTATTTTTTATCTTTTACAGTAATCTCTACGCTGTGAGGATCATATAAATTTTAAAAAAACATTCAAAAAAACGAATAAGAATAGTGATTTGGAGGTGTTTTAATTGGGGCAAGGTTACTGCGCGCCATTGTGGTACTGTAGCCTCAATTTTAAGCCTTTCTCTGAATTTTAAAGGTCTAAAAAGGTTCTTAGCTCCTAGGAAAGTGAAAATAGTGAAGTACAGGCCCCGTTTACTCTTAATTTTCGTCAATTTCCCTATTTTAGGTGTCTCTGCCCCGGAAATACTCAAGGCGACCATTGTGAACACGTCCTGACCTGTGGGAATGATACCTGCGGTCCTGGAGCGAATTGCTACGCTACCAATCACCAGATTAATTGTGTCTGTCCCATGGGCTATTCCGGAGATCCCAACGATCTCCAGCAGGGCTGCTCCAGCAGGACGAGGAAGGCCTGTTCCTCCGGTGATCCCCATTTCACCACTTTCGACGGTCTCCTCTTCGACTATATGGGTATAAAACTAATACAGTAACCCATCCACCTTTCCCTTCAGGAACCTGCCCTTTTGTCTATTCCGAGCCTTGTCAACCGCTGGCCGGGGGATATGCCTCTTATTCTGTCAGGACCAAGAGCGAACTTTGCGGAGCTACCCAGTATTTTCCTAGTTTTTTGATATAAGAACTCGGATTACAGTACTGCTATGTCGACAGAACTGGAAGTGACAATGTATGACCAGTTGGTCCATCTGGACGCCAGGAAGAAGACGGCCTACTTTAATGGAGTAAATGTCAACACACCGTACTTCTTCCCATCCCAAACGGAAGCTAAAGTGAGTCAGAAAAAAAGCAAAAACAGAATTGCCTCCACGCGGGATTGAACCACGGACCTTTGGTTTACAAGACCAACGCTCTGCCACTGAGCTATAGAGGCGCGGGGTGCTTACAGTTCCCTTGATCAGTTTTGTCGCTACTCGACTTTTCTACTCCCATTTTGGAAGATTCTGCTCAATTTGGATTCAGATTACCGTAACCTTCGTCAATGAGCAATTCACCGTGAAGAATGACCAATATGTCACGGTTACTTTCACCACAGGAGGAACGATCTGCGTCGAAGTGCCGGATGTTCCAGAATTTCGAGGTGCCCAGACTCTTTGTGGAGTGGCAGGGAATATTGACGACAATAAGATGAACGACATTGTTTGCAGGTAGGCTTACAAAACTCAGAATTTTCTGCTATTTCTGAATAACGAGGGTAAAAATTGTAAAAATGTCAAAAATGGAAGAAATAAGCACCGTTTAGCGATTGTAGTTTGGCTACACAAATGGAAAATAAGATTTGGCCGCACTACAAAGGTTTTGGCAGCAATCGAAAGAGCTCGAAGTAATTAGGAACTTTTGTTTTTAATGCGATCAAATTGGGTAACCTAGTGCCGAGATATACTCGATTTAGGCTTAGCTTAGGCTTACGAGAGAGATTTTTTTACACAAAAATTGGATTTCATCGTAGCTCTTAGATATTAACGCCAATCGATAGATCTTGTCGTAAATAGTAAATTTTGTTTTTAGAGTAAGTAAATCCGATCGTTAGGTCATAAGATATACTCAATTTAGGCTTAACTGATGCCCAATAAGCTATTTTTTCCTTCAGGAATGGTACAGTACTCCCTCTTCCGGCCAATTTCACCCGTCTCCCGTTGAAAGACGACCCAATGGAGTCTCTGGAATTCAACGAGTGTCAAGATTCCTGGATAACGACCAAATTCACGTCTACCTCCTCCACCGGGCAGTGTATTCCCGGTTCTGTTATCACCAACAATACCGTCTGTGACCTCCAAGCTGCGGCCGACGCTTGTTCCCCAATTGAACAGGCCGCCAACGGCAGTGGCCCCTTCAGTATGTGCCAGAGGCTAGGAGCCGATCAAATTGAGGTTTTCCCCTAATTTAAAGGTGTAATTTAAATTTTAGGGCTATTATGAGAATTGTGTGATGGATATCTGTGGCCAAACGACGTTACGCTGTAGTGTTTTGACGAATTTTGTCCATATTTGTCAGTCGATGCTGCCAAATACGGATGTCGGGCCCTGGAGACAGACTATCGGCGACTGTGCCCCGATTTGTAACCCTGGAAGTCATTATTCTTCCTGTACTACTTCTTGTCCAGCGACGTGTGCTGAACCGAAGAAGCCGGACACCTGTAATCAAGGTCTGGTAATTCTTTTTTTAGTTTACTGTAGGAATTTTAGCAGCGGGGCACCCGTAAGCGCGCTCCACTCTAATAGATCTTCCAAATCGGGATTTCCATCAAATTTCGCCCATTTTTTCCAGATGTTTTTGGTTTACAGTAATCTCCACTCTTTGAACATCGTCCTGATTACATGAAATTTAAAAAAACACAAGAAAACGCTTCGTAAGCGCGCTCTGTTCAAACAACTTGCTCCACCGCGCTTTTCGCTGAATTTCCTAAATTTTTTTACTTTTCCTGTAATTTCTTTTGTTTACAGTATTCTGCACACTGTAGGCAATATAATAAATGGAAAAAACTTAGTGAAAAGTGATGGAAATAGCTATTTTAGAACTGTTTAGAATGGAGCATGCTTACAGCGCGCGCTTTTCAGAAAAATAACGGCAAATTCCAAATTTCCAGGCTGTTTCGAAGGCTGTGAATGCAATGCAAATAATGTAATCGACAATACGAACCTACTGCACTTTTCCTGTATCCCAATCTCGAATTGCGGCTGCATGGACGGGAATGGCAACTTCCACCAGGCGAATAAGACCTGGCTCGACGGGAACTGCACCGTCGCGGCCACCTGCATCAATGGGACCTACGTCAGCCAACCGGTCGAGTGTGACCAGTATGGATATTGTGGAACGGACGCCGATCACCACATGACGTGTCGGTGTCGACCCGGTTTCCAGGGGGACGGCTTCAATTGCACCGATATCGACGAGTGTCTGGATGGGAACAGCTGTGGACAGGACAAGGGGCTGGGCAACTGCACCAATACCATTGGCTCTTATCAATGTAGCTGTAAACCTTACCAGCTGGGAAAGGACTGTCAACTGTACAAGCCGAGTAGACACTGCGCCGACCTTCAGACTTATTGGGGAGTGAGGACCGATGGCGAACAGATGTAAGCACTGTTTTGGGACTGTAGAGCCAGTATTATTCATTTTTGGAGGGATAGATTGACAATACGGGACAGGATAGCGATTTTGGACCCTTTTCCAGGAAAAATCCGGAATTCCGATCCCTATAGGGCTTTTCGGGACGGGTACTCCAATATCCTCATTCAATAGATTGCCTAGAAGGTTCGGCGGGCTCTTTTAAAGACTCTGGCTCTTTTGTGGTTACCGGGAGCCCCTTTTCTGTGTCAAAAGGCTTTTGGAGGGCCTCGTGGGGATCTGTGGAAAGCCAAAATCACTTAAAATAGCTCTAGGGAGGACCATCAACTGCTACAAGGGGCAATTGGCCGCGAACTACCTAAACACTGGGTCAAGCCCCCTCTATTTTCCCCCAAAAAGCTAAACATTCCAGAATCCACCCTCCCTATCCCTTGAGAGGTCTTCCCGCCTACTCTGCCATCAATGTCTCTTGTGATATGTCCCACAATGGAGGGGGATGGACCCTCCTGGCTCATAATGGCGGGGCCGGAATGGCTAATAGATCCTTCGCCGAATATGAAGCCGGCTTCGGAGAGGGGGCGGACAGATGGCTCGGGCTGGACTTTATCTACAAAATGACACATGATCAACAGACTAGGTAGGGTGTACTGTAATCTGGAGAGGGTAATTGGGATTTATAGCCTTCTGCTGAAGGGAATAGTCCGCTGTGGGTATGGCTTCGCGGCGGATGACGTGACTGACTGTACTTATCCTCTCTTCTCCGTTAATGACGCAACTACCGGGTATGCTGTCGTCATTCCACAGGTAAGGGACTACCAGTACAAAAAATAAGAAAAGGAGAAATCGCTACCGAGATTCTACGGGTGCAAGGGCGGGTTTCCTGGCGCGCGAGCTGCCTCCACATTTCCCCGCCCTTTTCTCAAATTCTACTTATCCACTTTCGATGATTTTTGCATCGATCGATAGATCTCAATCTCCTCTACAAAATGACATATAAAACTTACCAAATTAGTAAGATAAAACTTAGATGTGCAACGGAACAGACAAGAGGTATACCGGACCATTTGACGGCTGGGTCAGATGGGATCTTGCCGGCCCTGGACCGGCATTCCAGGCTTTTGACAAGGATACCACCATTGCTAGATGCACAGCCATTCATTCCAACGTCGGCTTCTGGTTCCCGGACACCCAGAAGGATCTCTGCGGACCGGCGAATCTCAACGGGGTGAGTCTCCTCCTCTTCAAGATTAAAATAAGCTCTCCAGTTCCGGACATCGTGCCTCGATCCTCCACCGGATCAGCAGAATTTGAGGCCTTTTATCACCTTTGGCTATCAGCTGATAGCCGATGTTTGGATGTATTTGAGACCGGCGGATTATGTCCCACCGCCTCCTCCTCCTCCGCCGCCGACAACGGCTCCTACCCAGCCACCGCCTCCACCACCGGCAGGAACAGAGGCTCCTCCTCCTCCTCCAGTTGGGACTCCGGCTCCTCCTCCTCCTCCAGTTGGGACTCCGGCTCCTCCTCCTCCTCCAGTTGGGACTCCGGCTCCTCCGCCCCCACCTCCAGCAAGAAGATAGCCTCCGCCTCTATTTTAAAGCCCCAAACATCATCTTGTATCTCCTGTATATAATAAACGTTTATTTATAATCAAAAAGTTGCTCTTCCTTGGTCAATATCACACACCATCGATGGTGGAAAGCGACCTATGCCTAACTGAAGCTCCTGGTCAAGAATCGAATGACTCCGCCCGAACTTCCCCACTTCTGCGGATCTATCATATACCGCTAGAAAGAGCTCGTCGAGATCTACAAGATGCTGTTCTTATCTCAACCAGACTGGATTTCTGGCACCTATTTTGGTTTGAAATACGCCCTATACTAACCCTCTCCAGCAGTCTCTATTGAGTTATCCCCTCCCGGGAAAGATCGAGGAGCCACGGCCCGAAATCTTGACTAGAATGGAAATCTGATAGCTCGTTGGAATCATCTCATCGAGCTGGTCAAGTAGACATAGGTCGCGTCGCCGGAGCTCTTCTTATTCACCAGGGCCAGAGCGATTTTGAGAAATGGAGGATTTGAATGTTCAAAATATCCTTCCCCAGCATCTTTGAGGACTGGAGGCGTGGAAGGCTCTCCTGGGGCCAATTTTAATTGTTAAAACAACTAACTGGTTACGGTAATACTGTATATTTATTAAAAATGCAACAATTATTAACAAAGAGTGAAGAAAATTGGTTCCAGGAGGTTTTTCCTCTACTTCTTTCCATAATACGAGTACCCACTGTAGGTATACGGGCTGTAGTTGTAATTATTCTAAAATTTACCTTTTTCTATCAAAAAACTATACTAACATAGCCATAATTACCGTAATAGTTCCCATAGTTCCCATAATTTCCATAATTTCCATAACTACCGTAATTATACGGATTGTAGTTGTATCCGCTACCGTAGTTGTTGTAATTGTTGTAGTTGCTACCGTAACCCGTCCGTCCATAATACTGACTCCATCCACCGTCAGAAAATGCCTGCTCAATGGCTCGAATCTCTGAATTCAATTGAGGCAGGAGCTGGGGAGGGTCGACGGAGCCGAAGGCGCGTTCTAAGGCTAGCTAGGGGTTCTGGAGCGAAAAGAGGAGCGAACCTGGGATACTGTAGGCCAAGAGGGTGGAAATTGTTGTCAGGAAGAGGAGAAGGAGCTTCATTTTTGAGTGTAGAAGAAGAAGGGAGCCGTTTTATAGGGTGGGGAAGAATTTGATCCCAGATTAGAGCGGCCGCCGGCTGGAGGCACGGTCGGCCACGGTGCTGGGGAGTAAATAGGCTGCAGATGATATCCCGGGGAGTGAGAATGACACATTTTGACCCTGGGGAGAGGAGAGGAGATCTGTGGTCTTGAATGGAAAAGAAATCTAGGGTTGAAGGGGGATTTTGGAGAGAAATTGGGACGGGGAATGACAAGGGAAGCGAGAAATGGAATCCGGTGGGAAAGGGGAATTTGAGGGTCAAAAACACTAGGCATTCCGGGAGGTAAAACATTTTCTAGACCAGAAAATAACGGGGAACAAGGACTGGGTAAAATATTTGGGAAAATGTAAATCAACCCACCGAGAGGGCAGGTTCTGTCGAGAAACGGACAAAACGGTAGTAATCCTCTCCCGCTGGCGGTCATTTCTACTTCTTCTCAATTTTTAAAAGGTCTGCTCTAGTTCCCCGCTCTTTAGAATACAGTAACTCTTCAGCAGAATATCATGAATCCATCGGAGAAAGTGTACACGGATATTCAGCAGCTGATTGATGATACGGTCAACGGCTCGCTAAATCCGAGTTGGGAAGATGTGAGGGACGAGGAGTCGGCCGGGCCGAAATCTTCTCTCTCGGATAGGGAGAAGAAAATGAAGAAAACGGAGAAGAAGACGATCTCCATGGACTGGGAACAAGAAATCGAGGAGAAACTGGACACGGCCAAGGAGGGCGCCTCCGCCTTGGAGGAAGCGGAACAGCGGAACAAGGCCAGCCGGGAGGAGCACCTCGAGCTGTCCGGACTCTGGAAATACAACTACAACGGACGTCGCTATGAGCTAAACTTCTTCGCGCTGCTGGGAACGGAGCAGAAGAAGGGACAAATCCGACTAAATCAGGAAAAGTTCAAGGTTTAGAGACGGCGCGGCGTTATGGTAGATATAATGAACCTTTTCAAGAAGTTCTTAATTATTTCGGACTGAAAATATCCAATTTTTGGAAAAGTGACACTGCTATTTTGTTGGCAATGTTCTCTAGTTTATGGTAGTCTAAAAATCTTGTGAGAACTCCCAGTTTTCCTAGTAGTAATCCGCCTCTAAAAGTCGCAAACCATTCCCATAGTACTGTATTACCAATGGAGGGTTTTCGTGGCTATTCAAGACTTACAAAATGCACATTTTGGAAAATCACATTATACAATTTGTTCAGAATTTTCTGCTCTTTCTGATGGTATGACCATCTTCCGGTAATTCAATTCTCGTGAAGAGTTACGGGCCAAAGAAGTCGCATATCCCTGCGCCGTGACTCATACCGCCAGTTTTTCCCGTTTAAAAAGTTTAACCAAACAAGAAAATACAATCTCCAAGTACAGTAGAGATCATTTTTCCCTTTCTATCGAAAAATTTGGGTCCAAAGAGCAAAAATATTCGTGACTGATATCCAGTTTCAGAGAGAGAGAGACTGACCTCGTCTTCCCCCTCCAGACAAGTCCTCGTCTGTTTGTTATTATTATTTTTCTCCCTCCGTGTGCCAGATGTTATTCCCGTCTTCTAGACAAGAGAAAACTGTCTGCCCTGTATATTTCACCAATTATAGCGAATCGGAAATCCAATATTATTCTGTTCTATCGCCATGTTGAGGTTGCTACCACTTGTATTGTTGTCTGCCTTCTTCTTAATCGAAGCGGCTTCCAAGATTGTGGTTAAATCTGGAGCTCCAGACCCCTATGCAACGACAGCTGAAGAAAATGAGAAGCTGAAAGGTTGGATTTTACCGATTAAGCAAAATTCGAGCCACAGTTAGACAGCCAAGAGCCAAAGGGAAGAGGTTCGCCCAATTTTGACCGTCTGAGGTCCTGAGAAGACTATTTATCTATTCTTATTTCAATTGTAACAGTACCCTGGTCATTTTTCAATTTTTTTTCTCTTGATTGGAGCCACAGTTAGACAGCTGGTGTAGAAAAGCGGGTCCAGTCTTCAAGATGGAGCTTCTTCTCGGCTGTCTAACCGCGGTCTAGCTGCCTTACTGTGGCTCTTGTACTGAATTTCTTCCTACCCTTTCTTTGATCGAAACCCTGAGACGTGGGGAACCTTTCTCACTGTCTAACTGTGGCTTTTTACCACCTATTTTCAGCCGGTCTTCAAGCCCTAAAGGACATCATCAAAGAGGAGAAGCAGCTGATGAGACTCCAAGAATTCAAAGATTGGAAAGAAGCCCGGGTCGGCGGGATACGAGGCGAGATTGTGCCTCCCTAATTCCCAGATTAATTCGTGTACAATATTCCCCTTGTCAGAGAATAAAGATATCCCGTTTCTTGCCCAGAAAAGGTCCTGTGACGAATTGTTTTTGCGGCTAGAGAAGCCAGTTTCCCAGGGGGGACTCTAAAAATACTTCCTCCTCCCGGGAAAAGTGATCCCGAGGAACTTCCGGCTCATCTTTTCGATGAATCACATTATAGTGAAAATAGAAGGCCGGGCATTTTCGCCGAACTTTTCTCCCAACTGCCCGAAGTTCACACGTCTTTTCCCTGGCTACCGGTCTCAATTTCTGCGTCCATCCCCGCCTTCTTCTCTCCTTATAACGGTCCACCAGCGGAGGGGGAAGTGTGGCGATTCTTCTCTTCCTTTCCTGACAAGGTAGCGGCTCTTCGTCCCCTTTCCTTCATTACCCAGCCTCTGGAGACCCGTTTAATCAGTTTTATTTAAAATTTGGACCCAGGAAAGTCTTTCCCTCCTCCTAAAACAAGTGAAACTCCATCAGACGCTATCCGCGCTTCCCAGTAGCCCTGTGCGGCAAACCTCCTCAGCGCGCCTCTATAGCTCAGTGGCAGAGCGTTGGTCTTGTAAACCAAAGGTCCGTGGTTCAATCCCGCGTGGAGGCAATCCTCTTTTGCTTTTCTTTTTATTCTAATTTTTCGTCTATTTTATTCCTACTTTCAGTATGAGAGCCATTATTCTATCTCTATTGTTTGCTAGCTGTGTTGTGGCCCAGTGGGGTCCACAGTGGGGCCACCATCATCATTGGGGACCGGGAGATCGTTGGGGACCCGGAGGAGGACGAATGGGCTGGGATGGTGGCCGAGGAGGAGGATTCGGTGGAGGACCAGGAGGACGTGGTGGAGGTAATTTTCTCCCCTTTCTTCCAAAAACGGCAAAATTGCAGGACAAGGAGGCTGGGAGCAAGGTGGAGGACAGGGAGGACGAGGAGGAGGAGGACAAGGAGGTCAAGGAGGACAAGGAGGACAAGGCGGCTGGGACCAAGGCGGCCAGGGAGGACAGGGCGGCTTCGGTGGCCAAGGAGGACGAGGAGGAGGACAAGGAGGCTTTGGAGGAGGACAGGGAGGAGGACAAGGAGGTCAAGGCGGCTGGGAACAAGGCGGCCAGGGAGGACGAGGAGGAGGTGCTGGCGGTAATTTCTATCCTCCTTTCTCTAAAAATGGAAATAATTTAGGTCAAGGAGGCTGGGATCAGGGAGGACAAGGCCAGGGAGGATTCGGAGGTCAGCAGGGTGGACAAGGAGGCTTCGGTGGAGGACAAGGCGGCCAGGGAGGCGGCTTTGGAGGAGAGCAGGGAGGCTTCGGAGGACAGGCAGGTGGCGGAGGAGGACGAGGAGGAGGAAAAGGAGGACGAGGAGGTGCCGGAGGAGCAGCTGGAGGTAGCCGATTAACTATTATTTTAATATTCAAACTAATTTTAGGACAAGGAGGATGGGGAGGACAAGGAGGCGGAGCTCCTGGAGGAGGCAGCCAAGGATGGGATGTCCCCCCTCCTCCTCAGAGACGCTAGACGACTCTTCCTTTTTCTGGAAGATTGATTGATTCTCGTTATTGTTACGTGTATATGGACTGTTTCTGTGTAAAGAATCTTTTCGAGAGAGGCATCCATCAAAATGGCGGGGTTGAACTGATCCGACTCTTCTGATACCAGCGGTCATGAGAAAGGACAGCAGACTGGCAGGGGAATAGAGTTTAAAGTAATGGGGAAACACTGAAACAACACAAAACTCGTCAATATTAGTGAGTACGATATATTTTAGAAGAAAATAGCCGGAAATCAGAGCATAGTTCACTTTGGCTGGGTACATTTCCCAGTGCGTCCGCACCCGTAAAGTCTCGGCAGTTCAGGCATCTGGTATTCTGACGCGCCATTTTGACTATCCCGCGCGCTGCCGAGATTTTACGGGTGCAGGCGCAGGGAAAATATGGCTCGTCTGGTTCTGATTATTCAGCTGGCTCGATTAGATAAGGGTCTAGACAGTTTCCCCACTTTTTGGACTCTATATTTTCTCCTCTCCGTGAACTATCGGTTTTCCCGTCCTTGTCATTGGACAAAGATCTGGCACAGTGTTTTCCTTATTCTTGTTGACAGTTCTCAAGGACGAGTATCAAAGAAATGAGATGACCGGAGAGAGAAAGAGACGGCGTCTCCGAATTTGGGGAACAAAAAACGGCGGCATATTTGCTTCCGGGTTGAACGAGATGATTTACGCGGTGTAATTGGGAGACGAAGGAAGCTCGTCGGAAGGACTCAAAGGGCACTTCGATTCCTATTTTAATCCACCTTTCTATTGAAAAAGAGCTGTAAACGGAAGATAGAGATCGTTATTTGGAGAAAAAGACGATAGTTTACCTGTAAAACCTTCCTCAAACTGTCGCTAAAAATGCAAAAGGGGGTTGCCTCCACACGGGATTGAACCGTGGACCTTCTGTTTACGAGACAGACGCTCTGCCACTGAGCTATAGAGGCGCGGTGGTGCAGCTGCCCTTGATCGAATTACCAGTCGGGACTTTGCTGGACAAAAGCGATTGAATAGAACAGCTAACAAGGACATTCTTTAGAAGAAAATGATACAAGAAGACTAATTTCCCATAGTTTTATTAGCAAAGAACGGAAAAATTGAAGCGCAGACAGCAGAGAACAAGAATAATGAGCAAAACAATGGAAAAAGACACGCCGGAGATCGCCGGGCGGTAAACAATTGAAGAAATTTATTTTTCCATGTTATTATTCAAAAATCTTGTTGTAAAAGTGATTTATTAATACAATTGAGATCAAAAATATATAAAAATAATATTAAAAAATTACAAATGCAAATGTTGTACTCCTTCTTCATTTTTACTGTCGGTCAGATTGAGCAGTGGTCTTTGATTGATCCGTAGCAGTTCTTCTTTTGCCACTCGCTGCAGCTGTTCCCATTTTGTCTCCAAATTAGCTCTCATAACTGCTGTTGCAGCTCTTTCTGGTGTCCAATTCTTTTTATAAGAAGGAAGTTGGGGTCTTCCTGCTATCCATTCACAAATCTAAAAATTCAGCTGTTCAAATTAGGCGCCCATTTGCTCAAGGTTGTTTACACACGAAAAAAAGAAAATTCAGTTCGTTTCCTTCATTTCTTCCTAAATTTGTCCTTTCCGTCATTGTGTATCTGTTGTCATTGTATAAAAATAGTATCTACCTTGAGAGAATAGTTATCTGCATCAAGTAGACCATGCGCAAATTGTTCTGCATCAAATTTATGTGGATTTGGAGCTGATTTTTTCGGGATCAACCTAAAATTTGATTTATTTTGATTTCTTTATGCTTCTGCTTACCAAGTTAGTGCTGCGAATGACTCCATCATTGGGTTTACCATCAGACCGCGAATTTGAGCAAAATATTGTAAATTATCTTCTTTATCCGTGATTCCAACAATATCTCCAATTGTATATCTTATATCCTAAATGGTTTCTTTCTTTTATTGCTTCTAAACTCACATTATGCCATACATGTTCCAAGAAGCGCATTTGTGCTCGAGCTTGTGGTGATTTAGATGGACAGTTTGCTTTGAAGATAAGATTTCTACGATTCGTGTACCTATCTCGCAGATCGTCCATACGGTTACTAATATTATTTGTCATTTATTAGCGGAGGATAATTTACCCGCTGAATGGGGCGAAGACGCCGCGACGAGTAGCATTTCTAGCGGAAGTTCTACGTTGAACACTGGGAAGACGGTCAGAGGTAGCTCCAGTGCCAGTTCTTTTGCCTCGAGTGGCACCACCACGGTTACCTCTTCCAGCTACGGACTCACTGGAAATAGAATTTATTGTTCACATTGCAGTTATATTATATTTTTGTTTTCGATCGTCTAAAAGTCGTCCAAAAGGACATGAACAATGAAAGAAGAAATTTACTTGAGGGTTAAATATACTCACCCTCGTGCTCCACGGCCTCTTCTTTTCATTCCTTAAACGTTGTTGATGGAAGAGTATTACTTGAGGATTTAACATACTATGGTGGTAATCTAACCCCA
This sequence comes from Oscheius dolichura, assembly GCA_932521035.1. NCBI lineage: Eukaryota > Metazoa > Nematoda > Chromadorea > Rhabditida > Rhabditidae > Oscheius > Oscheius dolichura. The sequence continues at coordinate 11,045,821 of OW051492.1, read as the reverse complement.
TTCCTTCGAGAAAGCATAATTATTGCAACATAAATTTATTATCAACCCATGGAGGAAATTATCAAAAAACTCCAAGGAAAAAAAAATCTAAAGGGCACATCTAGAAGTCGGGCTAAGTGAGATACAAAGTACCTGTTTGAATACACAATGTACATTTTTAACACAGTTGAGTAAGATGGAACACGTAAGCAAGTTAGACTAGGAGTAATTAAAAATCGTGGGAAACCGGGAATTCCGTCTCCTGTTGATCTTCTTCAGTGAGTAAATCTTCAGTAATACCGGCTTCTTCCAATTCAGCACGAACTCTTACAAAATAAGTTTCATCAGGATAGCCAAAGCTGTAAAATCTTAATTGAAAAGGAAAAGCAAGGAACATACTGTGAAGGTCCACCGGTGGGACTAGTTTTGTGATGAATGCTATTCCATGTAACAACGTTTTGTTGGCCCGTTGTGACCGAGTCGCCGACGGTGAAAATCAAACGGCATTCAAAGGCTTTTTTGAGCAAACGCAATACTTGTCGGCCTTCAGCATTATCCGGAAGAAAAGCGTAACGTGTAGTGCCCCTATAGGGTAATCCAGGGCGAAGATGAGTGCTCTAAAATTTAAAAAAAATTAAATGAAAATTATAATTTAAAACGGACATCTTGAATTCCACTCGGGATGTGGTATACAATATTGAGCGTATCATTGGCATCGACTCCATCTAATCGGTAGTTTTTAATCTTTTCCACCCTCATAGAACCATTGGCTGGCTGGTTTCCACAAGGAACAGAGAAATACTTCCTGCACACAGGGCAACATTTTCGAGTCATGCATTGTTTCAAATAATTCTGAAAGAGACAGTTAAAAAAGAAACACATAAATACCTTGAAACATTCGTAATGAAATTGATGATCACATTTCAAAGAGCAGACTTCGCCGTCTTCTAGAAGAGGGCATAGGCAAACGACACAATCACCGTCTTCGACATCGGTATTTTTTATGATTTGTGTGAGTCGACGAGCTTCATATTCTAGCAAATTTTCATTACTAACAAACACTGAAATTAGTATTATCTGAGAAAAACGACAACTAAAATTACCAAGTTTTCTATTATTATCGGGTAAGAATTTCATATCTTCAACAATTTCATTCAATTTCGAGATGAACGTTTTTACAACGTCTCGTTGTACATCTAATATAGCTACTACCTTGAGATGGTCGAGATCCGATTCATTATCAAAATCCATAAGAGCATCCATAAAGCATTTAGCCGATGTTCTAGGCGAGATGCCCATTTGACCTGCAGAATCTATTTAAAGCAAATAATAAAAGACATTCAACATACAAATAATAGGCAAGTGGTAAGACTACAAATATTACAAATACTAACCACATCCCAGTCCGACTACAGCGATACTTGAAAGCATTTTTTCTTTGCTAACTCGGAGAATATTTTTATATGCTTCAACTAGAGTAGGTTCATGTGGTGTGACGACAAACATAAGAGCTGTCCAGCCATTTCCCTATAAGCAACTATTAACAGACAATAAAGGGCTTCATTACGTTATCTGAATTAACTAAATCGACAGCAGCAACGTCCCCGGCAAGATATTTCTTCTCCTTTTTGATCATTTTCAAATCCTTCTGCAAATTAGAAATTTGATCATTTTTCAAAGAATAACCTTGATAGCTGTAGCAACACCAGTCTTTGAAAGAACTTTACTTGGTAGAGCAGCATTAAGACTGAGAGATTCATTGACCGTGAAAGCTATAGCATCGCAATGCTCTTGAAGAATAGAACCCTAAAAATAATGCGTCATGTAATTGGAGAAAATGTATTCCAACCATTCTAACATCAATGTTGATTTCTGCTCCATTCTTCTGATAATAAATAAAATTCGAGAGGCTCTGCGTGGGATCGTGTACTACTGGCATCTGCTGCTCTTCATCTGATGATGATGATGATGATGCCGGTGACAATGGAACGGGCGGTTGTACTTGAGGCTGTTTAACTTGACGAGTTGCACGGCGACTTCGTTTCTTCGCCACGGATCGAAGCTGAAAAATAAGTTTGAACACAGAAACCACGAATAATAATAAGAAATAATAAAACTACCTTGCCACGGAGAGCGAATATATTGAGCACCATATTCTGTTAGTGCAACAACTACACTGATAGGTAATTCAGTATTTAGTATTTACAAGCTAGCGGCGCAATTTTAAAGGTCGTTTTAGGTCATGTAGCAGTAAGAATTGCTTTTTTTCTAAAGCGAAATAGCTATTTTCTTACAAAGCCACTTTCTAGATAATTGCCAGGTGGCGATCGATAATGACAAAGGGATATGCAGATGCCAAAGCTATTTACGGTTGTTATGGACCATATAATACTTGTGCAACTGAACAATAGAACAAAAAATTCCTGACTCCCACGCAAAACGTTGCGATAAAGGATGACTGTTTCTGTTCCACACACTCATAAACGCGTTGGAAGCTTTCGAAATATACGGGTTTTATCAGCAAGCCAATGCAAAATTCTTTTCATGAAAATGGAAGCAATGGGAACATTTTAAAAGAAAGAAGTGGCCTTTTTCAGATTAAAAAAAAGTCAGCACTGTTTTGGACAATGTGACAGCGGCTAAATCGTCGTCTCCGGTCAATATATGACGAATTTATCGTGAGAACTAAGACTGTATTGCCCTCAAAAGCAAGAGAGAATAGTTCAAATGGCAGTGATGATATTGATCGATGAAAATTCTTATTACTTTATAAGGAATGATTACAATGGAACTATTGTAGAGCTAAACAAATATTTCGAAGAGAAATTATGTGGCCACAATAAAGAGTAAGAGGAACAATTATATATATATATGAGAAATATAACAAAAACTACTTACGTTTTTACCTGATCTAGTGCGAACCATGAAACTTCTGAAGCTTGGTCAATACTGATGGAGAGGAGCCTGAAAAAGCTCAAATATTAGTTACGATTTCTATTTCAAGTGCAAGAATCAAAAAGAACGAATAGGCAACCACGAAACATCTATGAAGGTTCATATTCACAGCGCTATAAATTTTTTATGTCGGAAGCAAGGGAAAACTGCTGAGAAAAACAAGCGAAATGGTTGACCTCCGCGTCGTTTCGTATATGCATCCAAATTTATTGGTTTCTATCGATTTTTGCTCTTATACAGCCTAATTTTTGCAAAACAGCTCGCGAATGAATCAGCGAGAGTGGTTTTCTTCTGGTTTTCTGTATTTTTATGGGCGTGCCTATTGTGTTGATTGATAACTATCCATAGCTAGTCTTTTTGAATATATAACTTATACTGTATAAGCTAGATCAATGCACCTGAAAAGGAATACAACCACCCCGAACATTTACAGAGACCCTGATGTCGGATGTGTTGAATGAGGTCTAAACATTGCGAGGTCCTGACGCGAAGCCCTGCCCGTGGTAAATATCGGCGACTGCTCGCGAGTCGACCGCGTCTTTTCTCCCATCTTTACTTCGTTGAGACAGCTGTTTATTGTTGCCGGCCGTCGTTGTTATCTTTTTCATCTGATTCGCCTGATTTTTCTCTCACCCGTGCTTTCTTTACACCCTAACCGCGATGTCAAGAAAGCGCTCGGATAGCTACTTTCATGGATTGCAATGTCTTCGAGTGTTTCCAATCGGGTCAACCTGTTTGAGCACATTTAGTGTCAAAAGGCAATCACATGGTTACGCTGTTTGCCTTTCAACAAGACAAAGTTTCAACTGTCTAATTACAAAGTATTTCGGGTAATGTTTTATTGAGAAACGAAGCTATGGATGAATTTTCGAAGAAAACTAATTGTAAAGAAGAAGATATGATTCTCTAATTCATTTGATATTGCAGAAATTTGTTTTATTTTACTGAGCCCTTTTCTCCATTATTCTCCGGTCATTTTATACTTTCTCATCGTACCAGCTTATGTCAGACTTCATACTTCCCCTACATTCCTTCTTCCATCCATAATTATCATCTTTTTCTTGTGAAATCTTTTTCTCATCGTCCATATGCTTCTAATTACAATTGAAACACTTCTTTCCCTTTTATCGCGGCATATATTCTTCTCTTTGCTTTTCCCCTCGCCCGAATCGCTCTGTAACCATAGAAATCGAAGGATAATTTCATATTTGAATAGGTTCAGGTGCCCCACCTCTCAGTAAAGGGCATGGACAGCGGTGAAGCCAACGATGCAATTAACTGTGAGTACCCCGCACCTTCCCCTTTTGCTGGGGTGATCCCAATGGATTGCAGTCGTGAGCCCGTGAGTTGCCCTTTGCCCGGTTTAATTAACTCTTCATTCAGTATGTATCCGCACGAACTACAGATCTTTTGGCGGATTTGAGTTTAGGAGAAAAGAATGAATACGAACTGGGTGAACGATATTTGGAAGAACAACAAAAAGTCGTAGAAGTGAGTTGAACAGCGTCCATTGTTATTCCCCATGTTCAGAAATTTCAAGAATGGGCAGAACCAGAGCAATTCGACTTCATCAAACAGATCCTCCACAAAATGGGGCATTATCAGATAGGTCAGGTAGATCAATTCATCCGGCCGATGCTTCAACGTGATTTTATTGCCAATTTACACGGTAACCTGTTCCCCAAATCCCTTCTATTAAAGAATACCATTTAGAAAATTTACCTGCTATTATATTAAAAAATTTGGATGCTAAAACACTTGCCAGTTGTGAAGGAGTCAGCAAAGCGTGGCGGCTTGAGCTAGCTAAAGGACAAATGTGGAGAAAAATGATAGAGCAACATGTTAGAGCCGATAATTTGTGGAGAGGGCTCAGCGAGAAGAGAAAATGGAAGAAGTTTGTTCTTATTGGCCGAGAATCAGCACAACAATTGATTTGTGAACATTATAACAAGAACTACCATATGATGAAGGGAAATTACATTGAGATGATCATGTTGCAGCACAAATTTTATCGGTAAGTGTTCATTTCTCTATTTTTATATTGTTTTTCATTTTGCAACATTTTATAATATTTATTTTAGAGAATTATATCCGAAAGTAAGAGCTGACATAGCTAAAATTGAACACAATTGGAAAAACGGCCACTACACATTGAAAACAATAAATTGCAACAGCCAACAGAGTAAAGGCGTTTATTGTCTACAATATGATGATGAGAAGATCGTATCCGGCCTTCGCGACAATACAATTAAAATATGGAATCGAGCAGATCTCAGCTGCTCTAAAACTCTTTCCGGCCATACCGGCTCTGTTCTCTGTTTGCAATATGATAATCGGGTTATTATTTCGGGTAAGTACTTTTTTTCACATGTCCTTGACTGCTATTTTTAGGTTCATCGGACGCGACTGTCCGAGTTTGGGATGTAAACACTGGCGAGTGTCTCAATACTCTAATACACCACTGTGAAGCAGTTCTTCATTTACGATTCAACGATGGCGTTATGGTTACTTGGTATAGATTATTTACTTTTCTTTTTCATTTTTGTTTATTTTTCAGTTCAAAGGATCGTTCCATCGCTGTTTGGGACATGGTTTCATCGAGAGAAATCAACATTCGCCGTGTTCTTGTAGGCCATAGGTAAATAGAGACTAAAATAGCAAAAAAAAGAGAAAATTCCCTTCAGAGCTGCTGTAAATGTTGTCGATTTTGATGAGAGATATATTGTCAGCGCGTCGGGCGATCGAACGATAAAAGTCTGGTCGGCTGATAATCTCGAATTTGTACGAACTCTCTCCGGACATCGGAGAGGAATCGCCTGCTTGCAATATCGCGGCAGATTGGTTGTTTCCGGATCCAGTGATAATACAATTAGGTGAGTTAGTACCCCAAGTAAAGAAAAAAATGATACTAGTTTCATGAAAACAGAAAAGAACAAGAAAATGGAAAGAATTTGAGGAACAACAATTTTTCTTTTCAAAAATAACCACAAGCGGGATCGAACTCGCGCTACTCAAACTTGAACTTGCAGCTTTACCACTGCGCTATTACGTATTTTTAATTTTGCTCGAATTTTCAATTGAAGCAAGCTATAGACTAATTTTTATTGGTCTCACTTGACAGAACCGTTCTCCTCTATTTGCCAAGAGTCTCAATTTTTCTCCAACTGCTATTTGATTAGTACCTCTCAACGCTGTAATCAAGATAGAGAGATCACTTTGCTCCGAGCCGGCTAATAATCCAACACCTTCGGGGGGAGGGGCCGGGGCGGCTGCGGGTGTCCCCCAGGGGGGCTAATCATCCATGCGTGTTAGAATTTATAGAGAGAGAGCGAATAGAAGATGGACGATACTTTTAAGACCAGAAAAAACTCCCTGCTTCAGGTTATGGGACATAATCTCCGGTGTCTGTTTACGGGTCCTGGAGGGACATGAAGAACTCGTCCGCTGTATTCGATTCGACGACAAGAGGATCGTTTCGGGAGCCTATGATGGTAAAATTAAAGTCTGGGATCTACAGGCGGCCCTGGATACCCGTACTCCGCCCAACGCCCTCTGCCTCAGCTCCCTTCAAGTGAGTTTTAATCCATCTTTTTTGAATTTCCAGGATCCTGAAGCGATTAATTTTGTTCTCTAGAATCTTTGGCATACTGTAACTACTATTTTTTTAGGATAAATGCAGTAAAAAAGCGCAAAGGTTGCGCGCTTCCCCTGAAAATGCGCCTTGCTGGCCCGGAGCCGGGTTTCCCGCCCTAAAATCTATTTTTTGAGGTGTTCTCAGTCTTGAGAGGAAGATGAACAAGTACACAACACCCTAGACAAGTTTTCCTAGCAAATTACCGCCCCAGTGACTGTAAAAGTTGCTTTCTAGGCGGGAAAGGGGAACGCTTTTTGGGGCCAACAGGTTCTGATCCATTGTGCCCCTTCCGCACGCTTCCGCTGCCAAAGGGTGTAATAAATTCCTCTGTCTATAGTTAGAAAACAAGGGCTATTCTCGGGGACTTGCCATTTGCCCGCCTAACACCGGATCCGCGCCAGTAAGGGGGATTTTCGGGGAAAGCGCGCACGCTTTGCGCTTTTCCGGTGCACAGGGTCTATAATCTTTGGCGTTCTGTAATTAGTCTATTGGGACTATTGCACCGAAAAGGCGCAAAGCTGGCACGCTTCCCCCGAAAATGCGCCATACTGGCCCGGATCCGATGGATACTTCCTCCTTTTTACTGGGCTGCCCACGTCCTCCTTTTTCCCTGCCCCCTCTGATGATCACAAAACGCTCCGGAAATTGGCGGCAACCCGCGCTGCTCAAAGAATACTCGGCCAGACAGACGCCGGACGGGAAGCGAGGGGGGATCAGGTTCATGTTTCTCTCTCTTACGTGAGGGGGGTACACCGCCCGTCTCCGCCACCCTCTGGCCTCCTCGCCCCGGAAAAACCGGGCCCGAACTGTCAAGACTGGCCTGGCCCCCCTCCTCTCCTCTCTTACGGGATGGTGTTCACAAATACGTTGCGAACTGGCGATTTCCACTTACACCCCACGCGCGAGAGAAGAGAAGAGAGAGACAGCGCTCGTGCCTGTCCTCAGGGCAAACGGCGGCGACGGAGACGGGGACCGACACAAAAGGAGCGATACAAGGTCAACGGGAGTATAAAGACTGAAAAAGAGTTGATATTATCATAATCCTATGGAAAAATCAGTAGAAACGAATACTGTACCCGAAAATTTCTTTTTTTTTGACCTAGAAATCAATTTTCTGTACCCGAGTACTCTGTCTCTTGGCTGAATTCCTTGCCGCTGCACCCGTAAAATCTCGGCAGATAAAAGATATGGCACGGCGCGCTGCCAAATAACCTAGTGCGCAGCTGCCGAGATTCTACGGGAGCAGGCGCACGAAAAACTGGACCTGTTCCTTGGAAATTAGTGGTTTCTCCGCCATTTGAAACAGACAACAGCAATTATAACCCCTCCGTTGCTACCTAATAATCAAATATGTGTGTAACTGAACACCTGTTCCCCCTTCCCGTTAATCTAGGCAGCGGGTACCGCGCCTTGTCCCTCGCGTAATAACATTGGGTTAATGCGACCGAGAAGGGGGACTAACATGTGTGCGCAAACATTACGCCCCGTGTGGTTGATTGAAATCTAAATTGTCAGCAGGCTTTTAAAAACGGGATTTACAGCCTTTTTAATCTTAAAAAACTGAACTTTTCAGAGACATACTGGGAGAGTATTTCGGCTGCAGTTTGACGACTTCCAAATAGTTTCCTCCTCCCACGACGATACTATTTTAATCTGGGATTTCTTGGATGCTGATGGGGAAAATCAACAGCTCCCGGTGGATCGTGGCATGCCCATCAATGATCAGATAGCCAATCGGGTAGCCCAAATGCAACAGGCTCAGGCACCTCAACAGGTACCTAATTTTATTTTCCCGCCATTCCAAATATTCTAGGTTGTTCTCCCCGTGAATAATAATATTATCAACAATGATGATCATTCCGATGCTGAGGATGAGGACGACCAGCCGGCGCCGAATCGCCCTGACCCTCCTGGAAGCCCTGAGCTAGCTGAAGACTAATCGCACACCCTGTCCCCCTCATTTTGTACAATTTTTACCCCAAAAAGTCGAGCTAACAACATACTTTCTAGTCATTCCTTTCATTTTACTCTCCCCCCCCACTGTGTTCCCCAGTCATTCGCACTGTCTCCCCCCGTTTGTAGGAAACAAAACCTCATAATTTTAGCTATTTCCCACAAATGGGCAACAACAGTGTTGGCCAAAAGAATTTCTCTTTCTCCCGTGCAAGAAAATAGTTCCATTTTTTATATTGTTCTTGATGAAACTGCAAAAAGAATTGGAATCAACGTTTTATATGTATTTGTGCTTTCAACTTTCTCTTGTAGCGTTGATTCGCATGTAGATTTACACCCGTGTGCAACTTGTCTTCCCCTCCTCCTCCTTGTACTACATTCTTTATCTTTTGCTCCAGTCCCAGTTAACTTTCTAACTTCCATTATCTTCAAGTCAATTTCAGTAATCAAAAATGAATCTTATTGATCTACACCTTTGCCACCTTATCCATTTGTTTATACTTGTTGTGCATTTCAAATAAAATCCAATGATAATCGATTTATTCTAAGTAGTAATAATACGTATCCTAAAAATAGAACATAATCGATGAAAAAAACAATCTTTAAAAAACAAACGAATAATAGATCAAACGGGATTGTACCAATCGGCTTTTAGTAGTAACCTTGTCCCTGGTAAGCATAGGCCGCATTGTAGTCATACATCTGTCCTTGTGGTTGATAATAGACAGCTTGTCCTCCTCCGCCGTATTGAGCGGCGCTGTTGTCACGATCACGCCGAGATCCACGATCCCTGTCACGTTCGCGCTCCCGAGTGTAGTCTCTAAATAACGAAAAAAATGATGAAGAAAGAAAATAATGAAATTAACCTATCGCCTTTCCGCTTTCGAGTGTGAGTATTGGGATTTTCAACTTCGTGCAATAGTTGTTGATGCTGTTCAGTATGTTCTTGAAGACTAAAGTACTTGTTGTTCGGAATCAGTTGCAACTGCTTACACTTCAATGTCGTCACCGATGTCTTCCAGAAAATCTAATTTGCGTTGACTTAGACGTAAACGATCAGCGTCTTCTAGTCGAGAGCTTAGCGCTTCATTAAAAGCTTCGACAACTTTCATTTGATCGAATTCAGGATCACTGTAGGCCAAATCAATTAACTGTAGATGAAGTTGAATGTTGTCGCGATCCCTTTCCAAAGCACGACGAATAACTTTCTCTGCCAAACGGCGATCCTTCCGACATTTTAGATGGAATCTAAATTTAACACATAAAATTTAAAACCAAGAGAGCACCTGGCCAATTTTATAGAATAAAAGCTGCTTAAATGTCGAGACGTGCCTGGATTGTGTATCAAAGTCTCCCATTGTTGTATCGTTTCAGAATAATCAGGATTTCTGAAAATTATATTTGAGAAAAATAAATAAATATGTACTTGTCACTGGTGGCCTTTCTTCTGCTGAGTCCAATTTTTCGCAAACTGATGGCAGCATATCCAGGGTAACGTCGATCAAATGAGTTCAAAATAGAGAGAGCTGCTTCGTAATCGCCTAAACCAAAATTAAGATTCATATTAATGAAAAAACACAATTAGAAGATACCGGGAAGCATAAAACCATCATTTATTTGTCAAAATCTCGCCATCTCTCACTTACCTTACGCTCTTCCCGGATGAGGGGCTTCTATGCTTCTTTGGCTGCTATTTTTTTATAAACAAAAAATAAACGAGCGGGGTATGCATTCCCCGGGAAATAAAAATATTATTCGTCTACTCGTATCACTAATATCACTTTTGAGGCGGCTGCGGCGATGAGCTGCCTGTAGTGCTTGGCTTTGTGCGCTCACATAGAAACCTATTATAGGAAAGAATAAAATTCGAGCCACTGATAATGAAAAAATAATGTAAAAGTTACCTTTTGATTCTTCTAAAGCCGAATATGCGAGAACAATATTTATACTCTTAGGGCAGTGAACTCGACAACGTTCAAAGATTTTTCGAGCTGTAGAGCTATTCTTTTTCTTGCCTGCCCATCGAGCGTACTAGATTAATAAATATAATATTTAGTGCAAATATATTTACTTTGAGCCACATTGTATCGTAGAGAGCACAAGCGATGATGCATCTTTCGAACAGAGTTTCGATTCGCTCTTCTATACCTTCTTCGATTTCATAGTCCAAATATTCACGCCAATTCTTTAGTTGTGTGGCTTCCAATTCTTTTACGTGAAAATACGGGCGTTTAATCTACAAAAATAATGATGTACTGCTTATAAAAGGGGAGAATGTACACATATTAGAAAACACAATTTTTATATTGTAGAATAGTACCTGTTCTTCAAACTGAAGCCTTGAAGTGAGCATGATGGCAGTCTTTTCATGCCAACGTGTTCTGCGCTCTGTGATCTCTTCTCGAAAATAAGACAACACGTCCGGATGATGCTTTTTACGGATTATCATAGAAGGTTTTACATCCTCTCCGCCTCCTACATTCTCGTCAATAACTTTTTCTTCTGTTACCATCATATCAACCTAAACACGAAGAAATAAAATGCTAGGACATTTACTTACTCCAATATCAAGATGTTTTCTAGCTCGTTCAAAAATCTCGAGATATTCATCTTCGCTTAATAAAATATCTGGTTCATACATATTGATAATAGTCATATATCTATCGTAGTGACTTTTAAATTGAGAGGTTGGCGTTTTGAGCAATTTGTCGTAGATTTCGCACACTTTTTGCCAAGCACCTCGTGATTCGTGCCACATGATGGCATCATTCCAAAGACGATCACTATTGAATTCCATACCTGCTATATCAATAGAGCGATCATAAAGGCTAAACATTAGTTGTATACAAGCATAAAAGAATAAACCTGTCGACTTTCTTGTAACCGTCTTCTGCAACTGGTGCAACATGAGCAACTTCTTTCATAAATCCAAGTAATCCTATCCACAATTCACAACACAATGGAATTTCAGTAACTGCACGTTCCCAAATCTTGATACAATCTGTTAGATTGTTATTTCTTCGCTCCATGTCGGCGTACTTCTTCCAGAAACCATAACAAAAGGGATATTTTTCCAAAAAACGATTATAAACATTTCGAGCCACGGGAATATCATTCTAAATATAGAAAAGATGATAACAACCATGTAAAATTTACATATTGATCTACGAGGTTGAGAAGATGCATCCATGCATCAAAATTTGATTGGTCATTTCTGACGATGTTCCACGAGTCAAGGATTACTGGCTCTGACGTTAATTGAGAAGGAGATTTACTAAATAAAAAATGTAGGTTTCTATTATAGTGAATTTTCAAGCAAAGATCGTTAGAAGCTGTACCTGCGAGAACGGGTACGAGAACGACGTCGCCTTTCTGGTGAGCGCTTTCTTGGACTGCGGGAACGACGTCGACTGAAAAGAAAAAGTTCATTTGAAATGATGATAAAAATATGCATTTTTAAAGCAGAATACAATTTGCCAAAGAGAAAATATGAAGAAGTGTTCACCTGCTTCTGTGTGGAGATCGACTACGTGAACGCGACGGAGAACGCATCACTTACTATCAAATCCCTGAAGCTGCTTTCGATGATAAAATAAACAGGAAAAAACGTTAGCGATATAAAGTAGGCTTTGAAACCCAATAGAACAAAATGCAAGATACACAATTACAAGCTACAAACATTTATTTTAGTAATAAAAGATAAAATAGAAGTAAACAGTAAAACTTATCCTTTCTTCGACATCCTATATAAGCAGGCAGTATTCTCCTAAAATAACAACAAAAATGGATAATTTCCATTTCCAATGCAAACAAAATTATTAATTTTTGCTGGCGTATTTGCCAGCACGTTCAAAGCAATGCAAAGCGGACGCGCTGCGTCCGCTGGAACTGCGGCAAAGCAGTGGACCAGACAAGGCTGTTGATTCTATAGAACCTCAATAAGTTAGAAGTAATATTTATGGTATTTTATCCACAATAATAATATAGGCACATTAAACGATCGTCCTAATTCGTGGTCTTTTTCTAATAGTTTTCGCTAAAAGATGACTACTGAATTTCTTCTAAAGCAAAATTTAAAAGGCGGGCAAATGAATGAATGGATTGTTATTTGGAGCGGAGCGGAAGGAATGATGGAATTTCTGAAATCAATGAATATGTCTATTTGTATTACAAATTATATGGAAGGAGTGATAACAAGCAAAATGCAAAGCACGAGAAAATAGAAAAATGTTTGATTTTAGGCCATTTTCTATGGGTTCACGGTTCGTGCCTTCACTGCAAAAAAAAGAGCTAAAAACATAATGTCGTCTTTAGCTACCAAAACTGTACTATGAACTACCATTAGAGCTCCCAAGCGTTCGGCGTATGATGGCATGTTTTTTGATCTAGAAAAGGTTGAAATTCGCTATTTATAGCTGGCATTTCTTACAAGACGACATTATGTTTTTAGCTCTTTTCCATTTCTTCCAGCTATTTTCGTCCAAGTGCCTTATTTTTTGAGTATGACTTGTTTACAATCTAAAGACTGAAAATAAGCATAAGTAAAATAAACCCTGAAGAAGTGGAAAAGAGCTAAAAATTGCGCTTGGTGTACATTTTTCTTAGAATGCAACAATTACCGCTGCGAACTCTTTGATCCTTGGCCTAATCCCACGGAGTCTACCAAAGCTGATCAAACTCTCCCCGCCTCACCCTCTCGGCCTATTTTGTCAGCCACGTGTGGAAATGAATGGAATTGTTGCGCTTGGCCAATTTTTATCAATAAAATTTCGTTCACACCTTGTTTTCTTCGAATAAGTCTTGATTTTCTTCAAGTGTTCACCACTTGAAAAGTCCAATGTTACCCACAAGGACATTCTATTTTACCTTCGAATTGTTCACTTCCTCCTTCAATCTCGTGATCACGCCCCTCTCTGATTACAATTATCTTTCTCACTCACGCTAGAAAACACCCAGGCCAAGAGTACATTTTCACCTGCCTGAGATCTCTGTTTGTCAATTATCCCTCACCTGACTTGGGCAAACTAAAGTTCATTCTCTGCTCAATTCTTCCCGTCTAGTCTTTTTCATTTTAGCTCCTCTCTTTCCTTCCTGTCAGTGCGACTAATTAAGATCGGCTTAACCTGACATCGAGTGCTGATTAGTCGTCCGACCAGGTTGAAAGAGACCGTAGGATATTTGCCCGTGTGTGGGTGTAAAAGTGCAAATTATGGCAACCTCGGGCAGTACAGAAGATACAGCTGGCATTTCTACTGATTTGCCCCTGATGCCGTGAGTTTTACCTATTTTACATCTTGTCGTGCCTAGCAACTATTTATCCACATATTGTTCACCCTTCGGCGCTCCGCTGCCTAATTGAGTACTTCACTGGTTTTCGATCTGTAACGTCCGCGGACGATAGCAAAGCCCCGTAAAATTCAATACCGACCACGAAACAATATAATCTTTCAAAGTTGAACAAATGTTTCCATGCTAAAAACCAGTTTCCAGTGAAAGGTTGTGTGAAGTCTGCTACGAAAAGAGTGACGGCTCACATTTTGGTGTAGATGCATGTCGAGCATGTGCTGCTTTCTTTAGGAGAACAGTAGTTTCTGGTAGAAAATATTACTGTAATCAAGGAGATGGAAAATGCGAAGTCAACAAAGGTAAGCAATAATTCCATTATTAGTTTACAGTAACATTTCAACTTGTAGGAGCTCGATGTATGTGTAGAAAATGTCGGTTTCAAAAATGTCATACTGTTGGAATGAAACCTGAGAGTAGGAAACTCCAACCCCCAACTTCCTAATAAACAGAAATTTTAGTGGTTCAAGGTCGGCGAGATTCGATACATCCAAAAGTTACAAAGGCACCGGCACCGATAGGAATCAATGTGAGGGCAAATTGTTTCATTGTCTTTTTTTTCTAGATAGCAACACCCTTACCCATTCATATAGTACACATTCCCGTTCCCGAACCGGAACCCTTACTGCTAAGGAAAATATTTGCCAATTATCAGTGAGTGCACTACCGTACTAAAGAACAGAACCATTCAAGACTAATGCGATTAGCAAGAAAGAAAATAGAACTCTCCCTGTACCCCGAAATAATCCCCCTGCTTCATCAATCTGGTCCCTTGAAAGGTTATATAAATGGAACATCAGAGCGCCTCGATTTTTTGACAAAAGCTTATGCTCCACCTTTCTGGGATTTTGCATCGAATACATTTGAAGAATTCAACGCAATGGATCATTTTCAAAAGGTAGAAGACTCCCTTATCCAAAGAAAAATTTAGATGTCCTTGTTTACTTCTTTCTGCGGCCTCGTTTGGGGTATGGATAAATGCTTCATGACGTATAAAACTCTTCCTAAAGAAATGTTCGACACCATGTAAGTCGTTGCCTAAATTTAATGAGAAAAGTGAACATTTTAGAAGCATAGTAACGGAAACAATGTACTTTGATAAAAACAATTGCGAGCAATGGATAGCAGACTGCCCGACACAATGTTTCGCCGTGAAAGAGGAGATCATAGGCATTATGAAAAATTCTATGAGTCGTCCACGAATCAAACAAGTTCTTCTAATGGAAGAAATGAAAATCGATGATGAAGAATATGCTGCTTTGCTGGGGCTAATGCTATGGAATCAAAGTGAGTTGTTCAATTACTGAAAATATCGCAATTACTGAAAATCTCTTGAATCTGTTTGCCGACATAAACAGTTGCGAACGTTGCAATATAAAATCAAACCTCTTACTGCTAGCAGATAACTGCCTTGTCTAAAGCGTTTCAATTGGTGAAGTAGACGTTCCCGATTCATTCTTATCCAATTCAATTCAACGATAACAAAGCTACTGATAAAATATAGCACAACATATAGAAGGCAAATAAGTGAAAAATGAAGGTGAAATTTTTTGGAAAAGCGAAACGACACTGTCCTTAGGCACAAGCGCGGGAGGTTCAAATAATGCCATCTTTTTCAGATTTCGAAGAAGAGCACAAGAAAATCGAAACAACTGTAAAAACTATGAGAGAACGAATATTTCGTGAGTTGGAATACTATTACAAGTAAGTTTATCCCCCAAAAATAGCGAATTTCAACCTTTTCTAGATCAAAAAACATGCCATCGTACGCCGAACGCTTGGGAGCTCTAATGGGAGTTCATAGTACAGTTTTGGTAGCTAAATTTCATCTAGAACGAATAAAATACCTTTTAGGTTGATGTTTTTCGAATGAGAGAAGATTTAGAGCTGTACAATTTGTTGAATGCTCTGCAAAAAGACAGCCCCGTGATGGAGGCGCTTCGAAATATTAGACGATTTTAGAAATAACAACAGGGAAGAAGAGGAAATAATATGGAGATCTCAAATAAAATTTTAGAATTTATTCCAGCCTTTTTTCATGTTCTGTTCTTTTTCTTCAAAGAAAACCAAAACCCACATTGGGAGTAAACAGGTGTTTATGCCCATTTCTCGGTTATTTCTTGGCTAAATTCAAAAATCCAAAACCAGCTTATACAGTTTTTCAAGGCAAATCTGATAACCTAGCCTTCATATAAAAATTTCCAAGAAAAAAATCTGTAGCCATGGAAATAGGCTTTCCTGCATATTTAGGCTAATACAGAATTTTTTTACCCGTCAAACATAGACAAAATTTTGTTTGTTAGAATCGCCTTGATGTGCTCTATAAGCAGTCTTTTGACTTTTCGAAAATGGTCAAGAAATGAACGAGCTATGATTGAAAATGTGGCGCAATCCTCCCATTTGGTGGCTAATCTCGACCAAGTCAGCGTTTGCGAGGCTACCGATTTTTTTCTTGGAGGTTTTTAGCTGTAATCGGGCTCGTTCGCTTTCCCTTGAAATAGTGCCCTAGGTAGCATTTGAATTTTTAAAATTGGCAAAGAAACAGCCGAGATATAGACAAAACGACGGCTCGCCCCGATTTATGGCTAAAAAACGGCGCCCCTTCGGTTTTCCCATTTATAGCCAATTCCTTGATTAGTCTAAATTAACCTCCACTTTTCTGATACACAAGTGTTTGTCCTATCAGCCACCGCCGACTGTTAACTGTTAGTGTGACGATTTCCTGCTTCTTCGTCCCCCTCGGCAGTAGATATCAACTGGTTACCCGCCCTGTTCGGCTATATAACGTCTCTCTTCGCCTTTGTCTATCACAGTCCCCTTCCTATTCCCATTCCCCCTTCCCTATAAGACCCTATATTTCCAGGTAATGGATCTAGACGCCCGTATAAAGGCCTACCGCTTTGTGGCCTACTCGGCCGTGACTTTTTCGGTGGTGGCCGTCGTCTCGGTCTTTATCACCCTTCCCATGGTCTACAATTATGTCCATCAGGTCAAGCGCCAGGTCCACAGCGAGGTTAACTTCTGCAAGGTACTGTGGCCACCAATTTCCTCTATAAAAATGATTCAGGGATCTGCCAAGGATATTTGGACCGAGGTCCACTCGTTGAAGGACGCCCCTGCCAACCGTACAGCCCGCCAGGCTTACAGCACCGGGGCCTCGGCCCAGGCCCACGGAGGAGGAGGAGGAGGAGGGGGAGGAAGCTGCTCCGGCTGCTGCCAACCCGGCCCCGCTGGAGCTGGAGGAACTCCCGGAAAGCCCGGACGACCAGGAAAGCCCGGAGCCCCTGGAATGCCCGGAAATCCAGGAAAAGGCGGCTCCGCACCTTGCGAGCCGATCACTCCTCCACCTTGTAAGTATAACGTGGATTCGGCAATAAGCCCAGCGTGAAAACAGTAAAACAAAAAAGCAAAACTGATTGACCGTGCCGGGGATCAAACTCGCAACCTCCCACACCGCGCGCCCCCCATTTCGCGCTGCGTCACGAAATCTTCCCGACCTTTTTTTTGAAAATGACACTCACTATCATTCACAATTTTTTTGTTCAGGCCAGCCCTGTCCTCAGGGACCACCCGGCCCTGCCGGTCCCCCCGGACCTCCCGGAACCCCCGGAGGAGATGGACAGCCCGGTCAGCCTGGTGGACCTGCCCCTCCCGGCCCCCCTGGAGCGCCCGGAGCTCCCGGACCTTCTGGAAACGACGGCGCCCCTGGACAGCCCGGAGCACCCGGACAGCCAGGAGCCTCGGAACAGGGAGGACCCGGAGAGCCGGGACCAGCTGGACCTCCTGGGCCTCCCGGACCCGCTGGACCCGATGGACAGGTATTTAATTCCTTATTTTTGTCTATAAAGGGAAATTGTAGCCCGGAAGTGGTGGAACTGGAGCTCCTGGACCCAAGGGACCTCCCGGACCCTCTGGAAACCCCGGATCCGATGGAAACCCTGGTTCTCCCGGACCTTCTGGAAATCCCGGAGGCGCTGGAGAGAAGGGAATCTGCCCCAAGTACTGCGCCATCGACGGAGGAGTCTTCTTCGAGGACGGAACCCGCAGACGCTAGAAATAGACACAATAAAGCTTTCATCAAGGCAAAATTGGGTACAATCTTTCATATCCGGGAGTATCCCATGGATCAAAAAATTCAGACCTCATTTGTATGGATTTTTCTATCAGATCTTCTTCGCCAGGGTCCATTTGGTGGGCAAAACACGAAACCAGGCTAAAATAGGCCATTTCCGAGCCTGCAGCCGTCTTTTCAAGGAATTAACCCATTTTTGTATTGGGATATAGTATTTGGGGTACCAGCCACTATTTGGGTCGCCAATTACCTACGAGACAAATGTCGTCTTCTTCAGAACGACGAGATCTGTCGAATGACATACCGTGTGCCCAGAGAACGCATGGATTTTTTTCGCTAGGACCCAAACGACTCCAAGAGGATATTTTGAAAATTCAAATACCTTCTTGATCCTATTTGAAGTTGAAATAGGTGCATAGTATGCTCTCTAGCCGAGATCGATAGTGCTCTAGAGATAGTTTTTTTTCTCTTTCTGACGGTATATGATAGAGCCACAGAGTTAGAAAACTTAGGACGGTGGCCCTCGATTCTTCACCGGAAGCATCGGTTGGCCGCCCTTTTCCCGAACCCTGACGAAGTTTTGAAGGGTGGCGGTAATTCCCCGACATAAATCCTACAGTAAACCAGAAAATCCATCTTGTAGCTCTTGCAAAAGGTCCTGCACCGTTTGTTTTCTAAAAATGAAGAGCCTAGAGCGGAATAATTTCGTCCCCCCGCTTGTTTTCTCACTGCACCTCGGGTAAAGTACAGGGGAAGTGCATTTCCTCGTCTCCAGTTTATTCCGAGCAATTCAGCAGATTAGTGCAGATGTTTAGATGATCTTCTCTTCTTTTTATCTTCCCTACAAAGAATTTTATCTCATAAATATCAAAAACTTTGAGAAAAATGGAATTTGAAGGCGGGTAGTCGCGCTCTTTTGAATTTCCATAAGCGCGCGGGAAAAACGCTCGCCCGGGGCCAGAATTAGCCGAATTTTAAAAAGTACCAAATCTATCTTGTAGAGCTTTTTCTCCTCTACAAGATGGTATTAATTTCTTCGCGAGAATCAATTTTATCCGGCCGAATTTCTCAAAAATCTCCCCCAACATCACCAACAACTGTAATCGGATCCCGCCCAGAGAGGGCAGTAATTTTGGTGTTGACAGAGCTTCCAATTACCATCCATTGTTGCCAATAGTATTTTTGACCTTACTCTTTTCTTTTTCACTCCCCTTTTTGACTGATTTTCTCCGAAAAGACACCTCCTTTTTGACCTTACTCTTTTCTTTTTCACTCTCCTTTTTGACTGATTTTCTCCGAAAAGACACCTCCTTTTTGACCTCTCCAAGTCACAAATTTCGCAATTTCGAGTCTCCAAAATGTGCGCACATGGACAACAGACACACAGTCACAGTCACAGGCACAGTGTCGTACGCGTGCTGACAAATGTTTCCCGCCCGACTCGTCGTGTTGGTTTTGTTCGAACATCACAACGACCTAACATCATCACAGCGAGGGAGAGGACGGGGTATAAAAAACGGGAGCAGCTCCTGGAGCCACTGGCAGCGGGGGGAACCCCCTTCGAGAGTCCGATCCGTTGCACCCGTAAAGTCTCGGCAGCAGATCCGCCTTTATTCAAAACAGCTACAAAACTTGTGACGCTTTTATACCTTTGCCCTGCCGAGACTTTACGGGTGCGTGGGATCAGAATATCGAAGACCGAGACCTTTCCCCGGGGTCTAGCCATTTCCTCGTGGGTTCTCTTATCAAGTTTTAAACGTTTGACCAATTCTCGCCTTCTTTTTTTTTTGTTTTCTGACTATTTTACTACTAAAATTTTATATTTCGTATGTTCAAAATGGCAGAAAATTTGAAAATTCGAAATTCCCCGCTAGATTTTTGGATATTTTTCAAAATAGGCGCGCAGGGGTCAAAATCCCACGTTGGCTCGCTGTTTTTTTTGAATTTTCTCACTTTTGTAAAGGTTACGGAAGTCGGGAAATTTGAAAATTTGGTTTAAGATTTGAATTTTCCCGGCAAAAGACGAAAATTTTTCAAATCAGGCGCGAAATGCTCAACGTTGTCGCCTTCCCTTCCCCCCCCCCCCCCCCCCCCCCCCCATTTTTTTTTGAAAATTTTCGATTTTTTTTCAAATTGAAGCAGACAATTGGATAAAAAAGACAAATTGGTCTACATTTCCACAGCGTTTATTGAATTTTCAAATTTTTTCCCAGCTAATTGACGGTTATTTTTCAAATTAGGCGCGCAGGTGTCCAAACTGTGTCGCGTTCATGTCTTCCCTGTTTTTTTTGAAATTTTTTGTTCCCCACCATTTTCCCGGCTGATTTGTTGAAACCCCGCCATTTCCCTGCCGATTTCCAGTCTCCGGTTTGTTCTCCGCCGTTTCTTTCGAGCTTTGCCTACCGTAACCATCGCTGTCGTAGTCGGAAACCGGCTCCATAGCCCAGAAAACTACAGTAACCCCAATAGAAAGTCGGAAAGAGAAAGGGAATAGAGAATATTTTGTGATTTGAACTAGTCACAGTGGGGTCAGTTATTATCGCTCTCTCCCGCTCTCCCCGCGTGTGTCGGTCGTCAGTTCATACATCATCAATCTCCCCCCTTCTCCCCCATTTTTGGCCGGGGTGAGACCCGGCTGATTGTTTTGTCTCCCACAAAGATAACACACGCACATTATTTGATTGTGTGATTTTGCACTTTTTCGACACACTTTTGTTTATTTATTTTACTATTTCATTGCCAGATTCCGTCTACTCCACTTTGAAATCAAGATCCCGCGTCATTTTCAGTGTTTCTCGCGGGGTTTAAATCCTAAAGCGCCACAGTTACACAGCCGGGAGGGAAATAACCTTATTTCTACAGTAATCTATGGCTTGACATAGCTTACTGTAGAAGACCTTTAATGTTGATTAGAACCGTTTTTTTAAAGGAACAGTACAAGAGTTTTTGCTACAGTACCCCAAGTTTTCGAAACTATCATGAATTATGTTGTGATTGATCTTATTTTGTAAAGCTAATTTTGCTGATCAAAACGCTTTATTTAGTTTCACATAAAAATATTGGAATACTGAGAATAATACAAAAAACACTGTTCAATACCTGTAAACAGCGCGACTCCGTTGTCTGACCGGCATCTGGACGCGCGTCGGACGAAATTCGCAATACAGAATTGAAAATTGGCATGCATTTTTCTCGCGAATTTGACATTTTTATAATTTTTAAAATAGATAACTTTGATCAGAAAAAATTCTGAACAAGATAGGGCCAACTTCAAAAAACTCTTGTACTGTACCTTTAAATAACAAGGACCAACATTTTCACGATTAAAGGAGAAAACCCCGAGCCCTCTTCCGTTTTGTCTGTTTTCGACGGCAGACCGCCACAGTTAGACAGCCAGAGGCAATAATCCTCATTTCTACAACTCTTCCTCCAGTTTTTCTTCCAATTTACCGCCTTATTTCAGTTTTCTCTCTTTCTTATAATGTATACTATCCAAGTATACGTGTAGTAGTACATTTTGGGTCCTGTGCGGAAGAGTATTCCATTGTTTTGCCTGTAATTAGGCGCTAATTAGGAAGACTTCCCCCTGGGTCTAGGGAAAACTTGAAAAATACAGACAGACATCGGTAAACGAAGCCAAATGGAAGAAAATAGCGATTATCACCCCCGAGATTATTAGTTTGAAGTGGCGGAAAGAAAAAGAAAAAAAGGGAAGAGAATGCCCGTCTAACAAGTTCAATTGGCGGGGAAAGACGGCTAGAGAGACTAGAGAGACCGGGTCGGGGAATCACCCCATTCCCATTTCTAGCACTACCGTATACTTTCCATTTTTTTTCCCGAGAGGATGACAATAACTTCCAGTCCCTGGAATTTCCCTTCCAGAGAGGGTGAAATCATCCTCCATCTTACTGTAAGGCGGCGCTCAGTCCGATCCGCTGCACCCGTAAAGTCTCGGCAACAGATCCGCCTTTATACAAAACTGTTATAAAGACTGTGACGCCTTTATACCTCAGTCCTGCCGAGACTTTACGGGTGCAGGGGCTCGGATTCTCGAGTACTGAGTCTAACCTGACTAGCCCTACCGTAACCCTGTCAAAAGATCATTTTTAGGTACCAGAAAAGAAGTAAACATACCGTAATCCGGGTTCAAAAACATGGCACACGAGAGAGTATAAATTAGACACTATTTGCCCTTCTTGTTCTTTTGTCATTCTTTTCGCTCCGGGATCTCAATTGGCGAGAATTAGTTCAAATTACTAATCGTACTTCGATTTCCCGCCTTTGCGCTTTTTTGAATATAAGTTCATGGTTCTTGATGACAAATTGACCTACTCCCCCACCGCCCCCCGTCAGAATACCTGCCGCACCCCGCCCGGGTCTGATTTGTGGTTACAGGGGGTTCCCCTCAGACTCTCTCCTTCCCGCCCAGCTGCAGCTGCTCCGTGTGAACTCTCGGCCCCCCAGCCCCCCTTTATTTACCCGGCCCGTGTTTCTTGTACTTGTACTTTTCGTCTCTTCGTTTACTGTTCTGTCCGCGTCTCCCGCCCTCCGCCACTGCCGCCCGCCAAAACCTGTCGCTACGAGAGCCAGGATGGTTACTGGGTGGTGGCGGGCCGCTCCTACTCTTCATTGACTGAACTCTCTCTCTCCCCTGTCCATTTCCCATGTTTTTGATCAGACGGTTGGCTATTTCCCCTCTATCTCTCTCGGCCGGCTTCACGCCTCGATCAAAGTAACACCCAGCCGGCATTTATTATACTCTCATCAGGCGGGAGGCACCCGGCGAGAAGTACAGATTATCCTCCTATAAGCCGGGACTAATTGGAGGTAGTGGGCTTCAGCTCTTCTCCCATTTTGCGTCATGGATATCACCACAAACTTGTAAACAAACACCCTTTTTTGGTTATATTAACCTAAGAAAGACAAAAAAATAATTAAAAATACAATACTCCCGCATTCTGGCTTACTGTAACCGCGGGGGCATCCGCTGTTTACGCGCGTTGGACGAAATTCGAACCAAATTGAAATTATGCATTTTTCTCCAAAATTTAACATTTTTCTAATTTTTAAATTAGATATTCAAAATCAAGGGAACATTTTGAACAAGATGAAGTAAATTTCAAGAAACTATTGTACAGTAATAAGCTAAAAATGACGCTTCTTCTTCCCCTAGACTTCCCTCCATTGATCATGTTCACAGCCTGCACTTTGTACTCAAAAATCCAAAACAAATCCATAGATTAGCGGATTTTTTCTTCCGCTTAGCTCCGTACTGCGGATAAGAAGTAGAACCACCGGAAGAAAGGGAAAAACAACAAGCAAGCCGGCCTGGTACCGCTGGAGGACCCACGTTTTCCGATCTCCTTGATTTTTCCTTCTTCCTAGACACTTTTCGATATTTCTCACTGAATCCACGACGTTTACACAAAAAAATACAATATCCTACACCATTTGTTCTTATCAAATTGATGTTGAAATGCGCCCGAGAGCTGTAATAGCCGCCATGGGCGAAAAATGATCGGAAATGGTTCGATCTTCCCGTTTTTCGCAAATTTTTCCGCTATTTTCGCATTAGATCTTCTTTCTGGCAGTCTTATCATTCGGAAATGAACAAAAAAAAGAATAAAAACTGCCCTAAAAATATTAAAATCCACCTAAATTCATTATTTTTCATAAAAAGGACCGTATCTCAAGCGTTTCCTTGAAAAACTCCTCTAAAATCGGGAAAATATCCTCTTTATTTCCCATTTTCTCATTCATTCTTTTTTTCTACTGTCTTCTCACTCAAAAATAGCAAAAATAAGGTCTAAAACTGCCCGAAAAACCTTAAAATCCCACCAATTTCGTTAATTTCAATAAAGTCGCGCTTGTTTTCCGCCCAAATCCTCTAAAATCAGTCAAATTTCCCCCGCTTTGGTCATTTTTTGCTCCATTCTCCTTTTCTACTGTCTTATCAATCAGAATTAATCAAAAGCTGAGCCAAAAACTGCCTGAAAATCCACAAATCCGTTCAAATTCCTTGTTTTCCCCTAAAATAGATGGTATCTCGCCAATTTCTCCTAAAAAATCCTCGATAAACAGCTAAAAATACCCATTTTTGACCGCTAAAAACGCTAAAGACGAGATCTCCCCTTTATCTCGACTATTATATAATTATCGGGAACTTTTTTCTGATAAGGACCGTTTCCGTACTTTGACCCCCTTTTATCTCCTCTTTCCGTCCTTCCCACGGTTTTCCCTCTTTTCCTCTTCTTTTCCTTCTTCCTCCCCCCGACTACTTCAATTATCGGTGATTTGCTTCATTTCAACCAAAACCGTTGGTTGACTGGGTTGTCTCGGCTGTTTTCTTGGACGGTTCACGTGGTCTAGTGCCTCCGAATAGGAGCGGATTTCCCTTATTATCTCTCCTGTTCCATTCATTCGTTTTCCAATTTTCCGCCTTATCAGAAAGGGAGGGAAAAGACCAGAAGATCATCATTCAATCATCCTCCGTGACTTTTATTCTCTTATTCTTTTAATTTTCCAGGCTATTTCCATCCAGAATCCCTCATATTCTCTTCCCCCCCCCCCCCCCCCCCCCCCCCCCCCCCCCCCCCCCCCCACTTTCCATTCCTCCCTAATGATGACAAATAGCCGAACACGGGGAGAGGCAGACGGTTTGGTCGCCGCCGCCGTCAACCCTGGGTCACAAGGCGTAGCCCCCTCCCAGTTGTTCTTTGACCAAATTGGGGAAAACGGGGGATGATCAGGTAATCGACCACATTTCGGCCATTTTTCATAGAAATTCTGACCAGGTTTCAGAGTGTTCTCGGTCGTAAACAGCCAATTTTTCAGTTCTACTTCCGCGAGAGCCACAGGTACACAGCCAGTGGGCTATTTTTGGCTTCCAGTACCTAATATTCCGCCTAGGCCAGCCAAAAACCCAGAAATATACCTCATCTGCCCCTTTTCTCAGATAATAGACCGGTTTTGACCTTATCAGACTATTTACCCTGTATTTTCCGATTCTAGAAGCCACAGTTAGACAGCCGCTGCCTCTCCACGGTTCGTTGTCTAGTTTTTAGCCTATTTCAATGAAAAAAATCAGAATTTTACGCTGTGTCCACCATGACCATTGGCCAATGACTTCCTGACATTCCCCCGGCTTATTATTTCCATTCAAATCAACCTAATCCCGCTCTCTTTTTCCTTGTTTGGCCGTTCCTCCCCCTCTCCTGGCGGGTCATTAACCTTTCCTTCCTCATAAATAAGATTCTCTTCTACCTAAGCAAAATAACTTTTCTCCGCTCTTTCTATTCAATGCATGTGTGAATTGTTTAACTCTGTCCCGAACCGGTAGTCCTGTCCCCCTTGTGAGCCAGAGAGCAAACAAACAGTCCGCGGACCAAGAACACCGAAGTCTACAGACTTGTTCAGAGTCAACCAGTAACCATATTGCAAATACATTTCGGAAACAGTTTGTCACATTTTTTCTGTTCTACACTGGGAATTTGATGACTTTACGGTGAAAGTGACGAAAATACGGTAAACATGGGCACAAGTTAGGAAGGGGACAGTCTACGGAACTTGCCTCCATTTGTCATCATCTCTGGACCTTTTTTTCAGTTTTTCTTTCTTACAGTAATCTTTACATTGTGAACAACATAGAAACAAACAAAAAATCATTAAAAAATAGTGAAAATACCGATTTTCGAGGAAGTTAGATGGAGCTTGGTTATTGGCGCGCCCTTACGGAACCTCTCGCACTTGATGGGGCGCACTTCTGTTTTAGAGAGTACGATACCAAATTCAATTCTGTATCGTCTTCACACTGTGAACATCATAAAAATGAAGAAAAAAACACTAAAAATGGTGAAAATTCCGTTTTTACGGGAAGTTAGACGGAGCTGGTTATGGGCGCGCGCTTACGGATCCCCTCTCCACGGGGCGCGCTTCTTGTCGGGATTACGATACCAAATTTGATTCTGTACCTTTTTAAAACCGCAAAGATCAAATAACGATGTAATTTCTAGTCTAATTTCCGTTCCAAGTGAATTTTTCATAAGGCGACGCGTGTTTCTCCCTACTTTCTTATTCGTGGTGCCGATGTCTGCCCGTTCTTTCCAATTATCTCATTTCCCCACCCTTTCCCGCACTTTTCCCCTGTCTAATAATGTTAATTTCAGCGTGATTGTATATATTTCTCTGGTTATTCTTGCAATTCCCTGGAAATAGCCCGCCAAATCCGTTAAAATTCCCTCATGCACGAGGACGAACCAAGTACTTCCGACCTTCCGCTGATGACGTACGCCCTCAATTAATTTCCCGACCTTTGTTCTTCCAGGGATGAAAAGACATGTCTCGTCTGCGCTGATAAAAGTGACGGAACACATTTTGGGATCGAATCCTGTCGAGCCTGCGCCGCCTTCTTCCGGCGGTCCGTTGTCTCCGGGAAGCGGTACATCTGCCGTTATGGCCCCGATGTGTGTGAAATTGACAAGAGTGTCCGTTGTATGTGTAGGAAGTGCCGATTCCAGAAGTGCTTCCAGATGGGAATGAAGAAAGAAAGTCAGTTTTTGGTTATACTTTTAAAAAATTGGGAAATTTCCAGTGGTGCAGGGAAAGCGAGACCCAATTATTCCGAAAATCAAGGACCCCGAGCCACTTTCGGCGGTTGCCAGCACCTCAAAGGTAAGATTCTTTACAAAAAAGCTATAGAGTTTTAATATAGTCCATTTCCAACGGATATTCCATGGATTAAAATTTGACGGCGCGTCTCCGCTACGGGACCAGGTTTGAAAGCTTTCTGGTCCCGTAGCGGAGAGGTTTGTCGTTGGAAATGGACAATATAGTAGCTTTGGGACCTAGCAGTGGTCTGATAAGCTCAGGACCCCCAAAACTGGGAATCCAGAACTCTTTCTAGGGAAAATATGGAATATTGGGTGTCTACAACAGGATTTTTGAACATAATGGGGGCTAAACACCACTTCAATCCCGAAATGTTGTTGTTACTCTCTTCAAATTCCATCATTAGTCCATAAAGCCTTCCCTTTTCAGTCAGCAGCCACTTCGCCGATCTCACCCGGCCATCTAAACCGTCCCTTCATCAAGGAAGAAATTCTAGAGGAGCCAAAATTGCTCCAGAAGATATTTACCAATTATAAGTCAGTTTTCCTCTATTTCTACAAATTAAATCCGATTTAGACAGCTCTGTTCCAAACGGAGAGCCACAGAGCTGAGTATGGACCCGTCTTTCACTTCTAAGATGAATACCTATGGTCCTCTTACCGTAATCTCTCCGAATTTTTTATTTTAAAGGTCTAAAATTGTAGGGTTATGCCCATGGGACGAATTCCAAGCTCTCCGCCTATTATAAAGCCCATATGCCGGCTATTTGGGACTTTGTTTCGGCGACTTTTGAGGAATTTAATAATCTAACCCCCGATGATAAGGTAAATAGTCTACAGTAAGAAAAAAATAATATAATAAAAATTTAGTGGGACCTCTTCCAGTCTTTTATGGTTCTCCTTTGGGGAATGGACAATAGCTACCATACTTTTAAGAAAATTGACAAGGAACACTATCACCAAATGTGGGAGACTTTTTTAGAGGGGAATACAGTAATCTTTACAGAATAATGATATCGGAAACGACGTATTTCGATATAAATAGAGGAGACGAGTGGTTCTGTGACCTGCAGACGACGCGGGATCCAGCTAGCGTCAAAATTGAACTACAAAAGTAAGCAGAGGGGGATTTCGGCTAGTCCGATCCTCTGCACCCGTAAAGTCTCGGCAGGAGGATCATCTTTATTCAAAACTGTTACAAAACTATGACGCGTTTATAGCTTTGTCTTGCCGAGACTTTACGGGTGCAGGAAACTATCGAGAACCGAACCGGATTTTCTGGGTTCTAGGGACTAGAGTTTCTGTAATGGTACAAAAAGAGTTGCCTCCACGCGGGATTGAACCACGGACCTTTGGTTTACAAGACCAACGCTCTGCCACTGAGCTATAGAGGCTGACGACTGTCATTTTCCCCCTTTCCCCCCATTTTTGTCTTTAATCCATCCAGCTAGGTCAATAAATCCTCTCCCCCCGAAAAGTGTCAATCCCCAACTGAAAATGGCCTAATAACCCTGATTCCAAGCCTCTATAGCTCAGTGGCAGAGCGTCTGTCTCGTAAACAGAAGGTCCACGGTTCAATCCCGTGTGGAGGCAACCCTCTTTTGTATTTCCCTCCTTTAAACTACAGTAATCCCCCTTTCTAGACTCCTAAATCAATGTATGAGCAAGCCCCGGCAAAGAGTCCTCCACTCCATGAATGATATGCAGATAATGGACGAGGAATACGCCGCCCTGATGGCTCTAATGCTCTGGAATCAAAGTAAGATCCCATTTTTTTACCCATATAATAATTTTCTATTTCTAGATTTTGAAAAAAGTAATGATAGTGTAGATAAATTGGCAAAACATATTAGGAGCAAGATTTTTGAGGAGTTGCACCTATTTTACAGGTTTGTTGGTCATTTTTTGCCATTTTTCGGGATTTACATATTTTTGGAGGCCTTTTACTTTTCCCAATATATATTCTGGGTACCGTAACCCTTTTAAAACCATCTTCCACCCGGTAGAAGCTCCTAGGAGCGGGAGATTCAAATTTGAAGCCTCCTCAAGGTGCGTTCTTGGGGAAGGAAGGTCTTGGCACTCGTTTCTTCTGAAAAATACGGTATAGCCTGCCCCAATTCCTCAATTCCAGGTCCCAACATATCCCAATGTATGCCCAGCGACTCGGAGAACTGATGGGACTCCACGGTACCGTCCTGCTGGAGGTTCTCCGCTTCCGGGAAGACATGGAACTCTTCAGCCTACTGGAAGCCTTTCAAAAAGACGACTTTTTTTATGAAATGGTCCGGAATAGTCGTTGTTTTTAAAGATTATAAAGAGATTTTAAAGAGAAAAGCTTTTATTCAATGAGAAATGTCTAAGTTTGTAGCGAATACTGAGAAAACGGGCTGAGATGGGGCGCGGTTACCATTTGACGATTTTGACGGCCTCGATATCGTTACGGATCATCCATTTTCGGATCTCGTTGAAGATCCACATACAGATACCGACGACCTGGGGCACGATGAAGGCTCTCCATGGAGGCGGCTCGGAGCCGAAGACATACTTGACGCCGGGGGTGAAGGTGAAGAAGAAGATCAGCAGGACATCAATTATCACGGCGAAGACGGCAACCTGGAAGAGTTTTTGGGGTAAAATAGAACGGAAATTACTGTTTAGAACCTTATTTTTCCCATTTTATATTGAAAACCCCATTAAAAATGCTAAAAAATGAAGAAAAGAGATCAACATTCAATAAAATGACTAAAATCCAACGGAAATTACAAATTACGGGCTAATTTGCAATCTTCCGGGCGTTCTTTGGGTTCCAAGAAGATTAGACCCCAATTTCTAGACGATTCTTTCGTGCTGAAAACGTACAGAGTACGCTTTTCGACTGAAAGACTAGAGGAGTCTAATCCGCCCAGCCACTTCTCCCCTTGCAAAGAGGAAAGGATCTTTGTTGACGAAACTTTTGCTGACAAAGAACATTGGTTACTCTCTCTCTCTCTCTCTCTCTCTACCGTACTCCTTTCTCTTTTCGTCATCAAAACTCACAATATTGTTGACTCCGTGCTTGAAGATCGACACGCGACGAGTCAAACACATCCAAAGATGCCAGGCCTGAGACATGACGACGGTGATATGGAAGGCAGCAGCCGCCTGGGCAGCCATGTAGACTTGGGTCTCCTCATCCAGGATGACGCCATCGGAACGGGTGTAGTTGATAGCTCCCAGTTTGAAATACTTCTCGGAGGTGAAGGCTAGCTCCGTGGGAGAGATGCCATTGTGCCTAAAAGGGCGGGATTAGTTCAGAATGGCCGCCGCCGCACCCGTAAAATCTCGGCTGGCGGCTATGGAGCGCGGCGCCTTTGCCGCGTGCTGCCGAGACGTTACGGGTGCCGGAAAACGGTACTCACCACCAGGTGTAGAGATAGGCAACGATGCCTCCAATATTGATGAACATCGACATGAACATGTAGGAATAGACAAGAAGACCCTTGGTAACAAGATGGGTGGTGATCTTCCTCGGGGGCTGGTTCATTATATCCTCTTCTGGTCCTTCATAAGCCAGGGAGACGGCGGGAGGAATGTCAGTGATCAAATCAATAGACAAGATCTGGACAGGAGTCAATCCCAACGGGAAACCACAGAAGAAGTTCAACATGATGGGAACGAGCTCGGGCCACATGTGGGTCATGGTGTAGGCGATGGTCTTCCTCAAATTGTCGAAGAGCAGCCGGCCCTCCATGATTCCCGCCACGATCGAGGCGAAGTTATCGTCGAGGAGGATGACATCGGCGGCCTGCTTGGCCACGTCGCTGCCGGCTATTCCCATCGCGACTCCGACGTCGGCTTTCTTCAGGGCGGGCGAGTCGTTGACTCCGTCGCCGGTTACCGTAACCACTTCTCCTCTCTTCTGACATTCTGTGACGATCCGGAGCTTGTGTTCTGGCGTGGTTCTGAAAATAAACCAGTAAAATAGCTCTACGGATCTTTAAAAGGCCAAAAATTTTCGGGAAAGGAGGGTATTTTGACCTGCCCGTTGTTTACAAGCCGTCATTTACCCTAAAATCCCCTTTTCTTACCTGGCAAAGACGATGCATCGATGTAGAAGCAGAGTGTCCCATTGTTTCGTGCTCAGAGCTCCCAATTCCGGTCCAGTAATCACGGCCCAATCGCTCTCGGACCTCTGTGAGTGTGTCAACCGGTCCTTCCCGGTGCTGATGGTCTTCTCAGCGTCGATCATTCCAATCTGCTTGGCGATTGCCGTGGCGGTCGATTTGTGATCTCCCGTGACCATGTAGACCTTGATTCCGGCTTCTTTACAAGCCTGGATGGCAGAGGCGGTCGTGTCTCTGGAATATTTCCCCTTATTTTCGATAACAATGGGAAAATACCTGGGAGGATCCATAATCGAAGCCATTCCCAAGAAGGTCCAGTCGTCCATCGGTACATTCGTCATTTCCTTCATGTCGAACTTGAGATTTGCCGGGGCCCGGAATTTCTTACAGGCCATTCCAATTACACGGCAGCCTTCGTCTCCGAAATTGTCGTAGGCCTCCTATAATTCGATAAAATTGAGCTAAAAATTAGGAAGAATAACCTGGAAGTCCTCCTTTCTCTTCTGGTTAATGTCGATCAGCTCCTTGTCCCGGGCCATGTGGCTACAGTTCTCAATCAGGACTTCCGGTGCTCCTTTGACCATCATCGTGTACTCGAACTCGTCTCCCTGAAAAATAGGATGATTTCTTCATATTTCATATAAAACAAGCAAAAAATTCGGATTCGGGAGCTCTGATTCCCCTGGAATGGTCCAATTTGGCTTGGGAGCCGGCGCCGCCGCACCCGTAAAATATCGGCACCTCCCGGCAATGACCACGCCCTCGCTGCCAATGCGGCAGCTTTTTCAAGCTCAAAAAAGATTGGAGGTGCGTTCTGGACTCCGAAAGGAGGACTGGGCAATTTTTGGAAAGCCAAGTCGGTTTATCCGGCTCGGCAACAATTACTACGGTAATCCAGCTTACTTCATTTTCCTTGGCGCTCTTCTCGTCATCGTGTCTTGTTGACTTCTTCCTCACGATGATCATGTGCCATTTTCTGACGGAATTGAAGGGGATCTCAAAGACGACCTAAAGATACAGTATCCTCTAGAACTGGGAAAGATTAGACCTTGAAACTGTTCCTGATCTCTTCAACTGGGACCATCCCGGCGGCGTATCTCAACAGGGCGACTTCCGAGGGGGTTCCAGCGATGGAGAGCTCCTTGGCAGCTGGGAGACGGTTCACAGTCATGTCCAATTCCGAATCCCTAAATTTTCTTCCCATTTTTTGGTCCAAAAAGCGGTCCCCTACTCTCTGAACATTTTCTTCTTCTCGGTCTGTTCCAATCGGGCCTTGTTGCAGATACACAAGACGTTGAGGATATCGCTCAACGGAGCCTCGTACCATTCCGTCGGGCTGGTCACATCCTGCCGTCTCTTCCTCGTTGTTCTTCCCTGATTCTCGGGTCTCGCTGGAAAGGGAAAGTATTGCTATTCTATCCACGTTAATCGTTTTTAAAGTCGGTGAAAAGGTGGCAGACCCCCTGGGCAGGTTGTTTACCCCCTTCGAGAAGACGAGCTTACCGCTGAGGTAGGTGTTATTGTACCAGATGTCTGTCACCGTCATACAGTTCTTCGTCAAAGTGCCCGTCTTGTCACTGGCGATCAGGGTCGTCGCTCCGATGGAGTCAATCTTTTCCAACTTCTTCAAGAAGACATTCTTACTGGCCATTCGACGGGCGATAATCGTCAACTCCGTAGTTACGGTAGCCGGGAGACCTGAAATTCCGTAAATTTAATACAATCGCCTTCAAAATGTTCAGAATGTTATGCTGATTACGCATAACTACTTCAAACATTATAAAAATGTCAAAAACTTGAGAAAAATGCACAGTTTCAATTTGGTTCAGCAAATTTCGCACGTCGCCCGCTGTATACGAGAGTTTGCATTGGCGCGCAGATATAGTAAAGTTCGAAATGAGTAACTGTGGCTGTCTAGCTGTCTAAAAGTGGCTCACCTTGGGGAACATTGGCAATGACGACCATCAAGAAGCCGGTAACGAAGAGTCGGACCACGTCGTGCCCGTGGGTAATGACCAAACCAGCGCCCAAGAGAGCAGTAGCCATGGTCAGGGCCATTACAGTAATGAAACGGACGAATCGCTCAATTTCGGTCTAAAATCCTTATTTCCCGGGGAAAATGGCGGGAAATACCTCGAATTTGCACTTGACTTCAGTCTGCCCGGTGGTTAACGAGGCGATCTGCCCTATGACCGTCTTGTTTCCAGTCCGGATGACGACACCGTATCCCTCGCCGTCGACACAGAACGAGCCGTTGAATCCGATATTGTAGGAGTCGAAAATGGATTCGCTTTCCTTGGCGGCATTGCCGTGGTATTCAAATGGCTCGGGCTCTCCGGTCAGGGAGGAAGTTTCCAGGTAGAAGTTGGTACAGGACTGGAAATTCCAGATTTTTAGGGGGGAGGGATTTTTGGCTGTTTAGCTGTCTAATTGTGGCGCGTTTCGCTGCCCACCTGTCTAACTGTGGCTCTCGAGCTGTCTAACTATCTAGCTATGGCTCTCAAAAAGTCAGAAACCCTTGGCGGGTTTAGAGGGTTAGAAGGGAAAAACTCACGATGACGCGGATATCAGCGGGAACTTTGCTTCCATTCCTCACGACGACGATGTCTCCAACGACGAGTTCCTCCGGATTAATCACGTCCTCCTTCCCATTTCGGATAACATTACAAGAAGTAGGCATCAAGCTGCTGAAAGCGCGAACCACCTGAAACCTCCGTTTTTTAGCAGAAAACGGCGATTTTCACTTCAATTCCCTTCTTCTCCTCGATGAAGGAGATGACACACATGAGGAAGACAATGACGACGATGAAGAGACCGACGTAGAGGTTGATAGCCTGGCTGGGGTCATAGCCGTAGGAGACGAAACAGAGGGCAGCGGCACCGAACATCAGGAACCAGAGGAGATTGTTGAATTGGCGGGCGAAGAGCATCCAGTTGCTGATGATCTTGGGGGGATCCAGGGCATTTCGACCGTCTTGCTGAAAAGTACAGATATTATATGGGCTCGAAACGCGCCATCAGTAAGCCTGCTCTAATGTAAACGGCTCTTTTGAACTGTAAAATTCATCATTATTCTTATTCTTCACTAAAAAAACTGATGGTAACAGCGTCTAGATTACGGTAAATGTAAAAAAATAGGGGAAAAACTAGAAGAAACGGTGAAAATTGAAGGAAATCGAGTTTAGGCCCGCTATGAGATTGGGGCGCGGTTACGGCGCCCTATTTAGCGCGCGCTCTTCTGACGGGCCCAGATACTGCATATACTGTATTTTTTAGATTTTTTTCTCTAAAACTGTATCTAGCAGGGATTACTGTATTTTAGACGCCTTAACTTCTATTTACCTCCAATTTTTGGGCGGCCACGTCGGTACTCAGTCCTCCAGTCCGTTTGATGTCATTTTCATCGATGTGGGACAAATTGAACCGTTTTGAAAGGCCATTGAAGTCCAGCAGGTGCTCATCGAACGAACTAGAAAAATTAGAATTTGGTTACAGTAACCCAAACTCACTGTGCCAAGTCCTGTTTAGCATGGACGTGAACAGAGTCCAAGCTCTGTGAGTCGGCGTCCTTTCCCTTCTTCTTATTGGTTTTGAACCATCTCATAATCATCATAAGGAGACCTAAAAGGCATTTTAAATTAAAGGGAGGAAATATAGCTATACCCATGATTACGGTAGAAGCCGGGGGGAAGTGACTGCCAAGAGTGAGGTGACCTGCCGATGGTAGGCGTATTTATACCGGCGCTCCAGGCCGAAGGCGTCTAATCCCCGGGAGATCAAAAGGAGGCAAGGAGGGGGGGAAAGTACAATGTGAACTCTCTCTTTCTCTCTCTCGCCGCTACGTCTTTTGACGTTTTTGGTCGAGTTGAGACACTTTGTGGGGGAGAGAAGAAATGAGAATAATCCGGGAGGTTTTAGACCAGGGGGACAGACAGACGACCGGAAGCGGACCCAAGTTCACACGTCCTCGACGAGCACCCCGTACTTCCGTTTTTTTTCGTTCCTTGGAAAACCCCTCTCCACTACAGGACCAGTAAGTTTTCAAACCTGGTTCCATAGCGGTGACGCGCGCCAAATTTGAATCCGTGAAATATCCGTTGGAAATGGACTATAATCCCATTCATCTAATTTTTCTGCCCAAAATGTTGGACTTCCCGGTTCTTGAGACATATTTTCAGAGCGTTTTTTCCGTTTAGGACCACAATCTTGTCAAATTTCTTTTCAGAGATCTCCCTGGACCGGAAGAAACAGTTCTACACCTCCTTGGAGGGCCGGGCAGCTCTTGGATTCAACCATTGGATAGAAGTCCTGTCCAGCTGGTTGTTTCCCTAGGGACACTGGTGTTAAAGATTCTTGGCTACCATATGAGCCAAAATATTTCGAAAAAGAGTTGCCTCCACACGGGATTGAACCGTGGACCTTCTGTTTACGAGACAGACGCTCTGCCACTGAGCTATAGAGGCTTGGAATCAGGGTTATTTGGCCATTTTCAGTTGGGGATTGACACTTTTCGGGGGAGAGGATTTATTGACCTAGCTGGATGGATTAGGGGGCAAAAATGGGGGGAAAGGGGGAAAATGACAGTCGTCAGCCTCTATAGCTCAGTGGCAGAGCGTTGGTCTTGTAAACCAAAGGTCCGTGGTTCAATCCCGCGTGGAGGCAACTCCTTTTTTACCATTTTATAGTCTAAACAACAAGAATTCCTTATTTAATCATTTATTTGCTCAATAAAAATAAAAATTTCAGGGCTAGCACCGAATAAAGCCTTCTCTCTCTCACTATGTACACTCCTCTCTACCATTTGATGAAATTGACCCATCGCTTCTCGTCCCGGATCAGTTTTTTTCTCGTCTCGTTGAATATCCACATACAAATGCCGACAACCATTGGAACCATCCACGCTTGCCATGGAGGAGGCTCGGAGCCGAAGATGTACTTGACTCCCGGGGTGAAGGTGAAGAAAAAGACCAGGAGGACGTCAATTATCACTGCGAAGACGGCAACCTGGAAGAGTTTTAGGGTAATTACAAATTAGAGCCTTTGTTGTCCCCATTTACAACAAAAAATACTCAAAAATGATTTTAAAATGTCCAAATTACGGTAGATAACATGAATGACCCATAGCTGTAAGTGCGCCCCAATCTAACTGCACTCATTTTTGATCATTGTTCTGTTATTTTCACTAGTTTTTCTATTTTTCTTTCCTTACAGTAGCTTGTAGGATGTGAACATTAAATTAAACAGAAAAAATTGGTTAAAAATCCAAAAAATATGCGATTTGGCGCGATGTTCAATGGAGTACGTTTATTAGGGCGCGCTTACGGTAGGCGCAGACTTTTTCAAAGATTACTGTCTATTTTCTACTCCAAAACCAAATAGAAAAAAAAATTAATGTTGAAACAACTCACAATATTATTGATGCCGTGTTTAAAGATGGAAACTCTTCTCGTCAAGCACATCCACAAATGCCAGCACTAAAAGTCTCCCATTATTTGAATTACTGTATCCTAGCCAACCTGAGCAATGACTACAGCAATATGAAACGCTGCCGCTGCTTGCGCAGCCATGAAGACCTGCCTCTCCTCTCCAATTATCCTTCCATCGGACATTGTGTAATTCAAGGCTCCGTGTTTGAAATAAGTATTGGCGGTGTAGGCCAACTCGAAGGGGCCGATCCCGTTCAGCCACCAGGTGGTCAGATAGGCGACTATTCCTCCGATGGAGATGAAATTACTCATGAAGAGGTAGGTATAGACCATGAGGCCCTTGGTGACAAGATGGGTTGTGACCTTCCTAGGCGGTTGGTTCATTATATCCTCTTCTGGTCCTTCATAAGCCAGGGAGACGGCGGGAGGAATGTCAGTGATCAAATCAATAGACAAGATCTGGACAGGAGTCAATCCCAACGGGAAACCACAGAAGAAGTTCAACATGATGGGAACGAGCTCGGGCCACATGTGGGTCATGGTGTAGGCGATGGTCTTCCTCAAATTGTCGAAGAGCAGCCGGCCCTCCATGATTCCCGCCACGATCGAGGCGAAGTTATCGTCGAGGAGGATGACATCGGCGGCCTGCTTGGCCACGTCGCTGCCGGCTATTCCCATCGCGACTCCGACGTCGGCTTTCTTCAGGGCGGGCGAGTCATTGACTCCGTCGCCGGTTACCGTAACCACTTCTCCTCTCTTCTGACATTCTGTGACGATCAGGAGCTTGTGCTCCGGCGTGGTCCTGAAAAGAAACCGTTAAAATGGCTCTACAGACCTTTAAAATCGCCAAAAGCCGCGAAAAGGGGCGTTTTTGAACTGCCAACTGTTTACAAGCCCCTTCACGAGCCAAACCTCCTAATTTCCATAATTTTCACTCAATTTCTCCTACCAACTTCCGTTTTCTTGCCCACAAACGTCACTCCTTGTCTGCCCTTTCCGTCCTGTCCCCGCTGTCTCCAACGGCAGTCACTAATCCCCCTCCAGGTGGTCTCCTCTCGCTCGGGGGAAAAAGAAGAAAAGTGAACTTTGTTGTGGTGATCAGGAAAACTTTTTCGCCCTTTTCGCCCACCGGCTTGGCAATACCGCCAACTCTTCTTAAAGGAAAGCGAAATTCTCAAGGAGGGACCAAAATGCTCGATTTTCTTTAATTTCAAGTTCAAAAATGGTGTGCATGCTGTTTACAGGCCGTAATTTCCCCTCTATAGTACCCTTTCCCCTCTTTCCTACCTGGCAAAGACGATGTGCCGATTCTGGAGCAGTTGATCCCATTGTTTCGGGCTCAAAGCCGGCAATTCCGGTCCAGTAATCACGGCCCAATCGGAGGAATGGCTCAGCGAGTGTTGCAGCTCCCTCTTGCTTCCTACAGTATGATGTTCGGAGTCGATCATTCCAATCTGTCTCGCTATCGCCGTCGCCGTCGTTTTGTGGTCTCCCGTCACCATGTAGACCTTGATTCCGGCTTCTCTACAGGCGGCAATGGCTGCCGGGGTCGTTTCTCTTCAAAATTTTCCATTTTTTTGGTTAAAAAAAGGGAAAAACCTGGGAGGATCCATAATCGCACTCATTCCCAAGAAACTCCAGCCGTCCATCGGGATATTCTCGTTTTTATTGGAGAATACGGTATTCGCCGGGGCCCGGAACTTCTTACTGGCCATTCCAATGACCCGACAGCCTTCGTCTCCAAAATTCTCGTAAGCTTCCTATAATTTGAGTTACTGTAGCCGGCTGGGTCCCACCTGGAATTCCGCTTTTATCTTGTCGTTAATTTCCAGTTCCTCCCCGTCCCGAGCAATGGTCGAACAGCTCTCGATCAAGACTTCCGGCGCCCCTTTGACCATCATTGTGAATTCGACTTCGTTGCTCTGAAAAGGGATGGGTCCTGAGAGGAAAATAGGGCTACCTTTTCATTCTCCTCGTCTTCATATCGCTGGGAGACCTTCTTCACCACGACCATGTGCCATTTTCGAACGGAATTAAAGGGAATCTCGAAGACGGTCTGGAAATTAATGAACTTAACTGGGAAATGAGATATTTTAAAAGAAGAAAAAGGCTAAAAAGATGCCTCCACACGGGATTGAACCGTGGACCTTCTGTTTACGAGACAGACGCTCTGCCACTGAGCTATAGAGGCTTGGAATCAGGGTTATTTGGCCATTTTCAGTTGGGGATTGACACTTTTCGGGGGAGAGGATTTATTGACCTAGCTGGATGGATTAGGGGGCAAAAATGGGGGGAAAGGGGGAAAATGACAGTCGTCAGCCTCTATAGCTCAGTGGCAGAGCGTGGGTCTTGTAAACCAAAGGTCCGTGGTTCAATCCCGCGTGGAGGCAACTCCTTTTATACCATTACAGTATCGCAAAACCATTTTCATTCCATTTAGACCTTTAAAATCCTATTCTTACCTTAAAACTGTCTCTAATTTCCTCCACGGGGACCATTCCTGCCGCGTATCTCAATAAGGCGACTTCTGACGGAGTTCCCAAGATGTTTAGCTCCTTCGTAGCTGGCAGGGAGTTCACAGTCATGTCTTTCTCCGAATCCCTGAAATTTATGCTCTGGGAGGAAAAAAAGAGGATACTTACACTCTATACATCTTTTTCTTTTCGCTCTGTTCCAGGCGGGCTTTGTTGGCAATGCAGATAACATTAAGGATATCACTCAAGGGGGCGTCGTACCAATCTAAGGCGCTGTTGGCCATCTTTCTTCTCTTTTTCGTGGTACGGCCGTGGTTCTCGGGGCGGGCTGGAAATGGACGGTTAAGAGCCACAGTTAGACAGCTGGGAAGCCGCAACTAGACAGCGAGGGAATCACAGCTCCTCAGTCAGGGGGCGCAGGGCTTCCAGTGCGCTTTTTTTTTCTCTTCCCAGAGCCAAATTTTGGCCTAGCTCCAGTTCTTTTAGTTTTTTACAACAAAAACCAGAATTAGACAGCGAGAGAGCCACAGTTAGACAGTAAAAAAGATTCAAAACTTCCTGGACTCCAATTTTTCTTCCTGTCGTCTCCCAATGCCCTTTCCCAGGTTCCTGGCCTGGTCGCCTCCCATTCACGTGAATTTCTCCGTCCACCCGATCTCCCGCAGGTATAATCGTGTGAAAAATCCACTCCCCCGCCAACTCCGCTAACTTTTTGGAGAAAAAAAAACAGAACTGACCGCTCATATACTGGTTATTACACCAGATATCCGTAACAGTCATACAGTTCTTCGTCAGAGTTCCGGTTTTATCCGAGGCGATGATGGTAGTAGCCCCGATGGAGTCGATCTTTTCCAACTTTTTCAAAAAGACATTTTTCCTGGCCATACGGCGAGCAATGATGGTCAATTCCGTGGTTACGGTAGCCGGGAGACCTGAAATTCGAAAAATTTAATAAAACAACCTTTAAAATATTCAGAATTTTTTGCTGATTACGAATATCTAATTTAAAAATTAGAAAAATGTCGAAAACGAGAGAAAAATGCAAAGTTTCAGTTTGGTTCAGCCCGCCCCCCGTTGTTTACGAGAGTTTGCATTGGCGCGCGGTTACAACAGCCGAATAAAATGCTCGAAATGAGTAGCTGTGGCGTTTAACTGTCTAAAAGTAGCTCACCTTGGGGAACATTGGCAATGACGACCATCAAAAAGCCGGTAACGAAGAGTCGGACCACGTCGTGCCCTTTGTTAATGATGATTCCCGCCACGAAGATGACTGTAGCCATAGTCAGGGCCATCACGGTGATAATCCTCACGAAGCGCTCAATTTCCAGCTAAAAATCCACTTTCCTGGGATAAAAGGGGATAAAAATACCTCAAATTTGCATTTTCTTTCCGTCTGCCCGGTGGTTAACGAGGCGATCTGCCCGATGACCGTCCTGGATCCCGTACGGATAACAAGACCGTATCCCTCGCCGTCGACACAGAAGGAACCGTTGAACGCGACATTGTAGGACTCGAAGATGGAGATCCCGTCCTTCGCGGCGTTGGCATTAAATTCCAGGGGCTCGGCCTCGCCGGTGATGGAAGACGTCTCCAGGTAGAAGTTGGTGCAATTAATAATTCGAATATCCGCGGGGACACGGCTTCCACTCCTCACGATGACAATGTCTCCGACGACGAGCTCCTCCGGGTTTAGGACATGCTCTCCTCCGTTGCGGACGACATTACAGGAGGTGGGCATCAGGGTACTGAAGGCACGGACAACCTGGAACGGGAGATTTTAGAAACAATTAGATCTTCAGAGTAGAACACCGGATCCGGGCCAGTATGGCGCATTTTCGGGAAAAGCGTGCCATCTTTGCGCTTTTTCGGTGCATTAACCCCAATAGATTAATTCCAGTATACCAAAGATTATAGACCTGGTGAACTGAAAGAGCGCAAAGGTGGCGCGCTTCCCCCGAAAATGCGCCTTACTAGCCCCAACTTGGTGCGCGCCCCCCAAAAACTCCAAATTTTCACATTTCTTGCAATTTTTATACTTTTTGAAGAGTTTTCTCGCCTTTCTGCCCTTTTAGGACTATTTCTGTACGTTTTCTTAGCTGTCCAAATAATCAGGAACATTTATCTCCTACCGCCTGCCCTCCCCAATTCCTGTTCTACGTCGCTAAACTTTGATCTATCCATTTTATGTGTTTCCCCCCAAAAAGAGACACAACAAGGTCAAAATGAGGACAACAAAAACACAAAGACTACCCGGCCTACCTCAATGCCTTTCTTCTCCTCAAAATACGAGACGACACACATCAGAACAACAACGACGACGATGAAAACACCAACATAGAGGTTGATTAGATCTCTGAGGATTACTGTATAATAACAGAAGAAAACTCACGAGGGGTCGTAGATGAAAGTGACGAAGCAGAGGGTCGCGGCTCCGAACATCAGGAACCAGAGGAGGTTGTTGAATTGGCGAACAAAGAGCGCAAAGTTGCTGATGACTTTCGGCGGCTCCAGGGCATTTCGACCGTCTTCCTAAAAATTGTAGACCTTCATCTTCTTCTCCGGGGTCGATTTAGTGGGGAAAACACGAAACCCGACTGAAACAGCCCATTTCCAAGCCTCCAGCCCTCAATGATCCTGGGGAAGAGATTTTGAAAAGTCAAATCTTCTATTTCTCTTTTTCGCCCTGGTGCTGTTGAATAAGAACAGCTATGGCTACGGGACTCAGGTTTTCTTGACCAGCTCGAGGAGACAATTTTAACGAGCTATCGGACTTCCATTCTAGTCAAGATTTCGACTTGTGACTTCTCGGTCAGTCTCGGGAGGGGATAACTCAATTGAGACTGCTGGGAGGGTTAGCCTGAGGCCTGTTTCAACGCGAAATAGGTGCATGGAATTAATTCTGGCAGAGATAAGAACAGCATCTTGTAGAGCTCGACGAGCTCTCTCTGATGATATATGATAGATCCACGGAAGTGGAGAACTCGGGACGTATTCATTCGATTCCAGACCATGATCAACTTTTCTGGGTAGAATAGGGCCCACCCTTGAAAATTTCCCCCTCAACAACATCACCATGCCCCAGACGCTTCCCCCTGGCTCTCCTAGAAATATTAGCACGCCTCATTCCTAGTTGAGCAGCTCC
Source organism: Oscheius dolichura (assembly GCA_932521035.1). NCBI lineage: Eukaryota > Metazoa > Nematoda > Chromadorea > Rhabditida > Rhabditidae > Oscheius > Oscheius dolichura. The sequence continues at coordinate 11,004,134 of OW051492.1, read as the reverse complement.
TATACCCCATGAAATTCCCCCCCCCCCCCCCCATCCCTCCTTTTTGGACCTTTTGGGTAGTCTACAAGTTCTGGGTCAATTTCCTCCGTTCTCTCAAAACCTGTGCCTTTTCCTTATAAAAGAACCCCGCTCCACAAGATCAACAACCAAAGTGGAACACCTCTAACGTTTCTGCCGTTCCCCAGTCTCGATTAACCCGAAAAAGCCAGAAAAAGTAGAAAATAATGGGAAAATGAAGCAGAAAACCCTACCTCCAATTTCTGTTCAGCTGTCCTCTGGCTCAGGCCCTTCGTCTTCTTGGCGTCTTTGGTATCCAAATTTGAGTCTTTGAATCGTGAAGCTAAGGCGTCGAGCTCCATTTTGTGTTCATCAAAAGATCTGAATTTCAATATTTAAAGGTCTAATTAGGGTAAAAAGTCTCTTCAAAAAGACTCGAAAAATTAAAAAAAAAAAAAAGGAAAGGGGGTGAAAAAACCAACCCGCTGAGATCTTTGTGAACGTCTTCCAACGCGGAACCCATGGATTCGCTATCCAGATCCTTTCTCTTCTTCTTCTGTTTAAAACAACGGACCAAAGCGACTAGGAGCCCTGGAAATGGCCATAAATAGAAATAAATAGAGGGAAATTCAATAAAATCTATCTAAAATGGAGTAGAACTCACCCATTTTTATGAATTACTGTTAAAAAAACAATAGGAATAGGTCTAGGTTGAGTGACAAGCCACAGCGAGAAGCGCCACAACCGGCACCGCCAGAGACAGAGGGGATGCTTCCGTCCGGCTCCCATGGGGGCGTTCATATAGTCCTCCTCCTCCCCCATTCTCTCTCGCTCTCTGTTGCTGTAAAGTCTATCGTTCAAAATGACCACAGGGACTGAAAAGACAAGAGGATACAGGGAGACGCAGGTGGAAACGGGGCGGAGTTCTATAGAATCCTTTTTTTGGGTAAATTGGGTAATTAGGGAAGAGAAATTAGAGAAGAAGAATAGCTTTTGTGTTGATCGTGTTCGCCGTTATTTTTGACCTTAGAATAATAAAGATCCAGCCGGGAAGAGCTACAGTACCCCGGCACTAATTCGATTATCACGTCCGGCGCCGGGGGTCTCTGTTATTCTTTCCTTCTGTGTAATATTACCGTATTTTATGATCCAGAATGTACAGTTTTTAAAGCTGAACAATATAAATACCGTAATAGAAACCGTTTCCTACCGTATTCCCCATAAAACTCGTTAGTTTTCACTAATTGCCCAGGCGTTAGGCGCCCCATAATGGGTTTGTGTATTCTTAGCCCCTTTGTACCCTAAAAATAGAGATTTCTTACATTTTCTGGGGTTAAAAACTTTATAAAAGCACGTAGAATCAAGATAAATCTATGTTTGCTATATTTTCCAGCCAAATCCTGGAAAATCCAAGGAATTTCCGTCCCAAAGACCGCCATTGCGCCAGGAGGCGTCGGCCGGTGCTGTAAGGCCCATTTTTGGATTTTCCATATTTTGAGCGCTGTAGGGCCTTTCCCAAAGGTCTCAACACGAGCATGATGCCTTCCAGGTTCAACTGTTCTCCATTCTGCTGGTCTTCAATTTTATGGTTTCCGATCTGGCGTCAATTGCCGTCACCCCTCCCTTCTCTTTGGTCTTTCCCGTGTCCATCTACGACACCTTCTCTCCGTCGTCTCCCGGTCTCCATATTCATCACCTTTCAACCTTGGTCAAGAGACGACGCCGAAAGCCATAAAATGATGCCAGAATGTCATTAACCTAACAAGGGTCTCTCCCCTTCCCCTTGGTGGAACCCGTTTCCCCTAGTGATGATGCCATTTTGTTCTTTAGTTTTCTTGACACCCGGTAAACTATTTGGACTAAGAAAATAAATTATTCGAGAGAGGTAGAGAAGGAAGATGGTGATCTGTGAGGCAAATATTCGAGGAAGATAACGGGGGGCCTGACGAACGGGGGAGAGGTAAACATAGGGGAAAACAGATATGGCAAAAAGGACACATTTAGGGAGGCCAATCTACTGGAGGGATCTTTTTTACTTTCTTAAGGGAACCTGGGAAGAAATGTAAAGGGAAGGAACGGTAAAAATTCCATAAAGAGCCAGGCTCCCTCATCTGGAGCCGCCTGGGTCGGAGACGGCCATGGTTAGGCCAGGGTTCGGCCACCGGCGCCAGTATGGTTGCTGAAAGGCCGATTACTGGAATTTCTTGAGCTTGGAGCCTTTCCCCCTTTTCCCCGGTCCCGTCACTTCCAATATCGGTATCAATCTTTCACTGCAACCAGTGTTTTCACACCTTTACATTACACACGGCATTTCTCGAGAAAGTGACGCGGCGGAATAGAAAACAGGGTCAAAATGTTTCGGGTTATGTTTCTTTGTTTGGGAGGGAAACAAGAGGCAGATAAGGAAAATAAACGAAGGGGAAGCTTGGACAAAAGATCCGAAACGAAGAAAGAAAGGCCTCAAGTAGTCGTGAAGATCAGATAAGGCCTAGAAAGTGTCAAAGACTGGTAGAGGGAATCTTTTTATATCATCTTACTGTAGATATTAGCATTGCTCCCATTCCTATCAAGAAGAACCCCACGTCATAAGAACGGGTATCGTGTCCTGCACGGGGGGCTGCAATAAAGATACAGTAGCCTATGCATTGCACTGTAATAGTACTGGAGACGTCTGGGAACTGGAAGAATGGAAGGGAAAGGAAAAGAGGGAATAACAAGGGTCATGGAGAGGAAGAGTTTGGATAGAGACTAATTACAAAATGGATCAAATAGAAGGAATGGAACAGAATGAACATGGCCATAATAATTGGGAGAGAAATTGGATTTGGAACTGTTTCGATGGAGGGATATGGAACGGGACCCGATCCTATCTCTAGGACAGTACTCTAGGACAGTGTCGGTTCTAAGACCGGCAATTCGAATCCACAACCTGCTTACCAGGGTAAGGGCGTGAAAAAAAACTGACTGTTTTGCCCTAAAGATAGGATCGACCTTACTGTAAGCCCCTATGATTCGGATGGACAGAGCCGGAATCCAAAAACCGAACCAAGGATCGGGCAACTGCCAGTGGAACCCCCTAGAAGTCTCTATCTCTTACTCTAAACTGGTTACTGTACCTTGTCAACTATGGATAAATTCCTGCCCCAAGTTTCAACTGTCAGACTTTACCGTACTCTTCTTTACCGTCGCCCCCTACCGTAGTCTACATTAGAGCACAAAAAAAAGAGGGTAACAAAATGAAATGGGCTCGTAATTTCGCACTGTCTCTCTTATATTCGGGGGCACCTCCTCCCCCTGGCGGAGGCAAGGTCTCCAATCCATCAGAATTGTATTCGACAAGAGTTCATGGACCAAAAACTGTCGCCGTCATTTCTCTCACTTTTGAGATTTACACTGATACCGACCGGAGAATTATGGCTTTTCCCTGGTTTTTTTTTATTTTTGAATAAATTCCCGTTTTACCCATATTTTGGACGTTTCTTTCTTTCCTTTTCACCCTAATTAGTTTTCTTTTCCCGGCTATTTCCGATCAGAGCAGTGTCTGATCTGGTAGCGGGGTCGCCGCGTACTCGCTACGATCTCATGACGTCGGGGATGCACCCAGGACAGCGACAAGCCGGTTACCGACCCGATGATGTGATGGAAAACGGAGACAAGAAGAGGCTTTTTGAACTTTGAAATACCTAAATACCGGAATAGTCCAACCGGTGACTGGATAAACAGACCAACCGGGAATTTTCGACTATTTTCAGGGAAAAATAGCGGGGAAATCAGTCTTTTTTCCCAAATTATGGGCCAAAATGACGATGAGAACAAGCTGGGCAAGATGAAATTCCATTCGATGCAAGTTACAGGCTGTAAAATATGATAGCAACCAAAAAATCAGAAGAGCGCGGTAAGCGCGCCCCGTTGCCATAACAAAAACAACAATTTTACTGTCTTTAGCCGTTTTTATTCGGGCAGAGAGTACTGTAGTTTATTAATTGTAGGAATTGGTTCAGGTTGGCATGGTTAATCTTCTTCTTTCCATCATCCGAGCACAATATGAAGTACATGGATTGAAGATCCAATCCGGTCCAAAGCTGACTGAGTAGAAGTTGTATGGAGTGTTATTGACGAGTAGGTAAGTAGGGTAGCTTGGAGCGTGGGCTTCTGTCCTTTGTCACGGCGGCAGGGCGGCGGACGAGCAGCAACGCGGGTTGAAGTCGGCGGAAAGCGGCAGCAACCACGGTTGGCAGCGGCCGACCGCCTGTGGGGTGGAAAGGAACAGAACTAACGACTGGAAGTGGACGGAGAGACTGGAATAACCAAATTAAGCTGATAAAACCAGTCTTGGAGTCAGGATTAAGACATTTTAGCCGCCAGTTTTGAAGTTGTCAAAAATTTGGTCAATCTTTGGAGTTCAAAGCTAATTTCATCGAAAAATTAGAAAAGTAGGATCTCTTCCCCACTTTTATAGAGCTATCACATACCGCTGGAAAGAGCTCATCGAGATCTACAAGATGCTGTTCTTATCTCAGCCAGAATGAATTTCTGGCACCTATTTTGGTTTAAAACTCTATACTAAATCGATCCTGGCGAAGATGATCTGATAGAGAAATCCACAAAAATTGAACCTAATTCCCCCCCCCCAAATCGACCCCTCACTTGGCCCCCTTTTCATCAGCTGCCCTTGCCCCCGGCTCACAGAACGAGAGTCAAAAAGATGACATAAGATTGAAAATAGCATCCATTCAGGTGAATCCATCTATTCATATCCTCTCCCTCTTACGTAATTATGGCGTAAAATGGATTCGGATTTTTGATTTCTCTCGCCGGGCGGGGAGAGATCTAATGAAGTGTGATGTTGTCAGAGACGGGGCCATTTCCTGGAATTTCCGACCCGGAAAAGAACGAAGCAAATAATAACGATTACGGTAGAAAAAAAAGAACGTATCCAGTTCATTTCATGACGTCACCTGTCTAATTTTCGTCGTCGTGGCGACTCGACGGCTCTCTCCCTCGATAGCGGGTCCTTTTTATTAACTCAGCTTTAATTTATCCGATATTAGTCGTCGATTTTGATCTTATTCTTCTTTATTCTTACTGTAAATTACCCTACTTTATTCCTAGTCCCTTAACTTTAAGAAAAAAACATAATTATCCCTGAAAAGTGATGTTTTTCCAGTGGAGGCGGCGGTAAACAAGGCCATTTCAAAATTTGCGCCGTTTCCGCTAATATTCCTACGTTTAAAGGAGTAGATATCTTTCCAGGTAAAATAAGACTCTAGTCACTGTATCTACAAAGATTTTCCTTCTGGATTTCTCAAAAATTATGGGGACCCCTATCCCAACTTTTCCAGGGTTTGGCGCTGCCATAACGTAATCTGACTATTTCTAAGGCTTAGTCCTCAATCAGATCTTCGTCGCCAGGGTCCATTTAGTGGGGAAAACACAAAACCGGGCTCAAATAGGCCATTTCTAACTCTCCATCCACCGATCAAGTCCGGGAAGAGATTTCGAAAATTCAAATCTTCCGTTTGTCTCAATTGCCCTGGTGCGGTTGAATACTAAGGGCTACGGCTACGGGACTCAGGTTTTCTTGACCAGCTCGACCTGACGATTCCAACGAGCTGTTGGACTTCCATTCTAGTCAAGATTTCGGGCCGTGGCACCTCGATCAGTCTCGGGAGGAGATAACTCTATTGAGACTGCTGGGGAGGGTTAGTATAGGGCCTATTTCAAATCCAAATAGGTGCCAGAAAACACTCTGGCTGAGATCGGAACAGCATCTTGTAGGTCTCGACGAGCTCTTTCCGGTGGTATATGATAGAGCTACAGAATAGTTTCCACTAGAAACATATGAGGGTGGTTCTCCACCACGGGGGGTACCACATGGATCGAAATTATCAGGGCCAATGTTTACGCCTAGGAGCTGATAATTTACTTTTAAAATGTATTCTTTTCTCTGATTTTTCTCTGCAAAACGTGCTGCAAGATATTTTCCCTCTCCGAATGACCCCTAAATTCCTATAATGACGACCAATCTGATGTCATGTATTTTGGCTTATAGAAAATCAGCAGCAGCAGCTATAAATATAAATTATCCCCCTTAAAATATGGATATTTAAAGGGAGAGAAAAGGAGAGAGAGAAAAAGTCTCTTGATAACCAGGTCACAGCTCAGCGCGAGAATAATTTAGATGAAGATTGTTTGCGGGGGTTGCCCCCGCAAACGGGCCGAGGGTGGCGGTTATAACCCCCGCCTTTCTTCGAGTATATTATCTGCCAGCCTCTCTTTTTCCCACGACTTTAATCTGCTCTTTTGACAGATGACCAGAAGGGCAGTCAGGTGGGCAAGCTGGCTGGCTGGTTGGCTGCTGCCCTTGTCTATTGTTTCCCTACAAATTAATAGTAATAGCTACCAACTCGATAATATTTTCTCCCACACACTTTCCGTTTGTTGTTTCAATATTCTTTATAGTCTAATACACTTTTTCCTTCCATTTTTAAGCCAATTTTTAAAAAGAAAATCCTGGAATACGGGCCTTTTTTGGTCTTTTATCCCTTTACAGTTGCCAAATGGCGCCTTGTATTTTTCCGCATTTCTTTAATATTTCTGTAGATTACAGTACCACCAGTCCTTTAGTAGGCCTATAATTAATACAGTAACCCCAGAATTTAAGAGAAATTTCCGAAATTTGCTCGCTTTTTCCTTCTATCCATCCCAAAGGCGCCGGTTCCATACTTTCTCCGACCTCCTTCAAAATTTTTGACTGCTACTGTATTTATTTTGCCATTAATATTATTTAGCACCTAGTTTAATCGCCCCCATTTCAAAAATGGCGACATCTGCGGCCACCCTTTCCTTCTGCAGCTGCAAAAGGCCACTCTCGCTTTCTCTCGCAGGTTCCCGACTGGATCTGATTGCTCACAAACCCAGCTGAAGTTTTAATGTGTTATTTTCAGTTCACATCTCGGTTATTAGACTGGAAATTACTTTTAAAACCAGTGGCTGCTGCTTGAAATGCCCCGTTTCCTCATTTTCTTTCCTTCCTTCCTTCCTCAATGGTGAAAGAGCCTTGGGCGCGGTCTCAGCTGCCGGAAGGGGGATATTTCTTCCCACCGGGACCTAGAGGAACAGTTATACTGTAGTTCAACCCATTTAGAACCCCTAAACATCTTTAAACTCACATTTTGACACTCCTAACACCTTGAAAGTAGAATATAGCGGGCTCCCGATGCTCGGCCTTTGATAGTCTTTCCCCTGCGCCCGTAAATTCTCGGCAAAAGGATCATCTTTATTCAAAACTGTTACAAAACAGGGTGGCCTTTATACCGTTGCCCTGCCGAGACTTTACGGGTGCAGAGAGTCGGATAATCGAGGACCGAGTCAAAGAACCCGGGTCAACTCGGAATTGGGGGGTCAAATCAAGGGATTACGGTAGTTTTTCCTAGTTTTTGTTTTCTTCTTTTTCAAAAATAGCCTGCTCCTTAATCTCCAGCTTTTCTACTACAGTATGACGTCTGATTTCCGATTTCAGAGAGGAACAATTGACCCCGGGACCGGGCTCCTCGTCACAGTTGTCGGATTATTGCAATCCACGCGGCCCCCCTTCCCCAAATGCCGACAAATTTATTAGTAAGTACAAAAAGAAGAGAAGTGCATCTGATAAACACACGGAGAAGAGTGAGAGAGTGCCGTATCCGGAGGAGGGAACAGAATGAATGGCCGAGGGCAGTCCATTCCACGAGATCTCTCACGAGGGTGTGGGGAGGTACTCTCTCTCTCTCCCTTCCTAAACTTCACTCCTTTTTCATTTCCCCAGCCTTTTTTGTTTTCCCATTCTTAAATATTTCAAATGAACGTGATCTCTTCCTCGTATACATGGAGCACAGAGAAACAGGTAAGGGTACTCCATTCTGGGAGGTTAAGGCGGGTCAAATGGGCTCTAGAGTGGTTTTGGACCCCATTTCTCTGAATAATTCCCGTTTTTCTTGAAAATCTAGATTCTAGACTACTTTAATGAATAGACAAGACCCTTTTATCTTCCAGGATTACGGTACTTTGGAAGAAAACAAGGAAAAACGAGCCCTCGCCTAAAGTGACTGGAAAACTCTTCTCGCCCCCTTTTTTTCGAATTACAGTAACCCGCCCGGTCTTGAACTTTGTCCCAACCCAGGGAAGCAGCAGATCTAGATGTTGGCTAGGATATAAAGCCCACAAATGAGCCAGGAAGTCAATTACCCGACAGAAAATCACTGATAGAAGAGAGGAGGCCTTGTTACCCGGGAACCAGAGCTGGGAAGTTTAGCAAATTGCTTGGGAATTTCGTGGAACTCGAGAAACTTCATGGGAAATTGGGGAAACTGGGAGAGCCGTGGATTCTAAAAAGTGGGGGTGTTGGTAGACGGTAGTCCGATCCCCTGCACCCGTAAAGTCTCGGCAAAAACAAAGATATAAAGGCGTCACAGCTTTGTAACAGTTTTGAATAAAGATGATCCGACTGCCGAGACTTTACGGGTGCGGGGGATCGGACTATCGAGGGCCGCGCCTTTGTAGGAAATGAACTCAGGGCCTCGGGATCTCAATGAGGCCTGGTTTACGGGGGTACAGGCAGATTTCTGGCTTCAGGAACACGACCAGGTCCTTGGGAACCCTACCAGAGGCTTCCCAGAACTCTCTTACTTCCATTTTGACCAGAAAAATGGCTGTAACCCTAGTCGGGACGTACCTGACGGCTTGATTCTCGGACTTTGGCGATTTTCGAGTTATTTTTTAGTTTTTCAGTCCATAGTTCACCTAACAAAGAGGATTACTGTACTTTTTAAACTTGTAGTGGGATACTGTAACGGGTACAATTGTTGTTTTCCTCTTTTCTCAGAGTAACAAGACATTTTCTAGAACCAGACGACAATCACAGCCAGCCAAGAGGACTTACAGCTGGTTTTTAAAGAATGGCCCGAGAACTTTTTAGGGTAGAAGCTACATTTTTGGTTTTTTCATAAGATTACGGTATTCAGGTTATACGATATGGGATTTCGGTCTTTTGAGAGACTGTTCAACCACCGGCCGCAGCTGATGGCCGCCATGGGGCTCCCCTCCGATGAGACTTGGAAAAAGAACGAAAAAATTAAGAAGATCGTATTGTCATTGGAGCAGGTTAGTTTTTTATCGTTTCGGGACCTTTTTCCACTAATTTTAGCGTATCTGTTCACCCAGAAAGTCATATAAAAAGTGGAAATTAATAGTGCAGGTGTTCCGTTCTCTCTCGGGCAGCCCTTGATCCAATAATAATCCACTCATAGCCACCCTCGCCACGATCTAATTTAAAAATTACACCTGGATAGATATCATCTACCTGCTGCCCTTGCTGCTGCTAGGGGAGAGGGTATAAAAGAGGAAACTTCACTTTTCTATTTATAATTAGAGCAGGAGGGGCAGTATAGGGAGCGGAACTTTCAAAGCTTTGCTACTGTTCGGGAAAATTGGTTTTTGATCAGATTTTGGCACTATCCTAATCTCCTCTACAAGACTAGTGGAGTGGATTTTTGAAATTATGACTTTTTAAGCCCCAAATGAGCAAAAGTTCCCCCGCCGCAGGGGGAAAGGTACCGACTTGGGCTTTCCTGAATGATTTGAGGCTTGGGAAGTTCGGATTTCTGGTTTCTGTAGACTTATCATTTACCGCTGGAAAGAGCTCGTCGAGCTCTACAAGATGCTGTTTTTATCTCAGCCAGAATGAATTTCTGGCACCTATTTTGGTTTGAAATTGGCCCTATACTAACCCTGTCCAACAGTCTCAATTGAGTTATCCCCTTCCGAGACTGATCGAGGAGCCACGCCCCGAAATCATGACTAGAATGGTTGTACAATAGCTCCTTGGAATCGTCAGATCGAGCTGGTCAAGAAGAATTGGGTCCCGTAGCCATAGCCCTTGGTATTCAACCGCACCAGAGCGATTAAGAGAAACGGAAGATTTGAATTTTCAAAATATCCTTCCCCGGCATCTTTGAAGGCTGGAGGATCGGAAACGGGCTTTTTGAGCCAATTTTTGTGTCTACCCCACTTAATCGACCCTGGCGAAGCAGATCTGATAGAAAAATCCACAAAATAGAACTTGAACTTTTCGAGCAATCCCTCCTTCCCTGTCGTAGTCATAATGCCCTTTGCGAGACTTGTTTCCCTATCTAGTGCTGGTATATCATTCTATATTTTCAGATTCTAGCAGAAGCCGTTGCCACTTATGCAGATCCTGCACCCGAGCACACACCACAAGAGTTCTGCGACACTATTCAAGAGATTGGCGGCTTCCACCGGGCCATAGTCCCCTCTATCAGTCCAGATAACTTTGAGCTGCTGTTCAAGTTATTGCCAGAGGTCGGAAAACCATATAATAAAAAAGAAGATCCTCTTTTCCAGGTGATAGCAGACGTAACTTCATCCCGACGGGGAAACGGTCCCCTCAAACCGGATGAGAGGAATCGTCTCCTCGGTGTTTGGAGTTCCATTGCCGGCCTAATGTCCAAATTCTTCGTAATGGGCTGGGAACGCCGTGTCGTCCCGAAAAAGACCAAATTTTTAGAGCTTTACAGGTCCGAGAAAGTACGTGCATCCCTTTCTTTACCCTCATCACTTTTGCACCAGCACTTAAAAAATTAAGAAAAGGGATAATATCCATATGGAGTAAAAAATGAGGTAAACACCCTTTTGCATGAGTTATATCTCTCCTTTTCTCTCTCGACTTACCCTGCTAGATTGTCGTTTATTTGTGGGAGTAAAAGATTAACAACATTTACGGGTGGAAAATGGCATTGTACCCGGAGAAACGGGAGTTCAAAGGAGCACTACGAGTCGCCGCGGGCCGGGCACCCTCCAGGTTTTCTAGGAACAGTTAGCGGAGAATTTTTAATGTCAGTATGTTCAGCAGATCATGCACTACAATATCTTGTACTCAAAACCTAGGGAATCTCCTGAAGGAAGGCTCGATCCTCGATAGGAGGGAAGAAAACTGAAAATGAAGAGGAGCAAAGATTTTTTTCTCGTTTTTGTAGCGTACTACGTTTTAAAATACCGACTGCAATCCTTAAAACCTTAAAATCCATTCATAATTACCCCTTTATCATCATTATTTCAAAATTTAGCAAGCGGAGGGGGAGCAACGCCGATCATCCGCCGACCACCTCCCAAAGCAGCGATCCGACCCCAACCCAGGTACTTTTCCTCCCATTTCTCCTATTTCTGACTACCGTAACCTATAACCATCAAATATATCGAATTTTCCAGGAGGCAGCGGGCTCCCCAAGCGTTTTGCGCCGCGTTCTGGGCCCCTTCGAAGCAGTACGCAAGTTGAAATGAGGACACCGGCCAGCTCGTATCTGGAGCGGGGAAATTCTGCTCCAATAGCTCTTCACGATTTAATTTTAGACTTTCAGGACTTGCCAGTGGGGTTAGTTCCTCCTTTTCCACGATTTTTTGACCCAGAATTTTCAGGGAGCCAAATCCAGACTAGTTCCCTTCATTCTCCCGGTATTTCTTAATATTTCCCTCTAGAAGCAGTCATATCGTCCAAATATCATAGCCATGTATATTCCATATTTATTTGTATTATTATTTTTATCATTTTCTCTGAGTTTTTTAACCCAGGTGACGGTAATTGCGCCCTACTATTCCCCAGTGTCTCTTCTTCTCCCTGCCATTGTTTAAAAATGGACTTCCCCTTAATTTTTTCCTTATTTTTTAATCTGTAATCAAAATTATACATAGTAAATAAATTTTTACCATTTTGTATCCATTTTTAGGTCTTTTTTTTCAAATTTTGGTATTTTTCGTAAATTTCAAGGAAGAAGCCTTTTCAAAGTGAAAAACAGGCAAATTTCTCCATTTTCCATCAAACTTTCTTGGTTTTAAAGCTTTTAAAGAGAAAATATGTGTCCCCGGCGATGTTTTAAAGTGTAATCTTTCGTCAAAAAGTGTCACAATGTCCGCGAAACCTATTTCTTGCTAAAATTTCAATTTTTGGTAAAAAGCGTCACCCTTTTTCGCTTTCCTCGTTTGACAAGCGATTTTCAGTCAAAAATAGTTATTTTACTGCTTTTTTCGCCTCTCCACGTCTTTAAATTCCTCTCTTTTCTTTATTTTTAATGAAAAATTGTTTGAAGAAATGACTTCTCTACTTGCCGGCAAAATAGCCGTGATCACGGGCGGCGCCTCGGGAATCGGCCGGGCTGTCTGTAAGAAATTCGCAGAACAAGGAGCTAAAGTCGTCGTGGCTGATCTACAACAGGAGGCGGCTCAAAAGACGGCAAATGAACTGGGAAGCGGCCATTTTGCCTTCGCTGTCGATGTCAGCAAGGTGGGAATCTCGTTTTCCTCTAGAGATGGCCATTTCAGTCGGATCAAGTAAACGCCCTGAAGGATTTTGTCCTCTCCAAGCATAAGGAAGTCTCTGTGGTGGTTCACTGCGCTGGAATTACTCAGGTAGCCTTTAAATTTCTATATTTCCCTTTTTTTTCTCCAAATTCAGGACCAAAATGTTAAAATCAAGTTAATTTTATGAAAATCTAGGGTTTATCAAATATTTTTATAGTCATAATATAGCCCAGATTTTTCTCTACAAGATGATATATAAATTACGGTTTACCATCCAAATTTTGAAAAATGGGAGCTGCCAAACGATTTCTTCTAGATTTTGAGGGAAAAAGGCCCCAAAACAGGAATTTTCCATTTTTCACTGTAAGCCATATTTCAGGATTCAACTCTTCTAAAAATGACAGAAGAAAAATTCGACCGGGTAATTGCCGTCAACCTCAAAGGAACCCACCTGGTGAACCAAGCCTTTGCCAAAGCGGCCGTTGAGAAGCAGAATCAACTGTCCATCGTTAATTTCTCTTCAATTGTTGGAAAAGTGAGTCTTGACCTTCTTAAAGGGCAAAAAACTGATTTTGAAATGTCAAAAACGGAAGAAAAAGGCAACATTTCGATTTAGTACAGCAAATATCGCGCCCTGCCCTCTGTTTACGCGGATTTGCATTGGCGCGCGGTTACCGTAATCGCGCGTAAACAGCGGGCAATGTCATTTTTCTTCGGAAATTTTTGATTTTAGACAGGTAATTTCGGCCAGACGAACTACGCGGCGACCAAGGCTGGAGTTATTGGCTTCACGAAGAGTGCCGCTAAGGAATTGGCCAAGAAAGGAATCCGAGTTAATGCCGTCCTCCCCGGCTTTATCAAGACCCCCATGACCGAGGCTATGCCACCAAAAGTAGGAATTATTCTAAGGGAGAGGGAGAGGATACAGTATTCCAGGTGCTGACAGACATCTCCGCCGGGATACCGATGGGCAGGATGGGAGAAGGCGAAGAAATCGCCAATGCTGTCGTCTTCCTCGCCTCGGATATGTCCTCCTACGTGACGGGAACCACCCTCGAAGTGGCCGGAGGCCTTTTCGTATAGAAGAACTGCCTCGACTAGACTGTGATCCTCCTAGCTGTGTGCCTTATGTATAGAAAGCCATTTAGGTAAAGAGTTTTTGACGAAAGTGAATAGTTTTCTGCCATTCTGCCATCAAAGCCTCACTATGGACTGGGGGAATTAGTTCCTTGACTAATCGTTGTTAGCATCTTATTCTCCAGAAGATTCTCTACAAAATGAGCCTATATACATCCTGTGAAATTAAGTTCGCGGGCTCCTGAAGCGCAATTTTCGGCAGACAACGCTAAGGGTCAAAATGTGAAAATTAGTTTTTCTTCTAGATTTTGCCACCAATCGATAGATCTTCTTGTAGTGTGCAACTTTTATTTTTAGAGGGAAGAAATCCGTCCGTACAGTACCGAGATATTTGCGATTTAGTGGCGCCGTCGCCAACTTACCTTTGGGGGCCCGCGATATTCAAGTCAATTTCCTCCCCGAAAATTCATATTCCCGGGAGATTTCATAGCCATCTGGTAGAGCAAAAATTTCTGAACAAGACACCTGTTGAACTTTTTGAAAACGGTTCCTTTTAGTCCTTATCCAGTCCTGTTAAAGATTATCGGATCAGCAGCCCGACGGGGTAAAGCTCCCTGTGGACGAGTCTGCCCCATTGCTTATTCTTCCACCTTTCCAGGCGGTTAGCTACTTCTTCGGGCTGTTTTAATTGATTTTTAGTTAAAATGGGATGCGCCGTCTCGAAGAAACGTCAAGAGAAGAAGGAGGAGCCGGCTCCTGTCGAAAAGAAGAAGCTGCCCCCGTCGTCGGCCTGGTCTCCAATCATCGTTCCTCCGACTCCTTTTGAGCCGAGTCAATCTACTGCTGTTACTGAAGAAGAAGAAGAAGAAGAGATCGGGGAGGAAGAAGTCGCCGAAAAGGAGCAGGAGGAGGAGGAAGAGGGACAGCAGCCGCCAGAGATGAAGAGAGTCATCCTCGAGCCGGAGAGGGAATGGGTCATGCAGAAGTTGGACGAGTGGAGGAATGACCTGGAGAAGAGTGCGCCGCCTCCCTCGCGGCTGGAATGGCCGACGGTTCGGATTCTCAAATCGGGCGGCCGCGACAAGATGAGCCCGTTGATGTGGAGCGGCGACGGGGATAAGATCCACCTGCCGGCGCTGGATCCCGTCAAGGACAAGGAGGGCTTCGCCAAGTGGATCGAGGAGGACAAGAAACGACGGAAGCGCATGGTCGTCATCGCGCTCAGTGATGACACCGTCTACGAGGTCCCGACGCGAATGCCAGAAGTCAACTTTTCTGGCTACTACAGTGATTGATAGATAGCCGCCAGATGTACGACAGTTTTCTTGTTTCAACATTTAGTTTGCCTGGAATAAACTGTTGTTTGAAGCGACGTCTTCCCTTGACATGTACTGTAGAATTCCGCTTGATTCGAAAGCTCCAGGTTCCATTGTTGCGGATTCCTCTATCAGATCTTCTTCGCCAGGGTCCATTCAGTGGGGGAAGCATAAAACTCGGCTTAAACAGGCCATTTCCGAACCTCCAGCCCACATAGATGTTGAATAAGGATATTTTCAAAATTCAAATCTTCCTTTTCTCTCAATCGCCCTGCTGCTGTTGAATACTAAGGGCTACGGCTATGGGACCCAGTTCTTCTTGACCAGCTCGACGAGGCGATTCCAACGAGCTATCGGACTTCCATTCTAGCCAAGAGTCCTATTTAAACTCGAAATAGGTGCAAGGAACTCATTCTGGCGGGAATAAAGAGAGCATCTTGTAGATCTGAACGAGCTCTTTCCAGCGGTAAAAAAAAGGGACGATCGAAGACAGTTTTTTCGGGAGGAAATGTTCCCGGAGGAAACAATGGCGTTTCGTGGAACTTGAACACCATTGGAACGAGCGCGAGCACCGTTCTGCTGGTGGCTAGGCTAGGTACTTTGAAACCCTCAAATTAAACAAGAATAGACAGCAAGCTCTGAGCAAGTATTTATTCTGATATCTACAGGACGGGTCTAATACCGCCAGGGGGACGGCTTCCAGCGACGGGTCCTCCTCCACCGCGGGCAGGCACGACTGGTCCGCCACGTCGCATTGCAGCGATGGTTCCTCCTCCACCGCGGGAAGCCACGACTGGTCCGCCACGTCGCATTGCAGCGATGGTTCCTCCTCCACCGCGGGCAGGCACGGCTGGTCCGCCACGTCGAATTGCAGCGATGGTTCCTCCTCCACCGCGGGAAGCCACGACTGGTCCGCCACGTCGAATTGCAGCGACGGGTCTTCGTCCACCGCGGGCACCCACGACTTATCCGAGGACTTCGACAACAGCTTGGCGTTCTTCTTCAAGTGCAAACTGCGGGTCTTCTCCAACGGCTGTGATGGCAATGGGAAGACTTCGTTCCCGATCAGCAGCGTCTCCGAGGCCTTCGACAGCAGCTTATCGTTCTTCGAGAGCAACTGGGTTATAAGCTAAAATAGTCGTTGTTCAAATAAATAACAATTGTTTACGTTCATTTGTCGATTTGGTGATGTTCTTCCACCAGTCTGGTCCTTGATTATCGCTGTAAAGCTCTCCAAGACCGTTGCTCGCAACGTTGTTGTATACCTCAACGGAAAAGTCCCCGTTAATGATGAATTCCTTCTCCGTTCCTTCCGTATAGTAGGTGTCTCAATTGAGCCTCAATTTGAAGATAGCATCGGATTGCTGTCCATATTTGATGGTAACTTTAAAGTGGCAGGCGCAGATGAGAGACACGGAAATGGCCATCAAATTGGACAGCGAGAAAACCGGAACTGGATGTACGTCCAAATATATCCCATCCTTGTCATAAATATCCACAGCAATGCGGCCGTTCTAAAAGACACATTTTAATTAAACGAAGAAGAGGGAAAGAGGCTTTCCACGTTCGATACCCAAGGTTAAATGATAATTCAATCAAAAGCGATAATTAAAATACCATATCCCGCAAAAAATTAGATAGGATAGACGGCATCAACCGTATTTAAAATAGAATAATTTTCGTGAAATGGATCAGCCTTATTTCGGCCATTTTCAGCGTCAGCGAAAATCATTTCGAGTCGTTTGCGCTTTTGCGTCGTTGCGTGGCCGGCTCTATATTTGGAGCACATTGGATCAAATACTAATAAGTAACTCAAAAAGAGCCTCAAGAGGCGGTCGTCCCCCATGGTCTGCCATAGCCAGTAAATCGTTAAAAACCAACCCGAACACCACCAGCTATGGCACTCCTCGATACTGAGAGCTTTCCATCTCCGTGAATCACAACCGGGCGGGAATACATTCCAACAATATTGGCTTTTATGTCGCAAACAGCCGTTATCCATAGAGTACGATCCTCCTTGACTGCATGTGTGTTAGGCAATAAGAAGGTAGGGCTCGTCTTTATCCCCGCCAGAATATCTCCCTTCAAACGTGCTGAATCTTCACCTAAAATAGACAATAACTCAAAAAGCGAGATAGAGCTTGCCATTCATAGCCCCACCACCGGCTGAATACTCCATGATGAATGAGATAACAAGCGATTAGGCTTGTTTATATACAAGAACGTGTAAAGTTTGGTAAAAAACGGTCGTTGGGGGGGGGGGGGGGGGGGCTTATGCTAATAAACAACCTAAAATGATCAGAACTACTCAAAACGTGTAATGCGTGAAAAAAGCGAGCGCCCCTGGTAATCCATACGACTTCTGGACAAAGTGAATCCATCCATACGCCTTTTGGACAAAGTGAATCCATCCATACGACTTTTGGACAAAGCGATGGGCCCCTGGTAATCTTTTTTTTAAAAGTTTTTTGTTAGCCATCTTTAAAAACGGAACATCCCTTTAAAAACGGAATCCTCCTTCAGTACTCCTGTCTTCCGATTTTAAAGGTGGTCCTTGCAATCGAAACGGTGATGCTAGTCTGGATGGTCCGCCAATATCTCCATCTGGCTCTTGTCCATTTCTGGTGACTAACGTATCGCCACTATCTTCTTCCAGAAAGGTGCAAACCGTGTGGCCAGGTGTTCCCGCCTAATCATGCGACCAGTCACTACAATACATCACAAGTGTCCCCCCTCGATTGGTTGAAAAGTCCGTCCGTTCTTTGTTCCCCCCACTGATCTAATTCCAGGCCAGGCGGGTGTTCTTTCCTCCTTCAAAACCAGGCTGCCGGGTACCCTTTTCCTGTCGGTTGGCATTTCTCTTTGGCCCTTCTCTGCGTCTCTACCGCCCGCTCCCGCCACCTCGCTCATCTGGTCTCGACCCTGCCGTTTACTTCCACTTCCAGTCCATTGAGGAAGTGGCGGCCGGCCGACAACAACACGCAGTCATGCTTCTCAGCCGGATAACTGGGACAAAGGTCAGTTTTTTGACTCATATCTCGGGAGGAAAATCGATAAATTTGAGGTAAATTGGGTAAAAACTCGTCATATTCCATTTTATGACCCCTTTCCTCCAAAAATCCTTGTTTTTCCTTATTGTGACTCATTTTCGCGCCTTTTTCTCTGATTTTAGATCTAGTTTAAAGGAAAAATTCAAGGAAAACTGCCAGTTATTTAATAAAATAAGTATTAGGTACTGTTCCCTCATTGGAACCGGTCGTAGTCGCGTCCCTTTCCTTGTCACCCCTGTCTTGTTGTGTTCATTTGTGTCTCTCTCGTCTGTGATAAGGCTACATTGCACCTCAGAGAATCGTCGTTTCCCCCCTGTGGTTGGGTACGGGGCGTTTATTCTTCTTTGAACCGTCCCGGACCATCTCTTTTCCACTTTTTCCGTTATTTTTCCCATTTGGCTTTTCTCAGTCCAAAAATGGATTTTCCCCCTTGTCTAGCCTCCCAATTCTAATAAGAAATGCATACATCTGATCAGAAAAAGCTGGGGAATCTTTTAAACCTAACTTTGGGCTCTGAAGAAGTCAAAAATTTCTTGAAAACCCGGAAAATCGAGATAGAACAGGTAAAAAACGAAATTCGTCCAGTTTTCCGTAAAACGGAGCTGTTATTCGCTTCCTCCCTGATTCCGGCCCCATTCTATGAATGTTTCCTGTCTGTTTTTTTGTACAAAATGGCCGACTCAATAGTTTTTCTCCTCTTCTTCTCCAACGGGTCAGTCCAGCCATTATTTCGCTTGAATTCCCTCTTCAGTCATTACCAGAGGGTACTAGGGGTGATTTTTGACCTTTTTGTCATTTTTCGGCTCTTTTTGGTAGGAAAATTGAGTCGTTGTGGTTACTAGAAGCTAAATTATACTGTATTGAGTAAGAAAATGAGTAATGCCAATTTTTAGGCCACCATGGGACGAGCCATCCTCTCAGCGGCGGCGAATACCCTACCGGCGGCGGCGACGGCTGGAATTCCCGCTCTACCGACTGTTCCTAAGAAAAGTAGGCTACCGTAACCCGTGTAAAATGGTAATAATAAAAGTTTAGATTATTCTACAGTACACCAATATGTCAAGGGACCGAAGCTGCCCGTTCCTGACCCTCAGAACACTTTGAGGCATTTCTTGGAATTTGCACAGCCTCTCGTCTCCAGGACGGAGTTTGACAACACGAAGAAGGTAATTTTTAGCTTTAAAAACGCTTTTAATCGATTAAAAATACCATTTTTAATGCTAAAACAATCAATTTTCAGACAGTCGCCGAATTCATCCAAAATGAGCTGCCTGATCTTCAAAAACGGCTAGTTGACCGAGGAAATAAGCTCAATAATTGGGTGAGTAATCAAAAACGCGGAATTTTCTATTGATTACGAATATCTACTTTAAAAATAAGACAAATATCAAAAAATTGAAGAAAAATGCAATGTTTTTACCCTGTGCAGCGAATTTCATCCGCCGCGCGCCGACCGCTGTTTACGCGGCTTAAAAACGCGCGCACTATAATTTTTCGAATATTTAAAGATCTATATTCTAGCTGACTCCATGGTGGCTCGATATTGCCTATTTGGCGGCTCGAGATCCTCTTCCCGTGGTTACTTCGCCCGGTGTCCTCTTCCCCCATTTCCAATTTTCCGGTCTGGAAGGACAACTCGACTACGCGGCTAGAATAACCCTCTGCGGCCTTCAATTTTATCAACATATTCTAAAGTAAGCCTTTTTCTATTAAAATAGAGGTTTAATTCTTCTTTCCAGCAAGCGTTTGGCTCAAGATATGTCAGGAAAGGTGCCGTTTGATATGAGCCAGTATAATTTCCTCTTTGGGACTACTAGAGTACCGAGAAAAGGTCAGAACCCTTTAAATTTGTATAAAAAATATAGTTTTTTCCATAGTTTATTGGTATAAATATTTTTTAGGAGTGGATGAGATTGTCTACGGCTGCCAGAAAGAGAACCGTCCCCGTCACATCGCCGTAATGAGAAATGGCCACGTAAGCGCGCTCCAGTTAATTTTTAGCCATATTTCTGAATTTCAGGTCTTCCGTGTGCCGGTTCTTGACAAATCGGGCAATCCCCTCTCTCTGGAGCAGTTAAAATCTCAATTTGAGGTTGTCATCTCCCGAAGCGAAGAGCGAAATCCCCATCCGATTTCTATTGTCTCCTCGGATAATCGCGATAAATGGGCAGAGACTTATGAAGACCTCAAACGTGAGTAATCTCTTAGATTTTTGGCTTGAAATATTCAGAATTTTCTGCTGATTATGAATATATAATTTAAAAATTAAAAAAAATGTCAAAAAATCAGAGAACAATGCAAAGTTTCATTTTGGTTCTGCGAGCCGCCCGCTGTTTACGAGGGTTTGCATTGGCGCGCGCTTACAGTAACCCACAGGAAAGCTGTATTTTCAGGAAATCCGCGGAATTCCGCAAATTTGTCAGCCATTGAGGATGCTCTTTTCGTTGTGTGCTTGGATGAACACGCCGAGCCGTTGACCGGCTACACGGAGAAGGACGAGCAGGCTCGTCAGGTACCTCTTTCTCTTCCTTCTTACTGTATTTTTTTTTCGAATTTTAGAGTCTTCACGGTTCTGGAACAAAGAGTAATTCGTGTAATCGATGGTTTGACAAGACAATTCAGGTGAGAATTCCCTTCGGGACCAAAAAAATCGGAGATTTCAGTTCGTAATCGGGCAGAATGGCTACTGCGGTCTGTGTTATGAACACACCCCGGCGGAGGGACCCCCGGTGGCTATGCTGATGGACTTTGTCTGTGATCAATTGTGAGTTTTTGGCTTTAAAATAGCTTTTTTGACCCTAATTTTATGAAATTGCCATGAACGCTTGGCTACTGTAGGCGCCGGGATACCAGACCGGCCAGCTGTCACGATTGTACGGGCGCGGGCGCCAAGTGACCCCAGGGCTGGATTTTGACCTTTTTGACCGAATTTTGACGGATTTTCGAATAGATTGTTAAATTTTACATCTTTCGGGGGTAGACTACTGTAAAATTATTGTTTCTGTGCATTGGGATCCCACAACAACAGCGTGAATTGATCGTTTTCGCGATATTTTCGCTCTAAAGTGGATTTTTTGTCGATTTTCCCGCGAATTTATTTTGCTCCATTCCTTCGATTCAATGCTATTTTCTTAATCTCTACCTTTCAGAGAAAGTAAGGACGCTCTAACTGTCCCGGATGCCAAGTCGGTAGACTCAATCGAGCGGTTGGACTTCGATCTGACGGGAGAGAATATCCAGCGGATAAAGAAGAGCGGCCGGAAGATGGACATGGTCGTGGATGACATCGAGCTGATAGCCTACACTTTCAAGAGATTCGGCAAGAACTTCCCGAAATCTGTTAAAATCTCACCGGATTCCTTCATTCAAATGGCATTCCAGTTGGCGTTCTATAGGATACATCAAACTGGTTGGTTGTATTCCCCCTTTTAGCCCTTTTCCTCAATTTTTTGGCCGAAATTTTTTGATTTTTGCTTACTGTGGGTCATTTTAAAGGCCTAAAACTCTCTTGGAGGCCAAGATTTAGCCACTGTTCGGTCCAAATTGTGATCTAACCCTACTTTTGGCCATTTTGAGCCCCCCTTCCCATTTTCGCACCTAATTTTTGAATTTTGGCGTACTGTAGCCGATTTAACGGGTCCCCAAGCGATTAGGCCCCTAGAAAATTACGTTTTTTTCAGTTGCCCCAACGTATGAAACAGCGACGCTTCGTAAATTCGACGAGGGAAGGACGGAGAACATCCGCAGCCCGAATACTCTGGCCGAGAGTTTCGTCAAGAAAATGGGACAGGGCAATGTGCCGATGGCTGATCTCTATGATGCTTTAAAGGCGGCAGCAGACACTCATAAGAAATATACGGTATTTTTGAAGTTTCTAGACTGAATAATGGAAGAATCTGTTCAGGTAGCTTGTATGAGCGGAGCCGGAATGGATAGACACATCCTGGCTTGGAAGCTAATCGCCGCCGAGAATAATCTACCCGTTCCGTCGATTACAGAAACGGAGGCTTATAAACATATGACACATTTCCAAGTCTCTACTAGTCAGGTAACATTTTTGACCCAATTTGAGGTTATAAAAATAAAAAAAAAATAAAAAAAAACAAAAACGCGCCCAGTAACAGCGCTCCAATAAAAGCAGGGCCAAATTCAATTTTATGGCTGATTTCTGTTAATTTTTATTCACTAGGATAATAGCTAGGCCTTGAAGAGTACCGTAGAAGCAGAAAAATAGCAAAAAAAAATACAAGAAAGTCCATAAAAATTAATAAAAGAGCGATCTGGCCCGTTGTTAAATTGGGGCGCGGTTACCGGAGCGATTCTGATAAAATTACGGTACCTAGCTGGTTTTTAACGATTTTAACAAGAGCTACAAACAATCCACTATATAAAATCGTGTTCTAAAACCTCTGGATTGTGTCTAGACGATCAAAATTCCCTAAAAGATGAAACAGTCCCAGTTCTCCGCGCTCTGGTCCGATTTTCGAACTTTTGATTAGGATTTCCGCATATTTTATGGGCCAAACTTGGAAGAAATAGTGTATTTTACCTAACTAAATCGTCTAATTTCAGGTGCCGACGAAAAATTTCATCCAGATGTGTTTCGGTCCGTTTAATCCTGACTGCTATGGAATTTGCTACAATCCCCAGGAGACGGAGCTCCATTTTACCATTTCCACATTCCGCCATCAGGGTTCTCTCAGCTCTAGAAGGTTTCTCTTTCATTTCTATATTCTAAAATAGTCAAATTTTCAGGTTCGCGAAAGAATTGGAACGAGCTCTCCAAGATATGAGTTCTGTTTGTAAAAAGGCTCTCAAAGAGCAGTCCAAATTGTAAAACCCCGCCTGTATTTCCATGCCACCTGCTTGCTCACTTATTATTGAATCTGGTTGCTTTTTAAGCGAAAAAAAAGCGAAGAAAATATATCATAGAATATAATAAATTATGTCATTTTATCGGTGGAATACTGTACCGGGGAAAGGAGAACCGCCTGAAGGCGCGCCCCGCCAAATCTTGGATTCAAAAATGGAGAAGGAGCTAGAAATTTATTAGGAGAAGGTTATTTTCTCATGGAAATAGAAATGCTGTGGTGTATTTACGTAGAACTGGTAGTAGAGAAGAACAATAAATGAGAAAATCAGGGGAAGAGCCACCCGGGCGAAGCGATCCACCATAGAGCTCGAATTCTCCACCAGGCCAAAGGGGTCCGTCTTCTTGGTCTAGAAACTACGAATTCCTGGATTAATTCTACTGTAGAATGATATTTTTTGGCTTAAAAAGAGTATAATAAACCCACATGGTCGATAAGCATGTAGTACAGTCTCCAGCCGACGCTCTCCTTGTGGAACTGGTCCTTATCTTCCCTATCCTCCTCTGCAGTATTGAGACGTTGAGGATTTGTTGTTTTTCTTGAATTTTTTTATTATAATTTTTATTCCAAAAGCTACTCGGATAAGATTACAGGACTTTCTAGTCCCTAGTCTGGTCAGAATTAGACTTTTAGAGCAGCGCCTCCCGATAACCAAGGCCTCTTGGGAACTCTGTTCGCAGCGGGCAAGAAAACTCAACTTTTCCACTTCTGTGGATTTATCATAAAAACCGCTGGAAAGAGCTCGTCGAGCTCTACAAGATGCTGTTCTTATCTCTGCCAGAATTAATTCCGTGCACCTATTTTGGTTTGAAATAAGTCCTATACTAGCCATCCCCAACAGTCTCAATTGAGTTATCCCCTCCCGAGACTGATCGAGGTGCCACGGTCCGAAATCTTGACTAGAATGGAAGTCTGATAGCTCGTTGGAATAGTCTCGTCGAGCTGGTCAAGAAGAACCGGGTTCCGTAGCCGTAACCCTTCTTATTCAACAGGGCCAGGGCAATTTTGAAAAATGGAGGATTTCAATTTTCAACATCTCTTCCCCAGGATCCTCTTAGAGCTGGAGGCTTTGAAGTGGCAGATTTGAGTCGGATTTCGTGTTTCGCCCACCAAATGGACCCTTGCGAAGAAGTTCTGATAGATAAATCCGTTCCAGACCCCGATAACCCCAAGAAAATGGCCGCCTACCTTTCCCTCTGCCGCTTACTGTTCCTATGGTACATCGAGTGGCGTCCTCCATCCCTTCGACTCTAAAATTCCTCTTCAATTCATTATTTTTTCACCCAAACTTACAAAACTACAGGGTATTTTCTGTCCAGGATGAGTAATTTTCCGAATCGGCGGATCTTGAGGTGGATTCCTGGCCCGGTTGTAGTTCCTCTGACTTGAATGAAGACCCTCCAAGTGGAGAAGAAAACAATACCTGAGGCCGGCATCCTTGGGGATATTTCTGATTATTTGACGCAGTTTTTCCCGCTCAGCTGCCTGGATTTCAGGATCACCGGTGTTAAATTTCGTGTAGTAATGGACTACGGTGAATTCGACCATACTGATGAAGAGAGTCGTGTAGCAGATCCAAATATAGACGTCGAGGGCCGTCGGAATGTCAACCTGAAGGGAGATATATAAAGGATAGCTGCTTTATTAGAGAGTGGAGAATACTCTTTTGGTCCTGAGAAGAATTTTTAATCCCAAAATCAACCCAGACGTCATAAGAGTCCGCCGCGACTAGTAATTACCACTGCGGCCGGGGAATTCCGTGATTTTTGGTGCAAAATGTGCAGGTTTCAAAAAGCATCACATCTATCTTGTACAGAATTTTCTGCTCTTTCTAATGACACTAAAATCTCCCGGAAATTCGATTCTACTTAGTTACAATGGATTCTTTTCTTCAATTACCTTCGGAGCGTCCTTCTTACTGTCATTAGCGATCAGAACCATAGTCAGGACAGAAGTTATCCCTGAAAAACTCCAAGATCTTTTCCCCTTGGGAGACTTACCCATTCCCATTCGGTCTCCCGTGGCTTCCCGATTAGTCCAAAAGGCGACCCAGCAGAGGAGGACAATCAGGGTACAGGGGACGTAGAAATTCATCAGGAAATAGCCAAAATGGCGCTCGAAATAGAAGCGAGCCTCCAGGACGGAATAGTCTCCTAAAATGGGGAAAATTTGGCTGTAGATTACTGTAATCGTATTCCCAAGGAGGTTCTTCATTTCCTGGTGGTTTTGCATCTCATTTTTAGCAACAAATAGAGCTTGGGAAGGCCTCTCTTTCCCGGATTACGGTAGCAGAAGCTACTTACGGTCTCTGGTAACATTCTCCGCGTCGAAGACATCTATCCCGGTTAGAGAAAACTGGGGAAGATCGGCCATTCCCTTCTTATCAATCTAAAGACCATTTCAATCCAATTTTGAGGGAAGGGATTTCGGTACCTGGACCCCCTTGTCCCCGTTGACAATATTCCAGGTATAGGACAGTTCTTTGGAACTGTAGGCGTAGGAACCAATCAACAGGCGACATGCCTGCCTGTCTAGAGGATACCGGTTCATCGACATGGAGCAATGGCCTAGAAATTTTGAATTAAAGGACTAGAATAGGGGAAAACCTTGGATAGTTAGGCGACTGGAGTAGAGGACGGTCCCATCTTGATGTAGACGAACCAAGCGGTTACTGGTGGTCATTGTGTGGATATAGGAACGCGCTCCATTCCAAAAGAACTGAAACAGTGTCGTTATCCCTTCAGTACTCTCGATGTTTGAATTTACACTTAAAATGTTCAAAATTTTGTGCTGATTCGGAATATCTAATTTTCAAATTATAAATTTTGGAGAAAAATCCAAGGTTTAGATTTTGTTCAGCGCCCTGCCCGCTGTTTACGCTCGTTCACACTGGCGCGCGGTTACAGTAACCCAGAAAACTATTCTCCCCATAAAGCGGAGGAAAAGATCTCTGACCACCATTTTATTCCCCTGCTTATTCGAGGGGAAAAGTGTCTAAACCGGGGCAAAGCAACTGAAAAGCAGCAGCGTCAAACGCCTCAATAATGCCACCCCGCCTGAGGCCGGAAAAACCAGCAAAGCATGAGGAAGTCGATATTTTGACTTTACAGGTTGGTTATCCTCATTTCTTAACTTTTTTACCCAATCTGTATGGCAAAATACCTCGTTTTGAGACCTTTTATAGGCCAAGAAGCTTTTTAGAGCCATTTTCCGGGTTTATTCGGCTATTTCAGCCGGTTTGAGACGATTTAGACCTTTAAAATTGCTCCCTTCAGATTAAAGAACTCTATACTCATGTTCAGAAACAAATTTCCCAGCTCCACAATGAAAATGGGCACCTACAAAAGAAGTTAGAGTCGACAGTTAGCGACCTGACGGATGTAGTCACCTATTTGAAGAATACGATCGAAGAAAAGGATGAGGATGTCAGTTTTTTTAGGCTATTTTATAAGAAAATAACGTGTTTAGATAGCTAGACTGGAAGAATTAATAGGACAACAGAATAAAACCCGAATAGAGGCGATTAGAAGAGAAAAAGAGGAGAACGAAGAGAAGATGACGGTACTGGAAGCGGAGAGGGAGGGTCTGAAGACACAGATCGCTATGTTGAGTGGGATTTTATTGGATTCTTAGGTTTTATTCGACGTTTTTAGGTACACAATTGACTAGTCAAGAGAGAATGACGATAGAAATGGAAGAAATGAGGCGAGAAATGGAGTTATTGAAGGAAATGGCAGAGCAACGGGTACTGTAGCTGTTTTCAGATAAATATGGTAATTTATAGAGGATAGCTATTGATGAAATGGAGAATAATGAAAGGGTAGTGAAGATCAGGACAACGGAAATGTAAGTTGGGGAGAAAATGGCCGAAAAGGGATGACAATGGGAGGCGAGCCTAATTTTCTGGGGAACCGCAGTAATTCACGTATTTTTCTATAATAAAATAATTTTTTCCGAAATTTTTATAGAGCATTTTGAAGAGGAGATCGAGATCTATCGAATGGCACCAAAATCATGAAAATTGGACGAGTAGAAATTGTTTTATTAGGCGAGGGAAAGCTAGGAAAGCGTTTCCCTCGCTTTGCTTTTTTTTTTACAAAATGAGCCTAAATGTATCACACGAAAGCTGTTTAGAGTCCGCCACGAGATGATAGAAGAACTGGAGCAGGAAGTAGCCAACATGAGAGAACAGCTCCGCCTGGAGAAGGATGCCCAGTTCTTGATGAACCAAGGCGTTTGTTTTCCTCCCCACTGACTCTATTTTTCCTATTTTAGATAATAGAACACCTCCAGCGAGAAGTTGGACAACTTACAGAGGGAAAGAAAGTATTTGTGGGAAAGTGGGAGGCGGCTGAACTGGAGATTCAAAGAGAGAAGGCCTCCAAGGAGGCGGTGGAGAAGGAACGGGACAATTTGAGAAGATTATTAGAAAAGTAGGCATTTTATACGAAATTTTGAGGAAAGGAATAAATTTAGAAATGGTATAACAACGGAGAAAACCATAAAAGACATGAAGAAAAGGATAGAAGACTTGGAAAATAGAAGAAAGAAGGTAGTACAGGAACAAGCGGACATTACGGCAAATCTGAACAAACAGGTAGGCTTATTTCACGGGAAACCATGCCCGGGCCAGTAAGGCCCATTTTCGGGGGAACCATGCTGCCTTTGCGCTTTTGCAGTGCAAAAATCAGATTACTGTAGGCGCTTCGCCAAAAGCCCGCCGAGCTGCCGAGATCATACGGGTGCGGGCGTAGCAGATCCCTATTAGGGCGGTAAACCGGGACTGGGCCAGTACGGCGCTATCTCGGTGCAATAGATCTAGAATCTTCGGCATACTGTATTTGATATATTGGAACTAATGCACCGAAAAAGCGCAAAGCTGGCGCGCTTCTCCCGAAAATGCGCCTTACTGGCCCCACCTGGTGAGCAGGCTTTCCTTTCAATGTTACGAAGGGTTACGGTAATTGTTTTAGATCACGGAGCTTCAAGAATTACTGAGAAATTCAAATAAAAGATGTGAAATATTGGAAAAGAAACTTCTCGAAGAGAAGGTAACGTTTTTCTCCGAGTTTTTCCTGTAACAGCGCTAATTCAGCAAGCAAGGACGGCTACAGTAGCCGCCCACTCTTCTCAAAATGCCAAGATAGCAGAACTGAAGGACTTTCTGACAATTTGCCTGGCAGGGGACCCGCTGGCTGATATGGTTCTGGGGGAAAGTCGAACCGCCGTCTTTGGACAGCTCTCGTTGATTGTTAGCCAGATTCCTACGGTCAAATAAAGAGATTTTTCAAATAAAGAGCGAAGAGTGTCATTTTTAGCGGAACTCTTCAGTAAAACTCGTGGTGGACAATAAAACCCGGACTCTCCAATAAAACCCGAACTCTCCGATTAAACTCGTGGTGGACAATAAAAGCCGAACTCTTCAGTAAAATCCGAACGTGTCATTTTTAGCGAAGTGTGTCATTTTAACGAAGAGTTACATTTTTAACGGGTCAGTCCAGTTTTTCCCCCGAAAAAAGAGTATTCCTGACCGTATCGGGCTTCCAAATCCTGTCCAACATTGCCATGCTCAAGGAGAGAACCTGTCGATTTGTGGTTCCGTTGAAGCTGAGCCGCGGATCTGTCCAGGTCTGCCGAAAGTAACAACTGAACATGAAGGTCTGAAAAGGGCCGATCACCATTTCTACGATATTCTGTTAACTTACATTCTTCAGCTCCGAAACAGGACCCATTGTGTTGACCATGATGTCGATAAAGACTGGAGTAGCATGGATGGCTAAAGAAAGCTCATAATCTTGAAATTTATAGGGGTAAAATACAATTTTCAAGCCCAGCAAGAATCAGAATTTTTTACTCTTTCTACTAGCATCAAAAGCACCCAATAATTCGGTTCCCATGGAAGGTCGCGGGCCTGGGAAGCCGCGAGACCGGGTTTAAATTAGAGAGGGTCCCCCTCCCCAATTGGTTCTGTACCTTGTGAACTCAATTTTTGCTTCAACTAGACAAAAATAGACATGATGTTCGAGTCATTAAACTGTAAAATTGGGCGCTTACTGTTGAATCCTGGTCTAAACTGGCGGTTATAGTTCCTCAAGACGCTATCCAATAGAAATGTCACGTTCCTTGCCAAAGAGATGTTTATATTCCTATAGAATTGGTTCGATACTCTTCGGTGATTATAAAAAATTAACCTTTTACTCCTTACACTGTTATTTCCCTTAGAAATTGGACGAATAAAGGGGAATTTATCATTTTCAGAGAGAAATTCTTCTCGAGATGATGGGATTTGAAGGAAAATGAGTAAAAGAAGGGATAAATCCATCAGAATCTTGGTAAAATGGGGGGTTTCCCGTCTTTTGAGGGGAAAATAAGGGATGATGAGCCGATATTCAACAACTTTTGGCCCTTAACCGTTCCCTGGGGAGCGATATTTCTTCTCAACTTTGACGTGTTGAAAGGAGGTATCAAATAGGGGGCTCCCTCGGGAGAACTCCACGTATTAATGACTTTCACTTCGAAATAAACGGTTTATTAATGATACACAGTATACTTTAAGCAGGAATTTCTTGTGTTCTCGTCGATTTTCTTGCTGTAGTCTCCCTATTTGAACTGGAATTCTGGGGAGTCGTGGAGGGGTCAATACGGCGACTGTAGACACTACGGCCCAGAAGAAGCTGAAAATGATCGATTCGTCAGTTTTTTCTCTAAAGGTTGGGTTATAAAATTGGTGCCATTCGAAAGAGTATGAAAAACTGTCCTAGAAGAAATGAATTTTAATAACTGGAAGGCTAGAAGAAAGGAATAGGGGCGCCTTAAAACTTTCATATGGCCGGCGCGCCGGAATTCGCGGTCCTGCCCCCGTTAAACCTCGGCTGCTCCTCCAAATTAACATTTTCTAGGACGATTTTTGATGCCTTTTTGAATGGCACCAATTTCAAAGTAATAGTGCCCTTCCTTACCTTCAAAACAGCCCTTCGATAGTCAGTGACGAAGAAAAGAATGCAGAGCGGGTCGAGGACTTGGGCAATGTTCATGGCATCTCCACAAAGCAGAAGATAATTTCCGACGTTGAGGTGGAAGATAGACAGAACGATGGCGACTATTACAGGAGTGGAATTGAAGATAATTGGACAGAGGGATTGGATTGTGAGGAGGACGTAGAGCCGGTAGTGGAGACGGATTGTGGAGGAGGCGAGACGCTTCTTCTCGGCGAGACGGCGACGGATTCCGAACCAGGCATAGGTGATGAAGACGTTGACACAGGCATTTAGACCGCCGTTTATGGACAGCGAGACGGCTAGGTTCACGTTTAAACCGTCATCGTACTGAAAATGGCAATTTTTTGGGGCTCCCGCAATTAGCTAAATGGCGCAGTGGTAAAGTGGCGCGAGCTAGTGGAACATCGCGTGTTCGATTCCCCGGGTGGGGAAAACATTCTTGTTTTTCTATTCTCCTCCTCCAACCTACCATAAATGACCCTCCGATGTATCCAACATCTTCAATAGGACGTCCAGTAAGGTTGAACAGTATATCCCTGTATTCTTCGTCTGTTCTCTCGTTTGGACGAAGCAACCAGCCATCAAAATAGGTAAATCCTTCCAGGAAAGCGGTAAGTAGACCAAGGAGGAAGATATTTGACCATTTTCGGAAGAAAAACGACTGGGAGAAGACAGTCAGCCGGTAGAGGAAACTCCAGCAGACGATGAAGAGGTTCATATGGAAGAGGCCGATGAACGTATAGATTATCCAGATGTGAACACCTCGGGGAAATAGTCTTACGGTGGAGAAGAAGAGATAACCAGCTCGGTGAGTGGGAATATACCAATTCTAGAAGAAAACGGATTAGAAATGGTGAAGCGGAAGTCAGAAGAGCGCCGCCGGTAAAATTACTACTGCAGCGGGGGAACTTTCGGTCATTTGGAGCTAAAAAGTCCAATTCTCAAAAAAGTGTCAGAGCCGTCTTGTAGAGCTTTTTCTGCTCTTTCAGACGATACCGAAATTTCAGGAAAATTCGAAGTGTTTGGGATGGAAATTGGCCCGAGAAGCCGGAAGGCCATTCTCCCTAGTTGGTAGGGGCACTCCGGGCTAAAAAGCACCCAGAACCCAAAATAAACTCACTGATAGAAGGAAGAACTGTGAACACGAATAGAGAGCTCCATTTAGAGTATAAGCAAACAGAAAATACTTATAAGATCCGATTTTCTCTGAAGAATATCGAAGAATAAGGAAGAGGAGGAAGCTATTGAAGATTACGGCGGTAGAAGTGGACCCAAATTGGAAACTTTGATGAACATTCATCTGAAATGGAATTATACAGGGTTTCTAAAGGTAAAGAGGGAAGAAAATGGTCTGTCTGGGGGAAATTCTGAGCTTTGGATTGGAGAGTAACGTGGCGGGAAGGAGGACAAAGGGAAGGCGGACTGGGGATGACTTCAACTCGACTGATGACGGCAGAGGAACCCTCGTCCAAGTGAAATCCCCCCTTCTGATCGGCTTGATCTCATTGAAACGGAATAATAAAGAGTGTACAAATTCGTCAAAATGGATGTACCCCAAGGCATTTTAGAGTTGGAAGGGGGATCAAATCGGATCAACCGGGAGATCTGTGAACTGAGGTCTTACTGGGAAAGGGGATTAGGTAAAGTAAAGGGATGGGCTTTTGTTCGGCTCGACTTTACGGGTGCAGTGGATCGGAATAGTGAGGACCGAGCCTTCCTTTCCACCGCTAACGGACTGCATTTGGAGTGTTGTTGGCAAGAAAAAAATGGCAGCATCGGGAAGTTCTCACCATGTAAGGCTATACACCAAGTATACAAGTTGTTCTCGGCGCTTCCAGGAATAGGAGACACTGTTGTTGGAAAATAGACCTCCCTTATTGGAATTCTTACTGTATCCGGGATACGGTATTCCTTTGAAAACAAGGTCTGCATTTGAAAAGGCGCCTGGGTAGGGTAGTCAGGGATACGGTACAAGATACTGTAACTTGTCGCTAGGAAGGAAAAACTGGCTCTTTTTTGGGGCACGGTAGGTAAAAAAGGGTCCACCAGGGTCTGCGCCCATAGACAGGAGAATTTTTCTTTTGGTTTCGGTATTAAACAGAATTATCTGCCCTTTTTTAGCTGTTTACTCTTACCCCAGACTGAGTAGGTACCTGTACATGAGTGTGTGAGAAGTCTAGTTAAAAGGAGGGAGTTTCACACATTCCAAGGAACACAATAGGCTATCCCGTAGTCCATTTCCAGTGAAAAGGGAAGGAAAGTTTTTGTTCCTGGTTCTTGGAGAAACTTTTTGGTTCGAGGATTTTTTTAAGACAATAAGACGAAGCTGCAGAAAAATTATCTTTCCAGCCGGCTCAGAAAGCTTTGTTGGTGGAAATTGTTGACTCACAGGCACATAATGCTTGAATGAGCTCGTTGAGCTCGTTACTGGCAAAATAATGGTCGCCTGGGGATCGAAAAGTATCTTATTTAAAAATGTACCACAGCTATTTTGTAGAGCAGTTTCTAGCGATTCTGGTTGTATCAAAATCTTTGCGAAAACCGGATGGTTCCCGCCCGGAACGCTGCTTTGAAGCCAAGTGGGCATTTTTTGACAGCCTGTGCTTGGAAACGACGATTTTTGAAAAAGGGCCACATCTATCTGGTAGAGCATTTTCTGGCGAATCTGGCAGTGTCAACATCTTTGCGGAAAGAATATAATTTCAATCCGTGGCGGAGCTTTGAAGATGGGGGCGATCCCCCTTTGAACTGCCATTGCGGCGCGGGGAAACTTTTTGGTCGCTCTGGTGCAGAAACGGTGGTTTACAAAAAAGTACAACAGCTAGCTTGTAGAGAATTTTTCGCTCTATCAGATGCTGTAAAGAAAAAAAGCAGAAGGATAATATCCGGGAAAGACTACAGTCTGTAGTCTACAGAGCACATTTCAGACACCAGTCCTAGTACCGGGGATTAGGCGCTAGTTTAAATTCCAGAGTCCCTTTCTCAGGAAAAGTTTCCGTGTAGAAATTAAGTGCACTCTTTTCTCTTGATAAACAAGGAGCAGTTCCCCCTTTTGTTAGAAGTTTCCCACGAGAGCGGATTATCCTATCTCACGGGGGACTTTTCGAACAATAGCCCGGTCACACCGAGCTCTACAAAGCCTTGTACTCAGTTTTCTTCAATCAAAGCCAATTACGGTCAAACGGGGGTATTTCGGGGAGCTCCTTTGTAAGGTTTTTACGGGGAGATTCCTGATGGGCCATGTAGAACAGGCTTATAGAAATATTTCTACACAAAAACATTTAAAAAAATACGGTTATTCCAAGCGCGAGAGAGTCGAGAAAAGAGGTTTCCAAATTTTTGGCCCGCGATTTTCCAAAAAAACTTTATAAAATTCTCAAGTTTGAGTTTTTGTAAAAACGGGTATGACCATCGTGTTTCTCGTCTATTTTTACCCATTATAGCAAGTTTCTAGAAAATCAGACGCTGTTATGGGCGAGCTAGCCCAAAATATCAAAAGCTTCCAAACTTTTGGTCGCCACTGTAGTTTGGCGCCCTGCTACGCCCGCACCCGTAAGATCTCGGCAGCTGGGCGGGATTTCAGCGGCGCGCCTACAGTAACCCGGCTAAAGCGGATTTTCTTCCATAATTTGTAGAAATAGTAAAAAATACTTGGATATGGTAAAAGAAATAGGTAAAGAACATTTTTGAGGTAATGAACCGACTGATCCGAGCCGTAAAGGTAAACTACCGTATTAGTGCGCCTGGCTAGACAGAATAAATGGAAAAAAAGGGGAAGCTCAGTTCTTCGCCTCTTTGACTTCCATATATCTTATCATATGAATAGAAGAAATGATATCAGTAACTAGACGGGAAGCAACTGTTCAGTCGGACTGAAATGTGCAATAATGAGCAGAAATTCTTGGAGAGGAGTAGAGAAGAGGATCAAAGATGCAGTCTACTACGGTAGGGAGCAGCGTCACTCGGTTTTTTTTTAAAGAAAAGCATAACTATGACTGCACAGGATGGAAAAAAATTATACGGCTAGGTGAAAATGAATGGCGGCTTTGTTTTCAAATGATTAATAACGACGTAAACAAGCGTTTTTCTCATTTTAGCCCGTTTTTAAGGGGGTAAGTTTGAAAATGAAGGAACGGGAGCGCCTTTTCTAGAAAAATAAAGGATTTATTTACAAAATACACTATTATTATGATATCAAGCGGGGATTTCGATTTCTCTTGCAGTCTGCCTTGTTACAGTATCCCTTTTATTGGTGATAGAATTTTGAGAAGTTGCTGAAGGGTCAATACGGCGGCTGTACATCGCTCGGCCCAGAACAAGCTGAAAATAGGGGATTATTCAATTCTAGAGCTCATTTCGCCAGAATTCATCAATATTTTGGCTGTAAAATTGGTGCCATTTGATAGAGCAGAAACGTCTGTACAAGACCATCTCATTTTTAGCACTCTAAACATATTTGGAGGAAAGTGGCGCGGCTCGAAAGTTGGAAGGATGCCGCGCCCAGAAATCGCGTCCCCGTAAAATCTCGGCAGCTCGCCCCAATTTGACATTTTCTGGGACAGTTTTTTATTCTCTATCGAATGGCACCATTTTCAAGGTCAGAATACTACTTTACATCAATAAAATTCCCCCTTACCTTCAAAACAGCCCTTCGATAGTCAGTGACGAAGAAAAGAATGCAGAGCGGGTCCACAACCTGGGCAATGTTCATGGCATCTCCACAAAGAAGAAGATAACTTCCGACGTTAATATGGAGAGCAGAAAAGACGAAGGCTAAGATGACGGGAGTGGAATTGAAGATAATTGGACAGAGGGATTGGATTGTGAGGAGGACGTAGAGCCGGTAGTGGAGACGGATTGTGGAGGAGGCGAGACGCTTCTTCTCGGCGAGACGGCGACGGATTCCGAACCAGGCATAGGTGATGAAGACGTTGACACAGGCATTTAGACCGCCGTTTATGGACAGCGAGACGGCTAGGTTCACGTTTAGACCGTCATCGTACTGAAAATGGCAATTTTTTGGGGCTCCCGCAATTAGCTAAATGGCGCAGTGGTAAAGTGGCGCGAGCTAGTGGAACATCGCGTGTTCGATCCCTGCGACGTCCAAAAGTTTTGCTTATTTTATTCTTCCCCTCCAACCGACCATAAATGATCCTCCAATGTAGCCAACATCTTCTATAGGTCTTCCAGTAACATTCAGCAGTATGTCCCTGTATTCCTCATCGCTCTTCTCCGTAGGACCGATCAACCACCCATCAAAGATGGTAAACCCTTCACAGAGTATGGTAAAGGCTCCAAGGAGAAATATATTTGTCCATTTTCGGAAGAAAAAAGACCTAAAATTGGAATTTTCGTTCTTTTCGGGGTGGAAACTACTGGGAGAAGATGGTCAACCGGTAGAGGAAACTCCAGCAGACGATGAATAGATTCATATGGAAGAAACCGATGAAGAGGTACAGTAGCCATGTGTGTATTGTTTTAGAGAAGATTCCAACAGTGGAAAAGAAGAGATAACCAGCTCGGCGGGTGGGAATATACCAATTCTAGGAAAAAAAAGGATGTGAAATTATTATGTGAACAGGTGAATTTTACATGTATTATCAACATAAAACTTACTTCTAGAAGGAAAAACTGCGAAAAAGAATATAGAGCACTATTTAGAGTATAAGCAAACAGGAGAAACTTATAAGATCCGATTTTCTCTGAAGAATATCGAAGAATAAGAAAAAGGAGGGAGATATTGAAGATTACAGCAATAGAAGTGGCTCCAAATTGGAATGACTGGTGGACATTCATCTGAAAATGGAATTATACAGCCTTTTGAGAGAGGAAAAAATATATGCAATGAAATTATGAGCTTTGATTGAAGAATAACATAGTGTAGAAGGAATATTAAAAAATAGGTTGGAATTTCTTGAGAGTGATCTTCGGACGATAGGCAATTTGAATCCACCTTGATTCACCTGCTTCCTATGAAATGGCATACAATAAATAGAATATTCCATCATTATTATGCACTCAAGGCTATTTTCCGTTAGATATCATTCGTAGAACGGGGAATAGAGACTAGAGGTCGTACATTGGAGATACAATTGAAAATTAAAAACTATGCACTGATTTTCATTTCAAGAAAAGGAATCGCTGATTTTTTATGTTGGCTGTCTGGCCAGAGATTGTTGAAAGAAAGAGTCATAGACACAATATTTGTAACGGATGAGCTTTATGAGGTCAATATTTTTATGCTCCAGGAAATTGCGAACATCCTCCTCTTGGTTTGACGACAAGGATTACAGGAGGATTTCGTCTGGGAAATAATCTTATGCACCAGAAATTATATACACTATCAAGTGAGTTTATCAGCATAATATAAGAACAAGTACACAGTTCTCAGCGCTGCGAACATGAGAATTATCCGCCTTCGGATTATGAGCTAATTTCTAAATCCCACAAATCCTTTCTGTGTAGAAATGTGCTTAAAACATATAGAAAAAAACAATAAAAGAGTTGAATTGTGAAAAGTAAACATGAAGAGAGGGCATTACTAACAAATGAACCTACTGATCCTCGAGAAAGTATCAGTGCGCTTGATGAGAGAAAATAAATGCAAAGTATCGCGCAAGTTGGAGAGTAGAAGTACATTTTTTCCTTTTCTGAACAGTGAGTTTAGCAATTAAAGAAAGAGACGGGAAGTAACTTTTCAAGCGAATAGAAATATGAAATAATGCAAAACTCTCAAACATCAGCAAAAATATGAAGTTTACCACTACCGTGGTTCGTCATCCGGCTTCTTTTTCGAAGAAAAGCACAACTGTGACTGCACAGCTTGGGAAAAATTACATGGGTAGATTGAAATGAATGGCTGCTGTTTTCTAAAACACATAACGGAGGCGTAAGCTAGATGTTCACTCATTTTCATATAGTTTGAACTAGTTATTTGATCGGAAATAATAGCACACCAGTTGTTTCACTAATCTGAAATAAAAATCGAGAAAGATAATGTGAAAATAAATAGAAAGAGATCATATCAAAAAGGTTTTTTCTTTACTACTATCGAGTAGAAAAATCTTGTATTCTATCACATTCGCGTGAAGCTTTTTTATCCGGAAGAGCTCTTATCCGACTGGGTCTTGTCTTCTTTCAGTTCGCTATCGCCGAAATTCATTTCCCAGCCACGGTAAACCAAATGGTCGTAGTCTCCAGGTCCAGAAGCCATTTGAGCCTGAAGGAAACATATAATATCAAAGAAAAGATGTATATAAACCTGAATATTAGTGGGAAGGCGCTGCCTTTCGTTGAGAAATGGCCCAGGACGGCTCACAGTCTTTTTCGGAAGAGCAAGAGCTGGAACAGTTCAAAATTACCGGGCAACGCAGGCGCGCTTGATTGATTTTTCCTTTCGCGCGTCGTTTTCTATTTTCTTTTCCCAAAAATCAATGTGTGTTGTCTGCTTTCTATTTTTCTGCTGCTGTGCTGTGTTATTTTTGGGTTGAGTGTGTTGTTTTCTGTTGCTTTACAAGAGAAGAATATGCAATACCTCTTAGCGAAACAACAACAGATCTTTGAGTTGTGACCTGCTCGCCACGAAAGCTGGGAACTTCCAGAGGAATAAAATGTCTCATCGGATCTTTTGGCCGTTGCTCTTGTTCTACGGCTTCTATTTCCGAATCCATTGCAATTGACAGCACCGGTTTGGTAGACGAACGTCGGGAAGAATGATGCAGGGTCTATAATTTTATACCCCCTCTTTGTCAGGTCATATTCGTCTTTATCTTCTGCTTTCAAACATGTTGAAATAGCTTGAAGCTAGATTTTTGCGAGTCTTTCCGGCCGTACTCGTGAGCCGAGAATTGTACGTGAATTGCATACGCAGCATAAAGAGATGGCGGCAAGGCTGGTGTTTTGAAATCGTAACGCCTCGGCTGCCCTTTGGTAACCTTATGCCCATGATTTTGTGGAATACTCTACAATTTGTAATCGAAAAATCAATAACCCGGCTAATTACTTGGCCGATATAAGAGCTGTGACACTACAACCTGTTCTATTTCTGTTCATATCTCATTGATCTTTCTGGCTATTTATTATTCTATCTTATTACGCATAGTTCAACGGATATGTTTTCAGGTGATGGCCACCGCAGCCATCGATCACTCACGAATACAAAATGAACCGCCAGCAAAAGGGCCAATTCCACTGAAACTCTGGGCATTTAACGTAGGAATAGTATTTATTTTTAAAAAAATTCACGTTTCCAGGTTTTATCGGATCAGTTTGGGATAATCGTTGACGGATATCGAGAAACGGACGATACTGCCCAAACGTTAAGCAACTGGACTACAACAGCCATAAAAGTACTAACGTCTACAGTGTACTATATATAAACATTATTTAGAAAGTAACAGGACATGGAAAAGTCATAGAAACAGTATCTGGAGCAACATACAAACTTGTGGGAGATGTTGACAGAACACTGCTGAAGAGAAATGGTCTTTTAATATTTCTGATTGAATATCTAAACAGTATTATAGGCTTTCCTGATTCGCTTATACAGTTATTTATCCATGGTTTTCCGCTAAACTGGGAAACTATTCTTCGAGAATACTGGGAAAAGAGGTAGCCTAATTGGATTTAGTAATTCAACTAAATGCTTAGAAAGAATACAAATCCTCTCAATGCTAACAATTGGTTTGACCATAAAATGGCCGTGGAAATTAAAAGAAAAAGTATGGGAGTAAAATTGAATGATGCAGTATGCCTTCCTTCTGTTTTATGTTGTAATTGACCATTTTTAGAAAGCGCGACAAAGTCGCATTGGTTCTACACGAGCAGCTGATAAAGCCAATTCACAATTAGCTGGACCTATTGCTGCTGCAGATATGGTTATTTGCTTTGTTTAAAAAGAATATGACGTTTTCTTTCAGTCTCCATTATCTACTCAAGCGTCACAGAAAGACCCTGTTCGTCGGAGCCCAAGAATTAACACTGCTAGTCTTAACCAGGTAGCCCTTCGCTTTATATACATTTCAAATTGATTGTTTACAGTCAATTATGCCAGCAACACCAAACACAGCAGCAAATATCACTTCAAATTCAATGCAAGCTAAAAAGAAATTAAATGATGAGCCTACACCACGCTTTGTGCCACAAACTGATGGTAGATCACAAAGAAGAAGATCTGCAGCAAGTGCGAATTCTACTCCCATCAAGGTTTGAGTTAACCAGGCTATTGAAATGAATTTTTAGGGCAAACCTCGACAAAGTGTTCCTGATTTTATTTTTCCTAATGTCTCAGCTATTAGCTCAACGCCAAGGGCAAGATCAAGATCCGTTTCTCAGAGCCCAGCTTCAAAACCTATAGGAAAGCAGAATGCATGCCTCCCTCAAACTCCAACAACAAGATCAAATAGTTCAACAAGGATTACAAGGGTTGGTATTACCATTTATCTTTCTATGTTGTGCAATTATAATAGTCGTCAACTTGCTATTTCTTCATAAGTGATAATCTCTGAATGTGTCAATTAATATTTTTCGCGTTTTAATAACGATTTTCAGAGTGCATCAGTACAAAGAGAACCAGCAAAGGCAGTCGTTGCCGTAAAAAGTACTCCTAGAAGAAGTGTCGGCAGATCTCCTTCAGTAACAGCAGCAAGCAAGAAAGCAACTTCAGTAGTAATGTTTCATACATGTGATGCTTACTCATATTTTCAGATGCCATCACCGGCTAAAATGGTAGCAACTCCTCAGAAGGGAAAAACCGTTACCAAGAAAACTGAAATGCTAGAAAGAAGAAGCGAAAAAGTACAAACTATAGACAATGCTATTATATTCGATGGTTATGAAGGAAGTGAACCAACTGCAACAGACCATAGCGGCGCTAACCAACCAGAGGTTATTTTTGGTGTTTTTTTCCTGTTAGATTCGCTCAATGCTAGTTCATGTTTATTTTTTTAAACTGTTTTATACCTATATTTACAGAAGATCCCTTCTCGGCCGTCTTTCGATAACTTCAAAGCGCCACTTTTGACAACTAGGGAAATTGCACATGGATCACGTCCTCCTAGAGCACAAAGTGTTCCGAATAGAAGTAAGATTTAAATTTTATCCCAATAATGATTATCTTCAGAGACTGACAGTAAAGCTACCGTTTTATCGCAATGGCACATCAAATTCATGCCAGAGATGGCAGCGAAAACAGGCGACCTTCCTCCTTTCATATTTATCGGCAATCAAATGTTAGCCTTTGATTTTTACTGAATCTTGTTTTTAGAAATGAAGAACAACCTGCTGAAGAAGCACAACTCTGGCACACCACATTGATCATGAGAGTTACTGAAGGAGCGATCCCTGATCAGTGGAGCTTCCATACCTCTAGATCAGAGTATAAGCTATCAGGAAAGATATGTATAAAAGAAATGGTTTTTCTAGGTTTGCTAACATCATTTAATTAATATGTGACGCTTTAGGATTTACCCAAGATTTTGTTCGAGCTTTTCTTACTGGGTTTCCCACTAATTGGAAGGAATTATTATGGGCAGCATTCAAGTATGTCTACTATAGAGAGAATATATTTGTTGGTTTAGTAATACTAAACAAAATGCCTCGAATCCAGTTGGGCGCCTGGACATTACTTCTAATAATGATCGCTCAGTAGATCCTGGAAATAATTCTAGTCGTCTGCAGCGTGAAGGATGTATGAAGTTATTATTATTGCTTACTTTTTCATTTTTCAGCTTTCGCACAACCGATTACCCTAGCTGTAGAAGAACCAAGCACTTTTTCATCTCGTGGAAGATCTGTTCGGAAAAC
This sequence comes from Oscheius dolichura, assembly GCA_932521035.1. Taxonomy (NCBI): domain Eukaryota; kingdom Metazoa; phylum Nematoda; class Chromadorea; order Rhabditida; family Rhabditidae; genus Oscheius; species Oscheius dolichura. The sequence continues at coordinate 10,963,671 of OW051492.1, read as the reverse complement.
TGTATCCCCGTCGATACCTATGCCGATATTGAATTTCGAGAGAGGCGGTCGCCAGAGAGTACAGCCCAAAAAGAGAACTGTTTGTTTGCTCTGCCGTATTTTGTTAAATCATATTTTTAGATTGAGTATTCAAGTTCATCTTCCGATAATGAAGCCGTAATCAGAACACTTCGTGATGTTCATTACGGCGATGATATTTTCAACAAACATGGACCCAGCCGAAAAAAGAGTAGAAGGGCTGCTGTAAGACATATAGGTCGTCTGTAACCGTTGTTTTTTTTCAGGATAGCGACGGCGAAGGCAACATAGCCAGTGATCTGCTCCGCAAAATATCACAAAAGAAGAGGAAGTTGCAAAAACAAATGGATGTCCTTGACGAAAAGATGCAGGAAATAGTCAAACAAATGGAGGAGAAGCTAGTTCGACAAGAAAGAGTTCGTTTTTTAAACATTATCATTCACATTTATCATTTTTTAGGTTAATAAAATAAAGGCACGTGATCGAGAAGATCGCGATATTATTGAGATGGACAACGGCAGAAATAGAAGGGGCAGGAAAACGGAAACTGTCCTGCATCGAAGTCAAGCAGTTATCTATACGTCTAGCAGCGACAGTGATCTTACCACTGATGATGACAGCACAGAAACGGAAGTTACTGACGATGGTGGTGAATGGAAGAAAACTCCTAAATACAGAAAGCAACGAGCTAGAATTATGAAAAGTTAGTACTTATATTGTTTTATAATGAATTGCATTTAGAGCAATCATTAAAGCAAAAGCGCAAGTCAGCTCCAAAAGAAAAAGACATCAATATATTTGACGATATTAATAATGAATACAGCGATGAGGATGTAATTGAATTACCAAAAAAAGTTAAGAAGAGAACTTGGAGACAAATTGACCTAGATAAGCTCAAGGTTTGATTTTGTTTTCAACTTTTAAACTTTTTTCAGCATGCAATAAACACTATAAAGGTGAATTCCGAAGAGGACTGGGAACAAGTATCGAAGACGGTTGGACCTGATTTCTCACCCGCGGACTGCAAGGATGTAATTGTCTTGACACTGATTTAATTAATAGCTAATATTAGATGGCCATAAAGAAATTACATTGGAAGCCACCTCAAGTGAAAGAAAAGCGAACTGATGACGCTTTAGTTATTACAGCCCGTCAAGGTACTCAAGCCTACGATATTCAAATGAATGAACAGCACAGGTAAGATTACGATTTTTCATCTTTTTAATAGATGTTATTGCAGAAAATATGTACTTGGCGCTGGTTCACAAGGAGGAGATTGTTTCCGCGAGCAAGCGCCTGAAGACGACGATGAGATGGCTATGACAAATGTGGCTGATTTGGATGATTCTATTCTGGCTGCTCTCAGGACACCATCAATTGGAGAATTGCCCCGAAATAAAAGAGGAGGCCCTGTTATTCCAGCTGCTTTTGAAGACGACGAAGATACTCCCCGAGCTGGAAGAAAAAGTTTGGCTGCTGTTGAGCAAAATACGGCGCAAAGGTTTGACTATCTTTAAATTTTTATAAATAGAATCATAGAGAAGCCCATCAACGATATCTTCATCAGATAACCAACAACAGAAGCCTTTTTAACTTATCAAGAAATAACACGCTCAATATGTCAAAGGTATGATTAATGTTTACTCCAACTAAAGAGTAATTACAGGCAGGCACTTCAAGAGCCGCCGAGAACATTGGCAAGAAGATGGACCGAATTAAGAAGGATGTGCATGCTAATATAAGGAAGAAAAGGGACGACAGCGACTTTGACGAAGAAGATGAATTGCTCGCTGATTGAATATGATATTATTTGTTTTGTTTTGTACCTCTGTATCTATAAAATAGTTATCTTTTCTGATGATTTAGTTTTGATTCTTCCGTATCATTGGAGCTATTCCTATTTTTCTGTGTATGATGTAGTTTGCCGTATACGTACGGTTATTTCTGCCAACGGCGTGCAAACGCTGAAACAATAGATACTACTCAAAGCTGGTGATTGCTGTTTTACAAGTTCGTGCATTGCCTACCAGCGAGTTTCTCGCAATTATTGTATAGACCGAAACAGTTCAACATTTGAAGTGTTGCATCCACGTTGCAGAAATATAAAAGTTGCATGTTGATCGATTTATCTCCTACTCTCAAGAATTCTTTACGCCTATAATTATTCTTTTAGGTAATGGATCTACGAATTATAATTGGAGTTATTGTTGCTATAACATTACGAATATTATGGAAATTCGTGGATAATTGGTTAGTTCAGTTCTAAATTCATGTTTTTATTTATTTTTCTCTTGTTTCTTTGACTTGGTGGATTGTTATGTTCTTGATATTTTTCAGCTTGGTAAAATATGTTGCTTACATACCAAGAGATTTAAATTACCTTCGACGACGACAATTTGATTATGGAGAAAAAGGTGATAGCAAAACGTAAGTATTTCGACTTTTGTTTGTTTAGCCTTGTTATGTGTATATTGCTAGTTTGTAGACCGTTACCTAGCCTTCTTAAAGAAGAAACACTTCATTTACCGGGGATTTATACAGCACCCACCGTCGATTTATCAATCATAGTGCCCAGCTACAATGAGGAGGTTAGCATTTTTTTCGTGCATTGGTAAATGTAAATACTTGTATTTTTAGGAAAGATTACCCGACACTCTTGATGATATTGTCAAATACTGTGAGAAAAGAACGAAACGAGAAGACAAAAATGCATTGAATGGGAAAACGTGGACTTATGAGGTTGGTTGTCGTGTTAGTTTCGATACGTTCTCGTTTAGATTATTGTTATTGACGACGGCAGCACCGATGAGACTTCTAATATGACCGTACTTAGAGCAAAAACATTAAAAGCTAATATCAAAGTAATTCGGTTAGATGAGAATGTAGGAAAAGGTAGGATACTATTTACACTATTTTTATTTTCTTTAGGAGGAGCCGTTCGTGTTGGAGCACTTCATGCTGGTGGTGCTTTCATTCTCATGGTCGATGCCGATAATGCCACTCCTATTGATGATCTGGATAAATTGGAAAAGAGAGCTGTTGAAGTTACGGATAGAGACTACACCCATCCAGCTGTTATTATCGGGAGCCGGGCTCATCTTAAAGAAGGCGCTGTAGCTAAAAGATCGATTGCCAGAAATATTCTTATGTATGGATTTCATGCACTAGTCTATATTGGAGGAGTTGGTGGAATTGGTGATACACAATGCGGTTTCAAACTATTTTCTCGTAGTGCCGCTGCTGAGGTATGCAGAGTATTATTTGTTCAGTGTGTTTTATTACAGCTCTTTACAAAAATGCACGTTGAACGGTGGGCTTTTGATGTTGAAATTCTCTACCTTGCTCAACAAGGCAAAATGACTATCGAAGAGGTTTGTAACGTTTTTTAATCAAACATTTTTTTTCAAGGTTCCTGTCAATTTTACGGAAATGCCTGGCTCAAAAATTGTCCCAGTCTGGAGTTGGCTTGAAATGGGGCGTGATGTTCTCCTTATCCGATACTTCTACACTTTCGGCCATTGGAAAAATGAGCTCCCCAATTGATCATCCATTGTGTACTTATTTTACCAGTTGTTGCCGCTTTAGCACTTCTTTTTCGGGTTGTTTCTGCATTGTAATTCACTTTTGTTGGTGTTTCCGTTGTTGTTGCATCTTTATTATCAGTATATTCTGTGATGTTTTATGTACGTATAAAGAATATCTATCAAATTGATTGTAAACATTATGTGAACTAGTTTCTTATAGCCAAATTTTATTTTTAGCATTATATGCTAAAGCCATGCCATGATGAAGACGAATAGAACTGAAGTGCAGGTCTTCGTTGACAAATTTTGGACGAAGATGCCTTCCTCCCTGACAACATAGGCAACAGAATCACCTTTCTAAATTTTTATTCTTTATATTACATATTCAGATGCTCTACCTTTAGAGATACTTTTGTTTTTACTACACTCAGTACAAGTTGATCAATAGGAATGGCTTGCTCGTTAGTAACTTTAGTTCCTTTCTTTTCTAGGCGAACAATTATTTTCGGTGAGCGATTTTTCGGCGTCACGATCACATTCGTTGTAGCGGCTTTATAATTCGGATGGGAAAACGTCAGCTAAAAGGGGCGTTTATTATGTAGCATTATATTTCTTACCTGATGTTCTCCCAAATTGGCCAATCTCCAAAATTCACCTTCCCCATAGCTGTAGACGTCTTTTCCTTTTTTCGAATTCAAATGCACAGTCACATTTTCAATTCCCTTTCCAGTTGAAGAGTCAATTATTTCTCCATGGATAGCGCTGCAAATGATTTCTTTTTATTTGTGAAAATAACCTACTTATGAACTTGGTGAATATACTCCAGCAGAGAATATTTATTCTCATCCCACAATATTTCCATTACCTCTTTGTTTGGAAATTTCTCACAGCTTATCTCAATCGTCACGTCAAAACTGTTCGTATTCACATAGAGCCAATCCTGCATGCCATTGGCCACTTGATACCAATGAGCTCCATTTGTGATTCCATCTTGTGGATCTCCAGCAGAATCGAGGCCAGATTTCAGGCAGCGGGGTCCCTTCTTCCACATGCGACTATTTGTACGGGCATATGAATAAGCAATCCGTACGAAGAGATTATTATCCGGACTAGGGTTGAATATTGACGAACTGTTAGAACTCGGATGATCGTCCCATGGATAATTTAATGAAAAATGATACCTTTTTGAATAAAAGGGCAAACCTACCCAAATTCGTTCCACCATGAAGATTAGCCGACAATACAAAAGGAATAGCTTTACTCCAAGCCATGATGGCCTGTGACTCGGGCTGGATAGGTTGTTTAGGAACTCTGCCTTTAAAACGGCTAGGAAAATTCCTATTCAGATCAACACCCTTTGCATTATAACGACCGGAAGCTCCAGTAACAAGAGCGGACTCGTAACCGTCTGGATTCATTGTTGGCAGTATATGAATTCGGGTAGTATTGACAAGACGAGTAATATAGTCATTTTTTCCATAATTATGCAAAAGTATCCAAGCTAATTTAGCTAAAAAGACACGTCCCGCAGTCTAAAACAAAGTTGTTTTATTTTTAAAATTGAAATACCTCATCTCCATGCATGTTTGCCACATATTTAAATTCCGGAATGCCCTTCTGATGATCGCTAGCATATTTTGACACGATGAGAACTCGCAAATCGGCCTTATTAACTGATTCTCCAATTTTGTAGAGCTGTGTCAGATGAGGATATTCAGACACAAGTTTCATTAGATAAGCTTCTAGTTCTTTGTCATTTAGATGATGCATTTTCGGCTCCTCAAAGTGTCCAACTGTCTTGATCATTTGCTCATAGGTCGGAATTTCTCCATCTGCAGTGAAACACGAGATTAACTCCTGAAAAATACAATAATTTACAGCAGTTTCGACCTGCCTGTTCAACGCGATGAGCTTCTTCTTCTCCGCTAACGGTAAGGCAGCATAGAAGAACTCCAAATATGAGCAGAAGAAGCTGCCTCATCTTCCTGAAACAATGAAAACACTTTAAAAAAATGAGAAGTTGCTGCTACTGATCACAGAACGACCAAAAACGTCGCTTACAAGATGAAAACAGCCTTGTAACTAACAGAATAACTTGTAAGAGAAATCGTTTCAACAAGAAATCATTACAAAAACAAGTCAAGTAAGGAGTACCTGCTTGCGTTTTATTCCTCTAACTTTCGGCTCGTTTTCATCAAAAAAATATTGTTCGCTTTGTTGAAACATCTGAATCAGCCTTCTTTTCTTCTCGAGTTCCGTTCCGTTAATTGCTGAAGCAAAGATTAATTTATAAAAAATAAAATACAGAGCAATAATGTCGAATATTTGATAAATTCATTAAAAATATAAACTACAAATAGTAAAACAACGATACCCGTTAAATAATCATAATAACAAAATCCTACTCTAAAAATAACAATCCTAACTATGCTTTTGCTGCTTTTCTTTTTGCCTTTTTATTAGCTGAATATTCGGATTGCAACTCATCGAGAACTTTTCCAACAACATAAGTCTCTGCTCCAACTAGAGAAGCATGAATAGTAACATGAAAACCTGAAAGACAAACAATAATCATACAACTCAAACTAACCTTCACGTCTCGTTACACGCAAATTCTGTATATCTGCTCCTTTAGATCTTAGTCTATCAATAAATTGGCGATGTTCTTGATCAAGTGATTTTAAAATAAGTTGTTGGTCATCAAGATTTTCTATAGTATTTCGAGCTATTGCAACTCTTCCACAACTAACATTATCAATCTAGAAAAATAAACATTACCAAGAACTAAATTAAAGTTACGGAAAGAATAAAATCAATATCGCTACCTTCATCAAACTGAGGCCACAACATATCGGCTAAGGAAGTATCTAAATTTAGATTTATAACAAACAACTATGCAAAGTTTGCCTTTATGCTCTGGAAGAACATTCTGAACAGCACTCCACATTTCATTAGATGCATGTGGTGCATAAACTTGTATCATTGTAAGCAAGGCTACGACACATCTTTGAGCAGCAGGACTAGAACCCATATTTTCTGGTTTTATTTTCTAAAAACATCCAACAATAAATAGTTTAAAAGTTTATACTTACTCTAAGAACATTTGTGAAGGCTATCAGTTTCATTAGACCAGTATTATGTAAGTTTAAAACTTCTACATGCATTCCAACCTAGAAATAAATAAATAACGAAGAAAATACCAAAACTTACAGTTCTGACAAACAAATTATATGCCTCTGTAAGTTCTGCTTCTAATTTAGAATCGATATTTCCTACTTTGTTGGCTTGCTTTTGTTCAATAAATGTGTTTACAATCCATGCTACACGATCTAGCCATTTTCGGAGGCCCTTGAGATCTAAAAGACAGTGGAAATATGTAGAAAAAAAGACATACCGTCTTCTCCCCAGTTAATAAATTGACGTGGTGCTGCAGCACTAAGAATCTGTAGACGAGTAAGATCTACACCATCGCGATCAAGAACTTGCAAAGGATCAACACCATTATGCTTTGATTTACTCATCTTTTCATATACAACATCGAGCTCAATACCATCTTTGGATTTGGGTTTGCCATCATCTAGAAAAATATAACTATTTAAATATAAAAACTAACCAATTGTAACTTCATCGTTTCGTAAGTATTTTCCAGTAGCCGGATCAACATAAGTTTTTCCACGAACAATTCCTTGAGTTATAAGATGTTTAAATGGCTCTGCTATCTAAACATTATTTAACACACTATAGTAATAAAACAAACAGATGTCACTCCGATATCTGTAAGAAAATATGAGATAAAGCGTGCGAAGAACATATGTACTGCAGCTAAACATAATACTTTGACAAAGATAATATTGTAATAGCAAACCATGTTCAACGCCTCCAACATAAATATCGACGGGCATATTTGTAGCATTCTCTTTGGAAATTGGCTTGGTCTCATTATGTGGATCCAAAAATCGTAGATAATACCTAAAAATGTGTCATCTCTGCACAAATTTAGCAAACCATGATGAATCAAAAAATGTATCTAACGTGTCCATATCATTATAACCATATCCCTGTGGTAACTGTGCACATTCAAATCTTTTCTTCTCTTTTCCTTGTAACAATGGCAGAGAGCTCTCTTGTAAAGGTGCGTAATGTTTTCCGTCTTCTGATAAAACCATTGGAATAGGCGTCCCCCAAGCTCTTTGTCTAAACATAGCAGATAAACCAAGAAGTAATCAAGAATAACCTGCTAACAATCCAATCTTGTAACGTCCGGGAAGTCAGATATCCTCCATAGCCACCAAACTAAAAAAGAATCTTTCAAGATAAAACAATAAATGAATTACAGCTGCAATCTCTTGTACATCGTTAAAAGTCATCGGCATAATCTTCTTTTGAGGTGCTAACTTGAACTTAGAAACTAATAAATGATCAGATGTGTCGTCTCCTACTCTGAAATGAGCAGTAAGAAAGAACGACAAGCATAATTGCCTAGCATTTAAAAACATTTCAGGGCCTTCATAAGTTGCTGGTACAACTATAAGAGGCATCCAACAGCCTGTCACTCCATTCAATGCAGAAATAGGTAGGATATCTGAAAACAATCAAAATTTAAAAATTATTAATTGCCAGCTCACAAGGTTCATCGTCATTTTTCTGCTTTGAATCAGAGAGCGGATGACCTTGTTTTAGCACAATGAAGGAGGCTTTGCTAATGGCGATTGGATCCAGCACTCTCAAATCTAATATCTCCTCCATGCTGTTTTGATTAGAATCTCTCAGTGGAAATTGAAAACGATAAGCGTCACATATTCCAATCCAATTTGATTGAATATCGACCGCCTCAAACCATTGCTCTAATTTTTTGAGACCATCTGATAAACGCTAAATACACATCTTGACATTTAAAGAATTAGCGCAAACTTTGGCATATTTGGGTGTTTCCACCATCCATTGTCGCAGTTTCTTCTTCTCGGCAATAGCTCCGCTTCGCCAGCTTCTTCCTTCACTATCTATCTGTTCTGCAGCAAGTACTGTTTGGTCGACAGGATCCCAATTAACCTAAAACAAAAATAGCTGCATGTCTTCATTATAATCGTACTTCTGCTAATACTCTTTTTATTAGTCCTTTTTCGTAAAGTTTAAGAAAAATCCATTGCGTCCAACGATAGAATTCAGGATCACATGTTGATATTTCCTAAACGACACATTTGCAACAGAGAGACAGCTACCTTGCTCCAATCAAAATGTACTCCTGTCCGAAGGAGTTGTTCTCGCATAACGGCTATATTAGTTTTTGTCCATTCTCTTGGATCGACTCCACGGTCACGAGCAGCATTTTCTGCTGGAAGACCAAAAGCATCCCAGCCCATAGGATGAATTACCTACAAATTAATAATAACAAAGATAACAGAAGTGCGAACATTATATCCATTCAACATATAATATTTAGCAGTGAGATCCGATATTGTGTAAACTCTCATATGCCCCATGTGAAGATTACCTGAAGGGTAAGGAAACATTGAGAGGACATATTTCTTATGTTGATGCTGCTTCTAAAACAAAACAAGTAGAGAAAGAGCTACAGCAACAAACTTTGGACCACGACTTTTTAGCCTCTGCATCAAGCTTCCCCTTCCAATGTGATTCAATAGCCAATAGGTTTTGGCTTACTTTTTCCTGAGAAGAACATTCAATAGAAAAGACCAACGAACAAACCGTCTCTTTTAGAGGCCATTTTAGAGCTGTGGAACTTCTACACCTTCTCTGTGCTATTGCTTTGAGCATAAATTCTGTAAAGAAACTGTAGAGCTCATTTTATGAAGAGAAATAAGAAGTGTACAAGTTTCACATATAGAAGAGCAATAGTCGGTCAACATACGAACAAAGCAATAGAAGAAGTTCATAGAACTTTTGAAAAGAATACACTTTGATGAATATAAAAATTGACCCGTAGTTAGACATTTAGAGAAGCATTTTGACATCACAAGAAGTTGTTTGCCGTTGATCAAATTGTGACAGATCCATAGATAACTTCTCTCATTAATAATGATTTAATTAAGCTGTATAAATAAACAGAACACGCTATAAGCTGAGTGAGCAGTTGGGCAGACTGGGTTTAGTTAGACAAGTTTTGGTGATAGTAACAGTTATCCCTTTCTATAAGCTAAAAAAGGCAGAAAAATTCATGGAGCTACAATAATCAGGCTCAAATGTGTGTAACACTTTCCTAATTATGGTAAAGATCCATCAAAAAACAATAAAATAAATAAGGCACAGTTGGGAAAATAGTCAATAGTTATCTATACCGGAAATCGCGTAATGGACTGCCTGAAGCTCGGAGAAAATAAAGATATAGGCTGTGCGCAAGAACGAAGCAACGATGTCTTATCATATCACAAGAATACTACTATTTTAGATGCTTATCTATCATTTTTAGCTAATATTTTAGCTAGAGAAAATAAACAACAGCAAGTACAAACCAGAGAAATAGAAAAATGACTCAAAAAGGAAGTAAAGTGACATGCTTTTGAAATTTTTGATAGCGGCTGCCTTTTCTCGTAATTTGTTCAACATCGTTGCTTTTTTCTACTGCTCACAGTGAGTAAAACCAGAATTCTAGAGCACTCTATTAGGGGGAGACACGTATAGGGTAGACAATAGTATAAAAGGAAAAATAATATGCCCATGGGGATGATTATAGACGAATAATATTCTTGAAGATTGAAGTGAAGGTCGAAATGTATAAAAAATTAATCTGAAATATGATTTCTTTGTTTTCTCATGTTTCTTATTTGATTTTCTTCTTATTTTTACTCTTATATTGATAAATACTAAATATAGTCCATTTCAAATGCAAAAAACTCAAAATTGAATTTTTTAAAGGAAAGGTTGAATCTAGGTCAAGCATTTTCCCGTCTAGATGGTCCAATCTCAAAGTTTGGCATGCATTTTTATGCGGATTTTACATATGTTGTCATCGTTTTTATTATTGCTTTTGCTTATTCGAAGTATAAGCTACCCAAGAAACATAAAAAGAGCTGGAATCTATAGTCTGTTTCAAATGGAAAAACTTTTCCCGCGCGGTTCAGACCTTGAAATTTTTCAAGTTCAATTTCTTTCAAAATTTTCGATAATTGTATCGACATAGACTTCGGCTATTTTTATATTTTTTTTTCGGTAGTTCATAGCTCAAACAAACAAAAGCAGTGATAAAACCGATCAAAATATATGTGAAATACGCGTAAAAATGCATGCAAAAATGTCGGGTTGAACCATCTAGACAGCCAAATGCTCTATCTAGACCCGACTTTACCTTTAACTAAAGTTTTTCCATTTGAAATGGACTATATGTCAAATCCAATTATCGAAAAATTTGCAAGAAATTGAACTTGAAAAATTTGAAGGTCTGAACCGCGCGGGAAAAGTTTTTCCATTTGAAACAGACTATAATAAAGCTTGTAGAATATAAAAGTAGTAATAAAATAGTCTTACCTAACGTCTATTAGCCAAAGAAGCTCCTGCCAACACACCGGCAACGCTAGTTGCCCCCACTCCTATAATAGATTCCATTTTCCCGTTCAATAAGCTCTCATCTTCTTCTGCTTCTTGTTTTACATCGGCTAACACCCTAAAATAATATTATTTATATATAAAAAGATAAAACTAACCGTGCAAATTTGATAAATTCTTCATTTTTAGCAGTATAGAGAAGTTCATGTGTATCGAAGACGTGCAGTACTCCTTTGCCGTCCCCGATGCAAATTTGTCGACCTATAAATCATTTCCTCTTTTCTATTTGTCTATCTCTGTTCTCTCTTCGTATGTCTCTTTGTCTATGCCACATTTGTGATGGTATTTGCTCATCAGGGCGGATTAGGGGGAGGACAATCACTCGAGACGAGAGATGAGACGGGGTAAGTAGCAGCTGGACGGATGATTTAGTGTCATCTCTCTTTACAAGAGTACAAAATAAATAGAGAAGGCAGCAAGGAGCAGAAATTGATATTGTATCCGTTCTACTATTATCAAATTGAATAATGACCTTCTAGTGGGTCTAATAAAGGTTAATTTCACTAAAATCGCTGGTAAATGGCTATGTTTAGCCTGGTTTTATGGGGGTTTATAATAAAAAGCTTGTTGGAATTGTAAAACTGATAAAAAATAACCGTGAACTCTTGCTCTAGACCCTGGAGACGTTGTTTTCCGGCTCGATCCACAATAGTCCAATCCCCTGCACCCGTAAAGTCTCGGCAGGACAACGGTATAACGGCGTCACAGTTTTATAACAGTTTTGAATAAAGACGATCCTCCTGCTGAGACTTTACGGGTGCAGGGGATTGGACTATCCCGTACTGAGCTCCAAGACCAGAAAATTAAAACGGAACCCGGAAAAGTATGGAATATATGATCTAAAACTGCCCCCTAGGATCTGTTAGCCAGTTTCCCGGTCCCTGCCGGATTTCTAGCCCTTCTTGTCCCAAATTCCCATACGGCTAGTAGCCACGCTCCAATATTTATACAGCCCCGTTGTTTCAACTACTGTTTCAAGTCCAAAAAAGGCCCCGGTTTCGAAATCAATCCTCCAGAGCCTTCACTGTCTAGTTTCTCCAACGAAAAATGGTCTTAGGGTCACCTGCACCGGACAAAAGGTTCCCTATTTCCCTCTTTCCCCCAGAGTATTCCCCTTTCATCGGTGGTAGATGATGCGCATAGTCTATAGCCAGCCTCGAGTGGAGCTGGGGGATTGGGTTACACCGGAGGGGATATGCATAACAAGGACAGCGAATACTTAATGAGCCGGCCCTTTTTAACCAGGAAAACTGAACCTACCGTTCTCGGACCAGGACAACTTCCTCAGAATGCCTTCTCCCTTCATCACATCCATCACCAGGATCGGGTTTTCGGTATTTTCATTCAAATTCCAGAGGAGAAGCTGAAATAGGAGGGAATTTGAACCGGATTACTGTAACAGCGCGCAGCGCGTAAACCGCGGGCAAGCCGTTACTTGGCGCCGCGCGTTGGACGAAATTTGCTGAACCAACTTAAAAATTGGCATTTTTCTGCCATTTTCAGACATTTTTATCATTTTTAAATTAGATATTCGGAATCAGGAGAAAATTCTGGATTAAATAAAGTAAATCTTACAATTCCTTGTTCATCAATCGAAGCGAAAACCGCCGGATGGATGGGGCTCCATTTCACGTCCACCACTGAATCAGTATGGGCGTCAAAACGCATCCGGATTAGATGATCCTGAACGGATTTTTCTGCTCTTTTAAATCTATACACTAGTTACCTTGGTACTCCATAACTTAATGCTCCAATCAGAACTAGAAGTTAAAAATAGATGGGAAAAATCAACTCCGCCCGACGCCGCATGAGCATGAATAGCCAGGACGGGACCATTGTGCGAATCTGAAAAGGAAGGAATGGACTAGGGGGAAGTTTAAAGTGTTTAGCCTATTTCTGAGATCAATTGGGGTTTATAGAATGCCTCAAATGATAAATAACCCTGTTTATAAAAATCTAATAGCTCCAATTTTAAAATTAGGGCTCCTAGTCCGCGAGAAGGGCAGAGGGCACGTGGATCAAGGATTTTTACATTTTTGCGCTCTATTTCACATAAAATTTCTAATGGTATTCTGTACAGAGGATCAATGGCTATTTAATGGTAAACTCAGAATTAAGTTTTTCTCTTGAAAACCAGCATAAACCCATGTTTTCGGAGAATTTTGTGAAAAATTGGATAAATTTCGACTAGAATCAGGGTCAGGACCGGTTCCTATAATAATATTTTAATGTTGAGTATACCATAAGGTAGCACTGGATCTTCTGAACTAATACAGTCAAAAATGTATTAGGAATTAATTGAAAATTGCCAAAAAAATACCGTTTCCCGCGGCATCGCGCACTATTCGAAGATTTCGCCATTATGACCGCTCTTGGATCGATTTTATGACATGTTTTGGCTATCCAACTATTTTTGGACCTTTAAAATACAGTTTTAACCATTTTCACCATCAAAATAATCTAAAAAAAACAAAAAAAAAACTAGAAAAATACCGTTGTATTCTTCCTTGGCGATGAGATTAGCCTGGGTGATGTCCGTCCGGCTGAATTGGAAGACTTTTCCGTCTTCGGCTCCCGCCACGAATGTTTCCCTATCGTCAGTGGCAAAAGAAATGGAAAGCGTGGGAATCTGAAGGAAATAAATCCATTTTTGCTCTTATTTTTTAAAAAACTTACCGGTCTTTGACTCTTATTCGTCAATTCTTTGGCCTGCACCGGCTGGGAAAGGTTTTCAATGTTCCAGGAGCAGATCTTCCCTTCTGAGCTTACAGAATACTGTAATGTTTATATATTTTAGTCTTTTTAAAGCTAGAAAACTTACCATATTATGAGAATTTTGAGTTCCGATAATGTTCAACCCGAAAATCGGCTGCGTATGGGTCGAACTGTTCAGAGGACTCTAAAAACGAAACCTTTAAAATTAAACAAGAAAAATAATAGGAAAAATGAAGGGAATACAGTACCCTGTTGACTGGAGTCTTCTTATTCACGATCCGATAATCCCAGACAGCTATCTGACCCGAGTAGCAGCCGGCCAGGATCAGGTGCTGGTGGAATTTGGCAAAGGCGATGGAGGTCAGACGGGAATTACAGTGAAATAGGAACCTGAACGAGGGAGATATTGGGGAGTATTAGCTTGATAGACTTTAAAACCTAAAAAAATTGAGTTTTGTAGCTCCAAAATGACCAAAAGTTCCCCCTGGATACTACAGTACCGCGACAGATGGCAGGAAATTTTAGAGTCGAGCTGAGAGTATCTACTTCCCTACTTCTACAGGTCTATCATATACCGTTGGAAAGAGCTCGTCGAGCTCTACAAGATGCTCTCTTTATTCCCGCCAGAGTGAATTTCTGGCACCTATTTTGGTTTGAAATAGGCCCTATACCAACCCTCGACAGCAGCCTCAATTGAGTTATCTCTTCCCGGGCGTGGTCAGGGTGCCACGGCTCGAAATCTTGACTAGAATAGAAGTCCGATAGCTCGTTGGAATCGTCAGATCGAGCTGATCAAGAAACACCGGATCCTTTAGCCCTAGCCCTATATATTCAACAAGACCAGAGCGATTTTGAGAAATGAAGGATTTGAATTTTCAAAATCTCTTTCCGGACTGGATCGGGGGCTGGCTGCTTGGACATTGCCTGTTTGAGCCTAGCTTTGTGTTTTTCTCACTAAATGGACCCTGGGGAAGTCGATCTGTTAGCGAACTCCACAAAAAATGGAACCTAATTTTTTGAGTCCCCACTGGAGCGGAGCATGGCCTGCCAGATTCAAATGTGAAATTTTCCCCCAATGCAATCACTTTTTGCAGAAATTATGATATCACCAGAAAGAGCAGAAAATTCTCTACAAGATAGCAGTGGCGCTTTTCAATAATGGCCTTTTTTAGTAGACAATATTCTATTCTTTGTCCAGTACTTACTCAGGTGTTTGCATCTTGAATTTGGTATTCCATACGCAGACGACGCCCGCCGGCTCATGAGGTCGATCCTTATCATAATCATAGGCAACCGCCACTAATTCCTTATGCTGGCTACAGAAATCAATAGCTGTTATTGGCCTAGAAAACTCTTATTTGGAATATAAAAGTCAAAAATTACCTATTAGTTGTCCAATTTGGCTCAAAATATTGATTTGAGAGGACCAGGAGCTCGTCCAGTTTTACGGCAGCCGTTTCTTTTTGTGTATACTTGGAGAAAACCTCTTCCCGGACGGTTAAAGCCCTTTCCATTATCCTGGAGGCATTGTGGAAGAAGAGCTGAAGCCGGAATTTAAATTTTCAGGGGGTGCCCCGCGTCCGCACCCGTAAAATCTCGGCATCTCGCCGACCAGTATATTCCGCGCGCCCTGGCGCCTATCCCATCAGCTGCCGAGATTCTACGGGTGCAGCGCCGCTCAAAAATGATTGTATTCCCTACCTGGAAGTCGTTCTTCGCCAATATCTGTAATTTTTCTTCTTCTGTCAGTTCCAA
Organism: Oscheius dolichura; assembly: GCA_932521035.1. Lineage (NCBI taxonomy): Eukaryota > Metazoa > Nematoda > Chromadorea > Rhabditida > Rhabditidae > Oscheius > Oscheius dolichura. The sequence goes on along the minus strand of OW051492.1, from coordinate 10,948,099 downwards.
CGGCTTTTCTGGTTTCTTCTCCTCGGGGATAATATTCTCCGCCTCTTCCGCCCTCTGTCTTGCCAAGTAGCCGGGTAAAAATTGAGCGATATCCTCGTTTGTCATGGGGCTTTCCAATTCATGGCTGTGGGTCCTGCCCCGACTGAAGGGATCCATCCCCATCATTCCCATATCATCATCGAAGTCGAATTCCTGTGACCCGAGAGAAAATTCCCTGTCCGGAACACGGTCTTCATCTGTTTGGATGGCTTTGGAATATAGAGCCTAGACAATTTGGATAAAAATCAGAGATAAAAAGGAGCTTACAGTATCTTTCACGGGAATAATAACAGAAGAGACTTTGGACATCTCCAAGCTGAGGTTTCTGGAGCCGATGACGAATTCCTGGACGGGAGCGGATTTCTCAGGGACCTAAAATAGTTTTCGATAAATTTTTCTACTATAAAGTCAAATTTGTTGTAAGTTTTATATGTCTTGTTATAGAGAAGATTAGGATCTACTGAAAGAAACTAGAGTTGTGAAAATTAGAGCGGGAAAAACTTTTTAAAAGTGAAAAATGAGAAGAATATGATTGGCCCGAGGAACCAGACATCTGGCTACCGAATTTTCGAAGCAATTTGTCATTTTTATATATCATTCAGTAGCTAAAAATCTGGGCTACAAAATGAGCCTAATCACAGCTTTTAAAATAAAGATTTCGCTTTTCTATAGCGATTTTTCTGGTGCCTAGAGTTTTCAAACCGCGCGCGCCAGTTTAATAAAAATTTTTTTTTCAAATTTTCGCATGACAATCTCCATTTATTTCAGTTTTCTATAATCTAGAAGACCTAATAAACTTTATAAAGAAAGTCTTACCCCATCGGCGACGCCATTAGTCCTTGGCGGTGAGTCAGTTGGCTCTGTGTCCACACCGACCGACCTCAGGATATCGTTCAGCTCCTCTTGGGTTGTGGTTTCCCGTCTAGAGGCTAAAAATCACATATTATTAAATAAAAAGCCGCCTAGAACTTAAATATAAACCTTAAAATAGAGAAAAAATCGCGTACCGGTTCCATTTTGAAGATTGGAGATGCGCGACTGCCGCCTTTCTTCTTCCTGTCTCTGTCTGACGGCTTTCATCGCCGCCAATTTCTATAATTTCCTCAAATTTCCCGCCATTTCTTATCACATTAAAATTCTCTTAAAATCCCCAAAAATCCCCCTTATCTTATGTAAATAAAGAGCCAACAAGCGACCTACCTGTTTCTTTTGTTCCATTTCCTGTTGCCGGCTACTTTTCGGATCCATTTTGACCCTCTGAAATATAATTTTATTCTATAGGTTAATTAATAGAAAAATCAATAACGGTAGCCGATTTAAGAGGAAAGGAAAAGAATAGGCGCGGAATTTCAAAATCATCACCTAATTTCTGATTACGGTAGCGCCGACGGGACGCAGACACGGGGATCGTTGAGCAAAAATAAACAGAGGTCCCGAAGTTGCCGGCCGGCAGAGCAAATAAGCCGAGTTTAACCAAGGGGGTTCTCATTTTGCACTTTTGGGAGGGGGAAAAGGCGTCATTTTGCCCTATTTAGGCCTTTAAAAATGGAAAAACGGTGGTATTTTACTATGGGAAATGGATGACTGACCAGGGCAGTCGGAACAGTGCCAACTGCTGTCCTCTCGATTGCTGACCTCTTCCTCTCCGACACACACAGATCGGGGGCAATAAAACAGTGGCTCGGGGCAGGCAGGGGGCACCCCCACTCGTCTAATACCTCCTAATCCGTTTACGAGTAGGATATAGTTATTGTAAGAAGGGGAAGAAGACATCTGTACCGTAGATGTAAGGCAAGGGAGCGGATTTCAGTCTTGGAACCCCAAATCTTTAATTACCGCCGGGGATTTGGTATAAATTAAAATAACACGACGTAATAAAGGTAAAAATAAAGATTAGAAAAGCGAAAAGACGGGAAATTTTGAAATATTCGCGTCAGAAGCTTGGGAAGCTGAGGAGCGCAATCGCTTCGAGAATAGTACTTCTAAAAGGAGCTTTTTCAACGAAAAAATGACCCAGGCCAACTTCTGCTCCGGTGGAGGACCCGATTCTGTAGTATTCCGCCAAGAGATGGTGCTGGTCAGGTTGTAAACGAGCCTAGTTCCAAGTTCCAGTCCCGGAGAAGGAGCTGGTCGTTGGAACCCTCTGAAAAAGGTTTCCCTCTGGCAAGACTGGCTCATTTCACGGATATTTCTCAAAGTCACGCTATACCTGTCCTTATTTTCCCTTTTTATTGACAGCGGAACAGCACGGAAGATTCATTAGGAAACTGGGCTCTTAATTTTGTTTAGGGAAGAGCTCTAAACCGGGATCAAGCGAGATGCGCCCTCGGATTCGCGTCCGTCCGGACTCCGGAGCCAGGCCACAACCTTTCGAAATTTCAGGCTCTGTCCTCGACTGCCCGACCTCCTGCGCCCGTAAAGTCTCGGCAAGACACAGGTACAAAGTCGCCACTTTCGTAACAGTTTTGGATAAAGATGATCCATCTGCCGAGACTTTACGGGTGCAGGGGGAGCGGACTATCGTCTACCGAGCCAAAATCCAGTACCGGGATGTTCTGAACCGTGCCCAGAGTTTAATGAAGTTCGCTATCGTTTCCCTGTTCCTGATCAAACAGAAACAACCTGCAGTCAGTTCATAACATGACAGTCATGTGCCTTTCCCGAAGGAGTCACCTATTCCAGTGGGGGTGGAGGTGTCACGCTGGGCACATCAGTCATTTTTAGCAGGTGACACAGTCAACAAGACGGTGAGATATAGTGGAGTGGTTCAATATTCAGAGAATTGTCTTCAGGCCCTTTTGGAAAGGGATTTCGCTACCGTAACCCTTGAAATTCCTTCTTTTTGTCGAACAGCAGTAGGAATACGTTTATTTTCGATTAAACTCAAGATTGACACAAGTGATCCGGGAGAGAGAGAGAGATCTCAGGGCAAGAATAGTCGAAGAAAGAAAGTGGACGGTCAGAATTCTGGTAAAAGAGCAGGGAGAAGAAAGGCTTTTCTTTGTAATTTTTTTTTCGGGGGAGAGTAACTACAGTAACACGTAGATTAATTAATAGAAAAATTGGAATATTATAGAAAAAAAAACTAGAAGAAAAATACGAAAGATTACGCTCTGAGCGGATGAGAGACTGCGGGACTGGGGTACTGTAGGGCTGCTCACCGGATCCGGGTCAGTATGGCGCATTTTCAGGGGAAGCGCGTCCCCTTTGCGCTTTTTCAGTGCAATAGTCCAGACTAATTACAATGCCAAAGATTATAGACCTGGCACGCTTCCCCCGAAAATGCGCTTTACTGGCCCGGACTTGGTGCCAGCCCAAGAAGCGCCTACGGAGAACCAAATGGAATAGGAATAAGGGAAAATAACACTAATTAACGACTGGTGGAGACTTCGACGGACTTCAGCTGGTCGGCTACTTCTTCCACGGCGATATCACTACTAGAGGAGGACTTCTGCGAGCTCCCGGAGCCATTCATCCCCTGGTAGTCTTCAAAATCTCCCAACATTGCCTAAAATTCCATTTTTACTGGAAAAATTGGACTGTTCTAGGGTAAAATAAGCCAAATTTTTGAATTTTGGACTCTAGGAATAGTAAAAATGGAGGTAGATTACCTTGAGACCCAAAATCTCCCCCCTGACAACCAATAACTGGGGCAGGTTACGGAAATCCTCGAGAACTTCGTAGTTTCGACAGCCGTGGACGATTACCTGGAACTTTTTTATATTTTTCGTATTGTTCACAATCTTTTGGAGACCCAAAAGATATAATATGAGGCTGTTTTTCTCTTTATAGGGTAAAAAAATCCCCGCAGGACCCACCTTCTTCAATGCCTTATGGTTTGCCAACTCCACAACGGTTCCTCTGTTAATCTTCTCCAAGTCGAGTTCTCGTAGGTAGATGAACTGAAAGATATCATATTGTAGGGTAAGTACATTTTCCATAAATCGTGGTGGGAGCAGCTGAGGGTTTAATACAGTTTCCAAAATAACCGTGACTAACAGAACGGGATTGACCCTGGGGAGGAAATTTTGAAAATTAGAGCTCGACGAGCTCTTTTCAGTGGTATATGCTAGATCTACAGAAGGGGAGATGAAGAGATCCTGTCTTACAAGTTAGCTTCAAAACCACCGTAGCCCCCTCCTAATGGTCTTTCCCCTCCAAAATCAAGATTTACCTGTAGTTTGGGCATACTCTTGGCCATGTAGCTGAAGAGGCTGTCCGGCAGGAAGGGGTAGTCCACAGGTTTATCCACCAGGCAGACTCTCTCCACTCGCTGCTCGAATTTGTTCAGAATTGCCATCAAAGGAGCCTAAAATCTTCCATTTCCATCTTTATACCTTCCTTTTCCTCTCTCGAACCCCAAGCCGCTACTTCCTCCTCTCCGATCATTTGTTTTAACGCTCGCAGAGAGTTTTCGGAATAATTGCAGAGTTCCGGCCCGGGTTGGTCTCCCCCCGGCCAATTTCGTCATGATCGCCTCTGGGGAAATCACAGACGAGGGGTAAAAGTAAAAATAACCGGAATTGTTTTGCAGGGGCTTTCCTGAAGAGTGGTAGACATGGTAACCGCTATAAAATGGTGTTTTTCTCCCCCTAGGACACAAAAAATAGAGAAAATCCAGAGGAACCCCCCGAAAATGGGGACTTTTGGGATTTTTTCGCTCTTTTCCTGGAAAAGTCCAAAAATTAGAGACTTTTTGATAATTCCCAGTGGTTATTTAGTTTTTATCTCCTTTAAACATCTTCCAAGATGAGAAATTGAGACAAGCACTGGCCCTGATGGACTCCAGAGGCCTTGGGCTGCCCACGCCTCGAAATGTGAGATGTCGTGTCATTTTTTGTGACTTTTTGACGTTATCTCTCATTCCCGCCACTCTTTTTGACTTCTGGTCCTGAAACGAATGATCTCTCCTCCATGGGGAAATAACCGAGAGTCACGGAGAATTGATGACCGTCTAGGCCCGCCGGCGCGATTCTTACCCTGCCCAGGGGAGTGGACAGTTCATCATGCCTGGGAAAAAGTGAAGGATCAGGCAGAAGATCGGGATTACGGTAGCTCAAACCACCTTCAGGATGTTCACAATTTTCTGCTGATTCCACATATCTAATTTAGAAATTATAAAAAATGTCAAATTTTTGAGAAAAAGGCAAAGTTTCAATTTTGTTAAGTGAATTTTGTACGGCTCGCCCGCTGTTTACGAGTTTACATTGGCGCGCGGTTACAGTAACTTGAAAACGCCCGACTGTCTTTTTAAAGATTTCCCGCTCATTTTTGTTTCTCTCTCTCCCCCGCGTGAAAAGTGGCAGAGCCTAAAAATAACACGTATTCATCCACTTTTGGCAAAGTGTTTACTCTCGGCAAATTGCTCTCTAGCACCGCCAAAAAGGGGGGAAATGTGTCTAGTCGGGGCTTTTTTAAGGGCTGAAGAGGCTATTTTAGGGTCCCGAAACGGAGAAGTGTTTCATTTATGGGGGTGGAGGTCACTCCGACGGCTTGTAAGCCCCTCCAGTAAGCTGGCAGTCTATTGTGACCCCATTATGGGGAAATATTGCTGAATCACGGGGACCATTTCACGGGGGGGGGGTGGCTATTTTTGGCTTGCAAACAAGGTGGGCTTTATGGGAAAGTGGCCGGAAACAAAGTTCTGGCCCTATTTTGAAGTTTCGGGCCAGGAATGGGGCGAGACAGGAAGAACCCGGAGTTGGCGTGTGAATGGCGGCCTTTGGACGCTCTGGGACCTTTGAGAACCCAATTTTTGACAGGATTACTGTATTCTGAAGGTCCGCTTCCTAGCCGCCGGTGGATTGAACCGTTTAAACAACGAAAAAGCCGGGAAACAAAGCTTTTCCCCTAATTTGAGAATTCCGGTCCAAAATCCGAAGTGGCGCGGGATTGGAACCCCTTGGACGCTCCAGGACCCTCCTGGACCAAATTTTTGGAAGAATTACTGTATCAGGGTAATATCTACCGTATTTTTTTAGAGGATTCACTCATTTTTATGGGAAAGAATGGCTAAAAACGCACCTCATGCTCCTCAAAATGGCAGGAACAGCAGTAGATGTAAGCGACCTGCCTGTTCCAGAAGATCGGACCATCAAAACTGATATTCACCGTCATTTTTTCGTGACCTAAAGCTCATTTTCTCATATATTATAAGCTAATTTCTCCTACCTGAGCAGTGATTCTTCCTGAAAATGACATAAACCCAGACGGGTTTGGTTTCTGCCCTGGTAGCGTCCATTGCTAATACACGCCAAGTTTTATTCACTCGTTCTAGCCTGAAATTTTTAGATTTATTTGAATTTTTACAAGTTTAAAGTGAGGAGAATGGAAGGAGGATTAAAAAAGGAGCGGATTGAACCCAATTTTCCCGGCTCATCTGTTCGAAACAAAACCAATTACCGCCCCCTGCCGGCCTACAGTAATCAGATTTCCATTCGCCCGGGAAAATTGGTTTTGTGTTCTCGTTGAGACCCGAAGTGGTTTTTGAGACACTCTACAGTAATCCTCCTTGTATTAAAGAGAGAAAAATAGTCTATTTTAAGAAGAAGGGAGGGAAGATGTTTGCCGGGCGCCCCCCTCGGGGTGTGTGTGTGACTCGTAACCGAATTATCGTCTCCCCCTCCCAAATCTGGGAGAGTCTGGGGGAGGGGACCAAAAAATATATTGGATCATCCCCGTTTTTCCATTTTGGCGGCTCCGAAAACATACAAAAGGCCAGAGAAAGGACAACCAGAAATAGAGGAAGGGATCCTTGGCCATATTCATTTCCCTCCCTCTTTCCCTCTCTCCCGAAGCTTTTGTTTACACTGAAATTGAAGGATTTCCTGCTCCTTTGGTGAGAGAGAAAAACAACACGCAAGACTAGGGGAAGAGATATAGAATATGGAGGGAGAGAGTAGCGGGAGTATTGGGTTTCAGGGATTTTCTACTTTCCTCAAGGAAAAGGGGACTTGCTAGGGGAATTCTAGAGGTTTCGGGATGAAATGAAGGACTGTTGTACTTCTGGGAGGCTCTACTTCTTGAAAATGGACAAACACTCTAATGCGTAAAGCATTAGGGAACTCTAATCAAGTGTTTTGGGGAGAATAACAACTTATGGAGGTACTGTAGTAGCCCAGAATGCCGGAAAAGATGAGATATAGGAAATAGAGGACGGTTCAATGGCTCGGAACCTTTCTGACCTAGAAAATCGCAAGGAAAAAGTGGTTTACACCGGAAAAAATGAGGTTTCTGGAGTGAGAGGTGGCTTTCAGTCCAATAATTACCACCATGGCTGTACCATATGGTTCGAAAAATTCAGGTTCCATTTCTGTGGATTCCTCTATCAGATATTATTTGCCAGGGTCTATTTAGTGGAAAAAGCGGAAACCCCGGATCAAACAGCCGATTTCCGAGCCTCCAGCCCTCAGAGATGGTAGAGAAGAGATTTTGAAAATTCAAATCCTCCATTTTTCAAAATCGCTCTGGCCCTGTTGAATAAAAAGGGCTACGGCTACGGAACCCGGTTCTTCTTGACCAGCTCGACGAGACGATTCCAACGAGCTATCGGGCTTCCATTCTAGTCAAGATTTCTGGCCGTGGCTCCTCGATCAGTCTCGGAAGGGGATAACTCAATTGAGACTGCTGGGGAGGGTTAGTATAGGGCCTATTTCAGGTCGAAATAGGTGCCAGAAATTCATTCTGGCGGAGATAAAAACAACATCTTGTAGCTCTCGAGGAGCTCTTTCCAACGGTATATGATAGATCTACAGAAGCTGGAAAAGTAGTGACCCTGTCTTTCGATTTCAGAGCAGGACACCATTAAATGGCCAAGAAACTCATTTCAGATTCGTTTGCTGCGTTGTTATTTATTTTTTGACATCTATGTTGCATGCCACATGCTCTGTGATACTGCAAAATAAGCGCTATCGAATGTAGATAATTTAGCAATACAAATAGTATAGAGAAAACAAGTACAAAAAAAGAAATCAATGAAAATAGGAATAAATCAAAAATGAAAAAATCGAAGGCCTGAAAATCAGGGTTTGGCTCCTCACCATGTTCACATTTTTTTTCTACGAGGTGAGGCTCCCTTTAATCCGCCGAGAGTGTCTAGGATGGAAAGAACAATGGCAACCAGGCAGGGGAGTTCCTCTTCTTCCAAAAAGACGGGGCTCCTCCTCTTCCCCCCATTCTTTCCCCTGGAATCATTTTTTTCTCCCGTCCCTATCGGGAAGAGCAAAAGACGAGGAGGAGGAAGAGGAACAACTTCCTCTTTCCCTCTCTCTCAGTGACTCGTAAAGTCAAAGGAAAGGGAACGAGGGAGACTAGACACGTTCCGCGGGCATAAATTATGCCGGGAGGTGGTTTTCTGCAGCAGAGGAGACAAAAACAAATAACTCTCTCTCCAGTAGTAGTTAGAGGAGGAGGAGGGGGAATTAGTACGGGTGGGAGAGAAAAGAGTAGCAATAAACAGAAAAGAGAAGAGCCGAGGCGAGGGTGTAAAAAATAACAAGGTCTAGGCCAGCCTAAGCACACTTCTGGGAGGAGGGGGAGGGCAGAAATGGAGGATGGAGACGGAAATTTAGGCAGGAAAATGGGGAAATTAAAGAGAAAACGCCACAGTTACGCAGCCAAAAGCGTCTTTACCCATTAGAGCGCGATTTAGCCCAATATAAACGAATCTTTCTTACTTTTTGAAAATGCTAAAAGCTACAGCAATCTCTTCTGACCTTTTAAAAAGGTAAAATAAAGACGAAAAAGCAGAAAGTTGGTGAAAAATAGATAGAAAATGGTCTAAAAGGTACTGTAACCCAGACGTTTTTGATCCAGGCTTCCGCACCCGTAAGATATCGGCAGAAAAATGATTAGGCATGTGGCAGTTGCGAATAAAAGGACTTTTCACTGCCGAGATTTTATGGGTGCGGGCGCAGCGGCCAAAGAGCAACTTGGGAGTCCAATACTGGCGGCTTTCCTCATTTTTGGGTCAATTTTTCTCCATTTTTTTTTGTTTTTTTAAAGGACTAAATGACTTTTCTCGTTAGTTTATGAGATGTACAAGCTTATGATAAAGAAAAATAATAGGAAAAATCAAAAAATTGTGTAAAAAAGCCCTGTTGACAGTGGCTAGGTAGTAACAGTGAGAGATATCACCCCCGCTAGTCTACTCTCAACAATGAGTATCCCCCTTGCAAAAGATTTCCCCTGGGGGGATGGCAGGCAGAGATACGCTACGCCGCTCCCTCCCTCTCTCCAAATGAAGAAATCTCACATTTCTCGTTATGCCAAAAATGGGGGGAGTCAATACACAAGAAGCACAAAGAGGAGGGAGGCTAGGCTGGAGGCTACACACGAAAGGGAGGGGAGGGGGGCTGCTCTGCTCCCTAAAGCGAGCGGAGGAGGCAGCAAAAACGGGGGGGGGGGGGGGGCACTATTGCGAGACGAGGCTTGGGAGAGACGGGAGCGGGGAATAGGGCGAGAGAGACGTTGGTTACTCTCTCTCGCCCTCTCTCTACCCCCTCCCTCCCTTCTCCCGGCCCTCGTCGTACATATTAGTAAAGAGCCTAAGGGACAACGACCTCAACGACGCCGGGAGGGTTATATGTGGCGCTCTTTGAACCGGAAAGCCGCCATTTTCCCCCTGTCTAGTCCAAATTTCCCTATTTTTGACCATTTACAAGGGAAAATGAGGCTTTTTCTCCATTTCCCGAGCAATTTTAGCTCTAAAATGGCTTAACCCCCTTTATTTATCCTTCTTTTTGACTAAAAAGACCAATTTCCGGGCAAAAAATCGGTAGAAATAGCTCTAAACGTCGCTCTTTTGGTCCTTGGCCATTGAAATCGCTCCCAATGGCCCTTCTCCCGCCCGTTTGGTCACCTATCTCTTTGAAAAATGACAGAGAAAGATAAAGAAAGGCTATTTAGATAGAAAACTGCCAGGAGAACCCCTGGAGACGTTCTAGAGAATCAGAGATTACCTTCTGGGAGAAATAGAGGGCCAGGAAGGGATTTTGCAGGGAAGAGCCGGGGAAAAGTCGGATTTTTTGGGATTTTTGCGGTCAGCTGTGATAGAGAATCGGTGAAAGAGCCAGCCAGAGCCAGCTGTTCAACACTGCCACCCGGTTATTCCGTCACAATTGTTCACATGGATCCCCCTGGATTGGCAAATGACAATGCATTTCGGAGGGATATAATAGTTGCCTGCTGAGGGTGCCGAGATCTGGCCACTACTTTACAGAACCGCATGGAGATCTTATGGATTCAGGCTTAAAAAATACGCCGTTTTTTTCTGAACCTATTGCACCTAAAAATATTAGGAAAACAAAGCGAAAATAGGAAGAAAAATGCATTCAAAGCGCGCGAATACTATCCAGCGCGCCCTTTCCCATAGGGGCGGTAAACCTCCCGGGAAAATGGATTTCTGGCTAATTTTTGCTGGAAATTTTTAACACCACCTTCTTTTTGGAGTATACGGTAGTATAAGCCCCTCCTCGCTCATTCAAAAACAGGAAAATAGGAGAAGAAACGGAAATGGAAGGGGGACGCGCGCTCTCTGTTCTTCGATGAGCCGGCAGACTCCGTAGTTTAGAGATGGGGGACCAAAAAGATCACGAAAAAAAGTTCACCAAGCTCTAAACAAATCACTGCAGAACCCCCCAAAAAGGAAGAAAATCTTCAAAAACCCGCCAGGTCCAGGGGGAACAGCCGCCGGCGGCGTTTCCTCGTCGGATCTTCTTCCTCCCGTCTTTTCTGCATCGCCGCACAAAATAACAATGGGATTAGTGTAGGGTTGTAATGAACTGGAGGAGGAGGGGGATAAATAGTGGACAAATTGGAGAAGAAGGCGGGAAGAACGGGCAGTTAACAAGCTCCAGACCTGCCACTAGCCGGGAAACTCATCCCAGCCTCCCCTCTCTCGTAAAATCATGTTCCGCCTGCTAGTCAAGCCGGTGTAATAGGAATATTTCTCGCCTAGAATTGACCACAAGCTCGAAATTTCATAGAAAAACCAATTTATAGAGCGGAAAACCAGTGAGACAGCGCTGTGGCTGTTTTTTCAAGCGGAAGCAGGGAAGCTCCCCAATTACGCAACCAAAGTGGTATTCCCCTCGGAGGAAGTCGCCATTTCCGCTTTGCCAACGTCCGTAAAACTCTCGACTGGATAAAAATAAGCGGTGAACCATTTTTGGGGTAAAAAGAAGGGCCCTGCCGAGATTTTACGGGCGAGCGCCCGGGAATGGCGCCAACATTGAAATTTGGAGCTCTTTTCTTGAAAAAGATGGGAAATAGTCCATTTTAACTCATTTTTGACAACTTTACTTAAATTTTTTGACTTTTTGAGGATTTTCTGGGTAGGAAACAACCTATTTTTACGTTAAAATGAAGAAATTCCCCACCTGGTCCTGTCCGCAAGACTCAGCTGTGCCAATACGGTCATTGCCGCCTTCCTGGGCAGAAATTCCAATGGGTCCTGCCCCGATCCAGTCCTCAGGTCCGCTTCTCTACCCTCTGCTTTCCGTAACACACTCTCAGCTATCGAGGCTTGCATTCCCTCTCTCTGATTAGGGTGAAGTCTCCGAAAAAACGGGCTGGTCTTTCTTTGATCAGTCTCTTCAACTTTGACTCGTCTTTTTTCTTGATTTCCGCCGCGAACTTTGATTAGGATCGAATCGGAACGGTCTGAAAAAGGATTGGAGTAAAAATTAGATTTGCAACGAACGCAGAGAAAAAAACAAAAAGGGAAAAATAGAGTTCAGCGGGGGAAATTATCTTCTCCTTGGACAGGAAGACAGAGAAAAGCAATTGCAGAGGATTTTGTCCTAAAAAGCCCAATTTTTCAAAATTCCTTTAATCTAGTGTTGTTCAGATCTTTCTTACGCGTCTGTGGATAACAAAATCTCGACGAAAAACTATTTTTTCCGATCCGTAATGAAGCTTTAAATGTTCCTAGGCCGTTCTCCGTTGAGCGGTTATTAAGGCTAGAAGAAAATAAGAAATTTGGTTCCAAAAAGTTCGTTTTTTAAAACACTGGCTGGGAAGACTTGTTCAGCATTTTCTGGAGAATCTGACAAAACCAACAACTTGGCGAAAAACTGCTTTCTCGATTCGGGGAGAAGCAATTTTGCGGTGAGATCGAGAATTGGTATAGAGCGCGCTTACGGCTGGTCTAGGAGGGAAGGAGGCTATTAAAAGAAGGGATATGGTAGAAAATTATGCTGAGAAATACAGTACAGTCTATAGAGACGGATATGGTATACGGTAGAAGGCTCAGGAAACCCAGCAACAAAAGAATAAGGGTGCCTATAGGGAGGAATAACCCTAAACCGCAACAGGGTAGTAAAAATTCTATTGTTTTGACAAGAAGCGGGTGGGGGAGAGAGGGAGCTGCTGTGTTTATGTTGTGCACCTCTCCCTATTGTCAAAGGTGAACACAGGTTGAAATTAGATTCGAAGGGAGGGAGGAAGCCTGGAGGGGACAACAGCTGCCATGGGACGAGAAAATATGGTCGGGGGCTCTTGTTTCCTGTAGCAGACTTCGGATTTTCGAGATTTTCAAGCTGGAATTAATCGGAAAGAACGGTCGGTAATGAGACAGATCATAAAAGTGGCCTCCAGTCTTTACGAGAGGGGCTAAAAGTTTCACCAGACCCGTCTCATCTCATCCTTCAATCCGTGAGAACTACGGTAATTTGAGAGGATTTTCTATAAAAGGGTTCAGATCAAATGGAATGGCAAAGCGAGAAGGGAATTAGTCAAAATTAGCTTTCTCTGGACTTATCCGAGGGAAAGAACCCCGAGGAGGTCTGCCTATATCCAACCGAACCGCTCCTCTGATCAAAACTCAAACGACTCCATCTCTACTTCTCAACTTCTGCAGGTCTATCATATACCGTTGAAAAGAGCTCATCGAGCTCTACAAGATGCTGTTCTTATCTCCACCAGAGTTAATTTCCTGCACCTATTTTTGTTTGAAATTGGCCCTATACTAACCCTTCTCAGCAGTCTTAAAAGGACTCTCCAGGACATTTTACAACTTGGTCTCATTTTGTAGAGAAAAATTCAATGATCATTATGCACTAAAAATTTTTGAAAATGAATGTCAGGATCAGGAGAAAAATGCATTCAAAGACGCGAAAAAGGCCGAGATAACCGGATATATCCGGTTAGGGTAGGAGCAGATTTACTGCAGGCAACCAAAAAAATTCGTTTTCGCTCTAAATAATAACATCAAAAAAAAAGAATAAAAATAAGGTGTAAAAAAATCGAAAATTGTCCTGGAGAGTTCCTTTAATAGAGTTATCCCCTCCCGGGAAAGATGAGGAGCCACGGCCCGAAATCTTGACTAGAATAAAAGTCCGATAGCTCGTTGGATTCGTCTCGTCGAGCTGGTCAAGAAAAACTATGTTCTATAGCCGGAGCCCTTCGTATTCAACAACAGCAGGGTGAAAAAGAGAAATGGAAGATTTGAATTTTCAAAATCTCTTCCCCAGGATCGTTGAGGGCTGGAGACTTGAAAATGGCCTGTTAGCGCCGAGTTTTGTGTTTTTCCCACTAAATGGACCACGGAGAAGACGATCGAGTAGAGAAATCCACAAAAGTGGAGAGAAAGAGGTAGAGAGGAACGCATAGTTGGACAAGGGGCAAGGCCAACAAGTGCTTTATTCAAATTTAGTATCAAAAAACCCTGAAGGAAAGAGTCATGGGTTCCCAACTGGATAGAGTTACCCACGCTAGGGTACAGGCCTAAAAAAGAGGTCTACTCTTCTCGTAAATGGTGTGAGGAGAAAAAAGAACCTGATCCGCAGATCTCAGTTTCAAAAAGAGCTATTTTTCTTCTTTAGAGAGTCAAGAGAGCAGAAAAGTGCTGGATTAATGTGTTCTCCCCGTGTACAGGGGCTCCATTATCGGGAGAGGGGAATGAGAGAGAAAAGTGTCCCCCCTTTTATATGTTATGCACACTTCATCGACTCCGAATGACTCTAGTAAATCTCAGAAATAATGACCACATATCCGGCCGGGACCAGACGGTTTTTCTTTCTTTATTGGTTGTTTTATTATAGCCATAGAGAGGGATGATGGATAGTCTCTGTTGAATTTTAAGCGAGGGAGGGGGAGGACTGAAATGAGACTAGAACTGACTCTCCCTCGGAGAAATCCCAGATTTTATGGCCAGTGTTGGCTAATTTCTAGTGGGCACGCAATGACGACAGAAAAAGCACGGAATACATAACCTACGCAAGGGGGAGGGGATGAAAAATGGCAGGCTGGAGAGCGGGAAAAACAAATTTTCTTAACTCCGAGGAAAAATAAGGAAACAATTTAGTGTTTTCCCGCCATTTAGGGCTGTTTTTTCCTAGTTTTTGTCCTATTTTTTTCTCTAAAAAGAAAGATATAGTCAGATTACTGTTATCCAGGAAAATTTCAGGTTTATCAAGCAAAAAAGCGCGCGGGAAAATTCCCGGGACATTTTTTTTGTTGAAAAAAACGAATGATTTGAGGGGTTCTCTACATTTGAGGCGATCTTTCAGGAATTCTTGCCGTTTTTTTGCATTTTTTTAGTAAAAAAATGTAATTTAGAGTGGGGTTACTGTAGCCAGAACTGTAATTATTCGTTTGTTAACGTGAATCCTCCGTTTTATTAACCAAAAGACCGAATTCAAGTGTCTTTTCGGCAGGGGGCGGCGGTGGGCGGTAATTTTTCAAACGGGTTGATTAATTCTCGGCTCTACTGTTCTTTTCAATCGAATTTCGAGTTAAAAGGCCTAGAAAAGAGAATTTGACGGGGTTACACAGGGTCTTGACATCAAAAACTCGAAAAATTCCCACCAAAACACGGGGAAAAGGGTAAACTTTCTCTCCCCCAATATGTTAGAAACGCTATGAATATTCTAATAAGACAGGGTAAGGGGTAGATTTTGACATATGGGGCCGTGTTTCCCGGCGCCGAACAGGGGGACCGGCCGGCTACTTCCTCCACTTTCGGGGGGTTCCGCTCTCTTCTCCATGGACTCGTCTCTATAATGAAATTGTCTGCCTCTAAATTTTCGGAACATATCACCTGGGCCAGGGAAGGCTGGAGAGAGGAGGGGGAGGATCCAATTGGACCAGTTGGATTAATTACACCCCGGCAGGAGAGGGGAGGAGGGGAAAATAGGGGGTCCAGGCCTTCTAGACCCTTGAAATCATGTAGAGACGATCGAAATGGGATAAGGATCGTTTTAGAACCCAAAAAACCAAAAAATATCGCTTCAGGACCAAAAATAGCTCTTCTAGGGGGAATTTGCCGGGGTTTTAGAGCAAAAAGCGTTGCAGGACCTAAAAATAATGGTGATGTCTTTCCAGAGGAACACACTTGTAATTAGGGCCTAGAAACTGCTCCTCCCCTCCCTTTAGATTAAAGGGCTCCCAGAAAAGAAGATGGAGAGGAAATGGAGCAGAGGCGACGTTCGCCTTGCCTTCGAAACTAATGGGGTCAGCTTTTTTCTAAGCCATCTCGGGTTTTGGAAGAATTCAATTTTGGAGAGAAGACAAGAGAAAGGGGAAGAGAAGAGAGAGAGACCACCACTAATATACGGGGGAAAGTCCAAAGAGACTTTGGAAGGCCAAGCGAACGTTCAACACTTTTCCACCAGTTTTTGGTTTATTGGGTCCTGGGACGATCTCCACTTCTTTCAATGCATTTATTCATCGCCAAGCGAATTTTCAAAACTTTTCACTAGGGTATTTCAATGCATTTATTCGTCAGGTTGTTTCTTACACCGGAATTATTTCTTTTCCTCGTCTGGAGTGCGTACGTGCTGACCCAAGAACTCGTCGATTCCAGTATCAGTGAGCCAGAAGCAGAAAACGCCAGTGACTCGAACTGTGGACCCGCTCTCGGGGTACTTGTAGACCCATTTTCCTTGAGATTCGCAGTCGAGGGTCAGGTAGTCGAACGATCCGTAGTCATGCCAATAACTGTGAAGCGAGACCTAAAACAAGGACACTTAGAAAATAACCAAAATAGCTAACATTTCTGCCATCGTCAGTGTACATAATAATTGAGCCGAGTGTAGTTGTAGTCGCCGGTTGTCACAATAGGGGCAAAGTCGTCACCGTCGCTCCATCCTTGTCTACAGACTCGAAGAGGCGAGGACAAAAGTGGCGGAATGATCACATTGATTCCATCAAATGGTTCACCGAGAGGAGGGACAACCGGAGGATCATTTATGTTTTCTTTGTTGTAGCATTGGTCATTTATTAGATATTGAACTCAGGAGAAGAACAGGACGCTGAGCCGGATCTGGGCTAGTACGGTGCATTTTTGGGGGAAGCGTGCAGGCTTTGCGCTTTTTCGGTGCATTAAATCTGTAATCTTTAGCATACCGTAGTCTATTGGGATAATGCACGGAAAACGCGCAAAGCTGGCGAGCTCCATGCAAAAATGTGCCTTACTGGCCCGGACCCTGTGCCCTCCTACAGTAACCCCATTATTCCCTTCCTTCCTATTTTAGAAAATATGAAAACGACAGTAAAAAACCTACAGGAAAGTTGTGAGAGGCTTTTCCACTATCCCTCCTGACTCGGAGCACGTTGTTCGACAAATGTTCTGACTTCGTCCGCCACTCGGATGTTGAAGTCCGTTGGTTTCTCGCACTTGGTACAGGTTGAATCAGCATCCAGTCGGCTATGATTCCTCGGCCGGCATCCTTGAACCATCAGAGGGAGGAGTAGAACCAGCAGGAGAAGACGAGCCATCAGATAAAGTCGTGATACTGATCTTCTGACGTCTTCCACCCTTTTAAAGGGGAGAAATCCAATTAAAAAGGACCGGATAATGGAATATTTCTCGGGCTACAGCAGAACACAATACGGTGAATAGCTGCTCCCTTTTGGAGTGTATTGTCAATGGAAAAGATATGAAACGCCGATATTCTTGGAAAACACGAATGACTTCTTTCCAGGAGATCAAAGCTCTTGACGAATCCTTGCTGCAGGAAAATCGAGGGTTCTGGAGCGAGAGCCGGCTTTTTCAGCCTGATAGTCCCACCATGGCTCATTTTTTGTGCATATATCTATCAGGTCTTCTTCGCCAGGGTCGATTTAGTGGGGAAAACACAAACCTCGGCGCAAACAGGCCATTTCCAAGCCTCCCGAACTTTTGATTTCGCTCGAGTTTCTCTCTTTTAATAAATGCAAGCCGTGTCAAGTTTGCGTTGTCTGGTCTTTGCCCACCTTTCCCATAGTTATCACCGTCTCCTCTACCAAATCCAATCAGCCCCAGACAATTAGGCTCGCTTCGATCTCTATAAAACCATCGACTGAAAGCCAACAGACTTTTGCGGAAGATGGCTCGTCTTCCCCTGCTTGCTCTACTCTTCCCTTTGGCGGTTCTAGGATGTAAACAAAGTGATCTTTACCCGCTTAAAACAGTAGCCTCCTATTCAGAATGCAAATGCCCCGTACCCACGAACCTCAATGTCCAAGTGGAAGCCGGAGTCAAGGCATTTGTTGAAAGCCGTGGTTTGGGTTCAGGAGATATAGTACGGGATCCGAAGACATCATTCGTCGAGTAGGTTTTAGACTACTGTAGGGCCCGGGCAAGTAAGGCGCATTTTTGGGAAGCGCGGCAGCTTTGCGCCTTTTCGGTGCAATAGGTCTGTAATCTTTGGCATACTGTAATTAGTTTATTGGGGATAATGCACTGAAAACTCGCAAAGCTCTATTGCACCGAAAAAGCGCAAAGGTGGCGCACTTCCCCCAGAAAACGCGCCTTACTGACCCGTACTCGGTTCGGTGCCCTATTCTTCGCCGAATACAGTATCTAACCCCCATTTTTTCAGCCGCAACGAAGCCACAGGATGCGCCCAAGTGAACATTCGCTGCTTCGACGGCGCCAATATAAATGACCCGCCGACTTCTCCTGCCGGTGTACCGTTCAACGTCATCATCCCGCCAGATGTTCCCCTGCCGCCTCTTCGAGTCCGTAGACAATTCGACGACGTTGCCCCTGATACTTCAAGTGGATACGCTCGTCTCAATTATTACGGATACACTGCGGATGGCAAAAATGTGAGCTACTGACCTTCTCCCAAATCTAAATCTACTCATTTTAGGTTTCGCTCCACAGCTATTGGGATAAATACGAATCTTTCGACTACCTGACCCTCGACTGCCAGCCCGGAGGAGGCTGGGCCTACAATGATCCATCTGGTAGCTCCGTTGAAGTCACTGGAGTTTACTGTTTCTGGCTCACTGAAACTGGAACCGACGACTTCTTGGGTGAACATGTACCAAACCCAGAGGATCTAGGCCTAACGGGGAATGGCAAATAAAGGAATTTGAACACGTCGATCTACTTCTATTAAAACTGAAATATAATGATAACTTTTGTCAAAGTCTTTGCTCTCTGGTTAAATATGGTTACCACGCAGTCCCACGAACATATAAATTCTTGAAACCATGAGGAGAGAGAGGAAACAGTATGTCTAGTTTAACTCCTTATAAAAATATTGTTCATTTTAGTGACGGTTCCATATACATTCAGAGATGGACAACTGGTCAAGATTAGATACCAACAACCGGAGTAAGCAGGGAATCAGGGACAGAGAGGAGGCTGTCTTTAGTATGACTGCTTACCAGCTCCGCGCCAGTAAGGCGCATTTTCGGGGGAAGTGCGCCGCCTTTGCGCTTTTTCGGTGCATTAGGCCTATAATGTTTGGCATACCGTAATTATTCTATTGGGATAATGCACCGAAAACGCGCAAAGGTGCCACGCTCCCCCCGACAATGCGCCTTACTGGCCCGGACCTGGTTTACCATCCTAGTCTTTAGCGGAGGGCTACATTTTTTGTTCTTTCCAACCGACCTTGACATTATTTACAGGTTCTGTATATCTTTTCGATATTTTGGAGAGCACCTCGTTACCATGCAGATAACAACAGTAAGTTTTGAAATATTCCTCTTGTACAAAAATTAATTATTTAAAGGGGTTCAGGGTTTTCCATGGAAAGATGGGCGATGATCCTAGGTAGAGCCTCCCTCTTTTGCATCCCACAACTTGCAGTGATTGTGACGGAACGGTGCCTGACCCTCAGGACGCTGAAATATTCTTCAAGGATAATGGAACCCATTGGCTGGTTAGTAAAAGTACTGTAAACAAGGGCTTGTCTCAGATGTGGCCTGATACTTATAACTGTGTTAGAGAGGAGATTTCGAGACTCCGCCACGTCAATAATATTTTTTTTACTTCATGTGATAGCGGGGTACCTCTGAATGTATGGATTGATGTCTGCTCTTAAAAAAGGAGAAGAAGAAGAACTTTATCGCCATAGGATCATCCTAAGAGTCGGCGGATCTTTACCTGTTTGACAGAAGAAATAAATGATCCGAAGATATCTCGCTCTCCAGCTCTAATACGTCTTTTTCTCCCCCGTTTTTGAATTATCCAATCTGGACTCTAAACATTCTTGCTGAAATTTAGGAATCTGCACCTCTCTCCCCGGTTAATTACGTTCCTATGGAGAAAGCGTACGTAGAGAAGGAAAAAGGATAGAAGATCAAAAGAACCCAATGGAAAGACCCCTCAGGATTTCCTTTACCAATATTCAATTTCTGATTTTTCTCGTCTGGATCCAAGAAACAGCCTAGTGAAAACGGGGCACACTGTTTCCTGAACCCACGCCGCTCTCACGCGCCTTGTTGTGACTAATCGTCCACGCCGCTAGATCACCATCAATTGACGTTTGTTTCCGGTCAAATTGACTGAAGAGAAAGTGATTTCTTACTATAAAACCTCCTCCAGGTGGCTTCTTCTCCATCCCAACTCAGTCAACATGAAGCTTTTCCTTCTCTTTACCTTTGTTTTCTGCCTCGTAGCTGGCTACCGAGACTGTAAGTCAGCCTTTTCTTTTTTCGTTATCAATCTCCCCTTTCAGTTGACCGCGGTAGAAATGACTGGAACGATCGTGGTGGAAGAGGACGAGGACAAGACTTTGGTCGAGGAGGAATGGCAGGAGGTTTTGGAGGAGGACGAGGAAGAGGCGGCGGATTCGGAAGAGGAGGGCCAGAATTTGGACGAGGCGGTTTCGGAGGAGGATTCGGCGGCTTTGGCAAATAAACAGCTTTATTTTCTCATTACATAATTCATAAAGTTTATTTATTTCCTCTCCTTTCTACAATATAATAATTTCAGCTCTTCTCTCATTTCAAATAATTGTTATAAACATTCTTCCCAATTAGCCGGAGCGTTGGTAAACTCATATGGGCTATCATTGAGAATAAATGGATGTCAAACGGCTGGGGTCGAGGCTCCCCTTCTTCGTCTTCCTGAAACAATGATTTTACCCTGGCTTCCAAAAGAACTGACCTCTCCTAGAAGATATACGGTACTTCCACAAGCCCGGAGAAATAAGACCTTCAGAATTAGGGGGCTAGCAACGACGTCTAGGTTCTCATAAAATTCTGGAAATGTTTTTCTCTCCCTCCTCACGATCTTTTAAAAGATTCCGTTAAACTTACTGTGTGGTTTGTTGCCCATAGTTAAAACGAGAAAGAATGCGACCCATTGCAATGTAAAGGCGACCTTAGCCAGGGCCAGGGTCAGTTTCATCGATCTCTAGAAGAGTACACTGTTGAGGAAATTTCTTACGTACACAAGATGAGCAGTAACCAACAGAATATAATGATTTGTAATGCACAACATTGCTAGAAACGGTGTCATCATCGAGTTTCTCGGTTCTGGTATCGTTAAAAACGACCAATTGAAGACGATATCGTAAAAGATAAGCAGATAACACTGGAATGGAGGTATCTTTGGTAGAAAGAAGTGGAACATACAGTGACTAGGACGACTAAATTTAGCTCGGCTATTTGGGCAAATGTCGCCATCAGTGGAAAGGTGAAGAACGTCCAAACTGATCCTTATTGATTTTGAAGAGCCTAGTTCATAAAAAAGCGATGAACAGACTGAAGCAAAGCTTCGCGTTCGTAGTGAATGATTCTGTGTCACACGACGAGATTTGAAGTTGACCTGTCCCACTCGAATTCGTTTCACCTGTGGTGGGCCGGAGGAACAGACCAATCCGTCTCCCCCTGGGCCACATCGATCCTGCAAGCCTAGGAAATTACCCGTTCCATTTAAGTCTTAGATAGTAAGAGAAACCATACAAGTTTGGCTAGTAATTGCTGAAATTAGACGAACGAAGCGAGAAAAATAAAAAAAGGAAAAACAGAAAATCAAACGGATAACATTTACTATTTATTCTTACGTTCCATATAAATGGGCAGGATGTTGCCATCGTCTTTTACAAGAGAAACTTCGGCATCTTCTTCAGCAGGGAGCAGAAGAAGGATGGCGAAAAGTGTCGTGATCACCAACGGGAGAAGAAACACTGGAACTCCAGTTACGAAGCCAAATAGTGGAAGACTGCCCATGGAGCCGGAGAATGCTGCCAACAGGGTTCCCAACTGAGTGCATCTTCTCTTTTGCAAAGACATCATATGCAGTGCAGAACTGCAGCCGATCAAGAGGGAGCTTCCACATAACTGTTGGAAGACAGTCTTGTCACCCAGGCTGGAGGTTGCAACGACAACAATGATAAAAGCTGGTAGAAGATTCAAGAGAAATATGATCCTGATCAATGTTGTCCTCCCACTAAAATAGATGCTGATTAGTATTTAATTTCCTTACTTAGCATACAAGAACCAAGTGGCAATGTACGAACCAAGAATAGAAAGTCTCATCAATTCAATCTTGTGCAAATGAATAGGTGGCTTGCTCAGGAAGAGCAAAAACGTGCTGATATAGCCAATACCGAACAGAAAGTTCACTGAATATACATTTTAAAAGAATAAAAGGCAAAACGACAAACCAACAACTCGAACTACATTCGGACTTATCAGGAAATGAATGTACTTCTTGGTGGAAGAGAAAATGGCCATCCTGAACCTGAAACAATAGTTAAAAGAGACAAAAAAGTATCGAAACACGAAGCAAAATGGGATGTTATCCGACGTCTGCCCGTTTGGGTGTCATCGCCCACGCTAAACGACCGCGAATTCAAACCAAGCCCATCTAAACTCACCGTCGTCTCCAATATCTAATTCCTGAAGCTTCAGCCATCATACCTAGCGAACAGTCTGTAGACTCCATTTCCAGAAGCCCCATCCTCTCTATCGGGGTTTATAATCCAATTTCTTCAAGACTTGGCCTCACTCAAATCATCATTTTGTCTACTTTGTTTGACTGTTTTCAAACAAAACTCACCTTTCATATGGTTCTGTCTTCTACCCAGGACCAATTTGATTGCTGCCATTCTACAATAGAAATCTTTTCTTTCTTTGTCGCTATCATCGAGGATTCTTTATATCGTTCTCTTATTGTCTGTGGGAGTTTTTAACCAAAAGCAGAGCCACAGAGATCGGTTACTATTTCCTGAACCCATACCGCTATCACGCGCCTTGTTGTGACTAATCACCCATCGATCCTGCAAGCCTAATCGAACCCACAACCTTCGTCCTGCCAGTCCGGTGCTCTAACCACTGAGCTATCCTCCCGCCCTAGCGTCTTTGGTCAATTGGGTTGACTAGACTTTTACCTGACAAAACACTGGGCGTCCGGCGGCCCGCTTTCTAGTCTAATTAGTTTACTAATTATTTTAATTATCAAATTGTTAATTACTAAAATTATTACTTCTTATATTATTGACCTTCCTCTGACGTTGCCTAGCTGGGTGTGTCTCCCCCTGCCCTGCCCTAATGAGTTCCTCGATCAGCCCCCTTTACATTGGATCGCGTCTCCTCCTTTCATCGCAGGTGGCCTTGCTTTTTGTTTCAAACCGATATTGGTTAGGTTGGGCCTCAAGGCCGGCGACTGGTTTGCCATCGCTAGAAGAAATCGAGAAAGAGACTGCGCTCGGGGTCGGCAACGAAAAAAATAGATCGCCAACGATAACGGCCGGTCACCGAGAGGAAATGGTTGCAAAACCCTTGAGCTTCATGGTAAATGGCGGGAGAAAAGTAGCTTCAAATCTCCTGACTAGATTTTATGCTCCTACACCCGTATAATCTCGGCAGCTGGAGGATATGGAAATGGAAGAGCGGTTTGAGTAAATGTCATGTCGCTGCCGAGATTGTACGGGTGCAGAAGGAGCAAATTCGTCCATTCTGGCTTCTCTTCAAATTTCAGTGAATTTATAGCCAATTAAATAAGTCAAATAAGACAATTTTTCGGGTATTTTATTTCTTTAACAATGTTCAAAGACATAAAATAATCAGATCTGAAACTGCTAACGACTTGCTAGCCCAGGGGGAATATTCTGGATCATGGGAGATCCATCAGCGAGATTTTATATCTTGTCCGTCTGTTTACAGTTGTCCTTTTCCCCCCGTTTCTTCTGTTTTCCATCCTCCCCTGCAAGAGAAACAAGTTAGCCGCTTGTTCACTTCCTTCTTCTTCATTTTTATTTGCCACTCCTGCCTTTTTCATCGCGTCAAAAACCAGCTAATCAAAAGGGCAGCGAGAAAAAATAAAGAGAGAGAGAGAGAGAACTGCTGATTGACATCGATTGGCTGCTCAGAAAGCGATCAAGGACAGACGGCTAGCTCGGCGCCGCACCCGTAAAATCTCGGCAGCGGGAAAGGCTGTTTTCTGGTAAAGGAAGGACGAGCTGCCGAGATGCTACGGGTGCGGCGGCGCGTCTCCAAGAGCTGGCACAACAGAGCTAATCTCCTCGGATACTATAGAACCTGTCCCATTACTCTAGATGCTATAATTAGAGATTTCTTGTTCTCTTCCTTTGTGGGTGCCTCCTCCCCAGTGTAATAAAGCCGCGAAATTCTGTTAGCTACTAATTTCAGTCCTTGAGCGCCTCTCTCTCTCACTTCCCCCAACTCGACCTTCACATTTTTTCCTTCACAAACAACGGGCAGTCCCCGCCCAGGGGGCGTCGGCGGCTATAAAAGGCGACAGCCGGCAGGAAGAGGACAGCAATGTTCGAGGAGAAGCTGATCGTCGGCGTGGCTTCGGCCTGCTCCACCCTGGCCATCGTCGCCTGTCTCGTCGTCATCCCCCAGCTCTACAACACCATCAACGAGGTCCACGATGAGGTCCTGGACGGAGTCTCCGTCTTCCGCGTCGAGACCGACTCCGCCTGGACGGAGATGATGGACATCCAGATCGTCGTCACCCCTCCCAGCAAGCCCAAGATCAACCCCTTCAACAGCATCTTCCGCCAGAAGAGACAGGACTTCTCCGGACTGCCCGCTTGGTGCCAATGCGAGCCGGCTAAGCCCACCTGCCCCCAGGGACCCCCCGGCCCCCCTGGACAGCCCGGAGCCCCCGGAACGCCTGGACAGCCCGGTCCCCCCGGAGAGGACAACGCCGCCACCTATGCCCCCATCACCTGCCCCCCTCAGGACACCAGCTGCGTCAAGTGCCCCCCTGGACCCGCTGGTGAGTTGAACTCCCCGGAGATCGTGATATAATGACGAGTTTTAGGAGCCCCCGGACCCGATGGACCCGCCGGACCGGCTGGACCCGACGGACAGCCCGGACAGGCTGGAAACCCCGGAAAGGACGGACAGCCCGGCAGCGCCGGACCGGCCGGAGACTCTGGAGCCCCTGGAAACCCCGGAGCCCCCGGACAGCCTGGACAGCCAGGAAAGGACGGACAACGCGGACGCGGACAGCCCGGACCCGCTGGCCCTGCCGGAGCTGCTGGACCCGCCGGACCCAACGGACAGCCCGGAAACAACGGAAACGACGGAGCCCCCGGACCTCAGGGACCCGCTGGAGCTGCTGGAAACCCCGGAGCCCCCGGTACCGACGGACACCCCGGACCTGCTGGAGGCCCTGGACTGTATGTTTCTATTTTCTGGCAATTGATGACCAAACAATTTTCAGTCCTGGCAACGACGCTGCCTACTGTCCTTGCCCACCTCGGTCTGCTGTCTTTGTCTCCCGCTTCGCCCACTAGATGGACAGGAAGCAAGACAACTGCTGATCATTAAAAAAATGAATGCTTTTCATTCTGTTTTATTTTAATTTTATATTCTCTTCTTCTTTGATCAAGTCGTAGAGGGGATCATCTCTTCTTTTGGACGGCAGCATCTTCTACCCCTGCAGTATCCTAAATAATGGACTTCTTTGAAAAGAGAGGGAGTAATACTACCAATATAGATCACAAAACAAAGAAACATAAATGCAACTATTATCCAGATAATCAGACTTTTGCAGCCGTCTGCCCCGATTTCTTTGAAAAGCTTCCATAGGCGAGAAAAAGAAGATTTCCTTCATTCAATAGCTGCAACGTTTTATAATTGAAAGTTTTATAAAAAAAAAGCAGAAAAAATACGGAGGTTTGCGTTCGTAGTGAACTTTTCTGCGAAATTTTGGACGAAAGAAAACTCTCAAAAACTGTACAATACAAATGATTTATTTTCTTGTCTTCTAATCCTTTACAGACCTTTAAAATAGAGCAAAAGCTACAGTATCAGCATGCGACAGGAGCCTGACGGTGTTCTCTTACATCAATGGCGGCGGAATGGTCCTCATCCAGGAAGCCCCGTCGAAAGCGGTGGACTATTTGAGGAGAGGGATCCATCATGGCTCGGGGATCGAAGGGAGCTGCATGGCTTGTCGAGAAGAAGACGAGAAAGAGGGAGAAGAGAAGGACGAACAGCTTCATAGGTTCCAGTAGGTACAACTGGTTGTATAGCTCGTTTCCCAACTGATACCCAAGTCGTATGACACTTTCACCGCTTTGAGTCGATCAAATTTGAAGGTCACAATCGGGGCAATCTTGTTTTGTTATTTGCGCTGCTTCCCCTCCAGGAAATGAGAAAGAGATGTCACCTAGGCTACATCTGGCCTGCTCTTCTCGCCCATGAGGACAATCACCCGTCTTCTACTCCTCCTCAACTTGGTCTACTTCTCCTTCTCCAGGGCTCTTGTGTTCTTTCCAAAGAATGCCACAGAAACAAGGAGAAATGAGCCAGAAGTCCAGATTTCGATACATATTGAACCCGACAGGATGTGAGTTGTCTTTAGGGACCAAAAGAAGGCGCGAATCTAAAAAAATCATCATTCAGATGGAAACTAGCCGTTGTGTCCTATTTCCTGTTGATTTTTATCGGTGTTCTCGTCAATTGCTTCCTTATTTTCTACTGTGATCCCTGTCTCCTTCCCCTGGTTCTCTGGATCCAGGGAGAGGATGAAGTGGACTGTTTGGAACACTATGTGCCACCTTCTAGACGAACAGAACACCGAAACACCTCTTCCAAAGACGATTTTGAGGAAATAAATGAGCTACATGAGCTCCTCTGAACATTTTTTTACCAGTTTTTAATAAAATTTGTCTTTTTAATCCATGTCACTGAGCCTAACAAACTGGCCCCCGCCAAGAGCCGAGGAGTGCCTTTAATTTAATCCAATTTTTAATGTGTAAACTTTATAAGGAATACTGTATTGCAGCTCTTGTTTTGATTCCGAACCCGTGCAGCAAATCGACGTCTCCTAGGAAGTGATCGTATACATTACTGATAATGGGACCCGTTGGACGGTAACTAGCTATCCTTACCTCCAGTTGTATTCACTTCAGTTTATTTCAAACGGCCTTGGATGTGTTGTAGAAGATCCTACGAGATTTAGTGCATTAATCGGCATTTACGTCGATGCGTGCAACAGTAATACCGAAGCCAATGTTCTAGAGCTCACAGTCTGTAATCCACAAGCGTAATAAATTGTTTACGTCTTCATATTGTTAGCCGTAAATGGTGTTTTTCTACCCGGGCAGGAAACGCACGCTGTCGATCCATTCTACAACCATGGTCACTCGAAATTGGGCTGATTTTAAATTGAGCAAAACAAAAAAAAACCCCCCACAACCATGGATACTGGAAATTACTTTTCAGTTCCCGGCCCCTCGAAAGCAACCTTTTCCCCATATGTTGCGGGCTATCTTTATTCTTACCTTGTCCTTCTTGAACCTGGGATCATCCGAGTCAGATCAAGGTACTCGGTCTTATTTCGGTTTAATCATCCACCATTTAGCATTAGTAATTGAACACGACTTTAAACTGAACCAACGGTTCATGATTCGATATCGACAGGACAAGTAAGTATATATTGTTGACGATATTTTATCTTTTCAGCATGTGTCTTTCTTTACGAGCTACTCCTACGAGCTACGTTACCTTATATGTGCGGAGTTACGTAAGGCTCAAATTACAGACACAAAATATGGGTGTTTTTTAGTTTCACAGTGTCAGCAGCACTTATAACAACGACAGAACGGGAGTTGTATAATAAGAATAATAATACGTTTTTTTGCAGTAACTGTTTTGGTTGTACTTACAATAATCCCACGATTGATACATCTCAAGAGGTAGCCATCTATATCCAAGATAATGGGACTCATTATACGGTTTAGAGCTATTTCTATCCCCGTTGTAATGAACTTTAGTACTCTTCCAACGGTCGCAGCTGTACTTATCACACTGTTCAGAGATTTACTGATGTAACTGACCTCCTCGTCGACTCATGCGACAATAATCCGTATAACAATGTGATAGAGATCACTTTATGCTCTCTGTGAATGAAAGTAATCGTTTCTCTTCGTCATTTTCTTATATTAAAATACTGCCGTTTCTGGTAGTGATCCTGCCTTTTTCGTGAATTTGTAGAAGAACGCTCCCTGAGTAAATATAGATTTACTTGGATAAGAGCCGAAAGTTTTATAACCCGAAGCAATGGACACCGAAAATTAGATTTCGGTTTCCGACCCCTCTACAGCAGCCTTTTTCTCCCATGCTGCAGTTATTCCTCATTTTAACCATCTTTTCAATTACAAGACCAGAGCGGCAACCAGAATGGGGTATGTTTTATATTTCCACTCAGAAAACTGAAAAATCTTTCAGTAAACGTTGCATACAATTCGTTTCAATTGGGGCAATGGATCACGTTTCGCTATCAACAGTTACAGTAAGCCATTGAACGTTCATGCAGTTTTCAATTTCAGCTTGAGCTTATCTTTACAGGAAAACTTTAATCAATACATCTTATTAGCCATGAATGAAAATGTAAGCGACATACTTTTCAAGGTTGTCAATGAGCGGGGCCGACCTGGATCCGGAAACTTCGACCCGGCCCGCTGATAACCCCTCTTTCCCATATATATCGGGTTTTAGACACAACAAGTCTACAGTACCCACAAAGATGCCGACTATAAAACTGAAGGCTTAACGTAAACCTTTTATTTGCTTTTAAAACTTGGAATTGCAGCTTTTGTTTTGATTCCGATCCTGTGCCCAAGATCGACGTTTCTCAGGAAGTGACCGTCTACATTACCGATAATGGAACTCATTGGACGGTTAGAAGACAGTGTTTATTTTGTAGCTGTTATAGTTTCTATCTAATGACCTCGGTTGTTATGTTGAAACAATAGCGAGATTCCCTGAATTAAAAGCGATTTTTGTGGATGCTTGTGGCGATACGAACTTCACAGACGTTCGCGATATCAGGGTCTGTGACGAGTTGATTTAATAAATCGTTTACTTTACTCTACATTTATAAAAAATGCCGCAGGGAGAGTCTTTAGCTTGGTTGCCACCATTAGCCAGGAACAAAAAGGTGTGAAAAACGGAATAAACTTGAACTTACGCCTTTTTCTCCAAAATCTGGCATTTTTATAATTTTTAAAGAAAACGATGATGGGTCCCTATGGAAGGGAAACTTTGAGGCTCCATTCCTCCTCAATTCCTCCTCACGCTACCAAAAGTACCAGACCTAAATTTTTATTAATCAGACAGCTTCCCATCATACAGACATACGTAGCGGCGACTGCTTTTACTCCCAGTTCACCCACCTTAATAGGGATTTTAGAGGATAGAAGAATCCATAAAGTTGTCGAACACAGGAAATTAAAGTGAATTTATTAGTAACCATGAAAACAAAGTATTCAGTGATGGAAACAGGGGGAAAGTTTAGTAGAATTGCCCCTGGAAGAGAATATACCCCTGATGGGAAGTCAGATAGAGGAAGGGACGATCAGCTGTGAAATTTTCTGGTTTAGGCCGTTTAATTCTTCGTCTTTTCTTTAAAACAACAACAGTAGCTGCCGCGGTTTCGACTCCTTTCTCATCCACCTGAGAAAAGATCTTTTCAATGGATTTTTTGGACAAAATGGAGCACAAAGGGCTGGAGAAAATAAAAAGGAGTATTTTTCCTCATTATTTTAAATTTTAAAATTAAGCCGGGCATATTTTCAGTGGAGAACAAGCTGAAGATGTGAAAAGGCTTGAAAAAGGGTCAGAAACATGTTTATTTCTCAAATTTGGCGGAGAAATGGAGAAATAAACTTGTGACACGGGGATAATATAGAAAGGTAGGAGGGTAAAGACCAGTGAGATACAGTATTAGGAAGTAAAAAATTGTCCCAGGAAGAGAATGCGGCTTCTGAATGAGGTGACATAGAGGAATGGATGGTCGGCAGTGAAGTTCCCAACTTTTGGTCGCTTTACCCGCCGGCATCGTTCCACACTTACTCTCGTGGCTGCGGCTGCTTTTACTCCGCTCTCATCCACCTGAAAAATGGGTTAATTTCTCTGAAATTTGGAAGAAAATGGAGAGGAACGCGGAATTACCCGGGAAAAGCGATAAAACCTTGAAATGACGGTATTTTCATCCATTTTCTTCAATTTTTCACCACAAGAACCAAGCAATTAAGAAGAGGAGGAAGAAAACTACTCAGAGATATATTTATTTCCCAAAGCATACGAAATATGGCAGTTATGACTAGAAATAGCATTATGAAGCGAGAGAGACGGCTTGAAATGGCAGCAATACAGTAATCCAGGGAGCTTTAGGCAAAGAACTGTCCATGGAAAAGGATGTATCCATTGTGAGAAGTACAGTAGAGGAAGGGACGGTCAGCGACGAAGACACGCGGCTGCGGTCTCACAGGGGCACAGCGCTTCCTACACATGTGGACAACCGTGGCGGCGGCGGCTTTGACTCCTTTCTCATCCACCTGGTAAATAGGAAAATGAGTTGTTAGTTTACTGTAGAAAGAAACTTTTTAATTAATAAGTTTTCCCGTGAAAAATGACAATTTCAAGTGGTAAAATCCATTTATTACGGACTGCAAGCTGGGAGGACAAATCAAGAGGTTCGGCCCTCGATTGTCTGATTCCCTGCCCCCGTAAAGTCTCGGCAGGAAGATCATCTTTATCCAAAGCTGGTACAGAACTGTAACGCCTTTATACCTTTGTCCTGCCGAGACTTTACGGGTGCAGGAGATCGGACTATCGAAGACATAGGGCAAAAAATAGGCGGGAATACAATCAAGCTTCGAATAACCGGGAAAATACGGTAGGAAATGACCAGAATTTTGAAACTACAGTAATTTTAAGGCAGAGGAAGCCTGCTAAACAGGTCCCGAAAGGAATAAGCTCGTTTTAACCATAATAAAGGTACATATTCGTCTAGAGACCAATAAACTGGAGCAAAAGGTCCCATAACGAAATCATAACTAATGGAATGTTCCCAAAAATAAGATGTGATTCTCATGGGCCAGAACATAAAGAAACGGCCATTCAACGTCAAAATATTTGGGCCTTTCAGAGCGCAGACTGCAGAGGAAGAATTTCAGACTAGTCGCAGCCGCTGCCTTGGTTCCTTCCTCGTCCACCTAGAAATTATCCAATTTTTTAGAACAGAAAAACGAACTGAAGAGAACAGAAGAGAGTGTAGTGTTAGTTTTATTGTGATTGCCCCACACCTTCCTGAGAAAATTTTAAAATGATATGGAATATGGTGTAGAAAATGGAGGCTACAGTAATCTAATATTCTGATTCAGGTATAGGGAAAGGCCCTCGGTCTCGGACTCGATACAGAGCAGCAAAAGCAATATGGCCGTGATAAGTGAGAACAAACAGGAACTGGTGATTAACATCGAAGTATTTGGGTCTGAGACGTTTTCCATCGGGGCAGCAACCTAACATATCGGACTCTATCAAGGTGCCAGCAGCCGCGGTGGTTCCCTCCTCGTGGACCTACAATTTTGGCCTTTTTGACCGCTTTTTAACCATGTTAGGGTGCGAGCTAGTTGGTTTATTGCTCTTGAAGACGACTGCTGCCGAATTTCCGTCAAAAATGGTCAAAAAGGTCAAGAGGACCGAATGAGGAGGAAGAATAGGTTCGGCCCTTTATATTCCGATCCCCTGGACCCGCAAAGGCTTGTCAAGACAAAGATATAAAGGTGCCATTGTTTTGTAACAGTTTTGAATAAAGACGACCCTCCTGCCGAGACTTTACGGGTGCAGGGGGATCGGATTATCAAGGACCGAGCCGACAATTAGACAGATTGATGGTCGTTGTTCAAAATAGAGGCTCTAGGAATTCAAAAGAAGAGAAGATGATAAAAATCCACTTTAATTAGGATCAGGGACTAAATTGTCCCATAAAAAGAGTAGAATTCTGGCGGCAAAGAGCATAAAGGAAGGAATGATCAGCGGCGAAGCTGACTTTAGGAGCCGGTTTACGGCAATCAGCAAAACACATCCCAGTAGCGGCTGCGGCTTTTGTTCCCTCTTCATCCACCTAGAAAAAATGAGAAGGAAGGGATGGAAACGTCCAATAAATGAAAGAAAAATGACCCAGAGTGAATATTTACTCAAAACAGATTATCAAACAGAGGCTATAGAAGAAATACGGTAAGTATTGGATGGAATAAAGAGCCTCAAATGTACTGTCCCATGAAAACAACAGAATTCTGATAGCAGAGGACATAAATGAAGGGATGATCAGCGGAGAAGTTGACTTTTGGTGGCTGCCTAAGGCAGTAGGGTACACATTTAATGGAGGTAGCGGCAGCGGCTTTTGTTCCTTCCTCGTCGACCTACAAATTGATAGGATATCAAGGATGACGAGAGGAACAACTAGGAACAAAAAAACGAGAATAGTTAGTTTTCAGAGGTATGTAGGGAGGAAAACTAATGGGAGCGGTTAAAATGCCCAGTAAAAATAATATAATTCTTATGGGAATGGACAAAAATAAAGGGATGATCAGCGGAGAAGCGGCTTTTGTTCCCTCCTCGTCGACCTACAAACGCCCATTTTTTAAGAGAAACCCTTTAGTGCCGGGACCCAGACAGCCTCGGGAACGGTTTAAACCGGCCAATGGAACTATTAATAAAGCTTGGAAGGAGCTGGACGGTTTATTAGAGAGATTACGGTAGATAAACAGAAAAGTTAAACAAGAGGTGTTAATTAAATTGCCCAGTAAAAATAACAGAACTCTGGTAGCTGAGGACATAAATAAAGGGATGATTAGCCAAGAAGTTGACTTTTGGTCGGGGTTTAGAGCACAGCAGCATCATTCTAATCCCAGTAGCTGCGGCGGCTTTTGTACCCGCCTCGTCGACCTAGAAATTTGATAGGGGATATCAACATTTATCAAGGGATGAGGTTTCGGAGGCTGGCTCGTGCGACAGGGGAAAATTAAGTCGTGTGATTGAAATGCCCAGTAAATATAACATAATTCTGATAGGTGAGGACATAAAGAAAGTGATGATCAGCGGTGAAGTTGACTTCTGGTGGGGGTCTGAGGCAGCAGGGAACCATTCTAACCGCCGTCGCCGCCGCCGCCTTTGTTCCCTCCTCGTCGACCTACAAACGTCCAATTTTTAACGGCTAGACTTAATTTTTAGGTTAACTATGGCTTGAACTGGGCGTTGTATTACTGTAACCAAAAATAATTAAAAGAAATCCATTGAAAAGACGTTTACGACGAAGAGAGGAGAGTGGCACAGACGACAACGAAAAGACTTCATTCGGAACAAAGATAA
Source organism: Oscheius dolichura (assembly GCA_932521035.1). Taxonomy (NCBI): domain Eukaryota; kingdom Metazoa; phylum Nematoda; class Chromadorea; order Rhabditida; family Rhabditidae; genus Oscheius; species Oscheius dolichura. The sequence goes on along the minus strand of OW051492.1, from coordinate 10,915,252 downwards.
CTACAACTGCGAGAAAAAAAGATCACGTTATGACTAGTTCAATAGAAGAACCCGGAGAAAACAACATGGCTACCGTGAGTGAGAACATAGAGGAAGGGATGATCAGCCGAGAAGGAGACCTCCGGTTCAGGTCTCATACATTCGAGGGAGAACTTCATCGCCGTCGCCGCCGCCGCCTTGGTTCCCTCCTCATCGACCTACAACCATCCATTTTAACAATTTTTTACTAGATGAGAGAAAAAAAATTAAGAGCTGTGGCTATAGTTTCCGATAAACAGGACAGAATTCTGATGGCAGAGAACAAAAGTGAAGGGATGTTCAGCGGAGAAGTTGACATCCGGCTGAGGTCTGAGGCATTTCGTCACAAATTTAACTGTGGTCGTAGCGGCAGCCTTTGTTCCCTCCTCGTCGACCTACAATCAATCTTTTTGCTCTATTTTATGATCACAACCAACAGAAAAGAGTCAATAAAACAAAATCTATAGGCTAAATTAGTCTTAAAACCGGAATACCCCAAGCGCGGGCCAGTAAGGCGCATTGTTGAGGAAAGCGCGCCACCTTTGCGCTTTCTCGGTGCAATAGTCACAATATACGAATTACAGTATGCCAAAAATAGGCCTATTGCACCGAAAAAGCGCCTTACTAACCCGAACTAGAGTTAGTTTCAAAGTCCCCGCACCCGTATAATCTCGGCAGCTGATTGTATTGTCTCTTTCGCACCTACAGTAGTCCATGAAACAAATAGATAGTATCTTAAAAAGTCCTGGAGGGAAAAGTCACTGAAACAGGGAAGAAAAAGGACTAAAAAATGGATCAGGAAACTCCTAACGATACCCCACTTCCAGTCCAAAAAGCTCACAAAAAAGGATTAGAGTCGAAAGCAAGGGTCAAAGTGACGGAAAAGTACCCACCTCAATGACGGCCTTGTGCACAGCGTCAGAGACATAGATATTGTTAGCAATTCCAGTGAGGTCAGCCTGGTCGGTGAAGACATCCTCAACTCCCAGAGCTTTCAATGCGTCGTTGAGGTTCAGCTCCTTCTCGATCTTGAACTTCGGGAACTTTATCTAAAAACCACTATTTTTGTGGGCCGGAATACTGTAACTAACATTGATGTATGTGTCCTTGACACTGCCCAGCATCTTCTGGAGCTTCTCGCCCGTCAAGCCGGCCCTCAGCTTGGCCAGTCCGAATCTCTCCTTGGGCAGGATGATGGAGAAGGTGAATGCCTCGTCCTCGTACTTCAGAGTCAGGATCTCGGCCTCGTCCGTCTCTCCATAAAGACGGTGAACCTCCGTCTCGTTCAGATATTCGACCTTCTTGGTCTTCCCTTCAGAAATATGGAAGTCACCCTCGCGGGTCATGTCAGAAGTGAACGGGGAGCGCCACTTGGCATCCAGGTAGATGGCATTGACCAGGAGAGCAACGGCATCTGGAAATTCTCCGTCTATTTTTTAAAATAACTCAAACAGACCTTGGAAAGTGTCCTCCTTGACGAGTTCCTTGATCATTTTATGGGTGACCTCGCTGACGAAGCCGTTGACATGATCAGCGCATTTCTGTCCCTCGTTGAAGTTCAGCGACTCAGCCGTTGCTTGATAATTCTTCGAAATCGTCTCCAAATAGCTGTGCTTCACGTCGAAGTCTTCTTTTATGTACATCCGATTGGCCACGAGGAATTTGACCTTGTCGCTGTTCATAATGGTCGTGCCGATCTGCTTGTAGTACTCAATCAGCTGGTCATCAGTTGATCCTGGAAATATCCTCCATTAGGAATGTTCTCGGCCCTAATTTTCCGGGTATTTTACCTTTCTATGACTCTAACAAGGGTCCTGAAGCGAAATACTGATCCCAAAAGCATGAATGGCTTGTTACGAGACTTGAAATCGCTCCAGGACCTGCGAGTAGCCTCGAATAAAGGATAGAGGCCCAATTTCCCTTGGAGACAGGGATTTGGTCCAAAATTGGTATTTTTCTAATGCTAACCTTTAGCCAGAGCCTCCCTGATTTGTTCCTTGGTCTTTCCATTAGCTCCGGCATGAACCAGAGCCAAGGCCAGCGAGATGGAGAGGGGCGAGATGACGACGGACTCGTCCTCCTTGGTCTGCTTCAGGAGATTCAGTCCAAAATCAGTAGAAGAGTTGAGAAGGGGCATCTTATCTGAAAGAGAACGTTGTTGTACATGTTTGAAGGAGAAAAGAAAGGAACGGCGAACCTAAACGGAGGCGAATTCAAGAGTGCGACTGATCAAAGGCGGGCACGAACGGGGAAGTGGCTGGCTGGTTGGTTACCAGTTTGGGGGACGATTGCCCCAGAAAAATGGCAGCGAAAGTGAACGGAAATGGCAAAAAAAAGAGAGTGAGAGAGAACCACAAAGAACCAACCAGTGATTGGAATCGAAGAAACCAAAAATGGGAACCAGAGGATTAATCCCAACAGGAGAAATTAGGGATACCAGTCAGGACAGACTCGGTCCTCGATAGCCCGATCCCCTGCACCCGTAAAGTCTCGGCAGGGCAAAGATATTAAGGTGACGCAGTTTTGTAATTGTTTTGAATAAAAATGGTCCTCCTGCCGAGACTTTACGGGTGCAGGAAAGCGGATAATTGTGTACTCAGGATAGGGAGGTGGGAGTAAGAAAGGACGGCAAAATAGCTAACGGCTGGAGATTTTAAAGTATTTCGAAAGGAACGGGGTCCCACCGGGATCCTCAACTAAACAACAGATCAAGGGTTACGACTTATTGTCCTCAGAGCAGAGATTATAGCGAAGGGCAGGGTTTTTGGTCCAGTTTTACCCAAATCGAGCAAAGAAAACCAAAAAATCTCGAGCTCTACAAAATTTGGACAAAAATCTTCATTCTAACGATGAAATCAGGTAGCCCCTGGTCTGTAGAATAGAATACCAACAAGAATTCCGTTCGAAACGCGATGCAAAGTGTTCAAACATCCTTCCCCCCACCAGACCATTGAGAGACCTCTCCATGGCAATGAGAATTCAAAATGAGGTCATTCTAACATAGAAAGAGTAGAAAATCGGAAGATCAACAGGCTAGCAACAAGTAAAAAATGGCGATTCAAAGGGAAAAAAGATAAAGTACCAACTTTTCTAAAGTTTTCGTTCGAAATCCAGCTGTCTGTCCCCGAGCAGTTGTTATTTGAAAGATAAACACGTTCAGGAAAATAAATAGGAAAAAGGGAGGCTACACCGTTTTTCTAAAGGAAACGACGACTTCAAGTAGTAAAATATTCGAAAAGAAAAAAGAAGGCGGGGAGAAACAGACAAGACTTCGTTGGGACGAACAAACATTGCACAACAACAATGCAATTGGGAAATATGCCAGATGGGGTGCGTCACACACTTTCGACCTTTTCTATTCGAAAATTTCGAAAATTTCTTGCAAAACAGACGGGAAAGAAGGGAAAAAGTGAAAGAAGAACTTGCGAAACTTGTTTACTCGCCAATGGAATGGACCTCAGGCTAAAAATACCCCCAATTTTCGTTAAAATTCGTCTTTGAGTCGGTTTTTTATGAGCCCCCTGACCTTAGCGGGACTTTTTCCTTCCCAAAAAAGTGAAAGAAGATTGATAAATCAACGAAGTGCAGCGTTGTTTACTTCCTGCGGAACAGATGGGGGTTCCAAAGGCCGACGCGGAGCGGTTGTTCGTTGGTCGCCATTGATTTGGACCCTTCTCGCGGGTGGCATCGTTTTTTGTGGTTCTCTCCCCTCCTGGCAAACAACCTCGTTCCAAAAATTAAAAAAGAATGTCGAGAATATTCTGAAAATCCATCTAGAATGGAGGAAAATCGCCGTGGAGGGGCTCTAGGGCCTTATTCCTTGGGAAACATGAATTCTAATTCATAAATGGCGCCAATTCAGTCAAATTAATCGTAAAATGATAAAAAACGGTGTGGTATTAGTAGAGAGCAGAAAAATACCAGCAGAGGAAGAATACGCCTAGTCAACAGCTGCGGAAACTGTTATCGAAGCCGCCGCCCCTCTGACTCAGCTCTGTTTACAGTCAGACCACAAAAAGCAGCAGCCGGCTATTAGTTTCTCGAACAGAATTTTATTCAGGAAAAAATATAGGGAAAAGTACAGTTTATCCATTGAAATGCCCCATGAAAAGGACAGTATTCTGATGGCGAAGGACAAAGAGGAAGGGATGATCGGCGGTGAAGTCTGTTGGCCGGTCCATTCTAGCCGAAGTGGCCACCACATGGATGGCAGTAGCCGCGGCAGCTTTTGTTCCCGCTTCGTCAACCTACAACAGGAGACAAGAGGACGTTTTGTAGTTTTTTGGATTAAAAGGAAGGAAGGATATAGTCACCCACCTCAATGACGGCTTTGTGTACAGCGTCCGATACTTTGATATTGGGAGCGATTCCAGAGAGATCGGCCTGGTCGGTGAAGACCTCCTCAACGCCCAGAGCTTTCAGGACAGTCTTGAGGTTCAGCTCCTTCTCGATCTTGAACTTCGGGAATTTGATCTATAAACCATTATTTTTGGACCAAAATATTGTAGCTCACATTGATGTAGTTATTCTTGACACTACCCAGCATCTTCTGGAGCTTCTCTCCCGTCAAGCCGGCCCTCAGCTTGGCCAGCCCGACTCTCTCCTTGGGCAGGATGATGGAGAAGGTGAAATCATTGTCCTGATACTTCAGGGTTAGGATCTCGGCCTCGTCCGTCTCTCCATAAGGCCGGGTGACCATTATATCCCTCAGGTACTTCACCTTCTTTATCTGACCAGCAGAAGTGTAGAAATCCCCTTCTTGAGTCATGCTAGAGGTGAAAGGAACAGCCCATTTGGCATCGAGATAAATGGCATTGATCAGAAGGGCAACGGCATCTGGAAACCGATAGTATTTCCTTATAAATTTAGCAAACAGACTTTTAAATGTACTCTCCTTGACGAGGTCCTTGATCATATCGTGAGTCACCTCCTTTACAAAGCCATTGACCTGGTCCGCACTCTTCTTCCCTTCGTCAAAGTCCAGAATAACGGCCTTTGCTTGATAATTCTTTGAAATCATATCCAGATAAGTTTTCTTGACGTCAAAGCCTTCTTTTATGTACATCCGGTTAGCCACCAGGAGCTTGACCTTCTCACTGCGTGTAATGGTGCTTCCGATCTCTTTGTAGTAGTTAATCAGCTGGTTATCCGTAAACCCTGAAGTTACAGTACCCTCAAATGGATTCACAGTCCCACCTTCAGCCATAGCCTCTCTTATCTGATCTTTGGTCTTCCCTCCAGCTCCAGCATGAACCAGAGCCAAAGCCATGGAGATTGAGAGGGCAGAAAGGACTATAGATTCGCTGCTACTTGTCTGGTTCAGTAGGTTCAGTCCAAAATCAGTGACAGGATTGAGAAGCGCCATGGCTCCTGAAATAAACGAATCTAAATTGTAAAAAATAGATAGAATAACAAGCTAGCCGACTAGCCGACAAGATCAAGTGTGCAATTGACCACGGGTCGATAATAATGAGGCACAGCTGGTTTCATAGGGCGGAGCAGATCAAAACAACAGGATCATGGCCTTTTCCCTCCGTTTCTGGAGGGAATGGGCCTTTCCCAACATTATTTAAGAACGGAAAGATGACTAGTTTGAAGCCATGGCTACTAGACATCACTTGGCGCTGTTCTATCAACTAGTTCGGCCGCTTTCCCAGGATGCAGGAATTCCTCGTCATTAGTTTAATCTCAACGGTTGCGGGAATGGATAACTGTCAGTTATAGTTCATTTCCAAAAATAGGTTACCGTAACGGGCCGCAACCCCTTCCACGCGGGACCTTTTCAACAAAAATGATCGGAATTTTCGAATGCTTTCGAGTTTTCGTCTTTTGTTCGCCGCTTCTCAAATGGTCCCGAAGTACGGTAACCTTTTTTTTGGAAATTAACTATACTTTTTAAATAGTTCGCCTCCAATTTTAGTTTTATTCCCATATAACTCCTTTAAAATAGAGCAGGCAATAAAGATCAGATTTCACCAGCCACAGTAAGTCAGATGAAGGGCAGTCTAATGCTTCTGTTCCTTTTCTAGTACTTGCCTATCCTTGCGAGTTAGCGTCTAGCAATTCGTATCACTTCAGATGCACAATGTTGTAAGTACTTTTCACATGTTATTGAGCTCTTTTTAGAGCGACGAAGTCATGGATAGTACCCTTAACATCATCAAGTAAGTGAGCTCCCTTATTTATAATTCCTTGTCCATTGCAGCCCTTGCTTTGATTCGCTTCCCCTGCCCAAGATTGACATCTTCCAGGAAGTGACGGTCTACATTACAGACAACGGAACTCATTGGACGGTTATAGAGTCCTAGCTTCTATGCGTTGCAGAGACGCCGAACAGATTTACCGACGCCAACGGCTGCGGTTTTGACAATGATAACGACATACGGGAGATTAGTGTCTGTGAAACGGCGCAATATCTACGTTAACGGCTGCGGTTTTGACAATGATAACGACATACGGGAGATTAGTGTCTGTGATCTGTGAATAAATTAGAGGATCAAAATGAGAATCATTGAGCGGAGCTGATGAAAACACCAAAAATGGGAAGTCCTCGCCTTGAAGTCCCCCTAAAAGGCGTTTATTTTTCTAAACCATCTTCTCTAAATCAAATAAAGCTAGTTGTAAAATTGCCCCATGAAAAGGACAGTATTCTTATGGCGGAGAACAAAGAGGAAGGGATGATCGGCGGTGAAGTCTGTTGGCTGTTCCATCCGGAGAGACATCGGTACAGCTTTCATCAGAGTAGCGGCAGCAGCTTTTGTACCCTCTTCGTCAACCTGGAAAATAGAATGAAGTCAACCTTTTTTCTCATAAAATTGAACGAAACAAGGACTCCACCAATCTCCAGCCTTTCCCGGCGTGCATTCCCAAAACCAAGGCTAAAATCTAAATGAACACTAGAAGGTTTTCCCCCAAGCGTTTTTAGGGGCGAATACAGTAAGAAACTTTATTTTCGCTTAGCCATAGTACTGCCCCATGAAAAGTACAGTATCCTGGTGACGAAGAACAAAAATGAAAGGATAATCAGCGGTGAAGTCTTTTGGTTCGTTCATCCTAGCAGACTTCTGGACCATTTTAAAGAGAGTAGCAGCCGCCGCCTTGGTACCTTCCTCATCAACCTAGAAATTTAGAAAATGGCGGAAAAGCGATGATATTAATGGGAAAACTAGCGGGGAAGGGTTAAAGTTCAAGCAAATTGCCCCAGGAAAAGGACAGAATTCTGATGGCGAAGGACAAAGAGGAAGGGATGATCGGCGGTGAAGTCTTTTGGCACTGCCTCTCTATAGGATTCGGGGGCAAATTTAAGCAGAGTGGCATCCGCCGCTTTTGTTCCGGCTTCGTTAACCTACAATTCCTGGGTTTCTAGTGGCTTTTTTCGCTAATTTGGGAGCATTACAGTGTCCTTTACCCCCCGGGGGTACATTTTATCCCCCAGACAATAAGTACCTACCTCAATGACGGCCTTGTGTACAGCGTCCGATACTTTGATATTGGGAGCGATTCCAGAGAGATCGGCCTGGTCGGTGAAGACCTCCTCAACGCCCAGAGCTTTCAGGACAGTCTTGAGGTTCAGCTCCTTCTCGATCTTGAACTTCGGGAACTTTATCTAAAAACCACTATTTTTGTGGGCCGGAATACTGTAACTAACATTGATGTATGTGTCCTTGACACTGCCCAGCATCTTCTGGAGCTTCTCTCCCGTCAAGCCGGCCCTCAGCTTGGCCAGTCCGAATCTCTCCTTGGGCAGGATGATGGAGAAGGTGAATGCCTCGTCCTCGTACTTCAGAGTCAGAATCTTGGCCTCGTCTGTCTCTCCATAGAGACGATTAACTTCCATGTCGCTCAAGTACTTGACCTTCTTGCTTTTTCCTTCAGAAATGTGGAAGTCTCCCTCGTGGGTCATGCTGGAATAGAACGGATCCTCCCATTTTGCTTCCAGATAGATCGCATTGATCAGAAGGGCAACGGCATCTGGAATTCCTTTTGTTTATTATAGAATATCCCAAACAGACCTTCAAAAGTCTCTTCCTTGACAAGGTCCTTGATCATATCGTGAGTCACCTCCTTTACAAAGCTGTTGACTTTATCGGCGCACTTCTTCTTCTCTCCAAAGTTCAGAACCTCGGTCTTTGCTTGGTAATTCTTTGAAATCGTATCCAGGAAGGTCTGCTTGACAGTAAATCCCTCCTTTATATACATCCGGTTGGCCAGGAAGAGCTTGACTTTGTCGCTTTTCAAGCTGGACTCTCCGATCTGCTTGTAGAAGTCAACCAGCTGGTTATCCGTTGATCCTGAAGTTACAGTACCCTCAACAGTTTCAAAAAGTGGTTAACCTTTAGCCATAGCCTCCCTTATCTGATCCTTGGTCTTTCCTCCAGCTCCAGCATGAACCAGAGCCAAAGCCATGGAGATTGAGAGGGCAGAAAGGACTACAGACTCACTGCAGCTGGTCTGGTTCAATAGGTTCAATCCAAAGTTGGTTGCAGAGTTGAGAAGCGCCATGGCTTCTGAAAATCGATGTTCAGAAAAAAGAACGCAGAGAAGAACAGCTAGCCAACTGGCTAAAGACCGACAGCAATGGGGCACAGCTGGGCTAACTCCTCTCGGAATCATGGGCGGGGTTGGTTACAGCAGACTTTGCACTTTCCTCAAGCAAACAACATGCGAAATAAAATAGGCCAGTCCTGAATTGTTAATACCTCAAGAAAACGACAACACGGCCACTATTCTCCGTCTTCTATGTGAGAATTCCTTTCATGGTTCTATTATGTTCGGTGTTCGAATATCCGCCACAGGAAATGGCTCGGTCTTTGATAATCTGATCCACTGCACCCGTAAAGTCTCGGCAAGAGGATCATCTTTAATCACAACGGTTACCAAGCTGTGGCGCCCTTGTCTTGCCGAGACTTTACGGGTGCAGGAGTTCACTTCCTCTTTCAGGATCCCTAATCTCTTGTTCGTTTCTTAACCGGACAGGTGCCCCGTGTAATCAGGGCAGCCGTTCTTTTAGGATTGATGGATCTGTTGACAATGCCAAACAAAACAATAGAACTCTACTAGCAGGCTGAAAAGAGGCCCAAAAAAAGACAAAATTGAATTCATTTATTAAATTAAAATTCAACCATTAAAATGCCCCATAAAGAGGACACTATCCCTATGGGTCACCAAGAAGAAGAATGGATGATCCGCCCGGAAGAAGACCGGCTCGTCTCCAATAATTTCCGATGATATTTTGGGGGTATCTTTAGACGCCGGGTAGGTTCCTTCCTCGTCCACCTGAATGAGTAGTTAATATTCTTTTCGTTGTGGGGCCTTTAAACCTACCGTAAACTTTGAACCGTGGTGAATATCGCTAAGAAACAGATCCTTTCCCATCCCGGAGAGATCCGCTTCTTTGGTGAAGACAGTATTGATTCCCAGGGCTTCAATTAGCGGTTTCACATCCAGATTATTCGAAATTTTAAATTTTGGAATGGTAACCTAAAAACATCATTATTTTCTCCACTTTCAGGGTAAAAATCCCACCGCGACGTCTTGAGGCTTCAAATTCTTCACCAGGTCCCGGAGATCCGTTCCTTCTATTTTAAACGGCTCTCGGAGGCTGTCAATACCCGTTCTAAATCAAATTTTTAATTTTTTAAAGTGGAAATAGGCCTACTCATTTTTGGAGATGATAATATTCAAGGTAAAGTTGGGATTAGCATAAGGAATGCCGAGGACTTGCCATTGGGCTGTGTCTCCATAGAGATATTCGTCTGTATTGTGCATTATCGGTATCTGGAAGCCATTATTAGTCTCTTTTTTGATATTACAACGATTTCGGCGTATTTTCAAGTCGGGATAATGTGAAATGCTTAACGATTCTGTGTGTTTTAGGGGCCAAAACGTGCAAAATTATGGATTTTCCAAGGGTAAGCACCTTGAGACCCAGGAGAACAACTCGGTCCATGATAGCCCGACCGCCTGCACCCGTAAAGTCTCGGCAAGACAAAGGTATGAAAGCGGCACAGTTTTGTAACAGTTTTGAATAAACATGATCCGCCTGCCGAGACTTTACGGGTGCAGGGGATCGGACTATTAAGGGCCGTGACCAGAAAACCAGGAAATTGGATTCCAAACTGATTTTTTTACCCGAAGCTGGGTTAATAAGAAATAAAACGCTCTATGGTTACCGTACTACCTACGGGTTACTGTATACAGCCAAAATTTTACAATACTCACCACAACACTGCTGCCATCGACCTTATGGAACATCCCATTGACTGTAGCAGTCTTATAGAAGGGATTCTTCCAGTTGGCATCCATATTTAGGGCACTGGCCAGTAGAATCGAGGTTTCTAAACGGAAAATTATTGGATAAAGAGACAATACTACCTGGATTACTGTAGCTATCCAGAATTTTTGGAATTGCTTCATTTGTCCCTGTACTTATGAAAGAATTAACGCTTTTCACTGCCTCTGGATCCCCAAAATCCAAAAATCTCGCGGTCCCAAGGAATTGCCCGGTTGTTTTATTCAAAAAATCATTATTTACCGTAGCTCCTTTCCTAAAAACAGTTTAGTCCTTTAAATACTTTAACAAAACTCTACTTTATAAATAAACCATTGGCTAGATTGGCATTAACCCCGGCCATTTCCTTCTGCGACAGAAGGAGTTCACTAACAGACCGGGAATAATCCACAGGATCGAACATAAACCTCACAAAACCTGAATTTCCCTGATTACGATAGTTAAAGGACTAACTTACGTAATGGTTCTTGAAACTCTTCCTCTGTTTGTCCTTTAGTCCCGTTGTGGATTACTGTAAGACCTAGAATAATAGCCAAAGGGGAGAAGACAAGGCTCTCGTTGAGAGGAAGCTGCCTCCAGAGATAGAGACCGAAATCTGCCTGGAGGGAGAAGGAATCCTCGATGATTATGTCTGACACATGGTAGGGGAGAGACATCGCTGCTGAAAAGAGTGGAAAAATAGAGAAAATCAATGGAAATGGGAGAAAATGGGTAAAGGGAATTGTGGGAAAGGGCGGGAAATGGAGATTGCCGGCTTCAAAAGGGGAAAATTCAAGAATCGAACTCGTTTTCTCATTTTTTGGAGTGTCTAGACGATCTAGAGGACGGATTTAACCGCAAGAAACCTTTAAAAACGGAAGAAATGGAGAAAATCGACAGAAAACGAAGAAGGTTGAGCGAAAAATGTAGATTAGCGGCTTCAAATGGCAAAATGAGCCGCTTTTCTCCCTTTTAGCGGTCTCCAGACGATCAAAATGAGAAATTTGACCAGTTTAGATCGTTAGAAATGCCAAAAACCGCCCTTTTTGGGCAACTTGTGGCTAAAAATAAGAGAAGAAAAATGAAATAGGCAATTGGAAACCGGAAGACGGAACCAGTCCTCCCTCTCTTCTCCTTTGCCTCACTAAACACATTTTAAAGGTCAAAGTGAATAGAAGAGAGGAGGTAAAAAAAGGAGTCTTTGAAGGTCATTGAGGGGGCAAGTAAGGGTTCTAGTGGGAGAGAGGGGGACGGGTTGATGATTATACCAACAGGACGCGGACAGACAGCATCATGTTTCAATAAACACAACAAATACGCTTTTTATATTTCTCATACCGGAGGGGGAATTAACATAGATTAAAAGAGGAAAATATAGTGGGCTTATTGTTGTTTACGAACCACGGGAAGTAGCAACCAAAAGCGGGAGGAATTTACATAGTTCATGATCGACAAACGGGGCTCTTGGCGGCCAATTCGGGGTGAAACCCCGGTATTTTCGACTTTAGAATTCAAATTAAAGTGATTTTTATGGTCTAGATTAATGTGAAGAGAACAAAAGAGTGTTTATTGCTGAGCAATGAGGGCAATTTCCAAAAATAGAGGCTAAAATGCCGCGAATAGTGTCTTTTCCGTTAAAATGGCTCAAAATTGAAGCTTGGAGGGCGTCTCCCTGGATTATTTTATTGTACCAAGGCGAAATTTGCCGTCTGGCATGTGTTAAACTAGGTTTATATAGCGCTACAATCGTGAGAATACAGATAAACCATAATGTTTGAGATATATTGCCACCTACGCTTTACTGGGAAAGTAAAGATCGCTCTGTTATCAAGAGATCCGCTAAATGGATAAAAAAGACTTGAAAATCGGAAGATCATAAACCCGGTTGTTCTTCATCTTGATCTGGGAGCCTTTTCGCAATTCCCAAAACAGAAGAGAACTCCCACGACGTTGAACTTGCCTGAGAACGGCGGGAACAAACTGACATACAAGGCAAGAAGGCTGATTTCTCTCCTTCCGCCAGACAAAGATACTTTTTAGTTTGCATTTTTGCGGATTTCTCTATCAAATCTTCTTCGCTAGAGTTCATTTAGTGGGAAAAACACAAAACTCGGCGCTAACAGGTCATTTCCAAGCCTCCAGCCCATGAGGATTATGGGGAAGAAATGTTGAAAATTCAAATTTTCCATTTCTCAAAGTCGCTCTGGTCCTGCTGAATAAGAAGGGCTAGGGCTACGGGACCGGATTTTTCTTGGCCAGCTCGATCCGACGATTCCAACGAGCTATCGGGCTTCCATTCTAGTCAAGATTTCGGCCCGTCGCGCCTCCATCAGTCTCGGGTGGGGATAACTCGATTGAGACTGTTGGGAAGGGTTAGTATTGGACCTATTTCCATCCAAAATAGGTGCCAGAAATTAACTCTGGCGGTGATAAGAACAGCATCTTGTAGAGCTCGACGAGCTCTTTCCAGTGGTATATGATATATCTGTAGAAGCAAAGAAGTTGAGACAGGCCGCCCTAATAAAAAATGGCGTCCAATAAGTAACCTGAAAATTCCAGGAAAAATTACCCTTTCCTCCCCCACATTGTTCTCTACTCTACAGCCAGTGAACTCTCCCTATTCCGAAGATTAATTCGCCTACCCTCATCTCTACTTCTTCCCTATTTATCCCCCGTGTCTGATTACTCACCTCTTCTTCTCCTTTTTTACATGATCCCGTTATTAATCCCAGGGTCTGGCCACAGACATAATGTCCTGTTAGTCACACGTGTAATAGCCATTTGGAGGAAAAAAAGGCTGCCACGTGTCCTCCAGTCAACAGGAGAAGAAGAGGACCATTAGTGTCACTCCAAATAGATATTGTAGCCTTCTGTAGTTCCTGCTAATCGTCATTGTTCAAAGCCAAGTACACGGAACTGTCCTTGAAGTGCCCTCAACCTGTCCAGGAAGCTTTCCAACCGGGAAAAATAACCCCAAAGGAAGTAATTGGGGCTGGGGCGGGTCGAGGAGAGTCCACTGTACATAGCTTCCTCATTATTCTCATTCTTTCTTTTTTTTCTCATCGTCACGTGTGAATTCTCCAGGATTCAGTATAGGCCTCCGTGTCACTCAAGAAAAAGAACCAGCTCTAATTGAGGGGGGCGTACACGCGATTAGTTCAGTTTCAAAATGACTCCATTCTATCTTTTTTGTGGGATAATATGCCAATTTTAAGCTACAGATGTGCTGTAACCGGGGTATAGTTCTTTTCGAAAAGATAGAGTACCGTAACGGGTCATAAAACATTCCGCGCGGGACCTTTCAGCGAAAACTGATGGGGATTTTAGATTTATCTCGATTTTTCTTCGCCCAAATGTACAGTAACCCTATGTTCCTTCGCGTCTTGAAGGGAAGACAGCCCTAAAAATCTGTCCAGAACCCCCCAAAAAAGATTGTAAGAGGCGTGACGGCGCCTGCACTTTCCTCTGACGGCTAATTAGTAATTACCATCCTCCCCCCTCAAAAATACATATTATCCCCTACACCGTCTTCTTCTTTATCTCCTCTTATTGCGTCTTGTTACGTGTTCCTTCGTTTTTGCCCTCCGGAAAGATTACAGGGTACTTTTACAAAGCCGGAGGACAAGCGCCTTCTGACGTCTCTCTGAGCTCCTCCACTCTGTAAAGCTAACCTATCCTCACATCTACGTAATAAAGACCCCTACCTCTACGTACTTCTAGGATCAGGGGAGGAGAAGTCAATACCGGGGCTATATAACCCCGAACTCATTGTAGTTTAGCCTCTATTTAATGAATTTCTGCTCTTTTGGATCCGTTTGTCGAGGAGATTAAATCCTTCCTCTCGCCTTCCAGACTTCTATCCTTTAATTGAACCCCGTTATGTTGTTTCTTTCCGGCGCAGACAAGGAGGAAACCTTCTCGAGATAGTGACTACTCTAATGAATGAGAAAGCCGCCTTCCTGTTCATTTTTGTCCCTATTGAAAGCGGAGAGACGGCTATTCTTGTAGAAACGGGGGAAGGGGGAAGAAGCGGCCTCATTTCCGTGTATCCTACTCATTTTACGAAGACTACTCGGATTATTCTCTTCCTATCCCGTCCAAAACGAATAAAATCCTCAAATTATGGTATATTTTCTAAACAGGACCCCATTTCCACCCCTTCCGAGGGGTTCTGGGACTCGGTACTGGATAGTCTGATCCCCTGCACCCGTAAAGTCTCGGCAAGACAACGGTATAAAGGCGATACAGCTTTTGTAACCGTTTTGAATAAAGATGATCTTCCTGCCGAGACTTTACGGGTGCAGGGGATGAAACCATTGGTGGTCGAGCCGTTTTCCAAGCAGAACCGGATTTCTAAGGCTCCTCGGGCTTTCTGAACCCAATTTTGAGATTCCTCCCACCCCCACCGCCTTAAATAATTACCTTCCTCATCTGGCACGCAATGAAATATCAGAAAACATTAATATTTCTTCCAGGGAGCCAATGTCTACCACCGTGGAGCAGGTTTGCCTCAATGGAGCGAAACTCGCCGACTCTTGGGAATATCGCCTTATTCTCGTTCCTAAATTCATCTCCTGTCTTTTGGGAATACTCGGAACGAGCTATGTTATCAAAAATGAGGTATACTTTCCATTTTTAAACCGAAATAAAGAGACTTTCCAGGGAATAAGGTGGCTAGCCCATCCGAATGCTAAAATAGTCTATGCCGTCCATCTCTTCTGGACTAGTTACATCCCGCTGGCTTTTATGGTCCCGATGGGATTTGATTTCATTCGGTAAAGAATTACCATACCCTGTAAATAATTAAAAATTCCAGATTTTCGGTTACCAGACCGGATCCTTGTGATTATACCCTCCCATTGGCGGAAAGCTTCTGGATTCGGTTTATTGGCGCTGTAGGCAATATTACCCAGAGTTATACTATGTTGGCATTTGCTATAGAGCGGAGTATAGCTACCGTATTCCCCAGGAGATATGAAAAAGTCAGGAGAAATAGTGGTGGATGGTTTCTGGGCATTGGAGCGGTTAGTTCGTTCCCTACGGCGACGCGCGATGTTTAACAGCGTGTAAACAGCGTGCAGTCAATTTTTCCTTCCATTACCGTATACAGTCAAATTTTCAGGTTTTTCTCTCCTTTTCTCATATTTTCGTCCTTCTTGTGCTTCCAAATAAGCAATTCGAAGGAAGAAACTTCGTGACCTCCATCCTAACGCCGTCTAACTCGGCTAATTATACAGTAATCTCCATTTTTTCGACTAGAAGTCATTTTTCAGCTCCATCTGACAATTATGATGTATTTGGAAATAACAACGGTTACAATTTTCACAATAAATCTCGCAGTGAACCGAGTTCAACTGGGACAAATGAAAATCGGAGAAATAGCCCATAAATATCAGGTTTGGAGTCGAAAATAAGGAGCTGAATGGCTATTTGGCAGATAAAGGAGACAAGCAAGCTGATTAATGCTCTGCTCCCATGTTTTTGGGTCCATTTTGTCATATTTTTGACGCCGACTCTGGGATTGTCTATCAGGAGGCAGGTAGGACTATTTCCAGGACTCATTTATGTAAAAATTCCACAAAAATGCGAATTTTTTGATTGAAAGGGTGCCAAACGATCTCTGCTTCATTTTTAATCAAAGATAACTTCAATTTCCAGATGACACCTCCATTGACACCGATACAAGACATAGAATGGATTGAAATCCTCTCAAATGTGAGTCTATGGTCCCCCTTTTCCCATATTTCCCCTGTAAACAAGTTACAGCCCAACCAGCCCCAAATTGGGTGCGCTCTTCGAGAAAACTCTCATTTCTCGAAAACAAACGTATCACGAAAATCGGCAATGTACGTCTTGTGCGCCAAGAAATTCTCTACAAAACGTTGTACTCAGTTTTTGAATAACTTCATCTGAGAAGGAGTTAGTCGCTATTTAGGCTTTACTTAGGCTTAACTTTTCTCTCGTTTTCCTCGGGGGTTTGGCCGTTTTCTCACGATATGGAGGCTGTTTATAGGATCCTATAGGATCACTGGCAAGTGAAAAATTCAACCATTCTGAGGTCTATTCAGTCGTGTTCCCCCTTCTACAACACTTACCCTATCTTTTCTAGTCCCTGTAGTTCCAAAGTTCGGAGCAAACATTCCTTTTTGTTGCCCGCCATAAAGTGATAACCCTGAATCACTGAAGAGAACACTTAGAAGTGATCTTAGATCCGTCGTATTTATATCTATGACGAGATTGTAGTGAGGGGGGAGAAAATTGAGGGGAACCCCCTCTAACTACTAGACGGACCGGTAAAGTAGGGGCTTGGCTATGTCAAGGGCAAGATTTTGATCCCAAGGGCAGAACATTGACCTCAAAGGGGAAACGACTCCAAAAATGATTATATTTCAGTACCAGTTGTATTCAATCGTCATGCCAATCGTCGTAACGTATCTGCGGAGGAGAGCGCGCCGTCAAACTGTGGTCAACGGCCATCAGGGGATGAACGACTACTTTAAAGAACTCTCAAAAGTCTGGTAATCAGAATTCTAACAATTTCTGGTCCTTACATTACGGCGATCTTTCTAAACCACATATTTCTATCAAATACTACCTCTGGAAATGAAATAAAACCATTTTATTGTCATTTTTCTCGTGATTCATCTTCTTTTCAGTTTCGGCTGTCTAATTGTGGTGTTTTAGAGCCACAGTTCGACAGCAAGGGCAGTATACTGCCTCCTTCTCATCATGTCATCAAGGGGAAGGTGGAAGAGTGACTAACAGGAAGTTCCCTATCAAGAATGATCTTCTACTCTCTTCCGGAGTTTCCGTATCACTAATCAGAGTCTGGAAGAGTTTAAAAGAGACAAATGAGCTTTATCTTCCTCCTGTTCCGTCTAAAATGCGTTCTCTCTTCATTATTTCTGTACTTGTAGCGGTAGTCACCAGTTTACAATGCTACGAGCAGATAGTAACCAATGGATCCGCTCCAACTATCACGACTGGCTGTTTTGCTGGTACAACACAATGCTACAGATAAGTTTTCTCCATTTTCGAGTCATAGATCGTGCTAGGACCCTAGGATTGATACCCATTGGATCCTGAAGCGACTGGGAACGACCTGTGAGGTCCATTTTTTTTCCTTTCCATCAACCGTTGTCGGTGCCTAAAAGCTTCCTTAATTCATTTTATTCCCTCCAGGACCTGTATACTGTATTCTTCCGATTTTGGAAGCGGTTGACCACTTGTTGGATAGACGAGAACATTTTCTACAAGATTGGTGGAACAAACTTTTAAAAAACAGACTCTTCTATTCCGAACTGGCCAGTCTTTTTCAAAAAAGGAGGCCAATGGAGAACAGAGAAGTTTTTCGAAGACCATTTCTAGTGGAAGAGAATCGAGCAAGAACACAGAATAAAACAAGTCAAACGATTCAATTACGAAAAACATAAAGAAACACGAGAGTTTAACAAAAAACACACATAAGAAGACATAAAATAATTAGAAAAGAGATCATTTGGCAAAGCCTTTATTATTTGGGCGGCTGCATTACCCACTCTTGTCACTGCCGGTATCAGTTTCAGTCTGTATGGAGGACTTTTTCGATTTCTGATTTGTGCTCTTCTTAGTCATCGGCTTGGACTTCTTCTTCTTCTCCTTTCCTGCCTTGTTCTTCTTCTTCTTCTTGTGGTCGTTGCTCTTCTCCGTCGTCGTCTCCTCCTTCTTCGTCGTCATCTGGCTGTCCTTGCCCGTCTCCGTCTCGCTGACCACGCTCATCGCACTCTTCAGCACCATCATCTTGCTCGTGTTCAGCGGCAGGTCCTTCTTCTTTCCCTCGGCTTCCGTCTTCTCCGTCTTCTGGTCCATGTCCTCCATCGACTTCTCCGACAGCGGCGATCCATATTCAAAGTCAGGGCGGGGCATGTCATTCTGCTTGGCGTAGAGGGCCTCCTGATATTCAAAGAGTGGAGGCAGCGGCACGCCGACAGTCCTGTGCCAGAAGATGTGCAGCTGCTTCTTGTCCAGCGCCTCCTTCAGCATCTTGTCCACGCGGTCCAAGTCATTGCGGAAAGTCACTCCCAGCGCCACGACCTTCTTCTCCTTCTCGCCGACTTTCTTCTTATTCTTCTTCTGTTGCTCGTATTGCCACTCGTACATCGAGAGGAACTCGCGAAGCCACACTGACCAGGCGTCCTTCGGATTCGCGTGCATACCAAACAGCGACCCATATCTCATGTAGATCCCCTCGACAAAGTCCTTCAGCTCCTCCTTGTTCTGTATTTCGAGCTTCTTCAGGGTGAAGTACTTGATCATAGCTCCGACCATATTCACAATCAGCAGGTATTCCGTTGAATCCGTGTGGACCACAATGTTCTTCTCGTACTTCATCACGGCATAGACGACATGGGTCCACGGGACGACGTGGGTCTTGTGAAGATTGCCGGGACAGCCGTCGGGCAGGATGATCTCCGTCAGCTCCACCTCCTGCTCGATCTCTTCCTTCTTCTTCTTATTCTTCATCGTGACAAGAGCCTTCGACGATTTGATGTGGAACGGCGTCTCCTTTGGCTTGGGACCATCCAGTCGAGTCACCTAAACAAGAAAGATTACTATAAAACGGACAAAGAAGCTCAAAATTGACCGGAGAAGGGAAAGAAACTGGCCCCTTCTGCTACAATACCCCATAAAATAACCAAAAAACTCACCGAAATGGTGATATTACCCTTAACCATTTTCTTCTTCGTAATTCCGCTTCCAATGTGTAGCAGATGGGGCAAAGTCAGCTTTTCCGGCCACTTATTGCCCTTCTTCCTAGCCAATTTGGGCTTCGCCTCGCGATCACCGCCTTTGCCACTCTTTTCCTCCTTCTCATCGAATCGCTTGAACAGCTTCTTCAACCCGCCATACAACGCCTCCAAGGTGTACCATTTGCTGTCGTAGTACAGGAAGACATGCCCAAACAAATACATCCGATTGTACGGGAATGTCCTGTCTGTAATAGATTACATTATTAACAGAAAAAAATGGAGACATTTGGAGTTATTGATGTTTGGCGCGCCAAGATCAGTTCTGCGCGTATTGCGCGCCAAAAAGCTCCATTTCTCTAGCTTGCGACTGCTAAATGTTCCATAAAGTAACCTTACTAGGGCAATTTGACATGCGCAATCGAATGGCGTACTCAGAATTTCGAAAAGGTTCGACTAAAACCAACTATACGATGAAAAACAGCGATTGGGCGGGCAGTTTTCAAATTTGGCGCATAAACAGCAATAAATCCTATAGAAAATGAGGATAAACTGACCAAAATGAAGCTCCCTCTCTCGCTGCTGGGTAGTCAGCCATCTTCGCCACGAAATCACCGGCTGAGAGAGGAGCGCCTCCAGAATGAGAGTGGCATCTCTCCCCAGCATATCAATATCCTCCACATTCGGAAAGCGTTGATCTATCAGGGGACTGAACTCATAGTCTAAAGCATCACATTATAAAAAGATTATAGTCCGGAAACTAACCCTTCAAGCTTTGCAAAAAGCGCATCTTCTGCTTGTTCTTCTTCTTCTTGTACAGGCAGCAGGCGAGGAGGATGCCGCCGCCGACCAGGAGGAGGAGAACCAGGGCGGAGCCGACAATAATCAGCACAAGATCTAGAATAATTTGGATAATTAAGACCAAGAAATGGAGTAGTTACTTGTGATGCTGTCGTCCGCTGTCCCACTGGTAGTTCCTTGGGCATAGGCACACGTCGGGTCAGCCGCGTCGGCACAGGCTTTGACAATCTTGGCCGGGAGAAAGGCCGCCAGATTGCTGTCCAGCTTCGGGTTGTTGTCAATCTTCACGAGACCCTTTGTCAGTCCTCCAGTCATTGTCACATTTGGCCGGAGGGGCATCTTCAGCGACTTCAAGTTGGGATTATTCGTAATCTGGAGGACCGGCGCTGAAATTTGGCCGTATTCCACAGAATAGAAATTCCCTACCGGATGAGCCAAAGATCTGCTCCAATTTGGGAAATTCCAGCTCGGAGAGACTCGTGCCGTCGATGATCAGCTTGCCCTTGATCTTCTTCAGGTTCTTGACCTTATCCTGGGTAGTGCTGTCCATCTTCAGCTCGCCGATAAAAATCTCGCAGTCCGTGCCGTTCAGCTCGTGGCAGATCTTGGCTAAAATTCAATTTTATCAGCTGAATCAAGAAAGTAAACGTACGACAAGCATCCGGATCCTTTCCACTCACTGTAAACTCCGACTTGGGAAAGTAAGCCTCCGGGCAGACGCGGGGATTATTCGTAAAGACGTGCTTCCCAGTGCATTGGAAACTGATCGTCTTGACAAAGGGAATATCCTCCAGGAAGGTGTTCTCCATCTTCAGACAACCCTGGACAGACCTCAAATGGAGGAGGGACAGATCAGCACCGGCGGGAATCTGCTTCAAGATCAAATCTCCCAAGAGATGGGTACAGAAGCGAAGATCCTCCAGCTTGGTAATCTCCTGCGAGGGGCATTCCACTGCCGAATTGGCATAGTCGCCAATGACCAGCTTGGCCGGCAAGGCATTAATCTTCTCCAACGTCAGCAATTTGTTCAGCCGTATGTTCAGCTTGTTCACGAAGGTCAGACTGAGCAGCTCGATGTCGGTCAGGAGATCATTGTTGACAATGGTCAGCTCTAAGAATGGGGCATTTCCTCTTCACCAACTAAAAATAGATACCTTTTGCCTGGGTCAAAGACGGCAGGTTGAGCGTGGTCAAGGTCGGGCTCGTGATGGTGACGGCCGACTTGATATTTTCAAGTTTGCTCCGCTTGATCTGGTATTCGTCCGTAAACCAGTGGCCAATGTCCCCGTCCACGTCGATACTCCTACAGTAGTGGTACTTGTGGTCGATGTGTACCTTCGTTGTACACGAAATGGCTGAAAAGGGGCCAATAGAAAGTGGAAAATAGCGACAACTTACTGCAGGAAGCATCAATCTCGAGCTTGGCCGGCGGCTGGGCAAAGTACTTCTCGACTTTCTCGAACTGTTCCCCGCAAAGACCTTCGTTCTTGCTGATCGCGGACGTGCCGCCACTGCTACAGCTGTCTTTTCCTTTCGCCGCATTCGCCACAATGTTGATGCCATTCATATTCACACCGAAGAGCTTCAAACAGGCATCATCATCGAGGGTCAAATCGCCAGTCAGCGTTCCGTCAGACAGAATGAAATCTCCTTTGATGGACTTGCACTGGGCAAGGAGAGCAGGATCAGGAGTCGTGTATTCAAGATCGTGGAATGGATGCGCGAAACGACATTCTGTAAATAAATAAATCATGACGTTGCTTCCAAACTTCCATGGGGACCCCCTTGATTGTGGCCAAAAAGCGGCCAGTTTCTGTCAGGCCACGTCCGTCTTGACCTAGGCAAACCTATTTGGTCAAGCTTACTGGTCAAACCTGTCAATATACCAAGTCTAAACCGACCGCACGCGCCGCTTTCCACCTAGGCCGAGTCAAAACGCGTCAAGCCGGCAAGTTGAAGGACGGCGTAGCCTTCAACCCATCCATGGCGTACCCCGACCCAGGAAATGGAATAATCCGGCTTTGAACCGGAAAAGATGCCGTAACCACAGAATAATCCCCCAAAGCCAGATCCCCAAATTTTCCCCAGTAACTCAACCCCGACCCGGTTCATCCCGGCCTGATGATAATAATGGCGTACGCGTACCACTAGTAGTGTATAAAACTAACCATTAGGTCCACTTTGGATGTAAACGTCAAACGATTCCTTCTTCTCAATTGCCTTGTAGATAGCATCAGTCGAAGCCGCGGCCAGTTGTGGATTGTTGTAGATCAGCATTTGAACTTTGCCCGTTCCTGTGTTCTGTATTTTCAGAGTGGCCAGTAGTTTGATTTCCTTCAGCTTGGGATTATTCCAAATGTTAATGAAAATCTCACCTAAAAACGAGTCAGTTGTTAGTTTACTCGAAATCCTACCATTGGGAGCCTTTGCAGACTGCCAACTTTCAATTGATGCCAAATTGATAGTTTGGATTGCACTATTTTCAGTCATTACAATAGCGCCGTAGATATTGGTAATCGACTGTCCACTGGTAGTCTTCTTTCCAAGAAATTGATCTAGAGTCGTTTGGCCAGCTTGTGAAAAATCCAGGATCGTATACGAGAGATGATAGCCAAGCACAGGCTCCGTAGCATCGCATCCATTCGGTTCGCTGTCCTTCAGTACAAACGTGCCATTGATCTTGCTGCAGTCCAGCGCACCCGCACCGGCACCCGCACCTGCACTCGCACCCGCACCCGCACCCGCACCCGCACCCGCACCCGCACCCGCACCCGCACCCGCACCCGCACCCGCACCCGCACCCGCACCCGCACCCGCACCAGCAACCAGCGAAAGTAGCAGCCAGCGAAGAAGTCGTCCCATCAGGAGAAGAGCCAATGATAGAATGACCAATAGGTAGCCACGAACGCGACACGTCAATTCAGACCCATGGGTTGAGTCAACCGTTTTCGACCGTTTCTTTCCGGTTACCCCCAATTTTACTGTCGAGAAGCAGTTTTCCTCCTGTCAAGCGACCGTCGAGAAATCATTTTAGACCTTGCGCTTTTGCCTGGTGGACGAACCTTTTCTTTCTTCACTTTGGGTTGCCCTGGCATTGCCCGTATTCAAAAAAGAGAAGCAAGACCAAATGAAATAGAACGAGGTCGCCGGAAATTTCTAGAATCACCCAAATCTTCCCCATCCATCTCCCCTTTTCTGATCTTCCAATTCCCCTCCTAGGTTTTGAAACGTTTCACAGTTCAAACGGCAGCAAGCGGGTAATAAAACGGGGTGACACAGTTGGGAGGGACCGTGTTTACCCAAAAAGGACGATCTGAAATGGGGAATGATATAAAGGCGGCTCTGACTGTCTCCGGGGCTATTCTTTGCAACCCGCCAGCCTTTTGAGCCAACGGCGTGGAAACATGTCGTTATTTCCGATTTTTCTCGGATTTTTCGTTCTCAGCTTGGGAGAGGCCCTCTTGTGTAGGTTCTCCTTTTATTTCCCAGAAGAATTTATCCTTTTAGCCTGTAATACACAGTCCACTCTTGTCCGTAGCCTTCCTTTTTCCCTAAATGGAACTTTCGCCGGCTCACAGAACTGTGAATACTTGGTGAGACCTAGAAATGGACCCAGTTGATTCTTCAGATCCTTTTCGACGACGGTACCTATCCTCTAGTCGATATAACCGCTTCCAACATCTACAGCAACGATAGAATCGGCCTAAAAGGAGGAGAAGAAGGATTGCTACAGTAAGAAATTGGAATTTCGAATTCAAAATCGATTTTTAGACCAACAAATGGAACAAGGGACTTCGCCTTGAAGACGGCTCTCCTTCCCGCGGAATTTCTCTCTCTGACAATTGAGACAGGAAGCTCTACCAGTCTTACTGTAAATATTATGCTCGATCAAAGGAATGGTAAGGTTTTAGCCGCCTTTTTCGAATTCCTCTTTTCGGGCGCGTCCATTTTTGGGGGTAGATAGGTGTGTCGGGTATTTTTGTCCGTATCTCAGTCATTTCTTGACTGATTTCAAAAATTCAAAAAGCAAAGTGGAGAGCACATCAAGCCGATTCTAATGAATGCAGTCATATCACAGCCGACCCGACAAAAACATCTGCAGCCTCCAAACTTTGACTGTGGATAGTTACACAGTATATTTCCGCCCTTTTCAGCGAATCTGACCGCCAACCAGCTGAATTTCACTCTAAATGCCGGAGATCAGGCTCTTTCCCAGACGCTGAAGAATCTAACTGCTGGAGAAAACCGTCTCTACTCCGCTAGCTCCTCAGGAAAGGTCGTGGTCTCTCTCCTGGCTTATCCCGACCCAGAAGAGTCCTCCAAATTGATGGGATTCTTTATCTACGAAAACGAGGAGCTCAAAGGAAGGTAATACCCCACTGACTCAGCCAGCGAGGTTTACGACTTTCCTCCTTTTCAGCTTGTATCAATATCAGAGCAAACCATACATTTCCGCGGGCAATGACGTCAGCATTTTCATCGCTTCGGATCAATCCGACGCCAAGAGTTTACTCCTGATTCAGAATGCTGACAGTAAGTTTTTTTACTGCTTAAAAACAGGTATAACTGTTTCCAGACATCGCTAATGTCAATAATTTCAACACCAGATGGCAATATGACGTCGACTCGGAAGGAAATTCCGTCTCTATTGAAATTACCGCGATGGGAACCATTTCAAAGCCGGCTATATTCACTATTGGACGGGATGCAGACGACAAGACTGACTGCTACCTAAATTCTATTAATCTCACTATGGTATGTTTTTACCGTTTGAAAGTTAAATGACGCCCTCTAAACAGCGCTCATGCGCTTCCCCGCGCTGTCGTTGAAATACCGTCATTTTTGGATTTTTTTGATACCAATTGGACTAATTTTTTATGCTTGGTATATTTTTCATGTTGTCTAGAATAATATTGTAGCAAAAAATTGTAAGAGTTCCTGATAGGAGCTACAGTAATCCATTTGCGCGGGTCTTCGAAATTTCGTTCAAATACCCCGTTTCCCGCCAAATTCGGCTCACTCTGATCCCCCCTGCACCCGTAAAATCTCGGCAGGGCAAAGATATAAAGGCGCCGCTGCTCTCATGTACTGAGCCCTAATTTCCTTTTTCAGGATTCAAGCACTCAAGTTTTTGTCTTCTCTGGGTCTTTGGCTGACGAGGACTATGAATTGGAACACTACACCATTTCCAATATTCAGACCAACCTTCCCCAACAACTTCCCGGCTCCCTGAAGACTTTTGTCGTCTACGGTTCAGCGACCATCCAGCTTGCCCCAACAGCCAATCTCAGTGGGTCTTTCTCTTTTAAAAACTGGAAATCCGCATTTCAGCGTCCTGGAGCGATGCTTACATCGGGAGGAAAGGCTTCCTAATGACAGAGAACTATCCCTTCTTCCTTGATCAGTCCTATACGACGACTTCTATGGATCTTTACGGGCGGAATTCTAGCGAACAGTTGTATTTCACCATGGACACTCCCAAGGGAGACCCCTATTCCCACTGGCTACTCCATTCCGACGTCGTCAGGTTAGGAAATCATTAGGATAGAGAGAAATTGTTATTTTAGTAGCGAAGGAGGCAATGTTAACCAATCTGGCAGTATTCCCGGGAACAACTTTACCGTGTCCCTTTATGTCAGCACTTCGGCCGGGAATATTGGGGCCTTGGCCAGGTGGAGCATTTCTGAAGTCCCGCCAAGTTTGCTAAGAGAAATATAGGGGTTAAAGATTGTTTTATAGCCACGACTACCGTAACCACACCCACGACGACTGTAAATTTAACCACAACAGGAAATACTACAGTAACCACGAGTAACACCACGGTTGTCCCAAACGAGACAACAACCGACTGGACTGAATCAACAACGACTGCCACCTTCCCAAAGGACGACATCTTTTTGAGTACTGTATTTTAACTACAGCCCTTTAAAATCGCTTTAGGCTGTAATCAGTCCATTTTCAACCTCACGGACGAGGGAATTAATGGAGTTTTCACCCTGCTGGAGAGCTGTAACTATACCGTAACCTAAATTTCTCCCTATCTTAAAAAGAGAGCTTTCAGATCAATATTCCAACGGGATTCGGAGCCAGGATCTCCATTTCTGCCGAAAAATTGGGACAAAATGAGACTTTGACCATGAGAAGTGACTATGGAGATTACATCAACAGTGTTAACCGCGCTCTGAAAGCTGACGTCACCTGGGCTGGAGACGATTTCCACATTGACGCTGTTATTGAGGAAAATAGCAAGAACGTCATAACTCTGGCCGTGTACAAAGCTGAGAGTAGGTTTTGGCTGTCTAACTGTGGCTCTAAATATCAGATTATTCTTATTTTTAGTCAAACTCGGAGAACCTCAAAAGGTCTACAATTTGACGACCGAGGGCCCCCAAATCCTGGATCAAGCGGTTAATTTCGCCCCTCTGACAACAACTGTCATTCGATCCAATTCAAAGGTAATATCCCGGTATTTAAAGGACTGTTTAACTAATTTTAAAGGTCTATATCTCCTCCGCCACTCCTCAAACCTACAATGAGGCTTCGTCTCTTCTTGTCTACGAAGGAGAAGGAGACAAAGCCACTCTAGTGGGCAGTCTCTACGATCTGGCCCCTTCTGGAAATACCTGGACCTCCGCCTCTTCCGCCATAACTATCTACAGTGCCCACAATGGAACCTTCGTCAATTTCGCTAAATACATCTTCAACGAAGCCGATGGTAACCGAATTTATTTAATTAATAAGGAGAACATCCAGTGGTGAAGCAGTACACCGGCCATCATACTTGGTACACTCCGAACATTCTGGGTCAAGCTTGGATTCTTACACTGAATGCCGAAAATGGGACAGACGCTCTGACTTTCATTGATGACCCGAGAGATTTCATCAGCTTCGTTGTTATCGGAGTGGGATTCAAGGTAAGGAAAGGGGAGCGGGTTGAAGAGGTCCCGAAGCGATAGGAGCCAGTATTTGGGCTACCATCCACTGTTAGGCTAGCCGATTGGGTCGAAATGCATATGTGCTTCGTCAGCACGATGAGATCTGTCGATTGACATATCACACGCCCGTGGAACACATGGCTTTTATTCGTTAGGCCCACATCGAGTCCAGGAAAATATTTTGAACATTCAAATCTTCCATTTCTCTTAATCACTCAGGCCCCGTTGAATAAGATATGCTAGGGCTACGAGACCCCATTTTTCTTGACCAGTTCAATCGATTCCAACGAGCTATCGGACTTCCATTCTAGTCAGGATTTCGGGCCGTGGCTCCCCGATTTCCCGGGAGGGGATAACTCAATGGAGACTGCTGGGGAGGGTTAGTATAGGGCCTATTTCAAGCCACAATAGGTGCCAGAATTTCATTCTGGCGGAGATAAAGGCGTCTGGTAGAGCTCGACGAGCTCATTCTAGCGGTATATGATAGACCCGCCGTCCCAAATTCTTGGGGTTTTGGTGCCTATTTCCAAATATGGCCACTTTTAGGGAGGGAACTCATCTCAACGGCTCTCCGTCTACTCGACTCCTCTAAGAACTGACATGGCCAGCTACCTTCTGACCACCTATTCCAATTCCTCTATCCAGGAGAACATCTTCCCCCAGGATATTCCCACCTACGTTCGAACATTCGTCTTAAACAGCGGCATGGCCTTCCTCACAGTTATCACCGCTGCCACAAATGAGACAGGTTTGGATTTCCCTCAAAAATTGTCTAATAATTTATAGCATGGAAAGCCAATGTGACATCTGGCAGGACGGGAAGGATCATCACCCCAAATTATAAAAATCCTCTACAAGGAGATCCAGCCGTTCCCTATACAGTAACCCTGACTGGAGAGAAGTACTACAACTTTGATCTTCGGGTAGTGGAGGCCGATTCCAATTGTGGAATGAGATATTCTACAAGAGATTCGAACAATAAATGGACTAACAGGTAGGGCTAACTTATCGTGCGGTAACCGCGCTCTAATCCATTTTTGAATTAAAACGCGCGCCGGACGGAATAATAGGGAAAAGAGGACAGTATACTGTAATTTTCCCTAATTTTCAGCTCATCTACAGACCTAAAAGACCAAATCCTCGCTGGCTACAGCCTGGAGTTGCAAATCTTCTCAAAGAATCAAACCTGCGGAGGGGCAATGCTCTTCTACGGAGTGTCCGACCACACAGAACCGAAGTCGGTTCCAGCTCTCACCGCTTCCCTAGTCCTGCTCCTCCTTTCCATCTTCTTCTGAATGACGTGTTTCCCTTGACCTCAGTCCCAATTTCTTCGTGTTATTTTCATTTTCCTCTTGAATGAAGGATCTAATCTGTTGTTGTGATAACAGAGACGGGGGAGAGGAGAGAGCCCCCCACTGTGTGAATCATTGTCGGCGGAACAGCTGCCCCCTTGGGTCTGTTGACTGGCCCCTCTCTTTTATCTTTCAAGCTTAACACAAACAAGCCCACGGTCTGGAAACTAGGGGAAACTACACTTTCTTTTGATTTTTCTCTCAATTTTACCCCCATTTTCCAACATTTTCAAATCCTTCCCAAGCTACTGAATCCTCGCCCCTTCCGGCGCCAAAATACCTCCAAATTTTCTTTTAAAAGCCTCGAAGATTAGTTTAGTCGGCCCTTTATTAACTCTTTAACCTGATCGGCATCAATGATGTCCTGAATTTAGTATGTGGTTATTAATCCTTGCCGCTTTCCTGGCAGGAACCCAAGCCGGCGCGCTAGACCTCGATATCCCGTCTAACGTGGCTAATAGGTAACGTTCTTCTTATTTTATCCCGTAAAATAGTATTTTTCCGGTCAATTTCCATCCAGGGTCGTCTCTACTGTGGAGAGAAGCCGTACGAAGGAGCCAAGATCCGGATCTTCCGTACCTATCAGAAGAATGCTGTTGATGACCTGGCCCAACTGCTGGGATCTGCCCAGACATATATTACCGGAGAGTTCCACATCGAGGCTAACACTGCCAAGTAAGGAAATATGGATTTTTCCTATTAAAAATACCCTATGGTCCATTTTCGACGGAAATAAACGCGCTACGGGACCAATGCTGCTGATTTTCAATTTCGTCCCTGAAAATCAGGAAAGCAAGACCATTTTTCGAAAAACTGGACTATAGAAACGTTTTATGAGCGAAAAATTGCTCTTCCTGCCCTTTTCCCGTAAAGCCGCCCCAATTTGTTTGTCCTTTATAGATTCCCCGAGACTCAAACCGAAATCCAGCCATTTGTCACCTTCCATCACGCCTGCGATATGGACGAAAAGCAGAAGGCTAACGTATGTTATTTTATCTGAATTTAAAGGGAAAAATCTGGTTTTAGAAGGGCCTCAAGCGCTGGGCCATCCGTATTCCGGAAGACTACGTGACCCTCGGTACCCGAGCTCGAAAGCACTATGATTTTGGACGGATCAATCTCCAACTGGAATATCCCGGCGAGACCCATGATAAGAAATTCAATATTAATGAGTAATTGTTTCGCTATTTAAATGAGGAATAAACATTTTGAAGTAGTGAGGGCTATGCTAAAAAGAGTTTTTGTGAGTAATTTGAAAGTCTCTCTCTCTCTGCGTGATTATGCCCCCGGCTTACTGCCGCGGGGAATATTAACAGACCTTCTTCTGGAGAGGGCACGGCCTTTTGTTGACGGCATTATTCACTCACTACGACGACGACAACGACGATGACCACTACAACAGCCCGATTGGCTACTAATTTCGGGTATTTCAAGGTAAGAGGTCCTCTGGGCCAGCTCAGCCCTTGATAGTCCGTCCCCTTGCACCCGTAAAGTCTTGGCAGGAGGATCACCTTTATTCAAAACTGTTACAAAACTGTGGCGCCTTTATACCTTTGCCTTGCTGAGACATTACGGGTGCAGGGGGTCGGACTAGGATTGAGCCCACCTTTGGAGACTGGCGGTTCACTCCTGGGCCCATTTCTGGACCTAACTCGTTCAAAACTGAATAAACCGGCTGTATGACAAGGGAAACCTTAAAATTCCGTTTTTAAAGGTCTAAAACGTAAAAAATAACCCAAGGGCTCTTGAAAAGAAGAGATTCAAACGTAATGAACCCCCCAGACCACATGTTTCTGAAACGTGGTTAAATTTTTACTACTCCCGGAGCACGGAGCATATTGTGGCCAGTGACCACTCTATAGTGTCCTTATATTTCTATTTTTATCCAAAAAACTCCAGGATTTTTGAGTGGCAACCAATTTTCCTATCTTGGAGGCCTTCACTTCCCATTTCCCCTCAAAATTTCCCCCCTTCCCAGGGAATTATTTTCTCTCCAGACACCTGTTAGCCTTCTTCAAGCCCATATTTCCATTTTTCCAGTAATGGGGATTTTTTAACGCCATTAATAACCCCCTGCTGACTGGCTAATCACCTGGTCATAAACCGTCGACCACTGCTGCCGGCTCCTCCTAAACTCTGCCCTTCTCATCCTTTTAGCATCTAATATTCTCCCCCTATTCTTGTCTTTCCCATTCACTGACCTCCCCACCTTCATTATTATTTCAAAGATCACATTCTATTTTCTAAACAAAACTTAAAAAAGTAACTTTATTTGAAGGTAACAAAGTTTGAGGGTAATAGGCAGTGTTTTCTCCTATAGCAGGTTATTTATCCACAAAAACGGCCGGCCATAACCAGGAAAAATGCAGTGAAACGGAACTTGGGTATCCTTGAGGCCTGTGTTGATCTTAACAAGGCAAATTTGCAAGGAAACCATACAGTATTAAATACCGTTGCCGCCATGAGTAGACAACAGTAACCGTGGCCACATTCCAAATGGATTCTATCACTTCTAGAGGACGTAAGACAATAGGCACACTTCAACTGAGCTTCTAGGCCAGGACAGAACTTTTTGACCGACTAAAAATGGAAAAGAAATATAGCTAGAAAGGTAATTGACAATTTGAGCATACCTGATACTGTGTGGTTTCCGTTTTTGTTCACTTTCTGAACCATTCGAGGCAGATAACCCAAAGCTATGTACAGTGTGACATTCGGATCATTGATGAGGTGTCTAATATGATTTGTTTTTTGAATTTTCTTCGCCCTTACTCACATATCTGGTATAAAGTTCATTAGAGGTGCTGTGCAAGGTTACAATAAGCGTGGCGATCCGTAAAGATGTAGCTTACTGTGTTTTCCGTAAACAGAAATGAAGGATCTATGTGGAATATTTCCTCTGTTGACCCACTACATTCCGCATATGTATCTTACGACTGCTTTATATAGAAATTCGGGAAAATTAACCTGTAAAGAAAAAGGGCACTCAATTTGGAACATGCCATTATTGGCTTTTCCAGTTGTAGTAATCATATTGTCTTGGAAAGTAGAGGGATTAAGTATGAAACCCTATAAAGGAAATTATAAAAGAGAGTTAGTAGAAAAGTGTAGGAGAAAAATGAGAATATAGAAAGGGAGGAGAGAATTGTTTGGTATGAACTGGTGGTTAAAAGTTGTACAGTTGGGGGAGAGAGGGCGCCTGTGAGGGGATGATTAAGGCAGGCGAAGGTTGGCCATCTCATCAGGGTGTAAAGGTTGGTGACATTTTTGGATGGAGCTATCACCTGGTCAGAGACTAGACTGTTTGAATTTTCCCAAGACTGAAAATGGAGTAAAAACGATACTCCCCTAGGCCTACTAGGCTATGATACAAGGCACGCGGCGGTATAACGTGCATACATTTGACAAAATAGCGAATTGACGCCGATTTTTACTTGGGAAAAAAAGCAAAAATTTTGACCCCTGAGTGACTCGAACACCCAACCTTCCGATCTGGAGTCGGACGCGCTACCAATTGCGCCAAGGAGTCAGTAATTTCCGCTCTCGAGGCTCAATAGCCTTGGCTGAAGAGCGCCGCCCCTTTTCCGCTGTTCAAATAAACCTTTTGGTAGAAATTTAGCGTCAAAACGACCGGAAGAAACTATATAACAGCCGAGTTTACAAGGAAAACATTGTAGATACGTCGAATCTCAAAGAAATCTATCGGAAACTGGATCTCCCGCAATTGACGGGAACGCGCGGGACTGGCGGCACTTTCACGGCCGAATAGTGGCAAAACCGAGCCTCTGACAAGGATTTTGGCTCAATTTCATTGTTTAGAATGGATTACAGACTAATTTGTGATCCCCCCTACCTATTAAAAAAGTATTAATGACCCCCTAAAATTAGACCGGGAAGTAGAGGTGGTGAACCAAGTCTCGCCAAGAAAATGCTTTGTTTTTTCCTTGAACTCGGGCGATAATAGCCCTGCCACTCCCTGAACAAGCGTTCTATTGTTTTGTCCTTGCTCTATCCTTATAAGAGAAGGCCGGGCCGGCGATCGGAGAGGTTGCTCCAGGTGGCGTCGAGTGCCAATCTCGGGGGCACATATTGCCATTCGCCCCGGGTCGGGATTCGCCATTTTATTGTATGTTCAACATGGCCGGCCGGCTGGCTAGCCTCCCGTTACTTCTTTCTATTTTTATACTCATCCCTCCCTTTCCCAGGCTTTTTGTTTTGCAGATGAAGATAATTTACACCCGGGAGGGAGAGAAGTGATCCCGTTGGCTTGTAAGGTACTTATGAGTTCCTGGATAATTGAAAAAACCCCACGTTTATCCTAATTTAAAGGTCTAAAATAGGTTTTTCTAGAGGACAAAGGGGCCAGTTCAAGTGTTCGTCTTCGCCGTCTTCTCCCCTCCAGTTCGTGAATAATCCACCGCCGAGTTCCTGTTCCAAAATGCCTCCAAATTGGCTGGCTAATTTCATCTGTCCCTCTAAATTTTTCTTGTTCTGGTCCTGGTTGGATAATCCTAGGTCAGAAATCTGTCACTCTACAGTGTATTATTCTGGACTCCTTGAGAAGAAGTGAGGCGGAATAAAGAAATATGCAGACATGCTCTCTCTCTCACAACACACACTTACATGTGTTCCGTTTCTTTTTCAGCAGCCTCTCTCTCACCAGAAATCGAAAAGAGAACCGCATTTTTAGGCTATTTTTGAACCCGCTCTTTCCCGCTCTCCTCTAATTTTATTAAAAATGGACCATAAACTATCTTCTCGACCTGGTATAGTCCATTTCCAGCGGATATTCCATGAATTCAAATTTGGCGTCTCCGCTACGGGACCAGCTTTGAAAGGTTCCTGGTTCCACAGCGGAGAGGTTATTCCACGGAATATTCATTAGAAATTGGATAGAACTTTAAAAATGGTAGCTGCAGTAATTGCAGTCGGTATAATACCATTTCCCGGTACTAGAAGCTTCAAATTCCATTTCCAAGTTCCTGAAGCGACTACTTCCATAACTGATCGCTTATTTAGTTCCATACCTTCGTTTCAGGACCTCTACGTCATTCTTTATACTCCCAAGAGCCGATATAATGACGTTTCCCCGCTCTTGACCTCTACTTCTTATAAGATCAGTCCATACTCCCCCAAATTCCCCTCTTGATCTCAATTTTCTTGATGATTTTATTATCCAAATGTCTTTACGTAAAGGTGAGGATATATCCGTCATTTCTGCTACCATAATCCAGCTTTTCCTTCCCTCCTCCGCTAAGATAATCAGCTGTAATCCATACGTGATGCTTCAAGATGATTAGGTGACGAACTAGCGCTGTATTATGTTCATCCCGGCGTCCAGCTTGATCCTGACCATCTTTCCGGTCTTCTATCCCTTCCCAAAGTGCTAAACTAGCTAAAATCCCGAAAAATTCCAGTTTTCCGGTAAAATTCCTCAATTTTTGATCATTTTAGTCTAAAAATCGGTACAAATCGCTTTAGTAACCTAAAATTCTATTTCCAAGGTCCTGAAGCGACTGTTTCCATAGCCAAGCGCTTCTTTAGCTCCATACCTTCGCTTCAAGACCTCTATACCATTCTTTAAACTCTCTAGAGCCGATTTAATGACCTTTCCCCCTCTTCACCTCTATTTTTATAAGATCACCCCCATTTTCGGTGGTTTGGCTTGTTTCGTCCTAGATTTTCGAACCATCTCCCTCCATAAAACAGCCAATGTGTCGTAAATCTCTCCCCAGTAATTTCGTTCCCTTGTCTCTTTAGTGGCGTGTCTCCTGAATGTCCATCCTTTCGCCCCGGTCGCTAATGGTAACTGCCCTCCTGCTATTGCTGCTACTGCCAAAAAGTGTCCTTTACTAGTACACCTACCCTTTTTTTACTTCTAAAATGGGTATAAATTGAAAAAGTGAAGAATTTCACGCCTCACTGACTAATGTCTGTGATTACGTCCTTTGTCGAAAGCGGGAGAGAGATTCAAAATTAAAGGGATCCCGTCACGGCTCTCTCTGTTTGTCCCCTCCTCCGGCATACAAATTACCCTTTATTGTTTTGTTTTGGTCCATTAGACAGTTCATTTTATCCTCTGCTTGTTACTTTCCTTCCCTGCCTCTTTAAAGGTCTATTAACTCGAGCAACTGGAACCCCCTGAAGGGGAGAAAACAAGGAAAAGCACTGCCTGCTCAAGGGGATCAAGATCCGATTACATCTGCTGTCAGCTTAGTGCTTCCCCTTCTTCCTGCCCCACGTTTGCAAATCTTCCAACACCTATAAATGGATTCCTGCTAAATTTTATCCCAAAAAAAGCTTTCTTTCGAGAAGATCATCCCACAAAATTCAAATTAAAAGATTTCCCGCTAGGGTCTCTACATCCTTACCTCTGTAGGTCGATCATATACCGCTGGAAAGAGCACGTCGAGATCTACAAGATTTTGTTCTTATCTCCGCCAGAATTGATTTCTTGCACCTATTTTGGTGGGAAATAGGCCCCATACTAACCCTCCCCAGTCGTCATAATTGAGTAATCTCTACCCGGACCTGGACGGGGCGCCATGGGCTGAAATCTGAACTTGAATGGAAGTTTCATAACTCATTCGATAGAGCTCTTCGAGCTGGTCAAGGGCTGCCATGTGTCTCGTTGCCACAGCTCTTCCTATGCACCAAAACCGAAACGAAAAAGAAAAATGGAAGATTTGAATTTCCAAAATCTCTTCTCCAGGATCTTTGAGGGCTGGAGACTTGGAAATTGCCTGTTAGAGCTGAGTTTTGAGTTTTTCCCACTAAATGGACCCTGGCGAAGAATATCTGATAGAGAAATCCAGAAATGAAATCTGAATTTTCCGATCCATGTCCCATGGCGGCATCTTCTCCACCCGAAACCTCTTGTAGAGCCTCAGCAGCGCTAATTCCTCCTCCCCCTTCAAGATGTTCACTTTTTTGCCTCCAGGAACTTTAGTATGTGATAGAATTCGCTCCAAATTAGCTCCCTCGGGAATCTCCTTATAACCAGTCGTTTATCGTTGGATGGGAGATGGATGCACTTTGGTAGCGGTGGGTGATTTATAGGTTATAAGAAGGCTGGAATACTGTAGAAATAGGGTAAAGCAAGAAATTTATGGGCAGAAGCCTACAGTAACCTCTAAATTAGCCGGGAAATGGTAGAAATGGGTCAAAGTCTCAAAAATCCAACTGTAACCGTCATGTCTTCCCCAAATCTGACGTTTCCGCTCATTTCTGATCCCCGCCCCTCTTTTCCACCGGAAACACTCTTCCCCCATCATTTTTTACGTCATTTTACGTGTGTTTGCAAATTCCCCCTCTTTTGTACTCCCTCCTTATTTTTGTGACGGTGTAATTCAAAAATGGACATGGGAAACAGATCTTTCATCTAGTAGCGTGCCTCCTCCCGGTCGCTCTCTAAATAAAATTCCCCCCGCCCCTCTAAGGAAGCAAACTAGCACAAAATTCCCTCTTCAATCCAGTCCTAACTACTAGACTTTTCTACTACTAGCTTCGACAGTATCAGAAAAATGGAGTTTTTACTTCCCGAAATGGATCCAGCTAGTACTGTAAGTCATTTGAAGCTTCTGACCACCCGGTACGCCTGGTTAGACCTTTAAAATGAAAGAGAACGGTTAAAACGATATTGAAAACCGGTCCTTTAAACTAAGAACCCATTATTTCCCCTAGAAACTCATTTTTTCCTGGATTTCAAGCGTCGAGAAGGAACAAGGCTCGGCCCTTGATAGTCCGACCCCCCTTCACCCGTAAAGTCTCGGCAGCTGGCTCATCTTTATTCAAAACTGTTGCAAAACTGTGGCGTCATTATTCTGTTGACCTGCCGAGACTTTACGGGTGCAGGGAGTTGTGAAGGCCGAGCCAATAACAAGACGTTCCCAGCATCGGAAATGTGTTACTTATTCGATTATTTAGCTTGCAATTCCTGTGTTTAATTGAATTATAGAGTAGTCAGTGATTGACGCGGGAAAATAAGGCTGCTACAAACGGGAAGAAGTTTTCTGGGAGTGTCAGGACCAAAAACAAGCTCTTGAGAAGGATTTCTCCCTGTTTGATCCCTAATTTTTGAAAAATACTGGAAATTCTCCTCTCTCCCCTTCCGCACCTCCAAATATGTAAAAGACCCCGGATTTCTTCCATTTGGCTGCATTGGCCATGTCAAAAACAGGAGTTTTCCCTTTCCTGTGCAAAAACATTTGATTATTTTTCCTATGTAGCTTAAAAAAAGCAATCGAGATATGAACTTTTCAGGACATGTTCAACCGGTTCGATTCCTTTCGGTCGTCCAGGATCTCCAGACGGGGGAGCACCTATTTTGGAGAGGATAAAGGTGGGCCTTTGCTTATTTTTAGGGGTTAAATGGGGAGAAATTGCCTCTAATCAGCGTTAGCTGTCTAACTGCGGCGTTTCGCTGTGGTGGCTGTAACTGAGGAGCTGTGGCTCCAATATAACGTTAAAACCCCTATAGCATTATTTTTGGGCAAAAAAATGGGGCATAACTCCTCTAAAATAACCTTTATTCCACCTTGGAACTTTCTCTACCATAATACGGCACTTTTTCGCTGCGTAACTGTGGCTTTAAAGAGCCTGGGTACCGTAGCTGAGGTTAGACTGCTCACCTTCCGTCTGAGACCCATCAACCCCCATAAAAATGTCTCCGTTCTCCTTTTAGTGACTCGCTGGACTCAAAGATCATAACAGCTCTCCCCCGTTAAGCTATTGAAACCGCCAAAACGGGCCTTGTTTACGTCTAAATTTGGATGGAGAAGTTGTGTGACAACAAGGACAAAAAGAAGAGATGAACTTTCAAAAATATATCATCAATATGAGGCAGTCAATTGCCAGCCAACGTCAGCCATCTGACAAAGTGTCAAAAGCACACAAATGTTCCTGGGGACAAGGCCGAGAGAGCGGAGAGACAAGATGATGGAAATCTGAGATTATAGCTCAATCCATCGCGTCTCCGCTTATATTTTATGGAAACTTCCCGCTTCTTTTTGCATTTCCGGCTAGTCTAGACCTTTTAAACTGTTAATTACCCCTGATTTACCCGCGAAATTCAAAGATTGAGCTTCCAGGGGTCATTTTTTAAAGGAAACAGTGAAAACGGCGGGAAATCCGTTTAAATCACTTTTTTGGCGGGAAACCCGAAATTTGAACTAACTTTTAACTCATTTTCGAGCGGGAAGAGTTCAAAACAAGCGACCAATTTCAAATCTAGGCGGGCTTTGTGTTGTTGTCCCCTTAATCCAGAGAATGAGGGGACGAGGACACGATTTATCATCTCCTCGTCCCCTCATTCTCTCCTCCTCCTCGATGTTTCGTTTTTTTTTGGAAAAGTCTATCCCTGTCTATTGTTTTTGTCATAAAAGCCACTTGTCCGTCCTCTAGAAATGGAGGATACTTACTTTTTTTAGCAGGCGATGGGACAAGATGGCCCTGCCGCGCTTCCCTCCCCCAAATTGAGAACTACTTCATCGGAAGTGCTGATTTCATATGCTGATTTTGCGGGGAGGGAGTACTTCCGCGCTGCAAAAGCAAAGCCTCTTTACTCTTTTTGGTCCCATTGTTCCATTTTTGGAACCTTTTCTCTACTAATCATTTCAAGGTGTCAATCCTAATTTTATACATCCATTCCATTTCTAACAGGTGTTTCTTCCACTTCCACTAATTTTTCAGCAAGAAAGTTTATAAATATCTTATAGGGAACCGCCCTTTCACCTTTCCTTGCCTATAAATTCAAAAAATATCTGCTCCCTTCCGTATTTTTGAATTTTTAGGGAGCTTCAAGGGGAATTTTTAATGTTTTCCATCGTTTCCGATCTTTCCTAGGCATTTCCTAACCAAAAACTCCCCTGGATATTCAAAGCCATAGACAGCAAACTGTCCTTGGCCTTTTAAACAGTTCGGTACTCGATATTTCGCTCCCCTGCACCCGTAAAGTCTCGGCAGTCGGACTATCTTTATTCAAAACTGTTACAAAACTGTGTCGCCCTTATACCTTTGTCTTGCCGAGATTTTACGGGTGCAGGAGATCGGATAATCGAGGAGATGACTAGAAAAGAGCCTAAAGTGGGTGGGACAGACTAAGGACAGCGTTGTGTACAAGGCACCTGGGAATTTGGAACAAGATACCCTTGCAGTGTCTCCAAGTGGAAGGGGCACTCCAAGGGTAGCCGTTTGTTCCATTCCTTACCTAAATCAGGGTAAAAAGTTCCGCTAGCCATTTTTTTACCGGGAAGATAGAAGAAAAACCAGGAAGATTAATTTCTTTCCGTTCTAATGAGGGGGAGAAGACGTGGAGTGGTCTCTTCCCCTCAATATCCCCCCGGTACCTTCCCAAATGACCAAATTATTTTAAAAATCCGCTAAAACCCACTCTTCCCGCCCTATTTCCCTTCAAAAACAAGAAAAAAAACCTCCTTTTGACTCATCGCCGGGAGCCAATTGAATGACTCTCTCCCTTCTTCTCTTCCCGGGGCATTTCCCCTGCTCTCCAAGTCCGTCTTCCGATTGGAATTTGTCTCTCACAAATCTGCTGCCCTCGCCAATTTCAAATTGACCAAGTGTTCTTCTTTCCCTTCTTCTTCTGCGTCGTTTTTTAGCCGGGGCGGGAAATTAGATAACTAGGGGGCGCTCTTCTTCCCTTTTCTCCCTTTTAGCTTAAATTTCATGTTTATTTTGAAAAAAATACACCTTCTTGACCCGTTTTCAGCTTCTATTGGCCATTTTTCCCTTATTGAGAGCTGTTTGTTTGAGTTCTTCATCGGATATTGCGCGAAATTCCTTCAAAAAACAAATAAATATCCGCCCAGGAGAGAATACTCTCTCTCTCTCTAGATGCTTTTCCCCATAGATCATAGCAACTTTTATGAGTATATTATGGTGTGCTGAATTTTTAACTGTTGTTCCATCTCCCCTGGAGAGCAGAGAGAGGGGCCAGCCGGGGTACAGGTATGCCTCTCCCAGCAACCCATCTCATTTTATCGCTTTCCCCTCTTTCCAGCTTCACTTTACTGCCAACATTTTTAAAACACTCCATTCCCTCCCTTTCACTCTACTCTTAGTCCAAAAAATTTCCCTAGAATCCAAGAAAATAGAGAAAAAACGAGAGCTGTGATGACAAAACAACGGCATTCGGATGCCTCCATCATATTGGACGATCGGCGGCCATCTTGTAAGTTTTTAAAAGGTCTTGAGGGGAAAATTAACTAGGATAGGGTGTTTTTTAAAGGACTGGTTTTTTTCCTCCTAAGAGATCTTAGAATCCGGAAATTTGAGCCTATTAGCCTCCTACCTGGCCGTGAACGGCCCTCCATCTGCCCTCTTCAGACCCCCGGCTCATAAGGTCATAAGGAGGGGGCAGTCTAATTTTCTAAAAGCCATTTAGCCTCCCGGGCTCTCCCCCACTTCACTATTTTTGGTCTCTACTTCTTCTCCCTCTTGTTTAAAGGTCAACTATTCCGTAATAAAAGGAGAAATGATCGAGGAGACCAAGTTTGTACAAGGTGACGTATGATACAATGGATTTCACCCATTTTTCCTCGTGAAAAGGGGATTGTTTTCTGGGAAATAAAGCTCTAAACCGGCGCCTCGCAATGAAAAACACTAAAAATAGGGGAGAAACAGCGTATTTTTGGTTGCATAACTGCCACTAATCCAGTTTTTCGGCTCGATCTTCGATAGCCCGACCCCCTGCACCCGTAAAGTCTCGGCAAGACAAACGTATAAAGGCGTCACAGTTTTGTAACAGTTTTGAATAAAGAGGATCCTTCTACCGAGACTTTACGGGTGCAGGGATCGGACTGTCGAGAACAGAGCCATTTTTTCAGTATAAAATCAGTTTCTGACCCTTGTTCGCACTATTCTCTCTTCTAGGCTCATAAAGACCAAGCGCTCCTTCAAAATGTCCCCTTATAGCAGAGGATGAGGTTGTTTACGTGGGCAGAGAGGGAAGGGCAGGTACCCAAGTACCTCATCCGAGAGGGAGAAGATGATCTCCAGCAGATGGGATCAAGTAGAGCCGCCGTTTATTCTTAGAACGCCTCGTGTTCCATTTTTATCCTGCAAAATTCCAAAAAAAAAATGGGATTTTTCTGTCTTCTACCTCCTTTTTAACCAGAAAATTAGGTTCCGCATGGATTTTTTAGAGTTTTTTTCGGCAAGAAAAAGGGAACATGAACAAGAGGGCGAATTATATTCCCCCCTGCTCCTAATGTTCCGAATAAATCAAGCGGAATCGGAATGGGAGAATATCGCAGGACGAAGCATTCCCGCTGCTATGGGAGCGGTTCAAAGACGAATTTCTCCAACGTCTACCTGTTTTTTGGCTTACAATTATCTAAAAAGAGATAAAAAATAGTCTGGAAGGTGGAAATTTGGACTATTTCCCGTTTTCCGTAGCTGTAGCGCCTCTACAGGGTCCCGTAACGATTCTGTATTCTGTTTTTTTTTTCGTTTTTCGTTCCCCACCCTCTCTCCCTGAGCTCCTTACCCGTAATCTCTATCCTCCATGCATTTTGAAGTTGCCATTTCGCGGGCAATTTTCAACGGGAAAGGACGGGGAGCAAGGAAAACAGAGATTGACCTTCCCCCTTCTCTTTGCTCCACCTTTTTTGGAAATCCGGCTTTTCCCGGGTAACTACAGCCTTTTCCCGTCTCTAATAATGCAAACAACAACCGTCTATAGTCCATTTCCAGTGGATATTCCTCGGATTCAAATTTGGCGGCGCGTCTCCGCTTCCGGACCAGGTTTGAAAGCTTCCTGGTCCCGTAGCGGAGAGGTTTTTCCGAGGAATATCCGTTGAAAATGGACTATATGTCTGAAATTGACATGAGAACTAATTTAGACCCCCGGCGATATTGGGAGCTCTCTTCCACTCCTCGATCGAGTGGGAGCACCGGCCAAATTGGTGTCTCTTTCCCATCCTTGACCCCCGGGCCCCCTCTTCTTTTTTCTCTCCAGCAGAAGAGGAGAGGGAGGAGATGTTATTCATTCCGCTTGAATTATTCTTTTATTTGTTCTGTTCTCTCAAAGAGACGGAGTTGTACCTTCTGTGTCTGCAGGAAAGACATAGGGAGAATAACAAGTCGCCCATTCTTAGAAATGTCCTCATATTGTGTAGAGAGAGAGAGGAGTTGTAGCCCCTCAATGATTCATGCTCCATTCTGACGTGCTGCTGTCCAACTTCTTCCCTTTATTTTCCTCCTTTCCTGCTCAAAATCACGTCAACGTCGGCCTAAAATAGCCCAGCTGTTCGAAAAGCCGCTATAAAAGAAAATTAACCAAGTTTCCTTATTGTTCCGCCACATTCCACCCCGCCTTCCAGGGTTTGTAAGCTTGGTCCTCGATAGTCC
Source organism: Oscheius dolichura (assembly GCA_932521035.1). NCBI lineage: Eukaryota > Metazoa > Nematoda > Chromadorea > Rhabditida > Rhabditidae > Oscheius > Oscheius dolichura. The sequence goes on along the minus strand of OW051492.1, from coordinate 10,873,782 downwards.
TATCCCCTGCACCCGTAAAGTCTCGGCAAGACAAAGGCGTCACAGTTTTGTAACAGTTTTGAATAAGGAAGAATCAGCTGCCGAGACGTTACGGGTGCAGGGGATCGGACTATTGAGGACGGAGCCGAACTGTTTTCTATGGGTTCGAGAGTCTTCCCCTCGTCTTATTATTTTCAAATATTACTTTCAAATAATTCCTTTTTAACCAAAACTGGGCGTGTTCCCAGTTCCAGCCGAAAAAAGCGTGTAACCATAAAAACCATCTTACCGTATCTATAAAGGGTAAACTGCCTTCCAGGAAAGTTTCCGGGGGCTCAGGACGGTTAACTTTTCAAAGATCCCTGGGTTATTTCAGACCGAGTTGGCTCCCACTCAACCCGTATAAATTTTAAAGAGGCCAGCCCCGATTAAACCAGGATCCGAACGGGTGAATTGCTCACAGCCCTAAAATCAGGATCCTGGCTCTTTTCGCAGCCATGAGCCTTTTCCGAACCATTTTTCAAAGCGAAATCAGAGTCTAGAAAGTCTACTCCGCTCTGGCTTCCAAAATAGGGAAACGGGCCCATTTTCGAAGGACAAAATAGGAAAATACCCCCTTTTTCTTGGGAAGAAGGCGGAATTTTAGGTATTTTACCCCATTTCTCCTATAGTTCTTCCGTTTTCCAACCTTTAAATAGTCTACCGCCATCGTTGCCAGCAGTCGGGCGGTAGTAGCAATAAATGAGCTCTAAATTTATGGTCACGTCAAAATTTTACGACTACCACCACATTTCCGTAGCCTGAAATTTGAATTTTTAATGGGGAGAGGGCAAAAGGACTGCGTTTATAACCGATTCGCTAAAAACAGCCAAATCCGGGAAAATTCCCTATCTTCTTCCAATTTTTCCCAGTTTTAGGCCTCGCCATGGACGAGAGGGTAGTCCTCAATGTGGGAGGTGTTCGCCACGAGACCTATCAGGCCACATTAAAGAAGATTCCCGCCACAAGGCTGAGCCGTCTGACTCCTCAATTGGCGAATTTTGATCCCCTCCTGAATGAGTACTTCTTCGACCGTCATCCAGCCGTCTTTGCACAGGTCTTTCCCTATTTTTAGACCTTTAAATAGATTATATCTTGTCTAGGTGTTGAATTACTACAGAACGGGGAAGTTGCACTATCCGACGGATGTTTGCGGGCCCCTGTTTGAGGAAGAGCTGCACTATTGGGGGCTAGACGCCTCCGATACGGAACCATGCTGCTGGATGCAATTGTTACATGCCAAAGACACACAGGAAACACTGGCGGTGCTGGATAGAATGGATGTGGACAACAGGGAGGAGGATCCCCAGCTGAGGGAACAGGACACGATGAAGAAATTCGGATGGGAAGAGGACTACTTCCAGGTAGGACCCTTTCCTCTTTTTTACTACCCATGGGTCCCACCACGACGAGAATTTAAAAAATAAGCTTTTCCAGGGAAAAAGAACGAAATGGATGATGATAAAACCAAAAATATGGGCCCTCTTTGACGAGCCCTATTCTTCCAAATCAGCCAAGGTTTCCCCTATTTCCTCCGCCAAGAATTTTAAATTTTCAGGCAATTGCGGGTATATCGGTAGCCTTTATCTTCTTCTCCATCTTGTCTTTTTGTCTAAAAACCCATCCCAGCTTTCGTATCCCCATATTGGAGAGCAGGAATGGCACAATCAAAGGCAAATCATTTCTTGGCGTTACCAGGCAGGCGACGGAGCCACATGCCATTTTTGGACAGGTAGAGCTCTCTATTTTTTGAAATTTTGGGTTTTTTTTCAGATTGAACTGATTTGCAACGTCTGGTTTACGTTCGAACTCCTGTTACGGTTTATGTTCTGCCCAAATGTTGTAGGATTCTTAAAATCGCCGCTGAATATCATCGATCTGGTAAGAATTCGACCAATTTAATGGAGAATTTGCCTCCAGGTGGCCACCCTGTCCTTCTATGCCGACGCAATTTTTGTCCGGCTGTGGGAAGACGCGCCAAAGGATGTCATGGAATTTTTGTCTATGATACGGTAGGCCCTAATCTTTATTTTTCTATAAATATATAAATTACAGTATCTTCCGGCTTTTTAAATTAACCCAGCACCATCGAGGACTCCAAATACTGATCCATACCTTCCGCGCCAGTGCAAAGGAGCTAATCCTCCTGGTTTGTCCATTTTTTTTTATTTTTTTCGCTTCAGGACCACAATTTTTCCATTATAGGTCTTCTTCCTAATCCTGGGTATCGTCATCTTCGCCGCGTTGGTCTACTACGCCGAGAAGATGGAAGTCAACCCGGACAATCAGTTCCAAAGTATTCCCCTCGGCCTTTGGTGGGCGATTTGTACCATGACTACGGTAACCAGCTCCTTTATGGTCCTGAAGAGATGGTTTTTAGGTAGGATATGGGGATATGACTCCCCATACGTCATTTGGCCGCTTGGTTGGGAGTTTGTGCGCCGTTATGGGCGTCTTGACCATTGCCCTGCCGGTGCCGGTCATTGTCTCCAACTTTGCTATGTTCTATTCCCATACCCAGGCCAGGGACAAGCTGCCGAAGAAGAGGAGACGTGTTATACCCGCGGAACAGGTGAGAATTTGGATTAAGGGAATGTTAAAGCTTCCAACCCCTGGTTATTGGGTCCCGAAACGCTTAAGAAGCCAATTCCCCAATTCTAACAGGTTACACCAGGCCACATTCCTTTGATTTCCCCCTCCACCTCCTCAAAATCTTGAAACTTTGATTCCCTAATGTTTATTTTAGATTCGCCTCCAAGCGCGTCGCCATGCCCAGGTACTTGAATCCAATCCGGGGAATCAGAGGCGAAATGCCATGCCGACACTTGTGGATCGCGAGAGGGAAAGCATCGACATGCCGCAGAAGAAGAAATCCACCCCCGATGAGAAGGAAGACATCCAAAAGCCGCTATTAGTCCCACCGGCTACTCCGGAAGCTAATAATGGGAATAGAAAAGGATCCGAGGCGAAAGGTAAGGGATTTTGAAGAGGTAGTGGGCCACATTTATACAGCGGACGGTCTTTTAAACTTGTAAAACTACAGTTAGACAGTCCAAATAGCCATTCAAGACAATTTAAAGCCGTAAACCGCTATAGATTCGAAATTTCGGCCATCCCTGGGCCAAAATAAGTGGAAAAATCCCTATTAGGGTCTACTGACCATATTTTCCCATATTTTCAGGTTCCGACCAAAATGGAACCAGCCCCTGTACCAAAAGATGCGGCAGCACCTCCTGCATCGACACCATGGTCAAAGCCGCGCCCTCCAACAATAATTCGAGTAATTCTGTCTCATTTGCTACAACGATCATTCCATAATCATTTTTTATACCGTCACCTCATCCCTAAAAATCATAAATTACGGGTTTCCGCTCCAAAAAACTCTAAACTTACAATCGCATCCACTGTGATATTTCCCCCTCTCTACAGGTACAATGGGTTTATTACATCTCTCAAATAAATTATATGTATTTCTTTCGTTTTTTACAGTTGATAAATAAGTAAGAAAGTGGCACAGATTCCCGTAAAGGTGCGTGAAATGTTGATAAGTGGGTAGAGGGGGCGGTTTACCAGCGACCAGCTTCCTTCCAACGACGAGAAGCATCGCAAGCGTAGATGGCGAAGGTCCATAGGGAGAAAAACTGAAATTGGAGGCATATTTTGTAGCAAAGAAGTTCAGAAATGGAGACAATCACATTATAAAACGTTTGGATTTGATCAGAGGCCCTAAACATCATGGTTCGAAAAATTAGGAGTTCACTTTTGTGGAGTTTTCTATCAGATCTTCTTCCCCATGGTCAATTTAGTGGGAAAAACTCAAAACTCGGCTCTAACAGGCAATTTCCAAGTCTCCAGCCCTCAAAGATCCTGGAGAAGAGATTTTGGAAATTCAAATCTTCCATTTCTCTTTATCGCCCTGGTGCTGTTGAATATGAAGGACTACGGCAAGGAGACCCGATGTTTCTTGACCAGCTCGACGAGACGAATCGAATGAGCTATCGGACTTCCATTCTAGTCAAGATTTCTGGCCGTGGCTCCTCGATCAGTCTCGGGAGGGGATAACTCAATTGAGACAGTTGGGGAGGGTTAGTATAGGGCCTATTTCAAATCAAAATAGGTGCCAGAAATTAATTCTTTAGGAGATAAACACCGCGTCTTGTAGATCTCAACGAGCTCTTTCCAGCAGCATATATGACAGACCCACAAAAGTAGAAACCACAACTTACCAGCGGCAGTAACCATCCAAAAATGAATTCCGACGTGATTAGGCCCACGACGATGAGTAGTGTGCTTATTGCATACATCAGCGCAGCCAGTGAGGTCAAAAACTTCTCCTACAAATTTCTAGATCCTTTTTTAATGAAATTATAATACCAGAATAGGAAAATTGAATTTATAGTAGGCGTCCATGATCCCAAAAAGGCTGCAGAAAGCCAAAATCAGGGTCATAATAGTGAAGAAGACATTGACACAGATGACGGAGAATAGCTGCCCAAAACTATGAATCCTGGAATATTTCCCATTATTTTGGGTGGCGGATATTTTTAGCAGTTCGGGCCGGGTGAAAGTGGACACTTGTCTGTCATATCCACTTAACCGTGGAGTAGTCTGATTGAGGCAATTATCCCCTCTCGCCGGATCCAATAATTTTCGGATTTGTGACAGCTTGGAGCAGGAAAGGAAAGGAATAGAGAAACAGCTTACCTATAGACACATTGAGTCCAAATAGAGTTCGGGAAACAGTAAGAGTTCAAGAAGGCGGTGGCTATTCCAAGGATCTGCAAATAAATCAACTTTTTCGTGGTGAGAACCCATTTTAGCTCCGACCCCTCCAAATAACGGTTCAGTCCTCGATAGTTCGATCCCCGCACCCGTAAAGTCTCGGCAGGAGGCTCACCTTTATTCAAAAATTTTACAAAACTGTGACGCCTTTATACCTTTGTATTGCCGAGACTTTACGGGTACAGGGGATCGGACTATCGAAGATAGAGCCAATAAATTGGATTTTAAAGGTTTGTGGAGGTCTAGATCGGCCAAAATTACCGTCCAAAAGTTTCGCATCCCCGGTTGTCAGAAGTGTGAGGGTCCAGGGAGCTCGTGGAAGGCTTTCATGGGAAATATAGGCGTAAAACTATAAATTACGACCTCTAGGCCCGCTAAAATGCTCCCAAAACCTGGAATAGGGCCCCAGAACCTAGCCAGCCCTCTTTAAAACCCCTTCTTCTTGTTTTCTATGCCAAAATCCCCATAATGTAGTCAAAAAACGACTCACAACTTCGGCTATCCTGTAGAAATTGTCCTTATCGTCCAGGAAACCTTTGTTAAATTGAACTGGAGGTCCGTTATATTCTGTCATCTGGAAAAAGACTACGTTTCCCCCTGTTTCCAAAATCAAGGCTTGAAAAAGAAAATGGAGAAGTTTTCGACTGGGCAAACACTCTAATTGAGCAGAGGAGAGCCGTAAAAGGACAGCAGAGGAGCGAAGCCAGTAGTAGACAACCCCGGGAGGGTCACACCCTCCCCGTGAGTCCTAATTATGCATGATAGCTTGCTAATGCAAGTACGAGAGCAGGCGAGGAGCAAGGAGCGAAAATCCCACTCTCCCCGGGTTCCCCCTCCCCTCAGGGTAGGAATTATAGCCGGGAGGGCGATTAGCACACATTTCCTCCAGTATTCCTGGGGAAGGAGGGAGTGTAAATTGATTCGAGTGGGTGTTTACAGGGGGAGAAAGGGGGAGAAAGATAGGCAGAAGGGAACTAGAGAGCAACTGGGCTTATCAGCACCCCGCTATAAATGGCCACCTGATGGCAACGGGCCGGGGAAAGGGGCCAGCAGCTGATGTAGTCACAACACACAAAAAACACTAGTTTTTGATTTTTAAGAGGAATAACTACCATAACCCAGGGAAGCGGGGTCAGTCCTGGATAATCCGCTCTCCGCACCCGTAAAGTTTCGGCAGGAGGATCATCTTTATTCAAAACTGTTACAAAACTGTGACGCCGTTATATCTTTGTCTTGCCGAGACCTTACGGGTGCAGGGGATCGAATTATCGTCTACCGAGCCGGAAACCCCAAAAAATTCCTAAAAATTCTCCTCATTTCCATTCAGGACACCAATTTTTCTCGACATGAGTAAGACTGACGCCTGAAGGGCATAGCCATCTGAAATTTATGGCACATTTGTCGGAGTGAATGAGAAGAATGAGAAGCTGTCCCCCTGAAAAGGGGGGAATGGTCTGGATTTGGTTCTAGTGGGCGGAAATGGGAATATTCACAGGGATATAGCCGTTTTACGGCTTTTTGAAGAGGAACCCCCTTCTGGGACAGGAAATATGGGCAGGTGGCGCTGGAAAAAAACATTTTGGGGCCATATTCCTGGGGGAGAATTGATTAGAGACCGTCGCAATTCGGGAATGACTGGCATTTTTGGTCTTCTTCCCATTTCCCGCCTTAAATTGGTTAGGAATTGAAGGAAGTGGAGGATTTGAAGGGAATTTATGGGCAGAAGACAATAAATCAAGTCAATACTATCTTGGCTGTATATTAAAACGTTTGGTTGTGTCCATCCATCGCTTTGGGAATAAAGTGCCCGGGAACTATAGGCTCAGCGACGCGTAAGGGGTCGACCAGAAAATGGAGGGCTCGGATTTCATCAGGTGGAAAGTCAGGGAGGGGAAGAGAGATTTGGAAGAGATTTGGTCAGCCAAGAGTATTTAGAGACCAAAAGCGAGAAAAGCGGTGAATGGAAGTGAAGAAGAACCCCGAGCGGAGGATGACGCATCCCCCTCCAGTGCCTGTCCCGTATAAATCACTAGACAAATAAGTGACACACTTGGAAATGGAATTCTAGGGAAAGAGGGGAACACGTCGGAAACACGAGAATTTTATTTCTAAGACCTCTGGCCGTGGGAATGAGATCAGTAGTCGTAGTCGTCGGCAAGACGGCGCCACATCGCTTTCTTCTGTACGTTGTTGCGCATTTCCGACAGTAGACGGAACTGAAACTTATTTTTCTATTAATTACCCCGATTTTTCCATAAATAACCTTATTTTATCCAGAATTTTGGGTTAAAAACCTTGAAACACGGCTATTTTCGGCCATTTCCGTTGAATTTTAACCAAAACGGAGGTCTAACGCTATTTTTAGGACTTCTTCCGCATGAAAAGGAAAGGGAAAGTGATTTGGCACAAAAAGTGAGAGTTTATGAAGTGAAAATAGGTTAAGAGGACGCTTACCACGTCGAGGGGCTTCCTCTCCACGCCGAAAGCCCTGTAGACGGGAAAATGGCCGTCCACGACGAGGAGAAAGGCGGCAAAGACGAACAAGAGGAAGATCTTCATTTCTGGAAACTCTTTTCTTATATTTTAAGGGGAAAATGATAAGGTGGGGCTTTATATTGCATCAGGAATTGCAGGAATAAGCAAAATTCTTCCCAGCAGGAAAGCATAAAAACTTTCCCAGGGGCGAACATCTCGAGAGAGAGAGAGAAGTTACGTCAACGGAAAGAGAAGACTGACGAAAGAAGTTTGAAATTGAATAGGATCCTCTCCAGGAAGGGGAGGAGATGCAAACATGGACTTCACGCGAGGAAATCCTCTAGAATATTTTAGAAAAACTGACGAGAAAAGAAATGGAAGAATAGCTGGGAAACATAGGCGAGGAAGCGAGTTTTGAACAGATGGTATGACTTCCTTGAGTATCAAGTATCCCTCCGTAATTCATGAATAACTTCTCTATAAGTTAATATTTTGTATATATGGTATTAAAGAGGAGATCAAGGGCTATCGACTGGTACCAAGAGCTCGAAATGCGTAGAAATTGTTTTATAAGGCGAGGGAAAGCGAAGAAAGCCCCTGACGCGCCCAGAAGCGCGCCGCTGCCCCCGTAGAATCTCGGCAGCGCTTGGACAAACGCTTATATATATCGGTCGCATTTCTCTAGCTTTCGCAGATGTTCGTCGTCGCTCGTTGACGCTTCCGTCAGAGACCTCCACTTCAGTGTGAAAACGCTGTAGGAGGCAGTGGCACGAGAGGGACGGCGGGCATCTGTGGGTCAAACTACCCGACCAGGAAGATGCGCATCGGTCTAGTTCTTTTTTTTTTTGCTTTTTTTTGTGCAAGGTTTCTCAATTTTTAGGCTACTCAAAATAATCTTGAAGGAACGGCGAAATTTGACCCGATTTCCTGTCTTTTCCGGTCATTAGTATCGATGTCGATTGCCTGTTTTTTGCCCCCAAATAGTTCTATTTGATCCACGAGCCAAGCCGCGTCAGCCAGTGCAAACACATCCCATCCCTGGTTCTCTCCTTCCTAAGTATCTATTCCTATTCAAAATTAAATGAAACGTAAGAATAGCTGGTCCTCCAAGTCGACGACAAGAAGAAGCAGTTCCCAACCAGTCCTAATCTTCCTCGTCTGCGGTAAGTTTTTGGTTTTTATGATCTCAAATACGGTTTTTTTTCTTTCAGTAGCTCTATTTCTCTGTGGAATTCAGCTATTTTCTAGTGGTAATAGCAGTCCAATAAACTTACCACCGCCCTATAACCCGCAATATGTCCGATGCAAGTCAATGAACCTCTCCAAAGAGCGGCTAGAAGCGCCCTACCAGTTAGAAGGGATCCACTATCCAAATCAGACTTATTATATGCAACTGGTGGAGAGCGATCCCGATTTGTTAGTTATTTTCTGCCATTATAAGGGGTTCCCGGAGTTTGAGGTCACGGAAGTGAGAAAACGCCGTCTCAGGACCTTAAAATGCAGTTTTCGGTATGAATTCAGGTCCTGAACAGAAATAGAAGCACGTTTTGCTCTTTTTATGATCAGTAGACGAAAAACAGCTCATTTTTCTACCTAGAAAGTCAAAAAATTTGAGAAAAAGAGACGTTTTCAATAAAATACGGCGATTTTTCCATTCAAAGCTTCCATTCTCACCATTTAGAGCGTTTTCCCCTTTTCTCTTTTCATTTTAAAATTAATTTTTAGGCTGGTTATCCGTGCTCCCTTGATCCACAATAAAAGCCAAATCATAATCGTGGTAGGATCCAAGAATTACGAACCAGAGGCAAGGATACAAATTAGGAGGAGCTGGGCGAATAAATTGAACCCCTACCTGGCAGTAAGTCTGCTCCATTCCATAAAATTGCTATTTTTCCCTTCAGAACCACACAATTTCTGTAATATTCACTGTTGGGAACAATCCTGGTGATCGGAAATGTCTCCAGAGGGAGGCTGACCACTTTAATGACCTTCTAATAGTCGATGCGATGGATTCCTACCGCGGGCTGGTCTATAAAATGCTCGTGGCCTATCGCTACCTAGATGCTCATTATAAAAATATGCACGTGGTTAAAGTATCCAAGGATACCGTAGTGGACATTAATCAGGTATATTTTTTGCTGTAGGACCTATAACAGAGCCACAGTTCATGCAATTCATGGACAAATTGAATTCTACTCCAGCTCTTTATGGCTACATCTTCTGGAGTTCTGCGCCCCAGCGGGAACCTGGGGGGCAATGGTAATTTGGCTATTGTTGGCTGTCTAACTGTGGCTTTTTTTAAAGGTACGTCCCGAAGGATGTCTTCCCCGATGAGAATTTCCCTCCCTATGCCATTGGAAACCTCTACATCATGACAAAAACGGCCTTCCCTCTAATTATGAGGAAGGATCTCTTACAGAAAGCAAAGGTACGCAGCCACAGTTACTCAGCCGGCTGTCTAACTGTGTCTCTCTTCTTGGCTAGCAGAAAACCTCCTTTTTTAGGTAATAGAGCTGGAAGACGTCTTTTTAACCGGAATAATGCCCAAGGCGGCGAATGTTACGGTCCATTGGCTGCAGGACTTCAGTCTTCCCTCGGTAAGACCATTTTTTCTTCAATCGTATTCGTTTTGCTTTAAAATCGGGTTTAAAATGTTTAGAATTCTCTGCTGATTATGAATATCCTATTTAAAAATTTAAAAAAATATTAAAAAAAACGAGAGAAAATGCGAATTTTCAATGTTGTTCAGTGAATTTCATCCGATGCGCCAATTGCGCGCTGTTTTCCAGCTTTTGCATTGGCGCGCGGTTACTCTGGCCCAAAATATGAGCGCTTTCTGGCGTACTGTATATCTAAAGTGGGTTTTTTTCCAGGTAGATACAAATAAATGCCCGACGGAAGCGGAGAAAAAGCTCTTTGCAACGACGGTTCCCGATAGGAATATAGAACATCGCTATAATGACTTCATGGACTTCAAGGAGAGAGCCTGCACCGGTGGATAATCTTCCTATTTAATGTTTATTTTCGATAAATTGTAAAAGATCGATCTATCTAGTTTTAATGGTTGTTGGCCATCCCCTCGAGCCAGTGCTGGCGCTCCTCTTCGTTTTCTGTCATCTTCGTCATGTCGATGCCAAAAGCGTCGAAACCGTCCTCCAGGCAGTGGCGGAGATTCTCTCCGCCTTTTTGAAGCAACTCATTTTGGCTCTTGGCCTCGGCCAGCTCCTTCTCCAGTTGGGCAATCTTCTTCATGGCCTGGGACAGCTGGCGCTGATGGATGCAGGGGTGGTCGGCAGTCGAGGAATTACAGGTCGATAGCAGCTTCAAACTGAGAAAACTGGGCAACTTCTGGGAGTTGAGAAGGCGGCGATCTTCTTCTTTTTCCGACATTACCGCACGGTGGATACGGTAGAAGAGTGAATGGCTGGAAAAACTAAAAACTAGGGAAATGGCAAGATTTGCGACCTGAAAAATACATGAAACACTTTAATCCGCCATAATCGCGGTCTGGTAAAGGCAGGGCCTCTACTTCCGCAGGTCTATCATATACCGTTGGAAAGAGCTCGTCGAGAGGGGCGACTGAAAGTCCGCGGACTTTTTCAACTGTTATATACGGTTTTATATCAATTTTCCCCCAGGAATTGCCAAATAACGGCATTGTCTTGCCATCTGTACTATTATTGTCTGATTCGGTCACTAATCCCCCTCCTTTCCCCCTCTCAATTGGATTATCAGCAATGTTTACGCAGGCAAATGGTTCTCTTCCGGTAGTACGGCCTTTCCGCCAATCCCTCTCTACTCCTAGAGCTTAAACTATAGCTATAATCACTTTTCCGACGTAGAAAATTCTCGATTTATCAGTGATTCACCTAAATCATCCATTTTCAATAGTTCTTTTTCTTTATCAGGGGCCGAAGCAAATTTCTACAGCCGGATTAGAGCCACACCTTTGGGAAGGGCCGATAACCACTATTTCCACTCCACAGTCAGTTAGGAGGGACAATGAAATCGCTTCTAGTCCTATTCTCTTTCTATTTTTTGGCGGCAGATGCTCTTCAATGTTATAATGGACGTAAGTACCCGTTACCGTACTCCCTCCCCTAAAATACAAGCTGCACCAAAAATGGACTAAAAATAAAGGATATGGGGCTTGTTTTTAGGAGAGTACGATAGTTTATACCTTTAAAAATGAGTAAATTTCCAGTGGGAGTGAAAAGGGACTATGTCTTTCAAGGTTCCGACGTTCAGAAGTGCATCGAGTCTATTACACACTGTTACAGGTGCGCCACAGTTAGACAGCAACATAATTTAATTGTAGAGCAAAAGACGAAGGAAGTCTCTTAAGAGGCAAAGCTACTTACACATTTTTCTGTGATGTGGCCAGTGCCCGGTGTGGGGTGAGTCAGCCCCTTTATTTTTGAAACTTTACTGTTTTTAGAATAGGACAAACGGTTGTAATGAGGATGGTTCAATATGTTGTTGTGATACGGATCTCTGTAATCGATGGGATATGGAGACAATAGGCGACGGGACTACTACTCAAGCTCCCGGGGGAAATACAGCTTCAACGACGGTTGGAACAACTCAAAAAGACCACAGTTCGACTGCTGGTTCTACAATGGCCCAGGAACACAGCTCTTCGGCTTCTCCAAGTCCTACTGTACCTTCAACTATCGCTCCGGGACCTTCTTCCACCCTTGGAACTACGGCAGGAGGAGTCGTTACAAATGCTCTCAGCAGTTCAACCGGAACCACTTTTGCACCACTCCAAACCACAACCGTTCCCTCTACGACCCAGCCGACTACTGTAATCACTTCCACGACTGTTGGTACTACTCGAGGCCAACAAACTTCGACAATTACTATCCCTGTAGGAGTAATTACCCCCGAGGCAACAACCAGTGGTCCTGGAACGACAGCGGAGAGCTCCAGCTCCTCTACAATAACTATTGGAGGTGTGGTAACACCGGAAGGGACAACCACAGTGGGGATTCTTCCTCCAGCAGGAACAACGACAATTTCTCCTCCTCAACCAGAAGGAACCTCAACTTTGGGTACGACTAAGGGAAGAAGGACGATTGGAACACTCATCCCTAAGAAGACAACGACGATTGCTCCCTTGAATCCAGGAACAACGACTATGGGCCTTGGAACTAGCAGTCCCCAGCCTTCTGACGGTACAACGAGCAGTCCTGTAGGAGTAATTACTCCAGAAGCGACAACTATGGGCCATGGAACGACAGAAGGCAGCTCAAGTTCTTCTGCAGGTCCTATAACGACAGCGGCGACTATTCCCCCACCAGCTGAGACTACAACTATGCCGCCAGTAGAAACTCTCCCTCCACAGACGACGGCTTCTTCTACTAGTGAGGGAGAAACTTCTAATCCCACTGAAACGACAGCAAGGTGAGTCATCGATATATTTTTGGTCATTTCTCCATTCCTGGGTGATTGGAGGGCGGCTAGGTCCAGCCACAGCCAGGATAAGACCGGGAAATGAGGAAATTTCGGGGTGAAAGTATCTGGGGGCTTTCTGACCACTTTTTACCCAAATGACCAATATTTTCAGCTCAGCCACAACCGTAGCAACCCCAGAAACAGTGCCAACTGCTGGCTGGGTAACTGCCGACGACTGGACGACGACCCCTTCCACTACCCCGCCGACTACCACCCCCAAAGCCGGTTCTCTCCTCTCTGCCTCCTTTGTCCTTCTTCTTTCCTCATTTTTGCTTTAATTTTTAAGAATTCCTCTATAATAATTTGTTCTCCTTTCATTTTTCATTATTTTATGGAATGAGAAGACAATCAATGGCAGCTCATATTCTACCAGTCGCTCCGTCACTGTTTCTGAAGGATTAGCACCCCAGGGCGCCCTTCTTTCTAAGACGATAATCCGATTGGGAATGGTTCAAGTAGTTCCGTTGGCAGAAAATGATAAAAATGGAAGAAAGGGGGAAAGGTGGAAAGAAGATTCATTAATTGAGGTCTAGCTCGGAAATGGAGGACATAAAGGCCATAAGAGCGACGCCGGCGAAGATTCCAGCTATCTGAAACCATTTTGCCTCGTAATTTTAGAAAAATAAGCATGAAAATAGCCTTCAAAACTAGAAAAATAATCAAACTCCTCAATGTTATAGTCCATTTCCAACGGATATTCCACGAATTCAAATTTGGCGGCGCGTCTCCACTACAGGACCAGGTTTGAAAGCTTCCTGCTCCCACAGCGGAGAGGTTATCCGTTGGAAATGGACTGTACTACAGTAACCCGTATAATTAGCGTTAGAGCAGTCTTACCTGCAGTACAGTAACCAGTAGACTCTCCTTTAGATCCTGTTTGACCAGAACATTCGTCGTCTCCCTCATTTCCGGAACCTAAACCCTTTTTTTTATTCCAAAATTATGGAAAATGCATTACCAAAGTCCCCAAGAAGATGTAAAGGTACATTCCAGCGGAAATGGCAAAAATATAGCTGCCATAACTGTCATCCAAGGTATCAAGTATGACTCCCACAGCGAAACCGATATAGGACAAAACTATGGGTATTGTATTCAATAGTAGGGCTTTTTTCAATCCGATACCTTTGATAATTATGGCCAGGGTTCCTGAAAATATGGTAAGAAAGGCTGTCTAACTGTGGCTGACCGATTTCTTGTGGAAATTGCTGGGAGAAGACGGCTATCCCAATTGAGACTCCTCTCATAATATTGTCACTGAATGCTGCTCCTAAAATTCGATTTTCTTGGTTAGAAAAAGTTTAATAGTCTCTTGGTATGCCCTGAAGGGGTACCGAAGCGAAATTATGCGTAAATTCATTGTGAACCCCTCTCTAGGTTTTAAAACTGACCCATGCTCATTCCATCCACAAAATTGTTAGCTGTACTTCCGATTATCAGCATATAAGCCACGGAGACAATTTGATGGGAGACTGGCTCCATTATGGTCAGATCAACCGATACTTCATCAATGTCTTTCTGGAACAAGCCATCTTCAACCCTTTTTGTCTTTTTCCTACCCCAAATTTTCCTGCTCCATGGTCAATCAGCTCAAATTCTTTGTTACTATCAATAGAACTCACTTTATGACCTGATCCAGGTCCTAAATGGCCTAATTTTCTCCGTATTGGGATCTAGAACTTGCTATTTTGGACCGGAAGGGATAACTAACCGTTTTTCCGTTATGATCCTTGAATTCGATGTCATCCACCGGCCCGAGGACTAATTTCCCCCAGGTGAGGTTATTCAGCATAGCATTTTCTAGTCTTTCCTGTAAAAAACTTAATTTTAGTCTTAAAAAATTGCTCACAGTCAGGCCATCCTCTTTTTCCCTCCCTGTTTCGCCATTCGTGATCATTGCTACATTTCCAGCCATTTTTTCAGAATGTGAGCTTTGCCTGGGGGTTTCTGGCCTCTAAAATGAGTCATTCCTTCCTCTTTTTTTATAAATTCACCCTTCTCAAGGCTAAAGCAATCTGTAAAACCCGGTCCACCGTTAAAAAAGTATAGATAGCCGCCAAAATGGTGGCTGATTTACTTCTGTACAGTAATCCTTCCAGGATATTCAAAGAAAATGCCTTAAAATCTTTTAAACTATTAAATAATGGAGTAGATGGCTTACCTGTGGTATCATAATAAACAAAGCATTGCTACTGATTGCTCCAATCCCTAGAGCGATTAAAAATATCATTGTCCTTTCGTAGATCCTCTTATTTAGGAAAGGGAGCAGGAGAACTCCCAATGGGGCAGCATAGGAACAGGCGGAGACCGCTGCGAAGCCATAAGTCCAAGCTGAAATGGTTTTTATCATTTTAAAACGGTTTTAAGAAGAAAAATTATATAGATATCCGCATTTTATAGATTATTGTACGCGCGATCAATTCAGTGCAAATAGCTGCCGAGTTTTTACGGGTGCGGGCGCGCCAGACCGGCTGGAAGTGAAATGAACTCCATTCGGCGGATTACCGCCTTCAATTTTCGATTCTCGATTTTATTTTTACAGTAACTACTAGGGAATAGGCTAAAGATGTTATTTACTTACTCTGCCATCTGGGGGGAGGACCATCTATCGTAATATTAGCATAAAATTCCTCTAAACCCGAAGTGGAGCTGAACACCTCCAATAATATGCCCGTAGTATTATTCTAAATAGATTTTATTAAAAAGTGGATATTAGAGAAATGGAAACCCACCATGTTGTATGACAACAACAATTCCCGGTAGTCCCGACTGACTTTAAAATTTTATTGGGGGTGAAATCGGCTTACTGTTGGATTATGGTTGAAGAGGGGTAGAGTCGTCATTCAGGGTGCGTGACTAATTTGTCAGCCCCCTTTCAGCATAATTCCAGACATTTTAAAGGCAGAGGAAGGTTATTTAGAGGTAATCCGATTGATATTCTGCTTCCCGGTGGATGAGCATCGTTCGAACCGGCTCGGAAAATTCAAATCATCCATTTCTCTAAATCGTCCCGGTGTTGGTGAATAAGAAGAGTTCAGGCAACGGGAGCGGGTTCATCTTAACCAGCTCTACGAGACGATTCCAACGAGCCATCGGACTTCTATTCTAGTCAAGATGTCGGGGCGTGGCTCCTCGATCAGTCTCGGAAGGGGATATCTCAATTGAGACTACTGGTGAGTATATGGGCCTATTTCAAGCCAAATTAGGTGCCAGAGTTAATCTCTATTTTGGCATAAAAACAGCATCTTGTAGATCTCGAAGAGCTCTTTCCGGCAGTATATGATAGCTCTGCAGAAGGGGAAAAGTAGAGACCCTGCCCTTTGATTCCAGACCAGAAGCTTCGGTTGGATGTAGGTCGCCTTATCCGAGCTTTTAGCCCCTTTTCAGCAAATTCGTGACGGGATTTTCAATTAAATTATGTTCTTCCGAATGAGAACTACCGTATCTATCTTCCAGTCCCAAAAATCCATTATTCTAGTTGTTTTCTGGGACAAAATTGGAAGAAAAAATCCCAAAATCAGGGACCGTCCCTGTTTTTGAGATTCCCCACGCCAATTTTCAAAGAACTCCCCGTTGTCCCTCTCTGTCATCAAAACCATAGACCCGAGTAATTTTCTATCGGGATAAGAGCATCCGGCGACCATTTGATTGCGTCGCCGTACCAATATAACCCGTCTATTCTCTGTTTACCGGTCACAGATAAAGCAAAGACCAACTTTCGTTCTCTTTGTTCCTGGACAAAATTTATAGGAAAATTTATTGCTAATACTTTGAAGACACAACCCGTAGAGAACAATATTTGGCACTAGTGTGAAAAATGAAAAAAAGGGAGGAAAATTGAGCACAAACTTCAGGAATGAGTGGATTAAAAATGGACGTCTAGCTTTCTTTTCTCTGCCGTTTCATTGAGGACTTGGTTGACGGACTTTTTACTTGTTTCCGGGCAGTAGAAATACATTAAAACGAGAAAAAGTAGAGTAGGAACGGAGAAGAGGAGCATAGCTTGGCCGTGGATCTAAAAATACCGAAATAATTAGCTGTCTAACTGTGGCGCTGGACTCACCACATTGGCTATAGGGTACCAGGCAAATTCCACCCCGATTTTTGAACCAGCCTCCAGGGCGGTTAGAATTGAAACCGATTGGAGGAGAATGCTCCTAGGAACTACCTAAAATGGAATTCTGTTGGCTGTCTAACTGTGGCAACCTACCTCAGCACAATAGAACCGAGAAATCGCTCCAAGACCCGCTGCATTGACCAGGAGGAGTACAGTAATCCCAATCATCGTGGCGATCTTCCAGCTGGAGCCGATATCAATGGCTATTTCCATCAGGATCAAGGATCCCACAGAGAGGAGGGTAGAAACCAAGAGAAGAGGCCGTCTGCCCAATTTGTCCACAAACATCACCGGGATCAAAGTGACAGGGATCCGGAGAATTCCAATAATCAGGGAGCCCAGATTGGCCTGTTTCATGGTCCAGCCTCCCAACTCGTAGAGGACGAAGGAGTTATATGCCCGGAGGCAGCGAGCCCCGGTGAAGACGTAGGCCACCTTCACCATCAGTCCGACCCAGGCATTTTGACGGATGACCTTCGACATATCGTCGTTTGCTTTCCAAGGCATGAACATGATAGCAGTCGCTGTGGGGCCCGACGGCTGGGGAGAGGCCATCTGCTTCATTTTCTGGGCTTCTAGCTTCTTTTGGACGGCATGGTCACAGATGCGGAGTTCTTCTTCGAGCGATGGATCATCCTCGTCCACTCCATGGTAAGCAGCCAGGGCCTTCTTGGCTCCGTCGTAGTCCTTTTTCTTCTCAATCAAAAATTGCGGTGACTCATAGACAAAGAAGAAGAGAACAACATTGACAGAGGCGATTAGCGCATTCGGAATGAACATCAGCTCCCAGAGGCTGGCAGTTGAGAAGGGCACTCCGAGTGCTTGTGTAAATAGGGAACCTATAAATTTTACTGTATTTTAACCAAGTCCTGAAAGGAAAATTACCAATAGACATGAACATTTCCTGCATGGCAGCCATTCTACCGCGGATTGCCGGCGGGGCGCACTCCACAATCCATACAGTCGCGTTAACACTGGCTATTCCGTTTCCAAATGCCCTAAAATGGTTATTAAATAAGAGGGAAAATAAATAAATACCAGATTATCCGTCCAACATACAGTAGCCACCAAGCATTGGGGATCCACTTGGCGGAAGCGGACAGCAAAGTCCCGGGAATGTAGAGAAGGCAAGAGATGATGGCTGTCCACTTTCTTCCCAACTTGGCGACCATAATCGCGGCGGCAAATTGGCCAAAAATTGTGGCAATGGGGAAGGTGACATTGAGAAAGGAGAGCAGCAAGTTCTGAAACAAGAAACGTATTTTGCTGAGTCCAATTTGAAAGGGAAACGATCTACCGAGTCATTAGGCTTGTTAGTACGGTAAGTATAACTGGGCCAATAGGTTTCCGAAGCAAGATTTTTAGGCTCAGAGCCCAATTTTTCCCGGACCAGCCTATTTCAAGCCTTAGATGAGACTTACAATTGTCACCCCACTCATGGGATGTCCTGATGTGTGTATAGTTGACTCATTCATATAATTCTCAATCTCCTTGTATGGCTGGTTCAGGACAGAAGCAATATAGCCCTGCTGGAAGCCGGAAGACAGGCACAGTGCCAGAGAGAGTGTATGTATGGCTAGTGTTGGCATAATGATCTATAAAGAATTCTATGAAAAGGTGGGCAATGTTTGGCGGGGTAGTAACGGTTTTGAATGAGGATGAGATGCAAATTATGCACACGACCGGGATGGACACATCATTTTGTAAAAAATGGAAGAGAGAGGTGACGCTGTAAACAACTCTAATCTCCTGCTCCTAGTGGGGGAATTTATACCAGTTGGAGGAAGAAAAGTTGGGGGTGGGGCTACTGTTTGCTGATGTTTGCAGAGAACGCTATAATGATGTCGGGGGTGCAGAGGGGGAAATCCTTTGTGACGTAGCCAGCCGGCGGTACGGTAAAATGGTCTTTAAATGATGTTGGCAGGGATTTTTGATGACGGAGAACTATCTGGCCCGGGGAACAGTCATAATTTCGCGGCAAATCTAGAAAAATGGCTGTGAGAGGCTTTAAACGCATTATTGAGCCCGAACAATGGTCAAAATAGGAGAAATCGGGCTTTTCATTCTGTCTAAAGGGAACTTTTAGAGAGAGGAAAGGCTAGAAAATTCACGGGCCCGTCAGAAGCTGGAAAATCTTCTTTTTAAAGGCAAAGGATGAAGGAAGATTATATGACGTTGAGTTAAGAAAAGAAGATGATAAGAAAACAAATTGTCTACCTGCACGTGTGAATTGGCGAGTGAAATAAATAAACTAGAGACTAGAGCGAGCTGGCTGATAAAAAAAATTGGGGGAAAATATTTACGGCGGGGTTCAATAAATTGCCTAGACGGAAGGGAAAGCCCGGGAAGAGTCTATGCCTCTCTCCCTATTTGGATTCTTGGTATCAAGCGAGTTTTCTGATCTAAAGCTCGAAGAAACGGCTGTCTCCTTCCCAATAAGACCCTTTATAGAGAAGGTATGCTGATATATTTGGCATGGATCACCGGGGGACGAATAGCATGACGTTGGGCGTCCTCCCCCAAGGGATAGGGACCGTTATCGGGGAGCATGGGAAATTGGAGGGAAAGCGAAGAGCTCGGTCAACCTCACACAGCCCAAAATTTACAAAGAGAGGCATAAAATTGCCTTGTCTGCCTTTCCTCCTCCTCGTTTCCACCTCTGGTCATCGGAACAGAACAAACATGTTATTTCTTCCGTGTTTGCAGTTCGGCTCAATTGCAGAGCTCCCCTTGACTGTTTCAGGCCACTGTTCGATTCTGATTCGAGACATGAGCAAGAAAAACTCCTGAATTTTACATACAAACTGATCTTTTCTTGAAATAAATCGGATAGGTCATCAGTATCATCTCCTGCACTCGTTTGTTTGTTCAAAAGGTTAACAGTTCCTCTGATCGCTGGGTGATTCCTGTCTGTTAGTCTACAGTAACCAAGTTTCGCTTCTTATAACTTTCATTTCCTGTCTCCCATGATTACACGACTTTACGCCAGAAACTCAAAAAAGGAGGCATACAGGTTTAACGGGGGGATTTAAAGGAGCCTTACCAGTTTTAAGGAAGCATACAGGTTTTAAGCAGGGCCTTACCCAAGCCTTACCATATCCAAAGGACCCTTGCCGTATTCAACGGACCCTGACCATATCTAAAGGGTCCCTACCGTATTTAAAGGACCGTTGCCGTATCTAAAGGAAAATCGGAACAGACCAAAAAAATCGGAACAAGCCAAGAAAATCGGAACAGGCCAAGAAAAAAAAAAGAAAAAAGCTTTCGCTAAAACCCGAATGCTCCCGCTAAAACCCGAATGCTTTCTCTAAAACCCAAATGCTTTCGCCAAACTATAGACAAGTATCGTTCTTCTGTCCCTACCCTTCTTCAGACTGTGCAATCCTTGATAAAGCTCTATACAATTTCCCTTTATCAACAAGGACTGGTCAGGAAGCTATTGATGAAACTTTGGAGCATCCTGAAGTGACGACTGTTGTTAGAAAAATGTTCAGATGAATCACGCGTAGTGGTACCAGGGGTCTTTACGTCTTCGTCTTTGTTCTCTTGGTCGCAGTCTTGAGGTTGTGAGTCAGCAGTATACTCCACTTTTAACGGATATTCCACGGATTCAAATTTGGCGGCGCGTCTCCGCTATGGGATTAGATTTGCAAGCTTCCTGGTCCCGTAGCGGGAAAGATTTTCAATTGAATACTCTTTGGAAATGGACTATAATACTCCAGGAAGGCTTTTCTAATTACTTCGGGCTACCAAAATGGGCATTTTCTCATTTACACTTTATCCTTGAAGATCAGGCAGCTGTAAACACTTTCGACAGCGATTCCATTGACTGGAAGAAGGATAAGTTCAGAAAGATACCAAATTTTAGGAAAATACACTTTATTTTCTATTTTTTATGTTGATATACACGAAAGAAAAGCTCAGAATAACACCTTAACGGCTATAATTACTGTAGCCGCGGTGAAGAGGGACGGTAATCCGGTAGAATTGCATAGATTAGTACCACAACAGCAAGTATTAGTCTTGCCCTGACCATATTCTTTTTTCTCCTTAGTGCTATAACACTGTCCATCGGCATTTATTGCCGTGCACAGGTTGACGGCGCATCCGTAATATACGCCTTTCAACGCCTGATAATCTATGGTAGCTCTAGGATCTTCTCCAGAAAGGTTGGGATAATAAGTTTTGGCGACTGTTCGCCTGGAATAGGGAATTAGGTTATAATTTCAAGGATGTCGTCTTTGATGACTAGGAAAACATACTTATAACAGTGTGTAATGTTCCCGCAATCTACAGCGTCCCCCATCAGTGGCTTGTAATTAACATCTGTTGAACCTGGAAACGTTTATTGTTCTCTGATTGAACGGACAGCATAGTCTTTTCAAGTTGCATTTAAAATATTCAAAATTTTCTGCTGATTCTGTATATCCAGCTTAATTTTTTTTTAAATATCAAAAACGAGAGAAAAATGCAATTTTTCAATTTTGTTCTGCAAGTCTCGTCCAACCACGCTCTACTCACTGTTTACAAGCGTTTTTTGGCAACAAAAAAAATCAGAAAACTTATACTGCCTCCAAGAGAAGGTGAGCACCTTATTTTAAAGGTTACTATATAAAAATTAGCGGACGGCTACTTACTTGTCTGATAGCATTTGATCGCACCGACCATGGATATCCCGAGGAGGTTCAGGAGCAATAATAGTACTAGGAATTTCATATGGACCCAAAAGAGTGGCTGCACCACAGTTAGCCTCTTGCTTATCGTCTGTGTTTAAATACCCTGATAAAGGAGCTGGAGCCGGCAAACAGACTATCAGTGGTTCCCATTGGTTTCAATCTAGAGACAAATTTACTATGTGTATTGAATTACCCCTCGGTTTATGATTTTGGAGCCATAACGTGCCACAGAGGCCTCCTCCTGTGACGGGTGCTGGTTTTTTAGACTCAGCTCGATCTGGAGATTCCAATGGAAGCTGTCGGGCTTCCATTCTAGTCAAGATTTCGGGGTGTGGCTCCTCGATTAATCTCGGAAGGGGATTACTCAATAGAGATTGCTTTGAAGGGCTAGTATAGGGCCTATTTCAAGCCAAAATAGGTGCCAGAAATTCCTTCTGGCGGAAATAAGAACAGCATCTTGTAGATCTCGAAGAGCTCTTTCCAGCGGTATATGATAGATGTTATTTCCATCCTCAAAAACTTGAACCAGCCTCTGATCATAGTAGAATAGAACTTTGAGGAAAAATATCCCTCAGACTCTTTTTTGGGAGGTGGTTATCGGCCCTTTCGACTGGAACACGAGTAAACTTGAAGAAAAACCAGTCTACTGTGAGATATCTCAGCGATCATTTGATAAACCAGCGGAATCAGTTTAATTATAGTACTGTTTCTCATGTTTACGCAATTTTCCAACGAAGAAAATAGATCCAACAACATAGACAGTGGTTCTCAAAGAGGGGAACCTGTTCCCGACGATGGCCCGGGTTCATAACATCTACAAACAATGACGAAAAATAGATCCCCTTCAAAACATTTTGGTATCATTGGCGGTCTTTATAAGGCAGCGGAGAATTCTTGATACAGGACCAATCCCCAATCCTAACTTTTCCTTTAAAATATAGCTCCCTTTCGTTTCATATTCCCGTTTCGGAATGGTTAAAGCCTCCGTGTTCTGTGTGTTCCTTGTGGGGGCTCTCATCTCTGCCCACCCTCACAGTGGCCCCGAATCTCGGTAAGTACTTTTTATAACAGAATAATTTCCCATTTTTTCTAGCCAGGAGGGAGAAGTTGGAACGGTTAAGAGTGATGGGTCAGTTAATTTGGTTGAATAGAGTAATTCAGTCTTTTAGCCACGCTCTGGACAAGAGAGGAGCTCCCAGGCATGATGGCGCTATGGTGGACAAGGCCCACGGCAGGTAAGCCGTCTGAGGACTAGGCTATTTTTCATTATTTTTTTAGCCAGTCAGCAGGCCATAGATTGGGAGAGAGGGACACCGCCAAGCAGGCTCAACACATCCTCCCCAAGAGAAATTCTCCCAAGAAGAAAGAAGTCGGAACACTCGACAAAACCAATGAGTAAGTCACGCTCTCTTCCAAATCTATCAATTCCTGTGTAGTCATAGCATTGACAAGAGAAATCTAGTGTGGCTGGAAGGAGTAGTGAATGGATTTGGCCACCAGGTGGACAAGAGAGGCGCCCCGAGACATGACGGCGCTATGGTGGACAAGGCCCATGGCAGGTGAGTCGAAGTCTGGGGTCGAAAACTACGGTATTTTGAATTTTAGCCAAGCGGCTGGTCACAGGCTTGGGGAGAGGGATACCAACAAGAATATGCACATCCTCCCCATCAAAAACTAAACAACTGCCTCAGAAAAATGGAAACAGCTAATAGCGAAAACAAGAACATTAATAAACTATTTTTTCTAGATTTTACGTTAATTTACAACAAAATATAGCTCAAAATAGTTTTTTAACAGCGATAATTACAGTAACCACTGGGAAAAAAGACGCTAGTCCGGCGGAATTACAAAGGTCCGTGCCGCAACAGCAAGTATTCACTCCGTTCTTGTTCACACACTTGGAATAGACACCCTGGAAATTGTAATAATAATTTAAAACAAAAATATAATGGCATTTACATTGCATACGTTGTTATATTCTGTGGAGCATCCATAGTAGGCGCCCTTCGGTGTAAATTTGGTATATCCGGTAGAGTTTTTAGCGATTGTCTGTCTGAAATTCAAATCTTAAACCTTAGTAAGCCTAGAAAATCTACAGCGGTATGAAAAGAACATTAACATTCTGGAAACATACTTGTAGCATTTTGTAGTAGAGTCACCACAAGATACAGAATCACGGTACAGTGGCTTGTAATTAGGATCTGTTGACGCTGGAAATGGTCGTTGCCTTTGGTTAATGTAATTTAATTACATGTATAAAAGCATTGCAGAGCTTTGACCGTAGAAACAGCGAGTAGGGCCAGGAAGAGGGAAGCGAGGAGCTTCATACTATCTCAAAAAGACTACGGCAGAAGGACCGGGAACTGATCAAAGCGAGGGTTTTAAAGAGGCCTGATAAAGCTTTGAGCAGCCAGAAAGCGCATTATCAGTGTAGCAAGACTGTTTCAAACTGGAGACAACTTTTTTTCTCCTCTAATCTGCGGCTACCATTATTAGGTATCGTAAATACGTTTATCGATTACGGTATAATACATTGAAATTGGGAAAATCTGTTTCTTATTCAAGTTATCGGACGTTTCAAACTACAAATTCTTTTTCAGATCATTCAGGTCCTGATAAAACTACATACGATTATTCTTTATCTTTTCGGAACTAAACAGCGCTGACGCGTAGCCTCTTGTAAGGGGGATGCTTGGTTTTAAAGGAAAGTTTTGGGGGTGAACCCTTCTTGAGTAACTATATGCCCTCTTCTAGGTGTGGGAAACCGGACTCTCTCTAATACTTCCAGGCTACCAAAAGGGGGACTTCACAGTTCTAGGGCAATTTCGACTCGATCCTCGAAAGTCCGATCCCCTGCACCCGTAAAGCCTCGGCAGGAGGACCATATTTATTCAAAACTGTTACAAAACTGTGACGCCTTCATACCTTTTTCTTGCCGAGACTTTACGGGTGCAGGGGATCGGATTGTCGTGCATCGAGGGATTTCAGAAGAGCGATCCAACTGAGTCCTCTTTGAAAAAAGGTTGCATGGTTTGGAATAGGGGAAAACAGTACTCTACACGGTGATAAAGTTTATCGCTCATTTTTATGTTTATGTACACAAGAAGAAAGGCTCAGAATAGCATTTTAGCAGCAGTAATTACTGTAGCCGCTGTGAAAAGGGACGCCAAGCCGGCGGAATTGCATAAGTCGCCATCGCAGCAGCACGTATTCACTCCGTTGCTGCTCTTACACTTTCCATTGGCGACTCCCTGGAAATATTAATGAGACCTTTAAAAAAGGGACGGGATGCTTACAGAGCAGATATTGTAATAGTCACAGCCGTAGTAGACGCCCTTCTTCACGTTATCCTTGTCTTTGGAGACTGTTTGTCTAAAAATGGACTTGTGGTTTGGAAATGGTCCCCGAGACGAATATAGTCCATTTCCAACGAATATTCCTCGGAAAACCTCTCCGCTACGGGACCTGAACGCCTTCAAACCTGGTCCCGTAGCGGAGACGCGCCGCCAAATTTGACTCCCTGGAATATTCATTGGAAATGGTCTATACTAGGATTAGGCTCCCCGTAGAAAGATCCTGAGGAGATTTACAATTTTGTTAGGTTACAGTAATCCGGCTGAAACATACTTGAAGCACTGGGTAGCATTCCTTGGTGAATCCTGGACATTTGCACAACTTTGAGCCGTCTCAAAAAGGGGCTTGTAGCTGGTATCCACTGATCCTAAAAAATCACATAGTATACAATTTCAAGGGTTTTGACATACCTGTCACGTAGCACTTCACATTGGCTGCTGAAATATAGCCGAGAAGGGAGAAGAGAGTCAGCAAAATAATGAATTTCATACTGTAGTCAGGAGGAAGGGCGCTGCAGAACCTGGTGAAGAACCTGCCCCAGTTGGCACCTTATAAGGAGGTCTGATAAGAGGGAAAGAAGGTAAAGTTCACAGCTGCAAGCAAACAGCGATTAGCAGTGAATCACCCAGGAACCAGAGGGTTTCACGCAAGGGAGGGGCTCCTCCAACTTTTAGACCGGATTTCACGTCTTTTTCATAAAGATTACGGTAATTTTGACCCCATTTTGAGGCGGACCCAAAATAAGGGGTTTTGGATGGTGTTAGGCTCTTTTCGCCTCCTGAAGTAAAAAAAGGTGTTCTTTAGACTCTTCTGACCTTGATAGCTCCATAAGATCAGAAACTTTATCGCCGATGACCTGGCACCATTCCACCGCAACATTCTCCAAAATGACGCGACTTTTACAGAAATATTCAGCTGAATCATATCTATTGACTCGTTTTCCTCTGCTCCACTCTGTCCTTATAGATGAAAATCAAACAAACTTCAAATGTGACCTCTGGCGGGCAGGTGATTGCCGGTGTCAATAAGAGGGGTCGTTCCAAGGAGGCCTGGGGAAGGCTCGGCCCTCGATAGTCCGATCCCCTGCACCCGTAAAGTCTCAGCAGGAGCCCCATCTTTATTCAAAACTGGTACAAAACTGTGACGCCTTTATACCTTTGTCTTGCCGGGACTGTACGGGTACAGGGGGATCGGAATATCATGTACACCGAGCCCCTGGGGAACCTCAGTCCGTATTTTTGCAGATTTCTTCAAATTAATCAGCTGCCGTGCAGCCAAGTTGAATAATTAACCCATTTTCTATACTGGTTTTTGATATTTCAGCCATTTTCCGCTTCAAGATCCCTTTTATTTCTGTAGCCTGGAAACTATAGAAATTTTTTTTCGAGCAAACACGATCTCTATTCAGCATTTTTTCTTGTTTATCTCAAAAATGAATAGAGAATCGTCTGGGAAAGTGGCCTCTAGTAGTTTTTCACTACCAATTGAGAAAAAAACTTTTTTTTAAAAGTTTTGTAACAGTTTTGAATAAAGACGATCCCCTTGCCGAGACTTTACGGGTGCAGGGGGCCGGGGTATCGTCTGCCGGGCCAGAATTTCCTGTGGCACCCAAAAACGGCTTCCGAATCCAATTTTTCCCATTCTAGACAGGGATAGCCCCATATTTTGCGGTCTGCCTTCATCAGAAGCTCCAGAACCCTTCCAAAAGGGTCTCCTGTTGAAATCCCCCCACTTCCCGAGTCATTTTCCAAATATCTCCCTCCAGTTAGACATAGATCCGTCTGAATCAACAGCCATTTCCAAATCTGATCCTTTTCTGGTACCTCTATTTCAAACAATGGCACAATCCACCTCATTTTACCTCCCAGTGGTTTGTTATTGTCTGTGACGCGGCGGTGGTGGTGCTGGTGTTCCCACCGTTTCGAAAGCTTGCCTCTCTGTGTCATTCCTGTTGTCCACCCTTTGGTTGTTATTCCAGAGATCAATAGTGCAGTTTACGGACAGAGAGAAATGCGAGGGGGGCCTCCAGCTGGCAAACAACAACAACTCATTCCCGCCTGGCAATTCAGCGAGCAGCGCGGGCTAATCTGTCCATTTGAATAGGAAGAAAATAGAAAAAAAAAGAAAGAATATCCCGTAGAATTTATTAAAGGAAATCTCTCATAGAGTAGTTCACAAAATGTCAAAATATCATATATACTTTTTTAAGTGGAAGAAATCATATCTACAGAGAAGAGGAGGAGGTAAATTCGATTTTTCTGTTTTTTTTTGGCAAGGCGGAAGGCGAATTTAGTAGAGGAAATAGGCCATGAGCAGGGTGAGTAGAGCCAGCGGCTGGGCAACTCCGACCGAGTTGCAAAGCTCACTGCCACAGCAGCAGATGTTCATCTCAGTACCGAGGATCGAGTTCACTTTGCAGGAACCGTCAGAGATTCCCTGAAAATGGAAAAATTGGGGTCTTTTAAGAAGTCGCTATAGGACCCTAGACGACAATTAAAGGAATTCTTACCGTGCAGAAGTGGCTGATGCCATCATCGCAGCCGTAGACCTTCAAGCCGGTCTGGTTTCCGCTTTGAGCAGTGGTCCTGAAAAGAAAATCATTTTAAAAGAGTTTTGGGGTTAAATTTAATACAATTTGACTAATTTACTCACATAATTTGAGAGCCACAGTTAGACAGCCAAACGCGCCAGTTCAGGTCTTTAGATGAAAATAAGCCAAAAATACAGCAAATAACGGCCAATTTTCACTATTTTCCCCCATAAAATCACAGTTTGGCCACAGTTACACAGCCAAAAATGGCTTCAACCTAGAAAAACGGCGAAATCGGGTCCCTAGAGGCTATTTTCCCCTGGTTTTCGGTATTTTCCATCAAAAAGAGGATATTTCCTTGAAGAGTAAGGTATTCCAATTATTTTTAAAGCTAAACAACTATAAAAAAATACCTACTTGTAGCAGTGAGAACTGCAGGCGGCAGTCTTGGTTCCGCTGCCGGGAGCATCTCCGCCGGTGGTACTCATGGAGTAGCAGTTGAAGGCGGTAGCCAGAGCAATAACGGAGCAGAGAAGAACAAGCGTGCGCATCGTGTCGTCGGGTTAGTTGGTTGTGTGTGTGTTTTGTTGACAGCTTGGTCCGTTCGTGAGCCGTTCCTTATATACTGCCGGCGAGATCGGACCGTTTGTAGGCGGGGACTCCTCGTGGCGGGCTTGTTGTTGACAATATTCGCGATACCTCATAGTTTTCGAAATAAACGGGATGTTTACAGCTTTTCGGGACTGAAACGCACGTGTACACTTTTCCCCTTTCTCGAACAATAACAGCTATTATATTTTTTTGGGTCTAGAAGTGAAAATATAGGTTAGGGAAAAGTGCAACCCCTAAGGGCACCTGAACAACGATATCTGAACTCTTGACAGCCACTAATTAGCGGGTAAGTGGACGAGGTCTGGGAGAAAGGCGGCGAAAACAACCAAATATGGCAGGAAAACAGGCATTTCTACGGATTTCACAGAACAGAGTCAGGGAGACACAGCTAGACACCAAAGAACCACAGCGGGGGAGGAACAGAGCCATAGTTCACACGCAGGGGTCATTTGGGAGCCACAGTTCACACTCACAGGACTGTCCGAGCCAAAACAATGTTTTTTCTGGCCCCAAAGAGCCACAACCGACCCAAAACCTTGAAAAAATGACCTTTTTCAGCATTTTTGTCCAAGTTTTTGCTCCGACCCTTTTTTCATCCAGTTTTTCGGTGTTCCAGGGTTTCAATAGACTTTTTTGTTTGTTCTCCAGCTTTTTCGACTAGTTGACCCACTCCCCCGGCAAGTTCAGCACCGCTGCGCCCGATCTTTTCCGTGGGAAAAGGTCAAACTTCACAGAGAAGGCTTCTAAATGAAGTCAAGGGTCTTTGGTTCCTTTTTAGCTGTCTAACTGTGGCTGTTTTTGACCCAATGAAAGAGGTAGCGCTCTTTTGACCTCTCTCCTTAAAAATATCCAAAGAACAGTTAATACGGCTGAGTAACTGTGGCTGTTTTCGTCCCTTGGCCTCTATTTGATCTTTCCCTTCCCCTCCCTTCCAGTTGATCTTTGGCTCTCTGCCTCAACTGTTGTTATTCTCTCTCCCTGCCTCGTTTTCCCGCCAATCTCCTGCCTCCCAAAAGAGAAAGAGCTCTAGAGCGGGGAAGAGTTGTTTTCGGGTTGTTTACTATTAACAGTTATTTTCCTTCCTTTCCTGCTTCTCCCATTTCGCCAACAACAACGGCGGGGATCGTTTTTCTCTGACTTCTTACACACACATAAACATAGGAAAAAGTAGATCCTGAAGGCGCGTATCTTTGTAGTGGTTTGTTTATTTACACAAGGGGACTCCGGGGAAAGAGAGAAGGGGGAATGCGCCCGGGAAAAATAAATGTGTCTATTTGAACGAGCGGGGGGCAACTTTTCAATAGGGCGAGATAAGAAAATTGCACCCCCAGTTGGATGTTTTTAGAGGTCATATAACTAATGGTGTTGAGTGGAATGGCAGGCCCTCTACTTCTCAACTTCTGCAGGTCTATCATATACCGTTGGAAAGAGCTCGTCGAGATCTACAAGATGCTGTTCTTATCTCCTCCAGATTGAATTTCTGGCACCTATTTTGGTTTGAAATAGGCCCCATACTAACCCTCCCCAACAGTCTCAACCGAGTTATCCCCACCCGAGACTGATGGAGGCGCGACGGACCGAAATCTTGACTAGAATGGAAGTCCGATAGCTCGTTGGAATCGTCAGATCGAGGTGGCCAAGAAGAACCCGGTCCCGTAGCCTTAGCCCTTCTTATTCAGCAGGGCCAGAGCGACTTTGAGAAATAGAAAATTTGAATTTTCAACATTTCTTCCCCATAATCTTCATGAGCTGGAGGCTTGGAAATGAGCTGTTTGCGCCGGGTTTTGTATTTTCTCCACTAATTCGACACTGGCGAAGAAGATCTGATAGAGAAATCCGTGAAAATGAAAAAAAAGGTCGCTTAAAAATGGTTCTAGCCGCGATTCTGGACGGTGTCCAATGGAGAGCGCTTACAGCCTAGAAACCACTTCTAGGCATGATTTTTCGATCTCTATCAGTCCGTTTAAGCCACATTACTCCAATTTCCTTATCAGAAAAATAGTCCAAAAGTTCAACTGCTTGTTTTTGACGGTCTCCACCGTCCCCCGGGACAGCTCACCCCCCTTGGCTCCTCTTTCTGTTTATCAGAGAGAACTGTGTTGTTGTGCTCAATGACGGCACCTTTACTGTATGAATCAGACAGTGTTTATGGTGAAGCAGGCTTATTTCCATTTTCTGTGTAAGCAGGAAGATAATATTATTGTTTTTGACGGGGAGACCGTCATTTCCCCGGCGGGAGGGTCTTTTTTCAGCAGAACACCGGCAGGGGAACCGGCCGGAAATGATCATTGTTGGCTGTCTATCTGTGGTTCATGGTCACTACACGCGGCTGCCTAACTGTGGCTTGGGAAAGCAGTGGAGACCTACTGGAAAGTTCATTTTTAACCGAAAAACAGGGGAAAAGCTCCAATTTTCTTACATTTTACGCTTAGATAAGATCATTTTCAGTACAAATATCCAAAAATAACTGCAAGAAAGACCATAAAAGACGATAAAATAGGCGCCGAGTTGCACAAATCCGTTCCACAGCAGCAGGTCGTCTGTATGACGACTTTATCATTAGATTTCTTCGTTTTACACTTTCCATTCTTAATTCCCTACAAATGTTTTTGAGCAAGATGGATATTTCCAAACGCTTACATTGCAATAACTGTTGCTAAAGTCGTCACAACCATAATTTAGCAGTGTTCCTCCACTATTCGTCAGCGAGTACCTGAAACAAGAACTATTTTAAGGATTTTTGGACAATTTTGGGCATTAGAGCACGATTATTACCTTGATTAAACTGAAAAATAAATGTTCAAATTAAAAATTAAGTAGAAAGTTAAGAGAGAAACTCACTTGTAGCATTGCCCCTGCAACCTCGGGCATTATAAAGCAGTGGCGGGCAAAAATCGGATTTAAAAAATATTGTTCGGATTTAAATGCTCTATTTTGCCTTCCGGATGTTTAAAATACTCTTTGGATTAAAAACCGTCAAAAAATGGGAAAAAAAAATCAAGAAATCCGATTTTTCCACCCCTTTGCCCACCCGAGGTTGCTTACCACACAGAGAACCGTAGAAGTCGGGTGATTTCCTTGATTAACTGGAAAATAAATTAATTTATCCATTTTTAGAAGAGACCTTACAGCCAGTATGGCAATTAAGAGCCAGGGAAGTTCCAAAAAGAGTCAGGAAGATACCCCACTGCATTGTAAAGGCAAACAGCCGGGGAGACCCTTATGGCATTGACGCCTTGATAAGCCGGGATTTTCTCCCTGCTCTTGGCAAATAAAAGAACTGTGATAGAACCATTTTATTCAGCTAGACAATACAAAAGAAATTAAAGCGAAAATTCCGAAAATTATTGGCTGAAATGAGCGGGAAGAGGTGTTACAAAGATCTGTTCCACAGCAGCAGGTCCGGCGCTTGATCCCACCACCCATATCTGCTGACTTACACTTACCATTGGAGATTCCCTGGAAGATTTTAAGGTAAAAATGTGGATTTTTCTCTTTATAACGTACGTAGCAATTGTTTATTGTATCGCAGCCATAAAGAGTTGTGGAATAGCCGTTGACAGTGTCAGTTTGCCTGGAAATTGAGCCTTATTTTCGTTTAGACCAGCCTTAAATTGAAGTATTACGGTAGAATTCTTAATATAGTCTTTCTCCAAAAAAATCGGATTACCGTACACTTGTCTCTTCAGGACCTTTTGGCCAACCGACGAAGAAAAATCGAGAGAAATCGAAAATGGAAAAAAAAATCACTTGTGCTCATAAGGCCCCGTGCGGAAGGTTTTGCGATCCGTTACGGTAACTTTATTTTTTGGAAATAAAGTTCTTAATCTAATAAACGTCTGTAGAATTAATCCTACTTGTAGCATTGCGTAGTTCCTGGCCAACACTGTCCACCAGCTCCAGGCTTCGCTTTACCACTGACCACTATAAATTGAGCTCATTAAATCCGCTATAAAATGGGTAAAACTAACAGTCAGACCAGCATTGCTCTACAGCTGTTAGGGGAAGTACAAGAGTCGATAGAATAAGGAAAACCCGCATCCTGGTTCAGCGAGCAAACAAGAAAGAGAGCCTGATAGGGTTTGTCTTCCGTTTATGGCAAATGTGACTTGATAAGCTGGATTTTTCCTCTTTTTTTATAGTTTAAGGTAAACAACAGCTCAATATTTACATTTTATACGTAAAATACAGAAGAAAATACAATAAAAAGGGATCCAATACTTCCCAGAAAGGGAAAAGAGGAGGCGCCATTGCACAGGTCCTCTCCACAGCAGCAGGTCTTCTCTTTCACTTCACCACCAATATTTGTTGATTTGCACTTGCCATTAGAGATTCCCTAGATAGAACCCGATAAATAAACTCCGTATTTTTCTTCCGCTTACATTACAGTAGTCCACGTTATCGCAGCCATAGGAGGTTACAGAATTCTCCTTGCCAGAAACGGTGAGCCTAGGATTTGAAGATTATTATATTTTGTATAATTATAGTCCATTTCCAACGGGTATTCCACGGAATAACCTCTCCGCTGTGGGACCAAGAAGGTTTCAACCCTGGTCCCGTAGAGAGGACGCGTCGCCAAATTTGAATCCATGAAATATCCGTTGGAAATGAATTATACTACCCTATCGCCTAAAAATAATCTCCTGGGAGCTTTTCTCCAGTAAAAATACAGTAAGAAAAAAGAAGAAAAGGCCTTACTTATAGCATTGAGTGGTTCCTTGTAGACACGTGATTACTCGTTTCGGCGGCTCGTCACCTAGCAGTGCTACTAATAAGGTTACTGTAGTATGAAAAACTGTAAGTAACTAACCACCTGACCAACAATCTGTTACAGCAGTTACAATAACTAGAAAAGCCGAGAGAAGAAGAAAACAGCGCATTCTGGCTCAGCGAGCAAACAGGGAATAAAACGATAGTCTCACGCTTGTCTTCAATAGCTTGTGGGCTTTTGAACATAAAACGACGACTATGACTGCGACTCGATTTTTAGTCTATCATATAATGAATAGGATCCACAATTTATTGGAAAAACGTCCCCACAAGAAGAAGAGCAACAATTAGGAGAGGTTGAGCCAGGCTAGAGGAGTTACAGTAGTCTCCTTTGCAGCAGCAGGTATAACTCCGTCCATAATTGCTGTTCTGGTATTCACAGTAGCCGCTAGAGACATCCTAAAGCAGCTGACATTAGAATGTTAAAATCCCGAACTTACATAACAGTAGGAATTGTCGTAATCGCAACCATACGAGGAGACAGAATATCCACCGCTTCTATATGTTGTTCTGAAAGCCCCCCGGTTACTGTAACTGCATGAAATGCACGTAAACAACGGGCAGATCCGTTGTTTAGCGGGGCGTCGGACGAAATTCACCAAACAATTTGAAACTTTTCATTTTTCACCCGTTTTTCATATTTTCATAATTTTTAAACTAGATATTCACAATCAGCACACGTGTTGCTTCATTATAATTAATTAAATCACCCAGAATAACCTACTTATAACATTTTGAAGTGAACGGAGGGCAGAGTGTAGAATAGCGGGGATAATAGCCACTGCTCACCGCTGAATTACACTTGTCTTTAATTTGAATCGGAACATACTGTCATAATAACATTGTAGGGAAGAAGTTGCCACAAAGAGGGCTGAAAAAATGACGAGAAAGCGCAGCATTAGCCAAAGGGAATGATAGGAAAACAGAGCCAAATTCAGCGATAAGGCGGCTTCTTCATGTGTTGATTCATACAATTGCCCTGCTATCTTTATTCCAGGTGACGTGTCCAGATAACAAGGAAAAGGGGAAAGGGAACACAGTTCACTAGGAAAATATAGCTGATTGCCTACTTTTAAACCCGAAATCCGTCCCTATCACTTCTTTGGTGAAGAAACTACAGTAATCACAAGTACCAAATAGATTATTTCATAACATTTTTAAATAAATCGTCCAAGGACCAGCACACTGATAGAGAGAAGGGGCTGCAAGAAGCCCGCTGATTTGGGAGGAAATGTTGGAAGAGAGGAGAAATAGTCACCATTACACAGTTTAGTACTACAGCAACACGTAGTGCAAAACGAAAGAAAACTTACTGGTAACATTGTATTGTATTAGCTATACACTGGCCAGCAGGCGGTAAAAACTGGCTACCGCCAATGACATTTCCGGTATAGCATCTCAGTGCGGCGGACATCGCAACGATAGTACAAATAATGGCAAGAGAGCGCATTTATGTGGAGAGCATGAGCCCAGCAGAGGGATGATAAAGTATTAATGGTCATCTGCTTCCTTTTTTAAGGACTTTTGATAAAAATGATTAAAAAAAATGAAGGTGCCAATCAATGAAGCACGGCTTCAATAAATTACGAAAGCGACGCTGTTCCGATAGAAAAGATTCACACCTAAAATATTTGCATAAAATCTTTCTGGCATTCCATTTGAAGAGCAACCTGGTTCAACATCTTGAACCAGAGAAAAAATAGGAAAAAAAATAGAACAGAGGGCAAATTATGCAGGAAAGTGAAGGTGATTTCAAAATGATACGCTACAATAACCAAAAGAACAGGGATATTTATATATTTATTTCATAAAATCTCAAATAAATCGCCCAAGGACCAGCACACCGATAGCTAGAAGGGGCTGGAATAAGCCGGCCGATTTGGGAGGAGCAGCAAAGTAGTCTCCATTGCAGAGATTGGTATTACAGCAACACGTATTGACAGAAGCTCCGTTGCCTGTCTGATTAAAACATTTTCCATTGGGAACACCCTAAAGAAGGGTTCAACGAGTCAATTTCATAAAACAAACTGCGCAAACAGCGGCTCCTGTTCCCTGTGGAATATCACATCCAAAAAGCTCGATGGTATTGCCCTGATAGGTATCGGTTTGCCTGAAATAATTAGCAATTAAATAATGTAGAAAGAAAATAAACGGACTGGAAGCATTGCGTCGTATTTGCTGGGCAGTTATATGTTTGCGTAGGTTTTGTCGTGCCGTTCGTTATTTGATTGTAACATCTTAGTGTGGAATTAGAAGGTGGAGGAGGTGGAGGGGGGTTAAAGTTGTCCCCATTGCATAGATTTGTGCCACAGCAACATGTTTTCACAGAACTTCCGTTGACGTCTTGAGTAGTACAGTTTCCATTGGGAGTACCCTAAAAAGGATAAAAAGTCGTTTATGAGTAGCATACGCTGCAAACAGATGGGGTTCCCAACTGTAAAACATCACATCCGTAAAGTTGCATCGTAGAGTTCCAGGTTTGCCTAGAAAATCGATGTTAATATGGATTCTTAGCTCGATATTAATGTTCCAAACGAAAGAAAACGTACTTGAAGCATTGTGTTGTAGTATTAGCGCAGTTTACTGATGTGGTGGGTGTAGTGCCATAGGCCAGACCGGTATAACATTGCAGTGCGGAGGATATAGCAAAGATAGAAGAAAAGATGATGAGCGAACGCATTTAGGTGGAGAGAAAGAGCCCAGCAGAGGGATGATAATGTAATACTTATCTGTGTCCTTTTAAACTCGTCTTAATCCTGATAAAACTGATAGAATGAATCACGGCTCCAATAATGCGCAACAAAAGACGACAATCCGTTAATTTTACTTTATAGTTACCAGTCTGGGTACTTGTGGCTTCAAATTTGAAATTGCAAGAGCCACAACTGGACAGCTGACTGTAATTCTTCCTCTTTGAAGGACAGAACTTGCTTACAATTTGGAAATAAGGCCATATTCGATAAGACGGCTTCTTCTTCTGTTGATTCATAGTATTTGGTTGGCTATCTTTGCCATAAATGGCGTGTCCATAGAGTGGAGAAGAGCGTACTCCATGGAAAAATAGCCAGCAGTGCCTTTTGATGGCCGAAATTCATTCCAAATCTTGTTAACATTGCTCTCTACTGTTCTGAAAAAGAAACGCTACCGTAATCCAAAAATAACTATTTTATTCTATACATTTTTAAACAAATTGTCTAATAACTAACATACTGATAACGGCGAGGGGCTGGAATAACCCGGCCGATTTGGGAGGTATCGTCGAAGGAGGAGAGGAGAAGCTGCCACCATTGCACAGATTGGTGTTGCAGCAACAAGTAGTGACAAACCCCCGGCGACTGTCTGATTTCTACATGTTCTATTGGTAATACCCTAAACATATTTCGGTGAACGGCTCTTTATAGAAGCATTTACATAGCAAATAGATCCAGCCGGATTATTGTTGCGGTCACATCCAAAAACGTTGAGTATCCCTTTTTTGACTTGCCTGAAACAATTAGAATGGCACAAAATTAAAGTAAAAAACAAGTTAAACCTACTTGTAGCACTGTGTTGTGCCAGCAGGGCAGACGGAGGTCATCTCTGGTGTATCAAAGGTGGTTGTATCGTCGTAACATCTCAGAGCGATGGCCGTGGCAACGATAGTGGAAAAGATGACGAGGGAACGCATTTTGAATAGAAAAGAGAAGGGACCAGATTTGAGAGACAAGACAGCGAGAAATCCCGGTCCGTTTGAAGAACGGCGCTATCAGAAGCCCAAGCCTTCTTCAAAGCCTTGTTTAAGCGCGCTTCGGTTTTGATAAAGAAGCGCTACAGTAACCCAAAATAATAAATAATTTATTCGATAAATTTTTAAATAACTCTTCCGAGAACTAGCACACCGATCGAGAGGAGCGGCTGGAATAAGCCGGCTGATTTGGGAGGCATCGGAGGAGGGGAGAAGTTGGCGTCATTGCAGAGGTCAGTGCCACAGCAACAGGTGTTGACAAAACCTCCGATGCCTGTTACATTTTGACATCTTCCATTGGAAATACCCTTGAAAACGTTTTTGATGAACGATATAGCCCTTTTCCAATTGATATTCCTTGGAAACCCCCTCTTCGCTGCTGGACCAGGAAGCTTTCAACCCTGGTCCCGTAGCTGAGACGCACCGCCAAATTTGAACCCATGGAATATCCGTTGGAAATGGACTATATAAAAATTTACAGTGCAAATGGAAGCACCAGGGATATTATTGACGAGGTCACATCCAAAAACGTTGTATTGGGCTCCGTTCGCGTTGGAGATTTGCCTGGAACAATCAAATGGGTTACACTGGCTCTAATTGAAGTAGAAAAACATTTTTATAAAACAATTTGAACCTACTTGAAGCATTGCAGTGTGCCATTAAGGCAGTCAATGGGGTTCCTTGGTGTATTAGACGTGGTTACGTCGTTGTAGCATTTCAGGGCGACGGCGGCGGCAACGACAATAGAAAGGACGGCAAGAGTACGCATTTTGATAGGAAGAAGAACCAGGAGCAGACGGGTGATAAAGGCCGCCCCCTCGTTGAACTTTTAGACCTTTTGACCTAGATTACAATAATAAATGAGCTCCAATAGGTTTTAGAAATTACTGAGGCCCATACAGGGAGCTTTATGGATCAGAAAACGTGGAAGCGAGGGATAAGACGGCTTCTTTTTGTGTTGATTCATACAATCGTCTGGCTATCTTTGCCCCAGGTGACGTGCCCAGATAGCCAGAGATGAAAAGCCCAGAAGTCGTGCCAAACCTTGTCTACCGCCCTTTCTACTATTCAAAAAAGGAAGAGAAGCCTAGCTACAGTAATCCTGGATAATTTATTTCATAAAAAAATTAAATAAACCGTCCAATAACCAATAAACTGGCAGCTAGGAGGGGCCGGAAGAAGCCACCAGAATTGCAGAGGTTCCCGCTACAACAACATGTGTTTTGGGAAAATTCTTCGACTTTTTGACTACTACATTTCCCGTTGGAAATTCCCTAAAACATCCAATTATAGCAGTTGATTGGTGAAAAACGTACGCTGCAAACAGGCGTGCTGCCCGGTAGTGGAATATCACATCCGTAAATTTCTGCAGTGGAGTCCTTATATTTGTTCACTTGCCTGAAAGAAGATGAATATTAAAGGGACTATCAGGGACCTTATTTGGTTACGGTAGGCGCGCGATCGAAATTGCATGAATTCGTAATATTTTACGGAATATGTCACCATAGACGTTCAGAAAATGTCAAAAAACGAAAAAAAAAATTCAAAAATTCGTGTTCCGTCAAAGCGCGCCAAAGGCGGAGGACACTAGTTAGTTCAGTCGCTGGACCCGCTACCGAAAAAAAAGGTCCCTGACAGTCCCTTAAATGCCCGTTTGCTCCATGGAACATTGGAATGGATGGCGCGCCAATAGGAAAACATCGCGGGTTCGACTAGCCTACTTGAAGCAATGTGTCACAATAGACGGGCAGCTAGACGTTCTGGTAGGTGCACTTCCTTTAGTTATCTCACTGTAGCATTCCAGTGAGACGGTGGGAGGTGGGGAGAAGTCGGCTCCATTACACAGGTCAGTATTACAGCAACAAGTGGTTATATATCCTCCAGTGACTGTCTGATTTCTACATTCTCCATTGGGAATGGACTAAAACAGAGCTAGAGTTACTTTAGGAAACATACGGTACAAAATCCCGTCTGCGGTGTGTCACACCCATAAAGTTTTAGGGTATTGTTCTGGGTTATCGTGGTTTGCCTGAAAGAGATGGAAATTGAGAAAAGTAGGTTCTGGAGACGATCTTAATAATTCTTATACGAAAATAACTTACTGTAAGCAGGCTGTCGCGTGAGAAGAGCAATTACCCGTCGTGGTTGGCCCGCTGCCGTTTGTTATGTCGTCGTAACACCTCAAAGAGACCGCGACGGCAACAAGTGCAGAAATGATAAGGAGAAAGCGCATTTTGACAGGGAGAAAGAGCTGAACAACTGGACGATAAAGAGCTTACCGTCCGGGTCTTTTATTGACATCTAACGCAGATTAGAATGATAATCAGAAGATAACGAGTTGAATAAAAGTGACGATATCCAGATCACAATAATTCATTCACTTTCTTTCCGGTTGAAAAACCAACTGGCGGCCCTTTTAAAGTCCTCGATTCGGGCTCAAAATACTGTAAACTATGCCATATGTTGATGTGGGAAAAGAAGAGAGACAAAGAAATATTTATTAGCAAAAGAATTAAAGCAGTTTTCCAATAACCAATAAACTGGCAGCCAGGAGGGGCTGGAAGAAGCCGGCAGAATTGCAGAGATCGGTGCCACAGCAACAGGTATGGTAAGAAGTTGCATTTAATTGCCAATCTTTACATTGCCCATTAGGAATACCCTTAAAAGCGTTTGATGACCGACTCTTTAACAGAAACACTTACATTGCAAATGAAACCAGTAGTTTGATTCTGGGGAACGTCACATGCAAAAAGGTCGAGGGTTCCATTCTGGATCTGCCTGGAATAACAGCCAGTCTGCTCGAAGATATGGTAAATAAAGACGCCTAGATATTACACGGGTCTCGAAGCGAGTAAAAACCGGATCGGCTTGATAGTCTTGGGATTTAGGGACCTGTCACTATTTTAAAACTTACTTGACGCATTGTATTACGCCGACTGCACAGACAGCGGTTTTCGTCGGTGAACCACCCTTGGTTGCGTCGTCGTAGCATTTTAGGGCGACCGCAGCGGCAACGATAGTGGAAATAATGGCGAGAGAGCGCATTTTGGCAGGAGGAAGAGCCGGGAGCGGACGGGAGATAAATGCCGCCTTGTTGCAGCGCTTTTAGAGCGGTTGGTACAGATTTTAGTGATGACTAGGCTCCAATGGGCTTTTGGAATCCAGATAGGAAGCGTTTATGGCTGCCACCTCACTTCACCACTTTTACTCTCTATTCTTTAAACAAGAATGACTAATACAGTAGACTTCTGGGCTGGTGGCTTCAAGTTTAAACTAAAGAGAACCACAGTTAGACAGCTGACTTTGAATAAAATGCTATAGAGGCGGCAAAGTGGAAGAAACTCAACTATAGTAACAAAAAATATAAAAAATAATTTATTTCATAAAGCTTTAAAGAAGTCTTCCAAGAACCAGTACACTGGCAGCTAGAAGGGGCTGGAAGAAGCCGGCAGAATTACAAAGGTCGCTATTGCAGCAACACGTGTTTTGAGAAGCTCCGTTTGTTTTTTGGCTGCTACATTTTCCATTGGAAATTCCCTAAAACATACAATTCAAGCAATTCCTCAAGGAAAAACATACGCTGCAAAATAGTGCTCCGACATCGCAACCAAAAAGTTCTACGACATTGCTCTTATATGTGGTGGTTCGCCTGAAAGAGTAAAGAAGTTATTATGAAAGCAAAAGGAAAGTTATACGCTCACATTTTACTGGGCACAGGTCCCGAAACGAATGGAAAGACTTACTTGAAGCATTGGTTTGTTCCAATCACGCAGGTGGCCGTTATATTACTTCCAATTCCAACTGCAGTGCCCCCATTG
Source organism: Oscheius dolichura (assembly GCA_932521035.1). Taxonomy (NCBI): domain Eukaryota; kingdom Metazoa; phylum Nematoda; class Chromadorea; order Rhabditida; family Rhabditidae; genus Oscheius; species Oscheius dolichura. The sequence goes on along the minus strand of OW051492.1, from coordinate 10,833,452 downwards.
TAGCATCTCAGAGCGACGGTCGCGGCAACGATAGTGGAAATGATGACGAGAGAACGCATTTTGACAGGAGGAAGAGCCGAGAGGAGACGGAAGATAGTGGCGGCCCCGTCGTTTTAAAGACTTTTTGGTCCCGATTACAATGATAACTAGGCTCCAGCGGGTTATAGAAAATGACGACGTCGAGATAGGAAGAGGGGGTTATCCTTGTACACTCATTCCACCGCCTCTCCATTCTTTCTTAAACAATGGTGAATAATACAGTATATCTAGAAGCAGTGGATCCTGTTTAAACTAAGGAGAGCGACAGTTAGCTGGCTTTGAACAGAAGACGCAAAGTCTAAAATAAGAGGAAACTTTTCTGCCCTTTTCTTTTTAGTGTTACAGTAATTTTTACCTTTTGTTCATCTTTGTGGGTAGTGTGAATAAGATTAAAGCGGATTATGCTCCAGAACAAAGAACTGAAGAAGAAAGAGGATTAGGAGGACTGAATCCCGGCGGGGATAAGGCCTTCCTGAGCTGTAAATGCCAAAAGACTCTCTTTACTTTCTTATCGAGCGAAAAGGACAAAAAAACATCCAGAAAATAGCAGAAAGATCCTAGTTTTATTCACATAAAAGCTCGAAAAATCGTCCAGAAGACAACCAATACCGTTGGTTTGAAATTGGCGGAAGAATAAACGTTGCAAAGGCTCCCACCACAACAATACGTCCTCCTGGTCTTGCCATTTGCTTTCTGAGTCTTCCAATTTCCATTTTTTATACCCTACAAATAATTTTGTCTCTATAGTTTGGTGAATGACCTCGCAATATGAGTCACTGTTATCATCACAGCCATATCTGGCAGTATAAGTGGCGGAACTGGTGATGATATCTCTGGAAAAACGGGGGGAGTGCTGATAATACGTAGTGGTTGGGCAATCTTTCATTTCCGGTTGTATAGTGAAGAAAATAGGCTCGTAAAAGAGGGCCAGACTATTCTCACCACATTTTGACCATATTCTAGTTCAAACAGCCAAAAAATCGGGAAAAAATGGGTACAAAACGCTCTAATTTTACCCAACGTCGATATAGGTGTTACGGTAGCTTCCAGACTAAGATTGCGCCAAAACGACAATTTAAAAATGTCAAAATATGTTCAAAATGGCATAATATACCGTAACTGTACCTACGATTCTTCCTATAAAATGGCCAAAAAACGGAAATTTGAAGGGGGCACTCACTTAAAACACTGCCCCTCGCAGGTAATATTGCCCCTCGGCTCGATTCCTTCCGTTTGGATAACTGAAAATGAGCGAGACTTTAAAACAATGAAGTAAAGATGAACTAACAGTCATAGTAGCAGAAAACCGCTTCAATCACTGCTGGAAATGAGCAGAATAGGAGAAAAAGGCGCATTGTGACCCGATTTCCAGAAGAGGAACGAAAAAGAGAGCGAATAACCTCGATGATAAGCTTTTGACCGGTTATGATCCCTCTGTTTGGGGCTCAGCGAAGAGAGGGGAATGTTTACTGGTCCGTTGTCACCAAATAAAGGGAAAATCCTTCCAATTTCTTGTACAAATCTTTATTAACCAGTTAAAATCATAGTATGGCATAACAATCTTGATAATGAATATAAAGATAACCCATTTAAAGTAGTACAATTAAACAATAGCGGTATCTTCTGGGTCTGGGAACAGATTAAGATCGAGACTTTCAATATCATCAGCTATTTTCTGCTCATTTTGCTCTGGAATCGGTTTTCTACGGGAAGCGGACCACTGGCTACTGAGAGCAGCAGATAACAAATCTGAGCTCAACGGCTCACCAGGCCCCACGGGTGATTTCCTAACGAAATCCCAAATTTCGCTCCCTTCTAGTGAAATATTCTTCAAAATTACAAAGTTAACAATATAATTAATGCTATAATTAATCTGATCGTCAATGGGATAAGTATAATAATTGTTAGTGTACCAAATTCCATTTTCACAGTAGAGGAAAGGATTTTTAATATCCTTTTTCAGTTCAATAATATCCAAGACGTTTTCCACATATTTCCGCTCATTTTTCGTTGTCAATAGAAATCTTACTTGGTACCTTAGATTGCTGTTCTTTGCCGGGTGTTTATAATACCAAATGTCGTAGTCTTTAAATCTATCCAAGGGCAGGGAGAGCCGCCAATGTTCCTGTCCAGCAATTCCATGTGAAGGATAGGGGCTTTGATCCGGAAGGCCGTTATAAGTCTTCGAATGTTTAGTAGTAGTAAAAAATATTGAAGGAAGTCCAACAAGCATCCTGTCATATTTAAAATCACTGGCCAGATGCCATTTCAGCTCGGGAAATGTAGGCTTATGGGAATCCTAAAATTTTATGCTATTTTAATCTGTTTTTAATACCGTTTTTGGAATATTTGTCACGTGGTAGGCGAATTGGGCAGATACCATCCTCAACGACCAATTTGTCTCCTTTTAGAGCAGAATTTCCAGGAGATCTGGTTCTTTTTCAATTAGACCCCTTTCTTTCTCTTCTAGTCGTCAACAGTAGGCATTCTGAAATTTTAAGCTTATTTAAATAAAAAATGTGTAAATTGAAAGCAGGAAGAAACAATAAGCGTATAGACCCCATCCGGAAAGGAAAATATCCCAATTTTCGTGGAAATATCCCCCTTTGGAGGGGTTCTAGCCCATAAGGCCGTTGTTTGTAGCTGTTTACTCCCGTCTGCCGTCATTTTCCCAATTGGAACAAAGGAAACTCTCTTATCTCCATGTCAACACCCTAAGGCATGCTGCCCGTTTCTTTCTGGACCAAAATAATAATAATCTGGGGAGAAAAATGAGCTCTATAAAACGAGAAGACAGTAAACACCTGGTTCCTCCTGAATAATGAGAGCTGTCGTCATTTTTACCCTAGTGATTACCACTACGGTGGCTTTTAATTGTTTCCACACCTGTAAGTTAATTTCCCAATTTTTTGCCACAGTTAGACAGCAAACTAGCTACAACTAGACAGCTAAAAGAACGTTTTTTCAGCATTTCCTTCGATAAAGGACGATAAGCCGCGACTAGTCGGCTGTGCGACGCATTGTATCAAAATTATGGGACAGGGAGGCAGTGGCGGGCCGACTTATTCATACGGATGTGATGAGCGAGGACTTTGCAGGGTTAGCTTCGTTTCAAGACCTGGAAAATTGTTAAAATTCAGACAATAGCTGAAGGGCAATGCGTCAATACGAATACAGCCGGCGTAACTGTAAATACCTGCTGCTGTACCGGGGAACTTTGCAATTCTTCCAGTTATTTCCAGCCTTTGGGAATTTTATCCCTTATTGTTTCATTTTTCTTCTTGTAAATTTTAATAAACCCGTAATAAATAGTAAAAATCTGTCCAAGGGCCCTTTTGTAGAAATTCCCAAACCACAGTTAGACAGCCAGCTATAATTACCAGGAAGCAAGGTTGCGCCTCGATAGTCCGATATACTGCACCCGTAAAGTCTCGGCAGCTGATTCCCCTTTATTCAAAACTGTTACAAAACTGTGACGCCTTTATACCCTTGCCCTGCCGAGACTTTATAGGTGCAGTATATCGGACTATCGAGGACAACTTCCTGTTTTCCTTTTCAGGGGGTGACTAACCCTGCCCAAATATGTCCAGCCGTTTTCCCCTACAAAAATATATGCATCATCATCCGGATCCCCCTGACCAGGGGTGCCTCTCCGTGACATAAGTCATCCCACACCTATTTCTATGTACATAAGGAGCGTATTCCCCGGCAAACAGGCACCACTGTCCAGCAGGAGAATGATGCGCGCTCTTCTCTTCCTTCTCCTGGCTCTTGCACCTCTGATTTGCTCCTTCAGATGCTATGAAACCAGTAAGAATCCCATTTTTAAACCTTTAAAAGTGAGAATTTCAGCCTCCTTGGATAAAAGGAGCAGTTTGGATTCTTCCACCAATACTAGGTCCTGCTCTAGCCAATGTTATAAGATCACTAAGACTTCTCCAATGTATATGGCTACCTACGGCTGCGACTCTTCTAAAAGCTTCTGCGCTGTAAGAGCTTTAATTAGAAGTGAAATAAGTGTGAATTTCCAGGATATCCCAAGTGGAAAATGTAAAACGGTGAGCGGAATGAAGACCTGTTGCTGTAGCAGTGAGTTGTGCAACTCTACCGGCCTTATCACTAATATTTTGCCTCTTTTGATCAGTCTGGTGGTCAGTTTTATTGTCTAATATTGTTTATTTTTGGAATTATAAAGAATTTTCCTATGTAAACGGAATAATTTGCGTCTTGGCAGGATTTCATCAAGGGAAATGAAAAAATAAAGCTTTAATAAAAGTCGGCCTTCTTATGAGAAACAATAGGAGAAAGTGAAGTTTCTCCAGTCTGGGAGCTCTCATCTGCCACTGGAATCGAAGTCGATGATCGTTTTCGAAGCTACCCAGAGCTGTGCCCACTCCTACTAGCACTCATTAGGAACAGAAGTTCCTACAGTACTTCTTCTTTCTATTTCAGCTTCTTCATAAGTTATTATCCTGGAAACATGGAAGAATTATACTATAACAAGGAAAGCCCCACCTCCCTTGAGCTGCTGCAGCTTGTGCTGTGAGATATTGCGTGAATTTTTCGATGACATTCTTCAGAATCTCTACCGTCTCTTTAATAGATCCGTTCGCACTAGGAGTAGTCTGTTCCCAATTGCTCAGCTAAAAAAAAGAGAGCGTAGTTCTTGAAAAAATTTCGCTCACATAGTCCTGCACTGTCTTTACAAAGTTATTTCTTCCTTTGCTCTCCAAAACAGTTTTAGCAAGTTCTCTAATTTTATCCTTATTAACAAGTACAGGCACATTCTTTGGGCCTATCCCTCTCGCTGGAAAAATGATATTTAAATCATTTCATAGCACAGTTATATAAAAATTAGAAACGTACGTGTTTTCAACCATTTGCACGGGTCAATGGACTTCCATATGGGTATATGAATAGCTTTGATAAGAAGAATAACCAATACTATACCGCTGAACGGAGCAGGGAGAAGAAATTTCGATTCAAAACTTATCAGCATATGATACCGATTAAAATTTATGTAATTTTTACTTTCTTCTTGACTCTTCTCGTATTCGTGCCTAAAATATCAATCATCTTTCGAATTAAAGCAACCCCGAGGGACCTGCCGCCGAGTGCACCAGTAAGCGCCGGCGCGCGTTTGATTTTTCAATATGTCTACCATTTTAACCTATTTTTTTCTTATTTTTACATATTTTTCTAGTAATTTGTTGTCGTGCTTTCATTTGCTTATAAAAAACAATATCAAATTAGTCCTTGAAAATTAAAAATCGAGCAAAAATGGAAGGCGCGTTCAATATTCAAATGCGCGCGCAGATGCTTACGAGCGCACTCGGCGGCAGGCCCCTCAGGGTTCCTTTAAACAAATTAAAACTTACGAAAGCATGGCTGTGAAAACGTTAATAAGCATCACAGCACCAACAAACATATAGATCAACAGGGCGGGAGGGAGGAGAGTGCTTCGAAAAAGACAGCTAACCTCTTCCGGAAGGGTCCAATTTATGTTACGCGCAAGAATACCAGCGCAGCTATTAATGTTTCCGTCTCGATCATCATCTTTTGGCTCGCCGAGCATTTCGAAAGCTCCTTTGTCATAAAGCTTCCACCAAAATAATTCCTTATTATCGTTGTATGTCTCTATCATCACATCTTTGATTGAACAGGAAACGTACCAGTTAAGGACATATATACAAGTGCATAAATTAACCAAAAAAACATTGGCAGCAGTATGTATTTAATAATGGAAAAGGCCTAACGCTTATTACTTTGATGGAAAACAGTTGAACGTACCATTTTCTTGATGAGTTGAATTTTATCACCGAAATAGCTATAGAATGACAAATATTTGAGCAGTGATACTGCACTTAGCACAAAAGCCGTATTATAAACGAGTTCCGAGAGCCCTGCAAAAAGGCCAACTGATTGTGGCCACCATTCGACCGCAGGTGTTATTGAAACTATCGTGTAGCATGTAGTAATGAAGATAATAAACGCTCGTGCACCTCGCATCCTAGCAAAATCCCACCAATACGTTCGTGGCTGCAATATACAGAGAGTATACAATGCATATGTGAGAAGAACTATGAAACTCACTTTTCTCGAAATGGCTAGTAACTTGATTAATTGCAATACAATGTCGATAGACATCGTTACCCATACGTAGGTAAACACATGGTCCCACATTGACTTTTCTTTTGAGTATTTTTTCCGATATGGTTTCTCAAGAATAACAAGTGCGAATAGAGCGACAAAGAGAGAAGTCAGTAACTGCAACAGAAATATTCGAAAAAAAAACGATTTTCTTACAAAATGGATCATAAATTTAGTTCGAGGACTGATGAGAAACTGCCCGATTGATATGCCTTTTAGTTTTATGTTATGCCAAGAAAGAGCCGCTGTCACAGCAACATAGACCCGTCTGACACGATTAACTGCTGGTGAGGGAGGTCTCGTCTCTCTAGGGGACGATGCTACGTGCGGGGTAGTCTCATCTCTCGGAGGATCTATCTTATTTCCAGGTTCAAAAAGATCTTCAATCTAAAAAAACGTTAAATCCCAGCTGAATAAGGCTTACATTCTTTCTTCTCCATCGGGTTTCTATGTAATTTTGGCAAGCTGGATGGGATAAAAACTTCTAAAGGTATCATTATCTAGTCATTTTTCCTTTTCTCACCATGCACTTTCCGCGATAAGCTACACAAAGAAGCTCTCTCGAATTATCCTTCCATTCATCACTTTTTTTTTTTCGAAAGTTGCTCTCATAATCGTAAGCAAGAATATGATATTCTAATTTCTTCTTGTTTATTTTATACATATCGTTAAATATTTCATAAGCAGTCGTTTCGAAGAATCTAAAAAGCATAATTCATATGAAAATTTCTCTTCAAAAGCAGAAAGTTCAAATATTAGCTTGCGCCATAAGTCAGTGCAATCCCAGCGATAACTTTCTTATTTCTGGGCCAAATTCGTTCTGATAAAGTGCGCTAGATAGTATGACGTTAGTTCTAACTCTACACAGAAAAATTGGATTTCCAATCGAGACCAGAACATTTTGGCGGCCGTTTCAAACTTTGCCAAAAACCGTTTTTTCGGGATTTCTCGTTTATTTCGCTTGTTCGTGAAAAACTTTGTATTAGTGAAAATTCGAGCTTGCCGAGTTACGTCTGCTAGACTTGAAATTATCGAATTTGGCCGAAAGATAAAAGAGTTAGACCGCTTCAAAGATGACCACTTTAAGAAACGCTGTTTTTTGAGCATATCGCCTAGCTAAGTGCGAATTTCGGAAATCTGACTTCATATTCGTAAATCTAATTTTTTCCCTATCTTTTGACTACCCATATGTCGATGTAGCCCGCGATCCTGAAAAGTTACGGACTTTGACCACCTCACCCAAAGCCAAAAGATCCCCTGGGACGCGTAAAAATTCCAAATTTTTTGAAGGTCAAATAACTGTCCCAGAGCATCTGTGTAACCGTGTTATGCACAGTTAAAGTAGAAAAACGGTGAGAAGGCGACGGTGCATGGGAAAACAGGAAGCCCACGCGCCGGGATGAGGTGGTCAAAGTCCGTAACTTTTCAGGATCGCGGGCTACATCGACATATGGGTAGTCAAAAGATAGGGAAAAAATTAGATTTACGAATATGAAGTCAGATTTCCGAAATTCGCACTTAGCTAGGCGATATCCTCAAAAAACAGCGTTTCTTAAAGTGGTCATCTTTGAAGCGGTCTAACTCTTTTATCTTTCGGCCAAATTCGATAATTTCAAGTCTAGCAGACGTAACTCGGCAAGCTCGAATTTTCACTAATACAAAGTTTTTCCCGAACAAGCGAAATAAACGAGAAATCCCGAAAAAACGGTTTTTGGCAAAGTCTCGATTGGAAATCCAATTTTTCTGTGTAGAGTTAGAACTAACGTTATACTATCTAGCGCACTTTACCAGAACGAATTTGGCCCAGAAATAAGAAAGTTATCGCTGGATTGCACTGACTTATGGCGCGACCTAATATAAACATACTTATGATTAATTTCGAACTCTTCTTCTTCATTACCCGTCTCTTGCATGATATTCGAAATGTAAGCAGCTACCAGAACGCCGTACAACTGGTCCAATGGCTCTACTATCTTCGTGTGGAGCTCCCCTCCTTTATCACTAAAGTGTCCAGCATGCAACAAGAAGAAAACATATTATTAACCTCTCACTGTACCGCAGATGGAAAAAGGCATGACAAATCAACGTCGCGAAATGTATATGCTTATCATAGATGAAACTAAGAGATCCGCTAATAATTGGTTTTAGCAACATCTCCATCCTATTGATGATATCTACCGTTTCTGGATACATCTTGTCCGGAAAAACTTTTTCCTTTAAGAGTAAGAGATCATTTTTTCAATCAGTCTATTTCTACTTACTTGGTCTTGTAATTTCTTAATGAGCAAATCTAAAATGCATAGTTTCCTAGGCCGTTCCTCTGCTTGACTTTCGTCATTCTAAGCATTTTTTTTATCAGGTAAATAAATTAATAATCGTACCTGTGCAGGATTTAACGACTGAAGTTCAATGTTTTCATGCCGCATTACGAGAATGGAAGGGAAGGATTGGAATAGTAACGGGCCTTATCAGCGGAACGTGGTGATGTAAGAAGTAAGATTATCTCATCGGGGGGAGAAATTCATTTACACAGTTTCCTTTTCCGCTTTTTATTCAAAGATAATAGACTTTCAAAGCGCAGACAGGAAGAAATAGAGACTCAAACAAGCCCGTAGTACAGTAATTTTCATCAGAAGGACCGCCAAAATAAAGCTGTGATTAAAAGAATTGAATTGAATTGCGATTTTCTTCTCTCTGCTGGGGACTTCCATCGCCCATTGCAATAACCGTCGACGCCCGTGTTCGAGATTGTCCAGCGGAATGGTGCCTCATCCTAGTAGGGTTAATCGGGTTATTCTCTGGTAAATTTGGAGCAGGTGTGCCTATCGTACTTCTCCTTTCCATTTCACTCATTTCCCAGGCCACAATCCTTTAAAAAAATGGGGAAAATAACCAAATAAAGAGGCGCTGTACCTTTCCTGGGCCACTACAGTCTGCGCCGTTAGATATTCCCTAAATTTTTGAATAACAGTTTGTAGGATCTTCTCCGCTTCTTCTATTCCCCCGTCGGCACTTTGGTTATTCATTTCCCAATTGTTTATCTGAAGAAATGATAAATTTATTTCGAAAAGGGGCGACGCACGTAGTCTTGGACTGTTCTGACGAAGTTGTGCTTCCCCTTCCTCTCCAATACTTTCTTGGCCAGTTCTTTGATCCTACCCTCATTTATTAGTTTGGGTACAATCTTGGGGCCTATTCCTTGAGCTGAAATTAAAGTTTTTGGGTGGAAAATGATCCTGAAAGCGGTCGTAATTTGAGGCTCGGACCTCGACAGTCCGATCTCCTGCACTCGTAAAGTCTCGGCAAGACAAAGGTATAACGGCGCTACAGTTTTGTAGCAGTTTTGAATAAAGATGATTCTGCTGCCGAGGCTTTACGGGTGCAGGGTATTGGACTATCGCGGATCGACCCCAATTTGCAAACCCAAGCCATTAATTCAATACTTACGGGTATTTAGCCATTTATGTGGGTCAACGCCCATAAATATGGGTATGTTAAACCGAAAACAAGAGTTAAGGGTGACCACAACCAGTTTATATCCCCATATGAGCAATATCAAGACGTTAAATGGAGCAGGTAGCAGAAATTTGGACTCAAAGCTGATTAGCATATGGTAACGGTGGAAGTTTATGTAATTCTTGCTTCTTTCCTGTGTTTTTTCATACTCATGGCTATAAAATTATAAAAATTGGAAAGAAAGGAGGATTTACGAGAGCATAGCGGTGAAGACATTGATGAGCATCACGGCAGCGACGAACATGTAGATCAGTAGGACTGGAGGGAGGAGAGTACTTCGAAACAGGCAGCTAGCCTCTTCCGGGCGGGTCCAATTGATATTTTTCCACAGTACCCCGTTGCAACTGTTGACTACACCATCCCGATCCTCGTCTTTTGGCTCTCCAAGGATTTCAAAGGCTCCTTTCTCGAAAAATTGCCAGAGAGTCGTCTCGTTCCTGTTCTTCGTCGTCTCTGAACCCGCCAACTTCTGATTTTTGGGAAAAAAGGCTTACCAGTGAGGGATAAATAAACCACTGCGTAAACAAGCCAGAAAAAGAGCAAGAGGAGCATGTAATTGATGATAGAACTTGCCTAAATCTTGTTATTACCGGAAAAGGGAAGAGAGGCTTACCATTTTCTTGAGGAGTTCAATTTTCGCCCCGAAATATTCAAAGAAGGAGAGATATTTGAGCAAGGAGGCAGCACTGATCACAAAAGCAGTGTTATAGACAAGTTCTGATAGTCCTGCTAGCAGCCCAACTAATGAGGAGAGTTGGATGAAGGGAAGCAACCAGACGGCGGTGTATACTGTAGTACAGAGGAGAATAATGGAGCGTAGACTTCGCATCTTGACGAAATCCCACCAGTAGATTCGGGGCTGAAAATAGGGTTACAGTACTAAAAAGGCTCCTGGACCCAGTCCTCGATAGTCCGATCCCCTGCACCCGTAACATCTCGGCAGGAGGATCATCTTTATTCAAAACAGTTACAAAACTGTGACGCCTTTGTCTTGCCGAGACTTTACGGGTGCAGGGAAACGGACTACCGCTTATTAAGCCCCTAAATGTGGTTGCGCCCGAAAAGAGCGGAAAAAAGGTCCCGGAGCGATTATTTGGTAAGAATACGGTATTTTCCCTCTTTTACCCCTTGAAAATGAACTCACATTGCACATAATACAAAGTATCTTGATAAATTGCATAACCAAGTCGATACTGAGGGTTAGTGTTACGTAAGTGAACATATGAGACCAAAAAAATGGGACTGTGTTCTCTCCTTTGGCATATTTTGCCCTATACGGCTTTACAATAAGTATAAAGGCAAATAAAACCACGAAAAAGGCATTAAGAATCTAAATATGGATAAAAAGGAAAGGAAGATGTGTACTTACCATATGGATGAAGTATTTCGTCTGGGGGCTTATGACCGAGTGCCAAATGGCTGTAGAGGTCTGTTCTATTCTCTGGCGGGCAGTTGGGCCTGGTATTCTTCTATGTGGCACTGTAGGGCAATGAATTTCGTGTTCAGTTTGAATTGGAGGCGCCACAGGTACAGCAACCGATGTCGTTGGCAAGTTAGGATCTTGTTCAGCTGTCTTTGAAGGATAGTGTCTGTTTCCCGGCTCAAATAGCTTGTCAATCTGTAAAAATACCCCAAGAATGAAAAAAATAGATAAAGGCTTACATTTTTCCGTCTCCACCTGGTTTTTATATAACTTTGGCAAGCTGGATGGGATAAAAACTTCTAAATGTATCATTATCTAGTCATTTTCCCTTTTCTCACCATACATTTGCCGCGATAGGCGACGCAGAGCAGCTCCCTTGAGCTATCCTTCCATTCATCCCAAGCATCCATACTCCGGAATTTCCTTTCATAATCATAAGCAAGAATATGATATTCTAGCTTTCTTCTGTTGGCTTTGTACATCTCGTCGAAGATTTCATAAGCCGTCCTTTCGAAAAACCTGAAATACCGTCATAACCGCATGGTTCAAAAATTCCGGCCCCATTTTTGTGGATTTCTCTACCAGATCCTCTTAGCCAGGTTAGATTTAGTGGGGAAAACACAAAACCAGGCTCAGACAGGCCATTTCCAAGCCCCTAGCCCCCGAAGATCTTCTGGAAGAGGTGTTGAAAATTCAAATCTTCCGTTTGTCTAAATCGCCATGGTGTTGTTGAATAAAAAGGAATACGGCTAAGAGATCCAGTTTTTAGCAACCACCTCGGTGAGGCGATTCCAAGGAGCTATCGGACTTCCATTCTAGTCAATATTTCGGGGCGGGGCTCCTCGATCAGTCTCGGGAGGGGATAACTCAATTGAGACTACTGGGAAGGGTTAGTATAGGGCCTATTTCTAACCAAAATAGGTGCCAGAAATTAATTCTAGCGGAGATAAGAACAACATCTTGTAGATCTCGAAGAGCTCTTTCCAGCGGTATATGATAAACAGTTATTATGGCCGCGTATCAAGTAAGAACCCCAAGGAGTGCCATAAAAGTCCAAAAAATTCTGTTTTCTTCTTACTTGTGGTTCATTTTGAATTCCTCCTCCTCGTTATCCATTTCTCTCATGATATTCGATATGTACGCGGCTACCAGGACTCCGTACAACTGATCCAATGGTTCAACTATCTTCGTGTGAAGCTCTCCTCCTTTATCACTGAAAATTCCAGTTCACAAAGAGAAAAATGGAATACTAACCTGTCATTATGCACCCTTTGATGGAAGAAAGCATGGCAGATCAATTCCACGAAAGGAATATTCGCAGGAGTACTGTAGATGTGACGAAGGGAGCCGCTAATAATCGGATCCAGTAATGTGTCCATTCTTTGGAGGATGCTTTCCGGGGTTCGGTATCTCTTATCCGGGAAGACTTTTTCCTTTAAAAATACAGTATTTCCTTTATTTTTTGGCTTACCTGCTCTTGTAACTTTTTAATAAGATGCCTCAAATCATGTGGAATGTCATGTTTGGTAAAACAGGGCGCCGAGGCGGAGCGCCACCTGGACTGTAGACGAGTGTGAATAGCCCGCGGTGCATCGGTACGACTTTCATCACTCTGAACTTTATTTTTATGGGGGGAAATGGTAAAAGACAAACGCGTGAAGAATACAAAGGTTGGAGTTCAATGGTTTCCGGCTGCATTACTAGAGAGGAAGAGGAAGGGCGCAGTAGTACAGCCCTTATCAGCAGAACATGGTGATGAAAGGAGTCAACTTGTCTCTGACCGCGGGGAGAAATTTATTAGGAATAGGGCATTTAGGTGAATCACACTTATTTAGTTACAATTAAAGACATTTTACCCTTTTATGCGAGATTTAGGAAGCGCGTCTTGTTTTCCATGGAATCTGATATCTCTCCGCAATTCATGAATAACTTCTCTATAAAATAACAGTTTCTTATATTTTTATAGCCTATCTTGAAGAGGAGATCAAGATCTATCGATTGACATCAAAATCTTAAAAATTGGATGTGTGGAAATTGTTTTATAAGGCGAGGGAAAGCAATGAAAGCGCCTGGCGCGCCCAAAAGCTCGCCGCTGCCCCCATAGAATCTCGGCAGCGCTTGGATAAGCGCTTATATATATATCAGCAGATGTTCGTCGTCGCTCGTTGACGCTTCCGTCAGACCTCCGCTTCAGTGTGAAAATGCTGTAGGAGGCAGTGACATGAGAGGGACGGCGGGCATCTGTGGGTCAAGTAATTCGGCTAGTCGAGAGTGGACGCGTCTTCAGATCAAATACCCTTTTTGCTTCTTGATGTAGCTTCTTTTTTCCTGGACAACAAGCCATCTGCGTTCCATTTTTATTACTATAGATAGAGCAGGCGCTTGAAAATGACCACGGCTGATAGCGTCACTATTTCTGGCGGGAACATTGTAGCCGCCCCATTGCAGAGATTACTATCACAGCAACAAAAGTGGCCACCTTCTTTTTTCTTACACTTATTACCGTTTACACCCTGTAAACAGCGGTTTAAAAAGGCGAAAAATGGACTCACATTTTCCAAACAGTACATTCCACCCGAGTCGCAGCCAAAAATACTGGATTTATAGATAATACCGTTTCTTTTTGTATTTGTCGTCTCCCTAAAAGGAGCTGCATGATGTTGACAGGCTTATTTGCAGGGGTAATTTGTAAAAAAAATTGCGAAACTTACTTGAAACAAAGGGAATTATTGGCTAAACAAGGCGCGATGTCCATTTTCCCTGGTTCCATTTTATTCGTACTGTAGGAATCTAAATTTCTTTATTATTTTTAAACATTAGGATAATTGCTAACGTACCCGCGCTATAGCACTTGTTTAAACTACAAAATACAATAGGGAATAGGGCCAAAAGTAGAGACACAAAGCGCATTAGACGACTGACTGATAGCGGCGGCCGGACGGACGAGCAGATGATGCCAGCCGGCCTATTCCCATTTATGATTTTGTTTTTAGACTGGTGAGACTGATATTTGATTGGAATCGCGGCCTTTTTGTGATTTGGGAAGTGATTTTTTGGATCCGGGAGGTGATAAGACAGCGAACAGTGAATGGCAGATAGCCGGCGGAGTAGCACTGGTTTTTGTGATGTGCTATCTGCTTTGTGCATCTTTGACCGCTATTTTATGGTTTTAGAGCTTTCCATCCGTCATTTATTCCAAATTCATCCCTTGAAATGATAATATGGACCTGTTTTAACCCAGTAAGCCTTTAAAAAAGCAGGTGAAGTTATCCCGGGCGCCACCAGGCTGGAAACCCCACTGACTCGTCTGTTTTCCCCCCTTTTCCTCATTTTTCTACTTCAACCCATTTTTTAAAATCATTTATCGTTCACCAAGGTTGATCACAGCCAAAGCTATCCAAAAAATCAGTAAAATTGCAATCCAAAGTTCCAAAGAGAGCCAGGTTGTCTCTATAAACGGCTCGGCACTCGATAGTCCGACTCCCCGCACCCGTAAAGTCTTGGCAAGACAAAGATATAAAGGCGTAACAGTTTTGTAGCAGTTTTGGGTAAAGATGAACCTCCTGCTGAGACTTTACGGGTGCAGGAGATCAGACTATCGAGCATCGAGCCCTATAGCCAGCGTTATTTCGAGATTCCCCATTTCAAACGTACTCTACACGCCTTTCCTTTCATCTTCACCGCTCCTTCTTGTTTCCCAGCTGCTATCAGTGCATTCTCCTTCACTTTTAGCTAATAAAACGGCTCAAAGCGCTCTTTTTCACCCCACAACATGCATTCCTTCCAGTTTTTACTAATTCTCCTGTCTATATTCTCGATATTTCCAGTTAATGGTCTAGAATGTTATTATGGAGCCTCTCTACAAGATAGTAAATATCAACCGCCTCAAAATAACACTGAAACCTGCCTCGGGGAGGATGCTAAATGCGTAAAGTGAGTTTTTTCGAGGCTAGGATACTGTAACTTCAAATTTTAGAACCACAACTGATTCTGACCTTTTAAAAGCTGCGTCCTTTGGCTGTGACGACGACGGATTGATATGTCTGGCCAGAGTACGTCCGCATTTTTATTGAAACGACGAATTTTTCAGGGAATCAAGGCCGGCAGCTGTAAATCTGAGAAGAACACGAATATGTGCTGCTGTGACACGAATTTATGCAATTTTTCTCCGAATTCAAGGATTTTCTCAGTATTTTTCCTGTTCTCCATGTTTATATTTGTGTAAAAATGTATGAAATGGATAAAAATTGACGAAAAACCCCGTGTAAAACGGTCTCTTCCTTGTTCAAACTAGACTTTGACTGAAGTCAGTCAGCTCTTTTGAAATCTTCTTTGAAAAGGTGGCATTTCGCGGTCATAAAAGGATGAGCAATGTGGAAAAAAGCTCGTTTTCCCACAAAGTTGCCCTCTATGTCAACAGTTTGAGCGATTATCATCGGCAAATACGAATAAAAAGGCGCTCGGACCGGGGAGAAGCGTCTCTAGCCATCCGCCACCCCTCACCATGCAGGCTCTGGTTCTTTTCGCTCTTCTGACTCTAATCTGTCTTCAATCCTATGCTTTGGTTTGTTATAATGGCGGTAAGCAACATAATTAAATTAATTATTGATAAGTGTTCCAGGTTCTCTAACGGACAACAACTACAAGCCAAATGATACTATTGCATGCCTCACCAACACGAAATTATGTTTTAAGTTCGTTTCCGTCGTGAAAATTTTATTAAACAATCCATTACAGAACAACTTTTAACACTAAAGACCAAAAAGGAGCAGCATTTGGATGTGATGAAGCTGGCACCTGTGCGCAAAACGTGAGTTTAATTCCTACAAAGCTGAAATATCGGCTCGGGGCATGATAGTCCGGTCCCCTGCACCCGTAAAGTCTCGGCAGCTGATTCACATTTATTCAAAACTGTTACAAAACTGTGATATCTTTATATCGTTGCCTTGCCGAGACTGTACGGGTGCAGGGGATCGGACTAACGAGGACCGAGCCGTTGCAAGAGTCTTTTTTGTAGTTTCCCCCCACAAGGACTATTAAAACGTCTTCCTAATCTTATAATATGGATGTTTACAGAGTCTAAAGTCCGGTAAATGTCACTCAGAAAAAGGAGTAACCTTGTGCTGCTGTGATTCGGACAAGTGCAACTCTTCCCGGTTTCCCGCTGTCTTCACTGCTGCTTTTCTCCCACTTCTTGTGAAATTCCTCTATTAGAAGAACTGTTTTCCCCAAAATGAAGATATTTTGTTGACCTTGTTTTCCTGTCTCTTCCCGGTACCTGATAGAGAAGAAAAGGGTAGCCGAATCAGAATTCTAATCTCCAACTCGCGGGGTATTTCCATCAGTCAAATGAAATTCGCCACTTTCTCACTGGGTGGCCTTTCTTAACTTCGAAAAAGTGTCTTATACTCGTTTCCCGGGTAACTAGACCCTCCCCTGACCTCTCCTTCTCTTGTCTTCGGGGAATTCGCCGCTAATTATTAGTTAGTACTCTTCCCGTCTATCTCACCATGAAGACTGCCCTTCTCCTCCTTCTGGCAGCTTCTGCTACCGTATCCCAGCCTCTCAACGTGACGGAGCTCTTCCAAAATGCTACAGAAATTTTTGAATCTTCTGAATCCTGTGGAGATGGCGGTGCTTGGTTCTACGAATTGAAACAGAACTATACCCTAGTCCTTGTCGTGTAAGTATTCCTATTTTGTCTATTAAATATCGAATTTAGTCTAATAATCATCGGAGTAGCCTACCTCTTGATCCGTCAGGATGTTGTCCTCCTCAGAAAAGTCCAAGAAATGGAAAAGGAACTGGGCAGCCTGGACAGCGAGCTCCTCTCCTGCGATAGCAAAGAATTCTCCATGGCATACTGTCGTCAAGTTTGACTATTTCCCTTTATAATGGGCTGTATACAACGAAAAATCAGCATAAATCTCTCAAAAGTTCTTTTTGGGACCTGAAAACCTTGTAGAGCCGGAAACGGGATCGGTTCATTCTTGGAAAGGGAGATTTTCCCTTCCCATAGACTTTCCTCTCGGATATCTCTTCCCACCGAAGAAAACAAGCTTCTATCCACCCGGAAAGTCTGGGACTACCTGAGGGAATTAATTACTCTATCATAACAAGGACTTTCAAGGAAAAGAAAGAAGTGTTTGCCTGGAGTTCTGACACTAATTGGTCTCGTTCTCCCTCTTGTTTTCCTATTTTCTATACTTTTTTTCCGTTCCATCAGGACTACAATAGAATCTTTGGAGTCTTGAGGCTGGAATTTTGACTGAAAGTCACGGAAATATCGTACCACCCAAAAAAAGTGATTTCGGGGGCTAGAGATTGGCTAGGCTGTGGTAATCTCCACCATCAGATGATTTGAAAAATTCAAGTTCATTATGCGGATTTCTCTATCAGATATTCTTTCCCAGGGTCCATTTATTGGGAGAAACTCAAACCCCGGCTCAAACAGGCGATTTCCAAGCCTCTTGAAGGTCTTGGGGAAGAAAGTTGGAAAAATCAAATCTTCCATTTCTCTTTTTCGCCCTGGTGTTGTTGAATAAGAAGGACTCCAGCGATGGGAATAAGTTTTTCTTAACCAGCTCGACGAGACGAATCGAATGAGCTATTGGACTTCTATTCTAGTCAATATTTCGGGGTGTGACTCCTCCATCAGTCACGGGAGGGGATAACTCAATGGAGACTGCTGGGGAAGGTTAGTATAGGGCCTATTTCAAGCCAAAATAGGTGCCAGAAATTAATTCTGGCGGAGATCTCTTCCAGCGGTATGCAGAAGTAGAGAAGTAGAGACGACGTCATTCGATTTTGGACCAGGAGCCTCCCCTCGTCTCTTCTTTTCATTGATCTTTATCCATTATCGCCTACTGACCTCTATAGATCACGTACTACTTCCATAGCCCTAATATTACCTCTTTTGATTCCCCGAAGGTCTTCTTCCCTTCTTATTATCTCCAGGAAATGAGCTGCCCTCTCTCCCTCTCGATAATCACCTGAATATCCTCCTCGTCCCCATAAAACCCTCTCAATCTGTCAAAATGCTCCTATTTTCATTTCTAACCTTCATTTTTGTTGCCGCTCTGGCGGAAAATCAAGTCATTTGGAGGATAAATGATACCGAGCCGTGGGTGTCGCCCAATAATTTTATTGATATCTGCACGGCGGACATGCTGGATAGTATGCACTGTAATAAAACAGCGGCAGCGTGAGTTTTCCCATTACCGTAACCAAAATGCCCAATTTCAGGTTAATAATGGCCGCCTCCGTCGTAATAACCATTGCGGTTATGGGTTACTGCGTATTTTTAACATTTCGCCAGAAAAGTCAATATGAACCAATCACTACGGGATATATTTGACTCTTAGTCAATTTCTTTGAATTTTGAGCATAATAAAGGGTGTTTTCATGGTAAATTGGCTTAAATCGTGAAATTAGCTACAAATTTCTCTCGTCTTGCTTTTCTGCATATGGGAAAATCTTTTTTGGGAAAAAATCAGAGAAATAAATCTTGTGCGCCAGAAAATTCTCTACAAAACGCTGTACTCAATTTTTCAGAAAACTCAAAAGTGAAGGAGTTATTCGCGATTTAGGTTTAACTTAGGCTTAACTTTTTTCTCGTTTTTTTCGTTTCGATTTCTTGGTCATTTTCTCACCATTTGGAGGACACTTGACCTATAGGATCAATGACAAGTCCATTTCCAACGGGTTTTCCTCGGAATAACCTCTCCGCTGCGGGACCAGGAAGCTTTCAAAGCCGGCCCCGCAACGGAGATGCGCCGCCAAATTTGAACGTGGAAAATCCGTTGGAAATGGACTATAAACAAGCAGGATAATAATTCAAAGCTGGCGGCAAAAGGCTAATCACCGACGCGAATTTCTCCCCAGCGGAATTTGCCTACCCTCCTGGCTGATAACAGCTTCCTTCTGGTAAATAAAGACGAATTTATTGATTTCTCTATAAATATAAGGAGGAAACGATCGGAAATAATGCCAAATAGAGGAAAGAATGAGATCTGGACGAATTACACTTATCCGAATCGCAGCAGCACATATTCACCCCTCCATCCTTATTACAGCTGTTCTTTTTGGCTCCCATAGCGAAGCAGGCTTCTCCATAGACGTCACAACCGTAAGACACCGCTCGGAATGTCACGGTCCTATACAGAATATGGATAAAAAAAGTGGAAGAGTCTTACTTTGTGCATAGGGCGTCTGGTCCTTCACATTTGACCAGCTTTGTGGTTGTGTTTGGGGTTGTTCGGTAGTCTTCGGAGACTAAAACGATATTATACATTGTTAGCAATAAAATATAGACATTTTCCTGTTAAATTAACGTCTTTTTCCTATTATCTCAAAAAGGGTGCAAAGTAACCGCGCCCCACTGCTAACCACACTTTTCACTACCCCAAAAGCCTGGGAAACTCACACAAACTATAACATAAGACTGTAGATTGTACAGGGGCAAATACCAAGAAAAGAATAACGGCTGTCCTCATAGGTGACGAATGCCGGGGTGCAAGATAGCAGGACGGATTGATAAGGGACAAACCCAACCTTTGTTAGTCATTTTATTCAGAATTTTTGCAATAAAAAACTAATTGAGCAATGTAGACATAAAGAAATGAAGAAATTGGTAAAATGATGGGAAGAATGGTTGCAGAGATCCTCAGAACAGCAGCACATATTGACGCCGGCGTTTTTTCGACAATTTCCTGAGGTCACGCCCTAAAATTGGAGAATTAGTTAAATAAAACGTGGATAAAATGGAGTATTTGATGATTTTTAGGTAAAAAATAAGGCAGAAAACTTACAGAAAAGGTACAAATCTGTGAATCGTCATCGCAACCATACATCACGTAGGTATAGTGCGATTCATCTGCCTTGATGTCCAAAACTGCTCTAGAAAGCCATACAATTTTAATTTTAAAGGTCTATGACGTTTAAATGGTCCCCAACGGATTGCTTGATTCAATGGTGTCGAATATTTTTAAAGAAAATAGCCTACTTATAGCATAGAGACGAATTAGTACCGCATTCCACTGTCGGTGTCTTCAATTCTGGACTGATGTCTTTATTTTTGGACGCTAAAAGAAATCTACCCCTTATTTATATAAAAACTCACATAAATTATAGCATCTCAACGAGTAGACTGTAGTTAGACCCATTAGAAGAAGAAGAACCCGCATTTTTGACCCCCAAAAGAGGAGAAGAACTGATTAGAACCGTCATATTTCTCGGATTAGACAGGCTGATAGCTGGATTAGCGGGAAAAGCGCCGTTCAACAAAAATCAAGAACAGAAAGATGAGGAAATTTTATTGATTTAATCGTAAGAAAGATAGAAAACTGAGGAAGGAGAAGAAATTCAAAGAGAGAGGACCAGAATTACAGTAATCGGCATCGTCGCAACAGCAAGTCTTAATGTCTTTGATTGTTCGACACTGCCCGGAGGAGACCGCCTAGAATTTCTACCGTATCTTTCTCTTCATTTTGATATTAATTTAAAGGTTAATGAAAATCAGGTTTAATGAGAAAAGACGGGAATAGGACGGTAAACCAGGTCCGGGCCAATAAGATGCATTCTCGGGCGAAGCGGGCCACCTTTGCTCTTTTTTGGTGCAATATACGAAATACAGTATGACAGAGATTATAGAATTGCACCGAAAAAGCGCAAAGATAACACGCTTCCCCCCAGAATGCGCCTTACTGACCTGAACCTGGTTTCCCGCCCTAAATAGGGAGGAAGACGTCTCTTACCGCATTGGCGCACTGATATCCCCCATCGTCGCAGGTCCTCGTCAAGATTTGGGTTTTCGTCCCGCCGTTATTTTTATTCACAATTGTCCTGACATTATACCATTCTAATCAGCTCAAGAAATAGCTCACTTCAAACACATGGAGCGGTCCTTTCTACAGTACCTGGTCGCATTCACCGAGGGCGCGGCGTGGACATCCGTACTGACTTGATGGTAACAGTTCAACGAATCCACCAAGGACCAAGTTGAGAGGAAAAGAAGAGAAAAGAAAGCTCTTCTCATTCGTGATAACGGGGGACAGAAATGGACTGGATTAGAAGAGAAGGCGGTGAAGAGTAAAGGCGATTAGGGGAGGGGCACCATGACCATTGAAAGTCGGCTAACTGTGATAAAAATAGGTTGTTTCTATTTTCTTCTATTAAAATAATACATGCATCATTTTTAATATTATGTGCTGACACAGACGTCAAGTATATTAGGCTCGTTGGTTTCAGTCTCCAAGGGCAAGGGCAGTGATTTGGTCGAGTCGTAGGGTTTCCTTCCTTCTACAGCAGAATTCTTCGCCCCACATCTAGAAATCTATTTTATAGTCCATTTCCAACGGAAATCCCTCTCCGCTGCGGGACCAGGAAACTTTCAGCCTTGGTCCTGTAGAGGAGAAGCACCGGCAAATTTGAATCCGTTCAAAACCGGTAAAACCAGGCCAAGGTCAAGCCACACATACACAGCCCTTGTGTTGCCCAGGATCTCCGAGGGCTGGAGGTTTGGAAATCGGATGTTTGAGCCTGGGTTTGTGCCTTCCCTAGTGAATGCCCCTGGCGAAGAAGATCTGATAGAGGAATCCACAGAAACGAGCCCTGAATTTTTTCCCATTGGAAGTAGACTATAAATATATAGGGCAAAATATATGTACGTCCTCATGACAATCGCGGGCCGAGGGAGCGGCCGATTCTCCATTAGGATGCGAACTCTCTATTAGAAGTAGAAGTCTTCATTAGGATTCGACCTAAAGAGGTGCATATTTGGAGGAAGTTCCCCCTAAAAATATGGGGTTACTCCGAAAAATATAGGGTTACTCCTTTTTTTGCTAATTGAATAAAGCGGAAGGGCTCCTTCCTGGAAGCCATGGACACCGAAATTACTTTTCGGTGCACTGCTCACTTACGCTCCCCTTTTCCACTATGTTGCCGAAATCATTTCTTTTTTCGTTCATTTTCATAACCATACAGCCGCAGAGGCCGGAGGAGGGCTGTATGTTTAATTTCCCTAACCTGTAGCCTATTAATAATTTTAGTTAAACTGGTATATAACTCATTTCAAGTGGGACAATGGATCATGATTCGATACCAACAGCCGCAGTAAGTTGATAAAGACCCAGGTGATTTTAAATTCCAGCTTGTGTTTGTCATTCCAAATAAAAGAGGGCGGGTATAACGTTGTACTGGAAATGAACGACACGGTAGAAAGTATCATTTTACCCACTTAAAAATGAGATTTATAGGTGCAAGCTGCTTTTTACAATCGAAGACTTACCCCTGTCGACGATAAATCGAGGTAAGATCAGAGATTTTCAGACCCTAAGAGGAGAGTAGGACCACTGCATAAATTGTGGAAATTTGTAGGAAATATGGTATTTCAGTCCCTGTTTTGATTCCGATCCCGTGCCCCAGATTGATACTTCCAAAGAGATTACGGTCTACGTTACCGACAACGGAACCCATTGGACGGTATCCATTTTACTAACAAATAATCACTTCTAGTGGTTTTCCAATGGGCTTAGCTGTATCATCGAAGAACACACAAGATTTTCTGCCTTACAGAACATCTTCGCCGACTCCTGTTATGGTAATAACTACTCCAACGTCCTTGATGTCAAAGTCTGTGATGCGTAAGCATAATAAATCGTTTATTTCTAGTCTTATGGCTTCTTTCTTCTACCGTGTAATGGATACGGTTCGGCCCTCGATAGGCCACTCCCCTCCACCCGTAAAGTCTCGGCAGCTGATTCTTCCTTATTCAAAACTGTTACCAAACTGTGTCGCCTTTATGGCATTGCCCTGCTGCGACTTTACAGGTGCAGGGGGATCGGACTATCGATGATCGAGCTCCCGGGGAACCTCGCGCCGTATTTTTTCCATATTTTTCAGCTAGGACCTAAAAATAAAATCTTTATTGTCTGATTTACGGGTTTGACGGCGAGCAAACAGTGATTTCCAAGACGTTATAATCCTTTCCACCACAGGAATCCACAATAAGGTAAGTTACATCATTAAATCTGAGGCCCAGGTTATAAATACAGTCCATTCCATTGGCAGTGAACTGAAATTCGAGTCGAATTAAAGGGCAAAACGTGTTTCAAACCGTCCAATGAGATCCATTATCCCGAGTGTAAATGGTCACCTCTTGGGAGACGTCAATCAAGGGAGAGTAGGGACAGTCACTAAAATTTATCTGAAGTTGTAGAAGACGGCTTACTACATGGACCCAAGCCTGTCGATAAACTGCCTCTGAAAACAGATCAAATCTTCCTGTAAGAGAATCCCTTACATCTTCCCTCATGTGCAATATAACGTTGTCATTTTCGGGAGCATGGAAAGAGAGACACAACCTGGAAAATATCGAGTCCCGTCCAGAAATTTCAGAAGCTTACTCTGGCTGCTGATATCGAAAGGTTAGCCGCTGTCCAACTTCGAAAGAACTGTATGGAATGTTCACTAAAAATTGGGACTAAAGAATTTAAGGGAGGTTTACATTCCCCAGTGATCAGGGAGTAGGAAAATAGAAGGAATTTCCAACACATGGGAAGCACGAGGCTGGAAAGAATAGCGGAAGTCGTTTTCCGTATCCATGGCTCCATACTCGAAACGTTTTCCCCGTCACCTAATGGTGGGAAACCCATCTTCGTAGGCAGTCCCGCCGCATGGATTACAAGTTCTTCTTCTGAGCGCTAGGGTTTTTTGATGGATAAGCTGCTCCCCCGCAATAAAACTGCAGTCCCTAACTGTAATGTAACAGTACAGCTGATAGCTAAAACCAAAAACATGAACAATTTATGTGTGCATTCATCACGGTGTGCAAACGGGGTCTTCGATAATATCGGCCTCAGCGACATCTGAAGGGATAGTCAAGAACGGTACTGTCAGTGTCTTACCTAAAAGTTGTAGAAGATCCGTTTCAGAAACACAGTGGAGAGGTTATTCGAGGATACACATTAAATTAAGCCACTGCATCACAGACTATGATCTTAAAAACATTTGCATATGGATTATAGTAGCACGAATCGACGAACAGCCTAGTCAGGGTGTTAAATCTCGTAGGCTCTTCAATTACACAACCGAGAATTAAAATTGATTAAAATTGAGGTTAGACCGACTGCCAACCAGGGTTGCACGAGATGGGGGTTTTGGAAAGCGAGACGAGACGAGACGAGACGAGACGAGATCTCGTGCAACCCTGGACTCCGAACCCCTTCACCTGTAAAGTCTCGGCAAGTCAAAGGTATAAAAGTTTGACAGCTTTGTAAGAGTTTTGAATAAAGATGTTTTCTTTTAGGACTTTACTTGTAAGTAATCCTGATGATCTCTCCCTCTGGATAGGTTGCAGATTCGTCGAACTCATTATAAGGAATTTTAGCTAAATTTTTGGCATTTGTAATTGAAAAAAAATAATAGGAAAACGTCCTATGGCTAAAGAGATGAGCCCAGAAATCAGGAGCTTCCACAATACAACACAACATAGCACTCGGGAAAGATGGAAAGATCCCGCTTTCTATTTTCTGCTGGGGGTAACGGCAGCAAAAATTAATTTCCAAAACTAATTTCCAGTATCCAAGGCTCCTATGTTCCTAAAATTGAAAAGGACCGCTAGGGAGATCAGGAGCATGGTCATTTCAGCTCGGTTCACAATAGTGGGTGGTTTTTCTTCGGTGGGATCAGGACGCGTTCCGTAACAGGGTCTAAAAATGTATGGGGTAAAAAGAAGATGATTCTTTACAGGGATTCCAGTTTGATTTCCAGAAGATCCAGGGTATTTGCAAAAACAAGAATTACTACAAGAAGAAAGCGAAAACTTACATTATACGCCTGAAGAACAAAAGTAAAAACTTCGTTGTTTGTAACAGCCATACAGAAGCTAAAAAATCTGGGGATCTGAAGCGGAGGCTCCCTAGAGCCGCGGTACTTCAATCTGACCCACAACCGAGCCCCCAGGCTTACGGTACAGGCTTCAGGCTGCTTTAGATCTAATGGGGCATCTTACTTCGTTTGATTATATTTAATTATACTGAGCTGTTCATTTCGAAACATCTCGGAAGTGTTGTAATAATTGTAGGGGATTTGCACTAAAATCTTGCCTTAACGGCCGGGAAAATTGGACAAACCGCAATTGGCAGGCGTGCAGTCTTCTGTCATAATAGAAGGGAGGAGAGCGAAAATGCAGAATAGCCACAACATAACACGTGGAAAACAGAAACAGCCCTATTGCGCTGTCAGGTAACGGGGACTGGCATTAATCCACAGAAAAGCCAAATTTCCAGTAAAAAAAAGTAAACATTTAGGCGGGTATCGCACCCAAGAGAAGAGGGGAATTTTGTTTTCCGCCTTTCTACAACGTTTAATCCCGTCCTTTCTATCAAAATTAGTTCGTTTAACAGCTGAGAGCAATCGGGCATACATTAGTCCATAACTCCGTTATAGGAATTAACGAAGATGTTGTTGATTTGAGCGATTCTCGTGGTCTCGCTCCTAATACAGGAGTATGTATTGGTTGTAAACTGAATGAATTTTTTAAATACAGTGATTACCGTAACTGACCGTCCAATAGGTTCCATTGCCCATAGCAGACAGTTTCTCTTCCTGGATTGGGTTGGGAGTAGGTCACAGTCCATCACAGTAAGTGTAAAAATATCCACCTATTATATAATTTGCAATACTAACGTCCGGTAAAGGCTTATCCAAGATTAAAGGTTCGACGGTAAAGTCAGGCCGAAATTCAGGTAAAAGACTGTCAACGGTCAAAATTACCATTCGCCTTAGCCGTTTCGGTCATTCTCTATCTCTGGCTGCCGCGGGGCTTCTAACACCGCCCGTCTCCGTTGCTACCGCGTAGGGAGAGCATCGCCGGGAGGGGGAGAAGACGGGAGAACGTCGCACGGAGAAGAAGGGCAGGTCCCATGCTGCGGTACGGGTAGAGGTCAGCCCCGTGTCTCTGGATGGGTAGGGGCGAAGCTCTATGTGAACCCTCGAACGTTTCAGTCTCATTGAAGTAATTATAAATCAAGGTGCCCTGAATCCCTTTATTTGCTTGACGATCGGATAACTTACGTATATAGTCTTCACAACAATAGCAGAAACGTTGTCTGTTCAAAAAACTATACAAATACTGAAAAGCATTGAAACAATTTTGATTAGATCGGGAAAAAAAATTTTTTTTTTCGAAGGGGAGAGGCGTTTCAGTCCTGCCCCTCGCTCTCAATGAGTAAACCCCTTCGTTTCCTTACTTGTCTTGCCGATATTGAATCATCACCACCTCTCCCACTTGAAATGAATCATAAGGTACTATTACTAAAGTATTCAATAAGTGAATCTGATGAAAAATTGCCAAACATTGCCCTATTGAGAAGGCGACGAGAGCAGAAAAGAAGACTCCGGACAACATATGAACGATGAGGAAACAAATATCCGGACGATAGCCGACAAGCAATGATGCCCGGTTGTTCAGCAACGGGGCGATGTTCGTTTTTTATTCGTATTTTATTCGAACTAAAATGTACGCCCGCATGGCAATCCGCGCTCCGTGGGCGGCATGCTAATCCAAATTCTTCACCTCGAGGCCCTCCGATTTCTCATGAAATTTCGAGTCTAGAATGCTAATGATAAGTAAAAAAATGGAGAAGTACTTTATTTCGAGAAGATTAGAAATAAAAATATGCCGCAGGGCAGTCTTTAAACAGGAATTTACATTTTACAGTCAAGGGATTAGGGTATCAACATGTACATAGTACGACACTAGTTACATTGTAATATGAATTATCGTTACAGGAATCAATGTAGAGGTTGTTTACCGCGTCGAATCGCATCGCCTCATTCCTTACACAGGCGAAGGTAGTTGTCCAGAACTGGAATGACTCACTGGGTTCAAATGGTTACTGTAACTAACCATCCAGTGGGTTCCATTGTCCTCAATCATGACATCTACCTCCTGGTTTGGTGTAGTCGCTACTGATCCGTTACAATAGCTAGAAAATGAATAGTAAGTAAGGAGAGAATAGGAGATTCACCTAACATTGCTTTGATTATCATCGTAGTAGTTGTAAATCGAGGTAAACTGTAAAAAAAGAGCACTTGTCTACTAGAAAATGATCAAAACTTACATTTGTTACAGAGATAACAACAGCAGAGACGTTATCTATCCGGAAGGCGATGCAAATGCTGAAAAATAGTGCAATTGAGCTTGACTATCGCGGTTCGATCCTCGATGGTGCGATCCCCTGCACCCGTAAAGTCTCGGCAGGAGGATCATCTTTATTCAAAACAGTTACAAAGTTGTTATGGATTTATATCTTTGTCTTGCCGAGACTTTACGGATGCAAGGAACCGAAGTATTGAGGACCGAGCCGTTATGGCGAGATTAGAGAAATCTGATGGTTTCCTGGATCCATGGCCCCGATAAATTCAATCCACGAAGAGCCCCCAAAGAGCGAAAGCCTCTCTTGTTCGCCCTTTTTGCTTTCCCAAATTGTACGGTTGCAAGAGCACCATAATAAATCAACAGAGCCCATTTCCGGGCCAGGCTGCCCCTACCAAAACGCCTGACTGAATTGAGGTTTCCAAAAAACTTACCCCTCTTACCTTTTTTGAAGATGACTAACTTTTAGCGTCTGCCTTTCTTGAAATGAACCATATGGGATTATTACTAAATTTGTAATACTCAAAAAAAATGTGGAAAATAGGCTTACATTGCCCAAGGGATAGTGAGAGAAGGATAGAAGTAAAGAGCCGCCGGAACATGGAAATATCAGAGGGATGGAAGCCAGCAACCCGGTGAGCAGTAAAAACGGCAACGAATGGCAGTAATTAATTTCCCGTGTCCATGGTTTCCACATTTGGAGATCCGCAACTATAGACATCCGGAGCTAGGAGAAGAGAGACTGCCAACCGGATCTCGAACCAAAATGATGCACATTTTGAAGAATCATGGGGGAAACGTTCAATTTTTGGTAGTTTATCACATCATTCTTGTTGGAAATTGTCTGTTTAACCTAGAAGGTCGAAACCCATCCACCGAAATATGAAGTTCCCCTTAAAAATATGAAGTCCCCCCCCCCCCCCCCCCCCCCCCCCCCCCCAATATGAAGCTATCCCGAAAAATATTCTTCACCAAGGACCAAAAAAGCAAATCTTTATTGTAAGAAGTTTGTATCTACTTTTCAGCGATTAATGGCTTTCACGACGAACAAACAGTGATCTCCATCACGTTATAATCCTGGCATAGCGACAAGCTTTTCAATTATAGTGAGGAACAAAAAGAAAAAGAGTTCAGGCCCAAAAATTCAGAGTCAAAAATGTCCAAATATTTTATTTACGGGGTACAGAAACTGACATCTTTTACATTATTGTCCATGTTATAGAAACATGACCACACGCAAAGGATCGTCATCTGAGTAGCTCTTCTAGGATCATCAACAGCACATGTATAGCCATCGTAATAGAACTAAACTGTATTATAGTCCATTTCCAACGGAGAAGGCACAAATTCAACGTCTCCTCTGCGGGACTGTTTCTAACCTGGTCCTGCAGCGGAGACGCGCCGTAAAATTTCAATTCGAGTCTTTTCATTGAAAATGGACTATAAAAAGTCCGATAACACTCCCAACCTCCCAATATGTTCCATTATCTCGAACGTAGACTGTCCTCTCCTCGTCAGGGCCAAATGTCGGTGCAGGGTCGGAACCAGTGCAGCTCCTGGAATACAATACCCTTATGGGGTATGAGGGGCCTACATTATTTTGTTCTCCGTGCTGTGCTGATTGTAATCCACCTGATTTAACTAAAAAAAAGTCAATATATAAGAGAAAATAAGGATATTTACAGTCGTATCGATGACCCAGGGCCATAACGTTGTATTCAATCCAAGAGCTAGGCAGAATCTCGGCTGCTGGTAGGTAACCTTTACTACTTCTCCTATTTCAACGGAGCAGTTGAGAAAGAAATATAAATATTATTAATTTACAATTAAGAAGAATTGAGAACATTGCCCGCCGGACAAGGAGAACAGTCCAAATAGGAGGAGTCTTCGTAGCATAGCAGAGGAAACGGAGCCAGATGGCTGGACGCCCCAAAGTAATTTCCAGTATCCATGGTTCCGTACTAGACATTTTTCAGGCAGCCACCTAATGGTGGGAAGGACATTTGCAAGGAGATTTAAAATTAAAAAAAACCCACATTATTTTGAAAATCTATCTACCTTTTATTAATGGGCTATGGACCCATATTCATAGTCGATATCCCCGGGGATAAATCCTTCCCTTGGGATAAATTTCTGTAGAAAAGCAGCCGGCGAACAATCTCCTTCACCGCGTACCTCACCCAATCTAGAAAAAAGAATTTCTTTGATTTTCATGACATCTCACCTTGTTTGTGTTATTTTTCGATCGTGTTTTTACTTTTTTTTATATATAATTTCTACTACTAAACTAATCTAGAGATCACGGGGAATCCGATGCTATAACTTTTAGCTGATGAGGACTAATGCCAGAAAAGTTATAAGCGAAAATATGATAAAAATTAATTTTTTCAAATGCAAAAAATCAAACTTGCAATACATCTACTAGGTTCTTTTACGTCGCTGCTACTATGCGATAGTAAATTTTATACATTTCTTATATTTTTATCATTACTATTTATATGTTTACCGATCAGAAAAATGTGGGGAAATCGATTCAGATCCCTTCCGCTTGCTGTATTCTTCTCAAATCAATTCGTATGATGTTATTTAGACCGTTTTCAATGTTTGTAACATTGAAGCCGGCTTGACCTTACTCTAGAACATAATGGTGAGCTAGAAGAACCTCCAGAGCAAAGCTTCTGAAGTTCGTTTTTCTTTACAAAAACGTTATTTATTTATATATTTGTGCACATTCTTAATGTTTCTATATCAAAAAAAAATCAATACTAGATAGGTTAGAAGTCACAGAAACAAAAGACCTATTAAGTCTCGGCAGTTGACTTCTCTTTTACTAGGGGACGTTCTCTATACTCTGCCGAGACTTTATGGGTGCGTCACAGAGAGACATTTTCTGTTGTTTTCACGAAAAGAGAAACGTTATCTAGATGGACGGAGCGGATTATCTCAGATTCTTCATGAACTACCCAAACACTGTCTATGACAAGTAGAGGCCGTGCTATTCCTCTACTACGGGTTTTTTTTCAGTGGATGTGAGGGACCAATGCCGGATCGCAGCCAGGAGGTGGAAGTTCTCATCCATGACAATGGAACTCATTGGCTGGTTAGTACAGTAACCGCCAACTGCTTTTAGTACTGGTCCAAGACCTTCACCTGTTCTAAATTGGAAAGTGTAAGTTTCGATGAGATTGGCAAGATTCGAACGGGAACGTGTGGACTCAGTGGAGGTCAAAAAGTAATTTTGATTGATGTCTGCACTCCGGGAGAATAAATAAACTATTTATTGTTTATATTTATTGTACAGTTTTTAGTCAGCAAATAAAGCTGACTATTTGCCAAAGTCAGACAATAAGAGAACGATATAAAGATCAGGATCGTCGATGATAGCGACAAAGAAAGAAAAGATTTGAAATTGTTATATTGTAGAAAGGAGAGAAAATAAATAAACTTTATGAATTATGTAATGAGAAATTAAAGCTGTTTATTTGCCAAAGCCGCCAAGTCCTCCTCCAAAGCCGCCTCTTCCAAATTCTTGTCCTCCTCTTCCGAATCCGTTGCCCCCTCCACGTCCAAATTCTTGTCCTCCTCGTCCAAATTCTTGCCCTCCTCTTCCGAATCCGTTGCCTCCTTCACGTCCAAATCCTCCTCCTCCCATTCCTCCTCGGCCAAAGTCTTGTCCTCGTCCACCTCCACGGCCGTTGAAATCGTTACTTCCACGGTCAACTGAAAGGGAAGATTGATAAAGGGAAAAGAAAGGGCCGACTTACAGTCTCGGTAACCAGCCACTAGGCAGAAAACAAAGGCGAAGAGAAGGAATAACTTCATGTTGAATAGGAGCTGGTGGAATGGAGAAGAAGCCACCTGGAGGAGGTTTTATAGTAAGAAGACCCTTCCGCTTCAGTCAATTTGGCCGGAAATAGGCGTCAAGTGATACTATCGCTCGGCGTAGGGAACTTTGGTGGCTGGTTCCCACTTCCTTTTTTATGTGTAACTATGGAGCGTCTCGTAAATAACAAAATTTCACAGTCCAATCGATCTTTTCTTCCGAGATTAGGGGGCAAAAAGAGTATTGGGAGCGCGGTACTCTGCTTTTCCCAGGAATAACCGGAATTTCCCCCATTTTCTCTTATTTTCTCATTACTTTCCATTTGAACTTTGAATAATGAGAAAGACTGGGTGGTCTGTTTTGAATTCTAGTTAATTTTCCCACGATCGGTCAGAAAAACAAAGATGGGATCAAAATGACGCACACTTGCGGGTTAGTTTAATGAACAAGCGGAAGTTCGGCGGCCGGTTAACACGCTTTTCGCACGATTCTGTTCGAGATCTTGGTTATTTAGGGTTCAAAACATGTTGTCAAAGAATTTTCTCCTCTATGGCACAGAAAAGGGAATGAAGAAGGACAGTTGGGAATGTAATTGACAGCGGACAAGGGGATGGTACTACCCAGGCTCCAAATTAGTGGTTGGCTGCACCCTGGCTCAGGCAAATATGGGGCAAAGAGCGTCTAATAAGAACCAGGAAAGAAATTAGGCTGGACAACTGTTTTTCAGCTGCTGGCAGCCAAGAAACAGGGATATGGCATGCCCTTCAACAGCTGTAACAGTCTAGAAGCAGCTGGAATGAAAGGGAAACTGTACTATTTGTATCCCACCGCCTTCTGGAGTTTCCCAGCAGCTGAAAAACTGTTTTTCCCTGTTGATTGTTGCTGTTCTAGCTAACAGACTGTGCCCTGTCTTGTCTGGCTTGGATACGGTCGACAACCGCTCTTCTCAAACTCATACAGTACTTCCAGAGGCCTAGGACTTTTTATGGTAAAATAGAGTGCGTTTTCAACGGATATTCCACGGATTCAAATTTGCCGACGGGACCAAGTCTGAAGGTCTCCTGGTCCCGTAGCGGAGAGGTTCTTCCGAGAAATATCTGTTGGAAATGGACTGTATTCCTCTGTACAATCTTATTTTTAGAATTATCAAGGTCCTGAGAAGAAATGTACCCCCTCAGCGCTTATTTTCTTCTAATATTCAATACTTCACACTCACAACCGACTCTCTCACCAACTGAAAGATGTACTTGTATGGTTTTATTCATTTTTGTAGGCTCTGTCCACCAAAAAATGGTAAATACCCCATTTTAGACTTCCCTAATTGGTTTCTCAAGCTGTTGTTACATTCTAATCTATGCTATTCTCTACAGTAAAAAGAGGACAAGCTTCTATAAGATCTGTATCTATAAATGTGTGGCTAACGTCTTCGTCTTGTCCGTTTTCCTCTTCTGGAATGGTCCTTTAATCATCCTGTAGGTTCATATCATACTTTTAGGTCCAAATGCGAGTTTAGAAGAATTTCCACAACGGTTGACGGCATTCAGGGCCTTGCAAACCTCATGGCCTTCCTTATTTACACCAGAGTTTATGGAATGCTCTTGTGGGTCTCCCTCCTCCTGGCTATTAATCGTTTTGTGGCCATTATCTTCTGGAATTATTATGAGAAACTGTTCAAGTCCTTCTTTATTTACGTAAATTTGTAAAAAGGGCAATAAACTAGAATTTTCAGTCCGCTCTATTTATGATAACCGGCGGTATGGCCTTCAATGGACTACGAGGAAGTAAGCGGCCGGTAAAATGGCAAAAAGAAGTTGCCTCCACGCGGGATTGAACCACGGACCTTTGGTTTACAAGACCAACGCTCTGCCACTGAGCTATAGAGGCTGACGACTGTCGTTTTCCCTCATTTCCCATCATTTTTGTCACTAATCCACCCAGCTAGGTCAATAATCCCCCTAAAAAGGGTATCTAACCACAAGTAGAGACGCGTGAAGTCCGAAGTCCACCGCCTCTATAGCTCAGAGGCAGAGCGTCTGTCTCGTAAACAGAAGGTCCACGGTTCAATCCCGTGTGGAGGCAATCTTTTTTTGCATTTTTATTAGAGCCGATATCCTGATTCAGGCAGCGTAAAAGTCATCTATGATGGTGACAGAATGACTTGGACTATGTTAGAACAACGCCATCCTGTGATAATTCTTGAAACTTTCATCAATGTCGGCGCGGCGACCTTGCTCAATGTTATTACGTTACTCTACGTCATTTACAACGCCGTGGTTCGCAAACCCGAAGATATCAGCTCTTCTAAACGAGTCAAGGAGAATTCCATCCTCTTTATTCAGGTTGCCACGCTCTTTTTCCTATAATTAGAAAATTTCAGGCCTTTATCCAAGATCTCCTTTTTCTTGTCGACATAATTTTTATGTTTTTTCTCTTTCCATTAACGAAAAATCCTGTCTTCATGTTTATTTGCATTAACTACACCAGCGTCTTAGTTCATGCCCTGGATGGACCCATTATGATGGCCTTCCAGCCTCATATGCTGGCTCCTTTGAAGAAATTGCTCGGAATTGAGGAGGTAAGAGAGGAGATAAAACAGGGGAAAGATGGTTTTCAGAAGGAAGAAAGCTCATCGGGCCATTGGGCTAATCAAAGACGTTTTTCTGCACATCCCTAGAAATAGCGGGCCACAGCTTCTTACTGATGATCACATTGATTGATAAAATAATTATTCTTTCCTACTTTGGAAAAGGGCTATCATATACCGTTGGAAAGAGCTCCTCGAGAGCTACAAGATGTTGTTCTTATCTCCGCCAGAATGAATTTCTGGCACCTATTTCGACCTGAAATAGGCCCTATACTAACCCTCCACAGCAGTCTCAATTGAGTTATCCCCTCCCGAGACTGATCGAGGAGTCGCGGCCCGAAATCTCGACTAGAATAGAAGTCCGATAGCTCGTTGAAATCGCCAGATCGAGCTGGTGAAGATGAGTCATGTCTCGTCATCACAGCTCTTCCTATGCACCAGAACCAGGGCGATAAAGAGAAATGAAAGATTTGAATTTTCAAAATCTCTTCCCCACGATCTTTGAGGGCTGGAGGCTTGGAAATGACCTGTTTGTGCCGGGGTTTATGTTTTTCCCACCAAATGGACCCTGGCAAAGAATATCTGATAGAGGAATACGCAAAAGAATGGAATCTTTCAAATTAATTTATTCACGAGCGTCTTATACTTCCAAGACTGGACTGATCAGCTCTTGTGGAACATCGTAACCAAAGGCGCGCTTCGTCGATTCACCCGGCAGCCAGAAGCAGTAGACTCCAGCGATTGGAACTTCCGTAGAGTTCGGGTAAATGTATGACCATTGAGCTTGGCCGTCGCAAACGAATGATGCCTGGGCGATATCACCTCGTTGGTAACTCCAATAACTTTGAAGCGAATGCTGAAATGGGATACAATTGTCTAAAAAGCTACAGTAAACCAACATTTCTACCATCCTGGGTCCAGATGAAGTAATTGTAAAGAAACTTCGTTGCTGGCGCTTGTCTACGGATTCGAGCGGGAGGAGGCAGAATTGGTGGGACAATTACGTTCAGCTCGTCGCCGGGAGGTACAGGCAGGTTCTGATTCGTGTCGTGCAGGCCGTTGAAGCACTGAACACGCAGGATATTGCATCCGCTTGGATCTGTACTGAAAATTGAAAAAATGAATCAAATCGACCCGAAAACCAGGTGCGGCCCTCGATATTCTGACCTCCTGCACCCGTAAAGTCTCGGCACAACAAAGCTATAAAGGCGTCACAGTTTTGTAACAGTTTTGAATAAAGACGCCCCTCCTGTCGAGACTTTACGGGTGCAGGGGATCGGACTATCGAGGATGGAGCCGAAAATTAGACCGGTAAATCAGTTCCGGGCCAGTAAGGCACATTTTCATTGCCCTGTCTTGTCAAACTTACTCTTCGAAGAAGGTGGGATCGGAAAAGCCGGCATTCAATCCAGCCTTAGCGACGACTTCCTTGATAGTCTCATCCGCGTCGAGATTGAAGTTTTCCGTAGGGGGCAGCGTACATTTGGTGCATTCTGAAGAAGAAGCCCAATTTATATCACCCTGACTCAAATTTACTATCTCCTCCACATCCTTGAGCAACCAGAGGAAAGAGTAGGGCCAGTAGGAGAAGACGAGCCATCGTCCAGCTGGAAGTTGTCTGTCTGACTCAAACCAGACGGTGATTTTATACTGTTTGGGTCTTGATTGGATAGACGGGACTAGACGGCTAACTACGGGAAAGGCGGAAAAAGCCCAGACGGATACAAACATGATACGTTGCAAATTGACAAGGAAGTGAAAATCCGGGAGATGGCGGAGAATAATGGAAATGTTTCTCAAGAAATATGGAATTAATTTAAAAAATGTTTATTAAAAATTTAACAAATATATAAAGACAAGGAGTGGCGGATATACCTCCAAGTAAGAAAACTGTCTACGCGCAACTATTGACCATAACGACGATCCCACCAATCTTTATACACCTGTTTAGGAACACGACTGTGATGGAAGTTAGGATAACGGTAGGGGAGAGTCGGTTGTAATTGTCTTCCCAACGCATTTTGGACGCCGGATACCCATGCCGGTAGACCAACAAAGACAACTGGAAAAGATATATAAATTGAAATATAAAAAGAAAAGTAAAAACTTACATTCGTGACTCACTGCAACAAAGGACAAAAGTAAAAGAAACAGCAGAATTTTTGACATCTCTTGCCCTTGGATTGACTTATCTCAAATTTCTCTAATTTATTAAACGTGTTATAGGGTAGAAGTGAAAAAAATAAGCCGAGTGCCCGGCCGTAATATGAAGAAAAACATCCCCATTCCATAGACTTTTATAGGCTGAGTTTTAAAGTAGTTTGTACGAATGTGCAGCAGCTGTCGAACGGGATGAGGGCGCCTGTTCGGTGAGTTAAAGACAACTTTACTTTTGGTACAACGAGTTGTACAAAACGGGCGGGGTATTGCATTTCAATGTCGTGGAAAGGCCAAAAATAGCCACACTATATCGCTAATGCCCCTGGAAAACCTTTAACCCGATAAATTAGTCCAAAGGGCAAACACTACCTACAAACTTCAACAAGGGGGTTCAAGTATTTGTTCACAGCGCATCCAACCATGTAAGTTATAAGTTGGCCGTAGGCCATCTTCACTGCAAAGTGTCATCATTATTTATCATTTGAACAAATAAAAAGTCACAAAATCAAAAAATCCCCGACCAACCCGACCATGGGATCTAATTTATCAGACAGAGAGCACTCTTTCCCATATTTTTGCGAACTTCCGCTTGTTGGCTCAACTTTTAACCGTTTTAAAGGTCTTGAGAACAATTTCTTTCCCTTACCTCCTTCGTTTGTCCAAATACTAGTTTCTAGACGTCTCATGGGGGTTCTTTCCCCATTTGAGAGGGTCTTCTGCATCGTTCTCTTCATTACGGTAGGTTCTAATCCAAAAATGGGAAATAGACCACTTTTAGACAGCAATAGTCGGCTTCTCAAGCTGTTGTTACATCCTAATCTACGGTATCTTCCACAGTAAACGACGGACAGTCTTCTACAAGATCTGTGTCTTTAAATGCGTGGTTAATTTCTTCGTCCTCTCCGTTTTTCTCTTCTGGAATGGTCCTTTAATCATATTGTAAGTTCTTACCGTAATTCTAGACTAAATTCTAAAATTTAGAGCCCATTCCAGTTCTGTAGAAGGTCTCGAAGGGATTGTAAATGCCGTTGGCTTCAACGTATACATGAGGTTATATGAAATAACTGTCTGGATCTCCGTCCTCCTGGCTGTTAATCGATTTGTGGCTATTGTCTTCTGGAAATATTATGAGAAGCTGTTCAGAGCCGAGATTATTTATGTAAGAGGCGAGAAATTCCAATGCAGTAATGGTTTTAGGTGGCTCTCTTTATTATTATCGGCTATGTGGCATATAAGTGCTTTAGGGAAGGTATGCCCCACTTTCTTTGATAGATTACTGTAGAATTCTACAAAAGAGATCCACGCGGGATTGAACCACGGACCTTTGGCTTTCAATGCCAACGCTCTGCCACTAAGCTATCGAGGCTGGTGACTGTCATTTTCCCTCATTTCCCATCGTTTTTGTCACTAATCCACCCAGCTAGGTCAATAAATCTGCTCCCAAAAGTGTCAATCCAAGGTAAGAGTGCGCAAATAGTTCAACAGTCGTCAGCCTCTATAGCTTAGAGGTAGAGCGTCTGAGTCGTAATCAGAAAGTCCATGGTTCAATCCCGTGTGGAGGCTACCCTTTTATAGAATTCTACTGTAATCCACTGGCATTTTTCCTTCCAGGTATCGTAAAAGTCGTCTATGACGGAGATATAATGACTTGGCTAGTATTACAAGAAGTCTACGAATATGCCGTGGTCGGTGTCTTTTCCGTAATCGGCTTCGCCTCTCTTCTGAACTTTATTACTCTTCTCTATGTTATTATTAACGTGGTTATTCGAAAAACAGAAGGAACGAGTCCCTCCAAGCGGGTTAAGGAGAATTCTGTCCTCTTTATCCAGGTACCAGCCCATTTTTCCAAAAATTAGAAAATTCCAGGCCTTCCTGCAGGATCTCTTATTTATCGTTGATGTTCTTTTTATGTTCATCTTCTCTAAATATTGGCAGAATCCTGTATTTATCTTTATTTGTATGAATTACACCGGCCTGGTGGTCCACGCGATTGATGGACCCATAATGCTGGCCTTCCAGCCTCATATGTTGGTTCCATTGAAGAAATTACTGGGTCTGGCCGGCCTCACCAAGGTAGAAGCAGCAAATTATGAAACAAATTAAAGAAAATGGTGTTCAGAAGCCGGAGAACACCTCCATGTGGGTCAGCCAACGATCCATTACCTCAAGGCACATGGAAGGTCCTTTCTCTCACGCTTCGACAATCAGATCTCGACCACCAGGGCGATAAATTAGCTTCCAGTCTTTTTTTCCCTATTCTAGATTTAAAAAACTGGGTTGTAATGTATTTTATACAGCATATTGATGAGGAAAATGAAGATCTATGGGCGTATTATGCCAATTGCAATACTCATTTTTCGAGAAACCGTTTTACCAAAATCCGAAAAATAGATTATGTGCGCCAGAAAATTCTCTACAAAACGTTGTACTTACTTTTTTAAGAACCTCGACGGAGAAGGAGGTGTTCGCGATTTAGGCTTAGCTTAGGCTTAACTTTTTCCCTATTTTCCTCGTTTCTTTGATCGTTTTCTGATTATAGGGTGAAGGTTTAGGCTATACGAACACTGGCAAATGTGCAAAACTGGCAGGATTGAAAGGTACAGCTTGCGGTATGGACGAAGCAATGGAACAACAGGCATTTTCAAACGGAAATCCCCGTTTTGGATGGAATTCTCCCATGTTCCATTGTTTTTAGGCCTTCCAGGGTGTCACCCAGGGCAAAATAACCCTGGGCTACCCATCCCCTTGCCAATTTTTCGAAAAATAATGGCACCACAGATCACTGTGGACCTATATATAAGGCCGGTCGATTAGGTGGGGGGATATCTTGGTCTCCGTCCCTCTCCCGTCACAATAACATGAAGACGGCGATCATTTTCTTCGCGTTATTCAGCTTGGTTGCTTCTCAACGTATGTTTGTCCCTATTAAATTGAATAGATTGTTTATTTTAAGTAGGATTCGGCCACCGTCGTCAAATTGAACGAGGTAGGTACAACCTTTCCCCATTTTCAGCTAATCCCAGGTATTTTTAGAAGAGCGGGCCTTTGAGAGAGGTCTCTACGCTGGTAAAAGAAGCGGTGGATTCGGAGGTAGGGGATATGGAAGAGGAGAATACGGTGGACGTGGTTTTGGCGGTGGTGGACTCTACGGTCCGGGAGTTGGTGGCGCAGGAGGAGGACTGTATGGACGAGGAGTCGGTGGTGGCCTCTATCAACAGCCAGGAGTTCGTCTCAATATCCAGGAAGAAATTGTTGGTTAATTTCTTTGTTTTCAGCTGATTTCTTACTGTAAATATGTCAGAAAGTAAATATTTTTGCTTATTATCGATTTTCTGAAGGTTACGAGCCAAAAACGAGGTGTGCATCATCAGATCCTTGACAGAGTCTTTCGTTTAAAATCTTGGCTGTTAATCTATGAACCTTTCAATAGTTTAACAGTACTTTAAATCCCGTGAACATCTTCATTAAAATGAAGAAAAGAACCCGCTTTCTATGGAGATAAGCCGCGCATTTCATCCGTATACCTTGTTTACATAAAAAGGCTTTGAGATAAAAAGACAACAACAGAATTGAATCGGGCTTTTGGAGGAGGGATTAAACTTAGTGTAAGAGCAAAAATTGTCAGGGAAACAAGAAATTCTTCACCAAACAGCAGGGGATACCCTCGCTATACCTCTCAAAGCTCTAGAACAGCCAGGCGCTCTTTAAACTTCTACAAACGGGAAAAATCTGGAAGTTAGGATTACAAACCAGCTAAAGAAGCTTCCTGATCGCCTTTTTGACAGAATAAAGCGCTGAAAAGGCGTACACCTTGGGTAACATTAGGTTTGAATCATGGAAACCACGATAGTTTGACATTTTATAGCCTTTTAGATCGACATTATCATATTTCAGGCTCGTAGACTGGTGAAAAGAGGAAAATCAATACGTTTATTGATAGAATATGCGCTTGGGTACAAAATATACAGATAAGAGACAAACGTGTACGTCCAACCAGTTCAGATACTAGTTTCCGAACCCTGGTTTATTTCCTCTTTCCTAGGAATCCAATGGAGAAGCCGCCAGGCCTGTACCCGTATCTACGGCCATAACCCAATCCTCCTCTTCCATAATACGGATCATATAGGCTTTCTCCAGCAATTAGTCCCTGCTGGAAGGCTCTCTCCTCATTCCGAATCTCTGAAAATTGAAAATAAATAACAAAAATGGGGGGAAATTACGTTCTCGGGCTAATTCCCTCTCCAGGAAGCGTTCTCGTCCATAAACTGGAGAAAAATTATGGTATGAGGGCAAAAAACGTACATTGTGCTGAAATCAAGCAGAACAGACAGAAGAGGCAGATCAAAGTCCGCATGCTGATGATATCTGTGATGATTTGCCCAAGGAGAGAGAAAATTCGAAGCCGCCTGTTGCTGCCTTCTTATAAACAGGCCCTAAACTAGCCCTGAAGGGTGTAGTTTTCGGCCTTGGAAGGGGGATATTCGGGCAGGGAGAGATGGAGATAGGGAGAGAACGGTCGATGAGCCAGGCCAATATTGATTATTCCAATGAGAGAAAAGGACAGAAGAGTGCTGCTAGGGCCATTGTGGAAGGGTGACAAGGGAATTGGAGGATAAATAGCCAAAAACAGAAAATTACTGGCTGTTTTTAGAAAAAAACGGGCCCTTACAGGTCCTGACCGGTCAAAAAAGCAAAAAAGAGTTGCCTCCACGCGGGATTGAACCACGGACCTTTGGTTTACAAGACCAACGCTCTGCCACTGAGCTATAGAGGCTGACGACTGTCATTTTCTCCCATTCCCCCCATTTTTGTCTTTAATCCATCCAGCTAGGTCAATAAATCCTCTCCCCCCGAAAAGTGTCAATCCCCAAATGAAAATGACCAAATAATCCCAATTCCAAGCCTCTATAGCTCAGTGGCAGAGCGTCTGTCTCGTAAACAGAAGGCCCACGGTTCAATCCCGTGTGGAGGCAATTTCTTTTTGGAATTTTACCGTAATCTATCCAACCGCCGCCCCAAAAAAATAGATAAAAAAGAAGTTTATTTACTGTTTAAATAGAATAGAAAGGATTCTTATTTACTTGTTCGAAGGGTTCTTTACTTTCCCCAGACAGTGATGCCTCCAACTGGAGGGGCTCCTCCATATCCATAGCGATGTCCGTATCCTCCATAGCCAAAACGACGTCCCCCATAACCGGGGCCTCCATAGCCTCCTCTTCCATAACCTCCAGGGCCGTCTAAAGATTTTGAGTAGAAAATAAGGGTTGGAATGGCTTACATGGAGGATAGGCAGTGACAAGGCCGAGAATGAAGCAGACGAGCAGAAGGAGAAGATTTTTCATAGCTGGCGAGAGAGATAGGGGACTACTGAAGGGTCGCCTTGGCCCAGGAGGTTATATAGCCGACCGGGGATGGATTGATTATAGGTTGGCTGACACGCGCCCAGCGCGGATCAGGTCGATTTACGTCATACGGCAGATGATTTGCCTAAGATAGGCTGTAAAAGGGCGACAGAGTCTCAAAGAACCGGAACAATAATATTTTGGTTGTTTGATCTTTCATAAAAAAAAGAAACTGGGGCGAAATTAGGTTACTGTAGGATGAGAACAAAAAAAGCAAAAAAGATGCCTCCACACGGGATTGAACCGTGGACCTTCTGTTTACGAGACAGACGCTCTGCCTCTGAGCTATAGAGGCGGCGATTGCTGGACTATTTGCGCACCCTTACCTTGGATTGACACCATTTGGGAGAGGATTTATTGACCTAGCTGGATGAATTGAACCAAAAATGTTGGGAAATGAGGGAAAAATCACAGTCGTAAGCCTCTATAGCTCAGTGGCAGAGCGTTGGTCTTGTAAACCAAAGGTCCGTGGTTCAATCCCGCGTGGAGGCAACTCTTTTTGCTTTTTCGATTGGTTAGAACATCCAATCGTTTTCTAACCCCTTTTACAGTAATCTCGTAGGGGGGAAATTGTAGAAAAGCCCGCATAAAATTCACTTGTATCGGAATTTCCTCTTCAGCTGGCCACTTTTCCTTGAAAAACAGTAAATGTTCAGATTCTGAGTCCTCCTCTACTTTTCCAGGACAATTCCTCCATTTCCCTGCCCCTTCTCTCATTCTAATGCGGCCTCTAGCCCCAGAGAACGTTGCTCCTCTATTGTTTCCCTGCTCCCTCCCTATTATCACGTGTAACCCGTCCCCTTTCCCAGCCGAGGTCGATCCATATCTCGCTGTCTCCTTTCTTCTCATCTATCCCCATAACCCGAGTCATACGATCCACCGACGGTTATTAATCTATCCTTCGCGTCCGGATTTTTATTGCCCTAGAGTCTCTCTTGGCACTCGTCAACTATGAAGCTTCTCCTTGTAGTCTTCTCCCTCTTCTGGGCTGTTTCAGCCTATCGTCCAGGTATTTTTCTTCCCTTTTTTTCTCTACTCTCTTTTAAAGATGAATGGGGGCCAGTGACAAACACAGCTAATGGAAACGGCTTCCCCAATCGGAATGGAGGAGGATATAATCCAAATATGGGTGGAGGATACAATAATGGCTACAATAACGGTTACAATGGAGGAGGCCGTGGCGATCGATACGAAGGAGATGGTTATGGAAGAGGAGGACGAGGAGGAGGAGGTTTTGGAGGACGAGGAGACGACGGATACGGTAATGGATACCGCGGGGACCGCTACGGGCAAGGAGGATACGGCCGCAGGGATGATGGCGGCAGCGGTGGACTCGCTCGCCTCCTCAGCAACCTGGCAGTTGGAAGAAAGTAAAACAATGTATTTATTACTGTTCCCTTTATGTTAATGAAGTTATACATTGGTTAATTACTGGGGATACGGTAGCTATTCAAGGGGATTAACGTTTAGTTGTAGTGTTGCTCAAAGAGACAACAACGGAGGTATTTCCTCCATGAACACATAGCAGCTTCCTTCTTAGATCACTGCTACATAGAACTAAAATATAGGGGGAGATAAAGGTCAACGCATCGGAGCAGTAGGTGATCAGACCGTAGGCTGTCTTCGCAAGACTCGAATCAGTCGGAGCAAAGTAGATTATTGTCTAAAAACTTCGATTTCTCTTCTATTTTTCTATTTTTAAAAAAAAATGGAAGAAAACTTGCCATTAAAGTGGCCGCAAAGAGCTCAGCCATGAAATTGAGTAAACTATGAAGAAAGAGCCGCATTTCTGTTGAATTACTAGTGGAGAAGCCAGATTTCTTTTTTTAAATTTTTTTTTAATTTTGAGTACTTCCAATTCTAATTAGAAACCCCACCCGGAAGATGAGAAAAACAGTGCCCAGGTTCAAGACGAGGCAAATGGCGGTAGAAGTACTTTGGAAGAGCATTCCAATCAAACTACTGGACTTGGAACTCTGAAATGGAAGCGGGAACATAGAGGAATCGAGCGGGATAGCGGAGATGGGGGAAGGTTAGAGCCACTGGAAGGAGGAGGACGACCAGGACGACGGGGACGAAGATACGGTTCCATAACTGGAAAGTGGAATACCGTAATCCAGAGGACGGCCCAAAAATGGATTTAAACCCTTGTTTACCAGCTCTTTCAGGAAAATAGGGCTTACCTTATCATAAGAAAGGGGCAGGGTTACTGTAGTGAATCTGTTAACAGCTACAGCCACGCTGAGTGAATATTGAGCCAGTCCGAAGTACTGTAGCCCCATGATGAATCCCTCCAGTCCGGGAATATAGCCAGAAGCGTAGATACTAGAGAGAAAGCAGTCCTTACAGCAGGCGATAGGATATCGAAGAATGAACAAGGAGTTCAAGTAGGTTAGAATGTTCTGGAACTAGGTCTCGAAAAGAAAAGAAAGCGCCTTACAATGGCAGAAGAAACGAGGAGCAGTTTATAATAAGAAGAACGGAATATCTGCCGATTTAGGAGGATTACTCCACAGATCAGAAAATAAACCAGGAGGGAAGTCCAAGCATAGCCGAAAGGGAGCCAGAATGACGAATTCATTTCCTCTGAAAAATGAGAAAAGTTGGTAGAAAAGGAATTCAAGAGG
Source organism: Oscheius dolichura (assembly GCA_932521035.1). Taxonomy (NCBI): domain Eukaryota; kingdom Metazoa; phylum Nematoda; class Chromadorea; order Rhabditida; family Rhabditidae; genus Oscheius; species Oscheius dolichura. The sequence goes on along the minus strand of OW051492.1, from coordinate 10,789,569 downwards.
AAGTGTGAGATCAGCCAAGGCGCGAGTTGATCTTTTCGCGCTTCTCACACTTTACCACCATGTCGTTTCTTAGAATAGTGACCTTTAACAGATCGGGCACCTATGTTTTGATTACCCATCAACGTGAACAATAATTCAAAGCCTGAAACACGTCCGAATGGATTCGATGAAAAGAAGGGATCTCTCTCGGTTGTTTATGATCTGATCTTTAGATATCGAGGGAAATATCAACGTAGAAGGGCCTGTAGAGGGTCCGGATGATGGAAAACCTCTTGCCGAACCTAAATACGGTTCTGTAGAATTAGGAGAGGATCATTTTGACACCAAAACCACCTCGGAAAGGGCTAAACGTAAAAAGTAACATAGCAACCTAGTAATGATAACATTTTACCCCCTGATGACTCATTCTGACCGATTCTGATCCCTTCCGTTATTTATAGACCGCCATTCCCTCCGCTACTACGAATTTCCGCTACAATTCGGTCAACTTCCCCGCGAAATGAGACACCGTTCAGTATAAAACCACTGCTAGCCGTATTTCAATGGTTTACTCATCTTCCCCATGATTTCTGTCGTTTTCCTTGGTAGTTTTCTAGTTCTAGTCGCTGCAAGACCATATCCAGACTGTAGGTTAACACATTTTTCTAGAATTAGAGCTATTTTAGACGAGGAAGGGAGATTTGAACCGGAAGGGCGTCGTTCTCAAGGTTTCCAAGGTTTCCAAGGAGCAAATAGCCGATTTGGAGGAGGATTTGGTGGCAGAGGAGACCGTGATCGAGACTGTAAGCTCAGTTCCTAGAAATTTAGCTCCAGTATTCTTCCAATAAATACCCATTTTCAGTTGGAAATGGCCAAAATTTTGGAGGAGATCGTTTCGAAGAAGGTCAAGGAGGAAATAACCGATTTGGAGGCGGATTCGAAGACCGAGGAGGCCGTGATCGAGACTGTAAGCCTATTTTTTGAAGAATTGTTCCATGTCTCTGCTTTTCTTCAGTAATAGCCCTGTTTTTCAGTCGGAAATGACCAAAATTTTGGAAGAAATCGCTTCGGTGAAGGTCGTCGAGGTGGTTTTGAAGACGGAAGAGACAACGGCGAAGGATTTCACAACCGAGAGTTCCATGAAGGCCAGGAAGGCGGTAACCACCATAATCGAGGGCTAGGCCAAATCGGGCGCTTCTTTACCTCCCTTCTAGAGAAAGCCGTCCCCTTTCTTGTTGAAAAAGCTTTATAAATTGTTTTGTTTTGTCTATTTTTACGCCGACAAGAAACAGGGAGAGCATTGTTTTCCCCGCCTAGCCATCTGCCCGTCGGGGAGTCCCCGAAGACTAATTTGAGATGACAGGCGGCACAATACGGACTGTCAGCAGACATTATCACTGACTGTTTGGTTCGCCGTGGTCACAAAAGGAAATACCTTTCAGTTGAGGTCAAAATGCAAGGTCCGGAAAGATCGGAGGTAGAAATCCTGGCTGCCGAGGTCTTACGGGTGCAGAATTTCCCAAGATGGGGTCCTAACCCATCCGGCGGGTTCCACAGGCCTGTTTCTTCCTAAAATCATCGTTCCCTTCCCATGTTTTTGGTCTAAAAGAAATAAATCAATCTCTTCTACCAGGAAAAGCAGAAAAATGAGCGCTCTACCCATATTTTTCACTCTAGAAGGGGTTAAAAGACCCGACTCCCCCAAGAAGGATGAATAACCCGTCCACCGGATGTAACAATGCTTCTCTCCTGTCGTCTTTACTGTACATCTCCCTCTCTCGTTCTTCCCCTCCCTGACAATAGCATGGTGTCCAGCTTACACACAATTACACCTCCACTTCCTTCCCTACATAAGCGCCTCTGGCTCCTTGTTTCCCATAACTCCCTTCTACAATGAAATTATCCTGTCTTCTGCTGTTAATTTCCCTTCTACCAGTTGTTTTTACCCAGGGATTCGTCCCTGCCAGTGGTATTTTCATTTCTTATAGAATTTAGTGAATATTTTAGAAGTCAGAGCGATTGAACAGGCCTTCGTTGATGGAGAACAGACCGGCGCTTTTACCGGAGGCGGAATGAGACGCTACGGCGGTAATTATGGAGGCTATAACGGGTTTAATAACGGCTATGGCGGCATGGTAAGATTATTAAGAGTGTTAGACCTTTAAATAATGTTTTTAGGGAGGCTACAGGCCGATGTATGGCGGTAACTACGGAGGAATGTCTACAGGAATGTATGGAGGCAATTATGGAGGATACAATCCTTACGGAGGAATGGGCAGCATGTATCGGCCGTATGGTGGATACGGTGGCTATGGAGGCAACATGTGGGGTTAAACGATGATCTCTTCTTAATAAATCTCTCATTTTTTGCTCCTGTTCTCTGTATTTTTTTGGGGGGAAAGATGTATTTTTCGACTGAATCTGTAGGAATAACAAGGGGGAAGAATGTCTTGGGGATCCTATTTTGACTGACAAGCTGATTTAGAAAAAGCTATTTTTTACGCAGTTTTGTAGTTTAATTTCGCTTTTGAATTATTGATCAAAGCCATCTTTTTTTCCGTTCCTATTAATAACTTATAGCCTATAAGTAATAGGATGGTTGAAATAGTCCCTTTTTATCGAATTCCCCGCGGTAATCTTCCTCAAATTTTGGAAAAGGTAATTCCTACATATTTGTGAGGCATAAATACTTCAGATGAACTTTCTCACGGCGTCGCGTCTGCGGCGAACTTGTCATGAAATAGATGAGCTTGTCCATCAAAATGCTACGATTTTGTAATTCTCTGTAATAGGTGGCATGAAAACGAAGGATCTTTGTCTATCTATTTCTCAAAATGAAGCAAAAAGCGAGGTATGGCAATCAAGACCAAAAAAGTTGTTTAAACGAACTGTCAGGACCAAGTGAAAGTGATCATTTGACCCTGAGCACTCACGTCCCAAGCGACTGAATCCAAATGGGGCCTATTCTCTATCCAACTTTTCGTTTCGGGGTCATTTGTACTGATTTTACAAATCATGTAGCGTTTTCCGCCTTTTCTCTCTAAAAAAGCTAGCAAACTAATTCAGTATAGACTTAAAAATTCGCCGTTTTCTCCTGATCACGATGCTCTGTTTATTTTTGCATATGGACGTCGGAATTACGAGAAAATTTTTATCCCAAGAAGGCTACTACGTAAGAATAATCCTTTTTAACCAGCGTTTTTTTTTAAACTTTCTTTCTTTAACTTCTTATTTTGCTTATTTTCTGATTATAGCCCTATGTCGCCGGTTGCCGACTTTCAAAGAAGAACCTCGAAGAATTTGCAACGAAATGGTTTATGTATTACGGTGAGAATATGCCTTTCGATGCTTCGGGTCTCTGCGAGTACATAATTAACAATCAGGACAATTTCCATTTGATCAAAAAGTACATGGAAAGTCTGGCTAATCGTATTCGGCAGTATGACGATTAATTTCAAAAAATTCTCCAATTGTGTAGAATTAAGACATTGATAAAAATAAAACGTCTTATTTTCTTAAAGGATCGTAGTTTTCGAGATAACTGCTGCCGTTTCTCTTCTCTCCAAAAAATAGAAGAGATCTCCCATCCCCGTACTCTTCTAAAAATGATTGAGGAGAGAAAAAACGTGACCAGGAGGTAGATTATGACGTCAAAAATAAAAAATTGTCTGCATATCTTTGATATTTGGCGTTTACTGTCCTTTAGTTGGCCAGGAGACGGCAGACAGGCGATGAGAGGCCAAGAAGCGCGCGCACTTGCTTCCTTCCCGTATTTCCTGTTATTTTCGCAATTTTCTCATGATCTCAGCAACTTTAACCCATACAAGATCAACAAATAACATTTGTCTTCGATGAAGAAAAAAAATTGCAAGTGTAATCAACGGAACTTAGTTGGCGGCGCACCGCCCCTTCAAGGAAGATTTCACTTCCCGATAAAATTTTTCATCGACAAAATCGGAAATATAGGTCGGATGCGCCAGAAAATTCTCTACAAAACGTTGTACTCAGTTTTTAAATAACCTCATCTAGGAAGGAGTTATTCGCCATTTAGGCTTAGCTTAGGCTTAACGTTTTCCTCATTTCCCTCGTTTCTTTGGCCATTTTCTCACAAATTGGAGATAGTTTAGCATATATAAACAGTGACAAGTGTGATAAATGGGCAGGATTATGATTTATAGCTAGCGGCAAGGCAATAGAAATGAGGAAAGAGCGGCCAGGGGAAAGTTGGGCGCTGTTCACCCTTGCCCGCTATTTCTTTGATGTTTCTCCGGGTCCTGAAGCATCCGAACTGCTCTAGAAACTGTTCAAAACTTTGTCAAGGTTGTGTTGACTAAAAAACCAGGTATTAAAAGACTTTATTTGTGAGAGAATCGTTTTCGATTCGTTGTCCTACTGAGATTTGAGCATATTGACCGGAGATCCATGTTTATTTCTTTCCATAATAGCCACCATAGTTACCGTACCCTCCATAATTTCCATAACCTCCATAACCTCCCTAAAATCCCATATTTGAGTCTCCATACAGATAAAAACCCACATATCCGTTTCCATAGCCGTTATTCATATAAGCTCCAGTCTGTTCTCCATCAACAAAGGCTTGTTCAATTGCCCTGACCTCTGAAAATTTGGCTTTACTTTAAAAAGGACGAGGAAAGGACTTACCTCCGGGTGGGACCCATCCTTGACCAAAAATAACCAGCGGAAGGGAGATTAAGAAGAACAAGAAGGAGAAATAGTTCATATTGACGTGAGTAAGAAACAAAGGGGTCAAAATTGACGGTATCAGCGTGTATTTATACCAGTCGATGAAAACGAGACGCTGTAAGCAAAAGGCAGGAGTAGGGGAAGTGATGACACGTGAACAATTTTTATCACCGGGTTCTGTTGTGCTGTAAAATGATGATGGACTGTTGGCTGAACCAATTTGTTCCCCAAAAAGGGGGAGACGGGAGGGGGGAAGGCAGTCTTTTGACCGCAAAGGCGTTGTATAGTCCATTTCCAACAGATATTCCACGGAAAAACCTCTCCGCTATGGGAGCAGAAAGCTTTCAAACCTGGTCCTGTAGCGGAATCGGGCCGCCAAATTTGAATCCATGAAATATCCGTTGGAAATGGACTATACCAGTGCTGTTCTTTGCAATAAGGAGGCTTGGTTCCACTGGCTGTGAAGCAGGTTTACGGATAATCTAGAAGTTACGTGTTGGTAATGTTTATTCTATTCAAAATCCATAATCCTTAGACCGTTCACTGGAAGGGCGGATCCACTCGCCACTTACAGTACCCCATCAGATTAGAATTTCATTGTCAACATTTTATTCCTTCTAATTATATCTTCCAATTGGCGGGGGCTATGTTCCATATATTATCTGTGAATTCAATATTATCGTCGTATGAGCTCTCTGGGGCTAGATGGCTGCGATAGAATACAGAGCCAATATTCAGTGTTGTTGGTTTGCTGATCATGAAGTATTTGTAGTCACTGGCCGGGTTGCTGGTCAGATGGGGATAGGTAAATGTCTGCGTAATTCGTTGGCAATCATACATCCAGCCATAATAATCGACTTCCAACTAAAATTAAGATCATTCTCTCTTTTTTTATAAAGATTCTACCGCAATCCCTTTCGGCGTATTTATTAACCTGATCCAAGTGTCACCTTCAAACTTTGCTCTAGGAAAATATTGGAAGTATTCTCCTTTAGTCTTCCAGCGCCCAGATGCCCAAGGTGCCACATTCCTATCAAGGAAGATCTCTCCACATCTCGGTTTAATACTGGCATGATAGAGGACTTCATATGTCGAGGAAAGGAGATTAAGAGTCCAGCGGTAGTTCCTATCTGCCGGATTGACTCCAATAATATTGAAAGTGTCTCCCAATTGGAAAACGTTTGCTTTGTTTGGGATGCACATCATATTGTGTGGCGTTATTGCATTCAAGGGACGAAGAGAACAGGTACCGGAATAATTTCCATAAGGACCGAGGTCTTCAGCCTGAAGTTGTTGGGGGTTAAAAGAGTTTAACTGCTTACCTGGGATGCTGGGATGAAGAAGAAGGCTACGAGCAGGAAGAACATTCCTCTAGGGGAGAAACGGGGAAGAAACGGAAAGAGGGGGTTATGTAGTATTGAATAGCAGATGTAGCCACATAAACGATCGTTTATCCCCTAGTTCACAGGGGAAATTGACTAGAGGGGGCTAGAGGAGGGAAGGAAGACGCCAAGCTAGAGTTTTTCGGTACCAGATGATATTTGGGGGTATGGGGCACCGTTATTCTTATTGTACTCGCTGAGATCTCTCGAATGGGTGGTCGAAAAGCTCGGAAACAATAAGCTATGATTCCGTGGTTACCCTATGAAACCAGGGAGGATAAAAAAATTCGAATTACCAACTGGTTCATGATTTTGTAGCCATAACGTGGCACAGAGGCCACCTCCACTGACAAAGCCCAGTGTGTTCGACTCGTTCCAATGACATATCGGATGTTCAGTCAAGTTAAAATTTTCAGCCCGAACAGCCCCGGTGGGCCTATTACCGTACTCTTTATCATCTTAAAGTAGTTTTTGAGCTACCAAACGCTATTTGATCAACAAATATGGTCTGTGATGCAGTTATGCTTGTACTACTCGTTGAGATCTCCAGATAGAGTGGTCGAACGACCCGGAATCGATGGGCTATGCTTCCCTGGTGTCCCGTTGAAATCAGGGAAGAGATTTGAATTGTATTGTTTTACGGTTAATGCTTTTGAAGCTATAACATGGCACAGATATCTTTTTCAGTGATGAGAACCAGGTTTTTACATTCAGCTCGACGAGCTCTTTCCAATGACATATCGGACATTTATTTAGTTTGTCTGTTGTGCATATTTATGAGAGAAGTTATCATTCTGGAGTTTTTTAAGAGTTGAACATATTTACAGGAGATCCTTGCTTACTTCTTCCCCCAGCCATAGCCACCATAGTTACCGTAACCTCCCTAAAACGAGATTTATACTCTTCTTTTGCTTAAATCAAACCCACATATCCGTTTCCCCAGCCGCTATTCATATAAGCTCCAGTCTGCTCTCCATCGACAAAGGACTGATCAATTGCTTGAATTTCTGAAAAATGGATCCTGAATGGAAAAGGAAAGGCTTACCTCCTGGTGGTACCCATCCTTGGCCAAAAATTACTAGAGGAAGGGAAATTAAGAAGAACAGGAAGGAAAGAAAGTTCATATTGACGCGAGCGAGACAGAAAGGGGTCGAAGATTGGCGCTGCCAGCTGGTATTTATACTAGTTGATGAAAAGAGAAAGTACAAAAAACAGACGTAGGAAGCACGGGAGCGATTTCTATCACCGGTTGTTTTGTGTAAGATGATCGTTCGCTGACCAAATTGTTGTTAGAAGGAGAACAAAGAGAGGGAGAAGGGTCTGATGCTGGACAAGCCGTGGAATTCGGGAAGGAAAGCGCTCGTTCCGGTCGGTAGCTCCAAGCCGGCTTATTATAACGGGCAGGACTCATGAAAGACTGATTTTTACAGTAATCCATAAAATTTGACTCATTAAGTGAACCGATTTATTCAATTGAACGGCTGTCCCAATTCCCATCGTTGCGGGGAGTAGGGAATATTATAATCGGCTTTCATCAATAGCAGCAGAGCATTTCATTTCCCTCCTACTGGGCCTGTCCCTCGAGGTGTAGCAGTTGTAACTCTTCATTTCATCTGGATAAAAAAACCAGGGATAAGAAGAGAGGATAGAAAGCACCATAGGTTATTCCCTGTCCCTGGGATCCCGCAAAGAAGAAGAGGAGGAGTAACATCCCTCCAAATATGTTCCCATAGCTCTGGCGGTGCTTTTATAACCATACCAAGAGGGGGAGGGGACTGTGACGTCTCTACAAGAGTCAAGACAAATATATTTATTTAGATAGAATAAGTTAGACGGCAACTCCGAGGCTGATTTCGTTCCATTCTCCATTTCTGACCACCCCAGCGCTGTAGATCTTGACAGGGCTGTAGGAGAAGAAAGCCACATAGAAGTATTGATTCCCATGATCTCCGGCAACGGGATGGGCTTCGGAATAACTTTTTCCATTGAACCGAACCTGTAAGTTTCCTTTTAGGACCAATAATGCCGGTTTTACCTCGAATCCTCCCTGCTTATTGGTGACTTCCATGGTAAAGTTGGTGCTAGGCTTGAAGGGGCAGTTATAATTCCGTCCATCTGACCATCCGGCTCCCCAGCCCTCAGTGGCAGTCGTCCAGACCATTCTCTGCCAGCCATTTTGGATTCCGTAATGGAACCAGGGAGCCTTTTCCTTGGAATGGAGGTTAATGCTCCAGGCGACGTCGTCTTCTCCAATATCCGGGCAGCTATGTGGGGTGACGCCTTCCACTACCAGCGTGTCGTCAATTTGAAGAGGTCCGTCATTGAAGCAGGCTTCTATGACTCTGGCAGCACCAGAACGGACAGTTTCCACGAAGGAACAGCGAGGTGGAGGAGGGACGGTAGTGGGAGAGGGAATGATGGTGGTGGGAAGACTCGGAGGCTAAAAAGAGCACTTTTATACTGTAGTTTGTCCTGTTTTTGAAAGGTTAACGGTCTGTTTCTATTAAAAATGAGTTGCCATGGTCCCAGAAGGATTACTGTAGGACCGCAATGCAGAAAAAACGCGGGAAAGCCGACCAAGAAATAACTGCGCCAAGTTCTTTTGTAAATCGCTTCAGGACCCATAATATAAAAGCCTACCACAATATTCCCACGCACCTTTAGATAAGGAGACACGATATTTAACACGCGTTTCTCTCTGGTACCAGCAGGGCCATCCACAGTGAAACAGCTCCTGTTTCCTCGTCTCTTGGGCTTGGCACAGACGTACTGAGCCCTAAAACTCGTTTTTTCCCTCATTTTAACCGATTTTCCTACCTGTAAGTGCTGTTCCTCGTCGTGGAGTATCCCAAAAGACGGTCGTGACCTTCCATTACCGTATACACGACAGCTGTCTCTTCATTCTCGTCAATCGAAGCATCTCGGCATGTTCTGAAGAAGATGGACCCTCCTCCGAGCCAGAATCGTCTGATTTTTCCACCAATGATATCTGAAAAATTGGATTTTACCGTACTCCCCCTAGAAAACTAGCCTATCAGCTTTCCGAGCTCGTAATCCGAATCCGGGACGAAAAGGCTCCCTCCGTGGCTTTCACAATCCTCCACTGCTTGCCTATAAGTAGCCCCTGGAAGATTTCTCCCTATAAAAGGAAAATAAATGACCTACGGCGTGTGTTGACCGTGAAACAGAGATCGTGCTCTCCTCTGCTGAAGGTCTCACTAGCACAGCGGCCGATGAAGGCTGAAAATCCACTTAGGACCCAAAATTTCGTCCCCGGCCCGTTGTGAACCCAGATTACAGTAATAGGGACTTACTAATGTCACAGTAGCGTTTCCCTTTAGCCATTTTGAATCCAAATGGTGATTTTTCTTCCCTAGCGAAGGTTTTAGCGGACTGGCTCATTTCTTCACAGCTACGGTGCTCCTTGATGGCTGCTCCACATTTCATGTCCTTGATATTGTACTGATCCTTCGGGGTGTAGCATCTGTATCCCTTCATCTCATCTGAAAAAGGGGGATTACAATTAAAGGAGAAGAATTCTTACTGTAGGTGATATCCTGAGCCAGGGCTCCTGCCAAGAAGAAGAAGAGGAGAAGTAACATCTCTAGCTGTATTCTCCCGGCCTTGACGGTCCTTTTATAATTATTCGGAGAGGCGAATCCGTTATGTTTGACTCCAATTCCACTTTTTCAGATGATTTGCTACAGGCCGACTGTTCTCAGCTGGGGGGATTGCACTAGTTTGAGACATCCATTTTCCCCGGCAGAGATAAATGACTTTCAGCGGGGAGGGGAGCCTTTTTGCACTTGGCTACTGGCCTTGGCCATGGTCTAGCGGCTAAATTAAGAACTTAGGAGGGATATCTTGGAGTCTTCCCCCTTTTGAACTAAAAAACTCCGTCTCTGTCAATAAAACTGGGAGTAGAGTCAATACGTCACATGTATCTCCCCTCAGAGTCATATAAGAGCCCATCTGGACTGTGAACTGCGTTTTCGGGAGATGTTACTCCCCCTTCTCCTCTTTGTTGGAGCCAGGGCCATAACCTACGGTAATTTATAATTCTCCCTCTTCTAATTAACTTTTCCTCAGATGAAATGAAGGAATACAACTGCTACACCCTGAGGGGACGATACAGTTCAAAGGATATGAAATGTGGACCGGCTATTAGTGAAAATGAGCAATGTGAAGATATGTGCAGGACTAAGGATACGGTAGCCAGGTTGTATCCAAATCCACCGAGGGCCTTTAGTGTATCTAGAGGGGAGCATCTTTGTGAGATCAGTGAGTTCCAATTACCGCCCCTTTTTTAAATAAAATCCTCATTTCCTGAGCAGGGGTAGATATATAAAAAAAACTTTTTACATTCGGAAAATCCATTTTAGGGCTTCGTACATCTGTGCGGCGCCTAAAACTCGGGGAAGTAAGAACTGTTTGGGGGTTATTGTGGCAGAGCCTACGGAAGTAAGTTTCTGAATTACTATATTTTTCCGCTCGGGACTTAACAGGCTCTAAAGAGGATACGGTAGTAATAAATGAGTTTCTAGCCTCCACCACCCCCTCCTCCTCCCCCTCCTCCTCCACCACCTCGCTGTGCCTTCACCATCTTTAGTCAGGCCTACGGAGCTACAGCAATCGACACCTGTTTCAATGATGGAAGTCTTAAAATTGGCGATAAGTTGGTCTTCGAAGGAGTCACCCCACAATGCTGTCCGGGAATCGGGCCGCAGGATTCTGTCTGGAGTTTCAATCTGTCTTCCAAGAATAAGTCTCCCTATCTCCACGCTCCAACAAAAGTTGGCTGGAAGAGCCTGGTTCTGACTTCGGGAATTAACGGCTAGACTGCTGGCTTCTGGCCAGGACAGTCTTTCAGCTGTCCCTTCACGGCTAACACCGACTTCAATATAGAAATTACGAATAATCAGAGACAATTCAGAATATCTTTATGCTTTTCATTAGCTGGTCTTTTAGATAGAATAATTCCATGGATATGACTGATCAAGTCGTCAGGTGCATTCTTCAGAAAAGGAAACGTAGATACCATCTTAAATGTAAATTCAAATACTTATTTGAACAAAAATAGTACAGGTACAAAGTTCGAGGTTCAATTGTTTAGGCTCATTGAGGCTTTCTGTAGAAGAGAAAGAGCTGAAATCCCTAGGACTTAAAGTTATAAGAGAATGATGAATTATTTGTTTTGTCTTATCAGTCTCTGCTCCGCTTGGCAATTCTAATGCAAGCACCATGATAAGAAAGAAGCAAATAAAACAATTCGACAACATTTGAAAGCTAGGGGTCATGACCTTTTCCATAATTCTTGCAAGTATATTTTTTAGTCGTTGTCGCAGCCATTTATCTCAATTTCAGCAATGAACAATGAATCGCTTGCCTCATTAAGATCGTAAAACAAAAAAATGAGGCATCACGCTCATTTATGAGGTAGTTTCTTCGAGATGAGGAATATTTCCGACTCCAGTTCTTGGTAGTCTTCTGGTTGGTAGTTAAGCTGCTTCAAGACGAAGTGATCTCCTTCTGTCGTGCTCATTCTAGCTTTCGCCAAGGCCGTCAAGATATCTGCCAGGGAATGACCCACTTTCTTGTATTCTACCCCGTTCAGCTTGAAGCCAGTGAAGTAGAGATAGGCGGCGATGCACTGAAAATAGAGGAATTGTTGTTGGAACTGGGTAAAAGCGATAATTTTCGACCAACGTTCAAGCACACCGGATGATATCACCCGATGATATCACCGGGCGCGCATTTTACTAAGCCTCGGGGGGAACCCCCTGCAAAACACCCGGAAACGAGTAAATAAGCATTACTAAGCCTAAGCCTGCCTTTGGCAGGAAAATTTGGGCGTTCTGAGACATCCGGTGTGGCCGGTGATATCACCGGGTGTGTTTTTTACGGTGTGCTTGAACGTTCGCCATAATTTTCGCCTTTCTCGGGTACTTTTGCCTAGGAAAAGGAAAAATGGTGGCTCAAGGATTTTTTCTCCTCCTTCCCCAGAAACATTAACAGAAAATCATATACAACACTTTATTTCCAAAAAAACGACCTATAAACGAGGGTGAAGTCTACAATTTCTTTGAAATGAGTACATATTCTCCATGCAATTCATGGTAGTCAAAGTCTTTCGTGGTCTCCTCTGGTTTGTATTCAACTTGCGACACTTCGAAGCCGTCTCCTTTAGTTGTGCTCATTCCTGCCTTCTTCAAAGCGGAGCAGATCTCTTCCAGTGTTTGGGACAACTCCTTGTATAGGACGTCTCCTACCGGGTATTCTGGGAACTTTAGGAAGCCGGCAAGGACCTGAAGAGGGAGAACGGGTCAAATGACAGATTTTTTACAAAAACTTAGGGTATTAGGGGAAAAAAGATTAAAAATTGTTGTTAGGTCTCAAGAAGAAAGTCTGTCAACTAAAGCCACTGATTTCCAGTTTTCAGTGGAAAACAAACAAAAAGACTCATTTTAAGAGTAAAACAAGCCTTTTCCCTGATTGTCCTACCATTGACCTACCAAATAGCCTCCATCTTCAATCAGGTCTACTGTTCTCTTTACCGCTTGTTCAAACCCTTCCTGTGTCTGACAAACATTCGTCAAGCAGAAATGGGACATGACAATCTGCAAACAACGCCCTATACGATCATTACACCCGTAGGAAGCTTACATCAAACTTTTTGGGGACTGTTATGTCGTCACTTCGCTTCCAATGGGTCTCTTTAATCATCTGATCGTCAAAAATGTTGACCTAAAGAAATGAAAAATGGGTAAAACAGAAAGAGAAGGTCCTTACATCGAGGATGGCCTTCATTTTTGTCCGGGTTCGGTTTTGCATCTCTTCTACGGATTCCGTGGTTCCTTCCGTTCTTTGAACAATTCCAGAAATGTAGTCAAAGTTATATGGCAGCCTGAAATTACATAAAATAAGGGGAAAAGGGAAGGTGTCTCACTTTTCATTCAAGATCCATTTCCTGAGGGCCTCACGGTTATTGGAGTTGTAATCAGAGACGAAGATGGAGTCGGCAACGTCTCGGAGAACAATACAACCATAGACAATGGGCCCTGAAAAGAAATCTATGGTTTGGAAGAGGGTAACGACCATTTTACAGGCCTGTTCCCGATTAATACTGGAATAAGTCCGAGATTTCCAGTCCAACGTCCCCTAGAGGTCAAAATCCTCACCTGTCCCCAAATCCAATACGGTAGAAACTTTCTTCGGGAATCCTTTCATCGTCCGGATCAAATCAGGGAAAATAGGATAGGTGACATTAGCATAGGGTCCCTCAGCTGCCTTGTAATACTGCTCGTAGTAGACTTCCGGGTCGAATTTGTCGTAGTCCTCGTTGGCTTGTTCCACAGTACCGCTAGCCATCTTCCAGCACTGAAAGTGAACCAACTGGGGGCAAATAAGGGCTTTGCTGTGTCTACTACCCAAAGATCATGGTGATACAGATGTCACACTGCTGATAAAACGGGTCCTTCTTGATGGAACGACGAGAAAAACAGCTATTTAGCAAAGGAAAGTCATTTAGAAGTGATAAAAACTTGCAGATGGGTTAATTTTATTCAAAAATGACAGTAAGGTCTCGAAAAAAAGGGAAAAAGCAACTGGGAGAAATTCGGCGAATCTCTTCATTTTTTGGTCTGTTTTGGGGGGTTGGGCATTAGACATGTTTTCCCCTTCCACAAACCGTACTAGGAGGGGTCACTCTCTCTAAAACTGTAAGACTGGGGTTGAAAAATGATAACAATTCCCCGTCCAGGAGTTGTCTACGTCCTCTAAAGTTGATTTGTTTTTTTCTACCCCAAACGTCAGTGTTTTCATGTTGTTTTGCCTCTCCCAAGGAGCACAACAGCCATGTGATTAGAGCACCTCCTTATCTCCTATCCATAAAAGCCACCGAGAGAGGAATAGATCACTTGTAATTCATAAACAATGCTATCTCTTCTCTCTATTCTCGTTCTTTTATTGTCTTCCAGTGCACTAGCTTTAAATTGCTTCTCAGCCGGTTAGTTTTCTTTATAAAACAAGCCGTGACGGGCGCCTTCGGCGTCCTCGGCTTGACCGTGCTTGGCTCTCCCTTCCCCAGCTTCGGCTCCTCCTCCCAAGCTGCGCTCCTGCCCAGCGAGGCGATGTTGCACCGGCCTCTAGTCATCTTCTTGACGGATCAAAATTTGACAGTCGAATAACAGTTGACCGTTGGATAAGGTCAAGCGGTCGAAACTTTCTGCTTCTTTTCCGTTGGACCTGTCAATCTATACAGGCGAGATGTCTCGCAGACAACAGGCAGACAGACAAACAGACAGACAGAGATCTCCCTATTATTAGGGTACGATTGTAATTTATATGGTTTTTAGATTCTATTAATCAAAACTATCAGCCAGTAGTGAATGAGAGCGTCCTCTGCAATACTTATGTGACACAGTGCTTCAAGTAAGTGCGCTCCATTGGATCTCACCTGAAAGGGTTCTTTAACCGGGATTTCTACCATTTAGAGACACAGTAGATCAATATGTAAACTTCCAGAGGTGTCGTCAGTGCCAAGGACCAAGGAAACAAGATCAAAGGCGTCGTCTACGGCTGCTCTGACTATAAATCAGCTTTCACTGGTGGAATTGGCGATGTTTGTCATGTAAATTAGCCCTAAACGTCTTAAATTTGATATTTAGGGCGTAGACAATGGAAAGTGCATAAAAACGGGGGGAACGAACTTCTGTTGCTGTAACGGGAACTTATGCAACACCACTCCGGGTAAGTTGCTCTATTTGGCGCCATTGTCTGCTATTTTGTACCTTCTTCGATATTAAAATTAATTTATCTGTTATTTTTACGTATACATAATAAATTTCCACAAGCTTGTATGTAGTCTTCATTACCCCTTTTTCCCCCTTCTTTAGAGAAAAGATTTCCTGTTTGGAAACAGCTCCCAATTTTTAGCCGGAACATTTGCTCTCCCCGTTCTTATCAGCCGATTCAGCTGATAAGACATAATATAATTTATCTTTCTCCATTTCTATTAAAAAAATTAGGTTATCCTCCTCTCGGAGAACGCAGGAAAGTGGGTCAAAGTGGGGCGTCCTCTAGAGGACGGTCTTGAAAAAAAAGCGGGGGGGGGGGGGGGGGGGGGGGGGGGATGAGCACAGCAGTAGGAGATGGTTTCAACATGGAACAAATAAAGTGCCAACTTAACTATCTGTAGAATAACAAAAAAATAAACAGACACTTATAAGAACCTATCATAGTCACGGAAGTATTCATAAAAAAGATGCACTGTTATTCTTATCCTTCAACTGATCAATAGCAACTTTCCTACATATTGAACAGATAAAGTTTGGTTTTTCCCACTCTGGCCGTGCAACCTTTTCGAACGTCATGACATCCGGTATAGTCTGTTTCCAACCTCGAGTTTTTCAACAGCGGTACCATTCAGCCTTCATCAGGGAATGCCACGAACTCGTCATTAGATCCAAATACGAAACTCGGTGATACCCAAATTTCGGCCAACTAATTTTCCAACACCGAACCTCCGTAACTCCGTGTGCTGAAAATTTGTTTCTTGGGAATTCAAAGGAGGCTGAACACAGCGTAATCGGTGACGTGTCTGGATCCGATGACGAGTTCGTGCCATCCCTGTCAGCGTGCAATTATTCATGTTTTTCTGTTATTTACTTTTGTAGAGGTTCCCTATTGTGTAATCGATGATATTAAAAAACTCAAGAGAATAAGCCATGGGGGCGGTGGATTGATTTATAAAGGAGAGCATGAAGATTTTGGGTCAGTTTTTTGAAATTTTGCAAAAATAAGAATGATTTCAGAGAAATCATAGTCAAGGAATTCTTTTTGTCAAGCTATATTTCTCCTGAACAGTATAAAAAGGAGGTTGAACTTCTAATGAAGGTATGTATAGGCTGAGCTTAAATTCGCGTAAGAACAGAAGGGGGGTCTGCTCTTATATTGCGAAAAATAGCACAGCTCACTCGAACTTACTGCAGGTAGCTGGAGACAAAAAAAATCAGCTGGCGAAGAAAAATTAATCTTTTTATAGGGACCGTATCACACGCTCCAATCGTGTGAGCAAAGTGTGAGCAAAATGGGGGCGCGCTTATTCCTATTTGCATGCCAGAAGCGAATCTCTGCATTTTTACAATTCCTCGTCGACGTCTTCATGAATCGCCCCCTTCAAACTACTCTGATTACCAATTTCTTGGCTACCACGTCTCCCTACATCTGGCTAACCTTCTTGTACTTTCTATTTTAGACACAAAACAGTTCAATAATCTGCAGAAATCTCACTGACATCAACAGCAGCGACCTCCTTTGCCTGCCTAGGGATCCACGCAAATATTTTCGGGGTTAAGTCACACTTTTCGTCCCAATCTCTCCTTTTTGCTTATTTTGTGTTATTTCAGTTGTCTTATTGTATTTTATGGTATATTGTTTACTCCGAGGTAGGCATTCCGGAAGGCTGCATTTTTTTGGCTGGATTTCTACTTTCTCGATTAAACAGAGGATTGCCAACAAAACTAGGGCTATAGATTTCTTTCTTCGTTCAAAAATTATCCAGAACGGTACTCCCTTTTACTTACAGTCATACTGATCCACGGCACAGAAAATCCAGAAAGAATGAAAGCAATCCTCTTGAAGTTGACAGCTGTCCTGTGTAGAAGAGAGTCGATATCCCATATTAAAGGTAGTCAAGGTGAGGTTGAACATCAACGGGATGAAATTCAACATCTCCACGATGAAGCAGAATCTCCCCCACAAAGACCATATGAAACGTAGACGATTAGATGATCTTCGGGATCTCAGCGTCTCTTTTGTATTCCTCGAGCCCCTTCCACGTATTTATGATGTGAATATTAGTAAAATAGGCAGGGGAAGAAGAAAGCCAACAGCTATAGTCTCCTTCGAGAAGAGACGGAGGAACAGACTCTGTTCGGCTTCAATTAACCCCAAAAATATAATTTAAAATATTTATTTTTGCCATTGCCGTTAGCAGGTAAACACTGGGCTTAGGGCTGGAACTCCTCATCTCTCATGTCGTCCAGCTTGGAGGCTCCAGGCACGGACCCGTCTGTATGCAGACGGCAATTACTTCCAGAAGAAGTTCCAGTTCCACGTATATTCAGGGATGACAAGGAAAGGGGATACCTGACCATGCCCCGGGTGGCCACGATGACCTGGAGGCGGTCGGCGGGTTACGAGGCCAGGCTCAGCCGAACGGCCTCCCGATTCTGGCCACTAAAAAGGGCAATGTATATAGATGTGAGACCGACCTGTGGACCTCCTTGGCATATTGCCTGACCGGGAAATTGGTCAGCTGCTGCCTTGCCAGAGCCTCGGCCTTCTTCTGTTTCTTCAGGAGGATAAGTATGAATGACTTGAGAGGGATAGCGGCACCTTGCGACCAAGACAACAATCGTCCATCTTTGGAGACCTCCTCCGATGGTGGTTGAGATCTCCTCTAATGGTGTTCCATGGGGAAGAAGGGATGAATCTTTCCTTTATTTATGAAAGGAACAAGATGCTTCTCATGGAAAATTGAGGGAATGTATGGCCCTGAAAATGGCTAAATCGAGAGTAGAGAGGACAAGAAAAAAGACTCAAACGAAAAGGGAAAGAAATAGTCAAAAACGTCTCGAGAGAGTAATATTTAGAGAGAAACGTCAAAAGAGCGGACGATGTGGCGCTTGTCGACACGACTGTCCATTCCCAGCGTCTCTTTTGTGCAGCCCCGTCTCCTGCCGAATTTTATTAATGTGAATGTTAATAAAAATGGAGAAAAGGGGAGAAGAGGACGGCTATAGTCTTCTTCAGTCGATTAATCACTATTTCTTCCCATTTAACTGGATTTCAGCAATTTATATGGAAGTCAGGAGTGAAAGAGGGTGAAGATCAGAAAAGGTCCGTTTTAATTCCCCTCTTATAGTTCATTTCCAACGGATACTCCACGGGATTTAAAGGTCTGTCGCGCCTTCGCTGTGTGACCAGCCTTCCTCAAACATAGTCCCGGAGCAGAGATGTCCCGCGAAATTCGAACTCCAGACATATCCATTGGAAACGGGCTATGCTGAACTCTGCCTCAACTTTTCACGATAAGAGACTTTTATTTCTTCATTCGGTTCATTTAATAGTTTCACCTAGCCTTCTTAGGTAGAAGTCTTGCTTCTTTCAATTTCCTCTCGTAATGAAGTAATGGCCCTATAACAAGTTTTTATGGAGCAGATGCTACCATACCTCTCTTGCGCTTCTGCCGATTGGGTGGAAAGATATTCTCCAAATGTTTTAATTAGACCTTCAGTCAGTTGTGACTTTATGTCATTGTGAATTCTTCTCTTTTCCAGAACCTTTCTAGCCACCTTCTTGATCTTCTCTTCATTAATTTTATAACGAATCTGATGTCTTCCTTCGACTAAAAAAATGTAAAAATTAGGCCAGCTTATAGGAACTAACGAGGCACCAACATAGTAAGGAATAGACTCTCTAATTTAGATATTCTGCATTTAAAACCACAGTAACCAATAACGCCCATGATAGCATTAAACGGTGCCGGGAGAATATACGTTGACTCAAATTTGATGAGCATATAGTAACGATGATATTTTATATAAGCTCTACTTGCCTCTTGCAATTTTTCATATTCATATCTATAAAAGTAGTGTTCACGTTAAAATAAGCATAACCTACGAAAGCATGGCAGTGAAGACGTTGATAAGCATTACAGCAGCGACGAACATGTAGACGAGCAGTAGAAAAGGGAGGAGAGTACTTCGGTACAGGCAGCTTGCCTCGCGAGGATTTGTAAAGTTAGCATTATTCCAGAAAATCTCCTCGCAATGGTCAATTAAACCTGCCCGATCTTTGTCACTCGATTCTCCAAAGATTTCAAAAGCTCCTTTTTCAAACAGCAGCCAAACTATGGTCTCATTCCTCGTGGCTAATGTCCCTTTAAAATGGTGATGTATTTCACTCATACTAATCCGACTATAGTCCGTTTCCAATCTCGGGGTTTTCAATTATGGGATCATTTGGCGATTTGGCGAACAAAGGCGTTTGAATTTCAGGTTCAAATTGAGAATAAGGCAACTTTCGCTCGCTAGCTTCCCAAATGTTCCCCGTAGTTGAAAACTCCTCCCTTGGAACGGACTATACTTAGGGACCGCAAAGTAAAAATTAGATTTAGTCGCACCTCGACGATTTTGGTATCAAACGAGAGATCTCGTCGTAACTTACAACTTTTGTTTTTAGAGTGATCAAATCAGATCACTCAGTGCCGAGATATTCGCAATTTAACAACGCCAATTGTCAGAGGTCGAGGGTTCGATTCCCGCCGACGTCGAAATTTTTTGGTTTTTATGATTTTTATATCAATATGATGCTCATAATGCGACGAAAGCAATGTAATAAAAATCAGAAAAATTGAATATCATATTTTTGAGAAAAACGTACAAAATGCTAATGAATTAGCACACAGCTCGCCGCCGTAGAGCAAATGCGGGCACGACAGTTTCCCGCCACTCGTTAAATTCAAATTTACTATTGAACCTTGCGTAAACAAGCCTGCAAAATTTACACATTTTCGCAATTTTCTGACACTTGCAATCGACTGGGGATGGTCGACTACATTTCCAGCAATTCTTTGGGATTACAGGAATGTGAGATTACAAAGATATACAATTTTTTGACCTTTTTAACATCAAAGACCTCACGTCGTATCTCCAAAGAATTATCGGAAATAGTCATCATTTTTCTGGATATTTTAAGCATAAAAACATGAGAAAATAATGAGGTGCCCATATAGTTTTCATCAACGCAAGGTATTTTTTCCATATTTTTGACCGGCGCGATGTTTACAAGCCCGTAATGTGCGCAATCAAAATTCATATGCGATTTTTAAGAATTTTTATCTCGTGATGCTGACATACGATTTCTTTGATTTTTATGGCAAACTACTGGTAACAGTGAGAGGATCATTTTGACAGCAAATCTGACATGTATCTCGTCAAAAATCTTATTGTGCTCTCAAAAAGGGATTTCCAGAATAGAATTCGCAGATAATTCATATCTTCTCAATTCGGCTTTATTTTACGTTTTTCTCTTTTATTTTATAGTAATTTGGGGTCGATAAAACCGAATAACACATCAAAAACACATGAAAATGAGTAGAAACGTATATATTAAAAACTGGCATGTCATCGCTGCGGGACCATTTTAGTCATTTTAGACCTTTGAGGTGCCCGCATCGGCGAGCTGTGAGCAGCAACGCGCAGTTACTTGTAGGATGGCGCATGGATACCATACACAAATGCCGATTATTGCAGGTTTGACACACAAAACTAGCTCGTTAAAATTTCGGCGTACTACAATTTTGCTATTTTTCTTCCTGGAAGTTGCCGATATCATACTTACTCGAAGTAAAAAACAATTGGGCTGGCCACTGTTGAAATCAAATAGAAACACACATATCTTTCATTATCAAATTATCACTAGTTTTCAAAATTCATTTCCTCATCTGTTCTATAATATTTAATGATTTTTATGCTTGTTTTCTATAGTAAACTCGTTGAAAAAAATTATAAAACATAGAAAACTTCTGGTTTATCGAAAAAATATTTAATTTGTTTGCATGCAAGGTATGCTACTTCAAATGGCTTTTTAAATTTTCGGCGTACTACGATTTTCTTTATTTTTTGTATATATATATTATACATATTTTTTACTATAAAAACAGCAAAAAAACAGACTGGCCAGAGTTGATAGTACAAAGTTAGAAGCAAAATCTAATTTATGATATATGTTTCTCGTAAATAGACCGATTTTTATATTGAAATCTAATGCTATAGTTATTTTCTACGCCTGAAATTATTTATCGGGCGAATTTGGCCCATAAACCCTCATATTTACTGAGAACTATGACCTTTTGTAAAAAAGACCAAAGTTTGGTAACAAAATGTGTCAGGTGCCTTTTTTTGTTTGCGGTCCCTACCTATACTCGATCCAAAAATAACGTTATTTCTATGTAGTTTCGGTTGAAATGAAACAAAATGACATACCGGTTAACGATAGATAGCAGACAGCGTAAATTAACCAAAAGAAGAAAAGAAGCACCATGTAGTTCACAATGTTCTTGGCCTATGTGTAAGTTCCGTTGAATCAGAAAGAATAAAAGCGTACCATTTTCTTAATGAGTTCAATTTTAACTCCAAAGTACTCAAAGAAGGAGAGATACTGTAATAGCGACAGGGACGATATCACAAAAGCAATAATGTAAATGGGTGTGATCAGTTCAACCCTTTCGAATAATATTACAAAGGAAGTAACAAAGATAAATAATAAACAATCAATGTAGAGACTATAAACAATGTAGATACCACAACTGTTCTTTGGGTGTTTCTGAAAAACGGAGCTATCAGCTACGGAGCTAAAAATCCATAGACTAGCATGTTACCAAAATTTTGTAACTATAGTTAGAGAAAGAAAGAGTAAAAATTAGTCTAATTGTTAGAGAAAAAATGACTAAAAATCAGTCTACCGTATTTCCTCTATTTAGCCCCCCCCCCCCCCCCCCCCCCGTCCGTAAGCGCGCTCTGTTAAAATGCTCTAACTGACTTTGAGAGTCAATTCCTCTATTGTTTATGGGGTTTCTTCTATTTTTCCTTTTGTAATGCAACATCTAGGGTCTAAAGATCATACTAATACCAGAAAAAATCAGGAAAAATGGTTGCATTACTGTTTTTGCACGGTGCAGACAGAGCATTTTTACAGAGCGCGCTTACGGAGGGGGTGGCGTTAAATAGAGGAAATACGGTAATTGGCATATTGTTTCTATTCCCGCAACCAGGAATTATTTTTAAGGGGCTGTATTTTCCATTTCCCGATAAAGACGGATTCTTTAGCACGAAGGTGTAGAGAATAAGAAATGAACTGACGTCGATCATTCTATAGACAAAGTTGAAAGGATACATAATTAATCCAACAACCAGTGTCCCGACGATGCAAAAATTTATGCCCGCCAGATGAATAGTATAATGCCAGATAGCTGGAACAGGTAATTTCTTATATAACGACGTTGCCGCTAAAAACGGTTGTCTAATAATATATACAGCTAATAGAATAACATAGAGAAGGTTCAGCACCTGGAATGTAGTAGTGAAGGCAATTAACCAGAGGGCATAATTACCATATGTGTGAAATATTTAAATTGGGGACTTGGGTAGAAACGCTGTAGAAAATTGTAACAACGACTTCTCTTGTGAGTTTCGTCCGCTTCAGTCTCTATTGTAACTGTCGCAGTTGTTTCATTAACTGCATTAATAAGACTAGATCTATTTCCAAGTTCAAGTAAACTTTCCACCTGAATACGATTTTTTAAGTTGTATTGAAACATACGCTCCGTTTCTTCCATCGTGTTTGAATGTAATTTTGACAAGCCGAATGGGATAAGAATTTCTAAACAGCTTCATAATGCCAATGTTTATCTTCCAACCATGCATTTGCCGGCATAGGCAATGTAGAGAAGTTCTCTCGATCCGTATTTCGTTTCCGGAAATCTCGGCTCCACGGTTCGAAAAAATATCCGTCCATAATCATAGGCAAGAAAGTGATATTCTAATTTTTCTTTGTTTGATTTAAATATTTCATTAAACATATCAAAAGCGGCATCTTCGAAGTTGCTATAAAAGAACAGTTTTGCATAAATTTGTTGAGATTTCATTTTACGGATAAAAATCTCGGCTCTATCCCGATCACTGGAATGTTTTGCGGGGCGTTTGTAGTTGTAACTTTCCTATTTCTTAACCATTTTGAAAAATTGAAACACCATCTTGGAGAACAGATCAAGGCGGTTCTAGTGAACTTGTTTACAATTCAAAAAGTCTTTGGAAATATTCAAACCTGAAAAAATTACCAAAAAATCAATAGCCTGGCAACTAATTTGCTAGAACCATCTTGATTTGCTTTCCAAGGTGGTATTTAAATTTTTCAAACCGGCCACGAATGTTACAACTTGAAACGCGCGCTAAAACATTCCAGTGGCCGGTCTCATTGGCCGGCTAAGTAGAGTCTCGTACTTATGGTTGGACTTGAATTCTTCATCTTCATAGCCGTTTTCCGACATTGTGTCCGAGATGTAAGCGGCTATAAGCAAACCGTAAAGCTGGTACAATGGCTCCTTTATCATAGTATGCAGTTCACCAGTTTTATTACTAAAAGATGATAAGTTAATGGGTGGGGTTTAGCTTTAACGGGATACCCCCGCCATCCTAGATATTGCGGACAGATGCAGCGTTCCAATTCGCGGCTTATTCCCGAATTATATATATATATATATTTCTAAGGAAAATACCCACTAACAAACCTTTCAATATGACTCGACTGATGAAAAAAAGCATGGCAAATTAGCTCGGCAAAAGGAGTATCTATGGTATACATGACATCTAAGGAGACCTCAATAATTGGTTCCAAGAGTCTTTCCATTTCCAAAATACTTTCTTTTGGAGAATAGCTATAGGGAAAAACTTTTTCCTTAAAAATGCTTCAGTTTTCAAAACCTCGAAACACACCTGCTCTTGTAATTTTCGTACCAGATCTTTCAATTCGGATGGATAAACACGCTCATTACTGGATGGTGACTGATTTCCTGCATCCTAAGGATCTTTTATAAATTAAGAAAATATTAAACAGTACTGATAAAGGCTGCAGTTCTATGTCTTCCGGAGCTGCCATTTGGAGTGGCGACAGCAACTCACCTTGTCAACGAAACGTTACGTGGGAAGATGGCCTTATCTCAAAAGTTAAGAAAGTATTGTCTCATATTCATAAAGAAGTGCTTGTGATTACTTCCGTGAAAATTGTCACGTTCACAAGTTGTAAGATGACCGCTTCTTAAAAGTTAAGAAGTTCACAAAAGAGTACTAGCTAGGCAGCCAGATGGGGGCAAAACCTTTATCAGACAACACAGCTCGGTTAAATAGATAGTTTCTTATCAGAGTTGCGTAGCCCTGTTTGTGAGGGCGTAACGCTTATGACGTCCTAATGCATATTTCGAAAAAATTCGGATTTCAGTACTCTTTTTCCCAACTCTCTGGCCGAGAGAATGATATCAGATGAAATTACCAGAACTTCATCGGGTAATATTGTTGACGGCGTCAGATAATCAGCCCGCTGCTCCTTATAACAACCTTCTTCTTCTTCTCCGTTTCTCAGCCCCGTTTTTCCGTTTCAAAATTGGTAATTTTCCCAGCTTGATTACTAATTTCTACGGCTATCTGATGTCCAACCAGGTTGCTGCCAAACTAGCTGAAGAGAAACTCATCCCCGATGTTTTCCCATCAATTCCGGGGAATATCGGACTGGCTACGGTTGTCTATCCAACAACGGGGCAGGTTTGTCCCAAACAGAAGGGAAGTGAACAAGAAATAAGGTTCAGCTTGATATGGGAAGAGAGATAACACCGCTGGCAGCCAGGGAACAGCCTCATGTCTTGTGGATAGCCGAAAGTGATCAACTCTATACCCTAGTTTTGACCGGTAAGACCATTTTATCTGTCCTACTTCCTAAACTACGAGTTTTTCTGGATTTCAGTCAATTCAGTCGAATTATCGTTTTTCTCCGCCACAGCCTCAGTAGTTGAATAATAGAAGTAACAAATAAGAGTGCATGGTTATTACCTGGGGATGCCCTTTGCTGAAATTATTCTAATTTGTCTGCTGAAAATGTCTCCTTTGGGTGATCTACCGCTGAGAGCAGCCTGATTTCTAACCTCTAACCATTGAAAGCGACAAATCAGCTGTCAATTGGCGCATGATTAGTGGTCAACGAGTAGAAAACTAGTTTTATATTAGGGTGGCCAATACGTCTTTAGATTCGGGTACTTTTTTTTCAGGGACGGCTTGCGCTAGCCCGTGGACTATACGCTTCGAAATTTCAGGTTTAGCCATTAAAAAGATACAGAAAGGTGAGAAAAACGTAGTAGTGGAAGAAATATTGAAATACAATGGAAAATAAAGCGGTTACGAGCAATTTGGCATGGTGAACGAGGTGAAAATATCGTCGTAGCTAGTAACTTTTGTTTTTAGAGTGACCAAATTGGGTCACTCTGTGCCGAGATATACGCGATATAGGCTTAGCTTAGGCTTACTGAGGAATATTTTTTTCGATTTCAACCTAACCTTTAGAAATTAGTGTCTATCGATAGATCTTAATAATCCGATTATTCGTTATCCGGTTATCCGCGGATAATTTTATTTTTTATCCGATCCGGAATTTTTATCCGGGCATTTCATTATCCGGAATTATCCGTTATCCGTTATCCGAACGGAAATCTCATTATCCGCTCATCCCTGATTACCAACAGAAGCTGGAAATGCTCGCCGTTGAGTCTACTCGCTCTCGAGGACAGAGCGTTGACTCCGCTATAGATACGATCTCCGTCTTTGAAAAGCCACTTTACAGATCCGAAGAATCGTCTCTTGACAGGCGTTGTTGTGTTGAACATAATCGAGTTATGTTCCAGCGTATGAAAGAATTCTTAAAAACATGAAATTGGGCCTAAATAAGAAATTAAAGAAATGGGGCCTCTGCTCTCGTTTTTCTCGTCATTCATTTTTCTGAAAAAAATCTGAAAAAAAAGGGGAAAAAAATTGCCAGGTATTAATCGTTACAACAATTTATTTTTAAATAAAATTTATTGCCGGCCGCTCATTTGAGACGAGACAGAATGCAAGGAAATGAGACTGGTCATCGGGGCCCTCGTCTCGAAGAAACTACCTCACTAGACTGAAGGATACCTCATTTTTCTCTATTTTTCTCTGTTTGTTGTTGTTTGGAATAAAGTGAGATTGAAAATCTATTGGAAGTTGGTCCCCCATTTCTTCTTTTCCAATTTCTAAGCGCTGTGTTTGTTCTCGCTTCTCTTATCAAGCCATTCGCAACGGAGTTTGCCAGCCAAAGAGAAAGAACTTGATAAGGCAATTCATCATCGCTTTCATGATCGCCCTTTAACTTTTACAAGCTGAAATTCTCACCGCTAGTTTCGCAAGGAAAAACAGGTTCCCACCACAGTTTTTCTTCAGCCTGGTCTCCTCACTATCATGTAATTTCCCCATTTTCAGTTCTTATGGGCTCTCGTGAACAAAAACGCCGAGTGGACACGCCCTTCCCTTTCTTGGAAAACGCACCTTTAGAATGGGTTGAGTGCATTCACGGAATTATCCTGTCAGACAAAACAGCGTCTCAAAAAGACATAGCTATTATAAATGACCTTCGTTATGCTGCATCCTGTCTGGAGAAATACTTCGATTGGCTTAAAAAGGTATCTATTTTTTATATGAATATTTCTTGCTATCCCGTTTATCAGTGAAATTCCCATTTAGAAAAGAGAAGAGCCCCCGAATGAAGTCATGTCTGAACTGTCACTGAAACAAAAGGCCGATTTGTTTAATTTGTTAGATCAGAAGAGATGGAACGAGCTGCGTGCCATGTTTTCATCATTTACACCAAAAACGAGGCAAAAGGCCGAGGAATGGTATCCTCTTATTGTAGACAACAACAAAATGGTAGAAGATAGGCTGATAGAGGCTAAAGAGTGGGATTTTTATAATTTATTTTCCTATTTTATAGAATTCTTATCCATTTCATGAGAGAGCAAGAGCTCCTCAATAAGGAACCAATAGGAAATGTTAGTGCACTAATTGGCATCTATGAGAGAAACCCGAAGAGCCCGAAGTTGGACACGGTGGGTGCCAGATTGGTCGGACAACCTTCAATATCGTACGCTTCAGTTGCGTGGGTTCCTACTTGATTCTTCTGAAATAAAACACCTTTAGCGCTGGTACATCGTCTAAATCTAATCCTAGAGTAGCAGATATCAATCCAGATGAGCAAAGGGGCAACCCTTGGAACAGTACATATCGAAGTGACTATGAGACCCCTCATATAGGAATACATCAACAAGAGCCTAATGATGGCCGCAGAAAATCAACATCTGTAACTGAATACCATGAATATGATACAAGCGGTCAGATGAAGCGGCCGTCAGATATGGACGAACAGGATCACAGTTTTGAGCCAACGTAAGTGCTGAAATGGGTGAATGGGAGTTTTCCCAATTTCAGGGAGAAGAGATCCAAAAACGAAAGGCAATCTAGCGGTACAAGTTCAGCGATAACAAGCAGTTCAAGCCAGTTAGTTATTGGCCTAGTTTTTAGTTATCTTTTAGCAGTTCCTCACATCGCGATCAAGCGGCTGCCCACCATGCTTCCAAGGAGTCTGAAAAGCCGAGAGGTAATGGCCATACAGCTCTTGAGAATAGCATGGAGATTTTGACACTCACCGAGACTTTGAAAGACTCGTTAGACAAAGAGAACAGGTTCTTTTTTGTTATTTTTGTAACTAATCGGTTCGCATAGCAACTCTGAAAAAGGGGAGCCAAAGGCTTCTAATGGAACCAAACAAGCTAGTAATGGTAAAGGAAGTTCAAGGTTTGTCAGCCATTTTACCAAAAAGCCAAAATTTTTTCAGAGGTTCTCCTCCCCCAGCCTCAACACGCCCTTCGGCCCCCCTAGTGGAACAAGACTACTCCATAGGAGACGTGGATCCGAAAAACGTTTTTAATATTCTTCTCCTTGGAGAAACTGGAGTGGGAAAGACGACGTTTATCAATAGTTTCGCCAATTATGTCAAGTACGAGTCCCTGGATGAGGCACTGGAGAAGGGGCCCATTATTCTAATGAAATCCTCCATCTCCCAAACTCATAATGTAGAAAGGGAAGACGGCACTACGGTATTATTTTTTAGAGTCAGTTACAATCTAGTTTTAGGAAATGAAGCAGCGAATTATTACAGTAGAGGCTAATTGTAACAAAGGGCAGAAAAACAGCTCTAATGAGAATTTTGCGGATAGAGGGGAGTCCAGGACCCAGGAACCGTTAATCCATTGTATACCGTGGAAAGAAGACGGTACTGTGAAGCTGCTACGGATTATTGACACCCCTGGAGTTAATGATACCCGAGGAGCGGACCAGGACGAGACTAACTTCGACAAAATTATCAAGTTAATTGGAAAATTAGGGTAGGTTCTACTATTTTAGTCGAAAAAACTGATGTTCTTCCAGAAGTCTCAGTGCCATTTGCATTCTGTTAAAGCCGAATGAATCGACGCTTTCTATGGGGTTTAGGAATTGTTTGGATAATGTATTGATCAAATTGCATCGAAGCGCCACCAAGAATATTTTATTCTGCTTCACTAATACAAGATCTACTCTGTATAGACCTGGAGACACAATGGCTCCGTTGGTTCGATATTTAGACGAGTTAGAAAGATCAGCGGGAGTTATGATCACTCCTAATAAGTGAGCCTTTTGGGGCTAAATTACAGTAATCCCGGCTATTTTCAGGCACAATATGTTCTGTTTTGATAACGACTGCTTCCGTTATATGTGTATCTTGATGCAGCTGCCCCGTGATAAAGGCGAGAAGACTCACGCAACCCTCTCCGCAGGATGGGTGCATAATGCCCAGGAATGTCAAAAGTAACTGTTCTTATTTGAAACCATAGGATTTTAAAGACTCCTGGAGAAAATCCAAGGCCTGGTAGCTCATCAGGTGGAGGATACGGTAAATATCAACAACGCCAGACGATTCCTGACAGCAATGGCCAGACCTTTAACGGAAATTGCGCAGAATCACATAGTGAATAGACGAATGGTGGAGACACAAATGAAACAAGTCTGTACTCAAGTTTTAGAAAAGATTGAAGAATTATAGGTTCGGGAATTGAGCGAGAAGGGAGAACACCTCGGATCTCTTGTCGAGCAGAAAGAGGTAGGCCATTTTCTATTTTAATTCAATTGTTTATTATGGCCCATTTCAGCTGGTTATCTATAAAAGACAGCTAGAAAAGCCCAGGACAATCTGCACGGATCCAAAGTGTAGCGATATTATTACTGGGGCAGATGGTCAGCTCCGAGTTCCCAAGAAAATATGCCATGATAATTGTTTCCTGGCAGACTGCGTTACCGTATGTGTTTCAGATACTGGCGGTCTCAATCTCTCCAATTTAGCCGCTAGAGATCGGCCACAAAAGTCTCACTTCCTGTATGGCGTTTGGATACAAAGGATTTTGCAAGGAGTGTAAATGCTCCTGGAAGATTCATATGCATATGACATATGAAATAGAAAAGAAATTGGAAAGTGTTGCGTCGCTTGCAGAAAAAGCGGAGTACAGAGCGTGCACAACTCATAAACAAAGAGCTCAAGTCGTTTTGAAAGACTTGGAGAACAAGGTGAGGATTTTGCTCGTGCTCGTGACATCAATTTTTTCAGTTAGCCAATATTGAAAACGAGTATGACCTCATAAAGAAAACAAGCTTCGAATTCTCTGCATTTCTCAAGTTCAATTCTTTGAAAACTGGAACCGACCCCTACTTTAATTATTTGAACAACGCCATTGAAACCGAGGTACGACTTGCTTCTTACTATTGCACAACTTTTTTTAAAGAAGAATATGGCAGAACAAAGAGGCGACAAGACTCTTCTCTTTGATTTGAAAGGATTGCTCAAGGAGTACAACAAAGGAGTGGCTCATCATTTGGAAGAGCTGAAGGAAAAGAGGAGACCTCCCTTGACCACAGCGGAGGTAATTTTTAACGGCTTGAAGAAGAAAATCGCCAACTTCAGTTGTGGAATAAAGTGGAAAATTTGAGCAGGATGAAACTATCCGGAACTTTGATTGCCGATGTGGCGAAAGCAGCCAAAGAAGAACAAGAAGCTGCCTCAAGGGAAGAACTTTCTTCAGATTAAAAGGGAAATAAATATCATCGAATTTTGTTTCTTCCACATGTGCATATGAAAGCTTGTTTTAGAGAATTTGAACACTCTAAAAGGGTAGCGATGCTCTTTTATAGAAGCGCCCCAACTTGGTCGAGAAATGCCCGAGTAAGGTTTAAAAAACTGCTTCCAGAACACTTTATTTATATAGGTATTTCGTCTGTTTATGACGTAGGTTACTTCTTTTTATTCCTCCAAAAGAAAAATCCGACAGCACCCGCGACCCCGCTTGCCAAATTTGCCGCTGTAGTAGTTACTGTGGTCCAGGCGGAGGAGAACTTATCGAACCATCCTCCTCTCGTTGGGATAACAATATCCTTGTTCGTTTGTGGTTTTTCCAGACTGATCAGGTCTATTTTCTGCAAATTCTTCACTAGATCGGCTTCTTTTCAACTGTACTTGGACTTCCTGGAGTACAGCCTCACAATCTTTGGATTTCTTGAATTTTTCAGCCATTGTATTGATTTGTTGAGCCGTCTTTTTAGGATTATTACGGTTCCTTTGGCTTTCAATGACTTGGACCTAAGAAAAAGTCTTGAAGATATAAAAAGAGGGGCCTACATGGGTGTCGTAGACGTCTTTACTGGATTCAAGGGCCTTCAACTGGTCTGTGGAGCCTCCTTCGGCCGCGGTGATCTTCTAAAATCTTTTTTATAGTCCATTTCCAACGGATATTCCATGGATTCAAAAAGTTGGCGGGGTGTCTTCGCTATGGGACCAGGTTTAAAAGCTTCCTGGTCCTGTAGCGGAGAGTTTTCCGAGTAATATCCATTGAAATGGACTATCTACTTTCCAAACTGTTCCCCAGCTTTCTCCTATACGGATTTTTGTAGAATGACATAAAGTCTATGATCCATCTATTTGTTCTGTCTTATCAGGGTAAAAATATTGCGGACGGCTCACCAAATTCTCACCAATAGACAGTTTTATCTTCGCAAGCAGCGTTTATGGTGCCATAGCCGGGGAAATGACTAGTTTATGTTCTTATCAGACACTATTCTGCTGGCAAAGTGCGCAAACAAATTTCAAAAGAATGTCCTATTGAACTTTGATGGGTAGTAGGGGGGAAATTTTTGGGGACCAATTAGGTTCTATTCTTTTTCCAAAAAGGGTTACTGTACATTTGTCTCTTCGGGACCTTGTGGACAACCGGAAACGAAAAATTGAGAAAAAGCGAAAATCCCAATCACTTTTGCTCAAAGGTCCCCCATGGAATGTTTTGCAACCCGTTACGGTAGCCCATTTTTTTGGAGAAAAACTTACCGCATCTTTTATCAACTGATCTATGTATTCTGTATACGCATCGTTGTACGGCAGGAGACAGTTTTCCTTCAAGTAGCCGGCAAATTCGGCGGAATGGCTCATAGCAAACTTTGAAGCGTGTTCCAAGTTCTTTCTCTGAATAACTCTTGTGCCAACGCCCAAAAATAAGTCCAAACCCGCTCTTTTTCATTCTCAAGGAACAATTCAGCCGCTTCTTTCTCACTGGTACAATTTTTCAGCATCGATTCCACAGCCGGATCGAGAATCCTCTTGACGACTTTGTCCAACTTATACCGGCGATGGATATGCTCCTCCCAGCTGCAGCCGCACACTTTACAATGATTGTCGCGTGTTTGGAAGACGTAGCATTCCTTCAGCCCTGGATTAGGCCGCGACTCCGTTTGAACCCCTTCCACAGAGCAGGGACTATGGCAAACGGTCTTGTAGACGACCTCCATTTTTGCATTGGGATTATTGCTCAGCTTTTTGTATTCCACACATTTTTGAGCGGCACAGACTGTTATCGGGTGGCTGAGTTCCTCAGGGATCAGCTCAACCTGTGAATTTTATATTGAGGGGTCGTTCAAGAAGGTCTACCTGTTCTGTATAAAGCTTCCCTTCCAGATCTTCTCCCAATTTTAGGCAGTCCTCAATCTCCTTAATTTTCCTGTCCATTAGCTGGATATTCAAGATTTGATTCTTCGAAAATTCGGCCGTCGGCTTGGCCATGGTCAGAACCGTTGCCCGGATATTATTCACCGCGATGGTATCCGCTACTTTGTGGACCGGCAACTGGGAAATCCTCTTCAATAATCTGGGCACCATTTAGATTGAAAGGGGGAGAAAAGTACCGGAAAGTCTGCTTGACAGTTATCTTCCAACTGCTGCTAAAATTGGCTATTTCTTCCGGTGAAAACTGGGCTCCTTCCCGCCATGCGCATAAAAAGCGGAAGCTCTCATTATCAAAGCAGTACATTGTCGATCTATAGAGAATTTTTGGTAAAAAACAGGGAGAAAAAGCTTACTGGTCGAGACGTATTTCCGTCTTCGATTGTGATTGCAGTTTTCCTAGATAGGAGCGAAGAGTGGGGTAGACATCCCCCGGCTGGTAGAGAGTTTGCCGGGCGTTCGTAAAACAGAAGAGGATATTCTTAGCGGCGGAGATGTGAAGATGGGTGAAGAGTTCATTCAAACAATAGCGAAAGTTTAAAGCCAGGCGAGTTTCATTGGACTTCATCAGGATGCAAATGGCGTGGAGCTCTCTGGAACCAACAAGAGTACTGTATACTCCATTTCCAACGGATATTCCACGGATTCAAATTTGGCGGCACGTCCGGGACCAGGGTTGAGAGCTTCCTGGTCCCGTAGCGGGGAGGTTATCCGTTGGCTAATTAAATAAGAAAAGAGGGAAAGCTTACTTGTACTGGGCGATGAAGTCCAGAATCTTTTTGAAGTTCTCCTTTTCCTGTTCAATTCCTCTACTGTCACCGATTCCTGGGGTGTCGATGATTCGGATCTTTTTCATCCTTTCAGGAGGCCCACAAGAGATTAAATAAGATTTAGGCGCTTGGGTGGACGACTGCCCAATTTCGATCTTCTCGTTGTCCACTTCATTGGGCTCTTGGGAGATCGTCGGGTCACATTCGATTCGCTGCTGATTGAACTGAAAATAAGGTTGAAAATTGCGAAAATGAGCCTAGTTTCAAAAATAGCGTAAAGAGCCTACTTCCGAATCACTGTAGGTAAAAGAAGTCCTAATAAGGATCTGAAAATTATCTCTTGCTTGATAAATATTCCCAAATTGGAGGTAGTTAGCCAACGCGTTGATGAAAGTCGACTTTCCCACACCAGTTTCCCCCAAAATGAGGATATTCATCTCTTCTGGGAACCTTAAAAGATTCTATAACTTAAAATAAGGGCAGTACTTACTTTTCAAAGAAGTCGTCTCTAATTTTTGGGGTCCATTTGGTTGGATCATTGTCCGGGTTGTCCGGATCGTCATCATCTTCCGAATCAGAGAGACAGACAGGAGGAGAAGGGCTAAAATGATCTAGTATGTTTAAAATATCCTTACCTGGTATCCATAGACGTTCCTTCCCCTTTCTGAGCCTTCCTGTCCTCGTATTCCCTCCATATTGTGAAGTATTCCAAAGTTTTTGGTCCTTCTTGATCCAAAATCCTCTGGAGCGGTTTGAACTGCCCATTCTTGTAGAGTATAGTCACGATGCGTCTTCTCTGATCGCTGCTAAGGAGCTTCAGGAAATTTTCGAAAGTAGGCGCTTCAGAGGCTTTCTTCTTCATTTTATATTGAGACAATCTCCTGAAAATCATATTTTTATTAGCTAATAATAGATGGAACGTAACAAGAATGAATAAAAAGTGAAGAAGACGAGGAATTGGTAAAATCAGCGGGCATGAACCATCATTCCGCCCCTTGATAAGGCCACAGACGCCTGGCAATTCACTGGCCAGCCTTTTATTTCTCTTACCTTTTATTTGGTTAACTTTCCCCATTCAAATCCATGTTTATAACTTATTCTTTCTATTGATATGTCATTTTCTTCCTTTCTATCCAAAAGTTCCCCTGTTTCTTCGAAAAACGGAATTTCCATGATTATTTTGGTAAAGATCCGCTAAGGTCCCTGTTCCATGCTACACAAGATTATTCAACCCCTTCCCCACTTATTTAGAGTTCCCTTATCCAAGCGGAAGCTCTTAAATTTCGTAATGTTTTGGTGTTCTGTACCTATTTTCTTCCAAAACATTTCTCACCATTACGTTATCTAACCGGGCGCTGTCACCACAGCAGGGTGAAAGGGCATTCTTCCGCTAGAGCGCAATAGTTCCCATTTATTGGAATGCTTACCCTATATGATCTGTTCTGCTCCTCTTTAGACAATCTGTGTGATTCAGAAATATGGACTTCCTAGACGATTTGAACTTGGATAGGAATGAGCGAATTCGGGTGGAAGTGGTCCTCGAGGAAGATGAAAGCGTGGAGGAAAAGTTGGAGATGCTAAAACACATCGATATTAGTGATGATAATTATGAAAAAATCAGGAAGATCTTGAAGAAGGATGGGGAGAAAGGGGGGAAGAAGTCCATCGACTTTCTTTCATTGATCACGGACGAGAAGACGCGGACGTTGGCTTCCTATTTCAAGAAGAATCAAAAATTTGACCTTTTGGCCAAAGTAGTCACAAAGCAATCCGATGAATGTAAAGCAGCTTTTGAAGAATTTATGAGGCAACAGGAAGGAACCAGTGGAATTGCTCAGGTCAGCTCTAAAGGTTTATTTCTCGTTTAAAGCAATTTTAGGAGATAAGTGGACTAAACATCACCAAAAATGGATCAAATCCGGAAAAGGAAGTAAAAAATACGGCGTTTGATTCTTCTGATGAAGATAGAGACGAAGAAGAGACGGATTCGGAAGAGGAGGAAGAGTCTCAATGGAGGCCAAGCATCACTCCCGATTTCTTCAATACGTAAGCTTCAAAACTTTGTAGAAAGACGATAAGTTTAGCTTCCCCAAGTGCACGAACATCCTCGTTCTTGGAGAGACTGGAGTCGGCAAGTCAACATTCATAAATGGGCTGGGAAATTATCTTCGCTACGCAAATATGCACGAAGCTAAACGTGAGGGTGTGGAAATCTTAATCACCAGCAGTTTTATCCATTCTGATGTTGACGTGAGTTTACTTCTTTTGAATTCTAGGTAATAAACTTGTTTTCAGTACAATCGGATGCGAATTGAATGCAAACCGACGATTACAGTTGAAGAGGAGAACGAAGACACATCTGATGGGCAGTCTTCTACCCAATCGCCTAAAGCTTATCAATTCGATGTTGGTCCTAGCGAGAATAGGAAGACGATCCGGATCATCGATACCCCAGGGGTTGGGGATGTCAGGGGCCCGGAACAGGAACAGATGAACTTTGCCAAGATTCTATCCTTCATTGCTGACTACCCGTAGGTTTTTTTGGCTCGGTACACGATAGTCCGATCCCCTGCACCCGTAAAATCTCGGCAGTAGGATCATCTTTATTCAAAATCTTTAGAAAACTGTGACGCCTGGCTTGCCGAGACTTTACGGGTGCAGAGAATCGGACTATCGCGAACTGAAGTTTTTTTTTTTGTTCTTCGTTCTTTTAATCAAAGGTTGCAGTGAAATCCATGCCATACTTATCCTCCTAAAGCCGAATAATGCTCGTCTCACCGTGACCTATCGTTATTGTATCAACGAGTTATTGACCCATCTCCACGTCTCAGCCAGTAGGAATATTATCTTCTGCTTCACAAATGCCCGCCAAACCTTCTACCAGCCGGGAGATACCCTGCCAGCGTTGGAAAGACACCTTCAGACTCTTTATGAAGCTCGCAAGGTTCGGATCCCCATCCAAAGGTAACCACTGTTCTGTTCTGCACACTAAATCATCCAGGGAAACGGTATTCTGCTTTGATAACGAGTCATTCCGATTCCTTTGCGCATGGCAGCAGGGCGCCAGGTTTAAAGACGAGGAAGTAGAAAATTTCAATACCAGCTGGACTACCACAGTTGAGGAGACTTTCCGTCTTTTTAAAAGAATTGCTGAGCTGCCTTCTCATAAAACAGAAGACACTTTGAGTGTAAATAACATACGTAAAGTAATACTGGCCATGGCTCGCCCTTTGGCGGAAATAGCCAAGAACCAAATGACAAATGCCCAGCTGATTGATGAAAAGATCAAAGAAGTGGAAGATTTACAACAGCAGGGCAAGAGTTTGAGCACTGCTCAGTTGTACGTCGACCAGGTTATCTTGTACCTGAAATTGTGACCAAATTGGATTCAGGTTGTGCTCACGGCTAAGGAACTACCGTATCCTGTAACTGTTTGTACACATGAGAAGTGTGTCGAAATCCATCAGCTCACTGGATCTGTCCACGAAACTTATTATAAACAAAAGTGCCATCCTCATTGTTATTTGACTGGAGTTCAGGTACAATATAGTCCTTTTCCACAAATTACGGTTACCGTAACGAATAGCAAAACATTCGGTGCGGGACCTTTTCAGCAAAAGAGATTAGGGGTTTCTATTTCTCTCCATTTTTCTTCACCGTTTGACCAAAAGGTCCCGAAGGGACAAATGTACCGTAGCCCTATTTTTTGAAAAAAAAAAAGCTAGGGAATACAGAAGCATCATGTTTTCTTATAGACTGGGCTTGTTCCAAATCCTCAAATTAAAGGATGCGCTTGTTTTGGCGGCAATATTAGCCAATGCACGGTCTGTGGTTGCGACTGGACAACCCATCTTCACATCCGCTATGAACTTATAAAAGCCGTACAGAAGGTAAAGCCCTCTTTTTTATTGGTAAAGGGGGGAATTCAGGTCCAAGATCCCACAGTCCAAGACAGCATTAAAAACTGTGATGACAAGATAAAAACAACCCAGATGTTTATTGATGCGGAAAAGAGGAGGAAGATGGTTCTGGAAGCTGAAGCCAGGACCATTTCTGGCCATTGCGCCGAATTTGCTGCCTTCTTGAAGGCGAACTCAATTATTCCATACAACGATGTCTATAAGGAGTATGTGGAGCATCTTATTAAAGAGGAGGTAGTTTTTCCATTTTCCAGGCTTCAAAATAGTTTTTAGAACGGGAAAGTGAGCCAAGGTGGATCGTGCAAAATGCTGGTCCAGCTCCAACGATACCGCGATGAATATGCTCAACAGGTAAAGATTCTGGAGAGTCATGGAACTGCCAGTACGAATCTGAAATCTATTGCGGAGATTTACGCCATGTTGGCCCAGCTGCGCCAGATGAAGAGCTGCGGAGATCTTATAAAAGAAATCGAGAAGCTGGAAATATTGAGCGTTCGAAAGGAACACGCCAATCGAGTCACAACTGTCAATATCAAGAAAGGGTGGATTGACAAGATATATGATCGAACCGCCTCAGCTTTCACATCTTCTCCTAAAAAGCCGAAAAAGTCTGGAAAGAAACCTAAGAAATCAAGGCGCTAAATTCCCATTTTCTACTGTCTAAATGAATATTTTCTGTTATGACTTCCTTTTTCCCAATTTGGTCTATTCCACAGTACCTTACACCGTTATTTTACAGCATTTGTTCTATAAAAATATTTAGATATCTCACAAAAAGCGTAATTATGGAGTTTATTGGCCATTTACCTGCTGAAGAGGGAGACTATGTTCTCCATATTATTGAGAACACTGATCTCTCCCTGGAGGATAAAGTAGCCGCCCTCGATGGCCTCAGTGACATAATAATCAAAGAAAAATGCATAAAGTATCTAACCCTACTGGTAGGTTTTAATGTAGTCCATTTCCAACGGATTCAAATTTGGCGGCGCGTCTCCGCTGCGGGACCAAGTTTGAAAGCTTCTTGGTCCCGCAGCAGAGAGGGGTTTCCGTGGAATATCCGTTAGAAATGGACTATAAAAAGATGACAAAAATTCCAGGAAAACTTCATGAATAAGATCCCCAATGAGCAAAAAGAGATTGTCCGGAGCATTCTTATTGAGGAATCTTTAAGTCTAAATGAAAAAATGACAGCGCTTGAAGACACGATGCTAGACTGGCAAACTCTAAAGGACGGAATGAAACTGCTTGTAAATATGGTAAGAGGTCAGGTATATAGTCCACTTCCAACGGATATTCTTCGGAAAAACCTCTCCGCTACGGGACCACGAAGCTTTCAAACCTGGTCAAATTGCCGTCAAATTTTAATCCGTAGAATATCCGTTTGAAATGGGCCATACAACATGGATATTGTACTTTCAGCAATCGTCAAAACTTGATTCCTACCAGGGAAACCATTCCGTAAAAGTTGATTCTTCCTATGGAAATCGACCTGTAAAACCGGATCCTCCAAAGGAAAGCCAGAAGACCCCAAAGAAAAAAGACTCATCGGAGAAAATTCCCGACATTACGGACTTCCCGTTCCTTGAGGAGATTTCTGATAAGAAACGGGCGGAACAAATCAAGGCCATACTTTTGGACGATAGTCTAATGGATCTGGAGATAATGAAGCAAAAGTTGTCGGAAATTGTAACAGACAAGAAGGAAGCTAAGGAGATTAAAAAATTCCTCTTGGAAATGAGGAACGAAGCCGATTTATTGAATCAGTTGCCGAAAGCTGCTCGCCCCGATGTGGCCTCAATATTGAGGGAGATAACGATGAATCTCTCGGAGAAGCGGGAAGCCCTGCGGTGTATTCTGAAAGACCGAGAGGATAGGAAGAGGTGCAGGGCTTATCTACAAGAAAAAGTGAGTTGATAAATCCAAAAAGGGAGGAGAAAAGTGGTTCAGGTTGCCGAGAAGGAGGGAAATGTAGACGAGGAATTGGAAGACGATGAAACACCTCCCGGCTACCGGAATTTTTTTGAAAAGTAAGCGATTGTTCTTCGTGGTGAGGTCCTCCTGGTAGACAATTAGTCCGATCCCCTGCACCCGTAAAGTCTCGGCAAGACAAACGTGTAAAGGCATCACAGTTTTGTAACAGTCTTGAATAAAGACGATCCACTTGCCGAGACTTTACGGGCGCAGGGAGATCGGACCATCGAATACCGAGCCGAAGGTTACAGTATTCCCAATTTGAAGACGAG
Organism: Oscheius dolichura; assembly: GCA_932521035.1. Lineage (NCBI taxonomy): Eukaryota > Metazoa > Nematoda > Chromadorea > Rhabditida > Rhabditidae > Oscheius > Oscheius dolichura. Next base: position 10,750,816 of record OW051492.1, on the reverse strand, counting down.
TTATGACGGGGGTTACAGTATTCGATCCCTCTAATCCCCCAAATTTGTTGCGTTTCAGTGCCCCCAAAGTGATGAACATCCTTATTCTTGGAGAAACAGGCGTAGGGAAGTCTACCTTCATCAATGGTCTGGCCAACTATCTCAAGTTCCAAAATCTGCGAGAAGCGAAGAACAGCCGAAAAGTGGAGATCATGATCTCCACTTATTTCACCCTCACCGATCAAAACGTAGCCCCTTTGGGATTTACCAATAATTGGAAGAGATTTCCAGTTCAATCAGCGAAAAATCACATGCCTGGCTAAGGATGGAAGTGGAAATGAGAATATGGACGATGGAACATCAGCTACCTTATCCGCAAAGCCTTACGTCTTCCAATGGGGACCCCCCGGACAAGAGAAGCAGATCCGGCTGATAGATACCCCAGGAGTGGGAGATGTGGCCGGCTTTGCCAAGGACAAAGCAAATTTTGATAATATATTCACCCATTTGGCGGATTACAAGTGAGTTACAAGCCAAAAATGGCTCTGTCCTCGATAATCCGAGCCCTTGCACCCGTAAAGTCTCGACATGGCAAAGGCATAAAGGGCGCCACAGTTTTGTACCAGTTTTGAATAACGATGAGCCTCCTGCAGAGACTTTACGGGTGCAGGGGATCGGACTATCGAGGGTTGAGCCTTAAAAATGAGCTTGATAAGCAGGAGCCTCTATCCGGCAGTTTGAAAAACTTCTAATCCTACCATTTTCCAGAGAACTCCATGCCGTTTGTATCCTCCTAAAACCCAACGAATCCAAGCTCAATACGACCTTTACCTACTGCCTTGGCGAGCTGCTTAGCCGGCTCCATGTTTCCGCCCGGAAGAACATCCTCTTCTGTTTTACCAATACCAGAGGAACGCTATATAGACCCGGGGAGACGTCAGCCATTCTCACTTCTTTCATGAAGGATATTGAAAAGAAGCGGGGCATTGAAATAGCCGTAAATAGGCAAGTTTCCCAGTTTTCGAGGCATAATGTTGGCAATTTTAGACCGTCCATGTTCTGCTTTGACAATGAAAGTTTCCGATTTTTGTGTGCTTGGAAAGAAGGAGTGACATTCCCTAAAGATCATGTAGCCAATTTTAATGGCAGCTGGAAGAGATCTGTAGAAGAGACTTTTAGGTAACCAGTCACGTTCACAAATTACTAAAGTAACACAGGTTTTTCACCCGGGTCTCACAGCTCCGTCCTCATAATGTCGCCGAGACTCTCGCCGCCAATAACGTTCGAATGGCTTTCAATATCCTGGCTCGCCCAATGGCTAGCTTGCAAAAGAAGGAACAAACGCAAGACAAGGTTATCCAAGGAATAAGGCAGGAAATAGCCGAACTGGAGAAGGAAGTACTGGCTCTAAACAATAACACCAACAGGAATCAAGTGACCACAGTCAGAAACCCAATAGGTCGGATTAATACCGTCTGTTCCGCAGCTGGCTGTTCTCATTTTGATCAACACAACGTAACGGAGAAGCACTATAAGATCTGCCATAATGGGTGTACCTGTGTTCGAGCTAAGGTAAGTGCCCTCTAATTATGATACGGTAAAGTTATTCCAGTTGGGAACCTGCCAAGAAGTCCGACTACAAAATTGTTCCTGTATCAATAAGAGTACCTTAACCTGCACAACCTGCGGCTGTTTCTGGATTACTCATATGCAAATAGACTATGAATTAGTCATGGGTACTGGTCAAGTAAGAAAGTCTCCAGTTTTTTAAACAATAAAAATCTAGGTGACAGATCTCACAGTTAAAAACCGGATAGCTACTCATCAAGGCCAGATAGCCGCCAAGAAAACGGAGATAGTAAATGTGGAGAACAGAAAAGGAGGAAATACGGCGATCTACCAGCAAATGAGCTCTACGACTACAGAATTCGCTGCATTTCTAAAGAAAAATGGAATTTTACCCTATAACACCTATAAGAAGGAGTATTTGGAGAAGTTACTCAATGAGGAGGTGGGTTTATGAGCTTTACAGTCCATTTCACTCGGGAAACCTCTCCGCTGCGGGACCAGGATGCTTCAGACCAGGTCCCGCAGCGGAGACGCACCACCAAATTTGAATCCAGGGACTATCCATTGGAAATGGACTATAAAAGCTCTATGGCTTCTAAAATGCACTTTCTATTTTTAGAAAGGAAAAGTAGATAAGTCTACAATGGAGATCCAACTTTTGGAAGATGCCCGAGATGATCATGACCACCAAGTGGCTATCATTGATGATTGCAAGACGGAAAGTTTAAAAACGGCGGAAGAATTGGAAAAAACGACGTCCCAGCTGAGAACACAGCTACAAAACTGGAATATCCAGAGTGACATCGCTGTAAGACCCGGGAATTAAATTAACATGGATTTTGCAGAAAATGGAGCTGCTGAAAGTTCGAAATATACCAATGATGCGAAGTACAATGGTGAATCTGAACGACGGGTGGATTGGATCTTTATTTGAATAAATCGTGCCATTGTGGATTCTGTTTATCTTTTGCAATAAAAGAGTTTGAGGGGGTGTAGAGATAGTCCATTTCCTACGGATATTCCTCGGAAACCCTCTGCGCTACGGGACCAGGAGGCCTTCAGGCTTGGTCCGGTAGCAAGTGCTAGCAATATTAAAAGCGAAAATGGAAAGAAATGGCAAAACTCAAAAACAAACAAAAAAATCTCAGCCTTCAAATGCCGCTAAATAGACGTTTTTTTCGTCTTTCTTTATTTCTATCTTCTGTTCTCTTTGAATAAACTCTTTTTGTGACTACCCTTGTTTTCTTTTTCTTCCAGAGAAAAGATTCCCTGTTTCGAAGCAAGGTACAGCTCCCAATTTCTAACCGGAATATTTGCCCTTCTTCGTTTTATCAGCATAATTTGCCTGATAAGACAGACTCCAATCCACCCTTCTCAATTTCTATAAACCGAATTAAGTTCTGCATCAGTTTTTTTCTCCTGCCTATTCTTTGTTTATCTTCACCGTTTTGTTCTTATTACTGCAATCCACAAACATTACAACCAAACAATCATTTCGGTTTCAGTTCTTATGGATCAACCCGAATCCGATGACAAAATTGAATCTCCTCTTCCATTCTTGAAGGATGCACCTCCTGAACTGGTCAATCGCATCCATGACATACTTCTATCAAATAATACAACACGTGTAAAAAATATAGACATCATACTGGCACTAACTGGTACTCCCAGATGCATTCAGTACATAGATTGGACAAAGAGGGTCGGTTACTTATGGTTTCATGAATAATTGGACTTGGTATTCCGTTTAGAACAGAGAGCTGCCACCCAGTGAGGTTCTCTCCGAACTAGGATCATTGGAAAGCGGCCGTTTATTTAACATGATACATGAAGAAAAGTGGAATGAAATCCGTGTTTTCTTTTCTCAATTGTTAACTGAAGCTCAACAACAAGGGGAAAAATGGCTTACCATTGCTGGTGATGTTAACAACCTGGTGAAAGCAGAGTTGAAAAACGCTAAAAAGTGGGTTAGGTTTATGAATTTGTTTTCCGCTTTTTAGACTGCTTGTTGAATTCACCCGAAAAAAGAGAGAAGAGCAACAAAGGAGAGAGTTTTTCAATAAGTAAGGATTTTCTAGATTTACAGAAGATTTTTAGTCTTCGCAAGTGCACGACCATCCTTCTCCTGGGGGAGACAGGTGTCGGAAAGTCGACTTTCATAAATGGTCTGGCTAACTATTTGAAGTACAAGGATTTTTATAAGGCAAGGGATCGGGGTGTCGAGGTTTTAATAAGAAGTCGTTTTGCGTATGCAGATGTTGATGTAAGTCGGTGTATTGAATTCTACAAAATGCATCTCAGTACAACAGAATTGAAGTTTCAAGCGAACCCAAAATTCGAATTGACGAGGAGAATGAGGACCTAACCGCTGGGCAATCTGCTACACAATCTCCAAAAGTTTATCAGTTTGAATTGGGACGCACGGAGAGCAGGAAGACGATTCGGATTATTGACACTCCTGGAGTAGGAAATACGAGAGGCCTGGTACAGGATCGAACGAACTTTGCAAAGATCCTCACCTTGATTGCTGACTATCCGTAGGTTTCTTTCATTTGTACAAAAAAAATTATAGAGAAATTGATGCTATCCTGATTCTAATGCGAGCGAACCAACCACGAATGACATTATATCTTCGCTATTGCATCAACGAGTTACTAACCCATCTTCACGTCTCCGCTTGTAGGAATGTCCTGTTCTGCTTCACCAATACTCGTAAAACTCTCTACCAGCTGGGGGAATCGCTGCCCATATTGAGGTCGCATTTAGATGATCTCAAAATGACTCGTAATATTGACATTCCTCTTCGAAGGTCAGTTTTTCTACTTCTTATTTTATAATCTTTTAGTGATACTGATACCGTTTACTGCTTTGATAACGAAGCATTCCGATCCCTTTGCGCATTACAGCAGGGCGCCAAGTTTAATGGCGAGGAACTAAAATATTTCAATACCAGCTGGACTGCCACAGTTGAGGAGACTTTCCGGCTCTTTAAAAGGATTGCTGAGCTGCCTTCTCATAAAACAGAGGAGACATTGCGCGTTAATAATACTCGTCAATTAATCCTGACCACGGCTCGACCGCTAGCGGAAATAGTCAAGAACCAAACAATAAATGCTCAACTGATGGATGAGAAGATCAAAGAAGTGGAGGAGTTGCAGAAACGAGTATTGGATATGAGAGCTGGGCCGGTTTATTTCTTCTTTTTTTCCTGTAAAAAAAGAATTCAGGTCAGAAGTTTCGCAGCTCAACGCAGCATCAGAAACTGTGAGAACCAAATGGATGCTGCCCGGGCATATATTGATGCGGAGAAAACGAGGAAGACGGATTTGGAAGAGAAATCCAGAACACTTTCTGGAAATTGCGCTGTCTTGGGCGCATATTTGCAGAAGAATTCAATTATTCCATACAACTACACATACAAAGCTTACGTCGAGGAGTTAATTCGGGAAGAGGTAGATATTCACTTCCCCAGTGCGAAGAGGCGTGTTTAGACTGAAAAGGTGATGAGTGGGGGAACCGCTCAGCTGCGGAACGATCTCGAAGAAATTCGTGATAATTATGAGCAAATGACCAAACTTTTGGAGAAGTGCGGAAACACCCACAACTAGTACCAAGTCTGCTGCAGAGATATACAAAATGTTGGAAGAACTACAATCTCTGACGAATACTAGTACTGAAGTAAAACAAATTAAAAGATTGGAAGTTCGAAAGAAGCCGATCTATGGAGTCACCACTGTTAATATTGAGCAAGGCTGCGTGATGTTTCCGTTGATTAAGAAGAAATGAATCCTCTGGCTCAATTTCCCATTTATCCCCTGCGTCCGTAAAGTCTCGGCAGGAGGACCATCTTTATTCAAAACAGTTACAAAACTGTGGCGCCTTTATACCGTTGCCTTGCCGAGACTTTACGGGTGCAGGGGAGCGAATTGTCGAGGACAGAGCTAGTTTCCAGGATCCTATAACAGGAAAAATGGGTTAATATCGTTCATTGGTGTTAAAAATCACAATACTACTGGGTCTTGTCCCGACAGCTCCGAAGAATCGCTTCCTAATAGCGGAGTTAAAGAAAATATGGATCCAGGGAGTGATTAATAAGGTCAGGTCCATGGCCATTGGCAGCCAGAGGTTCTCTAGATCGCTGGTCCAAGGAAGGCGGTACATTATTCCGTAGATATAGGCTAGCTAAACGGAATTTATTCAATTTCGGCGGGGAACCCCGGCAGTCCCATCACTGCACCCTTAAAGCCTCGGCAGGAGGATCGTCTTTATTCAAAACAGTTACAAGACTGTGATGCCTTTATATCTTTGCACTGCCGAGATTTTACGGGTGCAGGGGATCGGTCTACTGTATACCGAGTGGGGAAACTCACGTTCAAGGCTAAATATCCCATTTGAACCACTCCAATGGAGAAGGAAATGAGGAAAAGGCCTCGAAATTTTGGATTTTGGTTTCCGTAGATACATACAAAGATTAATGAGAGAAGATTGATTAGAAATAGAGCTAGGCAGTAGAAAGCCGTAAATCCGGCCATAATAAGAAATATGGTCTGGGCCTGGCTGGAAGAGAGCTGCTGGATCAGGTAATTAGTGTTGCTAATTCTTCTCTGTAGTCGATAGCCAGTAGTTTCTATTATAGGATAAAATACTGGGATGAAACCAGTGGCTCCGAAGGCGTAGATAGGTAGAAGAATGAAGATTACGGGGACAATGGGTCGGAAAATCTAAAATTTGGTATTAGAGCGTATTTAGAAGATGGTTACGGTAGCTGAACTCTTTAAAATACCAAATCGTCGATAGTCCGATCCCCCACACCCGTAAAGTCTCGGCAAGACAAGGGTATAAAGGCGTCACAGCGTTATACCAGTTTTGAATAAAGATGATCCTCCTGCCGAGACGTTACGGGTGCAGGGGATCGGACTACCGTGTACCGGCTCCTTTAAAACTTACCTTATCGACTGATAAAGGTTTAGCAATCATAAAAAGCCTATAAATCCCTGCTAGAAGTACTGGAACGTTTAATAAATGAACAGAAGCGTAGATAACCCAAAGTGTTTGAGCCAACCAAGGAACAGCGGAGTAGAGAAAGCGGTAGAGGTTAGAAAACTCGGGAAATGTTTGGAAACGCTGGAAAAGGAAGCTAGCAAGCCAGATGAAGATTTCCTGGAATTTTGGGTCTTCTTTTCTACTCAAAAGAACTAACCAAGACCCCGGTCCACTTAACAATTGTGTAATAAGTAGTGTCGAAAGTATTTTCATGCCGGAAGAAGACAGACAAGATGAAGACATACAGTATAATTGATGGTATTCCATAACTTAGTTGGATGAATAGAGTTGGAGTCATGGGATGAGTGTTGAGGGAGACTAGGGATGGGAACTGGCGATAAGAGGAAGAGTAGGGGAAATTGCTAATAGGAGCAGGGGAAATTAGATATTCTGATGTCTTTTCCAGAAACTAGAGTAGGAAGGGGGTTCTAGAAGATAACAGGAAGTTTATTGGAGCCATATCCTCCAGAAGAAATTAGAAAAAGGAAGACAGGAGACCTCGTCAAATGTTTATTGGTACGTCCACAGCTGGTCAAACTTTTAGGTCTTCTAACCACGAGGTTTCCACACTTCTTTTGAAATTTCAAGATATTCATAGTCATAGGGATCCTCACGCAGATGAGTATGATAAGCGACAGTAACCCCATCCTCAGATGGTTTGGTTATCGAGAAGTATTTATAATCCGTGGCGGGATATTTGGCCGTATGGGAGAATGAATAGGGTTTCGTGTAACCTATGGTAAACTGAAAAAGTTTTCATCAAAGACGGAAACCGAACCATTAACGTTCTTGGAGAATTTTCCAATTCCACTGGGAAGAATGAGGCATTCTTCAAAAGCGAAGGGAAAGTCGTTTTTACTATCCAGGCACTTTCCTTCTCGCCCCATGGTTCCAGGTTCGATCTTACGGTAACATTCCCTTTCTCAAATCTGGCTTGGAACAGGACTTGATAGGTGGAAGAAAGGAGATTTAGAGCCCACCAATCAGATTGATCTTTTGTCGTGTATGCGTATAATTTGAGCTTGTCACCCATTTGGAAAGCTTTCTCCTTGTTGGGAAAGCACGTAATGGCGTTTCTTTTTGGCATATGTTCCATTGGACGAAGGGAACAAGTGCCGGTATAATTGCCAAAGATACCAGCATCGTCAGCCTGAAGTACTTACTTATTTTCCAACTTTACTCATCCTAATTGCTCACCTGGGCCGGGATGAAAAAGGCGGCTGCGACCAGGAAGAATAGTGCCATTCTTCCGGTGGAGGAGTGACGGGAAGAGACAAGGAGGTTATATACTCTCGAATAGCAGACGTAGTCATATAAAATGGCTCGTTTATTCCCAGTTCACATGGAAAATGGAGCCTCGGTGGTTGGAAAGAGGGAAGGAAGGGAGCAGGCTAGAAACAAGGACGAGAAATAGGTTCGTTTAGACAGCTTTTCACCTAATCCGAAGCTGTCTAATCATTCTAAAAGTCCATTATTTCATGCTCTCCAAAACAAATGACTGATTCGGCTACAGTAACCCTAACAGATCCCCTAACAGTGTTTAACCCCCATGCTATAAATTGGCCCATTCTTATCTAATTCTAGGCCGTCTAATCTTCCAAGAAGACCGCTGTTTTCTATTTTTGAAAGTAAAAACAGATATGCAGTGTCAATTCTTTATTTCCGTCCGATTCGGTACATTCCTTTCCATCGTTCAATTCCATGGCTGTCCCAGTTGCCACTTGTTCTCAGAGGGAGTAATAAATATCTCCTTTTCCCGTGGACGATCGTTGTAATAGTAAAGTTCGTGGTAATTAAATTTGCCAAAAGATTGTGTTGGCTTGTGTAGATATATGTACTGGTAATCCGTTGCGGGATTAACAGTCCGATGAGCGAACGTGAAGAATGTCGACCTTCTTCCTCTATACCAGTCGCTTACCTCAATCTGGAGTGCTCTTTTATTAGTAAGTAAAAAATAAAACCCACCTTGATAGCCTCGGGGGTATTCTTAATATTTAGCCATAGGTATTCGTTCAAGCTGGTGCCCACGTCGTGTCTTTCCTCCTTTTGCCATTTTCCAGTAAACCACGGTCCATTATTACTGTTGAATACAACTGCTCCCTTGTTCTCGGCTATTGGTTGGACAGACAAAAAGAAGAGGGCTTCATATTTTGAGGAAAACAACGCGACGGCCCAGTGTTTATCCGAGCAGGTGGCATTTCCACTGGGGTTCGTTTGAGTGATCCAAATATTGTCTCCAAATTTGAGGGTCTTGTTCTGGGTTGGAATGGGAGTCAGATATCTTGTCTTGGCTGAATCCAAGGGGCGGAATGTACTGCCAGCATCAACCTGAAGTCCTGGCTCTAGAGAAGGCTCTAACTCACCTGGATGGAGATGAAGAAGGCGGCCACGAGCAGGAAGAGCAGCCACATTCTTCCGAATAGTGAGAATACAGGAAGCGGGGCTTTTATACACAAAATTTGTAAGCGAAAACTAATAAAAAGAGCCGTTTATTATCCAAATTTGAATGGGAAATGCAGTCTATGTGCCCCGGGAAGTAGAAAGGTAGAATAGGAACGAATAGACGAATGACTAATCGAAGAATCCTTTCATATTTCGGAACAAAATTGGTGGAAGGAATTCAATGGAATGGAAAAAAAATCCCAGAATTCCAAAACCATTAGGGCTATCATATACCGCTAAAAAGAGCTCGTCGAGATCTACAAGATGTTGTTTTTATCTGCGCCAGAGTGAATTTCTGGCATCTATTTTGGTTAGAAATAGGTCCTATACCACCCTCCCCAGCAGTCTCAATTGAGTTATCCCCTCCGAGAGACTGATCGAGGAGCCACGCCCCGAAATCTTGACTAGAATGGAAGTCCGATAGCTCGTTGGAATCGTCTCGTCGAGCTGGTCAAGGATACTCCGCTCTCATCGCCGGAGTTCTTCTTATTCAACAACATCAGGGCGACAAAGATAAATGGTAGATTTGAATTATCGAAATTTCTTCCCCAGGATCTTCGAGGGCTGGAGGCTTGGCAATGGCTTGTTTGAGCCGGTGTCTGAGTTTTCCCTGCTAACTCGACCCTGGCAAAGAAGATCTGATAGAGAAATCCACAAAAATTGAACCTTATTTTTTCGAATCATATGGTTCTCCCATTTTTTTATCAGGCAGTAAAGCCATCTCAGATTATTAGGCAGTAAAGCCATCTCTAGCTCCAGAAGCCTCATTTTCTCGGCTGGAAACGGCGTTTCCCCACTAAATAGACCGTGGCCGAAATGATTTTTCCGCATCAAAACAAAAACAGTGGCATTGCAAAGAACAGCGTTGGCTTTGTTTCATGTCTGGTTGCGATCCCCTGCACCCGTAAAGTCTCGACAGCTGATTCCCCTTTATTCAAAACTGTTACAAAACTGTGACGCTTTTATACCGTTGTTTTGCCGAGACTTTACTGGTGCAGGGGAATCAGACTGAGCCGATCAATCTGCTCACCTTGACCGGGATAAAGAAGGCGGCTAAAAGCAGGAAGAATGACATTTTCCTGACCAAAGTATAAAGGACAGGATAAAGAAATGTTTTATGCTCTCGACTTGAAGACGTAGTCTAATAAAACGACCCGTTTATTCCTCTAGTTCACATGGGAAGTATACTCTAGTCGTTTTAAGAAGAAGTGCACAGGCTAGAAACATAATTTGCTCCTTTTCGACTTTCTAGGTTAAAACACAGCCTTCCCTCGTTCCTTCTTCGTCCATCAAAAGTAAATTAGTGCTAGAACGCGAGATTAATCATTTATGAAAACGGCTGAAACGGGAACTATTCTCAGAAAAAGCGCAGAGAATAATGACACCTGTGTTGATTACTGCCTCCCCCTGTTCAAGAAGATGGAGACCTGGCTCCAAGTTATTCTTACTGTAGCTACTATTGAAATGCTCCTGGCTGTTATTCTTCCCGGAGTGGTCGTCTACATGACCCTATTTAAGACCCCACCCGAGTTTAAACACTTCTCCCTCCTGCTCTTAATCTATTCCGCTGTTGATGCCTGTGGAGGGATTGGCGGGTGGGTAACATTCAACCAAAGAGTTCCCATTGATATGGAAGGCCTTACTGTCTTTGTTTCTTATGGATTTTGTGGAATATTTGGGTCGTATTTCTGTTTTTTCGTGGAGATGATGAATTATGCTCCACTTATGTTCAATCTGACCTTGACTACATTCAACATGGGCTATCGGCTTTATCTCCTTCATAAGAAAACTCCCAGTTTTATGAAGATTGTTCCTATACTGGCTGCGTTCGCCGTCCTGTTCATTATTGTGGCTGTAAGTAGTAATTTTCATCTTTTCTTCCGGGAAATCAGCGCTGTTTATAGTGAACTTACTTGGTGGCTTACTGTACAAGGGAAATAGCTAGTCCATTTCCAACGGATATTACACGGATTCAAATTTGGCGGAGCGTCTCCGCTAAGGGACCAGGGTTGAAAGCTTCCTGGTCCCGTAGCGGAGAAGTTGTTCCGGGGAATATCCGTTGGCAATAGACTGTAATTTGTCTTTGGAGCTTGTTTACCACCAAAACTTACAGTCACTTCTTCTAAAACGCCTAAAAATGGTTACCAGTGAATATTTTTCTTTCAGTGCCACACCCTCTCCTTCTATTATCCCCCAGACTCCATTCACCCACTTTTCTCCCGAGAACAGGTGCAAATCTACGGGAATTATACCGTTTTCGGCCAGCTGTTAACCGACATTTGGACGGTAAGTGGAATTCATCAAAAATATGGAGATATCCAATTCCAGGAAAGTATTTTGGACTTCACCATGATTTATCCATTCTTTTGTTGTATTCTGGCTTTAATTTTTCGATATTTTATAATTAAAAGTATCGAAAATATGGGAAGAGGCGTCTCCAATAGGTCTTACAAGCTGCAGAAGGAGATTGTATGGGTAAGGATGGCTTTCTTCATTACTTTAACGAGTTTGGCTGGCTATTTAGTGTTCTACGCAGCCATTTCCAGGTCCTGACGATTCAATCCTGCTGCCCCTTGTTGATAACAATATCCGTAGTCGTCTTCTTCACCGCCATTGCTGCCAATGCGACTCATCCCGTCTTCCAAACCCTTACCTATCCAATTATGGTGACTACTGTAATTACGGATGCTATAGTCTCCCTCTACTTTATTGCTCCCTATCGAAGAGTCATCCAGAAGTGGTTGAAAGTCCAGAACACGACAACATTTGTTAGCGCGCAAGGATCGAGGGCTTCTAATCTCGCGACTGTATGATAAATTGTACTCCAAGGGATATTTCAATTGTGTGTCTTCAGAACAACTTTACAATAATCTTGAGAGAGCAAACTAAATATTTAAAAGTCTCAAACTCTGTTAAAAAAACGGGCCAGTGAGTGTCATATGCCCGGGCGCGTCGCGTTACACAATAAATCCAAAAGATGATGGGCTATAGTCCGTAAGAAAATATAATAAAGGGCCCCGTTAAAATCACACGAAAGAGTTGGAAAGTCGGCCTTATCGTCAAGCCAAGTCCGAGCTGAAGAGGCTGAATGGAAGGCATTCTTCAGAGCACGCAAGCTGTAACGGCCTCCAACAGTAGGTCTTTGAATTTTTCAATTCGACCAAGAAATGACCGAGATATGGACACAACCCGACACTCCCGTCAACGAGTCCAAAAAGGGGTGCTCCCGAAATGGGGTGTATAAGAACAGTTTATTTCCTTTCTAACCAGAAACGGGCCACGGTTTATCTGTGAATTTAAGGGTTTCGAAGCTGTGTGTAAACGGCATTAAATTGCTGTAGTAGTCAATACGTCCCACAGTTAATGCAGCTGGTTTGGTTATCATGAAATATTTGTAATCACTGGCCGGGTTTTTCGTCTGGTGGGGGAAGAATAGCCATGGCTTCGAGGCATTGTCGAACTGTAATTATTGTTATATCTAATAGAATATAATAACCACTCTACCTGTATTCCTTTAGGAGTATTGATAATCTTTATATAAAATGTCTGATCAGCTGTGAAAGGGGAAGCAGTAGGGCTCGGAGGAATTTCCATCCATACATTTTTGGACCCCCAGGGGGATGTATTGAACCGAACGTTTAATTTCTTTCCTTGGAATCGGGCTTGGAAGAGGATTTGGTAGGTAGAGGATAGAAGGCTAACATCCCATGCGATAGATTGATCCCTTGGAACATATCCACCTATCCAGAAGCTATCGTCGAACGTGAATGCCTTATTTCTACTGGGAATGCAGGTAACATATTGGAGCTTCTGGGCATTTACAGGGCGAAGAGAGCAGGTTCCTGTATAATTTCCATAGGGGCCGAGATCGTCAGCCTGAAGTATTTTTCTTTGGAGAAGGAGGCAACTGCTCACCTGCGCTGGGATGAAGAAGACGGCTACGACCAGGAAGAACAGTGACATTCCTCCGACGTAGGAGTAAAGAACAGACAAGGGGGTTATATACTGTCGAATTGCAGACGTAACTCCATAAACGAGTCGTTTATTTCCCCAGTTCACATGGGAAATGGAGTCTCAGCGTCTGGAAAGGAGGAAGTGGGCAGAGTAGATAGAGTGAGAGAGGACTGACAGTTCCTGGCTCAAAAAACAACATTATTCCACTTTCCCCTAGTTTCTATCTCGGTAGTCCGATTCCCTGCACCCGTAAAGTCTCGGCAGGAAGATCATTGTTATCAAAAACTGTTACAAGACTGTGATGCCTTTATAATTTTGTCTTGCCGAGACATTACGGGTGCAGGGGATCGGACCGAGCCAGTTTCCACAATCAATTATTAACATAAAACACAAACACAGATGTTTGGTGACTCACAGATAATAACATTTAATAATGGTGTAGATCAGTGCTGCTGCCTCTGCACCGCGTGCACTCCATATTTGTCTCCTTGCTCTCTTCAAGAAAATGGAGACATGGCTTCAAGTTGTGCTTACTGTGGCTACAATTGAAATGCTACTGTCCTCCATTCTTGCCGGATTGGTCGTCTACATGACCCTATTTAAGACCCCTCCCGAGTTTAAGCACTTCTCCCTCCTGCTTTTAATCTATTCCGCTGTTGATGCATATGGAGGGATTGGTGGTTGGATGAGCTTCAATCAGAGGACAGGAATATCATATTCCGAGGGTCTTACCGTCTACATCTCCTATGGAGTCTGTAGTCTCCTCGGATCCCATTTCTGTTTTTTCGTGGAGATGATGAATTATGCTCCACTTATGTTCAACCTGACCTTGACTACATTCAACATGGGCTATCGACTCTATCTTCTCCATAAGAAGGCTCCCAGCTTCGTGAAAATTATCCCTATTTTGATTGTTTTCGCCCTCCCGTGGTCTCTGTTAGCCGTGAGTTATAATCCTTCTTCTGGGCGTCATTCCCGTAAATTGAATGAGAATGAGGAAGAAAAATTAGGGATAATGGGGTACAATTTATAAAATTAGGCGGAGTGGAAGCTGAATGATGTGGGCATGAATTTTTGGTTCCATTTTTTGTTTAATTAGAGCGCATTTACTGTAAATTCCAGTTTGGCAGTTAGGGTTACTGTAACATTTTCAGGGCTATACAATGACTCAATATGTTCCTCCAGAAGAAATTGTACCGTACTTCTCTGGTGAGCAAACTCAACAATTTGGTAATTACACCGTTTTCGGCCAGGAGATAGTGGAGGATTGGGCGGTAGGTTCCATTTTTCACTTGGAAGGAAAATAATCAAATTTAGAGCAAAATAATGGAATTTTCTATCGTCTACCCCTTCTTTTGTTGTATACTAGCCTTTATCTTCCGTTATTTTATCATCAAAAGTATCGAAAAAATGGGAAGAGGCGTCTCTAACAGGTCCTACAAGCTGCAGAGGGAAATTGTCTGGGTAAGGGGCCGTTTTCTTCCTTTTCCCTGAATATTAAACGTTCTACGCAGCTAAACGGAGCTTTTCCAGGTCCTGACGATTCAATCCTGCTGCCCTCTGCTGATAGTCGTAGCCGTTCTCGTCTTCAGCGCCGCCGTTGCTGCCAACGCACTGCACCCGATCTTCCAAACCCTTACTTACAATATTATGGTGGTTACAGGGATAACTGACGCTGCTGTCTCTCTATATTTCATTCTCCCATACCGAAGAGCCCTCCGAAATTGGTTAAAAGTCAAGAAACCAACAACATTTATAAGCGCCCCGCCGTCGCGAATATCTCAAGTGACAGCTGCCTAATAAATTATTGAATAAATGTGGTTAGTCATAAAACAAGAGACAGAAATAGAGGAGACACCTTTATTACGGTTTTGCGTTGTAATCATCGAGCATGGTCTTGATCATTGGGACGTAGATCTCCGCAGCTGCTCTGTTCCCCCAGACAAAGTCCAAATGGTTAAAATCCATCATCTTATTGTTCCCCTTGAGGTATTGTTTGGGTAAATTGGCCAGGAGGTGGCTGGTGACATCGGTTTCATCCGCTAGCCAATCATCCGGCGACCAGTACAAGTACATATCCGCCTTGATCTTGGTTATGTCATAAATTGGCGGGGTTTTCTAAATCAAACAATAAAAATTCAAAAAATCGAAGGCTTACGTGTTCCGGGCCGTAGTGAAGCTCATTTTCGATGGGGATATCATAGTTGAACATCTGCTGCTTCCCGGAGCGGACCATTTGTATCCAGTGGATCATATTGTGGCTGGAAGTGCCGGCAGGCTCGTCGGAGAGGAAGACAGGAATCCGGGAGACATTCATCTGATGGCTGTTGGGTCCACAGATAGCGAACAAGAGGTGCTCACAAGCGTCATCGATTAATAACTAAAAACAGTGGATAAATTGTGTTTTTGAGCGCGAAATTTGAATTTCAGAACGCATAGCCGCAAAAAAGGCTTATAGGATTTGACTGCGCATTGTTCCTGTAATTATGTTTCCTGTATCAGATAGCGCACAAAATTCTGAACAAGTTCTTAAAATTTTTATTAAAATAGCATTATTTTGTGGAAAATTACGGGTATTCAAAGTGGCGGCGCACTTATCAAGAGCAAGCACGCCCAATTTTTCAAATTCCCCGCCAAGAATGTAAAAATTTGACTCACATCATAGCAATATTTTTCGGCATACATGTTGAAAATCCCGTCTTCTGGTAGGAATTCATTTCTCCCGAACAGATCCAGATAAATCTGGGTCTCGAAGTACAGTTCATTGGCCAAGAAGGCCAGGAAGCCTTTGATGTTCTTCACCACCCCGATAGGTGCCAGGGCGTGGAATTGCTTGATTTTCTGGTTGAATTTAGCGTCATCCGCGAGTTTGGAGAACATTATGAGGGTTCCTTGACTGTGGCCGACGTAGTAGACGCTACTGGCTCCCGTCTGCTTCAAGACGTAGTCAATAGAAGCATCCAGGTCATATTTTACCATTTCGTCCCAGCTGGAAAGGGGTTACGGTAATAAAATATGTCCAATTATTAGCAAATAAATTAGAAAGGGCTATTTTAGCCGTATAGCAAGTTTAAAGCCTAAAGAGCCACAGTTACGTAGACGGCCAACGGGGATAAAATGGCATAATTAGCCCTATTTTTAAGCTCAAAATTCCTTTCAAAGTCTACCTAAATTTCCAGTACTCGTGAGATTTTGTGTCCATGGTCGTCGAGCCGATGGAATACAAATTCCCGCGGTTATTCCCCATCCAGACGTCAAATCCGGCATCTGCTAGCATATAACCTGGAATCGGCTGTATTCTTTCAGTTTTTTTGACTTACTGAGTGAGAATTCCGGCAGATTAGTGACCCACGTTGAACTGGAAGCTTCCAACCCGTGTTGGAGGAAGGCTACTGGCCTTTTCCCTCCAGGTTGCTGCCCTTTTCCATACGGGATCCTGTGCATATTCAGGATGTAGTTATCCTTCGTCGTGACGGAATGGATCTCCGATGGATATCCCCATCTGGCTACGATTTGAGGCTAAAATCCCTTGTTAATACAGGAAAGAGACGGCTGAATACCGTAGTCATGTTGACTTCCGGGTCGGGGTCGACCCTGGCTGAGGCGAAGCCAAGCAAAAGAGCAGCGGCGGGCAGCAATAACCGCATGGTGCTACTGATGAACTTCGCCTTATCTTCTTGGTCTTTTCTTTACTTTACGGCCAGCTCCTCTTCTTCCCGAAAAGAAAGAAGTGGAGATAAGGGAAAACGAAGAGAGGCGATGAATTCCCGCATGTCGCATGGCTGTAAAATCATAAATCATAAACTCTATCAGGTTGAGAGATTAGGCTCGGAACGAAGTACTGTTCCTTTTTAAAGGAGGGGAGTAAACAGATTGTAGAAGTCACGTACTTTCACTCCAAATTTACACTGAAAAATGGCTCTTCCCTCGGAAATAGCCCCTTCTTTGGATAAGTCTGCAAAATCTGGAAAGTACTCCCCAGCATTCGAACTCTCCTGTAGGATTCGAATCTGTCTACAAGAGAGTTTCGAATCCTACCGGAGAGTTCGAGGCTCGTAGGACAAACGTCCGCGGACAACCGGGGAATAGCGCGGACAACACGGGACTGACCAAGGGGAAATTAACCCCTGGCCCAAAAATACACACTGAGACGGAAATAATCTCTCAATTTTACGTAGAAACAACCAAAAGTTTGCATGCAACGGTCTCAAGAGAAATTAAAAGAAAAGAGCCAACGTACACGGGGGGAATGAATACCGTAGTCATGTTGACTTCCGGGTCGGGGTCGACCCTGGCCGAGGCGAAGCCAAGCAAAAGAGCAGCGGCGGGAAAATTAAAAATAATACAATTAAAAAGGGAGCCTCCGGAAACAAAAAAGTTTGCGGATTATGCCGATTATCAATTTTCGCGGGCTGTGCTTTTTGTTAACGTCCTTTTTTTGAGAAAATCGTTTCATTGACAAATTTATTTATTTCTTTGCTTGTACTTGTTTTCTATGTATTATTTTTGTTGCTAAATTATCTACATTCGATATCACTTCTTTTGCAGTTTCACTGAACATGTGGCATGCGATATAAATGGTGAAAAATAAATAATAACGCATCAAACGAATCTGAAATAGAATTTGATGAATTCCTTTTGATTTTCATATTGCTTTTGCTTCTACTTATTTTTTACACATAGCCTAGCATGTTAGCAATATTTTATAACGGTTACAGAAAGAAAAATGGTAAAAAATAAACCAAATTAGCATATTGCAAGTCGCTTGCGCTTTTCATCATTATTTAATTGCTATTGTTTGTTGTATTGCTTTCTCTTGTTGTTTTATCTTTTATATTTTGCTTTCTATTATTTCTAATTGATGTTTATTTCTTTTTAGATGTGCAAGGAAGAAAAAGAATAAGTGGACTGAGCAGCAAGAGCTCTCCACAGGACACTAGACGAAAATCCAAGTAAGTTTGTTTCCACTCATTATTTTTCTTTTTAGATATTGTATGTATTATTATAAAGCTGTTTTATAGCTTTTGCTCCGTTTTTATGTGTGGAATTTCCCAAAATAGAGGCGAAGCTCTGCGCAAATTTTTTTTTGCGAAAAAGAAAAAGACGTAAATGTTTTGCTATTTTTGATTCCCTTGATCTTTTCTAATGTTTCTTTTTAGGACAAGCTTGTCTTCGACCAGGAGAACGACGTGGACTACTTTCCAGGTCAGATTATTTGTCAAAAATTGTTATTTCATTCGCTTGCTTTCAGTGTCGAACAAGGAAGGATAGAAAACGGCAGCTTGTCCAAGAAACGTCTATTTCGTTGTCATGATGTTTATTGTATTATTTTTTAATAAATATAACACTAAAAAATGTGAAAACAGTAGCGAAAATGGATAAAAAGTTAAAATTGAAGGTTATGTAATGTGCCGCCGCCGCACCCGTAACATTTCGGCAGGGCGCACTGTAGCGCGCTATTTTGTTTCCGGTGGCTACCTTTTCTAAGCTCTAGTAACTCAATAACTCTTTCTGAGAGTATTTATTCCAAGTAAAACACATTACAGTAGCCTAACGAGTAGTACTAGAGAGTCCTTGTCTTGGCAGCCGAGATGCCGCTACCATTTTGATCCCGAACCATTTGAGGAGAGATATTCTATAGGGAAGAAAGTAATAAAGGGTTACGGTAGCGTCAACAATGGAGGTAAGTACCATAATTGGATAGGAAAGGGTTTGGAAGACGGGGTGAGTCGCGTTGGCAGCGACGGCGGTGAAAAAGACACCAATGGCTATTGTGATAAGTAGAGGGCAACAGGATTGAATTGTGAGAACCTGGAAAAGGGCTATTTAACTGCGTAGAACATTAGATACTCAGTGAAAGTACGAAAAATGAGAAAAGAAGTTATCGTACCCAGGCCATCTCCTTCTGCAGCTTGTAGGACCTGGTGGAGATGCCTCTTCCCATTCTTTCGATACTTTTTATAAGAAAATGGCGAAAGGTCAAGGCTATTCCACAACATAAAAAAGGGTAGAAGGCTGTAGCTTCGAATACCGTACTCTAAAAGTTGTTTCTCCAATTTTGGCCCGCATTTCTCCCTTACTGTCCAGTTGTCGGCCATCAATTGACCAAAAATGGTATAATTTCCATGTAGTTCCGCCTGTTCCGGCGAGAAAAATGGGTGAATCAGTTCGGCAGGAGTATACTGTAATAGGGTATAACACTGAAAAGGGAACAATTTGAGTAGTTGGATGGCCGTTTTCCCAACGGATACTTTAATAGGGTCTACCAGCTTCTCCGGTCAATTTCTACCCTAAAAAATTAGAATTCCGGGAAGATTTTGATACCCTTAGAAAGAGGAGAAAATTCTGTACAAACTAGCTGTTACATTTTCTAAGAAATGTGTATTTTTGGTACGAAAATGGCCAAGAACTTCCCAGCCTCAATGGTAACAATAGCGGCGCAGGCTTCGTACCTTCGGAGCCGGCCAGGAGACTGGGAAATCTGAATATTTTGGCTGGTTTTTGACTTTCTGGACTAAACAGAGGATGGTGAAGAAAACTGGAACAAAAGATTCCTTTCTTCGTTTGAATAATCCAGAATGGTAGCCCCTTTTACTTACAGTCATACTGATCCACGGGACTGCAAATCCAAAAAGAATGGTGGAAATCCTCTTGAAGTTGACAGCTGTCCTGTGTAGAAGATAGAGTCGATATCCCATATTGAAGGTAGTCAAGGTGAGGTTGAACATAAGCGGGATGAAATTCAACATCTCCAAGGTGAAGCAGAACTTCGGCCCGAAGACGGTACAAAGACCATAAGAGACGTAGACGATTAGATGGTCTTCGGGGTAATTGACCCCTGTTCTTTGGTTGAAAGTCATCCAACCGCCAAATGATCCGGTAGCATCGGCTAGGGAATAGATTAAGAGCAGGAGAGAGAAGTGTTTAAACTCGGGAGGAGTTTTAAATAGGGTCATGTAGACGACAATCCCGGGAAGAATTACAGCCAGGAGCATTTCTACAGTAGCCACGATAAGAATCACCTGGAGCCAGGTCTCCATTTTAGATTGTCACGAGGGTGGGGTTAGACTAGAACTGGCTGATCAAATCCCACTATCAAATCTTATTATCCTGTCGACTCTATTTCGGCGCAAAAATCTTTTCTAATTGAAAACCAGCTGTATTCTTGGGAAATTGAATTGGTAAGTGAATTTTTAAAGAGAAAAAAAACGGGTGGGGTCGGTCAACAGCCTTCTAAAGGTCAAAACACGTGGAAATTGACCCCTTCTGCCTTTCAATAGCCTTCAAAACACAATTTTATGAAGCTATACCCTGTTTCTACTCTAACTCTGTTGATGACCACCTGGAGAACATTATTATGGGAAATATTAAACAGACAATCCGTTTATTTTCACGGTAATCGCATTTAAACGAGGGGTAATCATTCCCAGACATAGAATAAAACAGGCGGCGCTCCTTCTGATAAAGATCAAAGGATCCCTTTTTCTCTACGGGCCGTTTCAGGAACCTGGGCGGATACTGTACTAAATTATGAAAGAAGACAGACAATCTGTGGCTTAATAACCCTCTCCTTCTCCCCATCAGCCCCTTCTTAAGAGAACTGTGGAGGCCGTTATTGGGATGAGATATTTGCCATTCCCAGCATCTCTTTTATGGCCCGGGCCCCTTTATGATCGAATGGTATTAAGAATGGACAGAGGGGTCTCCAAGCAGTCGATATTTATTTGCGTTCTTGAATAAATTGCATAAAGGCGAGACTTTGAAGATTCTAGAAGGACTCAAGGAAACGATGGAAGAGATGGTTCCTGACAAGCTGTGTTTACTTTATTTCCCTCCTATTTTTTGACTATTAACAAGGGGAAGCAATAATTTAAATTCTTTATTTTGTTCGGCGGTAGTAGGGCGATGTTGGTGGGGGGCTTCTCGAATGTAAAACCTACATTTTGTCCGGTGGTGGTTGTGGTGGTATTGGTGAGGCCTTGTCGTGCACAGCGGTCCAATATCTCCTCTTTGAGGGTTCCTAAACTCTTCTTGAATGAGGTTGTTTTGTAAATCTACCCAGGGTCTTCTTTTAGATAATATTCCCACGAAGAGAGGTAGAGTCCTCGTTTGGGGAGAGGGATGATCCTCACCTTTGAAGAAAGACGAAATGTTGCTCTTGATTTATGGAAGAAGCGGTGCCAGGTGTTGTCATACAAATATTGAGGAAATGTATGCTCCTGAAAATGGTGAGACTCAATTGGATTAACTGGTAGGAAGGAAAAAGGAAGGGAAGGCTTTAGAGAGATGTAAAGGAGAGAACTGTGAGAGAGCTGGCGGTGGAGACAAGTGAGCGCCCATTCCCAGCGTCTCTTTTATATCCCCCCGTCCCTTCCACGTATTTATGATGTGAATGTTAATAGAAACGGCCAGAAGAAGGGAAAAGATGACAGCTATAGTCTCTGACAATCAAACGGGCAAGATTTGGTTTATTTGAAGGAAAACGTCTACTTCATTTTGAGCCCATCCCGACTGAATTTCTGTTCCCCCTTTTTACCACAAGAAAAACAGAGCGATCTTTACTTTTTTTTATTTTTATAGATCATAAATGAGATTTTAATGTCCGCGGAAACATTTCCATGTTGCAGCTTGATATTTTGTCCGGTGTGGAGTTGCTAGTTCCCCCATGGGCCCTCTTGACAGTGCGAAATCTAAACACTATCGTCAGTCATTATATTGCTATCAAGGCAAACCTCTATCCAATCGACTTTAATTTTATAGTTTTGGTAGAAAACTTGACAAGGTGGATAATATCGTGGTGCGAGATGGGCTGTGAGGTGATTGAGATCTCCCCTGATGTTCCATGGAGAAGAAGGGATGAATATTTCCTTTATTTATGAAAGGAGAGGAAGGAACAGATGCTCTCAGAGGAAATTGAGGGGATGTATGACCCTGAAAATGGTTGAAATCAATAGAAGGAAAAGTAAGAGCTTGGCAGAGACAACGAAAAGATGGAATGGAGCAAAACTGTAATGGAACTGGCAATGTGGCGCCTCTTGAGACGACTGTGCCCCCATTCTCAGCGTCTCTTGTGTGCCGCCCCGCCTTCTGTCACGTTTTTATGGTGTGAATATTAATAAGAATGGGGAGAAGGAGGGGAAGAGGACGGCTATAGTCTCCTACAGTCGATCAATTACTAATTCTTCCCATCTGACTGGATTTCAACGAGTTATAGTCCCTTTACAACGGATATTTCACGGATTCAAATTTGGCTGCGCGTTTCCGCTACGGGACCATGTTAGAAAGCTTCCTGGTCCCGTAGCGGAGAGGTTTTTCCGAGGAATGTCCGTTGGAAATGTACTATAGTCAAGAGTGGAAGAGGGTGGAGATTCCTCTTTGCTACCATAAGGAGCAATTGAACTTAAGAAATATAAAATATTTATTTTTTAAGTAACGGAGGTGTTGGTGGGCAACTAGCTTGGGTATGGTGGTTCTACCTCGACACGGTCTCAGGTTTCGGTGTTAGTCTTTTATTGTTGGAGACCAAAGTTCAGAGCAGTTTTTCTGCCTACCGGGCCTGAACATCGTCTTTTTGAAAGATTTATAAATAAAATTTACTTGTAGTTGTCACTGAGATCGTCTGTTTTCCTCCAGGAGACGCAGACTCCGGTTGGGGAGAGTAATGACCACAGATAACCCAATTTTCTTCTTCTTCCAGGGAAGGAATGTGTTTTCAATTTAAATTTAAGGAGATATATGCTCCTGAAAAGGATTGAAGGAGTAATACGCAGGAGATTGAAAGGAGATGGGAAGATTTCGGACAAAGGTTCTAATAAGGATTGGAAGGATAGAGTAATGGGGAAAAACTGTAGGAGAGCTGATGGTAGAGAGACAGATTGAGACGACGGGGTGCCCCTTCCCGGCGTCTCTTTTATATCTCCCTCTCCTTCCCCGTCTTTATGATGGGAATGTTAATAAAGATGGGCAGAAGAAGAAGAAAGACGACAGCTATAGCTAGGGGGGAGCAAGGGAGAAATTTGTATTGTTCCACAGGGATATTCTTTAGGTCTTCGCCGGTATTCTTCCTACCTCCTCCCATACTAAAGCCATAATTCTAGAATACGCTCTATTCTCGCTTTATATATAGAATCTATACACCTACCGTACCTCTCTTGATCTGCTACTGATTGAATTAAGAGGTACGCTCCCCATTATTGGCCTTCGGGTTCAATTCCCTCCCTCTTTTCCTTTTTCTCCATTATCTGTCTTGCCAGTTCTTTAATCTTCCTCTCTCTCATTCTATTCGAGATATAAGCCGCGGCAAGGTGACCATACAACCGGTGTAGTGGCCTTCAATCATCATGTGGAGCTCGCCAGTTTTGTTCCTGAATTACAAAATAGGGGATTACGGTAGGATTGTGGGGTAGATTAGAAATTCTGAGCAAAAAACACGGCGTCCAAACAATTTCACAACTTATTGGACAGGAAACGTTGGAAAATCTTGGATTTATGAGATTCCTATTCAATAAACCCCCTAGCAACCTGGAACGTTCCCATCGGCTTCTCGTGGTCCACAGAATGATATCAAAATGGAATTACCAGGGCAATATTGTTGCCAGCGTCAGTCAGCCCTCCGAACAGCACCTGCTCCTATAACAGCCTTCTCTTCTTTCTCTTCATTCTCCATTTCAAAATTGGCAACTTTCCCAGTTTGATTACTAATTTCTACGGATACCTGATGTCCAACCCGGTTGCTACTAAATTAGCCGAGGAGAAGCTCATCCCCGATATTTTCCCATCAATCCCGGAAAATATCGGCCTGGCTACAGTTGTCTATCCAACAACGGGGCAGGTTTGTCCCAAAAAGAAGGGAAGTGGGCAAGAAATGAGATTCAGCTAGCCATGGGAAGGGAGATAACCCCACTGGCAGCCAGGGAACAGCCTCACGTCTTGTGGATTGCGGAGAAGGATCAACTCTATACCCTGGTTTTGACTGGTAAGAAAATTTTATCTGTCCTAGCTATTAAACTGAGTTTTTTTGGATTTCCGAAAGCATTTCAGCCAATTCATTGGAATTACCGCTTTGCACCCGCCACAATCTTATTAATTCAACGATAGAAGTCAAAATAAGAGTACAAGCGTGGGGGAGGGGGGATCTGCCCTTCACCCAAATTATTCTATCCTGGTCATTTTGAGTATCCTCCGTTCTGTTTTCAAACCTTTGCCCATTGAAAGCGGGAAACCACCTGTTGCTTGACTCATAATTAGTGATCACCTCGTAAAAAATCTCTTGTTTTATGTTAGGGCGGCTAGTAAGTGGAAGAAAGATTGAAACACAGTGGAAAATAAAGCCATTACGAGCAATTTGCCATAGTGACAGCAAAGCAAAAATCAGATATGGCTGCACTTCAAAGATTCTTGTACCAGTCGATAGAACTTTGTATAGTTAGTAACTTTTGTTTTTAGAGTGACCAAATTAGGTCACCCAGTGCCGAGATATATGCGATTTAGGCTTAGCTTAGGCTTACGAGGGAACGTGTTTTTCGATTTCACCGCAGACTTGAGGTATATATGGCAATCGATAGAGCTCGTCGTGGTTTACAACTTTTGTTTTTAGAGTAGCCGAATCCGAACGTCCAGTCCCGAGATATACACGATTTAGGCTTAGCTTAGGCTTACGAGGGAGCGTTTATAAGGTAAAAATTGGATTTCATTATAGTCACTAGATAATGATTCCTGCAGATAGATCTCGTCGTAGTTGACAACTTTTGTTCTTAGAGTAAGGGAATCCGACCGTTCAGTCCCGAGATATTCACAATTTAGGCTTAGCATAGGCAAAAGCAGGATAATGGTCTAGGTGGAGATGAAAATTATTCTGCCTTGATGAAATTTTATGTAGAATACGATAGAAAAGAGAACAGGGAAAAGGTTCCCGAGTCTAAAGACTTATTGTCCGTACTAATAGATCCCGACGTTCCCTCTCGAGCGGACCCGAAGAAGAGCCAGGTAAAACACTGGCTAGTGGTCAATATTCCCGGAAATCAAGTGGATAAAGGGCATATTGAATCAGAATATTTTGGTCCTGGTCCTGAGAAGGGAAGTGGTTGGTTTTTCCTCATTTATAGATTATTTCAAGGTGTTTTAAGGCCTCCACCGCTATACATTCCTCGTCTTCAAGCAGAAGGGAAAAATGTGGGAGAATAGAACAATTCCCTATAATGAACTCAAAGGACGGTTTCTCTTCGATGTCAGGAACTTTGCAGAAGAACATAACCTGGGAGAACCGATAGCCGTCAATTTCTTTCAGGTAAGGAACAAAAAGGGGGCGAAATTCCACAGAAATGCTCCTAAAATTCTAACTACAAAAATTGGTTTTTTTTTCAGGCAGAATATGACGACTCAGTTCCTGCTGTCCTCGACAATTTTAAGAAATTCCCTACAGTAATAAAGAATATTTGCCCCCTAATCAATTATAAATGTTCCAGGGTCTTTAAATAAACTTTTAAACGTATTTTCAACTGGTTTTTTGTCTTCTGGAAGGCGGTAAATTATGATCCAGTGTACTGAAAGGAGGTTTATCCTTGTTATAATCCATTTCCAACGGGTATTCCTCGGAAGAACCTCTCCGCTACGGGACCAGGAAGCTTTCAAACCTGGTCCTATAGCGGACACGCGTCGCCAAATTTGAATCTGTAGAATATCCATTAGAAAGACTGCATACCTCTTTTAGGTGCTGAAAAATGGCAAAACATCGATTTCCCGGGGTTATGAACGTGTTCCTGCTGCTAAAATTAGTCTCCAGGCCATCCGTTTTCTTATCTTCCTCGCCCAGGGGAGCCTTTCTTCCTTCTCGGAGGTCCAAGAACCGTTCGGTCCTCAGAAATGCGACTGTTCTTCTATTTTATCTGCTTCTCAACGTCAAGATCAAGAATCCCCGTTCTCTGATTTGGTTTCTATGATTTGTGACCAACAAAAGAAATCTCTCCTTCCCGTCGCTGGAACAAAATGTTGCCGCGGTCATCACAGATCATTTTGTCACCAAAGAGCCCCCCTTGCCGTTGATTATTTACCCTAGCAACCGGAGGGCATTCTCTTTCCTTTCCTTTCCTACTTCTACTTTTCTCCTTCCTCTTCAAATTTTACGACTTTTAGAAGAATGATTTCCGTCGTCCAACAGCTCAAAGACCATGGAATTTGCCCTGAAATTCTACCGGAAATTAGCAATGCAATTTACGAGGCTAAAGTCGTTTATGAGGGAGGAATTGAGGTAAGAAAGCCCCTTTTTTGGTCAAGGAATGGGAGAATTCAGGTAAAACCGGGAGAAGAACTAGCCCCGAGGCAGGTTGTCCAATGCCCGACGGTCAGCTGGAATGCGGAGAAGGATACCTACTATACTCTCATATTTCTCGGTGGGAACCTTAATTTTTTTAGATTATTACCTTCTCCACAGCTTAAAGATCCGTTTGCCTATAAGAGAACCCTGTAAATACTTGGAAAAAAAAATGGAATTTTAGACAGTAGACGCTATTTTTAGGGCGAAACGGCAGTCTTTTTAATTTCGCGCCATTTTGCTTTCAAATAAGCATTCAAAGCACCAAATAAATGGTTAACGCAGTGTACTACTGTATGCTAAACATTTTGAATTTCTAGACCCTGACGCGCCTTCCCGTACCGATAAGTCGAAGCACTGCTGCAAGCATTGGATGGTTGTCAATATCCCTGGCCAGGATGTAGAAAAGGGAACCACTGATGCCATGTATGTTGGCTGTGGTCCTCCAGAAGGATCAGGTACTGTAATTCTCCCTTTTCTCTAATCAGAAATATATTTTTAGGCCTCCATCGGTACATTTTCCTGGTCTACGCCCAGCCGAGCTTCTTCCCCAAATGGCAGAACCGCAAGCCGATTTCGGACTACTTAATGAGCGGGAGGGTTCCCTTCTCAGCTGCTGACTTTGCCAGGGAAAATAATCTAGGCCAGCCGGTTGCGGCTAACTTCTTCCAGGCTCAATACGACGACTCTGTGAAGGATCTGATGAAGAGGATGATCAAATTCCCCTATATTTTCTCAAATATTGGAACCATTGTCTCGTTGAAGGTTTCCTCAGCTTTTAAATGAAGTTTTAATCCGTTATTGAGATTGATAGACTGTAAGTGTTGGCTTTCTTCTTCTTTTGTCCGTTTATATTAACATTCCCATCATAAATACGTGGCTCAATATCTCAATTAGGTGGAGATGGATCTCCCGGTGAAGACAGCCAGGTAATATTTGACCAAATAGAAAAGATACAGTGATTTTAAAACCGCCGAAGGTTTTCGGACTTGAGGTGGTTTGTCCCCCGAGCTTCTTCCTCTCTTCAGAAATGCCCACCACCGCATACATAGCGGGGGTCGGCTGCCTAGGTAATATATCACATAGCATAAAGTTACAATAAATAATATTTAGATCTACTAGATCATATTGGCCCAGATGGCGACAGTGGTCCGGCAACTTGGCAGCATCGACAGTTGGAGGGAGGAGCCGGTAATTGTTAGCAGTATGAAGATACACAAAATAACATTTAGACTAGCCCAATATGACCTAATGGGGACACTATTCCGCTCACCCCGTTCAACATTTGGAATATGGAAATCCAGCGAGGGACGACGAATTGCCCCCCTCACTCATCAAGACTAATTTCCAACCCAAAGCCATTTGCAGGAATAAATATTTAAAATTATTCCTTCTACTTGTTTTACAAGTTTACAAGTTTATTCCCATAATCAACGTGTATTACGCGAGGGAAACCTCTTATCCCTGGGTGCTGACGTGAGTTCTTGAACTGCTACAGCGGGACGGCGATGTGGTAGGCCGGTACTCTCCCAGGTGGCCAAGTCGACGGGGAGAGGGAGTCTACATCCATAGCCGCTGATGTTGTTGCTTCTTCTGTTGACAGAAGTCGCTGGCCGGCGAGGATGTCGAATCCAGGAGAGCTTACGGCCTCACGGTGCTCCAATCCGGCTTGAGGTCGGGATCCTGTTCCTTTTCACGGCAGCACGGCGGCGGACGAGCAGCAACAGCAGTTGAAGTCGGCAGAAGTCGGCAGCAACCGCGGCTGGCTGCTTCGGCTGCAGAGAAATGGGGACCGACCGCCCGCGGGGTCTACTTGTTATTAATCAGAAATAGGGCGTTTTTCCGATTTCATTGCCACAAGAGATGTTTTTTTCGTCTCTTCTTGAGTTCTTGTTGAGTTCTCAAAATCCGGTCCTTGTTCCCCATGGGACTGATTGAAAGAGACCATAGTTGTTGTCTCTCCCTTCTTTCATCCCGTTCTTATTAATATTCACATCATAAAGACGTGGAAGGAGACGGGGGAATACAGAAGAGACGCTGGGAATGGGCGCCCTCTCCTCTCAATCTGTCTCTACGTCGCCAGTTCACCTACAGTTTTTCTCCTCTAGAATCCTTTCCTTCTCTTTCTCTCCTTATCTCCGGCTTTATTCTTCTTCTCTGCCTTATTCTCCGATTAATTCCCACCATTTTCAGGAGCATATATCCCCTCAAGCCTTTTTCGATATAAAAACTGCCAACCTCTTCCATAAATGAAGAGGGGAGATTACTCTTTCTTCCTAAAAACCCCGGTTTTCTGGACAGCCCGGATGATTAGCCAGGCGGCGAAGCAATTTGGACGGCAATGGCTGTAGACACAGCAGAATCATCAATATAACACTGAAATTTACTAGATTGATCGTCACAGGTGAGAGATTCAAATAAATCGATACAAAAATAAGATTCAGACCATATTACCATGCAGCCACGTCACAGAAAAGAAGTTTTTTTGCCGAAACACCCGAGGTTGCCAACATGGGATGCCTCATCGACGCTTACTTTGGTGTTACAATCACCAACGTCTGCGCAGCTTGTTAGACAATATTGGTAGTTTTTCCAGGATGAAACCATTATAATGGTTTAGGCATTCGACAACGAGCCCAACAACCCAGAGAACCTGATGCCCATTGGCTAGTTCAATTATTCTACAAATCTAGATTTTAATAAAATAAAGTTATGTGTAATGATTGTTCTCTCTTGTCGGGGGAAGAAGAAGGAAGGGGAAGGGTATGAAAAAGTCTTTCGATGGATTACTGTAGAAAAATAGGCCTCGCGCGGGACTAGAAGACTTTTAAAGCAGATTAGGAGCCGTATGGACAAGTTTATAGCCAGGAAATGGGACAAGTTCTGCTTATCAGTTCTATAATTGCTTCCTGGCCTCAATATTCTTAATATGGACGGAGAAAGTATACCCTGATTGTCATAGCTGTCGTCTTCCCGGATCCTAATTTAGACCTCACAGCACTCTTCCTCTTGGCTCGAAGTCGATAACAATCTCCTGATTATGGGATCCTCTTCTTACCGTTCGCAGAAGTAAGCTTACAATAAACTCATAGTGACAATATTATTATATTCTTGCCATAGTCTATGGCCCATAGAAATCAAAATATCTTTCAGAAAGAACAGCGAGCGTTACTCCAGCTACTGGGATTCGCCTTGGGCCAAAGCCGCTGATTCCCTGGCAATTTCTATCTACAATTCAATTTAATTCCTGCCATAAACAATATCCTACTTGTACTTCTTTTTAAAGTCCATTTCCAACGGATATTTCTCGGAAAACCTCTCCGCTACAGGACTAGGAAGCTTTCAAACCTGGTCCCATAGTGGAGACGCGTCGCCAAATTTGAATCCATGGAATATCCGTTGGAAATGGACTATGATGAAGGGAAGGGAGAAAGAGAGGGTGGGGATTCTTCAAGAAGACTTAACCATGAACGGCGATGGGGGTTTAGAGCCGGAGGAGGCGTTCTCATGGGCCTGCTTCACAGAAAATAAGGAATACTTGGATACTTTCATGGCTTTTTGACCGGGGAAACGGACAACAAGAGACAAGAAAAGATAAAGGTTATGTCAACAGCAACTAGGTCAAAGGTGACCGCCCTGCCCCCCGCCGTCCCCGAGAAGACGAGCGATAGAGAACAGCTGTCATAATATCACGTCAGTTCGCTGCAAAATGCTGGTTCTGTTCGGCTGTTTCTCCATTTTATCCAGGTAAATTTCATTTTTTAAAAGGTTACCCCCCTTTTACACACATTTCCCTTCCTGGATCTGCACGGTGTTTACAAATTCCTCTCCGTGTCACCAGAGAACACCACTGGCTATTATTTTACCTTTCCCAGTCAAACCTGGAGGAAATCTCGTTTCTTTTTAAACTTTTTGCTCTCTTTATCGTTTCAAGTGGCTTAAAAATCAGCACAAATTACTACAAAGTCAGAAATATTCATCGTGATCTCTTCGAGACCAATTGACATCAGTGTTCTAGGCCGGCAGCTCGGTATAAAGAGCGCGCTCGAGAGGAAAAGGCCCTTATCAGCTTCTTTCTTGTTTTCTTCTCTCAAAAATTGTTGTCTTTACTAGAAAACAGTCCGTTAAACCTAGAAAAATGGAATTTACCGTCAAAAATGGGGGTTACCAGCCGTTATTCTCTTATTTAGGGCGATTGGAGTAAACGCGCCCCATTGACGTCTTCCTAGAGTCGTTTAGAACTTTTTCATGAATTTTTTAAGAAAAGAAAGCTTCTTGTAACCTTTCCGGCTTTCAAGCATCAAAAAAGATTGTAGAATCCCTAAAAGTTCCCATTTTTCAGTGGTATCCTCGCCATGGCTCCCAGTCTCTCTCCCGCCCAACTCTTCAAAGATAACGAGATTGTTCCTGATGTTCTCCCATCCGTAGATGACAATCTGTCCAAATTGACCGTTTCTTATGGTGATCTACAGGTAATTTAATCTATTTAGGCTCTAAATTGGAGGGAAATGTTTAGGTAAACTTGGGAAATGAGTTGACCCCGACCCAAGTACAACACAAGCCAAAAGTCCACTGGGATGCTGATCCAAACACGCTCTACACCCTGATAATGACTGATCCTGATGCTCCTTCCCGTGCCAATCCCATTCGGCGGGAATTTAAACACTGGGTCGTGATTAATATTCCCGGTAACGAAGTAGAAAAGGGCTATGACCTGGCTGGGTACATTGGCTCCGGTCCTCCCCAAGGAACTGGTAATTTTCTTCCGATTTCTGGGAAACACTCCATTTTAGGGCTTCATCGTTACGTTTTTATTGTCTACAAGCAGCCGAAAAAGCTGGAAGAAGGGGAGAAAGTCTCCAGCACGTCAGTAAAGGACCGTCCCCAGTTCAAAGCCGCTAAATGGGCCGAGGAGCAAGGATTGAAGGGTCCCGTAGCGGGAAATTTCTACCAGGCACAATATGACGACTATGTGCCTAAACTACACGCCAGTTTTACTCAATAAATCTAATTTTTTGACTTATACAGAATATTTCTGGGTTATGGTATGCTAATAAGGGGGTCCCCCGCCCTTTTGCCTATTTTAGGACTGAAAATAGTAAAAGAAACATGTTTATCTCTAAAAATCTCTCGAAAAACGTCATGTGAAAGTTTAAAAGACTAGAAAAGTCGGTCAACGAGCACGCGGCCCCGAGTTTGTGATCTGTGTTCATGTGCCTTGGCGCCGCGAACAAATACCCCCTTCGGCGAGGTGATAACTCCATTTCTCGGTGTTTCCCGCTTAATTTTCTCCCCCTAATAAGTTGAAAACGTTATTATTCACCTGTTCTCAAGCTGAAAATGGCCTCAAAGGCTGCGGAAATATTTGAAAAGTTCAATTTGGTCAAGGATTTGGGACTGGCGATTCCCAGCGGCTTTGCTGAAGCTTCATTGATTTTTCCTGGAGATTTAAAGGTAATTTCTTGATTTCTACTCATGTTTAATCATTTATAATTATTGTACTACGTTTTTAATAGTAAAAAATGGTGTTTTATAATCAAAAAATGGAGCATTAGCACCAGAATAGCCGATTTTGGCCCTATGGCGGTTCAAATCGTCGCTATCGCGCCTAAGATGGTTTAAATTCATTTTTCTGACTATTTTTAAATTATATATTGCATTTTTATGTGTTTAAACGTTTTAAAACTACAGATTAATCCAGGAGACAAGATAACACCCACTCAAAACAAAGAAAAGCCCTCCATATCATGGGAAGCTCATCAATTCGTCTATTATACCCTCCTTATGACTGGTTTGCCCTGTTTTTGATCCAGTTTTCATATTTTCAGACGCTGATGTAAGTCTAGGAGGCGAGAAGATGGAAATAAAACACTGGCTAGTGACAAATATTCCAGGAAATCAGGTAGAAAAGGGTCATGAGGCCGCGGAATTCATGCCGGCCGCTCCATCGAGGGAATCTGGTCAGTTTCCCGCGTTTTTTTCTTTGAAAAGTAGATCTTCCCTTTAGGAACCCATCGATACGCTTTTTTAATCTATAGACAGAAGGTAAAACAACCAGAAGAGCCAAAAGTCACGAGATTCGAGCTCTACGGTCGGGCGCCGTTCAAAGCGGCTGAATATGCCGCCGAGAAAGGGCTGATTGGTCCCATTGCGGGGAATTTCTTCCAGGTAGGACCTACTTCCTTATTTTTAATAGAAAACTGACATTTCCAGGCAGAATATGACGACTCGGTACCGGAAATGCATAGAAATTTCCTAAAATTCCCCTACATCTTCTCAAATGTCTACAACTTGGCTTGGTTCAAGGTTGCGCAATGGTTCAAATAAATGTCCCGTCTCAATTTGCTAACTTTTTAGCCTTTCAGACCAGTTAACTTTTAATTTAAAGCAGAAGATAATGTGATCAAAGGTCAAATAATCAAGTTTGACCCAAAAAATCCGAATTTGTAGAGATTTGTGAAAAATTTTTTTTTGATTAATTCATGCGGTGAAACCATCTTGTCGAGGCATCAGTTGCAAGACAAAAAAAAGTAGATATTTCTATATTCTTTATTATTTATCAGTAATTTTTTTAACGTTCGCTGCCTCCTCGCATAGGGAAGGCTTCTTCCAATACCTTTAATCCACATAATCAGATGTTTTTGGAGTGATCATATGAGCGTCACTACTCGTTAGGCGTCTTCTCTGAATACATAAAATAGGAGCCAGAAATGATCGGAACTTACAGACAAGTTTTCAGCAATTCAAAGTTGAACCGTAAAGAGATGGTTTAAAAGCACTGCTCCGCTGAAAATATGCTACATTTTCCAGTATTGTCTCTACTACAAATCTCTTAAAGGGACTGTCAGGAACCTAAGAAGCTGACTGTAGATTTTCGCGGGCTTTGAGAAAGCGTAGGAAATGAGTTTTTCGTGCATGCGCAATTCGCACGTTTCTTCGTATTTTAAATTTTTATTTTGATCACTTGACCTTACTTCCCATCAACAATAGATGGCAGATCAAGAAAACGCTAGAAAATACGAAGAAATACGCTAAAACGTTCAAAATTCAAATGCGCGCCAAGCGCGGAGGACGCTACTCGTTCACGGCGCGCCGGGACCCGTGAACGCTATTATAGGTCCCTGACAGTCCCTTTAAAATCTAGGATATACTCACTCTCAGGCATGCACGGCATCTAACAGCCTTCCTTTAGCGAAATATTCGCGTGAATCTGTTCAGATGACGTTTTTGATTGACGTTGGGTTGCTCTCTTCGTGCAACCCGGTTGATTGGCATATTTCAGAATGGTAAGCGGTGGAGCAGGTGAGCAGTTTGGTGACAGTTTAGCATCCCGTCAACTTCGTCCTTTTTGTAATCTCTCCAGTAAGACTATAATCTAACTGTTTTTTGTATGAAATATAACTACAAAATTAACCTCACCCTTGTAAAATTCAGGATTCCATTGAAGAATATTCCAAATGTTCCGGGAAAATAGGATGAATATTGAGATCATGTATGGATCTGAAAAGGGAGAGTGAAAGTCTGAAGTTGGGAAACAAAAACAGAAAGAAGGAAAAGGAAAAGGAGCTGGGAACGGGCGACAGTTGGGAGAACTGATAAAGATTGGAAGCACTGGAGGACTGGCGGGAGCTGTCAATCTCAAAAAAAAACTGGGAGATAGGAGGGAGACAATGGATTTTGGGCATTAAAAATGGGAATTAGTGGCCAACAGCTGTATCTTTAGGTTAGAATGCTTGTCACAATCCTCTCTCTATAGAAGGAACAAGACCAACAATTACTGTAGAAGGGATGGAAACTTGGTTTTCTTTAAAATTACCAGTCTTTTGACGCTTCGCAATTTCCCACCAAAAGAAAGACATCATTTTCGAGAAATATTTTTTTGGAAGCGCGAAAGTATATGCCTTGTGCGCCAGAAAATTCTCTACTAGATGGTGTACTCAGTTTTTGAATAACCTCATCTGAGAAGGAGTTATTCGCTATTTAGGCTTAGCTTAGGCTTAACTGCTTCCTCATTTCCCTCGTTTTTTTAGCATTTTCTCACAAATAGGAGGGTGTTTAGCATATATAAATAGTGGCAAGTGTGATCAATCACAAAAAATTAGGTGGTAAGAGCCAGGAAATGAGTTTGAAGGGTACAGAACGAATATATTGTCGTGAAGGAGAAGACGTAGTGAATGGTTTATCAGAGAAAACAGGAGAAAATATATTGTTATTGAAGGGGAGAAGAATCTTATGTTAAAGAAGGTGTTTGTGTCGTCCCGGGGAGCCCCTTTTATAGACCGCCGACAGGGAGGCGGAATAAGACTCACCCATTATAATTGTGCATAGGGAGGGGGTGAACAATTGGATGAACAAACAAAATAGGAAAGAAGAGAGAAAACACTCTCATTTGAGATACTCGGGACACAAAGAAAAGAACAACTAGGAGGGAGAGGAAGATATAGGCTAGGTAGAGTTTCCATTCTCCAAAAATATCTAAAGAGAAAGATCCCAGGATATTAGAGACAGGGAATAAGGAGGGATCGGAATCACTGGTAGTCGGCGCGATGTTGGAGACCTTTCCAGCTTCCACACTGTAGACGATCGACTCCTCCATTATTTCTAGTTGTCCTTTCAGCATGATCTCCATCTGGTTGGCAGGGCATTTCAGCAGGCAGTTCTCCTCCATATCCTTGCTTCTACTCTGATAGAGAACTGTGCTCACGGTTCCATGTCTTGAGCAGGGGATGATGAAGGTCTGTGTCGAACAAATGAGTTCTGCTTGTACTTCATTGAAGTCGGAGAAACAGGTGATGGTTCCAGTAGCTCCAGTGTTGCACTGTGAGCATCCGTGGAAGGCTGTTATAGTTCCATTACAACTGGCTCGGAATGACTGCAACGATGACTTTAATCCCTTGAAGTTGATCTGGATTTGGACAGCAGTAGACGTGGAGATAGAGGCATGGATTCCTTGCTTTCCCGTGGTATAGGGATAGATGGATAATCCTGGCAGCTTGAGGGGCAGAGTCTTCTCTTTGTTCTTGAACATTTCCTGGTAGTTGATCTTCTTACAGGTGCATTTCATGCTATTCTCATCAGCAGGATAGCACAGGCATGTGTCCGGGTCGAAGGTGCAGTTGAATTCCAGAGCCTTCCGGAGAGAGGGGCATTGTAGTTGTCCAGCGGTCCCAGCGATGGGGCTCCCAACCAACGAAGGTGGAATCAGGGTCGTCTGTTGAGTGAGGGTGTTCTGCAGGAAGTGTTCTGAGAGGATTGGCAGCGGAGGTAGAGAGTTGCTCAGCAAGGAGAAGCTCATATTGGGATAAGTCTTGATCTGAGCTGGCTTGAGGGCTACATAGAAGACGAATGGCTTCTGTCCGGTGAGCGTCAGATTTCCACTAACTCGGACTTGTTGACGGAACATCGGGCACGAGAAGGACACATAGGTGTGTCGGGAGGTTGGTCTGGCATAGGTCCGGTAGAACATACATCCGGGGGAGCAGAAGAAGCAGCCACATCCGGCGCAGCCACAGGATGCTCGGTAGTAGGAGTAACCAGGGTACTTGACAGCTTCTTGAGGGAGGTCTTGAAGAGTAGAGTTGACATCGACTCTGGCACAGAAGTCTCCGTGGCATTGTCCAACTCGAGGGCATCGTTTCACTGCTACTGTTTCGATTTCGTGTTCCCGGGTGTAGAAGTGTAGCTTTTCGGCGCAGAACAGTTTGACCGTCGGAACAGAAATCCTGAGTGTACCCATAGTCCGATTTCTGTCATCTTTGAAAGTGAAGCAGGACAGCTTGTTGTTTGGCATCACAGATAAGATTGTTGAGATCGACACTGTGCAAGTTTCTTCTCCGTCCAAGGTGGTGACACATTCTTCAGTCGGGACTTGGAATGATGAAGACAGAGTGCATGCGGAACATGTCGGGAGGCAGAGAGCGATTATCGCGATGAGTAGTAGCGATTCCCTGTGTCGTTTCCTAGCTTGAGAGCGGGCAGATCGGCGATTCCGGCGAGGGATCTGGACTGGGCGAAGGAATTTCCTCCAACCGAAGCATAGTAGCCAGCTGAAGGTGTAGACTGGCCATAAGGCTAGGTGAATGAGGAAACGGATAGCTCTGTATCCCATATACTTGCAGATGGAGAAGATGCCAATGAGGATTATCCATAAGAAGCTGACTTCCAAGATGAATATCTTGCGGGATGTACAGGTCCAGTAGTAAGATCCGTAGTCGAGGCAGAAGGTGCAACTTGGGGCAGTGCAGATCGACTCACGAGGGCAGGTCATCTCGGCATGATAGACTAGAGCTCCGTCCTTATAGCTGAAGAGAGTGAGCATCTTCTTCACAATGACGAATTCTTCTGGGAAGATGTATTCTGACAGCTCTGTAGTGTTGACACATCTCTTTCCAACATCTTCATTCGACAGGCAGAGGAAATGAAGAAATCCAGACTCTTCAGAGGTGAATTTCATCGTCCTGGCGGTACAGTTCAGCTCACAGGAGGTGCAGTTCGTCGGAAAAGGCCGTTGGACGTCGTTGATGTCAGCTGTTACTGTGACTATCAAACAGAGGAGGCTGATGAAGTAGAGGTAGTTGGGCCGAGGAAGGTTCTGGACACGGGCCGAGCGTCTTGGCGGATCCTGAGAAGGTTGTGGAGCAGGTAGAGTGAGTTGAGACGAAGCGGTTGAACGGATTTCCATCGGGTACAAGGAGTTCAACGGCCGTTCAATCTGTGATCGATTGGGCAACATGACAGTAGCTGAGCGGATTGGAGTTGTAGTCGGCAGGTCTACGATCTTTCCTAGTCTCCACTGGGTTCTCGGTAGCGTCTTGTCTCCAATAACGACGATGTCTCCGATTTGAGGATGAATGGCGTCGGCGGTGGAGCGTGGATTCCTGTGCTCCGTGGCCAGAGAGCCGTGAAGGGCAGAGAGGCAATGTCTCCTCCACAGAATCCAGAAGTCATTGGCTCGGCGGATGCTTGCAAGAAGGGCAGCTTGAATAGTGTCTTGTGAGGATAGTCTGATGCGATAGTCAGGATCTTGAGAGATGTCTTCTAGTTCGGAGGAGATGGCGAACGGGTCTTCTCCAATGCCAGGAATCAAGATGTCGAGGGGTCGAATCAAAGAGAATTCCTGGTCCTCAGCGAGATAGGTCAACGGGCGGGAATTCACCGTGGCTTCAGATTCCGTCATGAGTGTCGTGAATTCTTCGAGAGAGAGCATCCGTTTGCCAGCTATAGTCTTGAATGACGTCTTGAATAGTCCGACCAGGCGTTCATAGACTCCTCCTTGCCAGGGTGCTTCAGCAACGGTAGTCTTCCATATAACCGACTCCAGAGAAGTTCCTTTAAAGATGTCTTCCTTCAGGAGTGACTTGGTGAGGACTAGCTGCGAAGCGTTGTCCGACAGAATGGAAGTAGGCACTCCTCTCCTAGAAACGAAACGTCTGAGAGCCAGGACGAAGTGTTGTGTGGAGAGTGAGGTAGTTGCTTCACAGTGGATAGCTCTTGATGCCATGCAGGTGAAGAGAAGCACCCATACCTTCTTTGCTAAGTTGTCTTCAGCTCGGTAGAGGAAGGGTCCTATGTAATCCAGCCCTAGATGAGTGAAAGGGCGAGATGGGGTCATCCTAGTCCAGGGCAGCTCCGGCATCTCCGGGAGCGCGAACGGCTTGGCACTGTGACGACGACATTTGTAGCAGTAGTGGTGAATGGTACTTTTGACGAGACTTCTTGCTTTGGGACTCCAGAAGTTCGTCCTGAACTTGGCCAACGTAGTCGTGTACGAAGCGTGGGACAATTGCTCGTGACAGTGGAGAATCCAGAGACGTGTAATCAGGCTTGCTCGAGGGAGGTAGATCAACATCTCCGAGCGGATAGAGTCCGTCCTTGATTTAATCCTCCAGAGTTCATCACGGGAGTCGTATTCCAAATTGTAGAGGCGAATTGTCTTCAGGTCCGGCGGATGAGTCTTCTGAGCTTGACGTATGAGAGCTAGGTCTATTCGGCGTCCAATCCAGTTCCGAAACTCCCAAAGTGAAGTGACAGGAGGGCACGATTTCAGGCGGGGAATGAACTGCTGCAGCAGGCGGATCTTTGACGTAGCGGTAATCATCTTGGCAATCATGAAGAACATCAGCATCATGTAGACAGTGCGAAGCTTACTGAAACTGCTCACTGATTCCAAAGGGACTAGGGGCGGGAGGCTCTTCTGCGGCTGGTCCACCACCGGATAACTGTCCTCCACGGCCATCAGCGTTGTTTGAATGGAGTTGTGGAGGTCCGTATCTATTTCCAGAGTTGACTTCAGCAAGAACGGAGGTCCATTGAACCATAGAGCAGAGTCCTTCAGC
The DNA here is from genome assembly GCA_932521035.1 of Oscheius dolichura. NCBI lineage: Eukaryota > Metazoa > Nematoda > Chromadorea > Rhabditida > Rhabditidae > Oscheius > Oscheius dolichura. The sequence continues at coordinate 10,712,185 of OW051492.1, read as the reverse complement.
TCCGAAGGCGTACATCCACGGCTGAGGATGTCGGCAGGGTTGATTTTGGTTCCCACATGTTGGAAGACAATACTGAATGGCGCATTGAGGATCTCATTCAGCCGATTTTGGACGAAGACTGCTTGGTCCTTGCCAGATCGGATCCATCCCAACACGCAAGACGAGTCAGTCCAGAGGAAGTGTTCCGAGATATCTAACTTGAGACTCTCATGGACGAATTTGAGAGCTCGGACTCCTACCAGACAGGCCATTAATTCCAGACGGGGAATTGTCATCTTATCCTTGGGGGCCAGACGGTCCTGCCGTGGTCGCCATGTCGTGAAGGAGAAGACGTAGTGAATGGTTTATCAGAGAAAACAGGAGAAAATATATTGTTATTGAAGGGGAGAAGAATCTTATGTTAAAGAAGGTGTTTGTGTCGTCCCGGGGAGCCCCTTTTATAGACCGCCGACAGGGAGGCGGAATAAGACTCACCCATTATAATTGTGCATAGGGAGGGGGTGAACAATTGGATGAACAAACAAAATAGGAAAGAAGAGAGAAAACACTCTCATTTGAGATATATATGATGGTTATGGCCCATAAAAATAGTAAAACCGGTGTTCTTTTTCTGGTTTTGGTCATAAAATGTAGCCTACGCTCTATAGAAATGGATAAGAGAAAACATTAGCTTCCTGCATTTCCCAGTATCCATTATTTCATGACGTTTCCTCTTCAAACAGCCTCATCTCACACAGTTTGCCTTCTCTTGCGTCTAGATTCATTTAATTGAATTCTCCATTCACTTCCTTGGCTCTCCCCGAGAATTCATCACTTTTTGATGTCATTCGTCGTCTCTTACGTAGTTTTGTCCACTCAGATGGCGTTAATCCCGCCTGGAGAGGCCTCTATTGAACTTAGGAGAGGAACAGGTCATCCCGACCAGTATCCCCCTTTCATTCCTCGGTAATTCTTAATTTTTGAATCTAATTAAAGTCTTTGAACCTTTAACTTTCCCTCTACGTCAAAGTGTAATTATATTTTACGGTCTGTTGAATTTTGAGGAAGAAGGCGGGAATATGAACTATGGAACGGGGAAGCAGACACGACTATACTGCCCAGTGAAAGAGGTCGAGAGTTTTCTTTCCTCGTTTTTCATGACTAGAGCATTATTTTTCAGGTTACTGTAGTCTAGATAATACATTTCCCATAGAAAAGAATGTCGGTGCGGGACCTTTTCTCGAAAAATGGCCGGGATTTCCTGAATTTCAGCGAGGAACTTGAAGAATGAAAATATTCAAGTGTAAAATTGCAAAAAGGTCCCGGAACGACTTGCTTTTCGCACAGAAAACGGGCTATAGACCTTTAATTTTTAGAATTTAAGCCTAGAATTTGCTTCATATCCAGGAAAATCTACCAGGTCGAAGTTCCCCAGTGTTTTGATCCCATTTTCCCTTCCCCTGTTTCCCAACCCCCCACGCCATAAATCACCATGTTGCGCACACAAAACTGCCCTCAGAAAATATGTAAAATTGCCCGGGGGAAATTTATAGGCTGGTCGTGGTATTTTTAACCCACCCTGCCAGCCAGAAAAGGTTTTTAATGTCCGCTGGCCCTGATTTGAAACCTAACCACCGAAGAGCAACCTCCATTCCGTTTTTCGTCTTCTCTAGTCTGAAATTAGGTTTATTAGATGAAAAAGCATGATTCTGATACAAACAAGTCCATTTTCCATTATAAGAACAGCGTCATATAACCGAGTTAGATGGGAAGCAGTCTAGAGGGGCAAGGTCACGGATGCGCGGAGCTATTTTGAGAACCAGGAGCTCTATCATCTCATAGGAGCGCTCCAGACTCTTCTGCTTTATTTTTTCTCACCACAAAATCTATTTTAAACGTCTTACTGCTCATATGAATTGAACTGACCCCTCATTCTCAAATTTCCATATGTTAATTAAACACTAGCTTTGTCTGGCCGTCTGCAAAACCCGGGGAATACCAATGGGGATCTTTCAAACGCGTGGGTCAGCTTATAGCAAGGTCTAAAGGTCTAGACTGGACTGCTGATCTCTTGAACCTTTATTTAGACCTTGCCGAGCTTGGTTCGAAAAATTTAGTCTCCATTTTTGTGAATTGCTCTATCAGATCTTCTTCCCCAGGGTCCATTTGCTGGGAAACACTCAAAACCCGCCTGAAAACACTGATTTCCTAACCTCCAGCCCTCGAAGATCCTGGGAAAGGAATTTCGAAAATTCACATCTTCCATTTCTCTTTCTCGCCCTGGCGCTGTTGAATCTGAAGAGCTCCAACTACAGGACCCGGATTTTCTTGACCAGCTCGACGAGCTCTATCGAATGAGCTATCGGACATCCATTCTAGTCAAGATTTCGGGCCGTGGCTCCTCCATCAGTCTTGGGAGGGAATAACTCAATTGAGATTGTTGGAAAGGGTTAGTATAGGACCTATTTCTAACCAAAATAGGTGCTAGGAATTCACTCTAGCGGAGGTAAGAATAACACGTTGTAGATCTCGAAGAGCTCTTTCTACCTTTTTATAAAAAAGTGACTTAAGTAACAGTACGTTTTTTTGAGCTTGGGAGTCGAGAGTAGGCTCATTCGAACCGATAATTTTTGCTCGCCATCGTTTGCTATCTTAAAAAATTTGGAAGTGAAGGCGTGAGGAGGAAGCGAGCCTCAAAGTTTCGAAAACTGGCACAAAGTTTTTTGAGCTAGCGAGATGAGACTGGGGTCATTCGATGACACTTGTCGCCGTCTCCCAGCTGAATCTTTTTTTGAATTCTCAAAGTGCCACAGTGAGGAATCGACAGCACTTTACCAAAGTTAAGCCCTTTTCCCATAGCCAGTCGGGTTCGGTCAGCTAGCGGTCAAAATGGTCCAGCTTTTCTTTTGTCAAAGACGGAGACTTCGACGGAAATTCCAAAAAGGAGAAACACCAAGCTAGGAGCCTCCGCTTACACAAAACGGGCGTCGGCCGGCCAAGGCGCCCCTCACAAAATAACTGGGCACTTCTAGTCCAACGGTATATAATTGAGCTCCAGAAGTGAGGAAGGAGAGGCCCTGTCTTTCATCTCCAGACCAGGAGCTTCGGTTCGTAATAGGCCTCCCTCCATTTTTGAATATTTTCAAATCCGATCCTTTCCCGGGGCTTTCTTGAATCGAACCTAGTTCCCCCCTACGGCCAAGAGCCTTCCTTGTCTAGTCTTACCGGGAAGTATAAAGAAATAGATCCGATTTGCAGCTGTTCTTTCTCCCCTCCTTTTCCCACTCGAATCCAATCCAATCAATTTGTCTATTTCCTCTTTTAATATGCCGTAAAATATAGCTTAATTTAATAAATCCAGGGGCAAAATGTATTTTCCTTGCCTCCTCCTCGTGGCTCATTAGTCCTCCATTTGGTACCTCTTCTATTTACTGTTATCTCTCTTTTTTCTCATTCTTGTTCTTTTACTCATACCTCCTGTCTAGACCAAAATAACTCTCCGGTGTTCTTTTAAAATGAATATTTTTTTCTCGAGCCCCCGCCAGGTGAAATTGCCTCCGCTATTCATTCTTCTCTTCCGACGTCGGCATCGGTTGGCGGCGACATTTCATACTTTTAATTAAGGAGACAATTAAGAGAGAAATTAAAAGATTCCTAGCATTCTCCACGTGACGATGTCATCCATCTCATTGTCTTTCTGGGATCCTTTTCATTTAGGATCTTGAAATCCCTGCAAAGAGCGCCCTCTCCAGGACTCTCCTTGAGCCAATTTCTTCTTTACTGTCTAACTGTGGCTCTTTATTGACAGTCCCTCTCTAAACTACGATTGTGTAATGTTTCAAAGACAGTAGAAAAATGAATAATTCCCTTTCTTCGTTAAAAATTGGAACAGGTGCCGGCTACTTTCGTAATAGGTACGTAGGCAAGAGCAAAAAGCAGGGTAAATCCAAATTTTCTCCAATTTTCTACGTTTTTATTCAATTTTACGGAATCAAGACCTTAATAGGAAGGAATAGAATACAGTTTAATCCCTTTCATTCACCAATTTCTGATCTTTGTTTGTAGTTTAGACGAGAAGTTATTGAAAAAGAGCCACAGTTAGACAGCAAGGCCTTGGGAAGAGCTTTGCTGATTTGGAGCACGCTTACCAATCGAAAAAACTACCGTGCCCCTTAATTTCTGCCTTTAAAGTGTTTCTCCTTGGCACATTCTAGTTGTAGCTAGGTTAATCTGTTAAAAATAGGAAGTAAACCTGGATTTATAGTCCCCAGCGAGCAGTAAATCGGGTTGCAGCGACTTGGGCCGGTGCTGAGTTCATTTCACCCAATTTTTCTTACCAAAATGAAAAACTGAAGACTTTCTGGGTATGGAAGTCTTCCAGACGTATCATAATTCAAGTATCAGGCCTTTTAGTCCTTTAAATCTCAGTCGCCGCTCCTGGAAAGGCTAGAGAGACTCTCAATTTACTCTTGACTGGTGTAGCCCCTCAATTTTCACAAAATCCAGGGGCTCTCTCGTTTTTTAGAGCCCTTTCCAGGTGTCTCTCTTTTCTGCTTGAAATTGGATTCCTCTTGCCATTTCTAGTCTGCCAAGCTGTGAAATATCTTCCCGCATTCTGCCATGTCACCACCTCCCAGCCACTAATGTTTATTCTCCTCTTATAACATGCGTCACGTCATTTTTAAAGCGGCAATTATTTTTCGGGCCTGGAAAATTATATCCTCGTCATATATTGGCGTGCCACGCAATTTCCCGGCCAGACGTTTTTTTCTCTCTGGAAGTGTCGACACCAGAAAGCTTCGGGCCCCCGCGCTCTGCAGCAGCTGGTGTTCTATAACCCACTCCAGGTATTCGGCCCCGTATTTGACCTTCTCTAATTTAATAACCAAGTGGACTCCCCCATCACTACCACACCACTGGACTGGAGAGAGGGCTGGCTCTATATTTCCCAATTATTACGAGTGCGGAAGGTGGAAAGTGGCGACGGGGCAGGGGAATGAGTCAACTGGACGAGTCAGCCCTATGTTTACCGGGAAATTAATTCCTCAAATTGTTTTAAAGCATAGGATTGCTGTAGCAATCTTCACGAGACTCTTTTTCCCCGCCAAGAGGCTAAATTCAAAAGCGCCATAGATAGACAGCCAATTTCTGCTCTCCCCCAGGAAAAGCGGAACTGTTCCTCTATAGGGCGACTCCAATGAAGAAAATACAAAATTTTACGGAGAAAAACATCGTCATCCTGACGAGTCGCTAGAGAATATGAAGAAATTATTATTGACGGGGACTGTTTTGAGGAGGAGCAGGACGCTTCCGGGAAAGGAGAATGATATCGTAGAGTACTCTTACAGGGCATAAATAACGGGATTAATGAGGACGATAATAGGAAGAAGTGGTATAAATTATGCTCAATTTTTTCGGAAAATCAAAATTTATCGTTTCGTCTGGATATTTTACACCTTTATTTTTTGTATTTTCGGTGTTTCCTGTACTTTACGGAAGAGTGCATGCTTTGTTTTGAAAATAGCGCCTTGCACTCCCCAAAAAAACTATAATATTTTCTTAATAACATGTTGATATTAACCTCTAATGCTCTAAAAATTATGTAACATTGCTCAAAATACCGTAATTTTACTACAAACTCTTTAATTCTTCCTAATCGCGTCACAATTGACCATGAGCGCGCCAGGACGCAATTTTCTCCATTTATCCTCCAATTTTGAACTTCTCTCTAAATTTGTTATTAGATAAAGTATTACGGAATTGCACTTGAGTACTGTAACCCATTGGGAACTCATTTTTAAGAGAATCGAGGATTTTCCGGGGTACTGTAAGCTTTGGTAGGGCGGCGAGCCAGGTCCGGACCAGTAAGGCGCATTTTCGGGTGAAGCAGGCTACCTTTGCGCGTTTTTGATGCAGTAGGCCAATCTTTGGCGTACTGTAATTCCTATATTGGGATTATTGCACCGAAAAAGCGCAAAGGCTGCGCGCTTCCCCGAAAATGCGCCTTACTGGCGTGGACCTGGTTTACCGCCCTATTTTCCTTGTTCTTTTTTAATTTTTTCGTTATTTTTCTAGTTAGAAGATTGCGGTAACGGCCTCAGACCATAAAAAACAATACTAGAGCCATATTTGCTCCTTTGGCCGGCCAATAATAACAAAAGACGGTGACTAATTCGATAATTCTGTTGCCTCCCCCTCGTACCTTGCATTTTTCTGGCCGGCTGATCACATCATCATAATTTTTACGACGGGATGAATAAACCCCCGCGGTTATTATTTTCCCTTTAACGGATTAACGTTTTTCACAATATCCTCTCGTCTTTCGAGTCAGTAATTTTGAATAAAACTACGTATCCGCGCCCGTGGATTAAAAATGGCCGGCGAGTAAACAAGACGGGAATTTTATGCGATTTTGGAGTAATTTCTTGAAAATTGTTTGGTTTATGTTGTTTGGTGAACGGCACACATTAAGAACAGTTTATTATTTATGAATTTCCGCTTTACATATGCCGACAGATCAGAGCGAAAGGAATTACTGAACTTTCAGAGAGCAGGTGAAGGAAAATGCACCACTTGAAAACATAATGAGCTGGCTTTGAATCAGTTGCACTGTGCGAGGCCTTTAATCAGGACAAAATGGAAATCTGGCTGTCTAACTGTGGCCCTCTTTTTGTTCTAGAGCTTTCTGGACCCCTTCAAGACCTTTAAAGGGACTATCAGGGACCTTATTTGGTTACGGTAGGCGCGCCATCAAAATTTTACGAATTCGTAATATTTTTACGGAATATGTCACCATAGACGTTCAGAAAATGTCAAAAAACGAAAAAAATTTCAAAAATTCGTGTTCCGTCAAAGCGCGCCAAAGGCAGAGGACGCTAGTTAGTTCAGTCGCTGCGGGACCCGCTACCGGAAAAAAAGGTCTCTGACAGTCCCTTTTTAAAGGGTTAAAAACACTGGGAGAACGTTTATTTTAGCTTACGGTAGGGGTAAACGGTTCTTTTCCTTCGTGTAGCCAGTAAAATTCGTCGAATTGTACACTTGTGGCTGTCTAGCTGTCTACTTGTGGCTCTCGAGCTAGAAAGCTATCTAACTTCGTCCACAGAAAATCATTTTACCCAGGAAATAGGTACAATTGCCAGAACTCCATTTTGTCGAACTGTGGCTGAAAAATCGGTATTTTATGCCTTCTGGCTGTCTAATTTTGGCTCTAATCGTGTCTAATTGTCGGGTCATAACTGTCTGACTGACTAGCTGTCTAGTTGTGGCTCCCAGTTTCCCCTATTACAGCGCTTTTAGCGCCTCACAAGTGCATATAGATCCTCTCATTTTTCAACGTCCTTCCTGTTTTCCTCCTTATCTTCCTCTAATTTCCCGTGTCTGATTACCTCATGATGTTATCCCTAGCATTTCAGGGTCTGCCTGGTCTCGTCAATCTCTTCCTCTAAATTGTTTCTTCGGTTTCCCCATTCTGCTGCGATCCCACTGCAGCTGCTCTCTGTGGTTTATTTGCCCAAATCCACCTGACCCTTTCATTTTCTCCTCGTCTAAAAGTTAACGAGCCATGGCGGGATTTCGAAATTATCCCCCTACAAGTTCTAAAAAGTTCAAATCCCTCCCTCCCGGGAAGAGATCAAAGTTTTACGAGGACCAGGCCCGCAGCGTGAGAGATTTATTGGAGGGGGTCCGCGATCCAAGGTATCGTCGACTACGGGAACTCCGCCCGTTGAAACCCCGCCTCCCGGGCGGCCTTTTATGACTTCAGGGAAAAGAATTTCTCATTTCAGATTTCAACAAACAGCCACCGGCAAGAGGAACAATAGGGTTGTTCCGTTATAAGGAGGCGCTTCCTCCTCCTCCTTCAGAGATCCTTTCTCCCTTCCTATGACTGTTGAACTTCTTGTTTTTCTCCCCTTTTAAGCCGCGTTCCCTTCGTCAGATTATATCACTTCTGTCCTGAACTACGAGTATAATCTCCCCTCCGTTTAAACAAATCCTGGCAGGATACTTGGCCAGTGTCCGAGACGGTGCGGTACGCCACGCCATGATGATGCATAAGCTCGAAATTTTTGAACATCGCCTTTTTTTGCCCGACTTATATGGATATTTTGACGCCAGAATTCTATATTGACTGGCCAGCTGGGATGTTATGGCTCTTTGGCTGCGTAACTGTGGCTGTCCCCCTTCAGGGCGGCTTGGATGGGTTCCTACAGTTTTCTAGCTGTGTTACTGTGGTTGTTTAGTTGTCTAACTATGGCACAAAGAGGGGAAGAAAGGTCCAAACCGTTCCTTAGGATGTTTACCAACTTTTTGAGCTGTGGAACTGACTAAGCATGCCTGTCTGGCCGTTGGGCTCCTTTAGTTGCACAGGGCGCCACAGTTAGACAGCCAGTCCTGCGGATCAATGAAGCGACGCTCATAGGTTACTGTATACCAAACATTTTCCCCCTTTCTCGGGATTTCCTGCAAGATCTGCTGACTAACAATATCCGGAAGTTGTTCTCTCTATTATTTTCCAAGAAAACTCGCCCTCTTTTGCCTCATACTCACTCCTACGGCGATAATAGAATTCCAATTGCTCTTTCTCATTTCTTCCACTTTGACGAGGTGGGTGGTAACCACCACTGCAACTAGCTGGCTCTGGCTGGTCTCATTACTCCCTCCTTTCCTTTTTTTTCTAACTTTTAAAGGTCTAAAATAGATAAATTTTCCAGGTAATCCTCCTACAGTCACAAGAAGCACAACCCCCTGTTATGTCTACAACTATGCGATTCGTCTTGGTCCTTGTTCTCATTTCTGGTCAGTTTATTAAAGGACCGGCTACAGTAGCCCGGGAAGACAGTTTACGAGCCATTTTTGAATTCTAAAAGCCCGGGAAAGGGGGAATAAGGCGCCTTTTTGAAGTCGAGCTGCTCCTTGCCCTGGAAATTCCATCCTTTCCCCCAATTGCGTGTAGATATCTCTGCAAATGGTAAGAAAAAGACAGAACAACTGATTCTTTATGTCACGAGAGAGTGAATGACCTCTATTTTTGCAAACTAGAAGAAAAATGTACACAGAACTTTCTAGAGACTAGACCAGAGCCCAACCAGGGGAACGCGTCAATCTCCCCCATTTCCACCTGTTAGTTTCCCTCCTCTTTATAGTAGTAGCGGGAAACAAGCCATTTGTAGGCCGGTTAAACGGGGACCAACGGCTGAATTTTTCAATTTTATTACCTGCTAATAATATACATTTAGTGCTATTTGCGCAGCGCGTTGGCGGTGGAGCGGGCGGGGAGGCGAGCCAGCCGGGGAACATTTGAACTTTTAGCTAGGGCTAGGGGACGTCATTTTGTAGGCTTTAAATTAATTAAAACAAACATAAAAACAACCTAATGGCCTTCTGGAAAGCAAATTTTAGCTGTAGAGCTATCTAACTGTGGTAAAATCTCACCTAAACGGGGGCCAGCAGGCCACTGGGACCGAAAACTACTCTTCGAGATTCAAAATCCCGGGAAAGAGCCATTTCCCCGGCTGAAACTTACCGTAATCAAATGGGTACAATACTGTTGACCTCTTGAGATTACAATAATTGAGCAAAATTTGGGTTACTGTAGAAATTCCCGTTCCCAAAAGCTCGGCTAAGTTTGAAACCCCGCCAAGCCGCACTTTCGCGCTAAAAATCACAATTTTAAAGGAGGGAAAAGCTCTAGGAATACTGTAAATTCCTCTTAATTATTGCGGTATTTTAGCTCTCTGCTCCACAGCCCTCTCGTCTCCCGTTGTCGACGAGACGTCCCGCTTCTCTGGACCGGCTATGGCCTTCGTCGCCAAGAGAAGTTTCAGCGGATACATGCCATGGCAAAAGAAGTGGGCACGACTGGAACCCTCCATCAGGTAGTTTTTCCCTTCAGGATCCAAAACCCCCGGGAATTTCCAGATTCTTCAAGAGAGCCGGCAGCCAGCCCCTGTTGTACGAGGACGACGCCTTCTTCTAAAGAGCCCTCTCTCTTTTAAAAACGAACATCTCCCGGTTTAAAACAAGAACAAGCTTTTTATGTATAGTCATATTGTTAAAAAGTCACCATCAAAAAGAGAGAGAGAGTAAAAAATCTACGAAAGAGAGCCGTCATGCCATCCTTTTTCGCATATCCGTGATTCCTGTCGTCCCGCCCCGCCCATACCGCTTTGTGTGTGATGTAAATTAATGTTCAGACTAATGAACTATGTTATGAATGGATTTTTCTAGCAGGTCTTCTTCACCAGGGTCCATTTAGTGGGGAAAACTCAAATCCCGTCTCAACCAAGCCATCTCCGAGCCTCCAGCTCTTGAAGATTGCGGGGAAGGAATTTTGAAAATTCAGATCTTCTATTTCTCTTTTTCGCCCTGGTTCTGGTGCATAGGAAGTGCTCTAGAAACGAGACCTAACACTTCTTGACCAGCTCGATGCGATGATTCCAACGAGCTATCGGACGTCCATTCCAGTCAAGATTTCGGACCGTGACTCTTCGATCAGTCTCGGGAGGGGATAACTCAATTGAGACTGCTGGGGAGTGTTAGTATTGGGCCTATTTCAATCCAAACTAAGTGCCAGAAAGTCATTCTGGCGGAGATAAGAACATTATCTTGTAGATCTCGACGAGCTCTTTCTAACGGTAGATGATAAACCTGTGGAAGTAAGGAAGTGGAGACCCTGTCTTCTGACTCTTGGCCAGAAGCTTCGGTTTGATATAGGCTGCCCTCCATGCATTGTTTTGAAAGTGGGTATTTGTCTTTATTAATCTCAAATTCATGAAGAAAATCCAATATATGGGAAAGTTGATCACAAATGGAACATTTAGAAGGTCGGATCCAGCAAGCAATGTCCAGACAGGGTGCTGCTCTACAAACCGTCCTCATGTTTTCCGATAAGGACGGCTTCAACATTTCGGCTTGCTTCAGCGATCGATTGCTCTGACGATTTCGACGAGGTAGTAATCTACAATCGAAGGTAATTGTTGTTATGAATTACGAACTCACATTTCTTCACTTCTTGAATCGTATCCAGTCCAGATAGAACGACGTATGTTGTATAGGCAATGACGTTCTCCAGTCGGCCCTTTCCTCATTCCGCTGGCCAAGCTCATACCTCCCTGAGAACTAATACTAATATTATTATTAAATTCAATCCACGAAGAGCCCCCAAAGAGCGAAAGCCTCTCTTGCTCGCCCTTTTTGCTTTCCCAAATGGCACGGTTGCAAGAGCACTATAATAAATCAACAGAGCCCATTTCCGGGCCAGGCTGCCCCGGCCAACGTTCTCCCTCATCGCACCCAAAAACTCACCAAATGCGCGCCGCGCTCGAATAATTCGATCTTGCTTATTTTCTTAATGTCTATCTTGTTCAGAATTTTATGGCGGACAACCTGATATAGGTTATATTCCATAAGAACAAAAAATTGCTGAAATATAACCCAAAATAGAGTTTTTGAGGTGAACATAGTGTTTCTATCGATAGCTCAGCAATTTCTTATTCTTATGGAATATAGCCTATATCAGCTTGTCCGCCATAAAATTCTGAACAAGATAGACATTAAAAAAATAAGCAAGGTCGAATTATTCGAGCGCAGGGCGCATTGGGTGAGTTTTTGGGTGCGGTGTGCTTGAACGTTCGCCCAAGTATGCAACCTCAAACTTCAGAGAGGCGAAGACACGGCTGGGCACTCAAGCCTCATCCTAAAATATAGAGCTTTAAAATATAGTTTTTTTAAACTCACCGGCGTAATAACAGGCCTTGTACGCATCCATTTTAACTACAAATGTCCATATGAAATAATTCGTTTCCCTGAAATAACCTCCCAATCAATTGTAGGCTAGGAATGACTCACCGGTAGCAGTGCAGGTTAGCAATGGGACGGGAATATAATTAGCAGATTCGATGGGGAATAGCTACCAATCATAGCAGCACGTTGGATGATAAATTGGAGAGTTGGCTGACGTACCAATTCTGTTGACTAGACACAGGAAAAAGCTATGGAGCCGGTTCTGAGCAGATTTTTCCCTTCAAATGTTGAATGATTTAACTCACCGATAACCAAATCTTCTCTTCTAGTATTTGAAAAAAAAGTAGCCGGGTTTCTAGTCCAGAAATGTTCCAGTTCAAAGATAGTTCCAAATAGAGACGAAAAATATGCTCATCCCAAAAACCGGGCTAATTTATGTTCCGGTAGGTTCAAATCCACCAAGTTTTCTGGAAAATGGCTGTTATTTTATGTTCTAAAAGAAAAGAGGGGAAGTAGAGAAGAAATAGAAAGAAAAAACGGGGTAATTTTGGCGTTTGAGACAGCTGACCTTTGAGCGGACCGTAATTATTCAAAATGGCGGGTAATTTGGGTTCCTTTAAGAATCAAGGGTAATTTTGGGCAAAATATAGAAGAAAATGAGCTTTATTTTATAAAAGAGAAAGAGAAAAGATTAAACCTTTAGGAGAGATCGGACGGTACGATTAAAGGCCCGAGGGTTTCCCCAAGGGGCGACAATACTGTTGGCAACGTTCAAAATAAAGGTAAACCGGGAAACCGTGCTCCTAGGGTTCTACAACGATCCCCTTCCGGAGAGTACGCCCGTTTATTTGGTAGATAAAAGGATTTCAAAGCCAATAAACTGAGCATAACGGAAGAGGTAACGGAATTCGGTTTTTGGGAGATTTTTGAAGATTCTTCCTGGTTTTCTTCCTGTCCAATCATGAGAGGGGGTCAGTTTTCTTCTGCTTTTCTCAACGCGTCAAGAAGAACATCCAGGAAGAACCAGATCTATTACAGTAACCAAAAAGGCCCCAAAAACTCTTCCCCATCCCAGAAAAAGTACACTTTAGAGTAAGAACTTCATTCTTCCAATACAAAGCACATGATCAAGGAATTTACTCCTCTCGCTTGCAATTCTCTCCCACTCTTCCTCCAGATCCGTTGATTGTCATCGTTTTTTTTTATCCACATCGCCAGAGATATTTCCGACATGGAGCTCCAAGGTACCATCCTGAAAAACGTTTCCCAGTAAGATAAAAAGGCAAAAATAATACTCACTAATATTGAGAAGGGCAGAACAGGCTTCTGGAACTTCACAGCGTGTTTTCGCTCCTTGTACGGTCGGTTGTCCCTATACTGGATGATAGAAGACTTGATAAGCTGGTAATGGAAAAATTTTTCCAATTTGAAATCTGAAAGCTGGTAATTATATCCGCCAGTGTGTCAGTCTGTCTGTCATTTGACATGTCGAGATTTCGTGGCGCAGCGCGAAGTAAGCGGTCGCGCTGTGTAAGAGGTCGCGGGTTCGATCTCCGCCATGGTCAAATATTCTTGCTTTTTTGTTTTACTGGATTTACGACAGCTGAAGGCTGCCGCAGACCACTGGCTAAATTTTGGAGGGAATAACCGTACCTCTAAGCAACGCATGCCCTTCTTCAAAATATATGATGGATGGGCTTTGACAATTATCTACGTCGGCTCAGTTTTCGCTCTCAACCTTGGCTCAGGATTCAATCCGTTCCTTTTGTTGGGTCGTCTGATGGTTTCAGCATTCAAGAATTCGGAGCAGGTTAGTGACTGGGACGTACTTAAAATAAGAAAAGGTGTAACGGATTTCAATTTTTGACTGTACCGCTGATGATCATCGGTAACATTTCCAAAGGGTCTCGTAGATCAGTAGGGCAGAAAATTGTAGTGGACAGAGCATATGTATCCTAAACGGAAAATATAAGTCCCGGATCGATTTCCCCTATTCTTAATGAAAATTCCACGGCTTTTTGAGACCAGAACTCTATTTTTTTCAATCTGATTGAACAAAAATAACTGTAAGGCGTTTAAATTGCCTCAACGGGTCCCACCACGCTCGAAATACGGCTCAAAATGTTGTTTAGCCGTGAAATAACCGTCAAAATAGGATTAAAATGGGAAAAAACCAACCACGAGAAATAATTCCACCTTGTGATCTTGAAGAAGAGCAACTCGAACCAAATATGAACAAATAGTACTCACATGGAGCGATTCTACTCCCTAAAAATGGGGAATTAGCTATCGATCAAAGGGATTGACTCACGGCCACTGCTTTAGCGTCCTGGGAAGTCCCATCATAAATGTAGTGGAGGTTAAGGCGGCAGCCATGATTGCGTAACAGAACGGTTAGTTGTAGCAGGATGGTATTGTAGAAGAAGAAAATCCATAGTTTCTGGATCAGAAATGATCGGTTCCTTGAGAAATAATGAGAAAAAGAGACTTCATCTATGAAAGTCTCCAAATCCGGGATAATATATGTACCGGTAGGTTAAAATCCACCAAGTTATCTGGAAAATAGCTATTATTTCATGTTCCAATGGGAAAAGGATAAAAATAAAAGAAAAAAAGAAGAAAAATCAGGAATTTTCCCCCATTTGGGGTAGTCCACCTCCTGATAGGTGGTAATTGTTCAAAACGGAGGGTAAATTGATTCAAATTTGGTTAAAAATCAAGTTGAAATTTTAGGAACGTTTGAAGAGTTCTTTGGGATAAGAAAAGGAAGAGAAAAACGAATAAAGGGGACAGTTCAGGATAGATCGGACGGTGCGTTTAAAGGTCGGAAGACTCCCCCGGGCAAAGATACCGTTGAACTAGGAACAAGTATATCAAAATAATGAACAATATCGTTCTAATATTATACTAAAGAGTGTTTTTCATTTTGTTTCCGACCTATGAAGAAAAAAGCGGCGTAGAAACTGGATCTAGCTAAACATTTCTGCATAATATAGTCCATTTCGAACGGAAAAGACTTCGATTCAAATTTCGCGGCACATCTCCGCTGCGGAGGTGAGAAGAGGCCGATTAAAGGCCGCAGGATTACTAGTTGGGCAGGGATACCAGCTAGGGTTGTTTGCATTTGAATAGGGCGAAATGGCGCCAAAGAGGTGAGGAGATCTGTTCTTATCTCCAAGAAACAGCTGGACAAATAAAACAAGACGAGAGGATAGGAATGAGAACAATTTATTTAACTAGGCTACAATGGAAGAAGGCGACTGTACGCTGGTCTGTTATTTACAGCCTTCTGGTTCCTCGGCCGCTGAATTTTTTCTCGTCCATCTGGTCCTAGGCCGAGATTTCATTCGGGTTGAAGCAGCATGGCTGGATTGTTGCATGATACAATTTTACATTTTTGCTTTGTTTCGACCAATCTCAAAAAAACAATCGAATTCGCTTTATCTGAAAAAGGAGCGATTACTCACAGCATGGGACAGACGGACTTACCTCTTCTAGTTCTGTAGAAGAGTTCGACGTTGAGTTGGAAACAAGCCGCCGCTTGTCAGACGGACGATTTCTTTAAAGAAAGATATTTCCATAAATTGGCATAGCCTTACTGATTTAAAAATAGCTTTTTTCGTTAGAATCCAAAATAAAGGCCCAATATATGCAGGCCTTAGAAATCCGGGTTAATATATGTGCCGGTAGGTTAAAATTCACCAAGTTTTCTGAAAAATAACCATTACTTTATGTTTTGGTGGAAAAGAGGAAAAAAATAGAACAAAAGTAGGAAAAATTGGGATATTGGGAACGTTTTTGACAGCTTATCTCCAGTAGATTAGTAATTATTCAAAATGGCTCAAAATGGCAAAAGGCGGTCAAACTTGTTTTTAAAATTTTGATAAAGGTTTACGAAAGTAGAAAGAGGAAACCACGGTTGGAAAACAAAAGAATAGAGAGGAAACGAGGGCATTTTAGGCAAGAGATCAAGGAGGGAAGACGATTAAAGGCCGGCGGCCTCCCAGTCGGGCAGGAATACTGCTGACTAATCTTCGAACAGAGTGAAATGACCGAAAAAGGAGAGGAAATTTGCGTCTATCGTTAAGAAAGTATGATAAGTTGAGGCGTGAAATGAAAAGAGAATGGCCAAGCAAGAGACTCGGAACACGATACTTCGATCCCCTTCACCCGTAAAGTCTCGGCAGGACAAAGATATAAAGGCGTCACAGCGTTGTAACAGTTTCGAATAAAGATGATCTGACTACCGAGATTTTATGGGTACAGGGGGACTATCGAGGACCGAGCCAAAACAGGATCCCAACGAATATCCCACAACGTTTTTATCATACGGTGAGTCAATTTTTAAACAAGGAAGGTTAAAAGCAGTTTTAGTACCTGTTATCACATTAATCCCTTTCCAACGTAAGAAAAACGCTTTCTTTCCTCACACCTTCCTGCCTCGCGATAATAAACACCATCAAACTCGACGAAATTCTCACCGGAGTTACTTTGATTGATTTTTCCCATTTTATTCTTACAAACGTCTTGTTAGTTATCCAAGTTTGAGATCTACTAGTTCCCCTGTTTACTTCCTCCCTAACCTATAAGACTCTTGGTTTATATAGCTGATTTTAAAGCACTTTTAAATTACAGAATGAGTGCTGCACGCAGAGAACAATCTGTAGA
Source organism: Oscheius dolichura (assembly GCA_932521035.1). NCBI lineage: Eukaryota > Metazoa > Nematoda > Chromadorea > Rhabditida > Rhabditidae > Oscheius > Oscheius dolichura. Next base: position 10,695,796 of record OW051492.1, on the reverse strand, counting down.
TAATGGAAGAGAAGACCTCTGGGATATGCTAGAGGGCGAAGGAAACTGGAGTAGCCGAATGGTCCCTGCCACGTATGCATTCCACGTGACCAATGTTCTTGCAGAGGTATTATTTAAGAACATATTTAAAGAAAATATAATGCTATAGAAACCTGAACCCAAGTTTGAGGAATTAAAATGGGCACGGGCGAATGATCCGACCTATGATGCTATACTCCTTGGACTTCCCTGTGTATTTTTCACCACCTCTACATGGCGTCGTGACTTGCCTACTCAAAGCCCGTATCCTACAAATGGTAGCCGTGACAGACAATATTGGCGTGTTTGCCTACCCCTCGATAGGTTTAACGAATACGACATCTGGTACTGTAGGCGCCCTGTCGATAGTGGAAATAATGTATACCAAGTAAGGCTGGTATTAACGAAAGGTAGCGATGAAAGAAAGCATATGGAAGGCATTCGTGACATCATTGAACTTCCAAAAGAAACGAAAAACCCATTTCTCTACCAAAAAGAAGGACAGTGGTACACAAATAACTACTACGGTACCCGCACTTTTACGAAAGATTACATTACAAATTTTGTTGTCCTTGATAGTTTTCCACTAACCGGGGATAAGATCTGGAATACGGTGACGCGATCAGGTGTTGGTCCCGGTCGTCCTCTAACACCGGAAAACTTAGCTCGTGACTGCGGCCCGCTTGCCGAAAGAGACGAACTGCTTAGGAGGTGGTCTGCCCAGGCAAAACAGAACCCAGGGGAACAAAACGATGAAAGTGACGAACTAGCAAACTTAGTAGGGAAGGTAACTTTAAATAAAGGGCCCAATCCAAACTAGAAGTGCCCAGTTTTCTTATTGTTGTACCATTGAACTTGTAACTGTGACCTTGATTTTCTCTGACAACTTATGAATTCTCATCTTAAACGCCTTGTCCATGTTTAACCGATTCTCTAGATTGTAATACCGTGCATTGTCAGCAGTTGTAACGTTCTAATAAATCTATCAATTTGTTGTTCCTATTAATCGGTTTGAAAAGAGGGACTGGAAATATGCTAGTCCCAAATCCGGCCAGATTTATGCTGCCGGAAAGTTCAAATCCCCCCAAGCTTTCTGAAAAATAGCTCTCATTGGATGTTAGAATGACAAAGAGTCAAAGAAGGAGAAATAAAGCAGTCAATGAGGTGAAAAATAGACAGATAGACTGATAACTATCGAATAGCGTGATTAACGGACTGATGGCTCCCGCTGGGCGGAGATACGACCATGTTCATTGGAAAGGAGCGGAACGGTGAATCCTTATTCCTTTTCCATCTGATGGGTAGTCAGAAAGGTGAGGAAGACGAAAGAAGAATGAGCGGAAAGGCGTTCACCTCTCCATTCATAAGCCAGTGAGTTCTTTGTTAACATGCTCTTGGAACAACGTTCCGTTTGGAAAAATGAATTTTGTTTTTAACTTTCTGAACCTTTAGGGTCCCCAAGGATAGGTTTTCGAGTGGAAAAAGGCTCCAGGACTAGAAATTGGGCTCTAATCTTCCCAGAGGGAGTTCTTCACTGAAGCAACTAGTCAATTCTTCCCTGTCTCTCCTTTTTTCCGGACAGAAACAGAGGAATAAACAAATTCTTTATTTACTCTTGTAGCAGCTGATGATAATTCGCGATGTGACTCCAGTTGAGGAATTCGAAGAGCGTAGAGAGCGAGGGCCTTGTGTCGTATCCAATGATACAGTTCTTCCACAATATCAATCAGTCCTTGGAGAAACAGAAACTTATGTAGGGATGGTTTCTGAACGCTTTCTCATTAAAGAATTGAGAGAGTATGTTACCTCTAATTCTAAATTCGTATCGTTGCCATCGAAATAGTGGTGAATCAAACAGTAATTTTCGACATAGGCTCCCTCTTCGCAGTCTAGATTTCCGTGATACACTCTTAATGAGGAAGTCAGTGTCATATAATAGTTAAAAAAATACCGAAGACCTACTACAATCGAACATTGTTTGGTGATAAAAGCAGTGGTTATGTGATAGTTGATTCAGTCAACTCCACAGCCAAATAGAGACTTCTTACCACGACCAAGGAAATGGAACGTATGCTCCATGGGTTCTAGATGAACTTCTGGAAAGAGGGAAGTTTATGGATGGCACTAGGATAAGGAAATATGAGGGGGAGAGGGATCAAGTACCGAGCGGCTACCCACTGCTCCTCGCTGATCCCTTACCATCTTTGTGTTTCCCCGAATCCAGGGAAATTGACTCACCCATTCTTCAGGAGCTCCTGTTCTCCAGTAGAAGAAGAAAAACCGCATTTTCCGGTCCAGAAATAATGAAATTCCTAAGAATTTGTAGAAAAAGAGGCTCGAGATATGCGAGCCCCAGAAATCCGGTCAATATATGGGCCGGTAGGTTAAAATCCACCAAGTTTTACTGAAAAATAGATTGTCTTTTATGTGAAAAGGGAAAAGAATGAAATGGTGAACAAAAAGAACACGAAAAAGGAGGAATTTCATCATTTTGGAGGGCGTCTTTTTGAATGAGTCATATTGACTCAAAATGGCGGGTAATCCCGGCTGAAATTTCTCTAAAAATTAACAAAAATGTCAGGGAGAATTTGATTCAGCTATTACATAAAAAGAAAACAATTTAATAAAAGAATAAACGGGCAGAGATGGTGTTTATCAGAGAGGCGTTAGTATTCAAACGGGGGGCGATGTTTTCGCGGGTTGTACCCCGGGGGCAGAGATACCGCTGGTAACCTGTCAAACGAAGGGAATTATGGCGATTAAAGGAACCGTCAGGGACCTCAGCGCCGGGGGCAGTGGTCCCGTGGCGAATGCCCCCACAAGCGTCCCTTGCCTCTGGCGCGCATTTGAATTTTGAACGTTTTAGCGTATTTCTTCGTATTTTCTAGCGTTTTCTTGATCTGCCTTCTATTATTGATGGAAAGTAAGATCAAATGATCAAAATAAAAATTTAAAATACGAATAAATGTGCGAATTATACACGAAAAACTCATTTCCCGCGCTTTCTCAAAGCCTGCGAAAATCTACAGTCAGCTTCTTAGGTCCCCGACAGTTCCTTTAAATGTTCTAAAAATGGCAGGAGACTTCATTTCTGAACTGTATCCATAGAAAAATCCTTTTTAGTCGGAATATAGAGAGAAAACGGCCGAGAAAGGACGACAGTATGGCGGAATACGCTTTAATGGAGAAAGGTAAGGGGAAAACTGGATGAAAAGGAAAGAATTGACGTTTATTGAAAAAAAAGGAGAAATTCGAGCCTGATATTAGTAAAATTGCTCTGCTTTTCTCCTTGTGCCTCAGTTGGCAATTTTCCGAATGTGTCCCTCTAGTCTACTGTTGTTCTTGGTATGATAACAAAGTCACAGTCATATTAACAATTTTTTTATTTAAATTTTTATTTGCTTAGCAGTTTTTCCGTTCTGAGGGGGCTCTTTACTTGCCGCCGTTCTCCCCATTTTCCAGCTGTTGCCGCGACCTTCTGTAAAAGTTACATCGAAATCGTCTAAAACTGTTATTTCGATGAATTCAGTCAGGGATAATTAACTCACCCATTCTTCAACAGCTCCTGATCCCCAATAGAAGAACAACGGCCCCATTTCCTGGTCCAGAAATAATCAAATACAATAGAATTAGTAAAAAAGAGGCTCGAGATATGCGAGACCCAGAAATCCGGTCAATATATGGGCCGATAGGTTGAAAAACACCAAGTTTTCTGAAAAATAACTTATACTTTTATGTAAAATGGAAACGAGATGAAATAGAGAAGAAAAAGAAAGTAAAATGGGGAATTTAATCAATTTTCAGAAGTTGTCCTTTGGACAAGCCATAATTATTCAAAATGGCGGGTAAAATGTCTAAAATTTCTTTTAAAAATTAAAGGAGGACTTAACGAAAAGACACCAAGTTTTACAGAAAAATACCTTACAAGGGAAGGATACTTGCTCGGCATCACTTTTTCAAACTTTTTTGATGCCATCTTGTAGAGAATTTTCTGGCGATCAAGACATATTCTTTCTTTTTTGCTAAAATCGCGTTCTAGAGGAGGAAAACGCAAAATGAGTTTCAATGCTAAACGTGTTTTTGGACTTGTCTATTTTCCATTCTCCTTCTAAATTTGTGAAGTGGTGGCTCAGTGGATAGTGCACTCGCCCACGGAATTTTTGGCTTTTTTTCAACTTGGGTTCAATTTTTCCAAGGGACCAAGTCATTTTTGTAATTTTTTGGGGGTGATTGAATCAGTTTTCGACTACTTTTCCCTTGATATGCCGTAAAAAGGGCGAGAAGGTGTTTCCACACCCTTCTGCTCTGAAAATTCCGCCATCACTCGCGAGTCTAGTATTCTCCTCACCAACGTAATTGTGAGTGTTAGAGCAGAAACAAAGGATGTTCAATAATTTTTGTGTTCTTATAGGAAAGAGAGATCATTAGAAAGAGGAGAAAAATAAGGAAGTGCCCATTTGTTTCCGGGTTTCATTCAAAATGGCGCCAAAATCGCTGCACAAATCCGGTTTAAAAATCGTGAGGGAACCCTGTTAAAGGCCGGGGATTCCCAGTTGGGCAGGGATACCAGCTGGGGTTGTTTGCATTTGAATAGGGAGAAATAAAAGATTTAGAATTCTGTGAATTTAGGTGTTTCCCTTTGAATAATTTATTGGTCAAACAGAGGTGAGAGTTATCAGAGAGGCGTTAGTATTCAAATGGGGTCCATGTTTTCGCGGGTTGTACCCGGGCAGAAATACCGCTGGCGAATGAGAAGTTCAAACGAGGGGAAATGACAATTAAATCTTCTTTAAAATGAAAGAAGACTTCATTTCCGAATTACATAATTATAAATACCGTTTCTACCAGAATATGACCGAGTTTGCGGACTTTCCAAGAAGAACTGGCCGGATTCCATTCAAATGGAGTAGGATAAGGGAAAATCTGCTTTTTCAGAGGGTATAATTTGAAATTTACTCTAGAATTTTCTCTACATGCCCGGGAGTGCAGCTGTCTGGGTGTCAAGGTGCTTCTTCTCGTGTTGGAGCCTCAGAAAAGGAAAAAAAAAGTAGTCTTTAGATATTTATTTTTTGTATTTGCAATTATTATGATGCCATATACAAATCTTGGGCTTCTTACTTTCCATACATCCCATAGCCACCCATCATGCCAGGGTCTGAAATTTGGTATAAATTAAAGAAGAAATTGGTATAGTAGGGTATCTGGCGCCCGTGAAGTAAGCGCGCGCCAAGTCAAATGCAGATAATGCTTTGAATTCGCGTCTTTTCAGATTTTTTCTCCTCTATTACTATCTTTTGTTATAGACTACAAATTAAGGCAAAACTTACATCCTCCCATTCCGTACCCCCTCATTCCGTACCCCCTCATTCCGTATCCGCCACCATATCCACCGTCTGTAAATTATAAATTAAAAGATTTCTCCTGATTAAACTCACATCCGCGGCCATACCCTCCCATCATTCCCATTCCTCTTCCATAGCCCATACCCCCTGAAAATAGATTAAAATTAGTCGTTGCCTGAAAAAATCATGAAAATGGGGCCGGTAAACGAACAAACTGTCTAACTGTGGCGTTTTCTGCAAACAAAAAGGGCATTATTTAAATTAAATAAAGTTAAAGGACTGTTGAATTATCCAAAATGCCAAATTTCAAAGAAATATGGCCTAGAGGGCCGCCACAGTTAGACAGGGTGCCGGAAAAGCTTGAATTTTGAGCGCCACAGCCGTGTCGGCGGGTGAACTGTGGCTTTCCAGGTTTCTTGGAGCGCCACAGTTCACACGGCGTGTCGGCTGTGGCTCCTTTTTGGGCTCAAAAATTAGCTCTTTTCGCCCCCAGCCTACAGTAAGACAACTCACATTGGGCTGAGGCAAAGTCCACGAGGCAAAGAGCCAAGACGGCGACGAGAATATAGCTGAGAAGAGACTGCATTGTTGGTTGTGTCCACTCTTTCCTGACGGGTCACTTAAGTACCCAAAACTTAGTGTAAGACCCGTGGTCCCGCAGAGAAAAACAGAGATAGCCACTGATAGACAATAGAAAAGGTACGAGACGCTGGGCCGGAGTGAACTGTTTTGATCAATTTCACCCCCAGTGTGGGTGATGGATGCGCATAGATCACCATCACCGAATTCGGCAAGCGTTTCTGTTTCTTAGGCGAGAAGTCCAATGACGCAGGTGAGAGAGGTGATCGAAAAAGAGATCAGATACCCCCCGGGCCGGGTGGGGTGGCGGCCAGGGGGGCAGGGGGGTGAGTCCAATCAGGCTGTGATCAAATGACGCCGAACCATCTCCGAGTTTTATGTACTATTTCGTGATCTCTGCTGCTGTTCGCTCAACGGTGGCCCTGTTTCATCTCCACGCTGCTTATATAAGAAACTAGGTCGTGAAGCGTGTGTCTCATCCTACACAGACATGCACTCTCTGCTTCGTGTTCTCCTCATTGTGGCCCTGGTTTTCTGTCTGATTGACTTCGCAGCAGCTCAATGTGAGTCTTAAGAACCTCGTTAATCCTTAAAAGTTATCCAATCTACCGTAATCCCTACCTAAACGCGCCATTCCGATTTGCGCGCGCTTTAACCACCCGCCACCCTCTGTTTTCCCTTGTTTTGACAATATTTTTTTGTTTTTCCTAATCAAGATGAACTTTATGGTTTGTTGATCTGAGAAAAAAAAACAGGAAAAATCTAAAAATATGGAAGAAAATTGGAGAAAATTAGAGATTGGCGCGCTCTTTGAATTGGAGCAGGTTTACGTCGGGAAATTACAATAAATAAGCCGAAATATAATGTTTTTCATAGAATTTTTGGCCTAATTTAGTTAAAAAATTAGTCACAACCTATTTTAATGCGTATTTTTAAGTTCTACAAGTAATTTGTTTTGAGATTATTTGTTCTATTGAACTAGGGGGTTGAACTATCCCACGACATCACTATCATTGACACGAAATAATATCAATACGTTTTTGATCGTTGCCCTTAGTAGTTGATTGATAATAACAAATGTGTTAACCTGTCCAGAAAAAGAAGAGAATCTTTTATCAAATCAAACTTTTCAGGGGGCTATGGTCGCGGATTTGGCGGCGGATATCGAGGCGGGTATGGAGGCCGTGGATTTGGCGGCTATAGAGGTAACTTGAAAAATAGGGAAAGGAATAAATGGGCAATTTTCAGGATATGGAGGACGAGGTGGATACGGTGGATATGGTTACAGGCCTTATGGAGGATACGGCTGGGGAAAGTAAATGACTCCCCTTGGACAGCAAGCCGTTCTAGTCTTGCTCTCTAACCTTTTTCGGCGTATAGATAATTTATTTATGATTATTTACACGTTTCTGTACATAACATATGTAAAATAAACGAATTATATTCGACTTTTGGGACTTATTTCAGCCTTGTTTGACCCTAATTTGTCTCTATTTCGGCCCAGGACAAAAAAAACTGACTGATTTCCCCTATTCTGGTCCCATCAAAGAACGGTTACTGTAATCAAGCGGCAGTCAAATCCCAGACTGGGAAAGGAAAATCCGCTTCCAGAACCAGTATCCAGCCTCCTGGCAGGAAAATAGATCCGTCTTGAGACTTTATGTGAATCCTTGGGAAGTTTTCTGGGTGGGAAAGAAAGTTTAGGTCCTGAAGAGATATGATCCTGAGCAAAGGGCAGTTCTTGCCAGCTATGAACCCGGAAGATCACCTTGTCTCCCTGAAGATTACGTCCGATCCCCTGCACCCGTAAAGTCTCGGCAGGAGGATCATCTTTATTCAAAACTGTTACAGAACTGTGTCGGCTTTATATCTTTGTCTTGCCGAGACTTTACGGGTCCAAGGAATTGGACAATGGAGGGCCGAACTTTCCTGAAAGTGCTCCTGACCTATTGGAACAGATAAAGGATAGTTCCTCTGTCCTTTCCAAAGGAACTTGGAAGATCATTCCCATCACTTCTTTTCAATGCCAAATGCCCTATTGTCTACCAGTTGTTACAATTAGGATCAACACACAGTAGTGACGAGTGCTGCCTTCAGTCTGCTGCTGTCACCCTGCCGGAAGTGCCATAAACTGCAACCTGGACTGAAAGACCCGCCACATGGCCACGATCTGATGACCTGTCAGTTATATGGCGAACTTTCAGATCAGACCACGCCTGGCCAGTGGCCACAGTTCACGCAGAGGTGACAGAAGGCAGGGCCGATTGTTGTTACAGCCGCCTTTCGTCACTGTGAAAAATGGGCAACCCGCGCTTCACAGACTGTGTTTACTGTAAGGTTCTGTGAAGCGACGCCATAAATAATAAAGTTCAATGGATGGGGAATTTTTTACCGGTTTATTAGCTCTTTGTCTCTATAGTTTTCGGGGGCGCGGCTACTTTCCAGGGGGCTTGATAAGCTTTCTTCTAGAGGCCGGAGAAAAGAACATTCTCTAACGGAAGGAGGATAAAAAGATTCAGAAACCATAAAGAATGAAGGGTAATGGAGCCGTTCCTGCAGAAAACTGGCCGTTGCAACCAGATCCTCCTGATATTTCCCCAATTGGAGAGCCCTCCATTGAAGAGACACTTTTGTTTAGCAGTTCAGGGTTCCAACTGGAACCAAGGTAGATCTAAAAGGACTCCTAAAGTTCCTGGAAAAAATGGGAAGTGAATATGGTCACTGCTCCCAACTGCAACGAAATGGCCTGGACTGGATGACCCGCGACCTATTCTTCAATTCGTCTTGATGATCTGTTCGTTATATGGCGAACTTCCCTACCGATAGGTGATTGGACACAGTTCACACCTTGTGACGTAGAGATGTCACATTGTTCACTAAACTTCCTACCAGGAAAAGATGGACCAGGATCTTTGGACAGGGTTCAGCTGGTCAGGGGGCTCCACGTGGATTTAGAACGTTTCTTATATGAAGGAGAGGGCTTTCCTGGGTTCCTACCGAGAAATTCTGGGAGGATGATTGGGATCCGCAGTTTTTACCGTAATATTCTGGAAGGCTGGCAGACGAGAAAATAAAGGATGCTGAATATGGACTGTAATATCTCCCTCAACTAATTTATTCCCCTGCCCTAATCACACCACCCTCCCATATTAATTGGCAGAACCGTTTGAGCATCATTCTCGCTTCCATGTTAATCTTTCCCCCCGTCTCCTTCGTTCCTAAAATTTTAACGCCCGCTCCCGGAAATATGTCATTGCCCTTCCTTGACCAGCTCCCCCTTCTCCTGATTTTAAAAGCATTAAAATGGGTGAGCCTTCCCGCTATTTGTGCGGTTGAAAGAGTACTTATTTCAGCTAGAATTTCGAGAAGTCGCTCGGTTGCGACAAACCTGCAGCAGTATGGATGAGTTGGTCCAATTGAACGCTGCTCAGTTGAGATTTCCCGTTTCCGTCGACACGAACCTGGATTTTACCTACTGTGGAAGAATTGATAAGGTTTGCCGCTTATTCTGCTCTTTAGCATTCTTTCAGCCATAGGATACATGGATCCTATTTCCTGGCTTCGATCTGGAAGACAGTTTCGATGAAACATCTATTATTGAGCATCATCCCCGCGGTCTAGAATGCGATCTCTTTGACAATATCATAATTGTAGGGTTTTTTTTTTTAAAATTTTATATATTTATATTTTGTTGCTACATATATTTAGGGACCGCAAAGTGAAAACTAGATTCGGCCGTATCGCTAAGATTTTGATACCAATCGAGAGATCTCATCGTAACTTACAACTTTTGTTTTTAGAGTAATCAAATCGGATCATCCAGTACCGAGTTATTCGCAATTTAACAACGCTGGTATCATTTTTATAATTTTGGCAGCAGCCAATTTGTGTAATATTTTGTCCAGTGATTGCTAACAGTGTTTTTAACATTATTTACAAAAAAAATCATGCGGCCCTGTCCTAGTATGATTGCAAAAGGCCAAAATGTGACTATTGAAAAATTACCAATTTTTCTATCACCATTTTGCAGTATATTTTACATCTTTGTTTACTATTTTTTATTGCTGCCTATACTAAATGAGCTGGGTAAAATTATAAAATCAATTAGAAGCGGTGATATTAAAGAAAATTATGCTTTCTTCCTCGTGCAAAGTTTGCATATTTTAAACATTATATAAATTTTTGGTAGCAGCACATTGCTTCAATATTTTTATTGATAATATCTACATCAAAAGCACTATTAAAAACAATAATAAAAATATGCGTCTCTATTCGCATCGCTAAGATATGAGCACATTTAATTCTAACGTTGTTGTTTTTTACAGAAACTGGCGTTTTTATTAAAAAAAAGTAAAAGCGCCATTCGATTTTCCATCTATTTTTAGCTACTGGGTGTCATTTTCAACTCGAAATAATGTATAACAACGGCGTACCGAAGCCTTTTGTAACGGGCGCACCCAAATACCAAAATTCCAGAACAAAAACTGTTGCCGCCCTGGCGCGCGCCTTTGCGGTCCCTACATATATTGAACCGTTTTATTAAATTGATTAAAAACAGATCCCCATTTTTTAGCATTGCTATTCCTTGAAGGAAAATCCAATTATTCAGCCGGTATTCACTCAATTCATCAAGAAAGCAACATCCGTGTCGTTGCCTAAAATTCGAAGACGGAGTTCATTCCTCTGTTAATTTGGAGCAGCTGTATATGGTTAGTGGGGCTGAAGCCATGGTTCTAGGCGATTCAAGCGGGAAAGAGAATCACACATTCTCACTACAGCGTCTCGAACTGGGCAGATATGGTCAAATTTGTTTTTTGGTCAAGTTGAAGCCATTTTCAGGGATGTAAGAACCTTACCGTGGCCTATTGTGAAGCGTTTCCCATCGACTGTCAGGAATATCCTTCTGACTACCTCAAGATTTTGTGTCGCTTTGAATATCTCGCTATAGAGACAATGAAACAGTACAGACAGCTTTCCTTGATCCCAATTATTCAGATTTGTTCATTTTTTGAGCTATTCACAGGATTCTTCTTCCAGATGATGATGACTGCCGAGCCGGAGGTGCCCTTGCGGTATCTGGTCTTCCCTTCTGTGCCTATTTCTTAAAAGAGAAGGAACTCGAACATATGGACCTTGAAAGATGGCGATTCGACCCGGAGAAACATGTAAGTTCGGCAAGCCCCTGGAAAAGTACGGTAATCCATTTTACAGACAAAATCTTGGGAGTCAGCATTCAATTTCATCATCGACACCCCCAACGCCTACGGCGTTTCAAACAAAAGGTGGGATCAACAAGTTTGTAAGCCACTACTGTTCTCTGCAATAAGGAGGCTCAGTTCCACTGGCTTTCGAGCAGATTTGTGGATAATCTAGCCTTCAGATGGCTAAGGATATATTAAAAACAGCTAACAACTACTGAAGCCCCCCACAACGGCGGGAAATGAGACCCTCAGCAGGGGGGGGGGTTCCCTACGATATATCGGGACTGTTAGAAGCGATTCAAGAGAACCAGGGAACTTTTGATGCGAGGATAAAAGAGCACAAGAATGGACTTCTCCTAGGACTCTTTTCAATCGTCAACTACTCCATTGTTTGAAACTCTTTAAAGTTGTGATCGTCCCTTTCGCCAGGGACCCCTGTGCCCTCGAAAATGTCCTGAACTGAATGGGAAAACGTAAATCAGAAGCACCGGGCAATTTTCTAGGCCTGCCAGGACTTTTGAAGAATTCCGTTAGAGTTTCTGGTCGCCCGGTCCTGATCAATGAAACTGGAGGAATTGCACCCCAAAATAGTCTTCTTCCATTTGTCGATGACCTCTAGAAAGTCATTTGTCATCACTCTCCTTCTTCTCGTATTCAATAAAAATCTCTCTAGACATAGACGGAAATAGACGCCGTTTCGTTGGCTATGATTACAGCCAGAACAAGTTCTCGGAGGCGGTCTTCCTCTCGCTCCGAAAAATGACTCAAAGATCCGATGGCCAGACAGAATTCTAACGGAAGCGTTTCCCATCAGTCATAGGCTTCCACTTTCTTCGATCAAGGGAATTTTTGTTCCCAATTTGATGTTTCCTGAACTCTGACAAGCCTTTTCGTAGAATTCTGGGTATTTCACAATATTTTCATGTTTCTCGCGTGGTTCTCATGGGTTCTCCATGTGAAATTTGGACTCAATTTTTGGACCAAATAAATACCATACGGTCACACTTGACAGACTAACAACATTTCTACTCGTCTTCAGCTAATTTAAAGGTCTGTCTTTGCTTAAAATTTTATTTTGAAAGGGGGAAGCCCCGGGTTTCCGTCTCGGGAACCGTATTATTCATTTTCTTCGACCTGAGCTTCTTTAAATTTGAGTTATTCGTATCTCTAGAAGTTTATCAGGCTTTTCTTGCTCTAAACTTCAAGCCACAACCATCCCACCACAGTTAGACAGATTACCCGGCGTGTGTATTGTGGCGCCTCAGTTTACCCGCCGTATTGGCTGTCTAACTGTGGCTCTCTCGAAAAAGGGGGAAATTCCTCCTGTCTGATGCAAGAAGACCCCATGTTCCGGAAGATTGCACGCGTAATTTGTCGTTGAACTTTACGGTCATCCTTGCAACAAAAAAAGACATCCGAAAACCTGTCCGGAGTCGGGTGACCGTCTCATGTCGAAGTCTGCCGAGAGGTTAAAAGGGCCTCTTCCCATTTTTCTCTTTTCTAGCCTTTCTAGCAGAGCTTTTTCTCTTCTTTTTCTTCCAAATCAGACCAGTTTTAATCAATCGGGATAGTCAAAGAAGAATCACTGTGTCCCCGTGCCGCCAGCGCCACCTCTGACCTTCACCTTGTGTGCTGCACAGGAGCCTTGACATTGTTCTCTGTCTTGACTTTTTTGCACCATCTCTTTTCTTTTATTTCACTGTCTTATAGCTATAATTTTAGGGTAAAAATATAATACAAGATGCTAATCAAGAAGCAATTCAACCAGTCGGAGGAGATTGTCGTCAATAAGAAGGAGGTAGGCCTTTTCCTCTATACAGAGCGAGCCACAGCGAGAGAGCCACAGCTAGACCGCCTACACGGTGTGTGAACTGTGGTTTTCCAGTCTTCTCGTGCGCCACAGCTGGACGCCACAGTTCACACGCTTTGTCGGCTGTGGCTCCTCAATTTTCTTGAAATCATCTCAAAACTAGGAAATCGTTTCATTTTTTACCTATTTATGGTCCTAAACTTGCAATCGACCCCTTTTCAGCTCCGCATATTTGTGCTCTCTTGCCTGGAATCAGTCGGCTGTACTTCTGACCATGCCCAGCAATTAGCCGATATCTTGATCTGTTCCGATTACCGTGGTCATTATTCCCACGGTCTTAATCGTCTTCACATCTATGTGAAAGATATCGCCGAGAAATCAACAGTCGTAGAGGGAGAACCCGTAATTTTGAAGCAGAAAGGCTCAACCGCTTGGGTTGACGGTTCAAATCTTCTAGGACCCGTGGTTGGCAACTTCTGCATGAAACTGGCTGTACAAAAGGTGGGAAACCTTCTTTTAGCTCTTTAGTCCCCCAAAAAAATAGAGAAGAACTTAATTTAAAGGTCTGTTTCAGGCTCGAGAACATGGAATCGGCTGGGTTGTGACTAAAAATTCAAATCATTTCGGTATTGCCGGCTGGTATGCCGATTACGCTGTTCGCCACGGAATGATTGTAAGTCTGCTCTAAGGAAAATTCACTAATTACCGTAATCTTATAGGGAATGGCCTTTACAAACACTAGTCCCTGTGTTTTCCCAACAAACTCGGCTGAAAAGGCTCTCGGATCCAATCCGATCTGCATGGCGGCGCCGGCCAAGCACGGTGACAGCTTCTTCTTGGATATGGCTTCGACTACTGTAGCCTATGGAAAGATAGAAGTCGTGGATAAGAGAGGAGGGAAGTGGATTCCATCTGGATGGGGAGCAGACCCTCGGGGGAATGAGACCCACGATCCCAAGGTAGTTCTCGGTGGAGGAGGACTGCAACCCCTGGGAGGAGCAGAAGAAACTGGTGGATATAAGGGAACCGGCCTCTGTATGATGGTGGAAGTACTCTGTGGTATTCTGGGAGGAGCCGCCTTTGGAAAGAATATTCGACAGTGGCAAACAACGGAGCAGAATGCTGATTTGGTGGGTTATTTTAGAATTTTTGAGAATTGGGACCCTGGATGGCTTTCTCTGATCGTAAATACGCTGATCTTCTATTATTTATGCGCTATGAGCCGGGCTACAGTATCCAAACGTTCAAACCTCTCGTTTTCCTTATTTGGCTAATGGATCGCGGTGTGATTAACAAGGAACGCCTCTGCTGTTCTTTGCAATAGGGAGACTTCGTTCCACTGGCTTTGAAGCAAATTTACGGATAATCTAGGCATTAGCTGGCTAAGAATAGATAAAGACTGCGCTAAAGGACTGATTAGCTGATTTTAACAAGAAAATTCCCCAGTGGAACCGTTTTGCCGCGTTGTTCGACTTTCTCCCTTCCCTAAGCTCACTTATTTGAATAAAAAGGGCCTCCAAGCGATAGCGTACGACTTATTTCTCGACTAACGGCTTGAATTCACTTAGGGGCTTGTAATTTACAATCTGTACCCTTTAAACAACGAAGAAATAAGAATTCTTCCATTTTCAGGGCCAATGCTTTGTGGCAATTGATCCTGACTGCTTCGCTCCTGGTTTTGGCGACCGGCTACAGACTTTCATGGATGAGACAAGGGATTTAACACCGGTAAGCTGTTCTAAATGTTTACAATAAGAAAGGAAATGTTCAGATGGATACAACAAGGCCAGTTCAAGTAGCCGGTGACCCCGAGCGGGCACACATGTTCCTCTGTGATGAAATGGACGGTATTGTATATAAAAAGAGCCAATTGGAACATTTGGTAAGATTTATTTTATCATTCAAATTGTAAATTATCCCTTTTAGACCAAATTAGCCTCTGGACTAGGCGTGGAAATGTTCAAAGCGAAGGAAGTCCCACTGGAAGACAGCGACTGATGACTATTGTTCTCTTGTATACAGATTTAGTCAGAATAATATTTTCTTCTTGAATTTTTGGAAATATTTATACATCTATCGTGTAGAGGAGATCAAGATCTATCGAATGACACGAAAATCGTGTAAATTGAAAGAGTAGAAATTGTTTTATTAGGCGAGAGGAAAAGCAAAGAAGGCATCTCGCTGTTGTGTCATTTACTACCTTCCACAATGGGAAGGCTTTCCAAAATTTTCAACCACATGATTTGATGGGTCGGTTCTTTTACAAACCTCGTGAGGTTTAGCAAAATTGCTATACGAACTGAAGAGTCGACACCTGGAAGCCGTAGCGCGCAACTGCCGAGATTTTACGGGTGCGGGTGTCTTCGCTTTCATGTGGCGTTTTTCTTTTGATTTCAATGTAACTCCCAATAATTAACTAACTGTTCTATCAAAACATGAATTCTCTCGAATTTCTACATATCACCTTGAAGAGAAGATCGAGATCTTTCGATTGAGCCCAAAATCTTAGCATTTGGATGTGTGAAACTTGTGTAAAATGGTGAGAAAAGCTGAGGAATAGCGAAGAAAGTGCCTTGGGTACCGAGAAAAGCCCGTAGAATCTCGGCAGCGCTTGGACAAGCGCTTATATATATCAGTCGCGGTTCTCTCGCTTCCGCAGATGTTCGTCGTCGCTCGTTGACGCTTCCGTCAGACCTCCGCTTCAGTGTGAAAACGCTGTAGGAGGCAGTGGCATGAGAGGGACGACGGGCATCTGTGGGTCAAACTACCCGGCCAGGAAGATGCGCATCGGTCTAATTCATTTTTTGCTTTTCTTTAGTTGATCGCCCAGATCACTGTAACCAGCAGTAAAAACTCCTAGAATCCAGGTCTTTTTTCCCTTCGCGCTCCCTCATTTTTCTTCGCTAAATGTTAACATTACGAGAGCCCACGTCCTCCCTGATAACCCGGCGGAGAGAGGCGAGGGATGTGTCTGTTTGCCGACCACGTCCCATCTCATATTTGCGTGATTTGCAACCTCCTCCCGTCCCTCCTCATCCTTTGCTCCTGTTGATGGCTAAGTCTCCTCTCTGGCTCCCGCTCTCTCTCCCTTTTGGGGTGTCTCCCCGAGACCCAGCGAGAGAGTCACAGCGTATATTTGTTCTCCCGATTTGTCTCTCTCTCCCCCCTCTCTCCACTTCGCCTTCAAGAGAGTGCCCCCTTTTGTCCCGTCGCTCCGTGGCTCGGCTCCCGTATTTGGGACACATTTATTGCCCCCATGCCCTTGACTACGTTTTTTCCGACTTTATAGACGACTCACATCACGCTTTTTCAAATGGAATGGCGGTTTCATATTTCTAGACGTGAAAAAATGAAGAATGTGGCTGTTTTGCCATTTCAGGAGTACACATTCTAGCACGTAGGGGTTACTTTACACCGAGTTGTACACGCAACAGCCTCTAAATCGTTCCGGGACCGTTTTCCAAGCAGAATATGGATCATGTGGCGTGAACTGTGGCTTATTTGGTCATTGGGCCAATTTTTTGAGGTGCCACAGCCGACACGGCGTGTAAACTGTGGCATCCAACTGTGGCTGCAAAAAAATGCTGGAAGCCACAGTTCACGCGCCATGTCGGCTGTGACTCACTATAAACTCCCAATTGTCATTGGGAAGTGGTCCCACAGCGATTTAGAACCCATTTCATGCTCTAAATCGCCTTACGTGACTTTCTAGGCCACAATACACACTCCCAGTAGGCTGTGGCATTGCACGTTCTCGAAATTCGAGTATGTTTGCCCAGCCGAGGTAAATTCCTCCCCCAGAGCAGCTGAGGGAGGTCAAGGGCCATTTCCTCTCCATGGTTTATACAAAGGTTTGCCAAAAGAGTCATCTTTCTTGTTTGATTCGAGTTTTTTCCCTTCAAACCCATTTTAGTTTGACCTTGGCATTAACTGCAGTGAGCAAACGTTGGCATGCCGGGACAAACTGGATCAGCTGTCATTTTGTGGGTGAAGAAACTCGCTTCAGTCCGCTTAGAACTCGAGAGTACTGGTAATGCTCCCCCTGCCGCTGCAGCGCAGCTGTCCTCCTCGCTTTCCTTTTTCTTCCGAACCCGGGTTACTTTTCTTCGTCGTTGACCACAGCAGCTGTCTTACACCTGCGTAAACAGCTGGATCGTGGAGATTTCTCCCTCAATTTTATCGCAGTTCTTTTTTTCGAATGGGTTTATAAATTCTGAGGCGGGAGTGGTGCATAACAACTCGATTACGTCATGGGCGCGGTATTTCCAATGACATTGGTCATAATATCCTTTTCTCTGGGAAAGCTGACGTGTCCGAAATCTTCTGTTCAAAGAATCAACTAACCGAAGGAAGGGAAATATAATTGTCCAACTAATATAATTGCCAGGCTCGATATTTTACTCCGGAAATCTAATTATCCAAGAATCCGGAGCAAAAATGCACTCTGGGTACTTGGAAAACCGTTTAGAAACCTCTCCAATGCTCAAAATAAGGTTAGTTGTTGAGAGCCACATTTAGACAGCCGACACCGCGTGTGAACTGAGGCGCCCTGCTGCGGCGCTCTGAAAAGCTGAAAAACCAGTTCACACGCCGTGTCGGCTGTGGCTTTCCAAAATTTACGTTCCCCATCGTTCCACGCCTTTTTGCCCAATCCTTGGCTCTCCAGGTGAATCTCCCCTAAAACCGGGCACTCCCCTTTCCTTCAAGCCCTATGTGTGTCTGTTTGTGGCACCGCTTCCTTCCCCTATTGTTATGAAATCCGGAAAGCCCCTGAAGAACACAAAAACACCGAGATCTGCTCAAATAGATAAGTGGCCGCCTATTGTGCTTCTCACCCCCACTCCCGCTGGTCAGCCCCCTTCTCTCTAATTTCCATAATTCGTAGCAGCACAGCAAATTGTGTTTCAAATTGAGGTCTTCTTCCTCTTTGCCCCCGTTTTCAAGAAAATTCCTCATCCTCTTTCGTTCCGATTTGTGATCGCGTGACGTTTGAAGGTAATCTCATGTGTACACATTAGAATGAAATACTCCCCCGTTGTCCTCCCCGGGCTCTTGAAATTATCTGGCGATATTGTCCTCCTCGTCCTTCTTTCCAGAAGAAGGAGGGGAATAAATCACCTGCCCTTTTATTGAGTCGATACAAGGGAGCAAAATGGAGGGAGAATCCGTTACGCCGAGGGAAGAGTCAGCAGAGAACGGCTGATATATGACCCGTCCGGCTGGCTATCTCTCCCTCTCTTCCTCTATCTCTCTCTTTTGCCCGCTTGAGTACCCCTCTTCTCTAAAAGCCCGGGCAATTCTTCATCCCCCGCGGCAGAGTTATAACTCTCCTGGTATTTAGCGGGCTATTGAGAAGGGAGGGCGGCGAGAAGTTACTTCCTCCTGGAGACAACAGGGGGATGTAAACGCGCTCAGCGGACAATAATATGCTCCAATGGCATTGAGGTCGGCCCGGCGGGGACACATCCCCCAGCCAGCCAGCCGGCCAGCGCCGCCCGTTGTCCCCCCGTGAACTTTGTCTGTCCTCACCTCACCTGATCGACTTGTTTATCTCACTCCCTCTGCCTTCCTCTTTTTTCGTGTTATTCAAAATCTTGTTTATTAGAAATCTCACGTTATTTTGTTTTTCTAATACGGAAATTTACTACAAGTGGGGAAATAACAAGACGCAACGGTGGCATTATGAAACCCGGGGGCTAACAAAGGGAAGCTAGGCTGGGAATGAGTCATCTTTTTCTTCTCACCGGCGGTGACAATTCCCTCCTTTCTCCGCTATCCCGACTGGGTTTTTTGTATAAAATATGACAGCTATTCGTCAGGCGGCGTCATTTAATCCATCCCTGTCGTAAAATTATACTTTTGTCGGACTAAAAACAGCGCAACGATTCGAAAATGCCGCTCTTCGGTTTCTTTTGCCAATTTATAGCTTTTTTGAGGATTTGGAACCCTTTTAGGACCCATTAGATCTTTAAAAGTGGAATAGATCCTTTGTTTATGAGGAATCCGTCCTCCTTTCACTGATTGGGGTCAAAATAAGCTCCCAAGGTTTAAAATACCGCTCTAAACCGCGTTTCTCACCATTTTTAAGAGTTGTAATCGCTACAAGACCTATTAGACCTTTAAAAATAGTGTAGACCCTTTGTTTACGGTGTCAACTTGTTGGTTTGTCCCTTGTTGACTGTTATTCGACTTAAAACGCTTCTAGAATTCGAAATCGCGGCCCATAGCCTTTTTTCGCCTTCTTGGAGTAATTCGTAGGGTTTTCAGGGCCTTTTGGACCTTTAAATGCATCCAGCAAAACTGGTTTTTCCTGCCAGGCCCCTGTACATTCCCTGTTTCAATTCCCCCCAACTCTCACCCCCTCTCAATCAATACCAACGGGGTGACAGCCAGCTGGCTGTACTGATAACCATATCGCCCTCTCCCCTCTCCTACGACCGAGCGCGCACTTTACACGCTTCGTTTGATCCCTTATCACCTTGTTATTTCTCCCCCAATTTGGCCCCCTTTCTGTCTATATTGCCTAAAATTACGAAATGGCTACCCCGCAGCCTATTTGTATTAGGCTGATGCGGGTCTTCTTCTTCTCCGTCTCTGCTCTCTCCGTCTGTTTGTCCCCCCGCTGCCGTTCCACCTCTGTATAGAAAGGGCGGAAGGGACATATGAACCGATGTTAACCTTTTTTGACGTGTGTTCAGTCAAGCATAAAATAACTCTCGCCCTTCTTTGAATGGCAGGGGGATCAAAAAGGGGGACAAGGTCACCAGGGGGCGAGGAGAAGGAGGAACTCCCTGTTTTGGGATTTTTTACAGTACCTAATCGCCGTATTTTCATTTTCTAGGTTGAAGTAATGAGTCACCCGCTCTTTAAAAGTTATTTTAAGAGTATTTTAAAGGTCTGGCAGTTAATTTACTACGGTAATTACCTACTAACCCAAAAATTCCGCTTCTTTTCATCCATGGCGGGATTTTTCGGGCCCTGAATGGTCTAGAGAGGAATGGGTGGGAAATTCTTCCTTTAAATGACAAAATGGGGCATTAAAATAAATTTTAAAGGAGTGGTTACTTACCTAGTACTGTAATCAGCTTCTATAAAGTTAAAGTTGCCAGTTTTAAAGCCTTGGAGGGGTTTTTCTGGGCTCTAGAAGGAACCTCGTGTCAGGACCCCAGAACAGTTCCACTAGGGATAACCCCCTGTTAAAATCACCTAATCCTTTAAAGCCGTCTTTATCTATTATTAGCCAGCGAAAGTCTAGATTATCTGTAAATCTGCTCCAAAGCCAGTGGAACGAAGCCTTCATATTGCAGAGAACAATATTGCCCTTCCTTGTTAATCACACCGCGATCCACTTGCAAAATAAGAAAGAAGAGAGATTTGTACTTTTGGAGGATACTGTAGCCGAGCCCGTAGCACATAAACAATATAATATCAGGGTATTTATGATCACGGGGGATGGGGATGGGAGAAAGGACATTAAAATTCAAAAGAGATGTGAGACAATAACAACAATTATGTCTGGGAAAATGGTTCTGTCCTTTGATAATCGCCCGTTTCCGTCCCAGACCAGGTAAAAATAGGGTTTTGTACCTTTTGAGCCACAGTTAGACAGCGGAACAGTGAAACACCTGGTTTTCGTCCATTTTTCGGTCTAAAACTCAACTTTTCCGTTTTTTTTTCCTCTGCCGGCCACAGTTAGACAGCTTGTCTAGATAAGTAAACAGAAAATGCTGTTCTCTGCAATAAGGAGACTTGGTTCCACTGGCTTTAGAGCAGATTACGGATAATCCAGTCTTGAGCTAACTAATAGTTATGTTTTAAAAAAGGTCTTCCTCTATTTTTAGTCACAGTTAGACAGCCAGAGAGGCAGTTACGCAGACAGTTAATCATCTAGGCTAGACGGCCAGGCGACGTCCGCAAAGGAGAGGTCAGAGGGCAGCCTCACCTGTACAACCTTTGCTGGGAAAATTCTTGAAGATTCTTGAATACTCTTCCTATTGGGACCCTAGGATGGGAGGAACATGAGAAAATGACGAGATGGTCGCTTTTTATAGCCAATTGCGGGGGTGTTACCTTTCCTGTAGGCCCTCCCCTATGTCTTCTCTATTTTCTTTCCCTATCTCCCCCTTATTACAACGGCTACTTTGCCCTTTTTTCCCCGTTTCATTCGCGGGGAAGAACGCCAGCAGTAGCGGGGCTCCAAAACGGGAATTGTCACACATAGAGAGAGAGAGTTACAGTGTACTGTGCCTGTGCCCGGTCTCCCATTGATTTTCGTGCCCTCCCGCTCACGGCACAGGGGGCGGCCTCTCTCTCTGTCCCTTGCCGCTGGGCCAGCCGTTCCCTGGGCAACTCTTTCTCTCGCTGAGCGGCATTCCATTGTCGCCATGCACACCTCCATTATTGGAAAACTCTTCTCCTCTTCTCTTTATCTTCTTCTTTTCCCGCCAAACATTGTTAAGATCTAACTTTCAGGGTGTTAATTTTCTCCTACACATAAAATGCATCGTCCGATGCCAAAACCCCAGTCTACACATCGTCACCATCGAGTAGACGCCCTCTGGGATTCAAATGCCGATAAGTACCGCGTCTGTTGCAGGACTGTTCACGTCACCAAGGTACTGTGCCTTTTTTAATATTAAAAAAGGGGACTACTGGGTCCTGGAGCGACTGTTTGAATAAACGTTCCAGTTTTTGGCGGGAAATTAGTCAAATTTTTGGAAATGATCGCTCGCAACGGTTTTGGCACCAATCTGCCGATTTTCAAAAGAATCTGCTTGCGATCCAAAGATTCTTCAAGAGGTTCCGAAGCGAAATAGAATAGTCTTTTGGCGGGATTGACCAATTTTTGAAAGTGGAGGCTAGAATCAAGTGACCCCCTCGTTTTTTGGCGGCAACCTGCTGAGAATCAGGTGATTACGGAAATGATACTATTTTTAGTGGAACCGACGGGTCCTGGGACGATACTAACATGGTTCTAAAGCCATTGGAAAGGTAAAATTCTTAGAAAATTGGGTGAAATCGCTCCAGGACCCCAGAAATCGCCGCAATTCGCGCAAAATACCGTTCAAATGGCGCTAGCTGCCAAAATGACCTTTCTTTTCACCTGGTTAGGCAATTCCGTTGAACTGGGAAGTAATCTTCGCTCCCCTCTTTTATGAGTTATCCTCTGCGAAAAATCGAATTTAAATTGAGCGGAAGTTGTCCAATTTTCCCGGATTTTGACCTATTCAAAAATACAGACCGCCTAATGTGAAGTGTTCCTTTTCCTAACAACATTTTTCGCACATTAGGACCTGTCTAGATCGTAAAGATCAATGCCACGGAATGATAACACCAATAGTTGGATTACTGTACCGAAAAAAAATGAAAGAAAGTTTGCTTAGGCTACCCAATTCATCGGACTCGTCCAGCTGGTCATCATCGCTGTCTTCACCCTGGCTCTGCTCTTCTTCTACACTAAACAGATGAATGTCAGTCCTTTAAATATTGTTTTTTCTAATTAAAACATTACAGGGAAGCCTTCCCGACGACCACTGGGCTGCCCAATCGTCTGCCCGTTACATCACCTCCTTCCTGACGGCCGTCTCCCTCCAGCTCTCCCTCGTCCTGATGATGCTCCACGGTGTCCGTGTCGGCCGACGAAGCCTCCTCCTTCCCTTCATTATATTTGCCTCGTTTGCTGTTTTCCTCGCCTTTGTTCAGGTTCGTCGTCGTTGTTTTTAGTTCAGGTTTGCAGGAGGTTGTTTGGGGAGGCAGGGGGATGGGATTATCCCAGGGAATCCCTCCACTTTTGCACATCCTGAGATTATAAGGGGACAGTCAGGGATGTGTGGCTATATTTAGACTTAAAAGATGTGCAATTTTGCTGAATACGCTACTTTATTTTATTTTACGAAGAAAAGATCAGAAACGGGAGAAACATGGGTATTTCCCCCGTAGTCGCTTATTTTTCCAACGCCGGCGAGCAAATGACGGTTTAGAGCGCTCGCAATTGGCGGGAAAGGTGCACTTTTCAAACCAGGGTATTCAAATTCCGTTTTTAGCACATTTTTCGCTATTCTAGTTGGGATATTGTAGTTCTACCGGTCTATTTTTGACTCTTTTGACTTCCTGGTACTATGAAATATATAATTCCCTTCCCAGAAAGTTTATTCAAGTCTTGTCAATGGATTATACTCTCTCTTTTCAATAGAAAAGACTCGACTATGTGTACTTAGTACTTAGGCCCCCCTCGTCGACAGCTTTAATCGGTCAATTGGGTGCGGATAGTGGTTAGCCCTGATCCGGAAGCCTATTTGCAACTTAGGCCCGATCCAGAAATCGATTTGCAACTTAGGCCCGCGGGCCTAAGTACACGCAGTCAAAAGACTCTCCTCTCCTCTCCTATCTTGATTCCCGCCCTTTCTGCAGCCGCGAAGATGCAAAAAAGCCCGCTCGGGCCGCCGGGCAAATCGGACTTTATGATTACTGGGCAGAAATCATTCATTCACACGGACCGGCGGGCGGGGACACGGGCCTTTTCTGCTCATGAATAATGAATAATGAGGAAGGCAGGAAGAGGGGCGACAATCTCTAGTCGGGGGTGTTCGCTGGGACATTTCCACCTAAAAATGTGGGATTTCTCCAGGTTTCTTCGGACTTTGTCGCCGCTTCTCAGCATCAGCCCGGATCTGCCAGTGGAATTCAACTCTTCAGCCATGTCCTCGGAATGTTCATGCACCTGTGGTGTGTTACCGTCGTCTGGAGGTGCTACTGCTACCTGGGAGATAAGAAGGTCAGTCATTGGTTACTAAAAGGAGGAAATCAGAGAAAATACTTTGCCCCGGAAGTGGAAATTAAGCTTCTCATGGACGGAAGGGGTTTCACGTGGCCGTAATCAGGGTGTATTCTTCCCTGAAACGGAATAACAGGGGAAGATAGCAGTAGGGGGAAGTTTTGGAGTGCCACAGCCGACACGGCGTGTGAACTGTGGCTCAGCTCTTTTGTTTCAATGCGCCACAGCCGACACGGGGTGCGAACTGTGGCGCTCAAATTTACTGCTCCACAGCTAATAATGACCGTATCTAGGGTCCCAAAACTCCGTTTTTTCTCTAGATTACTGTATTTACCCCCATTTTTCAGGTCGCTGAGCAGATTGGTGAGCAGCTCCAGGCCACCACCATGGCCTTCGTCTACGACTATTCCAAGCCCCCTGCCTACAGTGAGACCGTCGAGAAGAGCCCCCTTACCATTGCCTAAACAGCGATTCTCCCCTCTCCCAATCTCTCAATACGAAGGAAAGCTATCTCTTAGCCATTGTTAGTCTCTCCCCCTAAAATAAGTATTATTAACCATGTTCTCCGTCCCTCCCAGTCTCGTAGAAGCAAAGCATTGATCGCCCTTGTCAGCCACCTATCCCGGTATATGAACAGTCTCTAAGGAAACTTCCCTGATCTTGTAAAGTGTTAAAAGTAGCCCTCTCCCTCTCCCACCACTCGTGTAAACAAAAAATAACACAATAAATAATGTACACATAAACACACTTGTTTCCTTTTGTCTATTATTTTATTGTCTAAACGAGAATAAATCTCATTGTAAACTGGGGGTCGAGTCATTTATATAAAGCAGCAAAAGATCCGTATGTTTTCCATACCAGTTTCCTATCTTCCAGCTGTGTCTATATCTTGTGCCACCTTGTATGATTTGTCATCTGAACAGCATACTCGAGTTATCCAGAAGGCCAGTGTTGCTCTAAAATGGAAGACAAATAAATCTAGTAAAAAAATTAGACTTACCACACATGAGTTGAAGTTGGAAAGAGCAGAATCCTACTAAAGCCAATGAAGGAAGACTACTTGGTCCACATTCTTCTATTTCGACCCCAGTTCAAAATCCCGGAACCACTGTCTCCCTAAAACTATTTTCGAAGCCATTAGAATGGCAGCTACCTCACAAGCTGCTGCATTGTGCAAATAGAATATTCTGAGCAGCTCTCTCTCATTAATTTATTTTCCTCCCATAAAACTTAAGAAGGTTGGATCTAGTAGGCCCATTGGATGACATACCATATATTGCTCCGGGAAATTATCAGATAATTTAACCAATGCCAATTGCTGTCTGTCCTTTCGACTCTCTTCCTCGCCCCTGTAGCCCGGTTGTCCTGTGAAGTGGTGAAAGAACGGGGAGCAGTTCAAGCTGATCATGTCCTGATTTCCTACTATAAATGTTGATATTGTTCAATAGAATTTGCTATTGTACAACATGGTATCTCCTCGTACGATTGTTCCAAGCATTGCTTGATTTTTCCAACACTCCCATTCAGTATTCCAGCGCCTGAATCTCCCTAGACGAGAAGACTTTAAACCCCAGTGAAAATACACCCACTGCCCTGTTTCCAGAATTCTTGTCACAGCACCGACTGCTTAGCTCCCAACTCGTTTCTAGCAGCTAACACCAGTACTGACCGTCGGTGAAAACGATGGGCAATCCATCATACTCCATAGGCCATGTCTAGCGTCCATTTGTTTATTGTCCACTTGTGAGTCGTTAATTTCAGGCTCAAACAGCGCAGATGAAGATTCCATATACTCTCCTCGTTTTCGCTGCAGATGTATGGAGGTGTTCGTCCAGAAAGTTTAAAGAGATCCTAAACTTAAGCCAAGATTAACAGGAATGGATTAATATGAAACTCAGAAGAGCCAAATCCTTGTTCAAGCAAAGAATCTTGTAAGTGTCATCTGAGAAGTGTGTAAAGTCGAATCGCCGGTATGAACTCTCCATCATTTCTCAAAGCGGCTCTCCCAAGAAGGCTCCGACGATGTGTCGTACTTGCTAAAAAAAACAAATAAAAAAGGGTTCAAGAGAATTAGGCTTACTATGTTCATACCCAAAACATAATATATGAAGTCCCGTTGAGCCGAACTCTGTGTTGATCCCCCCTTCTCGGTGCCAAGCGGTAGTGATCCGATAAGCCAGCCTGCCATCTCGCTCCTCCATTTATTTCAACACGCCCTATCTCCCTGAAAGAAAGAAGACAGTGTAGAAGTAATTAGAATTGCCACCTACTGGACACGTTCCCGTATGATACAGGCAGAAGATCTAACTCAGGTTCATTCGTTTTCCATTTTTCTCCTGTCCAATTTGCTGGTAGAGATATTGCCCCCATCAGTACAAGTTGTGCATCTTGTCATCTCTCGATGTACCAGCATTTTTCAGTAACCATTTAGAGGAGACTTTGAGAATTTCAAAGAAAAAGAATAAAAAGACGTGGATATATGCCAATCTGAAAATGATTGATGAGTTTTTAGGCTTTGTATGATGAAAAAAGGGGATTGGAAGAGGAAAGGACAGAATGCAGCCTTGTGGGCCTGTGAAGAAAATGACGACCGGAGGCTGCCCATGGCAGACATAACAAACTGTTACAATCAATATGGGACATCCGTACAGCGGGAAAAATAGACAGAGAACTGATAGAACAATAAGATCCCGGATTTCAGAAGGAGTTCGAGAACAGTACCCTTTGAAGGGTTCTAGGGTCGATAGCTGCCGAAAATAGAGCTCTAAACTTGTTTCCTACCGTGCTTGCTCTACAATCTTCAGTGGGAAAAAATCGCCTAGAAACGAAGAAGATGCCATTTTGAGGGCGCAACAGACGACAATCTCCCAACAAAAACCTCGTTTTTTTTACCATTCTTTGAGAATACTTCATGCTTCATCTAATAGTTTGACCCGCGGTATCTGTGCTCGCTTCTCTGAGCCCTCAGGCCTTTAATCGTACCGTCCGATAAGAACTCTCCTCCTTTCTTCTAAAATTCCTCATTTTTACTTTCTACTTTTCTTCTCACTGTGGCGCTTTTCCATTAGAACATAAAAGTATAGCTATTTTCCAGAAAACTTGGTTGATTTGAGCCTACCGGAATCGGGACTGGCATATTTCCAGTCCTGTTTTATTATGATCTGAGAGAGTGAATCTTTTAAAACACGGCCCTCCAAAAATGGAATACAAAAACAGAGCATTGTAAAATCTACAACGTGAGTCGTGAGTCAAAAGGAATATTAGATTTTCTAACTTCCACAGATTTTGGTATGCACCATTCAGGACTGAGTGTGAAGAGAAAGCGAATGCCAAGGCAAGTTGGACTTCTTGAAGTAACCGGCACCACTAGGTAAGTATACTCGGTCCACTGATATTCACAGCATATCCGTTTCAGGACCACCCAGGAGCGGGAATTATAAAATGAGATGGGTCCAGATACTCATGAAGGCTAAATGCTCTTTTATCTGACGTTCTTGGGGCGACGGTGCCGTAGAACCATCCCTCCATTATGAACCATCACCTCCTGCATGCTGTGAAACTGAATCTCCCTTGTACGCGCTTGGTTTCAATTGAAAGTAAAGAGTTAATAAGCAATTAATGTACACTTTCCAATGAATCATAGACCGCTGAGCTTCTCTTTACGGATTTCTCCATCTGATCTTCTTTGCCAGGGTCGATTCACTGGGAAAAACACAAATCCCGGCTCAAACAGCCAATTTCCAAGTCTCCAGCCCTCAAAGAACCTGGGCAAGAAATTTGGAACATTCAAATATTCCGTTTGTCTCAATCACCCTGGTGCTGGTGAATACGAAGCGCTACGGCGATCAGAGCCAGTTTTTCTTGATCAGCTCGACGAGACGAATCGAATGAGCTATCGTACTTCTATTCTAGTCAAGATTTCGGTCCGTGGCTCCTCGATCAGTCTCGGGAAGAGATAACTCAATTGAGACTGCTGGAGAGGGGGGTATAGGGCCAATTTCTAACCAAATTAGGTGCAAGAAATTTATTCTGGCGGAGATAAGAATAGCATCTTGTAGATCTCGATGAGCTCTTTCAGATGATACCAATATCTCCCAGAAATTCAATTTGACCAGGAAGTAATTGTCTAAAGAAAGCGGAAGGCTCCTCCCTAGCTCATTTCCCTCCCCCCATTATTCCACAGGAACTTCAACAATGCTCATATTTATTGGATAGAGATCGTTCATGAGAAAGTGGTTCTGGGATGGGGAGGTAGGGACAGCGGTGGGGGGTCGGAGAGGTACCAAAAGAGGTAGGGATAGTGCAGAAGAAATGGGAAGGGGGAGATCAGTTGCAAGAGCAGCTGCGGACCAAGGTTTGCGGTACCAAGCGGGTGGTTGATTTTCCGTTCTCGTCATAATAATCAATGGTGAGGCCAGAATACCTGAAAAATGATATTATCGGACCTCTAATTCCGTTCAGGAGCAAAAATTCAATCAAAAATAAATTTAAACGTACGAATAGGGGCGGCACTCTCCCTCTACTGGCTCCTCCTCTCCTAGAAAGGGATTGGGCAGGAGGCAGGAGCCGCTACATTTGAAGGCGGTGAAGACCATGGCGTCGATGTCCTTCTTCAGGCCGAGCTTGTCCGTGTCTACCTGAAAGTTGTAATTACTGGGGGAGGGGGAGTTGGAGCTGACCAGCTCATCCTCAAGGCAGCAGCCATGCCCGGAATAGGTCGGCTCCTGACAGTGCGGGGTATCGAGGTGCGGCTTATATGGAGGAATCCGAAAGGGTTGCTTATGGCCAATCTCAAGGTAGTTGTCGATGTTGGTCTGAAAAGACAGAATATTAGCTGGAGATTACGGTAGGATGGACCAAAGGCTCGTCAGAGCTGCCAAGCGTTTGAATTTCAGTAGCTATGCTCTGGCCCACCTTGATCCGTTGCTCCACAGGAGTGAGCTGCCTCTCTTTGGCGGCTCTTCTCTCCTTATGATGGTGGTGGTGGTGCTTCTCGGGAGCGGCGATGGAAAGGCCGACGACGAGAAGCAGAAAGTAGAGAACACCGGCAGAGATGGCCATGGTTATTTCCCTGAGGATAGAATAATTTTTTTATTCTATAATTTTTTGCATTTATAGTACTCCAAGCTCCGCCTCTTCTACTCCGGCCACGCCCAGACCGGAGGTGTTCCAGCCAGAGGGTTCAGAGGAGAGAAAGAGAGAGAGAGAGCACAAGAGCACAAATACGAGCAACTGAACTCGGACAAGAACAAATTACGGGAACCAGGAAGTTGTGTCGCGTTCATTGACAATTCAAACGCAAGGAAAAGAAGGCAGCTGGAGAACAAAAAGACAAAATGGGGGCGGTTCTTTTGGAACAATTGTTCCTTGTATCGGTGCCCCCGCCCTGGGAGCATTCTAGTCACCACGACGGGCGCGGGTACATGAGGGAGGCTCAAATGTTCCGACTGGGTACAGATTATACAGATTTCAAATGAAAGGAACTAGCGGAGTACGGTATCCCACGTGCAAAAACTAATAAAGAGCCTGTAACTGTTAAGAGAGTCGCCATAGAAGATTTTGACTCTAGGGCAGCCCCATAGTCCATTTCCAACGGATATTCCACGGATTCAAATTTGGCGGCGCGTCTCCGCTGCGGAACCTGGTCTGAAAGCTTCCTGGTCCGGTAGCGGAGCAGTTTTTCGAGGAATATCCATTGGGAATGGACTGTATTGGGCCACCCTAAAGGCTTCCATGAGCGCTTCCTTCCCAAATTTTCCCGGTGAGTCTCCACTACAGTCAATTTCAAATCTTCCCGGAGCTAGTCGAGATTCAAGGCTGTGTAAAATAGTCTAGAACATCCCTTCTAAGAGACAGTGGTCTTTCGAGAGCCAAATCTGCTACAAACAGCTTTTGGACGGAGTACTTGATCTACTGGAGGCGTATTCCCCGAATAAACGACCACTGTCTCCTTGGTTCAGCCACCCTTCCCCCCGATCTTTGTCCCATTTCTATTCCGCTGTTCTTTGTTATCCCCCCGATCAGTTACTGATGCATAGTTAAGTTGTTGTACGTTTTATCCTTTTGAATGTTCCCTGACTAATTCTACACGCCGCCGTTCCAGTCGGCACCTGGCACGTGAAGGAGACAATTATGTCTAGAAGGGATCAAGGAACCATTTCCGAGAGAACTCTAGAGAAAACGGATCAGGGCGGGAAATTGTCTAGGAAATTAGCAGTGGGGGGAGAGTTCACATGGCAATTGGGGAGAACACTCCGAACAAGGTCTTTGAGATACGGAACAGGGAAAAGGAACTTTTGAAGAATTACATCATATAGTCCGTTTCCAACAGATATGCCACGGGATTTAAAGGTCTGTCGTGCCTCCGCTGTGGGACCAGCCTTCCTCAAACATGGTCCTGCAGCGGAGATGCGCCGCGAAAATTGAACTCGTGACATAACCATTGGAAATGGACTATATATCCATTTAGAGGGCCCTTTCTGTCCCTTGTTAGCTGCCCCCTGAATCCTTCCAAGAATAACTCATCCTTCTGGCATACTGTAATCTCTTTCCAAAGAAAAGAGAATTCCCTTATAATTCCGCTTAATCTCCCCCGAATAAAAGGCTTCTTACGCACGCAGACTTCTTTTTTTTTCTCGGGGTGTTTTTTTCCGATGGTGAAAAGATCGACCCTGAATCCCCCCGTTCTTGGGAAGGCTCCAAATAGGCTAGGATTAGTAAGCGGCGGCAGAGATCTCGCCTAATGGAACGGAAAGGAAGTTGAGAGGTTCTTGGAAAATTTGACGAGATTATTCACAGTTCGCAAGGTCGGAAACGACTCAAATTAAGGTCTAAATGGCTATCAAAAGCCAGAATTCTCTTCCATTTGGGACCAAGATTAACCCAAAATCCCCTGCAGAGCAGGGATTGACAGAATTCTTCGGTTTCAGAATTCTTTAGCGTTCTGACCTGAATTTTATAGCTGTAGGTATTTTTTACCTGTTTTCTTCTGATTGTGGACAGCACTAGGAGCATTTTGACACTCATATCAAGAGGGAAAAACGACTATAATAAGGGGAATAACCCCCAGAAGGCAAAATACAGCTTACTGTAACTGTCTGCTCATTCTCTTTGCACCTGTTCGACTCTTTTTTCCTCGTTGTCCGTCTGGGAGTCATTAGCCACCTGTTTGCCTATTTACGGAGCTCAAGAGAAAAATTCTCGTACGAATTCCAGCTCCAGATTATTCTAGAGATCATAGAATGCACGGCTGACTGTTTTCTCCGCTGCAAGTCGTTGTAAAGAGACTTGAAATTTGCTTGGAATTGTCTCAAAGTTCTCGTAATAATCTCCAACAGAGAAGAAGCAAACTATAGTCGAAAAAGTTCCATAAAAGATCAAATTATTGATCAAGAAGGGGGTGCTATCAGTTTACGTGACAAGACGTTGACGTCAAATATTGGAGGGGAACGTATGATCCATAAGGTGAAGGTCTTTTCCTAACAACTGCAAAGAGCTAGCGCCTTCCCCTGGCTCTATAACCCGAGAAGGGGGTGGATTACGGTAGAAAAGTTCATATATCGCTAGCTTCGAACAACTTTCAGTGATATTTTGAGATATACTCAAGCAGATATCCGTTTGTTAAAAAGAGGGATCTCAATAAAAAGAGTGATTTGGGAGACTCTACAAAAAGAGAACAATATGGCCTGGTTCAAGGACTGAACAAAAAGAGAACAATACTTTTTCGGAAAAAAAAACAAACCCAAATCACTGCTGATATTTAGCGCTCTGCGGGATGGGGGTGGAGTTCCCATTTTCCCATATTTCTGGATTCTTCTTAGCCGCACCCTTCTTTTTTTTCCATTTTCACCTAGCGGGGGGGCTGCCGCCCCCCCGACCCCCCGCCTAGGCCACGCCCTTCTTTTTTCCCTATTTTTAAAGGGACAGTCTCGCACAAGTTCGTTCGTACTCAAAAGTGTACGCGAAGAGCAGATTTACTGTTATTTTAGAAAAATAATTTTCCTTCGTTTTTTCCATAATTTCTGGGGCTTCTGTATATCAAACTGATCAGCATAAACTGACGAATCATATGCAACCAAAAAGAAAGTGCAAAAACGCAGAAAACTCGCTTTTTGTGAGTAAATTTCCAATTGCCAGATAGGGCGCCAAAGCCAAATTTTATAGTAATTCGTGCCGAACCAAACAAGTGCGAGACTGTCCCTATGTGTGTACTACTATTCTGCCACGTATTTGGTGCTGTATCAGTTGCTACCTAGAACCGGGTTGGAGAGCTCGCTGGAAACTCTTTCTGGAAAAAATGGGCAGTACCGCGAAATATCAGCAGTGATTTGGGTTTGTTTTTTTTTCCGAAAAAGTATTGTTCTCTTTTTGTTCAGTCCTTGAACCAGGCCATATTGTTCTCTTTTTGTAGAGTCTCCCAAATCACTCTTTTTATTGAGATCCCTCTTTTTAACAAACGGATTGTTCCCTTTTTGTCGACATTCGGAGAATGTCTCGATTTATAAAATACGATTTATGTACAACAATGATACTAGTGATACAACAACACAGTACTAGTTAATTCGACAGTTTCCTTCTTCTCGCTTTCTTTTCCTTGACCTCGTCATTCGAATATTCTCAGAATCCATCTCTGCTCCCTGGGGGGCATCTACCGTAGGCAGCCGTTGTACCAACTCAGCTTCTTCTCTTACAATCTCTGCAACATATTGGTGTTATTAAAAATCGAATTACATACCAGGAACGGGCTGCACTGGGGGCTCGGAATTCTTCGTCTTCTCTGACGCAGGGAAAGTGTTAATCCAAGGAAAGTGTTCCAACACCACCAGCCAGGGTTTGCATTTTCCGGACGATATTAGCACTGACAGCGACTATTTTGACAGTGTTGAGATTGGTGCTCGGATTTTCTTTAAAATATGAGAAGATAGCCTCCAGAGCGGTTCTCATCCCTTTTTCCTCGTCGTAGTTGTAGAGGCCGATTCCTAGGATAGGGAAGGCGATGCTGCTGTGGCCTTCTTGATCCGCCAGGGCAAGGCTGTTGTAATAGCAGCTTCGGAGGTGTTTTTCCTGTCGTCTTGTCGGCTGTCTTCCAGGCTGGATGTATGGAGCGGCGGTGTGGAAGATCTTCTTGCATCTCTTGAGGTTGAAGGAGTCGGTGGCAACGACTTGTCCCGGAGCCAGCTCGTTCCCAGGCAGTTTCCGGCTGATCTTGTCAGTAGCTTCATTGATAAGCTTCAGTCCGCATGCCTTCCGTACGGCTCCATCCACTCCTTTTCCTTGCTTCAGCTGGGGGTTCGCAGCATTCACGATTATGTCCACATCCATATCCACGATGTTTCCTCGTTCGATCAGCAATTTCTTGGCCACACTGCTTGTCGATCGCTGGAGGTCTTCAGTCGGAGAGTGGGCCCGAGAACTTGTCAGGTCAACCATTTCCTCCACTATTTGACCGCCTGCTTCAGCTGAAAATCGGATCTTTTTTTTAAAAAGGCACGAAAAACGCGAAATTGTTCTAGTAAAGTTTTAGAAATACCGTTCTGCATTTCCATTTCTGCCATTTCGGCATCTTCTTCGTTCAATCTTTCCATTACCATGACAACAATTCCTTCCATATCTCGAGGAAACTCTTCTTCAGCAATCCTGCTATCGTTACACTTAATCCAATGGTCATCGTTCTCAATGTAGGCCATGTAATGCCCCTCAAATGGCGTCTCTCCCATGTGCCAAATAGCAGCAACGGGTTTGAACCATGTTCCTGAAATGTTTTTGATCACATTATTTTAAGTATCAGTCACCAAAGAGTTTTTCTCTCCTGTTCGGGTTCCCGATGGTACGATCTCTTCGGTAGCTGATTCCAGTTATACGATCATTGGCAAAAAGGCCCAACTCCATAAGAAGATATCTACAGGTTGGGGGAATGGTTACTGCCAACTCTTCGTCATGGTCACAGTTTCTAGCAAGGCAATTAGTCTGTTCACAGTGTTGTTTTGTCGGTTCCGAGCAACGCAAAATAGAGTGGACGAACTCGTTGAAGGTTCGGTAATGATCATTTTCTCCGGAAATGGTCAAAATGCCCTGTATTGCCGGATGTCCAGTTTGGCGCCGCTGAAATAGAGATTTTTAACACAATTAGTGCCCTACCTGTTTACAGAGATGGCATGTTACAAAGCGGGAACTCGTGTGAGCCACCTGCAACTGAAACTCCGGAGATATACGGTCAATTAGTAGTCCAATTAGTTCAGCTGCTGACTGTTGAATATTAACATTTCGGTAGTTCTGGGGCATATCTGAAAAAGATCAAAGTTCCTTGTTTGAGGCTTCTCACCTTTTAAAAATAGAAGTGGTTTTGCATCTTTAGGATAAGGCGCAGTGACAATTTCCTTCAATGCTTGGAGATACGGATCGTTTCCCTCATAATGTTCTATTTCGGGTCTCCACATCCTTATAGAAGCCTGTACAACACTATTGGCGTAGCAAGTATTCCTAAGATTTCTCATTCCGAAAGGTACTGGTTTTGCCGATCTGGTTATTCTTCTATTTTCCCAGTTGATTACTTCTTTTGTTGGCACAGCTGAAGAGTGGAGATTTTAAAAAGAACAAATGAAAAACCTTACCAGGAACTGTCATGGCTGGCTGATTGATCTCGTCAGGGGCTTCATTAGTAGAATGCAGGGCAGTAGAGGAATCGGGAACATACTGAATCATTTTTGAGGCATTTTAGAAGACGATCACTCACAGCCGCCATGGAATCTCCGTTCGTAGTATTATTCTTTTTCTGTAGGATTTTTCTCTTTGGTGCAGGCTGGCCAGTCTTCTTCTTCTTATTAGGAACACCTTTTTTCCTTCCACGTTTCTTTTCTACGGCGGTGCCATTTGCTATCCCAAATTCTTCCTTTAAATAACACGAATTCACCAGCAATTCCAAATAATTACCGTAATCAACTGTCCGTTGTTGATGAAAATGTGAGGCCAAACATTCTTGTCGATCTTCTTCGTAAAACAATTAACTATATCAGGTTGCTTGTTCGCTTCTCCCAGTGCTGGCAGGCGAATTGTCTCTCGAAGCCTATTGTACTCTTCCACACAGGCTACACTGGCAAAAATGGAAGATGGCTGCATGTTGATGATGTGGACCCCATTCAAGTTTCTTGCTCTGCTCAGGGCAACGTAGCTGAATAAAAATTTTTTACTGAGCTATAAGTTGGAAACTTACGCTTGTCCTGCTGAGAAGAGATCCGTTAGATCCACAATGACATCGTCGCAACTGATTCCTTGACACTTGTGAATCGTCATGGCAGAAGCATTAATTATAGGAAATTGAAAACGAGCAGCTCTTGTTCCACGAGTAGGATTGAAAAGGACACGAAGTTTCTCGATTGTTACTTCTTTCTCCATTCCCTCGAGCTGGATCGAGAGCTCTGATGGTCCCTCGGGGCTATCACAGCCCACGATTTTGATGAGGGTTCCCATAGCTCCGTTGACTAGTCCTTTGCTGGTAAGAATGTTACGGCTGGAATTGTAGAAGTAATGAAGTTAATGATAGGCAAATACGTTAGCATGACTCGGCAACCTTCCCGGAGCAGAAGCGTTCGGGATAATCCACCACACCGTTTAGGGTCGTCAGGGAGCTCTGTCGGGCGTTCCTTTCTCAATTGAGGCTTGAAGATGTCCTGACGGCGATATCCCCTCACTTGGAACGGTCTTCTTAGCTTTCCTCTGAAGGTATTCGATACGTGGGGAAGGTAAAAATAAAAACTAACATCCTGTTCTTAACAAATGTAGTAATGGTGTCCTTGGCCGTAATTCTGACAAGTCCTCCGTTCTTACAATCTTCCATAATGACTGCTTCATTAAATTGTTTGGCAACGATAGAGCGCGCGAAGGCAGCTAGAGGTACCGACTTTTTCAGTTTGGGATCCGTTTGTTGGGCGTTGTGTCGTTCTGTACTCTCTCTGAGAGCGATGAAGTACTCTACAGCTTCCGCTAGATATATCGGACGAGGAATTGGTTTATCTTTAATTGGCTGATCAAAATCAGTAGATTGGTTTACCTTTCGTCCATTGATCTCCTTCTTTTAAGACACTGATACATCGGTTCAGCAACTTCTCATAGTCCTCGTCGATTGGAGAGCCTATTCGGATCCTGTTCAGTACATCCGAATAGTCCTTGTCTTCCTTTTGTCGCATATTTTCTGTCAATTCTCTTAAGAATACGATACTTAAAAAAGAAACTATGTAATACCTGTATTCAAACTTGTCCCATAGTTTGAGTTCTGTAGGGATGCAATGGAAGATCTGGTGGACCAGTCTCGGATTTATAGCGCAGAAGGGAGGAGATATTCGGACAGGAGGCAGCTGTAAGAGATCTCCAAAAACCACCAAAAAGACTCCTCCGAACGCTAAAATACGAATTCTTCCTAATACTCATTTTTCTACGTTACCTTCTCTGTTCTTCTTTATTTCTTGAAGACGTCGATGTAGTTTCGCCAAAAGAATGTTGCTGACCATCGAAATTTCATCAATGATCAGCACTTTAACGTTTTTAAACAGTATTCCCAACTGGGAAATTTGTTGAGGCTTCAGTCCTCGGTAGGGGTCCGTCTAAAAATCTCCTCGATTGTTCTCTACAACAATGGTAATACCTTGGCATGCTCGACTTCCAGTCTGAACAGCGAGTGCAAGGTGCTTCCACCAACATTTACTGCTGCCAATCCAGTAGGAGCCGCGATCAAAACAGCTGGCTTCACCCCTTCCTGTCCTTCAATACGGTACTGATAATGAACATAGTTGGCGAACACGTTGATTAGCCTGGATTTGCCAGTTCCAGCTAGAAAAAGTAATCAATTTCGACTTGTTTTGTGGACGTACCGTAACCGCTAACGTAGAAATCTCGGGGTGGTCTGGTCACGCCTTCTTCCTCGGCAGCCGCTCTCAGTTCGATCTCTTCAGTAAAATCAGCAAAGATGGAATTCTGCCCAATGTTCAGTTGTTGCATTTCTTAATAAGTTTATTGATCCTTATAACTTTCAAAAATTACCTTCCATGGTAGTAGCAATATCAACAGTCCTGGGCATTATTTCGATGTCATCTAGCTCGTCAGCAGCGACTTCTTCAACATTCATTTCGGCCAAGGCAGCCCTTCGTTTCGCGTAAGCAAGGCTCCTTTCCTTAGCGGCATCATACATCTGCTGGGTACGCTCTCTAAAAAATAACAGGGCTGGTAGGAATATGAAAAAGACTTACAGTAGCATTTGTAAACTGTCTTTGGTGACATATTCGCAGTTGTCCCAGAAATTCACCCAAGCCTCGGCGTAAGAGCCCAAGTTTTCAATAAGATCTTTTTTCTCATCCCTCCACGGCTTGAACATGAAGAGGAGGCTAAACAGTGTATGTGTTTAGGGCAGAAGAATTCAGTTACCGTCTAAAATAGTCTTCTGCCTTTTCCTCATTTTCAAGGCATTCTTCTAGATTGGGAAGGAACATCCTGGCCAAAATGGGCTTTATTCTGGCGACAAAACCACCCCCTCCTTCCAGCATTAGGAATACGGAGCCTCTGGGGAACATGTAGAACAGAGACTTCATATTGTTCTGATACAGCCGGACCTGCTAAACGGTCTTCCTTGTCCCAGTACCAAAAATCGCCCTACCACTTCGCACAACTCGTCTTCTTCAGCTCTCTCCCTGTCGTCTTCAATCGTATTGGCCTGATTTCCACTGCCTTTTAGATCTCGAACGAATCTAAACAGCTTAATTTGTAGTTATTGTGGCATATATTACCGAAGCGCTGTGAATATTACGAAGAGAGAGAATATGCCAAGTGCCGGAGGTCTGTTCGGGTAATGGTTGTCGTATAGATTCGGCCATGTCGTCTGCTCACCCGGTTTCAATTTCTGCAGCTCAGAACTACTGAAAGTCTTCTATTTTAAGACAATAATCGTTAGTTAACTGACCTTTTCAAGACTCGAACCCGTTTGTTTGGCTCATCGGTGAACATAAACTCTACTGACGAATCGCAGTCGTGGAGATGTTGGCCTGAGAGACGCTCGCATATCTCCGGGATTCCTAGTTGTCGAAGTCGGAGAGTTTGCTAGAAACAAGCAAATGAACCATTTGAAATGAAATTCAACTCACAAAAGCAATTCTAAAAGCCTCCGATTTTGGCATCTTCTCCAGGAATTGAATGAAGTCTTCTGTTTTAGCTTTGCTCTCCTCTTTGCCAACGTACGAGGTAATATATTCTATATTGGCCAGGCTGGTTTCTCCCAGATACTGCAAATCCATATTTCCTTTCCACCCGAGCATGATGACAGGAGAATAAGCATTCACTCGTTCGGAGCCCGGAGGTCTCTTCAGTAGCACAGTCTTTGACCTTTGCAGGGGATTTTCTGATTCAGAGGGATCCACAACAGTCGTTTCCGCCTGGACCTCATATGGGAAGAGAAATCGACACCACTGCTTCATAACGCCTCCTATTCTCTTTTTGACGATGCAAGTCGCTTCTATGCACTCGTGCATTTGGAACTTGAGAACCAGTCGGTTTAATTCGGCCTCTTTGAGGGCTTCCGGGATTCTGGTGGTGACTATAGAGTCGACGTACTGAATAATCTCCTCTCGACTGTTGAGTCCCTTCACTGGCGCGTCCAAAATCCAAAGTAACCCATGACAATGGGGGGCTCCTCTCAGCTGATATTCAATTCTTCTCCAAAAATGTACACCATTGCCGAGAACTCCGTTCGGTCCGAGCAACATGTGCTTGTAAACTGCCCGAATCCTCTGGGCGAAATGACGGACGAAGAGCATGGCGTCCATTACTGTCAGCTCGGTGGTAGTCATTGCACTGACGTCCATGTGCTGGTAGACTTTCACATAAGTCGTTCTCAGCTCGTCCCATTCATTCTCGGCTGGATTCAGAGTAAGAAACCAGATTGGAGGGCCGTGATACCTGAAATAAGACATAGAAAAAGAACAAGTATCAATAAAATTGAAATGGACTCATAACTCACTTCATGACAGTTTTCAGCTCCTCCCTTCTTACTCTCCAATAATCGGCATGGCTTCTCAAGGCTCGGAACATGGTATTCAATTCCGTATCCAGCTCATTAGATTCCATCTTCTTTCGGAATTCAGCGGCATTCATCAGCTTCTTAGCGTTGATGTTTATGGAATCTGTTAATGTTTTGAAATCCTAAAGTACCGTTATTTATGCGATAGCGGCTACAGTAATTACCTGGAGATCGTTCATAATGATCGCGTACTGGTCGTTAATGAATCTTCTGTCGGCCAAGCGGAAGTTCCGGTGGATGTATCTGACTATGCTGATTTTGTTGGCACGCTCAGCCCTGAAGTGCCCCCTGCCACGAGGAAACAAGTCCGGAAACATTTTGGCTTCGGAATCTATGATTCTCGAGTGGTTTATGGCTTCTCCTATAAATAGTAAAGGAAATCAAGTTAACTTATTGGTGTTAGTACCTTTTAGTCTTCTCATGTTCATCATTACCTCCAGCGGATCGCCTTTAGGGGCTTCTGGGTCAATGGTAGTCGCCGTTGTTACAGTAGTCGGCACTTCAGCCAACGTTAAAAAATGATCAACGCTTCCAGCTACATAACAATACTTTTAGGTCTACTTTAGGATGTTTACCTGGTTGTTCCTCGGCGGGGTGTTCAATACCAGCTTCTCGAAGTTCTTGATCCAATTCGGCCTCGGTAGATAGAACAACATCTTTGTAGTAAGTGTTGTTTTTTTTCAACCATTCAGCTGCTCGAAAGACCTAAACAATCGTGTAAATTTTACTGTTTCTATTGTGCTAACTTACCTTGTCTTTATTAATGAAGTGGACTTTAATCTTGCCACTGCTGGCCTGTACAGGTACTCTGATCATAACTCCTTGCATGCTTGGCAGTCTGTTCACAAGATGCTCTAGAGTGTTCTCGACCGGCATCGGAATGTGCATTACTGTTCCTTTGACACCTCTGTGAGCTCCAAAATGCCCACCCTTGGCGTTGTGTAATGTAAGCATACACTGAAATGACTTAATTTAATAAATAAATGGGAATATTACCATCATTGACCGTATCCTCCTCAAGACAAGCATTTCTAACCAGGTCAATTCTGCCAATTGTGGAGGGATAGTGTCCAGTTGAAGTCCATTTCGAATGGATAAGTCGGGAAGAGTCCCCTGAATGAAAATATTTAGAAAATAAAGAGGATAAGGCACCTTTTTCAGCTGATTCCAACATTCATTACAAATCAGGGCATCTTCTTGGCTGATCTCTTCATTTGGAATCAAAATATCCTCTTCTCTGACCACTTCACTTGTTATCAGGGCATCCTCTTCACCGTGCTCTTCGTCCGAATCCACGATCTCTTCTTCTCTGACCCTCACGTGCTGAAGCAGATTTGTGTCGTCTGCAGGAACTGTTCTAATCTAAACTTTATAAATAACGTATTTTTATGTATACAACGAACCAAGTGCTCTTTGAAGAGACGTCGGCAACATTCGCAGACGTTTGTTTCCGTATTGAGCAGCTCCTTGGAAAGATTCTTCAATGGTTTTCCGAATTTCGTCCTGGCAAATTCTTCAGTGTGATGATCTTCATCAGTCGCCATTTTTTGGATAGTCTTCGCCTTGACCTTTTTCATCTCAGAGGAAAGGTTGTCCGCCGAACAGAGCTCTTTATATTTGGAGAAATCCACTCTACCTTTCTCCGCATCTTCGTATTGGAGGAGCCAGCGGAGATGTTTGCGCAACTCGAACAATCTTCTGGTAATGCTTCGAATACCGCCGTAATGAGGGTAGAGATGTTGAAGAAGTCGAACAATGTTGAGACATTGCTCAGGATGGCATTTCTGTGAGGTCGAGTCGCACTCACAACATGACTGATCCCTCAAATATCGATGGACTGCTTCGTTTGTGCGTAGCTGATCTAATCCTCCCAGCATCTCTCTGATTTTGAAGGGCCAGTCTCCTTTTTGGACTTCTACGGAGCAGAGAGTTCCTGCTTCTCTCATGAAGGTCGTACGAGTCTGGCCTGGAGTCTGGTCTGGAGTCTGCACTTCTTCGGCATTTCCTTGTTCGATTCCCGACTCTTCGCGTCTTGACTCGGCTAAATATTGTAGATTTTTTAACGATATCGACAAAGCCTACCAGGAACGGAAATCCTTTTGAAAAGCAGCACCTCGCATCCTTCCAGCCCTGTTTTCATCGCTCCCCTGGGACCAACGGCGCTGTCGTTAGACAAGACGACTCTTCCGGACGGCTCGACAAGCCAAGTGACGTTATGGCCCATGTTGAATGCCGTTCCAGGGATGTTTTCGGTCATTCCAAGCAATTTCCACTCCTCGCCCAGGAAATGGTTTCCTGCCGGGTTGTAGTCCGTAAATCTTTGGTTCTGATCAACTACTCCCCCAGCCACCGCCCTGTTGCAGAGCGCAAACAGGTATTTACATTCTGGGGGAAACTCGTAACTGATGCTCTGCTTCGATCCACGTTGTCCACATTCCCCACAGCAACGATTCTCGAATTCAGCCTCTTCGTTTTTTCCGGCATTGTCCAAGTCTTCTTCCAGGCAAGAAATTAATCTCGTTGTGTTGAAATTCAAAAGCTTGATTTTGCTCTCCATTTGATCTCCCTGGGGACAGCCACAGGATTGACACATTACCGTCTGGATTCTGTAGAACGAGAAATTCTTGGTGATTTCTTCTGGGAGTCTCTGAAAACGTTAATTAGGAAGGTATAAAAGCTGTGTACCTCCAGTATCCAGCCGACAGCATCTCCATTTGGGTAGGGGCTTGCTTCATTGGCATATTGTGCGCCCATCTCATTTCGCAGAACCTCGACAGTGGCTCTCCCACCTGTCTCCTGTACCTCGTCTAGAGTCATCTCCATAACTGCCTTCAAGGCTCTCAATGCATTCACAGTATCAGGATTTTGTGTGGCGTCTGGAATCAGCTGATTCTACAGTAAATAATTAGAAATTT
Organism: Oscheius dolichura; assembly: GCA_932521035.1. Taxonomy (NCBI): domain Eukaryota; kingdom Metazoa; phylum Nematoda; class Chromadorea; order Rhabditida; family Rhabditidae; genus Oscheius; species Oscheius dolichura. The sequence continues at coordinate 10,654,099 of OW051492.1, read as the reverse complement.
ACCCGGCCGGTAGTTGATTACGGCTTCTCGAAAGCCGGGAAGGCGGTTGAGGATGTTGAGGGCAGCAATGAGGAAGCAGTCCGTGCGGCGATTAATGTATCGAAGAGGCTTAAGAGAGGCAGTATCTCGAATATTATTCTAAAAGAGTCCTTTATGTGGAAATAAATTGAAGGCACCTGGTTTTCTCTAGTCGCTCCTCTTGAGGATCTCTTTATAGCCTCGTTCCTGTCAGAAACCGGAGCAGGCTGAGGCTGAGTGCTACACTGAACAGTTTTTGTAGAATTTCTAAACAAAGAGGGACTCACAACAGCCATCGAATCTTCGTTTCTAGATACTGTAGGCACGGCGGCGGCTGTTGGTAATACAGAAGGCTCCTTGTCCTGTAAGAAATTGGTCAATTGGGCAGAAGGACATGCAACTACCTTTTCTGTAATGTTTACATCTCCGCCAATTCTTTCTATCAGTGCTGGATAAAGGACATCCATATTCCCGTATTGCTCCGTCTGCTGTTGATCCCGGGGGTCATGGGTCTTCACATGTGTGTGTGGTCCTGCCACTTCCAACACAGCCTTCTCATAATCATTTTTGAATTTGCCATCCAATCTGAAGGCGGCAGTGCCTAGTAGACTCCTCAGGCATCTGTCTCTGGTTTTAGTGGCCTGCTCTGCGAGGGCTTTAACAGCATTGTAAATCTCCGAACACTCCAGAAGGGCTGCTTTCTAAAAGAGTTCTAATGGAAACAAATTCTTTGTTTACTTTTTGAGCCAGAGAGGGACGACCCGTTCTTATATTTTTTGTCAAATAATCGACAGCCATCCATGCCTGTCGTCTTGCACCATTCTTCGTAATATATTTGTCGTAGAGCCGGGTCCGTCCACTTCTAGTTGCCATATCCTTCTCGTTGTCCGTTCCTGCCGAAAACAGCTATAATACCACAATATTGTTTTCCTATTGTTTTCACAGTTAACGAACCCAAAATAGATCGTTCAGAGTCATTGTGTGACGGACGTCTGGATTTGCAATAGTCCTATATTTCCTAAGTATGCGTCTATGTGTCGATTTCACTATTCGACGACCGAGTATAGCCGGCATCTGTCGTAATTGTGGAATAGCGCTTAAAGAACAACACGCTTTTTTTCATAATCTTTCAACCCACCGGTTTATTTTCCTCTGTTTCCCCTTGTAGTGCCGTTGTCTCGCCACCGGGAGGCTCTTTAGTAACGTTTCCCTCTCTTCAGAATTCAAAGAAAGTGCGGTGTTGTTCACAACCGGCTCTCGGCCTTCATCGTTTCTCCTTTTATTCGCTAAGCTTTCTCTTCTACGGCTTATAGCCGGTGGCGCGCGAGGTGTCCTCAAAATATTGTTATTACTAAAAACGTGTAGAAACCTACTCCCCAGAATAACTTCTTGGTCGATCCGGCTTTTTTAACAGCCTTTCCAGTGAGTGAATCAGTCGACTTTCCTCGGGGTTTTCAAGGCGCCTGAATGGAAACGTTCTATTGTATTATATACCAAAATATTGTACCGTGTACTTCGTGCCTCAGATTCACGAGTGCGTAGTTCTGGATTCGAGTGACGCGCATCTGCTTTCCGAGTCACGTCTTTCAGCCGATATTCTTCCCCACCAGTACGTCTTCTGAAAATATGCGAACTCTCTTTTATTCTGAATTTCCTACAGTGTACTTCTTGCCTCCGATTCACGGACGCGTAGCTCTGGATTCGAGTGACGCGCATCTGCTTTCCGAGTCGCGTCTTTCAGCTGATATTCTTCCCCACCAGTTCTTCTTCTGAAAATGTGTGAATTCTGTTTTATTCTGAATTGCCCACAGTGTATATCGTGCCTCCGATTCGCGAACGCGGAGCTCTGGATTCGAGTGACGCGCATCTGCTTTCCGAGTCGCGTCTTTCAGCTGATATTCTTCCCCACCAGTTCTTCTTCTAAAAATGTGTGAATTCTCTTTCTCCTGAATTTCCTACAGTGTGCTTCTTGCCTCAGATTCGCGAACGCGGAGCTCTGGATTCGAGTGACGCGCATCTGCTTTCCGAACCGCTTCTGCCACAAGCAGTTCATCACCACCATCTAGTCTCCTGAAAATGAAATCTTTAAAAATGCTTGAAAATTTCACCTCTTTCTTCTTGCTTCATCAGCACAGAGCCCCGCAATCACCCTAAAAAATAGGTATAGCAGAAATCAAAATGAGCCCTACTGCGTCTTTCGTTGGTTGCTTTTTCTCTCATGTGTTGTAGCTCCCCAAGTAGCAATCCAACTTCCGACTTTCACATCGGAAGTTACTGAGACAACAGAACGATTTCTAAGCAAAGCAGTTCCTTCCAATTTAAAGCGATTCGATCTGGCTTCAGCTGCGCTTCTTATAACAACTGATCCTTGTTGCTCGCCCATCACTGAAGCCAGGGCCGTTTTGGTTTTTTCATTGGGGGCAACAAAGGTGATTGTTGTTAAAGTCTGAAACCAACGTAAAATAAAAGGGGCAATATTATTACCGTATTGGGGGTGGCCTCCAGATGAGCCAAGACAGCTTGATAGGCTAGCCGTAAAGCATGCCCTTCTTCTATCCTTTCAAGCCCCAGAATGGGAAATTCCTATAAAGAAAGGATAGAAGTCAGTTGAATGAAACTATTTTAACATGGCATAAAAGCTCACAATAATTCTCTGTCCTTCCTCCTCGCACTTCCTCAGGCTTCTTAGATAACACCAGCGAAGCTCTTGTTCGTCCACTCGACTCGCCATAGTCATTGGAGCTTCTTCGATGCAGACACCTAAAATAAATAAATGCTAAAACGGTAAATTACTTTTTAAACATACCATCACAATTTGTGTTCTTCTTGATCGCTTCCTCATTCAAATTTCCATTCGGTTCCACAACAACGATGCCTCCCCGGGTAGGCAAACGGGTGATGTCCCCATGGACCACATTTATGACGGTTTGGTTAACATCTTCAAACAATTTTACTGGACCAACATAGAGTCTAGCTCACCTTCAGATAGAGAAAGTCCATTATTTTCCCCGTTGGGCTTCTGATTTACAGTAGTTTCGTTCCTCGTTCTTACCACATTTCCCATGGTTTCGGTAGCACGAGTAGAAGAAGCTCGGGTTGGCCTTGGCATAGGTGAGGAGGTAGCTGGAGCAGAACTTGAGCCGGCGATTACGATATCATCGTGATTGTCACACAATCGGCATGCATTTTCTTCTTCTCTTCTAAGTGCTGCTGACGTTCGCTTTTCTCCACCCTTGAGGGACCCAATGCTCAATTTTTGTAGGCGTTTGCGGATATCCGCGGCAAGCGAGTTGGGCTGAGTAGCCGGGCGCGTTATGGCAATAAGCTTGTTGAACCATACATAGTCTACTTTTTCCTGTGGTTGGTTACTTTTAGGAATACAGTCCGCTGTCCTTGCAAGATAGATTATTCTGAATAGGCCTTATTCGATAAAATAATGTTTTCTTACTCTCCCGTGGTTGCCAACTTGTCTCCCATATGCTCTATGTCCGTTTGCACGTGTTCTTGTACTTCTTCTTTTATCCTTTCCATTTCACGCCCATTTCCGTCGATCTCACTCAGGACCGTAGAGGTGAAATCCTGCTTCACAGTAGGCACCGTGATGTCGTTGGGAGATAGAGATGGGATAGTAGTCTCGTCCATAACAATGCTATTCTTCTCATGCTGCAATTAGTTTAGTCTCAGATCTATAGAAACATACCCTGATCTTCTCCTCTGCCGCAGGGGTGAAGTCCTCCTTCACAGTAGTTCCCGTGATATTGTTGGGATGAAGAGAAGGAATAGTCGTCTCGACGATAAGAGTGCGGCTCTTCTCAAGCTGTAATCAGTTCAGTCCCAGATCTACAGAAACATACCCAGGTCTTCTCCTCGCGGAGGTCCGAGAACCACTGTTGGATCTCTGGCATATGCCAGCTTACTATTTCCTTTTTATCCATCTGGCTCTTCACTCTCTCCAATTCCCGCTCTATACGCTCTCCACACTGGCGCTCGAGTGTCTCAATAGAAATAGTGGAAGAAGGCGAAGACACTTTCTGAGCGATTCTAAACTGACCCCGGTTAGAGATAAAATAATGTGTTCCCACCGTTCTCCCATAGGCAACTCCTCTAGACCACCTATGACTCGACTCATATATATTTTATAATCTTCTTTTATCTCTTCTATTTCTTTTTTCAAACTTTCCACTTGCTTTTGTTGAGGGACAAGCCACTTCTGGAAAATTCCCCTTTGAATGGCATATGCTGCCCTACCTTTATGGATACTACAAATCCTTTCTTATTCCCTTCGGCTTCTACAGATTTTAGCTTCGCCATCTTCTCCTCCAACTTCTCCTTCGCACCTTTAGCATGTTGTATCGCCCTCAAACTCTTCTCCATGACCAGTGCTTGTCTGTTAAGCTCCTTGTGTTGTTGATGCTTTACTGGATCTGCTGGGGGTTGCCAAACGGCTCTGCCGTTCTTTCTTCCATATTCCGTGTAATTTTTTCTTCTTTCTCCGTCCCGACTGCTACTGTTCTTATATTCTCCTCTGTTGTAATGTTTTTGGGCAGTAGAAGAAACGAATCTTTCTCTCCTATTTGATCTCCCGTCGTATTTTTCATCACTGTCGTTATCTCTGCCATACATCTGAAGACCCTCTTTCACCCAAGAACTTCCCTTTTCCACTGTTCGCGTCGCCGTCCTCCTATCTTCTATAGTCCGTGTCGCCGTCCTTCTGTCTTCCATCGTAAGCGTTGCCGTCCTTCTGTCGTCCCTTGTTCGCGTCGCCGTTTCTCTTTGACGCTCCACTACTTTTGTCTCCCTTCTGATCTCCTCTACCCTTGGTTTTCTTCGCTCCTCCGCCTCATTTCTTCTCTCATCCACCTGATCATTTCTTCTTGGTTGTACATCTCGTATACTCTTTAAAATTCAGATATAATGGCATTTTTGACGAAAAACTCACCATAGAACTTCCATATCCGGTATCTACTGACCATTTGCTCATATGATTTTATGATGATTTCTAAACAATCCAATATGTAGCGGAAGAATAAACAATTAAGGAATCAAAGGAAATTAAAGAAAAAAATACACACTGAAAACAACGGAACATCCCTCTAACGATTTATCGACGCTATCGAATAATCGATGACGGTCACACAAGAGAATATAATCATTACAAGAACGCGATTCCTTGACGCCAGTTTTCAAAAACGCGATCGCTTTTGCCCTTCATGATCGCTTGAAGCGAGATAGTTTCCGCTTTTTCAACACTTCCTGCAGTCATTGAAACAGCTTCATTTCGTCTTCAACTCCTCTTCCAAAATGATTTATATCCCATACTCCTTCGACGGTTTTATTATCAACAAATTAAAACAGTATACGGTATGTTTTGTTTCCCGTTTTTAATTTAGAGAATAATGTGCAGGTAGCCAATCTCGTCGACCACCTCAACTATTGCCTCACCTCGCGCCTGTTAGGCTTCTTCGCGGTGGCTCTGGCTGGAGGGCAGTATTTCGGAAGCCCGATAACGTGCTGGACGCCGAAAGAATTCAAGCCCCATTGGGAGGATTACACCGAAGACTACTGCTTCATCGCCAACTCCTACCACGTGCCATTAGACCACTATCATCTCCCGAAACATGGAGACCCGGCCCGCGGAGACCGCTACAGCTACTACCGATGGGTGCCCATTGTGCTCGCCATTCAGGTATTCGCTACAATATCCCATATACATTTCCCTTGCCTGTTCAGGCAATCTGTTTCTTTCTGCCAAAGTTCTTTTGGTCTCGTATGAACCAGCACACAACCATCGACCTCGAGGGATATATGAAGGAAGCCCAAAAGGTCTCCGGACTCCTTGGAAAGCAGAAAGAGGACGAGATCGCCACTCTGGCCGAGAACATTCTGATTGATTTGAGCGCGTTTGGAAAGAAAGGATCGTTCTTCCGAGGACGATGGGGGCCCCTTCTCTATCTACTGACAAAGTCTCTCTATGTATTCAACATCTGCCTGCAATTCCTCCTCATGACCACATTCCTCGGCCAAAACGACATCCACTGGGGATATAATGTGAATTTCTCACAATGTTCAACTATTATCCATTTTAGCTGGCTTACAAGCTGTATCAGGGAGTCGAAGAAGATGATTCGCTAGTTTTTCCTAGGGTCATCATGTGTGATTTCAAGATCCGGACCATCGCCAACTCACACCCTTATACCATCCAATGTTTATTGCCTCTGAATTACATCAACGAGAAGCTCTACCTTGCCCTCTATTTCTGGTTCATCTTCCTGGCAATTGTCAACGGGCTCAGCTGTCTCTACCAGTTTGTCATGACGTTTATGCCCTGTCTCCAGTCGAGGACGATCCGCAAGACGCTGTCCAAAAACAAGGTAAGGGTCTCGTCAATATTTCAAACACTCCTTTTAAAGAAATTGTTTTATTAGTTACTGTTCAGAACAGCAACAGAGTGCATTCCAAAGATGTTTCCCAGTTTATTTCGGACAAGCTCTGTCCCGACGGCGTCCTCCTACTCGACTTCATCGCGATCGACTCCGGCAGCCTTTTCTGCTCCAAACTGATCAGCAACATGTTTGATCAATACGTATCGATGTCTCAATAAACATACTTTCAAATTCTTTAGTTGAAAAGCTGTGCCATCACAAAAAAGTTTCATGCTATAGCTCAAAAACTAACCACTTACCTAATTTTTTTATTATAGATTCGGAATCAGTGTAAAAAACCATAATATAACTGTTTTGCAAAAGTTTTTGGATGAACACCGCAGCGAGGAAGCGCGCCGCCTGTTTGATGTTGTGGCTTTTGGATTTTTCTGCCAACTTTCATGAAAATTGGCACGAAGGTGTAAAAGATCATCCCGAATAAGATAACCATGTCAGACTTTCAATATACTCTAGCAGAAAAGAGCTATCGAAACAAGCATGAAAAAATATGTTTGATGTTATAGCTAAAAAATAACACATGTACCCAATTGTTTTATTACATATTCAGAATCAGCGTAAAAAACTGTATATATAACTGTTTTTTAAAAGTTTTTCAATGCGTACACAAAGTTTTGAAAAAAAAGCCACAGCGGAAGGCGCCACAGCGGAAGGCGCCACAGCGGAAGGCGCCACAGCGGAAAGCGCCACAGCGGGCGGACGCAGACGGCGGACGGCGGACGGCGGACGGCGGACGGCGGACGGCGCCACTTTTCAAAACACGTTTGTAGTCGTAGCTCATCTATTTTATGGGCAAATTTCATGAAAATTGGTCACTAGGGGTAATCAACTACGAGGAAAACGATGGTGAAGTCAGATTTTTGATATCTTCTAACTGAAAAAAGTTACACCATTAAAATCAAAAAACGAGCTTGGCATGTGCTCTGAGTACACTTTCCCTGCGTCAGAGAAGACGAAGAATTCCGAGCCCCCAGTGCAGCCCGTTCCTGGTATGTAATTCGATTTTTAATAACACCAATATGTTGCAGAGATTGTAAGAGAAGAAGCTGAGTTGGTACAACGGCTGCCTACGGTAGATGCCCCCCAGGGAGCAGAGATGGATTCTGAGAATATTCGAATGACGAGGTCAAGGAAAAGAAAGCGAGAAGAAGGAAACTGTCGAATTAACTAGTACTGTGTTGTTGTATCACTAGTATCATTGTTGTACATAAATCGTATTTTATAAATCGAGACATTCTCCGAATGTCGACAAAAAGGGAACAATCCGTTTGTTAAAAAGAGGGATCTCAATAAAAAGAGTGATTTGGGAGACTCTACAAAAAGAGAACAATATGGCCTGGTTCAAGGACTGAACAAAAAGAGAACAATACTTTTTCGGAAAAAAAAACAAACCCAAATCACTGCTGATATTTAGCGCTCTGCGGGATGGGGGTGGAGTTCCCATTTTCCCATATTTCTGGATTCTTCTTAGCCGCACCCTTCTTTTTTTTCCATTTTCACCTAGCGGGGGGGCTGCCGCCCCCCCGACCCCCCGCCTAGGCCACGCCCTTCTTTTTTCCCTATTTTTAAAGGGACAGTCTCGCACAAGTTCGTTCGTACTCAAAAGTGTACGCGAAGAGCAGATTTACTGTTATTTTAGAAAAATAATTTTCCTTCGTTTTTTCCATAATTTCTGGGGCTTCTGTATATCAAACTGATCAGCATAAACTGACGAATCATATGCAACCAAAAAGAAAGTGCAAAAACGCAGAAAACTCGCTTTTTGTGAGTAAATTTCCAATTGCCAGATAGGGCGCCAAAGCCAAATTTTATAGTAATTCGTGCCGAACCAAACAAGTGCGAGACTGTCCCTATGTGTGTACTACTATTCTGCCACGTATTTGGTGCTGTATCAGTTGCTACCTAGAACCGGGTTGGAGAGCTCGCTGGAAACTCTTTCTGGAAAAAATGGGCAGTACCGCGAAATATCAGCAGTGATTTGGGTTTGTTTTTTTTTCCGAAAAAGTATTGTTCTCTTTTTGTTCAGTCCTTGAACCAGGCCATATTGTTCTCTTTTTGTAGAGTCTCCCAAATCACTCTTTTTATTGAGATCCCTCTTTTTAACAAACGGATTGTTCCCTTTTTGTCGACATTCGGAGAATGTCTCGATTTATAAAATACGATTTATGTACAACAATGATACTAGTGATACAACAACACAGTACTAGTTAATTCGACAGTTTCCTTCTTCTCGCTTTCTTTTCCTTGACCTCGTCATTCGAATATTCTCAGAATCCATCTCTGCTCCCTGGGGGGCATCTACCGTAGGCAGCCGTTGTACCAACTCAGCTTCTTCTCTTACAATCTCTGCAACATATTGGTGTTATTAAAAATCGAATTACATACCAGGAACGGGCTGCACTGGGGGCTCGGAATTCTTCGTCTTCTCTGACGCAGGGAAAGTGTTAATCCAAGGAAAGTGTTCCAACACCACCAGCCAGGGTTTGCATTTTCCGGACGATATTAGCACTGACAGCGACTATTTTGACAGTGTTGAGATTGGTGCTCGGATTTTCTTTAAAATATGAGAAGATAGCCTCCAGAGCGGTTCTCATCCCTTTTTCCTCGTCGTAGTTGTAGAGGCCGATTCCTAGGATAGGGAAGGCGATGCTGCTGTGGCCTTCTTGATCCGCCAGGGCAAGGCTGTTGTAATAGCAGCTTCGGAGGTGTTTTTCCTGTCGTCTTGTCGGCTGTCTTCCAGGCTGGATGTATGGAGCGGCGGTGTGGAAGATCTTCTTGCATCTCTTGAGGTTGAAGGAGTCGGTGGCAACGACTTGTCCCGGAGCCAGCTCGTTCCCAGGCAGTTTCCGGCTGATCTTGTCAGTAGCTTCATTGATAAGCTTCAGTCCGCATGCCTTCCGTACGGCTCCATCCACTCCTTTTCCTTGCTTCAGCTGGGGGTTCGCAGCATTCACGATTATGTCCACATCCATATCCACGATGTTTCCTCGTTCGATCAGCAATTTCTTGGCCACACTGCTTGTCGATCGCTGGAGGTCTTCAGTCGGAGAGTGGGCCCGAGAACTTGTCAGGTCAACCATTTCCTCCACTATTTGACCGCCTGCTTCAGCTGAAAATCGGATCTTTTTTTTAAAAAGGCACGAAAAACGCGAAATTGTTCTAGTAAAGTTTTAGAAATACCGTTCTGCATTTCCATTTCTGCCATTTCGGCATCTTCTTCGTTCAATCTTTCCATTACCATGACAACAATTCCTTCCATATCTCGAGGAAACTCTTCTTCAGCAATCCTGCTATCGTTACACTTAATCCAATGGTCATCGTTCTCAATGTAGGCCATGTAATGCCCCTCAAATGGCGTCTCTCCCATGTGCCAAATAGCAGCAACGGGTTTGAACCATGTTCCTGAAATGTTTTTGATCACATTATTTTAAGTATCAGTCACCAAAGAGTTTTTCTCTCCTGTTCGGGTTCCCGATGGTACGATCTCTTCGGTAGCTGATTCCAGTTATACGATCATTGGCAAAAAGGCCCAACTCCATAAGAAGATATCTACAGGTTGGGGGAATGGTTACTGCCAACTCTTCGTCATGGTCACAGTTTCTAGCAAGGCAATTAGTCTGTTCACAGTGTTGTTTTGTCGGTTCCGAGCAACGCAAAATAGAGTGGACGAACTCGTTGAAGGTTCGGTAATGATCATTTTCTCCGGAAATGGTCAAAATGCCCTGTATTGCCGGATGTCCAGTTTGGCGCCGCTGAAATAGAGATTTTTAACACAATTAGTGCCCTACCTGTTTACAGAGATGGCATGTTACAAAGCGGGAACTCGTGTGAGCCACCTGCAACTGAAACTCCGGAGATATACGGTCAATTAGTAGTCCAATTAGTTCAGCTGCTGACTGTTGAATATTAACATTTCGGTAGTTCTGGGGCATATCTGAAAAAGATCAAAGTTCCTTGTTTGAGGCTTCTCACCTTTTAAAAATAGAAGTGGTTTTGCATCTTTAGGATAAGGCGCAGTGACAATTTCCTTCAATGCTTGGAGATACGGATCGTTTCCCTCATAATGTTCTATTTCGGGTCTCCACATCCTTATAGAAGCCTGTACAACACTATTGGCGTAGCAAGTATTCCTAAGATTTCTCATTCCGAAAGGTACTGGTTTTGCCGATCTGGTTATTCTTCTATTTTCCCAGTTGATTACTTCTTTTGTTGGCACAGCTGAAGAGTGGAGATTTTAAAAAGAACAAATGAAAAACCTTACCAGGAACTGTCATGGCTGGCTGATTGATCTCGTCAGGGGCTTCATTAGTAGAATGCAGGGCAGTAGAGGAATCGGGAACATACTGAATCATTTTTGAGGCATTTTAGAAGACGATCACTCACAGCCGCCATGGAATCTCCGTTCGTAGTATTATTCTTTTTCTGTAGGATTTTTCTCTTTGGTGCAGGCTGGCCAGTCTTCTTCTTCTTATTAGGAACACCTTTTTTCCTTCCACGTTTCTTTTCTACGGCGGTGCCATTTGCTATCCCAAATTCTTCCTTTAAATAACACGAATTCACCAGCAATTCCAAATAATTACCGTAATCAACTGTCCGTTGTTGATGAAAATGTGAGGCCAAACATTCTTGTCGATCTTCTTCGTAAAACAATTAACTATATCAGGTTGCTTGTTCGCTTCTCCCAGTGCTGGCAGGCGAATTGTCTCTCGAAGCCTATTGTACTCTTCCACACAGGCTACACTGGCAAAAATGGAAGATGGCTGCATGTTGATGATGTGGACCCCATTCAAGTTTCTTGCTCTGCTCAGGGCAACGTAGCTGAATAAAAATTTTTTACTGAGCTATAAGTTGGAAACTTACGCTTGTCCTGCTGAGAAGAGATCCGTTAGATCCACAATGACATCGTCGCAACTGATTCCTTGACACTTGTGAATCGTCATGGCAGAAGCATTAATTATAGGAAATTGAAAACGAGCAGCTCTTGTTCCACGAGTAGGATTGAAAAGGACACGAAGTTTCTCGATTGTTACTTCTTTCTCCATTCCCTCGAGCTGGATCGAGAGCTCTGATGGTCCCTCGGGGCTATCACAGCCCACGATTTTGATGAGGGTTCCCATAGCTCCGTTGACTAGTCCTTTGCTGGTAAGAATGTTACGGCTGGAATTGTAGAAGTAATGAAGTTAATGATAGGCAAATACGTTAGCATGACTCGGCAACCTTCCCGGAGCAGAAGCGTTCGGGATAATCCACCACACCGTTTAGGGTCGTCAGGGAGCTCTGTCGGGCGTTCCTTTCTCAATTGAGGCTTGAAGATGTCCTGACGGCGATATCCCCTCACTTGGAACGGTCTTCTTAGCTTTCCTCTGAAGGTATTCGATACGTGGGGAAGGTAAAAATAAAAACTAACATCCTGTTCTTAACAAATGTAGTAATGGTGTCCTTGGCCGTAATTCTGACAAGTCCTCCGTTCTTACAATCTTCCATAATGACTGCTTCATTAAATTGTTTGGCAACGATAGAGCGCGCGAAGGCAGCTAGAGGTACCGACTTTTTCAGTTTGGGATCCGTTTGTTGGGCGTTGTGTCGTTCTGTACTCTCTCTGAGAGCGATGAAGTACTCTACAGCTTCCGCTAGATATATCGGACGAGGAATTGGTTTATCTTTAATTGGCTGATCAAAATCAGTAGATTGGTTTACCTTTCGTCCATTGATCTCCTTCTTTTAAGACACTGATACATCGGTTCAGCAACTTCTCATAGTCCTCGTCGATTGGAGAGCCTATTCGGATCCTGTTCAGTACATCCGAATAGTCCTTGTCTTCCTTTTGTCGCATATTTTCTGTCAATTCTCTTAAGAATACGATACTTAAAAAAGAAACTATGTAATACCTGTATTCAAACTTGTCCCATAGTTTGAGTTCTGTAGGGATGCAATGGAAGATCTGGTGGACCAGTCTCGGATTTATAGCGCAGAAGGGAGGAGATATTCGGACAGGAGGCAGCTGTAAGAGATCTCCAAAAACCACCAAAAAGACTCCTCCGAACGCTAAAATACGAATTCTTCCTAATACTCATTTTTCTACGTTACCTTCTCTGTTCTTCTTTATTTCTTGAAGACGTCGATGTAGTTTCGCCAAAAGAATGTTGCTGACCATCGAAATTTCATCAATGATCAGCACTTTAACGTTTTTAAACAGTATTCCCAACTGGGAAATTTGTTGAGGCTTCAGTCCTCGGTAGGGGTCCGTCTAAAAATCTCCTCGATTGTTCTCTACAACAATGGTAATACCTTGGCATGCTCGACTTCCAGTCTGAACAGCGAGTGCAAGGTGCTTCCACCAACATTTACTGCTGCCAATCCAGTAGGAGCCGCGATCAAAACAGCTGGCTTCACCCCTTCCTGTCCTTCAATACGGTACTGATAATGAACATAGTTGGCGAACACGTTGATTAGCCTGGATTTGCCAGTTCCAGCTAGAAAAAGTAATCAATTTCGACTTGTTTTGTGGACGTACCGTAACCGCTAACGTAGAAATCTCGGGGTGGTCTGGTCACGCCTTCTTCCTCGGCAGCCGCTCTCAGTTCGATCTCTTCAGTAAAATCAGCAAAGATGGAATTCTGCCCAATGTTCAGTTGTTGCATTTCTTAATAAGTTTATTGATCCTTATAACTTTCAAAAATTACCTTCCATGGTAGTAGCAATATCAACAGTCCTGGGCATTATTTCGATGTCATCTAGCTCGTCAGCAGCGACTTCTTCAACATTCATTTCGGCCAAGGCAGCCCTTCGTTTCGCGTAAGCAAGGCTCCTTTCCTTAGCGGCATCATACATCTGCTGGGTACGCTCTCTAAAAAATAACAGGGCTGGTAGGAATATGAAAAAGACTTACAGTAGCATTTGTAAACTGTCTTTGGTGACATATTCGCAGTTGTCCCAGAAATTCACCCAAGCCTCGGCGTAAGAGCCCAAGTTTTCAATAAGATCTTTTTTCTCATCCCTCCACGGCTTGAACATGAAGAGGAGGCTAAACAGTGTATGTGTTTAGGGCAGAAGAATTCAGTTACCGTCTAAAATAGTCTTCTGCCTTTTCCTCATTTTCAAGGCATTCTTCTAGATTGGGAAGGAACATCCTGGCCAAAATGGGCTTTATTCTGGCGACAAAACCACCCCCTCCTTCCAGCATTAGGAATACGGAGCCTCTGGGGAACATGTAGAACAGAGACTTCATATTGTTCTGATACAGCCGGACCTGCTAAACGGTCTTCCTTGTCCCAGTACCAAAAATCGCCCTACCACTTCGCACAACTCGTCTTCTTCAGCTCTCTCCCTGTCGTCTTCAATCGTATTGGCCTGATTTCCACTGCCTTTTAGATCTCGAACGAATCTAAACAGCTTAATTTGTAGTTATTGTGGCATATATTACCGAAGCGCTGTGAATATTACGAAGAGAGAGAATATGCCAAGTGCCGGAGGTCTGTTCGGGTAATGGTTGTCGTATAGATTCGGCCATGTCGTCTGCTCACCCGGTTTCAATTTCTGCAGCTCAGAACTACTGAAAGTCTTCTATTTTAAGACAATAATCGTTAGTTAACTGACCTTTTCAAGACTCGAACCCGTTTGTTTGGCTCATCGGTGAACATAAACTCTACTGACGAATCGCAGTCGTGGAGATGTTGGCCTGAGAGACGCTCGCATATCTCCGGGATTCCTAGTTGTCGAAGTCGGAGAGTTTGCTAGAAACAAGCAAATGAACCATTTGAAATGAAATTCAACTCACAAAAGCAATTCTAAAAGCCTCCGATTTTGGCATCTTCTCCAGGAATTGAATGAAGTCTTCTGTTTTAGCTTTGCTCTCCTCTTTGCCAACGTACGAGGTAATATATTCTATATTGGCCAGGCTGGTTTCTCCCAGATACTGCAAATCCATATTTCCTTTCCACCCGAGCATGATGACAGGAGAATAAGCATTCACTCGTTCGGAGCCCGGAGGTCTCTTCAGTAGCACAGTCTTTGACCTTTGCAGGGGATTTTCTGATTCAGAGGGATCCACAACAGTCGTTTCCGCCTGGACCTCATATGGGAAGAGAAATCGACACCACTGCTTCATAACGCCTCCTATTCTCTTTTTGACGATGCAAGTCGCTTCTATGCACTCGTGCATTTGGAACTTGAGAACCAGTCGGTTTAATTCGGCCTCTTTGAGGGCTTCCGGGATTCTGGTGGTGACTATAGAGTCGACGTACTGAATAATCTCCTCTCGACTGTTGAGTCCCTTCACTGGCGCGTCCAAAATCCAAAGTAACCCATGACAATGGGGGGCTCCTCTCAGCTGATATTCAATTCTTCTCCAAAAATGTACACCATTGCCGAGAACTCCGTTCGGTCCGAGCAACATGTGCTTGTAAACTGCCCGAATCCTCTGGGCGAAATGACGGACGAAGAGCATGGCGTCCATTACTGTCAGCTCGGTGGTAGTCATTGCACTGACGTCCATGTGCTGGTAGACTTTCACATAAGTCGTTCTCAGCTCGTCCCATTCATTCTCGGCTGGATTCAGAGTAAGAAACCAGATTGGAGGGCCGTGATACCTGAAATAAGACATAGAAAAAGAACAAGTATCAATAAAATTGAAATGGACTCATAACTCACTTCATGACAGTTTTCAGCTCCTCCCTTCTTACTCTCCAATAATCGGCATGGCTTCTCAAGGCTCGGAACATGGTATTCAATTCCGTATCCAGCTCATTAGATTCCATCTTCTTTCGGAATTCAGCGGCATTCATCAGCTTCTTAGCGTTGATGTTTATGGAATCTGTTAATGTTTTGAAATCCTAAAGTACCGTTATTTATGCGATAGCGGCTACAGTAATTACCTGGAGATCGTTCATAATGATCGCGTACTGGTCGTTAATGAATCTTCTGTCGGCCAAGCGGAAGTTCCGGTGGATGTATCTGACTATGCTGATTTTGTTGGCACGCTCAGCCCTGAAGTGCCCCCTGCCACGAGGAAACAAGTCCGGAAACATTTTGGCTTCGGAATCTATGATTCTCGAGTGGTTTATGGCTTCTCCTATAAATAGTAAAGGAAATCAAGTTAACTTATTGGTGTTAGTACCTTTTAGTCTTCTCATGTTCATCATTACCTCCAGCGGATCGCCTTTAGGGGCTTCTGGGTCAATGGTAGTCGCCGTTGTTACAGTAGTCGGCACTTCAGCCAACGTTAAAAAATGATCAACGCTTCCAGCTACATAACAATACTTTTAGGTCTACTTTAGGATGTTTACCTGGTTGTTCCTCGGCGGGGTGTTCAATACCAGCTTCTCGAAGTTCTTGATCCAATTCGGCCTCGGTAGATAGAACAACATCTTTGTAGTAAGTGTTGTTTTTTTTCAACCATTCAGCTGCTCGAAAGACCTAAACAATCGTGTAAATTTTACTGTTTCTATTGTGCTAACTTACCTTGTCTTTATTAATGAAGTGGACTTTAATCTTGCCACTGCTGGCCTGTACAGGTACTCTGATCATAACTCCTTGCATGCTTGGCAGTCTGTTCACAAGATGCTCTAGAGTGTTCTCGACCGGCATCGGAATGTGCATTACTGTTCCTTTGACACCTCTGTGAGCTCCAAAATGCCCACCCTTGGCGTTGTGTAATGTAAGCATACACTGAAATGACTTAATTTAATAAATAAATGGGAATATTACCATCATTGACCGTATCCTCCTCAAGACAAGCATTTCTAACCAGGTCAATTCTGCCAATTGTGGAGGGATAGTGTCCAGTTGAAGTCCATTTCGAATGGATAAGTCGGGAAGAGTCCCCTGAATGAAAATATTTAGAAAATAAAGAGGATAAGGCACCTTTTTCAGCTGATTCCAACATTCATTACAAATCAGGGCATCTTCTTGGCTGATCTCTTCATTTGGAATCAAAATATCCTCTTCTCTGACCACTTCACTTGTTATCAGGGCATCCTCTTCACCGTGCTCTTCGTCCGAATCCACGATCTCTTCTTCTCTGACCCTCACGTGCTGAAGCAGATTTGTGTCGTCTGCAGGAACTGTTCTAATCTAAACTTTATAAATAACGTATTTTTATGTATACAACGAACCAAGTGCTCTTTGAAGAGACGTCGGCAACATTCGCAGACGTTTGTTTCCGTATTGAGCAGCTCCTTGGAAAGATTCTTCAATGGTTTTCCGAATTTCGTCCTGGCAAATTCTTCAGTGTGATGATCTTCATCAGTCGCCATTTTTTGGATAGTCTTCGCCTTGACCTTTTTCATCTCAGAGGAAAGGTTGTCCGCCGAACAGAGCTCTTTATATTTGGAGAAATCCACTCTACCTTTCTCCGCATCTTCGTATTGGAGGAGCCAGCGGAGATGTTTGCGCAACTCGAACAATCTTCTGGTAATGCTTCGAATACCGCCGTAATGAGGGTAGAGATGTTGAAGAAGTCGAACAATGTTGAGACATTGCTCAGGATGGCATTTCTGTGAGGTCGAGTCGCACTCACAACATGACTGATCCCTCAAATATCGATGGACTGCTTCGTTTGTGCGTAGCTGATCTAATCCTCCCAGCATCTCTCTGATTTTGAAGGGCCAGTCTCCTTTTTGGACTTCTACGGAGCAGAGAGTTCCTGCTTCTCTCATGAAGGTCGTACGAGTCTGGCCTGGAGTCTGGTCTGGAGTCTGCACTTCTTCGGCATTTCCTTGTTCGATTCCCGACTCTTCGCGTCTTGACTCGGCTAAATATTGTAGATTTTTTAACGATATCGACAAAGCCTACCAGGAACGGAAATCCTTTTGAAAAGCAGCACCTCGCATCCTTCCAGCCCTGTTTTCATCGCTCCCCTGGGACCAACGGCGCTGTCGTTAGACAAGACGACTCTTCCGGACGGCTCGACAAGCCAAGTGACGTTATGGCCCATGTTGAATGCCGTTCCAGGGATGTTTTCGGTCATTCCAAGCAATTTCCACTCCTCGCCCAGGAAATGGTTTCCTGCCGGGTTGTAGTCCGTAAATCTTTGGTTCTGATCAACTACTCCCCCAGCCACCGCCCTGTTGCAGAGCGCAAACAGGTATTTACATTCTGGGGGAAACTCGTAACTGATGCTCTGCTTCGATCCACGTTGTCCACATTCCCCACAGCAACGATTCTCGAATTCAGCCTCTTCGTTTTTTCCGGCATTGTCCAAGTCTTCTTCCAGGCAAGAAATTAATCTCGTTGTGTTGAAATTCAAAAGCTTGATTTTGCTCTCCATTTGATCTCCCTGGGGACAGCCACAGGATTGACACATTACCGTCTGGATTCTGTAGAACGAGAAATTCTTGGTGATTTCTTCTGGGAGTCTCTGAAAACGTTAATTAGGAAGGTATAAAAGCTGTGTACCTCCAGTATCCAGCCGACAGCATCTCCATTTGGGTAGGGGCTTGCTTCATTGGCATATTGTGCGCCCATCTCATTTCGCAGAACCTCGACAGTGGCTCTCCCACCTGTCTCCTGTACCTCGTCTAGAGTCATCTCCATAACTGCCTTCAAGGCTCTCAATGCATTCACAGTATCAGGATTTTGTGTGGCGTCTGGAATCAGCTGATTCTACAGTAAATAATTAGAAATTTACCCGGCCGGTAGTTGATTACGGCTTCTCGAAAGCCGGGAAGGCGGTTGAGGATGTTGAGGGCAGCAATGAGGAAGCAGTCCGTGCGGCGATTAATGTATCGAAGAGGCTTAAGAGAGGCAGTATCTCGAATATTATTCTAAAAGAGTCCTTTATGTGGAAATAAATTGAAGGCACCTGGTTTTCTCTAGTCGCTCCTCTTGAGGATCTCTTTATAGCCTCGTTCCTGTCAGAAACCGGAGCAGGCTGAGGCTGAGTGCTACACTGAACAGTTTTTGTAGAATTTCTAAACAAAGAGGGACTCACAACAGCCATCGAATCTTCGTTTCTAGATACTGTAGGCACGGCGGCGGCTGTTGGTAATACAGAAGGCTCCTTGTCCTGTAAGAAATTGGTCAATTGGGCAGAAGGACATGCAACTACCTTTTCTGTAATGTTTACATCTCCGCCAATTCTTTCTATCAGTGCTGGATAAAGGACATCCATATTCCCGTATTGCTCCGTCTGCTGTTGATCCCGGGGGTCATGGGTCTTCACATGTGTGTGTGGTCCTGCCACTTCCAACACAGCCTTCTCATAATCATTTTTGAATTTGCCATCCAATCTGAAGGCGGCAGTGCCTAGTAGACTCCTCAGGCATCTGTCTCTGGTTTTAGTGGCCTGCTCTGCGAGGGCTTTAACAGCATTGTAAATCTCCGAACACTCCAGAAGGGCTGCTTTCTAAAAGAGTTCTAATGGAAACAAATTCTTTGTTTACTTTTTGAGCCAGAGAGGGACGACCCGTTCTTATATTTTTTGTCAAATAATCGACAGCCATCCATGCCTGTCGTCTTGCACCATTCTTCGTAATATATTTGTCGTAGAGCCGGGTCCGTCCACTTCTAGTTGCCATATCCTTCTCGTTGTCCGTTCCTGCCGAAAACAGCTATAATACCACAATATTGTTTTCCTATTGTTTTCACAGTTAACGAACCCAAAATAGATCGTTCAGAGTCATTGTGTGACGGACGTCTGGATTTGCAATAGTCCTATATTTCCTAAGTATGCGTCTATGTGTCGATTTCACTATTCGACGACCGAGTATAGCCGGCATCTGTCGTAATTGTGGAATAGCGCTTAAAGAACAACACGCTTTTTTTCATAATCTTTCAACCCACCGGTTTATTTTCCTCTGTTTCCCCTTGTAGTGCCGTTGTCTCGCCACCGGGAGGCTCTTTAGTAACGTTTCCCTCTCTTCAGAATTCAAAGAAAGTGCGGTGTTGTTCACAACCGGCTCTCGGCCTTCATCGTTTCTCCTTTTATTCGCTAAGCTTTCTCTTCTACGGCTTATAGCCGGTGGCGCGCGAGGTGTCCTCAAAATATTGTTATTACTAAAAACGTGTAGAAACCTACTCCCCAGAATAACTTCTTGGTCGATCCGGCTTTTTTAACAGCCTTTCCAGTGAGTGAATCAGTCGACTTTCCTCGGGGTTTTCAAGGCGCCTGAATGGAAACGTTCTATTGTATTATATACCAAAATATTGTACCGTGTACTTCGTGCCTCAGATTCACGAGTGCGTAGTTCTGGATTCGAGTGACGCGCATCTGCTTTCCGAGTCACGTCTTTCAGCCGATATTCTTCCCCACCAGTACGTCTTCTGAAAATATGCGAACTCTCTTTTATTCTGAATTTCCTACAGTGTACTTCTTGCCTCCGATTCACGGACGCGTAGCTCTGGATTCGAGTGACGCGCATCTGCTTTCCGAGTCGCGTCTTTCAGCTGATATTCTTCCCCACCAGTTCTTCTTCTGAAAATGTGTGAATTCTGTTTTATTCTGAATTGCCCACAGTGTATATCGTGCCTCCGATTCGCGAACGCGGAGCTCTGGATTCGAGTGACGCGCATCTGCTTTCCGAGTCGCGTCTTTCAGCTGATATTCTTCCCCACCAGTTCTTCTTCTAAAAATGTGTGAATTCTCTTTCTCCTGAATTTCCTACAGTGTGCTTCTTGCCTCAGATTCGCGAACGCGGAGCTCTGGATTCGAGTGACGCGCATCTGCTTTCCGAACCGCTTCTGCCACAAGCAGTTCATCACCACCATCTAGTCTCCTGAAAATGAAATCTTTAAAAATGCTTGAAAATTTCACCTCTTTCTTCTTGCTTCATCAGCACAGAGCCCCGCAATCACCCTAAAAAATAGGTATAGCAGAAATCAAAATGAGCCCTACTGCGTCTTTCGTTGGTTGCTTTTTCTCTCATGTGTTGTAGCTCCCCAAGTAGCAATCCAACTTCCGACTTTCACATCGGAAGTTACTGAGACAACAGAACGATTTCTAAGCAAAGCAGTTCCTTCCAATTTAAAGCGATTCGATCTGGCTTCAGCTGCGCTTCTTATAACAACTGATCCTTGTTGCTCGCCCATCACTGAAGCCAGGGCCGTTTTGGTTTTTTCATTGGGGGCAACAAAGGTGATTGTTGTTAAAGTCTGAAACCAACGTAAAATAAAAGGGGCAATATTATTACCGTATTGGGGGTGGCCTCCAGATGAGCCAAGACAGCTTGATAGGCTAGCCGTAAAGCATGCCCTTCTTCTATCCTTTCAAGCCCCAGAATGGGAAATTCCTATAAAGAAAGGATAGAAGTCAGTTGAATGAAACTATTTTAACATGGCATAAAAGCTCACAATAATTCTCTGTCCTTCCTCCTCGCACTTCCTCAGGCTTCTTAGATAACACCAGCGAAGCTCTTGTTCGTCCACTCGACTCGCCATAGTCATTGGAGCTTCTTCGATGCAGACACCTAAAATAAATAAATGCTAAAACGGTAAATTACTTTTTAAACATACCATCACAATTTGTGTTCTTCTTGATCGCTTCCTCATTCAAATTTCCATTCGGTTCCACAACAACGATGCCTCCCCGGGTAGGCAAACGGGTGATGTCCCCATGGACCACATTTATGACGGTTTGGTTAACATCTTCAAACAATTTTACTGGACCAACATAGAGTCTAGCTCACCTTCAGATAGAGAAAGTCCATTATTTTCCCCGTTGGGCTTCTGATTTACAGTAGTTTCGTTCCTCGTTCTTACCACATTTCCCATGGTTTCGGTAGCACGAGTAGAAGAAGCTCGGGTTGGCCTTGGCATAGGTGAGGAGGTAGCTGGAGCAGAACTTGAGCCGGCGATTACGATATCATCGTGATTGTCACACAATCGGCATGCATTTTCTTCTTCTCTTCTAAGTGCTGCTGACGTTCGCTTTTCTCCACCCTTGAGGGACCCAATGCTCAATTTTTGTAGGCGTTTGCGGATATCCGCGGCAAGCGAGTTGGGCTGAGTAGCCGGGCGCGTTATGGCAATAAGCTTGTTGAACCATACATAGTCTACTTTTTCCTGTGGTTGGTTACTTTTAGGAATACAGTCCGCTGTCCTTGCAAGATAGATTATTCTGAATAGGCCTTATTCGATAAAATAATGTTTTCTTACTCTCCCGTGGTTGCCAACTTGTCTCCCATATGCTCTATGTCCGTTTGCACGTGTTCTTGTACTTCTTCTTTTATCCTTTCCATTTCACGCCCATTTCCGTCGATCTCACTCAGGACCGTAGAGGTGAAATCCTGCTTCACAGTAGGCACCGTGATGTCGTTGGGAGATAGAGATGGGATAGTAGTCTCGTCCATAACAATGCTATTCTTCTCATGCTGCAATTAGTTTAGTCTCAGATCTATAGAAACATACCCTGATCTTCTCCTCTGCCGCAGGGGTGAAGTCCTCCTTCACAGTAGTTCCCGTGATATTGTTGGGATGAAGAGAAGGAATAGTCGTCTCGACGATAAGAGTGCGGCTCTTCTCAAGCTGTAATCAGTTCAGTCCCAGATCTACAGAAACATACCCAGGTCTTCTCCTCGCGGAGGTCCGAGAACCACTGTTGGATCTCTGGCATATGCCAGCTTACTATTTCCTTTTTATCCATCTGGCTCTTCACTCTCTCCAATTCCCGCTCTATACGCTCTCCACACTGGCGCTCGAGTGTCTCAATAGAAATAGTGGAAGAAGGCGAAGACACTTTCTGAGCGATTCTAAACTGACCCCGGTTAGAGATAAAATAATGTGTTCCCACCGTTCTCCCATAGGCAACTCCTCTAGACCACCTATGACTCGACTCATATATATTTTATAATCTTCTTTTATCTCTTCTATTTCTTTTTTCAAACTTTCCACTTGCTTTTGTTGAGGGACAAGCCACTTCTGGAAAATTCCCCTTTGAATGGCATATGCTGCCCTACCTTTATGGATACTACAAATCCTTTCTTATTCCCTTCGGCTTCTACAGATTTTAGCTTCGCCATCTTCTCCTCCAACTTCTCCTTCGCACCTTTAGCATGTTGTATCGCCCTCAAACTCTTCTCCATGACCAGTGCTTGTCTGTTAAGCTCCTTGTGTTGTTGATGCTTTACTGGATCTGCTGGGGGTTGCCAAACGGCTCTGCCGTTCTTTCTTCCATATTCCGTGTAATTTTTTCTTCTTTCTCCGTCCCGACTGCTACTGTTCTTATATTCTCCTCTGTTGTAATGTTTTTGGGCAGTAGAAGAAACGAATCTTTCTCTCCTATTTGATCTCCCGTCGTATTTTTCATCACTGTCGTTATCTCTGCCATACATCTGAAGACCCTCTTTCACCCAAGAACTTCCCTTTTCCACTGTTCGCGTCGCCGTCCTCCTATCTTCTATAGTCCGTGTCGCCGTCCTTCTGTCTTCCATCGTAAGCGTTGCCGTCCTTCTGTCGTCCCTTGTTCGCGTCGCCGTTTCTCTTTGACGCTCCACTACTTTTGTCTCCCTTCTGATCTCCTCTACCCTTGGTTTTCTTCGCTCCTCCGCCTCATTTCTTCTCTCATCCACCTGATCATTTCTTCTTGGTTGTACATCTCGTATACTCTTTAAAATTCAGATATAATGGCATTTTTGACGAAAAACTCACCATAGAACTTCCATATCCGGTATCTACTGACCATTTGCTCATATGATTTTATGATGATTTCTAAACAATCCAATATGTAGCGGAAGAATAAACAATTAAGGAATCAAAGGAAATTAAAGAAAAAAATACACACTGAAAACAACGGAACATCCCTCTAACGATTTATCGACGCTATCGAATAATCGATGACGGTCACACAAGAGAATATAATCATTACAAGAACGCGATTCCTTGACGCCAGTTTTCAAAAACGCGATCGCTTTTGCCCTTCATGATCGCTTGAAGCGAGATAGTTTCCGCTTTTTCAACACTTCCTGCAGTCATTGAAACAGCTTCATTTCGTCTTCAACTCCTCTTCCAAAATGATTTATATCCCATACTCCTTCGACGGTTTTATTATCAACAAATTAAAACAGTATACGGTATGTTTTGTTTCCCGTTTTTAATTTAGAGAATAATGTGCAGGTAGCCAATCTCGTCGACCACCTCAACTATTGCCTCACCTCGCGCCTGTTAGGCTTCTTCGCGGTGGCTCTGGCTGGAGGGCAGTATTTCGGAAGCCCGATAACGTGCTGGACGCCGAAAGAATTCAAGCCCCATTGGGAGGATTACACCGAAGACTACTGCTTCATCGCCAACTCCTACCACGTGCCATTAGACCACTATCATCTCCCGAAACATGGAGACCCGGCCCGCGGAGACCGCTACAGCTACTACCGATGGGTGCCCATTGTGCTCGCCATTCAGGTATTCGCTACAATATCCCATATACATTTCCCTTGCCTGTTCAGGCAATCTGTTTCTTTCTGCCAAAGTTCTTTTGGTCTCGTATGAACCAGCACACAACCATCGACCTCGAGGGATATATGAAGGAAGCCCAAAAGGTCTCCGGACTCCTTGGAAAGCAGAAAGAGGACGAGATCGCCACTCTGGCCGAGAACATTCTGATTGATTTGAGCGCGTTTGGAAAGAAAGGATCGTTCTTCCGAGGACGATGGGGGCCCCTTCTCTATCTACTGACAAAGTCTCTCTATGTATTCAACATCTGCCTGCAATTCCTCCTCATGACCACATTCCTCGGCCAAAACGACATCCACTGGGGATATAATGTGAATTTCTCACAATGTTCAACTATTATCCATTTTAGCTGGCTTACAAGCTGTATCAGGGAGTCGAAGAAGATGATTCGCTAGTTTTTCCTAGGGTCATCATGTGTGATTTCAAGATCCGGACCATCGCCAACTCACACCCTTATACCATCCAATGTTTATTGCCTCTGAATTACATCAACGAGAAGCTCTACCTTGCCCTCTATTTCTGGTTCATCTTCCTGGCAATTGTCAACGGGCTCAGCTGTCTCTACCAGTTTGTCATGACGTTTATGCCCTGTCTCCAGTCGAGGACGATCCGCAAGACGCTGTCCAAAAACAAGGTAAGGGTCTCGTCAATATTTCAAACACTCCTTTTAAAGAAATTGTTTTATTAGTTACTGTTCAGAACAGCAACAGAGTGCATTCCAAAGATGTTTCCCAGTTTATTTCGGACAAGCTCTGTCCCGACGGCGTCCTCCTACTCGACTTCATCGCGATCGACTCCGGCAGCCTTTTCTGCTCCAAACTGATCAGCAACATGTTTGATCAATACGTATCGATGTCTCAATAAACATACTTTCAAATTCTTTAGTTGAAAAGCTGTGCCATCACAAAAAAGTTTCATGCTATAGCTCAAAAACTAACCACTTACCTAATTTTTTTATTATAGATTCGGAATCAGTGTAAAAAACCATAATATAACTGTTTTGCAAAAGTTTTTGGATGAACACCGCAGCGAGGAAGCGCGCCGCCTGTTTGATGTTGTGGCTTTTGGATTTTTCTGCCAACTTTCATGAAAATTGGCACGAAGGTGTAAAAGATCATCCCGAATAAGATAACCATGTCAGACTTTCAATATACTCTAGCAGAAAAGAGCTATCGAAACAAGCATGAAAAAATATGTTTGATGTTATAGCTAAAAAATAACACATGTACCCAATTGTTTTATTACATATTCAGAATCAGCGTAAAAAACTGTATATATAACTGTTTTTTAAAAGTTTTTCAATGCGTACACAAAGTTTTGAAAAAAAAGCCACAGCGGAAGGCGCCACAGCGGAAGGCGCCACAGCGGAAGGCGCCACAGCGGAAAGCGCCACAGCGGGCGGACGCAGACGGCGGACGGCGGACGGCGGACGGCGGACGGCGGACGGCGCCACTTTTCAAAACACGTTTGTAGTCGTAGCTCATCTATTTTATGGGCAAATTTCATGAAAATTGGTCACTAGGGGTAATCAACTACGAGGAAAACGATGGTGAAGTCAGATTTTTGATATCTTCTAACTGAAAAAAGTTACACCATTAAAATCAAAAAACGAGCTTGGCATGTGCTCTGAGTAAACCCAAATCACGCCCGGCGCTTCGCGCCGGGCTCGATAGTCCATTTCCAACGGATTCAAATTTGGCGGTGCGTCTTCGCTACGGGACCATGTTAGAAAGCTTCCTGGTCCTGTAGCGGAGAAGTTCTTCCGGGGAATATCCGTTGGAAATAGGTTATATTTACTACTGGATTTGAGTTACTGTAGAACTATTAATGTTCTTCATTGGCTGTTAGGCTCTAATGAACTGTCTACAGTACCCTGCCATAATCTTCCCTTCTTTTCCTTCTTTCAAAAGTATAGTGTACTCTATGTTCTGAAGTTGTTTACCCCCCTTTTCTACTTCCTCCAGTCTCTGATGTTGACGTGGCGGTTTGAACCCGGTTCAAGTAGAACGGGACCTTTTCTTCACTTCATTATCAGTGTCTTGACTTTCGGACTGGTTACATTCTTGACGTGGGGAAAAATTCTATCATTTAGACCGGTCTAGTTCACAATCAAGTTGCCATTTATTAGCCAGGTTTTGTGAGAACTTGTGTTGGCTAATTTGGCCCTTTGGCCTCGAGGGTACAATCCGGCAGCACGCTCCTTATTATATTATTGGCTGTCTGGCTGAAACACAGAACACACATGGACCAGGAAATGACGGGGAAAGAAAAGCACAAAGATTACTGTAGGAAACGGGGAAGAGAATAAGAGATTTACCTAGTTTTGCAGCGCCACAGTTAGGCAGCCGACACGGCGTGTGAACTGTGGCTTTCGCGCGCGCTATCTGGTAAACCACAGTTCACACGCCGAGTCGGCTGACTAACTGTGGCTCAAAATTCGAGCGTTCTCAGACATCAAAAACCTCTTCCTAATCACCCTCTTTCACTCAAAAATTCTTCCTCTAGCCGTAGACCGACATATTCCCTCCCCCATAAACGCTTGGGATTACGGTAGCCCCTAATTCCCAGAATCTTCCCCAAATAATATTCATCATTTGTGAGAAACCTTTAAAAATGGCACCAAATATCACCTGCTGTCACGTTTTTTTCTGTGCATTCTCTCGCCATGAGGTGATTCTGTATTATTGAATCACTAAAATTAATCAAGACGCGTTCGTTTTGGCATTCCATGAAGGTTCTCTGGCTCTAAATGAATAACACCCCAGCCGGCGGGATGATGTGAGCGATAATTTTGGATTAAGATTAATCCGGAGGGGAAAGATCACCACGAGAAAAAGATTCTAGCTTCTAGTTAGGGAAAAGGGAATTTGCAATCTTTGGCGTTTCTGGGATTTTTACTGGAACCACTTGGATAAATGGACTGAATCTGCACAAAATACACTAGAACGCTTTATTTTTTTAGTTACTGGCACTGCCATCTGCCTACTAAAGCGGATTGATGATTCAAAAAGTACGTTACGCAATAAAATATAGATAAACAGAACGGGGAAAGAAGATAAAGTTGAACCCCTTGGTATCCAGGAAAACTGGAAAATCCGCCAGGGCCTGGAAAAGGAATGAGAGCTGGGAGATTGAGTGAAAAATGTGGAATCCTATAGTCTAGAGGATCCTGTGCTAAACTACCGCATCCCCTTTAAATTGAGTTTGGAACTGAATGGCCGACTAGAGTCTATTCAAGAGCAGGCAGCTAGAAATCACAAAACAATGCAGACTCTGCAGGATTCCTTCTTTTATCTTTTCTCCAGTAAGCTGTTTACGGGTTTAAGAAGCGGCCCGGTTGAAGCACTTGGAAAGAACAATAGATAAGGTGAACCCGAAGGAGCTACTCAACTGATTAGAGAGATAGTTACGTGCCACGGGGGCGACACTGAACCTTATAATGATCAGATACTTTTAGGGGCTGTCTACAAATTACAGATCTCTAAGGAATGTACTAGCAAGAGAGTAGGAACAAGGATCGGAGTCCCGAAGTTGCTACCGTAATCTGTGTCTAGCAAGGGAACGGTCCTGGCACAACTGGCCATAGGCGTGGTCCGATTCCTCGAGTCCAAGAGAACGTCTAGATCTTGTGTAAAAAGCCGACTGTGTAAAAACTACGCAGAGTTGTTGCGATATCGGGCATAAGGAGGAGGATATGAGTCAGCTCTGGGTTGCGAAAGAATTGAACCACAGGGCCACTTCAAGATGTACCCGAATGGCTCCGGGTCAGGGATGTGCCATTTTTGAAATCGGAATTCCACCATTATCGGGGATTTTGGGGTCCAGAAGCCGTCTGGCTCTATTCTGTTATCACTTCCGAGCCCTGATTCTAATTTCCCACAAACTTAGCGTCGTTATCACTTTGTAATGAGTCAAGCAGAACTTCCGGTAGAATAAGACTGAAGGGGACATCAAGAACAGAGATAGAAAGGGAACTGGGGGAAACTCATCGCTATACCTCCAAAAGTCCAGAAGTGGCCCGTCTTACTGTAGCTATTCTGAATCTTCTCTATTTTTGGTCCCATATCTGGTTTTCGGCGTCCTGGCCGGGAGTTTCCTTGTTGTAATTTGAGAAGCACTGGGATAGCCGTCAGTTTTCCTTTTTTTCGCCCAATTTGTTCCAGAAGTGTAGCTTCTTCCCTTTTTTGTTATCTCCTAGCTTCTTGATCATTTTGACCCATCATCCCATCTGAAAAAGCTGTGTAGTCAGAGAGTTTACGATAAGTCTGTCAGATAAGAGGGCGCGAAACTGCTAACCCAGCGTCTACGGCGGCTATCCTTCCTGGCCAGTCAGAAAACTAGAGCAAACAATGTCGAGAGGAAACCGGGAGGGGGGACAGTTTCAAAACTGCTCAAGAACGGAAAAATGAGGCTCGGTCCTCGATAGTCCGATCCCCTGCACCAGTAAAGTCTCGGCAAGACAACGGTATAAAGGCATTTCAGTTTTGTAACAGCTTTGAACAAAGATGATCCATCTGCCGAGACTTTACGGGTGCAGGGGAGCGCACTATCGAGGATCGAGGCTCCAAAAAGGCTTGCCAAGGTCCTAGGGACCAGTTCCCCTTAATCCGCTGAGAATCCTAACTCAATTAGTGATTTTCTCACCAGGAAATCAGCCCAATTCCCGCCATTTGGGGGAATTTCAAACCTGGAAGCGTTTTTTTGTTTGCCGACCGTTTCATTCTTGTCAGGAAGCTGTAAACAGTTCGCTTCTCATCGCTTTTGCACTGTCACGTGGCGCTTTTCCTCCCTCACCACAGGAACTTTCCAAATTGGAGGGAAACTCTCCGAATAATTCCATTTTCTTCCATTTTTTTTCCATTTCCCGTGTATTTTCTCTATTCTCTTCCAATTTTTCTCGAAAAATCCATCCAAAATACGCCATTCCCTGTATAAATCACCCTGTTTTGTCTATATTGTCTCCCATTTTCTCATCCATTTCGCAACGGGGCGCACTTGTCTGCCGACGTCACGCCGTCCCGCTGTCGTTTTGTTTTCCTCACAGTGACGCCCCGGCTGTTGACTCATCCCCCACTTACTAACGCTATATAAATATATAGAGCTCTTCCTCACACTTTCATCATTTATTTCTACTTATTATTTTGTTTTTTTCTGTTATTTTTAACCCTAAACGCCCGCCATTTTCAGAATATGGCTTACGGACAACAATATGGACAGCCTAACCTGCAGGCTATCTTCGCATCTGTTGATAAGGACAGGTAGGCATTATTTTACTTTCTTTATTATTATTTTTAATACAAAAATAGGTAAAATATGTTCAGATCTGGTAAAATTACATCCGATGAACTGCAAAAAGCCCTCTCTAACGGCACATGGAAGCCATTCAACCCGGAAACTTGTCGAATGATGATCGGTGGGCCATGATTTCGATAATTTTATATTTATACAGCTCTTGTTAATATGGAAAATGTCAAAAATTTGTTTTTAAAAGTCAAAATCGAGCCAAATAGGCCAATTTTGCCGCCAAACGGAGTCTGACGCCTGTTGGGAGTCCTAACTGTGGTTCAACTCACTGTGGCTCCTCAAAAATTTGCCTGTTTTTATTTTAATGATGCGTATATAAAATTAAGGCCTTTCCCAGCTTAAGATAGTCTAAAAATTGGAATTAATGCTATTTTTCAGGAATGTTTGACCGCGACGGAGATGGTGCCATCAATTTTCCCGAATTTGAGGTATTCCCCCATTTTTTTCTGGTCTATTTTTAATTTTTCGGCTCTTTGGCGGTATATCAACGACTGGACCAATTGTTTCCGCGGCTTTGATACGGATAGTAGTGGAAATATTGACAAGAATGAGCTCCGGAATGCTTTGACTCAATTTGGTAGGGGTTCTCGCTATTTTTCGAACATTTCTTCAGGTTATCGTCTTTCTGAACAATTCTATAATATTCTCATGATGAAATTTGATCGAAGCCAGACGGGAAATATCAATTTTGATGATTTTATCCAGCTGTGTGTGGTCTTGCAGACGCTGACCGCTGCTTTCCGGTTAGTTCATCTTCTTGGGAATGGTTGCGCCCGCACCCGTAGGATCTCGGCAGCTGGAGGGATTGGGATTCAGGCGCGCGGAGTAATAGGACTTTTAGCTGCCGAGAATTTACGGGTGCGGGCGCGCGGAGTGAAAAACTTCCTGGATAGATTTTGGCCGTTTTTATTCATTTTTTTGGATTTTTATGATTCTTTTTCAGCGACAAGGACCACGATCGAGACGGCGTAATCACCGTGCAGTATGAGGAGTTCCTAACAATGGTGTTTTCTTTAAAGATGTAGAACACTGTGCTGTACCCAAGCATATCCCCCCACACGTTGGTTGCATGCCTTTCCATTGCCAGGGAAAGAAACAGTTTCCTTCCCCTGCATCCATTTCCCCCCATCTCTTTCCCGGTTCTTCACTTCTTTTTTTCTCTTCAGGGCGCCGGAGTGATTGTCTCTTTCCTCAAGAAGTAATCGCTAGATGTCTCTCTCCCACTCACCCGCACACCTTCCTCCTCGGCTCGTTGTGATTCTAACCAACCTCTCGCTTCCAATCTATCCCCGCTTTGTACAACAGATTATTCCTCTTCTTCGTCGGATTTATATCACAATGTGTATGTCATGTCTTCTTTCTACTCTTTATACAATGTATAAATAAACGTCTAAATGGTGTTGCTAGAACAAATAAAAACTGCAGACTCAAAACTACATGAAGTGAAAAATTAAAACCTAAAAGCAGTCGGACCAAGAAGGATGGATGAAGTAGCAAAGACCAGTCTTCAAAAAAAGCATGGCAGGACAACTCAATCAGAGTCATCCTGATTCATTTTTCTTTCAATTTCCTTTTTCTACAGTCTCAATAATGATTGCTGAGCTCAACAGGAAACATCCAGGTCAAGGCATCCCGGAAAACTACCGCGAGGGGTGCTGTAGTCCATTTTAAAGTGACAACGGAGCCGACCGACAGCAGTTGTTTTCCGTAAGCGAATTAGGGCATTTCGGAGACAAGTGTAAATAAAGGGCTCGCGCAATGAAAAGCCGATTTGTAGTTTAAAGGAACAGTCGGGGAGTTTTTCGACCAGGTCTCAGAAAATAGAGAATTTTTCGCTGATCACGATGCACTATTTTATAAATCATAAAAATGTCAAAATATCGAGAAAAATGCGTTCAAAGTGCTCGAATATCGACCAACGTCAGCATCCCCAGAAAAACTGGCTCTGATCGCCGTAGCGCTTCGTATTCAACAGCACCAGGGTGATTTATTCCTAATGTTTATTACTGTCCAATCGTTCCCGCTGGTATGATACTAACCAAACTGAGTCGAAAATTCATAACTGCTGCACTATTCCGCTCATTTCTAGCCGTCTGCAGCGTCTAAAACATCATTTTCCCCTATAGAAGTCTATAAACTACCGCTCTAACTTTATGGACAGCTATTTCTGCTGCTAATATTACTGTAGTTACCAATATTCCAACAATTAGGAGAATAAAGATGCCCGTGGCGGAGTCGGTGTCGGATTCTTTCTTCTTCCTCTGTGGGCAGATGGTGTCCTTGTCCTTCCACCACTTGTCCTTCAATTCCGTCAGGACTGTCTTCTCCTGGAGGTGGAGGATAGCCGTGGAGAGGAGTTCCCGGTAGGGGGAACCTTTTGGAAGGCCGATACCGTAACCCTTCTGATCGAGAAGGCCTCCAATTTGCATCAGGTCACAGTCTCTCTCTACTGCGTATTCCAACATCGAGGATTCCATCAGGTAGGCGTAGTCTGAGGTCTGAAACGGTCTTATTTCACTTCATACTCTCCAAATTTAAAGGTTTGGCCGACGGGATCATGAAGTTTTAGAGGTTACGGTAAGCGCGCGCTGAACAGAGCTTCCAGCTGACGAGATTTTACGGGTGCGGGCGCGCCGCGCCTAGAACCTTAGAAATTAGAGCTCTTGGGCGATTTTTCTTCAAATTAAACGAGTTTTATCGCTATGGGACCACTATATGAACTCCTACACCAATAACAGTTCATTTAAATCTTGCTGGAACCCACCTTGACCCGTTCAATTCCCTCCTTTGAAGAAGAGACGAAGAGAGAGGGCTGACTGGACATTAGCTTCCACATTCTCTCATAAGTGTCGATTTTTGACTCCTAAAATATCGAAAAATATATTTAAAACTATTTCCTAGTCTGAATTTACGGAAATCGCAAATTTTTGGCGGTCCCGGTAAGCGCGCGCTGATAATAACGCCCAACTGCCGAGATCTTACGGGTGCGCGCGCTGAAATTCCCCAAGACTGGATGACTCATTTCTTTTGCATTTTTCATCCGATTTTTCTAGTTTTTTTTTGTTTTTATATGTTTAGAAAATTAAATAATTACGTAAACTAATAAATAATCATAAAAATACTGCTTACATTGAAGAAAGACATCGTCGAACCTCTTCCTAGCGTTCCGTATTTAATTTTACTCTGTCCAGCCAAATCGTCCGCATTTTCAATCGGGGTAACCATTCTCTGGGTAGTTAGAAACGCTGCCAAGTTTGCCGTGTAAGAAGAAATAATAATTAGGGTAAAAAACCACCAAACGGATGCAACAATCCGGGTACTGGCTGCCCGGGGCGAGATTTCACTTCCCTAAACTATAGTTTGGAAGGAAAATGGGGGGAAATATACCTGCTGCATTAGGGAGCTGACAGTGAACCAGAAAGAATTACTCAGGGTTAACTTCTTCTTGTCGTCTTCGATTTGTTCGTGTGGAGAAATTCGGGCAATTATCCAAATGGTCAGCGAGGTAACCACGTAGGAGACGAGGACAAATATCCAGATTTCTTTACTCAATGGAGCGAGGAAAAGAAGCCAGTTGGATTCAGACTTGGCCGGACGCTTGAATAGGATGGAAATTCCCAGCTGAAAGGGATTTTTATTGAAGAAAAAGAATACAAATATGGAACTTTTTAATGAGAAAATTAGATTTCATCGTAGCCCGCAGATATAAGTCCCAACCGATAGATCTCATCGTAGCTTACAACTTTTGTTTTAATAGTGACCAAATCGGGTCACCCAGTGCTGAGATATACACGATTTAGGCTTAGCTTAGGCTTACGAAGGAGCTTTTAACACGAAACTTGGATTTCATCGAAGCCTTCAGCTATTAGTACCAGTCGATAGACCGCTTTCTAACTAGCAACTTTTGTTTTTAGAGTAAGCAAATCGGACCGTCCAGTCTCGAGATATACTCTGTTTAGTAACGCCGTCCAAGGGTTTGACATTTACGACGTCATTTGTATCCTCACGTAGGGAGATATACGCGGTGCAAAAAATGAGATTTTTCTGATTTTTCGCCTCTTTCGAAGCTTTTCAAAAATTCTGCCTTGAAAGCAGTTTATTTTCTTCTGTTTTCATAGTTTGCATTTCTCCGGCAGCGGAGAAGCAAACACGCTTTTTCTATAAACCATTTGAACCACTATTGGGGTACTCGAAAAGCAGCCGCCGATACTTTACGGGTGCAGGTTCTTTTTGCAGGAAAAGATAGAAAAATTGAGTAGGAAATGTATTTTCAATGCCTGCAACATTAATTTTTATGTTTTTTTTTGTAATTAGAAATGAAAATCAGCTCACGTGCATGTAAGGAACAGTAAAATCAATGACTTCACTCCTCCCGTAGCTAATTGTTAGCGAAGTGAGAGCCATATCAGCAACCTGCAATTTATTTCATTGTTTTTACAAATTGTAGAATGAAACCAACTCCTGTCATTAGTTCTCCCACTAGTCCATTCCATTTTCCATTTATTTCTTTCGATCCGTATGATTTATCAGCTACTTCATGTATTGTATAATTGAATTTCAATATGCCTGCTATCATTCTCAGCAGATCTATGCAATATCCTTCATAGACATCATTTCCTGACGCTATTTCCCCTTCTTTGAATTGTTTCTTCATTACAAATGGTGCTTCCTGTTAGAAAAATTAGACAAATGGAATAGGAACAAAACCAAGTAGACTGTGACACGAAGAGTTCTATTTTCTAATGTTTTACTGTCGTAAATAGGATTTCCTGTATCTCTTTTGGTTGCTACCATCTAAATTTCTTTTTTACTTGTTGTGATTACTTGCCTCTCTCAAAGTAGCATCATAAATTGCATAATGAGTGAAATTCACTTGTTCTCTTATGAAAAAATCAACAATATGATGTACTTTTTGCCAAGAGAAGCCAGTTCCCTTCAAATAGATATGTAAGTTTTATACCAGCTGTATAGCATGTCCGAATTCGTAAATAGTACTCACAATTGTTTTGCCATCACAATTTTTCACTTCAATACTATCATTTGGCATTGAACGAACTGAAGGAAGCTGATCTACAACAATAGTCATGTTGCATTCTGCTTGAAGCTCTTCGAGGAATGAATTTGATGGTAATTTCTCAATTTTTGTTGATTTTATATTCTAATCAGCTGTTTTACTTCAGAAAGTATTGTATAATGATAAATATTCGAGCACATCCCCAATTCTTTCGCTTTTTGTAAGAATGGAAGAAGATGCCGATCATCCAGAGTAATTATTAGCGAGCGAAGAGCAAGCCTATCTTTTACATGCTTCAAAGGGGCGGAAAAATCATATGTTCCATTGGGAAGAGCAATTATTCTAGTGAAATGTGTCTGGAAAGGGATAAAATGACCATCTGAGACGAATGTTGTCATTTTCAGGAACTCTAAACTATTCTTTCTCTTATTTTTGATTACCAGCTACCTTTTTCTGTTTCAAAAAGTAATACAACCGTTTTCCATGCCTCATGAGCTACAAAAGCAGCAGCAGCTCGTGGTTGAATTTCAAACGGAGGAGCAATATAGTCCAGACCGCCGATTTCCGGAATATCTTCACCTCCAAGTGAAAAGCAAGCAATATTCAATTGCTGAAACGATTTTACTAATTTTTGTTCCTGTTTTTCTCAATACTTTGCAGACATCGACTAAAAATACTGAAGAAACCATCAACGAATCATTCAAAACAACTGTTGGTAAAATTATAGCAGCTACATCACGATATTCTTCAACCAGATTGCAAGCTACATTCATATCCGAGTCCGTATGATGTCATTTTACCTCTCAAATGGGCATTCACAGCAGGAAGTGGCTCATATGTCACGTATTCAATTTGTTGACCAAAAATTAGAGAAGCTTTCTCTATTTCCTCTCCACGTGGCACGGCTTCATTAATTTTGAATAGCAGATAATTGTAAACGAATTCAAACCTATTCTATAAGAGAAAACTAGCGGAATATAGAAGAGCAAAAGCATTAGACTGACTAAAATTTGATAATTGCTCGCTGTCTTTGTCAAGTCCTATTTGTGTTCCTCGGCTAACTTGCTGTTCCCCTATTCATCCATTAGCCTAACTCGGTTCCACGTTTTCTTCATTAATATTTCAATCCAATCTCGCTGGGAAAGCTATGCGTCGCTAAAATAAATCAAAAGATTATAAATTTATTCCAAAGTAAAAATGAGTATGAAGTTAGAAATCTGGCTAAAATCTATATATGCTTCTCAAAACCCGACGATCCTTCATAGTTAGTAGATTAGTTAAGCCGAATGCCCTAGTGTCTCCGGATGTTTGTACCTGAAAGTAAAGAGAATAAAATAAAAGGAGAAAGAAAAACAAACCTGAAATGAGCAATTCTCAGCAACTGTATTAATCCGGTGCAGCCTACAAAGAAGTTAACACTAGACAAGTAATAGTTAATTGGGGTGATGACTAGGCAGTACCGCGTCCAGATGGCACCGGTGAAAAAGAGAGCAGTGTTCTGAAAATAATTCATAAGCAATGTTTGAACTCTAGGTAGATCAAGAAACTAATTACGTGCTGCAAATCAAACAAGTGCCTTCGCGTAGTCTTTAGGCGAGCTAATTCTCTACTCGTGTCTCGTAATGAAGCCACGGAGAGTGCATTACAGCCGCAGAGAGCGCTTTGCTTTTGCCGTTTTTAGAAATCCACGTCATAGATGTTAGCGCAAATAAATGCTAGTGATCGAATTGCCAGCGAAAAAAAGGTTCCATTACTAGAAGAATAAGCAAATTTACACATGAATCTAAATTGATAACCATACAAAAAAATGCAATTTGTAATAAGCTTGCTTTACTTTCTTGCCTTTTCTATCTAGTGCCTTGACAAACATGGCATTTCTTCGCTGTTTTTGTTGTCACAAGCACTCAACGCTCACTAAAAGGAAAATCGATTTTAAACCAAACCTGATAAACACTGAGTTTTTCGGCTGGACGGGCAAGATCTGCTAAACCGGCTCCAACCAAAGCCCATTTGATCGTGGGTGCCCAAAAGAAGACAGTCTTCGGCCCGGCGGCATGATTCCATGCTGGCTTTGCAAAGTTGGGCAGGGCGGGGTACACCACACGATCTCCAATGCCACAAAGAGCCTTATACAGAGCTCGATGGGCCATCCCTGCAAAGAGAAAATTAAATTAAAGCAAGTAAATAACAACGAGTCAACTAGATTACAGCAGACATTAGAATCAGGAGATTCTATGAAATGAGAGACAAGCAACAGACAATATCGCGCGATCACACGATTTTACCAAGCGATTCTTATCAAAATCAATACTTTATGCTTTTTCTTGTATTTCCTTCTGTTGTTTATGAAATGCGATGTTGTTTACTGCATCTTCTAGCTGAAATAAATGTTCAATGAGCAAAACAATGGTAACTAAATGAACTCTAGCGCATAGTGTAAGAATCACGAGGTGGACAGATATTGATGTTCACGGAATTTTCAAGGTGCAAGCGTTCGAAATGACGCTGTAAACAACTCGTCAGGTGTTACTTTTTAGTTATTTTTCGCCAAAAACATCTCTATTTCCCTAGTTTTCCATTGTATTTATTCTATTTTGCCACCCAGCCAGCCAGCCATTCCGTCTGCCTCGTCAACATGCAAATTAAAATCCTAGGGTGCCATTACCCACAAGCATATTGCCGACATAAAATAAATCTTTCTCTTCTTGGCAAAATTTATTTATTCAACGCAGGACATCTAACACAAATGTTGTTAGTAATACATTTCTCTTATATAAGAATTGCAACACCTTCTAAACTGCGAAGAAAGAGAAAAGAAGTGGTATTTTTGATAGGTGTGTGTGGATGAAGAGAGATGGATGAACGCAATCACAGTGGAAAAAGCAATATGGAGAAGAGACAGAGAGACTACATACAAGAAGAAGAAAAATATAAGATAGAAGAAGAGAGAGAGAACATCGGGAACCAGTTGATATATCCGAGGGGTTCATTCACTAGAGAAGAAAAATGTACATACATGGCCGGGATGTTTTTCTGTATTTTTTTTGGATTATAAAATAGTAGAGAAAATAATGGGAAATTGTTGGGGATGTAAGTATACCGGCTGGGGAATTGTGACTTCAAGAATTCCTCTCTAACAGCAATTGGAGCCAGCTAAACCACCAGCATTGCCAGCACCGGGAGCTGATGGAGAGCTGGGAGAATGTTGAGGTCCTAGTTTGATTCCGTTAGCCTGAAATGGACGAATATAATTGTTGCATGGAGGGAGAAGTCTAATCTTTGAGCTCTAACAAGTGGCCAATTTGCTTCATACGACGGGTGAGCGACAAAAATAGCAGCAATTCATTTGTTTCTTAATTTTTTATATAAACTTGTACTTCTTTTATATTTTTATAGCTCTTCATACATTTAGAAAGCCTTCTTGAAAATTCTACATGTAAAATTGAAGAAATTTAGCTGACTTTCCATATTTCAGTAAGTTTATGATGGTTTTTCTTTGTTTATAATGTTTTTCTCATATTTTATCTTCCAGAAATGTTCAGGAGAATGTTCTTCTACATTGTAATGTTATTTTATATCCAAATTTGTCTAAATATTGATATTAAGGGATAATTCAGTAAGTTCACATCGCTTTTCGTTTTTTATACTGTTTTTTCTCGTTTTCTTCTTATCAAAAATGTTCAGTAAGTTCTTTTCTAACTGCTGAATGCTTCAGATCTTATAAAAGGCTTATTTTTTGTTTCTATGAAGTAAAAAGAAGCTAAAAGTCATAAAGAAATGATAACTCACCTCATTGTTGATATCAAAGACTCCTTCTTGAATTTTCCTGTAGATTTCCTTGGCCGTATCGATGAAAGCCTCTTCAACATTAGCTGATGTCTTAGCACTGGTCTCCATAAAGACGAGGCCATGCTCACGAGCGAAGGCTTCTCCCTCCTCTCTCTTTACTTCGCGTCTAGCTTCGAGATCACTAAAAGGGAGAGAGAGAATATTCAATTATCCTCGGAGGGAAGGATACCTCTTGTTTCCGATGAGCATAATGACCATGTTGCTGTTGCTGTGCTGGCGAGCATCTTCCAGCCACGAGGTCAGATGGTTGAAAGTGTCTCGTCTATAAAGGGGGGAATAATATTATTGTTCTTTTGTTATTATTGATACATTTTTAGTTGTGTTTGTAGCTTTTCTTGTCTATTTTGTTAGCATTCAAAGAAAATGGAGAAAAAATGTGAAAAATAGCAAATTTCTTATTATATTAGCCACCGTTCGTGGAATATTATCACCGGCAGCGAGGGAAATAAGATTTCCTAATAAAATTTTCATTTTCTTTGTATTTTTTCATTGAAAAAGTATTTTAGAAAATTGTTTGTAATAGAATTGCAATTATAAAGCGGTTTGTAATGTAATTTATATGAAAATTTAATTTTTTTTGGGAGCCCTTACCGAGTGATATCATAGACGAGAAGAGCTCCAGCAGCTCCACGATAATATGATCGGGTAATTGATCGGAAAGACTCTTGTCCTATAATATTTCTCATATTTTATTTGTTTATTATGTCAAAACTCACCGGCAGTATCCCAAATCTGTAGTTTAATCTGTTTTCCGTCGATGGTAACCATCCGGGCGCCGAATTCCACACCAATTGTCAGATCGTGTACAGGTTGGAAGCGCTTGTCGGTGAATTGCAGCAGGAGGCATGATTTACCGACGCCAGTGTCTCCAATAATGATGTACTTGAACAGATAGGCGTAGGACATGTCTGAAATGGGGAAATAATAAAGATCTGATTTATTTTTAGACCAAGATGAGAGGGGGAAGGGTTGGGAAATCGAGAATGGGTCAATAACATGTGACTGTTGACCAAGGAGACGCGAAAAATTCGATTTCCGCACCCGTAAAAACTCGGCAGCAGAAAGGATTGGAATTCTGAGGGGCGGAAGTAAAAGACGGGTCAACTGCCGAGAATTTACGGGCGCGGCGGCTCGATTCCCCAGGTAAAGGAAATTGCACCTGTAGAATCTCGGCAATAAAACGTATAAAATATAGGGAATTTTTTTACTACCGAGATTTTACAGGTGCCGGGAACATTCGAGGTCCCCATTGGGATAAATAACATGTGACTTTTGATGTCAACGGGGATTAGCGCCGAGGGGGAGGTGCATAATCTCGGGGGGATTTTCTAAATCCCAAAGATAACAAAATGTAGTCTATTCAGTCAACTAAGAGTGTGTGTGTGTGTGTCGGTTAGATAGGGAGAACGAGTAGAGTAGTGAATGTGGCTGTTTGGAAAGAGCGGGGGAAATCGATGTGGAAGAGGGAGGGCAGCGGGGCCAACGCATGACGAGGGCCTACCCGTGTGACTTCATCGATTTTGGGGGACGACTGGCGGAGAGTGTCGGGACCGCTTTCGCGATAGCGCGCGAATAATAATACTGGGGAATAACCAGGGAAGGGGGGAAAGAAGAAGCGGAAATTGGAGAGAAATTGGCAATTTTCGGACAGAAAACGGGCAAATTCTTGGAAATAAACCGGTTTTGGACTCGTTCTAAATGAAGGGAACGACGCTCTGGACCACGGGGAATAGCCGCAATATGAAAAAATTTGAAAAAAAAATTGGAAAATTAGGAAGGGAAGAAGAACTTACCAGTAACGTGGACCATCTTGACTAATTTTTGAGATTTAGGGCTTATTTAAAAGAGGAAAACCCGTCAAATTTGGGAGAAGGTTCCACAAATTGAGGGGGAGAAGCTGCTCGACCAGAATGTGACGACACAACTGATAGAATTTCGACGCCGCGACCCTAGAAAAGCAGGAAGATAAGAAAGCGACGCGTTTGAGGAAATTTTAGCTGCTTTTAGCAATGAAAGCAATAAAAATAAAGCGAAATGGCATAAATTGAAGGGGTTTTATTCTTATTTATTGAATTTTAGGGGTGAAAACAGGAAATATGGGCTATAAGAGGGAAGTAATCCTGGAGAAGTCATAAAAATCGGGTGAAATGAGGTTTATCTTGTCACCAGAGCAGTCTAGAGAAGTTTGAAGGATTTGAGCACAATGTTATCGGCCTATTGGTAGTCTCAAAACCTTGATGAGTTCAAAACAAAGAGAAGAAAGTACCGGAATAGCGACAGGACAGGACCAATGGATGAAAACAGGCCACAGTTCGTTGAAAATTACAGATAAGGAGTGGACGAAATGACGGAGTTTGCATCAGGTCGATTGAACCCAATTTCTTGGGAAATTTTGTGAATAGAAACCGGTAAAAAAAAGTAAAAAGCTGGTGGAAGAGCTTGAAAATCAGGGGCAACTCGTTGCAGAGCACTTTTTGGCCTGAAACGTGTTTATTTTCCCTTTGAAATGCATTGTATATTGAGCTCAGAGAATAGGAAAATGCAGTCCTTGATCTGGTGCGCAGAATTCAGCTAAAAACTTTCAATTAGAATGAATTAGCCTGTTCTAAAAATTCCGTCCCGCGCCCGATTAGTTTCTACCAGGCCCGACTCCTACTGGGACGGACTCACCCCTCCTTTGTTGTGGAAATAGCGTCTGTTTTGTAACTTCTTCTACTTGTAAAATAACGGTTTCTCTTCCTAGCCTCCATTGTCTTTCCTTTTCCGAAAGAGTGTCCCCCCACGAGGAATTGGACTACGGTTGCCCTGTCTTTTGCGAACGTGAATGCTTTGACGATCCGAACGTATGTTTTTATAGATATTATATAATCTAATAATAATATTTTAACTGGTGTACAGAAAATTAAATATCCCTTTTATAGAAAGAGTGCCGGCCTTCAAGATGCTGGCCCCGTTGCGTTTACAAGGAGGGATTAGTCCGTGATACGGATGGCCAACCGGGTGATCAATGTATTCATGAACAGGAATGCTATTACAGGACTTTCAAAGGCAGAAAATAACAATAAAACATATTGGGGGCAGCATTAAGATTCTACAAAAGTTGGACTCGAAGTCCATAGTCTGACCAATGGATGGAAAACAGATCAGTTCATAGAAAGTTACTGATAAGAAGAGAAGAAATGGCTAGGTCTCAGTTTCTGTCGAGTCAACCCTTTCGTGAACTCCTATCAACAAAAAAATGAGGAGAGCCTGTTTTTAGAAAAATATGCCGATAATGACGTATTTGTACAGTGTATAACGTGAAGTATTTTCCCCCATCTCCCCAGCCGGACTGCCCTTTCTGTTGTGAGCTTTCTTCCATCTGGGGAGAGGTTCATAATCCGTCTAGGAGCCTGGACTATGGAGGCTGAGGAGGAAAATAAGATCGGCTATTGTTATTGCCTTTCAAATTGCTTTGGGAACTTGAAATTATGTGCTCTACAACCCATTCCAGGGAGAGTAAAAGTTACTGCTAACGAGCAGCTGTTGGAGCCGCGGAAGCAAGAGAGACCTTCTGAAAACTGCTCCATGCTCGTGATTTTATTTAGTCTGCTTCAAATTTTATAGGCTATCAAAACTTTTTATCCTTCTGATAAGAAAATGGAATTCTTCATCAAATAGTCACTAAAGAAGGAGAACTGACCTTGCCCTTCTCTCCTAGCATTTATTGTACCTAGGAAAGTATATTCACAGAATTGGGGCAGGTGTACCGGATTCTAGGAAACGACGGAATAGTGGATATTAGTTACAGAATGAGGTAAATGTTTACTTCCATTTTTCACGATAAATTGAGACAAAGAACCCTCACAACTTGTCAGCCACGAAGACAGCTAGCCCCTCATCAAGAAGGTGGTCGTCCCTCGTGGGTAGGGCGCTATTTGGCTAAAAAAGGTCACTGACGACGAGATCTACT
The DNA here is from genome assembly GCA_932521035.1 of Oscheius dolichura. Lineage (NCBI taxonomy): Eukaryota > Metazoa > Nematoda > Chromadorea > Rhabditida > Rhabditidae > Oscheius > Oscheius dolichura. Next base: position 10,612,143 of record OW051492.1, on the reverse strand, counting down.
CTTTGTAATGCGTACAAAGGAAACAGATGGCCAGAAGTGAGAGGTATCCATTATAGAATAGGTGCTATTCCAGGATTACCCTGCCAGTCCATCAGATCCCCCAGTTCTTCCAAACAATTGCTCACAAATGAAAGTCAACATTGTCCACTCCCATGAAAACTTCTTGGGATATCCAGTAATGAGGGGGGGGGGGGGGGGGGGGGGGGTAACAAAAGTTTCAGTTGTCTTGTGTTCGGGGATCATGATAGTAGCCGTTAACCGAAATACGCAGGGGCTGGAAAAGATCATCAAAATGCTCCCCGGAACTCGCTGTCTCAATTTTCGAGCCGTAAGTGATCTCTGTTTTCCTCCAGATGGTTTTCCAGCCATACCCTTCTAATATGTCTGCCCAAAAGGATAGTCACTGCTCTCCCCCGCCCCTGCCCTTTCTCGCCCTCTTCCCCCCGACCTCTCCTACAAATTACAAAGATTATCTTCTACTCTCCGATATTAAAATTCACAATAATCTTCTTCCTATCTAGTCAAACTAATGGAGTTCGTCGCCATTGTAAGTGCCATTTTTATACTTTTCTTCACACTGCTTCCATTTCTTTGGCAGAATGAGACAGTAACCTCAATTATCTCGACCGTGGATGAGACTCCCTTCTGGAAGAAGATTATCGTACTCGTTGCATTTCTATGCTTTTTTATTATTCTCTACATTGCATTCTATTTGTGGTCAAAGTTTTGGAAATGGTGGAATAGGTAGCAAGAAGACTATTGACAGAAGACTGCAGACTAGATATATTGAGTAGGTATATAATCATTTCCAACGTATATTCCTCGGAAAAACCTCTCCGCTACGGGACCAAGAAGCTTTCAAACCTGGTCCCGTAGCGGAGACGCGCCGGTAAATTTGAATCCGTGGAATATCCGTTGAGATGGACTATAACATCTTTTTTTAGCATCCAAATTTTCCCCTTTCCACTTGCCGAGACTTTACGGGTCCGGACGCACGTACTCTGTTCAACGAGCTTTAAAAAAGTGTACTCTCCTCTTTATGCAATAATAAAACTTCCATTTTACTCGAATTTTATCATTTCCTTCTGCTGTAGATGTCTGAAATTAGTTATCACTCCTCAAGGAGTTAATGTTCTATTGGACAGGGACTGATCTACCCCTTCTACCCCCTAATTGAAGATAATCATCGCCCCCTCGAATATTGAACTCAAAGCTGACCTTTCTTGTCACCAGTCTCTCCATATCTTCGTATCAAATGGCCTGGCGCTACCATTTTCCCGCTCCTAATGGTATTTCAAACAATGTAAGTTTTTACAGTATTCTATCCAGTTCTACGAAAGTTATTTACAGACCACGAGTCCCTATTTCAAGGACTTCACAGCTGAACAGAAGATCTACGCCTTTATTGGGCTGTCCTGCGCTTGTCTAGGATTCTTCCTGCTCCTTATAATCTATGAGAAACTTCTTGCCTGGCATTAGGATGCTCGTACCCGTCCTTACATTAACCAGGAGGATTGTGCAAAGCCGTATATCAAATAAAGCGGATATCTTATTCTCTGAGTTTATAAATAAATCGCCCCCAATTAAAATCGACCTTCTGATCTTTATGATTACTTGTTTTTGTCTATCAGGCATTCCTCGTGATTAATGATTAATGTAAATCTGGCTATACTTGTCCGCTGTCCGTAAGCTTGTCATGAGGTTAAAGGTACAGTACAAGAGTTTTTTGAAGTTGGCCCTTATCTTGTTCAGAATTTTTTTTCTGATCGAAGTTATCTATTTTAAAATGTATAAAAATGTCAAATTCACGAGAAAAATGCATGCCTATTTTCAATTTTGTATTGCGATTTTCGTCCGACGCCCGTCCAGATGACGGTCAGGCAACGGAGTCGCGCTGTTTACAGGTATTGAACAGTGTTTTTTGTATTATTCTCAGTATTCCAATATTTTTATGTGAAATTAAATAGAGCGTTTTGATCAGCAAAATTAGCTTTACAAAATAAGATCAATCACAACAAAATTCATGATAGTTTCGAAAACTTGGGGTACTGTAGCAAAAACTCTTGTACTGTTCCTTTAAGCGGCAGACTTCCGGAATTAATTAAGAAAAGACTGGTACGATTTGGATAGTTTATTTGGTTTCAAAGAGCTGATTTTTCCTTTCGAGCGTCAAAGACAAACGTGAAATGAGTGTTCCTCGCTCGGCCATCAGCTCCTACAACAGTTCGGTCAATGTCAACAACTCCTTGGTTAGCAAATGCGTTTGACTGTGCTCTGTTGCCTGAAATATTGAATTATTTATTTATTACTTTTATCTACCGATGGCTACAGATTCGGCATATCCTCCACTAGATACGGCATGCGCTTTGGCTCTTTTGCCATTTGAAATAGCGATAGCTTTTCCTCCATTACTTGCGTGTGCGTCTGCTCCCGATCCACTGACAGTCGCAGACGACTTCTTTTTAGAGAACAGGCTCATGCTGTCTTCCTGCAAAGTTACGCGACTAGTATTTCATTACTAGCTTTAGCAAAGAATGAGGCGAAGCCCACCAGAGATAAGCAAAGGCTTGTAAAATTACTAATGATGACGAAATATGAGAAATTTTGGGCAGGAAACACCTTTGTTATCAGAAAGAAGTTCGGCGATGCGGGTAGAAGAAGATTAGATAAGAGACGGAAAATGCCGAAACACAGAACTCTGATTTTATCTTTCCGGTCCTGGTGAGAATTTCATCAGCTATTTCAGGGTCGCATTCTATTGCTTCTCTTCGAAGATGGATTACTGTACTAGTCCTTCCTCTTATTTGTTTCGAAATTTCTAAATGAGTGGATTTTCTTTTCTCTTTTAATTGAAGAATAATTTTTTTTGTTTTTGTTTAGGTCAACGCGCAATTATGGAAGGGGAACGTCTCAACAATACGAAATTGCCTGAATGGAGTTTTGCATCGACTGTGGTTAGTTAATTTATTTGGTTTTAAATCAATTGAACTTAGTTCAAAGGCACTGCTGAAGAGCTCCTGGAAGCCATTGAAAAAGAAGAATTAGCCAATGGATTTGCGACTAAAGAGGCGGTGGAGAAATTCTTGGCTCAACCTCAAAATGCCTCCGATGAGAGAGAATACAATTCTGGACAATAAACATTTCCTCGTTTTGTTCCAATATAAAAACTAGAGAAATAGAGAAGACAATAAAAAGCAATTTTTAATTTCTTACTAGATCGAATTAAATTCCCCTTTGTGAGAAAGAATAGGGAAAATTGGCAATTCTTTGGCGGTGAGAAATTGAGCGCGGCTTGACCGAAAACACACAAGATAGAAACGTAGAACCTGACGACAGGGAAAAGGGAGAATGGCTTTGCTTCCAAAAAAGTTGTGAAAGGGATAAGTAAGCTTCTTGTTGGTCTTGAGGGATCCTTCAAGGATCTTGTAAAGTATTCATATAATGTATCCCTTAGGGTGTCTAGTTGTAAAGCGATTTGGCGCCGCATCTTTATTCGTGGGAGACTGACCGTTTTTTTCTGTACAAATGTTTCTACGATTTGCGAGTAAGCATTCTTTATTTTCAACGATTACATAATATTTCAACAGCTTTTCTATTTTGCGCTTCAATAGGGAGATGTGAAGTGGCTATTCCACGGCTGTCCATTAGCTCCCACTACAGTTCGGTCTATGTCAACGGTTCCCCGATTAGCGAATGCACTCGACTGTGTTCCGTTACCTAAAACATCATGTTATATATATAAAATATAATAAAGTATTGCTCTACCGATGGCTACAGATTCGGCGTATCCTCCACCAGACACGGCATGCGCTTTGGCTCCTTTTCCATCGGCAATAGCGATAGCTGTTCCGCCCTTTCCTCTTGAGAACCATCCTGAGAACCAAGACTTGGAGGTGGAAGTGCCGTCTGCTCCGTGCTGTTCGGCCATTCGTTGTAGATGATGGCGCTGAAGGAAAGGAATTAGGGCAGCACTGGAAAAGATGAGAAAAAGAAAAAGTTGGTAGTATATAAAGAGGCGCCGAGTAAACAAGTTCTTGAAATTCTCATCGGATCCGGAGAAAGGGCTAGAAGGTGTAAATACGCCTATAGATTTGTACAAGCTTGTGAGAAATACGATGTCCTAGTGCTGGCAAGCACTGCCATCACTTAACTCCGCCCCATTTCCACGTAGATGATAAATCGGTGAGAATTTTAAGCACGTCCGTATAAAGGAGGTCGATACCAGCTGCTAGCGCACTTCTCTTCTCCTGTCTCGAACGGGGGCTGACCGGTGTTTAAAACCCTTAACAGCCCTCCTTAACTTCTTTTCCAATAACTTTTCCAAACCATTCAATTTCAGCCATGGGAAACAGCCCCTCTTATGGTGCGTGCCGGATGGTGATGCTGGAGGGTGGTATCGCCGATGATGAGGGACGAGCAAATGCTACAAATGGCGGAGGATATGCTGAGGCCCATTGTGAGTTTCAATTGTTTGCAAAGACTGAGGTTCAATTTTTAGCTGGAGGAACATCCATAGCCATAGGTAGCGGATCCAGAGCCTATTCCTATAATGGAGGAAGAGCCGTCGCTACGAATGGAGGACATGCAATCGCCAGATGAATATGAATAAATTTCTGTTGATGTAGGAAAATTGTTAGGTTAAAAAGTAGCGTTCAGTCGCCTCTTACCTTTATCGTCTAATTGAATTTACTCATTTATAGAATTCAGAATCATGGAGAAAAAGAAAAAAAATTTGTGGAGAGCAACGACTTTTCTAAATTGGTCACAAAAGAAGCAGTGGATGACTTTCTGAAGCAGTCTCAAAATATGCCTAATTCGAAGAAATAAACGGTTGTAGTTATCCATTTTACTGGATAAACCGAGATGAAATTTATATGACTTAGAAAATGATATGAAAAACAACAGTAATTACAGTAATCAATGCAACCGCAGTAACAAGAAAATTAACAATTTGAAAAACTATAAATAACGATCAACAGAACTGAAATCACCAAAGAGGCAAGGCTCAGCGTAGACATTTGGAGCACAAGCATCGAAAAGGATATCGTCGTTTTCAGCTGTCTTTCTTGGGAAAAATTCCTCGTCATCGGGAATGAACTTCTTCATTAGTGCATAGCGGCAGACTTCCGGATTTAGTTGGAAATCTTTGTTCAGGATTTTGAAACTAACAGCCGTTGCTGCCTAAAATTGATTATTACACATATTTTAAAGGTAAAGTTACAATTTCACGGATCTCTACATCCTCATCTTGGAGCATTTGCAATAGAACTTTGATGTAACCTTTATCTGGAAGAAAGCCAATAATTTCAGGATGAATCTAGAGCGGTAAACCAGGTCCGGACCAGCAAGGCGCATTTTCGGAGAAGCGCGGCAGTCTTGCGCTTTTTCGGTGCATTACCCCAATAAATTAATTACAGTATGCCAAAGATGATAAACCCATTACACCGAAAAAGCGCAAAGGGGCCGCGCTGCCCCTGAAAATGCGCCTTACAGCTCGAATCTCTAGAAAAACTTACGATTGGTGTATCTTTCTGTACAGATTTCAATGGCCTTCTTTTTTGGGTAGTCTTCCTCAATATCAATAGTTCCCTGTGCCCATTCAACCAGATCATCGTCCACTGGTCTCCATTTAGCCATCAGACTATAATACACTGCTAACATGTCAGGCCTAAACTCATTTCCATTGATTAAATTAGAAAATTCTCCATACAAAAGTGTTCGTGTCTTGCTTATCCATTGTTCTATTGACACCAGTAGACTTTCTCGAAACTCTTGGCGGTTGAAAAGAGGTGTATCATAATATTTGTCTAGAACTCTCATAACCTGAAATATCTATCAAATAAAATGGGAGTACAATAACCTACATTGTAGCTAAAATCACGGAGAAGATTTTGGATTCCATGATTGAAGTCTAATTTCTCGATTTGACATAGCCAAGAACAAATTTCCTCCTTTATAGCATTGGTACAGTCAGTGACTGGCTCAAATGATCTCTTGGAGAGGATTTCTTTCTGTACCTAAAATATTCTCACCCTAATGAAATAAAGAAGTGAAAATTTACCTTGGCTATAGCAGCTGTTGGTGAAAAATAGTGTTCCTTGCCTTCTAATTGGTTTTGCACTTCTTGGAACAGATTTTGATTGAATTCACAGCTAAAAACACATTATAGTCCATTTCCAACCGATAACCTCTCCGCTGCGGGACCAAGAAGCTTTCAGACCTGGTCCCGTAGCGGAGACGCGCTGCCAAATTTGAATCCGTGGAATCTTCGATGGAAAGGGACTAAAGGATGAAGAAAAATACCTACCACGCTTCCATATTAAACTTGTTGACTATCTCTTCTATTTCTTTCCTAAACTCTTGTGGTCTAGTCACCAGAATAGCTTGCAGAAGGAGGAGATAAGCGTTTACATGATTTTGTCTCAAATTCTCTGTTGTTGTTTCCTTTAGCCAGGCGAGAATATGTTCAATATCGTCGTCTTGGCAAATAGAAATAGTAGCCACTGCACAGAGACGGCGGAGCTTCTCTGCTCTACAGGATAGCAATGTTTTTAAGCAGAGGGGAATGAAAGGCTTCAATGGGTACTAAAATATTTTATACACAAAGAATAATGATCAACTTACCGGAGTTTTAGTATTTGTCATATAAAGATGCGTTAGGAAGATTAATATCGGATAAACGGTGAATTCATTTTCCGCTGTTTTTAGCTGATAAAATAGACAAGCATAGAGGGAAGAATATCTGAAATAAGTAGCTCGAAATGCATTGTTTTAGGTCCTACCGGGAGAAGAATTCATGCGCGCTTTGTCTATTTTTAGAATCTACGTAGAGATCCCTCTGGCTACTTCTAGTCACTCCAAAGATGTGAGTTTTCAAAGCAGCGGCAAGTTGGGCGGAGGCATTCCGTTCTGACCAAGATTCCGACGAGCAGCCAGCAATAGCCCAGCGACAGGCAGGTTCAATGATAGAGGCCACCCGTTCTCGAAGTTGAGATGACTCTATTAGAGCTTTCAGTACATTTAGACAATGCACCCGGTAGCGGACATCTCTCCCTTCTAGATTGAGAAGAGACTCGGCGGCCAGTTCAAAGCCTTCTAGTCCGGATGCTAGTGGTTCTGTGGATAAAATTGCTTCCACTAAATGGGGAACACCGGCACTTCTTCTAGTAGAACATAAATTATCCAGATCTGAAAAAAATACAATAAAAATTAGCTATATTAGTGATGCTCATCGGTTTCGGACCAGTATGGCGCATTTTCGGGGAAGGTGTGCCAGCTTTGCGCTTTTTCGGTGCTAATTACAGTATGACAAAGATTATAGGCACCAAAAAAGCGCAAAGCCGGCACGCTTCCCTTGAAAATGCGCCTTACGGACCTGGATACCGCTATAATCTTACACAATAGCTTACCTTCCCCGCCTTCCAGCGATTTCAATATCCTTCTCAACCAGTCAATTGGTTTAATCATCTTGGGATCTTTACTCCTCCACAAGAAACTGCATAAGTAGGTGAAGCCCTCAACGGCGCTTTCAAAAGCTCCACAATGACGGCATTCTGTCAACTGAAGCCAAAAATACTCTCCAATAGTTCTTATTTCATCTGCTTGGATACAGCTGGGATAGGCAGTCCGAACTGCCCAGTCGAATATCTCAGAGACGTGTTTATGCGCCCTCCAACAGCAGACCAGGAGGAGCTGGGAGATATCTGCTTGAAGACGGGTTGAATTTTTAGGACCAGCTGAAAATATACCAATTTTATGGAGATTTATGGATAGTTCAAACCTAAAACATTCAACTCCTCTTCAGGGATATATCCTTCCGGTGCCATGGAATGAACCACGGGGGTGACTAGGTCAGAAATCCGATAACATAATGGAATAAGCCGGTTGGGAACAAAATCTCTCCAAAAATGGTCATTCTCTCTGAAAATGGAGAAAAATAGAGAAAGACAAGAGAAACTAACCCCTCGAAACTTTCCCTCTTTGGTAATAGAGGGACTAGAACGCTTAGAATTGGATGGAGGGGGTTCTCAGTGATGAGCATCATGTTTTTCTCCGAGGTCGACAAATAATTCTGGCAGTCCTCCACAAAATTTGTCAGGATTGTTGTCAATTCTTCTGGATTACGGTGGACATAGAACTGCAAAGAAAGTTGTGATGCTCGAAAGTGGGTAAGAGGAAAAGCGGGACTGGCCACCGGGTCCGGTTGAGGTAGGGACCGCAAAGTGAAAACTAGATTTTATCACACACGCGCTGATTTTAGGGTTAATCGAGAGATCACATTGTAGCTTACAACTTTTGTTTTTAGATTAACCAAATTGGGCTATCCAGTGCCGAGATATTCGCAATTTAACAACGCTAGTGCGCAATCGGTTTCCGGTACAAATTTTGGTCGGGTGGCTAACGATCGAAAAAAAAAAATGTGCCATTCGTTTCTGCGTCTTTTTTTAATTACTGGGTGTGATTTTTAGCTCAAAATAACGTATAGGAAAGACGTACTGAAGCCTTTTGTAACGAGCGCACCCAATGACCAAAATTGCAGAACAAAAAGTGCCGCCACCCTGGCGCGCGCCTTTGCGGTCCCTAGGTTGAGGGCTCAGTCTTCCATAGTCCGATCCCCTGCACCCATAAAATCTCTGCAAGATAACGATATAAAAATTCTGTACGCGTTCTGCGTTCTGTAACACTTTCGAATAAAGATGATCCCCCTGCCGACACTTTACGGGTGCTGGGAATCGGACTATCCAGGACCGAGCCGGTTGGCAGCTCTAGGTGGAAGGAAGATTACCTGAAGACGATAACTGGCGGATAAGGAATTATGAGATCGAATAGTTTTCATGATTCTTATCGATTCCTGATAGAATTCGTCCGTCTTTTTCCAAAAGAGATCAACTGCTGGTGAATTCAAGGTCTTTAGAAGGTCCAAGGCCATTATCTGGCAGTATTGGAAGTCATCATCTAGGCAGCGAACTAAACCAAGATATTTTTTATGGTCTATCAAGGAACTAATTCTAGTTTGCTTCCAGAATGATTCTAAAGCAAGAAATGGAACTAAAAAGTAGGGAAATGGGTACCTCTTCCTGGTGGGTGGAGATAATCCTGGCGATAAACGTAGTCAATTAGGTACAGGGCGAAAACTCGGCGATTAAAGTTGGCAGCTGGTTGGAGGGCGTCGAAGGCCTGATTCAGGGTCTCTCTAAAACAGTTTTCAAATAAAATACAGTAAGAATTCAACTTACACCAAGAAGTTTCCATAAGACTCGACCAATTTTAGATTTTCTGGATTATTATTGTTCGTTTTTCTTTTCAGGATCGTTTCTGAGGTCTCGGCGATCCTAAGAAGGACCTAAATATGTTTTTTTTTTAAATAAAATAGATAATATAACTACTACCCAACACAAAAATCAAACGTTTCGAGACCTTTTCGCTGACAATTATTTCAAATTTTGAATTTCGTCACTGAAATCGGGAAACCCCGCTCATTTTTCAACAAAAGGTCCCGAAACGCTTCATATTTGCCCAGAAAATGGACTATACCTGTTTAAAAGCAGCCAGCATCTTCTGCCTAATAGCTGGGGACTGTTCTGTTGCACTAGTAGTCAAATAGATCCTCATCAAGGTGAGATCATCAAGGGAATAGGGAGTAGATATCCGGGGATGGATACAAAGCAGGTTCCAAGCTGTTAGACGGACCTGTACCATATTAATTTTGATTTTTGGAGGGATAATTGTACCTGGGAGCTGCAGTGAAGAATAGCCGTCACTAATAATTCTTTAGAAATCAAATCGGACCATATTCTGCTTCCGTTGGCTTTAATTAACATTCCTACAAGGGTTAAGACTGTTTCCAGATGGGTAGAAGAGGTGGAGAAGCCTTCAGCTGTTAGATTTAACAATAGTTCGGAAATTAGATTGGATAACCCTTTTTTTACTAGATTTGGGAGCAAACGGTCCTAAAAATGGAACAATATATAATAAAAAAGGATTCAGTACCATAATAGACGAGCGGAGAGGTTTGTTCTCGGAGTTCAGACACTGTTCAATGCAATCCAAGTGAACAGATCTAGTTGTTTTAGAAATTGCAAGATCGTTACAGATAATCTCGCAAATCTGAAAGGGGATTTTACAGAATGAAATGGGAGAAGAGCCTACCACAACAACCACAGAAGGAGCTCCAATATGGTCATACAGTTTCCTAACGAAGTCACTATTGATGAGATCTAGCCATGGATATGTGGCGGAAAGATGGGTCTGAATGTTTTTTGATTTTTGAAGGAGGAATTACAGAGAAATTTCAAAAAGAAAAAAAAAACTTACAATGCATTTGAAAATGGACCGGCAAGTTGCTAGAGAACATAATAATCCTGTGGTTACATCCTCTCTGAACTGACAGGCTTCTCTTTTAGAGCAATCCGGACAGTGTACGTTGTGGATATCCAATAGAAGAGAGAAAGAATCCACGGATTCGTAGCAAATAACATCCACTGCCGAATCCCACTTCTTGAATACGTAGTCAACGATTTTCATCGACGTTTCTATGCTCAACGACTGAGAGAAATCTTGATACAGAGTTAATATTCTCTTTAGCGTGGCCGATATCAATAAAGCCAGCTGATTATCCAGTGTATCGGCTTCAGTAAGACACATTTGAAGGCAAACAGATGCCAGGGAATCATTTTTTGACGGGATATTATTAAAAATTCTTGAATCTATCTGGAATTAGGAAAAGAATGAAAAAAATAAGAAAAATACCAACTTTTTGAAACAAAAATTGCATATCGGCTATTCTAGTCGGTTCAGCTATACAGGAATCAGATTCTAACATATTTTTCTGAAAAAAAGAACAATAGCTTAGTATGGGAAAGACATGGTTTCAAATAAAAGAAAGCTGATTTGCTGCACGTTATTTGTGCTATGAAATCAATAGCTGTAGAATATCAACGACGCGATCTTCTGAATTTTATACAGCGTTTACATAATCGCTTTTTCAATTATTGATGGTATTCAGGTGGAAAATGATGGAAAAAAATGGAAAAAATCTAATATGTATCCTTCTGGAGCCTTGTAGTTGGCTTTTTGCAAATAAAAAAAGTATAAGCTGTAAGGTTTATTACATTAATAATGAAGAAATTTTAACTACCAAAAAGATGGTGAATCGGCTTGGCCGAAAGAGCTTTCTATTCGTGGTAGAAGTACGCCAGAAGAATTCCACCAACTGCAACTCCTAAAAGCAGGCCAGACGCAATCTTGTACTTTCTATCAACGTAGGTCTCTTCTTTACCCTGAAATAATATTATTGTTATTTTAAAATAAAGATAACAAACCTCAATTTTATTGATAAGCTTGTCAATGTGCACGGTTAAATCGTTGGTGGACTTCTTAACGTTTCGACCAATAGAAACGAGCTGCCTGCGATTATCCACATTCTAAAGCAATATAATACTCCAAATAATATGTAGGACTTACAGTGAAACCAAGATTTTCAAGCGTGTTGTTTTGACGAGCATCATCAATGGCCAAGCCGTGCTGGATCATGTCTCTTCGCATTATTATAAGATGTTGATTGACGTTGCAGAGGAGATCATTCAAACGGGCCAAGGAGAGTCCAATATAACTGAAAAATATAAATATAATCTTTGAGCAGTTATGAGAAATACTATACAAAAATTGACAATAAACAAGAGCTTACTTTCCACTTTCATCAACTCCAAGTCCGGTATAGATGGAACTAGAATCCCAATAAGAGATACTTTCTTCTCTCATTTGTTGCTGCAGCTTTTTTTTATCCTCCTCTGAGACGTCTTCCACGATCAATTCTAACTGGCTGGGCACGTAGTTATTGAGAGCATCTACAGTTTTTGGGGAACAGCCTACAACAAAATAATATGGATAATTAAAACACGGTTACCTGCATCAATCGCTGACCTCTGAGCAATATTCGGCAACGGTGAAGCGGATCTCGAAACCTTGTGAAGAAACGATTCAGGAGGAAATTCACAAGACGTGGTTTCCTTTTTCTAAAAATATCAAAATAAAAATACAAATAGAATCTCTTTACAAGCCTCAACTATGGGCAAGAAATAAATATTATCATCCTGTTCCAAAGGCTTCGAGACTGGAACGAGCTCAGGGCGATATTCATACGAGTCTGTTTGTTCCTCCCATTCATCATCGCTGTCAACGAACATTCTGAACTTTGATTATATTACAACAAACAAAAATTAAAATATAGAAAGAAAGGCATTACATTGAGAAGCACTGTAATAGCAATAAGTAACAGACAATAAAGCACAATGTAAGCAAGCAGACTAAAAAATGTAAAGATACAAACATTGATTGAAGAAGAAAATTAGAGTAAAACTAAAGCTAAAAATAACGTATGCTGCACTTTTTCTATATATCACCTTATCTTGTTTATTACTTTTCGAAGCAATCAGTTATTGTTGAACAGCTATAAAGCAGATTACTTGCATTGATTTGACAACAAATGATAGAGAAAACAACGGCAGCAACTAGAAATAAAAAATAAGCAAAGAAGAGAAATGCTCAACGCAGCCGCGCGGTAAATGAACAAAGAAGAACTGAATTCAACGTTTGTCTATTTTTTGTTCATTGTTGCATTTTCTTCCATTTTTTAAATAGATGCTGCTTCTTATTTTATCAGTCATCGTGTACTTCCATTTGGCAGCAAAGGATATAGAAATAAGAGGAAAAAAATGAAGGAAGGGGCTGATTGCTCGAGGTGGCAGTGCGGCAAATGATTTCTTCTTGAATTTATCCTTTTTTTTCCATTTTACTCAACAAATGTTGATGGTTTTTATGTTACTTCTTATGTTATTCCATATCAGAACGAAGAAAAGCAGAAAAACGAAGAGAAAAAAAATGAATTATACGGCTTGGCGATACGACAAGTAAGGAGAATGTGAGTTGCTCTTGAATTTTCGTCTCATTTTCTGTTCACACATAGATTTTGCTTCATATTTTATTAGCGATCATTACATATCTTTTCGGGTAGAAGGAGCAGCAGCTGTTGCTTATTTTCCATATCCGTAACCTCCATAGTATCCTCCATAATAAGGCCGGTACATACCATACATCATTCTTCGCCGCCAGCCCCATCCTCCTCCATATCCGTATCCACCATATCCATAACCCCCTGAAATTGTTTATTTTGTTATAAACTAATTGTATATATCAACTAAATGTTTTTTTTTGTATTATTTAGAAACTTACATTGAGCAGAAGCGAATTCAACAAGGCAGAGAGTAAGAGCCAAGACGAGGAGAATGCTTAGAAGAGATTGCATGTTGCTGCTGTTGCTGTTGTTGCTTCTCCTGCTTCGTAAGTTCTCTTTTATATTCCCTTTTCCACTTTAGAAAATCGGCGAATAAATTAGCCATCGCTAGAAGGCAAGATGGAAATAGAACGGCTTCCGAGGAGAGTCGCTGATCAGTTCCAAATGTATCCGCCGAATTTCGTCCTTCTGTCCGCTATCTTCCGCGAAAAAGGCATCACGTCACTCTCCTCATATGACCCGAGGTGCTTCTTTTTCTTGTCTGCTTGTCCGTCGCCGCGTGTTGGTCAATTCGCCGACTTTGATCACTGTTCCTTCGGTTTTCAATGTCACTCGGGCCAGGTTCTCGTCCGTTTCTCTTTCTTACGTCATGGGGGGCTGTCCCTTCTTCTTGACCCTTTATAAGGAAGTCGAAGCAGCCGAGAAATATCAACACAACAATGCAGTCTCTTCTCAGCCTTCTTCTTCTTCTCGCTGTTACCCTCTGCCTGGTGGACTATGCCTCAGCTCAATGTAAGCATTTTTAATTTTTATAACATACATTCTATTCAATTTTTTGACTTTATACAATTAATTAAAAATATATACATTAAAATTAATCAATTTTCAGGGGGATATGGAGGCTATGGAATGGGAGGCTGGGGAATGCGTAGGAGAATGATGATGATGGGAGGCTGTAAGTTTAATCGGCTAGGAAAAAAATACAAAATACAATTTTTCAGATCCTTATGGAGGTTATGGAGGCTACGGAATGGGATATGGCATGTACGGAAAGTAGATGTCTTTCTACTCCTCCCCAGTTCATCGCCTCTCTCTCTCTCTCTATGTAAAATAATAAAAAACGACAATATCAGCTACCACCACCCGACGATTGTGCTAGTCTGCCTCTCAACAGTACATAATAAATTCTTAATTTCATTCATTTTTTTTCTTGGCTGATATACAGAAAAACACCGATTTGAGCATCTTTTTGACTAGAAGAATCCAAGATTCCATTCAGAATAACGAATTGGGAATATTTTAAAGGGACCGTCTCATACGCTCCAATCGTGTAACGCAGAATGGGGCGCGCTTATTATTTTTTGCATTCATATACCACTTTCTAGGCATTTTTACTGTTTTTAAATCATTTATCCGTTTTTGGCGGCCCCAAATTGCTATACAACAGTCGAGAAAGTACATAAAAATGGCTAAATAGAAAAGAAAGAAGCAATTTCAATAGAATACCGTTGATATGCACAAAATTCGTTTTTCGCCGAGTTATGTTTGCGTTCATATATCAAATTGATTCTTATAATTTGCTTAATTTATTGCAATAAAAATCAGCAGAAAAAAGTAAGAAAAGTCATAGTAAAAAACAAATTCACTAATTAAGTGGGTACTGTACCAATTCGCAATGGCGCGTGTGTTACGGTCCCTTTAACCCAAAAATTCGAATCGTGATGCTTGGTCGGATTATCAGGCCTTTGTGAGGTTCTTACAAAGTTGAGAGGGTTAGAAACTGTTCTGAATGGCTCTTGATATAACTGTACGATCAGTGGTCGTCTAAAGAATTTAAAATACTGAAAAAATGACGGAGTCCAAAATATTATTGTCTAGCTTCTTTTCAACTTGACCCGCCTAATCTGACAGCCATTGTGCTCTTATAAAAAAATGAGGGGAGATCAAAGAAAGACCTGCTGAGAATAGAAAGCAGATTATTGGACCACGGGGAGTCTCAACTTTTACTCTCGAGTCTGTCTGGGGCCAGTTGAAGCCGACTCGGGTCACCTATCGAGGGCCGGGGGAGGCGGAAATCTGGTCCACGAAGCCTTTGATGGCGGCACGTCTCTCTCACTGCCCTTCAGCAGCGGTATAGCAGCGGTGATATTCTCCATTTCCAATGGAAAAGGGTCGACTAGGCCGTCAAACTTACCTAATTTTCCAGTTTCAGGAGCAAAATGTCTTCTCTTTCTCATAGAATGGCCTGAAGGGGCAGGGCCCACTTCCAACGGATATTCTATAGAAAAACCTCTCCGCGACGGGACCAGGAAGCTTTCAGACCCGGTCCCGTAGCGGAGACGCGCCGTTGATTCCGTGGAATATCCGTTGAATATGGACTATGTTCTCAAGTTGACGCTTCCAAATAAGTTCTTTCAGATATACCATGAAGAATTGGTGTTTTAGAACCATTTTAAAGATTGTCCTAATCATATCCAGGAAAAATCCAAAAACTTCCCGTTGCGACAGTCGTTCTTCTGAATTTTGGACTCGAAAATGGCCAATTTGTACTTCTAGGGCAAATCAGCGGGTTCTTCTAATGAATAAGTTCAATTCCACGGTTAAAACAAGGACAACCCAAGGGCAGCTGCTCTGTATGACCTGCTGTAATGGAAGATAGACGCTGCGATCTTTCCTGACCACAAATTTTAAAAAAATAAAAATTCCAAACAGAAATCCATTGTTCCCAATCGGTACTTCCTTGTGTTTGTCTTGACCAGCCATCTAAAACGGGTGCGTTTCGCTTACCTCTCTCTCTCCCCTTCTCCCCCCATAGGAGTGTAATGATGGCACACCGTTGGGTGACCTTTTTAATCGAAGTAATCACCCGTCGAAAAGAGAGAAAAAGAAGTGGTCATAAGACTGGTCTCCCCTTTTTGTTGACATTTTTCGATGAGACTAACAACACTCGGAGGCGAGGGGAGAAGGCGGAAAATACCTAGGCGGTAAAAATGGACGAGACGAACCGGTTCAGCCTTATGATTATGTGTTTCCGTTTTTTCTTTTATGGAATTGATGAGAAGATATAAACAGGTAATGTTTACGAGATGGGGAAATGGTGAATTTGCTGAAAAGGGCCTCCAAAAAGGGCTACAAACCGTCTGTCTCACGAGTTCTTATCGTATTAGACCGTGTGTTTTCACCACATTACTATCTAAACTGAGAAAACATAGGGAAAGGTATCTTTAGGAAGAAAAAGGTGGCCAGAAAGGTCTGCAGGACTGGAAACAAGGGTTTAGAGGGAAAATGGAGGTAAAAACCCGGGAGGATCCCGATAAGGAGCCTTGGAAACCTTGAACTTGGAATTTCTGTCCGTTTTCGGCTCAAAAGTTAAAATTTCAATATTCTGGCCTTTTAGGTTTGTAGAGAATTTTCTGGCGAACCTAGCAATATATAAAACTTCCGAATAAAGGGGAAGCCAGACTATCCAGGTTAATTCGGCGAAGAGGTCAAAATGGTCAGGATCTTGGTCCCCCAATTAGTCATTTGTTCTTCGCCAAAGAGGTGCCCTTTTTCAAATATAGGTTCACTGACCGTTCTGGGTCAGAAAAAGTCAGCTTCTCTCCCAGAAGATTAGCTGTGGTTTTTCAGTTAGATCTGGGTAAAATAGCTGTTATAGTCGGGAGTGATTAGACCAGGCGGAGGATGACAGCGTCAGCCGTAACATTGGCTCATTGCCGAAGAAAAATAGCGAGAAAAGTAGAGTCTTTCAAATCACTCTTTTTATTGGGATTCATCTCTTTTTACAAAACGGATATTTTATTGTATCCAGTAAATCAGCTCTTACACGGTCTAGACTCTAGACGTAGGCCATTGCCCACTGGTTGTCTGTGAACTCAATTACGTCATTATGATCTGTTTCGGCAGCTAAATGAGTATGATATTCAACACGAGCAATCTTCAGTGCTGGCGATTCTTTGATAATGTAAAAGTATTTGTAATCCGTTGCCGGACTTCCAGTTCGATGAGCGAACGTAATAGTCCGTATAGCTGCTCCAGATTTCTCGACAACTTCGACCTGAAATTGAAATTACCGTAACCGCATCGAAAAGAACATTCAAGATTAAAGGAACTGCCAGGGATCATTGCTTTTCTGCACCCAAAGGACGGAGAGGACAGATCCCGGAGGCATTTACATTATGAACTGGGCCGTCCGCCTGAAATTATTGCTCTGGAGAAGGTTCCAGCTGCTCACCTATAAAGAAGCTGGCTATTAGCAGGAAGAACAGATACATTCTTCAGAGGGAAGAGCGAAGGAAAAGAGAAAAGAGAGGGGATTTTATAGAGTCATATAAAGTGACTCGTTTATCTGCCAAGTTCTTATGGAAAATGGAGCGTATGGAGAGGGGAGGAAGAGAACAGACTGGATAAGAGATCTCGATTTGTTTAGACAGCATTTTGCTTGATCTAAGAGACTTCCGAGAAGACAGTATCTATGGGAAGGAATGGCAAATTTTAGATGTTATTTCTTTATTTCTTTATGCTGAAAACGACTGCTCTGAGCGTTCAAGTACATCCCAAAAGTACTGAGCATTATGTGGGCCATATACCACGTGACCAAACGATTGTGTTGGCCTGTGCAGATAGAAGTACTTGTAATCCGTAGCGGGGTTAGCAGTCCGATGAGCGACAGTGATGCGTTGGTAGGGTTTTAGATGAATGGGGATGTATCCGTCACGATAGTCACTTGCTTCGATCTGAAATTTTCCGCAGATTAGGTTGTAACTCATCCGTAGATTTCTATTTGCAATGGAAGCTCTTGGGTTCGCCCGCGATTTCGAAAATGGCCGAATTGTCACTAACCCGCTCCTTTATAAGAGATACAAACTAGTAAAAACCCACGTATAAGCCATCGGGAGTATTCGTAATTTCTATCCAATACTGAGATATCAGGGAGAACTCTATCACATGCGATTCTTCCTCTCCCCATTTGTCGTTAAGCCATGGCCCATTATTGCTGTTAAACACCAGGTAACCATATTTCTCGGCGATTGGTCGAACAGATAAATGGAACAGGGCTTTATAATCCGAAGAGAGCAAGTTGGCACTCCAATATTTGTCCGAGCCGGTTGCGTTTTCATTCATATCGATATCGCTAATACGGAAATAGTCGCCGAATTCAAAGACTTTCGCTTTGACACACACGATACATATTTTGTCTGGTCTCCATTCACAGGTCGAAGAGCGCAAGTCCCGGAATAGTTTCCATAGGGACCGGCATCGTCAGCCTGAATTCCATGCTCTGCAGAAGACGGCATCTGTCACCTTGACTGCGATGAAGAACGCGGCTACGACCAGGAAGAACAGTGACATTTTTCCTTTTACAGGGAGAGGGGATTTTATATTGTTGAGTTACAGACGTAGCCCCATAAAATGACTCGTTTATCTCCCTTGTTCACATGGGAAATGGAGTCAAGACGGGTGGAGAGGAGGAAGAGAGTAGACTAGAAAAAAATATGGTTTGTAAAGACTCTTTTTCCATTTTATAGGCCGTCAAGCAGCTGCTGTACCCCCGCGCTAGTCAGAGCAATTAGCTGCCGAGTTTTTACGGGTGCGGGCGCTGCAGGGCCGACTAAAAACGGATAATCCGGTAATTTCCAAGTTTCTTCTTGTCAGATTTAGCAGCCTACCGTAATCCCCTCGCCCATTTCCGGTCCCCATCTCTTCACTCAAGATGTTCTTCAGCTGGCTGTTCTTTTTATCTCTTCTCTCGCTCATGATAATATCCTGCTCAAGAAGGAAGAAACCTGTTCCGGTTAGGACTCTCTTGTGTCTCTAAAATACAGTAATCTTGTAGAGAACTAGCCAGAGTAAAACGATGATGACGGCGGTGGCAATGAAGACGAAAGAAGCGACGAAGAGTCAAGGCAAAAAAGCGCAGCAGCCATCAAAGATGGTAAAAGTAGTGGAGAAGAAGTCAGTGATGAAGTCGGTCAAGAAGAATCCGCCGAAGAAGGCCTGCTCCTCGGATAGCAGTATGAGCGAGAAGACGGGCGTCTCGTCGAAGACGTCGATGACGGAAGTGACGGGCCGTACGCGGGAGGGAAGCAAGGACCGGCCCAGCAAGGAGAATGCGGAGAAGAAACAACAGCAGACGGTCAAGAAGGAGAAGAGCACGGACAAGCCATCGGACAAGACAGAGAAGACGAAGAAGAAGAAGGACAGCGGGGAGAAGACGGTGAAGAAGGTCAATGGACCGATAATGATCGGCGACATGGAGGTGACACCGGAGGTGGCGGAACTCGTCCGCAAGGGGGAACTCCTGCCGCCGAATGACTGTGCCACCGTGGATGACGTCGAGAGCCAGTGGGATGTGCCCGTTAACAAGTAACGAACGACTCCTATACTTTTTTGATAATAACTGTAAAATTCAATAAAGTTGCATGGAAAAAAGGCTATTTCTCATGCTTATTTCGAGAGATTCTTGTACTGTTTTATAAGGGATGCAGCAGCCCAATTTCCCCTTCTTCGTGCGTCACAGTTTTGGAATTTACCGGAAATGGACGAAGGGAGTACGGTAGGCATCTAAATCCGACAAGAAGAACCCTGCAAAAGATTATCCGTTTTTGGGTGGTCGAGCAGCCCCCGCACTCGTAAAAACTCGGCAGCTGAATGCTCTGACCAGCGCGCGGGTACAGTAGCCAGTTGAGAGGGTTATAACATAGAAAAAGAAGGCCTTTTTGTTTCTAGCCTGTCTTCTTCCCCTTCTCCAGACATCTAGACTCCATTTCCCATGTTAACAAGGGGGATAAACGAGTCATTTTATGCGGCTACGTCTGTAACTCGACAGTATAAAGTCTCGCCTCCTTGTCTGTTCTTTACTCGCCCACTGGAGGAATGTCACTGTTCTTCCTGCTCCTAGTGGCCTTCTTCGTCTCAGCCCAGGTGTGCTTGAACCTCGTCCAGAGCAAGGAGTTCAGGCTGACGATGTCGGTCCCTATGGAAACTATTCCGGGACTTGCGCTCTTCGACCTGTAAATGGAGACCAGACAAAATACATAATGTGCTTCCCAAATAAGGCTAGGGCCTTCGAATTCGGAGATCAGTTCTGGGTAAATCGAGTCAATTTGGATGAAAATGCAACTGGCTCGGATCTATTCTGGAGCGTCAACTTGCTAACCTCAGATTTTAAATTCCCGTTCCATTTGTCTGTTCGACCGAGAGACAAGAATAGGGGATATCTGGTATTGAACAGCAATAGTGGACCATGGTCTACCGGCGACTGGGGACAGGAGGAATGGCTGTGGTTAGACAAATTCCCAGTGGGAGAGAGTTTACACATTAGAGTTCAGAATGCTCCTGAGGCTCTGAAGGTTAGTTTCGGCGGCTTATATTTTACGGTAAATTTCAGATCAAAGTCTAGGGGAGAAAGAGACTGAGCAAAGTTTTACTTTCGCTCATCGAACGCTTAATCCCGCTACAGATTACAAATACATATTAACGCACAAACCAACGCAATCGTTTGGTCAAGTTGAATATTACAGCCGCCTACACTCCGAATACTTTTCGGTTGAACGAATTAATTGAACGCTCTGAGCAACCGTTTACATCGTGAGAAAATAAACAATTACAATCGAAAATCATTGTAATCGTATTTCTAACATACTGACAACTAAGACTAGTCGAACCACCGCACCCGTAAAGTCTCGGCAGGAGGATCATCTTTATCCAAAACTGCTACAAAACTATGACGCATTTATAACTTTGTCTTGACGAGACTTTACGGGTGCAGGCGATCGAACTAGCCGCTCTGCCTGCCAACTATCTCGTCATGAGCATCTCCTTTCTCCTCCAGTTTTTTTTCTGGTAAGTCAGCTGTAAGCAATAAACAACCGTCTCTCCCATCCTCTCTCCCTCTTTTTGTTTACCCAATATCATAATAACCCTTCCCCCGAATGAGTACAGTCGCAGCTGTTCGAGCCTGACCTCTTATCAAGAGGAAGAGGCGCGGCTTATCTCCTCTACTCTCCGAATAAATTACACAAACCTCCTCGCGGCTCGCCTTTTCACTGCCCATTATTCTTTTGTCCCTCTCTCTTTCTATAAAAAATAGAGGCCGTGGGTCTAAAAAAATGGCTGTCTCGAGGATCGGCCTCCTCCTCCTCCCCGGCCTGCCCGCCGACACCAAGCCAAGGTCAGCTGCGTGTTTTACATAGTCCGGCCGTGTTGTTGTGGGGGGCTGTATCGATTGATTGGCCTCCTACCTCCTGTCCGCCTTTTTCTTTTCTACCTCCTTTGCCTTTTCCAGTTTTCTGGGTGGCCTCTCTTCCCGCCTCATTGGGCCCGTCATACCCCGCCAGATAGAGAACGAGACACGGCAAACAGCCACAGTTCACACTACTCTCCCCCGCCAAGCGTCCGGCGTCTCTAAACAAAGCGGGCAAATGGGCGCCAATTGGCCACTTTTTGTTTTGTTTTGTGGCTGGCTGCCAGCCAGAGAGAATAAGCTTGGCCTCCTCCTGACCACCCTGCCATTTTCTTCGTCTTTCTCTCCCAGTCTTCCTCCCCTTCCGGGAGC
Source organism: Oscheius dolichura (assembly GCA_932521035.1). Taxonomy (NCBI): domain Eukaryota; kingdom Metazoa; phylum Nematoda; class Chromadorea; order Rhabditida; family Rhabditidae; genus Oscheius; species Oscheius dolichura. Next base: position 10,590,574 of record OW051492.1, on the reverse strand, counting down.
CAGGCGAGTGTGTTCTCTTACGCGTGAAATTGCATCCTCCTCTACTCTGCCCAGCCCGGGAGAGAGCTGTTTTTTGAATTTTCCTCTATTGAACCGGGAAAATAGTCAAATTTATCCAATTTTCTTCAAGAAAACGACACATTAGCTAATTTTAACGTTTTCCCGCTCCTTTTTGTAGTTTTCCAACCTCAAACCGCTTCAAAACTCGATTTTTTAAATGAAACCACTCAAATTTTAAAATTTATGTCCGTTTCCACTGATTTCCCTTGTGTTTTCCAAATTTCCTCCTGTTTTTTGAATTAAAATGTTGTTTATCGCCGTCCGAGCAGGTTTTCTGAATTCTCCGGTTAAATTTGTCAAATTTATTCAGTTTTCGGGCCGAAACGTCTATTTGCCGAGAATTCAACTATATTTCTCCACTTTCTACCATAATTTTTCGAATCTTTCATGTAAATTGACTCTAAAAACATGTATTTTGTATTCGGGGCTAGAAAATTTCAAATTTGGGTCGTTTACCGCTTGAAAAAGCAATTTCCCTGTTAATTTTTGGGCTAATTTGAACGACCGCCCTTCTGTACTCCTACCAAGAAGATTTTTTGAATTTGGCGCTTTAAAATTTCAAATTTCCGCCATTTTCCAGGGTCTGGAAGGCTGTCCCGGCCATTTTTCATGTTCTCCCCGGTTTAATTTCGAACTGGTGTAATTTGTACGGGTAGTAATCTGGATAGCCTCTGCTCTTTCTTCCCCCCTGGCCATTCCTCTTCCACTCTTCGCCCTCCCCCCTCCCCTCCCAGCTGTAATGTTTCATTAGTCCAGCCACCACAAGCCATCAGTTTCGTCTCTTCATCCCCTCGCTGGTCTCCCCCTCTTGTGGTCTATTTTTTATTACCCTCCCCAGTGCTCTTAAATTCTCGCACATCGCAACAATTGGTCCCCTCTCCCGCTCCTTTGATTCCAGGCCTTCCAGTCCAATTTTGATCAATTTTTCAACCAGAATCGTATCCAGGGGTGTGGTTTTCCCTACCCTTTTTTTCACCCGGGGTTTCCGTAGGCGTTACCATGAGTAATGGCCCCCAGATTGCTATCAGAGGTGGCTGCCAGCCTATTTTACACCCGCCTATCCTTCTACCTTCTCTTTTTTGCTCTTGTCCGCTCAAAAAACTGGATGTACTTCTTTTTAGTAAATTAAGGTCGCTCTTTATTATCCGTTACTCTATTTCCCCTCTAAACAGCTGAAAAATGGAGAAAAACGGCGAAAAATGAGCAAAATATCTCATTTTCCCCTTCTGGAGAGTTTCGGCGCCCGCACCTGTAAGATCTCGGCAGCTGGTAGCTATTATGAGTTAGCGCGTACCGTAGCTTGCAAATCTGGTGGATTTCTTGAAATTTTCGGTTCTTTTGAGAAAAAGAGCTGGCAGAGTGCGGAAAAATAGTTGTAGAATAGAAAAATTGCCCTAAAAATGAGAGAAAACTTTCCACACCAAAACGAATTTTTGATGGGCTTCCCTCGTTCTGTCTATTTTTATATTTTCCTAGGCAGTTTTCCATGGTCTAGACGACTTCCCCCGGTTGTTTCATTGAAGCCATCGTCCTTTTATCCCTCCCTTCCTTTCCCACAAGCTATTTCGTCCCCCTTTCCCATATCGTGTCTTCTCTCTTCCAATCCCAGCCCCAGTCCCAGTCCAGTCTCATCCCTTCTCCACTCCCATTGCCATTCCTCCAGTTCCTCAGCTATTTTAATGAGGCAATGAGAATAAACTGGGAGAGGATACGCCCTCTTCTGCCTAATGAAAGTATCCTCTCCTCTTCCCTTCCCATCACCAGGAGCCATCAGTTTTCGTCGCCTTTTTGTGTCTCTCCATGGTCTGCCCACTCCTCCCGGCCGCTGACCACCCGAGGGGGGCGAGAGAGCGCCATCCCGGAAGAGAACCCAGAGGCTCACATTTCGGCTGTCTCTCTGGTCGGTCAAAATGGGGAAAAGCTCATTTGACGCCTCTTTTGATCCGTTTTTTTTCTTCATTTTTTTGTTGAAAGTAGACAATCCCCTCTCAATGTTTCTTGTCTGGAGGCATTCCAGTCCATAAAAAGTGATAAAATTGGCAGCACTTGACGACAAATTGCATTTACGGACGCCTCTGCTCCAGAAGTTCACCTTTTCGTTCTATTGATTCAACATTTCTATATAGAATTGAATTTTCTATCTTCTAGACTCTATTTTAGTCCAATTAGAATAATATTTCTGACTGAAATCCGAAAAAATTGAAGAAAACGACGGAAAATAGGATATTTTGAGGGATTTTAGGCGAAAAAGAGCGATAAAATCGAATTTTTGAGGGAAAATAGGATGGGAATGGCTAAATTTTATGGAATAAAAAGGGAAAAATAAGTGAAAAGTAAACCTAATGGTCTCCATCCCCTCCGGAATAAGTCTCCCCCCTCTTTAATTGTCACTAGCCCATCTCTGCTGCCAGTTGAGTCGATTCCTCTCAGCTTTTGGCCATTTTTTGACGGCTCTAGTGTTATTTATCCGGGCTTTTTCATTCCCTCCATCGTTTTTTCCTAGTAGAGGCCTTTTTCAATGGGAATTCCCTTATTTTTCAATCTTTTCTCTGTAGTTCCTTCATTTTCACTCTCTGACCCAAAATTACTGTAGAACGGCTCAAATTTCCTTTTTGGGTACCGTAACGAAAGCGATAAATAACCAGGAACGTCCTGGAAACGGACTATACCAAGTTTTATGAGGTCTTTTCCTCAATTTTAGCTGCCGATTCCACCTTTCCTCCTCTTTCTCTCTTTTTCTCAGTTGACCTTTAGATAATTGACTCGCTAATTCTACTTTACTGTAGGAATAATCAAATTCTCGTAGCGGGTCTCGTAACGAAGCCTTTAATCAGTCTTTAGCCCCGAATTCTCCTTTCGAAATCAACTGAATCACCTTTTTTCCTTGTTTGATCTTTTCTCCCCTTTTTCCTAATAATCCAGCCCCTAAATCGATGTTTCAGCCCACCTGGGGTGCCCCCTGCCCCGTAATCTGAGTCTCCCTCCTGTAATGAATGATACATAGCCGGGAGTGCGTCCATTTATCCCCCTGGTTTACCTTCTAGTTTTCATATAGTATTCATATCTTCCACTACCAGCCGGCTTCTTATTGACCCCCTTCCTTCCTTGTTAATCTTCATCCTGGTGACCTCAATTATGACTAACTGGAGGGTTTACTGGAGCTTGTGAGCTCAATAAATCAATAAGTCAACCCGTAGTCATCAATCCAGGTCACCTGGGGTCTCGACTGGAATAAATGCCTCCGAGATCATTTCTAACCATCTTCGTCTGCCCCATTAGTACCGGATCGAGAGGAAACAATCCATCATATCCATGTGACATTCGTTCTAATTCTATTAGCCTCCGTTCCTCCTCTCCCCCTTCTCTCCAAACATGTTCCGACTCATTGCTACTAAAAGCAAGGGAAAGTAGCCAATTAACCTTGTTCAGAACACCATTTTTAGTGGCTAAAAAAGGGGTCTTTGTTCTTCTAAAACAGCTCTAAAATGATGGAAAAAAGCAAAAAATGAACTTGACCGATGCGCATCTTCCTGGTCGGGTAGTTTGACCCACAGATGCCCGCCGTCCCTCTCGTGCCACTGCCTCCTACAGCGTTTTCACACTGAAGCGGAGGTCTGACGGAAGCGTCAACGAGCGACGACGAACATCTGCGAAAGCTAGAGAAATGCGACCGATATATATAAGCGTTTGTCCAAGCGCTGCCGAGATTCTACGGGCTTTTCTCGGTACCCAAGGCACTTTCTTCGCTTTTCCTCACTTTTTCTCACCATTTTACACAAGTTCCACACATCCAAATTCTAAGATTTTGGTCTCAATCGAAAGATCTCGATCTCCTCTTCCAGGCGATATGTAAGAATTCCAGAAAAGACCTTCTTATATAGAAATAGTTAATAAATTAAGGAGGCATGTTTAATTCGCTTGCAAGCCTCGCTTTTTGCATTGCCCTGATGTTTCTCATCATTTTTCACAGAATTTATACATCGATATTTAAAGATTGTGGAACCAATAGAGAGATCTCGATCTCCTCTTCAAGACGATATGTAAAAATTGCAGAAAATATCATGTTTTGATAGAACAGTTAATTAATTACTGAAAATTGCATTGAAAAGCAAAGGAAATGGGTCTCACGAAAGCGAAGACACCCGCACCCGTAAAGTCTCGGCAGCAGCGCGCTATGACTTCCAGCAGCGGGCTTTTCACGTTGCAAATAACTTGCTAACCTTTTTGAGGTTCGTAACTGTACCGACCCATCGGAAGATGTGGTCGATGAATTTTTTGGAAAGCCTTCCCATTGTGGAAGGCAATAGATTGATAGACAAGTGGAATATACAGTACTCTTGGAGAAGTTTACTAATACAAACAGTCCTCTCTTGACCCCTCATTATCAGATTTACTACCGTCTCAATACCAGTTGTAAACGGCGGCGGCTTCTAAAGATCATATCTAGGAGTCAGATTTACATGATATGGGCCTTCTCCTCTCTCTTTTTCTTCCTCTCGAGAGTGAAAAGGTCATGTTTTTGCTTATTTTTTCTTCCCACTGGGGGCTAATCACGATTTTCTTCAAGTATCACCTCTTTGTTGCCATTCTGCAGCTCAGTTGGCTGTCTAACTGTGTCTCTCTCCGTTTCAAGCTGTCTAACTGTGGTCTCCCCCTCCCTTCTTCCGCCTTAGTCCCTCTCTCAAGTGTCTGATCTCCCACCCCTCTCGGCTCACCTTTGCCCTCATGATCTCCTCCCCCGACGGTGTCCACTCGCCCAGTCCACTCTCTTCCCCTCTTCCCCTCTCTCCAAAAGTGTTTGTTGTCCTCCTCAGTCCTCAGTGCTGCGGCTCACTTTCGCCCCGTGCGAAATGACGCCTCCCCCGAGCTGTTCGTCTGTTGACCTTCTCTCTCTCCCCCTATCGCCATCACTTCCATTCTTTTCTCTTTCTCTACGATTAGAAAAAGAGAAAAAGACGATAGGGTCTATTTTAAAGGGCTAAAAAGGGGAAAACAACGTCATTTTATGATTCACGAGCCGTCCCAGGTGATCGTCCCCTGCCCTCCTCCCCCTCTACCCCTGTCTAGGGGGAATTTGTCGCTTTTCGGCCTGTCTCATCTCGTTTTTTCCCTGTTCTTTTGACAATTTATTTGGGATCCCTCGGGAAATTGCCAAAAAGTAGCAAATTTTGGTCTTGGAACGACTTTTTCTTACACTTTCCCCATATTTCGGTGGATTTGCTCCATTCCCGGATGGTCGTCCTTTCCCGGTGGATTAATATTTGATTACCTGGTTTAATATGGGAGTACGGTATACCAAAATGAAGCCTTGATCTGTCCTACAAGAAAACTGTATGAAAAATGAGTATACCATCGTTCTGGAAACCGGAAAGCCGTCAAAGCGCGCAATATTCAAACTAGACTGCCACCTTCCCCAATTTCATTGACCAAACTTATTCCCTTCGTCCCGTACGGATTACTGTATCTTAAAATAAAGCTGTCGGTATCGACTACCTGAAAATCAACTTCAAATTTATTTTATTAGCTTTTCTGCCATTTACTGGGTCTTCACGATTCGAAAAACAAGCCGTTTTTCCTAATCAGAATGGAAATTTGTGCTCCCGGTGGGCTCAAAGCCTATTTTTCTAATTGTACAAGGGTTATTATATGTTAAAATGAAGCTCTCGGCATCAGCTATCTGATAAAGCCTAGAAAAAAGGGTTATCGCATCGCTGTGGGACCCTCTGAGCCTTCTAAGCCCGCGATACTAAAATTAGGTCGCCTTTTGAATTAAAGAAGTGATTCTGCCTATTGTCTCCACTCTAGTAACTTAAAACTACCCCCTACAATTTGTCTCCCCTGCCCTAGTCCAGTCCACACCTCATGTCCATCACAACCACGCATGTCAATCGGAACTTGCCCCCTTCTGTTCTGACAAGTCCCCCCTCTAGCCTCCCGCCGCCGTGTTGCTTGCTGCTGGCCAGCCAGGCAGCCCCGTTCAACCCGAGAGAAAGGAAGAGATGAGCCATGTCTACTCCCGGGGGAACATCTGGGAGAGGGCGAGAGAGAGCCGCTAGTTCTCGTTTAAAGTTTTTCTATAAACAGAGCGAGAGCTTTGAGAGAGCCGGAGTTGAATGGAGGGGATAATTGACAATTAATTAGGGCAAACAGGTGCAACTGACCGGGAAATCGGGGCGCGCTGGAGAAAATGCCGCCTGGCGGGCAGTGGACACCTTTTCTATCCATTTAAACCAGATTTTTTGGATCCTTACCGTAATCTTCACATCCTAGAATGTCTTTGAGTTATCTGAAAAGGTAAAAAACTGACCCAAACAAGGTGAATTTCTATTGGGGCAGTCGAAACTCAATGTTATCGAGGCCCCGCGCTCATTTTCCCAATTAAAATCAGAATTTTAACACCGTACCGTAGTTTTTCAGTTTCCCAATTATCCTGGTCTCCTAATTGTATCATTTCTAGTGGAAAAATGCCTGAAAATTGGAAAAATCCCACCAAAAGCCATCCAAGCTTCATTTGGCGGGCTCCCGGCGCCCTTTCCCCATCAATTCTTCCATTTTTGTAATTTGTACCGTAATTTTTAGTTCCTCCAAGACTTTCTGATTATTATCTGTTTATAAATTACCGTAAGAAGTAGAAAAAACGAGTGGATTCGTCGAATATTCGGCTCGGTACCTCAATATCCCTCTTGGCGGGTTCTCGGCGCCCTTTTCCCCCAGATGTTCCTAATTTCCTCCACAATTTCTCTCATTTTCCTTCTTCTCCCTCTTTAAATGCCATCTATTATATTCTATTAATAGTTCTCCTCCTAAAAAATATAGCCATTTATTTCCAGGTGGGCGGAGTCACCACCGAATTCCCTCGATGCATGTGGGCCTCCTCAGCAGTAGCCAACACGACGGGGAGGTCCTCGTCCCGCCGGTCTCCGACGACTTGGACGAGGTTTGTTTTCTAATTTCTATTTATCACTTTATTTACCTCCTTCCCGAGGTATAAATTAACCCGGGAAGGCGGCAGAAATTCAAAAAAATGAGTTATTTCAGATGCAGCCGGGCTGCGCCAGTTGGCAGCTGTTGAGCGTCTCTTTGCACAGGGTGAGTCAGTTTCTTTTGTACAGAGAAATATCCTGGCTATCAAAGGCAACCAGGTGGCGGCAAGCAACATAAATTTGAATAGATCCTGGCCCGGGAAAATGCCCGGTTTGTTTGAATTTGAACAGATGAGTCAGAAACCGATGGGAAAATGCCCCGAATCCGCCTTCACGGGAATTTTTCGGCTTTTGAGGGAAAATCCATATTTTTCATAAGATTACGGTAATGGAAATGTAGTGGTGAACAGAAATCCAGTCTGCCCCCGCTCTCCTGTTGAAGTAACCCATAATTAGAGGGAATTGACTGGCTTCACCACTTCAGAGAAGCGGCATATGATAATAACAGGCTGTAGCCGGGGAGACTGAGTCTCATTTTTATACTCTCAATGATCTCTTTGTACCTTTTTTTCTGGAAAACGGGGAGAAATAGACGAAAAATTGTTTTTTGGGTAAACCTCGGACTGTGGGACCGTTTTAACCGACCAGGAGTATTCCCACTACAGTTTAGGCTCTCTATTGTTTGAATATTCCCTTTGGCGGTTAAAAGACTTGTTTTGGACGATTCTCACTATTAAAATGTGTTATTCTGAAGCTTTTCTTAGGTAAAAGAGGATTGATAAGAGGTTAGGAAAGAACAGAAAAAAAACAGGAGGAACCCCTGATTCATGGTGATTCCTCATCCCAGAGGGCTAAAACCATCCCCATGCGCTTTGTTTTGTTCAACTGAACGCTTGTTTCCTCTCGGGAACATAAAAGGGGAACAACTGCTCTACCTTGGGGCCATTTTATCTATTTCGTTCCGTTTTTCAAGACTATTTTCCGCAAAAATGAGCCAAAAACTTTCAGAAACCTGGAATTTCGACGTCACTGCCCTGATTCAGGCTTCCCGTTTCAATTAGAAGCATTTTTTTACCGCCTCTTTTAGGAGTATTCGTTGTAGGACCTATTAAACAAAAACTCAACCCATAGCTCCAATAAAAAGCAGAGAAACTGTCAAAAATGTCGAATTTTAGTGGGACAACCCTGATTCAGGGCGCCCTGCAATAGCAAGCTGTGTATTATTTTGTTCCTTCTTGTTTGTACTGGGTTCGGGAAACCAAGCACACAGTTTTTAAAAATCCCTTCCCTTCCTTTGAAAAATAGAGAAAGACTTTCTTTATTAACACACAACCTGTCACTTTTCCCTCACCTGTCGGTCATTCCCCCCTTCCTCCTCTTTTTGCTGGTCCCCTATCCAGTTTCTTCCTCCTCTCTACTTTGTCCCCACCTCGCTCCCCGTCAGCCTCTTGGTCCGTTAGTTATTTTGGCTCCTCCTAGGGGCCAGCCAGCCAGTAGAGAGAGAGCTCCCTCCCGGCCTGTTGACCTCAGGGACACGACAGGCGCGTCTCGATTACAACAGATACCTCTCTCTCTCTCTTCTCTCTATCTCAGTGCTTGGGGAGAAGTCCTCCTCCCATAATCTACTACTCCCTCCCTTCTTCACTTTCTTTCTCCGGATCGTGGCAGCTGATTACTTTTTGTCAAATGCCGCAGAACTGCTTCCTTCTCCTCACCTTTTTCTATCAGTCAAAAGCCGGATTTCCCTGCCGCTGCACCCGTAGAATCTCGGCAGCAGGGAGATCCGTTATCCGCGCGCCCTAATATTACTGTCCCGCAAGCTGCCGAGACTTTACGGGTGCGGGCGAGCGGGCGAATCCAGACCCCAGAAAAGGGAAATTCTTCTTTCTTTCGCCTTTGAAAGGAATTTTCGACAAAAATGGCTATTTTCCCACCCAATTAACTCGTCAACCAGACAATACAGAAGCTAATTTGACAGTTGGCAGCGAGAAAAAGTCCAACTCATCCGGTTTTTCTCCCCTTTCCACCCTAGGAAGGGAAAGAGGCTGCCATCGTTTCCCAGCCCCTTCACCTGGGATAAAAAATAGGCCCCGTTTCTCCTCCCGATCACGGGTTCTTCCCTCTCTTCTTGCCGCTCTCTGTTGATCAGTCCCAGTCACCTTTCCCCCTGGCCAATTTGTTACCTCCGGGGGAAACTGATCGAGGCGCCCTGACCCTAAGCCTGCCCTCCATCCCCCCTCCCAGTGGTCAGCTGCTGTTCCGGAAATGTTGCGCAAACCGAGTTGTTGTATAGCTAGAGATTGTAAATCCGCCCAGTTTATATTGACAGATCATAAATTATGCAACAGGGAGAAAAAGAGAGACTAGAGCAATGGATTATTTTCAGGCACACTCGCTTGGCTTTGGTATAGCCATCTCCGGCGGCCGTGATAATCCGCATTTTACATCAGGAGATCCGGCAGTTGTGGTCAGCGACGTGGTGCCAAGTGGTCCAGCTTGGGGTCTATTGCAGTGAGTTTTGGGAATTTCCCTTTTTTTATTCAAACTCTTCCTCCTGGAACCCAAATCCCCGGGAAATTCAAGCAGTGGCTCCGATTCTTCCATAATCCCATCGTGGCAGGACCCACAAGCCAAAAGTTCCAAATTTTTAGCCCACAAAAAGGGAAAGTAGATTGTTTCTTGTGATTATTTGTACCAGAGCATTACAGCCAGAACGCCAATTGATCTCCCGGGTTCCTGCTTGTTAATCAGGCTGGCAAGCTCCCCCCGGAACAACTGTGTGTGTTCACCTATTCACGCGCCCCGGTACTCCCCGTATAATCTCGTTAACAGACTGTATTATTCTATAACTACCTTCAATTCAACAAAATGGGCCCTGCCGAGGCTTTACGGATGCTGAAACACCGAAAAAATGGTCCCAACTCCCCTGGTTCAAGACTGGCGCGCCAGTCCCGAATTCTCGCACCCGTATAGTCTCGGCAGCTACATATCGAATTTTAGTCCACTTTCTTGCTTTCTGACATTATTTGGAGCTAGAAAATGCTGCGGCCGAGTTTATATGGGGGCTACAAATTCCGATTAATCGTGCTGGAATCCCTGAACTTTCGTTTCAAAAATGTGAAAACTAGATTTTATGACAGCTCGAAGATTTTAGGACCATTCGATAGATCTCTTTCTAACTAGCAGTTTTTATTTTTAGAGTAGGTAAACTGTCTCGTACAGTACCAATATATCTGCGGTTTAATGGCGCGAGGTCCCTAACAGACCACAGTATCCCTTTTTGGTCAAACCCATCGTTCTCTATCCAACTTTGGGGACTCTTGCTATTTTCCCTTGTCTCTTCCTCAACTCTCAATCTTCTCCTCAGCGGCGGCGCATAGTCTCTACCCCCTGCCCCCCGCTTGCTCAAGTAGCCAAGCCGTTCCCCCCGGGGGAGCAGTTTGCGCATGATGGAGGCAAGTCACATCGTTCACCCTCTCCTTCTCTATTTCGACTGGCTATTTCCAGGGTCAATGACCGAATCCTCTCGGCGAACGGTGTCTCCTTCGAAAATTGTAGCTACGCTGCCGCCGTGGATATAATCAAAAACGCTGACCAAATCAATATGGTACGTTATTATTTTTCCGTCCTTTATTGACCCGTCTGATTATCAGATTGTCAAACGAAAAGTTCCCATGCCGGTCATGGAATTTGAACAGCGAACACTGAAGTTTACGTTGAGTAAGTCGAAGAAGAAGGAAGATTTCGGGATTGTGCTCGGCTGTCGGTTCTATATCAAGGAGATTAGGAACCCTAAACTGGCCGAGAAGGTATACCCCTTAATTTCTTACAGTAACGAAGAAATTCCGTTCAGGACCCTGGATTGAGAGAAGGCGACTCAGTTCTACGAATTAATGGACAGAGTGTGGATGGGGCAACATTGGAGGAAGTCAATAAATGGCTGGAAAGGTAAGAGCGAACGATTTTTGGACTTCAACTGGGATCTGGTGGGAATTTCCCCTATTTGGCTCCAGAAAATTATAAAATAAGGGATTTATTAGGAGATACTGTATCAAAACAACGTTAAGAATGTTAGAATAGAAAAAAAATACCAAGACCCGTATGCATTTTGCTCAAAAACCTTCAAATAATTTTTTTACGGTCGTCTGCCCGCCAAAATGGGAGAAAAGCTATTTTTCGAAAAATTGCGCCTTTATTTTTGAATAGAACCCAAACTCCCGCCACAAATTCAAATTTTGGATACTGTAGATGGAAAAGTACCATCTGTTTTAATTATTTTTTCTTTCCAGGTCTCGAGAAAAGCTCTGCCTCGTTATCCAGCGTGATGTCCGGCGCGGTACCTCTCGTTGGCCGAGCCAGAACACCGTCTACGAGCGTCTCGGCTCTGTCAACCCGACTCCCCGCCACAGCCCCAGTCCCCTGATCCAGCATGCTCCCCTCTCCAATCGCTCCAGCCACGAGTATATAAATTCCCCCCGTTGGAGGGATGAATCCACCGATGGACGACGGGTCAGCAGTCCCGCTGCTTCAGGTACTTTTGCTCCTTATTTTAATGAAGAAATTGATATTTTATAGCCATGTCAAGCCTCCAAAATGGTGAATACGAGTACTATAATAGAGGAGCACCGAGGCCAGAGTCCAGTGGAATGAGGCAGGTCACCTTCCGGAAGGTTGGCGGCTCCGTCGGGGTCAGGGTGATAGGAGGCAATGAGGTGGGGATCTTCGTCTCCGCCGTAGCAGCCGACAGCCCGGCAGCCCTTCATGGTGTCTGTTGTGGTGACAAGATTCTTGAGGTGTGGTTAACAAATTTCCTAAATACCATAATCTAGGTAAATGGCCGATCAATGAGAGGAATCTCCCGAGAAGCGGCGGTACAACTTCTCTTAGCCTTGGATGACCGGGTCAGCTTGAGACTAGAACACGCGAGACAAGAATTTGAACAAGTCAGGAATCAACAGATGGGAGATAACTTCTTTATCAGGTACTGTAGACTATTTTTAACTAGGTTTGGGTAACTTTAAAGGACTGGCGGGAGTTCTAGAGAGTGAAAAATGGGCAATAAGGCCGTGGCGCATTTAATCACAAAAGTGGCGGTTCCTAGTCGCCTTGGGATCTCAAAACAGCTGAAAAGATGATCAAAAGAAAGTCGGTATCCTTGTAGCACGGTCCTGAAGCGAAAATTAGTCATTAGAAAACAATAGGAACGGGAAATTCCGCTGGAAGTGCTGGTGCTCCCGGCGGTTCAAGTTCACGCGCCCGCACCCGTATAATCTCGGCACCTCGGCGATAAGTCAATATTCACCTACCAGAATAAAGAGGATTCTGCTGCCGAGATTCTACGGGTGCAGGAACACTCAAAAAGGTAGTCGTTCCTGGTCCATGATGCCCTCTGTTTCCCGAACAGCTCCGGCTATAAACACGGCTGCTCCTGTCCCATCTCATCCCTCTTCCCGGGGCGTAATCTGTTCCTTCTCCTCGCCTTCCTCCTCTTCCTCACACTGGGCTTAACAAATGGTTCGCGGCTTTTTCATCTATCCTCCCGTCCCATCCTTACTGACACCGCTGCCACTGACCAACTGTGGTGGATGTGTTGTTGTAAAGAAATGGCAACAGCTGATGGGGGACCCGTCCATCCTGGCAGGGATCCATTCAAATGGGGTGATTAGCCCGGGATGTAAACACGCCCCAGTGACAATATAGGCCATTTTTCGACGAAAACATGCTCTATTGATAATCTAGGCCATTTTTTCAATGTAAACATGCTCAAACGCTAATCGGTGTCTATTTTAGGGCTCACTTCACAAAGGAGAAGAAAACCTCCCCTCTGGATTTAACAGTAAATGAAGGAGACATATTCCACGTGACGGATACCCTCTTCGGTGGAACTGTAGGCCTCTGGCAAGCTGCGAGGGTCTACTCTTCGGGTACAAATAAAGGAGACCCACCAAATAATAAAGGAGTCATCCCTAATCAGGTAGACAATGTTTTCATATGATACTTATGGTATTTTATAGGCAACGGCAGAGAGTACGGCGAGGGAACAGCGAAGACAAGCAGAAAAGGGAGGGAAGGGGACCCTATTGAGGAGAAAGCTGGAACAAAGGCGAACCAAATCGCTACCGAAGAATTTCTTGGCGGATCCGGCTGAATTATCAGGAAATATCCAATTCCCCGCTTATGAAAGGGTAGCCTTGACTACGCCTTCTTTCCACAGGTAAGCGGGAAAACGAGTTTTGAAGGCACCACAGTACCACAACGGGGTCTATCACATTTCTGTAGCGCTATTATATACCGCCGGAAGGAGCTCGTCGAGATCTACAAGGCGCGGTGTTTATCTCCTAAATAATTAATTCCTGGCACCTATTTTGGTTTGAAATAGGCCCTATACTAACCCTACCCAGTAGTCTTAATAGAGTTATCCCCTCCCGGGAAAGATCGAGGCGCCACGAGCCGAAATCTTGACTAGAATGGTCGTACGGTAGCTCGTTCAAAAGAGCACGTCGAGCTGGTCAAGACACACCGGGTCTCCTAGCCAGGGCTCTTCCTGTGCACCACAACCAGGGCGATTAAGAGAAAAGATTTGAATTTTCAAAATTCCTTTCCCAGGATTTTTGAGGGCTGGTGGCTTGACAATCGGCTGACTGAGCCGGGGTTTGTATTTTCCCCACTAAATTGACCCTGGCGAAGATAGATAGAGAAATCCACAAAAATAGAACCTGACCGTCTATTCTACCTTATCCATTCCCTCTTTCAGGCCAATAGTCCTCTTCGGCCCTCTAGCCGACGTTGCTCGTCAACAACTGCTCCAGCACTTCTCTATGCACTTTGCTGAGCCAGAAAACGATGGTGGGATTATCCGACTAGCTGCTGTTGATGCCATCATCGCTGCTGGAAAGCACTGTATCCTGGATATTTCAATAGAATCGGTCGAGCGACTCCAACTGGCTCGCTATGCCCCCATCGTTGTTCTAATTGATATCGACGGTCGGAGTAAGATCCGCGACGCCAGGAAGAAGCTCAGCGCTCCTCATTTGTCATCGAAGAAACTGGCGGAACAGTCCAGTCAGATCAAGAAACACTACGCCCATTTATTGTCAGCTACGGTAGACGCTACCTTGGAAGAAGGATGGTTTGACGCCTTGAGAGAACTCATCGTCCATCTCCAACAAAGGAGACTATGGATGCCCGAGTTTGCTCCTAATATGCCACTGGAAGATGTGAGTTTTAACCAAACCAGCAATTTTGGGGCCTGTTAGGTGGAGCGCGCTTACGGCGGGCGTTATGAAGGTTACTGTAGCCATTTTTTTCACTTTTATTTGTAAATCATACATTTTCATTTTTAGGTGATCCTCTTCCCCTTGTCTACCAAAGGAAACACCTGTGACAGCGATATGGAGTCCCTGAAGGGGGACTACGGTGACTACAGCCAGTCTTCCTCTAATCCCCTCTCCAGGTACTGTATTCTCCTTTTTAATTTTATAATATTGTTTTTAAAGGTCGATCTATGATTATGAACATGGAGGAATGACGACGGCTCCGGGAACTACAGTAATCACGGCAGAGGGTCCAGCAGCGGGGGAGAGACGCGGCTGGACGACTTTACCCAAAAGACCGGGAGATTCAATAAGTGGGAAGAGTAACGGCCTGGGGAAGAATTACATGGATATGAATCCGTCGGCCAGCTCGGGGACGCCTAACAGCACTCCGACGAAGAATAACGGCGACGGGAAGATGGGATACTACCATGTTAAACAGGTAGACATTTCGAATTTTGAGGATTACCGGGTTATTTAGCTGTTAACGGATGATAGCCTGTATCAGGATGCCCGACTGGCTAATGAGATAGCTAATGTTCGACTGAAAGAAGAGGCGAGGCTGAGGGAGGAGAGGATAAAGGACGAACAACGACATCAGCTGCCACTACAGCCGCCTAATCCGGAAATGTACTCTCCCCGGCAGGAGAGAGCCCCCATCTTCTCGTCGATGAGAAGCTCTAGTAGCTCTACACAACAACCGAAACCCATGATCGCTCCGAAACCTAATCATATGTGAGTCAATTGGTGGAAAATCGGGCGAATTTCCCTGCACGCGCACCCGTAAAATCTCGGCAGCTCGCAGAGCTGTAATGATGGCTAAAGGGCGGTGTGTTGCCGAGATTTTACGGGTGCGGCCGCGCGGGGAGAAGTGGTCAAATTAGGTTGCAAAGTTCAATTTTTCTCATATTTTTCAATTTTAATCCAATTTTTCAGAAGTAGTCGCCTTTCCGAGCCGGAACCGTCCCGTATTGATTCTCCCATCACCAGCGTCACAACAAATGGAAATGGGAATAACAGTCTGATCTCTGGACTACGTATCAACGGATCTATTTCCCCCCTGCCCAGTAAGGTGTCTCCCTCGCCGGCTCCTCTAGCAAAAGAGGAGAATGGCAACACGGATGACCTGAGGGATGAAGAGCCTGTCGTCGTGGAGGAAACCTCGGCCCTGGTAGGGGCAGAGGGAGCAGTTCTACGCTGTCCTGTCTCGAAGGTGGAGTTGAGGATCCCGAAAGGAGCTCTTCCCGACGGGGAGAAACACGAGATTTATGTCAAGGTACTGTACTTTTTGGAAGAAAAAATAAAGAGGAATCGTTTTCAGGTCTGTAGGGAAGGAGACAGTCCGCCAATTGACAAATCGAAGGGGGAGACCCTGCTCTCGCCGCTGGTTATGTGTGGACCGAAAGGTAGGGAATTTCTTCTCCGTGGTGGGACCCAAATAGACCATTCTTCCCAGTAGAACCCGAAAAAACAATCTTCTCCGTACTGGGGCCCACAAGGGCGCTCTTTTTCCTAGTGAGACCAATGGGGAACAAAGTTCTTTCGCGATGGGAACCTTTTTGCTCGGATTCAAGTTGATTCCTTTTCGTCATAGGACCCAAATCGGGGAATTCTGTTTTTTGTGGTGGGATCCAAAAGGGAATGTTTCATTTTCCTGGTGAGACTCAAGTGGGATAATTCGGTTTGTTTTCACTGTAGGACCCAGGAAAAGGAGTTATTTTCTTCGTGACGGGACCTGGAACTCTACTTCCTGGCAGGACCCAGAGAAGGTCCTTACCCAAAGTGGGGCGGGTTCTTTTTCGCTGTGGGACCCTAATGGAGTGTCTCTTCTTTTTCGTGCCGAGACCCACTATTCATCCGCTTCTTTTTCCAGGTCTTTCCTTCCTAATCCCTTGTGAGTTGCGTCTTCCCCATTCCGGTCCAGTAGACCCTGACGGGCAGTGGAATTTCTCCCTAAAAGCCGGCGAAGGAGGCGGCAAATGGAACCAGATGGACCTGGACGTGGGCAAGGCTGCTGCCGATGGCAATTTCCTCTCTGTACCTATTTCTCGCTTCTAAAAGTCTTCTCTAACAGTATTTTCAAACAAATTGAATTGCTCTTTTTCTTCCGGTGCTCAATTCATTGAAAAGTATGTTTGTTTGTTGCTTTCTATGGTGCTCCTGCTCCCCCATGACAGAATTTCTGTGTTCAATTTGAATTATTTATATTATGATGATGGTGTTTAATCTTTGTTGATACAGATTTTATATCAATAAATGCTCAAAGAGACAAGAAAAAGGTGGAAAACGACTGAAAAAAGGAAATCCTCCGGTGTACATGACGCATTTTTTTCTTGACGACAAATGCGATATTTGTAAACAACCTCTATAAACATTGTATTATTTAAAGGAAAATAAAATGGATGAAACGTTTGAAGAATGGAAGGATTACAACGAATCTGACGACGCCGTACTTATGGTAAGATATCAAAGCCAACAACAAAAACAAAGGGGGTTTAGCGGCTAGCCTTACAGGCTCCTAAATTTTCTGCCGAGGCTATTGAGCAAAAACAAAGTGCACTAGATTCGTCAGGAATTTCCCTCCATTCTGATTTTTGAATCAGCCAAAATGGTCCAGAAACAACCGAGATACAGAGGGCAACGTCATTTCAAAAGTGGCGCGCCAGAAAAATGGAAATATGCTGAAAGACGGAATTTCAGATGTGTGCCTGGAAAAGTGTTCGCCGTATTAACAAAGAAGGCTCCAGAACAGACCACACATTTGGATTCCAGTGAAAGTAACAAATTCTCATGTTTTACTACCATTCTTTGCATTTAGATAGCTTCGATTAAAGCAGTAAGCGTTGCAGGAAGTTTGTATAGGATGAACGTCCTTTATGCCGAGTCAACTGCCCTTAAAAAGGTGGGATTTCCGCATTTTGTCAACGATAATACACTTCAGGACATTGATCCTCGTGAAGTTGGCCCCAAAATGCAACTGGAACCAAAGGAAAACGGACAGAGGATGCTTTATTCCGTAGAATATTGGACAAAGGACTGGACAAAACAAAATCTTCTTATCCAATTTGACAAGATACGCGATGTTTTACCGACTGAACAGCTTTGACACTTATTTGAATAATAAAAATTAAAATAAAAGCTGCTGCTCTTCGATTTCTTGGCTCAGGCTACCAGTCAGAGCTACTAAAAGGTATGATTCCTGGTGTTGGTTTTGTTGGGTACATAATAAGTCGGCAGGGGGTATTTGTCCTCCAGATACATCATATCTCCTCCAAGACCGCCAACTACGCCGACACCTCGTCTCACTGGAATTATTTGACTATTTGAAGAGAAAGGTATACTGTATTCACCCAAATGGATGCTCTTTAAGACTTAGAAACATAATTTAAAGGTCTGGCAAGGTTGTGAGACGTCCATTTTGAGGGACACAGTAAAAGAAAGGCTGTAAGGAACCTAGGGACCAAATCTAGACCAGACGAGGCACAATTCTTGGTTGAAACCCCTAAACCTAACGAGAATGGTCAAGAGCCGGCCTGGTGTTGATTCTTCTTACCTAAAATATGATGATTAAAAGCGGTATCCGTTTCCGGGAAGGTTTCCCTGGCTACTGTAGAATAATCCTGAAAAGGTTCTTTATAAAGCCTATGGGTAAAATTGTATGGAACTTACGCAGAGAAGAAGAGAAAAGAGAAGACTGAAAATCAGAAGAAGGTTCATAACTGCCGGTTGATAGTCGTTTTTCTAGGGTATCACCAGGAAAACATAGTGTTATCACTGAATAACAGGAGGAACAGACCGTCTAGAGAGAGTTCAAAAGTAGACAGTCTAGTGTCTTAGAGAGAATCTATTGAATATTATGAACAGAACGAAGGATACAAAAACGACAATAAGTAGATGCTTCTATTTATTTTCTTCCCAATAGAAAAGAATTAATCTGATCGACCCATTCCCGACACTTCCTAAGGTCATCTATATCGTCTTCTTTAAAACATTCACAATAGATAATTGTTGGCTCGTTGGCGTTGGTATCAATCCACTGGCCGTTTATACATTTTATGGGAAAGTCAGGGCTAGTCGATGCTTCAGCGTAACCACAGCCGTGGGCAAAATAAGCGGTGTAGTTCTAAAGATCAGAAATGTTCCATTTCCTCTCCGCTGCGGGACCAAGAAGCTTTCAAACCTGGTCCTGTAGCGGAGCCGCCCCGCCAAATTTGAATCCATTGGAAATGGACTATGATCACTTACCCCCTCGATCCATGTTGGAGACACTTCCCCTGCAGGGCAGTTACAAGTCAACCTCATAGCTGAACATCCTGAGGAATCCACCCTTTCTTCGATTGTTAAATTCCCTACAAGACTATCCCTAATAGGATCTGTAGCTGCTATTATCTTAGGGCATACGCATCCTAAATTATGTTAGATTTATTAGCTAAAAATATAGAACCTTTGGGGTTTGGAGTTGTTTTTTTGCAGCTGGAGGCCAGCTCTCCAGAGAGGAGGAAAATGAAGAGAATAAGAAGCATAGCCCGGCCTATAGATTCTGTTTTATAATGGAAACTATGTGGGAAAAGAATTGAGGAGGTTCCTGAATGGATTTAGTCTTTAGTACATCAAAATACAGTACTCATACTGCTGCAAATATAGTCCTATAGTCCATTTCCAACGGATACTCAGGGGATTCAAATTTGGCGGCGCATCTCCGCTACGGGACCAGGTTTGAACGCGTCCTGGTCCCGTAGCGGAGAGGTTATTCCGTGGAATGCCCATTGGAAACGGACTATAACTATGTTTCTTCTTCCATTTTTGGATCAATTCTTTTCCAATTACATATTCTGCCTGCTTCCCACCATTCTCCCCCTGTTTTATTTAACAAGATACCTAATTTTCTCACCATTTATCCGCTATCAAGCGCTTGGAATGCCACAACGGAACCGCCAAATAGAAAGTGAAAGAAAAATGCAGTTTATTTTTTTCCATTCATTTATCGTTAATGAGCGATCCGACCCATTCCTCACACTTGGCCACGTCATCAAAAGCTTCCGAACATTCACAATAGATAATGGTTGGCTCGTTGGCGTTGGCATCAATCCACTGGCCGTTTATACATTTTATGGGAAAGTCAGGGCCAGTCGATACTTCAGTATAGCCACAGGCGAATGCCAGATTCCAGGTGCAGTTCTAAGGGGCCAGAATTTGTTTTTTCCCTCACTCTCTAGGAATCTTTTACCCCATCAATCCATGCTGGACGCGTTTCAGGACACCTACACTGCAGTGTCATAGATGAGCACCCTGAGGAGTCCAAACTTTCTTCGATTGTTAAATTTCCCACAATGTTATCATTTGTACGTACAACTGAACTCTGCTCGATCTTAGGGCACACGCATCCTAAAATATGGTATTTCCACTTTGTATATAGTCCATTTCCAATGGATATTTCTCGGGAAAACCTCTCCATGGGACCTGGAAGCTTTCAAATCTGGTCCCATAGCGGAGAAGACGCGCCGCCAAATTTGAATCCGTGGAATATAAGTTGGAAATGGACTATAAAAGGTGAGTGGCTACCTTCGGGTGCCGGAGTGGCTCTTCTGCAGCCGGAGGTCAGTTCTCCAAAAAGGAAGAAGACGAATAAAACGAGGAGCATATCTCTAAAGGAAGGTTGCACTCTGTTGAAGGTGCTGTAAATAAAGGCCTATAGAGTTTTAATGGGGCATTTTTATACTCTTTCACCCTGTTCCCTTTCTATCAATTAATTTTCCACAAACTGATTAAAAACCACACTTCTTCCCACCATTTGGGATTTCCGAACCGATCGCCCTCAAAGATGTTTCCCAGTCGTGGATATCCAAGCTAGAAGGAGGATAAAGCCAGGTTGTCCCTGCTCTTTGATAGCTCTTTCCTTCTATTATTTTCCCGTTGAAAATCCCAGCCAAATAACGGGGCGGCAGACAATATGAGACAATGATCCTGGTCAAACATGACATCTGCTACAGGCTCGGCTCTATTCTCCCCCAAAAAAGCTGTTATGCTCTGTCACCTGTATTTGCACTAATGAAGTCATTCTTATTTTTCCCGGGACTGTTATATTTTTGTTATTCATCCAATTGGATCACCAGGATTGGGTATAAAAGCTCCCGCTCCGGTGAGAGAGACAAGCTCATCTAGCAGCTCCTCTTCTCTTCATGCATTCTTCCATTTGTCTACTCGCCCTTGTGGCTTCAGCCCAGTTGGTGGCTGCGGTTCCAATTCCCAGCCAGCAACAGTTCCCCAACTCTCAACAAGGCTTCGCAGGACAGCAGCAACAGTTCCCTGGCTCGCAGCAAGGTTTCGGCGGTCAGCAGCAACAGCAGTACCCCTACCCCGGTCAGCAGCAGCAATACCCCTATGGTAACCAGCAGGGAGGCTTCCCAGGACAGCAATACCCCTATGGACAACAGCAAGGAGGCTTCTTTGGCCAGCAGATCCCCTACCCCGGCCAGCAGATACCCTTCGGCGGTACTGGCTCAATCCCAATGGGACCTGGACCCGTGATTCCCCCATGGGGACAGCAGCCCTACCCCCAGCAGCCTTACAACCCCTATGGAAATCAGGGACAGTGGGGAAACCAGGGACAAGGACAGTTCGGACAAAACCAAGGACAATTCGGTATCGGTTACCCCTACCAGCAGCAGTTCCCCTATGGTAGCCAAGGACAACAGCAGTACCCTTATGGACAGCAGCAACAGGGAGGACTATTCGGCAACCAGGGACTTTTGGGTAACCAAGGCCTTCTTGGCGGAGTGACCGGAACCCTCAGCAGCCTCCTCCAGGTATTTTATAGTTACAGTAGGATAAAAAATTATGGGCTCTTTAGCAAGTCCTCTCGACTGTGAACAACATCGTCCAGCAGGTTTCCCACCTCCTCCAGGGAGTTAACCAAGACCTCAGCCAATTGGTTAACCAGCTCCTGAACCCTCAACTTCCATGGGCCCAGAAACAGCCCCTGATCCAACAGATCGTCAACAGCCTTCCTCAAACTCTCCAGGTAGAGTTATAGTATCGAGATTTGAAACAAAAACGCGGAAAAAATCGGCAGAAAATGGTAAAAATGACAAAAATACATCAGTTGTACGGTAGGAGTTCAAAATTTGGGATTCCCGCCCAGGAGACCGTCATTTAAGCGCGCGTGTTGGAAAATATTCGTCCACTTTTGAGTTTTCATATTTTTCTGGAAAATTATTTAGTGTCTCGTGATCAGCAGAAAAAGGCGAATTTTTTAAGCCTAAATTGATTAAAATCCAATGTGGTGAAATTTAAATAATTCCCAATTTTCAGAGCACCGTCAACCAGCTGGCTATGACCCTGGTCAACCTCTCCCAATCTCTGATCGGACAGCCCACCGAGGTCCAACAGGCCGTTACCCAGGTCCTGGCCCTTCCCTTCGGCCAGCAGTTCCGTCAACTGCCCGCTCAACAGCAGCAGACCCAGATCCAGGGCATCCTCAGCCGATTGAACCAGCAGAACCTCCAAATTGCTGCTAACCTTCTCAACCAAGTTGGCGTAAGTCTTATTTGGAGAAATATTAGGAATCTGGTATATTTTCAGCAGCAGATTAACCTCGGAAACATCAATGTTAACCCCAACGTCAATTTGGGAAACAACAACAATAACAACAACCCCTTCGGAGGAAAGAAGTAAACGCGCTCCAATTCTAATCCATTCTAATTTCTGGAATATGTACTCAATTGTGTAAATAAACATTCCACATTCTGCAAAAGGGTCTTACGATGAAAAAAAGAACCGTGACAGAAACTTGATCAAGGAGGAGACGGCGGTGGATAGGGCAAATAGGCAGCTTTAATGATTCTTCAAAAAGTGTAAATAAACGATAGAAAGTATTTATTCGTCTAGATCCAATTATCGTTTAGTTCAGGAGTGCAGACATCGATCAAGGATACATTGTGAGATATCTCGAGGTTACATGCACCAACTTCAGTCTTGTTGATTTCATTGAATCTGACGGGTTCCAATCTGATGCAGTTGAAAGTGCTTCCCCAGTACTAAAGAAATTAATTACACTGCTAGTTACAATGTACTAACCAACCAATGTGTTCCATTGTCATAGATGAAAATGTCCCCCTCCTGTCTGCCGTCAGGACATGATCCCTCGCAGGCACTGAAACATGGTTATAGTCCATTTCCAGCGGATATTCCAAAAAAAAACCTCTCCGCTACAGGACCAGGTCTGAAAGCTTCCTGGTCCCATAGCGGAGACGCGCCGCCATATTTGAAGTGGATTATCCGTTGGAAATGAACTACAGCAGCGAGACATGAATGGGACCTACCTATCGTCAAATGCGCTGCTCCCGTTGGCGAAACCAGGTTTTTGAATTCCCTACAAAACGCTAAGTACAGAAATAACATTAAAGTTTACAACAGAAGCCTTAAAAAGAGCTGTTTCATTGTCGCCGATTAGAAGGTATAAGCAGATGCTAAATAAAGTAAGCTAGCCTTCTTTTCCTTACATTTCTTGCTGATATCGAACCCTGATCGTCTATCCCTTTTGAAACGAATCATATAACATTATTACTTAAAAATTAGATGTTAAAATGAGCAAAGAACTGGACAAACGAGGTTGAGCCATAATTAGAGGGAAGAGAACAGAAATTAGAAGAGTCTGCAGCATGACATGGGAAAGGCCTGAGCAACAGGGAGACTAAACTTCATTTTCAGTGTCCATGGCTGCAGATTGAAATGTGTGGCGTCCTCATTTGTCAGTGTCACATACTGACGTGGGCCCTGAATTAATAAGCAAGCATCACGCTAGCTCACCATTTGGCGGAGGCGATCCGCTAGACGCCGCTCCATTTTTGTGGGAATCTGAACCAGGGGCGGTCATCCTTTCCACCGGCTTAGATTCCATTGCGCCACTCTTCCATAATTTCCACAGGATTGTTCATTAGCCTATACCGTATCCATCCACCCGTTTGTCTAACAAAGAATCCTTGGAATTTTCTGCTGGAATCGCGGTGTGTCCTGTTTTTCGAGACTGAGAGAGCACCACAAAATGATCCCAAAATGGATTATGCAAGCAGGTGAACAGAAACAGACAGAGAAACACATCGGGGGTGATCTCAAAATGGGATCAAAACAGCGGGACTAGAACAGTGTTATGACCCATCTATCAACGACAATAATAACTCCGTTGTGAGCTCTGCTCCTCGGAGAGACCCCGTTTCGTTGAACCACTGTTGTTTTTTGAATGATTTCATCGGGAAATTAGCATAAAAATGAACTAACACAGACTAGTTATGGTGGTATAAAAAGCGGTGGACTGGAGAAGAGAGGCATCCACTCGTCTTCCCTTCTTTTAATGGTAAGATTTCTACAGTATCCTTTGGAAAAGCCTCTTCAGATGATTCGTGTCCTTATCTTCTCCACCTTCGCTGTCCTAGTCTCTGCCCAGATCTCCTTCCCTGGTGGTCAGGGAGGAGCCCGGCCGCCTACTTCTCCGGGTAGCGGCTTTCCCTTTCCGGGTAGTAATGGCGGTCAGAAATTGCCATCCACTCCGGGAAGTGGTTTCCCATTCCCTGGAAGCAATGGAGGACAGCAGACGCCTCTCCCTTGGCACTCTCATCCCCTCATCCCCGCTGGTGGTAACTCCACTTCCGGAGATCTTGACGGCCTTCCCCTCGTCGGCGGCCTTCTAGGAAATCTTGGAGGAATCCTCGGGGTGGGCCATTCTCCGCCTAATATTTAAATTTCCCCTTTAGCAAATCCTCAACGACGTTGGAGTCGTAGTCAATGAAGTCCTCCAAATTGTACAGCAAGGCCTCCAAGCAGTTGATGTCCTCATCAACGGGCTCCTCTCCGGTCTCCTCAATGACTCCATGGTTCAGCAGATCATCTCCACTCTTCCGGCACCTGTACAGGTTGAACTTTCTCTCTTTTCCATAAAATATTCTTCAGAACTTGGTTAGAAACCTGGTCCAGGCGGTTGAGAAGGTTCTGAATGACCTGCAAGGAGCTGTTCCTCCCGTCCAACAGGCTGTCAAAGCTCTCCTCGCTCTGATTACCAGCCCCCTCTTCGGGAACCTCTCTCCTACTGATCAGTTGACTGGAATACTTGGAGTTATTGGAAATTTGACTCAGCAGGAAGTTACCGTAGTCCAGCAGATTCTCAGCGACTTGGCTGTAAGTTACCGTATCCTGTAGCCTCCAGGGTCCCGAGACGATTGGCAAAGAAATAGACAGTAGATCAGGTTCCTCTATTTTATGGATTACAGTAGCCAAAAATCCATTCAATTTTTCAGGGCGCTCTCAATGGAACCGGCTCTCTGCCTCCAGTTTCTGGTCTGCCCATCAGCTCCGTCACTCCCAGTCTCCCCGGACTCGGCTCTGTTACTCCTATCCTTCCCAGCCTTCCAACCGGCAGTGAAATACCCTCCATCACTCCCATCCCTGCTATTCCCAGCCCTACTCCTGGTCTTGGCGGGAATGGCTTCCCCACTGGCATCTAAACTCTAATCCGACTGATGCAAATATTTAATAAGACCCTGGTGTAATAAATCAATTCATATGCATAGATCTCTTCTTTCTAACATAGTCAGAAGGTTGATTGAGAAGAGAGAAATTTCTTCTTCTTGCAAAAATTACGAATATCTCGATTTGTTAGGAGCAGCAGCCAGCCGGCGGGGAGTGTAGCCAGATCCAGCATTATTTCTAAAAGAAGGACATCATTTTGGAAGGAGAGGAAGATACCTTTGACACTATTAAAAGACGCCGCTATTTCTTCGTTTTGGAGAACATAACGGCCAAGGAAGATACCAATCTGAAGAGGAAACGCATGAATATGGGCTTTGGCGGGAATAAACCCCTATTTGAAAGGAAAATGGCGCGAAATTAGGGCATTTTATGGTATTTTAAAGGTCTAAAACACTTTAAACTGGTTAATCTTGATCTACAGATAGTCTAGTTGCCCTACAAAGCTGGAAAACAGGTAGAATTTTGGTTAAAACAACTGGTGCTCAAAAAACAGTGCCGCGGTGATAATCTTCAAATTTTGGACAGATTCTCCCTTACTCACCATATAAACAGACAGACATATAGAAGAGAACGAGAAGCAGAAGCTGGTAATCAATAATTTCATCTCCACATAGTTTCTATTGTGTTTTTTGCTCTTCATCAATATCCAGACAGCATACAGCGTAGAACAGGGAACGAATACTGTACACACTGCTCCAATAGGACTGATGATATAAACTGGAGCGATCTGAATCCATTTTTGGATTAATTAAAGGAGGAGAGAACTCACATTCGGCCATCCGGAATTGGCTTTAAACAGGGGATATCCATCAGGTCCTGGAATGAATTGCGCCGTCCAAGAGAAGGCAGTCAAGGAGACAAAAAGAGAAATGACCAGAATAATCAGGATGGACTTCATGGGAGAGGGTAGGATCTGTATTTTGTATAAGCAGAGATTTTACAGTAACCCACAGATTTGGTAGGCCATTTAACCGCGAAGAAGCGCGTAGCAGAGATCAACATCATGACCAGCAACTGGCTGACTGAGGTTACGGTAAAAACTATGACAGTAATATTCAGAAAGGAGGAACTCTCTTCAAAGGTAGAGAGAATACTTGAGCAGAGGAACTGAACAGGGATTACTGTAGAAGAGCGGGAAACTTACAGGCAGACGGTTAACCCTATTGAGGATGAAGAAATCTATCCAGAGGATGGTATTCTGGAAAGGATTACTGTAGATTAATTTATGGTTCTCTTACCATGATGGAGAGGAATATAAAGTAGTAGTAGAACGGCTGGTGGAGTTTCTTCTTCTTGACTATTAAAATAATCAGGACAATGTAGAGGAGGATGGACAGGATTCCATAAGTGAAGGGGATGAAGAATTCGGCATAACTGTAGGGTTTCGTATAACTGCAGTTCATCTTTCTCTTCTGAAAGCAGGGGTTACTGTAACAAGGAAAAGGAGACGCCGTAAAATCTCGGCAGCGCGCCGGACAGTCATGAAAGTTACTCGGCTTCCAGCTGCCGAGACTGTACGGGTGCGAGCACCCGGAGAGAAGACGGCTGACAAGAGTAAAAGAAGAGGAAAGGTTCAATCACCAAGACGATCTCTTCGCCAATTTGCCACAGATATTTATGCAGCAGAAATCACAAAAATTGCTGACACAATGGAGGTAGGAGGAGATGGGCAACACATGATAGTATCCCCGAGATGAAAGAGACCTAATTTTCTTGGCCTGTTCACTGTTTCGAAGAGGAGGAGCGGATTGTGTGTGACAGAGGCTATGCTTACACCAGACGGGTTGATTAGATGGCAGAAAATCAAATTGCAATTTTAGGGAGAGGGCAATTCATTATACTATACACACCGCTCCTATTGAATGGCAGCCCCCCTCCCCCTCGCTTTGTTTATTTTGTGTCTGGAAAGGAAATGAAGAAGACAGAAGACCAGTAATTTCCGCAATTTAAAGAAACTTGAGCAGTGTCACTTGTTTATTTACGTCTCTCTCTATAATTCCTAGTAAACTCCCACCCATTTTAGTATTGTTGTTCTAAAAAAAGGACAGTGAGATGGGAATTCGTTGTTTTGCAGCTGGAGAGTGAGAAATTTGAGCGCCACAGTTAGACAGCCGACACGGCGTGTGAACTGCGGCGTTTAGCTGTGGTCCGGGTGAAAGGCCACAGTTCACACGCCGTGTCGGCTGTCTAACTGTGGCGCTTTGAATTTGGGGTCAATTTACTTTCCAGAGAGTCTAGAAAGGAATTTCGAGCCAATTTAGGGATACTGTAGCAAACAAAGGGCTTGCAGTATTGAATGGGCTCATTTTCTCCGTTTATTTGCTTTTGAAAAGCAGATAAGAATAAATTTAAGTATACAACTGTAAAAAAATGTGCGGAAGGGGATGATGAAACCAGGGAGGAACTTTTTCTTTCAATAGAGACAGAAGTTTTTCTCCTATTCACTTTCTTTTCCTCATATGATGAGGTTTTTCCTCCTGTATTTTTCTGAATTGGCTACTAACAAGACCAGGACACAATACTAATAGTTATGTTGTTGGATTGGATGAACTGGGCGATCTCCCTCCAGCCGCCGTCGCCCGTCCTTGATTAATTAGAAAAATTGGTAGCGTTCATGGCAGCAGAGATTGCATTTTGCCTCCGGATAATAATGTACAGAGGGGGCAATTAGCAGCCATCAAATGAGCAAGGATGGACCTTGCGGCTTTTCCGAGAAAATTAGAACAAAATATTTTTGTTGCCTGCTGGAATGTTTCCAAGGAGAACGACAACCGACTGGGGAGAACAACTTCCGACAACGAGAAAGGGCAGAGGAGGATATTTTTAGATGGAGAAGATGGCTGGATCATGTACGAGGGACGGCTGCTAACTCGTCTTCGTATTTTTTGAGAAATAGGGATAAGCCGAGACGAAAAGAAGCGGAACGAAAGGGCTAATCCTTCTCCGACCAAAAAGATGAAGAGAGGAGATTGGCTCAATTATGAAAGGAAATTGGACCCGTTTCCTACATGTTAGACGGGGAAACGTGACCACAAAGGGGATGAAAGACGACTTCCTCCTCTTTCTTTACAAGAAGTACTAGAGGTTTTTTTTTGGATTCTCGGTAATTACGAGGTTGTGGGTGTATCTACAAGGAACGGGGGCACCAAGAAGTTTTGGATAACAGTTCCACTGTCACTGTTCCAGGAATTAGACCGGGGACTAGTTACGTTCACAGCCACAGCTGTTCTTTGTGAGAAAGGGGGCTTTCCGATGTTATCCACACAGGACTGTGGGCCTGTAAACAGTAATTTCACTGCTCGGCACGGTTCGGTAAAGGATAGGAATTAGTGTCTGCCCTATTGCGGTTTGTATCTTGAGGACAGGGCTACGGAACAGAGGGTAAAATTTATTGTGAAGATGACAACAGCGTCTGGTCTTTAGAAGATCTTCTGCAATGAGAAAGGCAATTAGACTCTCTCCTCCTGTGATTTGTGTTGATTTGATCAGACATTGATGGTTGGTGTCTTAAACTGTATAGGGATATAACCCTCATACTATCTCTAATACAATGGGTAATATAAAGAAAACAGCATGGTCACTTGACTGAATGGGGGTAATAATAAAGCAGAGGCTCTCTTTCATTTCACTGATCAGAACCAATTTGCAAGCATGTCACTTTTTGTCCGACATTTTGTCTGTCCGTTCCTCGAAGAGAATACTGCACTTTGCGGTGGAGATTAGTCTCGACAAAGTTCCATTCCTTTGGTGGAGAAAACTGTGACCTTTCAGAAAGAAAAAGATGGAAAATTGGAAAGGAATGAACCCATTCCATAAGCAGTTGCAAATGAGTAAGGTCATTTAGACGGCCGTCACTGATTAGGACTATAAGGAAGCAGACGGAAGGAACGGAAAGAATGGACTGGGATTAGGTAGAGGACGGAGGAAATCGGAGGAACCAGGAAAATACATAAATCAACTATTGTCTGACTCCGTTTTTGCTTTTATTCCCATTTTTTGCTAGACTGTGGCCCCTCTCCCAGGGTAAAAACGACACAAGAGCTCATTTTTATTCGATTTTCTGATTACGTGAGACGACGCGGATAACTACAGAAGCTGTGGCAGGCCTGCCGGCTGGGGAAGCTGCAATTCTCTCTCGTATCATCAAAAGGTACAAAAATTCTCACTTGTTGGCATTTCCAGCACAGCCAGCATAGTCAAACTCTACGCATTTCTCTTGGCTAGGATCATAGCGCTATCTCTTGGCAGCAGCCAGGCCGCAATGCTCGGCAGAAGAAGGGATCCCTCGGATAGCAGGTGTCCAGGAAGGATATGGGAGACTGTTGGGCCTTTTCGCCCGTAGCTAAAGAGATTTGACTCCAAATTCTGGTTGAATTTACCAGAGCAGATGAAAATATAGAAGAGAAAAAGACGGAGCGCCGCCATTTGGAAGAAAGAATAGTTGAAAAGAAAGGGAATGGCTTTATTTGAGCAAGGAGAGGGGAATACTGACAGCTTGTAATGAGATGGCGGGAAAGACGGGGAAAAGGGACAGCTAGCCGGCGCCAAATGGTCTCTTACAAATATACATGGCCTGTGTCAGATCACAGGGAAAATCATTCCACATTTTGAAGCCGTTCATGTAGTAGGAGAAGATATCTGATTGGAGCTGAAAAGAAGACGATCAGGAACAGTTACAGAGCGGTTTAGAGCCGTTTGGCACTTCAAAATGGCGAAAATATCAAGCGCCACAGTTAGACAGCCGACACGGCGTGTGAATTGTGGCTTTCCAGATGTGGCGCAAGAAAATCTGGTAAGCCACAGTTCACACACCGTATCGGCTGACTAACTGTGGTTCTCCCTTTTTTTCAAATCTTCCCCAATAACTTACAATAACACAGTTTCCGGTTCCATCGGGATTTGGTCCTTCAATATACCACAAAGTGTAGTCAAACTGAAACTCTGATCAGTTAGATTGGTCTAAAACCCACTGGAGATCCATCAGTGTATACAAAAGTCGTCCTATTAGCTCCTTCTGGGCGATATGCCCCTATCCAGACAAATTCCTGCTCTCCTTTCTGCATTCCCGTTGTTGTTAGACCAGAAAAAGGAAGAGATTTTAAATGGGGATACGGTACTCACTGACGAGGTAGTCATTTTCCTCTGCTGAATGGATAGAAGTTAGATGGGAGCCTCTAGCCACACAGCCATCCTCCGCTTCCTGCCAGGTAACAGCCTCCTTCACTACCAGATAACAAGCATTTGTAACGTTGTAATACTCCCAGCCAGCGGGACAGCCTAAAATTTTGGATATTTAAATATTTTGGAGAGCGTTGGGACCTGCTCCAGCGCCTCCTCCAGGAGCAGTAGCGGCACAGGCGAGAATTTCGTGGATATTCAGAAGAGCAAGGAAGAAAGCCAGCATACCATTGAAAACGGGTAGACAAATAAAGAAAAAGCGTTCTTGAGGTCGTCTGGACGGAAGAATAGGCAGACAGAACGGCGGCAATAAAGAGGAAAAGTGTGCCAGACCGGAGAAAGCGGGAAAAAGATGAAGAAGGATGAGGGGAAATGTAGGCTAACCGGGGAAGTGAAGCAGATATCGGAATGATAGCGAAAACACGGACATTGCTGAATTGTCTATGACCTTTAGATTCGTTACTCCTGGTTCCTTTCGTAAACTTTCGCTAAAAATGGAACATCTTTTCCAGGCCGGCCCTGAACGGGTAGAGGGGCGCGGCTTACCGACTTCTCAGGTCCATTTCCCTGAAAATAGCGAATTCCTGGTAGGTCTTGGCGTCATTTGAAAGAGCAGAAAATTCTCTACAGGATACATGTGGCACTTTTCTCGAAATTGGAGATCAGCACCAAATATAGCCAAAATACCGCGAGCATAGTGGTGGTTATGACGGCGGTGGGATAAAACCTTTGGAGCTGGGTAAAAGTCTGGGAAATGCCATTTCATTTATATTAGGATGTAATAGTGGCTCACTCTTGGTCTCGGAGATACTCCAAACTCCAATAACACTTTCCTATAAGAAATAAATCAATAAAAATCTTGGTTTCTTCATTTCTCGGTTCCCTTCCTCTTCCCTCTCTATGCATTCAAAATAACTTACAATAAACTGAAGTAGGTAAAATTTCACAAAAAAAGACCTTTCGCTGGTTCCATTAATTAACAGGTACAATGGCGGGGCGATCCGGCTAAATGGCGCTTCCCTTTCTCGTCGCCCCTATCCCGCCCGATTAGCGCGTGATCTGGCTGCTTTCTGAGCTGTCCTTCTTTTATTCCTATGCCTTCTTCCCCTTGCCTCCTCCTGCATTCCGACCGTAACCCGTAAGGTTCTTTTCTTCTCCTTTGAATGAAATTTCCAGCCGATGATATGTACGAAGACGAGATGGAGACAACAGCTTCCGTTTTACTGACTACCGTATGACGGCCTATGACGGCCGCGTCGACCAGTCCGGCCACTGCCGGTCCAACCACGACGACCACATCTACCACGACGACTACAACGACAACAACCACAACAACCGGAAGTGAGTAACCGCTCTCGGAGATCATTTTTTGACAAACAACAGACCAAAATACCTTTCAAACAATCCAAGCGTTTGAAAAATCACTGGAAAATAGCCTATTTCAGTGTGTCCTTCTGCCTCGTGGGCACTCAATCCAGCCATCAATTTCTGTTATCTGGTTATACCAGGATCAGCAGGCTGGGTTCGTGGGATTGGACAGATGGTACTACGGTAACTTTCCCTTTCATTCATTGTGATGTAATATTCTTTAGTACGGCCCCTATGAGAATTGGGATACTGGCAATGGCTATCCGGCTGCCAGTCCGACATTCAATTGCATGCTGGTATAACATGTAAAAGTTTAGTAGGCAGTTTAATATTCTAGATAGGTGCAACTGGAAGTGCTGTTGTTGGGGGCTGGTACAACACCGGTTGTGATGATACATATGACATACTCTGCAGGATTGTCGCTACTTGATGAAAAACATAGAGAAAATCATTTTGTATGAAGTTATTTGTGAAAATTGTTAATAAAAATATAAATGTGAATTTCTGGTAGATCTTGGCGTCATTCGAAAGAGCAGAAAATTTTCTACAGGATACATGTGGCACTTTTCTCACAATTGGAGATTAGCACCAAATATAGCCAAAATACCGCGAGCATAGTGGTGGTTACGACGGCGGTGGGATAAAACCTTTGGAGCTGGGTAAAAGTCTGGGAGATGCCATTTCATTTATATCAGGATGTGGTGGTGGCTCACTCTTGGTCTCCAGTCTCCAATGGCAGTTTCCTATAAGAAATAAATCTATCTACAAAATCTTTTTTCTTCATTTCCTGGTTCTTTCCCTTCTCTATTCCCTCATTACTGCTCAAAAAGAGAAGAGAATGGCTGGATTTTTTCCCTGCAGCTGTGTTCATATCCCGTTTGACGTCACCCCAAGCCGTCCCATCCAGTACGTGGATGTTCTCTTCTGTCCTTTTTCCCAGATGAAAAGGGAGAAAGGACCAGCCAGCCATTCTTTCAAGGGATTGCGTAATTTTCCGAAAAAGTCTCCATGTTTCTGCCCTTTGATGCTTTCCGCCATTTTCTTGTTGCCCTTCTGACTCACGGTTTGCTCTCTGACTTATAAAAGGTAAAGAGTTCCCTCCAGGAGCCCATGAAAAAGTTGAGTGACCTCTAAACTCCTGAACTTTTTCCCTAGCGGAAAGAGCAGCCACAGCTGGGTATTGATCCCCATTCTCAGCTGTTTCTTCTTCGAAATGTTCTTCTCTTCGTCATCATTTGCTCGTTTCCCACTCCTATTCTTGATATTTAACGAGTTCAAATATTTAAATGGTTAGAAAATTTGATTTGCAGCTGTGTTCTTGGAGCTGGGGGAGGTTAGAAGGGCAGGAAGGGCGCGGAGGGGGTAATGCACGTTGACGTTGCTTCTCGCAGGGGGCTAGAACGCCTAACAACTCAACCGGAAAAAGTAAACATGCCTTTCTTATGCTTTGAACTCTGCTTTCCTCATTTCTGCCCCTATTTTTTAGGAGAAAAGTCCGAAAATTCTAGAGGTGACGCCTCTCCCCCTTGTTCCCATTCCACAGCTGCTAATTTGTCCTCATCCAGCTAATTTAGGTCAATCCTTGTAAAATTAAGCCCTCCCATTGTTCTCCTGCCCATATTGATTGCTCATAGTTATCAAAAATTAACCAGAAGTGGGTGTCTATTAGCACAAATGCGACTCCCTCCCCCCACTCTATGTGCCTGCCTGTTCAAATTGTCTTTTCTGAGGGCGGTAGACCATTTTTGGACCATTTTTTCTGGAGAACACGATAGAACTTGTGGTTTTTCAAGAGTAGACATCCTAAATGTAGTTTTCTCCCAATTTACTTCCCCATTTTCTTATTTCAAACGGGGCGCTTCCCCTAGTAAGGGGGATTTTGCCTGACCAGCAGTATTGCTTCCTATTTGTGAGGAACAAACCAAACAAACTGCTCTTCCTTCCTCGTTCTCCTTTCCCTCCCTATCAAAACGATGATTATCAAACAATCCCGTTAGTTTTCTCCCCTCTTTATGGAGCTTTACTTGTTTTCTAGGCCTCCCTGTCTCCACCTACCTGCCATTTTCAGTCCAGATCTTTTCATCACCTTTCTCTTGGCTAACTTCCCCCCTCACCGTTGCCTAGTAGCCTTGATTGTTGAATTTCCGATGGAGCAGGCAGCCTAACTAACTGTTGGCTCCAAGCCACAGTTCACACGCCGTGTCGGCTGATTAACTGTGGCGCTCCAACTTCCTAGCTCCTTTCTGCCTCTCCCTCCCACTTTTAGCCCTCTATAGACAGAGATCCATAAGTAAATGAAGCATGACTTCTTACGTAATTCGCTTTGCCACGCTCCCTTTCAAAATCATGATTTTGCGCTAAAAAGGGCGGTAATTACACAGATTCTACTGAAAACGCCCCTTCCTGGAGGGTTTTTCCCAGTTCAAAAGAGCAGACTAGATCCTGTACCCTCTGCTATTTGCCTTCTGAATGTTCTAACCCTCATAAAAAAGGAATGATTCATAGTGTTCTGTAGATCAGAGATGTAAACATACGTGGGGAGGAGGTGACAATTGTCTCTCTTGCTTGGGCAGTAAAGAAAAAAAATACGATAAAGTAACTATTTTCCCAGCCATTGGGGGCTGGTAGTTGGCACAGTTAGACAAATAAATCACATGGGGAGACTTATTTGCCTGGAGTTTTGGGGGAAGGGTAGAGAAGAGAGCCACAGTTAGACAGTCAAAAGGGAGAGACGCCCAGAACTTCCTCTAGTCACAGTTAGACAGTGGCGAGAGCCATAGGTACAAGCTAGAAGCCACAGTTAGACAGCTAAATATGAGAGACCCTCAAAGTTTCCCTAGGCTGCCTGAAAAAAGTCCTAGGAAGATTCTCCTGACCACCACTCTTCGCTCTAAAACACACGGGTAAACGTGAGATGACGAGGAATAGTCTGGAGTGAACTGGCTCCGCTTTTCATAACTGTGCAAACACACAGTTCTAGACTCGTGCCTTTCCCCTTCCACTGGTCGATAAGAACATGTGAAGCGCGGAGAGCGGCAGAGGGCAGCCGGAGAGGGAGTGACTGTTCATGTTGTGCAACGGGTGATCTCTCTGTCTCGCCTGCTCATAATTATTATTCACAATTTATTTATTTCTAGCTTCACCTTTTGTTTTCTAGGCTATTTTTCAGGAAAATTAAGTTGTTTACGGAGTTTTCCGCCATTTTGACCCAATGAACTCTTGCCCTCGACCTTCTCAGACATTCTCGGGGAGACAGAGCACCGCCTTTCCATTCAAAACCTCCCGATTTCGTTTATCTTCCTCATATTCTCTATAAAAATAAGGGGGAGGGTTCTCATTGAGGAGAAATAGACAATTCTGGCTGGAAAGATGGAAATAGGTCGCTGGATATGGGTTTGGTTGTTGGAAAAGGGACTTTGACCTCCACTTGGGCCATCAATCTCCAAAATTGATCTTGCGTCGTAATTTGTTGTACGTTTTTAACGGAAGAATACGGTAGAAATATTCTAAATACTTCCTCAAACCTTGCTTTCCCTATTTTTATCCCTATCCCTATCAACCTACTAAAACCGCTGAATAGAGGTTAGGCAGCCAGTAAGAGGACTATTCCCAGACGGTGACCCCCTTTTACCCCAAAATTACCCTTTTCCCTCTATTTTGTGCCTTCTTTTTAACAATAGAATACAGTACTCATGTTCTTGATATTCTCAATAGCGTCAAGTAGCCGCCCTTTCCGTTTTTTCCTCCCCGGTCCGGCTGATACCGCCCTTATCTCCGCCGCCTTTCCGGCGACGCCACCGGAATACCGCACGGATTACCCTCATTTCCCTCCATTTCCCCAACTTTTCCCACCTTTGTTGTTACAAGTTGGGTGTCTATGTTTACGTAAAACTGGAGAGAGAGGGAGACCCCTCTCTCTGTCTCTCACGGGAGAAAACGTCAGCCATGGCCCCCTGCCAGGTCATACTCTACGCCGTTCTTCTCCGTTTAACCTTATTTTCTTCCGATTTTTGAGCTTTTAGACCTTTAATGCGTGGAAAATTGCATGGTAATTCAATATTTCTCAAGAAATGCCAACAGCTGACGTTTTCCTCGGCTAATTTGCGATATTCATGGTGCCCACTGACTTCTAATGGAGTCTTTGGTCGTTTTTCACCTTTTTTATACTTCCTCGTACCTCAACACTCAATTTATTCCATTGATAAGCGTTCCAGTTGGAACTTCTAGCCTTTTAGAGTCTTTCCCGCCATTTTCGGTCACTCCCACCTCCCATAACACTATTTATTCCCCCTTGAATCATCCTCATAACCCCCTTGCTCCTCTTTTTATCTTTTTTTGGCTTTCTAGGGCAGAATAACGACCATTTCAGGATGATATTTATGTAATGATAAGCTTTTGGAGGCAGTTAAGATTTCTATTATGGAAAGCAGCTCTAATCAAATGGAGGCAGAAGGTAGGCGACCGGCGGGAAGGGCGGGAAAGGGGGAAGGGGGGAACGGTGGTGACAGCTGGACTGTGGGAGGTCCAGGGTTCACTTGAGGGGGGTTTCACAGGGAAATTCAATTATCTTACGCTGGAAAATATTATGTTTGACTGAAAAATTACCCGGAAACGTTTAAAATCGGCGAGGAAGGCTCTAAGGTCCGTCGAATCAAGGCCGTCATTTGGGCGCGCTCCTGAAACTTATAAAATTCCAGTGTTCAAAACGTACCATATTCATTTTGTAGAGAATTTTCTGCTCTTTCTAATGATACCAAAATCTTCCAAAAAGGTTAAGTTCTTGTGGAGGAAATTGACCTGAAAAGTCGGAGGGCCACGCCCCATTAGGCTATTGTGGTCAAGGCTGGATAAAAGCTCCGTTGTGAGATTTTGGAACACTTTTTCTATTGAAGTTCATACATTTTCAGTTCTGGTTAGCAGTGGAGATCATAGTCCCCTTGTTGCTCTTCGCCATGCTGGCCCTGATCCGAACGAGGGACTTCTCCGACCCGCGCCCTCTCTGCCATTACGACTCCAAGGGAATGCTCTCCGCCGGTCTGCTACCCTTTCTCCACTCTACTTTCTGCTCTCTTGGGAATGACTGCAACCGCCAGCCGACTACCGGAGACGACGGCTTCTATTTCAACAACGGGACACCTACAAACGAGTCAATGTTGGACCATTTTTAGCTAATTTGCAAAAATTTCGCGGTTTCAGAATAGTGGATATGTTGTATTACGGGTCACTACAATTACGGCAAATTGGTGAAGAGCCGGAAACTTTTAACATGACGGTACAGGAAGTGGTCAACCTGGTTCATCTACTGGCTAATATTAACAGCATCAAATTGGCTCCTGTCAAGATCAGTGAGGTAATTCTTTCATTATCGGGTTACTCTAAGACCTCCAGAAGGCTCCAAAGGGGGGACTGGGTCCTACAAGGAAGCCAAAGATCTTATTCATCCATTTTCAGTTGACAAACATGAATGAAGACCTCCTGGCGGCCTTCTTTCAAGGAATAGGTGCCTCTCGGAATGCCTCGGTTGCTCTGGCTGGTTCCAGTCTAACCACCACCTTTGTTATGCACACTTTCCCCTTGGTAAGCTCTCTTTTCCATTTTTAAAACTATAAAATGTTCAGATCTTCCAAGCCCTTACAAGCAACGATAAGGACAACACCTTTCAAAACTTCACAGCCTGTATAGAAGAGAACCTCCACCCCTTTTCCCTCTTCCTGGATGATGAGATCGACTGCCCACTGAATGTATCCATGCTCTGTGATCCTTTCACCTTCGACGAGAGCTTTGTCCTCCCTCCTGGGTAAGATAGACAGTAAAAATGAAGAAAATGAATTTAGAAGCCGGTTAACTACTGAAGATCGGAGGAGTTTATGCGACTTAAAGCCGAAGACGGACACCCTGTGGCAGTTGAGCAGCTTGAAGAAGAATTTGAGTGTTTCTCCTGGGGTGAGTTCATTTCTACCCAGATTATGGTAAAAATAGACAATTCTCTCTATTCCCTCTGTATATATTTCCCTTTTAGAAGAATGCCAAAGCTGCCAAACCTATCACCTCCCTGAAGGGACTCTTCGACACCGTCCGCTCCCTCTACACCTGGTACCAGGACCAACCACTGGCTAATGTGAAGCATTTGACCTCTCTGATGAGTTCGAATATCTCTGACCTTAGTTCAGCTCTATTCTGTGGGAAGAATCCATTCAGTAGGACCTCTCCACTTCTTCTAAAAGTACGATATTCAGATGTGGATACGGATGGCCTCCAGCCGACTCCAAAAGGCGCTGAGACGCCGTTCAACAAGCTCAAGGATAAATTGATAGACTTTTTGAAGGGAGTAACTCCCGGGAAGGAGAAGAGACACGATAAGGATTATTGTGGTCCCGTTCCGATCAAAATCGACATCAATTGTTCCCAGCTGGAAAGCGCACTGCTCTCAAAATTGACTCCTATCATCCAGGGCTATATTCTCGTGGCACCGGATTCAGAACCAGTTAGGAGAGTGGTCAAGCGGCTGGAAGAACCATTACGGTAGTTTCTAGGCCTCTTTTTATATAAAAATCGAAATGTATAGGCATTTTGACGCCTTGAGACGGATATTGTTTGAATGGCCTGGGATGGCTGACACTTTTCAAGACGCACTGTATAATTCCGATTTTTGGCCGGCTAGTCAGGTGAGGGGGGTAAAAAAATAAATCAGGAGTGCGAAGTGGCTTTCAAAAAATTTGGAGCTAATTTTATGGAGCCACAGCCAAGGCGGGTGAACTGTGGCGCTCGCGCGCCTTACCTCCAGCACCACAGTTCACACGCCGTGTAGGCTGTCTAACTGTGGCGCTCTCTAAATTAACCCTTTCAGAACCTTCTGGCCTATTTGAGGAAGGCCCTGCCCCCTACTGGTAAAATAAAGGACTTGGAATTCTTCCTGGAGCATGCTTTCGGTCCTGCCAATGATTCGAATTCCTTGGGAGCAATTTCTAAAAAGCTAACGGAGACCCTGAATCTCTATTCGAAGTGCATAGCGACGGATCGTTTCTTCATTGTGGACAATGAGACGGCCATGGAGGATTCAGCCCTCTGTCTGGCTGACTACCAGCAATATTTCACCGGAGTTTCATTCCTGAACCATTCCAACAATGCCACAAGCTTTGACCCTTTTGTCACCTATAAGATCCGCCAGCTACCGGACCTGGTAGACACGACCAATGGGTGGGTTGATGGGAGGAGGCCCTTCTCCCGGGATGCCCCCTTCAACGACCTGAAATATCTGACTTTCGGGTTCTCTTTCCTTCAAGGTTTGCCTTTTCTGGAAGACTAAAATGGAAAAAATTATTCAGAATCCGTGGATCGGGCTCTAATTCAAGAAATAACTGGGAAAAATACGAGTTTGGGAGCTTTTGCTCAACAACAGCCGTTTCCCTGCGTCGTACAGGATATGTAAGTCTTTGACTCTTCCGAAATCCAAAATTCAAATTGTAAATATAGAATACTGTAGGAAAACCCGCCCCTAATTTCCTCCCTTTGCAGTTTCAACGTCTCCAACTTCCTCGGCCTGTGTATCATCCTCTCCTTCATCATTCCCGCTGCCCTCCTAGTCAAGAATATCGTCCTCGAGAAAGAGCTGAAGCTAAAAGAGCAGATGAGAATAATGGGACTCGGAGATGCTGTCCACTTTGTCTCCTGGGCAATTGCCTCCTTCCTCTTGAACTTCTTGAGTGTCATTCTGATTACTGTAATCCTCAGGGTAGGATAACCCGTTTATTCCACAGTTATGATTTTTCCAGTACGGTAGAGTCCTCCGTCACGTGGATGTCACCCTGCTCCTGGTTGTGTTGGTGCTTTTCGCCCTCTCGTCCATCTCCATGTCTCTCTTCGTCTCCACCTTCTTCTCCAATGCCAATATGGCCACCGCAGCCACTACCATCATCTATTTCCTGTTCCTATTCCCCTTCCAACTGTCCGTGAAGACAAAGAGTCCAGCATTCTCGAAGTTTACTGTAAGTAGAGCTCTAAATTAGGAAAAATCATAAGAATTCTAGCTTATCTTCCCCCAGACGGTGATCTGCTATGCGGCAAAGATGATAGCTGAGGCGGATGTCTGGTCAGATGGGGCAAAGTGGAAATACATGAGCAAATTGTATCTTGAAGGTAAGGAGGGATAGAATTAAACGGAACTGTACGATGTTTAACCGCGTATTTTTAACAAGTTCACGGTTTTGTGTCATATACCGTAATCCAATGGAGTGTAAGGGCGCTCCAAAGCCAAAACACCCAAACTGGAAGCTGCTCCACGCGCGCCTGCACCCGTAGCATCTCAGCAGCCGAAACT
The DNA here is from genome assembly GCA_932521035.1 of Oscheius dolichura. Lineage (NCBI taxonomy): Eukaryota > Metazoa > Nematoda > Chromadorea > Rhabditida > Rhabditidae > Oscheius > Oscheius dolichura. The sequence goes on along the minus strand of OW051492.1, from coordinate 10,550,894 downwards.
CATTTGAAACCAACGTAGTTAGGTTACTGCTCCTCCAGCTGCCGAGATTTTACGGGTGCGGGTGCACGCAATTGAACCAGTCGAAGATTAGCAGTGGAGCGCGGATTTTTCTGGTAAATTTCTTTTTTTCAGAATACGACGTGAGTATGGCAGAGTGCATGATCGCCTTGGCTTGTGAAGCCATCGGTTTCTGGATTCTCAGCTGGTATATCAGTGCCATCTCTCCCGGAGTGTATGGCGTCTCCCAACCGTGGTATTTCCCCGTCACCAAGGCTTATTGGTTCCGTTCGGAGGAGCACGAAGTAGACGAACCAGCTGATCCGGAATTCGACAAGATATACTGTAACTAACCTTCTTTTTCTTTAATTTAAGTTATTTTAGCGAGTGATATGTTTGAAAATGACCCAGCTGATGGGAAAATGACTGTGAGGATTGCTGGCTTAACGAAGGTCTACAATAATGGAACAAAAGCTGTAAGACTGGAGGATAGAGTAGATTTTAATGAATTTTCAGCTAAATGGACTGTATATGCGGCTCTATGAATCCCAAATAACTGCCCTTCTGGGCCATAATGGAGCAGGAAAGACGACTACCATGTCCATGCTCTGTGGACTCTATTCTCCCAGTTCTGGAATGGCCTCGGTCTATGGACGGGACCTAAGAAAAGAGATGAGAAGGGTCCGCGACGTGTTGGGAGTCTGTCCTCAACAGAATGTCCTCTTCTCCCAGTAGAGTTACTGTACTTTTTAAAGAAATGGAGAATTTTAGTCTGACAGTAAGGGAACAGCTGTGCTTCTTCGCTGCTCTAAAAGGAACACTACCGGGAAAATTATACGCGGCGGCTAATGAAATATTAGAAGCTGTTTGTTTGACGGAAAAGGTAAGGGAATAAGGGAGATAAGAAGCCACAATTAGACAGCTTGACGATTCCAATAGCAATTTCCCAACTGTCTAACTGTGGCTTCTTGCAGTCTGGAGGCTACCACAGTTAGACAGCAGGAATACTGTCAAGTTATCAAACTGCCTAACTGTGGCTTCTAAACAATAAACCCCTTTTAGGCTGACAGTCTAGCTGGTACCCTTTCCGGTGGTCAAAAGAGACGTCTCTGTATTGGAATAGCCCTAATCGGCGGTTCAAAGTTCGTCATCTTGGACGAGCCAACAGCCGGGGTGGATGTCAATAGCCGTAAAGATATCTGGAAGCTCCTACAGAAGAACAAAGCCGGCCGGACCATCCTCCTCTCGACCCATCATATGGACGAGGCGGATGTTCTCTCGGATAGAGTAGCAGTCCTCTCTGAAGGACAGTTGATAACCCTCGGCTCTCCAGTATTTTTGAAACGACGCTTTGGAGAGTGCTTACAGTTGGTAGCGTGTAAAATGGTAAACCGTGTTGGAAAAAAAAGAAAACGAGGAGAAATTTTCTAGGAGAAGAGAGCAAACTACGAAGGAAGTCAGCTCCGAGTAGTGACAGAATCTCCACTCCATGGAATGATAAAAGTACACGATACGAATGATGATGAAGTCACCTTCAAGTAAGAATTACCGTAATCCTTTTCCCTGCCAGAAATTGCTAGTAAGCGCGCTCTGTGGCGAATTAGTAATGGGGCGCGATTACAGCAGCTGGAAGGTTTCTCCCTGCGAAAATCGCCTTTTCTTCTAATTTGTCTCTTTACAGTATCCCCATTGACACGGACTCTATTCTCTTGGAGAAATTCTTCACCTGGTTTGATAAAATCGTGGCGGAATTACGATTCTCCGATTACGGTATCTCTGCTCCAACGCTACAACAGGTTAGAATCTTATTTCGGAGGCGTTATACCCATTTTTTCATTCCAGATTTTTATTCGGCTAGCTCCTCAGAGGGAATATAACGTGATAAAAGAGAATAACGGTTGTTGGAGCAGATTTATGTCTTATTGGAGGAGGAAACAAGTCACGGTCCAGGATCAACGGGAACTCATCCCTGTCTTCAATACTGGGCTTACACCTTCGAGTAGCCAGGAAAATATACAGGAAAATGAATACGGTAGGTTGTTGAAAGGGTCAGGGACACGGTAAATTGCGCGCTTATCCGGAAAATGCGCCTTTGTGACCTGAATCGAAAATATCTGACCGTGTTTTCGCTTCGAGACCTTTTAGCGGGTATTTTAGGTTCTGAGAAGAATAAATTGAGATATATTTTCCAGATTTCGAGCCCCCACCGCCAGTTAAAGGACTTACCAAGACCAAGGAGCACGTCAAGGCCTTGATGGCCTGCCGGGCGCAGTATACCAAGAGAAATAAGAAGACACTGCTCTTTGAAGTACTGTAACCTTGTATTCTAATAAATTACAGTAATATTTAGGTAATCCTTCCCGTTGCCCTTCTCCTAGCTGCTGAAATCTATGCCCGGATAGCGCTGCCCTCTTCCCAGCAGCTGGTAACAGTCAGTGAGGCCCCCCTTCCCTTGGCTAGTCAACTTGTTCGCTATGAACCGGACACTTATATCAAGTATTTACTTTTTCTTGGCCTAAAATTGAGTAATTCAGCTTGTGGGATAAGAATATAACAACATATGGTCATAAAATAGTGGAAAGCCTGGTCTCGGCACCAGGATTGGGGACAATCTGCACTGAGGGGGCTCCCGAAGCGTGAGTTTTCTTACTTTTTTTGAAATTATTTTCTGTGTTATTTTCCTCTGTTTGTGAAGTCCTGTCTATGTGTTGTCCGTTTTAGCTATCGCCTTCTTCGACAATGGCTGAAAGCTGCCGATTGGGACTCGGAAGCCGTCAAATAGTACTGTATCTTTGTTGTTTACGTCAAGAGCCGTTGACTTGGCTTTGAGAGCTGCACCCGTAAAACCTTGGCAGGAAAACCTCTTCTGCCAAGATTCTAGGGGTACAGTAGCTTGGGGTGAAGTCAACAGTGTCGTTTTTCCTTTGTATTGTCGTTCCAGACCTGGGTGGAACTGCCACTGCACCCGTAAAATCTCGGCAGCTCCGGCAACAGTAGCAAAGTTACAGGCCGCCCAGCTGCCGAAATTCTACGGGTGCGGGTGCCTCAATCCCAGTTGTTCTCCCGTCGTTTGAGAACTCAACTAATCCTCCAACATTTTAGTTTCCTAGTGGCCAAGTGTGAAAATGGCACCGCTGAGGGTAGCTGGAATTGGGCAGAGCCGCCTTCCATTGACTATAATGTGAATCTTACCTGCGAGTGCTCTCCAACCAGTCATTGGAACTGCACCATGGAAGACTACCCTCTCTGGCAGCAGAACCACGTCATGTTGAATACGTCGGATCGAATTTGGGATCTGACTGGGAGAAATTTGAGTCAATTTGGACTGGACACAATTACTAGCCATAATTCTTCAAGTTACGCTCCTTATTTGTGAGTTTTTATTGTTTTTGAGGCCACAGTTAGACAGCCAATGGGAAAATAGCTGTATTTATTCGTTTTGTTTCAGTATCGGTGGTTTTTCCCTTGGCCACCACAGTGTCCGAGCTCCTACTCCCGTCCAAGTGAAAGAAGCCCAGAGTGGCTGGCTTACTGCCCTCCAGGACCTCTCTGCCGCTGCTCCCCAGCTCCATCTCAACCTCTCCGACGTCCCAGCCACCGCTCCTCTGATTGAAGACCCCTTCTCTCAAAATGTCACCTTAACGGATGTGGTCAACAGCATCGTGGCTAATATGGATGTGGAGGAGAATGTCAAAGTCTGGTTTAATAACAAAGTCTGGCCCTCGTATCCGATCTACTTGAATGCATTGAGCAATGCCCTGCTGAGAATTGCCGGGACGGAATTTGGTTCGTTTCAGGAGCCAAATTCTTTTTAATTAAGAATATTTTAGACCCCGAGACTCTGGGAATCTTGGTAGTTAACCATCCAATGAACGAGACGGTCAATGAGGCCCTGACAACAAATGCAGTGTGAGTTTCTGGTTAATTTGGGAAGCGCCACAGTTAGACAGCCGACACGGTGTGAACTGTGGCGTCCTAGCTAATGGAATGGGTAAGCCACGGTTCACACGCCGAGTCGGCTGTTTAACTGTGGCGCATGATATTTTGGCCCTGAATCGAATTTTAGCCGATTCCTCCCTTCATTGCATTCTTATCCCCCTTTTTCAGGCAAAAAGTCATCACCTTCCGAATAATCCTCATCCTAATGGTTCTCTGCACTGTTCCAGCCGGATTTACGGTCTTCCTAGGTAATTTTTGGTTTCTTATTCTCCAAAAATGATGTGATTCCAGTGGAAGATCGAACGAGTGGAAGCCTCCACATGCAAATGGTTTCCGGATTGGCTAAAACCACCTACTGGCTGACTGGCTACGTCTTTGATGTCTTTATTTATGTCTTGACTTCGATTTCGATTCTTCTAATTTATTTGATCTTCGGAGTGAAGGAGTTCTGCTTCAGTGCGGAGGTCTTCTTCTCCTATTTGCTGTTATTCATCCTCTATGGGTAAGCGAGAGACTTCTAACCGTTTCCGGCAACCGCGACACTTTACACAATGGCGCAATACGTAAGCACGCGGTCTTACGATACTACGGTAGGGAGTTCAACTCCTGTGCTGGTCAAAACTTTTTTGCTTTTTTACTAACCGTTCTAGAGCTCAAAAAACTGATAATAGGCAGCTTTATTTTTATTTTTTAGACTATGTGCCATTCTGTGGGCCTACTGCCTCCAGCGACGATTCTCCGTAGCTGCTCTGTCCTTCATTTTGATCTCAATAGGGACATTTTTCCTCGGTGCCATTTCTACTCTCACAGTTATTATTATCGAACAACTTATGCAAACGGTACCGTACCCTTCCTCTTTTTATTATCAAATTCCCTTCAGGACCCAACGATGGTTACTTCCCATGCCGTCTGTAGTACTGTCTTCCTCCTCCTACCTCAATATAATCTAGGAATGGCCATATTTAGAGGAGCCTCCGCTTACCAGCTAATGCTCGTCGGGGAACAGTTTTTGGGTGAGTTGCGGCTACTCGCTGTCTAACTGCGGCTCTCCTTTTTAGAGCAAGTCAACCGTTTGGATCTGAAAGACCAGCTCCCAATTCCAAATGAACTGGATTGGGATATGATGGGACTCCACTGTACCGCCCTCTTGACCCATATATTTGTGGCCTTCCTCGTCTTGGTTATGATGGAACACGGCTCTTTTGGTTTCCTAAGAAGAGCAGAGAAAAGGCACGCCGTTGCCCTGATGGAGACGGAAAACAGAGAAGAGGATGAGGATGTGGCATCAGAGAGAAGAAGGGTTGAAGATCTCCTAGACGGAGAGAGCCCCCTGATGGTGAAGGATCTGACCAAGGCTTTTTCTAAACAACAACTGGCTGTGAAGGGGGTATCCTTCGCCGTGGAGGCTGGAGAATGCTTCGGGCTGCTGGGACTCAATGGAGCAGGGAAAACTACCACTTTTGGTGAGTTTATAGGTCTTTTAGCCGAGTCATAGACATTAGCAATGGTCTGGAGTTCAATTTTCGCGCCTGCACCCGTAAAGACTCGGCAGCCCGGCGCCTGGGTAACCCTTTTCCTTATCGCCGAGCTGCCGAGATTCTACGGGTGCGGGCCAGAGTTGTGCGATACAACAATTTTCGCTTCCATACGATACGATACGATAGGAGCCTTCCAATTTTTTTTCGATACGATACGATACATGCCTCCGGATTTTTCAATCGATACGATACGATATCAAATTTCGAAGCGAAAAATAGGGGTTTCTTCTGTTTCTTATTTTTTTCAATAGTATTTTTGTCTCATTTAAATATTGCTAGAGTTTAGGAGACCGTATTCAACCCGAACTGCCCAGCAGGAAGTTTCAGGAACGGTGCCAAAGGTCCCCTCTAATGATTCACAGTTCTTATAAGAGCATTTTTCGATTTATCCGAATAGCTTGGCATAAATTTGAGCACAGCCATAAATATAGACTTTGGAACATTACTTTGAAAAACCCTTTGTGCCCATTTGGCTATCTCTGTTTTCTAATCGCCCTCTCTAACGCAGTGAAGCTGTGCCCTTCAAAAGACATTCGGATTGCGATCGTTGGCAGCAGAATTTATTTAGAAAGCGGTCTTCCTACTTGAATAAAATCACTTTCATTAGTGAAGGGGTTAAAAATGACCATAAAATATGTATAATTTTGATAACAGGCCTGAAACAGGTGCACAAATAGTCAAGTGGTTAGTAAGCTGCATTGGGAAAATTTCAATGGTGATTCGACTCCCGGCTACGGTCTCTATTGTTGCAATTTTTTCCTGGTCCAATGGGGTAGTTTGTATCGTGGTTTATATCGTGAATTTTTGCCCATTTCGATACGATACAATACGATATGGCCATTCTTGTATCGTTTTCGATACGATATGATATGTATAGTCGGCCGGTGTATCGTGCTCGATACGATATGTATCGTATCGTATCGTATCGAAATTTCGATATGTATCGTTGTATCGCACATCTCTGGTGCGGGCGCACCTAATTTTTCGACCTCGACCGTCAAATTGTGTCTTTTTTTAGGAATGCTAACAGGAAAGATCTACGCCAGTGGTGGTACTGTAGCTATAAATGGAAGCTTGTAAGTTCCACTTTCCTTTCACTGACCCTATTCGTCTATTTCTAGGGTAGAGAGAGGGCAATCCGTCGCTTTCTCACAAGTTGGCTACTGCCCCCAGTTTGACGCCCTGAATCCAATGCTAACAACTAAAGAGAACCTGATCTTCTTTGCCAGAATTCGAGCCATCCCTGAAGAGGCGATAGGAGATCTGGCTGATAGACTTCTACGAGCCCTGCACTTGAGACCCTATGCTGGGACATTGACTTCAGCTCTGTCTGGAGGAAATAAAAGGAAGCTGTCAGTAGCAATTGCTCTGATTAGCCAGCCTTCATTGATTTTACTGGTAAGATTTTCGATAATTTCATAAATAGCCGCTGAAACTCACGCATCATTCTTTACATAATAGCGCAATGCATAAGTGCGCCGTCTTGCGATACTACGCTCGAGGGTTCGACCCCCACACTGTGCAACATTTTTGCTCTTTTCTGAAGCAGTAATTTTTGACTTCAGGACGAACCATCAGCTGGAATGGACCCCGGCTCTCAGCAATTCCTTTGGAAGGTCATTGAAAAGCTGAGGAAGAGTGGAAAAGCCGTGGTGATGACTTCCCATTCAATGGAAGAGTGTGAAGCTCTTTGTACGAGGATAGCCATAATGGATAGGGGACGTGTTCGCTGTCTGGGAAGTAAACAACACTTGAAGAATAAGTATCAACTTCTTTTCTGATCGGCAAACAAAGAGAATTTAGATTTGGTGAAGGTTATTCCCTAACGCTGAAACTAGTCTCCTTGGAAGAGAGCGACGTAGCCAGGACTCATGTTAAAACGGAGCTGCCCTCTGCCAGATTGGAAGCTATTCATTGTACTACCTTATTTTATCATATCGATAGAGAAGGTACCACCATTGCGGAGATCCTCAAAGTTGTAAACAAGGTAAGGATAACTGAATAAATAAAAATAAATAATTCTAGGTCAAGTCAAAAGTCCAACTGGAGGATTTCTCCCTCTCGCAATCGACTCTTGATGATGTATTCCAATGTTTATCACAGCGAAGTGAGACTAATTCACTGGTCTCTGTTGCTTCTTTGGGTCAACTAACGATGTCAACCAATGTATCCGATTCCAACGAGTGATCTATTCCTTTTTCGGGCTAATAATACCAACAAACGGGTTTCTTTTTGTTCTGTGTATATTTGGTTGTGTTCTAGATGCGGATCTTAGAAAAGAAATAAAGATTTTTATCTTGTTCTTTTCTATAAAACTGCCTATAAGTTAATTTTATAAACTAAAAAAAATCAACAAAAATGTACAAAAAAACTGCTATGTTATCTGTGATAGTCGAATTCCTTCTTTAGGAATATAATTCTTGTGATGAGGACAATCCGGCGGCAATGCGTTAGGCGCATCCTTCAGCATTTCAACTGTTTTCTTTGGCTTTATGTAATCATATGCAAATAAACCAGGCATTCTAAAAATACATGTGATAAATTATAGAATGACTTACTCCCGACATTGTTTTTCATATCCAACTGCTAAATCGCCATATTGTTCAATTCCTAGTCTGATAGATGTTGTTGTGGGATCAATTCGGCAAGCAGCGAGAAGAGAATGAGCCATATCGCGAGCAAGCTGAATTTATTTATGGTAAAAAAGAAATGTAGCGTTCTACTTCTTTTGGATACAACGTCTCCAGCCCTTTGATCATATATTTCTGACGATAGTGAAATACTTGCCGGCAAACTTTTTCAACAACCTGAAATGGATACAATTATTTAAACAATACGATAAATATAATAACACACAAATAAAACAACTTACTTCAAAGGAAGCATTGATTAATGGTTGTTCACGTGGTATAAATCGAACAACACCGACATCTACGTCTGGTTTTGGAACAAAACAAGAACCTAAACGGGAAATGTTTAATTAAAAAACAATTGAATTACCAGGAATTTTAAAAAGAAGCTCTGGTTCTGCAACATATTGTGATACAACAGAAAGCCGTGATCTTGAATCACATGCGATAGGGCTGCATATTCTTTTGGCTACTTCTAATTGAAATGTGAGTGTTAGTGGCACTCGACCAAAACTCCACGGCCCTCGTCTGTAGGATATATCTCGAAGATATCTACAAATTATACCATAAATACATAGAAATAAAAAAAGAACCTACTTGATAATGAGTGGACTAGCAATATTGAAAGGTAAATTTCCTATTAAATGCAAATTTGGAGGATTATCGTACCAATCTGTTTTTGAACAACCGGCTTTATTCCAAATTTCGCCTACATCTGTTTTCAAAATATCCGCATGATGTATGTGCATCCTGTTATCGGCTGCCTCTGCAAGATACTGAAAAACAAATGCATAATGTACTAATATCGAGAAATACTTACTTCTAACGGTCTAATAAATCTTTGATCAATTTCCACAACATCTAGACGTGAACAACCAGCTTCAAGAATGGCTCGAGTAATTCCACCGGGACCAGGACCAATTTCACACACAATATCATCGTGTTTTACTTTAGCAGCTCGTACAATCTGCAAATTATCATCAAAGTTACTCCTGCAAATAATAAAAATATTACTTTTCTGTTTACATTCATATCCATAATGTAATTTTGTGATAGAATCTTTTTTGCTCGCAGTTGATAAAGATTGATGAAGTCACGTAGAGCCGGAAGCGGTGGAAGCCGACTATATTGAGCTGCCATTTCCTTTAAAAATGTTATTTCTCTATTATTTAGTAATCCTCTAGTCATTTGACAAGTCTAAAAAAATACCACCTATGAAACAATACAGGTGACTAGCCAAATTTATAAACAACAGAAAACAAAATATGAACGAAAATAATTTATTACAAAATGTGTAAAAAGTTTCAGTAAAGCAAAAGATGAGAACAAGTAAATCACAACAGCTATGAGACGAGACAAAAAATATACTGCACAAGGGGACCGGAATATGAAAAAAATACGAAAATAAAATGACCGTTTGCATTTAGTGCTTCTGAACTACGGCCAACTCGTTCTGCAGTACGAAGATAAACTCCTTGTACGCGTTCTCCAGATCATCGTTGATAATAACATGGTCGAAGAGATGTGGATCCTTTTTTACTGAAGAAACGTTTAAGAGATGCAATCTATACAAACCTGCTTCCAAATCTTCACGAGCGTGATTAATTCTTTTTTGGAGAGTCTCTTCTGTTTCAGTTTGTCTTTTCCTTAGTCGTTGTTCAAGGACTTCAATAGTAGGAGGGCGGATCAAAATATACTTTGCTTTCAAATGGCTAGCTTTGATCGAGAGAACGCCTTGTAATTCCAAGTCAAGTACACAAATTTTACCATGAGATGTAATATCTTCTACCGCTTTCTTGCTAAAAAGTTATTTTGATATGCTATTACTTCAAGGCAAACCTGGTTCCATATGTATTTCCTCCAAACGTTGCAAATTCTAGAAACTCGTTGTTCTCGATCATACGATCCATTTCTTCTCGGCTGGTAAACCAGTAATGAACTCCATTTTGTTCCTGGTTACGTGGTTTTCTTGTAGTATCTGAAATTAGATTATTTTAATAAAAAGAAGCGAGACTACGTGATACGGAGAAGGCGAAACAGTTAGGATAAGACTTCATTGCTCTTTCCAAGATTGTCGACTTTCCTCCTCCACTGGGGCCCGAGAGAACAATTACTGGGCAAGCCATGGACGAAGTCGCTGAAAATCAAACGTATTATGAATGTACAAAAAATCTCCGGATAAATTCGTTGCCCGTTAATTAAAATAACGAGCTCGTTAGTAAGATAAATGATTTGACATAAAGCAAAAAAAGTGGCGAAGTGACACGCGGAATGGCGAGATAACGCAAGCTGTGGTGGTAGGAGAGGGGGGCAGATGACGGTGCGATATGGGAGCAGCGTGGGTCAGCTGAGGGCATACAAAGGTCAGCGTGGCTTGTACACGCAGATGTTCCAAAAGACATCCGTCGAACTCGGTAAAACGCCGACTAATGTAACGTCTACGGCTGAAAACTGAGCATTAGCGTGTCTAGATCTGGGAATTATAGCTTGTGTAGCGTGACCAGGCTGATAATCCGTCTTATGACGGAGACATGCTATTAGAATGAATTAACTAGAGTGCTAGCGATATCCGGCTGAGATATAAGCAATACATGAGGCTTCTGAATCGTGTGAAACCTTACGCCCACCAGGATTTATAGAACGAAAATGAGAGGGCTTCTAATTGGGCGGAGATTATATCGCATGGTGTCCGGGATCGGAGTAGAGAAAGTCTTCCCAGAAAAACATGGTCACTAGAATGAGGGCAAAGAAAAGTTTAAAATCCAGACAAGGTGAGCAGACATTACACTTGTGGATATAATGGGAAGAGAGACACTCATACACAGGATGAGCGGAAACCTGTTTGAGCAGAGAAATCTTTGCTCAATCAAAAATGGAACGAGTTCGGGCAAGTAGTGAACATCCCCTTCTATATTGCACGTTTGAGCCAGCCTTTTGATTCGATCGCGGCAGCTGGAGAAATAATTGCTGGAAAGACGATAAAACGTATTTTCAATGTGCGAAAACGGATCAACGTGGCTATATCCCTAGTTCTCCAAAGAGAAAAAGGTGTTCACATATCTAAAAAAAATAAAAAGAAGAGCTTACAGTTATCTCCAGCAGCAGTAGTCATTGTAGCTGCTAACATCGTAGCGTTAGACGCCATAGACGGACGTACAAGCATCCAAAGTCGGCCTAATGGAGACAGCCTAAAAAAGATTCATAAAACAACTGAAGACGATAATTTTCAATAAAACAGCATTGTTATGATATTTCTACGGGGTGCTACAAGCTGTTAGGTAGTTTTTCTATACGTTTCCATTCTTCTAATTTGCAACTTTGTAAAAACGTACATAACCGATAAACACAACCTCTTTCCTCGAGTAAAACACCGACAAATGAAAATTCGAGTCAAAGGCCGAGCCGGCAAAATCTATTTTTAGCCCATGGAGCGCGCTTCTGTCCACGTTGAAATTTTTCCTGCCGTAAAGTTCCAACTGGCCATTTGTTTGTGTCCATTTCTATCAATTTTTCACCGATATTAGGATAACCACTTGTTTCTATTTGTTCTAAATGGCATGGAGAACATTGTAAACACGTATAATACCTCGATAAATGGTTCCGTAATCAAATAATTTGGTACAAACCTTCCAATCTTTCATGTTCACTTCGCTTTCTCAAGACAGCCTTATATTTTTGAAGTAAACCATCACTGCTTTCTTTGCCTTCTATTTTTCATCGCAGATGTATTGATTTTGCTAAATCCTCGCTCAAACCGCTTTCTTGAGCTACTCCTCCTATTGGACAACATTTTCCCTCGACCTGTCTTGTTTCCACACGGTACCCAACAAGTTATCTCCATAACAGTCCAAACAGCTCCTTGATAGCGTGGCTTCTCTCTTCACTTCTTCTCTGATTGGCATTTTTCTTTCGCTTCTCAATTTATTTTCTAAATAACTTCAGATGTCCAGTATTCAAGCTGCACTAAATAAGGCTAACAACATAATCAAGGAAATGCAAGCTGCTACTGATTCACTAGCTCCTAATGAGCAGGAAAAGAGCTCAGCACCCGTAACTCGTGAGAAAATAGCCAAAATGAGCGCAGAGGTAAGCTTATTACCGCTATTTTCTATATTTCATCGTTTCTTTTGTAGGTGGTAGATTCCAATCCATACAGTCGTCTAATGGCTTTGAAAAAGATGGGAGTTGTAGAGGATTATGAAAAGATTCGTGAAAAGACCGTAGCTGTTGTTGGCGTCGGAGGTGAATTAACCATGCTCTCAGAAAACAATAATCTTCAGGTGTTGGCAGTGTTGTAGCCGAGATGTTGACTCGTTGTGGCGTGGGAAAAATTATTCTCTTTGATTATGATAAAGTTGAGCTGGCTAATATGAATCGTCTCTTTTATCAGCCACATCAAAGCGGTTTGAGTAAAGTGGAAGCTGCTAGGGATACTCTAAGGTAAGAAATTGTTATTTTTCCATTCAATAGATGATTTTTAGGCATATCAATCCAGATGTTGAATTTGAGACTCATAATTTCAATATTACAACTATTGATAACTTCAATATTTTTGTAGACAGGCTCAGGTAAGTATTAGTATTTGATCAAGCTCCCTATTTCTTCTTTATTATTTCTGGTTATCTCACTTATTTACTGTCTCTTTATTTTCAGACACGGATCGCTTACTGGTGGTCGATTGGATCTTATTCTGAGTTGTGTGGATAATTATGAAGCAAGAATGACTGTAAACACTGTGAGTTCTCCTTCCTAAAATTAAAAACTGCCTCCTCCAACCATTTTAGGCTTGTAATGAGGAGAATCAAATTTGGATGGAATCTGGAGTTAGTGAAAACGCCGTCTCCGGTCATATTCAATATTTGGAACCTGGAAGAACTGCCTGTTTTGCTGTACACCATTTCCTCTTCCTATATTATCCCAGTTCTAGTGTCTTCCTCCCCTTGTAGTTGCTGAAGGAATTAGTGAGAAGACATTGAAGCGAGAAGGAGTCTGCGCCGCCTCCTTGCCAACAACTATGGCTGTTATTGCTGGTCTCCTCGTACAGAATACATTGAAGTGAGAAATTCTAGCGATATTCCCTAAGAAAAGAAACAAAAAATTATAGATTTCTCTTAAATTTCGGTACAGTCTCCATGTATGTTGGCTATAATGCCCTGGTTGATTTCTTTCCTCGTGAGGATATGAAACCTAATCCACAATGTGATGATCGACACTGTACATACAGACAAGCTGAATATGCAGCTAAAAAAGCTGAAGAAGTTGTTGAAATTCCTGAAGCTGAACCAGAGCCGACTGTTGTTCATGAAACTAATGAATTTGGAATTGGTGCGTTTTTCCAACCTCCTGAATTTCCCCAATTTTTTAGAGCTTGTTGATGAATCAGTTTTGGATGAAACTCCGGCGGCTATAATTGGCAATGGAGGTGTTCGCCTGGCCTATGATATGCCTGAAAAATCGAAGGAAGAAGAACCACCCTCGGATTCTAATAATGAAACCAGTCTGGCCGATCTAATGGCTCGGTTGAAATCCTTGTAATGGCTGCCAGCATCATATCCTTTCCCCTATTTTTTTCCTGTCTGTGAGTATTACAGTTGTGATACAAAGGTTTTATATATAGATATTTAATTAAAATTCCGTTTTACCCGCATAAATAATAAAATATTTACAAGCTCTATAAACCAAACCGGAGAAGATAGAAGATAGAGGTTACAAGTCGTATTTAGATGGCTGACCAAGACGAATTTCTTGTGATTCTACTCGCATCGATAAATATTCTCCAAGAATTGTAAGAACAGTGGTTGAAACAATTTGTAAAATCCACCACGTTAGCTGAGTAGCTATTCCACGTGCATATATAAATGTTATTCTGAAAAACGGCAATGTCACATGGTGACTAAAAGTAAAACTGTAGCTTCATCCTAAATATAAAAAGAAAAGAAACAACTTACAGGCAATGTATTGTGTGGATCGTACAAGCAAAGTCTAGACATTGTTTAGCTCTTTGAACAACGATGGCGAGAGCAATAGCGCATATTAAACTCGCAATAAGCTGAATTATTATTCCACCTCGGGACACCTAAATCGATTAGAATAAAAAATACAAAATAAATACCTGTAGAGCAAAAATTGTGGACAAATTAGGCTCATAATTTGATACAGCACTATACAAAATAAGACAGGCAGCTTCTACAGAGTAGAAAATTGTCTGCATGGAAATAATCTGGCTTGTTAGAAGCACTGGATCCCAAACAAACACACGAAACGAACTCATCTCTTCTAAAAATATATAAGTAAAAAAATCCCATCATTTCACTCAAGTAAAGAAGGAAATCCACAGAAGTACACCATAAAACGAGTAAGTATTATAGCTTTATTTATAATAAAAATATATCAATATTTACATACCACGTATGACACAGATTAAACAATTACAACATGCACAAAATTATCAGGATAAGAAAGATTTACACAAAGATAAGTGAGCGGCGTTTCGAGAGGGAGGCGAATTCCATGGGAGACGATTTGTCGCGCAGAGAGATCCATATCAGGAAAGACGACTTTCAATGCGTCACTAAGGAGAGTTGCCTCGCCGTTTTCATTTTGAGGACGAATAAGAACCTACAAGCTTTAAAGCCGAAAAAAAGAGAAATTAAAACCTGTTTGAAAGGATGGTCCTTCTCATAGAAACGTATCGGACAATGGAGAAATTGCTTATTTCCGTTGCTTTCCATCAGTCGACGGTTTATTTGCCAAAAATCATCAAATTTATCTATAGGAAATATTTCAAACAATAAAAATTATGCTTACAATGGGCTACACCACTCCATAATTGATGATGCTCTTCAAGTTTCATAGATGTAATCACCTAAACAAATATCACCTTCAAAACAAATAAAAAGCGATCGCACCTCTGCTTTACGTTTTAGATAGTCTGCTTCTTTGACGGATTGCATAAATATTGATTCCAAAACTTCTCTCTGTACTATTCCTGGGTCATCTTGAGTTCTTTCTCTGAAATACCTGCATTTCAAAAATTAAAAACGAACTAGCCTCAAAGTTAATGAAAAGAAATCATTTCCTTCGATTTTCAGCATATCATATAATACTCCTACAGGAAGATATGTTTTTATTGGTTTTCCTGAGCAATCAAGGGTAAGCTTTGACTGTTCCAAAGCAATACAATCATCGTAATTGGCAAAATATTGAAGTATCTGAAGAAATGAATAGAAATTTGGAATTAGAATGCAAACCCGTTGAAGTTGCAGTGGAAAATACGAGCATCGTGGTATCATCATATAGAAGGATCGTCTATCAGTACCACTAATTGTATCCACGAGTATTTCCACCGGAACATGGGCTTCCCAAATCTTCCTAGTGACTTCATAATCGTGATTCATGGCTGAAAAATTTTAGTAGCATAGTGATTTTGTGTAAATAAGATAAATATGCAGGGGTGACTAAACCTTATCGATTTGCGACACTAGAAGAGATATTGGAAGCAATAAAAAGAACGGGACGATTACCACTCACAGCTCAAAAAACGAAAAGCGGACAAACAATTACCGCTACTGAAGGGAACGCAGATAAGAATTGGATGAATAGAAACATTTATCGATAACACTGACATAATATGAAGAGGTACCCATAATTACTACAAATAAAAAAAGAGGGATCGTAAAATGAGCAAATTAACGAGGAAAATTCAACAATAAATGAGTGCTTTTTTACCTAAGCACCGAAGTCTAAAAAATATAGCCTAAATCTAAAGGGGCGCAAAGAGATCAGCAAATGGTTCACCGGTATCAAACTCGTCCAACGATGGGAAATTATCCTGCTCATTAGTCGGTTGAAACTCGTGGTAGGTATCGTGGAAGTGATCGTGAAGATTATCGTGAAGGGGATCGTAAAGATTATCGTGAAGCGGATCATATTCCATAGCACTGAAGCTGTCCTGTCTTTCTCGGCTCGTTTGTGTCAACGGATGAACTAATGTGTCATGCACAGGACGCATATTCGGCTCCATATCTTTCAATCTTTGAAGTTGTTCATCAATAAGGCGTTGCTTTTCCGCCTGGTCCTCAACACGGCGTTTCTTTTGCAATTGCTGCTGCTGCCTTTGTACTTCTTTAATGGATCGGATCTAAAAGTAAACAATATAATTCATATTTAATTGCTCAAACCTTGCTGTTAATCAACGCTGTGGTTTTCAAAGTCAATTCCTCTTCCTGCTGTTGTCGCTTTGCGCTATCAACTGTACTTGGAATAGGCGCCCGCGGCTCTGATATATCTGTCCGCTTTGGATTGGACTGCGGTTCTTTGGTCATTTGTTTAGTTTTCTGTCTCGCCAAAGCTTTCCGTGTTTCTCTAGCAGCATTTCTCTGAAAACTAGTCGGTTAGGAAACTAGAAAATGTAATGCTTACCAAATTTGCGCTAACCTGGTCGTTAGTTTCTACTCTCCACGTATTACTTTCTGGTAGAGGAGAACCGGCCAAGCCGATCATCTTTAGCAACCCCGCTCCTGAGGACGTATGTCTCGCCATATTCGCTAATTTCTGTAAAGCATTTATGTTTTATGAAAACAAAAATACTTACCATTCTTTGAGCAAGCGGCTTCTGCTTTACCGCTGCCGCTACTTGCTCTTTTCTTACTTCCGGAACATTTTGAAATATTGCATCTGTATATTCATCCTGTGTAATCAGAGGTATAAGTTGTCTTCTGAAATGATAATTGTTACAAAGTAGACGAAAAAGTATACTTTTTCCTTTCAGCTTCATCCAGAAGATTTGCTTCTTCCATGAGCTTCCTTGCTATTTCCCTCAGTTGTATAGTCTGAAAATGGTTAGTTATTAATTGAATAAATCGCTTACATCTATGCCTTGCTCCTTCAAAGTGAGAAAATGTTCTGACAATGCTTGATTAAAATGAGGATTTCGGGATAGTTTCGATGGAGATGACGCTGGTCGCTTTCTTGATCCTTGACTAGAAGAAGGGCCTGGGACAACGGCTGAAATCAAATTTTGGTTATTTCCTAATTTGTGATAATTACCTGTAGCCCCGCTCGCAACAGATTGTGATGTTCCTGTAGAATACGAATTTGAGCCTCCTGTTGTCTGATCTAGAGGAACAGGTGCTACTGTTATAACGGAAGCATTCTAAATATGTATAATTAACTAAAAAGAATGAAGAACTACTTACACAAGCACTTGCTGGTCTAGAATCAAATGTGCCCAACTCGGAGACTAAAGACGCATTTCGAACATCGTCATTTTCTACAAAATCTTCTGCAAGATAAATTATTGCTTATGTGATTTCAAAAAATCTTACGTTGTAGCGAAGAAGCCGATCTTGATGGTCCTGAACTCTCTAGCGTGTTATCATTATGAACAGGGAACAAGGATGGATAGAGATGCCTGCAATCCATAAATGTAAAAATTGTTTGAACAATAGCTAACCTAAAATTTTCCGGTAGTTTATCCAAATTGGGACGTGGGAGCTTTCCCGCTTCCGTTTCCTCAGCCGATCTCTTGACCCAGAAGACTTCGGGGGGGATATCACCGGGGAACGTACATTTCTGAAATCAGAAAAGGTCAGCAAATTTGAAAGATCGATATACGAGAGAATTACGTAAGCAAAAAAAAACGAAGTCAAAGAAATAAAAATGCGAAACAAAAGACAAAGCAGAAATGAGAGTTTTTAATAAACTAAAATATTGCTGCCGAGAGTTTACGGGTGCCGGCGCGCAGCGACAATAACGGAGACCAACGTGTGGCGCCCGCACCCGTAGCATGTCGGCAGCAACTGGCCATGCACTGGCCGAACACAAAATCGCATTTTTACATGCCACATAATCCAAAATGTATTTTCTTCGACGTATTTAGTATAGCGCTCCCTAAATAATTCATAAACTTACGTCATCAAATGTGTTCTTGCAGACCCACCATATGGTCTGATCTCCGTTTTCATCCTTGTGTAATTGTACAGCTTCAAGTCCTGCCCTACATAATGGACAAATGAGAAGAACACGCTCTTGCTGAAATGTTATTGTATATTTGCGAGCATTTTACACCTACAGCTTTTACAATATTACTTTTTTTGTATATACTACTTCTAAGTCTTTTAATAGTTGCAGACTCCGACGTCATCACCGATGTTCAGTCGGTTTTTAGTCCTACAAAATCATAAAGTTTCACCTTTCATGTAGTTTCAGAAGAAATATCGCTAAAACAAAAGCGCTAACTGTATAAAAAGTTACCTGAGTACAATAGTTAGCAAACCTTGTCTTCGTCATAGTAGTAGGTTTATGGCTACCTGAAAAATGTACTTATAGACCAAATAAAAGAAAGAAAAAGGCAATGAAAGATTTGGGAATATTCATTTTTAGGATTTTTTTCAATGACTGGGTTTTTAGGTTCAAATTCAAGACAAAGGTGTAACGAATATGATTTTAAACGCTCAATAAAGTGAAGAAAACTTGCACAAGCTGTTGCGATTTCGAAGAATACTATTCAATGAGAAAAATTTCGAAAATTCGCACAACCGCAGACGATGCACACTTTTCCACCACCCACAAATATTCGCAGTGGGAGACGGAGGTCAACAACCATCTGTCTGGTGAGCAATGTACTAATCAATAATAGAAGGAGGCGCATACAAGAAGCGGTTTATTGTGGAGATAAATAAATTAAAAAAACGAGATCCCGGATACCCCGGTAGCCAACAATAAAAATCGTCAATTGATTACGAAAAATATCAACATCAACAAAACTGATAAAATGTGAAGAATTCAATTCGCAAATAGTAGAAGTCTATCGTTTGAGTGTAGATATGTAGAGCACGTTATTGCCTCGAATGAATGCGTCACCATACTTGTTCTTTAGCTGACCATTGCTGTATTCTTCTGTCTGTTCTAATGCAATGTTCATAAATCTAGAATTTCCGATGATTGCAAATAAAAACGAGACTAACCCATCCAAACAAGCTAGAATGCCTCTGTAATCTACACCAGAATTTAGCTTCACTACTACTGGTTTTCCAATGATCTGCTTTAGAAACTCGGACGGATTCTGACGACGGCTCATTTTGAAGATCTAAAAGTCGACTTGAATAAATGCTCTTGAAAGTCTGGAGTAACCCCGGCACTAGTGAAGTAAAAAGAGTAAAAGAACTCGCAATTAAACAAACACAGAAGATATCTGTATATAGTAAGAATATTCAGTTTTAATTCACCAAATCAATATAATCAGAAAAAATGAACATTAGAAAGTGAAATAAACAGCATACAAACCTCAAGTGATAGAGATTTTGAGGGGATTAGATCGCCGGGGGAGAAGAAAGTTATTTGTACACGCAATTATAATTAATACAAAATACACCTAACAACACGCACATATGACCAAATACCATTCCAGTTTTGAGCTAGAGATTGTTTCATACAGGGGATACATGAATATTGGCTATAAGTTGAAAGAATAGAAAGAGATAGTTTTGTCACCGGGCGTTGAGAGAAGTATTAACACAGTAAATGTAGCCCGTTTAATTTTCACCCTGTCCGCTATCGTCATCTTCGTCATAATCGTCGTAGACGTCGTTGTCGGTATCGTAGTAAACCTCATCATCATCTAGAACTAAACATTGAAAAAAATGAAGATATGCTCCAGTTGGATATACAAAATTACATCGCCCTCTTTTGCGTAGGACTCTATGTATTTTGATGTAACATTGCGTAAGGAATAAATAATAGTTACTAACCAATGTCAAATTCCTCCAGGCCATCGTCAACCGGAATAGAAGCAGTCTTGATGCAATACTCCTCTAGCGTTTCTGGCACCTTGACTCCTTCTCGTTCCGCATCTAGTTTAGATGTTTCTACTTGATTCCTAAAATAAATTCGTTATTACAAAAAGGGCAACACAAATACGTACTTTACAATGTTAGCATACTCTACATCTGATCCTTCTTTCCATTTTCGATAGGCAACAGACGCATCTACATTTGCTGGTGAACTTGTGTTTGGTTCGTTGAGGAGAGAGATCACAGACATCAGTATAGTTCTAACATTTTGTGTTGGATTCCATCTTTCACATGGAAGCTCTCCGCTGTGGGGATCATCAGTGGGAGGATGGAGAATGCTGATGCAAAGATCACCATTCTGTATATCAATTTAGAATGATTGATTTTAGTCCTTACGTCATAAACATTGGGATGCCACAATTTGGTGGTAAATTTGACGGAAGGAGGAGCGAATGGATAATTTGATGGGAACTTAATAACCGCCTTGAAATAACCACCCTGTAAATTATACAATAAATATGTAAATTAATACAAATTAACCTGATATAATGTGGCAGGAGGTCCATAAATGCCTACATTCCACATGAATAGATCATCTTCATTGGCACTGATGGTGAACCCTTCGATAGGCTCAGATTTTAAATTCTTCAGCTCCGTCGCTAACGTACGAGTGGCACTAGATGACGAGGCCATGAATGACTAGACTGAAAACAATAAAATTTAACAATGTATGTTATGAATAAAGATAAAAATAAGATAAGCAATATTATCAATAGAATTTCAGAGCAGGGAAGTAAAACAAAGGGCGACGCGATGAACTGGCCAGTGCACCTGCCCTTGGCCCAGAATGCTAGCGACGCGAGAATAAATGCGAGGCGTAATTTGACTATAGCGTGATTCCTGTTACCAGCTGCTTATTGGTACGATAATAAGGAAAACTGGAATGACATTGATAAAAAGTAAATAGATACATTAGCAAAAAGGTTTTTTGATCACTATTGGTGAATCACATGGTAAAAACGAAAGGAAATCATGTTGTTCGCTAGTTTTTCCAATCTGTCATTCAAAAATAGATCCAAAATATCCAATAAACAAAAACAACGAAAGTGTATAAATAAAATAGACAAGATTATCAAATGCTTAGCTTCTTCGAAACACTAATCCGTCAATTTGTTTCCTATGTACACGAGAATGCCTTGATGAGCTGGTGGAGGACAAAAATCACTTCCTAATCCACCAGCAATCGACAAGGATCAAAACAGGAGAACAAGCTTTCTGGAGTGGATGATGAAGCAGCTGATCGAACAAAAACGTGAGAGAGCCTTTTTGTTGGCACGTGCAAATGACGACCGTGCCAGGACCACGCCGCTCTAGCCTTTAATATTCCGAGTCTTCGAACAACATTTGTTCCCCGTTGATTGGTCACCTGGTCTTTTCTCACATGAATCGGTCCACCTCGGGTTTGACCATATGATAGGAGCAACACAATGGGGAATGAATAAGGTCAAGAGGACGATAATCCATGCGCCGGAAGTTAGCCAGACAGAGAGAGACAATAATTGAAAGTAAAATGCGCTAAATGGGATTGCCGTGGCATTAGAATATGGTTCTAGTTATACTGAAAGCGTGAGGTTTTATCCCCAGCCCGATTATCCTCCATCCCATCGCACGGCACACGGGAGGGAGTCCCCGGTTTTGTCAATCCATCTATCGTCTATCCTTTTACATCCATTAGAAGCAGTAGCTATCTATTTGTGTGAATAAATGCTTGAAGGTAAGAAATATTGCATGTTTTTTTTCATTATCTCATTGTTATCATATTGCTTTTACTATATTTTAGCATCAAGAAGTTGTAAAAGAAAGCGAGCAAAGAAATTGAAAGAATAAGAATTTATCGAGAGGAAACGCTTTTTGAACATATTTCAAGCTTCATTAGAATGGCTAAACTGGATTTCCACTACGCTGCATAAGTAAAATCAACGCTGCCATAGAATATATCAAAAGGAAGCGAGCTGTTCAAGTGCCACTGAACCGAGTACGGCTGACTTTGCATATGACACACAGCGAGGAGGAAGCGGAAGTTGCAAAATGAACAAGGAACTTCCGTCTCGCTTTTTTTACATGCTTGCTTGTAAAATTTGTAATATTTTGTATATAATTTCAATAGAAAGCAATATAAAGAAGCAAGAAAATTAAAAAGCGAAGGAAATGAACGCAGAGAAGAGAGGAAGGAAGGTAAGGGGGCAACGGCAATGTCGTCTGGGCGGCCGTCCGTGTGACGGCAGCAGCTGATCGACATTCGCCGGCCCTAGACATGTCCTTTGAGTGCACTGCGGTACATGATGATCTTTGGGGTTGCATGTCATGTACTAGGAGAACTGGCAATGGGATCAAAGGTTCCAATTGACTCGAGGGAAGTAGAATTATTACACATTAGAGGCAAAAAAGACCAGTTTGAGTGAGAATTTATCGAAAAGGTCATCTTTTACACCCGAGACTTGATCCCCGTTTTACAATCAGCTAAAGCGAAACCATAAGCATTACAAAAAATTAGAAAAATGGATTTTTCTATTTCAGCTGGTGAAATAGTCATAGCTACACTTGGCGTAGCCATTCTCTTCTTTATATGCTGTGGTATAATGGCCTGTATGATGCTGTTTGACAAGGTTGGTTGTTTTTTAACCGTTCTATGCTCGTATTTATGGTAAGAAGTACATATAACACCAAAAGGGTGGACGAAAAGAACAAAAAAGGATCAATTTAGAAAGAGAAAACAAAGCAAAAATAACATGACGGTCTTGGGATTCCAACTTTCAGATGGTTTTCTAGTGTTTTTCAAAATTATGAGCGAGACTAAACCAATGTTTAGGAGCCGAAACCACCCGTTCCACGACGAACACGACTAGCCCCACAAGCGGCTTTACCCGTGGCGGTATCAGTGCAGCCTATGTACTCAGAAAAATCAACAGAAACCCAACAGCCTGTGCTCGTCCATCCAGCCCCCGCCGTTAGTAGGCGTCGACGTGATTCCGGCACCCAGACCGAAGATCAAAATGGTTAGGATTGGATTAGAGGAAAAGATCCGAGGGTTCAGAGATTATAGTCCAAGAAGAGGATCTACGAACGGAATCGTCATTATCAGCTGCTGCTAGGTGAGGGGAAAAGCATTTGATATTGGGCTGGGGGGAGTGATTTGCTTGTTGTGTGAGTCAGGAGACAACAGCCATGTGGCTTGGGGCCTGTGGCCAGCTGGGAGGAAGAAGGAAAATAAGCATGACAAATAAGCACTGACGGGTCTTGGAGGGAATGTACGAAGGAGACGAAATGGGGACAATCTCTTTCTGGCTGTTATTTGTTTTGATTTACGGAGAAGAATTTTGGCGGGGGACAGAGAGCGTAACCTACTAATCCTAATGGAAAACCGTTGTCTGGGGCCCGCGCTCCGGCACCCGTACAATCTCGGCAGGAAAAATGAGGAGTTTAGAAGGAAAATAGAGTTCCTGAGGAGATTGTAAGGAAAAAATAAGATATGGAGTGTTTCCAGACCCCAAGTTCTTCAATTCAGCAGGAAGATTCAAATTGGAGCAGCTCCCGCTGAAGCCGTGACAACGTAAGCGTCATTTTTCTCGAAATCCCGCACCCATAAAGTATCGGCAGCAAAAAGTAAAAATACGGTAGTCTGCAGTAAAAAGAAGTTTCAACTGCCGAGATTCTACGGGTGCTGGAAAACACCGAGCGGGTTCTGTGCGCCCGCACCCGTAAGAACTTGGCAGCGTGAGCTTCTAGTATTCCGGCGTGCTCTTTTGCCATACTGCGCGGCAGCCGAGTTTTTACGGGTGCGGGTGCAGGGAAATTCTAACAGAGGATGAGAAATTGAAGCAGAATTCATATTTTTAAAAGACTGTTTCCTTATTTCCGACTTTAGACAGCACACAGCGGGTGAATTCATCTCGGACCTCCATCAATTGAGGCGTAGTCCTCATTCTGTACTAGAGGATGAGTTTGAAATCCTCCGCCGGCGCGCAACTTCCCGATGGAAGTCCCGCGAAGTGGCGGATATGAACTTCCGAAGGAATAGATACCAGGATGTGGTTCCCTGTGAGTACCGTATCCAGTAAATAACACAAAAAGAGATTTTTAGACGATGAAAACCGTGTAACTCTGCAAGGAGGCGATTACATCAATGCCAGTTTCATTGACGTAAGTTTTGGGAGGAAGAGGAGGGCCGGGGGGATTTTCCACTTTGGAAAATTAGAAACGAGGGAAGATTTCAACGGAATCCAACCGGAACTGTGGGGTTAAAGTGATGAAATGGGCGGTCACTCTCTAATTACGGAAGTCTGTTGGATAAGGAGCCCGCCCCCCTCAAATCGCCTAATCCTATCAACAAAATCTGTCTGCCCCTTGCAAAAAACACGATCAAACAGCTCAGAAGTTCGAAAAAGTAGGAGTAATCACGGTTTGGAGATTGGAAAATGGCGAACAACTTGTGTACGGGGTGATAAGAGGCAAAAAAAGAAGGAAGAGACCATAAAATTCCAAGAAAAAGGCGGAACTGACTGTTTTAAACGAAAACCAAGTCATTTGAAGCGATATAATCATCAGAAACAAAGAAATAAGCCTATAAAATGACCCATTCTATAGTAATTGACTGATGAAAGGGTGCGGTAAGCGCGCCCCATCGAAAAATCCCCCCCGAAACGTACCAGACGTTGTTTTCTTCAATTTTCTCCCATTCTTTTGTAGTTTTCTCTATTTTTTTTGCATTTATAATAATAAGGAGGCCACACAGATCTTATTTTAACAAGAAAAATGGGAAAATAATGAGGAAAATAGTGGAAAAATGGGGTAAAACTCTTCAATATGGCGCGCGCGCCAAAGGAAGAATTATTTTTGAAGTAACGGCGGGGTAATTCATAATTTTAGTCAGAACGAAGCTAGAATAGGGACAGGAAAAGCCAGAATATATTTGTTTTGCTATATTCTCCGAGAGAAGATGATGATGATAGAGAGAGCGTACTCCAGCCACCCCACACAGTCTTAAAAACATCCGATGTCTTCTCCCCCCTCCCCCATCATCATCCAATACATAAACGGGTTTTGAGATAACACGAGGGGAGGTAGACTAGACTTTCTTATATTTTTAGGGTTACCTCAGTTCGAGGCACTTCATCGCCACCCAATGGCCCATAGCCCATGAAGAACTCCCGGACAAGGAGAGCACCAGTGACCAATTCTGGAAAATGATATGGGAACATCGGGTACAGTCGATTGTATCCCTCTCCGGACGGAATGTAGCGATTTTTTGGGGGGCATTTTTGACTTTAACTGTTTTAGGACAGTCTTGCGCCTTTCTGGCCCCCATTGAGGGGAGTTAGGAACTTTAGAGAAGTTACGGTAGAGCAGGATAGGAGCTACGAAGAGGCTGGCGTTCTGGTACGGATGTTCACCATTACCAGGCGAGATGAAAGGAGAAAGGTAGGGATACGATTGATTTTTAGTGTATTCCGAAGTTTTTGCTACGGAAAACAGTGGCTAAACTACGCGGAAAATAGAATAAAGCAAAAAATTTAAAGGCCTAGCTGGAAAGAATATTGATAGAGGCTTTAAAACCGAACAGAAGCGCCATATTCCCCAGCGGAAATCAATTGAAGACCACGCCGCCGCGCCCGTAGAATCTCGGCAACAGTCAGTACTGGTAAGCGCCTGGTATACAGGCGCGCGAGCTGCCGAGTTTTTACGGGTGCGGGCGCACCCGACCGGAAAAGTGGTACAGCTTGTTGTGGCCACAATTCATCCACAAAAACACTATTTTGGACCATAATTCACGCACCAAAGAGTCTAAATATCTTGCCATAACACACACAAGCTTGCCTATTACTCATCCACAGTTCACACTGCTCTTTCAGGTGCACCAATTCCACATAACCGACTGGGAAGACGGAGACGTCTCGGACGAGTCAAAAGTCCTTTTCCTGGCTCAAAAGATCAAAGATTATTCCAAACCGGTAGTCGTCCACTGTAGGTACGAAACTCCCCTCCCTCTTGTAAAAACAGCCATTTATGATCAATTTTTAGTGCGGGAATTGGACGAACCGGAGTGTTTATTGCCGTCTGCCGACTACTTTCCCAAGCTAATCAGCGAGGATTAATAGATGTTTTTAGGTACGAGGGAGGGACAGATTTTTGAGATTTTAAAGGTCTAGCCGCCTTTATAATTGGTTAAAACTAACTATAGTAGCTTTTTTAGTGTTGTGGATACGATGAGGCAACAACGGATCGGAATGGTTAGGACGAGGGAGCAGTATGAGAGCATCTATGACATTCTACGGCTGGCAATAGAATCCCGCCTAATTTCAAAACAATCCAGGATATGATATATTTAAACAGAGAAGAATTAATATTTGTTGCTCATTATTTCAACATTTCTTCAATTGTTTTCCCGGGGTTTGGGTCAGTAACTCGAATTTTCAGGGAAAGCGCGCTATTTTGAGGTCTTTTTGGCATCAATTTCGGTATTTTATACTCTCTGTTATACTGAGATTAATATATTTAACCTATTACAATGTAAAAGCCACAACAAAATGACAAATATCCGTTGAAAATGCCCCTTACCGGCCCAAATCCCCCAGAATTCTCGAGATCGGCGTGCCCGCACCCGTAAAGTCTAGGCAACTCCGCGGTTTTGACTTTTGGTGCCTCTAAATAACTGAACTCATTGCTGCCGAGATTGTACGGGTGCGGGCCTTTTTGATCTGTACATCAATCAATTTGAAAGCGTGGTTCTGGTCAGTCGCTGGCCAGGCTAGCTTATCACCACGTCCAAAGCGGCAGCTCCAAATTAGAATTTTATTACGATTTCTTGTTTTCTCCCTTCTCCATCCATTTTCAATACTTTAAATCCGTTTAAAATGAATAAAAAATGAGAAGATCTTTCACCTCCCGGGCCGTGTTTACGCTTCTTTCCCGGACGCCACGTTGATCGAAAAACAGCTGGACCACCGATTAGAACACGCCAATTTTTCTATTTTTCACCAGCTTCTATTGTTATTTTCCCCAAAATTTCGTTACCATTGTCTTAAAATTGTAATAAAGGGAAAAAATACAACAAATATGTAAAAAGTCCCGAAAAGGAGCCAGTTCCCCGATTTTTGGAAAAAGCGTGCGTCCGCACCCGTAAAATCTCGGCAGCTGGCGCGTTCTTATTGAAAATTGTTGGTTTTTCCTATTCTTCCTCCTGCCGAGTTTGTACGGGTGTGGGGGAAGAGAAATTCAATCAGAGCGGCCATTTTCCTGCGTCACAATGCGCGTCAATGGCCTCCCTCAGCCTTATTACTCTCCTTTCCAAAACATCTGGACAATTAATAAAAGAAGAGAAGTAGATTCTCGTGTCTGTGTAATGGTTCCCGGAGCGATAAAGAGGGGGAAATTGAAAAGGGGAACGGGAGAACTAGATTAGATTTTAGCCGGGGAGGCAGCTAACCAGGGGGACTAACTAGCAGATTTAGACCTTTGGTCATGAAAGAGAGAGAGAGGACAGCTGGAGCAACAGCAGCAGGGCACGGGTTAGAGAGCAGAGAGACGGGAATGGGCCACGCGTTTCCTAGACAGCACAAAAAACGACCGGCTAGTTATGAAATTCCGTACAACCTTTTCTCATTAGGAGTGAAGCTCCGCCTTATTTCCGGGAATTTACCAGAAAATGGGGACATTTTAGCCAAGATAGAGAAACTGTGAAGATTAGGGAGCGCCACAGTTCACACTCCGTGTCGGCTGTGGCGCTAGTTTTTTTTCAGGAGAGCCGCAGCCGACACGGCGTGTGAGCCGTGGCGCACCAAAACTTCCACCCAATAGCCTTTTCACCTATTTTCTTCCATTTTGAAGCGAAAATGACGTAAGGACTTTTTATGTAAGGAACAGATTTTAGAGCTATTATAAAGGGTTGTAAAGCACCTGGAAGGGATCTTTTGTCTCCGGTGAGTCACCTGGAGGTCCCACCCCCATTCCCTTCTTTGTACTCCTCATTAGTGGGAAGTAGTGGACCACAATAGAGAATGGCCTCCATTATGTGATTGTAATTAGGCAGTAAATGGAATTTTACATCCTAACCTAATCTAGATGGCTTCCAAATGGTCTATAAGGGGAAAAATTGACCATAAATCTATTTTTCTAGTGAAAAATTCAATTTTACCGGCTACAATACTCTATCCTCTCTTTATAGTCCATTTTCTCTATTTTTTTGTTCAAATTTTCAATTTTCCAGGTAAAATAACAGGAAAAAAATGTCGATTGATCATGAATTCCAAGAGCATTTTGATGTTGCCCCAACTTTAAGGATTCGCTGCCCCGGACGAGTCAATCTGATCGGGGAGCACATAGACTACATGGGATATGGTGTCTTTCCCATGGCCATTGAGCAGGAAACCGTCGTCCTGGTGGCCCCCACTTCAGACAGGGCCATCAAGTTTCACAACGTCGACCCGGCCGCTTTCTCGGATTTTGAAATCACACTACCGTCACAATGGAAGGGAGCCAGTCCACCGAAATGGTATGACTACTTCCTGTCGGGGTGGAAGGGAGCCTTGGAGCATTTGGCCATACCCGTGGAAGATGTAAAAGGAATGCTCATACAGGTTTCAGGTCAGTATTTGGGGAAAAACGAGCCAGAAACCTTGAAGGAGTTTTTTCCTTCTTTTGTACCCCAAATTTCTATTTTTCTCTTTTTTTTGTACATTTTTCTTTACAAAAACTATTCACATGTCCTTATAAATTTTTAGAAATCGAAAGAAATCAAAAATAACGAGAGAAAATAAAGAAAATTGCTATTTTTCGTCAGCAACTGGAACAATGTCAATAGGGCGCGTTTACTTATCAAAATTTACGGATTTCTGTATTTTCTGGGTATTTCAACCCATTTTTCACTATTATAGATGTTACAGTAGCTAAAAAACTATTTTTCTAGGAAATGTTCCCCATTCCTCCGGCTTGTCTTCTAGTTCGTCCCTAGTCTGCGCTGCTGCCCTGGCTACTCTCGTCTTTTACACCGGCCAGGGATTTGAGAAGATTTCCCGGTATAGTCAGCCACCTTCCCCCTCGAAATCCAGCCGGATTATAGCGAAGATTTTGCTGAACTCTGTGCCAAAGCGGAACAATATGTAGGTACAGCTGGAGGGGGAATGGATCAAGCTGCCGAGGTTCTGTCTCAAGAAGGAAAGGCCCTGAGAATTGATTTCAATCCGTTGCGTTCTGTTCCTGTTAAATTACCTCCTAACGCTAAATTTGTCGTCCTTCATTGTGGTGATACTCTAAATAAGGTAAAAAAAATAAGAAAAATATAAATAAAAAGTGAATTTCAGGGCGCTACCTCTCATTATAATCAACGAGTTGTGGAATGCCGAATTTCTGCAACAGTCAGTTTCCTTCCTAGGCTATTTATTCCTAATTTTAATTCGATTTTAATATTTAATTTACTTTTTCCAGCTGTTGTTGGAAAATCTCGGAATTACGAGCCCTTCCCTACGATTAAAAGATGTTCAAGAAGCTGCTGGGAAAGATCTCGAGCAAATGATAAAATTAACCGATCAATTGCCTGAAAATCCAACTAAAAAAGAGCTAATAGCGTTAATTGGAGAAGAAGCTCTGGCTAAATGTCTTACACCCAATACCCTGCACTGTAAGAATAAAATATAATCCAAAAATTAAAAATACTAATTCCAGTGGAAGCTTTCGTCATCCGTCAGCGTGCTCGTCATGTCTTCAGTGAAGCGCTACGTGTCCAACTAATGGGAGTCGCCTGTGAGAAAGGTGACCTCAAAGAGATGGGAAAATTAATGTCACAGAGTCATGAGAGCTGCTCCAAGGTTTGATTCCTCCTCCTTTTTTTATAAAAATAGCTCCAATTTCCTAGGATTATGACTGCAGTTGTTCCTCTCTTGATAAACTAGTTGAAGGCTGTCAAAAAGCAGGAACCCTTGGGGCTAGACTGACCGGAGCTGGATGGGGTGGCTGTGCTGTGGCGCTGATTGACAACTGCCATCCGGTTGACCTCTCCCATCTGAATATGCTCTTCGAGAGCAAGCCGTCCGCTGGAATTAGCTGGGAGAAGCTCTAAAAGAAAAGTTAAATATAACAGAAATTATAAGAAAAAGTACAAAATAGAGAAAAAAAACGTATCACAATTTATTTCACTTTGATTCATTGCATTTATATACAATGTAAATTATAAAATGATAAAATAAATAATTTTTACAACAAAAAGAATAGAGTATATATGTATTTTTTTAGGAGTCATTATCTATTAGCACAGTATGGAGAGAGAACGAAACCCAATGCACAGGGAGAAACGGTCTACCAGTAGTAATGCTACACAGATCAGAGCGGTAGGAGAAGAAGAAATGGATGGAGAGAGGATGACAACAGATATGTGCAGACTTATCCGAGAATATAATTAGAATCGGCCTTGGGTAGCCTGTTGGAAGGCAGCTCCAGCAGCGGCATGGGTAGCTGCTTGAGTAGCCTGTTGAACTCCTCGATCGGACATCACACCGGTTGTGAACTCCTGACGGGCCTTGTCGAGGGAGAAGCCAGCTCCTCTGAAAAATAAAATGTAAGAAAACTATTACAGAAGGAAGATTTTGCAACAATAGGACAGGGAATTATTTAAAATTGTGCTACACACAGGATTCCAGAACGACTTTCAAAGCAAAGGTACAATGGTGTTATGAAAAACCTGGTGTAGCAACTCTTATATCCAGAGAAGGAATTCGATTCCAATAAACAACTTGATAAACATTATAAAATTGTAAACAAACCTATACAGGCGATGAACTGTGATCAAAGCATAAACCATTCCTCCAAATGCAATGGTAAAAGCAATGGCGGAAACGAGCATCAAGAGAGCAATAGGGACACTTTCTATAATAATTAAGCTATAAATAGCATCGGCTTGAAACTAACTGCTGAAAGTTTCAAGAGCATTAATCCATCCGCAGGCATAAGAAGAAACTCCGAGTGTTTGGACGAGAGTAAATATGGAGTGGAAGAATAGGACAAAGAAGAAGACCTACAAGATACAGTTTACTAGAAAAACACAATAAAACTACCATGAAGTTGAAGGAGGAATCATTCCTGAAGGCTTTATAAACAGGACGGAACCAGAAAAGGAATGAGCACGGAGAAAACAGACCAAGCTGGATGCATGCTAGCAAAAGTTGACCGACTGATCCTGAAAACATAAGGTACGTTGAAAATAAAGGAAGCTAGTACCTCCAGCAAAGATCATGTAGAACAATGATGCAATGCAGTTGATAATAAGAGCCATAACATAGGCAAGAAAAACGTAGTACACTGTAGTTACGGTTTTTTGAAACTGAACAGGAATCTCGACTTCAATATCCTGAAAACAAAACGTTATTCGACATCTAGACAGACATATAACAATTCCAAGTAGCAATTAGAATTAAATTGACGGCATGCAAACTCCCTAGAGACAACGGAAATGTAAAGCAAACCTGATAAAAACACGGCTCAATAGGGATGAAAGTTGGCAAAGGAGGCCAGTTGTGGCGCTGACCGTTAGCTCCTGGACGAGCACCTGTACTTCCTAAAAAACAAATGGTGAATACACGAGGAGGAAGCTTATTACCATTCTGTTGTCCCTCTCTATTACGTCTTTCAAGCTCCTCTTCGCGACGACGGAGTTCCTGAGCTTTACGCTCTAGCTCTTCTTGTTTTCGAAAAAGCTCGTCGTCCATTTTTCTGTTACCTCCTAGATTGGCTGGAGGGGCGGCCGGTGCCGACTGAAAAAAATTTGATTAATAAAGCTAATTACGGAGTAGAGAGAGAGACTGCATTCTATGAATGCTGTCAATTTTCTTCCGTTCAATAGCATTAACCACTATACACGGACAGAGTACGCTTTGCATGAAATAGAGCCAAGAAGTCAAGACAGGCTCTTGATACATGGCGCTAAAATACAGACTTCGATTAATCAATACGAGGCTGTGGGGGGCGTCCGGGCGAGAGCAATGGCGAAAAATGCCGGCGATTAAATTACACCGTTTCATTGTCTCAATTAGCTCGATATTGATATTTTGCACCTGTCCTACCAACCACTGGAAAAAGTAGAGCGAAAAAATTACCACGCTAGCCGGGGGAGCATTATTGGCGAAAGGATTGAAATCTTCAGTTCCATCAGTTGTACGAGCATCCGTTGTACGAGCAGCTTGCTGAACAGAAGGATCCTGCAAATAAAATTAATTCATACGAAAAGAAGAATAAACGATAATTGCTAAATGGAAAAAGGCTGAAAATAACTCACCGCAAAGGGATCTGCAAAAGGATTGCCTGACATTCGGTAATCCAGGAAAGAGCGGTACTTCTCTGAAAGAAAAATGATGAATCACGGCTCTACCGCAAGAGATTATTGCGAAAAATAGGATACACGATATGAGATAAGATAAGATGGAGCTGAAACAAGGACAGCACGCTCTGTACAAAGCTGTTATAGCGAAAATTATGAAATTCTGCCCAGAAGCAATACAAATACATTTTTCAGAATGAAAAGGTGTTGGGGAATTAGCAAACGTTAGCACATACGCGGCCGGTTCACGGAGAACAGCCATATCCATGGTTTTTATGCGAATGACGCGTAATGTCAATAGCTCAACGCTTCAAGGAGTAATTTTGATCGATAAAATGATAACGAATAATTCATTCGTATTTATATATGTTGATGTAAAAATAAATCATTTGGTGATGATCAACAGTAATAAAAAGAAGCAGACGCATGACAGGTTGTTTCTGTTTACTGCAGCTATTTACAATCACACAAAATTGCTTCACATTTAATTTGGCTAAAAATAAGGCACATACTATTAGACATTACTAAAATAAGAACAAAACATAAACTGAGTGAGAAATAGAACAAATTTATCGATCCACCTTCAGTGTAAGCATTTTCGTCGTATTTTTTTGTTATTTATGCGCCAGCAACTGTCTTACATCTAATTTAGGTTGTACAGAGCAATTATGATAAGAAAAATACACGAAAACATAAGCAAGTGAGTGGAAATGAAACAACTCGGAGCAACAACGAAGCAATTCATTTTTTTGGACTATTTTTGAATTTTTCATTGGGCGCGAAAATGACTGGAGCGAAATTACTGGTCATAGACCGTCATTTGGAAATAGGTGTTGTGAAAAATTCAATTTAGTGTGATTCATACAAAAGGAGGAGATATCTTCCTCAAAACATGATAATTTACCGTATTTTAACATTTATAATATCAGAAAACACTAATTTCCATGTCTAGAAGCCGCAGAGAGCAAGAATTACAAAAACATTGGTGCACAAAACCACGCGGTAAAGAAAGTCTGACTGCTGCTCTCGTCTTTCCACAATGACGAATGACTTCTGGCATTTGTCCAGTAACGGCCGTGTCTTCTCGTGGTTCCCACCACGATCCAGTCATACCTTTAAACCCAGCCGGGGCAGCAAGCAAGCGGCGGGGGGAGTGGCCAGAGAGACGGGAGAGTGACAGCGCCCGCTGCGTCTCTGCCACCCGCCCCAGCCGTCCCCCCAGCATTCTCTTCTCATCTCTCTCTCTCCTCTCGTACCCCCAAGTAGACACCGCGCGCTCTTTATCAACCGTTCCAAAACTGTTCGCCGAATTATTAAATTTCTAACTTTGTTTTTCCCTAATAGACGCCACAGTTCACACGCCCTGTCGGCTGTGGCTCTTTGAGAAAATCGCGGCGCCACAGCCGGCGTGTGAACTGTGGCGCGCCCTTTTTTCTTCCTTTCTTCTGAATATCCCCCATTTTCTTTGAATTTCTTCAATTTTTCAGGGCATGCGACATCAGTTCTATTCTATATTATGAAGATAACCTGGGAGAATAGCGATTGGCCGGGATCACGGATAGAAAATAATATTACGGATCTTGCCTGGCTTTCGACAAATGAACGACACGGCCTACTGGGTGTTGGCTGCGACTCGGGGACTGTGGGTATCACCGTGACGGACCTCTTCCCGACCGAGGATGATCACTCGCGGTATAATTTCAATCTCCGCGGACACCACAGCACCATTTCCATGGTATCATGGAACAAGGCCCAGAATAAGTTGGCCAGTTGCGATGCCAGCGGGATGATCTACGTCTGGACGAGGAATGATGATCGCTGGTCGGTGGAGCTTGTCAATGACCGGGGCGTCAAGGTTCGTGACCTTTCATGGTCTCCCTGCGGCAGTAGTGCCCTAATCTGCTATGAGGATAATTTTGTATTAATCGGATCAGCGACCGGCACGCGGGTATGGAGCCAGGCCTTCCCAGCCACCACCTCGGTGATGTGCGGAGTCTGGAGTCCAGAATCTGACCATCTGGTGCTGGGATTTGCCACCGGTCAGCTGCAGGTCCTCTCCGAGCAGGGAGCCAACATCACGGAGCGGACATTCACTGATGAGAAAATCATCCAACTTCAATTTTCCAACGAAGTTGACCACAAATGGACCCTGGCGATGTTGACGGAGAAGAGCAAGCTTCTAATGATTAGAAGTTACGATGAAATCGATCCACTCGTCTACGAATCTCCCTGTCAAATTGTTAAAATGCGCTGGAACGCAGGAGGCACACTGTTGGCATTGATAAACGAGAGACGAGAACTGGTCATGCTCGATCGCGAGGCCAAGGTAGTTCATCGGGAAGTTATGACGCAGTTACCGGAGGATAAGGCCCTAACCGCGTTGACTTGGGCATTTGGTGGGCAGGCAATTATCGTCGCCGCTGGAGGAACCCTTACAGCTGGAAGAATACTTCATGGTGGGTTTTAATTCACCTTATTTTTTTCAAAATTACGAAAAAAGAATCTTTTGAACAGCCTAAAATTCGCCACAGTTCATACAAACCATTTTTTGGAAAGCCACAGCCGACACGGCGTGTGAACTGTGGTGCCCCACCAACCCCATCCAAATGGCTGCAGTTTCTCTCCATTTTCTCTCAATTAGTGTATACTTTCCCATGAACGTTCAAGAGAACTTAATAATTCCACTACTGGAAAAGGTATGAACCAAATTATACGATGGAAAAAATCAGAAAAGAAACCTTGAAAAAAAAAACACAATTTCCAGGTGTTCCGACTCTCTTCAACCTTGTCTGCTACGATCTCTGGAAAATGCTGGGCAGTTCTTCGAAAAACGTCGAAAGATTGCCAATTCCCTTGAAGGAAAAGAGCGTCATCCGCTCCTTGGATCATCACATCATAAGGGTGGGTCTACTTTATCCATTTCCTTTTAATTTCCGCTTTTCTTCAGAGTAGAATCCCCAAACCTGACGAGCTCTGCGACTATGTCTGCAGTGTGAACGAGGCTCGGTGTTACTGTACCATCCGGCCGTTGAGAACAGGCAGCCATTCTTATGTTCTCTGTATAGAGCATCTCGGAGGGCTGGTTCCTCTTCTAATCGGTAGGCAATTCTCCCCCTACACCCTCCATTTCCTCTATTTTTCAGGAAGACAAGTTAATCGTTTCCTTCCGCAATTCCACATATCCATTCATCCCCAGACGCCGGTTTTAACGGCTCCGCTACCGGGTTCATCTGCTCAAGTTGGTGAGTACATTATCCTCTTTGAAATAACAAGAATATTGGGAAAAAGGCGGGAAAACATTGATTGGAAGTATAAAAATAGGCATTCTGACCATTTGGATTGAATTTTTCCACTTCAAAGCTTCTCAAAAGCTCGTATTCGTCATCCCCACAAGAGGGAACAAAAACATATTTTCCTCAGAGTCGGGGCCGTTTCCACCTCGTTAATTATAAGCCATCCGTTTTTTTTCTCTAGTTTGCTTCTCTCTCTCTCTCTCTCGCCTGCGTGTATTCAATTTATCAAAAATTCTGATTTCATCGGTCCTAACCTTTCCCCTTCCCTTGGCGCCATTCGCACCACACCGCAAACATGCATAAATAAGTCAGATCGATTGAATTATCCGCTTCCCGGTGGCTTTTTTTCTGTTCTGTTCATTTTCCCGGGGTTGCTGCTGCTGCTGTCACGCGCTGCCCCCTTCTGCTGTCAATGTGGCGGGGGGAGCGGCGGCAGGTATAGAGGGGAGGAAAAGGATCGGGGGAAAAGAGACAGTCACTAAAGAGAGAGAGAGAGAGAGAGTGCCAGGAACCGGTCTCAATTTCTCTCAATGGGCAAAACTAACCCACCCAGATGATGAACTCTTTCTTTCTTTATTTTTCTTGTTATCGGGGCCCCGAGGTCTCCCTGTAATTCATTTAGGAGAGGGCAATGCGATGCGCAGCTCCCCGGAAGTTGTCTCCTCAATTCCTAGACTAATTTAAGTTTATTTTTACCCCCAGGAGAGATTATGGTAACTATACACGCCACCCGTTGCAAATTAGTGGATTAATAATGAAAGGGCATACGTATAAAAAATCATGAGAGTATGATTCAGGATGGAGGGAAAATAAAAGGGGAGGTGAACTTTGCCGGGGACAATAGGATACATTCTAGTTTACCGGAGGGAATTAGATAAAGTTGGAGTATTCCGGGAAAACCGGGGGATTTAACTAATAAATAGCGATTTTTGATTTGTGACATTTGGAAAGGAATTTACCCGTCTAGGACCCATACGAAACCATCACCACAATTAGACAGCCGACACGACGTGTGAACTTTGGTTTTCCAGGTTTCTCTGATACCCCAATAAAACGCCACAATACACACACCGTGTCGGCTGTGGCTCCTCAAAATACACCTAGAGTAAACAGTTGACAGCTTCCGCAAAAGTACACTCCCCACTGATAAATGAGATTACGGTAAACTATCACTAGCACCTATTTTTAGCCAAGTGATTTCAATCGCTTCGTCATAAATTTCAAAAGCTCACTCAGTCATTATTTTTTTGTAAACAACAAACAAAAGGCTAACATCATCCAAAATACGGTTTGTCTGCTTCCCACCCTCGTTCATCTTTACAATATCAGTTATGCAAACAGGAGGACCGCTACCAACAGCTCCCCGGCTCAACACAGCAAACAAAAATACGATTATGGACATGATTGTTTTTCATATCAAGGACCATGTGGAAAGAGTCAGGGCAAGGGTTAAAAATAGAGGCTCACGGAAGTCAATATAGGGAACTTTGATGTCCATTAGTATAAACAAGAGAAGGAACTATAGAAGAACGGAAGTTCATCCGCCATTCCTAGGATGACAGAAGACGGACCCGGTAGTCTAGGGCGCCACAGTTCACACGCCGAGTAGGCTGTCTAACTGTGGCGCTTGAATTTAGGGCTAGAATTGTTCGCCAAAGAGTTTAGGAAGCGTTTCCCACCCTTTTTGAGGTGGTTTTCGGTACTGTCATGGACCAGACGCTTATAAATTCGGTTAAAATATAATTAACCAGTACTTTTTCTTATAACGCCACACACACACAGTTCAGCCTCCCAGTAAGTGGCACTTCCTCAAAATATGACATTATAGCCTCTGCCGCGAAAGCAAAACCTAGAAAAGCGTCTTTATAGTTACCGTAATAAGTAGTCCTCTATTGTTTACCCCGAGGATTAGTTCAGAACCACCTCCGTACTCTGAATACATTAATCGGCAGACAGACACACAAACTGCCCTCAGTTGTGCTCTAGTACAAGCAGTGTGAGTGAATATCCCAAGAGTTTATTGACGTAATCCAGGCTCTAGTCAGTTTTGAATGACGTCGGTTCGAAAAACGCGAACATCGTGGGCTAGGTCTACGTAGGTTGGGCCTTGTGCGTGTGTAGTGTCCGTTCTGCTAATTTTCGCCTAAGTTAATCTTCTTCTCTCTCTGTCTTCTCTAGGGAAAACACAAAAAAAAAACAATAATGTGTTTTCATCTTTGAGCTCGTAGCTCTAGCTATTTACCCGTCCAAATTGTTCCGTCAAAGCAGCTTTTGAGCCCCCAGCTGGTGAGGTATTGGTTGGAAGAAATGACCCTTACTCCCCTCTCCGCTGCGGGATCGCTACCATTATAAATTCGTTACATCTGCACTTTTTATGATCCAGAGAGGCTCAGCCCCGGGGAGAGAGCAGGGGGAAGATCACATAATGACTATGCAATTGAGTTGTGCGCCGCCAAGCGAACGGAAAGACCTGGATGCTTGCCTGCATAGCCATTAACAACTCCGGGGGTAATGTGAGGGCAAATGGCTGTTTTATATGGAGAATAGGGGAACAAAGATGGATAGATTAACATCATAAAGTTACCAGGAAGGGAATAAAATGGGAAATTACTCACCACATCCGTGCAGGAAAGGTACAGCCGTCCTCTAGAGGATCAATGGTGATGTGAGGCGATAGCCAGCGTTACAATAAGGGTACAGTCAGCTCGAAGAGGAATTGCGGGTAGGGTCACAATCGTGGTGGGATCCTGGCCAGAAAATGGGGTTCTTAACTGCAGCTTGGAGTCCCTTTAACCTAAAAGGCAACTTTTATCATAACAAAAAGGCAGAAGACTAAATGATCCCATTTTCAGAAGATCTGTCCATTACTCCCCGCACCTCCACGGGTCGAAATTCTCTATGGAGGCGAAGCAAACGACAACTACGGGCTCTTATGTCCAGGTGAGGATAAATTCCCCTTCTTTCCGCTTTTCCCTAAGAATTTGAGATTGTAAAAGTGAAGTCCTTCCAGGCATGTCCGGCTCTCCCG
Source organism: Oscheius dolichura (assembly GCA_932521035.1). Lineage (NCBI taxonomy): Eukaryota > Metazoa > Nematoda > Chromadorea > Rhabditida > Rhabditidae > Oscheius > Oscheius dolichura. The sequence goes on along the minus strand of OW051492.1, from coordinate 10,512,316 downwards.
TCCCGATACCCGGCTACTTCAAGTCACTTCGAATATCTGGTGTACGAGGTTCAATATCACCTCCATGAATACTCAACACCTTCCAGCGTACTTGGGGCAGGTAGGACTCCTTTTTCTTATAGATTTTGACGTCGAGATTTGTTAGGTTGTCTACAAAACATCAGTCCTACACCTCCAACCGAGGCAAATGACAATCGACCTGGCTGTTCTATCAAACCAAACCAATGCCGAGAAAGATGAGGATAAACGGAGACCATCCACCTGCCCATCACCTGCGCCTTCTTCCATGTAAGTTTTTGGGAAAAACCACAGTTAGACAGTTTCCCAGCGATCGGGTGGACCGCCACAGTTCACACGCCGTGTCGGCTGTGGCTTCCCCCATTTTTTTGTTTTCCTCCCATAAAACAGCTCATTCCGTGCTATAGTTTGTTGCTGTTATTGTTGCAACCCTGCTATTTGTACAAGCATGTTCGCTCTGTCACAAAACAAACAACAATCTCAGGATAGTTTTAAAGTTCTTGAACTGGGGGAACTGAACAAATGAATCACGTATAAAAACTCAGGAAAAAGGTGTTTTACAGTGAGGAGACAACTAACGAGGAACACACATGGCTGCTAACAGGAATTGGAACAAAAAGTGACGGCCTAACTAAAGAAGAACGCGCATTCTTCGATAAGGTACGTCAAAATAGGGGGAATGGAGGAATAGTAAGATTTTTCAGGTCGTTACCGAATGTACTTCTCTCCGAGCTGCGATAACAATAACTGGAATGGATTCAGTCACTCCTAGTATTGGATCAGCTCAGGTAGATCCATATTTTATTGAATTACAGTAATCTTTACCTATTTCAGGTCAGTGCTTCGAAAGATTCTCCAGCTAGGAAGGTTGAATCCCGCCAGGGAGATACAGACCTGTCGATGTCGACCACCAGCACATGGCAGGATGAAATTGAGTCTCTAGAATTCATAGGTACCTCTTTTTCTTATTTTTTATTCAAGAAATTATTCCAGATGGAGATGATCGTGACCTCCTGGTGCCCTGTACCTCTTCCTCGACGCCGATGCCCATCCACGAGCTACCCAGCTGGTTCCCCAAGAAGTTACCCCCATGCCGGTTGGTAGAAAGCGAACGGGAAATGATCCAAGGAGATTTGGATAGAGTTGCTAAAATTGCTGGACAGTTGAGCAAAAGATGTAACTACAATGTGAGTTTTGAACTCTTTTTGGAGCGCCACAGTTAGCCTCTCCTTATTCTTACAGTGTTATACTTATTTTTCCCTATTTTAGAAAAGAGATCGAGCATCTATTGCCAAGATGCGCTCACAAATGAAAGAATTACTCAAACGGGTCAATGAAATAGAAAAGAAGGTATACCTCTCCTACTCGGCCTTATTTCTGACCCTTCTCTTTCAGGTAACAACAGAAGATGTTCGAGTAGAAGTTCGCCAACTGATGTCCACATTGAAAGAGATCAAAGCAGCTCTCGGGGAAGGCGACCCAGCAGACAAGAAGTGCAAACGTGTCCTAACGATGCATAACAAAACTCCTTTCTGGAATGAGGCCAATCAAGTGTATCAATTGGACTTTGGTGGTCGAGTGACGCAGGAAAGCGCTAAAAATTTCCAGGTTTGTCTTATTTTTATCCGCAGGCCATATAGATTACGGTATTTTATTCTATCTTCTCCATTTTTAGGTTGAATTAGACAATAAGCAAGTCCTTCAATTCGGCCGAATCGACGGCGGTGCCTATACATTGGATTTCCGAACCCCCTTTTCAGCTAGTCAAGCCTTTGCCGTTGCACTGGCCAGTATAACCCAACGACTCAAATAATCACGGTGTTATTTTCCCCCTTCCTTCCTTCCCTACAACATTCCAAATTTATATGAACAAGCAAAAGTCCTTTCCATAAATCGGTTGTTTTCCTACTGTGTATATCCATCATTGAACAAGACTAGCTGGTATTACCCTCTCCTTCCCACCACAGTCCCCCCATCTTCCAGTTCTACGACTTTCAAACCCATCCCTGCATAATTTCCTTCGATTCAACACATGTGATATGTAGTGATACAAAAAAATGATTTATTATGTACAGAACGCTAAAAAAATGATGAAAAGAATAAAAACTTCTTATCCCAAGCGCTTCTCTAGATAAATTAGAACTATTCTATTTTTGGATGGTTAGATCCAATCTTTAGTCCTTTTACGTTGTTTTTCCCTCCATTTCAACGAGCGCCAATCTCTATCAGGTGATAACGATCACTGTGGGGGAAGAAAGTATAAAAGACAGACACATGCCAGTCGCCGTCATCACAGGTACGTGCCATTTCATAAAAGTACTTGTTTACTTAAAAAGGGAGAGGAGATAGGAGAGAAGGAAGAGTATTGTAAAGTTAGGGAGAGAAAAATAAGAGCCACATCCGACACGTCGTGTGAATTGTGGCGCGCCCTGAAAAAATTGATCGCCACAGCCGACACGGCGTGTGAACTGTGGCTCCCCCTTTTTGAGCTGCCAAGTACCAAAATACCTAGAAATGAGTCAAAACTTCCCTGACTAATGTATTTTCACTCCCACAGTTTTCATTTTTCCTCTTTTAGGAGCCAGTTCTGGCATCGGTCGTGCTACAGCCCTTCTCTTTGCTAAAAAAGGGTATCAGCTCTCTCTAACAGGGAGAAATATCCCTGCATTGGAGAAAGTCTACAAAGAATGCCTTTCAGCTGGTCTGAAAGAGAATAACGTACGATTTTTACCTAATTTTGGCCTTATTTTCTTTCCAGGTTACCCTCACACCAGTAGATCTCTGTTCTAATGACGCTCCCAAAACAATTGTAGAGAATACTTTGAAGACGTTTAAAAAAATCGATACTCTAATCAATAATGCAGGGATTTTAAAAGCGGGCCCCGTTTTGGATAGCGATATTAGTCAATACGACGAGTTGATGGATGTAAACGTCAAGAGGTAAGGCTAAAAAGACCCGAAGGACGAAATAAGAGAGTTTTTAGCATTGTGCGGTTGACTAAACAAGCTCTACCCCATATTATTGAAACCAAGGGAACTGTAGTCAATGTCAGCAGTATTAATGGGCCGTGCCCGGTAAGAAAGTCTAGTTTCACACTTATTTTTTGAATTTTTCCCAACCAGGACCGTCGGAATACTTCCCGAAAAAACTTCTGAACGAGGGGTCGGTAGCTTGAGAGCCGCAAAAGCGAATCCAACTTCTCTTTAAAGATGCTTCTGCTTCTTCTTTCCATTTTAACGTATCTCCCTTTTCAGTTCCCCAACGTGACCTATTACTGTATGTCGAAGGCTGCCCTAGACCAATTCACCAAATGCCTGGCCCTTGAGATGGCTCCTCATGGGGTCCGTGTCAATTCCGTGAATCCCGGCGTCACCGTGACTAATCTCCACCGAACTGCTGGTCAGAATGAAGAGACGTATACTGCCTTCTTGGAGAGGAGTAAAACAACCCACGCGTTGGGACGACCAGGAGAGGCTAGCGAAGTAGCCGAGGCCATTTACTTCCTGGCCAGTGGAAAGAGCTCCTTCACAACGGGACAGCTTCTACGGGTTGATGGCGGACGGGGAATTATGCATCCTCGATAGTTTCCCGGCCTTTTAGAGTGTGTAATTTGTAAATTTCGTTGTATTTTATTCCTCGCAAGACTTGTTTTCCCCCACTGGTGCAGATAAAATCTCCCTTCATTTCTCTTCTCCCCCTTTTGGTCTATGGTCTTTCCCCATTACTTTTCTCTTCTTTATCGACTTTTTAAGCTCGCTTTCAGTCGATTAGTAATGCCAGTAGCTGTTGTGACCGGGGCTTCTTCTGGAATTGGACGCGGAGCTGCTGTTCGCCTGGCTAAAGAGGGCTACAATCTGGTGGTCACGGGTAGAAACACCGAGGAGCTGCTGAATTTGAAGAAGGAATGCGTCGAACACGGATTGAAGGACCATCAGGTTATTTTTTGGGCTTATTTTTATTTTATTGGGTGTTTTCTTCAGATTGTGACGGTAATTGGAGACGTCGTTCAACAGGATGTCATTGAGAAGATTGTCGAGGCGGCTATCAATTCCTTCGGGCAAATTGACACCTTGGTAAGGAGCAAAACTGACCAGCGGGCTCGAGAGCCACAGTTAGACAGCCAGGAACTTGAGTGGCCACAGTTAGACAGCCAAAACTCTTCCATCCGTAATTTTTCCCATTTCCAGATCAACTCCGCTGGAATCCTTAAGTCCGGTGCTCTTCTGGAAGCCCCCATTGAGGACTACGACCAGATTATGGATATCAACGTCCGGAGCATCATCCGCCTGACCAAGGTGGCCCTTCCCCATCTGATCAAGACCAAGGGAACCGTTGTCAATGTCTCCAGTATTACTGGTCCCTGTCCGGTTAGTTCTCCCTTCTTTTTGAATAGGAAAAGTGGTTCAGTTCCCCGGAGTGACTTATTATTGTATGTCGAAGGCGGCCCTGGATCAATTCACCAAGTGTCTGGCCCTCGAGATGGCTCCCAATGGAGTTAGGGTCAATGCCGTCTGGTAAGCACCTCCCTTTTCCCTTGAAATTTGGATTTTCAGCCCCGGAGTAATTGTGACCAATTGCCATCTGAATTCTGGAATGTCAGAGGAGCAATACAAGGCCTTCTTGGAGAAGGGAAAGACCACCCACGCGCTGGGACGCGTCGGACAGGTGGAGGAAGTCGCCGAGGCTATTCTCTTCCTCGCCTCGTCGAAGAGCTCCTTCACTACCGGGGAATTGCTCCGTGTTGATGGCGGCCGTGGAATTATGCATCCTCGTTGATTATCCCTTTAACATAACATTAATACAAATACCATATGAGTAATAAAGATTTCAAATTCTAGTTTTTTGATGAAATTCGGCTAATCTTTTGAGAAAACCCGAACTCAACAGAGAATCGTCTCGGTTTTGGGTATCATTCGGCTTTTTTCGATACTTTTAGCATCCAGAGTACGATAACATCTACCAGATAGGATTATATTATATTTTCGCCTTTTAATTTAATGTATCGGCTCAAATATAGGCTTGTTGATCATAGACCGGGATTAATGAACCTATGCCGTGAGTGAGAGAGCGGTACGCAGTTCTTTTCCTACTCAACTGTTTATACTTTTCAAAGTTACTCAATTAATCTTCAAGAAGTCTTTAATTAGCCTTTTTATTGTGATAAAACCCTCTTTTTTTGGGTTCTCAATTCGATAAATGGGTGAGTTTACCCGCCCCCAGTCATTTATCTTGGTGTGAGACTACACTCACCGACCTTTCGCAATTTTTGACGGATAGAAAGTTGTTTGCTCTTCCGATTTCCCACTGTACTCTTAAAATCAGTCTACTTACAGAAAACAGTCATTCAACTGGGAAAAACCACAAAAATCGACAAGTTTATCCGGTTAGTACGAGTCTAGGACAAAAATTTGACACCACGAGGAGAAGTAAACAGATGGTCAGGAAGATACGGACGGAAACTCTCCTCTACTAGTTTTTATCCAATTCAAGATACGGAATAAAGCGAAAACGCCGAGGAAAAAGGTAAATTGCGCTTTTTGATTCGCTTTTCTGGGAAAATATCGATGTTTTTGGCTTTTTCTTCAATTTCTAACAAATTCTACCCGTTCCAGATAAAAAGAGACTGAAAAATGAAGCGGGAACTCCTTGCCTGTGGTTTAGCCAGCGATGGCCAACTTGGGGTGCGGCCTACCTCGGATCAACAGTATCTCAAGATGCCGGACCATATTGGTAAGCTTTTTTGGGCTTTTCCCTATATTTTGGGGGTATTTTCAGTCGGAGCACCTAGCAATGGTAATGGATCATCAGTTATTGCTGTAGCTTGTGGCGAAAAGCATACATTATTCTTGGCTAATGATGGAAAAGTGAGTTTGAAGCACTGTAGGGCGCAAGCCACAGTTCACACGCCGTGTCGGCTATCTAACTGTGGCGCAGGTAGAGAGCCACAGAGTGTGCACTGTGACTGTCTAAAATTGTAGCCTACCTCTATATTTCCTCATTTTTTTTCAATTTTTAGGTATGGAGCGTCGGAGGTAACGACCACGGTCAACTAGGAAGAGGTCCCAGTTGCCCGAATGGCAGTTTTACCATCTATCCAGTCAATTTGACAGGAGTTAGGATTATCCAGGTGGGAAAACCGTCTCCTGGTTCAAAAATAGGGTTCAGATAGCGTGTGGGCGAGCCCATTCCATGGCCGTAGCAGAGGATGGCCGTCTCTTCGGCTGGGGATCCAATGAGCACGGCCAATTGGCAACCAGTAACCATATCAAGAGCTACGATACACCCAAGTGGGTTCTTTTTTGGTTATTTTTGATTTGTGGATAATTTACAGAAGAATTCAACACGTGATGGAAGTAGTTCAAGTCTCTTGCGGTCCAGATCACTGTATTTGTCTCTGTGAGAATGGAAACGTCTTCGTCTGGGGACAAAAATGGGACGGGGCGAATCGCAACGAACCGCAGGAAGTCATCCAGCTGCATGGGATACCCATAGTCAGAGGTAGGCTCCTTATTCCGGAAGAATTCCATAAATTTTTCACTCAGGACCCATAAAATCAAGTTATTTTTTCAGTAGAAGCCGGCGGCTGCCACTGTATCGCCCTGTCAGCTAGTGGTCAAGTTTTCACCTGGGGGCAGAATGACTACGGCCAATTGGGGAATAGAACAACCTTACGTGAGTCTTCTTCTTTCAATTTTCTTCAATTTATCATTTTTAGCCTCAACAACACCAGTAAGGGTAGATGCCGTCGATAATATGCGAACAGTCGACATCGCGGCCGGATATTCTCATTCTGTTCTCCTTACCCGCGATGGAAGGGTCTTCGTCTTTGGTTCAGATCAATTTGGACAGGTGGGATTCGGCAGAAAGTGAGAATTTCTCCTATATTTTTATTATTTTCCCTAGATTGGACAGACGATCCACCCCAGCCGTGATCCAAGACCTGATGGGTAGCCATGTCAGCCGAATTGCTTGCGGACGATGCCATACTATTGTCGTGATTGCTGGGAAGTTGTACTCCTTCGGGTTGGGATCCAGTGGACAGTTGGGCAACGGCATGGAGAGGAATCAAATCTCACCGCGGCTAACGGACGAGAGTCTGGATCATGTGGCCAGCATCTTTGCCGGATGGGATCAGAGCTTCTTCATACGGCAGGGTGGCGTCTTCGTGAGTATTTTTTCTCCTCCTTTAGTCCAGGAAGAAATTTGGGACGGAGTCCCTGTGACCACCACAGTTAGACAGCCGGCACGGCGTGTGAACTGTGGTTTCGTCGCGCCCCCACTACTGAACGCCACAGTTCACGCGCCGTGTCGGCTGTGGCTCCAGAAATAAAAGAAATGACCGTTCGCTTCGGGACCTCTGACCAGATATTAGTTTACAGTACGATTCTCCCCGTTTCAGGATGTGAATTCTGGCCCGAGCGCCCCAATGAAATATCCGAAATTCTTGTCCGGTGCCCGAATTACTGAGCTCATAGAGAAGCATGAGAAATTAGACCTTATTGAGTATGTTTCCTCCTAATTTTCATTATTTTTCGACTTTTTTAGACTTCTAGAATCTGTATTTACTTCCCTCAGTTGTATAAACGGCTCCTTTTTGTATAACGATGACCGGCGCTTCATGGCCAGTCAAAAATGCTCCGGGCTGGATCTCGACGCCGCTATGGATTCTTTCAATCTCCTCTCAACCACCACAGATAGACAACAGTATTCTGAACTGGTAGATCATTTTTCTTTTCAATATTTCATCGTTTTAGATAATGGAATCGTGCAGAATGTCTCTATTCTGTGAAGAGCATCCTCCCTCACAGTACCTCTCGATTGAATGTCTTCGAGCCTTCCTTATCCTGCCCTGGTTGGATGCTTTCGTTGTAAATGTGACAGTAGACACGGTGAAGGGTCTTCATCTGCCGTTTGCCATGATGATTCGGGGACTCTCGACAGCTAATTATAAAATACTCGGTAAGTATGGAGGAGGATTGGCCGGGGCGCGCTTACGGCAGTACTTTTAGGAATACTGTACCATATTATATTATAATATACCATTTACTTTCCCTTATTGGTCTTTTTAAGGCTACGGTACATTCTTCGTACCCATTAGTCCTTTAACCCACTTTAAATTTCAGAAAAATGGTGGGTCGGTCTGCCTCGAAGGCATTTCAACCGTCTTGTTGCCGCAATGCTGGCCGCTGCTCGTCGTGCTATCCTCGAAAAATGGACTCCGATGCAAATTAAACCGATTATGGAGGTTCTAGACAGTCTAAACTATCTCAATAAGGTTCATTTCCCCCGTATTTTCCTCCTCTAATGGTTATTTATTCCAGCATTTGAATACCATCCCCCTGGATTGCTTCTATATCCACGAATTGAATGATAATCTCAATTTGGCGTAAGGATTACTGTAGTTTTATTCTATAAAATGATGGTTTAGAAATGATTTTGCCATATTTCGAACAGATCCCTCTAAAAAGCCTTGGTGTTGGTCAAATCATTCCTACATCCTGAACGGGATAGCCAAGGCGGATGTTCTCCACGTAGAGGCCATTCTAAAACAGCATGTAAGGGTTACTATAGCTTTTGTATAGTTTTATACTACAGCATGTGGTCAGTATGGATACGTACAGCTTCCTGGGACTCACAGTTCACACCCAATTGCCCTTCTTTAGTCTGAGAGTCCATAGGAATAATATGCTACACGATACAATGACCCACCTGATGAATGGACTGACACAGAAGGATCTATTGAAACCTTTAAAGGTAGGGAGTTATCTAAAATTGTAGTCTAAAAGGGCAAAAAAACACAAAAGTGTATTCTATCGATGAATGCGTCCATCCATCTTCTCTCGGCCGAGCTATTCAACTATACAGATGCCCGCCGTCCCTCTCATGCCACTGCCTCCTACAGCGTTTTCACACTGAAGCGGAGGTCTGACGGAAGCGTCAACGAGCGACGACGAACATCTGCGAAAGCGAGAGAAACTCAACTGAGATATATAAGCGCTTGTCCAAGCGCTGCCGAGATTCTACGGGGGTAGCGGCACGCTTTTGAGCCGCCAGCCATGTTCTTCGCTATTCCTCACCTTTTCTCATCATTTTACACAAGTTCTACTCATCCAATTTTCAATATTTTCATATCAATCGATAGATCTTGATCTCCTCTGCAAGCTGTTAGAAAGAAATCGGAAAAAATTCCCTCTTATGCAGGAATAGTGAGTGAATTACGGAGGCATGTTCAATTAGCTTGCAAGCTTCGATTTTTGCATTGCCCTGCTGTTTCTCACCATTTTCACAAAATTTACTCATCGATATTTGAAGATTGTGGTACCAATAGATAGATCTCGATCTCCTCTTCAAGGCGATATGTAAAAATTGCAGAAAATATCATGTTTTGATAGAACAGTTAATTAATTACTGAAAATTGCATTGAAAAGCAAAGGAAATGGGTCTCACGAAAGCGAAGACACCCGCACCCGTAAAGTATCGGCAGTTGCGCGCTACGGCTTCCAGGAGTCGATTTTCAGTTCGTATAGCAATTATTTGCTAAACCTCACGAGGTTTGTAAAAGAACTGACCCATCTAATGGTGTGGTTGAAATTTTTGGAAAGCCTTCCCATTGTGGAAGGCAATAAATGAAACAACAAGAAGTGGGAAATAAAATACCATACGTTTCCCATTCTTTCAGGTAGAATTCATTGGTGAGGAAGGAGAAGACGCTGGCGGCGTGAAGAAGGAGTTCTTTATGCTTCTCTTCCAGCAGATGCTCACAGCCGAGTTCGTTTTTCCTCCATCCTTTACCGTAATCCACCCATTTCAGTTATGGAATGTTTGTAGAAGATCCAGAGTCTCATTTGATCTGGTTCAGTGGGCTGCCATTCTCTGATGAAGGTGTCGACCGGTGTTTTGCGTTTGTCGGACTGCTCTGTGCCATGGCCGTCTACAATAATGTCCTGGTTAATCTGCCCTTCCCCCTGGCCCTCTATAAAGTGGGACAACTCCAGAATTATCTAATTTTAATGGTTTCTAGCTGATTCTTGGACAAAAACTACTTCTAGAAGACTTGACAGAACTCTACCCGACGACGGGGAGAGGTCTCGAAACGATGCTAGCCTATGAAGAACCCGATTTTGAGGTAAGCTATCATATTTTCCTTCTAATTTAGCCGTTTCTAGGATGTCTTTGGTTTAAACTTTACAGTAGACTATAAATTATTGGATAAAGCCGTGACAGAGGAACTGAAACCCCACGGAGCCGATCTGGTAGTGAAACAAGAGAACAAAGTCGAATATGTCAAGGTATCCCTCATTTTAGACTAGAAAATAAGATATTTTAGCTTTTTGTTGAGCATAAACTGGAAACTGGGATGGAAGGACGAATCAAGAAGGAAATTGATATGTTTATTAACGGATTCAAGATGCTGATCCAAGGGGAGACACTGGAAATCTTCCAGCCACGGGAGTTGCAGGAAATGGTCATCGGCAATGAGAATTACGATTGGACAGAGTTTAAAAAGGTTGGTTTGGGAGGTTTTATGGGGAAAATAGAGAGAAAAGGAAAGCTTTGGACTTGGAAAAGGATTGAACCCGAAAAATGGGGTCCCACAGTTAGACAGCCGGGGAACACAGTTAGACGGTGAACTAGCTAGCGCGCCACAGTTAGACAGCCTAATGTTGGCCGGGGGTCCAAACATTGGCTAAAATCAAAGTTCCACAGGCAAAAACCACAGTTAGACAGCATACAACGCCGAAAACAGCCACAGCTGGACAGTCGCTACACAAAAAAACTACCGAGGTAACCGAATTTATTACCGCCATAGCACAATTAATTTATGTTGTTCTTGAAGTTTCTCGCGATATATTGCTACTCCTCCTCCGTGTCTTTCAAGTCTTTTTAACGACGACGACTTTCTCTTCCCTGGTATCCACAGACTTTGTAGCTTTTGACTTTGATGACTTCCTCGTGACCTCATCCGTCTGCGAGTTGCGACTCGTAGCAGCTGATCCCATATCCTTTTTCGATGAGCGTCCTAGCAAATCAATTGAACTCAAGCGGGCAGCATTTCGCGTCATACGACGACTCCGGACTTCGCCAACTCCGCGCCGGAAAGACTTGGACTCGTCGGCTTGGCTGCTGGCGGTAGCTGCCGTCGTAGGCTTCTTGGCTGCTGGCGCTGGTGCTGCTCCTTCTTTTTCTTTTTCTTTTTCTTTCAGCTGCTCTTTCTTCGGGCTTTTCTCCGTCTTCCGAGCAGTTTTTGCCGAAATGCGAGTCGGCGGCGCGGGAGTGGCCAGGCCCTCGGCCTCCTTGTCCGACTCGGCCAGCAACGACTCCAACTGCTGCCGCTGGATGTCTTGACACTTCTGCTCGAAGAAGATCGGCTCATCTTCGGCATCATATTCGGGCATTTTATGCGGGATATTCCGTAGCGTGTCATCATCTCGCCGGGCCCTGCTGTGTCGTCCACGATGTCCAGGCTCATTTGAATTGCGATAGATTCCTCCGCCGCCGCCGTTGCCATTCCTCCAGCCGTTTTCGAGACTCGGCCGGCTTCTCATCCTCCTGCCTGCTGCTCCTTTAGCCGTTCCACGATCACCGCCGCCATTCATTCCAATACCGCTGGCTTGTAGCTGTGCTAGTCGCTGTTGTTGCTGCAGTTGCAGCTGGGTCAGTTGGGGATTGAGCGTAGGATCGTCGAATATTACATCCCGTACTATTTTCTTCTTTCGGCGGCAGCACATACTGCTGCCTAACTGAAGAATGAAGACAAAGGAAATGGGCAAGATCATTTCAACCAAAAGACTCTTATACCCGCTTTATCCTGTATAAAAGTGGCGTGGTTTTCTGCCCGGGACCACGAAGCCTTCCCGGAACTGATATCATTCTTTTCCTCCAACTAAGCAAGGTTCCTAGGGTAATTTCCCAGCTGAGGATACTGTAAGCATTGCGGACTAACTGTAGCGTTTAGCTGTGGGCTTTTTTTAAAAACAAAACCGTTCTCTCCAAATGGAACTACTTTTGCAACAGCCGGTTTCTCTTCGAGAGATGGTTTTCCTCCGGGGGGTAACCGGATCTCTCGACGTGTTTTGAACTCCATTTTTCCCGACTACCTAGGTTTTTCCTAGTTCCCGCCGTCCATAATTAGGTTTCCCTCAGTTTGTCTTCAATCTCTGTCCAGCCCCCTGCCATTCGATCCTTCCCAGCTGCTGACTCATCGCTTGCCAGAAACTACCGTAACAAATTGTCTATCGTTTCCCAAAATGGAAAAGTGACGTCGAGGGCAGGGAGAAGTAGAGCGACACAAACAATTTTGTGTCGATCGGTTGGCTGGCATCATCGGGCGAATCGGTCGGTCGGCGGCGGCGGACACGCAACACTTGGCAAGGATGGACTTTGAAATGCATGTTTGTCACCCGACTAGGCCCAAGATTGATTGAAAAGGGGGAAGGAAACATTTGGAGGTGGGTACTGTAGAAGGAGATGACGTCATGGGTGTCTTCAGAGGAAACAGGGGTACTGTAGGCCCTCTTCATCGCTTTTAAGCCGCCCCCTTCAGTTTTTTTTCCCAATCCGAATCTAAATATTTTGACACTGATCCCTTCGTCACACTCGCCTCGTTGTCGTCACCTCTCCCTCCCCTCGTCCAGGCTAAATATAACCTTCCCCCTCTCGCTCCCTCCCCGAGGCAATGTATGCAGACGGTCCTCGGTCGGGCGGGCCGGGGTTGTCCCCCTTCGGCCTCGCTCGCGTATTGTTTGTGTCCTCCTCTTCTCTTCAACTCAAATTGCAATAGTCAACATAAGAGGGAGGAGGAGGAGGAGGACCTCCCGACGGAGAAGGACCGGCTTTTTTCTCCTCAGAGAGACGAGAATAGATCCGAGGCAGACAGACAGTTCCTATTTGAGCCGGAGGAGGAGACGAGGGGGAAGAGAACATTTCCGGAAAGTTTATAGACTCGCCGAAGGGAGCGAACATCCACTTTATGAGGCAAATTACAAAGAAATGGCGCTATAAAAAGGTAAAATGGCCAGAGATCGGGAAATCTACAAGAAAATGGAAGGAGGCGAGCCAAGAAAGGAGAGATCCACGTTTTGAGGGAAATTGGAGGTATTGGCGTATAGTTACAGTAATCCACAACAAATATAGACAAGAAGATAGGAAGAATGTGGACTAGAAGAAGTTATAAATGTGCCCTGAAGCGAGCCGGTGGGGACCGAGCGCGCCCTGTGCCTGACTCGGTCCTTGCCAGCCAGCTCCTCTGAACTAGTCTCTCTCCCTGTTTCCCTGTCCGCTATATTTTCCCACGCTGCCTATCTCTTTCCCACGGGTTCTTGTTCTCTTCTCCCCCGTTCTTGTTCACCTCGGTACCAGTATACGTAGTTCGGAAGATCCAGTCTTTGGCTGGGGGTTGAAACAAGGCCAACGCTACCTGTTTCCACCACTGGGTGAGAGAGGGTTTCCCCCGTAGGACTTCCCCCGATCATTCTTCTTTCTCACAATGAGCTCGGTTTTCCCACGGGAAACGGGTTAAAACGTGACAAAAAGTACCATTTTCTGGTGGGTCAGGCTGGTCAAAAATGTTGCGGAGCCTTATTTCGGCCGTAGAGGAGTGTGAACTGTAGCTTACTCCACTGTTTTTTTGTCTAGTTATGGCCTGCTTCGCTGTCTAACTGTCTAGCCATTTCTTTGAACAAAAATGGAGAAGTCCGGGTTAATTAGGCCGGATTTCAAAATTGTAAGCGCTATAATGATCTAGCCGCCTATCTGCTGCCGTATCTACCATTTTCATCTGCCTCGTCCCTCGTTTTCCGATCCCGATCTCGGCTTGCCGCCTTTCGTTTCCTGATCAATCTCTTCGCCTTCCCTCCCTCTCTCCCGCTACCTGCCAAATAAGGAAGAAATGGTTGAGAGAGATGGAATGTGTCCTTTATCGTAGTCGTCACATCACGGTGTTGTTTTCTTCCTCTCTCTTTCTTTCTCTCTCTTTTTCAAAAAAGGTCGAGACAAATTCGAAAATGATAGAAAGAGAGAGAGAGAGATTGGTGATCAAAGCCCGACTCTGACTGTCTCGGCGACGACCATCAACGCGGACCTCAAGACGGAACATAAATCCGTCTCTCTCCTGGTGGAATTTCTCCATCCATCTCGCTCTTTCTCTCAATACGGAACGTCTTATGGGCTTTTCAAGGATAGGGAAAGAGGCATCCAGCTGGGAAGATGAAGAGCACAAAAGCCGAAAGGGCAAGAGGCCATTCGGGAAAGGGGATTGGCTGGGATAAAAGATGGCCACAATTAGACAGCCAACCACCACAACTAGACAGCTAGCTACCACAATTAGACCGCCTCCTCTTTCAAAATTGTCCCCTGGACTCGGATTCTTTATTATTTACAGTGAGAGATGCGGGAAGGGAAGCGAAGGCCATTGGCTCGCGCTCTCCTCCAAATAAGCGGATTAGAAGAGAAGGACATAATAGTTTTCAGGTGGTGAAGTACAAGGACGAATATCATGCCGGCCATCCGGTCATCAAATGCTTCTGGGAGGCTTTCTTCCGACTGACGCTGGATGAGAGAAAGGTTTATTCTTTACTGGTTACAGTAACCCCCTTATTTTATAGAAATTTATGCAATTTTTAATGGGATCACCTCGTCTACCGGTTAAAGGTCTGGCCGCGGTGGATATTAGCATTCAGCCATGTGCTGATCATGTAAGTTTCTTTATTTTTTCTAGAACATATTCTTTTCTTTTCTTCTTGGTGAGATCATTTGAATATTTAAAGGAACCGGTTCTTTCCCTCTTTAAATGCCCCTCCAGCCCCCGGATAGAGAAGAAAAGTTTGATCCGTTTCTCCCTTTCTATAAGCGCCCGTCGGCGCCAGCGTAATTAACATAATTCTGTATCTTCTTCCTTCTCGTCATAAAAGACGGTTGAGAGAGATGGAATGGAAGCGATTAAAAATTGAATGGATAGGAATTTCAAACTTTTCGCAGTTAATTTACCAATCGGGAAAGAAAATGAAGGCGCCACAGTTCACACGCCGTGTCCGCTGTGGTCCGCAATCTGCACCAGTTAGACAGCCTACACGGTGTGTGAACTGCCTGACAGTTAGACAGCCAAACAGTGGATTTCTTTGCAAATTTCTTTTAAAATCCGTCATCTTTCAGCTCCTCCCTGCTGCTCATACCTGTGCAAATCTGTTGGATCTTCCCAAGACCACCGATCCCGATGAGATGTATCGCCGGTTAAAAATTTCCATTGAACATACTGAAGGGTTCACCCTGGCCTAGAGACCTTCTTCCTATCGCCCGCAACCACTCGTGATTAAAAAATTTTCAAAAATTTGTAAATACCTCGAAAGAAACTTATATTCTACTGTGCTGTAATTTTGCTTACGGTTATCATTATTAGGGGTTTGTTATTCGCGTTTATATCAAATAAAAGACTTTTGCTAGTCCCCCAATCGTCTCTCTCTCTCTCTCTCTCTGTTGGAAAATGATGTCAAGTGCGGTTAGCGCCGTCTCGCTCTCTCTCAGTCTCTCTCTCTCTTTTCTTTTTCACTTTTCACCCCTCGGGGGCCTTCTCTCCGCGCCGAGGGGGTCAAATGGGATCTCCCATCCTCTCCTTACGCTATTGAATAAATAGAACGGAAAGTGAGCACTCTGTGTCGGCCTTTTTCAAACTGGGAGAGAAAGGGAAGGGAGAGAGAAAAACCAGGTCAATGGGTGTTTTTAATTGAGGAAGATTGCAGGGCAGAGCAAGGAAGCAGAAGATGAGCAAATGGTCATTGGTTCTGCTCAAACCGGAACTAGTAGCTCATCCACCACTTCTTAGAGTAGGTTTTGATCTATTCTCGGTGTCTGGCTGTCTAATTGTGGCGCCACAGTCCCGCAACCACAGTGCCACAGCCGACACGGCGTGTGAACTGTGGTTTGGCAGTTATTCCCTGGGCGCCACAGTTCATACGTCGTGTCGGCAGTGGCTCTTTTCTCAACTGTCCTCCACCATAGATCTTCCCCCGTTTGTTCGCATCTCCTCTTTTTCAAACTCTCTCCCCGCGCCGATCCCCCGGATTTATTTCCCCAATTCGGTATATCTGGCCATATAGAGAGAGATCTATATCCGCTATGATTTGCGTGTCATCGTCGTCGTCGTGTGTCGTCCTCTCCGCCGCTGCAGTGATCTCTGGCCTCCATTCCATTCCACCAACCTCACCCCTCCCTGTATAACCTCGCCATAATTTTCGGAGAGGGGGCACACGCATCCGCGCATCAATTTTCCTCGCAGGCACACAAAAATTTAGGTCACCCCGGTGGCGTTGGTCCCCCGGGCTCTAGTTTTCCTGGAGGGGAGTGACGACGCCGCCGCGCGACGACTGTCTCTCTGTTGTTATTCGATTTGAAAGGAGAAAAGAGCGCGCGACGGCGCGTCGCCCGCCCGAGCGATTGCCCGGAGGCAATGAAGAAAGGAAAAGAGAAAACCGGTTCTAAAAGCCACACAGTGGAGGGAGAAAGAGCGAAAGAAAAGCTGGAAGAAGTGGCATTAATAAAGGTTTTAGGAAGCTCTGCGAGAGCTATTAGCCACTGGGATTACTGTAGCCGGAGCGCAGAAGACCAGCATCAGTCAGGATAAGGCGGAACAGCTTTACGGACAGCATAAAGGTAAAAAAGAGCCGCAGTTCACACTACTATTGCCTTTTGTCCAGGAAAATTCTTTTATGGTCGTCTTGTTCGCCACATTTGCAGCGGGCCGGTCATTGCTCTTCGAGTAAACGGCGATGTTCGTTCCTTCCTCGGTAGTAGCAAGCTCTGGCCCTTGGGTAAAAAACCAACTCTTCGACAGAAGTTTGCTCTCTCCGATGTTAGAAATGTAGCCCATAACTCGGATGCCGATACGGCGGTTAGGGAACTACAGCTGTTTGAACCATTTCGGGAGCCGACTCCTGTTCTCAATGAAATTTTTGAAGAAGAGGAACACTTGACGAAACAATTTAAAGGAGTAGAGCTTGATGAATTACCGTATCATGAGAAATAATAAAGTCTTTCCCCTTTGTTTTCGTCTAAAGGGCGCTTTGAGAGAGCGCCACAGTTCACACACCGTATAGGCTGTCTAACTGTGGCGCGCTTCCTGCCGCAGTGTTTAGGCCACAATTTCCCTCCCGAATGACTAATTATACATTATGTATTATTTATAATTTATTTTTTATTTCATTAAAGGCATGTATGTAGTGATCTAATGTGGAAGAACGGAAGGCAATTGGTTGGGCAGGAGAGAGGAGGGGGGCCGGGAGTGGGATCGGTCGAATAATATCACAGTAGGAAGTGAACCGAACTTATGTAGGCTTATAAAATTATGTAACGTCTGCTTATGTACAGGAAAATTTTGGAATTTTCTCTTCTTCACAAGGGATCACAGTTTTCAGGAGGAGGAAGGGTTGGAGGAGGCCGGGAGGAGGATGGTGTACATATAATAACAAAAACAACAGGAGGAAAAAACAAAGTGCGGGACGGGAAAAATGCATGAAGATCATCTCAAATTGGGAGGATTATTGGGAGTTAACCGGGGGGATGTGCCGGACTGGAGAGAATGGTTGCGGGAGGTAGTAACCCATCCGGCTGGCTAGAGAGGGGCAAAGACGAGGAATTTTTAAAGGAATTTCTATTCTTTTCTTTTCTTTATACAGTAATAGACGAACGGGGCTGGGGGGCAGTTGAAAGACTTCGTAAGGCGCGGGAACGTTTTGTTTCTCTGATTTTGAATAGGAAAAAGTTCTAGGCTATAAAGGCTAGAGGAGGAATTTAGACACAATGAGATTGAGATCAATGGAAGGAAAGAGGCGAGGAATAAGGAATAAGGATATTAGGGGGCTGGCTACTGACTCGCCGCGTACGGCGGCTGCTGGTTACTGGTCAGCATCTCGGTCAAGATGGCTTGAAACGCTGAGGGATCTTCCGGCAACGGCTCCACATCCAGCAGGAAGGTATCCTCGTTCATGTAGAGCCGCAGCATGTCGTCGTCCATTTTCACCGTAATCCCTCCTCCTTTATTACATCTTTTATACACGCCGTGGATCTGAAAATTGAAGACTTTATAAAGGCCTAGGCATATCTTGGAAAAAATAGTTCCATTACATTTTTCTCGGAGGAACCACAGTTCACACGCCGTGTTGACTGTCTAACTGTGGCTGCCCTCAAATTCCCCAGGAAACCCCTAACTATTATCAATTTCGATCACTGTTGTTGTTTTCTTACGCCAAGACACGTGGATTTGACAAAAGTGTGACCGTGTGGACAGATGGAGTGGTGGGAGAAGGGGGTGTGGACTGTACCATCTGATAAACATAAACAACGAGAGCTTTGGTAATCAGACATCGGAAAAGTGGAACCGAATGGGAGCGGACATCAAACAAAAGAGTTTTTCCCAGTTTATCTTGAGGAAGGTGTGTGAACTGTCTAACTGTGGCTGTTTTTCGCATTTTTCATCGAGCTGCCGTATCTAATCGGATTTCTTTTGGACAGTTGCCGAAGTGTGACTCAACTACACCCACAACAAGATAAAAAACTAGCGACAGGGGATTTCAAAATAGTTCTACACCAGGGATATATTTCGGCAATGTACCACACTTCACCCGCCGTATCGGCTGTCTAATTGTGGCGCTTCCTTGATTTTTGGTTGGTCCCCCGCCGCCTGGAGATTTTTCACCTCTCCCTCCCACACACTTCTTTTCTTTTCTCTCAAATAGAGTGAGTGAGGGAGAGCATGTGGTGGACAAACATATTTGACCAACAGAGCAGAGAGCGCCGGTGCGAGCTCACGGAATTAGAGGAGAGACCCCTTGGGGCTCTCTCTGGAGAAAGAGAAAGAGAACACAAAACGAAGTGTCGCCGAGGGAGAATTATATTTGCCTGTTTCGGTGTTTATGTTTGAGGGGAACGGGGGGAGAAAGAGAATGGGAGGTTGAATAGCGGATTCATGACTTTTTGTCTGAAGCACATAGGACAATATTGCAAATGGGAGTAAGCGCGCGCCGGAGGCAATGACACCGGGAGAAGAGGATTTCGAACAAAAAGATCGCCCGGACAAGAAAAGAGAATGAAAATTGAGAAAAACGGGGCTTTGGACCATGTTCTTGGGGAAAAATTGTTTGTTGGGATTTGTAAAGAAGAAAAGAGATAGAATGAGATCTGGCTTACCTTTTCTGGTTCAGCATTACATTTTCCAGCAATGGCACTCGTCAACCCAATAATATTCGGCGGCACAACATGCAGAGGCTCATAGACGTGCTTGTCCCTTGTCCGCACGTAGAGCATGACTGAAATTTCTAAATTATTCTACATACAGCTCCGAACGTCAAACCTCGTTCATTGAGTCGCGGTCTCTTGGACACCGGTTCCATGTCCAAATCATAGCCGCCTATACTGCCATCCAAATAGCGTTCATAATCATCCGGGGCGATAAACAGAGCCGCCGGCTTATCCAAATCACGCATGTGATAGAATTCCGACCGCTCACAGGATTCATGAAACTCGCCGTCTGTCTTCTTCCTACCGGACAGTGCTCCTAAATCTAATCGATACCTTAGAACATTGAACAGTGATGAAAGCAGAAACGACAGGGGTGGAGGAGGAAGGGGTGAACACAAATGGATTAGAACATAGATTATTAGAACGAGAGGGAAGGGGGACGGGGAGAACTTGTACACACATAAAAAAATTGTTTTTCTGGGGATTTTGAACTGTTTTAGGCAAAAACAGAGAGGAGAAAAAAACAGTCACAGTTAGACAGCCGACACGGCGTGTGAACTGTGGTTACCGCTGGAATTTCCTCTGCTCTCGTAAAACCTCGGCATTGTAATTCGTCGTTACTCAATATCATTACGGTACTTTTTTCTGCCGAGGTTTTACGGGTGCGAAAATCTATCGTACCAACGAGGATAATTGACTGCGCGAGGGACTTTTTACCCTCGGCGCGGCTGCCGAATTGGTCTCTTCTCTTCTTCACTCTCTTCATTTTATGTACTTTTTTTTGGACAAATTGTGTGTGTGTGTGCAAGTTCGGAACATAAAAAGAGCGAGAAAGGAATTCTCTCTGAAGTAGAAAAAGAGAGAATTCCCTCCCTGAACAAAGAACACAAAATAGAGGAAAACTTGGACGTCACTTGGACGGGGACTTCACCTTGGTGCTGACGTTTTTGATCCCGTCTAGTCTCATGTAGCATTTTCCGGTTAGCTCCCTAAAGCGAAGCAGTTTTGTTAGAGACACATGGATTGGACTCTGGGTTTTAGAATTTTAGGACTGACTCCGACACGACACGACCAACTGCACGACATTGACTAAGACCATCACTAGAGATTCTTTCGTCTTGTTGTCTTCCTCTCGGGACCTTTATGAGCCAACGATGGAAAGGATACGGTATTGAGGAAGACAAAAAGATGAGAAAGAACACAATTTTACGCGACAACAGTGACTTTGAACCACGGAAAATCGCGTTACCTGCCATCTTTCGCTTGTTGGCACGTTTGTCTTCGTCGCGGAGTTTTCGCTCAGCGCCCTATAGATTTTTTATGATTAAAATTGTTGATATCCTCTGCTGACTGACACAGCTCTTCTTCCCCTCCACACACGCCCCGCTTTTTTCCTCTGCCAAATCACGCACTGTGAGAGACTGTTTTAATGGCGCAACGTCCTTGAAAATCGCTTATTCTATCACACCCTCCCATCGAAAAAAGGCAAGCGGCATCCCTCTCTTGCTAGTCCCAAAAGCGGCAGAAAAAACAAAAAGGAGACATACCTTATCACAGAAGACTTTAATTTGGCAATAGCCCCTGTGAAATGGCGGTTTTTGTTGAGTTTGATGGGCCATCGCGGTGTCCGTTTCGCCGTCATAGGTATCAATTTGGATGTGCAGAGGTAGACCTTTGACTCCTTTCTGGTTGGAAAAATCGGTCGAGAGGCACTGGACAGCGATGCTGATCTGAAAACGGGGAAGTTAGCCATTTTTAGGGAAAGCCACAGTTAGACAGCCGACACCGTGTGTGAACTGTGGCGCCCAAGAAACAACCACAATTCACACGCCGTGTCGGTTGTGGGTCTTCAAAATTTTTCAAATAGCCGAAAATGCTGCTAAAACGAATTTTCATAATTTTTCTTCTTCTTCGTCTTCTCTCAAATGGAATGCGTGTGTGCCTATGTTTGATTTACGGGTTTAACATCGCTCTCTCTCTTGCTGGTGCGCGAGGGGGGAATAATTTTTCTCGCTTCATAAAACCTCTCCTTATCGCGCGCGCCCGTCGTCGTCTGGGCAAGGTCAAGAAAAAGTTTAGTTCCTCTTTTCTTTGGCTTTCCCAATTAAAATTCTCTTTTTCAACTAGCGCGCGCAACATTCCAAGTGCATACTTTCACCCTTCGGGGGTCAAGGCGCCTTTTTTCAGGAAAAGGAAAAAGGGAAAGAGGAAACTCTAGCTGGCTTACCTTGACGGAATTCTGATCCGATGGATTCCAATAGAATTGAACGGCGTTGTGGGCAATTTCTTCAATTTGGCCAATCATACCGGAACTGTTTTTACTGTCAACCTGGAGATAAAAGTTAATTAACCAGAAAAAAGATGAGACTACCTCCAATATCCTCTGCTTGGCTGAATGTTGCCGACTGTGCCAAAATTGCCAGGTCTTCAATTCCTCTTCATAGGTTTTATCCTCGCGAAAAACAATCATCAATACGCTCTGAATCGTCATTACCGTAGCCCGGATAAAATGAACTCTTACCCGGACAGTTGCACTTTTCAACGGTTTACAGAGATCAGGAATGTAGTCGAGGGAGATCGTATAGAATTGGCCCTAAAGGATAAAATAATAAGTACTAAAGGAGGGGAGGAGAACTCACTTTATTTACATAGGTCATTCGATCATCTTCTCGTCTTATTGAGGTGGAAATCGGCGCTTCTAGGACATATTGGAAGCCGGTGGTGTTGTTTCTGAAAAGGAATTCATTAAGAGAACAATTCCGCACAGCCACAGTTCCCACGCCGTGTCGGCTGTCTAACTGTGGCTCTCAACCAAACTCGAGAAAATACGATTTTTTTTCTTATATTGGCGGGAAAACTCACACTTTGGGTATAACAACGGGGGAGTCTCGATGGCTCAACGCCCTTTCTGTACTCCTTTCGATCAGACTATCTCCACCAAAAAATTCTTCTTTCGGATTCGCCATCATCGACAGATCGGCTCCAATGCCGCTGTCCACCGGGCTTGGCATATCCACATTTTTGTACCGGGTATCTTGTACCGAATCCTGAGGGTTATACTGCAGTGTCGACTGCCTGTAGGTATATTCCACCGGCACGGTGTGCCTTCCCCAATCTTGCTGTTGACCCATATTCGACAGTACCGGGTAGTAGATCTGACCCGAGGTCTGAGCATTCAAAAAACTCTGGGTCGGATTGAGTCCCAGCGCGTAGTCCGTATTATAGACCCGGGTGTAGGTTTGCATCGTCGGTTGGTAGTAGTCGAGCGGTTGCATTTTGGACAAGTCCTGGAGGTTGGAGGTGAGCGGCGCGAGCTCCATCGGCTCTGGCTTCGGCGAGAAGTCCAGCTGACCCCGTCCCGGCGGCGCCGTCTTTATAACTGATGACTGCTCCAGCGGAAACTGTGGCATGGTAGTCGTCGTTGTGGGATCCTGTCCCGGCTGCATCCACCGCGGACAGGGACCTTATGTGGTTACGTTGTGGCTTCTCGTTGGACAGCTGAAAAGGGCCAATTACTTAAAATTCTCTTTGCAGATTCTTTAAAATAAGAAGAGACGGATTTGCATCCTGTATCCCTCCAGTGGATCCCTTGAAATCCCCCTCCCTAGCGAACGGTGTGCGCAACACACAATGAGATATATGGGGGGAAAGGCCGCCGCGGCCTGAATATCCTGGCCGACTCCGCTCGTTGCGTTCTCTTCTCTCTCCCACTCTAATGGATGAGCGACGACCGACAGGGGGAGAAAACAGGTCAACTACCACACCCGCGGGACAGCCGAAGGGGTCAGGAATCGCCTCTCTCTCTCTCAATTTCCTCTGGTCAACCGCCATCAACCAGGCCGGGAGGGGGGACACTTTGACCGGAAACAGGTTACAAACACAACTGCTTGTGGGGGTTCCCGAGAGGAGGAGGAGACAGAGACCGGTTGGAGACTTTTGTGGACAAGATAAGGGGAAAGGATGGGTGGTAAATGGGAGGAGAAGAGAGATTTTAAATCTCTATGCTGGCAACTGGGACAGGAGGGAATTGGAACGTTTTTTACAAGCTAGGCAACTTCGGAAGAGGCTCTACTATCAGTTTTATGCATTTCTAGTCAATTGGAAGTTTTATTTCCGCCCAGGACTCATTTTTATCCGAGAAAGAGGCACTAGTAGCCGGAACCGTGGAATTTTTCATTCATAATCTTTGGAAACCGAAAAGTATGGGTTTCTGGGAAATTTTCGCTTCAAAATGGTCTTCCCTCGATTTGGAGTCTTTTCGAAACAGAAATTCTAAATTTAGCCCTGATTCCTTCTCACGGTGAGAGCCGATCAGTTTCTCAATGTTTTCACTCGGAGCTGAGCAGCGCTCAGTGCTTGATGTAAAAGGTAAACATGGTGGTGGTCCCAATTTCGGAGGGCTGGGAGGGGGAAGTTCACGACTTTTTCTGTTTTTTTGGTCTCTTAATGATTGACTCCGGGACTATTTTATCCGGAGGAGGAGGTGGAGAAGAAACCGGAACGGGAACTTCTGTCCATAAAAAGCTTCGCCACTACTACCGAATGTTTGCTTAATTTTCGCCTCTTATGAATCAAAATAAAGTGGTTGTGTGTGGTTGGACTGCGGAACTTCTCCCGGAAAAAAGCCCAGGGGGACGGAAGAGAGGGTTTTCCTCCAGGGGTCTAGAAATCCGGTTGCCTCTCTCTCTCTCTCTTAACCGACAGTACACACACACAACACACAACACCCGCCACCTGACGAACAACAAAAGCATTCCAATACAGAAGCAGCGAGAGACGGAGAGAAGAATACTGTGGGGACAGAGAGCGATTTGCCCCTGAGGCAGGGAGAGGGGATTACGGTAGCTGGGCTTTACCAAGAGAGGAGGGAATATTCTACAGTATCCCAAGAGGGAACATTTACAGTAACCCAGGTTAGGCTATGACTATTTCAAATTGTTCGCTGTCTCTCTCTTTTCCAGGCAGGCAACAGTCACAGGCAAAATCGGGTCGATCGATCGAAAGGTGGAAACTGTGCGCTCGCTCTCCCCCAACTCCCCCATACCGTCCGTCCGGCAGTCAGCCGCCCTCCTCCTGTACAATAAACTTTTGGAGAGAGAGAGAGAGGAGGAGAAGAAGAAATTTATGGCTCTGCCACTTCTAATAAAAAGGACTATTTCGAACTAGAGAGGGTTACGGTAATGTCAGCCAACCTCTCTCTTTCTTTCTTTCTTCAATATGTTGAGGAATGTGAGGAGTTGTGACAAGAGGAGAAAGGGCATACAGTGTAATTTTGACTATAAAAAGGTGAAAAAAAAAGAAAATTTCGAAATAGGAAAAGAATAGGGCAAAGCTTCTAGAAAAGACTGGCAAGGGAAGGGAAAACAACAGTCGAATACAGAGAATGAAAGAGATTTCTTATTGTGATAAAAGGCTGCCAGAGAAGAGAAGTACCAGAAGTACAGTACCAAAAGAAATTAGAGACTTTAAAGGACTTTTATGAGTAAAGAAATCGCTTCAGGACCAAGGAAAAGAGCCGCTAGAAGAGGAATTCAAGGCGCTTCTCAATGAAAAGGATTTTAATTCGTTCTAGGACCCAAATGAGGCTAAAAATGGAAGAAAAAAGTAATAGAGGAATAATTAAATGACTAATTGATAAAATTCAAAGAGAATTGGGAAAAATATGGTAAGGATTGGGAGAGTAAGAGAAAAAGTGAAACAGCTGACCGGGCAACAATAAATGAGACGGTCCAGCCACCAGTCAAGGACAAATATTATTATGCATGACCGGGGGAGAACTAGGAAAGGCCGTGACTCATCCGCTCCAATTCTAGGTGGATCTTTAAAGAAGAAGAAGAGGGAATACTGAATAGGGTCTATAGTTCATTAGGGCTCGCTTCGTTCCAGGACCCAAGGAGGGAACGCCTCTCCAAAAGTTGGAATTATTTTTTTGATCTCTGTCCCTCGCCGGTTTGCGGGGTAAAACTCGCTTTTTACTCCGAAAAGAATTGACCCCAAGAGAGTTGGTATGAACCGGCTGGTGGTCCACTCTGGGTTGCCACCCCACCAGGCCAGTCAGGCAAGATCCGGTTGTCGTCAAAGATAAACTTGAGAGAGAGAGACAGAGGTCAACCTAGGGGGTCAACTAGTTACTGCTCCGGTGGTCCTAGAGGGAAAATACACTGGGAGGAATAGAAGCTGGCTACCGTAACCCTCCTCCCTGTTGCTGGGGCTGGTGACACACGTGACAAACAACTATTGGGGAGGGGGGAGAAGGGGGCAATGGTTCTATGGTCTACAGTACCTGTGCCGTCATGAGGACTCCAATTGGTTGGGGGAGAGGGCCTGCCAGTGGGAGTAGTACCTACTACTTCTTTCTGTCACCCTGCCCCATGTGGGAGAGACCCCGGCACCACAAGTGTACAGAAACAGGCTTACCTACTATCCGGTCCTGCGAAAGCAGATAGCAGCGGTGCGCGAGAGAGGGGACTAAACCCGAAAAACCAGACTGGAGAGGGGCGGCGCCGCCGCCGGGTGGAAGGCGGAGCTGCACGCACACGATTTTCGCATTGGAGAGAAGAGAGCGCGCCGCGCAGCCCAGCATAAAGGGAAACAAGAGGGGACGGTCTCCAGGAAGGGACCAAGAATCTCTTCTGAAGGTCCTGGAACGAAAAAATTGGGGAGAAAACACGGTATGGTGAGGTTTATTTGAAGAAGAACAATAATACGGGGTACTGTAATCCATAATTGGTGGTTAATATGAAATAATTGGGAAAACAAGCCATTTAAATGGTTCAGGAACGAAAAAACATACTGTATTTTAATTTTAAGTAACGGGAGATCAAAAATGAGGGTTATTATAAGAAAAAATAGGAAATTTGTGATTTTATAAAAAAAAAATAAAGAAAAAATAAGGATCGGGAACGGAACGAAGGCATTGTAGACCTAATTTTAAGCGAGAGAGATTAAATTAATGTTAACTGCGTACTGAATATTAAAATTCACAAGGTATACAGTTAAATGTTTGGCACAAGTTGTCCACAACCGGGAAGATTTGCTTTTTAAACCAATGGGCGATTTACGAGTGATTATTACGGTACCGGGGGGTTACATTTTGATTAATTCCAAAGTTTACAAAACAGTAAATTTAAAAAAAAACACACACACTGTGACCTCATCATCCCGTCATTATTTTTCTAACCCGCCCTCTAGTGGTGGTCATTTCTCCAGTCTTGAGGGCAAACCGGCTCCGTGGGTAGCTGGGAGAACGAACGAACACACACAGACACACACGTGTGTGTGAGCGCACAGGTTTCGAGACCGGTGGACAGAAGAGAGAGAGAGGCTAGAGAGCTCTAGGGGTTGGTAAGACAAGGACAAGGCAACGGACAAAAAACACACAGAAAATTGGGATTATATTGGAGAAATTGGAGAGAAAAGGAAGTACTTTGACAACTAGGAGCTTTGGACGCCTTGGGGTGATTAAAGTGAAGATTAAACCAGGAAATCGGGGTCTCTTTAAATTAGGAGAACAGCCAGCCATCCTCTAGAGGAGGCCAGCAGCTTCCTGTTCCAGTTGATCTACTCGATCCGTGTAGTACTTGGAGTTGAGGAAGCGAGGATAGCTGTCTCGCATCATCAACGTGTAGATCTGACCCTGAGCAGCGTCAAAGGTATTCGCAGAGGGGTTGGCCATGTTCTTGTTCACGATTTCACGGACTTTGGAGTCGAGGGATACCTGAAATTGTGGGAATTGTTCAAAGGAATACTGTAGTAGGGGAAAATTGGGAAAATTCGGTTCAAGGAGGGCTAAATCTGGATATAAGAAGTGTTTTTTAGGCTCTTTAGAAGCTGCCCTGGATTTATAATTCAAAAAATCTCCAAGGAATGGAAGAAAACTCCAAGAACCCGGAAAATTAGCTGTTCAATGGAGAAATTCCCATTTTTCAAGTACTTTCCGCTCCATTTCGGCTGTATTTTTCTTCAACTACAATTTGCCCAAGTGAAAATTCCCTCAAGACCCCAAAACTATTGTAGACTATAGAACATACCCCCAGTTCCCCCCTAAAATAAAGTTTACCCACCTCTTTGGGACTGAGAATGGAGATGAAGTCTTCATAGATGATGCGGGCCTTCTCCTCTATCTTTTCGTGGTTGCTCTCCCGCTTGAGCTCTTCACACGCCTGCCAGAAGAGGATGTTCTCATCGCTGAACTCGCCCTTCAGGAAGTCAGTGAGGAAGCGGCGGCCCTCTGTAAACAGTAACTTTGAATGAATGGCTATTAGAGTGACGACGACTGGCTGGGGGGACTGTTAAAACTGGAACATGCAAAACAGGTGGAAGTGGTGGGGGATCATCATGAAACTTGTTGCTGCCGGGGTGGGTTGGAATTGGTGGAAATGGAAGTGGAAGTCGAAATTGAGGAGCGGGTATTGATTAGAGGCCGTAAAAGAGGGAAAAACTGTCTAACTGTGGCTCTTTTGCACGCATTTTGGCTAGAAAGGGAACTGTGACTGGAAGATTTCTGGCCGGAAAAAGAGCAAAATGGGGACTAAACTGTGTAACTGTGGCCCAAAAGGAGCTACAATAGGCAAACTGCGTAACTGTGGCTCTTTTGAGAGGAATTTGGGGGTTCTAGGGAGATTGGGAGACTGCCAGTGGAGCGGAGAACGGCAGCAAATAATAGCAGGGGGCAAACGGCTGCCAACGGGACTTGGAATGGGAAAAGGAATAGACAGTGGGCATGCCACCCAGAAGGCTGTGCTAGACAGTGCAGTTGGGTCTGTCTGATGGCTGCTGCTGCCTGCCTGCTGTTGGCGACCGGGTGCCAGCCGAAGAGGGGGACCCCATGGCGACCGGTCGTCCGCAACCTGCCCCCGGTTTTCCACCCCGGCTTGCCTCGCAAGTATTCTCGTCGTAGTGTCCTCTCACTCTGTGTGTGTGTGTCTGTGAGTGTGTCTCTGTCTGTGTATCTATCTATCTGTCTGTCTGGTCGTGGTCTTCTTCTCACACGAAATGTTCTCCATGGGATAGAGAGCAAAAAGCCCCATCCCCCACACCCTTCTAGTCTAATGCCCTCCCGCACCCGTAAAGACTCGGCACTTGGTCAGTTCTTAATTATTTTACAGTAAACCTACCAATATTCTTCATCAAGGTCTCGAAGCTAACTGCCCAACTGCGTACATCCTCAAAGGCTAGCCTGAAAAATAGGATATTGCCCTTGCTGACCACTTTTTCTTCCGCTTATCACCCTTTTTCTCAATATGTCCTCTGTTTTTCAACTTACCGTATACGTTCCTGCTCAGCTGCACGTCGTTCTCGATTATATTGGGAGTTTGAATCAGCGGAGACTCTAAAAATTGACGAATTATGGGAGTTTCAAATGCCGAAAAGGCGCCAAATGGCCCGCTCTGCACCCGTAAAGACTCGGCAGCTGCTTGTTTCATTTCAAATACCGTAATCTCTCGCTTTAGACACTAAATTACGGTCTCTAGCTCCGTTTAAAACTGATTATGGTAAGTTATAAGCTGATCCAAATGAACTGGAACATCTGCCAAAGTAGTAACCTTAAAGTGCCCTTCCTGAACCCTGTCTTTTTCTCCTCCCTGACAAACAACTCCGAAGCCCTGATTTTCCCCTGAATAACCTCTATTCACGTGAGGAGGACAGTCACGAGGGGGCAGATACAATTTGTCTTTAATACATTTTGAGGATTTTTTTTATATTTTTAGCCTTTTTTTTGGTTCATTAGTGACTCCTTTTCATTTTCGAACAGCTGACACAGTGACACGGATAGAAATCGGAAAATACGAGCAGTGACGACGAATGGATAGCTCCCCTCTCACCTGGCACTGTCTCTTTCTTGATCCACACAATCTGCAGCAGAACGAGAAGTGCAGACAAAACGGAGAAGCCTAAACCAGACAGTTCAAATCAGATCCACATCCTGAGGGGAATGGGATAATTACAGTAGCTGGGAAGGGGAAGAGGTTAAAATTCCCACAGCCGCAGTTAGACGGCCGACACGGGGTGTGAATTGTGGCACTCTGGTAAATAGAACGGCACGCTTCACACGCCGTGTCGGCTGTCTCACTGTGGCGCGCTTAAAATTCCGTTCACTTCCTTGTCCCTAGTGTTATTTTTCTCTCAATTAATTGAATCTCAACGTGCGTCAGCGATAACTTGCAATTATCTATTTGTCTTTTTGCGTGCTAAGCAGAGTGAACTACAACTTCTTGTTATTAAATCACTGCTCTCGGCCACTGGTTGAGAGAAAGACGTCAACAATACTTTGATTAGAAGAAACGGAGCTAACAGCTGGAAAAGCACGGTCATTTTTGCCAGCCGATTCAGAAAAACAATGAGTGAAACAGCAGATTGCACCTGCGTCGCTCTTAAAAAGAAACGGAACGAGGCAGTTTTTACTTCTTGCAACGTCAGCTTCCATGAGAACGGAAGGGAAAACTCCCACTGGGCGCGTATTACCGTAATCTTGCTCTTAATTCTCGCTTTATAGATCAGAAAACAGCTTATTGTGAAGGTAATGCTTTGTAGAATAGCATAAAGGTGTTTTAAATGGTGCTCTTTTTTTTAGAAAAGTGTAAAAGGAAAGAAACGCGTTGATTAGCTTTTCAAGGAGCGGAGGCGACAAAATAGGGGATTGAATGGGTTGAACGGCTGTACATCTTAACAAAAGAAGCAGAATTAAATACCGGCGGGTGCCTACAGTATACCGGAAGCTGTTTTTATCCTGTAGCGTTCAATGGAGAAGAAGAAGGAGGTGGGGAGACGGGTCGACCTAATTTACCCCCCTGGGACTGTGAGGACAAGGAAACTTCCTGGGAAAACCGCGCAGGATGCAAAAATATTCAGGATTTGACCTAGTGAGGGAAAGGAGTACTGTAGACTTACTTGGCATGGAGTTTTTGGAATAATAGCGACAGCCTGCTCCTCTGTTGCGGCTGGCTGCTGCCGGCACTGGGACTACTGGGACTGACCAGTGTATTAGACACTGGAGCAACACGGACTAGGTTAGAAGGCAGTTTGACTGGAGTAAAGACTCGGGGAGTCTTAATAGCGGAATAGAAAGAATAGAACGAGGGGAACAACAGCAGCTGTCGTCGGCTCTGACAAGGCTCCGATTGAGAAGTGATATGGTTGCCTTGGCCACGCCCTTCGCTTCGAGCTCCCCCCTTCGTGAGACGAAGATCTCTCTAGTTTTCTAATCGGAGGAAGGATGATCACGTGGAAAAGTCAAAAATAGCTGGATCAGAACAGATCTACAAGAAGAAGAGAAGCCACTTCGTGCCCGGCACAAATCCCCATAGAGGAGGGAATTGTACTGAATTGAACGGATAAAACCATGATTTCTTTCCAAAACACAGCAAGAAATTGCGTCACCAGTGGATAGATACTAAAAATATGTGGAGTAGCTTCTCGGGCCGGCTGTAGATCTCTGATGAACAAAAGAAACAATGATGTTGACACGGAGGAGAGGAAAAAAATAGGTTCTATGGCTTTTGTAGGAGAACAAGGTAAAAATAGTCTCTGTCCAATGATTATTCCCGGGTAATCTGTTCCTTCGCTTCGGAATCTTGTTGACTATTGCTACAGTAGCATTACGTTCCCTTCAGGAAGCGCCAGGACCTCAAATTTCAACACAGCTCTGCACTAAAAGTTGTCTACCAGAACATCCTATGGTCTTCCGGCTTCTTGAGGCAATAACTCTCCAACAGAAATGATTTTCATGGAGATATTATCATTTCCGGATAGAGCAAAAAAATCTGAACAACCTTAGCTGTTCCCTGTATGGAATATTGGACGTTCTGGTGTAATTTTTAGGCTGTAAACGGACCATAATGCTTTTGGCTGTAGCCTGGCAGTTTTCCGCGCTCGCACCCATAAAGTCTAGGCAGTTTCATTCTACGGGTTACAGTAACCCAAGCAAAGAAGAGAACAATGCTGTAGTCCATTTCTGACGAGGAAGGAAAGCGCTTCGAGTCCCATTAGCATTCTACAGTCGAACTTCATTGATTTTCAAGTTTCTCCAAAAACCAGAAACAAAATTCCCCCTTTTTCCTTGGAAATTAGTCATCCACCACTTGAGCAGTTTCCATAATACCAATTGTGCTGCAAGTTATTAAATTACGGTATTGATCTCCCTCTCCCCTCTCTGCCCTGTCTGAAGTTTGCTCCCCGTTTCCACTAACTTATTTTCCCATTGTTTTTTCGCAAAACCTTTCTACTTGATAAAGAACATGATCTCCGTTGTTCATAAACTCACGAATATGATTAAAATCCCCTCTTTGCAGCAGGAGATGAAAAGATATAAACATGATTAGAGGGAGGACAGAGGACAAAGCCTCATCTGTGTTGAAAGCTAGCAGAAACCAAACCTTTTGGGGGTGAGTGAATGAGGAAAAGAGAGGATAATACAGGGATAAGCAGCTCGTATAAGGAAATATATCATTAGGCTAATGGCTACAAAGGAATGAAAGTGCTTGTTGTTTACAGGGCACTATGTTCAGAGATCTAGGGAAGCAGTATGAAGTGTTGCAAATTGCAATGGAGCCGATAAACAAGACAGATTCTTGGGAAGCTGGGCCCCAGGTTCGGTACACGATAGTCCGATCCCCTGTACCCGTAAAGTCTCGGCAGGACAAAGTTATAAAGACGCCGCAGTTTTATAACTATTTTGAATATAGATGACCCTACTGCCGAGGCTTTACGGGTGCAGGGGATCGGATTATCGAAAACCGAGCCACTTACCTAAATTTCGCCGTACCGGGACCCGAAGCCGTGTCTAGCCATTCCGAGTCTCAGTACGCTACCACCCGTTGATCCCCGACCATAGAACCTCAAGGAGCTGATACATCTGATAAATGCCCTAAATGTTTTTTTTCTGTCCTCTTCGTCTTTCTGGATCTCCCATGTTTCTCTCCAGTTTCCAAAACTCTTTCCCATTTTTTTCCACTTTGGCAGGTGTTCCATTTTGTTCCACTCTCACTCACCTCGAATAATCAGTTTTTTCACCCATTTGCGTCAGCCAATCGGACCAAAATATAATATGACTGGAACTCGCGAGAGCAACGGCAGGGGCCCTTTAGCCTTTCCCGCAGCATTTAGCCCCCACTCATTTTTCTACTCGATACAATTTGTTTGTCATCAAATTCAAAAAGGAACAAGAGAAAACTCACGGGGCTGTTTTATTCTTCCTTGAGAGACCAACAGCCATTGCTATAACTCCTCCAAGCGTCTTGAATAGTCCGGCCATTTCAGGGAAGAGGCGGCGGCGGGGAGAGGCTGCCGGGCTGCTTCAGGCGACTGTCTCAACTTGGATACATGTGATGCGCACCATGGCAACAGAAGAAGTCAGGTTGATAACAGGTCATCTGCCTCCATTTTCGGCTGTAATTGAACTTGTGAGCAGACACAGACGACAGGAGATATTAACAGGTCACAAGAAGCTACAAAACAGGAAAACTAATTGAGCCTCGAGGGGATATTGAGAAATCCAAATTCAAATTGCCTACAAAACAACAAGGAAGAACTCCTAATCTCCTCAAGACCCGTCGAGCCCTATTCACTTCCTTATCACTTCGTACATCTCCATTTCGTAGTGAATTATCCCAATTATCAAGAAAACATGCCAACCTCGTCAAAATAGTTGACCTTTTGGCGTTACCAAGTAACATAGACTTCAAATGATACAACCATCATTATGAGCACCAAAATAACAAGTGACTCAGCAAGCGGTTAATACGCTGAACCTTTAGGAGAAAATAAGGAGAATGGATGGGGGAGGGGGCGAAGTATGCTTCCTGAGGGGAAATTGCAGGATATTTTGTTCAGTAGTGTCCGCCAGGACGTTTCTATGAAGTATTGTTCTTCTAATCTGGTCAAATAATGAGAATTAGGTCTGGAAAGGCTAAAATCTGAAAATTCTGAACTTTTCAAGCCATTTTTCCGTCTTCTAGGTCTAAAGGTGTGTGAACTGTGGCGCTCCTGCTGCAAGATAGGTTGCCACAGCTTGAAAAATGGGCAAACTTGTCTGCGCCACAGTTAGACAGCCGACAGGGGGAACCGTGTGAACTGCGGCGCTCGAAGCCAATAGTCCCTCTGACTTCTTCCATCCCTCAATCTCCTCGTGTCCTTCCACCTTCCCTTGAACAACTGTTGCCCACTGTGCCCACTGTCCACCACCCTTTCCACCTGTGTGTTCCACTTCTGCTGTCCAACTGTTTGGTCGTCATCATTACGCAATTCCGTTCCCGCTCAGATGAGAGTCTCCCTGCACCTCCCGGTCAATCGTGGAATAAACACCCAAACGTTTCCAATAAACAATCAGTCAATGACCCTTCTGACCTATTATATCACTTCCTCATCCCTCATCCTCCTCCTGATAGACGGACCACAAAATAAACAGAACATTATGGGGTACGAGAAGGTAGTAATGAGTGCAAGCCGGCTGCCTCGGGAAATCGATGTGAGCCTTTGTAACTCGAGACGAAGAAAGCGCCCCCGAGCCGACGATGAGGGAACGACGCGGGCAAAGAGCTACAGTATGACATCAGATGAAGACGGAGAAGGGGGAAAATAATAATCATATACTTTTCTGGACTCCTGGGACTTTCTAGGACGATTTCTGCCGTTTTATAATCACTTTTTGACGTCAGGAAGGATACTTTTGGAAAAGCTTCTTCTCGATTCTTCAAAAGAGCCTAATTCTCTTCTCTAGAAGTCAATAGTTCAGATCCGGGTCTTGTTTTGACGAAATTGAACCCCCACTTACCTCGGAACAGCTCCACTCTGGCTGAAAACATGAATTAAAAGATCTAGACGGTTGTACTAATTCATAAAAACAGGATGTAGACGATGTTTAGGATATAATTATAACTGTAAGCTGTCTAGAAGAGAGGAAACAGGGAAACTATGGAAGAGGGGGCTTCAATCATTGAAGGGGAATATGATACCATGGGAAAGACGATATCGACTGTCAAGAAGGAGGGGCATAGACTATTTCCACCCGTTGGATGGGGTTAAAAAGAGGTTGGAATGGTGAAAGGATAGGAATATCCTTTTCGGCTGTCTAACTGTGGCGCAGCGGGGGGTTTCAAATAGCCACAGCCGACACGGCGTGTGTACTGTGGCGCTCGCGCTGTGGCTGGACCAGGGGGAAAGAAACACATTTATCCATTAGAAAAGGATCTTTCTTCGATCGTAAAGGTCTAACCAAGATGGAATACAGTACTTCCGAACTTTTAGAAAGTGCTCAACCCTGACCAAGAATACCGTAACCGGCAGAATAGCTGACTTTTCCCATCAGACCCCAATTTTTCCCCCTTTCAATATAGACGTTTCCCCTTAAAAGCATGTGTGTGCCTTCCATCTCCCTGCCTCTATCCGTAGTGCCAGCCGTGTGGGTGGGGCAGCCCAGAAAGACTACGGTAAGAGCCAGCTGCCGTCGTTTCCCAGTGCTTACGTCTCTCTTCTCTTCTCGTCGTCTCTAACCCGGCTCTATAATGGATAATTCACAGGTTAGTATTTTTAGATAATAAGAAAGTGCGGGAAAAAGTAGAGAAGAGGGAGGATAGACTAGTTGGGAGTCAGAATGAAGCGGAGGGAGCTGTTTGCGCCAAGGAAACCGAAGCCGCGCGGAGGCGATACCCGGGAGAGGGGGTTGGGTGTCACACCACGATGAGGAGCAGGAACGGGAGCACAGGCGAAGACCGATAGAAGCATCACTCTATCGTTTCTGTCTAACTGTGGCGCATTCCAATTATTGGCATTTATTCATCCGCGGCTAGATCGCGGGCTTCCAAAGCGCGCGCTGTCTCTTTATCCTGGCCTAGAGCCACAGTTAGACAGCTATAGAATTGAAAATACAGAAAGGAAGAATGAGGTGGCATAGTTTAGACCATTTTTGAGATTCCTACAACGTAAAAATCCCTTAAAATGAGCGCTAAATGGTCTGAAGGATCTCTCGATGTTGTGTGAACTGTGGCGCCCATATTTGGTAGAATTTTGACAAGAGTGGATAGTAATCTTTGAAACTATAAAAGCCGCACTCTCACTCCTGTCCAAAAAAGGAAGAAGAGCCAAGAAAGAAGCGTGTCGCCTACCGTGCTCCTTGGCCGGCGATTGGCGCCCCGGGTTGCGTCAATATTAGACCAGGGCCAGTATAGCACAATGGCTCTTAAGGCTGCTCCTGGCTTGCGCTAACCTTTCTTCTCTACCTTCATTTTCTCTCCCCAGCCCAGATTATTTAAATATTCAAAGCTCTGTATCATCCTCCTCTTCTAAATTACAGCCAGAATCCCCAAAATTCCATCCTAGAGACACTCTCTTCCCTATCGGTGGGCCACTCCTGTAATTCGAGTAATTTGAGGCGCGAGTGTTAGGTCTCCCCTAAAAAGAGCCGCTAATTGGTTGCGGCTATTTTAGTTGGCGTGCGGTATTAGTCACTAGATTAGGGAAATATAATTCTATTCATTACTGGCTACTGTAAGAAGTATTGCACCACCCCAGGCAGGGCGGCCAGTCGTTTCCTGGTAGTCATGTTCTAGAAGAGACTAACTCCACTAGAGACCTTTCACTTCTATTTAGAGAAAAAAAAGCTACCGTAGTCCAAGAGATCCTGGAAATCACCAGGGCCTATTCTCCCTCCGGTCACGTAAGGTCCCCCGACGCTTTCTTCCATGTTTGTCACCCATTTTTGACCTCTTGACACTTTGCTGTCGCCTTTTCCTGAACCTCCCCTCGTTCTGAAAGTGTGATGCTTCAAATTGGCCTCTTATGTTTATGTTTTAGCCATAAGATTTATCTACTGTATGCCCCTACCTTCTCCTCTTTCCTTCCTTTGCCAAATGGCCTAATGACCAGCTGTAATGTTGACTCTCAAGAGCACAAGGCAAGCAGATCAGTACGTGTGCTGGTTGCATCACTAATGACCACCACCAGCAGCAGCAGTAGAATAAGGTCTCCAAGACGGAGAGATAGAGAGCAACCTGAGATGACCGCAGCTGGCACAGTTGGTGGGGGGAAATTGGACCCGATCTGGGGCAAAAGGCGGTAGATTAGAACAGTTGTCAACACAGTCGTTTTTGATCTTACCCGATATCTTTCTCTAATTTACAGTTCTCTAGTTATACAGTCCTAAATATTCATAAAATAATCCCGCCGTTATGGGGGCTAAGAGGCTCCTTGAGCCCACCTGCTGTGTCCCCCGTCCCCAAACAGGAGCTCTACCACGGACGGGTTACAGCAGCTGTCCTTATTGAGTACCCTACTGGAGTATGTCCCGGAGAGGGAGCAGCAGTTAACCCCACGTCCATATTGCGTCATGGTAGTCGAGGAGGGATAGAATAACAGTTAGCTGAGGACAGGCCGGGCACTTCCCTAAAGAGCAAAAGAGCCACAGTTAGACAGCGCAAGAGGGTATCTTCCCCTCGGGTTCAAATTTTCCCCCACACATAAAGACAGTGTGACCCACCACGCGCAAGAAGGACCGGGAGAGGGACCACCCATGGCGGAGCACCTGGCGACCGGCAATTAGCACTCACCCAGTCACTCTCTTCCTCTCTGTAGCGCCCTCCCTCTCTCACTGGCCCCCCTAAATGCTTATTGCCTCCTCTATCCGGCTCTCCTCTTCCGCTAGTTGCTATTGTTTTATGTGTTGATGGATTGATTGATTGTGTGTGTGCAGATGACACGAGTTATGATTTATTGGTAGGGGGAGCGGGGGTGGCGAAGAAAAGACCTCAACTTGGCTTGTTTTCAGCGGGAATCTTGGATTTTTCTCTTTCTTTTAACCAGAATTCAATAGTTTTGAACGTTTAGCTCCATTCCCAACTCCTTTCCGCTCAATTGCTAGCCTCTTTTTTGATTTTTTCGAGCTAGAGCACTAATTCTATTCTTAGATGGTTGGCAACCTGTCTTTCGGCCTAGATTTACCGTTTACATCAATGAAAGCAGAAATGACCGATCTAAAGCTGAATAGTCCCAAGGAAAAAGAGGTCAGACCACTATTTTTAAGGAAAATTGGGGAGAATAGGGAATAGCGGGGAGATATGACTCATAAGGCCGAGAGGATCCTGACAAGTGTCAAATTCCTTGAATTTTCTATTACACCCATTTTTTTCCGTATTTTACTCATCCCTCTTAAAATTTCGAGAGTTTTGACTCTTTTTCCTTTTGATAAATGTCCATTTTCAGATAGAGAAAGCCGGACGAGCGTTCACAACAACAACGACTCTTGATCCCAGGTTGGTACACATTTTCCTATTGCTTCGGCATGGCTACAAGACCACAGTTAGACAGCCACCACAACAGCAGCAACCAAAAAGCCACAATTCCGCAGTTACACAGCGAAACCGCTACAATTAAGGCCATTAGAGAATTTGGCTTTCTTTTCGTTTAAAAAGTGCTTCCCAACTATTTATCCTAGCCTTTGTCTCCACCAGTCCCTAAAAACCCTCCTCTGACAGATTTTATAGCCTCTATCCCAAATCATCTCATCCAGCCGGGTGTCTCTTGTTGTTAGCCGACCGGGAGACTGCCCCACCGACACCCGTCGAAAAGAGCGAACACATGGCTTCCGTGTACCCATCCCCTGGTGGCAATATGGTCGTCCAAATAGACATACGGACGCGGGGGGAAGCACACAAATATTACCAGATGCTTGGTTGCGGGGATAGGGCCAATTGGAGGGAAAAAGAGAGGAAGCTTCCTGCCGGTGGCAAATTCAGTGACCAATAGACAGCGATAGTTTATAATTACGGGCGTTCGATATAAACAGTCCCGCTTTCCCCCGGTCATTTTATCTTCCCCTGGGAAAACAACAAAGCTATGGATCTGCCCCCGCTCCATACTCCGGTCACTTCTACCTCAACCTCTTCCAGTATCGATATCTCCTCGGTTTGGTCACAAGTTAACACGGAGAAGACGGCCGAGATGTCCGCTACCGAGAGGTCTGCCGGCCTGGCTACTCTCACTGACGCTTCCTATGGTATTTTTTGAATTTTTAGACGAAATTATCAGGGGGGTTTTCAGCTCAAACACCATATTATAATCCAGGCTACGCGGGATACGGTATGTATGGAACAAATCAGTACTATCAACAGGTACTACTCACTTTGTTACTG
Organism: Oscheius dolichura; assembly: GCA_932521035.1. Lineage (NCBI taxonomy): Eukaryota > Metazoa > Nematoda > Chromadorea > Rhabditida > Rhabditidae > Oscheius > Oscheius dolichura. The sequence continues at coordinate 10,473,949 of OW051492.1, read as the reverse complement.
TATAAACTGAGGAAAATTTCAGTTAGCCTCGGCCAGAGCTCAGACAGCGGCGGCAGCTTCCTTCTCCTATGGTATTGGATCGGCAGCGGCGCAAGGATATTACGGTAACTTTTAAACTTTAAAAAAGTAAGAAGGGAGTTTTTAGGCAGTGGATATCCCGCTTCTGGCTACAATTTTTCGGATTACGCCTCTATTCCGTATTATAGAAATTTGGGCAGTAGTTATGGCTACGGGGCGTTGGCAGGAACTACTGGCTATACGGTAAGCTTTATAGGAAAGGAGCCACAGTTCACACACCGTGTCGGCTGTGGCGAAGTAAACTTTCAAAGGAACAAACAGGGCCACACCCTACATGGGATGTGAACTGTGGCTCTCGGTTAAATAGTGTAATTCTGACTAGTTCGCTGGATAACCTACCATTTCTTTTGGATTTCCTTATTTTCCCCGTTTTAGGGAGCCTCTCTGACCTCCGACACCGCTGATCTCTCCTTCGCGATAAAGGATAAGAAGGGAAAAAGTACCAAGAAGAAGAAATCCGGTAGCTGTAGCCCCGATGGACAACAATTCGCCCGTGTTTTTGTCTGGGAACTGACTGACATCTGCGCCTTGGCTTATATCCTAGCCAACAAGGTTTCCCTCCCTTTGATTCTGCATTAATCCAGGAATTTCAGCAAGCCTTCACTCAGTTCCACCGGTCTACCCATATTCTCAGCTCTCTAACCAATTCAATCGTCGGTCTATCTTTTCCCACAGATTCTCTGGAGGAATTTGACATCTGTAATGTGGAAGACGCCGCCCATGAGGACAGCCTGGGTGATAATTCAATGATTGACGGGAGGAGCGGGGTAGAAGTGACCAAGAGAGTGGCTACCAAGTACTTCGCCTTGAGGCAGCTTTACACGGAGATGGGATGCAAGACGGAGCAGGGAAATTACTGTAGGGCGTATAAACCAGTCTATTCCATTTTTATCTTTCAGCGCTGGTCGAGCGATGTCAGATGACTTCTCAAAAGGAAGAAATCGACGAAGCGTTCAGGCAAATGGAGAATTTAGCCCCGGGAAGGACGGATGTAGCAAAGAGGTGTTTAAATATCGTCTACCAGAGGTATTTAAAAGAAAATAACCAAAAAAATGGAGGATTATATAGGTCTTCACTGTCACCTACAGATAAATATGCGAATGTGATCATCAGCACGGAGAAGTTGCCCGCGGCGGCGGCTATTCTTCTTCAATGCGGATTAGCCACTTCTGTGCCGATGGAGAATATTTATAGCTCTAATAAGGGCAGCAAGGTGAGGGAATTTTCCTTTTAAAACGATGAAGAATGAGGGAAAATGGGATTACTGTAATAAAAGGGCCTATTTTGCGGGCAACCACAGTTAGCCAGCCAACACGGCGTGTGAACTGTGGCGGTCCCGTTTTTGGTACCCATTTCTCAATTTCAGAATGCTGTAATCGAGAAAATAACCAATCGCTTCGGTAAGAAGTGCAGTTTCATTGTAATCAGCTCGGACCACGAGACGGTCCACCTTGCCAAGAAGGAAAACATCCCTGTGTGGCCAATTCTTCCCATTTCCCATAATCCAACCGGCTCGACAGAATCACTGGAGAAGTTTTTCGCAGCCCAATCAAATTATCTCCTCGGGACCCCGTAATTGTATTTTCTCGGTAGAACTTCTCCCCTGGTCATATCAGAAGCTCACAGTATTATGATTATTATTTTATTATTTTATGATGTTGATTTTGTGTCGATTTGTGCCATGTAAATAAAAAGAGGAGGTGATAGAGAGACACAGTTAGACAGCCAACACGGAAATTAACTGTCACGGCTCTTCCATCTTATAATTGCCGTTACTGACAATTTGAAGCGATTCCCGACTGGCAGCGGCTCCTCCTTCTGGTGCATGGAATGCTCCACCATCTACAGCACAATATGTCGGGCAAATTCCATTGCTCCCTCGAATTCCACGAGGTCCAGGTGGCCCTAAAGGCCCCGAGGATCCGGGACGGCCTGGCTTTCCTTAATTTTCACCATTGAAATAAGAACGCTTTGTAGCGGTACCTGGGTTTCCCTTTTCTCCCTTTGCTCCCATTCTTGCCCACTTTCCCGGCGGCCCTAGCCTTCCAACAGGACCAGGGAATCCAGGAGGCCCCGGCGGTCCTGGTATAGGAGGCGAAACATCCGGTGTGGTTCCTCTATTCCCCCTCAGCCCCTTAAAACCACGGATTCCAGGTGGCCCTCGAAGTCCTGGCCCTCCTGGCGGTCCCGGCATACCGCCTAGTCCATCCTCTCCCGGAAAGCCATCCGCTCCTGGATCTCCTTGTTCTCCTGGAGATCCATCTGAGCCCTGAGGTCCTTGAGGACAAACTGGGCATGGATGTTCTGGCACAGTGCATGGAAGATAAGAAGCTTTTCCGGGATGGCCTGGTTCTCCGGAGGTTCCTGGCTCTCCGGGGTGGCCGTTCTTTCCATTAGCTCCTTGGGGACCAGCAGGGCCGGGAATGCAACAAGAAGTGTTGTAACTCAAACTTGGATGCGGTGGAAGGGGCTAGAACTGCTATATTTCAAGATTTTTTAGATTTACACACTTCCGGTAGTAATGGACTCCAGAAAGGGGGCGGTTTTAAGTCTATAGGAGCTTCTGGAAGGCTGCTAGGGGCCTGTAAATAGTGAAAACGGTGGTTACAGATCCAAGAGTACTCACAATGGCGTAACTGTTCTGCTGTCCTTGGTAGGCATGCCTCAGGATGCCGGTATACCCTCCTGTATAGGCTTGACGTCGAATTCTCAAGTGAAGTGAACTGTAGTTGATTGTGTGGGTGATATTTTTCTAAAAATTAGGACTAGGTAGTCCGAAATGTTGAAAACGAAAGAAACTAGGGACCCTGGGCAAAAATGGCCTAGTAGGCTTGAAGTGTAACCTTGTGATTGTCTAACTGTGGCTAAACTCACTTCCAGGCCTTCTAGCACTTCTAGAAGATGGCCGTTCTTCCAGTTGGCCATAAAAATGGCAGAAAGCATTATAATCGAAGAAAGCGATGAAATAATCCAACTGGCAGTGATCACAATAACATATAGACGACGCTCATTCATCTCCAGTCCGGTCGCATTGACTCAATCCGTGTCAAGATCATTTTCCCTCTCGAAAAGGCAAAGGCGATAATCCTCCTCCTCCTCTTCAATGAGATTGTCTTTTTTCTGGCCGAGAGAGACCGAGAAGATACGGGACCGGAACGGCTTTTGGAGTGACCTGTGAATGATGCCTGAAGAGTGAGACGCCCGGGGGAGCGAGAGGGAGAGAGGAGGCAAAACAAGATGGGCAAATAGAAAAACGAGGCCAGCGGGTAACAAAGATACTCCAAATGACGTGATGAAGCTCTTGAAAAAAAGGCGATTGAGATTGAAATGTTGCGAGAAGATTGGAAGAGAGCCACAGTTACGCAGCTGCTGTCTAACTGTGGCGGAGAGCAATTCCCCAAGAAATAACCGAATACCCCCATTTTATTGGTTTCCCTTCTTTCAGACAGATCCCTGGCTATAGTCTCCCTCTCTCCCGCCAGCATCCTTTCCGGCTTCTTTACTGCATATTAACGGGAGGACGCGCCTGTCAGACCGACTAGCGGTTTCTTAGGTTCGCTCTCTCGTTGTCCCGTTCCTAAGTCTGACCGGTTTTCGGCTCGTCTCATATCCAATTAGACTCACCGGAGGCGTTTAGGTCCCAGCGAGCGATCGCCTTTCATACAATACAATAGGTGAAATTGTTAGTTATGGAATGGACATGAGATCACGCAATGTGTGACATTCTGGACTGGAATGGGGGAAGAAAGGACACGGTGTAGTCTTATGAAAACGAAAACAATGTGTTTTCCAAACGCCACAGTTAGGCAGGCTACACGGTGTGTGAGCTGTGGTTTTCAAATCTCCTCAAGTTCTACTGTTGGACGCCACAGTTCACACGCCGTTTCGGCTGTGGCTCTCCGAAAAACGTCTTCTTCTCAGGAAAATTCACTGAAAAGTACTGCCGCATAATTCTAGAAGTCTTTATTCTTTTTTCTTTAATCGAATCACATTTAATACGAATCGGTAAGCCCGAACCCTCCTCTATATAACCAATTAAAACATACAAAAAGAGTGAGAATAAACCCGTTCTTGGTCACTAGAAATTAGGAGTCATGAGTAGGAGTACAGCCGATATTAAATAGTCGGATTGAAGGCGTGAAGTGTTGGTCCTTTATTTGAGGTAATTTGAGCTTTCCTCTTCTTGGATTGCTTCCTTTTGTAGCAGATATAAGCAGAGAGGAGGGACAGATTCAGCCCAATGCAGACGACTGCTATCACAATGGCCAGGCCCACTACCCAGACGGGAGCCAGGGTGACTGCCGGGCCGGCTGAAAATGAGAGAATAATTGGCTGTCTAACTGTGGCTTTCTCATTTCTCTTCCAAAAATATTCCCTCTCCTCGGATAATATAGCCAGCCGGATCAGGATTAACACCCTCCCCAGCTCTCCCAGTATACACCTGCCCCAGGGTGGCATTGAATTCTTCATCATACTCGGCTCACATTTCAACGTCTGTCTGTACTAGCCTAGTCCCCCTCTCTAACCCATAGGTGTAAATATAGAAAAACGTTGTGAGCAGGGGTGACGATCCTCCCGTTCCTCTTCTATGTTAGCCTAACAGATTTTGACAGCGAGACGATACCGTGACACGACACGACAAAACATGGGAGCCGGGCTTATCGGGTAGTCAACTCTCGCATCGCTCTTTGAGGTCAAAAATAGCTTTTTTTGGTGTTTTTGTCTTTTTCTCGGGACAAAGAGAAGGAGGTATTCAAAATTGAAGTAGTCTCGTACCTTCAGCTATCGAGTATGGTGGAGTATGCCCCACTTCCGGTGTCGTAGGACTCGCTGAGTTCCACGTTGTTTCCGGTATGGGACTTCCTGGACTGGTGGAGATATTAAACACTTGTCCGGGTACAATGTCGGGAATTTGGAGAGTTTCATTGCTAGTCTGGAAGATTTCAATGTTTTATCCATTTTTGACTGTCTAATTGTGATTTTCTCGACTGCACCACAGTTAAACCGCCGACACGGCGTGTGAACTATGGCTGCCCGTTGTTTACCCCCTAATATCCCCTCAAAGGGTTCCCTGTTTCCCCCTATAATTACTGCCGCCTCTTTCATAACAACCTGCTCCCCCCGGAAACTCCATAGCAACCTGCTAAAGGGCAATAATAGCGGACATAAAAGACTCGTTAGCATAAATCATAGGCATCGTTGGAGATAATAAGAAGGCGCCCTCGCACCCCCGCCTATAAACAGCCCCGGTTCCTCATTCGGTTCCCTTGGTTTTCGAAGAAGAAGAGGAGAAGAAGAACTTTGTGGGAGAGAGAGCGACCGGATCGCGACATTGATATGCTAATTAGGGGGAGCGAAACAGCGCGAACGGGAGGTGAGGTGAAAACGAACCACCCTTTAGGGGGGAGTTTAGAACCGTTTACGGTCTATTGCAACTGGGATACTGTAGAAACTTCTCCCCTCTATCCCTTCTCTTTGAGACCTTTTCATAAAAAGACAGGATATTTGCACCGTCGTTGTTGATGCTCGCCTATGTGGCCGACAATATTTACTCTGCCTTAGTGGAACATAGTCACCGCTCCCTCGTCGCCTCTTGGCCGCTTCCGTCCGTGGGAAAGGGCAATGTCTTGGGTCACTATCCGTTTTTTGGGAGGCAAATATTAGGAGAAGGGGGAATGGATACGGTCAGCTGGGGGCAGAGAGGAACAATGCCAGCCACAGTTAGACAGCCGACACGGCGTGTGAACTGTAGCGCTCTGAGAAATAGTCACTGTGCCAAATGGGTTTTAGACCGTTATAGATCGAGACCGCCACAGTTAGACAGTCAAAAAAGGACCCAGAGGTGTTCTTTTAAAGGTCTAGAAGGAAATAACCTACCGCGTGACGTTTTAAAATGACAGAGATGACTCCATCGCCGTCGCTGAACTCTCCTTTTGGATTCAGCTGGCACTGGCGTCGACAGTTGATAAAAAGACAATTCGGCTGGCTGTTTTGCTCCAAAATGAAGCCCGTAAATGAAACACCATCACAATCTGAAATCGATCCGGCTATTTCTGTTTTCCCATCACTTTTTTTACTGCTTTGAACGCCGTTATAATGCATAGCCCCCGCTGCTGACCGGCCGAGACAGTGACAGCCCGGCAGCCGGCTGTCAAGCAAGAGAGAAAGCGGAATTCACTTCCTCAAGTGGGTGTCTTTTGAAAAGCGACCAACGAGATCCCGAGAAAAAATGGATAGGCAGAGGAGCCGAGAGGAAAAGTGGGGTATTACTTACGGGAAAGGGAAACCTGTGGGTAATTTCTCCGTTGTGTGGGTAATTTTTCTCGTAAATTAGGGAAACTGCCTTTTTCTACTAAAATTAACCCTTTTATAAGAATCTTGCAATCTTTTTTTCTGGCTAAAATCATTAAAAATTGAAAAAGTAATGTCAGAAACAGGTGAAAATGGACGATTTTTGAAAAATATCAATCAACTGGAACAAATGTTGTTGCAGCTGGTGACCTATAGTGCGCAAGGGGTGCAAATACCCACTGAGCATCAAAAATTAGTATCTTTTAAAAAACAGCATTTTAACGAAATCCTGGATGAGACTTCCAGATATGCAGAAATATTAGCCCCAAAATTCGAAGCCTCAAGTAAATGGGGGTTGTTTTCTCCCGATTTTTTCCCAATACTGTTGTTTTTCCCCGATTTCTCGGCATTTTTGACGAGCTTCGATCAAAGGGAACACTGAGAAGCGGAAAATATTGTTGGGTAACCATGGAAACGGAGTTATTTTTGAAAATACCGGAACAGAAGGCTCCATATCCGAGAAAACTATAGTAAACTCACTTGGAATGCCACAGCACAGCTCTAGACACTGCTTCATATCCATCGTCTGTTGTGAAGTCAGCGCCAAGCTGTCTTTTCCAAATCTCTGTTGCTCATAGATCTCCATGTCACCACAGAAAACATCCAGTCCATTAGACAAATGAACCAACAGTAGGAATATACTAGTAGAAGTGAAATATCGTCGTTTTGACATGACTTCCCCCAAGGCTACATTCGGAGGACCTGGGAAAAGGGAGAGAATCAATTCGAGGAGAAAATAGTCGGGTGGAGACACGCCCACCCCTCCTAGGTGGGGCTCGTTGCCAGCGGCGAGGAGGCCGGCGCGTGGGGGGTTGGGGGATACGGGGAGAGAACGGAGAGAGAGGTAGCCGCGACCGAGAGAGACAAATTGCGGGAATGGTGATAAACGGAACACTAAGTTTTTGATTTAAAAGACTATATCGGGGAAACGGAAAGAAAAGATACTACTGGATACTGCCGAGGAGAGGGACAGCGCCACAGTTCACACGCCGTGTCGGCTGTCTAACTGTGGCTAATAACCGATGTTCAAAGGATTTGAATTGTACCATCCAAACTATCGACAGTTATTGCCTTTCCTGCCGTGCCTCCTGCCTCTCTCTCATCATATTGACCTAATACAGGTGGATGGCAGCAATAAGCACACGATTAGGGACAGCAGAGCAGATGGAGAAGCAAACAGCCAGCTCGGCCGGCATGAGATAGTCCGCCAGAGAATTTTCCAGCTGCAGAATCATGAGAAATTTGATAATCTTTAGGAAAAAAGGCAGAATGGATCATTTATTTCTGTTCATTAATCGCTTCCACACTAAAATTTTTTGCTCCTGTGTCAGAAAATAGTGGCCAATTAAAGTTATTGTAAAACATAGCCAGTAGGAGCAGATTCATGTTGACAGGAGGTTGTAGCAATGGGGGAACGGGGGCCATGGGTACCATTGGGGGGAGACCCTGGGAGGCGACGGCCATAGAGACTTTGAAATATTTTGATCGTCTTCCAAATCTCGAATCTGTAATTAGATCAGTTTTACTCTTTAAAATGAGACGGAGACGTACTGGCTATGTCCATTCCAGCAGTGACACAGGCCTGATACCTGCAAGCCTTGCAGGTGCGGCGATTAGTCCCCAGCACGTCACACTTTCCATCAAAACGACAGGTTAGTGGTTGTTGTGAGCCTCGTTGAGCTGTACGGCCAAAGAAGGACTAAAAAGGATAAGTATTTTCAACAAAGGGGGACGAAAAGCCGCCTTCTCTCTCGTTTATTACCCGCTTTGCTTGTTCATTATCTTTTGAAACCAGGGTTCATCTTCTCTTCGATATTATGGACCAATACAGCACCAGATTACGGCTATTCGTTTATGGATCACTCATTTGGAACCCGAAATTCAATTATCTCACAAAACGTGCGGCCTATACTCCCGGATATGCTAGAAGACTGTGTCTGGGTAATTATGGCTCAATTGGAGACAGAGATCAGGTAGTTTTCTGCCGTTCAAAATTATGTTTTCACTTTCTAGCCTGCAAGGGTAGTGGGTCTAGTAAAGAACAAGAATTCTACAGCAACTGGTCTCGTGTACTTTATAGAAAGTAAAGGAAATATCAAATCAAGGAGGCTCTCCATTGTGCGGATAGAAGGGTATTTTTCTTTATTTTTAGTTTAAAGACTCACGTGGGAATATTTTAAATCTCCTACGTATACGGTATACTGCAATAGCTTCCAGATTGCTGGTAAGAGTCAGAACGAAGCGCTTATTAAATTTCCCATTAAATCATTTTTAGAAGGGTATCATCCTGACCCCGATTACTGTAGAATTCCTCTGTACCAGAGGAACCCGAGTCAAAACTACTGCACTGACTTGCGTTGTCGATATTTCACATGAACGTTACCTAGGAGAAGACACCATGGAGAATATGGCTCGGGAAATCTGTTCAACTAGAGGACACTCTCAACTCTAAACTGATGATTCCAGATATGCTCTAAAGTTAGCAAAAGAGGTCAAGAAACGTTTTCCATTGGAGAAAGATGATTATCTAGTCCAATTGGTTGGGTGTATCGAAAAAATTCAATACCAGGAACTTCTAACCGTACAGTATAAAGAAATGGAGAAAATTGGCGCTAATGATGAATCAGATCCGCTTCCGGAGATGCCTAACTGCCATCATATCTTAGAAAATTTAGAGAAATTGACCTTATCTTACTATAAGGAACAATCAAGGCCCGTTCCTCGTCACCCTAATTAGAACCCTATCCTTTGATATGCTATCATTTCCTCTTGAAAAGCTCCTCTTCCCGTTCTACCATAAACATCTACCGTAGTCCTACTCCCCAAGGCACTCCCCTAGTTCACTCTTCCCCTTCCCAATTGTATTCAATCCCTCCTGTGTACTCTCTCCTGTTATGTGTATCAATTCCCCCATCTCTCAAACTCCGTTCACTGCTCCAACAGATTAAATTCGTTTTTTTGCGCATAAAAACAAACTTTTAACTAGGGAGTAAATAGAATAAAGACGCTTACATATCTGAGCTTTCGTTCGTTCACTGTAAAAGTTCAGAAGGATTTTTGGGAGATAGAAAGGCAGAGAGAGAAAGATCAGGACTACTGGATGACTCACCTTACAACCTTCGCAGGTAAAGGCTCCAAAATGGAAGCCACGAGCTGGTTGGGAGCAGACGGCACACTTCATCTGGAAATTGAGTGTTATTAACCTACAAACAGTGAAAAAAAGAGGTAGAACCAGTCTTTCTGGGTGATGTGTGGAAAGCCACAGTTCACACTCCGTGTTGGCTGTCTAACTGTGGCATAGTTTGGGAGCCACAGCCGACAAGATGTGCGAACTGTGGCGCGTCCGTTGTGCAAGATAGAGGGGGAAATGGTGGGTATTTTGTAGGAAAGAGGAGGGAATGCAAAAATTATTGGCAAAACTAACCGCAGAGGAATCGAAATTATCTGGTAATTGCTGGTTACAGGGCACTAATGCAGAGTCCATCACTCTCTCCACCTCTCAACATGAAAAGCTCTGCTACAAACCCGCCTACTGTAAATCTTTCTCTCTGTCCCTCAAACTAATCAAAAAGTAGCGTGGAAGGAGCTTAATATAATTCTGGACAGTGTTGCATGCGTAGATAAGCTGAGGATTGGGGCATTTAAAAGATTCAACAGAGACCGGTGGAGACTCGGCTCAATCTAACTCCCGCACTCTGGGAACAAGAGAGAATGTTGTGTATGGTTCTCTCTCCAGTTGAGAGAGGGAGGGCAGTTTTTTGAGCTAAAGGGCAATGTCTTAAAACGGGAGTTAAGCTACAGTAAGGATAATTACGCATGAGAAATCCAGAGAGCTCCGAACAGAACTTTCTCATTAAGCAGAAGCTGCAAGAACTTTCGAAAGGAGCTGAACTCTGCCCTAGAGGGTCTCAAATAATGGAGAGAACATCCAAATCTGAGAATTGCGCCGAAATTCCTGTTTAAAATTCTTTAATTTCAAACGCCACAGTTAAACAACTGACACGGTGTGTGAACTGTGGCTTTCCAGTTTTCTCGCTAGCCGCAGCAGGGCGCCGCAGTTCACACGCCGTGTCGGCTGTGGCTTTTCAAAACGCGCGACGCGATGACTGTACTTCAAAATACGAGCGTACTTTTATCATCTCTGGGCTTTCCCATGCTTCTAAGACAAATGTTATTGGTAGAGCGGAGAAGAAAGTGATTGGTTGCAATTCAAAGAACACAACTCAAGGAATCTGTTCGAGTCACAAAAGAAGCAGCTCACTCAAGAGAGATCTCCTACCATAAGGATTTAAAATGCATGTATTTATCCAGTTCCCGTTCTCCTCCCTGAGGATATCCTCATTTGCGTAATCCTACTGCGTAATATTACCGGATTATGAACCGGCAATCAAAATATCACTTGCAGTAGAGGTAATCCCCGACGTACACGGTACCGCGTACGAGGATCAGGAAAAACTTTCGATGAATGGGGGAAAACAACTAAAATTAGGTAATTGTGCGAGAGTGAGAAACGTCTATGTGTTTTGCTCGTGTATTATTATTATCAGGGGCACCCACAGCCCCCACAAAACTGTGGTGAAATGTGGTCTAAAAGTTTACATTTGTTCGCCACAGTTCACACGCCGTGTGGGCTGTTTAACTGTGGCGGCCAAGAATCTACTCCCAGTCTCTTTCTAGGGGTTTATAGAAAGCCTATAGTTAGGTGTCGTACTGTAGCATATAGTGTACTATACCTACCTGCGGCTGCATCCTGCTGTTGTTGCTGTGTTGAAAAGTGATGAGTGCCATTCGTCACTTGCGCTCCATTGGGCCTCGAAGGACAAGTACTGTATTGGGTGAGCGTCGTTTGTCGCCGCGGAACCAATGCTGCGGAAGAATAAGGAGCAAAACTGCTTCCTCAATCCATACATCTTCCTCTTGAAAGGCAGGATACTCCAGACAATGTCAAGGTTAGCCTCAAAGTGTACTGTAGGGTCCAATAGATCGAGGTTTCCCCTAATTCCTCCAATTCTAGCCGCTTTCCCTTCAAGACTTGGTTATTACCGTAATAAATTCCTCTTCCTCTGAAAGGAGTTTTCCTCCCCTATACAAAAGTTAGAGAACGAGATGAATGCGCCAATTCGTTGTTGCCTGATTGCGCTCAATGAGGCGTCGCTGGTAGAGGAGTAGCAAAAAGTGGCACCCGGCCAAGGACCGTTCCTTTTGCTTGCTGCAAATGGACTACAGTTCAGTTGGCAGCCAGCAGGGGACAGTTACCCCTTTTTTGTCTTTTGTTTCGAGCAAACAATGGGCAACTTCTTATCGGGGAATGAATTCCGGGGGGTGGATAGCCCTTATCAGCGCCCTTCGCCCTCATTAGGTAACAATGCGGCTGCTGCTGTTTCTCGTATCCTTTTCCGCCATTTCTGCAGCTCCTGCCAAGCCGGAAGTCACCATCTCTCCCTACGCTTATTCGGATGAATTCGCCAGAAGCAAAATTCTGGTCATGTGTGCCGCGACAGATAATAAGAAGCCCATGGACTGCCTGAAGAACCATTTCCAACAACCGGAGGTAATTGACTGTCAAGTTGTCTAACTGTGGCTCCTTATTCAGTTGAGGAGACGGTATGATGTTGCCTGTGATAAGTTTAAACTCGACCGATGTGTCGGCTACTCGGCTGTGGATCACTTCGACAAGGTCATTATGCTCGCCTTCCGGGGAACTGTCGGCAACTTCCAATATTACCTGGAGATAGAGGAGACCGGCTTCGCTAATCGGGTAGGGGCTCTTGCTGCCTAACTGTGGCTCTTTTTTACTACAAACCCCTCTGATCTACGGTTATTCCCTCTTTTCAGACTTATTGGGTCGGAGGAGGCCGCGTCTCCGAGTACTTTGCCAATGGATTCAATGCAATTTGGGATGGTGGAATGAAGAACGACTTCAACTATTTGAAGAACAAATATCCGGATTATCAAGTCTGGATAGCGGGACACTCCCTGGGAGGGGCTATGGCCAGTCTGGCCGCTTCCTACATCGCCACGTTGAAGCTAACGGATCCCACAACAATGAGGTTGGTAACAATTGGTCAGCCAAGGACAGGAGATCACGATTATGCCACTGCTCATGACAAATTGGTGAGTAAACCTGCCCCGCCTCTCCTGTAAAACGAGAGACTGCTTCAGGTGCCGTATTCTTATCGGGTTATCCATGCACACGATATCATTCCTCATATGCCGATGCAATACTGGGAGCAATATCACCACCACAAGACGGAAGTCTGGTACAACAATAATATGACGGCGACTGATAGCTACAAGATTTGTCAGCAGGAGGACAGTCTTCTCTGCTCGGATGGCGTGAAGGACACCTCCTTTGCTGATCATTCCGTTTACTTTAATGTGGACGTCGGCGGTTGGGGAGGGAAGGGTTGCCCGCCATTTTGAGGACAGCTTACGAGGTTACGGAACATAATAAATGGTTCAAATGGTAACACTAGTTTGTTTTCCACTGTTTACTGCAATTCTCATTGGATCACTGTTTGTTGTTGTCGTCTTTCTCGGCTTCTGCTTGCCGTTCTGCCGTCTCGTTTCGAAGTTTGACAAAGTCGAGCGGCTTCAGTTGAACAAACGACAGAGTCAGATCCCTCTTGACTAGCACAATAGCACTGTAGTTCATCAGCTCGTCATGATATCTGGCAGCGGTGAAGACGGTCACCAGTGCTCCTTCTTTGAGCGGCACACTCTTGTCCGTATTCTCTCGTGCCTTTCCCACTTGGTTGCTATTCAGGCTAAAGACTGCATAGCCGAACTCGACCACCTGATGGGCACGGATGATCACGTCGAGATTCAGGCAGCGGCACTTATCCTTGACGGCTTCTGGGCCAAAAACATGCGAGACGCCTCTCACCTAAATTCATTTGTCAGGGAAGAGGACAACAAGAATAGAAACCTTGTTCTTATCGAAACCAGCCACACCCTTGTCAGGATCAGCCCAGAGGAGGTCTTGGGCGATGCCGCGCACGCAGGTCAGCGGCCTGGGGATACTATTAATCTCCTCCAAGCTCTTCATATCCGGGCTCAGTCCGCCGTGCATACAGAGGATTCTCTTGCCGACGTGGGCGGCCAACGGCATGTAGGCGAAGACCTCATTAAAATGCGCGTAGATGCCGTCCATCTCGCCCGGTGCTGAGCTACGAAATCGATGGTATATCTCCGTCCGAAAGCCGTATGACTTGTTGATGTTGACCAGTTCGTGATTTCCGCGGAGGATATAGACATTATTCGGGTAGACGAGCCGGCAGGCAAAGAGCAGCAAAATGACCCGGAGACTGCTCTCCCCTCGATCCACGTAGTCCCCGAGGAAGAGGAAGCGCGCCTCCCACGGCCTGCCAGCCACCTGGAACGATCTTTCTTCCTAGTTGAAGTACTCCGCTACCTCAAAGACCTGCAGCAGGTCTCCATGCTGTCCATGGATGTCGCCGCAGATGTAGATGGGCACCTTATTGATCCGAAGCAGTGACGGACCGTCCCTGAATGCCTGCAGGACCAGATCCAGGAGGGCGTGAATCTTCTTGGGGTCTTCTACAATGTTGTTCAGGATCTCCTCTCTGGACCTGGGGTCCGTTTTCTTGGCGCCGTCTTCTTTCTTCGAAGCCGCATCGAATGCATCGGCAAAGTTGGCCTGAATGAAGAGCTCCAGCTCCTTGGCCACGGTTTCCTTTTCCTTCTGATTCGGCGCCGTGTACATCGACTTCTCCCGCTTCGGATCATTCACCGACGGCTCTTCTTTTGTAGAAGGCGTGAGTGGCTGAAAGTTTGAGAAATTAATAAGGAAAAATCAATAAAAAAATCGAGAAAAGTAAGGGAGCAGAAAGTAGTTACCTCGCCGGCCTTCTTGAACAGCTTGTCCATCTTGTCCATCAACAGCGGAAGACAATGATAACTCCCGGGGATTAGAGCTCCTTATATAGAGGAAATTTGGTAAAGACGCGGAACCAGTCAGCCGACCTTTTTAGACCAAACCCCGGACCAACAGATCCTAGCTGTCTAACTTTGTCGGGCACCCACAGACTCCAAATAAACTAATCGAATAGAAATGAGTAATAGTTTATTGATTTATAAAACTTGTAATGACTACATAGTTGCCGTCAACCTCTTCCATTCTATACTTTCTCCGAAATTCGATTCCACAAGTGGTGCATCTCTATAAATTTGGAGATTTTAAAGGGGAAAAACCAAAGTGCTGACCTCATTTCTGGAGATTTCTATCCAAGTGAGCAAGCATTGATTATGAACGTAGCCGATTGTTCCTTTACAAAAGCACGGCTTCACGAATTTGGCCTGTTCCGGGATAATTTTATAGTTTGACATGGAACGGGAAAGATAAGAGAACTTACGTCATCCGAAGAAAAGCAGATCCTACATTCTTTGGGGGGAGAAGGGCCGAAGAGGTTCCGTAAACAGCTGAACATAGGAGAAGTGACTAGCTGAGGTGACCGGGATGGGAACGGAGAGCTAGAGCTATCCTAATTGACCTGGTTCATCGATTGATTCGGTAAGGGAGGAAAGCGTAGGGAATTACAATGCTGTACTATTGGATAAACAGGAAAATTCATCTGGGCATATGATTTTTACAGAAATAGGCAAAATTTGGGGTGCCACAGTTAGGCCGCCGACACGGCGGGTGATCTGTGACGCGCGGGGTAAATAAGCAGGTAAGCCACAGTTCATAAGCCGTGTCGACTGTCTAACTGTGGCGATCGAAAACAGTTTTTTTCTCCCCGACAACCTGGAACCAGTGATTTTTTTAAGGAAGTCTGTGAATAGGGCCTGATTTTTAGTCATTCTTTTGAAAATACCCAATTTCCATCTTTATTCTCCACCTGTTTACAAAGGAGGACAGCCAGCCTCTCCCCAAGACCATACAGGCACATTGAAATAATCGGAATGATCAGCCATGGAGGTATCTTTCACCCCATCCGAGCAGAGGAGACTGTCTTCCTGCTTACAGATCTTGTAAGTGTCCGTGGCTGTCATGTTGTTGTTGTACCAGACTTCTGTCTTGTGATGGTGGTAGTGCTCCCAGTATTGCATCGGTAGATGAGGAACCAGGTCATTGGCGTGGATGATACGGTAAGAATAGGGAATCTGAAGTTTTCTGTTAGAGGGTGGAGTAAAACGAGCCCTACCGCCTTGTCGTGGGCCTCCGCGAATTCCTGATCACCGATTCTTGGCTCACCGAAAGTTACCAGCCTCATGGTAGTGGCATCGGTGAGTTGTAAAGCAACGATGTAGGAAGCAGCCAGACTGGCCATAGCCCCTCCTAGAGAGTGTCCCGCCACCCATACTTGATAACCCGGGTACTTGTTCTTCAAAGTCGTGAAGTCGTTCTTCATCCCGTGGTCCCAAATGGCCATGAAGGCTTCAGAAAAGTATTTGGAGACGCGGCCTCCTCCTACCCAGTAGGTCTGAAGATTTAACTATGAAATGGCAGAGAATCCTGAGGGGATTTTAATTATCAAAGCATGAGGTCCCATGAAGAAATCGGAGAAATTTTCACCCTGTTGGCGAAGGCAGTCTCCTCTGATTCCAGGATCCATTGCGGCAGACCGGTAGTTCCCCGGAAGGCGAGCATAATAGCCTTGTCATAATGATCGACGGCCGAGTAGCCGACACACCGATCCACCAGATACTTGTCACAGGCCACGTCATATCGTCTCCTCAACTGAAAAGGGAGCCACAGTTAGACAACTAGACAGTCAGTTACCTCCGGCTGTTGGAAATGGTTATTAAGACAGTCCATTGGCTTACTGCTATCGGTAGCGGCACACAATGGGAGAATCTTTGTTCTGGCAAATTCATCAGAATAAGCGTAAGGGGAGATGGTGACTTCCGGCTGAGCAGGAGCTGGGGCCGAGAGAACAGCGCCCAAAAGGCCGAGAGAGAAGAAGAGCAACATCTCTTTTGACTCTCCAGCAAAAAGAATGATTTCTACCCTTCGACAGGAAGATAACACGGTTGCGGGACTGTTTTATGACAAAATCGCAGGGTTATTCCAGATAACGAACCCTTTCTTCATGGGAAAGGTAACGATTCCAAAGTTTGCCTTCTACAGACGTAGGAGATCCTCTTTCTCTTCAACAGAGTCTGTTTCCCATAGAAAGGGTGTGATTTTTATGAGGTAACAGTAAAAATAAGCGATAGAAGGCTAATTGCCTAATTGATAGGCGCCTGATCTATCCGAGTGAAAAAAACCAAGCTGGTAGAAGAAAGTATAGGTTTTAAAACATGTGTATTGATAGAAATATGAGGGAGAGCTCCAAGAATTCATTCGAAATAATAAAATTATAAATAAACTCTTTCGTCAGTCTCCTTCTGATTTTCTTCTTTCTTTCTAAGACCGGGGAATCAATAATTCGCCAAGAATTCTACAAATAGACTGTGTAATATTCGAATATGGTCCAGAAATGGTCGAGATATAGGGAACGCCGTCTCCAAAAGTTTCAAGACTCATAAAGCGGTGCTTTCTTCCCGTCTCCTCTGCTTTTCACTCTCATTCCGCTTTTCATCCTCTTCATTCTCCTACTTCGCGTTAATTTTCCCTTTTCCAATTTGAATAAAAGAAAATCCTGGGTCCTACAGCGAAAACAGCAGCATTTGCCAGAATTCCGCGCGCTAGACCCAATTTAAATGTTAACTTCGTAGCAATTCTTATCTTCCCCCTCTCTTTCCTAGAATAGCTCAATTTTCTTATGCTTAAAGATCTATTTCATCAGGTAGAACCCTTCTATGGATAAGATCAAGTTCTCCTGGTCCAATTACCTCCAAAAAGCGGATTCCTTGGTGGATTTTGTGAAAACATCCGAGCCCGAAGTTATTCTCGAGAAGATTTATGGAGAAATCCTTACTACAATACAAAAGGAACCGGAATTTTATGAGTATTACTTAAAAACTGCGGCAGGTGTCCCCATATATCCTCAAAAAATCCATTTATTTCCAGAAAAAGGTCAAAAAATGTTGTAAAAAGCTCCGGCGCCAAATAGATCCCAGATTATTGCATGGAGACAGCGATTCCAAGTAAGTTTGCTCCATTGTTAAAATATTAATTACGGTATTTTAGTGAGATTGATGCGGATCGATTTAAACAGTTCATGAAGCACATCCTGACCATTCTAGTCGAGCACGAGTTCCCCCTCTTCAATCCAGAGAAACAAGACAAGCTGGCCGAATTCTTCTGCAGTTTTCTACAGAATGATCCGCAAGATGAGCGCTATTTCAGTCCACCGTTTGATTATCTCCCTTCTGGTAAGCCCTAGCTCTCTTCTTATCGTTTTACCGAAAATATTTTCAGATTCCCCAGCAAAGAATAAAGCTGGCAGTCCTCTATTTCAAAAATGCCAATCCATCTTCGTTTTCTACTATTTGGTTGGCGTTCTCCAGTGAGTTGCTCCCATTTCTTTCGATTATTTTTATCAAGAATGTGGTCTAAGACTATCGGGTCCTGAGCAGAAAATAATCCGCTTCTTTCAGACAATATCTCTATATTTCCAATGAAGATGGCCGTTTATTTATTCGTCTCCGACCACAAGACGACTCTGATCCTCCGAATCAGTATATCGGTAAGTTCTGTCGATTGTCCCTTCATTTCCGTCCATTTTTTCAGAACTAAAGGGGAAAGAGAAGAAGAACAGGCCAGAAGAGGAAGAAATGGAGATAAAGGAGGAATATGACTATGAACAGCCTAGTACATCCAAAGACAATCAAAATATGACTCCAACGAAGAAATCCCCTAGTGGTTTGGACCTGGTGACTGCCGAGAACCGGATGAAGGTGTCCTTCTCCTGGAAAAAGTGCCTAGAAAAGGAGTGTAACCTTTTTGAAGAGGTATGACCCGCCATATTCTTAGAAATGATGTTAACTTTATAGATAGGATACGGTACAGTACAACATCTGGTCAAATTAATCTACGGACAGCCATTATTCGATGCCTGGCCTCAGAAAGTCAAGGAGATCTGCCTCTCTTTGGCTGGAAAGGTCCGAAGTGCCCATTTACAGCTATTCCATGAAGAAATGCTGGATTTTCTCTACCCTGAAGACTCTTTGTGGGTTTATCTACCATATGTTTTAATTACTGAGTGTTTCTAGAGAGCTGTCCTCGGATAGATTCTTCGAGTTCATTCACAAGGCACTCAAGGCCTTCACCGAGACATGTGGCTTCCCCTTTCTGTCAAGTGGGATGGTAGACAGGGCTGCTAACTTCCTGACGGTCTTTCTTCAAAATTCCCCAGCTGTAGTTAAAAACTTCTGGCCGTCACCACTTATTCATAAAGATATCAGTTAGTTTTCTTCGTATTTATTGAGATAAACCCGCCGTTTTCAGCTTCCTTCTCCAGAATAAAGCTGGTCAAGGTAGAGTTGGATAAGATGGTAGATTGCCATACTCTCTTCTTCTTTCACTATATTACCCAGTTTATAAAGTGAGTTTTGCTATTGATATAGCAGAAATTAGGGTAACAATTCCAATTTTTTTTCATTTTCTAGGAAACTCGTCCGATTGAAGAAAAGCTCTATTGGAGAACGGCTAGAACTCCGACCTCGAGCTGATGTTCTCTCTGCAATCTATTTTAACGATCTGGAAATGGTCCAATATATGATAAACTACCCAAAGGAGCTGATCATATCTCGGCAGGGTACTCTAGCTCCGAAAGAGACAATAAAATGGAGCGAGTATCTCCAACAGCCGTGTACTTTATTTGAAGAGGTGGGATTTCTCTTTATTTTTTTAATAAAATGTAAATAATTCCTTGTAGGTCTCTAGTTTATCGCCGAAAAGTTTATTGGAACTAGTTTTTGGGAATAGTCTGTTGGAAAACGCTCTACTGAATACGAAGGAAGTCTGTACAGCTATTGTGGTAAGTTTCTGACTGTTTATTGGGCGCCACAGGCGACACGGCGTGTGAATTGTGGCGGTTGGGAAAAGCCACAGCCGATAAGCGTGTGAACTGTGGCGCTGCCAAATCTCGCTAAATTCCTTCATTCCATTTTTTTCAGAAGGGTATCGCCAAAAACCACAGTCATCTCTTTCTTAAAAAGGACCTGGACCTTCTCTACCACAAAGATTCATTGTAAGTCGCTTTATAAAGTTCAAATTTTGACGTGTAACCCTTTTACAGTACTCTACACCGAGGTCCAGTGTTCCATTTCCTTCTCCAGTGCCTCAAAAGAACCTCAGCCCCTATAAATGCCCGCCAGGGGCTGTTTGCCACGATAGATATTCACAAAGATGTCGTATTCTACAGTAATCTCCTATTTTTGCCGGCAAATAAGACCAACGAGGTCGATCTGGCTGCTATCCTCTTGCCAAAGAAAAGATCGGACTTTGCGAAAAAGGAAGACAAACGCCTGGTCGCCGACCTCCATAAGCAGCTGACCGTCTTCTTTTTTAAATATATGTTGAGCTTCTTTAGGTTCGTTAGGTTTTAAATATTGTATTTATGAGATACTTTCTAGGAAATTCGTTACTTTATCCTCGGATGAGAAGAAATTAATCCTCAAGCCGAAGAGCGAAGTAGAGAAATCCGTATATCTCACAGGAAATGCTAGAAAATACTATTCGAACTTTCAAATTCAACCAACCAGACGATTACTCAATCAACCGGAATCTATGATCCAACAGGTGAGCTCGTGAATTTTTCCTAGGGCTCAAAATGGTTTGTTCTGGAATTCCGATCCCCTGAGCCTCTTTGGATTGGATTCTTACCTCCATCTGCTCGTAATATTCTTCTTGTTTCAGATCCTGACCTCATCTGCCCAAACATTTGTAGAGAAAATGATAGGGCAGGCTGTCTTCCAGGCTTTGACAGCCCAGGGGTGAATTTTTCAAGGAATTTTGACTTTAAATTGAATTTCAGACGCTCTATTCTTTGTCAAAAAGCTACAAAACTGTTTGATTTATTGAAGAGGCTGATAAATGACTTCCAAGAGCCGGAATTCCTCCAGAAGAAGTTCAATAATTGGCCCAAGACAGCGTTTAATAAATTCGCTTCGGATAATTTGGCTCTTCTACTTTCCATAGTTACTGTCCCCTTTACAGAAGCTTTTGATGACCTTTTACCAATGTAAGAACCCCCATTTTTATATGAAAAATGGGTTATTTTAAGTATAACTAATAGTTATTTTAGGTTTAATAGAAGAGAATTGAATAAAAATCTCTGCGCCGCCCTTGTGAAAGACTTCTTTAATGGGACAAAAGTTCTAAAAGAGGAAGACTTCGATTTCTGCCCTGTGGAATGTGAGTATCCTCCCTTTTATTGAAAAAATGACCAGAAAACTGCAAATTATTAAATAAAAGAAACGTTCTAGGTCCATTTATCGACGCCCTGCCCTCTATGATCCAGGAATCTTTGAAAGAAGAGACTTTGGACATTCAACAGGCCATGTACTTCAATTCTATGTATTTCTATGCCTTCTATGCTATTAGCTGGGTCATGTAAGCCATTTTCTTAATTCTGCTTGTAAAAATTGATTTTAGGAGGCTTGGAGAACTTCAAAAATATGAAAAGGATCTTTTAAAACAAACCTTGAGAGCTTGCAGTATGGTAAAATGTAGGTATAGACTAGAGGAGATGAAAGGGTGGATCAAAGAGCCAACATCAAGGAGCCATCAGGTAATTTTAATACATCAAGGAGCCATCAGGTAATTCTAATCCTGGTAGAACGAGGTTTTCAGGAAGAAGCGCGGGTAGATGACGATATGGTAATCTTGGGAGTATTTGAAAAGGCCGAGAAGGAGCCACTCTGGACAATGGACATCGGTAGTAGTGATGATGAAGATGACGAGAAGGAGAAGAGTGATGAAGAGGTGGAAGGGGAATCTCAAGCGGAACTAGCTAATAAGAAAACACCGGAAGTCCCTCTACCAGTCCGTAAAATCAAAGAAGAACCCAACGACGATGATCTCTGGGTAATAGGCACATCCAAGAAGAAGAAAGCCCCCGCTGATGACTCCCAGCCGTTGAAGAAAATCAAACAGGAGAAAGACGCCATTCCCGAGATGGTGGAGGCTTTGAAAAGTGTTAAACAGGAAAAAGGGGTAGAAAATGAAGTGCAGCAGCCGTCAACCTCCAAGAGAATCAAAGAAGAACCTCGAGAAGTCTCAAAAAAGAGGGGAAAAGAGAACCAGCCAACCTCAGCCGAAACCCCTGTACCGGCTAAAAAGATCAAAGAAGAGCCAAAAGACAAGGAGGGCGAAGAAGAAGAGTTTTGGGTTGTTTACTCCTCGAATAAGAAGAAGAAGGGTGGTAAAGGCGAAACAGAAGAGACGATACCAGTTGGAAAAGTGAAGACCGAGCCAGGTAGTGAGGAAAAGAAAAGGAAAAGGGCAAGAGAGGAAGGAGAAACGACTCCTGTGACAAAGGTTCGTTGAAATGGGATCAATTGAATAAATTGAGAATTTTTAGAAAAAGAAGAAGACCAAACAAGAGGTACTGTAGTTCGCTAGCCGTAGGAGTTATAATTTTCCTGATAGGAGTAGAAGAATACGGGTAATGTTGCCAAATCACGGTGATTTTCTTATTGTTCCGGTTGTTCTTGTTGCTCATGTTCATTGTTAGATAGTTTTATAAAGATTTTATCAATTTGAATGATTTCTGACTGCATTTTAGAGGAGAATGAGAGCAGACGCCTTCCATGAGGAGTGTGGAGCGTGGCCTAATGGACCGGCACCGGGGTTTAGCTCCTTCTCCCCTTGTTTCTCTAAAATATGACCAAACTCCCCCATTCACGTGATATGTATGGGCGAGAGAGTGTCTAATTAACCCAATCAATCGATATCCACTTGTCCCATCTATTTATTTATACTGTGCTCAAATGGATCTTCTTATCAAGTGAAAATCGTTACTCATTTGGTTGCATTCGAATTTACTGTAGATGACAAAGGTTAGCATGACTATTGGAGACGCTTTTTGACGATTGTTCCCCTCGTTTATTCCGTGGTTTCTGTTAGGTTGAACAACTCTGGTAAATGCTTGTTTCTGATGAAAGAGACCAATAAATGTTTGATTGTTGTATTAGATTTTGTTAGTACAGCTCAAGATTTCTGGTTACAACTTTGAGCTGGATAAAATTCTAAGAAGGGACTAAATTTCCGTTCCAAATATGAATTGAACACAGGATCCCCCGATTTATAACAGCAGTTCCTAGTCTGCAGAATGTTATGTCGTTGAGACTAATATCCAGATCCAGCTGAAAGAGGGATTCAAAAGCCAGCGTCACGCGTAGGTGAGCGTGGAACCAAAAGCAGAAGGATTTTGATGTTTATCGTTAAATGCTGTGGATCAGGAGACGACTGACAGGTTCGAATGGTTGTTATTTCTTTAGAGAAGCTATCAGATAGACAACGGGGTTATAATTATTTAGGCAGGAGCACAACGATACAGGCAGAGTGCTGTTGAAGTCTTCCCACGAGGAATTTTCCCACCTTCGTTCTATAAAGCCCCTTTCTGGTCGAGTTCTTCCCCATTCGAGAAGATGTTTCTCCCTATCTTTCTTCTCTTCATATTAGGCGTCGGTTAGTAGTACTTCTCTTGAAGATAATACTAAAGAGAGATATCATTTTAGCCGCACAATTTGATGAGAAATGCCCGATCAATGAGGAATGGAACGGCTGTTATTCCAGCTCTTGCAAAGAAGCAACCTGCCACCGTCCTATTATTCCCGTACGTCCGGTGTTTTTGCTTTTTTGACGAGCCAACATTTTAGACTTTCTGTAACAGAGATTGTAACCAGGGATGCGTTTGTAAGGAGGGATTTTACCGTAATAAGTTTGGCTTCTGCGGTATCTGGCGTGTGTGCACGTTGAAATGATGATTTACAGCTCTCGAGGGAAATTTAAGATAAAGTGATGCAACTGGAATTCGTTTACTCTTTTTTTTAACCCTTGGTTGTCTAACTGTGGCGCGTGGATGATCGCCACAGTTAGACAGCCGACACGGCGTGTGAACTGTGGCGCCGCAAACAATAGAGACCGCAATTGCCCGTCCCTCTGTCCCTTGTGTTCCATCCACATGGTTGTTTTATTTGCTGTTTTTATTTTGTCCTCTTGCCCCGACCTTCTTTAGTGTAAGCCGTCTCGTAGACGGCATTCCAAACTCGCTCACTTTTGACAGTGTGTCTGTCATCCACAAGGGGAGGGGGATTATTTAGAATAAATCCTTGCCCTCGGGGGAGAAAGTTCTTGAAGAAAAGGGAAGAAAAAGTAGAAACTTTTCGAACTGGCACTCGAATGGTGCCAAACTTGGGAGATTGCCTAACTGTGGCGCGGTCGCTGTGGCAGAGCTGCTAGGAATGAAGCCACAGTTAGACAGCTGAGAATATTTACAGCCTTCTTCTGCAACACAGCAAAACAGCCTCATAGAATGCAAAAAACTTGGAGATAAATTAGTCACCCGATGCCACATGCAGTACCCGCTGGTTTTTTTTACAATTCTCGCTAAATTCCCCCCTACTGCCTACGTAGTTCTCCGTGACGTCACGTGTGTTTCGAGAAAGAGGCGGTCGTTGTAGTTGTTTCCTTTCGACCGCTCCTCGCTGTCCCAGCTGTTGCCCTGTCTCAACCCAGTAGAGAACAGAAAATAAACCGGTTCAAAAGTTGCTAAAAGTTGTATTGTTATGTTTGATTAACCTGTTGCTTGCGTTAATTGGATTCTATACTTTTTGGAAATTCTACCAGTTCTTTTCATAATTTCCACGTCTCTCCGCCCTGCCGGCCTCTTGCGCTCATTCTTGGGGATAATCCCTCATTTCGTTGAAAAATACACGGAAAAACGGCTATAAATCAGTTCCCGTCGGAAGGATTTGATCCATATCTTTGGAGAAAATCGTCGTTGACGATCTCGTCAAAAGGCGCCGAGAAACGGCCGGGGGATTTCCCCAGGGTCAATTATTTGCATGGGGCCGCAAATGACAGTCAGCCGGAGGCTATAAGAGACCCAAATCTCAGGTTACGGTAGTTTTTTGGTCCTGGAGCCCTCAAAAGCCTCCAAAGTCCTCTGGAATCCATTTTTTCGATCTCCAGCCCAATATAGCCAGCCATTTTCTTCCATACATCCTTTTTTACTTTCATTTCTTACTAAACTGTCTAAAATCCCATTCTAGCTCCATTTTATGAGCAGAGCGGTTAAAAATCGTTTCGTTCCTCCTTCTGTAATTTTCTACCCGTACCATTGCGCGGGTAGAAAATTCAAATAAACCTCAATGACTTCCCCCGTTAGGCAATTTAGAATGTCGGAGAGAGGAAGAACAAGAACAACTACCTCTCTCTACATCTTTTATGGGGGCAGTGACGGAAATGAAGTTGACTCTACCGTTTTTCTACCCCTTCTCCACTGACCCGTAGAACCCCTTTCCCCCGCTTCTTTGCTAAGCAGCGGTCATCATTTCAAGGGTGTGCCATATACGCTGTGTGATTGATGATCAGTTACAGTTTCTCTCGGGAATTTTACGTACCACAGCTTCTCGGAGAGTTTTCTCTCTTCTCTCCCGTACATTGTAGTCTGTCCTGGTCTCCTCTTCTTTATTTGTGGGTCAGGCCCGTTTTCCCAGTAAAGTGTAGGCAGAAAACGTGTGTCTGCCGTCGTCTGCTGACTCAATTATACGCTTTTAACTGTACTGGTTTATATGGAGGCGAGAGGGCAAAAGAAGAGAAGCAGGGAATTCCGGGTCAAATTTCCCCATACCCTGCCCAACCTATCCAGAACATGGATTCTTACCTTCTAACTTGAGTTTGATCCAAAATTTCTCGAAAAATACTCCTATCGCGCGCAGCGCCAAGCGCTGCGCGTTATTTGTGTTTACCCCTGTGAAAGGCTAACAAGGGAACCTTTTCACCTTAGGTTGGACTCGTGAGACGAGACCTAGTGCATTCGAAAGAGCGTAAAAAACTATCCCAGGCACCGGGTTCTGTTTTCCCAAAATGACTCGCGTTACGGTGTAGCACGCCAATTCAGTTTTACATGTTAAATTTGTCAAAACTGGTTTTCGTCCTTGTATCCTTGGAATTGCAGTAGATAGAATGTGAAGCAGTGGCCGAGTCAGAATAAACGCAAAAATCTTGTAAGCGAGTGCACTAACTGAATTGGCGTGCTACACCGTAACGCGAGTCATTTTGGGAAAACAGAACCCGGTGCCTGGGATAGTTTTTGACGCTCTTTCGAATGCACTAGGTCTCGTCTCACTAGTCCAACCTAAGGTGAAAAGGTTTCCTTGTAAGTTACGTAATGACGTTTGTGCGTATAACTCTTTTTCCTTCTGAAGAGCCCCAATTTTTTTTGATTGCGCCGGGTGTGCCGTACAACGTTGCACTAGTGACCCAAGTTTGATGAAGTTTGGCCATGAAATAAGCGAGAACGAACGACAAACGCGTTTAGAAAAGTGTGGCGTCCGCCGTCCGCCGTCTGGCGTCCGTCCCCTGAATGGCCAAGTGGCGCAATCGGCAAGCGCGCTGTCTGGGGATCCAAGGCTTGAGGGTTCGAACCCCGGGCATGCAAAAACTCTTTTGCTTTGTAGGTACATCATCCAGAGTGGTTCCGGGTGTACAACATCGTGAAAAAAAATAATTAGATGCAATTTCAATTATAAAAAAGTTGTTTCTGGCCGGTTTCGCTTTTTTTCTTTAGGGTAAGGTATCTCTTTTTGTATAGCGGCAAAATTATGGACATTCTAGACGAATGTCAATAAAAAGTGTTATTTGCGTTTACAAGGAGGGTACAAAAAGGGAACAATATTGGGGAATGGAGAGGATTCTACAAAAGTGGAACAATACCACAAATCCCCCCTCCCGGAAGGAAAAAAAATTGAAGACAGCCGTTATTTGTGGTATTGTTCCACTTTTGTAGATTCCTCTCCATTCCCCAATATTGTTCCCTTTTTCTACCCTCCTTGTAAACGCAAATAACACTTTTTGTTGAGATTTCTCCTTTTCCAACAAACGAATAACATTAGTTTCCCACCCAGTTGTTTTCTCTGTCCTCCCAACGTCTCTCCTCTATTTCTTCTTATTTTGACTTTTTGGCTCCCTCTTGTTGATGGTATTTGTCACACATCGGAGAGAATTCTTGTAATCATCACCATTTCACAACCACCCATTTGTTTTCTACCCCTTCTTCTCACCAACAGTAGTAAACTGATTTTTACTCACCTAATACGTCTGGTAGCCGCTTTGTTCCATCTGTAGAGAGCTTGTGAAATAAGCAGCGGTGTGGTCGAACGGCCTTGAGAGAAGGTGAGGAGAGGCTACAGCCCCCGGTGGTGGCAACCGTCCCCCACGGACAAAGACAATTCTTCTTTTCTTTTTTTATGCTTTTCCGTTTTTAAAGAAAACGATCCATACGTCTGTTTCTACGCCTTTCCAAGTTTTTGAGACGTTCCCTTGAAAAAAAAGGAGAGATTTTACCGGTTGGGAAGTCTAAATAAACGAAGAGTCATAGCTTCCTTTGCACAAGACATGGGGAATGACCTTCACAGCTTTTTTCACTGCACCGTCATCTTTCCTCCCATCTCTCTGTTCCTACAACACAAAAGCGAAGAGACGATAGAATGACAGCGACACCCCCAGTTAGCCGCTGCCCCGCCGGAAATGATTGCGTGTAAGGGCATTTCTGCTACGGGTCGTGTACCCTTCCTCTCTCTCCTATTTCAAACAAATAGTAATCTATTTGTTACATTCTTCTCTATTTTTTGGATCGAATTAGTCAGGAGAGATCAAAAGATTCCGAGTACTATTTTGGCACGATCACCTAGATCAAGGGGGAATGATTATAGTCCCACGTGTACCTGTTACTATTCTTTCCACCGGGATCAGACGTACACCTTTAATTACCACAATAAAATAGTGGACACATTGGGAGAGAGGGAGAAAGAGGTGTGTGGGCGGTATTCCTCCTGATCGGTCACTCTTCTCACTTTCATTCTCATCCTCCCCTTCTTTTGGGGAGTTTTTCCCCTTCTCCGCCAGGTGGAGATGAGTTTTTATGAAGTCGTTGGCCCACTGTGCTTTGCCTGATCGTATCCTGGCGCTTATAAATCCCCAAGAAAGGATCCAGAAGGTTTCCCTGAGAAATGGTGACGCCCCTTTCTGCTGACTGTATTTGTCTTACCATTCCCCAAATTGAATACTATTTTTCACCACATTGGTGGCAAAAAACTGAAACTACGTAATTTCCCTTTTTTTATGTACTCAAATCATGATCAACAAACATTTCTCGCTGTATGGCAAAGGGTGCGTCACTGTTTCGGTAATTTCTAAAGGACGCAATGACCCCGGACCATTCCTCTTGTCCAAATTTTTAACCTAGATTCTCTTCTTCTCTTTTAATTTAGTCTACAGTATTCTGGGGCAAAGAACACTCACGAGGTCCCAGATGCCCCCTTCCCATTTCCACTGTCTTCAACCCTGTTTCCAGGAATTCCAGGAGAAAACATTACTTGTTCCTCCTCTGATCTGCTAGAGTACAATAATTTCCCCTTTTCTAGTGTTATTTTTTGATTTCTCCTCCTTCACTTTCATTTTCCATCACATCACGAGGGTTCTCAAGAGCTGTACAAAGGAGGGAGGAAGAAATGCGGTTGAGGGTCATTTCCCCTCAAATTTTTGATCTCTCCTCCTCTTTAACTAGACTCTAGACGAGAAAACTATGTTAACTACCATCTGAGCGAAATAAACAGCTTGTTCCCCTCTGCCCCTCGGCTTCTCGCTATTAGCATTAAAATGACAAAGACAAGTTTTTGATAAGAACACGAGAAGTGTCAACATCGTGGTGTATTGAAATGTAAATTTTTCCACCTCTGGCATAACATCCCGGAGACCCCCGTCAAGGAACAGGAAATTTGCCCTCTTCTTTTCAAGTTATGCTACGGATTATATACGGGTCTTGTCTAGTTTTTAGGGGAAGTGGAGGAATTGGAATGTTTTGACCCGAAATTTAAGGAGGGGCAGCCGCGCGTCTTTGACGTAAATTTCGCCGAGTAGTTTGGGTCTTTGGGAGATTTCGACTGTTTTTGGCTACTCTTTTTAAGGAGGGGGTAATTATCAAGTGAAAAACAGGGCCGAAAGGACATGAAAAATGTAATAAATACGGCCATCTCCGGAAGTTCTTCCATCCCGTAGTCCAGAATCCTGTCTTCTGTCCAATTTGTCAACTTTTAATTAGTATTTTCTCTTTTTCCTGGCCTTCTTCAATTTTCAATTAATCTTCTGCCCGTATTCTTGTTATTTTTCAGAGAAAGAGAGAAAAAAGTACAAAAATACAGTCATATTCCCTTCGAGAAAAGGAAAACGTCATACGAAGAGGAGCGACCTCGACAACAGCTAATAATTTAAATGGCTACTTTACCGGGAAGTGAAGCAGGTAATGAAGCGGGTCCATTTAGGAAGGTCCTGATTGGAAAATGCAGGAAAGACTGTCAAATAACAACGGCCGCAATTAGACGGCCGATCCTGCGTGTGAACTGTGGCGCCCGCCTGATTGTACCGTTAGGCCACAGTTCACACGCCGTGTCGGCTGGCTAACTGTGGCGCTGTAAAAAATAGGGTTCCTTACTGGAAAAGACATTTTCTTAGGATTATTTTTCTTTTCAGGACCCGGTGAAACGCGTTTCATACGGTTTATCAATAATTTCTATAAAAAATGGGCATATATTATTGCTGATCACCCGATTATTATTATTGTTCTTTGTACAATTATTACATTAATAGGAACAGCTAAAATTGTTACAACACCGTGAGTTTTTCCCCTTTCTGTTCAAAATTATCGAATTTTTAGAAATGAAAATGATATCCAAGGCTGGGCGCCGTATGGAGCACGAGCGAGGGATGAATTAGCTATTGCTACTGAATTTTTTGGTAATGGCATTGCTATATTTACCCTGGTGTTGCCGCTAAATGGAAAGAATGCCCTGGATAATGATGTTCTTCAAGAAGCCAGACGGGTGAGGCATTTTGGGGTTCGAAACTGTCTAACTGTGGCTGTTTTTCGATGAAATACTTTCTCTGCTTGTTTGCTTGCTGACCCCCAAATGAAAGTAGGCAATTCCAGAGAACGCTGCTATTCTTTACGGCAAAATAGCCATACGTAAGACCTTGAGAACCACGCACAGGAGAAGGCGTAAACAAATCGTTTCAAGAATGGCAATTATTTGATAGCTTATTGGTTTATTTACGTTTTTTGAGAAAAAAAACGGGATGGTGAAAACATATCTAATTGGGGGTCAACTGGGAGGGAAACAGTCTAATTTTGGTGGGTTTGGAGCTCGAAGAGTAGAAAAACTGTCTAATTGTGGTTCATTTCCTGAAAACGACTCCCCTTTCAGGTGGAATATCTCCTTACCCACAATTTTACCATGTACAACAAAGATACCAAGAAGAATGAGACCTACCAAGAGTTTTGCTACAGTTTCTGCCAAATAAACGACCCCTTCGTCATGTTTACGGTAATTTTTCCCCTCAAGACCATCATTCCGTTATTTATTATTTTTATTTGTTATTTTAGGATGCTCTAATGATGCAGAGGAACCTCTCCAAGAATGGGGGGCAGCTAATTGATCGAGTGGATCTTCAATACCCGGTGTCTACTCTCTACGACCGGAAGATCAACATCCAGCCGAGTTTCTTTGGTCTAACTCTGGCTGAGAATAATACCAATGGCTTGACGAATATGGAAAGTGCCAAGGTTGGTTTATTTTCCAGGGATGGGCTTTATTTATTATTTAAGATGCTAGCCATTCACTTCCGAGCAGAGAGGAAGCCCAGTTGGACTACGCCGCAGATCAAGGACTTTGAAATGAGTGTGACCAATTATTTTGAAAAGTAGGGATCCCATTCTCTTGATTTTAACAAAGGAATTCGATTTTAGAGAATTCAAATCGGATACCGTCCGCGTTTTGACCCTTTCCACTTCCTATGTGGAGGCAGAAGTCGTCCGGGCGGGAATGTCTATGCTTCCCTTCCTCATAGTCGGATTCGGGATCATGGCGCTGGTTTCTGCCATCACTACAACCCTATCTGCCCTCTACATGGGGCAGATGAGCATCCACAAGCTCTCATTGGCTATTGTTGCCTGTATTTGCCCTTTTATGGCGTGTGGAACTGCATTGGGAGCCCTGTTCTTCATTGGAATTCGATTCGGGTCAATTCTCTGTGTCACACCTTTCTTGGTCCTGGCTATTGGAGTAGATGATGCCTATTTGATGAACCATGCATGGCAGAGGGTCACCCAGCATAGAAAGTTAGTTTTTAGACAAAATAAGGGAAGGCCACAGTTAGACAGTCGACTCGGGGTGTAAACTATGGTGCCCTGATGAATAGAACGGCACGCCACAGTTTACACGCCGTGTCGGCTGTCTAACTGTGGTCCTTCCCTGTTTCCACCTTTTGGGCTAAAATTCGATTGTATATCCATTTTTTCAGAATAAACCCGGTTAAAGATGACAGTCCAGCTTCTCGTCTAGCAGAAGTCCTTGCGGACACGGGCCCGGCCATAATGATCTCCGCCCTGACAAATATCCTAGCTGATACAGTTGGAACCTTCACCGGGAATCCCGAATGCACCCTGCTGGCATATGGAAATATGGCCTGTATTTTTGTGGACTTCATCTATCAGATCACATTCTACTCGGCTGTTATGATCATCACCGGGCATTTTGAAATGAACACGGAGAAGGAGAAGAATTTCACCCAGAGGATATGTTGTGGGGGAGATGATGAGAAGAGCAGCATTGATTCTTCAACTACGGTAGGTTTTCAGACTTTTAAACTGTCTAACGGTGGCCCAAAAATAGGTTTCCCTTATAAAAGCGAACTTTTAGGGTCAAAGTCTTCAAGAGAGGATAACTGGCTGTGGGGGCAGATGCCTGGACTTCTACCTGGATATTGTCTGCAACAAATTCTTCGATATATTGATGCTCATCCTTTGGGCTCTATTTATCGGTGTGTCTGTCTATGGAATCACAAAAATGCCCATCAACTTGACCCCGAAGAAACTCTTCTCGGCGGATTCTCCCTTAATCGAGGTATTCCCTCCTATTTTTGAAAAATAGACTCAATTCTGTTCAGATGGACAATCTCCGAGTAGAGTATGTCATTCCTCACTTTACTCTGGCAACACTTTTTGTCAATAACCCGGGAAATCTGTCAGACCCCGCCAGATTGAAGGATTTGAACAACTTTGTCCACGAAATGGAACATCTACCAGGAGCATGGGGATCCGACAGCTCAAATTATTTCATGAGGTACTGTAAAGTTGTCTAACTGTCTAACTGTGTCTCTTTTCAGAGATTTCCTCGAATATGAGAAAACAAAGCGAGAAGAAGAGGTTGAAATGGAAAGTGACGAAGATCCCACTCCGGTCCTTCTCGGATCCAATGATTCAACAATTAAACCAGCGGAGATTGATACCTTTATCCAATGGCCAGAATATTCACACTGGAGAGGATTTGTCCGAATGGATCATGGCAAAAATGGAACAGCGGAGCCCAAGCTACAGAAGTTCTTCCTTACTACGGCGTATAGAGGAGATGAGCTCAAGGATTGGGTTGACAGGGATATGGCATTGAAGAGATGGAGAAATGTAGTCGATAAATACAGGTAAGAGGGAAAGGAAAGGCAGACAGTCCTTTAAATAGTTGAACAGGGTATTTTCTACCGTAATCTTTGAACTGGGTTGAGAGAGGTCCCGAGCCGGCTCTGTTCACCTTTTTGGATCTAAATTCCAAATTTCATACTTTCCGTGGTCCCAATTTTCATCTCTGATGTCCATTTTCAGTCCCCTGTTCAATATTTCCGTCTTTTCCGACGATGGAATCTACCTGGATCTCATTGATAACATGCCCACTGACACCTGGCAGGTACTGTACTTTTCCTCCCTCCAAACCCCCATCCGCCTTCCAGGCAGCTGTCGCCACTCTCGGTTGCATGGCTCTAATCTGCCTCATCTTCATGTGGGATGGTTTTACCGTCGTGGCGGCGACAATCGTCATTGCCAGTGTGATGACCGGCATCTTGGGGCTGCTCTCCTTGACGGGGACAGATCTCGACCCCATCGTCATGGCCGCTTTGATAATTTCAATTGGTTTCTCTGTGGATATCCCCGCCCATGTGTCGTATCACTACCACACGGCGGATAAGTCTCTAGACTCGAGAGAGCGGCTTCGAGTCTGTCTCTCCTCTGTCGGGTTCCCGGCTATTCAAGCCTCCATCTCCACCAGTCTCTGTGTGTTAGCTTTGAAATTTGTCAAGATCTACATGTCACATGTGAGTTCTCCTTCTCTTTTCTAATCAAAAAATAATATTCCTAGGTCTTTGTCAAAACAATGATCCTCTGCATGATGTTGTGTGTAGTCCATGGTCTCCTGCTCATCCCCTGTATGGCATCTCTCCTCGAGCCGCTATTGGCTCGTCTCCGCCGTCGATCATGATCTCAAATCTGATATTTTAGGCCATATCCAATAAATAATCAAAAAATAATGAGGTTTCGTTTCTAAATTCTGAATGTTGGGCGCGCTGAACCAATTTGAACTGGGAAAATGGCCATAAAGGATAAATTTTATGAGTTATCTATAATTTTTTGATGTTAAAACGATGAGAAAAACGCGCGCTACAAGACTGTCTAGTTTTCAACAATTCTAACCATCTCAATTTTCAGACAAGTCCTTCCAAACAGACCAAAGACGGTCCTGTAACCTGGCTCTACCTGTCTAAAACAGTTCTAACCACCTAGAAAGCCAGTTTACTACCAAATTCGAGTCATTACTACTTCGTGTCTGCCTAGCAGTTGGTCGGATGGCTAGTGCGCAAGTATCCAACCAGGAAGGCAAAGAATCCAAGCAAGAGGCCGCTGTGTTGCAGCGGGAGCCTGCCTACCATGGATATCTTCCAAGAGAAGGTAACAATTCAATAATTTACCCGCTTTCTCGGTTACTGTAGCCAAATTACGCGCGCTTTTGAAAGTTATAGCTGGCGCACACGCCAAATGAGCAGTAGGCCGTCATTTAGACGCGCGCGTTGGGTAGTATGCCCTTCGGGCTCATTTTTGGCATTATTTTACATTCTAACTAAAAAAAATTGTAGTGCATCATGATCACCAGGAAATTCTGAACATTTTAAGACCAAATTGATCCGTTTTCTATGTGAGAATAAGTGCTAACTGGTTGTTTTTAGATCTAGCCCATGTTCTGCATCGCCACGGTGACTTTATCCTGCGCACGACGGAGGTCAACGACGGCGCCCCGGAAGAGAAAAAGCCGCGAAAGAAGGAGCTCGTGCTGGCCGTGTTGGTCGATCCGGAGGGAAAGTGCAACGGTCCCATCGAGAACGAGACGAAGGACACCCTGATCAAGAATCTCATCATCAACCGTGTCGCCAACCGCTACGCCATCGAGGCCGGCTTCCGCTTCGACAGCATCGGCCACCTCATCAAGCACTACACGGCCACGCCGGTCAAGATCAACAACACCATTGTGCAGCTGATCCGTGGAGTGAGACACCTCAAATGGGAGTTCTACCACAAGGACGTGACCGTCTTCAAGCTGCTCGGGCAGGGAGCCTTCGGCGAGGTACACAAGGGCGCCATGATGAGGGAGAACAAGCACAAGAAGATGGTACAGGTGGCGGTGGCTATCAAGTCGCTCAAGACCAACTCGGCAGCCGTCAGTAAGGAACAAGTCAATGAGATGATGCGCGAAGCCCGCCTGATGAGAAATCTCAGCCATCCCAATGTGGTACGCATCTATGGTGTGGCTCTCTGCCAGCAGCCGCTCTACATTCTCCTTGAATACGTTCAAGGTGGGTTACTGTAGTCATTTTTTATCTAGTTGGATACAATGCGCCTTTTTCTGCTGATTACGGTACACTATTTCAATTTCCGTGACAATGCACGACTAAAATATGGTGCGTGGTTTTAACAAACGCGCGCCAATCGTAATGCGCGCGCGGTAACCATGCTCCATTTTAACAGCGCACCAAAACGCCACCATGTTGCCGTTTTTCGTATTTTTTTCTTTATGGATAGCTGAATAGATGAATTTATTTTCCAGGCGGCTCCCTGGATGTCTATCTGAAGAAGCATGCAACCATTCTGGATAGGGATGAAAAGTTGGGAATGACGATGGGCGCCGTCTGGGGAGTGGAGTATCTTCACCGTTCGATGATTCTGCATCGTGATATTGCCAGTCGTAATTGCCTCTATGATGAGGGCAAAAACGTCAAGATTAGCGACTTTGGCCTGAGCAGGAACGGCACCATCTATCGGATGAAGACCGCCAAAAAGATGCCCATCAAGGTGAGCTACTTTAAACCTAAAAAACAATTTTAATTTTGTCTACTTTCCTGGGGGTTTTTGTAGTCAGAATGTAGCCCAGAATTTTCGCTACAAAAGCTGCTACATTTTATGCTTTTGCTAATTAGAAATGTTTCAGTGGATGGCCCCGGAGAGCATCAACCAATTCGTCTTTACCCAGAAGACGGATGTCTACAGCTTGGGCGTGTTGATCTGGGAGATTCATGCCTGTAAGGAGTCGTATGACGGGCTGAGCAATACAGACAGCCGGAACCGGATCAACACGGACAAATGGAATGAGTTTCCCGAGGCGACGCCGGGCAAGCTGAAGACCTATGTCAAGGAGAAGATGTGGGATAAGGATCCGGGCAAGCGGGCCAATATGCAGAACATCCGCCACTGGATGGAGACCTTTACCGGACTGACACAATACACGGAGAGCATTGAGGGAGGACAGGAGGAGGAGGCGGACGAGGCCGGTGGACAGCAGAAGAAGGCTCGCAAGCCGAGCAGCCACAACAGCACCCAGAGTCACACCAGCCGCACCAGTCCGGACAGAGGCGAGGGCGGCATCCACGGCGTGGCCGGAATGAAGGCCAAGGACCAGATGCCGGAAGAGATGCTGATTGGACCGGCCGGCACGCCACAGCGCGAGGATAAAGAATAAACGAGGACATAGAGATACTCATAGATATTGCAATAAAGTGTTCTCTACGGGTGGAAAAGGGCGAAAATTAACTCTTTCCTCGTTGTTGTCCATTATTGAGCAATAATTGCAGTTTATCACTCGGAAATTTGATCACTAGATTCTCGGAAAGTTCTCCTGCCCATCCGAGCCATGGACAATCTAAAGAACTTCCTGGATGGTGGACCTTTTTCTCGTCTTGCTCGCCCAACACCTGAAAATTCTCTTCTTTTCGTCTTCTAGAGATTGTGTTCGACAGCCGGATAATCCCGTTCATCTTGGTAGTACATTGCCCCCGTTCTAACCGGTAGATTGACTCCTGTTTTTCGCTTTTAACCGAAAGTGCCCCGGTTGAAACAAATTTCCGACCAAACATAGTTCATCTTCCCCACCACTGCGTGTCACTTCCATTCCACGGACTGGTTGCTTCTGTAGATGGAGAGTGTTCCATATCCTCCATATGGGGCTGTTTCTTCGTCTGCGTTGGGTACTACTGTGTACATGACTTCGGCTGAAGCTGCCTATCCCTTGCCGCCTCTTCCCGCGGCTCCTACTTCTTCTGTTCCCACCTACCCGGGCCAAGGTTCGCCTGTCGATTATCCGCTAGGATACTCTTCTTCTGACTTTCAGCCCCAAGCTATTATCTCCAAACATATCTGGTGCCGTTATCATCCTTCGCCCCGCTGACGCATGAGCCGGCTCCATTTCCCGGCTTCCCCCTTGTAGCCGCTTCTCAGTATGCCGAGCCGTATCCCGTGATGGCTGCTCCTCTTCCTCCCCAGCTGGAATATGAAGTACTATGTGACAATCCGGCATGCCTCACCGATCCCGGATACTATCCGCCTGCTCTCCCTCCTGACGCTGTCCCAGCTTATTCGGGACTATCATATCCCGGCGGCCGGCCGGTTGCCGCTCCAGGATTCTCGTCTGCCAGCACTCTTTCGGACCGGGCCGCCGTCTTCCAGCCATCTTCGGCTCAAGACGGCCCCGATGGTGACAAGTTATCCGTGGGTCCAGTAGTGGTGGCCGACACGACCCGCATTGAATATTTTGATAATTATGGCAAGAAACACGCTGCCGAAATCAAGACGTTGCTGGATTTTGCAATGGAAGAGTATCTAAAGTCCAAGAATCTGGAGGCAGCCATCGATCAAGCCGATACAAAAGAAGCCGAACTGATCAGGAAGATCGCCGAAATGCAGAAGAAAGCTGATAATATGGAAAATGATATGAAGTAAGTCGTACGAGTTGAGGGGTCCCAGCCCCTCAGCATGGCCTTCTTGAAAAACTGTCCCTAAAGCCGGCCACACGTTGATTACAATGCCGATATTTTCAGAGCAGATAAGCAGGAGGTTGCCAAGCTGGTCAAGCGGATTTTGCAGCGGAAGCTCGATGTCGAGAAGGTTGACACTGCCCTGCTGGATATGATCAGATCTCGAAAATCAAAGAGCTATGAATCTGCTCTAAATGACTATATATTCGAGCAGGAGCAACTGGACAAGGGATGGATTCAAGTACAACACGACAGGAAACAGAATCGAGAAGATTGGAAAAAGTGCGCTGAGTATGGAAAGGACAGGCAGGTCCAGGAACAACTGATCGCTGCTCAATCCAATGAAATTGAAGAGCTGAAGAAGCAAAATTTCCTGCTGGAGAACCTGAGACACGAGGTACAGAAGCTGCTCCACCACCCGAATAAGTGATATGAACTGTTTTTCCTCGGCTCTTATTGTTAGGAGTCTATCCATTGTGTAAACTTAAATGTTAACAGAGTGTATATTGTTTTATATGGGAAGATCGGGAACTGGGAGTGGCTGATTTGTTTTGTCAGGATGTAGTCCTATGTCAGCCATCTAGAAAGATGAGCCACTTGAGATTTTAACTTTATTTCATGTTTCACGTACACAAATAAACGGGTGGGGGAACGGCAAGATGAAGACATTCTTTCTTTTACCAGAGAGACATAATATTAGGGGGCAGGGAGAAGAAGAAAGGAAGGCAACGGGAAGACACTTCTTTGTACAGTAGTCACGATATGAAGAAATCTCTAATGGCTCAATATTTACATATAGGCGACGAGAAGGATATCCCAATGGGGGTGAGGGAAGTGGAGACTGAGCAATGACGAGAAATAGGGCACAAATTAGAGAGAGAGAGAGAGAGAGCGAGAGGAAATGAAATGAAATGCACCGGTAGTAGACTAGATTTCGGGTCGATCTGTGATAGTACTCTTGGCTGGTGCCACCACAGTTTTCTTGTTACGATTTCGTGACCCTTGTCGATTGACATGGTTATTTCGAACTCGGTTTTGAGCTGCTGCTCCTGAAAAAAAGAATAAAGGAGTAAATTTGGGGCGCCACAGTTCACACGCCGTGTCGGCTGTCTAATTGTGGTTCACCAGGAAAACTCCGGAAACTCCCGTTTTTACCGAGGATACGGTATATTCCTTACCTTTCGGCCGGCATGCTATTCTAATATTATCCAACATGATTAAAATAGCCGGGAGGAAGAGCAATCCGTGCAGGTTGCAGAGCACCACACAGAGGACCATTGTCTTCACGAAGACTTCTGCCATGTAGAGATTGACAAAGAGCAAGGAGCAGACACAGAGTATTGTGGACACGGCTGCTTGAAGAGCAGGGAAGGCTACTGACGAGAGGCAGTTGGCTAGACGGTCGGCTGGACGAGACATAGGGCCTTCTTGGATTGCTGGAAAGGGAATACGGTAATGAATTATAGACGGAAAGACTTACTGGCTTGATAATAATGATAGGAGACGTGAGCTGGGATATCCACCGAGAAACCGATGGAAATGATCATAGCGGCCATGGTAATCGGGTCGAGATCGGTCCCAGTCCAGGAGAGGAGTCCCAGGATACCACAACAGATGGACAGGACACAGAGAGCCGCAATGGCAACGGTGAACATGTTATTCAAGAAGACGAAGCAGACCAGACCCATACAGATAAGGGTACCCAGGACTGACTGCAATCAAAAATAGAAGAAAGAGGAGAAGAACCAACCTGCCACGTATCTGTTGGCATGTTATCAATCAGATCAAGATAAATACCATCCTCGTGGAAGACGGAAGCTCCAAAATCTTTGGCATACTTATCCACGACAGTTCTCCATTCCTTGAGCATATTTCCTCGCATATTCCAATTGGATAGATGCTCTCCATGGTAGCCGGTGGTGAAGAAGAATCGATCCAGAACCTCCTCTTCCGGCTCGGTACCATTCTTCAGTTTGACAAAACCACCCCAGAAATCATATTCGGGCCACTTTAGGAAATATTTCAGTTGGGCTTCGTTGAATTTGGTGACCTGGAAGAGAAAAGAAATGGTGTTCGGGGGGTGTTTGGCTGTCTAGTTGTTGCTCACCACAGTTAGACAGTCAAAACGGTGTGTAAACTGTTGCGCCCGGCCGCTTGGAGTGTTAGGCCACAGTTCACACGCCGTGTTGTCTGTCTATTTGTGGCGGCACAAAAAATCTCCCAAAAACTCATTTTACCTGTCTTGCATCAATCAGAGCAGCCGGAGTGGATGGAGAATCGTCTACCGTGGCCATTGTAGTCACATCCTCGTCATAATCTTCATCATCTTCATCGCTGAAGGCTAAAAATGTTCATTTTAGTCAATTCTGTCTTTTCAGATGACTTACATTGTTGGAATACTTGGAAATCCCTCATGAAGTAGTTGCTTCCCGCCGGGCCCCAAGATTCTCCCCAAGTGCCATTCAACCTTTCCATATCCTCGACGAAATTATTCAATTCTTGCAATCTTTTGGGATCGGAGAGGTTTCCTGGCTTGGTGACAAAGACTGTTGCCATGGAATAATGAGGAACTTGATACTTTACTCGGAGGTTATCCAGCTAAAAAGGTTTCTTCTCTTCGAGACCTCATTTTCCTACCTCAAGAAGTGGAGAATCCAAGGCGAAGAGTTTTTTAGCCGTCAAATTGATGTTGATTATTGTAATTCCCTAAAAATTCTACCATTTACCGTAAATTTCCCCACTTACATAGACAGAGAAAGCTATAAATAAGATATAAATAATGACAATTCCAAGATAGACAGGAAGAGAGGCCATGATGTTCACGTATCTCTGCATAAATTTGGATACAACGGGTTTTGTCACTTCGTGGAATTTTGAGGGCTGTCTCTATACACCGTTGTTAGAAAGCGAAAAGATTAAATAGCCTACGGTGAGGGGACGATGGTGCCGGGCTATGTTGACTCGATTCTCGTTGATGTTTATCTGGGTCTGGAGCTTGGGGCCGTCGTCTCCGAACTCGTATTGGCCGACGATTGCCATGAGGGCGGCGTAGAACGTCATCTGAAAGGGAATTTTGAATATTTGCACTGTGAGACTGAGGGCAGACCCAAATTATGGTTCCCTGGTAACCTAAGGGTTACGGTAGATCCGTTACAGGACCCAACATCGAGCCAGAGATGAAAACCCCCAGATTTTGGGTGAAATTCCTTACCTGATAGATGAAAGCAAACCACATGGCTAACATATTTCCTGTACAAAGCATGGTGATCTCTGGAGACGACGTGAATGATCCAACCATATCTGCGAACATATTCGTCAAGCAGGAGATCAATATCGCCGGTCCAACTTCAGCCATAACCTGGTCAAATCCCCATATTTCCCATTCATAAATTGCCAAAATACCTCGCTCATTCTGTGCCCAACGCTGTCTTTCTTACTCGGAGTCTCCCGCATGTGTTTGGTGACCCGTTGCCATTCATGGAGCATCAAATAAGAAGAGTCAACTCCAATAGACAGGACCAGGAAGGGAATGACGCAAAGAATAGAGGCGAAACGAATTCCACAGATAAACATAAGAGCCAGAGCGGTAGAACAGGCCAACAGGGGAGTTAGACAGGCGAAAATGGCCAAGGCGATCTGAAACGAAGCTTTTTACAGTTCGCTGTCTAACTGTGGCGGTCACAGGCAGTCAACTAACCTTGTACCAGTTTTCCTGGTGCATATACAGTGCTCGGATCATTACAAGAATAATACTGCAGAGGCACATGATCGAAAATCCGACGACGAGGTATGGAACCATGATAACTCCACTCCGGACCATCTCTTCTTCTACGTAGGATTGAGAATAGGCGTAGATTTTGAGCCGGTTGGATTGATATTTCCTCTCGAAGACGTCGACCAGCTTCATTTCCCAGTCTTTGACATCCTGTTCCGTCCAGCCTTCCCGGTGTTCGGCTCGGAATTGAAGAGTCAACATCTTGACAGACCTCATATTGGTAATATGGCTCAAGGGGTCTGTCAGGTGCTTTGTATCGTTTGATTCTGAAATAGGAAACATATTGGATATCTAACTGTGGCGCCTCAGCGAATTTTCAGGAGCCACAGCCGACACGACGTGTGAACTGTGGCTATCTCGAAAAGTCCGATTTCTCGCTAAAAACTAACCGAAAACATCATCCGGCCCTCCCAAGAGCTTGGGAATGTTGTCCTTTGAATCCTCATCGAATAATTCCACTCCAAAGAAGCTTGGCTGTAGACTGAATGTGATCCCGTATACAGTACTCAACGGGTAATTCAGTGTCATCCGAATTGTCGGTTTATTCGGATCAGTATCTGACAAGATTTGATATCCATTCTATAATTTGTCCTTGTTTTTTTTCCTCGTGACATTTGTGGCTTACATAAAACTGCCTGAGCGGTTCATTAATCTGACAAAAAGACCGGCAAAACTCGTTGAAACTCTCCTCTTTGCCCGTCTTCCGGTCTCGTAGCGTGACATTCTTCGACGCGTAGTTTAACACCTAAACATTTGCGGTTCGAGAGAAAAGGGGGAGAAGTGAACGGGACTAGGAGAGAGATAGAGCGGTACAAACCTTGATCGCCTCGTCTAGATAGTCCGATCGAAGCATACTGCCGTTGTCTTTTGCCACGATGTACAGATACGCTGCCACAGGAAGCCCTAAAAGGGGGGAATTCTTATTTTCTAGACTCTCGGACAGTGGAAGAGGATATTTTCCTTTTAATTTCATAATTTTGACACTTCCAAGACCATGAAATCGCTAAAATGGTCCCTAAGCGAAGAAAGCCGCCGCAAAGAGACCAGAACCGGGAATTCCCGAAAAGTTCGGTGTAGCGCGCCATTTCTCCCCATTTTCCATCTTTTCTAGGGTAATTTTGGCTGAAAAAGTGAATGCAGCTGTCAGATTTTGAAAAAAGGGGTACTGTAGAAAGGTATGAGTGAGTAAAAGTGGCTCCCTGCTTGTGATTCTAGACTTACCGTCGGAAGAGAAGAAGTCCTTATATTCTGCCCATTCGTCGTTGGCCCTAGCTCCGTATGGAGTGTACCCGGAGATGTCATTCCGCTGTCTATAAAATCCCTCATTATTTTCCAACTTTAAAAGTCAAAACTCACGGAGTAGTAACAATTTTAATGGTAGACAAGGCAGAGACGACAACACAAATAGCTATAGCTATCCACGAATGCCGGGCAATGAAGAAACCCCACTTTCGAAACCAGCAGATAAGTTTCCGCACAACCCAGGGTCCTGAAAAGGGCATTGCCATATTTTAAACTGTACTTTTTGTTATGATAGGAGGAACTGTGTCAAAGAGAAGAAGAAGGTATACAGTATGAATCAGAGTTCAGTCGTTCCTGTTTTTTCTGGGTTGAATTCTCTTCTTTTTTGGCAAAAAGGCGCGCGAGGAGGAAAAGGCGCCTAGAAAGCTGGAACGGTCAAGCTAATCCGATTGGTTCCGCTTCTTTTCACCTACTGACCTTGAAACTACTGACAAGAGGGGGCTTTCTCTCTATCCAGTTGTGTTTGTTGCTTTTATAAGAACACGGCTAGAAGCCGTTTCCGAATTGAAAACGGAACTTTTACAAGGGATTTACGATACTCGGGGTCAGTGCTTCCTGGTCTCGGCGCGGCATTAAAACACTTCCTTCTACGGAACGCAAACACATTTAAAATGGTAAAAGTGTGCTTTGATTTCTGAACTGTCAGAGGGTGGTATAATTTGCTATTTAGCTGTCTAACTGTGGCTTCTTTCTTTTCATAACTGTCTTATTGTGGTTCTAGGCTGTCTAACTGTGGCTCACCTTGATCCTGTGTTCCTTCTGCATAAACGTCTAGTGATCGCTGTCCGATGAGGATTGACTGCCTCCTCGGCTTAATACCAGGCTCCGCCATATGCGGCGGCATATTTGGAGACACCTAAAAGGCAAAAAAAACATTGAAGTATAAGTAACAAGAGATCAAAAAGAGGAGAACATCGGTCGAACGCGGAAATGACTAGTGAAGAAATGAGACAATTGACAACGGGCGGAACAGGTCTTCTCTATTTCTTTTTAGAGATTTCCCCTGTATTACAAGGCGCGCATGGTAAAACATGGATCATTGGCGGAACGGGACCATTAATTTGAGGGCGGGAAATATCAAATTATAGTTACCGTAACTGAGTAACTAAAGATCAAGACTCCTAACTTTTACATTCCTTCTACAAAATCTGGCAGAGCTTGAATGGAAAGAGAGAGAAGAGGAAGATCGAGACCTCAAGAGGGCTAAAATGAACGGTGTAGAGGTCGCTCTGCCCCCTCCAAAATGCCAAAGAAATACTATAAATCAAGAGGCATTGTCAATTTGTGGGCGAGAGCGGTTGCTACCAAACTATAGGGGGAGGTGTGGGTGGACGGGTGGAAGTCCACTCTCCCGTTCACCTAAAAGAGGGAAAACGACGGAGGAAGAACAAAAAAAAATAGTGCAGACTTCTTGAGGTCATTTTCCTACTCTTTAGAGTCGGAGGCTCATCATTATCCGGGGCAGAGACCATTTTACCTTACCCTTCAAGAAAACCTCAAATATTGTGATTTCAGCGGGAAAATTGCGTTTAAAAGCAAAAATCAGCAGTATTTGACTTAATTTCAGTCATTTTGAGCAGGGTTTCAGCCAAAACTAGCCAGAAAATCACAAAATATGAAGGGAACTGATCGAAACTGAGTTTAGAGCCTTAATTTGAAGTAGCTGTATTGCCAAATTTATAAAATGACGAATTTCTCCCAAATAAACATGCTATTCTGCTGTTTTGCTAGCGCTTCTTCAAAAATTAGCTCTCTCGAGAAAACGTAGCCATTATAAGTACGAGGTGAAGTGTAGGTGGATGGTGGATGGTGGTTGGTTGTTGTTTTTACTCTTGAAAATAGCTATTTGTTCGATGAATCCAATACATTTGGGACAATAAAAAGGAGAGAAGGCAAGAGAACCGGTTAAGAGAAGAACTGCTATCTCTATTGACTACGAGGTCCGTTTTTGATGAAGACGAGAGACAAATGGCGGTAAACAGGCGGTGTTTTAATTAGAAGAGACAGAATATGGGTCAGAATTATACCGAGGGGGGAAAGTTTGATCTTTTGGCAGTATAGCGGACTGGATTGGGGGAAGTGGGGGAAGTTCGTTAAAGAACGAGGGTCGGGGAGTTGGTCAAACTGTCTCTTTTCGGACAGGATGAATGAAGTACGGGGAATAATCTCTTAGCGGA
Organism: Oscheius dolichura; assembly: GCA_932521035.1. Classification (NCBI taxonomy): domain Eukaryota; kingdom Metazoa; phylum Nematoda; class Chromadorea; order Rhabditida; family Rhabditidae; genus Oscheius; species Oscheius dolichura. Next base: position 10,430,004 of record OW051492.1, on the reverse strand, counting down.
CAGGGTCAGTTAGTGTCCCGTGATTATGAGTAGCAAGGAAAATTGGTTAAAAGACCAGGAAGCGGGGTATAATATAATTTGAACAAAGCGCCTGAAATGGGGTGTTCCACGAAATAAACCGAGAGAAAAGAAAACATTGGAGTTTAGCTTTATAAAAAATTTGAGAAGACCAGCTACTGGCATTATTATGTAGGAATAGGTTCAAATTGTATTGTAGAGGGTGTTGAAGCTTCTGACAGAAGTAAACTTGAGACAGTGCCATTTTAGGAAAGAAAATTGGGCCTACAACGGTTCGTGACAAGATTAAGATCCGTTATGTTTCGAAATTTATGAAAAAATCAAAGAAAAAAATGAAGAGCCGAGTCTACGGCCAGAAATAAACTTCAAACAGTCAAAAAATCCGTAGGAAACATATTTTTGACATGTGGGAGAAGGTCTCTCCCAGCGCTCTCTCTCTCGCTTTTTTTTCAAAAAGGGGCATGACGACACAAGATTCAGGTTTCGATCGTGGGGGAGGAGGAAAGAGAGAGCGCGAGCGAGGACTGCAGCAGGGTTGAAAAGAAGGCTGACTGACTACCGGGGGCTTAAAATCGATTCCTCCCTCATTCATCTACTGTATAAAAAGTGTTTCTCCCTACTAATGTAGGAAAAACAAGAAGAAATAAGGAGAAATGACGTAGAAGAAGTAGGACTAAAACTCCTCCCACCACTACTGTGTAAGTCGTCCAGGCCAAAGGGAGACTAAACGGGTTTGCCATCTCTTCCGCCGCGGGGCACGATCTAATCTGATATGTTGACATGCCATTGAGATTTTTTTATTTGGGTGAAGATGGGTATGGTAGAGAACGCGAAAAAATGGTGTTGACAGAGGCGGGATATTCGAAGAAAATGGAATACAGGAGAAAAAATCGTATTTTCTCGAGTTTGGTTGAGAGCCACAGTTAGACAGGCGACGCGGCGTGTGAACTGTGGCGCTCCGGTGAATGATCCGGTGAATGGCGCGACACAGTTCACACCCCGCGTCGGCTGTCTAACTGTGGCGGCGGCCAAAGTAGAGAAACCGAAGAATGCGACATCAAACTTCTTCGAGCTGTGATTGATTGTACTCCTGACAAGAAGGAGTACGTGCTGCAAAACAGATCCTAGCGAGACTATTCTCCCCCATCTCCCTTTTCTGCCGTTTGAAAATTTGAAGGTCACCGTGGGATCATTGCGGGAGAGAAGGAAAGACAGGAAGGAACCGAAATTAATGAACCGCGATACATGTGTAGGTACGGGCTGGGAAGGGCGGAAAAGGAAAAGGGGCGGTTAAAAGTACAAACTATAGAAAAAAAGAGCTTGATGGTTACAAGGCGTAAAAAGTAATCCCTCCAAGAGGATTACAGGAGCCTCCGTCACTCGCACGCGTCCATCTTCTCCTCCAGGTGGTAAACCTGCGTGTGAAAGATGATTTTCGATAAGGCTTTTTGACCAGTCTGCTGCGGTGTTTCGGTGACGTTCGCGATGTTTTTGACGATAAAACCTAAGTTCAGCAGCGAATTTTTCCACTGACCTTATTGGTCACCGGAGGAATAACCCCGCGATTCCAAAAGAGATGTTTGAAAATGGAATTGTAGCCAAGAAGACTATTGAAAGTGTCGCGGTTTTTACTTTTTAGTGACTAGCGGTCCTTGATATCCACTTGAGTCAGGTTCATCGAGGGCTTGAGAGTCCGCTCCGGTCAGAGGCCAACTTTTCGTCGCTTTGTCACTCTATCGGAACGGTTTTTCAAGACTTTTTGAAAGATTGTGGTGTTTCAAACAGCGATCTAGAGATCTTGATATATGATACGGGAGAGAATTCACGGCCAATTAACCTTGTTATTAAAAAAGGTTTGTTTTCTACCCTGAACCCTTATTTTTCTCCACCCACCCAGTGATATCAGTTCATTTACCGCATACTGTTTTTATAGACAGGAAAGGCGTGCAATTTGGCCAAGAGATCGTAAATTATCGAAATATAGGTTGGAAACTTCAGGAACACCGAATTTTTTTCATCAAAATAAGGGTATTGTCTAATTTGAGGAGCCTTATTATTTCTGAAGAAGTCTAGGTAGCGGAAACCTAGTAAGGCTACAGTAAGAAAAGAAAAATTTAAGAATTCCACAAGAATTTGTCTAAAGGTTGGCCCATTTCTCCAGCTTGGCAAAAACCAGAAAAAGAACCAGATAGGGGTTACGGAAGTGGTAGGAGAAGGAAAAAATTCACTGAAATGGAAGAAGGAAGTAGACCAGACGGTCCAGAACTGTGATATCAAGGTCCTTCTTCCTTATGGTCTGATTTTTTTCTCCAGAAAATAGCCAAAGAAGGAGAAGAGGAAAAGAAGAAGCGAGACAGATCAAAGAACTGTAAATTGGCATCTTCTCTCCTCCTCTTATTTGTTGTCGGTTTGTACCGGTCTCGGGTGTGATTTTCGGCGGGAGGGATGCCATTCTCGATTGGGGTAAAACGGCGGAAGGATAGAAACCGCCTGCGGGGGTAGACCACGACGACGTTTGACCTTGGTTGTCGACCCGCCTTTCCTTTTGGCCAAATGGGGGGAGAGAGGACGAACACAGGGCGCGAAACGACGACGATCCCCCTTTTCGTGTAAAGACGGACGAGAACACGAATAGTAGAGGAACGAGAGGGGCTTTCAAGACCAATGAGGTGCATTTGTAACCACAATTAGACAGATTACAGTTCACACGCCGTGTCGGCTGTGGCGCGCCGCGGTTCGCTAGAATTTCCTTGAAGAAAAAACTCTCACCTCCAAAAAACAGTGGAGAATTTTTTTGAAGAGGCAGAAGAGAGCACCACTTCAGAGTCAAAACATTTTTGACTGATCTTTGCCGCGCAAGGCCTTTCCACTAGAGAGGGGGGAAGGTGAGAAAGAAGGAGACATGTGTGCCTCCTCCTCGCCCAACCTCCACCCTCGCACCCCTCTTGTCTGATCGTAGTGACCAGGCCATAGTCTGAGAGTTATGGGGCGAACGATGATTCAGATCGGGAATCGAGAGACGAAAGATCCTCTTAATTTTGGGCCAGGTTACTGTAGCCTAGAAGGTTCTTGTGAGGCGCAAAAAGTGATTGGAGGCTGTCTTTTAGGTCCGAAATATTCTAAATCAAACAAGCGCTACATTACAGTAAGACCACTTATAGTTTCGTGAGCGCCACCGCCCCGGCAATTGCCTCTGAAATTTGGTCTTCCCCTCGCTTTTGAATAGGAAAATTTCGTACCAGAAAAAAAAACATTGTGAGGTTTTGCCATGTCAACAAATTGTTCATTGAAACTTGGGGAAGATGCAGAAAGGCACGTGGTTCCTGTTGTCCTTCCTCCTGTTCACAAAAGATTGCCTAATTTGCATGAAGGGGGCAATGACAGAAAAGGGAAGGGAGGAGGGAAACGGGTTCTTGCCCAAGTCTTTTTTACCTGTTTTGGCCTCGAGAAACCGGGAAAAGGGGCTCGGTTCTCGATAGTCTGATCCCCTGCCCCCGTAAAGTCTCGGCCGGATGACGGTAGAAAGGCGTCACAGCTTTGTAACAGTTTTGAATAAAGATGATCCTCCTGCCGAGACTTTACGGGTGCAGGAGATCTGCCTTTCTACAGCAGCTCCACAACGAAGTAGTACAGTAAGCTACAGTAAGCCATTGGAGCCGAAACCTCCCGGCAGAGAGAATAAGGAAGACTGACTCAACGAACAATTAGAAAACTGACTGAATAAGAGTGGTAAAAGACTGGATTCCTCCTTCTTGACCCCAAGAAGTGGAGAAAACTAGTGACGTTTCAAAATAAGAGATACAGACCACCAGCCACTGTTTGTCAAATACTGGCCTCAACCGACCTCCTCTCTTGACTCTTTGATTACTGTCATCGGCGAGTTCTCTCAATTAATGTCAGTCAGTCAGTCAGTTGTCTGTTTCCCCCAGAGAGAGAGAGAGAGAGGAGGAAAATAAGTGTTCGGGTAAACGAGAAAGTCTGGAGAGAGATGATAGGAAAGGAAAGGACTCGAACAGAACATGGATGATAATAACAAATATGGGGGCAAAGGAGAGACTGTGAAAGAAGAGAAGACAAGAAGGGGACTGTTTCTTTCTTGTTTCAGCAGCAACACAGCAACCAGTCTCACCCATCAGAGATAGGCCACGGAACGGCAGCTGCCCGTGCCAATACAGAGAGAAGGAGACGAGGTGATCTGACATTATCACTATGACGTCAGGATATGGTGAAGAAATAAACGAAATACGAAGAATAAGCGAAGAAAACGAGTCTAGAAGAAATAGTCACTGTTTTTGATAGAGCCACAGTTCACACGCCGTGTCGGCTGTGGCTTTGGCTTCCGCCACAGTTCACACACTATTCTCTCTTTCTATCTATCTTTCTAGTAAAATAGTATATTTTCATTATTTAAATGAGATCAACAACAACTCAAAAGGAAAATTCTCCAAAGATCACTTCTTTTTCTTGCTTTCTTTCTTGGTATCCTTCTCTTTAGCAGCAATTCGTTTAGACGATCTCTTCTGTTGAGTCCTTGGAGAATGTCTAACAGCTGGAGCTTTTGGAGTCCGTAGAGTCGTTTCAGCAGCCGCTGCTGCTTCTCTCGCTTCTCTTCCACGACTTTTTGATGAAGATTCTGGAGCTTTTGCCATCTGTGCAGGAGTTTTAGGCCCAGTCCTTGATCCCGAAGCTGCTGTGATGGATAGCGCTGCAGTTGCTCTGGTCCTGCCTGGCGAGGTGACTATACTCGAAGTTCCGGCTCTTGTAGACTCCGTGGCGGGTTTCCTTCCTCTTCCTGGGGACGTCAGAGTACTTTCAGGAGGATTTTGGGTCCTTGAACTGGTGACTGGGGGTTCTTGAGCTCTGGATCTGCTTGGTCCAGCAGCTGTAGCTTCTGGAGCTGGCCTAGAGCGGCTTGACGGTCCAGCAGACGTCTGAGCTTTTGTAGTGGGAGTCTCTGAAGCCGACTGTCCTTGATGTCGTGGACTTCGCATCGGTTGGACTCTGCCTGGACTCTTTAGAAGAGCTTCTCCTCCTTTTGAAGCTTGAATTCTGGTCTGCGGAGGTTCAGCTCTTGGAGAAGGTCTTCTATCCCTCGGAGGAGTTGTAAGAGACAATGTAGACAATGTAACTGCTGCCTTTTTAGAAGGTGTAGCGATTTTCGGAGCTGATACTTGTGGAGCTCTGGATCTACTTGGCCCAGGAGCTGTAGGTGGTGGAGGAGTCATATTTTGGACCGGAACTCTGGTATGGAAAAGTTGATCTGATGGAGGAGGGAGTTCTCGTATCCTAGCAGCTTGGGGAGTCTTCTGTTGCTCTTGCTGCTGTTGAATTCTGGGACTTTTCTTCAATTTAACCGGATACTTGACAGGAGTTTTGAGTAAGGGTTGTGCCGCTGGTTGTAGTAGGGACGGGAGCATAGGAGGCGGCGGAAGCCGAGGAAATGGCGGAGGCATGGATGGTTCCTCGATCCTTGGCACTTTAGCCCTTGGTGGAGACAGGACAGCTTGTCTGGGACTTCTTCCTTGAATCCTTGTACTAGTTCGTAGTGGAGGTTCCATTGGAGGAGGAACTGGAGGCAGAGGTTCATCAATCGGCGTCAATGGCTCTATCAGGATTTCTCTATTACTTGGTCCCGGCAGATTTGGATCCAGGCGTGGGAATCTCAACGGCAGTGGTTTTTGCCCTGATCTAGCAGCTTCTGGAGTTTTCTGTTGCACAGTAGGAGGCTTCTCTGGGATCTTCCGAGGGGTTCCCTTCCAATTAGGAGGCAGCATAATCTTCCCATCGACGATTCCCAACGGCTTCAAGGGTTTCGGAGGAGGTGGAGGGGGTCTCGGCTTCCGGAGGTCCAATTGAATCATCGGTATCACTGGAGTAACGGCTTCTGGTACTTCCATCTTCATTGGAGGAGGTTGTCTCTCCAATTCTTGCACATAGTCGCTCAGTAGAAGGGAGGCCTGCTCCAATCTGCCCAACAACGGGCTCGGTGGTGCAGGCGGCGGTACTTTTTCCACTTCCACGACAACTACATACTCTTCTCTGTCGAAGATAGTCCTTGACCAGGTGATCTGAAAAGAATTTGGTGAAAAAAATTAAATTTAGAAGGGGAAAAAAATTCAAGCGCACAAACATACATGGAGGCTGGCGATATCCGGTATCATTATCTTGAGAACGTAGTCAGCATCTATTCGGTTGAAGAGCAGCATTATTCTTGAGCCAAGGGGCATTCTGAAAGGAAAATAATGAAGAACAATCACTGGTACAAGCACCACAGTTGGATAGCCGACGCGGCGTGTGAATTGTGGCGCGCCGCTTTATTCGCCAGGGCACCACAGTTCACACGCCGTGTTGGCTGTCTAACTGTGGTGCACTACAAGAAACGGCAAAACAATGTAAAAAGCTTACTTGTTAGCTATTCTGAGAACGACATCATAGTCCATTTTTATATAGAGCAGCAGCTCTTCCAGATCTTCAGTGAAGGGCCTTTCCATATAAGGAATGGGCAGAATTAATCGATCCACTTGGCTCAACAATATATCCTGGTGCTCAACTGAAGGAAAAGAATAAAAATACAGTATTTTCGTATGCCCTACTCTGTGTCCAGTCCTTTATATGAATAAAATCGTGGTGATTCGTGTACTTGCTCGTAAACCGCTTGCAGAATTTCTTCATTTGGTCGGCATTCCATTTAGCGTAGTTGTACTGGGACTGATTGTCTACTACATTGATATAGATGAGGTACTGGAATGAAATATAAATCCTAGAATGAAAAACTCACGTCATAATTGTGGAAAATAGCCATCATGTAGTCTTGAACATTCATAGAGAGGTCCAGGATCAACTGGCCTGGAAGAAGGAGGAATAGTACTTTCAAACTCGGTCAGAATTTCTCCCGCACCCGTAAAATCTCGGCAGGTGAAAGCAAAGACGGTACAGCTTTGAGGAAAAGGATAATTTCCTGCCGATTCTTTACGGGTGCAGGCGCCGAGCGTCCTCAAGGCTGCCTACCTGGTTTAGGGGCCATTATTTGGGCAACGTAGGCACATAAGCTGGCATTTTTGTTGGATACAGTATATTCCAAGAAAGGATGGAATTCTTCATCTCTAAATAGTCTTTTTAATTAAAATAACGGACGAAAATTTACGTTAGAATCTCCAGACCCACGCACATTCTCCTAGTATTGAAGTAGCATTTCAAATTGACTATATCGTCATTATTTGTCGGCTTATTGTGGATCAAATCCCGTCTGCCTACTATCCACTCCGGGTAGCCGGTACCCCAGGCTATTTCAGTTAGAGCAGTGGCTAGGGATTGGGTTATCTCGCCGTTAGAGTTGGTGAGGACCCCGTCCATCTCTTGCCAGTCCTGAAATACACCATTTATGGATCGTTTTCCATAGGGAAACGTTTTTTAGAGTTCTAGACCGTCTAACTGTCTAACTGTGGCTCTCAAAAACTATATTGTTCATTTTTAAACCTCTGAAATATCAAAAAATATGGGGATTTCCCATAAAATAGCCAGAAGAGCTCACCAACATTGTCTTCAGCCATCCCGAGTTCTCTTTATTATCCATTTCTATTGTCAGATTCGTTATAACTTTCAGGGGATTGTACTTTACGCTCTGAAATGTCCCAAATTTTTATATGTCCCGTAAAAAGCCTTACCGGATTGAAAATGGTCAACAATTCCATTGCTTTCTGAACCTCATCGACGAAATTGATGGACTGTGTTAGGCGATCGAAGAATAATTTCTGGAGAACTAAAAAAAACACAAATAGTTCGAAAAAAATGGGAGAATGCTTACATTCCCTGACAGTTGCCGGAGTTATTCCTTTGAACATGTCCCTGTTGAATTTCTCCTCATAAATTGAGACTTGCAGGCTTTCAGTTAGAGGATGGTCTCTTATTTCCTGAAAAGGGGAAGTTTTTAAAGTTTTAGGCTGTCTAGCTTTCTAACTGTGGCTTCTGAAAACCGCATTTTGGCTCAAAAATGAACAAGAAAGAAGTAAATGGGCAGCATTTCATGAAGAAAACGAAAATTTAACTGTCTAGCTGTCTAACTGTAGCTGCCAGAATACTATATTTCGTGTTTCCAGTTTTCCCCGGATAAACCCTTCATTTTGGGCTTTTTCTGGTTAAATTCGAATTTTGGATGTCTAATTGTCTAACTGTGGCTTCAAATTCCACCTTCCACCCACAGTTAGACGGTTAGACAGCGAAAAATAGGAAAAAAAACTCACGTGAAGGACTTCTGCCTGATGTTCCACCGAAGAAATGGGATGGAATCGGAACCGAGTATGGTTCAGCCGCCTGTGACGGGCATCTTTGTCTGTGTCCTCCACAATCGCCTGTATTTCCACTGCTCCCTCATTAAAATTAGGATGTCCACTTCGCAATTTATATATTCTATTTTTAAAATACTCTAGCCAGAGTGGTTGGACGCCTCGGGGATGCTGAGCCAGGAACCAGTAGGCATCGGCATTGGCTTCCGGCTTGATAGCTTTCATAGACCCTGGAATAGCAGAAAAATTATTAGAAGAAAATATAGGGAAATATGAGGATTTGAATGAAAACAAAGGGAAAGCCCGGGAGAAAAGCGAAATTTGAAGGCGGGGTCGCGGCCATGCCCTCCGCCGCAGATGTTTCCATACGGCGGGAGGGGGAGACGCCGCGCGCTGGGAGAGGGAGTATCGCTAGTTAATTGTGACATTTCCTAATAGAATAGACAGTTAGTAAACATTCTAAAGTGTTACAAAACTCGGAAATATAATATTTAGAGAGAAAAAATGATACTTTCCCAAAAGAAGAGCAATAAGGGCGAGAACACTGGTTGAGTTGGATCCGCGCTCCCGCACCCGTAAAAACTCGGCAGCTGAATTATTTTTAGTCAAAAATATACAAATAGTTACAGCTCTACGTCCTGCCAAGATCTTACGGGTGCGAGTGCTGGAAAAAGGTCAAGAGGGTTGAGATTTGAGTTCTGGACAATCAAACGGGGCATTCTCCCCAGAAATGAGAATTTTTCTGAAATTTTGAGTTCATTCATTTTTTCACGCTTATTCTGAATCTGCCCTTCTTTTACTACATAACGATATAAAAAAAAAGACACTAGAGGGGAAAAATCCGGTATACGCCGGTGTTCCACAGCCTGCATCCTTCACTGTCTAACTGTGTCGCCCTCAACCCATTAAAATGTATAAAACAAATTCAAGATGATTTATTTATTCAAGTGTCTATTGATCAGATCATCCAGAATGGCTTCCAAGTTCTCGTTGGTTCCTCTCAGCCCGGCCAGTACGTCCTTGGCCCATTGGAAGTACTCCTTGACCCGGCGACGGTCCCACCCGATCGGGGTGGCTCTTTCCAGATCCCGTAGATTATAAATCTTATCCGCCAGATGGACTAGCTTGGCCTTGTGCGAGTGGTGAGGAGCATTCTCGATCTGCTGCTTCTTTCTCACCTCGCGGGGCTGCTTCTTATCGTCTGTGCACTCTTTTACAATGTCATGAACCTATAAATTCACGTTTGTTGACCAGGGATACCTACTTCTTGTCCAAAATGCTCTAAAATCTCTTCCAGGGTGGTTTTTGTATCCTCGACGGTGTCGTGAAGCATGGCGGCGGCGATGGTCACCGAATCGTAGACTTTCGCCTCATTTGTTAGGATATAAGCGACTCCTGAAGGGTTTTAATAAATTCGGAGGCTGCTACAGTTAGATAGCTAGTTAACAATAAATGAGAGAAATAAAAAAAAAGTCATAGTCCGACAGTTTGTATAAAATTGCCTTTGCTCACAAAAATCGGCCATAAGACAGTTCAGAGCCACAACTAGACAGCTAATAGCCACAGTTAGTACTAACCGACAGGATGATTGATATAAGGCGTCTGTCTAGCATCCTTCCTCTTTTGAAAACGATGACGACGAGCAGCAAAGTCAGTAGCCTAAAATATACTCTTATTTTTTCTCCTGTTTTAATTGTATGTACCTTGACAATCAATGAAACATCCTCACAAACATTATCCAAGAATTTCTTCGATCCGTTGCTGGTTTCCTTCTTTGCTCCGCCTCCAGATTCCAATTCTGGATAGACTGGGTATTGTTTTGCTTCTTCAGCCATTGTCTACAACTGAATAGAGTAGAAGAATGATAAAAGGGGAAGACTAGGAGGAGGAAAAGGGGTAGAGAAGCGAAAACAATAATCAATGTGATAGGGTTACGCGTCTGTTACAAATGTTACAGGGCAGCTTGTTTTCGTTGCTTGTGAGGCAAAGCTGTCTATTGTGAAATCAGAAACAGGGTGAGTCGTTAACTGTTGTGGTCACAGCCACCTCCTTTGCGATCGATCTGCGCGAGGTGAATAGAAAGTGAATTGAAAAACGTGTTGTGTATCCAGGGCGACCTCCTCGAAAAGCGTTTAACTGGAAAGAAACAAGTTCAACAGGAGGAATGTAAGGATAATAACTAGTAGAGACGATGAAAATAAAAACCGTTTATCATAATAAAAATACTTTTTAAAAGGGTACGATAACAAATATAATTATAAACACATTAGTAACGTAGTGTAGATATTTAACGATTTCCCCAAAACCAGCCTTTCATCATTCCTGTAAGTCCAGATTGTTGCTCTTGTTGTTCGGCAGGAGCATCCTTCTTGGCTGCCTGAAAATAAAATGGCATAAAAATAAAAGTAGAAGTCAAATACTAACCTTTTCTTTCTTCTGCAGTGGTTTGGCACCTTCGTTAGCCTTTTCTAGTCTCTCCTGTAATGCTTCCATAGGCATTCGCACATGATTGAGAGCCAGATCAAAGAATAGCGGCTTATTCGGCATAGGCTCAAATGGAGGCGGGAACCGAGCCACGGTAATCGGTTTCTTGTGCTTGATATTGTAATCGATAGCCGAAATGAGCCACTTGTCCATATTTTCTAAGAGAACCTGCAAGAAATAATTAATAAAAAATAAAATAAAGAACACTGACCACTTTTTCGTCTAATGCTTGTTGAGTTTCTTGGGTTCCATCCAAATCAGCTAGCTGCTTTGATCTTGCATGTTCCCGATCCTTTTCTATCGTTTTTCCTAGCTGTACTAATTCTTCCGTAGATTCATTGAAATATTTATTGCCCTTCAGCTTCTTCACTAGTTTATCTGCTTCATTTTTCCTCCACACTGCTCTTTCAAAGAGAGCATAAGCTTCAGGATACTTAGCCAAAGCTGAATAGGCCACGGCCATGTGATGGCATCTGCAAGAATAAAATATTAAACAGAAGCAAGTAAAAGACTACCTGAAGGCTCTGTAGAAAGCAATCTTCCCTTCAAAAGCATGAACGAGATCAGGAATAGCTTCTACACCAGGCAACTCCAGTACTTCCTTGAGATTCTCGATGACCGAGTCATAAAGACGAAGAAGATCTTGTGGCTTGGCTTTTTTCTCAACCCTATAATGTTAAATTTAATGTAAGAAGTTGAAATAAATAATTACTTTGAATTCTCAATAATAGCCAGATATCTCGCAGCGGTGCCGCTAATCTTGAGGAATTCCAGATATGATTTGATTGTTAGTAGAGCCGATGCATCAGTATTTGTTGCAGCTTTTCGACGGATGAGATCGTTGGTTTTCTCAATAGCATCTCTTGTATCCATAAGTTGCTTTTCGTAGAGAGCCATCTGGAAAATCGTAGAATTAAAAATGTACTCAAGCAACTAAACACCTTTTCTTTAGCGTTTCCGCATTGCTGGAGCTCAGTGGCAACTTGATTCCATCCCTGAATAACTTGCTTGATCTTATCATCTTCAACGGTGCTTCGCTCATTGGCCCATTCAACTACCACAGATTCAGTTGACGAAGCTTTAGCTCGTATTTCAGCAATAAGGTTCTACAATAAATATTATAAATAAAATTACAAAGGAAAAACACTTACGTCTAAGCCTTCACCACCTCCTAGCTGCAAACGAAGAGCCATAAGCTCATTTACACTGGCGTCAACAGAATCATCAATGTTAACATCACACAAACGGATTTGAGGATTCAACTGCCGAATTTGATTCTTGTAGATGTTGACCAAAGATGTATTAGGAGTTGCTTCAGCTAATCCTTCATACAGTGTCCGGGCAGCCTTGAATATGACATATTAGAATTAATTTAAATTGATACTTTTAGAGCCTCGGCTGCTTTTCTCCAGTTTTTCTGTTCAAACGAGCAAATTCCTTCTAACCATGAATAATAAGCTTGTATTTCAAGTTTAGTTAGAGCATCACATCGAGAGCTATTCTTGACCAAGGCTTCAAGATGCTTAGCATGCATGACAGCCCTAAAATGATGAATAAAATTTTTAAAAAAATGGAATTATTACTACCGTTTTAAATTCATTCTCATCGAAAACCTTTTTCGGCACTTGTCAGGATTGTCTTCTAGGCTCAATTTGTTAAACATCGCCTGCGACCAACTCCGTTCGGATTCAAAGATTCCAATCTGCATCAGCCTTAAAAAATTTACAAATAATAGCATTGCAATATAAAAAATTACCGTTCATCACTGAATGCTTCATCCGTGAGCCATCTTTTCTGGAATTTTGCCTTATGGCGAAGCTTTCCTTTATGAGAATTTTGAAAGTTGGTGGCCTTTCTCAAACGATACAACTTAGAAGTGCAATACGTTCTAAACAATACAATTAATAAAAGGAAATGAGTAAAATTAACCTGTAACGATAATAATCTCCATGGCGAAGGCCGTGCTGTTGCCTAGAATTTGTCACAAGTTCTAGAAGACGAATTGTAGGGAACGGAGGCAGCTGTTTCGGTGCTGCAGTAGCATCTGCCATTTCTACGTCAGTGGCAGTCATATTTCTAGGCTAAACCTGAATAAAAAAATGTCAATTCAAAAATAGAAATGGGAAGCAACGAGAGAAACAAGATAAAGCTGGCCTTATTCTTATCGATTTTGCTAAAACTACTATTTAGCGGGCTCTAAAAGTTGTAAACAGTATAGAAGAATAAGAATTCAATAAATAAAAAATATCTAATGTCAAAATCAGTAAAGAGAAAAGCAGTAAATCCAGAAAACCAGTTTATCATGCAATATTTTTGGTTGTCGTGTGGACAATTTGGAATCAACTACGGTGGCCATAAACAAATAGACGCGGGCGCCCCTTCTTTTCCTGCCCACGTGCATCGTAATGATGATGCCGCTTGCCGCATGGTTCGACACGTTCTTTCAAACATTCCCTTTATTTTCTCGTTCCTTTTTAAGTTTGACAAAGTGATAAATGTATCGAGAGGAAACTAAAAATAGAAACTAACATAAAATCACAATTTCAGCTCTAAAAGTACTAACAAACGCGTTATTTCAGCAAGAATATGCTGCCTTCCTAAAGTTGATCTTATTTTATGATATTGTTACACTCTACTACACATAAAACTTTATCATCAATAAATTCCAAGTCATTAGTATCCCTGCAACTAAAATAACTTAAAATAAACGCGACAAGGTGTAACCGCTTTGCTTCTAACAATCAATAACTTCTCCACTTATTCTTGTAAATACTTTCTCGATTTATAACTGCAAATATCTAATGCTACAAGTACAAAATCCTCAAATTTATGGTAAGTACATCTATTCATCTTATCCTCTTCCAATGGAAATAAAAAAAAAACAAAGATATAGAATTTAGATATGGCCCATCCTAACGGGCATCAGGTAGAATATCAAGATGTGCCAGAATATCAAATGGATCAAATGGACTATCAGATGGAGGATTGGGAAGGAGGAATAGCAAATGAAGTAACTCTTGATGATGTGAGTTATTCTATTCTTTTTGAAATTTAGAAGCCTACACTTGATTTTTGAAGAATAGCCATTTACTGTGTTTCAAAACTAGCGATGCATCCATTTATAGAGCACAAATTGTGTAGATAATAACCAAAGGAATACCATATATACAACGAATCGAAAATTGCAAAGAAAAACAAAATACCAGAAGAGAAATGATAAAAATCTGTTTTGCTGAATCCAGTGCATTTCGCTGCCGAGACTTTACGGGTGCGGGCGCATCGCGCGCCAGATTCAAACAGCTTACTCCCTTTTTCATTTCAGGATGGAGAATACATAGAAGTTGACGGGATAGATGACGTCGGTGCTCAATATATAGATGAGCATGGTTATATAGACGTCGGCCAGGTGCATGCCCCAAATCTGGATATGCTACCCATCGGGCCGGATGGACTACCGCTCCTTACCCTTCCACTGATAGATCTAGCCAGCAAGACTCACCATCTCCCTGGAGGAGGCTACATAATCCTCGGATTTAATAGAAAATGCCAACCTCAGCTCGCCTATGAGGGGTATTTATATACCCTGGTGGGGACGGTAAGTGAAAACGTCAATTAGAAAAAGATAAACGATATTTCAGTTGAATACAATGGCTTATAATATTTGGAGATGCGTGAATCCGATCTGTCAAGGAGCTATGAGAACGTCTCCGAATTATTCTGCTCTAAAAGTGAGGCACGATCATTATGACAATTGTATCCCGGATGAACTTCAAGTAAGTACTGTTCTACTCTTAATTTTTGGAATATGTTCCTCTAAATAAGCCTACAGTAACCTCTAGTAGTTAGCATTCTTCTTTCCTTCCATGAATCGTAGAAGATTTTGATGGAAAATAAGCCACCATTATCTGGGAATCGCACCCGTAAGATCTCGGCAGTTCGAGGGCGGGGAAAAGCGCACCGCAGTATTCCTGTCCCGCGAGCTGCCGAGTCTTTATGGGTGCAGGCGCGCGCAATAATCGACTAATACGGGGTTTCCTTCATGGAATGCCGTTCCAGACTTAATTTTTTTCATTATTTTCGATGAAAAAAATATGTAATTAATCGGAAACGGCGTCAAATTCACTGCAGTATCCCCCTTTTTCAGATCCGAACCCGAATAGCCCTCCTGGATATGGAACTATGGGCAGAATTCGTCAACAATACGGCGGATGTCTATACCCATTTCAGTTTGTTCTTCCTAAAATCAAAAAATCCTATATTTTTAGCTAAAAAATTAGAAAATGAACAGCCAGATGTGTTACACGTATTCCCGTCGTTTAATGATATTCAACCCGTCCTGGAACATCACCGCCTGGATATGGTAGGATCCCTTTCTATAGTTTTTTTTAAAGAATTTGGCTTTTTAGACCTTTCGAAAGAGATTTGAAGCCAGAAAAACGTATAACCAAAGAAAACGGGACGGCCTGGTGATAGAGAAGAGCAAATTCAAGAGGACCAAGGCCTTCCCTCCGGTAATCTCCTGTTTTCTTATTCAAATTATCGTATTTTTAGTCAATTTGTGTGGAGTGTAATAGCGAATTCCCGTCGGGAGATCTCGCCCCATCGCAGGATCTCCTAATCCAGCATTTGACCTACAGCCATGAGAGGCCGCTGGTCATTGAGAGGTTCACCTTCCCGGATCCTAGCCTATTTGAGGTCAGAAAGGGTGAAAAAAGAATGAAAATGGGGAAAGATAGAGATTTATTGGGGTTACCGGGACCACCACAGTTAGACAGCCTAAACGTAGCTGTTTCCCTATTTATTCAAAGAAACCGTTGAAATGGAGCAATTCTACCACTTCTAGAACTGGATCCGTGGCCTCCAAGCCCATAGTCGATACCGTCTCCGAAAAGTTGGTCTCTACGACGAGCACATGTACTACCTCTGTTGCAATGATGACCGCCAACAACGGTGTAACCACGGCCGAGGAGCCATCATCCACCTGCAGTGTTCAGCCTTTATTAGGGTCCACGACTGGAGGGTAGGATTTTTTAGTTCTTTTTTACACCATTTTCGTTTAGTACATCCTCCGTCGGGAGATCAAGAACGTAATTGTTGACTACTGTCTGGATCATTGTTTCCACACAGGGGATTCACCAATGCCGGAATCTTACCGTCAGCCATTGTATGACTACTACTCCCCGGAAGTGTTTATGAAGGAATTGGAACATAAACAGAGAAAGACGGCCAAGATGATCAGCTCGAGTCCTGGGGCGATTAAATGTTTGAGGAAGTCTTTGACTACTGGAGGTGGGTAACTATAATCGATAGAATAGTTGAAACTGACTTGGGGTAGTTACGACTTATAAAAAGGTCCCGGAACGAAGATGCTTTAGTCTGAAATGAGCTAGAGTACTGTAGAAGTATTCCGCCACAATTAGACAGCCGACGCGGCGTGTGAATTGCGGCGCCACAGTTCATACGCCGTGTCGGCTGTGGCTGTCATTTTTTTCCTCTAACAGTCGAACATTTCCATTTTTCAGACATTCTGCCCGCTTATGAAGTACAGGGATCCGCAGCAGATATGTATCTTGTTGATAATGCCTACTGTAAGTCCCTTCCTCCTATTTTTACTCATTTTTACCCTTTCCAGCCGAACAAATGGGAGAATACCAACTAGAAGACGAGCTACCCCCACCGGAACAAGAACAGCAATGGATTACGGAAGAGGCCTATGATCCTGTGCCGGAAATGGAACCCATTGATCAGAGAAGAGTGACATTCCAGCTGACGAAGAAGGATCCACCATTGCTGAGAGAAGCGGAGAGGAATATCGGGGTGGGTAGAGTCTTCAAAGGGGGAAATGGTATCTTCTAGACGAATCACATTACTGTAAGACAGAATTTTGACGATAGATCTACTTTCGAAGCTGTGATGCAACTGGAACTTCAATGTGACGTTAGTTTTCCCCCTTTTGAGTTATTTACAGGCTTTTTTAGCTCCTGAAACAAAGGATGCAGCAATGTAGACGACCAGATATTGCTCGTCGGTATCTCCAGCGAATTACGGGGATAGTGGAAGATGTCATGGCTGATCCTCACTGTTCCCAGAAGAGTAACAGCAGGCATCACCCTCCCACTGCCTCTCAAAGACAACTATCAATGGAGAGTGACGAGATGCCCGGGCCTTCGACGAGAAGAGAGAGGGAAGTCAAACCGATGAAACCGAATGTCACCTCGCCGATTGGACTGCAGGCGAAGAAGGAGATCAAACTGCGACAATTGGCTCAGGCAGAAGCGTGAGTTCATTTTGTTGTTAGGGGAACTATTAAATACTTGGAGAGACTACTGTAGAACACGAAAATGAAGTCAACAGTTCGAAAATGTCTCTGATTCAGGTCCGGCGCCCCTGTGAGACAAGCAATGTTCCTGAAAAGAGGCGAAAATGGAGAAATGATTGTAGTTAAGAGAATAATTAAAAAGGTACGATTCCCTCCTACTTTTAGACTAATCAATTGATTACTGTAGGTTAAAAAGGCGGTCCACGTCGTCCACGGAGAGGATTCCGTCGTCCAACCGTCACACAATCAATCCAAACTGGCTGAAGCACCAAAAGAACAGGATGTCAATGTAGTGGATGGTAAGGAGCCCCGTTTCCTGTTTATTCTAATGGTGAAAGCTTCAGATTTTGACCTAAAACAGGAGATACCCTTACCTAAAAATGAGATGCCTGCGAATTTCTTGGAGCAATCGCCAGAAGGACCGGCGCCGAAGAGAAGTCAACGAACAAGACGAGCTCCAGCGAGGAACCATTACTAGTTTTTTAACTTTTTTTTACCGTGTTATCCTGACCAATAGCCACTTCTTTGATCTCTCTGTAAAAAAATAAAAGTCCATTGTTTCTTCTCTATGTTTTGGGTATGATATTGTCCGATCGAAAAGTAGTTTTTCCCTTCCTTTCTTCTTGTTTTTTTCATTAATTGCCTTCCACAAGAGGAAGGCTTTCCAAAAATTCCAACCACATCATTCGATGAGTCGGTTCTTTTACAAACCTCGTGAGGTTTAGCAAATAATTGCCACACGAACTGAAACGCCAGCACCTGAAAACCGTAGTGCGCAGCTGCCGAGACTTTACGGGTGCGGGTGTCATCGCTTTCGTTAGACCCATTT
The DNA here is from genome assembly GCA_932521035.1 of Oscheius dolichura. Classification (NCBI taxonomy): domain Eukaryota; kingdom Metazoa; phylum Nematoda; class Chromadorea; order Rhabditida; family Rhabditidae; genus Oscheius; species Oscheius dolichura. The sequence continues at coordinate 10,412,072 of OW051492.1, read as the reverse complement.
CCTTTGCTTTTCAATGCAAATTTCAGTAATTAATTAACTGTTCTATCAAATCATTATATTTTCTACAATTTTTACATAGCATTTTAGAGAGCAGATCGAGATCTATCGATTAAGACCACAATCTTGAAATATGGATGTGCGGAATTTGTTTAAAATGGCAAGAAACGGTAAGGTAATGAGAACAGCGAAGATGTTCGTCGTCGCTCGTCCCGTCAGACCTCCGCTTCAGTGTGAAAACGCTGTAGGAGGCAGTGGCATGAGAGGGACAGCCGGCATCTGTGGGTCAAACTACCCGGCCAGGAAGATGCGCATCGGTCTAATTCATCTTGCTTTGCTCCTGCTAAAGGTAACCTGCTGAATTTGATTTTGAATCGGGTTCTAGCAGAGGAATGGGCGGTTTATTTTGGTAAAGTATGGTTGAGACAGGACGACGCCTAACAGGTATAGACAAAAAGAAGGGTATATAAGGCGTAGCTCTGCTGAAAAGCGTCATTCTACTAACAGCCTTCACGCGAACCAGCCGAACTCCAAGATGGCTTATTGGGATCGTCAGCCGCTCGGCCACCCGACAATCGACCAATTTCTCGGCTTGAAACCGCACCCGACCAAAGTACAGGCAACTTACGTTTGGATCGACGGCACGGGCGAGCATCTGCGCACGAAGACGCGCACCCTGGACCGAATGCCGAAGACCCTGGCCGAGTACCCGCTCTGGAATTATGACGGCTCGTCGACGGGACAGGCAACGGGCCGCGAGTCGGATTTGTACCTGCGCGCGGTGGCCGTTTACCCGGACCCCTTCCTGGGAGGAAACAACCGATTGGTCATGTGCGAGACACTGGATCCCGAGATGAAACCGACCAAGAACAACCATCGGGCCGCTTGTGACGAGGTGATGAAGAAGATCGCCGGCCAGCATCCGTGGTTCGGAATGGAGCAGGAATATCTGCTGGTGGATAAGGATGGGCATCCGCTGGGCTGGCCCAAACACGGCTACCCTGCGCCCCAGGGACCGTACTACTGTGGAGTCGGAGCTGACCGTATCTTTGGACGGGAACTCATCGAAACTCACTACAGGTAGGTTTCAAAATGCCGTAGAAGATTGGGTCGGGTCAAGTTTTCAATGAAAAGTCGCCACAGCATGATTGTCACAATTAGACAGCCGACACGGTGTGTGAACTGTGGCGCCCGTGCACTTCAACGTTTATACCACAGTTCACACGCCGTGTCGGCTGTGGCTTTTCAAAAAGATTTCGGAGAAGGTCGCACAACAAAAACTCATAAATTCTGTTTCAGGGCGTGCTTGTATGCCGGTCTGAAGATCTTCGGCACGAATGCCGAAGTGACGCCGGGCCAGTGGGAGTTCCAAATCGGCTGCTGTGAGGGAATCTCCATGGGAGACGAGCTCTGGATGGCCCGCTACATTCTGTTCCGTGTGGCCGAGCAGTTCGGCGTCTGCGTATCGCTGGACCCCAAGCCCAAGGTGACCATGGGCGAGTGGAACGGAGCCGGCTGCCATACGAATTTCTCGACGGACGCGATGAGAAAGGACGGCGGCTTGGAGGTGATCAAAGCCGCGATGCCCAAGCTGGAGAAGACCCACATCGCCTCGATGGCCGTCTACGATCCCCATGGAGGAAACGACAATCTGCGTCGCCTGACCGGCCGCCACGAGACGAGCTCCGCCAACAAGTTCAGCTGGGGCATTGCCAATCGCGGCTGCTCCGTCCGCATTCCCCGCCAGGTAGCCCAGGAAGGCAAGGGTTATCTGGAGGACAGGCGGCCCTCCTCCAACTGCGACCCCTACCAGGTCACGAGGGCAATTGCCGAGAGCATTCTCCTCCTCTGACTGACTAACGGACGATGATCGAGCCAGAATAAACTGATTGATGGCGTTCTTTGTTCAGTTTTTTGATTATTTGTTTTTGGTTATAGGAGTGCAGCAGACGATTACCGTGTGCTGTAATAAGAACGCTAATTTTCCTTGATCCGCCTTTGACAAGCATGTTTGGTTGATAAATATCGGCACAGTCCACTGGTTCCCCCTTCTTCGAATCCTCCTCGCCTCTTCCCCAATAAATCTACCGAATGTTCGAGAAATGGTGAGAAAAGAAGTGGGCGGGGGAACGAGAAGGAATGTGAATGAGTGGCCCCCATTTCCCAATACAGGGTAATGGTGTCATCTCGCCCGCAGATGACAACACTACTGTCTCCTTTGTCGGTTCCACCACTGCTGTTGTTCCTATTGTAAATCGGGGGGAAAGCGGTAGACAAAAAAGACCTGTGCCCATTCCTACTGGCGTCATTGCAGCTGTTCAATTCTTCCCGAACAATTGACACCGGGAGAGACCTTCCATACCGCGTTCTGTACTTCGAGTTTGTTGTCCTGGGCAACCCGATTGTATACAATTTTATGTGAAGATCGTGGATTGGAGATTAGGGCGCTCCCAGCCCATTTCCCTGTTAGTTTGTCTCCCATTGGGAGATCTCGAGACCTCCCGCCGAGACCTCGCCCCGGCCTCGGCTTTCGAGACGATCTTACTCCATTCACCCGAGCTCTTGACCCGGAAAACGTTTGTCGTCCTCCCTCGTCTCGGTATTCTCTGGACTGTGGAAAGAAAAAGCCTGGGTTGAATTGTGGTTTCCGAGGAAAAGGAGCCGTATACTGGACCCTTCTCCTGAGAGTTCCTCTACCTAGCCGTTTGCCCCAAATCCTCTGACCCTTCGAGAAATGGCGGGAAAGAGAGGACGCGGAAAAATGGCGATAAACACATGGCTCGTCTTTCATAGACAGTCTGCTGTTTACTTAGGGTCCCTGAGGTCTCGACCTCCTGTCCTTGGTTTTCAAGGCTGCCTTTTTTCCCTTGGACCCCGCCAGTTGTCCTCTCGGTCAAGAAAGTTCCGTCTTCTCCCCGATTTCCTCCACTCTTGCCTCAAATCCCAGACGAAGAATAGAGAGAAATCCCTTGTTTACATGGTAGCTTATCTCCCCATCCGCCTAGTCTTCTCGCCCCAAAATCTTCAACGTTTCGAAAACCGGCGAAAAATGGCCGTGGCCGGGAAGACAGCGATAAACACCTAGCAACAACCGTCATGGGAGCTAATCGATTGCGTCCCGCCAGCACACCGCCTCACATGTCATTTCAATTCCTCGTTGTGTGCTTCCCCCAGGATTTTCTCACCATTTCTCCTCCCTTCCTTCTCATTTTCCTCTAATAATTCCCATTTTTCAGGTGGCATATATCCACCCCAGCTTCGATTCTATTGGTGAAGAAGAAGAGGCCAGCTAGGGCCGAGGAAATCCTGAAAAATGGATTAAAATTGACCTGAAAATGGCGGAAAAGCGGAGTGCTTCAATCCCTGTACATAATTCGAAGATGTGCTCATTTGAATGGTAAGTATTTTATGCCGTTTCCAGTAAAAAGAAGACCATTTTAGAGCCCTTTTTAAAGCCGTACTCTCTTCAAGTTTAAGCAGCTTACACAGAGGCTAGAACTGGGCAGTTTCCGGAACTATCGATGATTAGAGGAAGTTGTATACTCCGATCTGTTCGTTTTTTGGAAGATGAAGGCTCTTCTACCAGAAGTACTTGCGCTACCTCCGGGATCAAATTTGTATACTCCAAACTATTTGACGTGAGTTTTCCCCGGAGAAAATTGACCCAGTTGCCTTTGTTCCGCGTCCTCGCATCCATAGAACCTCAGCAGACTAGAAAATATACAACTTTGGTTGTTGTGGACTGTTTTGTGCCTTTGCCAGGACTGAACGCGGGAAATTGGGTCGAGTATGAGAGAATTAGCCAAATTGGTTGATATTTGACCAAAACTGCCCGACAGACCCCTCACAGCCCATTTGGAACCCTATTTTGCATAATCAACCCCCCAAATTTGTACAGTCAAGAACGTCTTGTAATAGTTATCTTTCAGACATGCTTCGCTAATGCATTGGCCAAGTTTGAAAGCAAAAGCAAGGCTACGAAGGGGGATACTCATGGCACGGAACAGGCTTACCTTTAATAATGTCATCATTAAAGAAAATGAGAAAATAAACATTTGAAAGAGAGAACTCCTGTTGTTTATTGTTTTATTGTGCTGTTTCATAGAAAAGAAACAAGGAGAGTCAAGGCATAACGGGGGGAATTGGTCCGAACACGTAGAATATCACAATTGAGGGGCAACCGTATCGGGAAGACGAAGATGGAAATATTACGGGATAGTTACAAGACTAACAAAGAGTTATTGCACTGAAAATAACGAATAGAAGTAGTGAAGAAGGGGAAATAAAGCAGGGAAGGGCTGGGGCCGCCTTTTCCAGCGCGCCTGCACCCGTACAATCTCGGCAGCTGGAGGGATTCGCTTATGGCGGTGCGGAAATAAAAGGGCTTCCAGCTGCCGAGATTTTACGGGTGCAGCGGCTCGGGAAGAGGTGGCCAGCAGGGGAAAATAGGCCTAGCAGAAAGAAACTAACAAAGCTCATTGTGGGAGGCGAGGAGAAAGACAGGGGAGACCCTAAGGAGACCCAAAAATTGAGAGGTAGAAGGAAAAATTACAAAATTAAAAGCAGGAAAGGAATAACCCTATAATTTCTTCAAGCGAGCCATGACCAAATCCAAGCGGAGAACATCATCTTCCGGTAACTTTTTGTAGTAAACGTTCCGGGAATCTCGAAGCTTTCGGAAGATCTGAAACAGAAATGATCTTGGACGGAAAAGGAGGGGGTCTACCTTGAGACACTCTTCGCTCTTTTCCCTCCGCTCCTCGGCGGCGACGTCCACCCCAATAGAAGAATGATAGGAGGCATTCTTGACCAACTTGTCCAGCAAGCCGTCACAAATACTCTCTAGACTCTCCAGGGAACATTGGACCGTTCCTCGCTCATCAAGAAGATCTAGAAAAAGGAATATTCTGGAGATTTTTGTAGCATCTTGAAGAGCAGAAAATTCTGTATAAAAAGGATGTGCCGCTTTTCTAGGCCGTGCTTATTTTAGCACCAAATAGCCAAAAATTCTCTTTCTTTTAGGACAGTTCAAAATGGGCCCCTGCCGCCTTCAAAGCGTCGCTTATAGCCAATATTTTTCAATTTTCTCAAAAATATTGATACTACCAAACTCGCCAGAAAATTCTCTACAAAACTACAGGGCCATTTTTTCAAAAAATTGAGATCTCAAAGTTTCCCCGCTGCAATTAGCCTAGTGCTCCTTCTGTCCTCCCTGCCCACCTTTTATTCTTGGCAAATACTTGTGAACCAATCCAATATCCCACAGATGTTCTTCATTATAATGGTTCAACATCGTCTGGAGGATGAAGCTGTCATAGAAGACGACTTCCTTCTCCACAGCGCCTTCCAGCCCATATCGCTTGATCGCCCCCTCCGCTTGGGTCAGGTCTAGAAATTTCGAAAGATTAGTTACAGTATTCCCAGAAGAACTCACTCTGTATTCGTATCTTGCTATTTTTAATCGATTTCTTATGTTTAGTCTCGAATTTCCCTATCCAGGCATCCAATGGAGCGAAAGTCTTCTTCTCCTCTATTGGTGAGGCTTTTCTAGAGGTGGGTTTAGCCTTCTCTGCCTTGACAGCTGGGAAAGGGGCTCGGACATTGACCAAGGAGACCCGGGAATTGCTTTGACTGAAAAGGGAAAAGGTCCTGAAGGGAATAAGAAAGAGTAACCTTCTAGTATTCCTCAACAGACTTTCTTCTGGTGTCTTTGGTCGGAGGGGATCCGTCGGTGGGAGGTAAGACGCCGATGGGGAGCGCGGCCTCGTCACTAACTTTTCCTTGGTCCTACAAATTGGAATACTATAGTATAGAGTATAAAATCCCATTTTCGTTGTGGGGCCCACTGATATATCAACAGAAAATCGAGTAAAACTACTCACGATAGTCGTTCATTCGTCGATCCTGCTCGTTGTGGGGGTTTTCTAACTTTTGGAGCTATTCGAGCCTCTATTTTTTCTCTACATGGTGGCGAGGACAAGACAACTGGTGGCTGGAAAGGGCGATTTTACGATCTGGTACAAATTTTAAAGAAAAAAACAACAAAAAAGTATAAATTGGTCGCATAGAAGGATCAGGCCGCCCAAATTCGAAAATAGCGGGCTGTGGTTCTTTTTGTTGATTTTGTTTCCGTTTAGGAGCCTTGCACAGTAATCCAAGGTAAAATATACTAACCATAGGGGCTTCTTCCTCCTCGGAATGGGGCTGAGGCGGCGGCGGACTGGGGGTCGAAGGCACAGGAGAATCTTCAGCACTTGAAGCTTCACCCGTAAGAACTTCCTGAAAAATTGTCTATCTCTTCAATATTTCATGTATTCCCCTCCCCATAAATTGATTGTTAGTCCTTTAAAATCTACTAAAAGCTACTAAAAAGTACTACTATGAAAAAACTAGGACCCGAGTGCCACTATTTGAAGACAATTAGACGAGAGGGCAGGGGGGCCGGGAGAGATTGAGGGAACGGAAACCTTGCAAAAGGAGCGATGTGGTCAATATAGCCTCTACTAGCTTATTATAGTCTTCAACTGGGAAGCAGAGAGAGAGAGAGCAGTTTTTTAGAGGCTCAACCAATTTGGGAAGACTAAATGGGAAGAAGAAGGAGCAGGTTGGTGGCGGGGTGATGCGCGTCTTCGAAGGGGGTGCTCGCTTCTGCCGGGGCAGGGGAAGACTCCAAATCGATTTTATTAATCGGAATCGGCTTGTTTAAAGTCTACAGATCATAAAGTATCTGCGGTTCAAGAAAAATCAGAAAATTCCAGTAAAAATGCCTTATTAGTCGCCTTTTATGGAAGTCTAGGCCCCGCCGCCGCAATTTCATTAATCTCTTTATTTATACCTTATACCAGATTAAAAATCAATGTGTAGCCGTTATTTTAAGTAGGAAATAAGATGTTTAACCTAGAATATAATGGGAGTTTGGATTACTATAAGAAAAGGAGGCACTTTTGGGTGAAAAGGTTCATTTGGCTGTCTTATTGCGGTTGCCACAGCATCCCGGCGCCCTTTTTTTATCCTGCCTCTATTGTTGTCACGTCTAGGGTTAATTTAAACTGACAATTATGAGCAGAATATGTATAGGCTAAAAGTCAGGTTACTGTATGGGAAAAAAAGAGATTTTGGGTGAAATTCCCCCAATTGGCTGTCTAACTGTGGCTGCTTCCTCCCTCCTCGGGAGTTGTCCCCCATTTCCCTTTTTATTTCTTGTTTTTGCCTTGTTTTCTCTCTTTCCCCTAAAGTTCTCCATCTCATTTCAATAAAAAATTGGAAGTCTACTCGTTGAATTGTTTACATTGGCTGCCTTCCCTCCCTCAACAAACAGCCCCATAAATGAAACAGGCAGAGAGACAGAGAGAGAAGTTCCCGGTTCAGAATAGGTTATTAGGCGAGGCAGCCATGCATATAATCCCCTCAGTCTCTCTCACTTTAGGAAAGGGAACAGGTGGACTAATAGGAGTGTTCCTTTCCCTTTCAGTCTTAAACTCCTAGAAGATAATTGGCATCGTTGCTTGCCCAGTCCCCCGTCACCTGAACTAACCTCAATACTATAGGAGACTAAAGCCAGTGCGCCGTCAGTGTTGTAAGAAATCAGATCCACGGAATCGTCAGAAAGACTCACATTTAAGATCTGAACACATATGCATTACAGCCTGGTGGGATAAAATTACATGATGTTCTGATGTGAGCTGACAACTGGACAAGGTGTCGCAGGGCTCCCAGGTCATCACACGGAGCTCGACATCCGTACAAGCAACGAGGAAATCCGCTGAAAAGGGGGGAAGATGATTTTGGAACAGAAAAATTGAGCACCACAGTTAGACAGCCCACTCGGCGTGTGAACTGTGGTTCGGAGGAGAGCGCCACAGTTCACACGCCGTGTCGGCTGTGGCCCCCCAAATTTATTGAGCAAAAAGGCTGATAGACCACAGTTCACACACTGGGAGTTTTTAGACTGCAAAAACGTCACTCGCCCTTTCCTGTGGGTTATTTTCCCTGTTAAAAACTTATTTTACTCACTTTCTGGTCCAAAACCGGCGAAGGATATCCCGCGGATATCGCCATACATGGGATCGGACACGGAGACGCATTCCATCTGGTCCATACAGATGAATCTAACAATTCGGTCGAGGCCATAGCTGGCTAGGAGCTTCTCTGCTGGATTATAGGAGACTCCCACTGTCTGAAGGTCAGAATTCTGTATTTTTATTGGAGAGGAAGTTTACCGAGTAGCCGAAACGGTTGAGGACTTGTCGATTACGGATGTCGTAAAGCTGGAGGGCTGAGTCCGTCCCCACGGCGAGGATACTATCATCCGGAGAGATGTCTAGACAGCGGATAGGACCTGTGGCCCGGCCGTCGAGGATCTTCGCCGGATGGCAGCGGATATCCCACATTATCCAGGAGGAATCCAAGCTACCGGAGAACTGAAAACATTACAGTATGACTAATTCCCTCCAGGAGCTTTTCGAAGGCTGTTTGACTGTCTAACTGTGGCTGTCGGGGGTCTTTTTTTTCTCGAAATAACGGCGTACCGTACCCAATTGTAGATAGAATTCCTCCTTGGGCAGATGGCATGTGCCGGGAGGGTGTGAGCAGCCAAATTTCGAATTTCTCTTCCTGGAAACATTCAAAAAATGGAGTAGAGAGGAAAAATGGTTACCTGTGTCCACATCGTACAGTTTTATTAGGGAGGAAGAGGAGACGGCCAGGTTTCTCTCATCTCGACTGACACACACCGCGTCGACTGGACTTGGGAGGGAGAGACGGGGGATCTAAAGGGTTTTTTTTGTCTAGGAATAGGCGATAATGGATTTCAGAAGGTTTAGACCTTTAAAATTAGCCTTTTTGGTCCTTTCCCCGTTCATAACCGCCACAGCTAGGCAGCCACAGTTAGACAGCGCTGTGGCGGTTTCTCTCCATTTTTCTTTCTTCCTTATTATTTTGAACCTCTCGGCTTGTGCTTCCCGCCAATTGGTTCTTCTCTTTTTCCCCCGAGGCACTTTTTCCCCTCTTTGCCCCTCCCCCCCCCCCCCCCCCCCCCCCCCCCCCGCGGACAAGGCATCTTCCTAATCTTCCTTGCTCCCGCCGCCGGGGTGGGATGAAAACTCCATGAGCAAACATCCAACGATTTAGACTACGACAACGAAGCCGGAGGGAGAGGTGAGGGGGCTCGCATGTCAAAGCGCCTTGCACACAACCCCTCCGGGCAGTCGGCAGGACATGCCAAAAATTCCGGAAGAGACAGGAAAATGAACGACGGCTGGCCGTGACTCTCTCCCTGTCATTTTGGATATGTTTATCCTCTGCCTCGCACCTCCTCCGCCTCTAATATCACCCCGGGGAGAGGGGTGAAATATTAATGAGCACCTGTCGGAGCGGGGAGAGCTTTTAGGGGAGAGGAGGATAAGTGGCGGCGGAACGGCGGAAGAGAGAGCAAAAAAGGCGCGTCAAGGTCAAAACTGCTGGACGTGGGAGCGAAAAGAAGCTGTGTTACCGTAATTTTCGCCCATTTTCCTCGTTTTTTTCTCCAATTTATTCAAATTTGTGACTAGAAAATCATTGGAATTCGAAAAATTAGGCGTTAGAACAAAAATATTGAACGTAGACGCAAAAATACCGAATAAATGCTATTCTACCGTATTCTCCACGTATTTCTTCAATTTTTCCACAATTTATACAGCATTTTGCGTATTCTCACCCTTTTCAGTCCCTAGAATCCGCAATTTTTCCATTCCTTGATCTTTCCGAGTCCAAATTTGCCACCGTACCGTAATAACCACTACCTGCCTGGCTGTTTCAAGGTTGAACAACTTCCCCTTTCCCCTTCTGTCCCTCTCTTCCGCTCCCCGATCCTTTCATTTCCCTCTCTCCTGCTGCCAAAACTGGTTATTGCGTACACATTCCCATACATTTCAAACACGAGTGGGATAGCCCGGCAACCAGCCAGATTTAGCCTTCCCCCTCATAACACAGATCGAAATGGTAATTAAACTCCCCCGGTCCTGTACGGCATCCGCCCATCAATGTTATATGCCCCCCGCCGTTCCAGTTAAGATAAAATGCATCGCATGACTACTAAACTGACTGGCCCCCTCCCGGAAGCAACAGGCGGCAGGGGGTCTAGTCTAAAAGGACTACTAGAGGGTTCCCTTTGCCAGCCCGGGCCCCGGCTATTGTCTATTTCCGAACGCCTGCCAGCTGTCAGCCATATTAGCAACACACGGGGCTGGGAAATGGAAGACGAGAGGGAGAGAGGAACATCCTCTCCAGGGAAATCTGAAGCTTTGACCACTAGACACAGACGGCGGCGGGGGAGGAAGGGCGATTGGTAATAAATAATGAACGACTGTCAGCTATGGATATGGCGAAAGGGATTGGGGAGCCAGCTGGGGCGGGAGATAAGAGATTGAAAGGGAGATTCTGGAAGCAGATGTACAGTCACAGTTAGACAGCGGACAGGATAAAAAGAGCCACAGTTCGCCAGCAAATTTCCGCGCGCCTGCGCCCGTAAAGACTCGCCATCAAAAAGGTATGGAATTCCTCTGAAAAACTCAATGGGATCGGCTGATGAGATTTTACGGGTGCAGCGGCAGGGATTTCTGGACCACAATTTGGAGATTTCAGGTCCCTTTTCTCCATTGTAGGCTCGTTTTCGGCTGTCAATATATTTTTTTCTCCTTCTTTCCCAGCTCATAATACCACCCTTGTCTCGCCTGCCCCGGCTCGTAAAATCTTCCCACCCCCGTAAAAAGGAACACTCTTGGTTGAAAAATGACTATTGCCCGGCTGAGAGACGGAAAGATAAGAGTCGCCTCTCTCTCTCTCCGGAAATGGACAGCTTAGCCAAAAGGACACCGCCTCTATTGATAAGAGGACAGGGACAACGGAGGAGGACACCTCTTCTCTCCTTTTATGGCGAAGCAAATATAGACAGGAGGGGGGTGACTCACCTGAGAGGTACGTGATGTCCCAAAACAGGCAAAGGTACTACCCGTATAGACTACATCATAACGACGGGAATATACAGCAAAGGAGGGGATGACCGGCAGGGGATGAGTCGATAATACTGAAAAGAGCAAGAATTTTTAAAATTCAAAACATATGTGGGTATCTCTTTTACTGTATTTCTCTAAAATATATTCAATAATACCAAAAAATACCTGAAAGCAATAGAAAATACTTCTAATAGGCTGCAGTACATAATTATTGACTAGTTGACCTTTTTTGCCTTCCGCCGAACTCATAAAATCTCGGCAGTCGACAGTTATTAGCGAGCGGCGCAGAAAATAATAAGGTCCAATTGCTGCCGAGATTTTATGGATGCCAGTGTATGGAAAACTAATCACGAGTCATTTTTATCAATTTTGTATTGCTTTTCAATTTTTGTTATATTGTAACTTATACAAAATATTGTAGATGATTTTTACTTGAATGCTTTGTCATTTTCTTCAAGATTTCAACACATATTGTTGAAGAAGGAGATGCCGGATGGAGAGCAGAAATTGAATTGGGCAAAGACGAGATGGCGATATGTAAATTAGGGACGCGGAGGCAAAGGTTTCGGAAGTTCAATTTTACGGGGAGAGCGAGGAAAAAGACGAAAGAAGCGTGGAAAAATAATGAAACCTACTTTCTTTCTTCATAGCAAAAAAAATCTCTCAGCTGAGAGTTCACATTTGTCGCCGAGGTAATGGAGTACCTGTAAATAACAGCCTATTATCTTACTGAACAATAGAAATACGACAAGAGAGAGAAAGAGAGAAGGAGAGAAAAAGGAGACTATGAGAAACACAATATCAAAGGCCACCACCACGACTACGACCAGAAAGGCAAATAATTGAAATCAATGGCAAACTGGGAGAGAGAGAGGACAAGGAGACGAGAATAATCAAAGCACACCAATAAGTCGGCGCCGTCGAAGATATATGGGTCAGATAAGAGGATTTTTGACAATGTCTATGTGCCCTCGACACATTAGAGTTATAGTTTACTGATTGCTACAAGAAATAAGAAGAAAAATTAGAAATTCATCAAAAATCAGTTTCTAGCAGCTTATAGCAGCTAATAGAGGAGGTAGAGAACGTAACTATTAGAAGGAATAGATCACTTGTAGCGGTAGAAACACGTGACACGGGTGAAAAACTCAAGGAAACGCAACGAACGCCAGTCGGAGAGCAGTAAAGAGGCCGACTCCACATCGCTGCTGATTGTTTTACAGACTTCCGTTAGGGGCGGGGATAATTCGTCTACGTGATTACGTACGCGACGTGCGCAAGAAAATGCCCTTTGCTGACGTTTCCAGCTGACGTTTACTTCATTTTCTTTCTTTTTCGTCAACAACTCGTGTCTTTCTTTCTATTTTATCAACCAGCTTTAGCAATATGGACGGCTTTATTGCTATGCTGCCCGAGCCATTCCAAAAAATCTCCAGTCACATGGATTTCACTGGACAGAAAGCCGCCGAAAGAACCTTCCAGGTTGGTTGTATTTGCTTTTTTTCTTATGCGTTGCTTATGTTGTTATTCATAAAATTAGATACATGTCTATGAGCAGGCAGTTATCAAAATCTACTAAAAGAGGCCGTAATCAAATGATGAAATAAGATGTGTTGTTCCAGGTCATCCTTGTTATTTCTGGCTTCATCGGATTCGCTATTGGATATTATACTCAGCAGCTATCCTATGCCATTTATACAGTTCTCGCAGCTGGAGTTTTCTCTGGCTTACTAGTTATTCCACCATGGCCTTTCCTTTTCAGAAAAAATCCAGTTCAAGTAATATTATTTTTTGTATCATATGTAGCGTCCATTTTTAGTGGCTACAAGTTGGTGCCGGCAATAAAACACAAAATGAGGAGAATAAAGAAGTTCGAAAAGAAAAACGCGATAATGACAAGAAGGAATCCAAGAAAACCAAATAAGCTGTGATATTTTAACATTCTTCATCTGTTTTCATTATTTATATACTTCAATTGGGCTGTTTTACATGGTGATTCGTAATAAATTATTATTTATTGTGTATTATTTCGTTGCTTCTTTACTGTCTAACTTCAGCGTAAATCTCTAATGTAATAATTTTAAGAAAAATACTAGATTATTTATAGAATGTTTCGAAAAGGTGTGCGGACATGTTTACGTCTAAGCAGAGCGTCTTCAATGACTCCAAGCACTTCAACAGCTCGATTTGTGCCTATGACAGTACATAATTTACCAGGAATGCAGCTAACCAAACATTATTCCAGCAGGTTTGCTTTCCCATCTCGCTTATTCGTGTGTTTTTAGCGCAAACAATAATAATAGTAGTAACGGAAATGGAGCCGTAGCTGATGAAACTGACGATTCTCTAGTGGTGGTTGACCATCTTAGCCCCGTAAGAAAGGTGTGAAACTGTTTTACATGGAACTTTTTAGAATAAGATGAGTCCGTTTGAAGTGCCGGAAGATTTTCCCATAATTCCCATTATTGCAATCAATAGATATCCTCTGTTCCCAGGATTTATCAAGAAAGTCGATATTATTAAAGATGATGCGCTCAAAGAGCTAATCAGAAATCGAGTCAATAACATTAGAATGCCATATGTTGGAGTTTTTGTCAAAAGAGATGACGAAAATATGGATGAAGTTGTCAGCTCGATGAGCCAATTATATCCTGTGGGAACATTTGCCCAAATTATTGAAATGCGTGATATGGGAAAAGTTGTAGAACTTGTTCTCAGCGCTCATAGAAGGTACAGCTATTGTTCTTCTTATTTTTATTTGTGCATTTTTAGGATACGTTTGTTAGAAGAGCTTAATGAGAATAATGATCACCAATATGCTGCAGCTCAAGGAAAAACTAATATAAATGAGAGAAGAGTTAGACGCAGGGTGCATTCCAGTTTTTTTGTTATAATTATAGTTGCTAATTTAGAACAACGCCAAAACTGTAGCCGAACAACCAGGACCTGAAATACCACCAGCTGCGGAAGGCGAGAAAAAGGATAAGAAAAAATCTGGATTAATTTTGGGAAGAACGGAAAATATTCTGACAGAGGCAGCAACTAAAGATAACACTATAAAAGCTAAAATGCAAGCCATTGTTCAAACAATAAGGTATTTTTTTTACTAAATTAAATTATTGGCGTTCTTATTTAGGGAAATCGTCCAGTACAGCTCTATCTTTGGTCAGCAAATTAATCTCCTCGTCCACCCGAGTCAAAATGCTATCGATAATCCAGTTTATCTTTGTGACTTGGTAGCAACAATTATCCAATCTGGTGACACTCAAGAATTACAAGAAATTATGGAAGAAACAAAGGTTGAATAATAAATAACATTTATTTTATTCTCTTTAGGTAGAAAAACGACTGGATTTAGCTCTTGAGCTTGTGCAAAAGGAGAAAACTGTAGCTAAGCTGAAGTTTGATATCAATAAAGATGTAGAAAAGAAAGTGCAAGATCAACACAGGAAATATCTTTTGCAGGAGCAGGTTAACTTTTTTTGTTTCATAAAATTTGTTCGTTTTAGTTAAAAGTAATCAAAAAAGAACTTGGCTTAGAAAAAGATGATAAAACAACAATTATCGATAAGATGGATGCCAGAATAAAAGATTTAAAAGTTCCTGAGCATGCTATGAAAGTCATCAACGAAGAAAAGCAGAAACTACAATTTTTGGATCCTCATTCCAGTGAATTTAGCGTCACTAGGTAGGCTTATTGTTATTCAATTGTTATTTTATAGAAATTATCTGGACTGGCTAACTAATATTCCTTGGGGTGTTCAGTCAGAAGAGAATTGTGACTTGGAAAAAGCTAGAACGGAACTGAACAGTGGACATTATGGAATGCAAGATGTCAAAGATAGAATTCTGGAATTTATTGCAGTCAACATTTTGAGGAAAAAGACTGGCGGAAAGATTCTCTGCCTACATGGTCCTCCTGGTGTAGGAAAAACTAGTATTGCTAAGTCTATCGCTGCCGCTCTAGGACGAGAAGTAATTCATTTCAGTTGTTATTTTTTAAATAGTGTCTTTAGTATTTCCGTTTTTCTGTTGGTGGAATGACTGATGTTGCTGAAATTAAAGGCCACAGAAGAACATACGTTGGAGCTATGCCAGGAAAGATGATTCAGTGCTTGAAAAAGGTTTCTTTATTTATTAATAAAATATTGAAATGTTTAGGTTAAAACTGAAAATCCTCTCGTTTTAATTGATGAAGTAGACAAAATGGGACATGCTAATTACCATGGAGATCCTGCAGGCGCATTATTAGAACTTCTGGATCCTGAACAAAATGTAAATTTCAATGACCATTTCCTTGATGTGCCGGTAGATCTATCCAAGTTAGTTTTTACGTAGGACCTACTTTTATTTTCAATTTAGGGTTCTTTTTATATGCACAGCTAATGTAATCGATCATATTAGTGGTCCTTTGAAAGACAGAATGGAACTTATTGATGTAAGTGGATATTTGGCAGAGGAGAAGATTGCCATAGCCCAACAATATTTGGTTCCGCAGGCTAGAAATGATACGTAAGTTAATATTTTATTATTGCTAACGTTTCGTTCATATTTTTCAGAAATATCGGTGAAGATAAATTGGATATTACTGCTGGTGCTTTAGAAACACTTATCAAACATTATTGTCGAGAATCTGGAGTCCGTAACCTTCAAAAGCATATTGAAAGGGTTAGTATTTAATTCATTCTGCTGATCAACTTATTATTTTCCAGATTTTCCGTAAAGCTGCTTTAATAATTGCTGGTAAAAAGGAAAGAGAAGAAAATGGCGAAGTAATTACCGTCAACGACGATAATTTACAGAAATATGTTGGAAAACCTAAATTTACGTCGGATAGGCTCTATGAAGAAACTCCTCCTGGCGTATTTAATCTTCTTCAGAGTCTTTATCAAATTATTTTTAGGTAATCATGGGTTTGGCGTGGACAGCCATGGGAGGTTCTGCTCTTTATATTGAAACAGTTCTAAAAAGGCCGGTTGACTATGCAACAGATAAGGATGGCAATCTTGAAGTTACGGGTAATCTTGGCGATGTTATGAAGGTAATAGATTTTGTCGTTGTTTTTTCTAATATTCCTTTAGGAAAGTGTTAAAACAGCGCTGACTGTTGCCAAAGGAATGTTGGCTAAAGAGGATCCCGATAATAGATTCTTTGAAAAGGCTCACATTCACATTCATGTGCCAGAGGCTAGTTTTCTTTGCAGCTTTGATTCATTATTTTTAGGGAGCAACACCTAAAGATGGTCCATCTGCCGGTGTCACTCTAGTTTCTTCCCTTCTTTCGCTAGCATTGAATAGACCAGTTCGGCAGGATATGGCAATGACGGGTGAAATCTCTCTCACGGGTAAGGTGCTTCCCGTTGGTGGAATTAAAGAAAAAGTTATCGCTGTAAGTTTTATTTCGTATTTAAAATACAAAATAAATGTAGGCTCGTCGCGTAGGTGCTACTAGAGTCTTTTTACCAGAAGAAAATCGGCGAGACTTTGACGACCTACCAGATTTTATCCGTGGAGACGTAGAAGTCATTTTTGTCAAGCATTACGACGATCTTTACAAAGATCTCTTCTAGATCTTTTTTCACCGGTTGTCATATATTTTCCGGTTATAGAACATATTGTTGAGTTTTTATATTTTAAAAATGAACAGTTTTCTTTACGCATTTTTTCGCTAACGTAGTGATGTTTGTTTCTATCATTTCCTATTTACTCTTTCCTTCTAATATTTCAGCATTATTTTCACAATCGCATTTCTAGCTTTAAAAATGGTGGCCGTTGAGGAATCTACCAACATTGGAAAATCCAAGGCCGAAGAATTGAAAGCTGCTGGCAACCAAGCATTTGGCAGTGGAGATTTTAAGAAAGCTGTCGAAATCTACGAAGTACTGTCACATTTTTTAAAAAAAAATAAAAGATAAAACAATATTTAGGAAGCAGTTTCTTTCTGTTCTCCCGAACATGATAAAGAGAATTGGAGCAAAATTTATTCTAACATAGCTGCTTGCTACATGAAATTGGAGGACTATGAAAACGCAGTAGAGGCTTGTACTGAAGCTTTGAAAGTAAATATTGCTATCATTCCAACATATTTTGATTTAGGTTGGTGCCGTCAATGAAAAACCGTTGGTTCGTCGCGGAGACAGCTATCAGTGTTTGAAAAAATATAAAGAGGCCGTTGCCGACTTCAACGAAGTCCTCGTAAGTTTATCTATATTTTCATATTCAACGGCGAAAACAGGAGAAAACATTCGTACATTTATAGGCAAAATATCCTGATTTGACGAATGATATTAAGGATGGTTTAAAGAAGAAAATCGACAAGTGCAAGTACGACAGCACAGAGAATGATGAAAAGTTGAAGGAAGAAATGCTGACTAAATTAAAAGATCTCGGTAATATTGCTGAAAATGATCGAACTATTAATATTTAAGGCAACATGGTTCTGCGTCCATTTGGTCTCTCTACAGATGCTTTCCAGGTGAATGATGACGGTCACGGCGGCAAAACTATTTCTATGAAGCAGCCGAATGCATAAATTCTTTTCACTTGTGTTATTTTTCTGTAACTGTTGCAATAAAGTTTTATTTTAATACGGCCTAATTCGCAAACACATTTATACAACTACCATATAAAAAACTACCAGATATACTTGCCAATGAACTTGGGGATCCAATTGTCGTAGAACTTCGGGGCGGAATATTCGCTGTGATGGCGCCACATTTGTTCGTTTTCGAGGACCCGACGTTCAGAATGAGCGAAAATCTAAAAGTAAACGAAAAGGTAAAGGCAATGAGAAATAAAAATAACCTCGGTCGAAGAAGGATCCCACCACTTTTCTCCCAAGGTGAAATACACTGGCTCTCCGTACCAGGTGCCTGTCTTCCAGCCGGGGACGCCTTGCATAATCTGCTCTTCTAGATCTCTTGATTTTCGGAGCAGTTTGAGCCAGCTGTAATTAAATAATCGTTTAGAAATAAGAAGAAAGGAAGTGAACTCCTTTTTAACAAAATTGCTTGTAAAAAAACTGAATTGTCTGATTGCCTCGCGAATATACAAGAGTTACGTACGTTCTGTCTCTTTCAGCTTTGAGGAAGGGCTCCATAGCGTTGTTTATATCCACATCTTCGAACTTTTCTGTGCTAAAACAATAAAAAATACAGTAAAACTCAAAAAAGCTTACATGTTTGCTTTCTTCTTGGCAATAGATTGGAAAGCTCCATAGACAGAGGCTCCAAAAACAGCAGCAACTACCACAGAAGCTGAAAAATAATATAATATAATTTTACAGCATGGAATAGAAGGAATAGAGCTAGAAGATTATACTCACGTCGCCAGAACATTTTAGGAAATGTTCTTTTATAATTGAAGTCTCTGTAGCCGCCTTGGGGCGGCATATCTTGCCGGAAGCCGGCATCTTGGCTCATTTCCCTATAAACACACTATAATATAACCACAGTATGAAAAGTAGAGAAACAAATAAAGAAATGAAAAGACATGCCAATTTTGAAAACGATGAAGACTACCGTAAGATTTTACGTTCAATCAAAAATTCTGATCCCCCGCAAATTTATGACTGCGGATAAGGCGGTAATTGAAAATTTTTCGGTTTCTTCGTAGAGCTTCGGCCTGAAAATGACTGCTTTCTGTGTATTTCTGTGTTTCTGATCGCTGTATTTATTAGGTTTAGCATGAATGTACTCAAGATGATATTTCAGATAAAGATGAGCAGCAACAATTCGACTATTTTAGATAAAGATGTAATAATAAATGATCTTGTTACATCAACTCAGCTAGAAGCCACTCAAATGTTCCTTGGACTGAAATCTGCAGTGACTAGTGATGAAGCCAGTAAGTTCTACTAACTAAATTTTATTGTTATTTATCGCATAATTCTCAACTGTATATTATTTGTAGAAATCGCTAGAGACAAGGCATTTGACGCCTGCCAAGAAGCCGAGTCCGAAGCTGCTTATCAAGCTCAAATGCTTCAAGAAGATTTTGAACATCTGCAATCTCTCAAAGGTTTGTTTTCAATAAGTATTCTAAATCATTACAAATTTTCTGGGTATAAAATACAAACGAATTTTAGAAAAGATCGACGAGAAAAAGCTTCAAGAAGCCCACGCACTTCTAAAACAGGTTAGACATTATTGTGCTGTCATTTTTTATTTTTTTAGAAACAAGAACTAATTGATAAGATCACTGCTGCTGAAGCAGAACTAGCTGGAGTGAATGTGGAACATGCGAAACAACTGCTTGCTGAAAATGCTAAAATGGAGGAACGGCTCGAGAAAATTCGTCAAGAAAACGATCACCTACGGCAAATTATTAATTTCAATCCGTAATTTTTTCCGATATTTTTAATGTATTTTTTTATGAACTTTTGTAAATTTTTCTAGGCTTTGTGACATCTGGGTCGCATGTTACAATCACAGTGAACCTAGTCAATGTTAATATCCGTTTAAGACAAGTTGTTCGAGATTCAGGCCACTGTCTCTTGAGGCTCTCCCACAATAATATACAGCCGGCTTTGGTAAGGTGCCAACCGTAGCTCCACCCTTGAGGCCTTTGCCCTCCCTGTGAACATCGTCAGTTATAAATACCGGATTGATCGCGGCTGACTTCTACAACATCTGCCGGTCAGCTACCCATGTGTTAGTCGACTAGCAACCTGCTGGGAGATATATGGCGCCTTTAGGGATAATTCCCCCGTAGAGCTTCAAATATACACCGATTCGTTTCATTAGCGGGTAAGGACACAACTTTTCTTCTTATCAAGATCATTTTACAACGAATTGGAAAATAAGTGACAGCCGTTAGCACTTTTTTGCGCTTGGCCTTACGCCAAGGTCGCGTTCGCTGTTGCGCTCTTTCGCCAGCCGTTTACAAGCATGTCTGCCCTGAAAGAAATACCGTTCAGTCTGTGACCTCATTGCAGATTATTTGACCAGTCGGGAAGTTTTTCGTGCTTTGTAGTCTGGGGGGTAATTTTTATAAAAAAACATAAGTGATGGTATTTTTGCTAATAAACTTGTAAAAAATGGTTTTCTCTAATTTTTTGCTTGGGAACAGAAGTTTCAATAGAAAGTAATGTTTCAGCTATTATTTGAACATAAAATTATAAAAACAACTAGTATCTCTTTTGTTTTTAGGCTAAAAGTATACAGAAACAGTAAAAGCTATTTTAGTATGAAGATTATTAGAAAAATCCGGTTTTGGTAGTGCATGGTAGCCGTTATGACAGCTGCCGGCTTTCTTATCATGCTCAGGTCAAGTAGCGCATCTCTTGCTTTCTCTTGCCAATTTTCGTAAAGAAACCCTTTTTGAATATGGTAATAGTGTTCCAATTGAATATACAAACTCTCGTCTAGTTGTATAACGGATTTCCTGGCCTCTAATGACCCCCACTATTGTCTCTCTCTCTTTTTATCCTTCCCTAATTACTGAGCATATTATCCGTCATTATCATTATCTATATTTATTGCTTTCTAATATCCATAATTATCGTATACCATCCACCCGTGCCAGCAAATACAACCAGCGAATCAGAGAGCTCCTTTTTTTCCGTCGTCGCGTCTATAAACCGTGGGAAAGCCACATTACAGTCCCTCCCTCGCTCTTTTCTTCCCCCAATTTTATACCGCGTGGCCTAAAATATGGCTAGCTCCGAAAAAAAGCATACAAAAAGCTTGTTTTTGTTCTAAATTTGACTAGCACATATGGACACAGTCACGTGAGACTAGCCAGCCAGCTGCAGGCCACCTCATCCTGACCGCTGTCCTCCGCCGGGTCGCTCTCACTTTTCCCGGACAATTTTGAACCTATTAGTATCCGCGCAGCGGATTTTTATATAAGAAGCAGAATGGAATCACAGCAATGAACACATGCACACTTCTCACCTCCTTTGTCGGTCATTTATTGCGCAGACTGCTAATACCTAGCCCTTGAATGTCTCCGCAACTATTGCACCCTGTGGGTTCTACCTTTGTTTCTTTGTAGGTAAACAAGCGTAAACTTTACTTATTTATGTTTATAATATTCTCCACATCCTATTTTACAAATCTAATACAAAAAGTGATTGATAAACGCAATACAAAACTCTGTACAGTCACGCTAAGTGTCTCGAACTAAAATTTTTGATATCTTTCCAAAATAATGGAATTTTCAAACATTCTATAGGTCAAAATGTAGTTAAAAATGTGTTCTATAAGCAGAACTAAAAATTAGAACGAAGTAATTGGCTTAGGAGACGTGTGCTTAGGCTAACGTTGCCATTGATATTGCGAAATTGAGCTTCCCTCGCCACCCACTTTCAGCAGTCACCATAATATCATATCATAGTTTTTATACAGTTTTTATATCATTTTGTTTATTAGAGCATGGAGAATATCATTAGCTACAAAAATAACACAAAAAATCGTTCCATTTATAAGAAAAATGCTTATAAAAAGAATATAAGCTTTTGCAGCAATGAGATGTCCAGTAACCTTCTTGTATTCCTTTTTTACCTCCTACTTTCTTTTTCATTTTTCCTGTAAATATCCCGTATAGTTTCTACATCATTTTCCCGCATAACTTCTTCTCTATTATTCCCTCTAACATGATTGATACCGAAAGGACATCGCCTAATCGCACCTCTTAGTCGCGCAAGGAGTCATCGGTGTCAGCTGTGATTGTCGCCGACCTATTGTCTGTGTGGTGTGGTTAGACAGGCCTCTCCCAGTCTATAAACACATGATTCTTATCAATAAACACTTCCTGTCGGCTTCCGACCCTGATTAGAGCCCTTCTCTTATTTCTTGGCATCTGGCCCATAAAGAAGCCAAAGAGTGCCTGGCTTCTTATCGGGGGGCGACTCAGTTATCATTTTTTGCCATCTGATCGGTCAGAAAATCTTGGTCTTAATTTTTTTACCACTAAGCGGTGCCGAACAGCCTTGTCTGTTCCCTGAAAATCACCATCATGTTGCTTTTTAGTCTAAATTACAGCATCGCGCAGCAAAGCTTCCACCTGGCCTTCTAAATGTTCTCCTATTGTATTTTCTCGATTAATTATGATTAAAAAACTTACTGTATTCATTTATATACTTGTTATAAATCTTGTAAATAGAAAAAAAGCATAAATAATATGATGCAATAGCTCAAAAAATAACAGCAGGTTTTTCCAACCCGCATTCGCTTTCATTTTTCCTTGCATTGCGTCTTTTTCAATCTATTACCACCCAAAAGTAGCCTCCCATATCTTCTCTACCACTTTTTTATAATTAAAATCTTAATTATTCTTATTATTCAGCTATTGATCTATCGTGAAGAGCGAAAGGGAAAACGGAAGGAAAATGTCAGAAGTGAGTGCTTTTATGAATCATGGAGGGAAATTCCCTGCCTATTCACCCATTACACTGCCCATGACTCGACTCCTATGGGAAAATAGCGGGGAGAGGGGCCTCTCTGCAAAAAGATGACGGTCAAAAGGGCAGGGTGACGTTATTCTCGACAATAACAGGAGGTGCCTCTCTTCCCAATTGAGTAATCTACCTTTTCGACTCCCCCTAATAACCTTGTGACACGCTCCTTTTCCTAGTAGTAGAGTAATTTTTGAATGCCCCGGGTAGTCAAGGCTCCATGGGGACGGGATGCCTCCCTTTTCCCAGTCAGGTCATAATTACCAAACACCTCGTTGTCCTGAGAGATTTCCCATAGCTAGGGTCCGCAAAGTGGAATTTCTAGATTTCATCGGAGCTCGTTGAATTTAGTACCAATTGAGAGGTCTCCCCGTAACATAAAACTGTTGTTTTTGAAGTAATGAAATCGAAACATACCTTGCTGAGATATTTGTCTTTTTGTGGGTCACAGAAGTCTGGGCGACAGAGACTGGACGGCGCGCGCCCGCACCCATAAAATCTCGGCAGCTGAGCGCCCTTGTTACCGGGCGCGCCACAAAACAACCTCGCCTTCATTTTCTTCGCTCTGCCGAGGTTTTATGGGTGCGGGTCCACGTCGCCTAGTCGGCGATTAGTCCCAGCTGTTGGTTCCTCTCAAAGAAATCGAGTAGATTTCCTCCAAACAGCTAAAAGATACGATACGGCTGTCCTCTCACTATTCCCTTATTTTTTTACAGTAATCCCCGTGCAAATAACTCCCCGGGATCAAGTACTCCTAATTGACCTCTGACCTGTCTCCTGACTTGGGAACAGTCTTCCCAATTAAAAATATCCCCCAGGGTAATTTGGAAATGCCAATGGGAGTAGAGGGTGGAGGGTGTCACCTGGCTGATTACTCCCGGTTACGGTACCTAGTTTCCCCTTGTCCCTATTTGAAATGATATCATCTCCAATGACGACCTTTTCAGTACTGTATTGACCACCTCTCCCTCATCCCCATGACCATCGCCGAATTGAAGACCCACATCTTCGAGCGGCATCAGTTCGACTTTGAGTGAGTTATTATTACCTCTCCCTTCTAATTATCGAACAATCCTTTCAGCGTCGGCCAAATTTGTGACTACCGTTGCGAGTACTGCGACGAGGCCTTCATCTGCTTCTCCGACGCCTACAGCCACAAGCAAAAGAAGGGGCATGAAGTGGGCAGCCGTCTCACCCTTCTAATATTACCGTACCCTTTTCAGATAAATAAATATGGACCCCAGCTGGAAGACGAACTAAAGGAGATAATGACGAAGGAGTTCGACGGCGAATTGGAGAGATGTAAGAGAGCCGAGCCCCATGTTCGTGAAGAGTTGGCCGAGCTACAGCGAAAGGTAACCTTGCTTTCTATAAGGAAGTAAAGAGAGACATTTTAGAAGGACAGCTTGAGGGGCAGCTTGCCCAAGCCGAAGAATCGATACTCTTTCTCTAATCAGGTAATATTTAAGTATCAGTATGCCTCCGGCGGCCTTTGGCCGCGTTTGGATTACAAATTTGACAGTCGAAAAACATTTGACCGTCGGATAAGGTCAAACGGTCGAAACTTTCTGTTTCTCTCTCATTTGACCTGTCAATCCGTACAGACGACAGGTCATACAGACAGACAGACACACAGACATCTGCTCATTATTAGGGTAGGATATTCTTGGGTCAAACATGTACAGCTGGTTGGCATCGGCCTTGTGGAAGTCACTGTAACTCCAATTTTCAGAAGGAAGAGCTCCTCACTGCCCCGAGTACCCCCAGCAACGGCCGGTCCGCTCCCGAAGCGGATAACATCCCGTTTTGTGAGAGAAAGATTGTAAAAATCAATGGTAAGCTTCTTTAGTATATTCCCAATAACCTCTGTGATTCCAGTGAAATCTCCCTTCGTCCGTGAAGACAAGCCGGTCATAAAAGATATAGGGGGAGCAGCTCCTGCCCTAGTAAAGGAGAGAGCTGTGGAGCCAGCCGAAGATCCCGAAGAACTCGACCTGGAAGTCGAGGAGGAGGATGAGCCGGAGAGCCTGCTCGACGGAGATGAAGACTCGGACTACCGGGCCCCTCCAGCAGCCAAGAGGCGACGGGAATCGCCTTCTCCTGGGTGAGTCAACTTCCCGATGGGGCTTCCAAAAATCGGGGACAGCTGGATTTTGGCTGAAATTTTGGAGCTCTCTTTTGGTCAGGGTCGTTCGGCTCTTGATAGCTATCTAACTGGGGAAATTTTGAGTGGATCTGATAATTGAAAACCTCATTTTTCAGTCCATCCAAGCCTAAAATCGGTGGGGCAGGGAATCACATAGGCGAAAGAGTCGTGATCAGAAGGAGGAGGACGGCCGCCCAGATGATGGTAGCCGACAGCCAACAGTGAGCCCCCTTTCTTTTGCCTAAAAATCTGTGAGATTATAGGAATGGAGAGGATCTGCCAAGGGGCCGACGTGCCAGAAGACCTCCATCGTAAGTGGCTGTCTTTTTCCCCGGGCAAACATACATTTCAGTGCATTCGGCGAGGTCGTACCGTCCAGGACACTTTCCAGAAGCGTGTAAGTTTAACATTCACCTTATTTTCCCTTCTCCTTTCCTGTGTCGAGTTTTCACACCGCCTTCCCCAATTTCCCACGAACAATAGCCGTTCAGATCGAGGGAAAGGAGCCCCCCGTCGGAGAGACACCGCACCCCCGTGATGGAGTCCAAGAGGACAGGTGAAAAGACTCCCAGTGAGGCCTCGAGGACCCTCAGATCCAGGAGCCGGCCGCCGGCGTCGCCATTGACTCCTTCGCTGGAGGACAAAAGCCGAGTGGCGGCTATTCGACGGGCAGCGAGTAGGCCACCAGAGACGACGGGAGCAGAGAAGAGGGAGGAGATTAGGAGAGCCAGCACCCGACCTCCCACCTCGTAAGCCATTACTTTTACTGAAAAATGAGGGGTTTCAGAACTCTAGAAGGGTCTCAGCCGGAGAAACGAGGCCGTGGACGGCCAAGGAAGTACAAGGGGCCGGTCTTCACCAATAATGAAGACGAGAGGTAAACTTTGGGTTTTTCGAACGGGTTACAGTATTTTTTCAGGCTCAGAGGCGGAAGCAAAGCCCCTCCTGCCGTTCCTTCGCCCCGTCTTTCTACTCTAATGATGGCTCCGTCTCCAGTCCAAGGTCCAAAGGCTACAGAAGCTCTACCACGTGCCCCAGAGGGAGAACCGGCTCCAGTTCAAGAGACTGAAGTTCCAACACCTCCCTCCACAGCGGCCTCTACGTCCTCGGCCCCGTCCAGAGCATCTCCAGCTGTTGCCAGAGCTCCTTCCCCGGCTGCCATTGAAGAGTCCGCAGTGTCATCCAGTGTCCCGTCCGTGGAGGAGACCAGAGTCACGTCAAGTGCTTCGTCCTCAACTGCCCGAAGAGCTCCTTCTCCACTTCCTTCAGCCGTCTTGCCTTTAGTAGCAGAGCCAGCACCTGAGCGAGATCCTGCTCCACAGCTGTTGTCGCCCCCTCCCCGTGCCTCTCCCCGCTATAGGGAGGACAGGGATGATCGACGCCGCCACTCCAGATCCCCCCGTCGGTGAGTTCGTGACCTTACAAATATTATTATGACCCTGTTGTTTTTAGCCGAAGCTATGGCTCCTACAATAGAAGAGACCGAAGCCGCAGCTGGGAAAGGAGCCGCGAGAGGAACCAGCCGATGCCCCCCAGGCCGTTCTATTCCCCGTGAGTCATCCCTTGCTTACCTTTTTCTTAACTGTCATATTTTACAGGGTCAACGGTCACTACAACTACCCGCAAAGGCCGTTGATGAATTACACGCCTTCATATCCTCTTCCCGCTCCAGAGTTTCCCGGCAGTGATCACATCTACGAGTATGTTTTACCCGTTTCATACCCTTCATTTAATGATACAGTTTTAGAAGTCCGCTGCACTACCCTCACGCATCTCCCCAGCCCTACCAGGCCCCACAGGTTATGAACCAGCCGCCGAGATCCAACCGACCCAGCTTCCCTCCTTCGGGACAGTAAGTCGACTTCTATTTACCCCTTATCGGCTTATTTTTCCAGTGAAACATGGCGAGCTATCCCCGGAGCAGTACACGGAAGGGAGGAACAGCAATTTCGGTGAGTTTTTGAACTTTGTTGGCTAACCAGAGTCTCTGTTATCTCATTAACACGCATGAGGAGGTTGCTTGAATGAGGGATTCCGTTTTTTTTTTCGCTTTTGACCTCGTGGCCGTCTATGAAACCCTTTCTTAAGCCGAGCATGATCTAATTGGGAACGCCACAGTCCGACAGCCTACACGGTTGTGGGGCCTGTGCGCGCAATCTGGGGCGCACAGTTCACACGCCGTGTCGGCTGTCTAACTGTGGTGCTGGGAATCTAAGCCGACAAACACAGTGCATGCACCGTATTCTCTCTAATAGAAGCCCCTCCCCCTTTGTTTGTCATGTGGTCCGCTTTGTCCGGTTTTTACTGGGTGATATTCTAATCTAGTAGTGATGAAGAAGGTGACGAAGACGACCTGTGGGAGATAGAGGACGGCGACGAGGTACTTGTGGAAGGAAACACCACAGAGGAAATAGGAGTAACGGGATTCGGAGGAGCCAAATAAGTCGGCAAGGCCTTCCAAAAGGAAAGCTTATACGGTGGCTGAAAAGTTAGAAATTGCGGTATATGGAGAGGAACATGGGATATCCAAAGCGGCCAAGGAGTACGACGTGGACAAGAGAAACATACGAATTTGGATTGCCAAAAAAGACTCGCTCAAAACGCAGCTAATGATCGCCACTCGTCCCGGAGCCATTGGTAGACCGCCCAGAGCAAAAGCCAGGAAGAGTCACAGAGCCCGAGGAAGACCCCCTCGCCGTGTAGGTTTCTATCCTCATTCCAATATGATTGGGGGGCATCTCTTGGGGCTTCTATTAGAGAGAATACAGTAAATGGCTCCCCTCCTCCTCCTCTTATTTTGGTTACAGTACAGTGAATATTCCTATTTTCAGGGAGGTAAAGACCGAGGTGGAGGAAGAGCCTAAAGGCCCGCGGCCATCTGTCCGACCAGGAGCCCGTCCCATTCCCAATCCTCATCATATCAATTAGTGAGTTCTGATAACTAATTAATTGTAGTTTTCAGCCGACATTTTGGGAATGTAGCCCCAGGACAGCCGCCGTCTCATCCTCCTCCTCCTTCTCGTTGATCCTGGTACAGTAAGTGGCTCCCCTCCCCCGTTTTATCCTGTTACAGTGTTGCTTTGACTGTTGTCCTGTTATCCCCTCCTTCCTGGTAGCCTCCCAGCCCTTCAGTTGTCAATATTTTTCCCAATTTTAGTTCCGTTTTGTTGTTTTCGTTGAGTTCTTCCCATACTCCCAGTTCCTAAATTATCTCCCCCAATCCGGTACTATCCCTCGGTTCTTCGATCCATCTGGTCAAATTTGTCAGTAATTTTTGAAGTTATACACTTAGGAACCGCAAAGGCGCGCCCCAGGGCGGCAACACTTTTTGTTCAAGAATTTTGGTATTTGGGTGCGCCCGTTACAAAAGGCTTCGCTACGCCGTTGTTATACATTATTTCAAGTTGAAAATGACACCCAATAGCTAAAATTAGATGGAGAATCGAATGGCAACTTCAGTTTTTTATTAGAACTTCGGTTTTCACCATAAATTAGTATGTTAAAAATAACTTTATCGATATCTCGGAACTGTGAAGACATCAACACATTTTTATTGTTGTTTTTAATAGAGTTTTTGGTGTAGAATTTACTGAAAAAAAAACCAAATCAATCTGATGCTGCCAAAATTTTAAAACTTGATTGAAATATGCACTTTTTGCACAAGAAGAAAAGGGTATTTTTTTCAAAAACCATAACTTCTAATTTGTTTCATAATTTTAAGCAGCTTTTTTACTATGGATAAGAATAAAAATGGTAGAAAAATAATAGCAAAATATATAATAAAATATTGAAAGAGAAATAGTCAATTATTCATGAGTCCCTTGCGGCTTAACCAGCATCGATTAACATCATTTTTTTGTGAATCTTGTTGCTAATACTATTGGCAATTATTAGGAAAAAATTGTACACATTAGCTGCTGCCAAAATTTTTAAATTTATATTTAGTGATTCAATTCAGTAAAATAACCACACAGCTCGCCGCCCGGAACAAATCTTGGACAGGACGTGATTACGTACTGAATTATTTCTATTGAAATGTGTCTCATCTGAGCGCATCAAGAACTCTTTACTGCATCATTGGATTTCATTTCTGTCTTTTGCAATCGATAGAGCACATCGAGTTGTTTTCTAATGAGTTTTGGCAGCAAGATCTGACAATCCTACCTATTAGAAATATCAAGTATACTAGTAAAATTGCTGCCATTTATTCAAATTTCATATAGGAATTCCCAAAAAAACTCATTAAAAAACAATTCGATGTTCTTTATCAAATGCAAAAAACAGAAATGAAATTGGATACACCAGTGAGAAGTTCTTTATGCGCTCAGGAAAGATGTAAAATTACAGAACAGAATTTGAAAGTTTAATTTCGCGGGAGGTGTTCTTTTTGCTTTAAAAATATTTTACTCAATATGCTGACATCGAAATTGTCTGATTTTTATTGCAAATGACTATTCACATTAAGAGCAACATTTTGACACCAAGCACCATGGAAAAGTATGCAGTAAACTATTTTTGAAGCCTAACTGTGGTTTTGCTGAAGATAATTCACGAGGGCTGCATTTCTCTTCAATTCTTCCGTATTTTGTATTTTCTCGTTCTTCATATAGCAATTCTAGGTCGATAAAGCCAGAAAACACATCAAAAACGCATGAAAATGCATAGAATCAAATTTAGCATTGGAGAGCCCCGACCTTTAAAGTGCCGGGTTCGGCGAGCTGTGACCAATATTTTCGAAGGTAATCGCGCACCACAGCAAATGCTTTTTCATCTTTTGCGCTTTTCTCAATAATGTGATATTATTCACCGCGAATTTTTATTGCATTATTCTCGTCGCATTATGAGCATCATATTGATATAAAAATCATAAAACCAAAAAATTTCGACGTCGGCGGGAATCGAACCCTCGACCTCTGGATCGTTGGCCCTTCGACCAAAATTTGTTTTGGAAATTTGGAAAACGATTGCGCACCAGCGTTGTTAAATTGCGAATATCTCGGCACTGAGTGATCCGATTTGATCACTCTAAAAACAAAAGTTGTTACAAGCTACGACGAGATCTCTCGCTTAACACTAAAATCGGCGCCCGGTGACAAAATCTAGTTTTCACTTTGCGGTCCCTATATACACCGGTCATTGTTATTCTTTTGTTAAAAAAAGAACTGCTCTTTGTTTACTTCTCTTTTTTCCACAATTTGAATCGGTCACCAAACCGTATTCATACCTTTATTCCTTTTCAAATCTCCTTTTTTCGTTATAATTTAAAATTTTCAGAGTTTGCAGTTTTTTCGTAGCTACTTAGTCGTTTCGAACAGTGTAGAAGTTTGAGAAAAGGCGAGTCTTTACTTTCTACAGTTTAAAAAATTTTATTTCCAGGTTTCATATATAAATCTTTGTCTTCATTTGTCTTTTCGTCTTGAAAGAGACGAGAAGATAAACTGAAGGATGGCCGCCATGGGCATGGTGAGCTAATTTTATTATTATTTTAAAATTTCCTGCTCTACAATTACAGATAACATACTTATTTTTTTCAGCTCGAGTGCCAGGTGCTCGCCTGCAAAGAGAAGAAGGAGAAGTTCTTCTCCTACTTCCAGGCGATGGACCACGTCCAGCAATGCCACCTCAACAATGAGGCCGGCATCGACACGTAAGTCTTCTATAATTATAAGCACCACAGTTAGATAGCCGGCACGGGGTGTGAACTGTGACCCCTCCACGCAGTTGCTCTAAAAATTTGCAGCGCCACAGTTCACACGCCGTGTCGGCTGTGGCCCCTCAAAACCAACGACTGTTTTACTCTTTTTTTTTGTTGAAATTTCATTCCTAGTGAAAGACAGATATGGGCTCCACTTATAATCCAATTATTTTTAGCATGGCCGCTATGGAGTACGAGTGCTCCTTAACGAAAAAATGTGGAGCGAAATTCCACAGTTGGCTGGCCGCGGAGGTTCACCGGGGCCGCGAAGGGAAACGCCACGCGGTAAGTAATATTTTTGAGCAAACTTCAATAATCTTGTAAATAATGAATTTTTAGCCAAAAAAGACCGACGGCCGGCGTTACTCCGCCACCCAAAAATTGCAGGCCGGCCTTCTCTTCGAGGACAAGATGCATGCGTGCATTAAGCCCTGCAGTGCTCCCTATGAGCCTCACCTTAAGGATGGGGTCTTCAGGCCGGAGACTCAAAGAGGTTCGTTTCACACTGGTCCAAACTTACTTACTCTCATTTCTGTTTCAGTCGTGGACCAGCACCCCATCGGGGCTCGTGTGGCCATCGGCGTTGTTGGACCCCTTGGGTCCAGGGCCACTTCCAGGGCTACCGGGACCCCTTTGAGCCGCGGGGTAAGTTGTTCCGATTTAATCGTTTAAATAAGCTATCGTTCAGGTAACCCCCAGCCAGGAGAGGAGGACTCCTGTTCGAAGGTCCCGGCGGGGCACATCTTCGAGGGGCAGTCCTGTGAGGACCAGGTCGATGACCCGCACCCTCGAGCAGCAAGAAGCCGAAGAGTGAGTCTTACAGTATTTATGCTTTAATCTGGGCAATTTATAGTCGGAATCGGGAGGCGAGGCAGCGCATGGAGCGCCTGGTGCAAGCGGCAGAGGCCAACGAGGTCATGAGGAGGGAGGCTGCCGGTCGTCCCCGGGAAGTTCCCGACGGGGTTGGTTTCGTCTCATCTCCCTTGAAAGTTTTCTGTATTATAGGCTCCCGCGGCAAAGAGGGAAAGGCCCACCAGTACGAACCAGAGGACGGCGTCCTCCGAGGAGCCGAGGACTCCGAGTCCTCCGAGGAGCAAGCCCGTCCCGAAGGTCAAGCAGCCGGCCGCTGTCCCCGCCGCTGATTCCGTGGCCAGGAGAGCCCCCACGGGAAGTCGGATGACCCCTTTGGGAGATGGGGGAAGCCCCACGAGGGAGCAGTCCCCAGTGAGGATGCCCCCGAAGAAGGCTACCGAGCCGGAAAGGAAGCGGCAGGTGAGCGGTCTTGATTATTTCATGAGCATTTCGCCAATTTCTTCCTTTTTAACTTGTTCATTTACAGAGAATGGCCAGAGCCGCCATGGACGTGGAGAAGGAGGAACCTCCTTTGGACAACGAGGTATTCCTTTCATATTACGTAGAATATTTCCCTTTTTCAGGTCGACCAGCCCGTCCCTCCTCCCGCAAGTCCTCCTCCCGCGAGTCCTCCTCCCGCTCGAGCTGCCCCCCAGTCCCGGTAAATTAAATCTATCAGACTAGTAATGAAAAACAAAAAATCTCGCCGAATTGATAGCGCCTCAGTTCGATAGCGAGATGAACTGTGGTTACTCCCCGCGCCACAGTTCTCACACCGTATCGCCTGTCTAACTGTGGCGCTCGCAATTCGAGTACACTGGCTTAGTTTGCTTCATATAATACCGTTTCTGGAGTCGTAAATAGCGCGGTTTATCGTATTCTCTCTAACAGAAGCCTCTTTTCCCCACGGTCTTCCCTTGTCTTTGTTGTGCCTCACCTCTATTCCTCAGTAAAACCGCTTCCCCTTATTTGTCATCTAACCCAATTAACTCATCCCTTGCATGATATTCTAATCTAGTAACGAAGCATCCGACGAAGACGACTTGTGGGCGGTGGATGAGGTCGACATCTTACCTAAAGGGGGGGGGGGGGGGGATGCCACCATGGAAACGGAGGGCACGGATTTGGAGGAGCCCCGACTCAAACCGACTGGATCGTCCAAGAAGAAGTCCTACACTGTCGCCCTGAAGTTGGAAGCTGTTGAATACGGAGAACAACATGGGAAGCACGAGGCAGCCAGGGTGTTCAACGTCGACAGGAAGCTCATCCGCACGTGGACGTCCCAGAAGGCTTGGCTCCAAACCCAGCCACTGGATGCCACACGCGCAGGAGCCGTTGGTAGGCGAAGAATGGTCCAGGGGAGGAAGACACGCCGGGGAAGGCCTCTCTCAGGTTTTTACTCTTCTTCTAATTTAAACTGGGGAGGGGAGAGGAATAAGAACCCTGTGGGCTTCTGTTTAAGAGAGAGGAGACGGTAAATGGCTTTTAATTGTCGTCTATTTTTCAGCTAGAGTAATTTAATTTCTCTATTTTCAGGGAGGTAAAAGAGGAACCTGATGAAGAGTAGAAGTCCACCGTCAGAGATCCCGCGCCCGCTTCCGGCCGATCCTCGTGTCTGCTGACTCCTTCGTGGCTTTGGTAGCCCTCTTGGTAGCCTCCTATTTTTTATAGTTCCTCCTTTTTGTTCCATTTTATGTTTGTGTACTTTATTTTTGTTGAATTCTTCCTCTTCTCTCTCCCCTTTCTTTTTCTGGATCTCCCCTCTGGTATCTTTCTATCTCTCCCTCCGATCTTTTTTTTCGGCCCCGTGCCATTTTAATTTTCACTTGTTGTTTGTTGCATATCTTATTGATTTTTTACCCCTCACTATCATGTGTTATTGATTTTTGTTAATAAAAAAATAGCTTTACTTCATTTTTTTCACATTTTGAATCGGTCACCAAGCAGTATTCATACCTTTATCCGTTTTAAAATCTGTCCTTTTCCTTCATAATTTCAAATTTTCAGGTTGCTTATTAGCTTATTAGCCGTTCGTTCTTTTTGTTAGTGGATAGTTTTGTTGCTGGAAGGTAAGTCTTTATTCTACTTTTTATAATTGTTCATTATATTTCCAGGTTTTCATAAATAATACCTTTGTTTTCTTTTTTCTTTTTGTGCTTGAAAAAGGCCAAAAATAAACAGAAAACAAAGAGAAACCGCCCAGTTGGTGAGGATGCCGGCCTTCCACCCCATGGTAGGCTCTATTCTGTCTTTTTTCTGCTTTTCAAGTACAGCTAACTCTTAACTTCTTTCAGTTTTCGTGCATCCGGTGCCCGGGCAAGACCTTCTCGGTCTTCGAGGGGATCTCCCACATCCAGCTGACCCACCTGAACAACGTGGGAGACATCCAGCCGTAAGTCTTTCACATACCACAGTCAGCCAACACGGCGTATGAACTGTGGCGTCACAGTTCACCAGCTCAGGGAAATTTATCCCGCCACAGTTCACCCGCCGCGTCGGCTGTTATTCCCTAAACCACAAAAAATCCAAAAAACTAAACCAATTATTTAGGGAGCATGCGATGGAATATGAATGCCCCGCGGCCGGTTGTAGGGCCAAGTTCCTCCTTTGGAACCGGGCCAATGCCCATCAGGCCGAAAAGGGAGAGGACCACACTGTAAGTAGCAGCTTTTACTTTTAAATAAAGTTTAATAATTTCCTCGAAAACCCGGTTTTTAGCCCCGACGGATCAACATCCGCCGTTACACAGACGACCAGAAGCTCCTGGCGTTCCAGCTCTTCGAAGACACCTTCCACGAACTCATGACCTGCTCCGGCCAAGCCTCCTACGTCCCGAACATCACGGATGCAATCCGGGAGGAGCACAGTAAGTCTCTTATTGTGTCTAGCTATATTAGTATCCTATAGCGAACCCCCGGCACCCTCCAGAAGCCAGGAGAGCTGTCAGAGGACAGCCGGGAACTCGCCGCGGAAGAACGCCCAACAGTAGGGCCACGTCCCGGATGACCAGGACCCCCATCAGCAGGGCCAACTCCCGGGCCACTGGGACGCCGATGAGCCGCGGAGTAAGTTCTTCCAATTTATTATTCAAATAAACTAATCTTTCAGGGCACCCCCGTGGAGGAGAGGAGGACTCCGGCGGGGAGAGATCGTGCACGCGGTAGCGTGGCTCGGAGCAGGAGCGGGACTCCCGCTACGGTCAGTTTTCTCAAGCTCTCCCCTCTAAAAAGGAATTTTTAGCCTGCCTACAGGAGAACCCCCAACAGCCAGAGACGAGGGACGCCGTCGACCGGGCGCTACCAAACCAGGGCGATCAGTCGAGCCATGGAAGAGCAGGAGGTCGCCATGTGAGTCCCCCAGTTTATCGTTTTACTTATTTCATAAATTTATAGCCGACTTCAGGCGGAGGAAGAGAACAGGAAGGCTGTCTTGGCTGCGCTCGAGGCCACCAATGAGCTCACCAAGAAGGCCGAGAGGAAGGCGGCTCGTCGCCCTGGAGGAGCACCCGAAGGCGTTCGTTTCTTGTTCTCTCCTTTGAACGTTTACGTATTTTAGGCCCCTGCTGCAAAAAGGGACAGGCGAGCTGTAAGCCAAAATCTCCTTCCATCTTCGGACGATGAGGAGGAGATCCGCCCAAACCCTCCGAGGATAAAGCCGAAGGCCGAGCCCGTCACAGACCCCACAGCTCCAGGGCCTTCTGGGATCAGGAGATCCCCGCCCAGGATGCCGAGGATCCCCACAAGGGAGCGCGCTTCCCTCGGCGCCCTTGCTACTGTCAGTTTACCTAAGTAGTCCGTTAAAAAGTCAATTTCTAGGCGGAGCCAGCCAAGCCGCCCGTCACCTCCCCCATCGCCCCTGGCCCTTCTGGAACTAGGAGGCCGCCCACGAGAGTCCAGAAAACCCCGACCAGGAGCCGGAGAACTCCCGCGAAGGAGAGAACCCCAGCGAGGGAGCGCACGCCGGCATATGACCCGGCCATGGTTAGTTTACCAAAGTAGTTCGTGAAAAAAAGTCAATTTCTAGGCAGCTCCTGAACGAAGACCGCCTCTTTATGGCCGGAGGAGAGAGACGACCCCGGCCAAGGAGAGAACTCCTCCTCCGAAGACCACGGTGACTGCCCAGAGGCCCGGCCAGCCTCAGGAGCCAGCTCGACAGGAGGCAGGACCTGTCCATTTCGTGAGTATTTAATCTATTTCTTTCTAACTTATTAATTTACAGAATGGGGCGACACAGGACAACGACAATGCCGGTCTCCAGTCGTCTGCCCGTCGGGTCGCTCACCAGCCGCGGTGAGTTGAGAATGTGAGAGCCATAATGAATGCCAACTTTTAGCCCCTCCACCAACGGCGACTCCTACATGCCGGAAAGGGTCCTCCACCGACATCAGGCTCCCGCTGCCGGTAGAGGAGGGCCGCCCGGAAGCAGACTGCCCCCTATGAGACCAATGGCTCAACGGCCCCAGGAACCACCCCGTTCTAATGGAGCTGAAGTCGTGTCCGCTCCATCTTCCCGGCCTGTGATCTCTAGGGGACAGCAACAGCCAGCTCCGCCGGCTCCTCCCGCTGTTCGGCCGCAGCAACCAGCTCCTCCTGCTACCTTGAAGAAGCTCTTCAATCCTCTTCCGAGCCCAGCTGATCTCCGTCCCCAAGAACATCAACCGGATCAGCCTTTCCGGCTTGCTCCTGCTACCCAGCCACCAGCTCCTCCATCTGGTGGGATTCGGACTGCCCAGGCTCAACAGACCACGCCAGCGATGCCGACCCACCAGCAGGCAGCAGAGAAGAAGCTCTTCCCCTCCACTCCTCAGGCTGCTCCCTCTGCCGCCACCAGACGGTTCTCAATGGTTAGGCAGTTCCCATCCGGGCCGCCTGCTCCAGCTGCTTCAGGCCCTGTCGACCGTCGGCTGGCCAACCAGCCAGCTCCTCCTCCTGCAGAAGAGCCAGTGACCCCGTTTTCTCTACTCCAAAGGGCTGTACGCGAGCAGGCTGCTCGGCCTCTGATGGTCCCGCCTCCACCTGCCCAGTTCCGCCCTCCTCCTTTCCAGCGCCCTGGCGCCGCCCCACCTGTCCCCCCTCACCGTCCCAAGTGGATGTCCGGCCCAGATAAGTAGGATCTCTTCTGTATACCTTTGATTATCCCCCCTTGATTTCTGATGTCATCCCCGATCTCCCACCACCCTCTTCTCTTTATCTTTTGACTACATTTTTATCCATGATTTTATACTCCCTTGGGTATTCCTCCTGCCTCCTTGTGCCTTCCACCTCCTCAATATTGTCATTCCTCACCTATTTTCTCCCAATAAATAACCTCTCTATCATCTCAATATCTTTATTTCTCTTACACAAAATCCCAGAAAACCACGGGAAAGAAAGGAGACTTGGGGGGTTAAAGCTATGGGGAGCAAAATTGCAGCAAGAAACAGTTTGTAAGTGCTAAAATAACCCGGAATTTTTGTTATAAATCATAGTTAAAATAGATTAAAAATGGCACTTTTAAAATAGAAATACCAATTAGCAATCGGAGAGTAGGGCACGGAAGTGAAGAGGAGTTGTCGGGGTCAGGGCGACGAGCAGTTGTTCACAGTTCGTTGCCATGTCGCGGGCTATTCGAACGACGTCTAGCCGGGTCATATGGTATTCCTGGAACGAAAATATGAGAAAGAGGTTTAAGACTATGTTTAGGGGGTTACAGTAACCAAAAATAGAGTATTATCAATCAAAAATCGTCTCAAGACCCTAACTTACTGGCTCATGACTAAAGTTGGCGATCTTCTGCATAGCATCAGCCATTTGTTTCATATCATTCCCGATCAGGGCCTCCGTCAGCTCGACTTGTCTCCTCCTTTCCTCGTCCGTCTCATTCAACAGTTCCGTTGCCTCGGAGAAGAGTTGTTGCAACTTGGCGGTGACATTCCTCACAGCTACAACAAAACCCTCGTGGCGCATCTCCTTACTGAAGGAATTGTGAAGTTGATCCACTGCTGTTGTCAGGGCAGCCGTGGCCTTCTTTAGCTTCTCCAACGCTACAGTACTCTTTCCAGAGTGAGAATTTAAAGAGAGTTGTGAGATCCCAGCGGCTAGAGGAACCCGAGCGGCGTAGCCATTGGTAGCGGGGGCAGCACTCGGACCAGGCTCTTCCAGTCCCTCGATATCGTCTTCAGCTTCTTCTAACCACTTGTCGTCGGCTTCAGACTGGAGCCTCTGTTCCTCCATGGTCTTCCAAAGAGTCAAACTGGGCAGGGCAGTGACATTGGTGATGAGGACAGGAATCCGGGGAGGAGGGACGGTGG
The DNA here is from genome assembly GCA_932521035.1 of Oscheius dolichura. NCBI lineage: Eukaryota > Metazoa > Nematoda > Chromadorea > Rhabditida > Rhabditidae > Oscheius > Oscheius dolichura. The sequence goes on along the minus strand of OW051492.1, from coordinate 10,374,705 downwards.
TCAGGCGAATGTCATCCGGGCGGATACGCTTCTTCAACTGATCGTCGACAGATTCCAGAGCCTGAAATGAAACGACGCTCTAACATAAAACAACGCAAAAATGAATTAGACCGATGCGCATCTTCCTGGTCGGGTAGTTTGACCCACAGATGCCCGCCGTCCCTCTCATGCCACTGCCTCCTACAGCGTTTTCACACTGAAGCGGAGGTCTGACGGTAGCGTCAACGAGCGACGACGAATTTCTGCGAAAGCGAGAAAAACGCGACTGATATATATAAGCGCTTGTTCAAGCGCTGCCGAGATTCTACGGGGGCGAGTGCTCGTTTCTCGGAGCCAAAGGCGCTTTTTTCACCTTTCTCCAGGTCTCTCGCTTCTTTTCAGCAAGTTCTACTCATTCAATTTTGAATAATTTGATACCAATGTATAGATCTTGATCTTCTCTACAAACCGGTCAAATTGCCGAAAATTCATTTCTATGACGCAAAAATTAAAAATTTACGGAGCTATGTTGAATCTCACCCATGCAATGCATTTTTGAGGCACCAGCCGCTGTCTTCCCCATTTTTCCCTATTCCTGCCTTTCCAATTGGTAAAATTGAATAAGCAGAATGGTTTTAAAGCCTACCGTAACGATTTGAGTAACTGTTGGCCTCTTTTCCGGCTTCAGATTCCAAATAGACCGCTCCATGAAGTTATACAAGGCCAGAGGGCAATCATCCGGGCAGAGGGGTCTAGCTCCCGCTTCGATTTGTGTTATAACATCGGCATTGGGCACCTGTGGCCATGGTTTCACTCCCCAGGCCAGGATTTCCCAGAGACAGACTCCTAAAATGGAATATTCTTGAAATAAATGGAATAAGACCCACCATACATCCATACATCGCTGCTCATTGAGAATTCCCGGAAGTTAATGGACTCCGGAGCTAGCCATTTGATTGGGAGCTTTCCTCTTGAAGAGGTATAAACGGCGTCGGAGTCCAGAGCTCGGCTCAAGCCAAAATCCGTCAATTTTGCACAATTTCTCGACGAGACCAGGACATTTCGGGCCGCCACGTCTCTGTGGACAAGGTGGCGCTCATGGAGATACTGTAAATATAAAAATAGAAAGAAAAATGAAGGGAATTGAATACCTGAAGAGCTTTGGCAACCTGAGTAGCGAAGAGGATCAGCGTTTGGAGATCTAGAGAAGCCTTGTGGGCCTGGAGATACTGCCTCAGTTCGCCGAGGGGAGCCAGCTCCATTACTAGCCAAATAGGACTGTCCATACACACTCCAACCAGGGATATTATGTGCTCGTGGGAGAGGGACTTCATTAAATCTGAATATTTCAATATTTGATAGAAGAAAACAGCCACAGCGCTGTGGTGCTGTGGCTGTCACTGGTGGCAGGAGGGTGGCGCGCCGCACCCGTAAATTCTCGGCAGGAAAACCATTATTTTTTCTACAAATGACCGTAGTTTTAGATTATTCCATTGCCAAGATTGTACGGGTACAAATACCAACTCAAAACAGTAAATTTTAAAACGGGAGCCACAGTTAGACTGCTGATAAGACTTACGTGATTCTTGGAGGATTAGCTGGGTATCTGCCGGCTCATTATCCAATTTACAGACTTTTATAGCTACACAAATAGGCTCTTTTCCCTAAAATTCAAATTGTAACCAAAAATCTATGGAAATACTCACTGGTTCGGCAAGAATCCCCTTATAGACCATTCCAAACTGTCCTCCGCCTATCAGCTCTTTCAAAGTGACGTGTTCCCGCTTTACTCGCAGCTCGTGGTCGACTAAAACTGTATTTTAGAATAAAAATAAGAGGGAACGCTTACCAGCTCCTTTAGCAGCGGTTGTTATCTGCTGTATCCTCATTTGGTGGCTCTCACACCTCTCGAGGCCTTTGATCTTGAAGACAGACGTGTTCTGGTTGAACATCATCTGGTAACCGTCAATTAGATGGGCAAGAGATTCGGCCATATCATAAGTAGCCACCGTTATGTGCTGAAAAAGCTTTTCTTACCCTCGAACTGCCTAACTGTGGCTTGGAACTCTAACCTACCGTTGATTGAGCAGTCCCTGATAATTTCAGCTGTAGAATCGTTTTATCCGTAGAGTGTTCCATTTTTCGAAGAGTAATCTCCAAAACGGAGCGTAGCTCAGCAAAACGGGTATTATCACAGCGTTCATTTACACGATAGGAGATTCCAACCTCTGGACCAACGAGAAGATCAACGGGAGCTGACCATCCTGCCTGAAAATGGGTGTTAGCCGTTTAACTGTGGCTTTTCTGCTGTGGTAGGCGGTTTTCTGGGACCGCACAAAAACACCAAAACTCACCCCAATACTGGCGTGAAAGACTTCCACATCAAATTTGACGATGTCTATCAGAATAGAAAGTGACCGTAGTACAGATTCCTGTGGCGGCAGCCCGTTGAACTTCTTTATCAGCGCCACGAATTTCTTCTTCAATGAAGATTGCTGAAAATCCCCGTTTTTTCCTAGTCAGGTTGTCAAAGTAGACGGAAGATTCCCAGACTTGTCACAGCGTTCAATCAGTCCCTTCCTCGCTCTGCAAGTCAAAACAGCAGCCATGGCATTTCTCCTGGCTGTCACCACAATCGATCACTACCCTCGGAGAAAAAAGAAGTAAAGATGGGTTGTAATGAAATTCAAAACGAGGAAACGGAGCGGGTAAAATGAACAACAGGGCAGGGGAAATAGCCTGGTCAGCTTCACTACTGGTTTTTGAGCTTGGTTGTCTAGTTGTGGCTTTTGGCTGTCTAACTGTGGCCCTACTTACCTTTACAGTAGGATTACAGAGCAGGGCATTTGGAATGAATTGCTGAAAGGCACTGTCCACATCAATTCCATCCAGCTGATATCGATGGTCAACACAATTTTTCCTGTAGACGCTATCTTCATTAAAAACAGAAAAAAAAAGAACTTACGAGTGCTTTTCAGAGAAATCCCGGCATACTTTCAAGGCGGCTAGTTGAAGAGCCGAGTCCTGGTCAGCTTTCCAGGCTACTTGTTGGAGAAAATCACCGAAAACTTGGTCATGGAGGTAGAAAAAAGCTTTGGGATCAGTGAGAAGAAGCTCATAGGCAGATTGGGGCATAAAACGGAGTCGCAGCTCGAATCTGAAAACATACATTAAATCTTTTACAAGGAAAAACCAGTATCTGTCCATGAAACTCCATGAGAGTTGCCGCTTGGGGCTCATTTGGTTGACAATTCGTCACCCCAGCGATTGTGGAGAGGCTCAGGAATTAAAAAAGCGGAATGAAAGCACTTCCTATCAACAATCTCTTCTCGAACCTTTTCGAAACTTCTCGATACTTGTCATGGACCCCTATAAAACCCCCGGGCAGCATTGCAGACCTTCTCATTCATAGCTTCTCGTGTATCAACTTTTGTATTTCTTTTTCTCTTACATCTCTTTTCTCCTACTTACAAGAATAATATTTTATAGACTCGAAGGAGCCCTCAACTGAAAACAAGCCAGCCCCAATTATTTTTGGTGACGAATCTCTGTCTGACCTCACTTTTGTGGTTGGGCTACAGGAGTTCAAGGTGCACAAATTGAGTGGATTTTTTACACCATACTTTTATTTTCAATCTATATGTACTTAAATGTCGCTCTGATGTAGTTAAGGCAATGTTCGGCGGAACGGACAAGGTATTTTTTTTCTTCGTCAAGGAATTTCGAATTCTATAGAACGAGCCAAATCGTTTGGAGATCTTCGATTTCACCCCACTGAACTTCAACAAAGTTCTCGAAATTGTTTATTTTGTGGAGATAAAGGATTTTATTTGTTAACCTTTGTTGAATTGAATAAATAATGTTATCCATGCCTTCCCTTTGACGGGGACGTGTCCTGATGCACGCGTGCATCAGTATACCGAGCCCCCTTTGACTCCTTCCCATCGGTCTTCCCCCCGTATATAGATAGCTTATACTGTAATCCCCCCGGCCATCTGCCCCCCGTCTTCAAATCAATTATGGCCTAAATCCTTCCCGCCTGGTGACAGTCATCTCTCTGCCAGACGTTGGAGATTGAGCCTCGTTCCGAGGCAATCCTTGTCCGATTTGAATTTTAAAAAACCGCAGGAACGAGTGGAGAAGAAGGATATTTTATGCCCTTGGAGTCTCTAGAGAGGGAGAGGCGGCTCTCCTCTTTCGTCTCCCCCTCCCCCGGCCAATAGATTCTGTTGGCAGTTTTTCATCATCTCCCCGTCATTGTTGACGAGACCACGAGATTTTGAGACTCACTTGAGCTGTTCTCCAATGGAAGAGGGCAGGAAATGACGACCATAATGAACCCGTAAACGACTGACTGGCAAACAAGGATGCAACCAGATAGACTCGCCTGCAAATTGGAAACTTCGGGGGGATCTCCTGGTAATTGGATTTTTGAATTGGGTGGTGGTGGGAGAGAGAAGGGGAGACCACCCACGTAATGTTATTTGAAAGCAGAGAACGAAGAATGGAACAAGGATGGAAAAATAGCGAACGATTGGTTGTTTTCGGTCAAAAATCGGGTTCTTGGCTGGCTAGGCTGGTGCGCCTGCACCCCTACAATCTCGACAGCTCAACGACATGGAGATTTAGCGACGGTAAATAAAAGAAGACCCTGCTGCCGAGATTGTACGGGTGCAGGCGCACCAGGATCTGAGATTTGGCGATCTAATTGAGATCCACAGTTACACAGCGCTGTGGCATCTCTCATCCTGGTACCTGGATAATTTTTCCATGTTCCAAGATTTTCTCGATGACTTTACGGTAAATTGCAAGAATACTATGAAAAATGCGCAAAATTTCATATTTTGAGCTAAAAATTGAGGAATCGCTGTCTAACTGTAGCATTCGAAATTCTTTCGAGCTCCTTTTTAGGGGGTTTAAATGAGATTTTAATGTTTTTTACATTGAAACTTACTGGAAGTGGAAGGAGCTAAACCCGTAAGAAGTCTCAAGGCAAAATGAGGAGCTGCTACCGAAGATATGCCGATTCCCTCAAGGACAACACGAAGAACTCTCTGAAATTCGTCCTTTTCTTCCGCATTTTTCTGTTTTTTCGCCCCCTTGTCCCTGCAAATTAGTCTCATCTTTCATCCCGATGGGAACAGCTGATAATGTGTGTAACTCGGAGTTCTTTCGCTATGAGAGATGTGTCTGTCTGGTCCCTCTTCACACATAAAGAGAGAGAGACGGATCCCGTGATTTTTATGGTGATAATGGGTTGTAAAACCAGTGGGAGAGACATAATTCGTCGGGAGATTTATGAGAATCGGCTAGGGAGAATGGGAAATCGGAAGGAAATCGAGTCCACGGCTGAGAAAATTGGAAGAAAGACAAAAGACCCCGATTTGGAGGAAATGTACGTAGTTACGCACACTTTTTCATGCTGACGCCAATTTCCTATCGGTAAACCTATTTCCGACCGTTTTCTTCTAGTTTTTTGCTCTTTTACTCGTTATTTTTCACATGTTCATGATATTTTGTCTAAATTATATTGCATCGACTATTGTAAAATAGCGTAACATAAAAGGAAAGCAAAAAAATCGAATCAGAAAGGTGCATTTGACAATTTCGAAGCATTTTTTCAATTTGTTAGCTTTTTTCACTTGCGGCTATTTGCAAAGCTTAGAGGTTATGCTAAATTATCATGCAAATATTTGTTGTTTGCTCGCTTCTATTGTCTAATAGATTTCCCTATGTGTGACGTCTGTTTTGCCAACACCTCGCGTTTATTTATCTAACCTCCACCCTCCCCAGTCAGCTGAAATATAATCTAATCGCGTGGTTGGCAGATAATGGATAATCGAAGGCCCAATGGCTTCCACATAGTTTGCAAACACATCTTTTCGCTTTCTCACTTTTCTGTCTTCACAGATGGAGCACTTTAGGAGGGCGTAAAAATGGGGTAGTACACATTTTCATGGGAGCCATGTGTTCCATCCTGCCCTATGTGTGAGCCTCATGCCTCACACACGTTTGTTGATCGATAGACGAGGCAAGCTTTGGTGGTGGTGATATTTTGCATAAAGGGAAGAAACACAACAACAGCAAACCCTCATCCAAAATTGTTGTGTGTGTATGCTGTGTGCACGCGAGATGAACGTCGCTCTTTAGCGGAACTCTCTCGCAAATAGCGCATCCGAATAGGAAGGAGGGCGACGCGATTCACTTTCCGCATTTAGGAAAGAGGATATTTTGAATAGAGACAAAGAAAATCGAATGACAGGTGTGGCCAAACTAATGAGCAGATGAAATTCTACGCGGAAATGAATAATTCAAGAGGTAACAAGGGCAAAAGGAACAAAAAGTGAAGAAGGATAAACGTGTACAAGTTTGTTTAACATTGATTTTTCTTATTTAGATGTATCAAAATGTTGGCAAATGATTTTCAAAGTATAATGCAGTTAGTTTATTGTTTTTAGCCACAGATACCACAAATTGCCGATGTTTTGAGCTAAAATATAATAAAAATCGACGTATGGAATCTAAATTTTTGTAGAATGGTTAGCAGAATTGGAAAATTATGAATTTTCAAGAGAATCCATCATTTTTGTCTAAATTTATGGTTTCCCACGGTAACAATAGCTTTCTATTGATTTCTTTTACCATCTTCCATTAGTAAATGCTTTGCTTGAAAATCAGAAAACATTTTTTTACATGTTTTTAGAACAAAAATGCAAGAAAAGAAAGGAAATATATGGCAAATCTTACCTCAACGGTGGTCTCCTCATCATATCTGACTGCTTTAGCATTTCCATCGACTAGATAAACCCTGACAATACTCTCCATAAATACATTGGAGCGTTCAGGTTGTGAACAGAGACAGCCCGCAGGCAGAAAAGCGAGAGCAGCCCCTTCTTCAACCAGCGATTGGGGGGCGGTCCTTATATCTCGGCGTTTGAAATTGCCGCGTTTGCCTGATGCAGGCAGGGAGGCCGGACCCAAAAGACCACCGATCGATTTTCGGCCATGAACGCACGTTTATTTGTCATTTTTCTAGTCTTTTACCTTGTACTTCTGCTTTTTAGCAAGGCTCATATGCTCTGCTAGCCGCTGGGAGCTTGTCTTCCTCTTGTTGGGTGGTTATTATGCGAAATTATCTACTAAAATAGAGCGAAACGTATTTATTCTTTTGTAGTTAACATTTTCAGTTTTTCGTGTGAATTTATCAATAGATGTATTGATAAATTCAAAAATTCTGCTGCAAAAGAGTATTTATAAAGTTAGCATGCTGGTAAATGCATAATTTTGGTTAAATTTGAAAGAAGAAAGTTATTTTTCAAGTTTACTATTTATTTGTTTGTTTTCTTGATTTTGTCTTCCCCTTCTTTCATATCTTTATTATTTATATCTGTCAGGAGCCAAACATAATGGGAGAATTTTTCTTCAACATCGATCACGGCTACCTCGAAGCCCTCATCCGTGGTTTCAAAGGCGGCCTCCTCAATCAGGCCGATTATGCCAACCTTGTACAGTGCGAAACCCTTGAAGGTTTGTATTTATTGCTTATTTTTTATTGTTTTCTAAAATATATAATTATAAACTTATTCTTTAGATCTAAAGCTCCACGTACAATCCACAGATTATGGAAATTTCTTAGCAAATGAGCCAGGAGCAATTACTGTAAGTATTTATTTGTATTTCTGGCCTTTTAGGATATTGTATCAAATAAATTGTAAATAATATAATGTATTCTAGGTCCAAGTTATTGATGAGAGACTAAAAGAAAAGCTCGTCACTGAATTCACACATCTCAGAAACAATGCTATTGAGCCGCTGGCTACATTTTTGGATTATATCACGTATGTTTGTTTTGCTGCCTTTCAAATTTTTTAAAATGCTTTTTACATTTCTGTTTTTGTTTATACAATGTAAATTTCAGATATTCATACATGATTGATAACATAATTCTCTTGATTACCGGAACTCTCCATCAGCGGCCTATTAGCGAGCTCATCAGCAAATGTCACCCTCTTGGTACGTCATTCTTATGTGTTTACATAAAATTCATTATTTTCCAGGTTCTTTCGAGCAAATGGAAGCTATTCACATCGCTTCTACCCCAGCTGAGCTCTATAATGCCGTGCTTGTCGATACTCCACTTGGTTAGCCGAATGTTATCATCTTATTCTGGTCATTTTTAGCCAACTACTTTGTCGACTGCATCAATGAGCAAGATTTGGATGAAATGAACGTCGAGCTTATCCGTAACACTCTGTACAAGGCGTACATTGAAGATTTCTACAATTTCTGCAGTAATCTTGGAGGAAAGACAGCTGAAGTCATGTGTGAAATTCTTGCTGTACGTATATTATTTTTTTTTGTAAAAATGGAATTATTTCAGTTTGAAGCCGACAGACGATCTATTATCATCACTATCAACTCTTTCGACACCGAGTTGAGCAAGGACGACCGCGAGAAGCTTTATCCTCACTGCGGAAAACTTTATCCAGAAGGTTTGTATCTTTTCTTTTTATAAAAATTTTGTTTTCATTTTTAGGACTACAAGGTCTTGCTCGTGCTGATGATTACGAGCAGGTGAAGCAAGTTTGCGAATACTATTCCGACTACAAGCTACTCTTTGAAGGAACAGGCAATAATGCGGGTGACAAAACACTGGAAGACAAATTCTTTGAGCATGAGGTTTGAATTTAATTTTTTTAAATCCAATATCCTTCTAGGTTAAACTAAATGTACAAGCCTATTTACACCAGTTCCACTTCGGAGCTTTCTATGCTTTTATAAAATTAAAGGAGCAAGAAATGAGGTTGGCAAATTTATTGCATTTTTTATATTAATTATTACAATTTATAGAAACATTATCTGGATTGCGGAATGCATCTCCCAAAGACACCGTACGAAGATTGATAACTACATTCCCATCCTGTAAATTCGACTACACCACCAAGGTATATCTACTAAACATATTTCCGTCGCCGTTATTTCACTTCTTCACTAGGTTCTATAGCTATTCCTGTTGATCGGAGTAGTTATTTTCATTTGTCTGTGCTTGTATACGTCTGCTCCCTATATTTTCCCTCTAATATGTGATTATATATATAAGAATATACATTCCTTGTAGGTATGATAAATGCCCCGGCTGAGTTTCTTTTTTTCTAAAGTTTAGTAGTAAGTCAGAGAGAAAATATGTACAATGTAAATTTGTGCAGAATAAATTATTTCATAGATATCAACTTGATCAGATGATCCCCCTGCGCAAGAAGAAAGAAAACGGCAGCACTCCTCAGCTCACAAACAATGAAAAGGAAAGTGGGGAGAGAGCGAGGGAGTAACATCCTAAGTTTTGTTTCTTCGTAGTCGATATGTTGAGCCGTTAGTCAATAGAAAACCGGACGTTATGGCCACCCCCCTTCCTGGCCGTCTTCTTTTGTTTACGGAGCCGTTATGAGGCCATGACGGTGTTACGTGTCATCGTCGAAGGCATCGTCGTATCCATAACTTTCGTCGGCCATTGTTTCAACCCTCTAGTTTATTCATCACTCCTCCCCCAGAGCTGAGATGGACAGTATTTCGTCTTCCTCTGCTCATAGCTCAACGATGGATGGTTCACGTCAATCAGAAAGTCCTCTACGTCTGGAAAATGGAATAAATTCGCTTCTACATAAGGAAGGAGAGCGAGAAGAACAAGAAGAGGTGGTGTATGCAGTTCCGGACAAGATATTCAAGGTTTTTTTATATTTTCAATGATTCTTTTATATTTGTATCATTTTTATATAATATAGAGCGAATTTTAGCCAAAATTGGATGTAGAAACAATTGAAACGGAACTAGAAAATTGGCTAGAATGGTTGAATCGGATGGAAAAAGAGCTGAAAGTTGATGAACCGATGCCAGCACTACCAGAAACAGCTCAAACTCAACTGGAAGAGTTTCTAGTACTGAAAAATGAGGTAAATAAGCTAATCTACTGCGTTATAATATATAATATTTATTTTATTTAGTTGTATAACGTCATATTTATTTGCAATATCTTTTTTTCCAAGTCTCATGACCTTTTGTGATCAAAAATGACTAGGAAAGCAAATAACTTCATTATTTGTTAATTTTTATAATCAGAAAGCTTTTCTGATAACTAAAAACTATTGAAATAGCTATTCCGGTGGTTTTTATAGTGTGCTGAAGGTTTTATCGCTGCCGACGGCGGCCAGCCACCCAGAACCATATGACTTTGCCTATTGGCACCTGCTGAGCTCCCCGAGCCTGAATAAATAGAATTCCCTCCCTTTCAATTCGTCATTTAGAATTATCCCCCCTAAAATAAATAAAAAAGAACATGGCTTCAGATTGATGGCAATGTAAACACGATTGATGATCTCCTGGAACAGGCTGCCGTCTCCTTGTCGGACGAGGATAACGCCCAGAATTCGGAATTTTCTAGCAATTATCTGGAAGTACGCGAGAAATGGGACCAGCTGCTTGATATATCTAGCCAGAAGAAGAGAAAACTCGAACAGGCGCAGGAACAAGCGACTGTGTTGAACAATGCCATGGGTGATACTGCCGACTGGTTGATTGAGGCGGAGGAGAGCCTCGGCGCTTTGGTAAGCACTCAAATTACCTTCAAAACATTCAGAATTTTTCGCTAATTGCGAATATCTAATTTAAAAATTACGGCAATATCAAAAATGGGAGAAAAATGCATAGTTTCCATCTTGTTCAGCGAATTTAGGCCGATGCGTCCAGCCAAACAACGGACCTGCCCGCTGTTTACGAGAGTTTGATGGCGCGCGGTTACAGTACCCCTATTGCGTTTTTTGCTTTTTTTACTGCGTAGAACGTATTAAATACTCAGTTTATCGCCTATTTTCCAGGAAAAGGTCATAATTAACCTGGGAAAGGCCCTGAGACAAAAGAAACTGATCCATGAACACTGCAAAGACAAGGATGCCTTCCACATCCGGAAGAACCTGGTCTCCTTGAAGAGTCATTTCAGAAGTTTGGCTAATGAAACACACGAGACGGCTGAAGTAAGTGATACAGAATATTCCCCAATTGTATTTCCACTTTCAGGCCATAGCAATGATCATCGATATGGCTCTAAATGCCCCGGAACACGAGTCAGATGAAGAGCACTGCACCCCGTTGTAAGGATTGGAAAATTGAATAAAATATATTGTTTTTATGCTCGTTTCTTTAAACTTTTGACTTTACCGTAATCTCCAGAAGATTCTCAACACACTGACCAATTCGCTTTTTATTTTTATTTTCTCAAAAATATTCTTTTTCTCTTTCTCTTTTCAATAAAAAGAAATGTACAACCGAGTAGATTACAGTAGAATAAAAAAACAACAGGACAAAGGGAAAAGATCACAAGTACCATCTGAAAGAAGACATTATGCTTTCTGTTTTTGTGTGTGTGTTATAGAATAATAGAATAGGAATAGAAAGAACAAAAATTATAATTCTCACGGGTTGTGGCACACGATGAACCGGTATCAGACATGAAAAAGAGGGAGGGTGGGGGGAAACTTTTTGAATTTTCCTGGATGGAAAATGGGAAGAGAGGGGGAAAAGAAGATCATCAGTAGGTTTCTATTTGACCGTCGACCAATTTTAGAGTTCGTGTTCTTCTCAGGGATTTTCGGTTGAATTGGCGGGCTCGGCGGCGATGGTCGCGGGCCTCGGTGGGCAGGGTGGCGGCCTTGGCCAGGCTGTTCAGGATCTCGTCGTCTGGAGAGTCTCCGTCTGCTGCCACAGCCGGAACATCTGGAAAAGAGCCTATTTTTGAAAATTGCGGAGTTTAGCTGTCTAACTGTGGTTCTCCTAATTTATTCAAGTACCCACCAGGAGCTTTCGCCTTATCAGTTGAGGGCCGTGCTCCTCGTCTCCTCAATGTGCCATCTCCTCCAGCACCCATGTCGCTAAGAATCTTCGCCAACTCGTCATGTCTCTATAAATATCACCATTTTGTTTCAAAAACTGGTTACAGTACCTCTTCGGCCGAAACGGGAGCCGGGATCCGCCTCTTTAGCTTTACATCCTGCTGTTGCTGTGCTTCCACAGCCCACATTTTTCCCCTGGTCTTGTTCCTCTCCCTCTTCTCTGCCATTCTCTTCTTCTGCTGCAGGATCTTATCCCTGGTGGTACGGTATTCCAACGCGAATTCGGTGACCATTTTAAAGACCTCATTCGGCTTCTGGTCCGGGATCTCTTGGACAGAATAGCCGAAGTACAGTAAGAAACCGTGCCAGCGATTAGTAGCAATACGGTAGATGTCCTTCAGCTGGTGGATCCTCTCCGCCACGTCGACCAGGTAGTCATTGATCTTCGTCTTCATTGAGCTGTTGTCGTTCTTACTGATCTTGGCCAGGTATTCCCACGAGGATTTGCATTCCTTCTCGAGTCTTTGTAGATTTTCAAAGAGTTCTTTGTAGTCTATCCTGGCAGACCGGGCTACAGCTCCGAATTCACTGTAGAGATCTGTCCCGTCGGGGAATTGCTCTATCATGTACTCGGCCAAGTGGTGGGTTAGGGGGTGCTTGTACACAGGGTCCTTGACTTCACTGGCTTTTGTTAGATAATCCAGGTAAAAGCCTTTGATCTGAAAAATAGGAAATAAAGTCGTTTCCAGGGATAAAATGGTCAGATTTTGGTGCGCCACAGTTAGACAGCCGACACGGGGTGTGAACTGTGGCGCCCACCGAGAATCACAGTACACACGCTGTACGGCCTGTTTAACCGTGACGCTCCTCCCTACATATAAATTTTACTCACCTCCGTGCCTGACAGACTATTTCCAATGGCCAGCAGCATGCCCATAGCCTTTTTGAAGGTCTTGGACTCTTCCATCTCTTTCATAGCCAGCTGGAGATCCATCAACGGTTCAGCGATGTCCTTCTCTATATTTTTATAGTCTAGCGTGAAGATCCACAGCTTTAGCCGTTCCAAAAGACACGGTATTTGATACAGCTTCATTAAGAACTGTTCTGCTGTTCCCTGAAGCAATTTAACTGGTAAAAACTGAGAGAAAATTGAGCGTACCAAGGCCATATCGGGATTGTCTGCCTGTTTCGCTTGGATTTGTTCAATTTCATCCGATTTCGGCATCATATCCTTCATTATTTTCTCGATTCCTTCTTTGTTCAAAACGAGGGAGTCGAATTTCTGAAAAGAACACAGTTAGACAGCTGACGGAGCCACAGTTCACACGCCGTGTAGGCTGCGTAACTGTGGCGTCCCAAAACATACCATAATAGCGGTTGGAATTACAGTAATCGGTGGCAGCTTCGTCAGACCAATGTTAATTTGTTGAGATCGTTTTGTAGACAGTACTTGCAGGGTTTGTTGTTTGGCTTCCACTGGTTTCTAAAAATTGTCGCTTTAGAACCTTCGCCATCCAAAAACCCGCCTTTACAGCCTGTTCCTTCGGTTGCTTGCTCTCAAAAAGTTGTACCAATCGCTGAGGATCAAATTTAGGCAAATCCAAGCCATTCCAGAAGGTTCCTTTTTGTTTCAGAGCCGGGACTGGAGGTGGCTCCGCGCTGGTAGGCTTCCAATGGAGCTTGAGGACTCCTTTAGACTGCGAGGGACCGGGAGAGGCATCCCGTTTGAAGTTGGGTGGCGGGGGAGGCACACTACCAGGAGGGGGAGGGGGCGGAGGAGCTCCTCCAGCAAGACCTTGTACTGAAAAAGAGGATACTGAATTTGGACTGGACTGCAGTGATTATGGGAAGATGATTTCACCCCCTTGTTTACACCTATTCGAAATTCGAATTGAAAATGGAAATTTCTCCCCCCGGGGGATCCGGAATCGGATACCATCAGTTCTCGCAGCGGCGGCATTTCACCCAGCCCCCTTTATCTTAAAATTTTCATCAAATATGACAGGCCATCTGGAAGGATTTCACCTTCATTTCTTCGAGAATATTCGAGAATGAATACCCAAAAAGGAAAAAGGGAGGAAGACTCACATCGAGGCGGTAGAGGGATTCCTCCCATGGGTGGTGGAGGGGGAGGGGCACCTCCTCCTCCTCCCATGGGGCTGTTCATATTCTGGGCTACTTGAGCCATCCGGGCCATAACCAGCGGGTCCTGCTCAAACTCGGCGTTGTGGAACTCCGAAAAATCCAAATCATTGATGATCAAGGGGCGGGATTTCAAATTCTCTGCCGCTTTCTTCCACTGGACCTCGGCTTCGCTCTCCTTCTTCTCGAAAAGTATGGCCTGATTGTTTTCTGACGCCTTGGCTGCTCTTTTCTGGAGCAGAGCAGCGAAACCGCCAGCGGCATCATCACTTTTGACCAGCTAAAATGTTTTTAGGTTTCAAACAGAAATTACGGTACCTTGGCTTTGGGAGGAGGCGCCTTCTCTGGCTCCTTCTCCTTCTCCACAACGACTTGAGGCTCCGGGAAGTCCATGGTTTTATTTTCTGTCGGGGAAAAGAGCATAGGGAAGCTGGGAGGCGGCGCCTTGACCTTTTTCTCCTCTTCTTCCTCCTCAGCAGAGGCAACGTCACTACTCTCCTGGCTATGGTTATGGTTCTCCGGTTGGATTCTCAGCGGCTCCGGGGTCTTCTTACCCACCGGGGTGGAAGGCACCTCCATGCCGTTGGTCTTCTTATGGTCCACTCCATTGATTTCCCCATTCCTCCAAGGGAGAGTACTGCTCTTAGCCAGGAGTTGGGGCTCCGGCTCGGGGCGGTTCTCCTTGGCTTCTTCGGCGGTTTTATTGAACATTTCTCGACTAGCGCCAAAGTTCGTGCGCAGCTCTTCTTGTTTTTCTTGTTGTCGAAGGGCTTCTGCCTGTCGCTGGCGGAGTTTTGTCCTCTTGTCCATGGCGTGGTTCCTGAAATGGAAAAAATGGATAAAGTAGACGGGAAAACTACCAAAATAAACTTCACCCCGCCAAAGGAACCATTTCCCGGTGCATTTGAACCCCCCGCTCACCTCATTTTAGCTGTCATATTATCCTCAGAATCGGAGTCGGCATCCTCCTGGTTCAATTCTCTCTCATAAAGGTTACACTGCTCCGTTATTTCCCGATTGCCCGTCTTCTTCAAATGAGACATGACTCCTTCCATCCCTAACGAGTCTAGGGAGTCCACAGCATCATAATAAGTGTCCTATAGAAAATTTAAAGGTCTACTGCTAACTGGAAGGTGCCTACCCTGTCGGGAATGCCATGCAGTGCCTTATTGATGACTGTTAGACCATAGACGATGGTTTCGGGATCAGGGCAGTCCTTCTCGGCGATGACTTTCATCAAAGCGGTCCAGTCTGGCTGTTCTAAACAGAATGGGTTACTGTAATAATAGGCAGGGTAGAAAAAGAAGGGGGGCATCGGCTGAAACCCGGGTGAATACTCACTTTTGGCCCTGTCAACCGCTGTCACCGCGGCCATGACTAACAGGGAATTGTTGTCATTGTACTCGATGAAGACTAACAGCAGCTTCAATGCCGTTTTCACGACTAATCGAAACTGAAAAATTCAATTATAAGGAAGTGAAAAGAAAAGGGCCAGGGGAAAGGGCAAACAAATGGGGGACAGCACGTGGACAAAACGAAAAGTACAAGCAACCAACCCATTCCGAACGATAGGGACTCATCTCTGCTTTCTCGGAATCGTCGTAGAGCTAAAAACAAAAAAAGACATGGACAAGTGGACAAGGACAGAAATAGACATAGGAAAGAAATTCCGACTTACCGGCGAGTCCAGCAGCTCATAGAGCCATTGAATTGTGGCATTGTGGGCAATGATGCCGTTCATTCCATCCACATAGAGCATTAATTGTCCCAATGCACGGAGGATGTAATTCTGATGGTTTTGATCCGCTACTCGACCCAGGCGGATCATACAGTCTAGTCCGCCATCTTGGACAAATTCATGGACCAGGTCTTTGTCATCCTGAAAAGGAAGGGGAATGGAAGGGAAACTGGGATAGATCTCAAGGTTTGGCTGTCTAATAGTGGCTGTTTAGCTGTCTAATTGTGGCGGCTAGCTGTCTAACTGTGGTGATTGTTATGTCAAATGTTTCTGTGTTAAAAAATCCCACCTGGAATATTTGTTTGAGTGAAAAGAGCGCCCTTCTTTGGTCGCGACCCGATGCTGACAGTAGTTTATCTCAAATTTTCTCATTGCTCTTCTTATTCAAGGATTTTCCCTACCTATGATAGTTTTAACCCGTAATGATGTTTGTGTCCTCAAAACCAACGAACTTCGCCGTCTGAAAACGGAAAAATTAGTATTCAAAATAAAAAAAAAATGGCTACAATCTCCCCTTTTTCCGTCAAAACACACCTCCTTGCCGATTTGTTCAGTTGCTCATCGCCCCAGTCAAAATCCCCCGCCTCGCCCGCCTCCGCTTCATCGTCGTCTCCTTCCAGTGGAGAACGATAGCCACTATCCTGACGACTATGCTTTCCAATAATCGATAAATCTCGCGAAGGTTTCCGTTTCACCGGGTCCGTCGCCGGCGATAATTTCCCTTTCGGCATAGGTATAGGAATATCAGGTAGATCCATATAATCTAGACCACGATCAGCGGCAGAGGCGGCATGGAGAGGCTTGGCTTTGAGAATAGAGGTTCTCTCAGTTTTTGGAGGAGAGGATGGCTCATCACTGATGGTGATTGGAGTGATTTGAGCCATTTTGAAGGTGAAACTGCCCTTGGGCTCTTCTGGAGGCGATTTTGACGGGAAAGACGAATCGCCATGGACTTTCCAAGAAGGTACTCCATTTTCCGGAGGAGTAGAAGGCGCAATTCCCTTCTTAGAAGGTCCAGCAATGGAGTAGACCTTTTCTGGAAAGTGTTGAGGGTCAGAAACCGTCAAATCCGTATCCCAAAGAGGTTTAGAAGGTACTGTAGAGAGCCTAGGCGGATTTTCTGCCCTTTGGAGGCTTGGCTCCTTCCAAGAATGTTCCCAAGGTCTTCTGGAAGCTTCTGCATTCGTCCTGGTTGGAGGAGGCTTCGATTTTTCGACTTCTTCAGTAGAAATGACCCTTGACGCCCGGAGTTCCCCTTCTCGGTCGACATTCACAGGCTCAGCTCGGTCCCAGAGCCTCCTCCCGGATTCTACCACCGCCTCAGATGGCTTAACCTTTTCCCACTGGATAATAGACTCCGTTCCAGGTCCATAATTCTCCGGATTCCAGGGTCTAGCCGTCTCCAATTGGTTAGCAGGCGCCTTCCTCCGTTCCAATGTCCCTTCCCGGCTTTGAGATATCTCCTGCGCCCTCCATGGAGTAATCCGTACCACTTCTTTTTCTTCAGCCTTGTAATTTTGAGCCAGAATCGACGGCTTCTTTATCTCTTCCTTATTCTTGGCAATAGAAAAGACCGGGCTGGCTGAGACCTTGGGAACTTCTCTTGAGACTTTCCTAGCCGGCTTGGGTTCCTCGAACATTTCCCTAGAAGGCGTCCAGGAGGGAATCTTTGGCTTGTTGTCGATTTCCTCGGATTGTCCAGAGGAAAAGGTGGACCTCGGCCCGTCCCAGGAGCTGTTCCTGGTCTTTTTAGGGGGCTCCAGGGTTGCTCCTTCTTCAAATTGGACAGGACGGGCGGCAAAGCTCCGCAGAGGCTTGGGAGGGGGATCAGCGTCGATAAAAGGAATAGAATCGTCAATATCCACTGGAGCGGCTATGTGAAGAACAGATGGCTTCTTCATCTCCTTCCCCTGGCCGGGATGACTGCCGTCACAATTGGTACTGTACCACGGGCGGGGGTCATCTCCAGCTCCCATGGTCCTTCTCCTAACTATTCCGGTCCCACCACCGCCAGCAGCGACTTCAGTACTTTTACTTCTCCGTTCAAGGGTAGAGAATTTAGGCTTAAAAATAACCGGGGGCTGTTTATCCGGCGGCTGACGGGCAGGCCTATAGGCGTCGGACTCATCCAGTCGACAGGAGATCTTCTGTATCCTCGGAGATTCTTGCTCATCAATTCGGATAGACAGGTCGATATTATAGGCACGGAGAGAGGACTTTACCGGGCTGGGAGCATAGCTGGCCTTATTAGAAGGACTCGACGGGGTAGAGAATACCGGCTGATAGGACATGGATGAGGCTCAGAATACAAACGGAGGGGATAGCAGCAGGAGAAGGATATATTGTATGCAAATGCCTGTTTATGGTCAGTAATTGGGCGACGAGGACTGGGAGAGAGAAAGCGATAGCGAGAGATATTGCGGGGCACACGCGGACCCCCCAGCGGGCCAGCCCCCGAGAGTGCGAGATGCGAACGACGGCGGGGAGAGGCTGGCTTGCTGATTGCTGTACAGGGACAGCGAGAGAGGGATGTATATGGATAGTGACACAATAATTGACATCCAGGGGCGATATTTTAAGGTCACTGTGAAATCGCCACCGATTATCCTATTCAACCACTCATTCGTTGCCACTAGCAGGGCTTGAACATCGAAAAAAAGATGAGAAATCCTATTTTCCCATTAAAACTCCCTTCTAGCTGTCTAACTGTGGCGCCACAGCCAACACGGCGTGTGAGCTGTGGCTGTTGTGGCGCCATTGGCTGTCTACCTGTGGAACTGTTTTTTCCGAAGAAAAAGATGCCTCTCTAAACATCACTGTGCAGGCCACCAATTGCAGATCCTCATTGTCTTTTTTCTTCTTCAATGGTCACTTTTCCCGCCCGTCATGTTTCTCTCGCCCATTCAAGTGTCCACTCCCCCTTCGAGTCATCAATGCCCCCCGGATTTCAAGCTTCTCCCGTTAGCCACACATTTTGTATCATGGAAATAAAAAAGGAAGGGAGGAAATAATGGACTCACTCATTTTTAAGTATATTAAATTCATCTTCTTGATCTTCTAGCGTGAGTTCCGAGTCTAGATACGTGTGGAATTCGCCGCCTCCTCCATCTCCACCGCGGTAGACTTGAAGCGTCGAGTCTCCTGGCTGAAAATTAGACCTTTATAGACAGTTTAAAGGGAAGATAATTGGTTTATATTATTAGTGGCACCTAATTCACCCCCAGTACCTGCTGATTCAGGTTAGAGGAGCGGACAAGCCAAACAAACTAAGTGGCTACTTTTTTTTCTTCTACTTTTCTGTGTAATACAAATATTTTGCGAGAAAAGCGAGAGAATATGAAGTTTTCAGGCTGTCAAACGGGTAAAATTTCAAGCGCCACAGTTAGACCGCCGACACCGCGTGTGAACTGTGGCGAGCCCTCAATATCACTGGCAGCCACAGTTCACACGCCGTGTAAGCTGTCTAACTGTGGCTATCGATATCTTTATTGAAAATGAGGAAAAGAAAAGGAACTGAAGCCTCTCCTACCTTATGCGGTGCTCGTAGACATCGAATAACATCGGGAATCTGGTCTCCAATTGTCTTATGGAGTTTAAAATTAAATGTGACAGGCCGCATCGGTTCCAGATAGCTGGACGATGTCGTGGCGAATGGATCCGCATCCACAATATACTGCACCCGGCAGGTGAATTCGTCCTCCGCCATCTTTGGCGGCTTGGACTATCCGAGGGGTATGTATTTCTGGAAAGGGAACATAAGCCGTATGTTCGCTGTCTATCAAAGTATAGAGAGAAACGAAAATAGGAAGAAAAAATAGGGGGCATGGGGATTTAATGAGACACCGCTTCCTCGAAAAGTGCGAGAGCAACCGGACGTGTTTCTTCCTGGGGTAATCCGGAAGGAAAACAGATCGGAAGAGGGCACGTAGGGGGAGAGCAGAGGGAAAAAATTGGGTTCTGCTGCACCAGCAGACAATTACACCAATTTCTGCACATTTGGACCCTCAAAAACAGCTGGAAGGGAAAAAAGAAAGGAGAGAAGAGGGACGTGACTCGGTCTACCCCGCAATATCACCTATACAACCTTGGCAGTGGAAATTTAGTACTACCGCTTTGAAATTTTTAATACGGAGATTGTACGGGTACTAATCGAGCAGAATTCGAGCGAACGAGATAAACAGCCGCAGTTCACACGCCGCTGTGGTAACTGCCTGGCTGAAGGGACCATTACTGCGGCAAAGAGGGTCTCTACCTATTTTCCTCGAATTTTACCAATGTTCCAGAGGAAATTTAACTGGAAAGTAAGGCAAAAATTGAACAGGCGCTGCTTGTGACACTTGTGGAGGTGAAAAAGTTGTCTAAGAGCTGCTGCTGCTGCCAAGTGGCAAACTCCCTTCTTCTTCTCCCGAAGAAATGAAAGAGCGAGAGTATTACCTGTGTGAGAAACAATATTAGACAGGAAATTGACGGGGCTACGCTCCCTCTACCAAACAACACAAAAACTTGAAACAGAGCAAATATTTCGAGCAGCAGCAGGAGGCGGGGATCATCAGAGATTTCTGTCAAAAATCTCTCCTTTACCACTTGAACTTTTTCCATTTTTCTGTGTGTTTAAAGCTTCAGGCTGCAATTTTCCAGCCTTACATCTGATTCTCAGGCAAAAATCCTGCGCCGTAGCATGTAGCAAAACATATGAGAAAAGAAGAGCAAGGGCGAAATAACGCACGGGGGAGGAACATCTGGGAGGGGACATTTCGCGTCACCCATTGTGTTACAAAAGAGCAGTCATAGCAGAGCAAAAAGTTCGGGAGAGATATATTACGAAAAGAGCTGGACACAAAGACACAGCCAAGAGCCACAGCCAGGAACCGGGATAAATTCAACCGCTACAGTTAGACAGCCTACTCGGCGCGTGAACTGTGGCTTTCTCAAAAGTCGGGATCCACACTCAAAAGCCACTGCTTCCGCAGCTAGAGAGCATCAACTTGCTTTGGGAACAGTTGTACCATGACTAATGGGAGCTTAGAAAGCGCAGGGAAAATCTAATCAGTGGGAAAAGAAGAAAATAATCTGGCTACAAGAAATAAAGACGGCGGCAGTTCCTTCCTTCCTGTTCCATGTCACAATCAAAGTCATTCAAATTCATAGCCATCAGAAGAAGAGAAGGAGAAGAACACAATAGCTGATGATGACAGAGCTAGTGAGAACAGCGGCAGCAGCTGATCAGACAGGTCTCTCTGGAGGAACACAGTCAAACGGGGAGGGGTGGAAAAAACGACGAGATGCGTGGAAAATGACGGAAATTACGTGAATCCGTAAATATTGAGCTGTCAATGGGCAAAAGGCGGCAATATGTGGTAATCTTCGCGGTTCAAAGGGTATTTTTCAGCTTCCAGCTGGTAAAATCGGAAACTATGGGAGTTTTCTTGGTCCCAAACGGAAGATTACTGTACAAATGCTTTCAGAAATGTTGGAAATTCGAAAAGAGGCAAGTAGGCCGCCGGCAGTTGATAAATGTTGCATCAATAGAGCTTATCACCTCCGCGCCCCTCGGCAGCAGCTTTTAGCATGATTAATCATTTGTTTTCTCTAAATAGTCCTTTAAAATACTCTAATTTGAAAATAATAGGCGGTAAAAGAAATTCAAATAGCCGATTGGTCGAGAACTTGAGCTAATTGGGGAGATAAGAAAACGTAGGAGGCGGTGAGGTACCCCATACACCTGAGGCAGCAGCAGGGAGGGGGACAAAAACATATCAATCGATCCCTGGGAACACCCTTGTGTTAACACAAGGTAGTAAAAGAGAGAGAGAGAGAGGGGAAAAGGCGGGAAATGACCCGCCAAACGAAAGCCAATTTAAGGTCATTTACTACCGCCGCCCGTTAGGAAAACCTTGGGGGGAGAGGCTGAGAAGAGACACAAAACATCTGGGAAACCGGTTGATACTCAAAAAAAAGTGAGGGAAAATGAGGTAAAAAGCAGGGGAAGGTTAGATATTTCAAGGGAACGAGGCGATAGCAAGGTTGGCTGTCTAACTGTGGCTGTTTTTTTACCAGAAAATGGGGAAATAGGCTAAAACTGTAGAAAACGGATGGCTGCATTGTCTCTGTCGCCTTTCTATCACTATAACCCTTCTCCAGATGGACGGCCACCCACTGGGAGCGCGGTATCCTGTCTAAAGAAGCTGCCAAAACCGATAGGTCACCCGGAACTGCTTGAAATCTCTTCAGGAATAAGAGGAAGGCAAGAACTTGGTATGGAGGGGTGTAGAATTGGACCAAGGCTGTCTGTTTATGAAGAAACGCGTGGAATTCTAAGCCCCCCGGAGAAAAAGAAGGAGGAATGCCAATTAGCCTTTGCTGTGAAGCAAACGAACCGTCTCTTTGGTCGGCTAGCTAATTTTACCGGCGGAAATCTAACTCATGAGAGGAGGATTTCAAAAACTAAACCTGAAAATCTCAATCAGAAGAGAAAAAGAAGAACACAACACAAAAGACAGCTGATAGAGGGAGAGAAAAAGAAAAGGAAACACCGTGATATCCGGCTCAGGTCTGGAGTTCTCGAGAAAGAGAGGCTGAGGAAAAAGAAAACAACGAGAACACAAAAAAGGATACATTCCCTCCTAGTCAGCTGACTGGGAGAGGAGAAAGCAGAAAAAGACAAGGAAATGGCCCATTCTGACTTCGAGTTTATTATAGAATAACAGCTGTCAATATACTGCCAATGGAGAAAATAAGAGGGCATCCATAATTTACGTTGCTCAACAACTAAAAATGACAGAAAGAAGGCCATTTTCATAAGGAATGGAGTCAGTTTCCTTCGAAATTGGAAGAAAAAAACGCGGGGTAATGTGATATTTTGATTGCTTGAAGGGTAAAAAACTTCTGAAGAGGAAATTTTCATGGGATGATGGCCTCTTTCTTCTAAAAACGGGATAGAATGAGGGTTCCGCCTATTCAGAAATAAAAGAGCACAAAAAGGAAAGGCTCGAAGCTTAAAAATTCCAAAAATGCCCTGCCAAACAGCTGAAAATCTCCGGAATTCGACATATTATCGGATTGAAAACGAGACTGCCAAGCGCAGCAGCGGTCTTATCATTCCTCCCTCTCTCTCTCTCTATTGCTAACGATAAACCGACTCCAAATAGAGAATTAGATGGATCATAAAATCTCGAATTCCTCTATTATTATTCCCTCTCTGAACAGTAAGTAAAAAAAGCAGAGAAGGGGAGAAGGAGGCGGGAACTGGCAAAGCTGAGGAGGAGGAACCCTGACGACTACAAGTGTAAAGTAAATTGAACGTTGAGCACACCGAGGGGGAGCGGGAGCCGCTCCCGAATCGATCTGAGCTGATCCCTTTTGTCCGTCTTTTTCTCTAGTAACCAGATAAAAGGAATGTTAATAAACTAGGGAGGAATTAGAGAAAGACCGGTTATAGCCGCCACCCCCTAGGCCGCCCTCTGCAAAAGAAGCTGCCCCTAGCTGACTGATAAGTGATAATCAGGGGGATGGCAGCCTTGTTAGGATTTTTCTCTTTCGCTCGGATGGACTGAAAAGCTGCCCGCTGCCAACGGAAGATGATTTGTGATTAGAGGAGAGAGTGTGGCGGACGGTGATGTGTAGCTGTTGGCGGCCGGGAAGTGAAAAATAATAGAGAGAAAATGACACACACTCTCTCTTGTCGTCGTCTTCAACTGGGGAAAAGTTCAGCCACATCGTTACGAATCGGAAGTTTTACAAATGTTCTCTGGGGGATAGCAGAGGCTGTCTAACTGTGGCGGAGCAAACATAACGCTAGAATTCAGAAAGCCACAGTTAGACAGGCTACTCGGCGTGTGAACTGTGGCGCCTGGCCTAATTGCCAAAAATCCAGAAGAAAAAAGCAGTTGCAGCGAGATTTCCCCAGTAGAGGTCTTGGGGTCGGATGACAAATATTTGTGCTTCAATCTCACGGTAAAGTTGCAATGAGATGAAAAGGGAAAAGCGGAGGAATTGAGAGGTAATGACAGCAGGCGGAAGAGGAGAGCAGCTCGAACTTTGTCCTGTTCGGTTCGTTTCAAATGTTTATGAGAAATTTTTGCTTTGCGAAGTTCTTTGAAATCCATTCGGACAGGAAAATAACACGGGATTCTAGGAAAAAAGTGGAAAGGGAAGTTTTGAGCACAAAATATTATACAGTAATCCGAGAAGCTCTACAGAATCTTCTATTTTTTAAAATAAAGCGGATGAAACAGCAGCTCGCGCCCCCTCCAAGTTGTTGCCATCACATGAAAACTCGAGAGATGTCAAACAATCAACACGTGGAGAGAGTTCATCTAGTTTTACGAGGCGGGAAGAGCCCAAAAGGGAGAGAGATACATTTACTCCACTCTCCCAGTTGAGTGGAAGTCTAGACTACTGCTGGGAAAACATCCATGGAGGGCTATTTCTCCCCTCTATTCTTTGCAAAAAGTTTCCGGTAGCGACTAATAATTCGCCGGGCTGAGGACGTAAATCAAGTGAGAATTGGCTCCACGTAGGGCGCCGTGAATGAGGAAGAAAAACAGCCTCAATTATAACTTTTTCGTTGCAGAGATTTCCGGTCTAAAAGTTGTGTACCGGCTAGTAAAAAGCGTGGAGGAGAATGAACACAGGGGAAAAATGGTGGTTTATTGGTGACAGAGCGCCGACTTCTTTTTGTACACGTGTGCCGACAATCTCGAAAAAGTCAGCTGTTGTTATGTTGTGTGTCCACCTACACCGGCGGAATAGTAGCCAGCGTAATAAAATACATCTTTTTCTCTTTGTATACAGAGTGAAAAACAAGATAAAGGCTTATTTTGTGTATAAATCTGCTTGGAGCTGTCTAACTGTGGTGGGGTCAAAGACTGCGAGAATTTTGAGCGCCACAGCTGCCACAGCCGACACGGCGTGTGAACTGTGGCTCTCGGGAAATAATGTAAATATGGAGAAATAGAGTCAAAATCTCGAGAAAAAGCGATTTTCACCCACTATTGAGCAATGAGCTCAGTGTATGGCACCTGTACCTTTGGGAAAAAACAGGCTACAAACCGGCTCATCTTATTCATAGACACGCCTGCCTCGGCCAATCGTTGTGTACAGTGAGAAGAAGACGAATCTGCACTCGTTGTTCCCTTTCAAAAACTAAAATCTCCCGGTCCCGGGAATGTGTAATAAAGGTCGGAGCGCGCGAGTCTAAAATGTGCAGCAGCAGCGGACTACGAAACGGAGACGGGTCGCTGTCTCCCTCGGCTCTTTTTGGTGTTAGTTTGGCTTGCCGTCGCGTGGGATTGTCTTCTGTGTTTGTTGACTTTTCCGATTGAGGCGAGTAGCCCCCGTCCATCATCATCTACGGGGGTTGGCTATCATACCTACACGAGGGGGGAGAGAGGAAGAGGGGAGAGGGAGGAGACGAGAACACTGCAAAGGCAGGAAGCGGCCAGAAATCAACGCCTGGTCATTACAACCGCGGGAAGAAGGTGAGGCACTGCGGCGGGAAGAGTAGAGGAAGAGATATGGCCACATAAGATTGAGTAGAGCAGCGGATCAAGAGGAAGTATAGTTTAAAATTAGAAGCGAGGAAGGAAGCCACAGTTACGCAGCGAATTATAGAAATAAGAGCAGCAGCAAAGCCACAGTTGTTCAGTCTCTGAAAAATCCACATTGTTCGGGAGAGTTCTGTCCTCCTGTCGTGTTTTCCCTTCCTCGTCCACTATATTTTCGTTAAAAAAACTGGAAAAGCCGTTGATCAGTTTTCACGGATCTCCAAATGCCACCCACTCCTCTGCCAGCACCCCATCCTCTCTCTCTGACGTGCTTCTCACTCTCACTCACGCGGGGAGGACGCGCCCCTCGTCTGGAAACACGGCCTGAACAAACGCAAAAGACAAGAGGGTCTTGCGGGATGGCAACCGGGTTTCGGGTTCTCTTCTTTACTTTCTATCCATCTTCTCCTCTCTGCACTTTTTTTCTCTATTCTATGGATCAAAAATCGCGGAAAAACGGCTTTTTATTAATCCTTTTAGGCACCGAAGGCGATCCACTTTGGTGGGAGGGGAACATGTCTTGGACCGGGCAGGAAGGGGATAACTAACGACGAGGAGGCAAAAGAAAAACAGTAATTGGACCGAGACCTTTCGGCTAATGGGAACGGCGGTAACGGATCCTCCATTACACGATATGGCTGGTCAACGGGCGCCATAAGACGGTGTGAACTGTTTAACTGCGGAGAACAGCTGGCAAAAGGAGGAGAAGGGTCTCAAGAAGATCCTAGGTGGTAAAAGAGCCACAGTTACTCAGTTGTAGAAGAAAAATAGAGAAAACGGGAGAAATCTCTCTCTCAAAGCGGTGTTTTTCCTTTCCTCACGCGTTAATAAGGTCAGAACAGATTTGGATCAAGGCGTAAGCAGTAAAAAAGGCCTCTCCCCGATCAGTATCACCGTTTTATTTGACTGGGATATAAAAAAGGATCAGAGGGGGATCTATTCGAGTGTGTGGACACGGAAGAGGAACGCTGCCCACTGGCAGAACACAAATAAGCAGCCCCGTGTGCAGATTACGAGACACTGCTGGCTGTTGGGGGTCTCACTCACTCTGTCTAACCAACTGAGGGGCACGTAATTGGACGGGTTGTGATCCATCCATTAGCATAGGTGTATGGGGTACACCTGCCGTCATCGGTGCAGAGCATAAGGAGTAAACATTCCCTCTCTGGCTGTCTATTATAGAGCGACAGGTACCCAGACGCGTGATCTTGAATAGAAATTATACTGAGTGAGAGGACATCCGCCTTTCCGCCTCTCCCGGTTCATTGTCATAGGGTAATTTGAGACTTTTTGACCTTGGACAATGGGGGAAATATATTAATTAACAGCAGATAAATCAGGGGGCAGGGCCACAGTTAGACAGCCAAATCTCTCTGGTACAGCCACAGTTAGACAACCAGTCCATAAATAGCTAAGTAACTTCCCACTGCAATTTCAGCCAACTGTCTCCTTCAAACCCCCACTTCAATGGATTTCCCATAGAATAAATTTCAAATGGACCCTCCCCCTCCTGGAAACAGAACAATTTCTTCTTCGATGTACAACCTCTGCACTCGGAGGATGAATTCGTCTTATATGCAGTACTGTTTCGATTGTACGCTAGAGACATGCAATTTTTCCTCCCAAAAGTCCCTATGCTTCCCGGTCTACAAGCCGTTACCGTCCCGGGACAAGCCAGAAATATTTCCGACTGATGTCAATTTGAGACGAATAGAATTCTTGGTAAAGATTACCATTTCCGTGTTCACTTCTCTTCCAGGAGCTGGTCTACACCTTTGTTTCCATTTATATCGCCACTCTTCTTATTCTTTTCCTAGTAAAGCTGATAGATCGAATGGCCACTGATGATGTTGCCGATTTCTTGGAGAAGATTAGTTTGGCAGTTTGGAAACTTCTTACTGTGCCGAAAAAATTCCTATGGTGGTTGTTTATCAAACTGTTGGATTTAGTCGTCCCCAATAGAACCTTCCTCATGTCATTTTGAGCGCCACAGTTAGATAGCCGACACGGCGTGTGAACTGTGGTGGTAAAGATATACAGAATATTGTATTCGATAGCAATATTTATTAAAATATGAGTAATTTATTAAGAACCAAAATTGTATCACAGATATTTTCGCACTGTCGCAAGAATAATAATTATAAATAAATATACAAAGCACTTCGTGATATTTAGAGCATTTTTTGTATGAAGAACCGGTAGAAAGGGAAAAAGCCATGAACAGACGAGATAAATGCATAAAACTGAGAGAGGAGAGGGTAATTATTAATGGGAAGAAATTAAAGAAAAGGGTTGTTATTTGGGGGGAACGTAGCGAGAGCTCTTCTTCCCTCGAAGGGAAGGTATCCGGGTCTGGAAATTGCTGTCCGAACATTCGCTGCCAGCTCGGGATGGAGGGCGGGAACTATCGGCCAGGGAACTTCGACTGGCGTGGAGGGAAGGTCGGGGAATTCGAGATTCTGAAAAATACAGTTTTAGAGAAAAAGTGGAAAGTGGAATGGAGCGCAGTTAGACAGACGACACAGTGTGTGAACTGTGGCGCGCGGAATTTTCGCCCTTTTCCGGTTAAAAACGAGATATACCGTACCTCCACTGCTCAAATCGCTCGGAGCCCTCTCATGTCGTTGAGGGAACATCGGGATACTCCTCTCGGTCTTTTCCCTGACTTTCATAATCGGCCCCGGGGTGCTGGTCGATGTTCGAGCGTGTCTATTCTTTGTGAAAGCGGCCATCGTGTCGATAGCGTGGGCCGGTGCCAGTTCCTTGTAGATTCTGATGTTTGTTCTATCTGAAATGAGGAATTAGACCTTTAAATTCAAGGTAAAACTGACTATTGGCACGGCAGGGATCGTGTTTTCCAAGGAAAACGTCCAAAGCTTCCCAACCGCCTCCCACGCGGACCATGACGGTGGAACGGAGGATTCGAACCATTCTCTTGATTTCGGTGTCACCAAACTGAAAAAAAAAGATTTTACAGTGCCACAACTAGACAGCCGCGGCGCCAAAAGGCCACAGTTAGACAGCCAAATCTTTTAAAAACCTTACCTTGTAATGGTTGTCGGAGATCTTCTCAATTCTGTACTTATTACAGCAACTGCAACAACTTCTCTGCTTTTCAATCTCGACATTGATCTTTTCTGTGTCCGTCGTTGGTTTGGCTCTCTGAAAAGGGGAATATTTTCTCTGACCCGGGAGGACCTTGTCTTTTATATTGTCAGTACTTTTATTCTCAGCCCAGATCCAATAGAGAAAGAAAGCGAAAACAGCCAAAATAATGAGAATATCTTCAACGGTTGGCTCATCCATGGACGGGGGATGGAAGAGGGGTGGACTGTCCAAAGAGTGGGCAAGGAAGAGAAGGGAAAAGACGAGAGGAAGGAAGTCATAAACCCCGGCCCGAATAAACGTTGACTCACATTGGTTAAATCGAAGCGAAGCGCATTGATGAACTCTTTCGAATTGATCAGACCATCGCCTTTGTCGAAGAGATCGGCGACTTTATCCATTTCCATGCGAGATGTCGGGAATCCTGGAAAAAAGGGATTAATCCACTGTTCAGGGATTACTGTAGCCCCTAATAAATTAAACTCACTGCTAGCAATGATAGCATCTATGAAGATATTCCTCGGTACATTGCCAGTATGGCTCCTGTCAATCCGTCGGAACAGATCGCTGACTCTAGCCTTCCCGTGGTCGTTCCATTCCACATAGCGATCTTTCCAATGTTCCCATTTCCATCCTTCTAGCCGTTTCATTTCTTCCAACAGGGCTCGTTGATTCTCCAAGGATTGGTGATAACCAACAGAGTCGAGCCACAACTGCTTCCACTCATTTTGGAGCTGATTTCCTCGGGGATCACTGGAATTCGGAGATTACTGTAAGGGTTTCAAGGCTAATTTTCCCTACAGGACCATCACTAAATGTAGTAGAGATTTATTGGTTACTGTAGAAGGATTAATGCCATCAAACTTACTTGATACCCTTCCTCGCGGACTTGACAGCCGTGTCCACGTCTCCTTGCTTGTCTCGCAGGTCGTAGTCCAATCCTTCGTATTCTTTTTCGAGTCTTTCCAGCTAAAATCGCTTGTTTTTTATTTGAAAAGAGGATTTCTAACCATTTCGAGGTCATTAGCCATCGGAGAGGATGTCATCTTGGCCAGTTCATCTCTCTTTTTAGCTACGAATTCGTGAAGAGCCTTCAGTTGGGCATCTCTCTCCGCCTCCTTGGCTTCCTCTTCCAGCAGGTTGAACTCCCTCTCGCCGCATTTCTCTTCAATTTCCTGAAAAATCAGTTTTACTCCATTTAAAAAAGGAGATTCATACCTTCCATCGTCCGTCTACCACCCTCATCCAGTGCTTCAAAGCCTGGTCCGCTCGGGGATGACACTTGGAGGACAACTCCTTACCCACAGCCAGACAATCGTTCTTCTTCGGCCTCTCCGCATCCAGATCCTTCTTGATGGCATTGACTTGAGCCAGGGCGACGGATAGATCCTTCACTGGCTCTTTCAATCTCTGCTCCACTCCGGCTAGCCATTCCAGCATGCCATGAGCCTTGGTATCGAAGGCGGCGGCTTCCTTCTCTGCTTCGGACAACGAGCCATCTCTCTCCCTTGCGGCTTCTTCCACCTTGGACCATTTCTCCTTCAGGCGGTCAGCATCCTTGCCAACTGATTCGGACTCGTCAACGCCTTTTTGGAGCATGTTTTCAGCCTGGAAAGAGGGGAAATTAGCCGGTTGAAAGGTCATTTCAGGGAATAATGCTTTTGGTCTCTTTTAACCCTTGGCTACAACATCCCGTCAAATATCTCCCCAATGGGTCCTGTAAAGAAGAAGAAACAGACCTTTTGAAGAAGAGTATTGACTCCCTTTTTCTTAGCCAGTCGTTCAGCTGCTTTGTGATTCTCCTCCTCCCGGAGGTCACGAACCGTGTCAACATCTCCATGAACCTGAAAAAGACAGTTATCTGGATCATTTTCTCTCCCCACCTTCTTATATTCCGGTGTCTCAGTCTTCTGTAACTCCGCGTCTATCCAATCCTCCAGTTCTTTCATTGAATCGTCAAATGCGCCTCCTTCCAGTACAGATTGTTCTGCTATCCTCTGCCTCTCGACGCATTTCTTCGTCAAGGCTGCCCACCGACTGGCCATTTCATTATTCCTCGCGTTGATCTGCTTCGTCTCCGCTCTGTGGCTCTTCTCCGCCAAGATGCTGCCTCTCTTCTTTGTTATTTCATAATACGGCTGGGTTTCTGCCATGGTCTTCTGTAGTTCCTTGATCTCATTCAAATGAATCTTCAGCCGGTCCACATTGCTTGTACTAGGGGCATCCGACGTCAGGGCTTCCTCCACTTGGAAGAGACAGTCCTCCACCTGTTCTACTCCATTCAACCAGACTTTAGCCTCTTCCATAGCGATTGCCAGGTGCTTTCCGCGCTCATTCGTCCGGGAAACGACCTTCTCTAGTCGATGTTTTAGAGAGACGAGGCCATTCTTGATGGGGATGGCGTCTTTCTTCTCACAGTAGACTTGTAGTCGTCGGCCGGCGGCTTGCTGCTCGGCCATGAGCTGTTTCCTCTTGGCTACTTCGGCCTTCCAGGTCTCTAGATCGTCACTCTGCTTCTCGGCCTTGTTAAGAATATGGCTAACAGGTTCCTGGAACGAAAAATTGGTAAAAGTGGGAAAAAATGGTCTAACCATCTCGGAAAGGCTGTGTTCCGCAGCGGATAGCCATTCTGCCGTCTCTCTCATGGCATCGTCCAGGGCGATGGCTTCCTCCAATGCCAAGTGGAGTTTCTTCTCCCTATCCTGGCACAATTCCTTGACTTTATTCCATTTGGTCTTCATCTGGAGGTGGCTTCTTCCAATCCATGAATCCTGGTCATTTCCATGTTCCAGGAGATAGATACCGGTCTCTTTGAGGTATTCTTCAAGGGTCGGGGAGTTTTGCTCGATCTAAAAAGGAAAAAGAAGGTACAGTAACCTAATGGGAATCATACCTCTGATCTGAGGACCCTAAAGTCATCCATCTGGGTCTGAGCCGTTTCGGGAAGCCCGCCAGTTGGTCTAGTCGTGGCCAGCTGCTGCTCAACGTCGTCCAGCCAACTCAACCATCTTTCCAGCTCTCCGCCGACCGATTCTGCCTCACCCTTTGCCTGAATTTTTAAAATTTAATGGTCTATTTGTAAGCTACAGTACCTTATCCATCCTCCTTCCAATTTCTTCAATATCGTTGTTCAGCTGTCGCCATTTCTGGTTCATTTCGTCAATCTTCCCAGCTGCTTCAGAATCACCGCCGTCTTTTAGTAGCTGCCGAGCGGCGGCATTCAATGTATCCACACTGAAAAAGAGCAGGAAGTGTACAATTTTTGAAGGAAGAAAGGTTCTCTCAGTCTGAATCATTGACACACATCCCAAAGTGTCATAATTATTTCTTTTATGGTTCGTAAACAGACAGAGCAGGGGAGACAATGTGGTCGTTTCTTTCCCCGCCTGAATCTTAACTGCCCTAGGAGGTGGGAAACGGAAGAGATAAGAAAAAGAGCAAAAGGGGAGATAGAAATCGAAAAATCCCCCGTTGGGTGCGTTAACTGTGGCGTTTCGCTGTGGCTTACCTTGGTTTATGAGCATCCACATCATTCCTCAAAACAGCCAGCTTACAGATTTGTATTTCCACATTTCTCAAGTTCCTAGGGGTTGTGGTCGAGCTCAGTTCGACTATGGTAGCCCTGGAGCGGTCAATCCAGTCAATCAGCTGGCTAGCAGCTTCAGAAAGACGCCCCATTTGGAGCAGAGCCATTTCGATCTGAATTTCCTCTTATTTTTCAATTCTACAGGGGAAAAACTACCTTATGTTCCCTGTCAGCCACGCCATTGTGAAGTTTATTCCACCGGGCATTCAGTTCAGCAATGGGCTGCTTTACTACAGCTGCCTGGGCTGCCGAAGCTCCAGCAACGAGATTGTCAGCCGTGCCGGTTAGCTGTTCCTTCAGTAGGCCGTGTTGATCCACGTCGTCTTTGAAATGGCGAAGAGCCTCCAAAGCGAGAGGAATCTCGTCAACTTTTAGGCTATCAGCTGGCGGCATAATGGCTAGAGTCCTCTCGGCATGGTCCAACCAGGCCAGGAGGTCGTTTAGGTCACCGTGGAAGCCCATAGCATCTTCCATTGCTTGAATTAGGTCTCTGAAAAGCAATTTTGCAGTTATTTTATCGTTTTCTATGATTTTTTCGAGTACCACAGTTCCCACGCCGTGTCGGCTGTCTAACTGTAGCTCTCGATTTTCTCACGTTCAGCTTCAAATCCCCAGAATTTACCTATTTTTCTCCGCAAATAGGGTAGTAATTGTGGAGAATCCATTCTGCACTGCGTCGACTTGAGTCCTAACGACTTCTTGCTCCTCTGGTGGGATAACAGAAGCCAGAACATCTCCAGCCTGTTTCAGAGCGGCAATTCTTGGTCCAGTTGAGTTGATATCATTAGCAACAGAGGCCAAAGTAGCTTGCTGGAGTTGTAGTTGTTGTGGTTCTCCTCTAGCCGGCTCGACCGCTTCCAGTCGGTAGCGAAGATCATCCACAGCTCTCTGGCAGTCATCCAAATCGTTCCAGAACCCTTTAGCCTTTCCAAGCACGTCGGAGAGGAAGTCTCCTCTGTGACCGGCCTCTGCTTCGATATCTCCCCACAATTTCTCCAGCCTGTTCAATTTGCTCATGACATCTTGAGCCGCGACGTCTCCTTCCGGGGCAGTGGCCAAGAGTCCTGCTGCATCTTCCCTCAAATGTTGGTAAGCGGTCTTCTTATTGTTCAGATTCTCCAAGATCGCGGCATTTTCAGCCAGGCGGCTTTCCAGAATCAGGGGATCAGCGGAGGCTGGTCCTCCCGTCTCTCGTAGCTTGTCAGCAGCTCCTTCTAGATTCTCCACCAATTTTGAGAGCCTCTCCTCAAAGACGGAAGTAGTATCCATGACGGAGTCAATTCCTTGTCCCCGAGAGCGAATAGCCTCTCCCAGTTCCTGATACCGGTCCAGCAGCTCGTCAGCCAGTTCTCTCAACTTTTCTCCCTCCTTGTCGTGGCAGACTTCGATCATGGCTTTCACATCCTTATCAAAGGTGTTCACAATAGGCTGGTAGGTGACAACAGCGGCCATTAGTTCCTGAAAAGGGAAATTATGGGAAAAGGGAGGGATAGACTCACAGCGTTGTGTAGATTCATCTTCTGTAGTTCTGCCTGCGGGGTTGTGGTGTTGACATCCGGTGCGGACCTCAACTCATCTTCCATGCCATCCAACCATTGGGAGAGTTCTTCAAATTCGAGCGTCAGCTGTTCGGCTAGGACCTTGGCCCGTTCCAGATGTTCTGTCCTTTCCATACAGAGATTTGTTACCTAGAAATGGTATATTTTATTAAAATTAGGAAGATATCCCACCTCATCACAGAGTTCTTTTCCCAGATCACATTTTTCATTCAGCGCAGCACAGGCAGCCGAATCGGGGGAGTCCGAACCAATTTGACGGGCTATTTTCTTCGCCTCCGTGATGATGTCTCGCAGCTTTCCCTTATTCAGGGTAACATCTTCGTTCATGATCTTCTGGTTCTTTAGCTGGCGATTTAGGAATTCTGGGTCAATAGAAGGCGGGTCAGCAGTGAGGAGACGTTCCCTAGCGTCTGCTAGCCATTCCACTATGAATTCCAGGTCGTCCAGAACGGCTCGGGACTGCTTCTCAGTGACATCTAGACGCTCAGCTCTTCGGGAGACCTGAAAATGGGGAATTGGTATGAAAAAGAGCCACAGTTACTCGGCCAACTCGTTTTCCCCCATTAAAAACCAATAAAAGTAGTTTCTCACCTTGTCAGCGATCTGATTGACCCTCCTGTTCATTTCTACCGTATTCTGGTACAATTCTTCAGCTCGATCCTTACTGCTCAAAGCTTGTAGTTGATTAGAAACGGCCACCAGGTCCTCCACTTCCGGTCGCCAATTTTGAACATCCTCTTCCAGAGTAAAAACAAGCTGAGCCTGTGTAGAAATATCAGCGTCGTCAATATTTTGAAGATCTTCTTCAACAGCCTCGACCCATTGGATAACCACTTCGAATCCTTCATGGAACCGCTCCGATAGGGGGATAGCCTTCGATAGATGGGCCAGTTTCTCATCCGCCACTGCCATAATGTCCACGTATCTATTCTTCAGCACCTCGATTCGATTCTGCAGGGCTATTGCTTCATCAGTAGTGGTTTGTTTGCAGAGAACTTTTCCAACAGAGACAACAGACGAGACGAGGGCATCCCTCTCGGTGACGGCTTGAGCCAGGTCCGTGAGGATGTTACTCTGTTCCAGGAGGTCATCCGGTTCGATGGCTAGTTCGTCAACGTCCAGGAGACGGGCTTCCATTTCATCCAACCAGTTGGAGAGAGCATTCGTGTCGTGTTCAAAGTCCCCGACTTGGGTAGCCACATCAGCAAGAAGGTCACTGTAAATTAGAACATTATGTAACCGTTTGTATGTAAAACAACCTACCGTATGCTATGAACTCTGTTAGCCAGGGAGTCATAATTATTTCCCAGCTGATTGGCTTGAATTTCCAGCTCCTCGGCGTCTTTCACACTGACCAGGGCTGACAACAGCGGTACCAATTGTTCCATAGCAGCCACATCATCTGCCCTCTGGTCGATTTCTTCAGCCAGTTCTTCTTGTGCTTGCAGTTGTTCCTCCATTTTTGACGAGGCTGTGGCAATGTTTGACAGGGCTTGGACTTTTTTCTCCGTTTTCTGGATCCAGCTGGACAGGGGGGTCATGACCTCGGCTAGCCGCTCGGCCAGGTCGATTGTATCGATGACTTTTCCCTGGCGGTCTTGAGCCTCTGACAGTAGTCTCTGGTAACGTTTTGAGATCCCATCGGCTTTATCTTTCAGGGCAGATTTCTCTGCTTCTGTTGGAGCCAGGTCTACCAGTTTGTCGATAAGGTTCTTGAAGCCGAGTACACTGAAAAATACCATATTTTTTGGGGATAAAGAAATGGGGTCCCGCAACGATTAATAGGCCCCGAAACGAAAACTCACTTGGCTTCCTTATCCTCAATATGCTTCATCATCAAATTATAGGTTCCCAGTTGAAGTCTAGCTGCTTTAGCATCAGCAGAGGGCTTCTCCTGGTTTTCCAAAAGCTCTTCCGAGTCTTCCAGCCAATTTAGGAGAGACTTATAGGCGTCTTCGTATCTAAAAACTAATAATTAGACAAAAAATAAGGATCCTCCCACCTTCCCAGCTGTTGAGCAGCCGAGTCGACCTTCATTTGCCTATCAGCCAGGGAAGAAGAGACAGCATTCCAGGCTCCTGTTACTCGTTGAAGAGCCTCATCCAATTCAGTTGTCTTCGCTTCAGGACCAGCAGCTTTGATGAGGATCTTACAGTCGGAACTGAAGGCGTCAACCCGATCGGAGAGGGGCTTGACACTGTCTTTCAGCTGTTTCAGTTCGGTGGATTGTTTCTTCAGGTCGGCTACTTCAATAGGGGAGTTTAGCGCGTCAGAACCCAGCAGGCGGTTCAGATCATCAGTCAGGGCTTTGGATTCTCTGAAAAATAAAATTTAAAAATGTTCTGGGCCCTTTATTATGGCTGTCTAACTGTGGTAGCTCCAAAAATGTGGAGAATAACGTGATTTTCGAGCACCACAGTTAGACAGCCGACACGGCGTGTGAATTGTGGCGACTGGGCTCGAACCATGTTCACACCCCGGCTGTCTAACTGTGGCGGTTGGGGAAAATGCGTAAAAATTGACTAACCTGTCAAATTGATCGACTTCTTGCTCAACTTGATCCAGCTTTTTCTCCCGTTGTTCCAATTTCTTTTGACATCTGGCAAGGA
This sequence comes from Oscheius dolichura, assembly GCA_932521035.1. NCBI lineage: Eukaryota > Metazoa > Nematoda > Chromadorea > Rhabditida > Rhabditidae > Oscheius > Oscheius dolichura. The sequence goes on along the minus strand of OW051492.1, from coordinate 10,338,563 downwards.
GCTATAAAAAGAACCATTATTCTCTATTATTCAGCCGCAAAATTACCTCAAAATACAGTATTGGCAAACTAGAAACGGGTGTTATTCGCAACAAGTCATCTAATTTCATTCGAGAGTTCGAGTAAAAAAACTAGGGGCTAGAGATTCGAGACACAAGTGTGTTCCTCTTATTTACATACAGGGGGGATGCGCGGGGCCAGGTTGTGATCCCGAGAGTAGCCTGCCAGTTGGGTGTAAATCTGTCTCTCTCCTGCACTCAATTGTTGCCAGCCAGGGGTATAAAACACCCTCTCCTGGATGTAAATTTGTCGTCAGACAGGGCCAAGAGACAGGGGGAAGTTGGGAGAGGGCTGTTCTCGAAGTTATGACCCCTATGAGTCAGTCAGGGATGAATAAAACTGCCGGAAGAGGGTCATTTCCTTAGGCTTTTGTGCCAGCAGGGCATGCGGACGGTCTCCCACCTCCCGGGGGCTTCATATTTTTGACAGCTAGGACAACAAAAAGTGCGACTTTTTGAGCCTGATGGGCAAATAACGGGTGGGAGATCCGGGGCATGGTTCGGCGCGCCCGCACCCGTAAAACCTCGGCAGGAAATTCATTTTTACTCCAAATTATATAAAACTACTGTAAAAGATTCCAATCAAGACCCGGAAAGAGAGAAGAAGGGTTCCCTACCTTTTCAGCGTTGTCCAGGGCATTTTTAGCCTGATCATGTTGTGGCCTGGTGATTGTTCCATCTTCTAGAGCCCGATCAATAGCTTCTCCAGCTTCTTTGATAGCCTTTTTCTCAGCTTCTAGCTCTTTTTCCAGGTATTCACATTGTTCTTTCTGCTGATCCAGGTCACCGAGGCTGTAGCCAGGCGGGTCCAAGTCACTTATCTCCTGAAAATCAGGGCCTTTGTAACTAATTTTTGTTATAAACTTACGTTATTCAAGTCGTCAGCCTTCCTGGAGGCTCCATTGGCGAGGTCAACCACTTTCTGGGCAGCGTCTTGTCTCTCTGCCAAGGTTTGAGCCAGGCCCTCTAATTTTCCAAGAATATTCCCGAATCTCTCTTCCAAAAGCGGCAATTCTTCGTGAAGATCACCCGCATTGATTTTAGCCTCCCGGGCTTCTTCTTCACAATTCGACAAGTCTCTTTTCTTCCTATTCCAGAAGTCAGAAATCTCGGCAATTTGAGGTCCTATCCTCTCCTTATTGATATTCTCCGGGTGTTTTAGGAGGTTCTCCTGGCTGGTGATGTAGTCCTTTGTCTCGGATAGGAGTCTCTCAATTCGGTGTTTTAAATCCGCCCGCTTCTTGGACTCTCCAGCAGCGTTCTTGGCCTTCCTCGAGAGAGTCTTACAGTCATCCAATAGGTTCTCCGCCTTTCTCTTCAATTTATTGGCATCTGGTCCCGGCGCGATTTGTTCTATTCTGTCCACAAGGCCAATCAGCGCTTCGGCGTCAGCTGATCGTCTTGTAAGAACGTTGTCTACGGCCTGGAGGGCATGGAGGACGGAGTCGCCTTCCTCCGTCGAGAGGACAGCTTCAATCTCCTTCTCGTCGTCTTTTAGCCGATTGAAGAGGGATTTCTCGTTGTCATTGAACTGTTTTATGAGGTCGTCCGCCTAAAATTTGTATTTTTAACAATAAAAGGGTTACTGTACCTTCTCTACGGCGCTCTTCCTGTCCAACGTGGCTACCAGCAGCGGCCCCCAGGCTTTGCTCAACTCATCACACTTGTTCTTCAGCTCTGGGTCGTGCTTCTTCTTGAGCTGCTTGGCTACCAGGGCCTTCACCACAGGAACCTCTGCTTCTTTAGTGAGCAGCCCATTATGAAGAGTATTGACGGCTGTTAACTGTTCAGCCAGTTTAGAAGTATCGGCAACAATTGGCGGGAACTGGAAGAGATATTATTAGGAAGGGTAAGGGTGGCGAGACGGGGTGATAACATCTCCGCTCCTGGATGTTCTAGGCCATTTTCTGGAGTGAAAATAATAACCCGGAGATTCCCCATATGGTAAGTTTAGGATTGCTTACTCTCCACTGATACAGTAACTTTCCCTTACCTGTTGAACATCAGCAGCTGCACTCCTAATCACAGCCAACAGAGCGTTCAGCTGCTCATCAACCGCTGCTCCTTCATTTAGCGCAGTTAATACAGCCGTCCTCGTGCCTTCTATCTTCTGTCCCAGCTCTCCTACTCTTCGCTTCGTCTTTTGTACTTGTTCTTCGATCTCGTCTCGATTAGCCGGGTCAATTTCCAGATCCTCCGTTAGTTTCAGTTTCTCTTCTAGGTCCTTGACAATGTCGTTTAGGTCCTTGTGTTGGATTCTTAGGTCTTCCAGCGAGTTCAACTGCTTTTCAATATCTCCACTCTGAGAATGAGCTGTGGTATCCAGAGAGGACTCAATTTCTCCCAGTTTAGCCTTGATTTCCTTTTGTAATTTCTTCATATCCTGGCTCAAAGCGTCCGTGTGTTTGATGGCGTCTTCCTTGGACAATAATCCCTCATCCAGTGACTTCCACCGCCTGTTCATTGTCCTTATTCTCTCTAGCAAAGCCTCGGCGTGTGGATCTCCAGCTGCTAGTCGTTCCGCATGTTCTAACAATTGTTCCATCGTTGGTTTCTCTCCTTCCGCTTCGGATTTGATGATTTGTAGCTGAGCTAGTTGGCTTCTCGACACCGCTGGCTCTGTAGAGGGAGCACCAAGGGCCAGCATCATCTTCTCCTTGGTTCCCAGCCATTTTTCCAGCTGGCCGCAGCCATCCAATAGCTGGGCTACCTTCTTATTCCGGTCGACTTTAGTCTCTATCTGATCTTGCATATCTGCCCACTTCTGCTCCAGGTGGTCGTCATCCCGGAGGATCTGTTCAGCCTCCTCGGGAAGACTAGCTCGGCGGGAAAGCTCACGAGACTTCAGATGAACCTAGAAATTGAAAATTAGTAATTACAGAGATGAGATTACGGTATACTGACTCAAAAGAAGTACTCACATCCTCGACTTTCCGTCTCTCCTGCCGGACTCCCTTCTCCAGTCGTTCAATCTGCCCGCTAACATTCTGAAGTTCTTCTTTATTCGCCGGGGTGGGTAGATTCTCAATAGCCGCTGCCTGTCCATCAATCCAGGCCTCTACATCCTTCCTAGTGTCTTCCAGCTCCACTGCCTTCTTCTCGTTCTCATTAATCTTCCCCATTCGGCTTCTCAAATGGTCAGCTTGATTATTGAGCCGTGTCATCAAGTCAATCAGGTGCCGGGGGACAGAGCTGTTCCTCGTCCCGGCGGCTCCTTCAGACTCTCCTAGCTGGGCCAGGCAGGATTCCAAATCCTCCATTAGGGCCAGGCCTTCTCGGTGCTTTTCAGAGAGGTCGGAGCATTGTTTCCTCTGGTCGGATAGTTTGTCAAGGTCCACAGAGACCGGGCCGAGTTCCAGGAGCTCGCCGTCGAAGGATCCTAGCCATTCTGCTGCTCTGAAATTTTGAATTTTAACGGGAAATAACTGCCACAGAACGACAGTTAGACAGCAGCAAGAGCCAGAACAAGACAGCCAATAGCCACAGTAACGCAGTTAGACATCTGTTCTCCTGCTGTGGCTCCCAAAACGAGAAAAAGGTCACTTACTCGGATCTCAAGGCGTTTATCTGTTTTTCAATACTGTTCGCCTCATTATTCTTGGATCGTTTCGCTGCCAGATCTCTTTCCAGGTCATTGAGCCGCCTCTTGAACTCGTTTACCTGAAAAAATCCTTCATTTTCCGCATATTTCACCCATTTCTTACCTTTCCTTCCATTTTCTCTACTCCCGTGGTATTGGGAATGCTTCTCAACATTCCAGCGGTTGCTTTTAGTCCTTCTAAACTTCCAGCCAGGGCTGCCAAGTCTTCTTCACAATCCAGTAGTCGTTGTGTGTCACGTGGAGGAGTGTTTCTCAAGTTATTCGAGAGGGTATCACAAGCCCGGGCCAGGCTCTCACATCCCAGGGTAAAGGACTGTTCTCCCGAGAGGGCGTCATTAATATTATCTCTCAATCCTTTCAGATGCAGCGCTGCCTTGGTCATCTTCTGTTTAGCATCGGCTAGTTCGTTGTCAATCTTCGTGTCAGGAGCCAATCGCCGTGCCGCGTCTTCCAGCTGCTTCAAGACGACTTGCCTGCTCTCTAGCTCGGATTGATTCTGTTGGCAGTCTTTCTTCAGATTGTGAAGTTCCTGTTCATTTAGAGGAAGATCCTGAGACAACGATGCCCTCCGCTCGAATTCGCCTGCCCAGCTGGATAGAGAGGAGACAGCCTTCTTGACCCCGTCGTTCTCCGCCAGCTCAACATTGACCCTGTTCATCCTGTCCTGTAGCTGGTCCACTAGAGAAGAATGACGACGTTTGGCTTTAGCAACGGCTGACTGCTTCTTTTCCCTGATCTCTTCAGGAGCTCCGGAGCCTTCCAAATGGGCCAGGAGACGATGCGTCGCCTGCTCGTACTGATCCACCTTGTCGTCGATTTCCCGAGCCTTTGATTGGAGAGATTCCATGGTCTTCATTTTGGATTCAGGAGGAGTTCCCCGGCTCTGATCAAAGTCACTCAAATTGTTCTCCACATGGGATAGATTCTCATCCACGGTTCTGAAAAAGGTAAATTAGAGGGTTTATAAAGGAAGTTTCAAAATGAATTTCGACCCTGGCAGGACTCGAACCTGCAATCTTCGGCTCCGGAAACCGACGCCTTATCCTTTAGGCCACAGGGCCTACAGTATCCAATAAATTTGGGTTACTGTAAGTACAAGCGAAATAACAGCAGCTAACAAGTTCAAAATCAAAATTATTAAGCCGAAGTCCCAATTTTGGAGGCTTTCCCTTGGTGCGCGACAAAACCATATTCAAATCCGTTTGTTAAAAAGAGATGAATCTCAATAAAAAGGGTGATTTGGGAGAGTCTACAGAAGGACACAACAAAAAGAGAACAATATTGGTTGAGGAAAAATATAACCAAATCACGGTTCAACAAAAAATCACGCCCGGCGCTCGATTTGTCCGGGAAAGGTGAATTTAAAGGTCTAACGGTCCTCACCTCTGTTTGTCCTGTACATCTCCGTCCAAAACACTGAGCCTGTTCTGGAACTGTAGCAGTTCTTGGCACATCTTCAACAGAATATCATAGTCACTCTGTACTCGTCCAAATGTCTGGGTGACTTCATCCGAATTCAGGGTCCTCGGTGTTCCCATGGGCGCTTCATCATACAGTAACCCTATCTCGTGTTCCAGTTTCCGTACAACGGTTCCAATTTCTTTTACTCTATTCTCGCCATTCTGCACCTGTTCCAGGAGGTTTTGGGCTTCTCGATAGAGCTGGAAATATCATAATCCAGTAAAAAGTAAGAGGAATGGGTCTACCTTGCCAAATTGGGTGGTATCAGCTGATTTGGCCTTGATATCTCCAGCAGAGCGGGTACAATCCGTAATCCAGGATTGAGTAGAACTGGCAGCGGTTGAGAACTCCAATAGAAGTACGGTAATCACGTTCAATCTGTAAAAAATACCATTTCAACCGGGAAGAGAGGTTTGAAATTCAAGTTTCCAGCCATTTTTAACATATCTCGACGCCTAGTTAAGAAAATCGCCTTTACCTGCCATAAACTCCTTCCACTGTCCTCACAACATTTTCATAATTGGCTGCCAACTTGTGTCGAGCTTCTCGAAGCTCGGAAAATTGCTCAGGAGGCAGAGAATCGGCGCTTTCTCGACAAAGGGCGTCAACCTCGTCCAATCGAGACTTGACACTGTCTCTCCAAGCATCCAACGAATCTTTTATGTTCTAAAAGGGTACTGTAATGGAAAAAATAAAATCAAATAAACCTGGATGTTGTTGGTAGCCTGGCTAGCCGAATCAGGTGACAAATGGATACTGAAACACTCGGTAAAGACCGTGGACTTGAAGGTATCCAGGTCCGAGAGCATTCCACTGATCTCCTCGTGGCGGGAAGAGGCCTGCTGTACGGCGTCATCCTGGAAAGGGGGGAGGGTTAGCAACTGAACCGTGTTAGAACAATGTTATTGTTGTTCTGAATGGAGGGACTAGAGATTTTAGCAGGGAAAAATGGTTTTAAAAAAAGAACTGTGGCTTTCAAGACGAAGGAGTAGTTTGACCACAGCTCACACGGCTGTCTAACTGTGGCGCTAGATTCCAACCACAGTTAGACCGGGAAAGACACTCAAAAAGGAGTGGTTAGTATCCCAGAGAGTCGAAAATTGGACGAGCCGTCAGCGGCTGTAATCGTTCCGGGACCCACGAAGGGGAGCTCTAGGTTAGTTTCAGTCGTTTTTTGACTAGGGGGACTGTTTCTGCCAATTTTCTTCAGATAAAGTACTTGCCCGTTATGACTCTTTCCGACGATTATGATCGACTCAATGGACAGAAACAAGGGGAGAAATAAGAACTATTCGAGCTTAAACCCGATTTCTGGCGGAGGATACCCCACTTTCCTATTTCAGTGCGATTTTTGCCTATACAAGACATTTTTCTACTGGAATCCATATTTTTTCCTATGTTCCCGTATTGTTTTCAATTCTGAGCTATCATCACACACATTTTGCCAATTTTCAGTTCATTTTACTCTATTTTACTCTATTTCACCTTACCGTAACCCTTATTTCTTGTTTTTACTCATTTTTACCCTATTTTTACTCTAATTTTTCTCCAAATTGGCCTGAAACTATCGAATTAATATGATTTTTATTCAGAAGATATAAAAGAGACTCTTTACAATTGGCGATTATGAAATTTGGGAGAAAAGGGGGGCGTTTGGCAGTGTTTTTATGCTTATATTTTATCCACTCGGCTTTGATATCAAAATGTCAATAGAAAAAAAAAGAATAAAACGGAGAAGAATATACAATTTTAATTGAGCTATTTCATTTTTGTTTTTTTAAGTGAAAAAAGGCACCTGGAATTGGATAAGTGAACTGTTTTTAATCACATGGCAGTTTTTGGGGAAAGGGGAATAGGGGAATAAGTAGGCAGTTGAGGTCTGAAAAATTATAGAAAAAAGGGGCATCACAGGGGTCTCTCTCTCTCTCTAGTCTCTTCTAGCCCATGAGGGGGCATCCTGAGCTGGGGAATCACCGGATACGGTAGTGTACTCCGCAAGGGGATCGGTCTTGGATTTTCGGAGCTCTGCCGGCTGGCCTCGCCAGTTGACGGTCTTTGTCCACGAACGGCTAGAGCTTGTCCCTTCTCCACCTTCCGGAATCTCCTGGAAAGCAGGGCTGGGGCTCATTGAGAGGCCGGCAGACTCCAGGCTCTCATTCAAGCCGTCGAGAAGTCGCTTGGCAGCGTCTTGGTTGATCAGCTTCATGTTAACGGCCTTGGAGATGGAATAACGGCGCTGGGTGTCCGGGTGGATGATCTCTCCGGTCTCTACATCCAGCAGTCCTGACTCGGTAGCCTCTCTGACGGAAACTCGTCGGTGGTCCTTGGGATTCTCAATGATCCTTTCGTCCGTATCGAAGCGGCTAGCCTCCAAACGGGCCAAGAAGTCCTGTTGAAGATCAGCAAAGGCTGCGGGATCTGTCTCAACCAAGCTCTTCACTCTGTCTCCAGGCGAATGGGTGGTAGTCTGCCTCATCCTGACGGAAAGGGCAGGCTCCGGCGTCCTGGGAGTAAAGCGACTGGTTACGGTAGTCTCCTCCCGGAATTTCGGGACACTGCTCCTGGATCCCCTGTCTCCTTGGGCTCCCTGGTAGGCAGAGCTGTCCGGAGCTAGACGGAATTTGTAGCCCTCAGCATCGCGCCTCTTCACCGCTTCGGCCACGGCTTGGGCAGCTTGCATCGGGCTTTCGATGATAGCCAAAAGACCACTGGATTGGGCTTCGCTCAGGTTCATCTTCTGTCCCTGGTGGTTGTATTTTCCATCCTGGTCGATCTTGTTCTTCTTCAGGGCTTCCCTCAACGTCAGGGTCTCGCTGCTCTCCATATCGTGGAGGAGACTGTCCCCGTCGATTACGTCCTTGTTGACAGCGTCACGGAAAGTCAAATGGAGGCCGGTCTTCTTGTCCCTAATTCTTCCACTGTTCTCATCAAAGCTGTCATTCGTCAGGATGTAGAAGAGATTGTTCTCGTCATTTCCTTCCATGGATTGGATAGCTCCGGTATCGACGAATCCTTCTTCAATAGCCTGGTTGATGGTAATCTGCCTTCCGGTGTCGGGATCAGTGAAGAGGTTGGCTCGGACATCGATGAGTCCCTTCCCGAGGGCATCCACAAACTGCATCTTGTCCACTCGGCTCAGTTCTTTTCCAATATCCGAGGGGATTCTTCCATCCTGGACGGCCTTGGAAATGGGGACGATGCTCTGTCGGCTCAGCTGGATTGTCCTGTTCTTGGGGTCCACAATCTTGTTGTCCACAGCTTCCAGAAGGTTCAGCTTTCGATGAGTCCGGAAATCTTCGATAAATGGCTTCGTCAGGGTCTCAAATGTCGAGTTGTCAATGACTCCGTGCTGAACTGCCTCCTCCAGAGAGAAGCTGTCTCCAGTGATCGGGTTATGGTAGGTCCTGCTCCTCGCATCGATCAATCCCTCATTCAGAGCTGTTCCCAACGGGACTCGATGTCCTTTTCTGGGATCGAAGATTCCATCGGATGTAATGGCCTGGTAGACGGGCTTCAGGATGTCCAACCAGGTGATGTCCTTTCCAGTCATCGGGTTCCTGACTTTGCCGCTCTTCGGGTCCACAATTCCCAGCTCGATGGCCTTCTGGAGGGGGATTCTTTCCGCACTCGAAGGGTTGATGACTCCCTTGCTCAGAGTGTCCTGGAGAGTTCCGTCAACCAGTCCCATATTGGCCGCTTGGACGAGGGGAATGCTCTCTCCACTCTTGGGGTTCTTGTAGGCCAGGGCGCGGATGTCCAAGTAGCCGGCGCGGATAGCGTCCTCGATGCTGATCCTCTCCTGATGCTGGTCCAGGATTCCCTTGTTGACAGCGGAGATGATGTCAGAATGGAAGGCGGAGTAGGTCTTTGTGTTGGTCTTTCCCTTCTTGTCCACTCGGGCCAGGCCAATTCTCTTGGCGTCCTCCAGGCTCATAATTCTGCCGCTTCTCTTGTCCCGAATCCTGTCGATTCCCACAAATTCAGCATGAGGCTCCAGCTCGACAGATTGAACTTGGCTGGTACTCTTCACCTGCGTCTTCGTCGTGGTCGTAAACGGGTCTCCATGCATCCGAATGGTGTACTTGGCTCCTGTGTTGGGGTCGAAGTATTCTCCTTTCTCGACTCCTCCCTCATCTCGGACGACCTTCACTTTGACACGATTGCCCCCTCCCAGGTCCACATACTCGTGACGGCCGTCATGAGTCTGCTGGACGGGGGCTGGCGCAAAAGGGGTCAACTGGAGCTTCTGCTCGACGATACGGCTGCTTCTCTGCGTCTGGGGGCTGCTGGGATGGCTCAGGTTCTCAAAGGTCTCCCTTGTCTTCACGAAGCTGCTGCTGGCAGAGGCCTGGGGCTCTTGGGGCCTTCCAAAACTGCTTCTAGCTGGTTCCTGGCGGCCAAAAGATGAATGTTCTTCATGTTGGCGACCGAAGCTGGTTCTTTGGGGCTCCTGGCGAGAAAAGGCGCTGTGTTCCTGCTCTCTCCGGCCAAAACTGCTGCTCTCCTGTTCTTGACGTCGGAATGGTGGCTCCTGATGTCTGGGTCCCGGTTGGATTCTGTCCTGGACGGTTTCTTCCCATCCAATAGCATCAGCAGCTCCTTTATTCTTCACCAGTCCGTGTCTTTGAGCTGTCTGTAGGTCGTATTCCTTTCCGCTGCTTGTATCCTTCACTGTTCCGGCTGTAGAATCCACAATTCCTTGATTAATGGCCTCCAGGAGGTTCAGCTCCTTGTTGTTCTCCCTGTCGATTACAGTAGTATCATAAGGGTTGAACAGTCCCTTGATGATAGCCTCCTTCAGGGTCATCTGCTTCTGGGTGTCCGGGTGGGTGAAGATTCCATTCTGACCATTGTACCAGCCAAGGGCCAGGGCTTTTCCCAGGGTATTGTCACTCATCGGCAGGCCGGAGGAGAGGGCTTCCTTCTTGGCCACTTGGGTTCTTGTCTGGACTTTGACGGAGGTATGAACAGCGTCTCCAGCATTGTCCGGGGCTCCTCCATTCGGGTAGATTCTGTGCTGTTGGGCGGCTTCGGTAAAGCTCATCCTCTGGTTGTTGCTCTTGTCGATGTAGTAGCTCCTCTTGCTGTCAACAATTCCCCATTTCTCTGCCTCGGTGAAGGACATCTCCCTTCCAGTCAGGGCGTCACGAACGGAGAGATCTTCCGGCGTCAGCTTGCCAGCGGTCAGGGCTCTTTCCAACGAGAGCTGTTCTCCAGAGATGTGATCCACCAAGATTCCTTTCTGGCTGTCGAATGACCAACTCTGCTCGGATTCTTCAATCTGGGGGGTTCCAACAGGACGGAAGGAGATGACTGGTCCTGGTCCCGACGGGATTTGGATGATCTTCTTTCCAGCCTGGTTGTAAGGGACCAGGGGCTCGGCTTCCACCACGATCAGCTTCTCCTCAATGGCCTTCTCAATCGATCTTCCAGAGACAGAGCCATCAGAAGTCATCGTCTTCTTCTCGAGGGCCTCCTTGATTCCAATCTGGCGGTTTCCATCTCTCACGGTGATCGTTTCGGTCTCGATGATTCCCAGTTCAATTCCCTCAGCGAAGGAGATCTTCTTATCGACATTGGGGATAGTAATATTTCCGGTTGTTAGATCCACAATTCCTTTCCTTTCAGCCTCGTAGAGATGGTAGCCATTGGCGGGGACTTCGAGGGCTCCTTTTCCTCCAGTAATTGCTCTGTAGGTACTGACTCCTCCCGGGCCTCCAACAGCTGATGTTTCTGTCGTTTTGACTCTCTTCACGGTGGTGACGCTCTCCTCCACATTTCTGTCAGGATAGAATTTAGGAGCCAGCTGCTGGGAGGTCTCGGTCATGCTCTCCGTGGTCTTCTCCTCGATTGTCGGTCCGACGCCGGCTGATTTCGACGGGACGATCCATTCACTCGAGGGGTCCAGCAGTCCCTTGCTCAGGGCCTCATCCATAGACATGTTGATATCTCCTTGGATGAATCGCTGGGTTCGGCTGTCGATGAGTCCCTGCTTCATAGCCTCGGCCAGGGTGACCTTGACTTGGTCCTGAGCCAGTTCCAGGCCGGATTGTCCTGGCCGGCTGACTCGCTTCTTCTTCTCGACCTTTTTGCTCGGAGTGATGAAGAAGGGATGGACATCGAAGAGGGCAGCCACCTCGACAGCTCCCCGGAGGGAGACAAGCCCCTGTTGGTAGGCTTCCCTCGGGCTGAGCTCTTGATTCCTAGAGAGGAAGACGGCCTTGGTCGGGTCGATGAGTCCCTTGCTCACAGCTCGGATAAGACTTCCATTGTAGCCGGAGTCTACCTTGATTCCAACTGGTTTCGTCAGGATCTCTCTCAACTTGGCGTCCATGAAGTTGTCCGCCCTCTTGTCAGTGAAGAGGAAGCTCTCATTCGTCAGTAGGTCCACAACTCTCTCGGCATTCGGGATGACGGCATTCTGCTCGACGGCCTCGTTGAAACTGAGCTCCTGTCCCTCCGCATTTCGGATTCCACGGATGTCAAAGATCGAATGCCTCACTCTCTTGGTCAAGAGTCCTTCCCTCACGGCTTCCGGAATTGTCAGCTGCTTCTGTTGCTTCTCGAGAATAAGATGACCATCTGCAGAGAGAATTCCGCGCTCCAGCGCCTCCGCGATGGAAATCACGTCCTTCTCGTCAGGATCCACGATGTGTCGAACCTCCGCGTCCACTAGATTCAAAGCCAAGGCTTCCAATAAGGTATATCTCTCCCTGGTGCCCTTATCGAGGAAATGGTTCGAGCTGTCGATCAGATTCCTCTGGTTCATCTCCGTTAGGGTCAATGGCTTGCAGATCAGGCCCTCGTTGTAGGCCTCCCGGAAGCTGATGCTCTGTCCGTTGCTCTTATCCGTATATTTCGAGTCCTTCGTGCTGATAATCTGCTTGGGGAGGGCTTCTCCAACCGTCAGGCGGACCTTCTCTCCCTGTGCTCGGTTAGCCGCCCGGTTGACGATCTCCGGTACAGCCATTGACAGCAAACTGGAGCCCTTCTTCACAGCATCCCGGAAGTTGATCTTCTCCTGGGTGTTCTTGTCTTCAAATTCTCCATTGTGAGCATTGATGAACTCCTGCTCGATAGCATCAGTCAGGGTAATGGCAAAAGTCGGGGCCTCGGTCCTGGTGGGGGCGATTTGGAGGTAACCATGGTAGAGAGCGTCCTTGAGGTCCATCTCATCGCTGTATTTTCCCTTCATCTTTCCGGCCCTGGTATCCAGAAGGCCTTTCTCGATAGCGGCGGTGAGACTCATTGGCGGCAGCTTGAGTACTCCCATCTTGACCAGCTTAGCCTGCGTCATGACGGAGATGATTCCCTGCCGGCGGCACTCTTCCAGGCTGACGGCTTCTCCAGTGTGGATGTCCTTTAGCTGTCGGTTGTCAGGATCGTAGAGTCCAATCTGGATGGCATCCATCAGGCTCAGGCTCTGCTTTGTCTCGGGGTGGTAGATTCCCCAGTGGCCATTCAACGTCTCCTGGAGATTGCCATCAATGTATCCCAGCTCGGCTGCCTTCTCCAAAGAAATCCGGCTTCCAGAGACCAGGTCGAAGAATTGTCCTCCACCAGCGCTCAGGTCCAAAAGTCCTTGACGGACAGCTTCCACAAAGGTCAGGATCTCTCCAGTCTGCTTGTGTAGGGTGCCTTCCATCTCATAGAACTGCGTCTTGGTGACGGTCTCCTCTTGGAACATCTGCATCTCATCCTCGTGTTCGGAGATCTTTGCCTGTTCGGGCATCGGCTGGAGGGAATCGTCTCCCTCTCCCAGGTGTTCTTCTCCGGTTACTTCCCAAGCGGGATTAACCACCTGGGGAGTCAGAGTAGGGATCTGAAAATAGTTGAGTTAGCACACGGATGCGATAAGTTGTCACCCAGTTCACTTCACTTTCACTCACTCTCACTGTCACGCGTTTTAGACTAGAAATAGGAAAGAATCGGTGGGTTTTGAGGAAAGGAACAGGATTTTACTGATTTTTTGAGTTTTAAACTTATTTGATGGGCTACACAAAGCTCCAAAGGGTCCCAAAACGTACGATATTCAGCCAGAAGTTGAAAAATTCTGCCAGATTTTTTGGATTTTTCATGAGAACACCTCGAAACGGTCCAAATGTGGCCATTTTGCAACTTTTTTGCGCGTTTTCGATTATCTTTGGTCATTTTCTACCGTATTACCTAATCAAAAATTACATAATTTAATATAGAACGGGTAAAAATCATGTTCCTTCCCTAAAACCCATGAGAAATCGACTAATTACCATCTAATAGTTACAGTACACCCTGCACTCCAGTGGGCGGCTTCTCTCCCAGGTTCTTGCACCCGTAAAACCTCGACAGGAAGGCAAACTATAGCAAATGAAAGGAAAACAGAATATGCTCCAGCTGCCGAAGCTATACGGGTGCGAACGCACCGATAGAGAAGCTGTCTCCGACTACAGTATTCTCTACACCCAAAACCGTGCTTTTTCTCCTACAGTACTCTCCGGGAATTCATGATATTATAACTAAAAAGTCACTCAAATTAAAGTAAGATACGATAAGAGAATAAGAGTTAAGTTAAAGCAAATGGTTTGTGTTTGTTTGTGCTTTTCACAGCAAATTCACACTCACAGCACTCAAACTAATGGTATTATCCTTACCTTTCTTCTATTTCGCTCGTCCTCTTCCCTCCTCCTCCTCTCGTCTTCCTCTGCCCGTCGCCGGGCTTCGTCCTCCGCTGCCCGGCGTCTCCTCTCCTCCTCCTCTCTCCTCCTTCGTTCTTCTTCTTCCCTTCTCCGTCTCTCCGCCTCCTCCCGGGCTCGTCGCTCCCTCTCGGCGTCCTCTGCCGCCCGTCGGGCTCTATCAGCGTCCTCCTGTGCTCGCCTTGCCGCCTCGGCGGCTTCTCTCTCCCGGCGAAGGCGATCAGCGTCTTCCAAGGCTTTAAGCCTGGCCGCTTCGAAAGCCCGCCTCTTAGCCTCCTCCTCAGCTCGTCGCCGGTCATCCTCCTCCTATAAATAGCAAGAATGTGTCAATGGCCACACACACACTACACAAAGTGTATAGTATCTGATCTGGTTGAGTTTAGTGGTTAGCAAAACACACTTTTAGGTATGTATTCTTGGGTGTAAGCAGAAGCACACACAGAGAGAGAGAGAGGCGTGAGAGAGGAGCACAGGGCGAGGCTTGCTTGAGATTGGATCCAGCTGGCACTTTTAGTACGGGTACGGTAGCCTAACTGAGTAATAAGCCGGTGAAGAAGCGGTGATGACGAGGTAGGACTGTAGTGAGGCGTAGCTGGCTTGAGGCGAGGCTTGAGTTAGTTTCTTTGAGAAATATTGGTCCTAAAGTGCCTTTAGAAAGTCAAAAATTCAGATTTGTCCAGTTCCAGTTCGAAAATCCGGCAGATCCTTGAGAAAACCTCCATTTTGAGGCTTCATTTCTTTTTGTCAGTTATTCCACCAGGTAATTTTGGTACCAGGTAGTTCTAATTACACGTTTTAGTTCAAAAATATATGCTGACAGGTCAAAAAGCCGAATTTTGGAAGTTTTTGGAACTGGCTGTCTAACTGTGGTTTTGACTACAAGTTCCAAAAACGGTTAAAATGGCCTTTTTGACATGCCATCTTTTTTCGTGCTGGGACCCTAGAATTTGTAGCACTTGGACTCTCAAATATTCAGTTTTCAGATAGATATAGGCACGTATATGCATAGAATGTAATATAAGCAGTAGCTGAAATAAGGGTTAAGGCAGGTTGAAATAGCTTGTTGGACATGTAAATATGTTTGGACTCTTTTCAGTCTCTTGTTTGTTGTGTGTGATGATAGCTCGGATTAAAAACAACACGGTGTGATTTGGGAGACTGGGACGGGACTATATATAGCTCATTTCTTCCCGTTGTCTATGTCTAAACTCGGGTGGAATCGTCAGCTTGGTGAGCAGCTTTGGAAAATAAGGGAAAGAATAGATTCAAGCGGTCGTCGGCTGCTCAACATGCGGCGAACCAAAAAATAACAGTTTAAAAACCCTACCTGCTTCTGCCGCTTCCAGTTCTGGATCAGGACCTGCATGTTGTTTCTGCGCTCGAGGATCAAGCTGCTCAGTTGGGCAAATCGACGGTTCAGGGCTTCTAGCTCTTCAGTGACTATCTGGGCGCCATTCTTCGGCTGGGGCTTGGTTCTACGGAACTCGGACTTGATCCCAGCACCGTGGATGCCAACAACGGCGTCCATGAACTGTCCCATTCGGCTGTCAAAGCCCTAAAACCCCATTTTTTCTAGATTTCTGGGTTTATCCTTACCTTAGCCTCCCGAATGAACTTTCCTCCCTCCCGGTTGACATTTTCGATGGCCTCTGTTCGCTCCTGGAGGGCGGCGTACTCAGCAGCCAACATGTCCAGCTCCCGTTGGTAATCCTCGGGTCTCAAGTCTTCTGGCTTTCTCAGACGGTTGATGGTCTCTTCAACTCGGTCCAGCCAGGCGATTTCATTCTCGTAAGCTGGTCTGGAACATTTTATTCCTTTGGGGGAAAAGGGATTACGGTACCTGTACTCGGATTGGACCTGGGTGGCGCGTTCTGCTGCCTTGACTCGGTCAACGACCTGGGCTCGGACATTCTCCCAGCGGACATTCAGTTGTTGAACTTCTTCCTCGAGGCGGTCAACGTCAGGGTGGCTGAAAATGACAGAATTACTCAATTGAAACCGAGATTCTTTGGAATACGATAATATTCACTAGAAAAGATCCTACCTGTTCTGATTGATCCTTGTTCTGGCCACGTGTTGCCTCAGGAGGGCGGCATTCCTGTTCAAGCTGTCGATGACGGACTGCTGTTGCTGGAGGACCATGTTCATCTCCAGGAGCTGGGCATGATGCCCGCGGAGCTTGTCCAAAGCAGCCGGCAAGTCGTCAAAGGAGTTCAGGGTGATCTCATGTTGTCGGACGATGTCATTGACCTCAAGGAGACCGTTTAGCACGGCTTCGAGGACCTAAAATAGGGATTTATTAAGTTTCTAGAAGAATAAAAGGGGTACCTTGATCCTCTCCACGTACATACGGCTCAAGTCCCAGAGATCTTCCCACAGACCGTTGAGTTTATCATTGTTAACCCGTTGGGTGGGAGTGGGGTTAGGCAGCTGGCGGAAGAGCTCCTTCACGTTGGCTACATCACCATCGAGGGCCTGAATTTTCAGATTTTTGAACAGAAAAGGGGTAACACTACCTGTAGATCGTCTTCAAACTTCTTGTGATCGACAATAACCTTCTCGAGGTCATCAGTAGTCCGGCTGACGGGCTTTCCAACATTGTCGTTGAGCTTTCTCCAGGCGTCTTCGAGCTTTCTCAACAGGTCATTGATCTTCTCGTCGAATTGACTGGCCCAGTCGGGCTCTGGAGGCTTTTGACTGGCATTGAGCAGGTTCCAGAAGTGTTCATTTGTTCTTCGGAGTTCTTCACGGAGTCGCAGAGCCAAGGGATCATTAGGATCCAGCTCGGAGAGCAATTTGTTGGCATCATCATTGAGGGCACGCATGATGGCATCGCGCATTTCAGGGTCTGTGGCATTGAAGGTGTCCAGGTCCCAGCCTCTGGAAGAAAAGTGATTATTTTTGGTCTTTTTGTCGTATAAAGTTGGTTAACTGTGGTATTTTTAGCGTTAGGCTCTATTTTGTGGATAAATTTCCAGCGCCACAGTTCACACGCCGTGTCGGCTGTCTAACTGTGGTGCGTTCTAAAAGTTTGGTAGCCACAGCCGACACGGCGTGTGAACGGTGGCGGTCCCCTATTCCAAGGTCTGGGCCAGTTTTCACCCCCGGATCTTTTCGTCCCCTCTTTATGGATCTCTTTTTCTTCCAAATTATCCCATTTCACGCCTATTTAAACCAGGAGATGCGCATCTTTTCTTTTATTGCAAACAATTAGTCCCGGCACGGTTCCTCTCCCCCGTTATCCCCCATCCAGCTTGCTTGCCTAATAGGATTTACACAAACGGTCTCTCTAGGCAATGATTATGGCCCGGAGGGTTTTAGACCGGTTCTGCCTATCTATCTGCCACAGTCTATACTGACTGACTGATTTTCGTCTTATTATTTATCATTTCAAGTTTTAGGGACAGCCGGCAGGCAGGGGGGAGCGAGAAGGACACCCCAATAACCTTGACTGATGATTGATTCCTTATCAAAAGGAGCGAGAAAAAGATGGAGAAGAGAAGAAGGCGAACGGAAATCAACAAACGCCACTTATCGCGCATTATGGCTGCCTTTTGTTGATAAGTAGCCGAAAAAAGAACAAAATTCCTGAGCGCCACAGTTAGACAGTTAGCCCAGTAAAAGAGCTCGAAACTTACTGGATGGTCTTCATGGTGTTCAGGACCATGTTGAAGCGGACCATTCTGTGCTTCTTGTCCCAGAGCTTCTTGAGCTTCTCGAATTGTTGGAGTAGGCGGTTCAAGTAGCCAGTGAGCTTGGTATCGGGAGGAGGAATTCGGAAGACCACGGATGGGACTTCTCCCTCAACTCCAGACAAGTCACGGACCTTCCATTTGATAAGGTCAGAGTTATCCAGCAGGGTGATGTCATCTCCTGGAAAATAAAAGCTACAGTAAGCCAGGAAACTCCAAAATGCCAAAAATTCGGACTCAGCCTTTTCCTAGAAATTCCTGAGATCAGAAGTTCCCTTTGCCTTCCCTTTCTTCTCGGGACCGTCCCCGTTTCTTACCTGTTTTGATATTCAAATTGCGATCCGAATAATCACAGAGCGCCGTGACAACAATAGGCCTGGTAATGCGTTCACCGCGCTGCCATAGAGGTGAAATGGTGGCACATCTCTCCGTCAGAGCCATTAGGACGCTGTGGTATTTGTTCAGAATTTCCTGAAAATAGAAATATTGAAAAAATGGAGGGGAAAGCACCTTGATCTCATCAAGCTCTCGGAGGTAGCGTTCTCCCTCTTCCAGGCTGAAATCTGTCCTGTTGTAGTTGTTCTCCAGGTGTTTGGCTTGCTCTTCCATCCACTGCTCGGCATCGGCTGCCTCTTCCATGAACTGAAAAGTCAAATTCTAGATTATAAAGCTCTCTAGGCGCTCATTCACATATTTCTCCAGTTCAGGCACTTCTGGCCTCTATTTCGAAAAGAACCACAGTTCACACGCCGTGTTGGCTGTGGTGGTTATTTTTCATATTTTCCTCATTTCTGATTCCCCCCTGTAAAAATTCCTCTTTTTATCAGTTCCCCCAGTTCTTTCTTCCTTCCGTTATGGCCATCAGTATCAGTAAACAACCATTAATTCTTTCTTTTCCGGACACTACGGCCCGCGATTCTGACCTTGGCTTTACGCTGGGCAGTAAAGGTCAACGTCGCTCTTTCTGATAAACAAAATCTGCGGAGGAAGGAATTCTCCAGAAAAATACGGGAAAAAAACTCACGGATTTGAGGTTGAGAGCATCGCGAAGATGCTCTTCAAGGCATTTAGCCAGCGAGAGGAGCCAATCCCATTGCTTTTGCATGGTACGGAGGTAGACTTCGATGACATGGACGGCTGGATGTCCCTGGTTCAGGAGAGCAGCTCCCTGGTTGTGGACGTCGTTATATTGCTTCTCGCGGAGCTCCATCTCATGAAGCAGCTAAAACTCGGGGATTTTTGAGGATTCTCCCATATTTTCCGTCTTTTTCCCTTGTTTAGTCGCCTTTTTCTCTATTACAGATGGTACAAACCTATAATTTCTGCCGTTTGGATTACTGTATCCTATTATCTGCCTAATTTCTCCAGTAGTCTTTTTTTAGATCCAAAATGGCTGCCTGGCCTTTTCCAACCCTTTCCGACCCTTCTAAAAAGACCTATTCCCGGCATTCCGCCTGCCATTTGTGCCAGTTTTCATTGCTTTGCTGCTGCCACAACCAACCACACACACGCATACATTCTCCCCCCTTTCCCCCAACCGTTGGCTAACCGGTCTCTACCCTGCTGCCTTTTCTCTTTTGCCAGGCAGCAGCCGCTCCCCGCAATCATGTCTTATTAGCCCGCTCTCACTGCTGCTGCTGCTGTATCGCGGAACAAAAGCGAGAGACAAAAAAGGGAAAAGGGAATTTGACACTGATACAGTACTGCCTACCGTAATCCAAAAAAAGTAATAAGGATGTACCTGCTTGTAGTAGTTGGTCAGCATGGGAAGGTCAAGCTGCTTGATGTCGGACCAATTCCTGGTGACTTCGATCTCTTCCCTCTCGGAAACCCATACCAACTCCATCTGGGCTGCTCGGACAAAGGCGATCAAGGAGTCCTGAGCAGAATAATATTCTACAGTATTCCCCGAAAATAAGTACCAGATCAAGCATTCGTCCGGCGGAGAGGTCCCTGAGCTGTTGGTATTCGCTCTCAAGAACCGTGAGCAGCTCGCAGTAGTCATAGGTATCTTCGGCAGAGACTTCGGCCTAAAAAATAACATTTTTTATCCTCTTTTTACTTTCTTCAGCTTATATTTTATGGTCCCCGTATGCAAAAGTTCACATCGGGTGGTGGAGCAAACTGGCTCCTTTCGTCATTTCCGAGTGAGCAACACAATTGGCATTCACACTCTCTTTTCCACCAGGCGGACCCGGGGGAAGTCAAAATACCGGAATCGAAAGAACCCGAAGGGGCAGAGAGGGCTGGAGGTAAACTTCGGGGAAGAAAAACAAGAGGATTCGTCGCCAGAAGCTCAAAAATCAGGAGGAAGAGCGGGAAATTTGAATATATTTTGGAGAAAAAAAGGTATTATGGGGTTTCTTCCTAATTTTAATGAGAAATAGGATACTGTAACTATTTTATAGCTATAGGATATAATGCTCACCTGTCTAGCGATGCATTCGTCGACATTCTGCCTGAAGTCCTGGATATCCCTGTTGTCTAGCTTGTGTTGTTCGAACATCTCCTCCAATGTCTCCAAGTCTTCCAAGAACTCCATGGAGGTGAGCTTCTCCATCCGGATTCGGACCCATTCGATGCATTCCTCGACCCGGGAGAAGGTCGACTGGCGGATGGACTCGAGTCGGGCAGCGTTCTCCTTCATCATGCTCTCAGTTCTGAGTCCCAGCCGGACAAGGAGCTGGTTAGTGAGACGGTCCAAGTAGACGGTTCTTCTCTGCTGCAGACCGTAGACTCTGGAAAACAATTTTTATATTTTCAAGCATAAGACAACATACTGCTTGTAGAAGTCATTAGCCTCTGGATGTTGGTGTCTTTTTAGTTCTTCGACGTCTTCAAAGAAGCCATTGATCGGGTGTTCCAGAGCGTTCAGCTCATCCACGATGGAGTTCACCTCCCGCTCGATTTCTCCTGGTCTGGAGGTCTCAACACGCTTTTCGACGTCTTCGATTCCTATAAATTAATTAATTTATAAGGTCAGTATTAAAGAAAATTGAGAAAAATGAAGGAAAACGTACTTTGGAGAAGGATGTCAAGTTTCTCATTGGTTATTCCAATTCCTCTGGTGAGTCGGCTGATTAGGTCGTTTAATCCATCCTAAAAACTCAATTAAACTTATTTCTAATAGGTCCTGGAGGGAAAGGAAGGTTTTGAGAACTAGAGGATCGAACTTTTGACCTTGATTTTTTGAAAAATTAGACTCCACCGGGAAGCGCGCCAAAAGATACGGTTCAAAGTTCGATTCTCCAAAACTTTTGTGATTTTTGGATTAGAACATATATTTTTCTGATATTAGCATGCTGAACTAGACAAATTTGAATAATTAATAAAATTAGTAAGACATATAACACACCTCGGATGCTAACTTTTCGTGCAATAGGGCAAATCTCCTCTCGATTGAGTTCAACAACTCATTCCATGCTCTACTCAATGCCGGTGTACTCAACCCTGCCGGGATTTTAAAGTGTTCCGTATTGCCGATTGCCGTGTACATGTACTCGTAGACCTGTGCCATGCGGTTCTTTTCTTCCTCTTTTGGCGGAAGGTCTTCGTCTCGGAAGCGTTCCAGCTCATAGATGAGCTCAACTGCTGAGCTGGTGAAATGGCGGTCGTCCACGAGTCGGGTAGCTCGGTCAACCCATTCCAGCCACTCGCGAGCCTCTTCCATATATTGGTCTTGGATGGAGAACAGCTGGAAAGTGACAGGCAAGTGTTAAATTACAGACAAGACATTGGACAATGGGAGGAAATATTAGAGAGAAACGTATAGACGTCGAGGAGACAGACAGGACAAATTGAGGGAAAAGGGAGGGTTTTTGACCAGGGAACTGGAAATTTTAACTCATTTTTTGATATATTTTATAGTTCCCAGCGTATTTGTGAGATTATTTCACAGAAAGAAGGAAAACAAGAAGTTTTAAAGAACAGGAATGAGCGGCATCCTTTTGAAGGCGCGCGCTGTGAAATGGCAAACGGCGGCTTTTTTGGTCCCGTCGCGATTTCTGATAAAAAGAAGAGATAAAGGATCTTATTTTGAATGATTTATAGCAAAATAAAAGGATAAACGAGTCAAAATGTTCCTCCCGGTCAAAATGACCCCTCTTCCCCCGGGGGTACTATCAACTCTACCGTGCAACAAACACTAGTAACCGTGAAATATTGCCGAATTTCTTACTGTAACCAGTAAAATGACCTACCTTGCTGAGTTCTGGCAGGTGAGGAAGTGCCTCATACAAGGTGGCGACATAGGTCATGATGGATTTCTCGTCTGGGTTGTTGGTATCCACATCCTCGGGGTCTAGGAGCCGGTGGACGCCGAATTCTCGCTCAGCAGCGGCGAAGGCATTCTCCAGCCGCTCACGGCTACTGACAGATGGGTCGCTGATCTAAATTTTCCAGTATTTACTCCGTTTTAGAGACTGTTCCCCCCAATTTCTAGGGCTTTCTAAGAGGCTTTCCCCTTTTGGCTGCCCCTACCCCTGACTCATCTGTCTACCATTCGGCTAGAAAGTATTCAATTCAAGAAATTCTCTCTCTTGTATGACAAGACGGGGAAATGACTAATGTCACCGTCGCACACGGCCCCCTCGCATTGCTATTCGGCTGGCTGACGGTTGCCGGGGCTGCTGACTGCTGTCTCCTGGACCTGTGAGCGCGGGAGAGAGAAAATTTCGAGAGACAGATTAGGCGACAGAAGAGGCCACGCACACTCGCGCGCACAAGCAGCCTACGGTGCGAACTTCGCAGGGGATTAGACGAGGGGCGATGCATATGTACAGGGAATTGTTTATGTTCCAGGACGGGGAGGGGAATTTAAAGGGATGTCTCGCTATTTTTTGAATTGGGATTACTGTAGCCGAAAACAACTGAAGTAAACAGGGGAAACCCCGATCACTAAACTCTAAAATGACTGAAATTAATCGCGCTCTATTGCAAATCTCATAGAAATGGGTCCCAAGGGGATTTCTACCCCGCTAAAAGGTCCCAAAGGGATCTGTAAGCTAAAATCCAATTCTGAACTGTATTCCCAGAAAATTAGGGCCAACGTTCTTCCTCACCGCATCCAAAAACTCACCAAATGCTCGCCGCGCTTGAATAATTCGACCTTTCTTATTTTTTTATGTCTATCTTGTTCAGAATTTTATGGCGCACAAGCTGGTATAGGTTTTATTCCATAAGAATAGGAAATTGCTGAGTTATCGAGAGAAACGCTATGTTCACCTCAAAAACTCTATTTTGGGCTATATTTCAGCAATTTCTTATTCTTATGGAATATAACCTACATCAGCTTGTTCGCCATAAAATTCTAAATAAGATAGACATAAAAAAAATAAGCAAGGTCGAATTATTCGAGCGCGGCGAGCATTTGGTGAGTTTTTAGATGCGGTGAGGAAGAACGTTGACCGAAAATTATGCCTACCTTGTTCCAATCAATGAGGTTGGGCCTGTATCTGTGAAGGATAGCATTGAAGGCCAGCCCATCTCGCCATGAGGATCCGAAATTTGTCACATTGACTCGCGGATAGCCGGCTGTGGCCTTTCTGGCCCATTGGAGAAGGGCATCTCTGGCGGAGGTGGCATCAGATCCGTGGAGGATTTCAGAGACCTGGAAAAGTACTGTATTCTCCTGCCTCCCCAGCTTCTAATAATTGTCTTCTACTCCTGAAGCTCTCCCCATTTTCTCCCCACCACCATCACCACATCTCTTCTTGTATTCTTTGTTTGCTTTAAAGAGTTCCATGTGTACTTTTCAGATAATTTGATGCACAAGCTCCCCTCCGACCTCCAAGGGGGAAACCAACTTCTGGAGGAGCGGTAAAATTGTGGGTGTGTGTATTGATCCATTGTATTGTACTCTCTTTGATTTTCTTTTTCCTCCCCATCATGTCTCTGTGGGTAAATAGAAGGAGAGGGAGGAAGAGAACACATGTCGTTTTGATGATACTGACTAACCACCACAGTGAAAAACAAATAAAAGTGGGCAATGGACTCGCAGCGGACATAGAAACGAAAGAAAATGGTCGGCTATAGTGATAGCAGTGGAAAAAAAGCAAAGAACACAGTTAGACGGCTAAAAATACGTTTTGCAGCATGGAGAATGCAAGCCACAGTTAACACGCCATGTCGGCTGTGGCGCTTCAAATTTCTCTATTTTTTCCCTAATTCCTTCTTTTTCCCTCTATTTATCGATGTTTAGGCATTCCTACTCTCCAAACAGAGGGATACAAACACATTTAGAAAGAGGGCGTTCCCCTTAATGGCAGGCCAAGGCGAATGATTGATGTAGTGGTACCCCCGCCTGTCTTTCTCTCTCTAGAAGGGAAAAGAGACGGTGATGGCATGCAGCACTGTAACAGGGCGTGGTTCCTCTAGCGCTTTCCTCTCTTCGCTCTCTCTTTCTCTCTGCGAAACCAATCAAATGTGGGGAAATGTATAGGACAGAGAGAGGGGGAGGCACAAAACAAGGTTCTTTTCTTATTCCACTGCCCCCAGACGCATGCACCTGAATTGATTCGTAATGGTTCCGATATGGATGGGAGATGGTGGGCTGAGGCGAGGAGAGAGATCTCACAAGGTTATCTCTAATTGCGTTCTCGGGAATGACCCGCTGATCCTAAAGCCAACGAGACCGGCAGGCGGTCGGGATTTTATTAATCTGGAGGTCGGATTTGGTAATAAATGGAGGAAAAGAGTAGAAATCGGGGTTGTTCGCGCGCGCCACAGTTCACACGTGTATTGGCTGTCTAACTGTGGCCTACTCCGAAAATTCGCCCCTTTGGATTGTTTTCACACCCTCAAAACGATTCCACAACGCCGGAGAGAAAGCAGCATCAATAGATCCATTTCGGCCAATTGAATAGCCGCAAAGATTTCTTTGCTGTTGACCTATTTCCTCCTCTGGCATGAGTCATAAGCAAAAAGGGAGGAAACCCCCGCGATTTTTGAGATTTTACACAACTTTTCCTAAAGAAAGGGGGTAAAAAAACATGGTCAAGTCTTCGCCTCTAAAGTGGAGGATTGAATGGATTCGGTCGCAATTAGCCGGCAGGTACATTGAGCGGAAGAAAAACTACACCGAACTGGACTGGATCAGGGTTAAAAGTGACCAAAGGACCGGGGCAATGGAAGAAAAGAAAGCAGAGGAGCAAAGTTAATGGATAATTCGGCCCTAAAGAGATTGTGCTCCAGAAAAAGGGAAACAGAAGGAAAAGTAGGAAAGTAAACAAGTTGCGGCTGTTTGCTGGGAGAAAAGGTAGGAGAAAACAAAATTTTGTCTCTTTTCAAGGAATTTGGAAGATTATAGAGGTTTAGCTGTTTAACTGTGGCGTTTAGAAGTCCAGAAAAGGAATTAAAAGAAGTCCAGAAATTGGATAAAAATGATCTACCTCGTCTCCTCGTCGAGCACTGCGACTTCGCTCCCGTTCTCCTCGGCTCTTTTTAACCTTCTGTACTTTTCTTTCAAAATGTTCTCTCGTCTCATAGCTGCTGCTCTCTGAGAATCCCTGATGTGCTTGTTGGGCATGGCTCAGATGGCGATTGTCGACGGCTAGGAGCTGACCACCAGAGGCCGAATGATGCCCATATCCATTACCGAAGCCATTGCCAACTGCTTGCTGATGATGCTGTGAGCTGGATCCATTCTGATAGTAGCCGCCGCCGGCTGATCCGTTGGTATGAGCCGAACGGGCTCCGCTCGACTCGTGCTTTCGCTCAGCCTTCTTACTGAAGCTTCGAACAACTTTGAACATGGTTGAAAGTCCAGCCAAAAATAGGAATATTAGGGATAGTGTCGCTAGACAAGCTGGCGCATTCCAAACGTGCGACTCGCACCAGTAGTAGGGATGGGTTTGACGAGAGAACGCTCCGCCCACTCTAGGAGGGGCACTGCCGCTGCCGGGGCTGTGGTCGTCGTAGCTGCTGCCGGACCAACGACCTGTTCCTAGTTCTCCACTTTTAGAGCTATCACTCGCCATTTCTCTCTCTCTTCTTCTTTTCTGTACCCTCTCCTCTCTACCCAGTGCCCAAATTGTGGTCGAAGAATCAACCACACCCTTCAATGGCACGGAGAGAGTGGGTGGAAGAGAGTCGGGCAGAGACGGAATCCGTTAACCTACGCCCTTCCGAGAGGGCTAGGTGCGGGGGAGTAGAAAATAGACTGGGCAGTAGTAATTCTTGAATTCTTGAATAGTCCTAAATGGAAAGAAACAGTCCAATGAGAGGAAGAAGATGAAAAAAAAATGGGATTCTTGGTGGGAAAATGATGAATAATCCAGGAAAGATCCTAGAGAAGGGCTACAGTATGCTTAAAATTTGCCCATGCTGGGAAAAGTAAGGGATTTCGTGGATTATCCCGCCCACAGTTACTCGGTCACCTTTTTGGTATTCCTGGAGCAAACATGCCCCTTCTTTTTCCTAATTTTATGGTTTTCCCGGGAGTATGGCTACAGTATGCCCAGAAATAGGCGAAGAAGGATATGGGTACAAATTTTTGCATTTTAGGCGAATTTTCAAGCCACAGTTACGCAGTTTCAGCAATTCTCCTCTTCCCAAGGCTTTTTTCCAGGTTCTACAACGAATCCTAACCAGCTAATGTAGTATTAATTTGCATTAATTTGCCAAGATCATCTCCCGCCGGGGGGCTGCCTGCCTGCCAAAAGCCTTGCCCCTAATTTGGACTGGTTTCCTGCAAAAAAAGAGCGCCCCCACAGTTGTTTGTAGGCATCTTCCGTTTACTAGGGAAAAAAAGAATTCCTTTGCTGTTTTGGGCAAAGATTACCCCCTCTAATCGGTGCCAGTTAGGTTGCCAAAAACCGCTAATTTCCGCCGGTACTCTATGACATTCTTGGCGGCAGGGCGTCATCTCGTAAATTGTCGCCGTTTACTCCGTTCTATGGAAAGAAAAGAGGACTGGGCAGCTGGATTTATCTTAATTTTCAAGGGACAGAAGGAAGATTTCCATTTGACAGGAAGAAATGGGAAATAAAGTGGTCAATAGGGCAAAAAAGACAGTCGAATGCCCGTTTTCAGCTTTATGCAGTATTGAGCGGGCTCTCAGGCCTATAAAAAAGAGGAGAAATCAATAGGGATCTGTTGTGTGTCTGTGTCTGTTACAGAAGAAATAAAAACTGTCCCTCTCCTCTATTCAATGGCTGGCCTGGAGAGATAAGCATCCGAAAATGGCGGCAGTTTTGAGTTTCCAAATGAGAGGGCAGAAATGGGAAGAGCCGATAAGAGAGCCCGGGAAAATGTTGCATACTGTTCCGGGGAGTCATAAAATGGCTGAGGAGATCTATCCCAGGTGGCTGGGAAGGCCCCTCATGGAGAAAAAAGAGCAGCAGCTGCGGTTCTGTCCAGTTAAACGCCCGGAAAGTTCAATTTCTAAAGTTTTCAGCACGCCACAGTTCACACGCCGTGCCGGCTGTCTAACTGTGGCGCTGCCACAAAGCCGCAGTTAGACAGGCGAAACAGGGTAAATGCCCTAAAATTCGTTTTCCGCATTTCAGTCAAAATGATTCCTGTCTCCAGCTACCTGAAGCCACAATTACCATTTCCCAGGCAAAACAACTTTCCTCCTCGACATACATCCGGTTCTAAAAAGTTTTCCCCACCACCTAATGGCCCTATGACCTCTGATTGGCAGTCTAACCATTCTTGTTTCCCCCCAGGGGTCTCGACTGTGTTCTGGGCCTCTAGAACTGGCTCAATTTGCCTCTCAAAACCATAACTCTCGTGTTCCTCCTCCACCCAGGGTCAAAAACAGAGAACGAGAGAGGTCGAGTCACCGGAGGGCGTTTACTCTTCTTCTTCTTCTTTTCCATCCCATCTCTCTATCTGTTTCTCCCGTCTTTTCTCATCTGACAATGCCGTAGTTAGGGTGTGGCCTGGCAGTGTGTCGCCCCGTAGAAAACAGGCGTATTGTCACTGGGAGGGGCAGTTACATGATCAATGTCCGCCTCCAACTTCTCGATTAGGGGAACGAATTAGAAAACTAAAAAGAGCGGGGAATGGAATGGATGGGTGTCGGAGGAGGATTTTCAAATATGGGGGGCCGAAATGAGTTACTTCCAGTGGGGGCAGAAATTTTTTGTCCAGAGGAGAAATAAACAAATAGGGAGCGGAAGGCCATAAAGAGTCATAAAAGTGATAAGGCTTGCAACAATGTGCTCTCTGGATCTTTAGGTCTTATCTGGATAACTAGTGGCTCAAAACTCATTTAGATTACTGTAGACGGATATTTTTGGGGTTAATAATAAGAAATGGGCTATCAATTGGGACTAAATAAGTATTATTACTAGCTGACGTTTTTACGAAGACGGGGGCATACTATACTGCTTGAAAATTGACATTTCAGCTAAAAGAGAGCGTGAACCATGAGCTGAGGATGCTGCGCGGAGGTCCCTGCTCCGAAGTTTCACCATAAATATCTAGTTATTAGCGGAAATAAAGAAGAAAACAATGCAAAGAAGCAGAAAAATGGTGAGGAAAAAAGAGCAAAGCAATTAGAGAAGATATATGCACGGAGAAAGAAATGTATCAATGTCAGGCATAGAGAACTATGGAATCCACTCAAATTTCATGTTTTTAGCCAACCAGATGGCCCTTTCTATCCTTATTTCCCACTTGGATCATTCATTTCCATAGTTTACCTTCCAGAAGTTGGTTTCCCTTTCAATTTTCTTATTTTGCAGTCAATTCAGCCGTTTTGAACCGTTTTGAGTACTATTTTCCATTTCTCTTCTAGCTTTCAGGCTTTTCGAGGACAAATTGGGTCAAAATGGATAAAGATTGCCTTCTAACCCTAGAAAAGAGATGGAAAATAGCTCAAAATCGCTCCACTCTGCAGTAATTAGCAAATTTTCGACAGTTAGGTGCTGAATTCAAACGCAATCTCGCAATGCAGCCAGTATAATGATACCGTATGGTTAAGAAAAAAGCACACTCTTTGAAAAATTAAGAAAAAGAGCAGGGAATAAAAGCAAACTCGAAGTGGTGGAGAGAAAACGGTGCGAAGAAACTCGAAGGGGTAGAGGGTAATAATAAGCAAAGCGTGAAACCTGGTGACTGCTCGATCCATTGCCATTTGTCACTATTCGAATGGCTGCCTCGTGCTCTTTTTGCCGTTGTTTTATTACTGAGACCTGGAAGTTCAAGATGATCGTCCAGATCAGTCCGAGAGTCAGCTTGCTGTTGCCTTCGATGATGTCCTCCGGTCGGATGTTTACATATTTTATCTGGAAAAAGGCAAGGATATGTTGTAATTTTTTGAGAATTTTCATTAGAAAATTGAAAAATAAAACTTACATTTCTCTTCTTTAAAAAATCCAAGCAATACTGTACATTCTGTATTTTATGAAACCGCGTGAAGCCATTTTCTCTATTCTGAAAAATTACGAATTAGAGAGGAGAAAGAAGAAAGAAACGTACAAGTCGTTCGCCGGTAAGAACCTCTAATAAAGATATGAGTCGATTTCCATCACGGAGATCAACAAAGAGATCGTCGACTTTTACTCCGGCCTGAAAAATTCAAATTTCTGATCTCGCTGTCTAACTGTGGTCGTTTCGCTGTATAACTGTGGTCTTTTGACTGTCTAACTGTCGTCTGATGAAAAAAGACCGTCCCCAGTTTCTTTATAAAGGAAATACGTTAGTTTCCATCTTCACGTCCTCTGGTTCCGGACGACAACCGGAACCTCTTTGAAAGAGCCCTGTGGACGGCAAGGAGACTCAAATTTCTTGAATTCTCACTTCACAATATGTCCGAGGAGGAAGGAAAACGTGGTGGTGGACAAACAAGAGGTGCCAACAACAGCCGCGGGATGATTTTTCAAAAGGGACGGGTGAGTGAGAATTCTATAGCACCAGAGAACTAATATTAGAGCCTGTTGGATACAAAAATGACCAGTGAACAATATTTTCGTGAGTTTTGGTCTCGACAAGAAGGTTTTTCCCTCGGAGAGACGGTTCTCCTTTCGTGTAAAGGATGGTCAAGTGTAAACATTCCCACGAAGAGCCACTAAAGGTTTTTTGCAGACTCAAAAGGTAATCACGGCAGAAAAAGAGTGGAAGAGAGGCTTTGCAGGGAAGATTTGCAACCAACACGGCAAATATAGTCATGTTTTTGATGATTTTTAGCTGAATATTTCCATTTTGGGACCATTTTCTTGATCTTAGTGTCTAACTGCGGTGTTTGTTGCCGCGACACAGTTAGACAGCCTACACGGCGTGTGAACTGTGGCGCACTATCAAAACTTCAGAAACGGGGGGTTCCGCTTTCTTGGTTTATTTGTGGTAAAATGTCAAAGTAAAACAACGATTATACAATTTTAGCCAAGGGAATGCGGGAAAATTTGCGATTATTGCCTCATGCTTGTGCTTTCCCTCATTTTCCCCTTGTTAAATATTTTTTGGCCCCTCGCCAGTGTGTGAGACAACAGGACATAGGTGCGTACAAACTAATCCGATAGATAAACTTCAAACGCTCAAAATGCTGTCTTTTCTTGCCGCCTTCTCTCTTGTGAATTATCCCCCCTAAAGTTTCGTCAAAAAGTAAACAAACAGCCGTTTTTCTTTCACTTGACCTCAATAACCGTACTAGTGGTAGTAACTACGGGTTGCGAGACGTAGAGATTTCAAAAACGGTCCCTCTTTGGTCATTTTCAAACCGAGGCCAAGTTTAGATACAGGTGAAGATAGCGGCCAGCGATGCAGGAGGAAGATAACACGGGGAAAAGAGAAATAAGAGGAGGAACTCGAACAAAAAAGGAACACAGAAATGTGTTCGAAATTTTGACGGGAAGGAAGGGCAAAAAGTACTGTATAAATTTGAATAAAATGAGAAAATGGTAGAACGGGAAGGGATTGAGCATGAGAACAGCATAAACAACAAAGAAGTCCATACGCGAGATTGCGCGGTGGCAAGCTGCCATGTTTACTGGACAGACATCGAAAGTTCGGTTCCTGGATCTCGTTTAACGTTTTTGCTTTTCTTATCACTCGTTTTACATGAAAAATAAAGGGTAAAACTCACTTTGAGCAAATGTTTATTGACCCATTTGGTGAAAGTCTTCTTCTGGATGTTGTCACGTTCGTCTGAAATTTATCTATTAGATTTATCCTCTTCATTTTCTCAATTTTTCCCATATTTTGAACCCTGTACCCCCAAATTTAGTAGACTACAGTCTCCCCTTGCTCTCGAGCCCTCGCCTTTCCCATAAATTCCGTTAATCTGATCGCAACTCTCATAAGTGCCTCTATGCGGAATTGATCCGACGTGGTGGTGGCTAGTGTGTGGGGTCCATTAGGTAAACATTTCCCAGCGTGGTGGTGGTGGTGACCAAACCTTTCGATACAAATAAACCCACCGGAGAGAGAGAAAGTGACCCCCGTCGAGGAGGAGCAACTGATCTGATCAGCGAGCAAAATAAGCAGGAAAAGAGAGAAAAATTGGCGGAAAATTAGGAATAAATCCCGGTTTTGTTCCCTTTTTCAATAAGCTGTCTAACTGTGGCGCTTTGCTGTGGAAGCTGTGGCTCTTTCAGTTATTTCAAATGGTGAAACCCTTGAAAATTGGAGGGAGAAATAGTCTTTTTGGCAGCCTTTTCTTAAATGTTCACCAGTCAGCTGTCTAACTGTGGCTCTTTATCAAAATTCTCTCAGGTTACGGGGTTCCAAGGGTCTCGATTGGAAAAGAATGATTCTTTCTATGGCTAGCACCGTAATTTATCTGATCTCTTTTCATTCTCTCCCGCCAGCTGCCTTTCTCCCCTTCCCGCCGATAACCCGAAACTGTCTGATATAATCCGTGTTATGCGCAACATCATCATGATACTGATACGATGTGGATGGAATAGCGTGACACATGGATTTGGGACAATCTCGGGGAATTTCGACACTCTCGTGTGTTCCGTTGGTTGCTATTTATCATAAGAAGGGGATATGAATATATTTAGTGGAGAGAGGGACGGAACGGGGTGGTAAAGGTCAAAATATGAGGGGCATAGTGACCAATAGCCACAGTTAGACAGCGAAATCGAGGAAAAGCCAGGTCAAGAGTACAAACCGACTAATTCTTCCAAATTTTCAAGTTTCTCGCCATTTTTATCCATTTTTTGATCAGTAGGATAGAAAAGAAGGTTTACAACCTCAATGGGAATGCGCCACAGTTACACAGGAGAGCGCCACAGCAAGAGGAACACAGACAACGTAATGTTCAAAAGGGGGCCAAAATGGATTTTCTTCCCAACATTTCATGTTTTTCTTCGTTGCTGCCCATTTTTGACCCGCACCGTGCCAGAAAAAAAAATTTCCAAATTCCACAAACACTGCCACAACTAGACAGCTAGCCCGAAAATTAGTTCCTGTCTCTGATTTCCCGTCATTTGTTCTCTTTTTCTCTATATTCCCACACCAAAGTCTTCTCCCCTCTGCCTTCCTTCCCTTTCCGCTGTGTCATTAGTTTCGCCATCTGGTCAACTGGGGGAACAAAAACGAAGAGTGAGAGGGGAGTGTTGAATGAAGAGCCTAAGGGATGATTCAGAGCCCGGTCTACTGCAATATGTCTCGCTAACAACGGCTGGGGCGACCTGCGTGTTCACGTGGGAACGAATCATCCTAACAAAAGAAAATGGAAGGAAGAAGAGCCGGAAGGGGATAGGAAATGGAATTTGTTAATTAAAAAATAACCGTTGTGATCAAAATATCAAGAAATCTTCAAGAAAACGGGAATATTGACGGAAAATGGCTAAAAATGGGGGTTTAACGAGAAAATAAGGGAAAATGTGAGAATTTTGATCATTTTCATCAATTTGATTTTATTCTAACTGAAAAATAAGGCTTTTTCTACTATAAAATGACCGGAAATGACAAAAAAGCGGAAGGATTTGAAGAAAACGAGGCGAAAAGAGGGAATTGCTATATTTAAGGTCAAGGCGGCAAGGAGAACGTGTGAAAAAACCGGGTCAGCTGATTTTTCCGGCTATTTTTGACTCTCTTTTCATAATAGACGATGTTTTTCACTAGGAAATAATGAAAAATGGAGGGTTTGACCTCTTGACCCGGAAGAATAGAGAGAAAATTCAAATAACGACAAATTGGCGCCAAAGGGGGGAAAATTGAGATTTGGCAGGGAATGTGCCGTTTAAATGGGGATTTTAAAAGAATTTAAATAAGAAAATAACCTACCATTATGTTTTTCTCGATTATGTTCATAATGTTCTAAGATTTCTACTTCCTGCGGATCGGATTGGACTTCACTACGCGGCGTATAGCCCTCAGAATACAAGGACATCTGTCCGTCTCATAGAAATACCGCTAGCTGAGTA
This sequence comes from Oscheius dolichura, assembly GCA_932521035.1. NCBI lineage: Eukaryota > Metazoa > Nematoda > Chromadorea > Rhabditida > Rhabditidae > Oscheius > Oscheius dolichura. The sequence continues at coordinate 10,305,756 of OW051492.1, read as the reverse complement.
ACTGTGGCTGTTGTGGCTGTGTTGGGTCTCGACGAGAAGAAGAAGAGAGAATAGAGGATGAGGGAAGAAGAAAAGACCGTCACAGCTTTGCCTAGAGAGAGAGAAGAGAGAGAGGCGAGAGGGATGGAGGCGGGGCGAACACACCGCGCGGGGGGACCACAGGGGGAAAAGAACCTTGGTTTGGCCGTGGCCGGCCGGCTGTCGTCCGTCGGCCGCTCGGGGGAGACAGCGCTGCCTGTCCAGAGGGCGCAGAGCACCGGCAGCCGTTTTCTACTCGCTGTGCACAGGTGAGGGCGGGAGACGCAGAGCTGGCAAAAAAATAGAGGGCAACACGTACAGGAAGGGAGGGATAGACGGTCACTTGGCTGGCTGGCTGTCCTCTCGCCCTCCCGCTCGCCCCTATCACTCTCATGCTCGCTGGGGATCAACAGGGACAGGGACACTTGCGGATCATTGCACAACGCAACTCTATGACCCCGTCTCCGCCTAAAAGAGACAGAGAGGACGGTCAGTCAAGTGGAGTGTATGTGTGTCCCCCGGTTACGTGAACTCTCTCGGAAGAGCGGGGAAAAAACAGAAGACCCTCTGGGATGGGGAAATAGTTTGTACGCAATGCGTCTACCTCAAAATCGGGGAAATTTTGAAAAACATTCCTCTTTTCCTCCTGTTTTCAAGGAATTTCAAAGTTTTCACCTGGAAAATGGGCGGGCTCTTTGAAAATTTGAATAATATAGGAAATGTTCAAGGTTTCTAAACTGTTTCGCGGAATACTCTTGAGTTCTAAGGTTCCTACAACGAAAATTAACTGGAATAGGCCAAAAATTCCAAAAAAAAATATGGTAAAAACGAATCCTGGTCGGAAAATTGACCATTTGCTCCTCATTTTCAGGGAATATCAGATGTTTTCCTCCCGATTTTCTTTATTTTGCCGGGTAAGACAGGCATCGCCTCCTTCCCTTCGTCCCTTCCCTTCCCCTCTCCTCAGTTTTTTATATGTTCTCTATTTGATCATTGAGGTCACTTTCTGTAAACATTTGGAAAGAAGACTTTGGGAAGCGTCAACACAAACTGCAGCAGCCTTTTTTTGGAGGGCAATCTCTCTGGGAAATTGAGATATTCCTTCCCGTCTGCCTGTTAATTTATCATGTCTTCCGTGCTCTATCCCTATTAGCCGTCTCAAGGGGGGATCACGCAGTTAGGCAGGCGGACAGGTGTCAACAGTTGGGTAACCCCCGTCTCGGTCACTAGGTCTCTCGCGGTCTCTTGGCAGGGTGCCGCCAAATGGTTGACCACTGTCTCGTCACATTTTAGACAAAAAATCGAGGCGGTTTCTTCATTAAAACTGACCAAATCTCCTAAATTTAAAGAACTGGAAATAAGAGAGGGAGGTGAACATTTTGACTGTGTCTCTTATGCCCCGTTTTAATTTCAGCCCCCTTGTTAGTATTCCTCCTCTCTTTTTCTAAAAACCCCGTCACTTTTACGACTTGATCTCTCTTTGGATTCCGTTGTTAAAAGTTTCTCTCTGTGATTGCAAAAGTTTCAGGGAGCAGCCCCCCTTCCCGAGGTGACTGGCGGGCGGTGGTGTTAGTTGTTCGGATCAAGGTGCCGTAAGTACCTGGCATGCGGGGAGAGAAGCACACCGCTCTCTCCTCCGGCTTCTTTGGAAAAATTGAAGGAGAGAAAACAACCAGGGGGGAAATAGGGACCTAGAATTTACAGGGAAATATAAAATTTATATATTTTAGCAGGAAAAGGAGGAGGGAAATGGAGGAGATTTCCTTGGCCTATGATCGCCTTTTGCGTCGCCCCTCCAAGATTGCAACAGAACCAGTGATAAGGGCCTTTTGGCGTTTTTGTCCCGTTGCTCGTTAAATCTCACCCCGCATGTTCTTCCACGCCTTTTCCCATTTTCCCGGCTGGTTGTTGTTCAAATTCTGTGGGGTTCAAAAGAGTGTGTCATCACGGAGGAGTTGCTTCCGTTTTGCAGCAGACTGGGAGATAAGGAGCTAGGGAAGGAATCCCCATTTTCAAAGCTCCGGTAGTTAAATGACATGACTAGCTGACTAATAAAGAGCAAAAAGTGAAGCAAACGGGGGAAAACAAGAGAACTGGATCATATTCGCCCTTCACGGTCTAACTGTGGCTGCCAAAATCTTTCAGAAAGCGTTTAGGATTAAAAAGACCTGGCTTTCTGTTACAAGAAGGATAACCAAAGCAATTATTGCGATTTTTCTACAGTATATCCCCGCTGTCTAACTATGCATATCCTCAGGGCTGATTCTCTCATCTGGTGGATAATAAGACCGAAACAAGTGGGATTTCTTCTATAAAAGAAGGCAACCGAGCCTTTTTGTGTGTGAACTGTGATTCTTTTTTGAAATTTCGAGGTTGTCTAGACTTATATTGTCTCTTTCCTCTATTCTCCCCCTCCCAAGTGACCTCTAAACAACCATCAGCATATGTGAGACGGATGTATATCGGGGAGAGATTGTAAAAGTTTCGATGACCTTCGTGACGAGCAATGAAATATGACCTGGCTAACGGTCTCTTTTTTGACTTTTCCTCTCTTTGAAGAGATGGGGGTTCAATAGAGGAGGGCACACTGTATGATCTGGCACCCAGTAGTGATCGGCCCCTATCAATTTTTCGTGGAATTTTGTGGCACATAAGCCTATTAGGTGTTCCCATCCAGGAAAATAGTCATCCCAATTAGAAAAGAGACCGTAACAGAATTTTCGAGGGCCACAGATAGACAGCCTGTGAGTTGCGGCGGGGGCCAGCACAAACCACAGTTCACATGCCGTGTTGGCTGTCTAACTGTGGCGCACCCAGTTTGAGCCTGTACTGTCTTCCAGACAGTGAAATATCGAACAAACCTTTAATTCCGTGTAGTGAATACTGTGATAACCTTTGTTCCGGTGTTAAAACCATGTACTGAAATGATGAAGAAGCCGAAACCGGCGAAGAGACTGCCGTAAGCCTGAGAAAACGGCTGTTTTTGGGGAAAAGAACAGGAAAATTCAAAATTGATGGATAAAAATGTACCGATGAGCTGAATCCGAGTCAGAAAAAGTTACGGAAAGTTCCGATTGAAAATAATAGGACTCGCGGCTTTCTCTGTATGACGAATTGTGAGAATATGATTCGCGAGAGATAGAGATATTAGAATAGGTAGCCGAGAGACGTTGACAATTGGGAGAGACGCTTCTATTTCGAGCTAGTGGACTCCAAGGAGGAGGTTCCATAGCCACGGGGTGTGGGAACTGTGGATTGCACAGAGGGGGAAGCGCCTTATCAGGGATGGAAGGGAGAGCAATTGTCGTGCCTTTGGACAGCAGTCATCAGTTTTCGGAAGGAAGACGGTGGAGGGAAAGAGAGCAAAAGGGTAATTAAAGATACAGGAAGTTATAGTAACAGATGACTGTACTTTTCTTTAGGATTACTTCAAACTTCGGACAATAAAACAAATTTAGCCTGAACCCCCATAAAACAAGCAAGAAATAAGAGCTCTTCCCCATTTTTTGGCTCCAAATTTCATGTTTACCAACCAAAAAAAAGAAAGGTGACACATTACATGGATAACAATTCAGGGTCGGGAAATAATGAAAATTGTCGCATTATGGCTTTTGAAATGGTCGGTTTGAGTCATTTCCCCAGAAAAAAAAGACGTTTCCAGACATTTTCGTCTATTTGTCAGACCTTTCTAGGATGATAAAGATGATAAACAGTGCCAACATTGTGAAAAGTCGGTCTTCCAGGAAAATATGGAACTTTCAGCAGAAAATTGCCCTACAGAGGAGGCTGTACTGATTCTCCAGGCCAGGATTCTTTTCAAGAACAACAGAGAGAAGAATTAGGTGTCAACAATCGAAAAGGTGACCATACGAAGTGAAAAAAGTGGTTGGGAAGTGTTTTACGACCGGCCAAAATGGGGGGATGGGAGCTGACCGATAGACCCCTGTTGAATGATGATAACAGCGAGGTAACTGTCCTTACTGTCGCTGCCCCCTGTAAACAATGCCCATCTCCGTCTCTATTGTCAATGAATCATTATTATCATTTAGGGAGCTGGGGGCAGTAAAGTTAAAAAAGAGAACTGTCTAGCGGACTAGGAGAATGCGGACATTGATCCCGAAATGACTGTTCCGCTGGGCGAATAACTTCTTTAGGAGGGCATTTGTCTTGAGACAAATGAGGGAGATTAATAAACAAGAACAGAGAAAAATTTGAGGGCAGGTCCCGAAGCGACTGCATGGACCTTTTTATCTGACGGGCGCGCTATCGTTACGGGACCATTATGCTGATTTCCTGGTCCCGAAACTTGAATTGACGGCGTAGAAAAAAGCATAAAATATGGATTCAAAGGAAGCGAAAAGAACAGGGAGAAGGTGATAATTAGCGAGAAAAAGCTGAGAGAGTGTGTCCTTCTTCCGAGCGCCATTCTTTTGAAGAGGGCAAGTGTTTGTGGCTCTCGCTTGCCCACGGATAGTACAACTATTTGTTTTGTTCGAGAAGTGTCAATTGTATTCGATTATTTCAAAAACACGGCCAAAAAGTAGGTCTTATCCCTAATTGGAATTCTGAGAGAGGCGGAATAAAAGTCGCAGAAGAATAAGAAACTGTTTGGATGGAAATGGATCAATGGATGCACCTTTTCCCACCCAATAGCACTGGCCAACTGCGGGGAGAGGGCTATCAAAAGCTCTCTCTCTGCCTTTCTCTGAATAATACTGGAGAATTCGCAACACAAACGAATGAATCGGACGGATGGTACACATAAGGAGCAAAGAAGAAGACGAGGGTGGCTAGCTTTATAGTTCTGGAAAGAACAGACAGGACCGAAAAATGGGAGGGATAGAACGAAACGTGGGAAAATATGTTTTGTAGCTTAAAACCATCTGGAAAGCATAGCAGGCTCAAATTCAAAGCGCCACAGTACCACAGCCTCTGAACTGTTGCGCCACAGTTCACACGCCGTGTAGGCTGTCTAACTGTGGCGCTCGAAAAATTCTGGTACACTTGGGTGTTCTATCTATTGAAAACTCCAGAGTACCATTTTATAGTGCCTAACCGCTTTAAAACTACCTCCCTGTTCAAAAAAGAGTACCAACCTGTCAGCATTGCCACTTCTCGGTCACTCCTATCCAACCGTCTCATTGCCAGTGGTTGAGCACTCATCCATCCTTCCAGCCTCCTTCTCCTCTCTTCTTCGTCATAATCATCCGTATATTCCACTATCCTCCTCCTGAAAATTTATAATTCTACCTGGTGTTGTATATTTCATGCTTGACTGCACTTTCACAACCACAACATCTACTGTACTCACCCTCTGACTTTGAATTTCATTATAGGGAAAGACCTGAAGGGATACTCTTACAATTGAGCTAGAATTTTATGGAAGAAAGCCGCTGGGTGAAGGTAGAAAAAGGCTGGCCAAGAGAGGCTAGCAAGCGGAAGAGAAGTTTAACCACGGCGGGAAGGGATAGGGTGGACGAGACCCGAGTAATCTCTCTGACATACAGGGTCGGGGCCGTTTTTGACCCGTCTCTGTTTTTTAGACTTTGTCAACTATTTTTACATGGTCAAGACTGCTTATCAAGTGTATTTTTCACTGGAATACGGTGTTGGGTTACTGTAACGGGTAGTAAACGAGCACCATGGCCAATTTTCTCCCCTTTGACCGTTGTGAGACTTTCGCTTGAATTTTTCAACTTTTGACGTGTTTTTACCCTGTCTAGTCTTTTAAATAACCGTTTTAACTAGAATTCAGCCCAGTTGTTCAATTTCTTCTGCTACAAAGCAGTTGTTCTCGTCTTCTTCTTCATTTTTGCCAGCGGTGCCACCAGCCAGAAATGAAAGGCCTCAATATTGAAGAGATAGCAAAGCAAGGCGGCCAACAAGTAGACGATGGAACAAAGAAGAAGAAAGGCTATGATAATGTGCCACTGGATGATGATATGATGATGGACAGTGAGGACGGCAGCGGAGCCGACGGGAGGAGCGTCATGGGCGCGACGGGAACTGGCTCGAGAAAGTCGAAGAAGGAAGCCGGATTAAAGGTGGCGGTAAAGAAGGAGGAACGAGGAAAGAAGAAGAAGGAGCGAGGAGAGAAGTCGTCGGAAGAGGAGAAGAAGACGGACCCGAGCCCGGAGAAGAGGGAACAGAAAGGCAAGAAGGACTCCAAGCGAGAGAAGAAGGCATCCAAGGCGAAGGACGAGAAGCCGGCAAGCGACACCAAGAGGGAGAAAGACAGTGGACAAGAGAGCAGTGTCGAGGATAAGCCCTTCAAGGACGACCCCAAGACGAAGGTGTCCAAGCGATCCAACTACCAGAAGAGGTCCTCCCGAGCGCCAAATAGCGGCCGCCAACAGGTGAAGAGTACCCACTCGCCGGCTAGTAGGAAGAAGAAGAGCGGCGGCAAGCCGAAGAAGAAAGAGAAGAGCTCCTGCTGCACTATTCTCTAGGCCTCTGCCTCGTCATTTTTGAAAAGAAAGAAAATTTCAATAAGATTCCTAATAGTCTTCGCGGCTAGAGATACAAATAAAATGTTCCCTGGCTGAGGACTTCTTGTTCCTAGGTGTTTTCATTGTTTTCAAGCGATTTTAGCAAAACTAAAACATGGCTCACTAATTCATGGATTTTTCGTTGTTATATTCAATCTTTTACCAGTGTTACATATCATTTTGAAGAGGAGATCGAGATCTATCGATTGAGACTATAATCATGTCAAACGGATATGTAGAATTTGTTTAAAAGGGCGAGAAACGCCAGGATAGCTCGAAAAGCGAGGATTGCACGCCAATTGAACATGCCTTCGTAATTCACTAACTATTCCTGTATAAGAGGAGCTTTTCTCCAAATTATTTTTATCGTTATGGAGAGGAGATCGAGAGCTATCGACTAATATAAGAATCTTGAAAATTGGATAAGTAGAACTTGTTGAAAAGGGCGAGAAAAAAAAGGAGGCAGTGGCATGAGAGGGACGACGGGCATCTGTGGGGCAAACTACCCGACCCGGAAGATGCGCATCGGTCTAATTTATTTTTCCTCCCTTTCCAAAGATTTTAGAGTTAGATCAGAACATACCGCATTTTTTAAAATTAAAATTATAGAAAATAGCTTACGATTGCCTATAGACATTTTCCCTATAGAACCGTTGACTGTATTCTCCTGTCGGAGTGTCGTAGTTGGCATAATTGCTGGACTGGGTCCTCATTCTGGAAGATTTAATAGTATTTCACTATTTTCTACAGTAATTTAAAGGTCTAGCTACAATAATAATAGCAAAAACCCACGCTCTCTGTGATTCCCTTTCGCGTAAAGTGTTTCCATTGGTATCTGCCCGTTCAAAGTCCCTATTTCTTGAAACCTTCTGCCCAGCATAATAATTACTCGACGAGGAAGCAACCCTATTGGCTTCAGCACTTTTAGACCTTTAAATCAAACTAATAAAATGGAAGAAAAGCAGAAAAACCTGATATCCCTGCCCAGATCACGATATTCACTCGGAGTGTAGGTTCCCTCATTCGCTCTGCTCGTTGGTGTGACGTCACGGTGGTGAGGAGTGCTGACGGCTGATCCGTCGCGGGATTTCACATATCGTTCTTGTTCAAGTCTAGAAAACAGATGTAAGTTTTAAAATTTCCATCTGATACTATTTTTGGGACCCCCTAGAATGATCACAGCTCCATTTTGCCACCAATCGACCCTTGTGAGGTCCTTCTTTGCCCGTCCCTGACCTTTTTTAACCTTCCAAACGCAACTAACATCGTATTTATGTTAACTTTATCCTTTTAAAGGTCTGTAGTTCGCTTTGAGACCCATTAAAACCAGTATGACGCTTTTAGAAGAGGAAAATCTGGTGAATATCGCGCCATTGCGACTTTCAAGCAGTTTTGTCCCTGGAAGAAGCCAAAATCCCCAGTTTAAAGAAGAAATATGGGATAAATTAATGAATAGTGTAGGGAATACGATAGAAAATATGGATAATAGGCCAAGAATTTAAAAATGTACCTTCTTTGATCAAGTTGTCGAGAGTTGGGAGCACAGCAACGCTGTCCCATCTCTTATGATTTTCTCCTTCTCTCTCCCACTTCTCAGCAAATAATAGACCACATTATTATTCTTCGTTCACAGACTTGGATGAGGCTTTATAAATTATAAAAAGTAGATCCAACAATCTTGTGTCTCGGCTTTGAGAGGGAGAGGTCTCTTCGAGAGTCTCAAACAGTTTTTTTACGCAATGGCGATTGATGGCCGACAACTGACCGCCGCCGGCGGGGGAGAGGGAAAGAACATCGGCGACAGAGGGCATAGAGAGAGAGAAGATAATGAGAAAAAAGGAGGAAGGATATGAAACAGCGCTACTCCGGGAAGGAAAAATAAGGGTTTGGAAAGAAGAACGAGGAAAAAACTGGGAGAGGAAGGACGAAAAGGGCTCCACAAGCCATTTTGGCTGTCTAACTGTGTCGCCTTGCTGTGGGACCCGTTTAAAAGAGAAATTGGCTATTTTAATGAATGTGATCGCCTTTGAAGAGCCGGGAAGAAAATTTGAACGAAAATGGGAGGAAGAGACCTTGTCCCGACCTGTGTCCCCGGATCTCCTCCTCTTTTGCGCTTTTTATCGGCGGCCTCTCCTTTTTCCCAGCCTGCAGATGGCCCAGCTGCAGGGGTGAGGTTACAGGGTCGGGAATTTGGCTTCTTTTTATAGAAAATTACCATTCTAATGGAAGAGAAAGAGGGTAAAATGACCTTATTGTTGATCTCTTCCTTGGAAATTTTGAATTTTAGAGGATTTCAGTAGTTGGAATTGGTTATGGAGACTTCCTCCCCTTTTTTAGAGCGAACGAATAGAAATTATCCTTCCCTCCATCCTCAAAATATCGTAAAATGGAATAAAAGAGAAAGCGGACGCAAATGGAGGGGGAGGATAGATGGGGGGAGATGGTTTACTATGTTTACAAACGGACACCATGGGAAGAGAGGAAGGGAACACACAGCGGAACCGACAGGGGAGGTGAACTACTCCTCAGAGATGGACTTTTCCCATTATAATGAGGGGATACTATAAAGAGAAAAGTAAGCTGTCTAACTGTGGCTCTTTTTGGAGAGAAGTGCCGCTTTTTTAGAGAGAGAAAGGGTGTGAAAGACGCGTAAGGCGCGACGAAGATAAAAAGACTATAAAATTTCGGAAGGGGCGAAAAATCAAAACCAACAAAAGTGTGGTGACTAGGTGATCTTCTTTCCCCGCTTTTAGAAAATTGTGAAAGAAGTAAATAAAGTTGTGTTCTGGCTCTCGAGTAATGGGCAAAGGCGGCAGAGTCGAAATCATCCTCCCCCAGCTGGTACCACCCTCGTTTTACAACCTCTCTACGGGGCACTCCTCTCTCGTCAGCTAGGAAGAGAAAAAGAGGAGGAGATGTGCGGGAGAGCCGGATGGCCGACGGGGACGGAAGGACGGGAGGTATTCAAAAGTTTTGACATGCGGAATGGCGAGAGGGGGGAAGAAGAAGAGGAAGATGATCTCTATCTCTGGTTCTATGGCTTTCTATGAGAATTAGGGATAAAGAAAAAGAGAAAAGCGGGCAGCGAACTTCAGAAAGGGGGAAAAGACGGGGGGAACAAGTAGAACTTTAGGAATTTAGGAATTTATCCTGGAAGAAGCAGAGAACTATCCCGGATCGATGAATAGGAGGAGAGAGCGGGACAGGCAATAGTCACGGATGGAGGAGGGCTATCTTTCCTCGTTTAATAGGGAGTTAGCGAGAAGTCGAAGAGGGTAAAAACAGCTCGAGAACTGTAGAAACCCAAGGGAATAGGGAGTATCCGGGGTTAGAAGAGAGATTGAGGCTAGTTGAAGAAGGTAGACCTTCTCTGTACCCGTAAAGTCTCGGCAAGGTAAAGCTATAAAGGCGTCACAGTTTTGTAACAGTTTTGAATAAAGATGAGTCTGTTGCCGAGACTTTACGGGTGCGGGGGGATCGGAAAATCGAAGAAGGAGCAACAGCACCTGGATGGTGATTTTTTTTGTGCAAAGACTTTACGTGTGGTGGCAAAATAAATTTGCTTATCTCCTTCTGTGCCTCGCCTCCAGTTTTAGAAAAGTTTAGCTGGGCCGGGTGGTTTGATAAGAAGTGGTGCCTTCTGGTGTGTATGGGTGGACTTCTTCTACTCCCCTTTGATATTTTCTCCAAATTTACGAGAAGACTACTACTACCAGCATTCCTTGACTCATACTCTCGGGGTACAGTTTGTGAAGGGCGCCGTGTCTTTTCAGAAAAAGAAAGGGGGGGGGGGGGGGGGGGCAGACAGCGTCATCTAATTAGCTACCAGACTATACAATTTTCAATAAAGCTGGTCTTTTTCAGCTTGAAAAACGCTCAAAATCCCACAAATACGAGAGAAATAGCCAGAGAACCAGGCTACAGCGCTGTCTAACTGTGTCTTCTCGCTGTGTCAACCATTTAGAGTGGAAAAATTGCGATTCCCTAGGAAATTAGCCCTACCTGGCAGTTTGGGTCGACGTCCCGGCCTCGTCTTGTTTCTTCTTCTTCCAGAAATGAACATCCAACGTTGAGAAGCTGAATGTCCCGCCGGGCATAAATATTCCTTCTGAAAGCTACAGTATCCAATTAAAATCTTCATACATAAATAAAAAGAAGAGAGAAAAGGATCAATATTATAGAAGCAACAACCTTCAGCCCTAAGCTAGACTGGTCCGAGTATAGTGACCGATCCGACACGGCCGCTCGCCCTCGTGTAGCCAGCATAGCAGGCCCGATAGTTGGCTATTCAATTCCCTCGATTTCTCTCACTTTTAGGTACAATTTGGGGAGATAATGGTAGATTTCAGGGGATGATTTATGGGAGAGGAGAAAAAGAGAGCGAGGAGGACTGGAGGATCTCTGGGAAAAGGGAAAGGAACGGCACTTCAACAGTTAGCTGTCTAATTGTGGCTCTCTAGCTGTGGCCGTTTATTAAACTTGTCACAGGTAATTAAAGATCAGGTTGGGCTTCTAGAAAAGCCCAAACAATATGGAGAAAACTGTAAAAAAGGATGAGAATAACAAGAGGAATGATAGCCACAGCTCGCTGTCTAACTGTGGCTCTCCAGCTGTAGCTCTTTTCTATCATATCTCCTTGTTTTTTGCCAAGAAATGACCACCTCGAGTCACTTCTTTTTTTGTTGACGTGTATTGGTTGAACACCACACACAACAATTAGCATAGTCGGCGACCGTCGTCGCTGGCCGGCAAACATGTTCCTGCCTGCTCGGACAGGCAGCCCTGCCCCTTCCCTATTCGGTAGCAATTACGACCTGAGAACTGTGAGACTGTTGACGTTTAGGATATGTGACAGTTGCGTTCCGAAAAAACGTAGAGAATAGAAATACTGGAAAATGACTGTAAAAAAGCGGAAAATGATGGAAACTTGAATTGACTAGGAGAATTCCGTTGTCTAACTGTGGTGCTTGGCTGTGGAGGGGAAAGAGAAGAGTTTAAGGGTCCTAGAGGGAAATTGAAAAGGGAAAAGGCGGCTGAATAGTGTTCCCCATGTAGCGAGGGGGGTCATAAGTCAGCTGTTTGGACCAGTCGGCTGATCCTCCTCAACCGGGGGAAGGGCGACCATTACTCGCCGGTGTGGCGATGACCGGTCTAGGTAGACAGGGGAACACAGGTGGTGTCCGTCAGTCGTCCGGCAATGACAGAAGAATGTAGGAGGTCGCAAGACGGTTGCCCTTCTTCTCTAGATGAGAAAATTAAAAGAAGGAACGGCGGATGATTCAAAACATAGCGACCAGCCGGAAAGGGGACGGAAATGACACAAACAGGACTGGTAGAAGCGAGGCGAAGAGCCCTGCCCCCCTCGCTCTGTATCCGATCAATGTCCGATTTCTATTTGAGCAGATGCACTTTTGGCGACCCCTGGAGCCCCGAGAGAGAGAGAGAGAGAGTAAATGAGAAGATGAGGGGAACGGTCACCGGGGTCACCGCCACCATTCAGGCAGCTGAGTGTCACGATGAGAGTGCGAGCGGCTAAGATGTACTTGAGTCAGGGAGAAAATAGTCGACAGGACATTGACCTCTATCGCGAGAGTACGACTCCTCTGAGGAAAAAAAAGTCATATATTGCTGGAAAAGGTAGAATTTTTGGGTCGGAAAGAAGGAATTTGAACGAGTGATTAATTTTGGCAGCCACAGTACACACGCCGTGTCGGCTGTGGCGTTTTTTCTACAAGCCAACCCCGCTCTGGTGATAATAACGGATTTTCAGGAGGTTATCAGGATTCAGCGTCCGCTGAAGCCGTGCTGTGGCCCTGATTGCTGTACAGTTGAAAGTCCTCCAGGCTTCATAGTAATTTTTACTCGTTCTTGCTCTAATTTTCCACAAATTTTAGGTCGGATCCGTTATCCAACGTTCTAACGGTTGGACGCCCGCTTTCTGGATCAATGACGGCGCTGATCAGACCGTCATGACCGTTCCTGGAGGTTGTGGCCTCGGCGAACAGGAGTTTCCTATCTTCAACATGCAAAATATGAGAATTGGAGCAATTACCAAGAAATATGGCGGATTCGCTAAGGAACATTTAACCGATACTTTCCATGTCACTTGTGAGTTGTTTCAACCTTTTCTTTAATTTCCTGATGTTTGGTTCCGCAGGACCTCGACGTCCGGTTGAAGGCCGTTATCCTTGGTGCTACCTTCCTGCTCGTGAGTTTTTTGACCTACAGTAATCCATAAAATGACCTTTTCCAGGACTTCGTGGCCTTTGAGGAGAAGCACAACAATAACCCCTACTATTAGCGAGCAGTCAACGTACAGTATTATCATCTGTATCAGATATACCGTCTAGAAATAAACAAATGGAAATATTCGTCTTTCTTTTCTTTTATTCCTATCATCTTGGAGTAAACAGCGTCGAAAGCATGCTCCACGTATCTTCATCTGGTGATTTCGGCGTGTCCAACAAGAAGCAATCCTAAAAATTGGGAAACTGTTAAAAAAGCTGAAAAAGCTCTCTGACTAGTAAGAAAGAAGCGCCAAGAAGCATGGCCTTCATTTTGACATCCAGCTGCTGGTTAACTGAAACAGGGCAGTTCACTTCGCTCGGAGGTAGAGCTCCTAAAATGGCCAGAAAAAGTTAAAACCTACAGGTTATCTCCATAATATCTTGCTCGTTCCCTGTTTCCATGATACAGCCGATTCTTCTCTTCTCAATGGAGACGATTTCTTGATTACAATGTACTGCCTGAAAATGGGCAATTCTGGAAAAAGTGGCCACAGTCGACACAGCCGTAGCGCTACAGTTCACACGCCGTGCCGGCTGTCTAACTGTGGCGCCCGCATTTTTATCGTGTTTACCCTACTTTTTCTTATTTTCGACCAAAGTTCAACCTTATTCACTATAAAAACACACTTCTTGAAGCTAATAAAGTCCGAAATGTATTTTCCTACCTTCCACAACGTGTCTGCCCCCAATTGTTTGAATGCTCCCGGGCCGGATAGTTCTATCGCCTCCTCTTCTCCATCTCTCTGAACTATAAACGTCAAATCCATCCAAGTGGAGGTTCTTTTAACAGTTCCTATCTAAAATATCCGCATTTTTAACAATTAAACAAGTTTTCAAGGTACCAGAGATCCTGGAGGACTCTCAATCCTACACTCCTCGGATCCGGCGGCGAAGAAGGAAGAACGCGTAAGGCGGACCACCTCCTAGAAATAGAGAAACTGGTCTCGGTTGACCATAAAAGGCCAAAATTGAGAAATTAGACAAATTTTGCCAAAAATCTACACCTCTTCTATAATGAAAAATGAAAATTAGGTGGCCCAAGAGAGTCAAAATGGACTCACCCTGTTGAAATTATCCAGTATATGGAGATTGAAGCTTCGGTAGGGACCCAGGAGGGAGCGGGAAAAGATAGACGACTTCTCGAAGCAGAAGAAGATTTGCTCGTCGTTTGTGTTGTAGATACAGTATTTTTCTCCAGTTCCGGAATTTTGGGACAGTTCCAGAGGGTCAGAAACCTGAAAATAGACGTTATTCACACTAAAATCCATTTGGATGGAGGAAAACGGGAAAAATGACTGGGAATTCAAAATTGGCGGTTAAAATGATCCTATCTGGACGCTGACAAGGGATTTTTACAGATTTTGGGATTATTTCTCTCTCTAGGACCACAGTTCTGTTTCTTCTTCGCCAGCAGGCGGCTGGAGCCCCTTTCTCTACTGCCAAAGCAGCCAGTTGCTGCCGACTTTCATCAACTTCTGCTGGCCGGCTCCTGTTGTGAACAAGGACAGAATCACCGAGCCCCACAGTCGGACTGGACCGTGAGGCTGTATGCTCCGCCATTCTTCGGATCTGCTCGAGCAGCTGTGGAGCAGCAGCCAATGAGTCTTCACACGACACCTACTGGTTCACTTTTGGTTGTAACTAGATGATGGAAAGAAGAAGCGGCAAAGCAATTCTCTACTGATAAACGGCAAGATATAATGAATGCATCCAACACATTTTATTGCTCGAAATAACTTATTGTTCCATACAATAAACCCTTTGAAAATAATGTTATGTATACGTATTTCGTCTTATTTGACACCATTTGCCCCTTGAAAATGTTCAGTTTTCCGCCCAAGGGGTTGAAATTCCGGGTGACTCACCTTCTTCCAGTCGATTTCATTGACCAGGGTTAAATATTCCAATCCAGCCGGGGCTCCTTCAATTCTTGGCGGTAATTGGACCCCCTGCTGCTGGATGTACAGTCCAATTTGGGTAGAGAAGAAGCAATGCATTTTAGGAGGACAGGGAACGGGTGGAGCAGGCGTAATGCTTGCTCTTCCCTGTCTCCTCATCCCCTTTTTCAATAAAACACTTCGAACGAGTTTCTTGCATTTCCTAGTGATCATATTTCCCATTCTAAAAAGAATTGTACACAATTTTTATAGGGGAAGGAGAAAACGTACCTAGGAGGAGCCGGGACGAGCTACTACCGCAAGAAGCGAGGCTAATTGATAGGAGACATGGCTAGGCAAAAGCGCAGCTACTTTTAATCGCTAGCGGCTTTTAAGAACTCTACAGACCTTTAAATGTTTGTTGGAGCATCGCTTTTGGATGGAGTAATGATGGTCTAATTATAATTGGACCAGAGCCAAGCGTGATTAAGATAAGCCGAGGGGACGAGGATGATAGGGGGAGGGAAAATCAATTCCCGATGATTTTTAGATAAGTACGCCGTGTCGATACTATTATTAGCCGATATATATCTATATATTTGTGGAAAACGTATTCCTGGAGGGCTTGGATAACGAAGTTTGGTATCCTGCTCGGCCGGGGCCGTGTTTTTCAGACCACACCCCTGAAACAGCTCAAAACGACTAAAATGGAAGAAGAAATCGTGTATTACTTTAAACAAATTTATTCAGTTCATGTGTAGTTTGCACATTTGTTATATTTATTCAATAATCTGGCAAGTTTTAAAGTTATCTTCTCATGTCGCACAGGTTGAATTTCCCCAATTGTTGGGAACACTGAAATCTTCTTTTCCAATTGGAGACTGTCAACTTACCCCATACTTATTCTTCTCGTATCATAATTATTTATGACGACCAGTACTTGTCTCCCAGTGGTACGCGGTAGAAATACGGGCGACTATATCTCCCGGTTATTCAAAAATTAAATCCCCTCTTCAACACTGATTCAGCTTGGGAATGGGCTCCTTGCTCCAGGGGGTGTAGTAGTCGAACAAGACCGTTTATTTTCCGGTCAATAGAGCTCGTTTGCTCTTTAGAATGAAGATTAAGGCGATATATGCACCTAAAAGTTTAAAATTGAGTCTTGAAGAGGATGAACGGTAGGAAGATTTGAGAAAGGGCGATAACCGCCGGGAGAAGCAGAAATGAGACGGCGGGCGTTACACTGCCGCCTATCCCAATCAAGAAGGTGACAGTTAAGGTCATAGTGGAAACTTGGACGTTGTAATGAATTATTTCTTAACCTTGAGCCGTGACATCTCAAATTTGGCGCTCTTCCCCCAACAAATCGAAAACCAGGGGTCCTGGACAGTTTTGTGGCCCTAATTTGGACTCCAATATGCCCGATGGGTAGTTATTCTTGTCCCTAACGACCTAAACAAATTTCTCGGTTAACTTTTACAGCTACAGTAACAACAATTTATTTTAATAAGGACATTTATCCAAGAATCTGGATGTCTCCGACCGGATTCCGGTATATAGTTTAGACAGTCCTTGCAACCAGTTTCTCTCCTAAAAACATCATTTCCCATTTCGAGAGAGTACTGTAAAGTTACTTTTTATCCATTCTCCGGAATTATACCGTTGTCTACGAGTTTTAGCAGGCTATTGTTAGACATTGAAGTAAGTGTAGTATGTCTGGATTGTATGACGGCCATTCTTCGTCTTCCAGGTCCATAAAGTATCGGATGCCAGAAGCCTTTCCCAAAATTTCTAGGACTAAAGATGTACGGTACTCTTTCCAAATTTTCCATATTCCGACCAAAAGAACCCGGTTGCCGCACGTTCAAAATTAAGATTTTTGAAGAAAGGAATGGGAGGCAAAGTGGAGGAAAGGGGACGCTCGGTTCGTCCACGGATGGGTGACAACCTTCGAGAGATGTATAAATGAGATAGGGGCATTACACTGCCGCATATCCCCTATAAAGAGGTCACATTTAGGATCCTAACGGCTAATCATTGATTAATTGACACTTTTCTAGATTTCGCGATCTTTTCGGAACAAATGGAATGCTAGTGGATTCTGGACGGGTTCTAACCCCAATTTTGACCCCAAGACGAGCCAGGAAAGGATTTCTAAGCCCTTATTAGGGATAAACAGGATAAGTTGCTCAATTATGGGTACAGTAACCTTATTACAGATTTATTCACCAGAACTAATCAAATGAAAGGAAGAAAGAAGACAGGAAGGCACAAACAGAAGGCACAACTAGTCAGACAGCAGAGCTCTTCGTCATCTGTCCGCCGTTTGCGCCACTGTTCCCGGCTGCGGGCTTCCTGCTCCAACCCGACGAGGATAGCCACATCCAGATCGGCGAGAGAGTCTCCTGGTTGACTGGCATAGACTGTAGTAGTAGACGGAGTGTCGATGACATAAATGGGACCGGAAGAGTTGATTGGAGCGAGAGGAGCAGCAGAGTAGAGAGGTGGAGGAACGTCGAGACCAGAGATACAGCCACAGGCCTTTTTCAGCGAGTTGATACAGTTTCCCATTCCTGAAAATGGTAGATATGAATGTATTAGACATAGAAAAAGCGAAAAATCGAATCAAATAAGCACGCTCCAAAAATTGGCTTTGTAACCGTGCTCTACCTAACATCGCGCCAAATTGTGATTTTTAGGGGTAGTAACCAATTTTTCAACGATTTTTTTTTTGTTACTACGATATTTACCCAGTGCTTTACACTCTAATATCAAAATAAAGCTATAAATTGAGAGAAAATCAGATAAAAAGGCAATTTTATTGGCTGTTTGATTGGAGCGCAGTTACGGCCTAGAGGAAAATGGGTCATTTTTACTGGATTTACAGCAAATATGCGGGATAAAGAAGGAGTAGAAGAAGAAAGCGAGGAGTAAACAAGCGCTAGATAGTGGTAATTGTCCATAGTAATCGATTATCTGGGTCGCTTTGCCAAGATATAGGGCCAACAAGGTCGAGTCGCGAGTCTACCGCTCTAATTATGGAATTTTAGGATTCCTACAAGGAGAATAGAAGGTAAACAGTAAAATATATATAATGATGACTTTATTTACAATCAAACAACGTTAAAATGATCAAAGAAAGGGTAGAAGAAGCATAGGAATACAAGCACATGTGGACCAGAAGACACAGCACTGGCACTCGGCTTCATTTCTCTGTTCCATTCTTCTATAGAATTCCTCCATTCTGATTTGTTCTTCTAGAAGTTGTAGAGCCAGTTCGGGATCATATTGAGACAGATCATAGAGTCCAATAGGGTCCGGTTGATTTGTATAGACCACTACTGACGGTAGAATACTGTATGGAGGGGCAGGGTCAGGAGTTCCGGAGTAGAGAGGTGGTGGAACAGTTTCTGGGCCAGCAGAAAGGCAGCAACACCGTTTGAAGGAAGCTGGGGATGGATTTTCCTAAAATTTGAACAGAAATGTAGAAAATTGAAGGAGTTTACCGCGGCAGGAGGTTCCAAGGAGTAGGGAGGCGGCGGCGCGCCAATAGACGAAGAAGACGGTTTCTTGAAGTGATTTACGATATTTCCCATGAGGAGGGAGGGTTTACAATCTTAGGGAAGTAAAGAGAAAGTTTCGGATATTTTCATCCTCCAGGGAACGAAATAAACGCAACGCTTGCCCACTTTGCTTCGCGTTGCTTTCCCGGAGGATGTTTTCTCGCGTCTTCTCTCAGCTTTCCTCGGGTTAGTTCCTCGACTTCTTCCACCGCGATGGGTTGTGTTCTCTCCGCTCTACAAATCTGTCTCCCCGAGAATTTCTACGATCCAGATGATGAAGAGAAGAAGGTCGTCTACGCCAATACGGACCAAGATTATGGACAGAAGCTGACCGGGACGGGGACGTGGACCTCGGCTTATGTAGTTCAGCCAGGTGGACAAGCAAGACGCCGGTCCATGTTGATCTTCCCACCGACGATAGATGGTGTTCCGGAGGGATTTGAAACCTTCGTGGAGCTGGCTCACTTCTTTGTCCAAAAGGTACATTATTTTCCTCTATAAGTCACTCTGCAAAGTGCTATCTATGGGGCAGTGGATTGAGGCGCGCACTAGTAGTGAAGTTTCGCGGGTTCGATCCCTGCCGCGAACCAACATAACTTTTTTGCTTTTCTTCTAACCTCCAATAATGATTCTCTTCGTTTCAGAACCACCCCTTCTACCGTATCATGACCAATTTCAAGAATAAAACCTCTTATACCGTACAGAACAAAAAGGCCGAGTATATGCTCTTCGCATCCCAAGAAGTGGCCTCCCTAACGGTTGGGGAACAGTGCCTGGAATTGTGTAACAACTATCCATATGTTCTTCACGTTTCGGATAACTGTGAAAGAGTAAGCAGCCCTTTAAATTACGATAAAATAAAGATAAATTTCAGGAAGTAATGAGGATCAAGAAGAAGGCCAAATGCAACTGTTTCCTGACCTGTTTGGGCTGCTCCCACTGTGGCGCCAATGAGTGTACTGTAGAATGCCCGCCAGGGGAGAAGGTAAGGATTTTTACCTTTTAATTTTTAAATGAGCATCCTGGAAGGAGATCCCACGATATTCTTCGCGAACATTTGAGATTTTGACCCGCAATTGCACCTGAAAATGTATCAGGACGTCGCCGTTAGAATTATCACCGCCGGGTGTTTCCCGGCTATTTCATATCGAAAAAACCGGGATTCTAAAAAAAGATTACAGTTATATTGTAGAGAATTTTCTGCTCTTTCTTATGGCACCAAAATTTATTTAACATTCCTTTTTTAAAAGGTGGATATTCCCCTGAGAAGCTGAAATACCCCTATTCTGGTCAGAACTAGACAATCCTCCCGTAAAAAGAGAATTTTTTGGTATTTTTCAGCTCGGAACCATCACCCAGCGTCGTTCCTTTTGCGCCTACAGTTTCACAATCCGTGATGAGAAAGATGACCTGCTCTACGAGATCGAAGGCCCCTGCTTCCTTCTGGACTACCTCTACTGTGGCCGTCGGACGTGGTCCATCCGGAATGGCTTTGGTCTTAAAGTAGCCGCCATTGAAAAAGTATGGGTAAAGAATGGCAATAACCCGGAGCATAGAAACGAAGCCTACGAGATTTCATGTCCAAAGGGGCTGGCAGTCAAGAGGAAGGCCCTCTTCCTGGCTACAGCCTTCTTCTTGGACTCTATCAGCTATTAATTTGGTTTCTTTCCCTTCTATCTACTGTATTCTATCGTAATACTCAATAGACATTTAATAAATAAAGATAGAATAATTTTAAAGGTATAAAAATGTCAAGAACGCCGAATTTCGCCCGACACGCGGCCTGCTGTTTACGCGCGTTACAGTAATTCAAAATCTCCGGAAAAGAAAGGGAATATTTATTACACAAACAGTTTTGTTTATACAAAATAAATTGACGGAATTTACTTCTTGAGAAGGTTAATTCCGGCGCCGACAAGGGGGCTGCCGATCTGTCCATTGTAGCCGAGGGAGGCGGCTCCTCCGAGGCCATTGAGACCGTCGAAAGAGTTGGCCAAGGGAGTGATGATAGACCCGGTGTGGGAGTTACTGCTACTGAGGCCCGAGGGCAGGGGGTTGAGTCCGTTGCTTCCGGCCAGCCCGAGTCCAGAGAACTGGTTAATTCCACCGAGTCCCTGGGTCAGGGGGTTGAATCCATTGAGGCCGGAGTTCAATCCGTTGATTCTTCCAAGGCCAGAAAGCTGGTTAAGCCCACCAAGACCAGAGGTCAGAGGATTGAAACCGTTGATTCCTCCGATTCCTCCAGTCAGTCCATTGATCCCTCCCAGTCCAGAGAGCTGGTTCAATCCTCCGAGTCCGGATAGCTGGCCGAGTCCACCGAGTCCAGAAGTCTGAGAGAGTCCGAGTCTGTTGCCCAGAAGGGAGCTAGAGAGCCCGCCGATTCCTCCGAGTCCGGCGGAGGCAAAGAGGGGATTCAGCCCGGAGAGGCCGCTGAGTTCGGTCGAGGCGTAGGGATTGAGGCCGCCGAATCCATTGGTTTCTCCGGGAAGAACAGGGCCGATTTGAGCTGAAGCAGTGGCGAAGAAGCAGAGGATCACGATAAATTGCATGGTTCGCTGTTGCTCTGGATTCAACTAGCCGGCCTTTTATACCATCCCCAATCGACTAGACCCATGTTCAGGATCTGCAAAAATAATAATATACCATGTCATGTCATCAGCAAATATTAGCAGCTTGTAACGGAAAAGCTTCGCCGCTGATTCATTGCCCAGAAAAGCGAGAAAATGTTCGCTTATGAGTAGTAGCTAGGCTATAATTAAAAGTCTCTTCTTCTTTTCACAGTCATGGGAAATCTGATGGCTTCCTCCAAGGCTTTCTGTTGCCGCCTTCCTGATACTCTTGTTCCCAACTTCCCTGAGCCTTCCGTGTTTTTGACGATAAAACATCTTGGTATACGGTATAGGCGGATTTTTTTTTGTTTTAAAAAAAAGCAGAAATACTCTCCCCACGTCGGGAATTGGACCCGCGATGTTTTACTGACAAATGACGCGTCAACGCACTGCGCCAGCTGACCATTTCAAGGTCTTACGTGCTGAAGAACCCTGTAAAAATACAGTAATCATATTTATAAAATTTAGGACGGCTCCCACTCCTTAGCGGAAGCTTACATGATGAAGAAATGTTGCTGCTCTGAAGAAAAATGCCAAGAGATGCCGCCACCCAGGAACGGACGGCTTCCTCTTTCGCGACTTGGATGTGGCAGTCCTTTTCAAATTGGAAGAAGAATCTCAGAAGAGGGAACAATCCTACCAGGACATAAAACGCGATGAGGAGACGAAAATAGGCTCGACAGCTATACTTCACGTGGTTGCTGCCCTGTGGTATATCAACGTGGCTATTTGTGGCCCTGTGGCCTTCGTTTGTCCTATTATTTGCTTCGTTTGTTGGCAATAAAATTACTTTGCACGGCAGTTTTCACGTCTTTTACTCTTCAATAGAGAGAAAACAGAAAATAAATGGTAAAAATGCGACTTCAATCACCAGCACCCGTACAAACTCGGCAGTTATCTTTTATCTGTATTTGGAATTATTTTTTACAGAACATATACATAAAAAGAATAATTTTATTCTAAATAAACATCAAAAATCGTGAAAATACAGGGAAGACTCTATAAAAATGGACGAATATTGGATTTTGACAATTTTTTGCTCCTGCACCCCTACAAACTCGGCAGCTGACTATTCTAACTGTTTCTAAAGTACAGAAAAATTATAAAAACACGCAGATTTTTTCAATTTTGATGTTACAAAGGTAAAAAATCACGTTGCCTCTCTTCGAAGCGTAAATTTCGACATTTTCCTGAAAATTCATGTTTTCTAACTACAAAAACCAGCGCTTCTTGTTACTTTTCATGTCTACCGCCTGAAAACAATGCCGACTAAAAATAAAAAGGTAATTTGTTCCCAATTTTTTAAAATTTAAAATAATAAAATTAGGAGCCGGATACGATAACCCTGAGCTGTGCTGGCGGCACTCGTCAAATCACTTGTCATGCATTTTTCCAAGTCTCTAAAACCGTTCGCCGTAATCCACCAGCCGACGGACTGCTTCCTCTCGACGACTATGATTCCGCCTGTGTCCTGGATTTTCTTCCTCAATTTATTGAGAACCGCCGTCTCAGCGGGCGGATGTCCTTCGCCCAGCTGAAAGATCTATTCCTCCTGGCGAAGAAATTCCAACTCAAAGAGATGACCCAACTGCTGGAGACGGAGTTGCTGCGCCTCGTAACGAATGACGACTTCATTGTGCAGGCTTTGATCCTGGCGGAGAATGTGCGCCTGACGGATGAGACAGCCACCTCGTTGGTTAGACGAGCCGCGGCCGTCTTCCTCTCGCTGGCTAAAAATCCCAGCTTTCGGCTAATTCCCCCGTCGCAGATGTGCCTCATCCTGGGAGAATGTCACATAGCCGTGGGAAATGAACTTCAACTCATTGATGCCGTCCTTCTGTGGCTGTCAAAGCAGCACTTGGCCGATTATCTGGCTCCCTTGGTGTTTAATATGATTAGAACGGCATCCGTGGATTCTTCATGCTATTTTCGAATTATGCAACGGGTGACAGATCTCAATTTTCATGAAAAGGTATGCCTTTTCATATAAGAAATAAATTTAAATATTCTAAAATTAAAAAGGGAACTAAAATAATAATAAGTATTCAGACTAGCCGGTACATTTCACATCTCCTGACTTCTAAAAATAGTGCTCGCGTTTG
Organism: Oscheius dolichura; assembly: GCA_932521035.1. Lineage (NCBI taxonomy): Eukaryota > Metazoa > Nematoda > Chromadorea > Rhabditida > Rhabditidae > Oscheius > Oscheius dolichura. Next base: position 10,282,812 of record OW051492.1, on the reverse strand, counting down.
TTGCCATGAAAATTCGGCACTTTCTCGTTGTCATGGAGTTGATCCTATTCCAGCAGAAGAGAAGATGCCGTTGAGCTGCCCAGACGATGGAAAATGGATTAAAACGAGTAAGCAACAGTCCCTATGATTTGTTATAAACTTCGTTTCAGAGAAACTCATTTGATTTTTTGTAAAACAAACAGTTGAGAATAAATATTTGCGATTTAATGAAGAGAGATCAATAATACTAAAAGAAAAATATCAACTTGACACGTGGGATGAAATATAGTCTTCTGTTTTAGTCGACATAGCGGAAACGTTGTGATTTTACCTGAAATTACAATAATAGAACACCGTCTTGCTAGCAGGCGATATCTTTATGTTAGAAACAACTCACTTTAAGTGTCATGTCTTCCATTATAAGGGATAAGGCTTCCGTATAAGCATGAACATTTTCTTGAATGGTGACTGAGCCGGCAATGAGTAAAACGATCATATCAGGTCCTCCGGTAGCTGCGCTTGAAATCTTCTGTGCATCTAATGAAACCATTTCGTGTTGCGTTGTCGGTAAGTTTGCCATAAACCTGGAAGAAAAATAAAAAGTACATTAGTAAATGTAATTTTAAAGATTTCAAGCCATATTCGACCTATTCAGTAAATGATTTGAATGGATTTAACTAACAACTGGAGCAAGAAGACCTACCGGGTGATATCGTCGATTCCCTGTATGCAATTGCCATTCCATATAATTGTTGCCTCTACATCAGCATACATATTTGGCGTCCTCTCTCGTTTTCTATCCATAACATCGTAGAAGAGCTTGATAAAAGTTTGTGCTTGTCCGCAAAGTTCCGTATCTTGTTGTTGAATATCGGCGGCCATTATATTCTGAAAAGATCGACAATAAAGACGAAAACGAAAGAGAGATACAGCCAAAGACAGAAAATAGCAAAATGTGGCTATGTTTCGAAGAACAATTGCGAAATGTGCGCAAGCGAAACGCGAACGCTATTTTCGAAAATATGCTCAAGCAGTGTAAACAATATTATCAACCAGAACAAATAGAATAGGGAAGAACGTATCTTTATTCAGTAATAAATAAAAATTTGAGATTGGGGTTCTTCTTTCAAAGAGGTGCACAAAAACGGATGATAAATTAAATAACAACTAACATAACTTTAGAAACAGAAAGAAGGATTCCCGATCTCGGGCGCGGCAATGAACACGTAATATTAAATCACTATATAAAAAGAAATACATTAAAATTTGACGATGGTCACCCGTATCTATTCAGCTTTCCTGACGGCTTTTCTTTGACGAGGACTTCCGGGAGTCTTGGGAGATTTTTTCTCCTTGAGAAGGTCACGAGGAATCCATTCATAATCAACTTCTGTGCTGGTAGCGGAAGTCTGCTCAATGACGGGGCGCTTCTTCGTCTGGAGTCCAGTCTTACGTCCGAGCTGAAATAGTTTTAAAAGTAAAGCAGTAAATAGGGGCAAAGGGAAGGTACAATACATATAAAAAGAAAAAAAAACAAACCTTGGTCAAAACACCTTGTCCAAGAACAAGAAGTCCAATAGTAATTCCAGCGAAGACCAAAAACAAGAAGGTAGTTTCGGTATTGAATGCAGCTTCATCCTCGACGATAGTTACGGTCTCATTGAAAACATTGCTCACAAAGAATTTTCCATCCTACAAAACCAACAAAGTAAAATAGCATAGCACAAAACTTACGCTATCCTCGTAGTGGAGATTGACGACAAGGCCTAAAGGACGTCCAGCAAAGCTTTCGTGAGCCATCATGGCATAGTCAAGAGTAACTTCTTCTTTAGGAGCAACACGGCGATTGTAGGTTCCCTGAGTAAACTGAAAAAATCAAATATAATGCTAAAAACAGTAAAACACACGTTTTGCAAGTGATAGTTGAAGTCAAGAGGATAGCGGAAGGAGGTCTCAGAGAACTTCACAATGAAGTCCTTCTCTCCCTTATTCTGGAAGCCGATGAGGAACTTGATTACTTTTCCAGCGTAGAGTTCTACATAGGGAAAAAATATAAAGGAAAAACGGAGAACAAACCTCTAAGAGTATTTGCATCAGCAGGCTGTGTGAAGACAAATGAAACGCCGACATCAGAAGAGGATCCAATAGGAAGAAGATCTTCCTCGTCGTTGATCTTAGAAGCAGCAGCATCGTCGGTAACTTCACCATCGACAGGATCCTCAGCGCGAGCGCCTAAAAATAATTTAGATGAATTGCTTACAAATAAAAGACAGTAATCGTGCAATGAAAAGTTTGTTTCCACAGACTGCAAAAAACTACAAAAATAGCAAAAAATCCAAATCGTTGAGAAAATACCAAATGTGCCAAGTAGAATATGTACAACATAATGTAAATGTTGCTCGATAACTGATACCTTACGAGATATCAAAATAGTATTTTACATTCTTGATTTTATTCTCTTTGGCTATTTTGTTGAAAATACAAAAACAATACTTTGATATTCTTCTAGAAATATGAAATGAACTAACCAGAGAAGGCTATCAACCCAAGTATGGCAAGTAAGTACAATGATCTCATCTGAAAAACTATAATTACTAACAGGAAGCTAAAAGAGGTTCAATAGTAAGGAAGTAAGAATATTACCAAAAAGAATATAAATAAATTGTAAAAATGAATTTCAATCAAGAGTTTTGAAACAAAAAACAAAATGAAGAGTGAAAATGTGGCACAGTTGCCTTTTATATGCATAACAACTGAGCATATGGACATCCAAAATCTGGCAGCCTCATTGCTGACAGGCTATTTCGGCGACCGTGTCCGAGCCCCACGATTCAACTGCATTGCGAACTGCACGGGTCCGCGGTGAGACCGAGGCCTGCGGTCCTTTGAGGAGGAACACACATTTCTTCAACGTTGCTGGCTTGTTTCAGTCAAAAGTAAATACATTTATGAGGAAAAAGATGAAAAATGATGATAAAAGTTTGTTCTAATTGTATAGAAGCAACTAGTGTTGAATGAAGTGAATAAGAACTGATCGTGTGAGACAGAAAGAACAGAGTAGACCAGTAGTATAGGTTCGACTAAACAAGAAATGGAAAGCTAATGAATTTGAGATCGTATTCAAACAAGAATCTAATATTTTGCACTGGTTTTCTTTATGTTTACTTTTGTTTTTCTTATGCAGTATATATATAAAAACAGCTCAGCAATATGCAAAAATAATAGAAGGCAGGAAAAATCAACGGTATCGGAGATTTGTAGAAGAAGAACACGGAGAAGGTGAAGAATAGGAGGCTTGGTACCGCGTATTTTGAATAAAATTTCCGCCTTCGTCTTCGATCATCTTCTCGAACTTTTTGTGAAAAGTGGCATAAATCTTTGGCCGAACAGTATGTCTGTTAGTTTGGAGTCACTATTTTTACAAAATAATTTTACTATATCATGAAAAGACAATGTAATCTATATTGATGTGGTCTACTTTCGTATAATGTACTTCCCTTTCTCTTTCCTTTAACTTTTCTTTGTACTACTCTTTTGTTTCTAGAAATTATGGAGCCAGAAAATGGAACTAAGGAAATTCAAGCAGATCTTACCAAAGAAGAGGCACAAGCTCCCTATCAAGTATGGGTTCTCAGAACTCTCCGATGTTGTTCTTGTAGTTGAGGAACAAGAATTCCATGTACACAAAATGGTAATCTAATTTGTATAAAGATAGTTCTTTGTAGGCTCTCGCTTGTCGTTCAACTTATTTCAATGCTCTGTTCTACGGCAATTTCAAAGAGGTTTTCTTACTGTTTGTTTTGTTGTACTCTTAAACATAGAAGAAAAAGGATAGAATCGAAATTAAAGATGTATCTGCTAACGCTTTTTGAAGACTTATGGAGTTTATGTACAATGGACAAGTTTTAGACGAGCGATCCGCATTTTTGTCACCGCGACATTAGGTAGGCTTTTTCGTGAAAAATTGGTTTATCTTATTTATTAGTCGAACAAATGTGGTGGTGTAATGAATCATGTAGATGTTCCCTGTAAGTAAACATACATTAAAAATAATTTTTGTTTTCTATTAGTATCATGATTTTACAGATTTTTGGAAATCTAGTAGCGAAATACTGGAAGTAGCTGATCGTTTCGATATAAAGAAGCCTTTCCAAGCATATTTTGTAAAAATCTATATATATCGTATCGTATCGGAAAACGTCTGCACTACTGCAAACTGTTTCGCTTGTGTCTCCAGCTATATGTTTTCTTTAGCTAATGGTCTAAATATCGCCAATTTAAAACGGGTTAGTTTGTTTTTGTTTACTTGAATTATAATTTTAGAATTTTAAACTTTTCGGGAAGTTGTAGTCCTCCGGTTGTTACCAAAAAGCAGCTTGTTTTATATGTCTTCCATATTCTCCCGACAGGATGCAAAAAAATGTTTTTGATCACCTCCTAGGAATCCTCCGAATCCTCCCTCCTCTTTCTCGAAAGCAAACGGCATAAACCTCTTGAATAAGCCATAAGGCATCGGTCAGTTGCTATGTAACAGAAAATGGGCTCGCGCACCTCAAGACACCATAAAGCTAGTAAGTTTCTTATGATTTATTGTATTTTATTGTATATTTTATATGATTCTCACCATAATACCTACTAATTATTGTTTATTACGTTTCAGCATCGCCATACAGCAGTTGGGGCCAGTCTTTTGATGATTTACTGTGTGGCCCAGGCAAGATTTGTGCAGGTGGGGGTTGTGAAGGGTAGAAATAGTGAAAACAGGCTAAATTGTTCAGTTTTTATACATTTTAACATATTTCTTATATATTATATAATTTTATGAATACAACAATATTAATTGTTTATTTTTTAGAAGAATGGACGCCTCTACCCAGCAGAACTCACTCGCTGTCGCCTACAAGAAGACGGCGGCACTCAATAGCCATCAGTTCAGGAGGAGCAGAAGTTTATACCGTTAGGAGGAGCTCCTACAGTGATGGAGTCATTAATCAGCAGCCTTTACCCATCCATGGAGATCATATAAGATCACCCTATCACCTTCCCCCAACCTCCCACTCGAGGAGAAATCGCCGAAGGAGTTATCATCCCCGCGAGCCGTCAGTCCACAGCTCGCGTCGTCCCGTAACCCCATGGAATCCCCGTGTAGCTAAAAAGAAGAAGAAGAAAAGGAAGCGGAGCATGCACCGAGTGGATACCTATCCAGCGGAGTCCAGTAGGCGAGCTACCTCGGAAATTGGTAGAACTTCTGCTGTAATCCAATAAAAAATAAGTATTTTAGTGGAGGTACATAGACATAGATCCAGGACTAGATCAAAGTCGTCAACTTCTAGGAAAAAACCATCTCGACTGGATGGCAGGCCGCCTTGGAGGGACGTCAGTGAGTTTTAACCTCAAAATAAGGATAAGAGAAGCAATTTATTGTAAATTTGGGTATATAATGTTCAGAATTTACTGGGGAGTACGAATAACTAAATCAAAAATCGTGAAAATATCAAAAACCTGGAGAAAAACACGATAAAAATTGCAAATTTGGCCAGAGAATTGTCCGCCGCTCGCTGTTTACGCACCGTTCTCGTTAGCAATACTGTAGTGCAAAAAGCAGGTGCAGGTCTATTCCATGAAATTCCAAGGATAGTATGAACCAAATAAGTCACATTTCAGTATCCTCTCGTCAATATCAAGAATACCTAGACCCTTCGCCAATAGCCGTTGTCCCGCCCTTCAATCCATCGGCTAAAGGCGCCCGCTACCCTTTGGACTCGAATTCTCCTCCTTATAAATTCCAGAAAAAGAAATCCTCCTCCTACAAGGCGTCTTCAATAATTGGATCTAATGTAAATTTCTTGTTGAAATGGAAAAAAGAAACATTTAGAGTACCGGTTCAAGTGGCGCGAGAGTTGTCCCGCCGAGGGATAAAACGGGAGCCGTGCCACCCCCCGCCTTCCGAGTCAAACATTTGGAGGATAAGAAATATCAACAGCGCATGCCGACAGCATTTCCGGGCAAAAAATATTAAAAACGATCAGAATAAAAGGTCCTCTCTTATCGTTTTGAGCAATGAGCTAAACTACGGGAAAAGTGGAGGCAGTGTTGAAGAAAAGCAATAAATGTTTGATGGCTGTAACTTACTAGTATAAATGAACACAGAGCTGAAAATGGAAGGATTTGGGAGTTTTTCTTTGCAGACACTGCCCTTAGGATATGACTGAAAAATTATACCGGCTGTTATTTCTTGAGAAAAGTTTTCAGGTAAACAAGAGGAACGGATACACCTAGCCAACAAGGCACATCTAAACAGAAATTGTTTTTCCATCAGATTGGCCCAGGAATAAGAAAGCTATGGCTAAATTGTAAGAACATATGAGGATGTGCACTAATAGACAAAAAAAGTCATCTTCCCATCCATCATCTATTCCCTTGTCGTATTCACACCTCCGTCGTCTTCGTCTCCTCTCCGAGAGTTCTGTGGGTCATCGCCGTCGGCGAGTCTTTGCTGCTCGACTCATTCGGTGGTTCTTCTTCTCTCACCTTGGCCTGTTCCTCTCTTTTTCCATCATCTATGCAAAAATTTCCCGAAGCCGAAGGGGAGAAAGACCAGGACAAGGCCACAGCAGGTGATTTCCAGGCTGAAGGGTTATTTCTTATATGAAAAGGGTCCTACCCAATGAAGATAACGTCAATTTCCCTCTTCCGTTCTAGGTGTTTTCATTTTGTCGTTTGTTGTGACGATCGCCTTTCGAGGTACCTTCTATCATTTCCTCATTAGTTCTACTAATCGTGTTATCTCTGTGTTCCCCGTTCAGCCTCTTGTTGTCTTGTGGTCCGTCTCTTCCCCATCCATCGCTCCTTCCTGTGTCGTTTCCCCTCTACCAGTCGTCTCCGTCCCCTCCTTCGTCGTATTCCCTCTGCAATAAAACTCTTCTTTATTCCCTTCTCCTTTGCTTTAAAGAGGGGATAGCCAAACTCACGCATGGTACTTTTTATAGATTTTTGCTATAAAAGTGAGCAATCGCCATCAATAGCTAACAGACACATTTGCCAACTTTCTCTAGCTTTTTCCCGGCTTCGGGGGTTCGCAAAACGCGTTTTAAAAGCTTTGAGCGCCCCAAACCCGCGACCTCTCCGACCACGCGCCTGCCCGCTTCGCGCTGCACCTCGAAATCGATCAAAAAAACATGTCAACGCACAGACAGACAAACGGATACCATAGCACTTTAAAGGAACTCTCCAGACCAATTTTTGCCTTGGATTAGCATGTTCCTTGCGCTACGGTAGCGAGGGGAGGTCAAGGGAATCAGCTGCCGAGACTTTACGAGTGCGGCAGCAGCAATTTTTCAAAAGCCGATTTTTTTTTACATTTTATTTCTTCTCAAAAAATTTCCAATATAGATTAAGTTATACGCAACAATATTATAAAAAAATTGAGCAGAAATTGAAGCATTTTGACGTATAAAGAAAATATCGCTTGAAAGTGGTCAAGACGCATTTTTCAATAGCTGAAATCATTTTAAAATGATCCATCAGTTTTAAATTATCTAGAAAAGTGGTTGCCTGCAACAAAAACAACATAAAAATTGAATTTCAGTCATTCTCAAAAAAAGTAGAAGGGGGGACCCTTTGATGAAAACTTTCTCCACCAATTTGTGCCCAGGAGAAGTTTATTTTTTTTGTGATGGTTATGCCATGAAAATCCTTACAAAGAAGATCAAATTTTATTATTATAAAAACACAACGAAATTTAACAAGCAATAATCAAACGTAGTTCATGTCATGTACAATGAACAAAACAAATCATTTACAAGGTTGATTTGAAGATGTGGACTTAAACTTATTTCTTCTTAGGGATAGCGTCGAAGTTGCCAGCATGTGGACTCATCTGAAATAATGGACGTGTTGCTAAAAAGTTAATCAAAATCTTACATTGAGCCATGCGTTTATCTTGTCGCTACTGTCAAACATTCCAGGAAATTGGTCCAACGTTGGAGAGTAGCTCGGAAAGACGAAACGATTAGACTTGTAAGGATTTGGTGGAGCAGAAAACGGAGGAGCTGTGAATGGCTCAGGAACAGCTAAAGCGAAATAATTTACAACTCAAAAAATTGATACCGTCACGTTGTTCTGCAGACACCCAGATCTGCCTTGAATAACTTGGGACCTGGGATCTGCCTTGAATAACTTGAGGAATCTGCAGCGGTGGAGGTCTTCTAGAACGCCTGCCTACAGGTGTAGGAGGCGGAGCCAAGAAGGGCGAAAGTGGCTCTTGCGGGCTGAAAAAAAAGAATATCTATAAAGTTGTAAAAGTACCTTTGCCAGGTGGGACTCATAGGTGGAGCATTACATACATTATCATGAGGATTCTGGCGAAATTGCTGAATGTAGTCACAGTCAAAATTGAAACAGTGCTGCTTAGCGCGTTCGTAACCAGTTGAATGAGGCATTTTGGGCCTGAGGGTCAGCTGTGATTCTCTGAAATTCAAGATGATTGCAAACACCTCATTGTCAACGTACCTAAGAGCACGAATTCCAAGTTGTTGCCCCTTCAAAACAAAATAATCGGCGTTCTCGAGGGTGAACATGACTGATTCCATTCGACGGAAAACAATTAGAGCATGTTGAGGCGTTCCATCCACATTTTTAAATATTACCTTCTCAATGGGGCCAGCCTAAAATTGTCCCATTGAAATATCATTAAATACACTTACTCTTTGAAACAACGTGAACAAATCATCTTCTGTTGTGGATCTCATAATATTGTTGACATAGACCGTACGATCCCGACGGTGTGTTGGGATTTCCATCTTTCCGAACGTACTGAAAATTCATGAACATACTATGAATAAAAGATGAAAGTGAAATAAAGAGTAATCATAAGTTGTACAACGAATGTTTTCAAAACATTCGCAGCTATACACTCTGCATCAAAGAAATCGCTTTGCTTTCTAAATTACTACTATTAAATCGACTACCTTGTTTGTTTTTATAATCCAAACAAAACAGACAGTCGCGCAAACAATAACGAGTAGCAACAACAGTGTAAACCACAAAAATAAATGACAAATGAGCAGAAGCTTCAATTTTTAGGGAATGAAATCTCTCTGCCGCTCCTTTGCCTGTGATTTCATTGATGCCCACTATTTCAAACCGTGAAATTGAAACAAGTGCAGCAAGCAAGTTTAATACTTCCACATTTTTGTCATTGAATACATTTATAGGCATTATAATCACACCGAATACTTTGTTCTGACGATAAGTAATACCGATGTCATGATGCAGTAGATTTACAACGAAGAAGCAATATTATTTTAGCTTATTTCACAGTTTAGTGCATTTCTATCAAAAGTGATTCTAAAATTTCATTTGTTTGATTTCGAGAGGCAATGCTGACTATAAAATGCATTTTACAAATATAAATAACATCAAACATCCGTGTATCAAATGAATTTACTGACAAGAAGAAGAAAAACTGCGAAGAAAAATAAAAGCAAAGCCAAAATCAGAAAGACGGCATGCAAGCATTGTAATTATCATTTTCTCTTTTTTTCCACATTCGTTTGATATTGAATACCTTTCTAAATGTTATATTTACTCAGAATATGGATGTTTTTGTTTGCTTCATATATGTTTTTTTTTCTATACATGTATTTATTATTATTATTCAACACGGACGTCTCACGATATAGTCCATTTGCCTTCTAGAGCTTGAAATCTCTTTCAACACCTGAAAAACGGACCCACAGCCAGAATAATGACACTTCTCGCCTGCCATCAATGCTTATTATTTGAACAATCAGGCCGCCCCGTAACAGAATGCTGCGTGTAAAGCCAACGCGTTGATCCGTGGGATCTCATCCCCGTCTCTCGTTTCCCTTTTCTCCTGTCTTTTTTTACAATGATGAAAGGATTGGGTAATTATTTTCTACTAATTATTGTTGTAATTGCGGGTATTATTGTTGTTTATTCACAATTTCCTCAAACCACAGAAAAATATAGGTAAGAAGCAGTCTTCTTCTCAAGGAAAAGAGAAATTCCAGTCCTATAACACGAGTAATTAGTGAGACAAATGGTTCTAAATCACTGAATGGGCGGCCAATTGTGGCTATGATACCAGGAGTAAAGTGGATTGTCGTCACCTCGATACAATATCCTACAGAAGATGTGAAGGTCGGTTTATCTCTGGATGACCCGAAAGGCTTTCGGGCCGAAAGTATGGCCCATTTGCTCTCGAATATGATCGAATGCTACCAAACACTAAAAAGCTAAAAAGGATTTGAAAAAAAAACAAAAAACAGTTTTACCCGCGGAGATCGAACCTTCGATATTAATTTTGAGCCACTCGGCCATTTAGACAGGTTTTGACGGGGTGCCGGGCTCGAGCTTAAATCAGTCATATCCCCCACTGCAGTCAAATTTGTTAGGTGTTCAGTCCATCTCGTCCTCCGGAGGAGGGTAAATTAGCGTGTTTACCGACTTGGAGTCTAAGAATTAACCCAAATCCTTCAAAATCCTATTCAAATCTTCTTTTTCTCCAGAAACTCGCTTCCACTGAAGGTTGGACAGTGGTCGTCGTGGCAGATCAGAAGACCCCAAATGATTGGAGTCACGATAATGTTCATTTTCTGCCTCTTTCAAAGCAGAAAGAGCTCTTCGATGAATACAGCGATCAGATACCGTTGAATAGTTATACCAGGAAGAATTTGGGCTATCTCTATGCTATTATGAATGGAGCCGAGTGGATCTACGACACGGATGACGATAACAAACCTTACAGTAAGTCTATGGGGCTAAAAATAAAGGTAGATCTTCCTCTCTGGATCCTGGATATTATAAGTATTCGAATTTGTAGATTTTTCGGGTCCTGGCGCGCTAAAAGAGGCCCGTCTTCGAACCAGGGGGCGCGTTGCCAACTTGTCCAGTTAAAAAATGAAATAAATCTTCCTCTCTAAGCCGAAGCCTAAACTCGACAATGTACGGTAATTTGAAAGTCTGGAAGCCTTAAAGAAAGCCTAGGCGGGTTACTGTAGCTGAAGAAAATGGGGCAGAGAAATCCATCTTTTCACGCAAAACAGAATACAGCATCAGAACCAGCGTCAAAAACTGAATCGAATGAACTAGGTTTCAGCCAATTTCACTTTTTCTGTGACCAGTATTGTCACAAAACAGAAACGCGTTTGCCTGATGGGGTGCAGTCTCTGCGGGACCATTGCACCTGCGCTGAGGTCCCTGTGGGTTCCTTTAATTATTTTCCATGCAAGACCCTAGTTACCGTAAAATATCGAATTGTACCGTTTCCTGCGTCTTAGAGCTCTGAAATTCCTCGAAAGATGGATAATGACGCCTTGGGCAGTTAGCGCGCCAAATTGAACCTATAAAATCCTTGGATTACGGTAATTTAACTTCACAGAGGTTTAATATGTATGTTAAAAAGATGAAGAACAAGAAAATTGATATTTTATGGCCATTTTTAGACCTCGGTTTGAAGCAGTTCGACTATGAGGCGACAATAAGCGGCCTACGGTACACGACCGCTTCTAACCTGACTTCGGAGCAACTCTTCAACCCTTACCGATTCTACGGCTTCGATAATATGTGGCCGAGAGGCTTCCCTCTCGAATATTTGGAAGGACACACAAATGGACGGGATAGAATGATCAGCTGTCGGAGTATGACCCGCCCAGCGGTGCAACAAGGCATCGTCGTCAATGACCCCGACGTTGACGCCATTTTCCGGTAACCATGCTCCATTTCTAATTAGAAAACGGTTCAGATTACTATATGCTGACAGGCAGACAGGTCTTAATGTGACTTTTAATGATGTCGTACCGTCTATTGTACTGGAACAGGGGACCTATTCCCCCTGGAACTCACAGAACACTCTCTTCCATTATAAAGCCTTCTTTATACTCTATCTACCGACTACCGTAACCTTTAGGTAAGAATTTTTGGTCCTAAAAATAAAGAAAAATGTGGGGAACCTTTGGATTCAAAAAGTTGGGATATTGGGCGGATTTAGGACAAGTTTCAGAGGTATTTCAGCTTCGGCTGTCTTACTGTGGCTCTTTTTGAAAGGGTCAATACTTCAGCAATGGGTCCCGCTACGACCAAACCAAGAATTTAACAATATTCGTTTCAAGATCATTCTTGAATTCCCAGAATTCCCCCGCTTTTTTACTCCAGTGCTAAAAAATTTGGATTTTTGAGAGAAACACCAGGGATACGGTATTTTAAATGCATTTTCGTTGTGGGACCCATGGTTTTTCTTTTTCCTGCTGATTCCTGTGAAGAAAATCCAGCTCAAATTTTCCAGGGTAACGGACATTTGGCGCTCCTACTTCGGCCAGAAGCTGTTGCACCTAATAGGTGAGAATGTTGCCTTCTACCCGGCCAATGCTGTTCAATTTCGGAACAGTCACAACTATTTAAATGATTTTAAACAAGAAACGTAATCTTTCCTTTAATTTGTACCCAATTTACCCAGAGAAGTCTACCACCAATCCGGAGAAATGGTCCAATTCTTACATTCTTGGTCCTGTAGCCAAGAGGAGATCAAGGCCTGTGTTCTAGAGCTAGCAGATAAGTTTGTGTAGGTTTTGTTCTTTTCCTCTTGGGACCCAATTCTTTAGAGAGCAAGAATTCTTCCTCCAGGGGGATAGAGACCTTATCCAGGGCTGGCTGGACCAGTTAACCGCCCTTGGGTACAAATTCCCCGAGATGGTTCCCGCCACGAAGGCTGTCCTCACTGCCAGCGGCAAAAGATACGAGAATTGCCGTCTAACTAATCTCGACGTCGGTCTTGTCAGCTACCATCCCAGTCAGGAGGTTATTTTCCCAGTTACTGGGTAAAAAAAAGAGAAATTTAGGATTATTCCTGGGCTACGAGGACAATAGATGGCTTTGGAGAGGTACTGGACTGGTGTGATGTGGAGAACGGAACCAAGGAGGCTCTCTTACCCTCACCGGAGAAATTAATGACACTGGTGAAGGAGAATAAAGGACTACAACAGAAAATGAATACGGTAGGAACTGGGTCATAGCGCCACAGTTAGACAGCAAAAAATTCCTGAAAAAAAAATTAAGTTTGGAAGCTTCTTGTTGCCGTCTTTTTTTCCAGTTTTATAATGAAATCCTCCCTTTCAGGTCCTCGTAATCATGGCTAATTTCCCCTGGTGGCAGCACAAAGGTTGGCGGACAGTTATCGGCCTCCTCCAGCGGTTATACGCGCCATATTTCAAGGCTACCATTTTCTGTGGATCTTGGGCCGTCAATACGACTTCTGATGGTATTTTTATTCTATTTTCTTGGCTATTTTTCCCGTTTTTAGAAGATCTACCGCCAATTGACCCGATAAACTTTGTCCATATTACGAAAGAAGAGATGAGAGGCGGCTATGCCTATGGTTACTGTATTTCCAAGGTCCGGGACTTGAGACTACAAAATGTTACGGGTTCTCTAATTTTTTAAACTGGAATATCAGAATTTAGGATATTTCTTCCTGGCGGATGACTCCGTCTTCAGTGTTTGGTATGAACTACCCCTGGAGAAGGTCATCAATCCACATCCACTTCATCCGGCTGGGCAGTGGTGGAAGCCGAATCAAGTCAGCGAGACTCTTAGCCTGATGGATAGCAAATATCGACTAGATGAGAAGTATAAAAAGAGCTGGGAAGAGTATCAGGAACAGGTGAGGACGAGCCACAGTTAGATAGCTAGTCGCCAGTAGTAACACGGCGAAGCGCCACAGTTAGACAGCTCGAGCTCCCAAAAACTTCCTTGAAACGTATTCTTTCAGATTTTGAAGGCAAATGGGAATAATATCAGTTTTCGAGAGTATTACCTCAAAGCAAACAAGAAAATAGCCTCAGATTTGTGAGTTTCACTTCTTGAAATCTACGGTACCCTTCCAAATCTTCAGTCTATACCTCCCTTCCCATAAGCTCGACTTCTTTGCCAATTTGATAGAAGTCTGGATGGAGACAGGAGCGATGATTGAATTCGCCATGGGTAAAATATTCGATGGGATGGAATATGTCAAGTAATTGGGATAGTCTACCGGAGAAGGGGGTTCCTTTTCAGAGACCTGCCCTTCAAATATCTCTGGTATGATGGCAGCCGAAAGAGAGCCTTTGAAATCTATAATCACACGATGTTGGGTCTTCACCCGATAAAAATGGCCTACTTGAGTTATCATACGGCGGACAGGGCACGGTAAGTCTTCATTTGATTCTTTCCCGGGTTATTTGGCAGTCTAACTGTCTAACTGTGGCTTTCAATGGAATTCGGGGTGCAAAAAATCTTTTTTCTAAAATTTACCGCGACAGTATTGTAGAGAATTTTCTGGTGAATATGAGAACAGAAAAATCTAACCCAAAAGTTTATTTTCCGGTTCGTGGCGAAGATTTGAAAGTTGTCGGTCTTGAACTCACTGCGGTGGGGAACTCTTGGCCATTATTTACCGAACAAAATATGTTTTTCAAAAATCAGAGCCGGTAACTTTGTAGAGAATTTTCCGACGAGTCTAACAATACAAAAATCATTTGAAAAATTCCATCAATTCCTTCTTTATTATGACTTCTTTCAGATTTTGCAATTCGGTAGTAGGCGCCTACAGTAAGATGATCTACACCCGTCCCGCTTCTTCGTCTTCAGAGACACAAGAAAATTAAAGAAACATATAGCTATTAAAAATATAACACTTAATTCTCCAGACCATTTACTGAAGATATAGTTCATATTTTCTTGCTCGGGTCGGAGATGATTACTGAGACACGGGATTGGGGTCCTTCGGCGGCTTGGGCAGGATCGAGTTGCCGCTCTTCGGCTGCAGTTCAGAGCCACCGGCCCTCGGCTCGACTCTGGACGTCTGGCCGCCTCCTCCTCCCTGCTGCTTCGATAGGATATTTCTATTCTTCTCAATGAACCTCTTCAGCACGGTTTGATAATTCTTCATGAATACCAAATACTTTCCAGTCTTGGGCACGACGTCCTCCTGAGCGTAGAGCTCAATCAGGCAGACATGAAGAAACAGATACTGGACAGCCGACTGAATCGCATGGAGGCGCATACTACGCAAATCCTTGATCACATCAACCATACTGAACTTATCTCCCTTCTCGACAATTCTCTGACTAGCATAGTCAATTCCGACAAACGTAGCGGTCCGACCTGTAAGAAGGAAAATTATTTTCTATGAAAAGCCACAGTTCGCTCAGCTTAGTTTTTTTTTGTGATACGGTAGTTTTTACGTAAAAAATCAATATAAGGTAAAATGTACCAATTCCAGCCGAACAGTGGACGGTAATCGGCAAGCCGGCAGACAGTTTCCGAGAGAGCTTGAAGAGTCCAACCGCCGGGATGGCCGACTCCGGTGCGGTATGATCCGTCCACGTATCATATATGAAATGATTGACGGTGAATGGACCCGTTCCGGTGCCATCGATACGATCGACTTGTAGAGTATACCAATTGATACCGTGGAACGGTTCCTTCTCATGGGACTTCCGGGTGATCTTGTAGATACCAAACGTGACCACCTCCGAGCTAGTCAGCGGATAGTAACAGGAGCACTTGGAAACCTTCTCATCTGAAAAATTGGCATTAATTCGATGCAAAAATGCGTTTTCGCTGCGTTACTGTGGCCGGGTAATTCGTGGCGTGTGGACTGTGACGCGCGCGATTTGCCTGTGACGCCACAGTTCACACGCCGTATCGGCTGTCTAACTGTGGCGCACAAAATTGAAGCTTTTTTTCTTCTATTCCAGATCTTCTAGACTCCAAAAGTTAACTTTTTGACCTTTATCATCAACCAGGCCGGTCAACATAACGACGACATTACTCTTCTCCGTATAGAGCATATGCCAGAAATCTTCAATGGTAGAGCTAATCGGTCCCTGGGTCGAGATGTATCTCTGGTTATCCGGCATAACCATCCAATTGGCGTGGATGTAGTTGTCATCCTGGGGCCTTTCCTTCAGCACTACCCGAGTCGCATCGATGCAGACGATGTCATCATACCGGTTCCTGTCATAGTTCTTCTCGTAGTGAACCTGGGTGATCTTTCCCGGCTTATAGCCTTTGACCTCGATGAAGTCCTTGTTAATTTTCTGAGGTTTCTGGAAAGGGCGAGGTCGGGTTAGACTGGAGCGCGTTTACGAACGGTACGGTCAAAAGTATCACGTACCATCATTAGAATTTTCTCACACCAACGGAACCGCGGGTCAGCCCTGGTCGGTTTCTCGAGAAATTTGGTCTGATCCGTGGCCTGTCCCACATCGCTCTCGGCCATCTTGTTGAAATTGTTCAGGGTCTCATTTTGCAGGAATTGCTTCTTCGGCTCGACCTTCGGGCAATCGTCATCGCCGCTCTGGACGGCCTTCTTCTCCCTCTCACGCTCTCGATCAGCGCCGTCCTTGCTGCGCTTCGTAGACCGGCGAACCTTTTGAACCGGCTGGCGGGATGGAGGCTTCGACTGCTTCATCTTGTCGCCTATCTTGGCTGGTAGACGAGTTGACTGTGCCGGCCAGCTGCTGGAAGACTGCAAGTAGAATGAACCGACTCAAGGAATTAGAAGGGAGAACAGCTTTTTAGCCGGATGCTACAGGATTAGACAGGAGGTACCGCTTCCATGAACCTGTAAAAACATCTTGCGAGGAATTTAACGCTCAAACTTGGCTGCTTTTCCACAAAAAAAGAGGGATTACCGTACATTTGTCTCTTTGGGCAGACCCCACAGTCAAATGGGAGGAAAATCACGGGAAAAATTGGTCTTTTTTTCCGAAATGGTCATGAAGGCAAATGTACAGTAATCCCAATCTTTTTTTGGGAAGAGGCTAGAAGAGATTCTACAGTAACCTTTTGGCGGGGAGGATAGTTTGGAAGAAGGTCCCGACAGGGGGATATTTCCTGCTCCAAATCCCCCGCCTTGGATTCAAAAGCCAGCTCATTCCACTAGTACCGTAGTCACATTTGTAGAATACTAGTTTATTTTTTATTTACATACATAATTATGTACCAATACAACAACTATTTACAAATAAAAGATTCAATTTAGAATCTCAATAGCTGAATAGGTCAATAATCGCGATAAGAAATCTAATAATAGCTATAGAAACCATTGAATTGGGAAACCATATAAGGAGTATTGATGAGATAGGGACTCTTCTCCATTACAGCTGCCTCATACCGGCACTTCTGCTGTGTCTTCTTCTCCTTCATCATCTTCCACATCTGTTCCCGTTGGACTTGTTCCTCCCCATTCAAAGGAGCAGGAGAGGGGTCAACTCGCTTCATTCCTTGGTACTTGGACGAGAATAACTCTTTCCAAAGTTCCTAAAATTGAGTATTTTTTGTAAAATTTGACGTATATGGGTCCTACCTCTCTTTGGAGTTCCTCTTCTGACATCTCCTTCTCTACAGGTTGGGGCTTCTTCTTCTGAACAACAGGATAATTCTGAGCGTAGCTCTTCTTCCATAGTTTCTGAAAAGGAAGGAGTACTGTAAGTTTATTCTATTATTTAAAGGACTGCCAAGAGATTTGCCGAAGAATGCATGGTCCTGAAGCGATTGGGCGCGAATTTCTTCCTGCAATCGCTTCAGGACCCCGAATCCTCCATGATAATTCAAATAGTAGTTTCAAAGCCACTTACTTCTCGATGGAGTTCTTCCTTTTCGCTTCTCTTCTTCAATTCCTCCACGTAGTCCTTCTTCAACTTCAGAACCGTTTTCTTGACTGTTGTCTTCTTCTGTATCGTCTCCTTTTTCTTCTGATCACAGTAATAGGCTTGATATTCCATTGCAGCTGAGAAATTCTCTTGTGGAAGCAGGAATCGAGCTCCATTCTCGCAGGGATGTATTCCATAAGAGGAGTAGGCATTAGGAGCAGCTTGGAAGGGAGTCATCAGGGGATCCTGAAAGAATGGGTAAGACGATTAAAGAGAAGGAACTTACAGTATACCCAGGGATACGGTAAGCCATTTTGAACACGAATAGGTGAAGATAAGAGAGAGAGAGAGAGAGAGAGAGAGAGAATGAAGTAGAATGTGATAGAGTGACGAGAAGCTGGGTATATATACTCTAGAGGGCGCTTTGCTTTGGGGAAGGCGCGTCGCTTCTCGGCCGCATCCTCGCTTTCTCCTGGGGGAAATCGCTTTTCTGGGGAACTTTCAAACTATTCTTTTGGGTTACTGTAGTAATGAAAACAAAGAAAACAGAACAATTATGGCAGATTGCATTCTTATTGAACCATTCCTCTGGTTATCAAAATTATCACTATGTGATTTTCTGTTCTCCTCCAAGTTATTCTCCCCTGGACTTGGCCGAGTCGTCCTGAGTCGTCTGTACAATGGTTTTCTGCACGGACTTGGCTTTGGATTGGGGCGGGGATACGGTAGCTTGGGTACGGTCGAATACAGCCCGAGCCAGGCCGGCTTCCTTCACCTGGGCTTCTTTCTCAGCGGCCCGGCTATCTTCCGTGTGAGGGAAGTTCAGCACATTGACGATGACACCTTTCGACGGCTGCTGGTCTTGGGAATAGCCGAAGGCGGCCTCGTTAATCTCGATGGTAACCGTCTTCGTCTTCCTTTTTATGTCTTCAAACATCTTGGCACTGTTCTCATTCCAATATTCTGTTCCCGCCACGACGCAGGTTTTCGTTCTTCCCCTTTTCGTATTCTCCGACGGCTGAAATAATTATTAGAATAAACTTTTATGAATAAAAAGACCCACCTCTGGCTTTCTATTAGTTTTGTTTGTCTTGACTTTCATCTTGGAGTCGGCTGCTTTGTCCTCGCTCTCCTTGGCGGTGACCTTCCCCTCCGAGGGCCTCTCCGTCTGGCTGATGACACTGTTGTACCCAGCCGACTTCTGTGTTCCCTCCTCCGCCAGCTTGACACTTCCTCCCGACTTATCCGCCTCCTTCTCCGCCTCCAACGACTTATGCTTAGCTTTCTTCGTTGTGCCCTTCTTCGGCAAGGCGCTATCCTTCGACCGCTTGGCCTTCCGCCTTCTCCGGACACAACAAATAACACCGATGAGAATTATCACAAAAAGAACAGCCACGAATACCACTACCAGAATCCAGGTGAGAGAATGACTCGGCTCGGCCGTTGACGACAAAGGATCATCTGAATTGAGGGTAGAGGTAGTGGAGAGAGAGAGAGGGGCCTGCCTGTAGTGGTATCAACTACCGAGACCAGAAGAAGCCACAACAATATAGAAATAACCGTCTGCTGCATAAAATTGAATTGAAATGGCGAGCCGGATTGAATAGGGATAAGCGGCAGTGGAAATTATTGGACTGTCAGAAGCCTAGGGTTGGTTGCAGCCAGGAAGCAGAAGAATTGATGCTGTAGTCTAACGGGATACTATCCTTCTGTTCCATAGGACCGTAGTAAAAACCTGCCTTTGATTTGCGCTGTCCATTCTAAGAGGTTTTCCCTATAGCCACAAGGATCTCAAGATTCAGTTGGTACAGGTCCAGCTACTGTAGCAGGCCCATGTCTTCCCCCTGGGCTCCACTCTGTCACTAAACGAACAAGTCAAGAAGTTTTTAGAACTTTATCAATCAGACTTTTGTAGAAGAAAAATTGGATATTGTCACATTTCATAGAACTCTCTATCTCGGGAAAATAACTAGTTCTCTTCTTATGGTAATCACTGGGAAGGGTGAGTTGCTTATTTTTCCGATAAAGAAAAATCCACGTAATAGGGACACCGGTAAGTTACACACCTTGTGAAGAATTTGGGGGGAGGGTGGGGATAAAAGTATTTTTGGTCAAGTGGGAGGATAGAACATCTCTTTCTCTAGACACATTGTTGTGATACGTTAACCGATATATATATAAATCCGTGATTTTTTCTGTAGTGTTTTTTGATTTTCTTTAGTAGTCTCTTTCTATCTTGTAATTTTGACACATTATCGCAAGGCACAGGCAAAATATAACGGGGTCTGTTGAAACCGGCTCAATCACAGGTTTTTTGGGGGGTGGGGGGAATTTCTAAACGGGGAAATACTAGAAAAAATGGATACGGTAGAGGATAAAAGGCAAAAAAAGAGGATATAGGAGAAGTTATTGAAAATGTACAGAATAGAGAAGTAAATAGACGACGACGATTATTTACAGGGAATTTGGAAGGCGAACGAGGAGGGGGCTTTGACTAGGAACGGTCCAGGAGCACGTCGGTGGGGGATTCACTGCCTCGGGTGGCTTGGTAAACAGATTCGATCCGTTCCATCCGCTCCAAAAGGGGTAGGATCTCCAGCAGCTCACAGTCAGTCGGATCGTCGAACCATGTCTGCACGGGAATCTGGAAAAAAAACACCATTTTAGGAGACGTTTTTAGCCCGATTTGGCAAATCGCCACAGTTCACATGCCGTGTCGGCTGCCCCTCCTATTTTTTTTCAGAAGCCACAGCCGACACGGCGTGTGAACTGTGGCGTCAAATTTTTTGAAGAAAATAGATTTAATGTCTACTTACCGCGTTTTCTGGATGGAATGCATAACTTGCTGGTGAATTGTCGATGATAATGACTTTATTCAGATCCCTTCCAAGCCTGGCAAGGTCCTAGAACGATTTATTTTGTTATGTTTGTGGAAATAAGGTACAAACCTTGACATAATTGCCCTTGTGATAGACACAGGCTTCCCTGAAGAGTCTAGCCCGGAAGACTCCTCTCTTATCCAGAAGATCAGCCACTGGATCAGCGTACTATAAAAAGGGAGTGATTAAAAGGTCTGGAGGGGAAAGGAGGGGTAATCAATTAATGGATGACTTACTTTAGCTAAACTAGCTGTAAAGAGAACACACTCGAAGCGTTCCCCGACCCGCTCTAGGAATTCATCGACATACGGCCTCTTCAACACGTAGACCTTGTGTTCAACGCCGTCTATTTCCACAGGAATTACAAAATCAGCATTTTTCACCGGCTAAAACATTTCGTTTTTAACTTTTCCTGTGGTCCAGCTTACCTTGAAAGATGAGTGAACCAGCGTTTCATCGAGATCAATGATTAGGCATTTTTTATGAGCATCTGCTGGACGAAGCTGGGGCAACAGATGACGTTCATTGCTCTAAAAGAGGGAATATGAGTCCCGAGAAGAAATAGGATCCCCTGTTGTTCTTTACCCCCTTTAGAACCACAACAGCTACCCTTGTGAGGTTGGAAAGGTCCGAATGATTAATAGCGTCACCGCTGATCTCTTTTAAATGCATGGATCTTGAAATATGCGAGTTCTGGTGCTATAGACGCTGGCAAAAGGCAGCAAACAACAAAAAATAGCAGAATTTTTAGCTGGGCTCTTATTTTAGTCGTGTTCCCTGTTTGGCTACGTAACTGTGGCCCTTCAGCTGTCTAGCTGTGGCTTTAAAAGTAACCTTTCGTCTCCTGGTAAGACCTAATAATCCTCTTCTAATAATCTCATCTGCCGTTGGGGTTCTCCCCGGCCGCAGGACCAAATTCTCAATATAGATGGACGGATCCTCCCGTATAGTGAACTCTTCTTGGAATGGTTTTGGAGGCACCCGCATTATTTAGATTATATTTGTACCACACACTGGAAAAACTTCTCTTCAAAATGGAAATAAGATAAAAATAAAAGAGAGGGAGAGACTGTGGCAGAACATAGAAACCGGCAGGCGCCTGTTCGAGACACAATGACCAAGGCAAAAGGGAGCGAGCGGGAGAGAGCGAGACTAAAACCAATGCAAACAATAGAAGACGGGGCAAATGCTTTCAGGGGAACTGTTCATCAATGTCGCCAATTGTGGGGGAACACTTCTTCTAACCAGAAACAAGGTCAAACCCGGAGGTTAGGGTTTGAGAGAAGGGGGAACAAGATCAAGTGGACTGTTCTAAGTGCCCCGCACCCATAGAGTCTCGGCAGAAACGAGAATTGGAACCGGATAACCCCAGAATATAAGATATTCCAGCTGCCGAGGTTGTACGGGTAAAAGTGAAGGGAACACTTCCCCCCTTTCCCCGGGCTGATCAAGGCCAAATCCTCCCAAAAAGGCGGAAAAAGCTGTAAGAGAAGGAAGCTAGATATCCCCAGCCTCCCCCACAGGACAGGTTCCTCTTCTCAGATGGGGATAGAGATATGTCCAGTCTATCTAAATGGACTGATCAACGGAAAAGATGCTGAGGCTGGCTGGCTGGATGGCCGGTGGTCGCTGCTGGAAATGGACGAGAGAACACTCCTGGCTGGCGTTTTGATGG
This sequence comes from Oscheius dolichura, assembly GCA_932521035.1. NCBI lineage: Eukaryota > Metazoa > Nematoda > Chromadorea > Rhabditida > Rhabditidae > Oscheius > Oscheius dolichura. The sequence goes on along the minus strand of OW051492.1, from coordinate 10,260,622 downwards.
GCCAAGAGAGGCCCGTAGATTGACAGGCTGCTGGATGGAGAAAAAGACCCCAAAGCGGCGGGAAGGGAGACAGCTTGATTAGGCTGAATGGATGGGAGAAGGGGCATTTGACTGTGCAGGACCACTAAAAAGTACGGTGATCCATTCTTTGACTAAAACAGAGAACAGCTGAGGATTATACGCCTCCTACGCAGTCAAATAGAACGGCAACTACTGACATCACATGGCGCATTGTTTAGCCCTGGGAAGAAACAAAGCAAATTGAATGCAAATTGGAGGCGGAATGGATGCCGGCTGCTAAAACAGTGGAAATTTGGATTCTCTGGGGGACGGCTGCCGGACAGACCAGGAAACGGGGGTTGTTCCCGTTTTAAAGGGTTTTTTTGGCCAGCTTAAAAGAGAAACTTGTGGGGGTGGAATAGAGAGTATCCCCTTCCCCCCGGCCCGCGTAGGGTAGGAGGCCTGTTGCCAGGAGAGAAATCGGAGAACGTCTGCCGGCCGCGGTTTCCCGGCATCTTTCCAACAAAGGTCGAAAATAGATTGCGAGCGGCGAAGAGAGCATGGGTCGTTTTCCCGTGGCCCATAAAATTTTGGAGAGGAGTGAAAAAGAAGGAAGGAAAAGCGAGCCCGCCCGAGTGAAGGATTGGCTTAGTAGCTAATAAAAACCCGGTCTATCGTCACAAAATGTTTGAGTGCAAACATATGCTGCCACTGCCACTCTTGTGAGCAAGTAGATTTGGGCAGAAAATTGCGATAAATATTTTAAAAAATGGGCGTTTTCGGCTAATATCGAAAACTGTAAGAAATTCACTGTCTAACTGTGGTGGCAGCCTGCGCCACAGTTCACACGCCGTGTAGGCTGTCTAACTGTGGCGCGGCGCCGTGCCTGCCCCAAATTCTCAAGGAAATGCTAGAAATTATCAAATCAATGAGGGGAAAAGGCCTGAAAGCAACGGCGGAGCAAAGGAGGAGGGAAGGAACCCAACAGCCGTCCCCCGGTTCCTTCGCGGTGCATTCCACGAGACACGGGGAAGCAGTTACGTCATGTCTCCATCTCCCCGGGGAGGAAGGCTGGAACAATATTACTGACAGCTGATGATTTAGCCAGTGTTCTTGCAGAAAAAAAACACGGAATTGCCCCTTTGTTTGACTGTATATCAGCTGGTAAACGCCTTTTCCTGGGGATGGGAGCCAATTTTCAATGATAAAAAGACGTTATCTGATAGCGGAGAGACCACTGTACAATAGAAAATCGGAAGAAATGATGAGCTGTCTAACTGTGGCCCAAAAATGAGAACTTCTGCCGGAGTCAAGCCTGCAAAGCATGCAATGGCTTGCCAGCAGAAACGACCCGTGCTCACTCACTAATTGTGTAATTGATTAATGATTTCCGGAAAGACGATCCCTCCGTTGTTATGTTCTCGTGTTGAAAAATGACTCAGGGCTCAGAGCTGGGGAGCGTGTCAGTTGACATTAATGGGAAAGAAGAGCAGCAAAGGGAGAGAGCAACGAGACAAAACAAAGTGCTTCAAACATTCCTAGAGTCCAGGGTTTAGAGATTTTTGAAGTCCTTAGGCTGAATAGCAAGTGAATACCTACGTAGTTAAAAACGTTCAAAATGTTCAAAAAACCAGAATTTGGGATTTCAGCTGTCTAGCTGTGGCGCTTCCCCTGTTTTGCTGTGGCTCCCCTTGCTGTGGCTTTAGGCTGTTTAACTGTGGAGTTTGATTGAATATCAAATGTTCTACGCAGTTAAAAGAAATCAGGAGAAAATGTAAAGTGAAAGTGCCTCCGAAACAGCAAAAGGAGACGTGGCTTATCTGGCCAAAAACGTTGAAAAGACTGTGTGGGGAACGCGCGCTCACTTTATAGATTTGAACAGCCGGCTTTTCCTTTTTTATGATTTTAACTTTCACACGAAGACGTCACTGAGAGAGGAGCCTCCAAAGACTTATCCCCCACACTTTCCCCATCAGCCCTTGAAAAAGAACAGGGACCAACCTTCGGAAGAGGTGACGGTTGTGCAATTGGGATGGGAGACGGGGTATAGTCGTTGTTAGAAGACTTAGAGTCGGGAATCGTCACCGCTGTGGCTGCTGGACGTTGATGAGCCTGATAGTGAGGCGGAACGGCATCTGGATAGGCACTGCCGTTCTTCTGGACCTGGGTGATGGGGAGTGAGGAGCTGGGCGGCGGGGCGAAGGTGTTTCTCTCTGAAAAATATAGGAAATCTTTCGTTTTGGAACCTGAATTAAGACTCTGTGGTCTTCTTGCCGCGATGCCACAACTAGACAGTTAGACAGCCAAAGTTCAATTTCGCGCTCTTATCGTTCATCGCCCATTCACCTATTGAAATTCCCCATTCCCGCCAGACTTTTCCCCTCACACGTCATACTTATTTTTGCATTCTTTCCTCCAAAAATCAAACAAAAACAACCAAGTGTTTCTTCTTCCCGCCGTCGGCACACTGTTGCGGTGGCGGGAAGAATGGAACACGGCCTCGAGACAAACAGCTGCTCGTTACTTTTGATCTTTTTTTCACTGTGGAGCTCATTAGGAAGAGGAGGAAGTGTACACAGAGATGACATAAAAAGAAACAAACCACTCTTGTTCTGTGACATACAGCAGCACAGAGATCGCACCAGGCTGCCCCATTTTGGTTTCCTTCTCAAAGTTGAGCGATGATGGTCCTTTGCTGAAAAGGCAAGACATTATTCTAATTTCAGTTGAAAATTTAGGTAAGAAAGCACATTTTCTGCCGATTTAATATCAGTTTTTTCCCCCGGGTTACTGTAAGAGGTCCTGGACTGTTTAGAAACGCTTTTCATCGCGTATTTCACAATTTTTCCTTAATTTTCGTGAGATTCGTCAAATCTTTTAATCCCTGCTTGAAGATTATGACTAAAAAATCATTGTGTGGGTCTCACAGCGATATCGCGGTTTAACCTCTATCCTTGGAATAACCGCTCGAAATAGACTGTACCCCTAAAAAAAGTCAGTTTTCCCTCAAAACAGACATGTTAGCGGGAGTAATCCCCACATGTTCCCGTCCTCCATCCCCTGCTGCCAGTTCCTGTTCCCATAAAAAACTCACCAATCGTATTACCGGGTCCTCTCACTTCCACTCTCGTTATTTGTGGTGAATTACTGACTGGTGCCACATGATTATTATGATGATGTACTAGATGACTACCATGATTATGATGTGTTGGGACAGCTCCGGTGGTGGTTGCTGTCGGTGGTGCTGCTGACCAGATTAGGCTCTCCGGTCCCGCTGTTGGTTTAGCAGTTGATTTACTTGAGAATATGGGGCTATCCTTCGGTGGGCTGGGCTTCCTCGCCTCTTGTCGGGCTCTGCTCCCGATGGGTACATTCTGGTAGTTTCCTTGACCCTCCGGAGCTGAAGGGCTCCGTGTCTGGGGTAGCCGTCTCGCCTCAGATGGCTTTGTCACCGGCAGATTTAGCGGGAAAGGAGCTGGTCGCTGAATCCGCGTAGGACTCTGGGCGTAGATGTTCTCCATGCCATAAGGAGAACGTGGACCGCCGGGTCCACGGTAGTAGGTCGTTACGCCTTGCCAATCTTCACTCTTATTCCAATAATCCAAGGAATTCCTGGGTCCTAGTGGTTGTTGCCTTGCCCCGGTCACCATCGCTCCAGGACCATTACCATTGGCATACGTCATCTTCTCTAGTAGAAACTGTGCTATGCTTTGGAGGACGGCAGGTGAGTGAGAGAGAGAGAGCAAACAGGAACCGGCTGAGAAGTTGGTACTGGGAGAGTGGAAGAAACGATTGAGGGACTAGTAGTAGCTGCTGGAAATAGAAGCTAGAAGTTAAGTTTTAATGGGGGCAAGAGAGAGCCGAGAGAGGGGCAAAATAAAAGACAGCTGACTTGTGAGTGGGTGTCTCCAGCCACCTCACCGCGCCCCTCTGTGAACTATGGAAAACAGTCACTAGTCAACCAGTCGATTTGGGAGAACTCTCAGCGGAAAAGAGTGCGAGAGGGTGGTGGTGAGGTGTTCTGCCATTTTGTTGTGTGCAAACATGAACTTCGCCTGTTTGATCGAGAGAGCGAGCGGCAGGCTGGGGCCACAAGAGAGGGGGGATGACTGGCGCGAAGAATGCCATTGCGGGAAATGGCACACAATGCCGTTTACAGAAGGGGGACGGGAGAGATTGAAATAGACAGCAGCGGCGATGAAAGAAGAACACAAATCGATGACAAATAGGCATGATGAAAAAGAAGAAGAAGAAAAGAAGCGGAAAGAGGATGAGAGACAGGACAATTACTCACTGGGAGGGGAAAAGTAAAATAACCGCGGACTGGATCAGCTGAGGAAGAAAAAGAGGACCGGGGATGAGAGGGCTTGAAGAGAAATGATGAAATTTGAAGAAGCCACAGTTAAACAGCCGATGCGGCGTGTGAACTGTGGCGCACCCTCTGTACAGTTGCACCGCCACAGTTCACACGCCGTGTAGGCTGTCTAACTGTGGTTCTGCCCTTTTTTTAACCAGAACTTCTGGAAAAGTCCAATTTCCAAGAAATTTGGTTGATGGTGGCAGGTGAGAAACAGAAATTCACGTTCTTGTTGCCCATATGAATAAAGAAGTAGAGCCGCGTTTGTTCCGTTCTTTGAAATGTGGTCCCATTTAAAAGAAAGCCCAAAAGGCGGAGAGCTCTCTGTTGCAATTGCGTCCTCTTGACGTGGCTGGCGACTAGACTATTCAACAGCAATTTAGGCAGTGAGAGTAGATTACTGGTCAAAGATGAGCTCAACTGGCAAGGAGAGAGAGAGGTGAAAGCTGTCGCGGGGGTCAAGAAACTAAATAAACAAGCTCTCTGCTCTCATTTTCATTTTTCTCTCCAAGTAAATGCAATATATTAGTGTCCGGAGGGTATCCCCCCTGGGGGCTAGAGACGGGTGCTAATTGAGTAAACCTTCTTCTCCCTGAAAAAGAGGGAAGGATCTCTCTTTTCCTCTTCTTCTTTTCCGGGGTTTATTTTTAAAAGATGAAGGATGAGGACAGTGGAGGGAGACAGAAGAGCGAACAACTGTTCCCCTCTTCCATGAGAGAGAAAGAGAGAGAGAGAGGTGATCTGGATCAATGAGGGCAGAAAAGAGTGTGGCTCACGCGGGTTTTCTCCCCTTGCTATACTACAAAATGACAGCAGATTAGAGACGGGACCAGGGAGATCTTAATCATGAATTTTACACACACATTCCGGAGCAAGGAAACGCGACAGGGAAGTGTGTGTGACTGCCGCCTGTGGTTGGAGAGAGAGGGAGGGAAATTCATGTGAAAAATTGATGGACCCCCTCTAATCAAATGAATGGCAAGGAAAAGGAAGGGAGGACGGGCAAATTGGGATGGAAATCTCGTGTCTGGCGGGAAAACAAAGCGGAGACAGACACAATTTGACAGTTTTCTAGAAAAGTTGAGAAAATTCTCATGTTGAAAGCCACAATTAGACAGCGAAAGTGGTAAAAGTGGCGCCATACTGTAGTTTCTCTAATAAGCACCTTCACTCCGCGTAAATGTGCTCCATAGCGACAAAATGCCTATTATTATTTCTTAAACTACGTGATGTATACAGTAGAAAAATCAGTGTAAGAGCAGAACATTGGGAAAAAAACCGGCAAAAATGAGCAAAACATGAAGAAGAGGCTGTTTGATGGGAAGGTTGATTGGAGCAAGGTTATGGAGCGCATTTACGGTGGAGGAATACTTTATAGAAAAAATGCCGTATTAAAAGGAAGAAGAATACGATAACGCATTTGTAATTCCAGAAAGTGGTTCGAGAAAACGGAGGAGAAGAGAAATGACGAGCCATAAATTGTCTATGCTAATTCCTCTAATTGAATCCAGCAAGACGGAGACGAGCGAGAGAAATGGAAACGGGTCAATTTGCGGCCAAAATGAATCAGAAGGGAGGAGAGTCTCGAAGAAGGTGTTTTTCTATTAAAAACTGGACAAAAAGTGACCACACACAGAGACGGGAAGGGGGACCAGGCGACAATAAGGAAGTCATCCAGTCGGTCGCGCCTTTCCCGTCCGTGAGAACGCCATCAATCAAAAGAGAAGCCTTCTAGTTTTCTATCCCTGGACACGACGTTTTCTTCCTCCTCGACTCATATTCCCCCCTTTTTCTATCTAAAACATACGAATTTTCGACCAAAATTGAAAAATGAATTGCCAGGAAGCGCCAGAGCGGGAAATATGATAGCAATGAGTCAAGTTATTTCGCCCGGCTTTTTTTCCCGCCAAAATGATGACTAGTGCGAAATTTAAATGCGAAATTTCAGAGAGACAAATTAGATTGTCAGGAAGAAGGGGGAAGAAAAGGAACGCCGTGAAATGGTGAGGGGGAATGGCTGGAGATGAATTTGAGACAGGCATCTTGGCTTCTAACAGGCATAGCAGATCCCCCCTTACGCAGTGTGACAACAAGGCCAAAAAACGAGAGCGAAAGGGAGAAACAACCGGGGACAACGCCCAAATCTTGAGATTATACCGTAATCCTCTGATTTTATCCAGCTTTGGAGGGAAAAAATATAGAAATACGTAAGAAAAGTATACCTATACGTAGGGACCGCAAAGTGAAAACTAGATTTGGCCGTATCGCTAAGATTTTGATACCAATCGAGAGATCTCATCGCAACTTACAACTTTTGTTTTTAGAGTAATCAAATCGGATCATCCAGTACCGAGTTACTCGCAATTTGATAATATCTACATCAAAAGCACTGTTAAAAACAACAATAATAAAAATATGCGGCTCTATTCGCATCGCTAAGATATGAGCACATTTAATTTTAACGTTGTTATTTTTTATAGAAACTGGGGTTTTTATTAAAAAGTAAAAGCGCCATTCGATTCTCCATCTAATTTTAGCTATTGGGTGTCATTTTCAACTCGAAATAATGTATAACAACGGCGTACTGAAGCCTTTCGTAACGGGCGCACCCAAATACCAAAATTCCGGAACAAAAAGTGTTGCCGCCCTGGCGCGCGCCTTTGCGGTCCTTACCTATACGGCGAGCAGGGTGTCTAACTGTGGCCAGATGGCTAAAATCCAATTTTCGGGGGTTTTTTGCATTTTTAAAGATCTGTTTTACAGTGAAGATACAGTAACCTTTTTATGTTAGTTATTTCGGATAGAAAAATCCAACAAAAATGTAAAAAATAGAAGTAAATGGGCGCCAAAAGGGAAACGGGCTGTATGGCTGTCTAACTGTGGCGTTCTCCTCAATTTTAAGGCTGTTTTCTCAAGTGTAAAGGACTATTTAGGGAATAGCTTCGTTCTAAAGCCGTTCTACCCTTTAAAACCGACAAAATGAAGTCAGACAGCCGAAAAAAGTGACTACGTAGGCGGAGCATCCCCTCCCCTATCAAAAAATGTGCTCTTTGACGCCCCATGTCCAGGTATTTTTAGCCGCCATCAATCCCGTTAAACTCCAAAATATTCCCAAAAGCGTTAAAAAATAACAAAACACGGAGGGAGGAGGAAACAAAAAGTAATCTGAGGGTGGGCCAGATGTGATGTTTTTGATGTGTCGCGGGGAGGTTTCTGATGTCGCGTCGGGTGTGTGTGACTGCTGGCTGGATGTTATAGGGAAGGGCGTCATTTGACTAAAAGTCAGCTGGAGGGAGAGGAGAGAGAGGGCTACTCAAATTTCATCTAGGAGTTCTTTTTCATTTTTTTGCCCCTACCTCATAAATATTTTTAACGGCACAGATTTTCCCGCCGAGTACAAGTGTCTCCCCGACAGAGATCTCTATCAATTAATCACTGGAGAAAGTGCAACTCTCGACAGGCGAGACGAGACACCTGCTGAAAGGAGCCACCACCAAAATCCAACCAAGCAGCAGCAGCACCAGTGTAATGAGTGGCAGATTTTTCACTCCCTCTCGAGAGCGAAAGAGAAAATAAAGAAATTACTTGGGAGTTGAGAAAAGAAGGGAAAAGGGAGAACAAAATCATTGAAAATCGCTTTTGACGATAATTATCAAAGCACGCCACAGTTAGACTGTTAGACAGCTGCCACAGCAAAGCGCCACAATTGAGGTTCTTTTGATATGGCTCCAACTAAAAAACAGGGTTCTTTTAACAAAAACATCCTCAAACTAGTGTTAAAGAAGTGTCAAAACACATTTCTCCCGGTCTTAAATGGAATAAAGAAGGCGAAGAAGGGCTGTTCGCTGACAACAAGTGAACTGCCCCCTTTCCGACATAACAAGCCCCCTCTCTATAAAATTGTCCCTTCTTCTTCGAATTCGAAAAAGTGAGACCCGAATATTGTCAACACAAAACATCTCTCCCCCTTGCCTAATTATCCGTCGCCTGTCAGTGATTAATGACTTCGGGCTGGAGAGAAAACCCCTAGAAGGAGAGGGGATCATTTTCATTCTCGGGAGACACGGAGATCATTGCAATTAGACACGCGTTTGGTTAAACAGAGAGGAAAGAGGACCCAAAAATGGGGGAAAATGGAGACTATAGGACACTATTTTCACGCCTATTGAGGTATTATGACTGTCCGGGGGAAGATAAGGAGAGAAATGGCACGATAAAGGGAAAAATAACGAGGGGAAATTGATTATTGCGTAACTGTGGCTCTTTTCATCTTCCTTGCTGTCTAACTGTGGCGCTTGGACCTGTCTAGCCTGTCTAACCGTGGCTTTCCGTTGTCTAACTGTGTCACTCACATGGTCCAGCTAGAAGGGGTTAGAACGGTAAAATGGTCAAAAATCAGAATTGGCTAAAATCCCTTTCCAAATAGAGGGAACAGCGAAAAAAGATCTCCCACAGCGCGATAATTCCCTCTATCCATGATCGTTGGCCAAATAACTACCAAAAAGGGTGACTGTGCCTCCATTTTCCCTCTTCTATTCATCGCCTGTTGGCAGGATACACACGCTCCAGTTAAAGTGAGGGCAGGGAGCGGCGGGACAGAAAAAAAAGAGACGGGAGGAGGAGAGAACAACTGGCTGTGATGGTGGTGGTGGCACTGGGAGAGACAGAGAGAGACCACCGAATGAACAACGATTATCAGCCAGTTTTGGTTGGGGGTAGCTGTATTACAGAACGGCGACAGAGAGAGATACGGAGAGATCTCAATTTCATTAGACAAATTGTCAAAAAAGACCCGAAGAGACGACGGGGAGGGGGTGCCTATGTGTGTCTGTCTCTCCTCTCTGTAATATGAGAAGGAGGTATGTAATCGAGGAGGCCAATGGGACAGCACTTTTTATCGGAGCTTGTTCGACACTTTTTTAGAGGAGGGAAATAAACAAATGAAGGGGTCTGAATAGGGGGAGAAGAGGGGCAAAGGGCGCCGGCGCCGCACCGAAGAGAAAGAGCCCGCCAACAGGGGATACAGTGCACCTGCACCCGTACAGTCTCGGCAAAAAGATTTTCTGATATTCCAAGATCTTATTACGAGACGATACGGGTGCAGGAGATGCGGAAAAGGTCCGGAGAGCATTATTAGGATGGCAGTCTAACTATGGCGGTCGGTAGGCAGAAAAGAGCCACAGTTAGACAGTGAGAAGCCAAATTTCTAGGCTTATTTTATAGCGAGCACTATTCCTTGGCGGAAGGTTGAAAAATTCAGGAAAAATGAAGGAGACAGCCTGTAGGCGACTCGCTGTCTAACTGTGGCGCCCCTTGCTCCATCCAAAAGGTCACAGTTAGACAGTTAGACAGTTAGACGGTTAGACAGCCAAAATCGAAGTTGATGACGTTTTTCCTAGTGCTTTTAATAGCCGTCATCATTTCCCTTGGGGGTAGAGTTGAAAAACAAAGAGAGCCTCTCCTGGAAAAGAGAGAGAGAGCGGGTGGTGCCTTTCCCGCCTCTTCCTCCCTCCCGGCGACGTGTGTCAAAACAATGGCATTTCATTGCACACATCGAGCTTTAGGGAGGCTTCCCTGGCTGTCTCTCTTTTTCTCCTTCCCATCAAGGGGGTAACATGTCTTCTAAAAACAAGGCCATTCTCACAACAACAACGACGTGAGAGGGCAGTTTGGATTTCGTTTGAATGAAAAACGAGACCTTCCGGGACGGGGGAGAAATTGCAAAAGAGTGAAGAGAGATCTATGATGAACTAGGGGAGATGATGGGAAGGCCGGGGAAAAAGTAGTAGCAGTAATTGAATTAAAGGGAGGAGAAGGAAGCCAGAGAACACGATCGGGGCGAATGATCTTATACAATTTTCTTAGTCTTCCCCCTTCTTCTTCTCTTTTGAGATAAGGTTCTAATTGTCCTCCTCTGGAGAAAGACAATCACCCTCTCTTCATCTTCTGCAGCTGCAAAAACGGAGGAAGCAGGAAGCAAGGAAGCAATTGAGCGGCGATTTTTCATCCTTTAAAGGGGAAGAACACTCGCGGATGCTTCAATTTGAGGGCAGAAACATCATAAAGAACTAGAGGAAATGAAGAAAATTGAGAAAATAATGGGCAGCGTTGAATTTTACCTCATTTTCTGGCTAGGATCGGCTTTTTTTCCATTGTGAGGCGGTATAAAGGGGTTTTAAAATTAATTTTACTAATTTCTGATGATGTTATGATTATTTTAATTAAGTAATTAAATTAATAATAAGATGTGGAAGAATTTATACAACGAGGAGCCACAGTTAGACAGGAAGTATGGTTCAAAAAGGCGAAATGCGCCATGGGAAGGGATTTTTCCCACAATAGGGCAATTTTCAGCTATTTTCATTTTTCTTATTTCCTTTAAAAGATAATATGAGGAACACGGAGCTAATTATAAGTAGAAATAGAAGAAAAATGAAGAAAAAGGGTTCAAGATTGACAAAGGAACGGTATTCTACGGTCGGATGGCGAAATTCCACCGATTTCCAAAAAAAACGACTGGAAAGTTTCAGTTCGGAGGATAGTCAAACGCGGCAGTCAAGTGGAAAAGGAAACAATGGCAGAAAAATCACGTGTACTGGGCGGGCGAGACGGGGGGGGGGGGGGGGGGGGGGCCTTGCCCCCAATAACATACACAGTCCGGAAGAGGGGAGGGGGAGAGACACGCGCCAGCCAGCCACAACCAGTAGAAGAGAAAAAAAGAAGAAGAGAAGAGGAGCAAAAGAACACGCGGGGCTCTTGTTTAGAAGAAAAAGAGAAAAGGCGTTAATACCCCACTCTGGAAGACGGGAAACACGTGAAGAGACGAGGTGTTGAAGCACAGGTTGCCGCACCCGGGACAGAGGACGTAATCCGCCTTTTGGCAAATAGCGAGAAGAAATAACTGGCCTCGGGGCCACCTTACAGCCAGAGGGGGCTCTCATACAGATAGAGCCGATGGCAGCAGGCAGCACGGCATATACAAATCTATGGGAAGGAGGAAGGCAAGACTAGGACTAGAGGACAGGGGGGCACTTGTAGAGGTGGGAAGATGGCAAAGAGAGCGACTGGTTTAGACAGATTCAGTTGTGGCTGCTGTCCAACTGTGGCTCTTATTTGTAGAAGAAGACGCTCAAGAGTCTCTGTAATTCAAAAGAGAAGTTTTTGGCAGGGGAAAAAATGAGGAACAGAGAAGCCAAAGTTGACTGCAAACAAAGCTAGACCTCTCTCTAAGCCTGCTGTCTAACTGTGGCTCCTCTTTCTCCAAGGATAGCCAGGAATATAGTGTAAAATAGTCAAAAACGAGTCCAAAAACAGCTAGAAATGAAAAAGGAAGAGTATAGAAAGAGCAGAAGTCCAATTCGTCGCATCTCCTTTGCCGTTCTCCTTCCTTCTCCTCCTCCTGTGGTTTATTCTCCTCTCCTAATCCTATTTCTCGAGAATTTGCACGAAGGTCAAAGATGTCTGTTTTTATTCGCCTTCTTGGTGATGTTGGCTTCCGTTTTTCTTCCATTCAGTCCTTTTACAGTAACCGGAACTGGCCATTTTTCCCTTTCTTGTGGGTAAAATGAATAGAATCGGCAGAAAATGCTCCCCAGGAAACGATATAAACCCACCTTTTTTCTTCTTTTCAGACTCGGGGCTCTGTAATGTAATGTAGTCCGCGTTGACATCTTCCTTTTTCACCTGGAAGAGAAATTTTAGTATTTTTACAAGGATACGGTAGTCTAATTTGGTAGAAAACGCATGTTCTAGCCCATTTTCAAATTTTGAGAAAGCGCCACAGTTCACACGCCGTGTCGGTTGTGGCGCACTCAAAAAAATAAACCACAGCCAACACGGCGTGTGAACTGTGGCGTCCGCGTGGGAAACTGGTAGGCCACAGTTCTCACGCCGTGTCAGTCTAACTCCCCTTCCCGTTTTCTTCCAGTCACCCCCATTAAAATGTTTTGTTCTCCTTCTTTCCCCATTCTCAAGTTCTTACTATGCAAACGGAGTAAATATTTTCATTCTTCACTTCTCTCTCTGCCTGTCTATTTTTGGTCTCCAAATCAGGCTATGTCAATAGAAACAGGGTGGGTTGCTGGGAAACTCCTTTTGGGCACAAAAATAGGATACTTTCAACTTGAACTGAGATTAAATCCGCCCACCCACCTGTGTGATGATACCCTCCAGCGAATTGGTCATTTGCACCCGTCTTGTTCTTCTTTTTTGATCTGTAGTGAGAGAGGACTGTTCTTATTCTTTTTGAGAAATATTCATTGGGAGAAAGGGGGGTCCGATCCTGAAAAATAGATATTTTAATGTGTAAACATTCGGAAGTGAAAAGGAAAAGAGAGACGCGGCAATTAGGAGAGGAGGAATGGAACATTGAAACAGCTGACAGGTGAACGCGGGCAGGGAGGACGGGCCGACATGAGACAATGAGAAGGAAAACAAGCATTTTTATGGAGGAGAACGGTGTAAAAATTGAAAAATTGAGCGACTTCTTTAAGAAAAAAACAGCGACAGTTAGACAGTTAGACAGCGAGGAGCCACAATTCACATGCTATAGCGATTTTTTGGGGGTAAAAATGAAGTTTTCTCAATTTGTCCAGGGAAAAAAGAAGTTTGCCTAAATCCGTGTTCCATTACAATGCGTATCGAGCGTGTTTTATCAACATAAAATGTCCCAGCCGCTATCTAAAGCGGGCAGGCCTCCGTCAACTTCAAGCCAAGATGGCGGACTCTGATAAGAGCTGTTTTATAGAAAAACTGAGGACTTATTGGGGGTCATTCGGGTGGAGAGAAGTTCCGGGAACTTTCCTTTTTTTTAAAAAAAAAAAGTTGAAAACGTGAAAAAGAAGAGAAGCGCTTCCACAAATTTGGGCTATCTCTCTCGGGCAGGCGGCCTGTCTCTCTCTCATGGCCTTTCCCCCATCTCTTCGCAAAAATCAACTAACATTATTGACCGATTGCGCGAGACAGAAACGAAAACCCAAACAAGGACACAGCCAAGTAAGGGAAGAAGAAGAGCGGGAGAGAGAGAGCGAGAGAGAGGGTGATGATCTTTGCCGAGAGGAGAGAAGACGACGAAAATGTGGGGCGAAAGATTGAAAATCTATCCTTCGCCTTGTGAAGAAAAAAAACGAAATTTGAGAGGGCGGGAAAACGGGAAGGGATCAGTGAGAAGTGGAATAACTTTTAGAAAAAAAAACGGAGGCGGGAATCAAAATATTTAAACCGGGGACAATATACCGCCAGAATTACTTCAAAATGAGGGGAAAATGAATAGCATCCTTTTGCCTATTTCCCCCTTTTAAAATCAACAGCATTAACCCCCCTGTTCCAGATCCAGATAGGCCTGTCCATTTGACCAGGGTCATTTGGTCGTTGACAAGCCGCTTCAAGGCGACTTCCCGAATCGTAAAACATTATAGCCTCTCGCTCTCTCTTTTGCGAGAATGATCCGAACTAGCCCGCGCTTATCCCTTTAAATCTCCCTCCTGGCGTTTACATTTCAGTACCGGGAAAAGTTCCCGAAGTGAGTCTGCTGCCGAGACTTTACGGGTGCAGCGGATCGGACCATCGAGGACTGAGGATATGAAATCGCTACGGGACCAGATTGCCTCTTTCTACTGTAATTTCTGCCTTCCATTTTCTATGGAGTTTCCTCGATAAGCCAGAGATCTGCCACGTTTCCACGGGGCCGGCGGCGGTGTTCACAAAACGCGCACTGTGTGGTTTGTTTGCTGCCTAAGAGCTTCCAACATTCCCGCAGGGTGCAGGTACCCCTCTTGGCGAGGGAGGGAAGAAAAATATTTGAGGCAGGGACTGGAAGGGGTACTGGGATCAGAAGGTGGAGGAGAGACCAACAAAACCAAGAAAGAAGGAAGTATGAATAAGTCTCTCACGGAACTGTAGTGATTTTTTCATTCTACCAAATTGAAATTTTGTTCTGATAAGCGCCTTTTGGAGAGGACAAGATTTTCCCTGTCCTCTCTGGAGGTTGATCAGAAAAGGAAGAGAGCTAGAGCAAATGGGATGAGATGAATCACGATCGCTATTATTTGCAAAAGGCAGATGAAGGGGGGATTTCCAGCAACAAATAGAGGCGATTTCTGGTTTATGGATCTGCTCAAAAAAAGGATAAAAATAAAGAGGATTTCTCGCTGTCCTTGAATACCATAAATCTCCTAAATAGAGCCACAGTTAGACAGTCAAGCGTCACTTTTCACGCCTCAAGTTGAAATATAGCCGTTTTTTTCTATTTTTGGAGGCTTTTTTGAGGTTTTTAGGTTTCACTGCCGGCGGGAAAGAAGTGTGAGACAAAAAGTGAAAGTTCCGTACGCACGTTCAGTTGCCTAACGGGTAAAAGAGGGGTTCGGGTTATTGCTGCCGCCACCAACAGAGAAAGGGGTAAGAGAGAGACAAAAACCAGCCACAGGGGGTAGCCACCACCACCAAAAAGAAAGGTTGCAACATCTATCCACTTGAAAGAGTGGGGCAGACAGAAGAGAAGAGACGCCGCCGGGGAGGGGTAGACGGGGGGGAGAGAGAGAGTTCCCATCCCCCCTTCCCGTACAATAAAATAGCAGTGAAATGAGGACGCCGACTTTCGTACACTCATGCCTCCCTCCCGCCAAATTTCTCTCGTAGAAAGAGCAAAAGACGGAGAGAGAAAGCGAAGAAGATGAGACACAGCAGCCGACACAACACTTGCTGTCCTTCGACAGCTAAAATTATAGCCCTGGGCTGCCTTTGATCTGGAAGACGGGGCAGATTTACTTCCTGCTAGGGCTCCGGGAAAAGGGTGAATGGATCACCCCCAGAGCTACCAAAAATCACAATTTAAAGAAACAAGAAGTGCCAGGGGAGAAAGGAAGACATCAAAGTGACTGAGTAGGTGATCACAGCAGCAGCACATGGACGGGGAACAACTAATCAGAAATCATGACGAAGGGAGAGGGGGAGAGATCTGCTGGGGGCTGGAGGGGGATTGAACATACAAGATTGTAGATTTATCGCACCATCAAGTCTCTCTCTCTGGGAAATCGGCTTTTCTTTGTAAATAGTCAAGAAAACAGGGAAAGAATGATCTAGAGCACAAAATAGCGGAAAATTTGAAATAGGGCCATTTTTTGAAGGTTGCTGTCTAACTGTGGTGTTATACTGCCTTACTGTGGCGTGCTGTTGAGTAAAATAGGGTCAAATATTGTTGTTTTTGCGTAACTGCGGCTTAAAATGAGTATAACTAGGCCAAAATACTAAAGAATCAGGAACTATGGTCAGATAATGAGGAGTTAGAGTCACAATTGCGTAACTGTGGCTTTTTTGCGGTTAATTTTTGCTCATTTGAAAATAGATCCCAATTTCCCAGACTGGCAGCGGAACTGTGGCGCGCTTCGCTGTCTAACTGTGGCCAACTTTCCAGCTGAGTAACTGTGCCTCTTGTCGTTTTTGATCATTCTCTCATCCAGAAGAACAAAACATATGCTATTTTCTCCTCCTCTCCTAAGTGCTTCTATAGCACGCTATCTTGCACACACAAAAAGAATAAGGAGAAGACGGGAAGGCGGGAAAAGTCAAGAATAAGAAGGGAGAGAGACCACCGAGCAGATGACGTCCTGTCGGCTTCTCTTATCCATTTTTCGCTGATTCAAGAACAATATGAGTCAATTTTAGGCGCTTACAGCTGGGGAGGCGGCGTCATTTTCGTGTTTCCAAGACATAACATGGGATGATCATTGAAATATTTGGAGGAGGCGATGACGGGACCCAGGGCGGAGGAAATGGGCAAGGATCCAGGAAAACTGTTTAAAAAGGTGTAAATTTTCACACCCTCATTTAAAGGAACAGTATGGGCTACAAAACAAGTTAGCCTTATTTGGTAGAGAAAAATTCACTGATCAATATGCAATAATACTAATTTGTTTTTTATAAAAATATCAGAATAAGGAGAAAAATGCATGTAAAGTGCTCAAAACCGTCCAATGCAGGCGTCCAAATGGCGATCGCCTGCAGGCGGGGCGCGCAAACAGCATGCAACGCCTGCAGGCGCCGGCATTTTCGTATCAAAACAGCGTTTTCTGCGGTTTTTGATATTTTTTTTTGTTGATAGAGTTGATTGCATACAGTTTTACAACAAAAACATCTACAAAAAAATACAAAAAATAATATCTCCATTTTCGCTACAGTAGCCCGGAAAACTAGCCCTTACTGTTCCTTTAAAGAGAGGGAGAGGGAGGAATGAGGAAGTTTGCAAATTGAAGAAAGAAAGAGACCGAGGGAAAGGAGTAGAGAGAATACGGAGGGAGACGGGCGGAAGGCCAATCTAAACAGAAGAACTGGCAAGGCAAAGAGAGTGGATGGCGGGCAATGGAGACGGCGATCGAGGTGGTGGTCAGGGCGAGCGGGGGGAAAGAGAGAGCAGTCCAATGTCTGGACTGTGCTCTCTCTCCAGTGGACAGTCAAGCAAGCTGTCTCTCTTTATTCCCTTGGGGATTAGGGAGAGGGGGATTAGGATTGGGCATTTAGTGGAGAAGGGAAGACACACAGTTAGACAGCGGAAGACTGGAGAAGCCGAAAAGGAGCCTGGATATCCAGATATTGGTCCTGTAACGAAAGTACAAAGTCGCTTCGAGACCTCGTTGCCAGTATAAAGAAGGTAGAGTTACCGTAATCCAGGATATGATCGTCTTGAGATCTAAAAGTTCGCGGCAACCCTTCAATTTGGAGGTAGCGGCTATTTTCAGCTTGTTATCTTCACAAGTGCAACCAAAATTATAGGTTAGGAGGAGGAGGAGAAGGTCTCTCTGATATAGATGAGAACTTTTGATTCTCGGAGCGAAAATTTGGAATACGGGCTAAATAAACCCGGTAGTGAGGTAGAAAATAGAAATTTCTGGACAAGATCTTACGGGTGCAGGTTTTTGAGGATTTAGCCGGGAGTTTTTAAGGTGCAGTCCTTTAAAATGCTTTAAAAAGGGAAAGAAAAAACTGGACACACTGCTGTTAGAGAAAGAAAGAAGGGATGGGCTGGGGTCAGTTGTGATGGATGAGAATGATAACCGAAAAAGAAACAGAGAACCTGGAGAATGGAAGGGAAGGGAGAGAGTCAGCGACCGGGTAACGGACCGAGACGACCATGAAGGCGTTTGTCATGGTCAATTTAGAGTTGCGATACATCATTTGTGAGAAAGAAGCGGCGAAAAGGGAAAGATTCAATTCCTGGGAAAGGAAAGCAGCGAGGAAGGGAGACAGGGGGGTTAGACGCCGGGATTAGAGGGAGCGCGTAACTTCTGCTGATTAAAATAAAAGTATAGTAAGGCTTTTAGACGATTTTAAAGGCTTCTCTGAGTATTTAACGACCTACGCAGCCAATTTAAACCTACTAAATCCTCAGTCAATGCTGAGAAATACCTCTCTGTCCCGGCTTTATTACGTTGTTCCTCTGCTTCCAGCCTAGGGACCAGCTGTTCCCCATTGAGTTCCACGGACTCTGTAGTCAAAAAATGGAGCTGTCTAACTGTGGCATTCTTCGTAGAAAATTGAGAATTTTTGAGAGAAAACGGCGGGAAATGGGTGCAGTGTACCCGAAGAGGCTTTCCTTATCAGGCCGGGCCATTTCCCTGAGCTCCTGGCTACATGCACAGTTTGGTACGAAAATAAGATGTCTTCTCGGCTCTTTGATAAGAAGAAAAAGAACGATTGTATTGCCTCTCTCCTTCAAAACAGCATCGATTAGAAAAGTGGGGAAGAATTGGAGGTGATAAGAGAGAAGAAGAGCGAGAGGGAAATAAGGGGAAGCGAGCAAACATGGCTGGGTTGAAAGTTACGCGAGATAAGCGGAAGGAGAGGAGGATTTTATGAGAAAAAATGTGGAAAAGTTCCTGGTTCGAGAAAAATGGAAAAAAATGACTTTAGACAGGCTAATTACGGTAGGTTCCGAATCCACCTCAAGTTTCAGGAGGCGCGCGCGCACCCGTAAAATCTCGGCAGCTGAAAGCCCTGTTCTCTACTTATTGGCGCGCCAGCTGCCGAGATTTTACGGGTGCGGGCGCCATGAATCCATGAAATGCGTCGCTATTTTTGCCTCCTCCTGCCTTGCAAAAACTGTCCAACCCGTCCTGAACGAGAGATTACCCCTGTCTCCCACGTGACAATTTGATTGGGATGGAAAAACGGGGTGACATGAGGGACACAAACGGTAGTCAGTGCGCCGTGTTGCTGTTTATGGCAAAATCGTCGGTATAGTAACCCATCATGTGACATCATGGGTTTTGAGAAAAATTGGATAGGGAAACTTTTGAACTTTAGCTGCTACTGATCTGAGGGGGGAGAGCCACAGTGAGACAGCGAGAATGACTGCATACATTCGACAGTAAATAGCGCCACAGTTAGACAGCCTACTCGGCGTGTGAGTTGTGGCGCCGCAGTCAACAGCCACAATTAGACAGCGGGAGAGCCAAATGGCATATTTTACAGCTACTGAATGATTTTTTGAGGGAGTATTGCTGTTTATAGACAGGAATACAGTAACCAGAGCCTTCTAGACGGCTAAAAGGAAAATAATCCGTTGCCAGATGACTAGTACAGCCACAATTAGTCTCTTGTAGCTGCCCTTCCCCCTCCCCGGCTGGTAAAAAGTCCTCTTTGTCCTTTCTGTTTTGATGATACATAATGACCTGCCGCCGTCGCCGTTCTCTTGTTTTGATAGAGATAATCGTAAAATGATTGAGACTTTGTCTCTTGTTTACAGGGACACTCATTTTCTTTACTTTACAGGAAAAAAGGGGAGGGTAATAAATAAAAGGGATGGGTCAGGAAAGTCAGCGGAGATAACTGCATCCTGGTTAGAAGAAGAAGATAACGGAGCAGGGAAGTTAAAAGAAGGGAGGATGTAGTTTGGCCAGAGGAACCATAAAAATGGGCGTCTAACAATAGAAGAACTTGAGAAAATGGAAACAATTGATTGAATTTAATAGGCTATAAAAAGTGTATGGGGAAGAATTTATTGAGAGAACAGGCTGACAAGCTGACAAGGGCGAATCGAATAGAAAGAGAATCGTGAAAGAAACCTCCCTGGCCCGGTAACCACGTGCTGTTACACCTGAAGATCTCTAGAACTGGGGAAAATAGGGGAAATGACGGGGAATTAGGGAATATTAGAGGATGATACAGTCTAGATGAAGAGAACTACCGCATTTTAGAGAATAGAGATTCTGGGGCTAGAATTCGGGCCTGCTTTTCTCGTGATCTTGATGGTCTTGAAGAGAACTTTTTATAGAAGGGAATACGCTCCAAAACACGTTAACAATGATTCCTATTCGTTGCGAGACCATTACTCAAAAGTTTTGTTACATAAATGTTTAAATAACCCGATAGGCGAGCTCTAACCCACTGGAATACCAAAGGGAGAAGGCGGTGGGGCTTTTATTCCCCGATAAGTGGTGATTTTTTGGAAATATCGTAGCATTTGGGTCCTGAGAGGAATAAAGAAGCCACCTTAAAGTTAAAACATTCCCTTGTAAAATTAAAGATATATCTAGAAAACAACTGGCAAATTCCTTTTAGGAGGCAAAATAACGAGTTCACGGTGGGAAAGAGGGACTACAGTTGCCAGTAGACAGTCCTGTTACTGCTTATCACACAGTGTTCCTTCTCCCTCTATTTTCCACCTATTTCTCCCCTGCCACCCTCTCTCCCCTTCCCCATAAACATGCTCATTTTTGTGTGTACTCGCCGCCACTTCAAAAAACCTTCTCTTCCTCTCTTCCCCGCCACTTCACCTGCTTTTCTCTAGCCGGTGGTAAACAGGCAAATATTGTGCCGCGGCTATTTTCCGCGCTCTTTGGAACATTGCCCTAATTCTTCTATATTGTGACGGGAAATATTGAACTTATTTAAATAAAAGGGGCGAGAACAGGCAACAGCTGAGTAAATAACGGGGACGAGTTGCCGACAGAGGCAGAAGAACATCTGACACGCGGCGGACAGATAAAAGAATCGCGAGGAAACACGTGTGTGAGCAGAAGAGAGACGTCATCTTTTGCGTGTTGTCTTTCGATTTAGCATTTTTGGAGGTTTCGGTTTACACCGTTGTGGTGGAGCTAAAAATAGAATTTTTAGGGAAATTGAATACAAAGCGAGGTAGAACTTCCCCATTACGTATTTGCCTGAGGAACTGAGGAAATGAGTAACTGTGGCTGTTTTTGATGATTTTAATAATTTTAATAATCACAATTTTTGAAGGTAGTAGTTATCGTTTTTAGACGAGTATACCAAGCGTTTTAGAAGAGAAAATGAGAAAAATGGGTTTCCAGTGGAGGGAGTGGCGCGCTGTCTTACTGTGGCGCTTCTGGTTGAGGAACTGCGGAACTATGCAACTGTGGCTGCTATTTTTTCATTACCAGGAGGGTTTACAAGAGCCGATTTTGTTCTCTAGAAGCTCAAAAAGAGTTTAAAAAGATACAAAAATGAGGTTTTCCGGTAGGAATATTGAAACTGTCTAACTGTGGAGCCCTTGGCTGCGGTCCTGTCTAACTATGGCTGCCATTTTATCTCCAAAAGTCACAAAAATGGGTTTTCACACTTTCCGTCCTTTTTACTTATAAAATAGCTATACAGCCGGAATTCTAGCTGATTGGGAGTGTAAATAGTAGTACTAAAGAAGAATGATTCGAATTTTTTCTATGAGCGGGGTGGGTCATCCGCGTCTTCGGTCTGAATCAGTCCCGGGCTTATAGAAATGCCACAGACAATATAATGGTCGTCTGGGAGGAGGCCGTTTCGCCTTATTCGAATTTCAATGAAATGGACCAATATGGAAATAAAAAAGGGGAACAAAAGGGAAAAAATTGACCCCCTGGGAACTCTCGCGACGATCTGCTGGACCGTCCCATCCAAATTTAAAAAAATCTAATTTTTAGCGGGTGATAGGCGTCAAGTTGTTTTCAAAAAGTTTTCAAACTTCTCCCTCTTTCGCAGAACAGGCAAAATAGAGGGATGGGCAAACAGGTTAAATATTTATGAGGACCTTTCCAGGATTGTTGCATGATCTATGCACTCACAAGGGGGCAGCCGCTGAAAAAACCGGCATAGCCGGCAAAGTGCGCTGAAAATGGGCAAAATAACAACTATTTCTGGAAGTTTTGGACTCAAAATGGAGAGCAGAAGGAGATGTATAAGGCCAGCTACATAGAGGGTATAAACATTTGGTGAAAAATGGTTTAATCGGCGCGCAACCGAAGATTATAGTGGAAAACGGTCTCTTTTAGCCTTTTAATGGGATTTTTGGGCTCAAAATGGAGCTGACAGTGAGCTCTACGCGATTAACCAAGTTGTAGTGGTGGTTTAATAATAGGAAAACGCTGAAAAATATGAGAAAGCGAGGTAAACTAGAAGATAAGAGTCCAAATATTTCTACGACTCCATTACGAACGCTTCCGTCGGCAGGAAATGCCGCGGAAAACAAGAATGTGCCAATTCAAATTAGAGGGAAAAAACTTGGATATCCTGGACAGAAACGAACTGCTCGTCTTCTTCACTCCCTTTCCCCTTTTCCCCCGTTTTTTTTTTCTATTTATTTAACCCGCAATCGGTTTAACAAGGGCGCGGTAAAGATGGTTTGAAGCTTGGGCTTGGGTCGGGTTTCAAGAGGAAGGAAAAGCGGGGCTTTAAATAGGATCAACGAGTGGTTTTTTCGTTGGATTTTTGGCGGGTGGAAGTTCCATGGCAACTGGGTCACGTGGTGGGACCTCTCGGACCGGATGTTTAGGAAGCGGAAGGGAAAGACCTTTCGAAGCTTTAGAGAAGCTTGATTCGTAGAGCGGATGGGAGAGAGCAGACGGCGATTATGACTTTTATTTATAGAAAATGGAAGGTTTTAGGAATATTTTAGACTAGGAAATGGAGAAATAAGGACTAAAAACGGCTGTAAAGGCTAATTATAGGTGTATTCTTGACTAAAACAGAGAACAGCAGGAAAGGGAAGGCGGTGAGCGGCGGCAGGCTGTTTATATACAGCCAGATGTCTCATTATTGGCCGGGAAATATATTGCAGATGGGTTGGAAGCAAAACTATAGACTGTTGGATGGGAAAACAGCTGAAGAATTGGAGTAAGATACAGTTAAACTGCTCTAGAAGACAAGAGCCACAATGGGAGGCGCCACAGTTAGACAGCGGACCTTTTCTAATAAGAGACAACTAATTTTTAAGATTTATTGCAATTTTTTGAGGTTTTTGAAGCGAAATAAAGTGCCAAGCATGTTTTTCTCCATTGAAAAAGGTCATGAACAAGTGTCAAGGATCGAAAATGCCGCATTGCGCAGGAAGGTAAGTGCCGCACTAAACAGGATATGCGGGCATGACAGGGCGACATTTTTTATGTAGGTCAACAAAACACAAATATTTTGGAGGGGTGGCTGGAAAGATTGTAAAGAGGGACAAGCAGTAAGGCAAAAAGATCAGGAACCGCGAGTTTTTTGAAGAAAAAAGGAAGAAGAACGGACTGTCTAACTGTGGCGCTTGAAAAGAAATCGGGCCTCGCAGCAGACATCGAAAGAGTCTACCGGAAGTGGGCTCGGAGACTCCCAAGAAAGGATACGGCTCGCTTCCTCTTCCCCAGCAGGGTGCTGGGATACGTTTCGAACAATTTAACCGGGTGCCTAGCTGGCTATACTAATAAAATTGACGGGAGCAGGTAGTATCACATTAGACTCCTTCAACTCGGCGAGTATTCAGCAGGTGGTTGGCTAAATTGAAGTGTCAACACGTAATAGGCACATTAGGAGGGAAATTTAACTGCGTAGACATTTGATACACCGTCAGAAGTTGAAGAAAACGGTCAAATATCACAGTAAATAATGAAATTATACTTTGGGAAGATTTGGGAGCATCTACGCTGTCTAATTGTGGCGGTAGTGGCCGAATTTCAAGCGCCACAATTAGACAGCCGACACGGCGTGTGAACTGTGGCGTACCCGACTGATAGACCACAGTTCACACGCCGCGCCGGCTGCCTAACTGTGGCATTCCAAAAATACCCCGTTCTCACTTCTCCGTGTTATATTGAAGAACACTTGTTGTTCAAAAATGTGTTCTCTAAATTAATAATTCAAAAAGAAAGCTTCGCCCTTTTTATGGATTAAAAGTCACTTTCAATGGGATTAATCGTTTCCGCTATTCGTGGGTAATGAAGTGTTATCCCGACATAGGAGAACTCCCGCGAGTAGAGAAAAAGGAACGGATCCCGTGCAGAGGGATCAGAATATTTTTATGGGGGAGAGTACTCCAAGTGGATTAGAATAGAGAATTAGAGAAAAAGTGATCCAATTTTGGCGGGAAATAAGGAAAAAAGACCACTTCTAGAGAAGTTAGGAGGAACCGAAAGAAGGAGGAGAGCCACAGTTAGACAGCGCATTGTTTTTAACCCAGAAATAGCCAAATAAGATGAAAAATCAAAGGCAAATAGTCCGTATTAACTTGATTGCCGTTCTAATGGCAATAATCGAGAGTAAGTGCAGGCAAGTTGTGTCCACATTGGAGAGTGTCGCTCCGAGAGAGGGAGAGTTTGCATGGATGGGGGGATAACTCCTGTTCCCGAGTTTTTCCCTCTTTCTAAGCCAGAAAAAAATGCTCTAGAGCTAAAAAGCAGAGAGGAAGGGACACTCAAGACCTCCCTCGAACCTCATCTACTCTCCCATCCAAATGGCAGCATAAATCATAGAAGGAAATAGGATGCTGCTTGCCTGCTCTTTTTTTCCGCTCTACTGCAGAGATTTTAAAGGTCTAATAGAGGAAAACAAGAGCAAAAGATGGTAATTAGAGGAAAACAGCAGGTGTAAGGGTCAAAAAAGGACAGACACACACCCACAAATATATATTCCAGCCACAACAAGCTCTGCGTCTCTTTTATGGCGGCGGAGGTCTGCACTGGCGGGGAGGGTTGGCAAACCAAACCAAAGACCCGGCGTCTCACTCTGACTCTCGCTAGCTGGGTGGGGGGCTTCCCGCGCGAAACAGCTGGCCAGAGGGTGAGAAAATCGCCTGGCCGGGTGGCTGGTGGGGGTGGCGACGACGGCGACTAGCTGTCAGCAAATGCAAAGAGTAATTATAGTGGTTGAGAGTGAGCGAGGGCAATTTAAAATCTCAACAAGGCAGGGGGGAAATTCCAAATTTTAAGTTTATTTGTGTCTCTCTATTTGAGGAAGGGATACCGGGTAGAATAGTTGATCGAATCAAAAGCAGCCACCATGAAAAAGATGGCAGTGATAGAAACCTGTTTAGGTTTGAGACAGGGAAGGCTAGGAAGCGAGAAAATGGAGAGAAGGACCCGTCTTTTCGCCTCGGCTATATGGATTATTCACTCTTCTTGATCTCTAAATTTCTCCCAAAAAAAGGAAACCCCATTCATTTTCTAGGAACCATCAAGCTCCCAAGGTCAGGAAGTGGCTCAATGGCCTTTTCCATGCACTGCACCTGTACCTAGCCGGAAAAAGCAGGCTATAGGCATGGAACAGTGAGGTTAAGCAGCTAAATTACGGCAGAGAGTCTAAAAACCAGAAAAAAAATGAGAAGAGAACAGAGAATAATGGGCTCCGAGTGCTTGAACATCACTCAGCCGTCCGTGTGGCGTCTACGGCAGGACTAGCCGGATACCCGGACCCGGGCTAACAACAAAAAACTGTCTACTCGCCGTGGACTCGACCCAGATTTTAAAAAGCCGGACCTGACCAGCTCTATTTCACAGTACGATAGATTCTCGCACGCCTGTGTGAACTGTGGCGTTCTCCTCATAAAGGAGTGATAAGCCACAGTTCACACGCCGTGTCGGCTGTCTAACTGTCGCGCGCGAAATTTGGCCATTTCTTCTCGTTTTTTCTGCAAAATGGTCCAAGTAGTCAAAAGAAAGGAAGTAAATCTTCTTACAGGGACGAACGGGTAATAATCCCCAGTTTACTTTGCCAAAAGCGAAGATGAATCCCATTCAATTTCGTCTGTTTTCTCTGCCATGAGAGGTCGACCCCATTTTCTATTTCTGAAACAAAATCACCGTTTTTAGGACAATTGATTTTACTTCTTGCTGGTTTTCTTCTTCATTGCTCATGGGCAGGACCAACAGGAATAAGGAAGCGCGCCGCCACTTGTTAGTTTTCCTTGTTATCGCGGCAGTCAATACAATAATCCGGCCGTTCTCAAGAATACTCTATCTTCTACTTGTAATTCAATGAATTTAGGTGACTCTCTATCCGGCCAGCTTGCTTTTGAATCTATCAAAATGTGTACAAACTTGACCGGACCCAGTGGAGAAGGAGTAGGACGAGCAGAACTGTTTGTTGGGAATAAGATTGATAATAGCCAATGGGATGACTTTACCGACAAATTGGAACAGCTTTCCGCCGTCGATGTCAAAATTGAAAATTCGAACATTAAAAGGATCAACTTGCCTAATTTTTCTACTTCGTTCAGATCTAGTAGGTTCCATTTTTGAATTAATAAGATCCTTTTCCAGTGCTAACAATTGTAAATAATCGTTTTCTCGAGGAGATTTATATCAATATTGTTGGCCCGGCCAATTTTGACGGTTTCACCGTCTCTATTAACCCGAAACTGAAGAGTATCAAGGTTATTACAAGCGGCGCTGGTGTAGTACTAATTACCGGCGGAGAGTTGAGCATCGTGAGTAATAGGGAACTGGTGATACTACAGCCGGCGCTTAATACCAGGTTGAACGATATGAAAAGTTAGTTTGCTTCACTTTTAATGATTCCACCATTTTTAGGCCTTCTTATTGAAGGAAATCGGCTACTAAAAGAAGCTTCCCTGTCACAGTTTAGGTGGGTGGCAAACGTTTATAAAAACAAATCGGTAGTGATACAGGACGAAGGAGGTATACTGTAGATAATTCTATTCTTTAATTCCTCCCGTTTAGAATGTATTTTCAAAGAGGATATCCAGAATTTGGGAGAGTTGACGGGGTGCAAGTATGTCAAAGGCAACCTGAAATTCAGTTCGAACACTACGGGAGAGGCGAAAGGAGTCAAGTTGTCCCATGTGACGGGGGAGATCCATCTGGGCAGTCTGCACCCGGACAAGCTCGGCTTTCTCAAAGGAACAAAGATCAGGGAGGAGCAGATCAGTGGGTTTTATTGTCCCTTCAATTCTTTTGAACTTTCAGAAAGTGACGGCTGTGAATTTGAACTGGAAACAGTGCCTAAATATGAAAACAAGGATAAATGTCCCCCGAGTGTGGATAATCAGGAGACGGTAGTCTGGCCGTAAGTCACTTTATCCACTCTATTCTAAAATGGTCGTACTTGAGCTTGGTACATGGACTGAGTATCGGCGGTGGCATTCTCCTCTTGGCTATCATCGTCGGCCTCCTGCTCTACTGCTTCTGGTGGAAGAAGAAGACGCCCAGCAAGAAGAGCAAAGAAATCTCAAAGAGCTCAGAAAGCAGCGGGACGAAGACGAAATCCTGAGAGACGACCAGTAACAGAGGCAAATAGGCACCTTTATCACCTGTTCTGTTATTCGTGGTACGGTGAAGCTAATAAAGCTTTTAACTGAAAAGCATTGTTTTCTTCACTTTGAATAGTAAAATACGAAGAACGAGCCGGAGTTTCTTTGATCCATTAAGCAAGCATGGAGGCAAGAACCTTTCAAATCGACTGACTTATAATTTCTTGAATTTTCAGCAAGCGATGGATGTGGTTTAAAGGTACACACTGCTGCCGGCCCGTATAACAATCACAAAGCGTGTTCTTCGAGCGGACAAGGCGATGGATTGCCGACGTGAGTCGCTATACTTCTTCTTGTTGAAATCCCTGTCTTTTTCAGGTGGGCGATTGGAGTTATTATTGCTGTTGTTGTGCTACTGGTTGCCGCTGGCGCATTCTTCGGAATCCGTTGGTATAGGAAGAAGAAGACTGGTAAGACGGATGAGGAGACTGACGACAAGATGAAGAAGAAGAAAAAGGGCGGCAAAAAGAAGAAGGGCGAGAAAGAGAAGAAGGCAAGCCAGGAGCCGTCGGAAGATGGCTCCCTACAGACGCCTGGTACGTTTAAAACGAGTTGAATAGTTGGATAATCCGAGGTTTTAGTTTCTGGAACACCGGGGAAGTCCAGTAAGAAGCCATCGGAAGAGGACGCGAGCGCCAAGGCGCCGAAAAATAACAACGAGGACAAGGATGAAGATGGAGGAGATGGTCCGGGCAATAAAAATGGATCCCGCCTGATAAAGTTATAGCCAGCGATCGCCATGCAGAGCAGCAGCAGTGCAGTGTGTGTCTTTTGGTCATCATCATCATCCGATTGTGATCATTTCTCCTACCTAGCTCCCTCTTTTATTATTAATGGTGCCGTTGAGCTAATAAATTTTTATTAGTGAATTTATTGTGTTCATTTTTTGTGCTTACGATGGCAAAATAAAGAAAAAGGAGGGTTGCTGACCCATTTGGGGGTCTTCAATTCTTCCTGGTTTTCGAGGGTTATTGTTGATAACTTTCATATTTCCAACTCTGAAGAAACGTTGCTCTCTAGTTTCCCCTGGATTACTTTAGTTTTTCCCAGTTTCGTAGCTTTTTCCAGTCGTTGGGAGCCACAGCGGAGGGCGCCACAGCCGACACGGTGTGTGAACTGTGGCATCACAGTTTACTGCCCCCTTGCCACCGCCGTCGAGCTGCCATCAGAGCAGTGCTTTGATTATATTCCTGCACAGCTCGATTTCATTGGTGGCCTCGTAAAGACTAATAGATCATTTATTAGTGCCACGTTTTCAATATATTTACAATCAACGACTCTCTATCTCCCTGCCTTCGTCGTTATTTCGTGAATTATCCCGGTATCCCTGGCCGTTATCGTTCACCGGCCCCTGCTCCCCACTATTGTAATCTTTTGAATTATATCTTCCAACAGTCGGGTTTACGTTATTCTGCCTAAAAATTTGATCGTTTTCGAGGCAACTCCCTTTTTTACCTGGAGTTGGAGTCATACGCGCTTCCCCAAGCGCTTCCGATCCTGCCGTCTTCATCTTCGCTCTTTCTGTTGTTATCTGAGTATCCTCCAGTGTGTCTGTCATCATTTCTGGTTGGATTACTGTTTGTAGATCTAAAAATATTCATAAAACAACGTTAAACTGAGTAGTACCCGAATTTCTGGTCATATTCTGATCCCCAGGCACTGCCAGGCTGACTCTCATCCGTGTGGGGAGTTCTTTCGCGGGTTTCTTCATTTTCTGATGGTTGTTGACTGAAAATGGAAATTGGAATGAATAGATTGAGTAAAAACAATTGATAGCCAGCAGGAAGCCCGAAAATTATGGTATAGAGTGCACCACAGTTCACACACCGTATAGGCTGTCTAACTGTGGCTCTCCAATTTGGACTGCTCAAAAGATCAACTGGCCTAAATTGACGATCGTAGGAGCCGCCCCAAGCACTTCCTGGCTGATTTTCGTTATTGTAATCTGAATCCCGCCTACTAAAACTTTATTCATACTGTAGAAAAGAGCAAAAACAACCTATGCTTACTGTAGTCCCGTCTATCTCCGTTAAAACTGCTTCCGCCGCTGTTGTCAGCTGTATCGCCCCTAAAATAAAGGTCAACTGGTTCAAGTATCCCTTGTATCGGCCAATTTCAGTAGAACACGGATCTCGCAGTGGGAAAAAACGGCTTTATTAGCAAAATTTACAGTATTTCAATTTCTCCTCCTCTGCTGGTGGTGCTTCCCTGCCTGGGGAGGCTGCCTCCGGAGCGGCCTCCGCTGCCAGGACGAGGGGTAGTGAAAGCGTCGACCTTCTGGAAAGATTCCTCATCTACTCCTCCTCCACCGTTATCTAAAGCCATCAAAATTTATATATTGGGAAGAAACCTACTGCCTCCTCTGTGATCCACGTCATAGTCACGGAAGCGGTCTTCAATCTCTTTGGGTGTGAATTTCCGTCCAGCCTGGGCAGTAGGGGTATTAGATCCAGAATTAGAGCTGCCGCTAAAAAGAAGAACTAGTTTTCTGACTTGAATTAGTATCGCCACAGTTAGACAGTCCACACGGCGTATGAACTGTGGCGGCCAGGTGTATGAAACAAGAGCGCCACAGTTCACACGCCGTGTCGGCTATCTAACTGTGGCGCTTCTCATCTCCGACTTACCCATAGTTATAACCGCTTCCCCAGCTGCTTGCTCCGGAATTTTGATTATTATTATTATTATTGTTGGTATTCCCGCCGTTACCGTAATTATAATCATATCCGGAGCCTCCTTGACTAAAATTGTATGACTCTATTCAAAGAAACGAAGGGAAAGTCCTTACTTTTTGTTATTATTGTTGTTATTTTCTCCGCCGCCGTAGTTGTAGTTATCTCCCGAGCCTCCTCTATAAAATATAGTTTTTAAATTGTAATGATCTGCTTCTTACCCAGTAATACTCTGCGGGTTATCAGAGTAGACGGGATTTCCCCCAACGTTACAGCGGTCATAGTTACAACAACACATACTGACCGGAATCAGTTGGAAGTACGTGGAGATGCACTGGTTTGGAGCTAGCTGGAATTCATCGTAGACCTTTAAATTGATTACAGTACCATGCAACGGTAGGTGGAACAACCAGCCTTGACAAAATCCACCATCAAGTAGGCAGACGCTGTCATGTTGTAGCAATACGACCCGGAGGAACATTCCTAGAAATAAAGACAGTTATCTTTGATTGAGACAGAATTTGAAGGTTTCTAGGGGTAAAATGGCGTAGTGAATCATGCTACAGAAGGGAAAAAGTCAAGGAAAGAGGGAAAATAAGACGTTACATGAGGTACAGGTCAGTTTGAAGGCCTTACCGCTCTTTATGGACGACTTTGGCTTGTTTTAAGCTGAATTTTAGTAGAATGAAAGAGGAAACAAGCCATAGAACCTTTATTGATTTACGAAATTTTGAAGAGCCACAGTTCACACGCCGTGTTGCTGTCTAACTGTGGCACTCAAAATACCCATCCCTGTCTGGCGAAATGAAAGATCCCGTTCGAGTTGAACACAAACATTAAAATTTTTCGGGAGTTTCAAAGGATTCAATTGAGAGGGAATGCTCCTATTTTGCTTCCTAATGAGCATAATAATAAAAACATTCGGTAGTAAACAGGCGTGTGATGTGTTCATCTCTATCATCAACATATTTCCCCTTCCTCTGTCCCTCTCCTCGGGGATTTCGAGCCGAGAAAGAACGAAAGAGATGGGCAAAAGGATCAATATTGATGTGATTCCAGTGAGTGGTCGGAATAACATCATTCGCGAGAGAGGGCGACGGATGACAAGTCCGATTGTGACTCATTTTGGAGATGAGTACTCGGGGAAATTGGGCGCGAATTTGGAAAGAGAAGACTCACTGTTGTTGTGGTGCCGACTCCTTGCATTCGGAGTAGCTTCATTCCCTGAAAATTGACGAATTTTACAAGAAAAAGGGGCCCAAGTTATAATTTTCGACGTTCTCGACCATCAAGTAATCCAAAAAAACAGCTTAACACACTAATTTAAGAGAAAATTTAGGCGCGATTGCTAAATTACTGTAGACGAGCCTGCGCTTGGGTTATAATTCAAAGTTCGCGTTTATTTTTACAGAAATTCGAAAGATTTTCGCGTTGGGGAGAATTCCGGATTAATTGTTAGTCTATCCCATTTTTTAGTGAAAAATCCCCTTTAAAAACTCACATTATAGCAGGTCAAGGCCGACGCTATCGAGACTAGCGAAAGAGCTAGTAAGAGCTTCCGCATAGCTGGAAATTTGACTTGTGTGAAAATTTGGGAGAGAAAAGGAAAATGAGACGAGGAAATAAAGAAGATCAGAGTGGCAGAGTGGCTCCTGATCAAAGGAACAGCTGTCTGTGGCC
The DNA here is from genome assembly GCA_932521035.1 of Oscheius dolichura. NCBI lineage: Eukaryota > Metazoa > Nematoda > Chromadorea > Rhabditida > Rhabditidae > Oscheius > Oscheius dolichura. Next base: position 10,229,412 of record OW051492.1, on the reverse strand, counting down.
TGATAACAGACAGAAAACGCTCCCTGGACTCTCTCCTCGGGGATACGTGTTGTGGAGAGAACAAAACAAGTGACACCTGCCGGGCTGGGTTGGGGAGGGGCTGGCTGACTAGATCCCCCTCTTTTATTTGAGGGCAAGTATACTTTGACCTACCCAGGGAACAGAGCAAAAATTACAGTATGAGTCACTGTTCGAAAAAGAGAAGAAATGAACTGGGTGGTCCTAATTTCAAATGAGAAAGGGGGTGACTAAAATGTGCGCATATGTAGATATTATAATGATCGCCTGCCGGATGGATGTTGTTATTTTCCCCGCCGGGTCTAGACAATTGCTCATTGTTTGCTGTTTCTTTCTTCATTTTGACTGGGAGCTCAAGATGGATCATTTGGATCATGCAAAATGATTTTTACCCGGAAAATTGGCAGAATAATGTGGATTCACAGTTGAATTGTGGCTCTTTGCTGTCTAGTTGTGGCTGTCCGAACGTTTAACTGTGGTGATCTAACTGTCTAATTGTGGTGTTCCGTTTTTCTTAATCTGGCTGTAATCTTTATTTTTAACCGTTTTGAATAGATATTTTCCATAAAATTGCAACAATATGAGTGGAAAACAGGGGATAACTTCAAATTTCTTGTTTATTTCTTGGAGGCCATGAATTCCCTCATCCAATCGGCCAAGATCTTTGTCTCTTCCTCGTCCACTGCATTGTAGAGGGAGGCTCTGATTCCTCCAACCGATCTGGAATTTACTTTAATTAAAACCATTGGTAGAGTAGCCAACCTGTGTCCTTTGAGGCTAATCATGCGTCTCGCCTGTGCACCGGCGACGAATTCTGCTTCCAGGGCATCGTTTCCTCCTCCGACGCGGAAACAGACATTCATGATGGAGCGGTACTTTGGATCGACTACGCAGTGGTAGAAACCGTTGGATTCGTCGATGATGGAGTAGATCAGCTTGGATTTACGAAGATTGCGCTCATAAATGGCCTGGGCTCCTCCCTGGAAGAAAAAAATTAGAATTGTGACCTGTCTAATTGCCTAACTGTGGCTCTCTTGCTGTCTAACTGTGGTGCTCCAACTTTTTACCAACCAGCCACAGTTAGACGGTTCCCACCGCCACAATTACTAATTCCCCTCTTCCTTACCTGATTTTTGATCCATTTCAGTACCAAGTTAGTGATATAGATGGAATAAACCGGCGGTGTGTTGTAGAGACTGTTATTTCCTATCATCTCATTATAACTGAAGACCACCGGAGTGATGGGCTGCTCCTTCCCGATCAGATCTTTCCTAACAAAGACAATAGTCAATCCAGCAGCTCCCAGATTCTTCTGCGTTCCTCCAAACACCACTCCGTGCTGAAAATAACCCATAAAGCTGTCTAACTGTGGCTCATTACTCACATTTGTGAAATCGAAGGGTCTTGCCAAGAAGTTTGAAGAAATATCAGCGACCAGGGGAACTCCATGCGGGGTGGCGGGGCTCTTGGCAAACTCGATTCCGTGAACGGTCTCATTCGCACAGTAGTATACATAGGCCGCGTCCTTGTCACAATCCCAGAGATGCTCGTCGGGAACAGTTTTGTAGGGCTTTTCAGGGGCGAAGACTTTTCGGACTTTGATGTATTTCTCTGCTTCTTGGGCAGCTTTGGCTGACCAGGCTCCGGTGATCACGTAGTCGGCGTGGTCGTGGTTTCCCTGGAAATAATAATCGCTGTCTAACTGTGGCTCATCGCGGTACAAATGGTGGTCTTGGCTGTCTACCTGTGGCTCTTTATCTCTCTCCACCTACCTTTAAATTCAGTGGAACGGCTGCAAATTGCCCAGTTCCGCCACCTTGCATGAAGAGGATCTCAAAATCTTCCGGAATTACCATGACCTCCCTCAGGAGGGCCTTTGTCTCGTCCAGAACGGCTTGGAATTCTTTTGAGCGGTGGGACATTTCTGAATTTTTTGAATTCTAGAAAATACCCGGGAAAATGCTATTACCTAGAATACTGATTCCAGTATTTTGGAAGTGGATCAGCTCCTGCTGCGCCTGGACCAGGACCTCTTCGGGGATTTTAGCCGGTCCGGCTCCGAAGTTGATTTTCTTATGCATTTTTCTGGAAAAAGTTAATTTTTGATTAGTAAAGAGAGAAGCTGAAAAAATGGTCCGAGATCGTTTTCAAATGGGGTGGCTCGCAAAAGAGGCGACGACGCGACGATAAGAAGTGACCGTTCGATAGTGACCCGACGACACTGGGGGTGGCGGCGGCTGCGGCACCGGTCAGGGCGACGTGTCCCCAAGGAAAGAACACACCCGTATACTCGTGGAGAGCGGATACTTTAAAGGGTGAAGGACTATCTTAAACTAACTCAAAAAACCAAATATTCAAGCGGTTAATGGCGGGAATAGCAACGGTAGGGACTTTTAGTGGCTGGAGGCGGACGGGTGGGGGGCTTTGGACTTTGGCCATTCTCGGAGCCTTCAAGACATTATTAAGCTCCTTCGGAAGTTTAATAATAACGTTTCGGAGGAGAAAATAAGCGGGAGATTCAAAAAAAGATTCCAAAAATGGATAGACGTGACGGTTTTTGGTCTTACGTCTGATGGGGACGGGGGAATTTGAACTTTGGGCGACCCCGGGGAATTTTGAACTCCAATAGGACACTTTAAAAGGAAGTCTGTCCGGAAAGTTCAAAAACATCGGTGAAAAACTGCCCCACCCTTGCAAACTCGGTGTTTACGGGGTCAAACCACCCTTCGCGAGATGTTTTCCCACTTTTGGGCCGTTTCCAAAAAAAAACTGTAGTTTTTCTCAAATACAAAGGAAGAGAAAAGCGGCGAGACGCCTTTGTACCAAAGACAGAGATCGCTTTCCGCAATAAAGGCTTGGGAACGCGGCCGGGTGTCCCGAGTACACAGACAACAAGCGGAGCTTTCTGTTTTTGGGGAATTAGGAAGGGGAAAGGGAGAAAAACATCATGGGGCGGGAATTTCGAAATTATTGGAGAAAACACGGAAGCTGTTTACAGGAAGAAATGGAAGAGGAGATAAAGGAACGATTGGTATCGAGAGGCGGTGGGTGCACTGGGTGCAAACTGCCGGCCACCATAGAACGGGGCGGCAGATCTCTATCATATGGGACTGGGGCGGCACTATATACCCAAAATGGACTGGGAAAATCTAGAGAAAGTCACGTAGACTTCTGCCTTATGGAGATAGTCACGTAGGCAAGCAGATCTGATGGAGGAAGAATGATGTAACGGCAGCCCGAAGGCAAGAAAGGGAGAACAGGATCAACTGGCAGGGATAGACACCGCGGTGGCGGGCTTTATTTAAATTTTTTGGAGTTTATAGGTTTTACAGGATTCACTTGTTGTATAGAACGCATAAACTAAGTAGGAAATGTCCGTAATAGCGAAATTAGGAAGAAAAAACGCCACAGTTAGACAGCCATGGGAGAAAACGGTCAGCCGTGGCTAGACATCGGTGTGGTGGATTTTACTCTGATTTTTTGAGGTATATATGTTTTCTAGTCAATTATATGGTACACAACGAATCAAAAGTCGATAGACAGCCAAGAAAGAACAGAGCTCGCCCGTGTTGTGGAGCGTTCTAATGGATTTTAGTCGGTGTTTTTTTTTGCATTTTCCATGTTTTTCGAGACCTACAATTGCCTAGAAGAGTTAGAAAACGGGTATCTTTATCAAAAAGTTTGATATTCTTCAAGAAACCCCGATATTGCACCGCCACAGTTAGACAGCGCGCGATCAAGCGCCTGCGCACAAAGTACGGAACAAGAACTTTTCATATGAAAATATTTATATAAATCTCTCTGTTATCTTCTCATTTGTACAAGCTCAAGCTCAATAAATATAATATAGATGAAGTGAAAAAAAACACACACAGGGAAAAGTAACTGGATGAGGAAAGTGACAGAGAAATACCCATAGTAGAAATCACAGAGACCGCATGACACGGGGGGAGGATGAGCTTCTTATTGTGGAAGGAGCGGCGCTTCCACGGAGACCGTCTGTGGCAGATCGTCTTCACTTCCGTCTTCTTTGAGCACTTTTCTCGTCAACGCGGCCAGCTTCTCTCGGTTCTCTTGTCTCTCCTGGGCGGTGAACTTCCTGACGAAGAGAGTCTTCATCAACTGGCCCGGATAGGACGTCGGGTCAAAGGAATCCTTCCTCGGAGTCCAGTCAGAGCTGCCAAACACGTTCTAAAAATCGAGAAAATTAGAAAAAATGGCCGAAAATCTACGGAAAGTGCTGTACTCCTTTCAAAAGGCGCGCGGTCTTCAAAAGTGCGCGCCGTAACCGCGCTCCAGTCTAATATCCTTCCAAATCGCTATAATTACCGTTTTCCAATGATTTTTCTCGACTTTTATGATGTTTACAGTATTCTAATTACTGTATAGAGCAAAAATAAGAAAAAAAAAGTAGAAATAAGTGAACAAAAATAAAGAAATAGACACTTTGGTAGATAATTTGAAAGGAGCGCGATTACGGCGCAATTTTTCGAGTGCGCGCGCTCCAAAGCGAAAGCTGCGGTATTCGAAATTTGAAAAATATGATCCCGCCAATCTTTGAAGGAGAAAACTAACCATTTCTTGAGTTTTACTCAACAGGACGGTTCCCTTCTGTCGTCGGGTATTTCTTCTCCTCCGGCGGATTCTCGTCTCATTTGGATAGCACTTATTGATAAACGAGATGAAGGGAAGAGCCGAGCCGCCGAGCAACAACGTTGTGAAGAGGATAATACACAGGGTCGTCGTTAAAATGACCGATTTCTTCTCCTTATCCACATCCATGTACAGGGCCAGCGCGAAGCAGACGGCCCCTCTCATACCTGGAAATACATCAGGTTACTGTACTGTATGCTAATTTGAAAATAAAACAGTAGTAGAACTTACCGCTGAAAAACATAATCAACTGATTCTTCCAGGTGATTTGCACCTGTTTGCGGCATTTATTCACAAGCCAGCTGAGGGGGAAGATATTCGTGGCACGGCTGACAATGCAGAGGATCTAAAATAGGGGTGAACTGATATTTTATAGGGTTGGATTGGTTTTCCGGCCATTGGGAATGATCCCAGCTCGAAAAATCGCTGTAGGACCTCCTTTCTTGAAGAAAAAAGGCACCACAGCAGACACGGCGTGTGAACTGTGGCGCCCAGTTGTCTCGGGCTAGTTTACTCCATGGCGCCACAGTTCACACGCCGTTTCGGCAGTCTAACTGTGGTGCTTCAAATTTTACCATAAAATACGACTCACAATGGTCCAGGCGATAAACGCCGGTTGAAAATTCAATTTTATAGTGAAGAATGCCATTCCAATATAGGCAAAAGTTGAGGTTTCTGGAAATTATCATTCTTTCTTTGTTAAAAAAACATTTCCTTACCAGCCACAAAAGAAATGGTTCGAAAAGTCTGCCGGAATGTGATTTGTGTCACGGGACTGATATTCTGCTGTGTGTATTGGGACATGGCTATTCCACAGAAGAGAATGGACATGATTCCGGAGAGGCCGAGCGCTTCGGCAAAGCCGTACGGTATATAGGAGAAGACCAACATCAAGGCAAATTCCAGCGAGGGCGTTTTACGCAGGTCGACATGTTTGAAGAGCTGAAATGGTCCCATATGGAAGAAAAAGAGAAGAAGAAATGAGAAAAACGGCCAAAAATAGAGCGCCACAGTTCACAAGCCGTGTCGGCTGTCTAACTATGAAAACTCATTTTTTTTTTGCTAGAAATAATAGAAATTCAACTTACAAACGCGCTAATCAATCCAATAGCCACTCCAAGCATGGCTGAGAACATAAACATCGAGCAGAAAGTGGTCAAGGCACTGAAGAGAACCTCCGTTGACGACAGTTCATTATACGGCGGCCGGGAGTGTCGGACAGCCGTGGCGGCCAGAACAATTGACACGGCGTCGTTGAGCATCGATTCGCCGAAGACAAGAATATAGAGGAGACCGTCTACCTGAATAATTCCAAGAAATTCAATAAGATTGATCAGAAAATACCTTGACTGCTTGAAAAATAGCCAACGTGGCTACCGGATCGACGGCGGAAATCATTGAGGCAAAGGCAAAACATTCAGCAAAACTGAGAGGAAAGACGAGATCTGCCTGAAAATGGAGACAGTTCAAAGATTTTAGAGCCATTTCCAAAGAATTGAGCCAAGTTTTCTGTGCCGCTGCACCCGTAGAATCTTGGCAACGCACGGCTCCTTTAGTTCAGTGGCAGTGCTGCGAGCTGCCGAGATTTTACGGCTGCAGGCGCTCGCCGAAAAAAGTTTTCGCGCGTTTTTCTCTTATTGAATGATTTTACCCACCTGTCCAAGGGTATAAATCCATATTCCAATGACAAACGCGGAGATGGCGGTTCCCAAAATGGCAAAGGCTAGAATCGGCCAAATATTCGAGAAGAAGTATCCTTTGTTGAGATTATAGGCATTCTCGAAGATAATTGGCGGCAGCAGAACCAAAAAGAAGACGTCGGGGCTCAGGGCCTCAATCTCGGACCAATCTCTTCCCGTATAGCTGAGAACCAGCCCGATTATTGCACCTAAAATGAGGAAAATAGGGGGAAAAAGATAAAAACTGAACCTAGAATGACTATGGCTAAACTCTCCGGGATCCAGTGGATACTACTGATGATTAGGGCATGAACAACGAGGGTAGCCAGGACGATGATGAAGAGAATAAAGAAAATTGCCTGAAAAAATGGAAAAATGTACTCATTTTAGCCATTTTCGCCACCGCGTTGTCTAACTGTGGCTCTTTACAGTCTCAGTTTCGAAATTTTGCATTTTCCCGTCCATTTTTTCAGACTTTCTTCGACTGTACAGTTGAATAACGGTCAAATAAATGCTAAAAACAGCCCTGAAAATTAAAAGCACCACAGTTAGACAGCCAAATGCATTTTCTATCAACAAACCAGTGATCTTCTCTTTTCCTGTGCCTCATTGCCCACAATAGCTGCTCCATGCTGCTCAATACTCGACGAATTGACATCAAACACTTCTCTGGAATGAAAAGAGCATAGTACACATTCTAATGGCTAATTATTTTGACCAAAATCCACACAGGACCCAGGGAACAGTCAATTTCAGACTTTCGCGGGCTATGAGCCCCTTCTGGTCCACTGGGTCGCCTTTTTCAAGCGTTTCTGTACCCGTACAATCTCGGCAGGGAATAAGAAGGGCAATAAAGGTGTTACAAGGTTTATAACTTTCCTGCCAAGATTGTACGGGTCCCAAAACGCTTGGAAGCCCATCAGACCGGCCTGAGCCGTGGAGAACTCTTCCTCGTAGCTACAGTTCACTCTCCGCTGCGTAACTGTGGCTCTATCGAAAAACAGAAAGAAAAAGGGGGAAATACTCACCCTAATGCATCTGTCCTATTTGGCACGACTTCGATATCGACGGGTGCTGCACTGGAGCCGGCGGCGACAACGGTACAAATTGTGGCAAGGACTGCCAGGGAGAGGAGGGAGGGCACCGGTCGGGCCATTGCATTTCCTACTGGGGGAGATCTGGAAATACGAAGATTTATATCAAAAATGGATTAAAAGACGAGTTACAGTAAGAAATTAGGAGCCAAAAAGGGAGGTCCGAACCCCAAAAAAATTCAGTTTCTATTTGGCTGTCTAACTGTGGCGGAGACATTCTAATCAAACCTGCGACGCCGCCGTGGAACACCCCAAAAAGCCGGGAAAGCGAAAATTTTAGGAAGGAAAATTACCGGAAGAGGATGATTAAACCAGCCACCGGCTTTGACTGCTAAAATCTTAGAAATTGTCCGGCCAGATTTTTCAAAAATCGACGTGAAAAGTCGAAAAGTCGAAACAGTGAAAAGTTGGCGGGTTTTCTTGGGGAAAAGGAGGAATTGAATAGAAATTTCGAGAAAATGAAAAGAACCTGAAGTGGCGGGAAGGGTGAATGGTCGAATATAAAGATACGGATCAGGGCGATTGTATCGTCGCTTTCTCTAGGTTCTGGCGAGTCTGGAACGACTCTGGGATGTGTTTTAGTGGAAAAGCCATTTTCAGTCATTTTTGAGCCATTTTTCACATTTGCAAGCTCCAAAAACATGGAAAAATGGCTCTAAAATGGGCGGTAAAGCCTGAAAAATGAGTAGAACGCCTCAAAATGACCAGAAATTGAAGAAATACCGAAATTCTCCCATTTTAAAGCCATTTTCAGTCATTTTCCCCATTTTCAAGGGTTTTCCAGGCGAAAAATAAGAATACAGGACTCTATTATGGTCAAAAAAACCTGGAAGAGAGGGATAAACTGCCTAAAATGAAAAGAAAAAGTAAAAATGTCGAGGTAGAGAGAAGAAAGGCGAGTTAGAGGCGCGTTGACTCGATTTAAAGCTTTACAAAGGCTATAAAATGAGATGAAATGACTATGTAGACAACGGGGGGATGGCATAGCTGGTCAACGTGGTCGTATAGACGGAAAAAATATTGATTTCTCAGTATAATCGAAGTGGGTGTTCCCCGTATGGCTAATCACTGAAATGGCGCCTAAAATGGGCAATCAAGAGGGAAAAGAAGGGGAAAAGCAGCCTGGCCATGGGTTCTGCTGTCTTCTACTGTATTCTACCAAGAAAATAAACGAATATTTTTATAGAAATCAAGAAAATGCGGTAGAATTACGTGTAGTCCCCGGGGGAAAAAGTCAATATTGAATCATCCAAGAGACGAAAAACTGTGCCTGTCGAAATGCCGGGAAAAATATGCTTCACTTGAAAAAAAACACGCCACTTCTTTAGAATAGTTCAAAAAAGCTAGGAAAATCACTTAAAAATAGGGAATATTGGGGGGTTTTTTGTCGAAAATAACGGTAAAATAGTCTCCAAATGAAGAAAAATGATGATTTTCGTCAAAATCTTATTTAAAAAAGTGCCACAGATACAAGAAAACGACGATTTTTTACCAGGAAAATAGAGAAAATTAACCCAAAATCAGAGAAAACACCGATTTTTGGCTAAAATAACGGGGGAAACAGGCTAAACTGAAGCTAAACGGTATTTCTAGTCTAAAAAATCGAAAAAATGAGGAAAAATACAGAAATAAGGGGCAAAATGACTAGTGGCCAGCCCCCCCCGCCAGCAGCTGATTTCCTCGCTCCCTCGCCATCCCTCCTGCCCATAGCTTGACGTGTCCCTGGCTGGAGCTGTCCCCCCTGGGTTGGCCGGGTCGGGCCGGCTCTCTGCCGTCTCCCCGTCGGCCGCGCTCTCTCCCAGGAATAGCCTCCCTGCGTCCAGCCAACAACCACCAAAACCAACCCGTCAGAGAGAGAGAGAGCCCCGGCGCCTTTTGCCCTCTTTCCTCTCTCTACCCGGCCTGTTTTCCCCTTCCTGCTGTAAATATTTTCCCGTTATGACGAACACGGAAATTGACAATTCTCCGTCGACGTCAAAGGACAGCCCCGTACTATTTCATCCATATCATGGAGAGAATATTGAACTGCTGGAACAGCGCCAGCGGGCGCTGCGGAGGATCAGCTTTGAAAAGGTCAGCAATCCTTTAATTTTTCATATTTTTGGAGGTCTTTTTTGGATTTTCAGGTAGAATATAGTATACTTGAGTAGTATATACAGTAATTTCAATATTTTAAACCAAAAATATAGACTTTTTGAAGAAAAACAAGGGAAATAGCGATTTTTGGACGAAAATGAGTTTCCCGGGTAGATGACGATTTTGGCGGGAATAGTCGTACCCGAAAGGTCTCGGCAAGAAATAGTATAATTTAGAAACGGTACCGGGCGTTATTATATCGTTTGAATAAAAAAAATCCAGCTGCCGAGACTGTACGGGTGCTATTTATTGGACCAGAAGGCGGTGCCAACTTTTGGCCCTATGACCCGCTAAAAATTTAATTTTTCGAAAAAGCTATTTTGTAGAGAATTTTGTGCTCTTTCCGCTGGTAGCAAGAGCTTTTAAAAATTCAATTTTTAGAGGAAATTTGTGAAGAAAATTTTGCTGAAAATGAAATAAGAAGGGCTAGGAAACGCTGTTCGGCGTGCCGCCGCACCCGTAGAAACTCGGCAGCTGGCGCAACTGGCATTCAGCTAAAAGAACTGCGCGCTGCCGAGGTTCTACGGGTGCGGCGGCATGGAAAAAGTCTGGAGGGGGCGAACCGCTATTCCTGGGGTGGAAAGACGAAAATTACTGGAAAAAATCGATGAATCCTTTCAAAATTTAAAAGATTTCCTCCTTTTCAGGGTCTCGTCTTCTCGGAACGTCCCCTGAAGCAAAATGAATATTTTTTCGTCTCCATAGAAACAGTAGAAGGCGGCTGGAGTGGTCACCTCCGGATCGGGTTGACTACCCTCAATCCTGATTCTCATCCGACCTCCAGGTATCCATTTCCCTATTTTTTTTAATTTATCCAAAATATATTCAGCCTCCTTGAGTCAAATTCCTGGCTAGTCTCTGTTTCTCCCTTCCTGGTCCCTTTCAACAACATCCAAGCTCCGTTGCCAACGGAGAAAGGCAGCCTGATTGGCGTCTACTTTGAGCAAATGACCGGAAATACGAGGTACCGGCTGATATTCCCTCGACTTCCTGCTTCTCAAAGTTACTTCCCTCTGAAGGGCAATATTTCCGCTGCTTGCACTCGGTCATTATCACACCAGCAGCACATAGCCAGACAGCTGAAAAATAAAGAAAAGAGCAACCAAACTTTAGTCTAAATGCCCTTGGGGGAGGAAGAAGCGAGAAAATGAATTACAGCTGGTGGCAGGCAGCTGTTTTCTATTAAAAAATGGACTCCTGGTCTAGGAGAGAGAAAGAGAGCAAAATATAAACAAACAGAGCAGAAAATAATAGAAAAGGACATAATTTTTAGGCTACACGTTGTTTTGAACGGCTTTGATACGTGTCCAGAGAATTTGGAAGCTATTCCTGATGATGTTCCACTGTTCGCCGTGGTGGATGTCTTCGGCAGCACAAAAGAGGTACATTTATATAATTTTAACTTATTTTTCATGAAAATTATATATTTTAGATACTCTATTACATTTTACAATAATCAACTTACTAAAAATATATAAGGAAAAGTTATAAAATACAATAGAACACGAAAAATACGAAAAATCCATTGATACAAACAGTTTTGATTGTAAAAATTCTTGTTTGACGAATTTTGTTATCATTCATAGATCAAATCGTTCCTTATGATGTGCTGAATCTATTACAACAAAAATTAGCACATAAAAATTTCAACATTTAGAGGAAATATACAATTTTACACCAACAGCACGAACGAATGAACAAAAATGCACTAGTGCATGTTGTTTACTCCGTAACGTTAGCTATTCTCGTCCTAGTAAATTCAGGGGATCTCCATTCAACCCCTCTCTTCCTCAGTAATAAAAAAAAATAAAAAGTAATATTTCAGGTTCGCGTTGTCCAGCCTCATTCTCGTGCGCCTCCGAAGCTATCGGCCATCTGCACCCGTCATGTGAATCAACTCATCGATCAGGGTCGTTGTACTAGTCGGAATTTACCTGCCCCTTTGTGGCATAGTCTACGGCTTCAAAAGACCTGATCTGATCTCTCTCCATTCCTTTTATTGCTAAATCCCGTGATTTCCTTCTAGCCCTTCGGATAAATATTTATTTGAGTTTCTTGATTCTCCACATACACAACACAAGACATCGTACCCTTTTTCTAATTCTAAAAAAATCGATTTGATGCCTGGCTAAAAATATGGGGAGCAAATGAGGAAAAAGAATAGAGGAGGCGAATAAAATCATCAAGTTTTCTCGAGCTTTGTTCGTTTGTCAGAGGTTTGCAAAGGTAAGTTGAGAGAAGATGGTCAGATTGAGATGAAGAAGTAGTAGAGAGAGTATACTAAATGATTAATTGAAAAAAATCTTTAGTATGTAAAAGGATACAGAGAAACGCGCACAAGTAGTTTATATGCCACACACGGACGAAAAATCACGATAATATGGTAACAAAAATAAGGACGATTTAAAATAGGGAAAGAGATGGACAAACATTTTTCTTTACTTTTTTTATCCCCTTTTTGGGAAGTCTAATAATTTCATACTAGGAGACGAGAAATAGAGGAAGAGGCATGGCCCACATGACGCGTGCGCGAGACAAATAATAATAATTAAAAAAATCTGTGGTATATACATGGAGGGGAACGTGTGGGCTACAAGGGCTGTCGTGCACTGGCGCTGCATCATGTAATGAAGGGAGCTTTACTGAGACTCGGCCTGCTCCGGCTCAGGGGTAGTATCCGTTTCCAAATGAGGAAGAGGTTTGCCATTCGGCAGCTTCGTCTCCGGGTCTCTCAATTCGTTGAAGAAAGCATGAAGGCATGCCTGAAAACATCCAGATTTTAAAAGATAAAACAAAAGAAAACTATAAGCAAACAAATAAATACTAACCTGTTGAGGAGAGGGCCGAGATGTAGGTGTGTATTCTATAATATTGGAGATCAAATCAATAGCCTCTGTGGGCGTCTGTGTACGGAAAACTTTGTTCCAAGGATGGGCCTTTATTTGAGGGAATTTAAATTCCTTGTAGTTGGGGTTCATGCTTTGTATTTGTTCTCGTGTGGGAGTGCCCAATACCTAAAAGACAATTATACAAACTCAATACAATTACTCGTTACCTTGATAATCTCAACAAGCTGGTCTACACCAGATTCTCCAGGAAAGATGGGTTGGCCAAGAAGCAGTTCGGCCATGACTGTTCCAGCTGACCATACGTCAATAGAGTTTGTGTAATTTGTAGCACCGAAAATGAGCTCAGGAGCCCGATAATAACGAGAACAAATGTATGAAACGTTCGGTTCCCCCTGAAAAATATAAATGAAAAAAATAGCGAACAGTACGTCAACAATAAATAAATAAAATCAACAAAACATACTCGAACGAGGTATTTGGCTGAGCCGAAATCACAGAGCTTCAGAACACCAGTCTCTGGGTCAATGAGCAGGTTCTGTGGCTTGATGTCACGATGGCAAATTCCAATTCCATGTATGTAAGCCAACGCCCGGAACAGCTAAAACAGACAGTATTATTGAACAGTGAATCTATTAGCATACTTGATACATGTAAAGTTTGACATAGAGAATAGGAAGCGTTGATCTTTGTTTCGAGTAATGACGGGCTACCCTGAAAGCACACTAATTTGTTTAGCAAAACAAAAAATAACTGACCTATAAACAGTCTCTGGCACATATTCCAAAATAAGATTCAAATACAATTCGTCTTTTTTCTCGCCACCCGAATAGAAAAAGTATCTGTAAAGTAGATTATGAGATCGCCACGATGCGCGCTCGTCATCTATGAATATTAACCTTTAGATGACGTGCACAAAAAAGAGGAAACAGAAAAAGACTCACTTCAGTTTGACTATATTAGGATGAGACAGTTTTCGCATAATCTGTAGTTCACGGTTTTTGAATCGTTTGTCCTGGAGAACTTTTTTAATAGCCACTAATTCTTTAGTCTCTTGTAATGTTGCGACAAATACGACTCCAAATGACCCATTACCCACTACTTTTTGGTCACAGTAAGAAATTTCCACCTGAAAAAAAAATCATTAGTAAAGTAGAAAAGCCGAAGAATATTTAGCACTAGTTTGATTTCATATAAGAAAACGTCTGCTCGACGTTTACATGCAATCTGCACAAAAGCTGCTAAATCCTAAATACACAAAGGCTTGATGTGATTTTTGAATGAATTTTGTCACGTATAATGCCAAAAAGCAGCAGCAGACATCAACCAATTTCAAAAGGAAGCTAAAGTTTATGTAGAAAGTTAAATATACCTGTTGGTCTACACCGTCGGTTGCCACAGAAGCTACAACGGACGTCACCGGCCGGTTCCCTTTGAGCGACATTTTGTTGTTCATCTGAAAATGTAAAATGTTATTGTGTAAGAAATGCCTTATATCTAATCACAGGCTTTCATCCCCCAGGTTTGTCATTACTACGCATTAACCATATGATGCGCTGTAATGTTCAGATGTTCCGCTGCACTTCCGCCGAAACTTTCAAAGTTATCAAAACAGTGAAGCCTCTTTACATAAACAAGGAAATTCGTTTCGCTTCCCTGTCCGCTATGCTTCATTTACAACGAATAGCATTTAATTTGTACACGTGGTTTTATCATCTAATTTCGCTTTAGATTCTAAAGCAACTAAAAAATAAAACTTACAATGAGGGTCCCCTAGTGAAAAAGCTCAAGAGGACTGTGCAGCGCCTTGAAGACGACCACACGAAATTTGTTCCGCCTGAAAATAGATATTATTGGTACAAATAAGCGTAAAAGCTAGAGTTTTAAGAGCAACAACAGAGAGCTAAATATTATTTTTAGATATAGACGAGCAACGCTTCAGACATTCAAAATAAGGCGAAAAATCAATTTGCACCCCCAATAAAACTAAACAAAGGATGAATTTATGCTTTCGGCAATATGATTACAGCCAGATGATGCTATGCTCGGAAGATTAATTTATCTGGAAATGGGGAGGCAACAAGAAACGATGAAAGGTCAGCGCATACGTTGCTATGAGCTTTAGCGTGTGAAGGCCTCCAGGTCGCAAATAATTTTTACAGCATGATCAATAATCAAGTCACGGCTGACAGACCAGACGCGTCTCGGTGTTCCTTTCCAGACAGGTAAACATAATAACGAAAAAAAGAGTAGTGAGAGGGTAGTGATAGACTGAGGAAGGGAGTGTAGCCAAGCGGATCGATAAAACGGGAGCGCTCACAAAACAGCCCAGAGCTATGCTATGTGGCACGAGGTGAAGAAACTGAGCAATAAACCAACAAATATTAGTTACATAAATAGATCTGCATAAATATATTAAAAGCTCTGCAAAGGACGAAAAACGTGGCCGGAAATTGATATTGCAGGTGAGAACACAACATTAAATTACATACGGCATAGCGGGCATCCAAAGGAAAATTTACAACACGGCTTTACAACTTGTAATAAAAACCTAATCGCTAGTAGCCGACAGAAACACGCAGGCTAAAAAAGCACTGCGTTTTACAAAAAGTTTTCCTTTGTTTTAGTTTATTTTCTTCCATTTGAAAAATATGATTGGTATGGCACGCTAATACATTCCAACGTTAATTTTTGCCCACAATCATTGGCTACAAGCTCCATAATAGAAAATCCTGTGCTAAAATTGGTCTAAATTCGAATATTACGTGCAATGTTTGATTGCAAAAAACACGAGCTCCAAATTTGAAAAATTGCTGCTGAAAGGAAAAGATGATGTAATCATTTAGCGAAAATTCGTAAACTCGCATTGCCAAATTCTCCTACGTGGGCGTTGCTTTAGCACGTCATTGCAGTAAACAGAATCTAAATTATGGTGAAGAAAAAACGAAGACAAAATACACGAGAATATTTACCTACCCCAGATATGAGACGAGACCAAATTACATTTTACCGGAAGTAGAAAAAAAGGAACAGTTCCATAGAAATCAAAGAAAACAGCGGTCAGGTGATAGAGTCGAGCGAAGCCGCGCTCAGCGCCGGGGATGGGTATCACGAAATAGAAAAAAAGAGGACAACAATCACGCGATAGAATGAAATAGAAATATATTAAAAATTGGCGAAATCTATGCGAACATTTCTCATGATCGTAGAGCAATATGTCTGGCGTGTAACCCGTGAACGTTTTCTCGCATAAAATGGGGGAAACAACGTTGGCAATTGGCAAAATTATGTTTACAAACGCAATGAACTAGGTAAACCATGATATAACGGATACAAACAGCAATATGACGACTGTTTCATTCTGATTCGTGATGCTTGTATCAGAATAAAACTAAATCCCTGGGCTGACGGCGACGAGAGTCTACACGAAAGAGAGAGAATAGTCAACCAAGAAGAGAAAAAGAGTGCACGCGAGAGACGATCAATTGCATTCGGCTCTGTCGGCCGGAGAGACAGAGAGAAGAGGCAAATGGTCTCGACGCGATAAGGGGAGAGTCCTGCGAATCGAAAGAGCGCCAGTTCAAAATATTCCGGCTTTGCCCACGGGGAACTTGTTTTTGAGGGAATAGAATGGCAAAAACAATACTTTCTTATAGGCATTTCATAACGAGCATCGCTAAAAGAATGGTGACAACACCTGCTGTAGTCAGTAGGAAGGATATAAGGTTTTTAGGGTAAGTGCATTTTACTTAGAAATTATTATTTAGACCAATTGCTGATCATAAAAATGAGAACACGTGTAGATTTTCATATATTTACGATTGGAAAGCAAAAACAATGAGAAGCAATGCGCAGCGATGTAAAAGAACCTTTGTAAATCTTGTTTACGCCTTGTTTTGAGCGTGAAAGTCACGAGAGATCCACGTCACAGTAGATCCAACATTAGAAAGAAGCAGAAACAAATTTAAATAGTAGACTACAATTGAAATTAGTAAAAGAACATGAAAATATGTTTCCAGGCAGGAAGAAGCAGCAAAAATTGACCAGCTGCTCTTCGGCAAGTACAACTTCAAAGTCGAACAGTTGATGGAACTGGCAGGACTTGCATGTGCTCAAGCTATCAATTCTCACTATCCAAAAGGTTAATTTTATACATTTTCTAGTTATTTAGAATCGAACTTCAATAAAAATGGAGACTTTTATAATAGCAACTGTAGTCGTCTGCCTGCATTTCTTTTTGTAATCGGTTTATCGAACCTCCGCTCTTATTAACTTATTCGCCATGCCGTTGACGTCAATCGTTTCACTTTTACTGTGAACTGTTCACAGTTTTGCATAAACATTGCAAAATTTTGTTTTTTTATAGGTAAAGTTCTTGTCCTATGCGGTCCTGGTAATAATGGAGGAGATGGCTTTGTTTGTGCTCGTCACCTTCAACAATTTGTAAATTTTTGTGCTTATTTTTTTGTAATAAAATATTTACAGGGCTATGAGCCAACATGTGTATATCCGAAGAAGAGTAAAAATGAATTAATGGCAACGCTTGTAGGCCAAATGAATGCATTAGGTATGCTCTTCATTATTTTTTAAAAAATTATTTGATTTTTAGAAATTCCTGTGCTTGATGCTCTACCGAGTTTGGATGCTTTTACTTTTGTAGTAGATGCGATGTTTGGTTTTTCTTTCAAACCACCCGTTCGTGAGCCTTTCGATGAGATTATCAACACCCTTAACGTCAAAGGCATCTTTGTAAGCTGCATTGATATTCCATCTGGTTTGCTTTTTCCTCTTTTCCATATTATTTTTTCTAAATTTTAGGATGGGATGTAGAAAAAGGATCACCCACGAGTGCTGGACCATTCATTCGCCCGCATTCTGTTGTCTCCCTCACTGCGCCAAAACTTTGCATGAAGGATTTTACCGGACCACACTTTCTCGGAGGAAGATTCGTGCCCAAATCGCTGGCGAAGGAGATGAATCTAATCCTACCGAAGTATCCAGAAGCCGAACAAATTGTAAAAATAGAATAGTTCTTTTGTACAGAAGAACTTAGATGTCGGGTATAAAGTTATATTTTTCTATTTCAGCTTTCTTCTCTAATTTTTCTAGGTAAACAAAGAGGATAGCCGTGTTGATTTTATAGAACAGTAGAAGAATTTTTTTAAATACGAAAATTTATTTAAAAACGATATTTAGAAAGGCAATACGGAATGCTTTTAACATAAGGCGAGGGAAGAGATCGCGTCTGCTTTATTCATCGCCACGTGGACTTCGACACAAGCTGAAAATAGATGTTAGAAAGGCAACAAAAATGGAAAATATCATAGCAAAGTAAGCAAGAATCTCACTTTTGGATGAAGTCGCGAACTTTTTGCTTTCCATGCTCGTTCAAAAGGCCGTAGGAGACATACTCCTTACGGCCCGCGCGATCTCCACGTACCGTCCAGAGCCTGCTGCCGTGGTGGAGCTCCACGCCCATCACCTCGGCGATCTAAACATTACAATTTTTGTTTAAATTTATTATAAACGAGCTTACGATGACGGGCTCGACGGCTTCAACCTCGTCGACATGGTGGTAGACAGGCTCGGGGCTTGGACTGGCAGGAGGCTGCGGACTTCTGGTGACAGGAGACGTGCCGCGAGGAATGATACCAAGAAGATGGTAATCGTGGGGAGGGGGCGACTCCTTGAAGAGAGGCTGCGGGGTTGGGCTGGGAGGAGGCGTCCCGTGCTTAGGAATGGTACGGGGAAGAGGGTAGGGCATGGGGGAGGACGGCTCCTGAAGAGAATGTGCTGTACAAGGAAGAATACGAAATACTCACATCATAGTCCTCGTCATCACTGTAGAGGGTGACCTGCTCTCGGACGATCTGGATCTCCCCCAGGTCCTGAGGCTCCTGTTCCATCGGGGCCTCCTCCTGGGAGGCTGGCTGCGGCTCCTGACGGATGGGCTCGGCCTCCTCCTGCGGGACGACGGGCTCCTCCTTCTTGACTCCTTCTTTTTTCTAAAAATACGGTATTTATTTCAAATCGGGGAATAGAAAACTCACAACGAAACGACCGCTGCGATCTCTCTTACCACGTGGGCCCGTTCTTGCCATTCTTGCTTCGATCTTCGAAAATTTGCACTTTAAAACTAAAATTTGATAGAATAAATACATTATATGATAAAAATAGGAGGTAATATAGGTTGGAAACCATATAAAACATATGAAAAAATAAAATATGATTTTACTTTCAAATTATAATATGAAAAAATAAAATATGACAATTTTAAAACACTGATGTGATAAGATAGCCGGAAAGAATTAAGAAATGACAGGGGAAATAAATCGGCGAGGAAAAACAACAAGGAAAGCGAACGGCGATAGAGGTCAACGGGACGAGGAAATAGGCGGGAAAAATTGGGCGAGCAAGTGGAGATGATGGGGAGGATGATCTGAGAGAGGAGCAGAGTATCTGGAGACAAATTGAAGAGAGAAAAGAAGCCAACAACCGGGAGGATACATGAAATGCAATAAAAATTGGAAAAATATGGTAGAAGTGCCAGAAAGGGCAGGAGAGACGGGGAAGACGAGCTGAGAGAAATGGAGATGGCCTGGGAAGGTGGCGGCATGTGCGAAAGCTGGGAACGGGCGTTCGAATGACGAAATGAGGCACAAACTGCCGAGAAGGGGGAGAGACAAAGAATAGACGATGGCGGACGACGAGGGTGGAAGAGGCTGCCGGGATGAGGAGCAGGAGGACGGACTTTTGGAGCAAGAAAGAATACGAGACCGGGGAGGAGGAGGAGGGGATGACGGGTGGACGAGACCGAGGTGGTAGGGATGACGTGTTTTTGGATTTTATATCCTATATAATTCAGAAATTTGATAGAAAACTTAAAAACTATAAGTAAAAGAATAGGAAGAGAAAGCCGTTTATTGGATCAATTTACAGTGGAATAGTCGGAGGAGGAGGAGGAAATAATGAAATCAAGGGAAGGAAGACGATCTTCTTGTTAGTCAAATTTGACTCTCTTGCTGGCCGAGTAGGTGCCGGTAGACTGGAGGAGCCTAAAAATCCAGTTTTCTATAAATATACGGATGAAAAACTGGCCGTTCGGCAAATTTTTGAGCCATTTTCTGACCTTCCGCATCGAGGAGTCCGTAGGTCAGGGTCTCCTGGTTCCCACCCGGCATTAGACAGGTATACAGCGTTCCCGATAGAGAAAATGAAGCCCCGATAACCTCCTTAACCTAAAAATACCATATTTAGACCTATTTCTATAAAAATGGCTCACCGAGATATGGGAAGAGGACGGGGTAGGAGCAGGAATGAAGGCGGCGACAGCGGACGATCTTCGAAGAATGGAAGAGGACGGGATGGAGACGGAGACGGACACGGAGCGGGGTCTGAGAGCAGGTGCCTGAAAGGGGGATATAAACCTTTGTACAGTAATAAATGACCTGTTTTCTGGGATAAAATAGGGTACAAGACTCACCTTTCTCTTGGGAGGACGGCCGCGTCCTCGGGTGGCAGACGTTCGAGCTGGAGACGGCGACTTGGAAGGCGATCTCTGGAAAATAAAGTATTCCTGTAAGACTAGAACAGTGAAAATCCGGTTAGGACCCTGGAAATCCGAAATGTGGTCCCGAAACGACTATAGAGAACCGTTACGGGGCCTACCCTCCCAGCTGCCCTGTACAGAATCGTTTCAGGATCTATTCTCGAAGTTCCTCGGCTCGCTGACAGTTCCTTCAAAGAAAATTAAAAGAAAAACTTACGAGGCGGATGGCCGGGATCCAGGTGGAGCCTCTTCTGAAGAGAGGAGTAGCGCTCTGGGTCCTGGTGGCCACGGCGGAGGAGCTGGCCATGGAGGATCTTCTGGAGGCCCTTCTAATCGGGGTGTCGTCCTCCTCCTCATTCTGCGCTGCAGTGTCTCGTTGAGCCTTCGCCTTTTTCGGAGTGGCCAGGGAACGTAGGGGAGGAGATTTCTAGAATTTTAAGCCGTTTTAACCCAAAAAAAATAAAAAACTACCTCCTTTTTTTCTTCGAGGACCTCCTGAAGCCTATTGCTCCGTCTCGTGCCCTGAAATAGTTGCTCTAATTAAAAAATAAGAGGAAAACGCCAACCTTGCGAGGCGTTTCCGGCTTCCGGGGACGACCAGGTCCTCTTCTTGCCACTCCACCATTAATAATGGGAGCATCCACGCCTTGTTCTCCTTGTGGATCCTGAAAATATCGTTCTAATTCAAGGAATAGGAAGGAAAGAATCACTTCTTCCTCTGGTTCAAGATTTCGAAGAACTCGGCGGCTTTGCCTTGGAGTCTCCGAAGCCTCTTCAGGTTCCTCTTCCGAATTATCATCAGTCTGCCGACGGCTTTGTCTTCTTTTCGGTCTCTCATTCGTAGGCGTCGATACGGGTTTGTCTGTGCGACTGATCTTGGCCTAAAATATCATTCTAGTCAAAAATGAAGAAGAAATTCCAACCTGTTCTTGAGATCTTGGAGTCTTTCTCGGTCTACCACGCCCTCTCTTTTGTGCCGGAGTCTATAAAATATAGAAATCTTTAAAAAGCAGTGAAATGAACCTTACCTTTGGGCTCTGGGCTTCTTGAAGAGGAATGCTTTTCCAGGGCCGGCCGCTTCTTCTCAGGACAGGGAGGTCCTCTTCCTCCACTTCTCCTTCCTCAATGTGACCAGTAACCTTAAAATACACTTTTCTAAAAACAAGGAAATCTTACCTCTTTCCTCTCCCCATCTCCCATTTCCACAGTCAGAGGGACGTTCTTTCTGGGCCGGCCTCTTCCCCTTTTCGGGGGATCAGTAGACAGAGCCGTCTCCTGTTCCTCTTCTCGTAGATTATCTTCTTCTTGACCATTTTGAGTCGGCACGGCTTCACTAGTCCTGGAGCTGGCTCTTCTCATTGGTCTGTCCTCTTGGTTGTCCCCGGCCGGGTTCTCCTGGATCTCCACTGTCCCTTTAACCTCTCTTTGAGGATTTTCCACCAGCGGGCTCCTCTGATCAGCTACAGTCGCCTTAAAAATTAATAAACGAGGTAAAAAAATTAGCAGGAACCCTTGCCTCTGGCACCTCCTTATGGTTCAAATCTCCTTGGAAAGTAGGAGTCGTCGGAGGGGGGCCTCGTTCTCCCTTCTTCAACGGGATCAGCATCCCCTGGTCATCTTCCAGGGCGTTTTCTTTGAGTTCATCTTCTTGTGGAAGATTTACAGGGGTCTGAAATGTCAGTTCAATTAGTTCAAAGCCGTTGAAAATCCTCTACCTCTGCCGTCTCCACTCTCTCCATTACCGCCTGCTCCACTCTTTCGCCCATTCCATCTTGGGCATTGACCATCTCCATCTTCTCTATCGATATCGTCACTAGTTTAAAGTTGAGTTAATTGATAAAACAGTAAATTAAGTCAAAGGAAGGAATACGGTAAATCCGATAAGGAATACACCATGAGAGTGAATAAATCGATTTCTTTTTCTTATCTAACAAACAATTATAAACAGCGAGGGGGGAAAATACACAAAAAATATGACAGCTGGAGAAAAAGCTACAGATTGGACATATAAACACACAAACAATGAACAGGGGAAAAAAGGTTCAAAAGTTTAAAAAAAACAGTAAAATAAAGGGGAATATCGCTGAAAGGAAGGCAATACGGGCTATGGGAAGAGGGGAGGAGAGCGAGGAGGAAAAGGGAGAAGGGCAGATGAAAATAGAAAGAAATGACCAGATAAATAATAACGAAGAGGAGAGGATGAAGAAGACTATAAGAAGCGGCTCAGGGGGACGACGGTCTGCCATCAGAGAGGAGCGAGGAGGAGCACAGCAGCAGTCGATCTCCTGGACAAAGGGGGAGGCGCCTACCGGAAGCCGACATCTCTCTGGGGAGACGGAACACGAGCTCTGAAAACGGTAATTGAAATATGAACAGAGATATATGATAGAACTCACTGCTGCAGAAAGTGCTCCACAAGACGCTTTCCCTCGCCATCCAGGAGCTCGTAGCTGCAGAACTCCTCTTTTTCCTCCGTCGTGATGACGGTGATGAGCCGCCGGCCGTTGTAGAGGGAGACTCCGGTGACGCGGAGGATCTTCTGAAGCACGAAGCCGAGCTTGGGCCAGGACTCCTGGTATACTTCTTTCTTGGGGAGGCAGGGTCTTTCGGGGCCGAACGTTTCAAGAAACCTCAAGTAGGCGCCTCCTGGCACAGTCTCCACGTCCTCCTCGTCCTCTTCGCTCTCCTCTTCGTCCTCAACCTCCTCGTCCTCCACGTTCTCCACGTCCTCCTCGTCCTCCACGTTCTCCTCGTCCTCCACGTTCTCCTCGTCCTCATTCTCCGCTTCAATCGCCTCGGGATCGGTTGGCGGTTCTTCTCCTCCCTCTTGGACGCCTTCTACTTCATCCTCGACCCTTTCTCCATCCTCCTCAAACCTTACTCTCTTCTAAAAACTGGGAATTAACTCAAGATTTGGGGGATAAACATACCATTTTCGATGGACTGCCCTCCTCGTCTGGGTCTGGATTCCCATCCATCTTCTTTTCTCTTTTAGACCTTCTAGCACTTGAGTAGCCTGTAAAATAATAAATTGGGAGGGTTATAAGGCTACAGTAAGCAGAGAATAGAGGCAGGTGAGGTGAGAAGACCAAAGGAAGAGGATAAGGAAGGACAATGAGGGCAAACCTGGGTTAACCCTTTAGTCTCCGTAATCAATCAATTTCTCTATCATAAGATCATATTTTTTTCAAAATGTTACATACCATTTTGAAGAGGAGATCGAGATCTATCGTTTGACATTAAAATTTTGAAAATCGGATGAGCAGATCTTGTGCAAAAAGGGCGAGAAAGCGAGGAACATTGAAGAAGGCGCCTTGCGCCCGAGGAAAAGTGCCGCTACCCCCGTAGAATCTCGGCAGCGCTTGGACAAGCGCTTATATATATCAGTCGCATTTCTCTCGCTTTCGCAGATGTTCGTCGTCGCTTGTTGACGCTACCGTCAGACCTCCGCTTCAGTGTGAAAACGCTGTAGGAGGCAGTGGCATGAGAGGGACGGCGGGCATCTGTGGGGCAAACTACCCGACCCGGAAGATGCGCATCGGTCTAATTCATTTTTTCCGTTTTTTTGCAAGGTTTCTTATTCTTTTTAGGCTGATCAAACACAGGGAAGAGACGGTTACAGTAGCCCTCCGGCGGCGGCAGTGAACAAGCAGGATGATGTCACCCAATGGGGAGGATGGTACAGCGCGGCACCAAACTCACTGATTCAGGGGAAATGCATTAGGAAAGGGGCAGGGAGCTGTAAAAAAGAGAAGGGGGAAAATGGTAAGCAATGGGGAATCTACAGGGACAGAGAGATCTAGCTAGCCCATAAGGAGGCTAGGAAGGCCGTGGCCAGGTCGTTGTCAAAAAGATTTCTTGAGGGGAGGGAATGTTCAAAAGATTAGCCCGTCTAAGTAGCACCCAATTTGCCATTTTCCCGCCCATGGTACAGTATAAAAATAGGCCCCCGCCTCGCGGCTTCAAAGGCTCCCGAAGTACCATCGCCCGGTCATCAAGTAGCCATGGGAGTCTCCCATTGGGACGCGTCAAAAGATCTATTTGTATCTCTATAGCCGACACTATTGCTAACATATCGGTAGCTAACATAGCATAGAGGATAAGATATGGAGGGAGAGAGGGGACAGACGAGAAAGAACTGGCTATGGACGGTGAGGTCAGGTCGCACTTCCAGCAGACGGCACAGGCGACATGGCCACAGCCGTTTTTTGCCGAAAATTTAAATAACGTTTTCAATTTGCATTTTTTGATAGTATTCAAATTCCACATTTTTTTAATAAATAGGTAAATAAATTCCTACCTGATAATTTTGCGAATTTTTGCTATCTGATAATTTTTTTCAGCCTGTTTGCTATAGAAAACAAACATAAAACATAGAGAAGTATATTAAAACTGATGAGAACGTGAATTTCTAAGATTGAGCATTTTTCGAAGTTGTGAAAAATAGATACTACACTTTCATTTCATGCGATTCCATTTATTTTCTTCTTGATTTCAAGTAAGTATACTGTTACTTAATTTCTGCTGAAAAATTAGCAAAATCTATGATAGCCGAATTTTTTAAGAGCTTGTTTACGGTGTGAAACTTGCAAAAATAGGCAATTTTTCTTGGTACCCGCGGGCCATTCAACAAGTAACTGCGCACCGCTGCAAATTCGCGTCCTTATTATGCGTTTTTCTCAATATTGTAATATTCAATTTCTCTATTTTTTACTGCATTCGATTAGTCACATTTTTCTGATCATTTTGGTCTATAAATCTAAAAAAAGCAAAAATTGTTGACGTCGGCGGGGGTCGAACCCTGGTCGCTGGAACATCACGCCAGCGCCCAAATTTCCTTCAGAAAACCAAGCTCGGGGCGGCATCATAAAATCGCAAATATCTCAGCACTGGACAGTCTGATCTTCATACTCTATAAACAAAATTTGTAAGTTTTAATGAGATCTCTCAATTGACACCACAATCAGTGCGCTGCGACGAAGTCTAGATTTCACTTTACGGTCCCTAGGTTTAGGAAGGAAAATCGGGAGAAGGAGAAGAGGAAAACAGTGAAACAGAAGGAATTATTGGTTGAAATAAAGAGGTGCCATTTTTGACGGCTGGAGAAAAACACGTGGCGATATCTTCTCTTCTCCTCTCTCCCCGCCTAACTCAGGCCGGCGACGCGCACAGCTGCAGCGGCTAACACTGGACAAAGAAGTGTGGTAAACGACAAGCTGACCATAAAGCTGATAAAGATCTATAAACAGAACAAGAGGGAGAGGGGAGAGGGGTCACAGCTGGGGAGAGAGGTAGGAAAAAAAGAGAGGCGACTGGGGAGAACGGAGAGTGCGCCCTGTGCAGTTGCGAGGGCCGGCCATTCCGGTGAATCACGGTCTGCGACACGCGTAAACCATGGGAAAATGTATTTTTCGTGCTGTTTTAGGGTGGGAAAGAGAAAAAGGAAAAAGGTGAACTTAACAAATAGGAAAAAACAAATGGATAAATAACAATAATCCTTACCTGTTCTCTTGCTGTCTAACTGTGGCTGGCCGGATCTCTTGGCTGTCTAACTGTGGTGAAGCTTTAGGGAGGAGAAGAGCGGAGAAAAAATCCGTAGGCTTGTACGCAAGCCGTTACAAAACAGCCATTCCCTGGAAGCGGCTTCAGCCGAATTGGCTATTGATTTTAACGGAGTTTTGACTTCTTGGCATGGGAGCGACAAGCGAGACTGTTTTGACCACATGTCAGAAGGGCTATAGGGGTCATAAGATACTATACACGGGTCACAGGAGACAGAAAAGGCAACGATCTTGATTTTAAAAGTACAGTGGAATAACTTTGCAAAGCAAAAGCTGATAAACTGCTTTCCAGCAGAAATTCCGGGGTTATAGGTGAATTCCAGCTTTCGCTGCAGTCCCCCACTGACCAGCTTTTGAACAGTTTTGACCAGTGTAACCTTGATTCATCGAGAGAAAGAGGAAGCATTAAAGGGGCAGTCTCGCATTGGTCCGTTCGTGCCCAAAAGGGGGCACGATGAGATGGAGCAGATTTACTGCTATTTTCTAAGAATCATTTTCGCTCGTTTTTTCACTATTTCTTGCATTTCTTTATATCAAAATGATCAGCAGAAGCTAGCGAATCACATGCAACAAAGAATATAATGCGAAAATGCAGAAAAACGCGTTTTGATAAAATTCAAATTGCCAGAAAGGGCGCCAAAGCCAAATTCTACAGTAATTTGTGCCCAAGCAAACTAGTGCGAGGCTGTCCCTTTAAAAGTCTGGAAGTGAAAATCTTGAAGAGCCATAGAATTTCCAGTAGAAGCTGGCTGTACAGGCCCATAAATCAGTTCCCACTGGCCATAATAGAAAGCGTGGTACTAACTGTCGGCAGGGGGAGATGAGATCAAGGTTCTAGATAGAATCTATCTGTAGAAAATGAGGGAAAGTCTCCCCTGAATCGTCACAAGTACCGGTAATACGCCTTTTTCATCTTCCAAGCCCTTGCTATCCATAATTTCTCACTGATTCGTATTTTCCAGTCAAAAATTCTAGCCGATCCCTCTCTCCCTTCGATGATTCTTGACCCATCGACCGGAATGGTATTTCCCCCCTCTCTCTCAATCAGCAGCCGAGCCAGGGACGACAGATGGTTGGCCCGAACAGTAACCGCCATCTGCCCTTCTCTCCGCTGCCCATGGAAAGGAGGGTGTTCGTCGCGCGTCGCGCATATACAGCAGTTTAATGACCGGCTGCTGTCTCTCTTCGGTGGTGATTTTCTCATGGAAGAAAGAAAATGTGTGATAATTGCCAGGGAAGAGGAGATATCGTTTCAGGACCCATTTTTGGGAGTACCGGGACAATTTTGTGAATTCTACCTCTAGAAATCCTTTAATTTCAGACGCAGACTTTCTAAATCAACTTTTTGGATAGGAAATCGTTTCAGGACCCATGTTATTGAAGTACAGAAGATATCATTCGACTATCTGCTCTAAAACAACTCCGGATTCAGGCTGCCGGCTCATTGATCAAGATTTTCTAGGAGAAGTCGTTCCAGGACCGATTTTTTGAAGTTACAGACAGATTTTCCGACTTTTCCTTCTAAAAAGGCTTCCTAAATCTATATTTTACGCACAAAATCGTTTCAGGACCCATTTTTTAAAACTACAGACGAATTCTCCGGCTTCTACTCTTGGAGAACTCCTTGAATGCCGTACCGATTCGTTATAGCTCACCGGTTTGTTCCTCAAATCGTTTCAGGACCCACTTTTCCCAAATATCTTGAAGACTGCCTTCTTCTTGTGCCTGCGAGTCCCTCGTCTCCCTCTCTGCCGTCGCCTTCTTCTGATTATCTGCTCAAATCAACAGAAGCTCCTCCCGTTAATTAGTCCCATACTTTCCGTCTGGCTGCTTCTTTTCTCCCTGTCTGTTATTCTCCCCGTTCTAGAAATTCCATAAACACGAATCCCTTGAATTCTCCTGCCGTCCTCATTAGGCTGTGAGCTTCCCCTCTGGTGCACTTTGCTGCCTTCCTGCTCTTCCCCTCCAGACTGGCTTATTATCTCCTACTAATCCTGTCCTCCCTGTCTCGACCCCCATCCATTTACCTGGGGATAGGGGGTAAGAGCAGAGCCAACCATCCAATTATGTGTCAGCCCCCTTCTCTCCTGGCCATAGCCAGCTGCCAGCTGGCTTCTCTCGTTCTTTCATTCTCGTACTATTAAACGGGCCAGGAGAGGGCATCTGTCACCTGACATCATGTTCTCCCCTCCATTTGTTTGTCTACAATTATGGTCTCTACGCGGAGAGAAGGAAAGATATTACTCCACTTTGGGTGCGGGTTCTTGAGATAGAAGGGAATGGCAAGGAATGGGAAGGAGTATGATAAATGGATATGGTAGTCAGAAATGGACGGTTGAAGGAGGTAATTAATAGACAGGAGGACAGATGTGGGTTAAATTGGACAGGGGAAATAGCCAGAGGAAGGAGGACGAGCGCTACGAGACCTGGTCTGAAAGCTTCCTGGTCCCGTAGCGGAGAGGGTTTTCCGAGGAATATCCGTTGGAAATGGACTATAATACTGGAACAACGAGGGGGAGGAATCTACAGGAAAATGGAAAGGTTAGACTGATACAGTATCCCCATCGAAGTTGGGCACAAAAGGGCCCAGATAGCCACAGTACCACAGCAGCAAGAGCCACAGGTCGACAGCAGCTGGTTTGTACTTGGCTCGCTCCTCGATAGTCCGATCCTCTGCACCCGTAAAGTCTCGGCAAGACAAAGGGGTCACAGTTTTGTAACAGTTTTGGATAAAGATGATCCCGCTGCCGAGATTTTACGGGTGCAGCGGAGCAGATTATCGAAGACCGAGCCACCGTGTCATTCTCTTCTTTATCATTTCCTTTCCCGCACTCCCGTTCCCATGAACCTAATCGCCAATCTCTATTCAAAGTACTCTCGTTAATGTTTTCCCCATCCGTTCCCAGTATTTCTCACCTCTCCGTCTAAAAAAGATTCATTATTGCCTCTCTTGTGAACTCGGCACCTAAATGAAAACCCTTTCCTCCGGCTCCCGTCCCTCTTTTCCCTTATTGAGGTCATAAATCCGGGAATCAAGCAGCGGATATGGAAAGGACAAGAGGGAGATTGAGGGCTTCCCATCTGGTAACTCTCTCTCTCTCTCTCTCTGAAAGAATCGTATAGCAGTCTAACTGTGGCTGCCTAATATACCTTTTTAGATGAAGCTGTCTAACTGTGGCTGTCGTCTATTAAGTTCCAGAGCTCATATTTTCCTCTCAGGACCAATAAATCGTCAAAAACATGACACGGCCTGGCTGACGATGTTTTCTGATCCCCTCTAGAGATGATAAATAAACTATTCATCGGAAAGGTTGAAGTAAATCTTAGCCGGGAGAGTACATTTTGACGTAGGAGAGGGCATTTTCCATCTGTACAAGAAAACGGCCACAGTTAGACAGCAAGAAGAACCACAGTTCCTTTCGTTCCTGATGTCTTGGTCCATTTTGTTTCAGCAGATTATCGTCGTACACCTTGATTCCCCCGTTGATCCTCTTCCCGCCAAACCTTGTCACAATCTCTCCTTATCCTCTCATCCTTCTTTTATCTTCATAACATGAATATTTTCATTTAGTAAATTAAAATGTTACGTTATATTCCCTCCTTCATTCACAGCTCAGGATTTCATGTTCCCGCGCTTAGTCAACCGGCATGTATCTCTCTATCCGAGGTGCTAGGAAACACGAACAAATCATCCCATAACTGACATGGTTACTTGACATTAGCTCTTCTATGTGAAAATGGAATAAATATTTATTTAAAGGGTGGTTACTGTAACGGTATTTCTCTATAGGAGCGAGGAAGCAACTTATTAACAGCCACAGTTAGACAGTTCACATGTAATTGGGATTTAGCGGGAGAAAACTCGATTTACAGCGTATTCTTCAATTTTCTACCATTTTTAATCGTTGGATTTTCCTGTTAAAGGACTATAGAAGGTTACTGTAGCTTCTAAAAATCTGAATAGTGACTTCTAGCTGACTAACTGTGGTTGTAGTCGCCCCTAGACCTTCTGGCTGTCGAACTGTGGTTCTTTTCCCTTCTTTTCGTGTTTACTCTTATGATCCCTCAATTTCTTCCGTTTCAGAGCCTCTAGTACAGTAATCTCCAGTAGAATTCCTTCTCCTCGTCCCAAATAATCCATTCCCCCTCTTCTCATCTCCCTATTGCCCATACATATCCCTCTCCAGCATCAATTGTCATCTAGGCTTAAATCTCTCCCCAGAGAAGGGGAGCCGAGCCTCTCTCTTCCTTCTCGTCATCCAAGAGTCCCAATTAGTCCCCCTCAGCAAGCATCTGCCCCCCCCCCCCCCCCCCCCCCCCCCGCCGCTCCTCTCCAGCCAATCGGCTGTGCCTCCCCCCGGCGGAAGAAGGCGTGGCTTCGTGATTCGGCCCCCTCTCCGCCGTCCCCCTGGGCGTCAAACACAGACACACACACAGAGTCGCGGATATAATAAGTCGTCCTCCTCCCCCTGTGCCCTCTCTATCTCTTCTTCTTCATCCCTTCCCTGTCTAATGGCATTAGGCAGCTGAAAAAGAAGGAGGAGAAGCCCTAGCTCTGTGCCCTCGTCGTGTTCTCTCTTCTCTATCCTCTCTACGTGTTGTCTCTCTCTGTGTGGTGGTGACTACTTCCCAAGATGGTTCAACACGAGCTCCGTGCCAGTAGTACCAGTTCCACCGATTCTAATGGCTTCCCCGTCAAGGATCCCGACACGATTAAGCTCTTCGTTGGACAGGTTCGTTCCATCCATTTTTCTGCCTTATTTGGCTCGCTCGATTCGAATTTCTGCACCCGTAAAGTCTCGGCAGCGCGCGCCCTAGTAATTTCAGTCAAAGGCGCGCCAACTGCCGAGATCGTACGGGTGCGGAAACGCGGACCAAAATCGCCATTTTCTTATTTTTCTCTTGTTTTTTTTGGTGAACTGCACATACCGTAATTTCTATTACGTATTTTATTTTGATACTCGTGGGGTAAACTGTATATTGACTGTTGTCTCTCTATATTTGACCGTAGTGGTTGGCCTTGTCTTTTGAATTGAGAATGCGTATAATGGACTATTTTGGTTGCTTTTCTATAGAGCGGAGCCCCTTGTGTGTTGAAATAGAAGGAGAGACAAGGGGCAGAGAGAAGGAAAAACGGAAAAAAAATATGACGGAAATTGGTTTTTTTGGATGGAATTTAGGGTCAGATGGGAGGAGACACAGTTAGACAGCTGGACAGCGAAAATACTATTTTTAGCCTTTTTAAAATCGATTCTAATTTGCTTCCTAACAAGAAAACAGTTAGACAGCTAAACAGCGAGACGTCAAAAATCTTTAGGACGCCACAGTTACTCATTTTCCAGTCGAGATCTTTTAAATTTGACATTTGGAAAGAACACTGACAACAATTTGAACCAAAAACTAGAAACAACTACAGTTAGACAGTTAAACAGTGTTCATAGGATTTGAGACACCCGCTGCACCCGTGCAATCTCGGCAGGAGGAAAATTTGGAAGATTTTTAGCCACAGTTAGACAGTCAATTCAATTTTGAACCAGGATAATGTTCCCGCCGAGACCGTACGGGTGCAGGTGTCTTGAATTAAGCCCCTTATCTTGTCTATCTTGTGATCAGAAAATCTCTGTTAAAAATAACTGGGGGGTACTGTAGCCAGCTAACCAGTCTCATGATATCGTAATCCGTCCCAAAGGGGACCCCAGTTATCAGCTGTTTCAAGCCCTGTCTCTCTTCTTTTGCTCTCGAGATCAATACCCATGGCCTGGCCGGCCTCACACTCTCACCGAGAGAGAAAGAGAGAGACTAGCCCCGGGGTAATTCATTATTCAACAGAGCGCTTTTGGGTTAGATTGAATGAGAAGAGAGTTCCCTCCATTTAGAGGTGGGAAATCACCGGGAGAGGATGAATTTGTAAGGCGACTGTGGGAAAAAGACGACAATAAAGCAACGGGACCAAGAATCTGTAATACTCCCTCTTTGGAACCCAAATTTCGACTAAAACCCCTATAAAGGCCAAAAATTCAAATAAATAAGATTTAGCTGTCTAACTGTGGCCTATTTTGAGCCTTTTTGTTGAAAGAAAGTGAGGAGCATACTGTAGGTGTAAAAATCTGTTATTTCCCTTCTCCATTCTCCATTGCGGAGCCGCCTAATTGAGATGGAGCAGAGGCAAAATTGTTTTGATAGGCTGTGCACAGGGTACGGAAGTATTGGGGGACATTTTGACGGAAGTAGGGGAAGAATAGGGGAGCCGGCTGTCTAACTGTGGCTCTTTTTACAATTTTTTGGGAAAAATTCGTCTCTGGAGCCTGAAATTGGACAAAAATAGACGGAAACTCCGTTGATGCCTCCAAAAAATCTTGTTCAATTGTCCAACTGTCTTTTGCACGTTTTCGCCACAGTTAGACAGTCTGCTCCACTACTTCCACTCTCTTTTCCTCATCTCGGCCATAAAGTTTCCATCGAGGCGTTAGCAATTGCCATTTTCACGCAACATCAATTCCCTTCAACTGGAACCTATTTGTCTTGAATGGCTTTGGGGCTCTCTAGGGAAAGAGCCATCCCCTACTTTCCCCTGGTCCTTTGTCTTCGTCCCTTCATCATTTTCCGCTGGCTCTCTCCTCTCCCGTCAGCTAGCTATAAGCTAAAGTAGTCCCGTGAGGACTGGGGGGAGAGAGAGAGAGCTGGCTCCCTCGGAAAAGCAGCCGGCGGATATACGCCTGATAAGGCTGGCCAGCCGGCGGCTAGAAGAGATGGAGGGACGAGAGACGACGGGAGGGGGACGGCTTGATCGATCTTCCCTCTCCTCTAGTCTCCTCGTTGTTGGCCACACGTTCCCCAGGGAACTCAAGCCCTGCTCTTTGAGATGGACTTGTCGGGAAGGAAACAAGAGAAAAGGGGAACAGAAGCCCGCGTCGCCGCACCCGTACAGTGTCGGCAGCTGGCGCGCCAGTTATACAATTACCAGGCCCTCCAATTGCCGAGATTGTACGGGTGCAGGCGCGGGGAACAAATTCAAAAACTCAAAGAATAGAGACAGTACAAAGTGAATTCTTGTATTTCAGATCCCACGTAACCTCGAAGAGAAGGACCTTCGACACTTGTTCGACTCCTTCGGCAAGATCTATGAATTCACAATACTCAAGGACAAATATACGGGTAAATTATTCATTTTGACGAGGGGGTAGCCGAATTGTGTCTGCTGGGGAGTAAATATAGCCAAAAGAGTGTTCACAAGCAGGAAATGACTTTTTGAGCAGCTGGTTGAGTAAAAATAGGAGAAAAATGGCGATTTTGAGAAAATGGGGAGCCACAACTCGACAGCTGAAAGAGCCACAGTTAGACAGCGCGCGCAAAAGAACCCCTCGTTGGAGTTTCGAGAGCCACCGCCAGATAGTAATAAGAGCTACAGTCCCACAGCGAAGGCGCCACAACTAGACAGCCAAAAGTCTTGCAGCCCGCTCCCTGCAGGGTCTCCTTCCATTTACAATTCGTAGGTATAATGTTTCAGCTGCCAAACAAATATAAAGGAGACTAGGTAAATAATGTAGCGTATGGCACCTTTCAATTTTCTCGATGTTCAATTTAATTTCTTTTTACACCTTTAGAACGGGGGAGGGGGAAAATAATCGAGCAAAAGAATAAGATCGGGGGTATATTTTCCGCCGGCGAACTCTTTCCACGGACTAATTCTGTTAGTTTCTGGTCGTCTAGAGCGGTAACAAGGTGATAGAGTCAGGAGGGGCGGCTATAATTATACCCAGAACGGTGGAGTCCTCTTTTAGCTGTCTAACTGTGGCTCTAATGGGAAATTTCTATTGTTGGCTGTCTAACTGTGGCTTACAGTCTCCCCTTACAGAATTTCCTAGCTGTCTAACTGCTGCTAATTTTCTCTTTCCAGGTATGCACAAAGGATGCGCCTTCTTGACCTATTGCCACCGTGAAAGTGCCATCAAATGTCAAGCAGCCCTCCACGACCAGAAGACTCTCCCCGGGGTAGGTTTTCCTCCTTTTTTTCAGTTTTTAACCCCTCTAAATTACTCTAATTCTTGGTTTTTACCAGCTAGACCTTTAAAAAGCCCGGAAATTGGAGAAAGAACGCGTCGGTGAGACAGAATTAGCTGACAGGTGGCCGACGCAGCTTGAGAGGGGCCCCTTTGAGAGCTAAAAAAGGAGACAGCTGACCGTAATCCTGTACGCCCTTGGCCTGGATTATTGAGGGCACTTAATTGTCACAAGGGGGTTGGGGGATGTGCTTGACAAGAAAAAAATAAGCGAAAAAGGGGTAAAAAAGACAATTTCTCTGCCGCCACAGTTCATACGCCGTGTCGGCTGTGGCGCCAAAGAAAAGCCACAGGGCGCCACAGCCGACGCGGCGTGTGAACGGTAGCGTTTCGAAATTTTTGAAAAAGAGCGGATTTTGAGAACAGGGCAGAGAAAGCCCGGAGATTTGCTGAGGATGTAATCAAATGGACCGCGCGGGGGGCTCAATCTTTTCAGTGGGGGCCACAGCCAAATGGGCGGCCGGGCAGTAACGAGGTGAAGACAGGAAATTCTGTTAGAGGAGGAGGTTCTGCGGGGCGAAGGACCGGGGATAGAGGAGACTGAAAGAGAGCGAAGACCTCTCCCTACTACCCGTCGTCATTTTAATCCTCGCCAATTCTCTTTTTAATGTTACCGTATTTTCATTTTACAGATGAACCGGGCGATGCAGGTCAAACCAGCGGACACAGAAAGCCGGCCGTCTTCCCCGAAAGATAAAGTAAGTCTAAGAATCTCGCCACAGTTAGACAGCTAATCACCACAAATAAGCATTTCACAGCAATTGGCGCGTTTTCCGTGAAAGTAACAGCTATTTTACCGTCTAAAATGGAAAAATACGGTTCAAGAAGCTGAAAATTTTCTTTGTTCGTGTCAAAACTCCAAAAACTGAATTCTACGCTCTCCTGGTGACGAAAAAAGTACAATTGGCCGCGTAACGTTCCGCCAGGCTATTCTTTCACTTCAATTCACCCAGAATACCATGCTGACCTTTTCCCCTGTTCCCAAATTGTGTCCTACTACTTTCCCAAACAATCTTGTTACAGTTCCAAGTGGATGATAAGAAGCTCTTCGTCGGGATGCTCTCCAAAACTCAGATTGAAGACGATGTCCGCGCCTTATTTTGTCCATTCGGCCCATTGGAAGAGGTAAGGCCGCCGTCCAGCTCTTTATTCAATCAACCCTCCCTCCCCCGGTTGGAATTCAATTGAATAACCCACAAGTGGCCGTACTACGTATACAATCGTCATTATTACACCCATCGTTGGGGATTATTCACCAATCTGTCTTTTCAGGTTACGGTACTCCGAGGTGCTGACGGAAATTCGAAAGGATGCGCTTTTGTTAAATTTCGGAATGCCCTGGACGCTCAGATGGCTATAACAGCTCTCCATGGGAGTCAGACAATGCCCGGGGCTAGTAGTTCCCTGGTGGTGAAGTACGCCGACACAGAGAAGGAACGCCAGGTGAGGCACGGGAGCGAACAGGTGGGAAAGGGGCATTTTTGGGTTAAAATAAAGCATGGAATGTAATCTATATGGCCGTTTATATGGTGTAAACCTTTTAAAGCAAAAAATTTGACCCAGGAAAGGAATTATTGGCGTTTTGAGCGATTTGAGACCAAAAGCGCGCGCGCCACAATTCCACAGCCAAAAAATGAAGAAAAATCAAAAATTTGATATCAAAATGGAGCTCTATTTTTAGTTTAAACTATCTAGTATACCATACTTACAAAAAAAATAAGAAATTTTGGCCCAGAAAGTGAATTATTAGCATTTTTGGCTAACTGATCCAAAATTCCCGCGCGCCACAGTTAGGCAGCCGACACGCCGTGTGAACTGTGTCGCTTTCCCTAAAATTAATTAATTCCCCCAAAATCTAGGCCAGACTCTTGATTAGCTAACGATTTTGATTGATCTGAATATTTCCAGATCCGTCGAATGCAGCAGATGGCCGCCCAGATGGGCCTCCTCAATCCGATGCTCATTAACCAAGTAGGGAATCAATACACCGCCTATCAACAGGTACCGTAACCCATCCTTCCTTTAATTAATAATAAAAATTAGGTTCAAATGCCCCAGCTGCAGATGTCCGTTCCCCAGCAGGCGCTGTTCCCCGTGATGCAGAGTCCCACCCAAGTTATGCAGAGCAATCTCCTGGCGGCGCAACAGCAGGCCGCCGCCGCGGCCCAGCTGTCCGCCTTATCGGGGATGTCCGCCTCGGCGGCTTCCCTGACCCCTGCGGCTCTACAGGCCCTAGCCTGTCAGCAGCAGGCAGCCGTAGCTGCTCAACAACAACAGGAAATGACCTATTCTCGTGAGTTTTGTATCTATTTCAAATGTGCCTTTGTGTCGGGACCCTCTATTTTAGTACCAGGAAGGGGAAGGCCATTTTTCAGCCGAAATTAACATATAGAGCGCTTTTTTCGGGGACAGCAACCCGCCCCCACCCAGATAGACGTGAAATATTAGCCAATCTTCTTCTCATCCCAGATCCACGCCTCTATTCTGGCATTTGCCAATTGGAGTCGTTTTCAGCCCCCTCTTCGACGGTCTCCGATGCAGCAGCCTATAATCTTCAGACACACGCAGTGATGAGCGTACTGGAACAACAACAGAGTGAGTACTGTCTTCTGGAGTAAATTTGGAGGACAATACAGTATCCCCGGGGGGTTCAAGGGCCGAAAAAAGCTCAAGACGTTGCTTTCCGTCTTCTCAGTTGACCCGAACCGGATTTTGGGGAATTTCGAAAAATCCCGATCGGTTGCTGGCATTACTGTACAGTATACCGAGTAAAAACAAATCAAATTTAGACCTGATTGAGATAAAAAAGTGAATTTCCGTCGCCTAGGCCGTCTTTTATAGAAATTTTCCCATTTTGCGGGGTTCATGGTTCAAAATCCTGGAAATTCTACCCAATTTTGGTTTAAAAGGGGGAAAATCGGCAGTTCCCCATGTTAGGTTACTGTATTTAAAGATTACCCTTAAATTTTGTGGTTTTCAAGAGCCCGATGGGGTCAGAAACATGACTTTGCAGCTCTAGAGCCTAGTTGACCCGATTTTTGGAGACTCAAGTACATTTTGACGTTTCTAACCCGAAAAAACCATAGAATCCAATAGAAATCAGCCCCCATTTCAGATGCCCTCCATCAGTTAGCCGCTCTCCAACAACAGGCCGCTATGATGCCCCTAGTCCAGCCGAAAGAGGGTAGGTTCCTTCCTTTTTCCTCACTAATTTCTCTCTCTTCCCCTCCTTGTGTCCCCAGTCCCCCCTTCCCGGCACCTCAAAGCGCGACATGGCCGTGTCGTGGTGGTTGTTGGCCTTATTTTAAAGAGACGACGGAGGAGATCTCCCCCTAACCTGGACTTCTAATAAGAAATTAATCTAGAAGTTCCTGGTCATAAGGGGGAGGTCGTCCTCTCGCTCTTCAGTTGTAGTCCATTATCTCTCCTCCCAGTTGTCTCTACTTACCGTAGTCTTGTGTCTGTTCAGTGCTGGGTCCAGATGGCTGTAATCTCTTCATCTATCATTTGCCCCAAGAATTTGGCGATGCCGAACTGGTGCAGATGTTCGCTCCGTTTGGAACCGTCATCAGTGCTAAGGTCTTCGTAGACCGTGCTACAAATCAGTCAAAGTGCTTCGGTAGGTGTTGTGACTTGTCCTCTCGAAAAGCCTCTCCACTCTGCCGCTCAAATGTCTAAAAAAAAGCTCTAAAAATATTTCAATTTCGACTTTTTCGACTCTCTCTCTTCTCTCCTTCCACAAATCGTCTACTATTCAATGTGACCGCATGGTTGTTTTTGCAGGTTTTGTCAGCTACGATAATCATGCGGCCAGTCAAGCCGCTATTGCCGCTATGAACGGCTTTCAAATCGGAATGAAACGTCTCAAGGTTCAACTGAAACGTCCCCGCTCTGACAAGCCCTACTGAGCCCGCCCGCCCGCCCTCACCTCAATAATGTTGTTGTTTATTGATTTTTATTTTATTTTTTATTTCTGTCAAACTTTCTTCCTTATTTTTTACTCTCTCTCTCTCTCTCTACCTTTAATTTATGCACCCCCACAAACTGCAGAGAGACATCATGTAACTTTTTTATTTTCTTCGTAGTTGTCAGTACAGTCAGTCAGTCAGTCTCGCTCTGCATAGCATGTCTTCCCCCCTGCCTCCCTGGGCCTGATTACCAGTCCACCGGTGTGTTGAGAGGTTCGCAAAAGACTCTAACTACCAGCGGGAGTCGAACCCGCGCGCGTTCGCACTGCGCTATTGTGTCCTCTCGCCGCGCCGGTGTTTTGGTCGTCCACCCCTTGTATTCCCATTTTTACTATTCGTTGTTACCTTCGTCCACATTCCATGGAGTTCTGATCTCAAATTTTTCAGATGCTCGTCTGCCATTTTACTGTTAGCCATATGTTCCATTCCATTACTTTTCTCCCTCTCTAGTCAAATCTCGGTCCTTTAAAAATCTCCCTCATAGATCTCAATCTCTCTTTTTCCGGGTTCTATTCTCATCTGGTCTTATTCCGTCCCAAAGTCGCTGAATTGGCTCTAGTCATTGTGTATCTAGTCTTTATTTTTGTGTTTTTTTGACTCCTTATGGTTGTGATCTTGTTTTCCCCCCTTCCCTACCCTTTCCCCCAAATTGAAGAGGTTCTATTCGGTGCTGAGACATACATACGTGTCACAGTCACAGAAGGAGGTAATTCCCATCCAAAAAATAACAAAAAAAAAACAAACAAAAATTATTCTGAAGCTCCGAATTTTACCTCTCCCTCTTCTTCTTCCTCCTGGCCCTCTTTTCTGGTTGAAAAAATCTCTAGGCTGTCTAACTGTTACCGTTAACTAATTTTAAACGGCCACAGTTAGACAGCGCGCGCATTTTGGCCAGTAAAGACCCAGGAGGAGCCGATTCCCCCGGTACAGTTGCTTGTACTCCCTCTTATTAGGTATTAGACAACGCTGTGGCTTCAGTTGTGTGAATTGTTGCCATAAAAAACAACAGAACTCCACCCCCAGTCCATTCTTGCCCAAGGAGTTAACTGTTGTCCCGCCCCGTGGGTTTTCCAGGCTTGGAAGGGTCAGGAACCTTTTCTTGAGAAAGCGCCATAGTTAGACAGCCAACACGGCGTGTGAGCTGTGGCGGTAGGCAATTCCGCCGCGGCGCCACAATTCACACACCGTGGTGGCTGTCTAACTGTGGCTCTCTGAATTTCACCCATTTTCGATCCTTCCTGGCCCCTAAAACCCACCCCCACCCCCAATTTGTTTCTCTCCAGTAGTTTTCCTCTCCTCTTTCTCTTCTCCATCCTCCTAAATCCAGAGGTCTCACGTTAGTACGAAACCTTGAGCTGTAGGCTGCGTGAGACGCTCCTTCTAAGGCACAGAGTCGCTGGTTCGACTGCTGCCAGCCTTAAAAATAAATTTATTATCTTATTTTTCTTGCCGAATTCCTTGCCCTAGTTCTTCCCCTTCCAGAAAAATCTAGTTCCCCCTAATTTTTTGAATTTTATCTATGTTTGCTCGAATTTTTTCTACTTGTGTCGCCCTGGCTGAATGATCTCATGTGTACATAGTACTTCTTTTTTGTTATTCTGTTTTTTTTCTCATTTTTATATTTCCTTCCGCAACGAGACCCTGTTCCCTTCCCGCAAATGTGCCATTCTTCTCTAAAATTTCAAGAAAACGACGAAAAATTGTAATTCTTCCTCTCCTCACCCCCTATTTATCCAGTGATTCTAAAGCAGTTGAAATATTATTTGTATGTTATTGAGAATACTGTAAGATAAAGAAAAAGACATTATTTCCTGTCCTATTGATAGTTAGACAGCTGGGCCGCCACAGGTAGGCGCGACACGGTTAGACAGCCAAATATCGGCTGGGAAGGAAAGTGCGTCCATTTCCAAACTTTTTGAATGCTTTATAATGGTCTAATTGTAGAAAAAGTTTATCAAGAGAAAAGTTAAAATTTAAGGACAGTAATTAACAGAATCACAGGGTGGAACCTCACAAACGAACGGATAAACCATCGGGCATTCCGTTGGAAGCCAGAATCCGTCGGGCTGACTACTGTACACAATACTAACTTGGCCAGTGGCACAGGAAATCAATGGGGAAATTTCACACAAAGAACAGCGCCATTGGGGGCTTTTCATGGGAATTCCATCGGACCAGGTCCAATTGTTGCTGGTCCCAACTCGAGTCAGCCCGATGAAGAAGCGATGAGGTACTGGAGGAGCCAAGTGGCCAGAGAGCAGATTATTGAGGTAAGTCATCTTGGGTCTGTCTTCGCCCGTGGCAACAATTCCTCCTTGCTCTCGGCAGATTTGACTGGCTCTTTCGTAGGTTGAATGAGTAGTGACCGGGGAATAACACCCTATAAATGAAGACAGTCTAACCCAGGGAGGGCCACAGTTAGACAGTCAACTTATTAAGTAGCCGCTGCGCCACAGTTCACACGCCGTGTTGCCTGTCTAACTGTGGTGTGCCCTACTCTCTATAGAAGAAACACTGTAAAACGTTACCTGCTACTGGAAGACCTCTTATATTCGTTTCATATGATGAATATCCAGGTGGACAGAAGCAGTTAGCTAAAAGAAGAATTTCAGATATTTAAAGGGACTGTCAGGGACCTTTTTTCCGGTAGCGGGTCCCGCAGCGACTAAACTAACTAACGTCCTCCGCCTTTGGCGCGCTTTGGCGGAACACGAATTCTGAACGTCTATGGTAACATCTTCCGTAAAAATATTACGAATTCGTGAAATTTTGATGGCGCGCCTACCGTAACCAAACAAGATCCCTAACAGTCCCTTTAAGAAAAGTATCACCTTGGCACAATGCGTCGGTAATCGCCATTCCGTTCATTCCATCGGCATTGCTCATTAGGAAGCCTGGAGAGGCTAGTTGTTGGATTACTCGACTATCATCACCATAGAATCCAGTGTATTCTTAAAGATCATTTAATTTTTAAAGAGTGGATTACTGTAATTGATGATTATTCCTCCACTGGCTCTGAAATCTCCAGCAATGCCCACGGGGGAGTCAACTCCTTCCGGATTATAGAAACTGGACATCAGAAGGATGATTTTGGGGGCGTTGGGTCGTCTCCCCGGGCCGCTGAACTGCTCCACGGTTAATTTCAGTCCAGCGGCAAGGTTCGTGGTCGTCCCGTTGCCGATTTTGTCTTTCGCTGGTCCAAAGCCAATGTTGTTAAGATCATCTTGTGTTGCAGTTCCTAGAGGGGCGTTAACCTCGGCCTTGTCACCATAAAGAACTATTCCAACGCGAGTTGTAAAGTTCTGGAAAATCAGAGAAAATTCCTCGATAAGGTAGGCAGTATGTGCGTTTTCTGGGTAACTGTACCCCCGTTGTCTGAGCTTATGAGGATTACTGTAACAGTAGATAAAGAGGACCATAATTTTCTTTAAAAACTACTCACACTGTCGGCATCGTTCATTGTCTTTACATTAAACCAGGCGAGGCCTCCTGCAGCTGAACCACACAATTCAGAATATCTGTTAAGAGTTGTCGCTTCTATGAGGACGACCACATCCAGCCAAGCTGTTTCCGTGTTACATCTGACAAACGGGTTGAAGGGGGATAAAGCGGGCCTTACTGGCATTGGGGCCCTTGAAACGGCGGGCCATATTGTCCAAGCACCAGCGAATAGCAAAAGAACAGCCAGAACAGCTGGCTGGGCATCTTCAGGCAAGGCGACTGCTATTGTGCGGGCTTATCAGAACTCGGGGTCTATTTGCTGATAAGTAGGGAAGCTGACTAACAATGTCCAGGAAATCAATGCTTCGATTTGAAATTAGAAGAAGGTCTCAACGAAGACAGTTGGAAGGACAGGATAACGAGAAGGGGGAATTGTGACATCCGAAACAATTAGTTTCGAATCAGCCTTCCAACCACCCCCTGCCCCCAATTAACAAATCAAAAACTATGTTAGTCGTCTGATGTCATTTATTCATTGAAGTTTATCTAATATTCAAGGGCAGTAATTAACAGAATCACAGGGAGGAACCTCACAAACGAAAGGATAAACCAGCTGGAAGCCAGAATCCGTCGGGCTGACTAGTGTACTGTAACTCGTCGGAGGCCCCCGTCCAACGCCATTTGACCAAAGCCACCCTCGGACAGAGGAAACGTCTCGCCCTGTTGGCCATCTCCGCTTCTTTCATGGCTTTCATGTTCATTTATCTACTTCTTATCTTTACTATTGATTCCTTTGTTTTTTTTTGTTTCTTTATGAATGGTGACAACCTCAGGAACATAATGAACATTACAATATACTGCAAAATAACCACTAAAAAGGCAAAACAACCTTGATGTCAATTATATGTTCGGCGTAGGCTTTTCACAAACGACAACTTTGCCAAGCGGGGCTTCAGTGTACCACTGACCGTTAATGGCATCAATACCGGATGCGCGCCCCAAGAACTTCCAGACTTCCAGTTTATATAAGTCGGAGAACTACCGTCCCACCACCAGCAGCTGTGAGCATCTGTTCGATAGCATCCTAATCCCAACCACATATCAGAGCCGTGGTTATACATAAAGCCGTGAAGGAAATCTTGCATTCTAACAGAGGTTATTTTTGCCAGTGTAGCATTTTCGCGAACTCGGCAGAATGCGCTGCTGTCGTAGTAGTTCATTGGGCTCAGGAAATCTTTGAATAACTGGAATAAAATAGATAAGCCTGCCAGATAAATAAACCGTCTTTGAAGCACTGGTTCTCATACTGGGTATATCCCTGATCAGATGGAGAGTTATCTAAAACGTGGTTCTATGGCTACTGACAGACTGATCACCTGGAGCCGGGTCATTGCTCGGGTTTGCAGAGTATACAAATGGCTGGACAGAGGAACATAACTCCTTGTTCCACAGATATGTATCCTCTCTAACACTGGCACATTGGAAAATGCTCGGATCGGCCGGCTGATCGGCAGCCCAGTTGGTATACACCGCTATGTCATTTGTCGTCCAGGTCCATCTGAGAGCCATGAGTAGATTTGCTCCAACCCAGTACGCGGAAGAGCTTGTGTCATTGTTGAAATTATAAACAATTCCTGTAAAGAGGTTCATTTTTTAGTTGCTGAAACACCTCCCGGCTACAAAAGTGTTCTCAAATCCATTTCTTATTTCTGCCAAATTTCCTCCTATGGAGCGGCAGATGGACTCAGCAGCCAAGAAGATATCCGGTTGGTTATAGTAAATGTAACATCTAACACTAATTAGATCTAACAATAAGTAGTCACATGTTGAAATTTGGGTTGAAGACGCCGCCGTGAGGACAAGTCCCAGCAAAAGCGAGAGGAAGGTAAAGAACCAAGAAGAAAAATATGGACGACGTCGCAGAAATGAACAGAGGTAAGAATTCATCCCGTTTATCACTAGCAAAGCTGTCGCTTATCAACTACACTCACTACACACAAAAGTTTAGCAACCCCTTTCGATTCACTGATAACGTTATAAGCTCGAAGAGGAGCTGACTATGGTGAGTACTTTCCTGAGTTTCACAAAATGAATCTCTAACTTCTTCAAGTCGATGCTCTCCTTGAGTTTTTCTGCCAATTCTATCAATTCCGGTACCGTAATCTCGTTACTGCTTTCAACTCCTACGAGATTTCTTACAGAAGACTGAAAAGGGTTGTAAGAGAAGAAGAAGGGGATATCTCACGTCAAACATGATCATGTCGAATACCTCCCGTATTCGAAGAGTTATTAACGCCTCCGACGCCACGTCGGTTTACAGTCAACAGTGATATCATCTGTTATTCTCGGCGGACCCTGAACTCTAGGAGATGATAAACCAGATGCAGGACAAGATGCAAAGATACTCTGATCTAATAAAAATTTAAAGCGAACCACAGTTCAGTT
The DNA here is from genome assembly GCA_932521035.1 of Oscheius dolichura. Taxonomy (NCBI): domain Eukaryota; kingdom Metazoa; phylum Nematoda; class Chromadorea; order Rhabditida; family Rhabditidae; genus Oscheius; species Oscheius dolichura. The sequence continues at coordinate 10,185,962 of OW051492.1, read as the reverse complement.
TTTTTGCCCAATCAAAGAATTTGAACATTCCCTACAAAAGATACCCCATATTTGCAAGATAAAAAGATCATAAATTCTGATACACCACAAGTTCTGTAACAATTTTATTCTGAATTTGTAACAATGGTTTGAGGTACCATTTTCTATACATAGTTCATTGTCACGTTCCGTGCAGGTTTTTGGCAAACAGCAGCATTCACCAACGGTCGAAAATCCCAATTACTTTGCCACAGACCATTAGCGACCATGAGGGATACTGGGTATGGGCCCTGAGGATTCCCAGGCCAGTAGTTAGTGTAAGTGGGCTGACTGTAGTCCCACCACAAGCAGTTACTGTTTCCATTAGTCCCATAGCATGTCAGTCCGAGCCAAATATCCACCTGCTCGTCAAAAATTAGTCCCACGACGAAATTTTGCATCCCAAGAGAAGTAATTTTTGGCAAAGTGGCGCTTTGATCTCGACAGAATTGGTCGGCGGCGTAGTAGTTCAATCTGTTGACAATACCAGTGAATAGCTGGAATTATATAACGGGTACGGAATAATTAACATGCAACTAACTTTGAAGCACTGATCTTCATAGTGAATGTACCCTGGGTCACAAGGGGAATTATCTGAAAAACGCGATAGTACGACTATTAAAACTGTTTACTTGGGGGCGCTGTAACAGGAGCACTCGTTGGGGTTACAGTACACACAAACGAGAGAGCAGAGTAGCATAGCGCCTTCTTCCAGAGATTGGTGCCGTCGGTGGTCACACTGGCACAGTCAGAATTGCTCGGGTCTGGGGGTTGGTCCGCTGCCCAGTTTGTGTACAGCGTTGATTCATTTGTCGTCCAGGTCCACCTGGGGGACAAGAGAAGGTTCGCCCCGATCCAATAGGCAGAAGAGGTCGCATCATGTTTGAGCGTGATAACAAGTTCTGAAAATAATTCAATTTTTTTAGCTTAATTAGACACTTCCCGGCTACGAATGTATTCTCAAAACCGTTTCTGATTTCTGCCAAGTTTGCTCCAATAGAGCGACATGTCGATTCAGCTTCCAGGAAGACGGCCGGCTGATCGTAGTAAATGTAACATCTCATGTGCAATTTTTATAATAAATTTAAAACGAATTACTTGTTGAAAGTGGCTTCGAAGACACCTCCCGCTGGGCAGTTTTCTGCCGAAGCTAAAGAGAACTTGAACAGCAAGAAGATGAAGGCAAGCAACATGGGACAAATGGGCTGATGATAGCCGTTTATAGGTAGCAATTATACCTCTTATCAACCATAAATTCAAGAATAGGCCGACTGTGTGCAGTGGTTTTATGATCGTTACACCCAAGAAATAGTACTAGGTTATTCTTCATTGTTTATCTTGAGACTAGAAGAGCCCGGTTTTATTGAAGGGGCCCGCCGGGCCGCCGGACGCCCCTGTTGTGTATTGGCCAAGGTCCCGCGCGGGCCCTTCCTTCAAAATCGGGACAGTCAAGATCCGGCTTTGACAAAACGAAAAGCGAAACCATTTTTGACCGTTGGCTGACCGAAGCAGGCCGCTTATAGGAAAAGGCTTAACTTTGGTAAAGTGCCGTCGATTCCTCACTGTGGCACTTTGAGAATTCAAAAAAAGATTCAGCTGGGAGAAGGCGACAAGCGTCATCGAATGACTCCAGTCTCATCTCGCTAGCTCAAAAAACGTTGTGTCATTTTTAGAAACTTTGACGCTCCATTCCTCCTCACGCCTTCACTCCCAAATTTTTTAAGATAGCAAGCGATGCTGAGCAAAAATTATCGGTTCGAATGAGCTTACTCTCGACTCCCGAGCACAAACAAACGTACTGTTACATAAGGCACTTTTTTATTTAAAAAAAGTAGAACAGTTAATATTCAAGGGCAGTAATTAACAGAATCACAGGGTGGAACCTCACAAACGAACGGATAAACCATCGGGCATTCCGTTGGCAGCCAGAATCCGTCGGGCTGACTACTGTACACAATACTAACTTGGCCAGTGGCACAGGAAATCAATGGGGAAATTTCACACAAAGAACAGCGCCATTGGGGGCTTTTCATGGGAATTCCATCGGACCAGGTCCAATTGTTGCTGGTCCCAACTCGAGTCAGCCCGATGAAGAAGCGATGAGGTACTGGAGGAGCCAAGTGGCCAGAGAGCAGATTATTGAGGTAAGTCATCTTGGGTCTGTCTTCGCCCGTGGCAACAATTCCTCCTTGCTCTCGGCAGATTTGACTGGCTCTTTCGTAGGTTGAATGAGTAGTGACCGGGGAATAACACCCTATAAATGAAGAGGGGGGCCACAGTTAGACAGTCAACTTATTAAGTCGTTTCGCCGCTGTGCCACAGTTCACACGCCGTGTTGCCTGTCTAACTGTGGTGTGCCCTAATCTCTATAAAAGAAACACTGTAAAACGTTACCTGCTACTGGAAGACCTCTTATATTCGTTTCATATGATGAATATCCTGGTGGACAGAAGCAGTTAGCTAAAAGAAGAATTTCAGATATTTAAAGGGACTGTCAGACCTTTTTTCCGGAAGCGGGTCCCGCAGCGACTGAACTAACTAGCGTCCTCCGCCTTTGGCACGCTTTGGCGGAACACGAATTTTTGAATTTTTTCTCGTTTTTGACATTTTCTGAACGTCTATGGTGACATATTCCGTAAAAATATTACGAATTCGTGAAATTTTGATGGCGCGCCTACCGTAACCAAACAAGGTCCCTAACAGTCCCTTTAAGAAAAGTATCACCTTGGCACAATGCGTCGGTAATCGCCATTCCGTTCATTCCATCGGCATTGCTCATTAGGAAGCCTGGAGAGGCTAGTTGTTGGATTACTCGACTATCATCACCATAGAATCCAGTGTATTCTTAAAGATCATTTAATTTTTAAAGAGTGGATTACTGTAATTGATGATTATTCCTCCACTGGCTCTGAAATCTCCAGCAATGCCCACGGGGGAGTCAACTCCTTCCGGATTATAGAAACTGGACATCAGAAGGATGATTTTGGGGGCGTTGGGTCGTCTCCCCGGGCCGCTGAACTGCTCCACGGCTAATTTCAGTCCAGCGGCAAGGTTCGTGGTCGTCCCGTTGCTGACCTTAGCCAGTCCTGGACCGAAGCCAACATTGCCAAAATCATCCTGTGTTGCAGTTCCTAGAGGAGCGTTAACCTCGGCGTTGTCAGAATAAAGGACTATTCCAACATGGGTTGTCAAGTTCTGAAAATTGGATAAAATTCTTCTCTAACTGATGGTATGAGAGGTTTTTTTGGGGCCACGCTTGTTCTGCTCCCAGAAGCCTGTTACGGAGTTTAGAGTTACTGTAGTTTAAGAGTTTTCGAAGCATATGTACCATCTTTGGGGACATCCATTTTGTGAAGAGAAATTCAGGGTAGACCGCGCCGACCAAGTCATTGGATCCCTATTTCTCCACGGTCCCCTTGTTTTTCCATTGGACCCCTATTTTTTGATTGGACCCCAATTCTGCATGAGATCCCTGTAAGAGATCCCAGATGCTCATAAAAGCTACTCACACTATCGGCATAGCCTATTGTCTTTACATTAAACCAGCCGAGCCCGCTTCCGGCCGACGCGCAGAATTCAGAATATCTGTTAAGAGTTGTCGCTTCTATGAGGACAACCACATCCAGCCAAGCTGTTTCCGTATTGCATCTGACAAACGGGTTGAAGGGGGATAAAGCGGGCCTTACTGGCATTGGGGCCCTTGAAACGGCGGGCCATATTGTCCAAGCACCAGCGAATAGCAAAAGAACAGCCAGAACAGCTGGCTGGGCATCTTCAGGCAAGGCGACTGCTATTGTGCGGGCTTATCAGAACTCGGGGTCTATTTGCTGATAAGTAGGGAAGCTGACTAACAATGTCCAGGAAATCAATGCTTCGATTTGAAATTAGAAGGTATCAACGAAGACAGTTGGAAGGACAGGATAACGAGAAGGGGGAGAAAGGAATTATGACATCCGAAACAATTGGTTTCGAATCAGCCTTCCAACCACCCCCTGCTCCCAATTAACAAATCAAAAACTATGTTAGTCGTCCGATGTCATTTATTCATTGAAGTTATTTTCCCAATATGAAGCGTAACAACCAGGGAAGAACTGGCGGAAACGTTCCGGCGTTTCTCTCGCAGAAAAATGCACTAGTGCACAAGGGTAGTTGGCAGAATCCGTAATATGCATTGAGACAGCTTGTCGGGACCCACAATCCTGTGGGCAATGTAAGTGTGGCCGTGCACCTTTAAGCTGAAGTCTCTGTAGAGTGTCACTTGTTAAAGAACTCATGTGATTCTTATATCTGAGCGCTTTTCGACTTTAGTATAGTGTAAATCATTAGAGATTATCTTTTTTTAAAAGGAAGGGTGAGCACACATAAACGGTTTATGATAAACCAAAGAGAATGATATATGTATATGTAACAAGTCTTCTTCTTTATCAGCTCATCTTGTAATCATATTTACAAATATGTGTGTCCTTTTTTCTCCTCTCATGTTTTCTTTATGAGCTTACAATATGTCGCTAAGATATGTTGAAAACTAGTCGCGAAAGAACGTTTTGAAAAGCAAATGCTCTTCTAGCTAATTTTTGCAGAAGGAAGATCAGCACAACGAAGCTACGTGTCATTTTTGTATGCGCGAAATCCAAAGAATGTTTATTTTGAAGACTGCATACTAAAAGTTCAAAGCGACAAGCTCTGTAACGCAATTTATGAAATTTCGCTACGGGTACTTCTGAAGAAATTAGCCAAGAGGTAGCAAAGCTGGTTGAATCCGAACCTGGATTTATTTATTTTACTGCGGGTAACCATATTTCTTGCTTTGTATAATAATACATTATAGGTGTTCATCCTAATGATGCAAAGGATTTTACAGACACTACTCTTGATACAATAAGGACTCTACAAGTATATCTTCATACGATTTTTTTTTATTTTTGTCAATATTTCAGGTTCATGTGTTGCTGTAGGCGACTGTGAACTTGATTTTGATCGGAATTTTTCATCTCAAGATGTACAGGAAGAGGTATTTCGTAAGCAAGTGAGCAGTATAATATATTTTTTCTAATTTTTACGTCTAGGTAGCTCCTGCTTGTGAACTGCGCCGGCCGTTGTTTATTCACAAACGTGATGCTCATATACAAATGATGGAAATATTAACAGAATTCGGAGATCGCCTTCCTCCAGCGGTTATATATTGTTTTACTGGATCCAGTGAAGAAGCAAAGAAATACGTTGAGCTGGGTTTTGTATTGGATTAACGAGTAAGTTTTGAGTTTCTCCAATGCGTTACAGCTGTCCTGTATAGTAAACGACTGCCACTTTCGCGTCTTTTTCTAAGACTAGCCCTCTTTTCTCCATAATTACTTACAATTACCATTCTTCTTGCTTCTCCTAATATTTGGTGACAAGTATGCCTCCGGCCGTCTTCGACGGCGCTGGGGTGAACAACTCGATCGAAAAACAGTCGACAGCGCCGGTTTCCCCTTCCCAAAGAGCTATTCTAGTTATTTTCTTGTCGAATAAGCTTTGACAGTCGGATAAGGTCAGACGGTCAAAACTTTCCGCTTCTATCTCATCAGACGACAGGTCATACAGACAGACATCTGCCCATTATTAGGGTAGGATTATTTAGAATGACGGCAGAGACGTTGGAGTCAAAAAATCAGAAACGTAATAGAATCCGGCAGATCAGTTCTTTTTAAAACATTGGACGACCTCGAAGGCGACGAAGGCTTTCAATTTGAAAAGGGAACTTCAACCTAATCTTCTATTCAACCTTCCAGAAAAAATCTGATTTGTGAAATGTGAATAAATTCTACACTCCATGACTAATTTTATGACCTGACTAGAAGAGCCCAGTATTTATGAGGGGCGCCTTGGCCGGCCAACCGTTTGTGTTGGCGGAGGCTCCGCGTTACAGTCTCCCCCGTCCCATTGGTTTTACAGAACTACAAAAGAAAAGCTTGGCCACTCTGATCGCCGGCTGACCGAACCCGGCTGGCCATGGAAAAAGGGCTTAACCCTGGTAAACTGCTGTCGATTCCTCACTGTGACGCGCCAGAGCTTAGCAAAAAATAAACCGCCAATACGCAAGAAGCGCCATCGAATGACCCAGGTCTCATCTCTCTTACTCAAAAAACGTTGTGGGTCACATAAGGCATATTTTTATAAGAAAGTGAAGACGTTGCTTGTCTTTCAAAAATGTAGAATGTAGAAAAGATGAAAACGTAAAAATAAACTTCGAAGATATACACAAACAATCAGACGGATAATCATTTGACCGTCAGCACTCATCTCAAGAAAAATGGAATATTTTGAATCATTCAGTTCAAATTTTTCCTTCTATGCGGCTGCTGTGTTTATTCGCTGCTCTTCTTCTTTTCCACCAGACCCCGGGAGTGGAAGCATCTGTACGACTGATATCTGCTGATGATTTTTATGCAGAGGTTAGTAGATTTAGTTTATAATTACATTCAATAATTTTAGCACAAAAATAACACTTATCTAATACTGCCAATATTTGATCATTTGGATCAATTCTGGAATTCATCACTTTCACAAGAAGAGTTTGAGGCAATGGCTGGTGAATATAATGCACATTGCGAATATCAATATGTTCCCGATTTTATGCTGTATGCAAGGATGGGCTGGATAAATGGCACAAATCAACGAAACACATCAGCTTCTCTGTATAATGGACTATGCCCATACTTTTCTGTAGCATCAGCCAGGAGCAGTATCTTTGGCTATTCGTCGTGTAATTTCCAAGAGGTAACTTTTTTTTTCTAAATGATGAATCCAACCTTTAGGGACATAGTTGTATTTATGGTTTAGAACCTAATCCAGATGATAAATTTCAATATACGTTTACCTCCTATTGTGATGATGGAGATTCCAATTCTGAAATAAAAGGGCTATGCCCAAAATGGAAAGCTTCAAGTAATGGAACATATAATTGCACTTATAGAAGCATAGTTGGAATCTACGAAGGCACTGATTGCTGTGCTAATAATGGACTACCAATACTTCGGGTTTGATTTTATTTCTCCTTTTTCAATTGATTTGTATATCTTTTCAGTCTGGTATTCTCAGTAATTTTTTCGATAAACAGAAGAGTAACAAACTATTGAAAATTCTAGAAGACAGCGTATGTTATTCTACTATTTTTATGCACATACTGTACTAATTATTTTAGCGTCATCATCAAAGAAAAGTATTCACTCTTATAGAAAGAGGAATAATCTCAAAAGCATGGAGATATTCTGTCTTGGCAGTTGGATTAATCTCTTTCATTATTGTAGCTGCTCTTACTGTCATTGTCTATCGGAAAATACCACGCTAAAGAAGAAGAAACACAGAATAATCGACGTAAGAAGAAAAATAAATCAGATTTTTTCGAGAAGCCATGAGAATTTGGGCTATTCCACACGTTCGATTCCCCCCGAACGCAGAATGACCTTTTAAATTTTTTACCTTCTATTCATGACCGTTTCCTTTTCAATTGGTCGAACATTTTTTAGTTTGAAGTGCCTCGTCGAGATGAGCGAAGCATCTGGTCTCAATGGTTTCCGATCGGAAATTGTTGAACCGCGGCCAAACAAGGATAAGTATTTGTGCGTAAATCAGAGAGAATCAAGCTTCTATGTTTTCAAAAATTGGAAATTTCTGTATTTTCTCTTGGATAAGGAGTTCTTGTGCCAAAAAAGACGGGAAACACGGTGCCTCTCCTTCCTCCCCGTCTCACACTGGCCGTCGTCCTATTCTGTCTTGGCAGTTGGATTAATCTCTTTTATTATTGTAGCTGCTCTTACTGTCATTGTCTATCGGAAAATACCACGGTAAACAAGAAGAAACAAAGAAGAATATTATATTTTTAGAAGGTATAATTACAGTGTTTGAATTCGCGCTCAATCTTAGCCGTATATAGATTTTATTGTTCACGGACAAAAATTCACGGCCTAAAAGGCCCAAAGAGCTAGGTTGTGCATTTCAGGAGCACCTGCCCCTTATATACGAAAATAAGCTTTTGTTAGGGACTAACCTGTATACGGCTTATTTTTCTTTTCTTTTTATATTTTTCACTCGAAACATTTTGATTCTACATTCTTATTTCAGATAATGCTAGATTTGACGGATATAATACGTGCTGCACGTCCGCAACCGTTCATGGTTAAGGAATCGTGGCTCACTGATTTTCGTTTGATTCCTGAAGTAACCGAGAGTAAAGAAGAATATTATTGAGCGGTGTGTAGAGGGTATGAAATTCATTTTTTTGCTTCGATAAATGTTTTGCAGATTACTAAATGAGAATTTTCTCAAACATAGTAAGATGGGTTGTATTAATACTGTCGCTAAAACACTGTATAAACTGTATCATACTGGTGTAGGCTATCCTTCTGTTAGTGATGTTTATGCCAAAGTAAGCTTCAAATACTTTCTTTCTTTAATGGCTGCCTTAATTTCTTCCAACTTCTTGTTTCAGTACAAAGAAGTACAAGAAGACGACGAGATTAGTAATCAAGAAAATGTTGCACCAAGATCCACATCAACTGGAAAAGGAAGCGTATTTACAAATAAAACAAATATGCAGTAAGAAGAATTGTAACATTGAGTTTCTTTCAATAAATTGTATTTCAAAAACATGTTTTTAAGTAAATTTGATTATATTTCTTCTGTCTAGAAGTTGTCATTGTCCCGAATGTTATCTGATATTTCTTGAAGAAGAACCAGTGATCTGGAAGTTGTAATCTTCTTTTGTCTATCGATATTTTGGTTTCGTTACTGATTCCTCTACGTCTACAGAAACAAAGCCTGTAGAGGCATCAAAATCGACAGCTTCGCTAAAAACAGGCATGCCGCACGACGTCTTGTAAGTCTTTCCAAGTTTTTAGTATTCAAACGGTATGTTTTGTTAGCTGCAGTGGCTAATTCAAGCTGTTTTCTATTTAGCAACTAGCTACTACAATCGTTAAAAACAAACTGAATTACAGAGATAGCATTATGGGAGCACCACCTGTTCGAATAAAAGAAGAGATAGTGGAGGAACCTGTCCCACCCGTTCCTAAGAAAACATCTCCACCGAAACGAAAACCAGATGAGTCGCTGCGAGCTGAAATAAAGCCCCTGATGCCAGAAATGTACTGGTCTCTTGGTATCTATCTAATCAAACTTCTTTTTTAGGAAAAAGAAGAAAAGTCATGCTCCAAAAGACGAGGATCCTTATTGTAGCAAGAGTAGTGTCTGTAAAATCCTTTGCATCATGAGGATGAACACCTATAATTTATTATTTTACAAAAATATAGAAAGTGGCTTACCCGCAATAAAATAAAGAAATCCAGGTTCAGATTCAACCAGCTTTGTTACCTCTTGGCTATTTTCTTCAGAAGTACCCGTTACCATTAGTTTTACTATTCCTAAGCAGCGACAATTATTTATAAAAGAAGAAAAATAGTAATGAAAAAACTAACCAGCTTCTTTTGCACGAGCGATCACTTCATGCAAATCCTTTTTGTAAGATGGATGCCCCAGATTAGCTCCAATGTCGACTAATTTATATGGAGAACCAGCCATGACTTTTTTGGATAACCTTTCAAATTGACGAGAAGAGATTCCAGGTGGACCTGGGAGCCCATCCCCAGCTGCCACCCTTCCTTGGCCTGCAATTTGCTTTATATTCGGGTATAAACATCAAAGAAAGAGAAGACGAGAAAAGATCAGATAAAAGAACTGCTGTTGCTGCTCTCCGCCTCCGTGTAGCCGTGACAAAGAAGAGGATCTCGACCTCAAGCCGGAGCATCGTGAGGCCGTACGCTCTACTGGAGTCCAAATGCTAACCGACCAGCGACTCCTACCAACAGAAGCAGCAACAACACCAGCGGTTATGGAGGCGGGCCCCCTCTCCCCGTCGACTTGGCCACGTGGGAGAGTACCATCTCGACGTTACGCTGTAGCAGTTCAAGAACTCACGTCAGCACCCAGGGATAAGAGGTTTTCCTCGCGTGATACACGCTGATTATGGGAATAAATTGTATTGTATTGTATTAGATTTCGCACATACAAAAATTACACGTAGCTTCGCTGTTCTGATCTTCTCCTGCAAAAATAAGCTAGAAGAGCATTTGTTTGTCAAAATGTTCTTTCGCCACTAGTTTTCTACCTGTTTTAGAGACATTGTAAGCTCATAAAGAAAATGTGAGAGGAGAAATAAGGATACATATTTGTGAATATGCTTACAATTTAAATTGCCCAATTTGGGGCTTCCTATTGTTGTTGTGATGAGCTGGTAAAGAAGAAGACTTGTTACATATACATATATCAACCTAATTTTACCAAAGACATCTTTCTCATTCTCTTTGATTTCTGTGTGCTCACCCTTCCTTTTAAAAAAAAGATAATCTAATGATTTACACTATTCTAAAGTCGAAAAGCGATATAAGAATCACATGAATTCTTTAACAAGTGACACTCTACAGAGACTTCAGCTAGACTAGTCGTGCACCTCTTCGCTAGACGATTCTCTATAAAATAGACCAAGTCAAAGACTCTTTTTCGGGCGTGATTTGGGTTTACTCAGAGCACATGCCAAGCTCTTTTTTTTTATTTTGATGGCATAACTTTTTTCAGTTAGAAGATATCAAAAATCTGACTTCGCCATCGTGTTCCTCGTAGTTGATTACCCTAGTGACCAAGGTTCATGAAATTTGCACATAAAACAGATGAGCTACGACTACAAACGTGTTTTGAAAAGTGGCGCCGTACGCCGTATGCGTCCACTCGCTGTGGCGCTTTCCGACTCTCAGGGCTCGGTACCGTATGCCCCCCAAGGGAGATGGCTCAAGGAGAATATTGGACCGGGAAGAACGGGAAAATGGCCAGATCTCCATCGGATCCACTCCAATCCCTCCCCGGCCTCCCCTGAGGGAGACGAGGGCAGAACGATTAGAGGAGAATAAGCCTCTGACGGCGATTTTTTAGCTTACTGTGATGGAGGCGAGAGCTGAGTAAAAGTGAATAGAATTCCCTCGCATTATCGCCTGGGCCGTCTCCTCTCCGTCCCCCTCCCCGTCATCCTCCAGGAAATCCAGACCCGGCCGCCTACTATCGTCCTCCCCTCTCACCCGCTTCCATTTGCTCTCCAAGCGAATAATAATCCACCGATCCATAGCTATCGTCGTCTCCAACATAAGTACCGTAAATCCAACATGCCAGTGTATAAAATGGATAATATCCAGGCCAAAGAAGTGCCCCTCGTCATAAAAGGACACCAACGAGCAATTGGCCCCGGTGAAGAGGGGCAGTCGGATGATGGGATACTTCACAAAGTACATTATCATTTCCTGAATTGGATATTGTTCGGGGAGGGGAATTGGACCAACGTGGATGGAGATTACGACGTATATCTTATAAAAAGAACCTTTGAATTGTCTATTTTATAGGGAAGAGTTGCAGTTAAAGGTTCACGACTGCACTTACGTTTTGCGGGAGCTCCTTGGGGCGGAGTTCCCGATTTCCAGTTGGTATAGTTCGTTGGAACTATCTCTCCGTTGGGTAGGGCCCATCCCCAAGCTCCATCCTTCCACTTAATTCCAATAAAGGAATTAGTTATAAACCTTTCGTCTTCGTCCATTTGCGTTAATAACCAATTATTAATGGTAGGGGAAGTGGCATATGCCAGGCGTGCGTTGAGGTTGTCAGCAAGGCATTTGTTTTGAACATACTGGTAGGAATGCTGAGTATTGCTGAGACGGCTACACGCTGAAAACATTTTTATAGTTTTTTTCAAGTGATATTTTTCCCATTTTGATATAGTAATAACTCCGTTGCGACTGAGATCAAGCAACTGTTTGCAGAGTCCAGGAAGGGGCCCTAATTTTTGTTTTTGTTGGTGTTGGTGTTGGTCTAAAGCGCAAAAAAATGCTTCATCATGTAAACGCGTTGCTTCAAAAGAGCTGTCAGGGGCCTTGAACTAGTATTGTATGCTTGGGGAGTGAAATCACTTCCTTAGCCTTTAAATTAAAGTTGTTCCCAAATTTAAAGAAACAAAACTTACGGGTAACAGGCCATTGCCCAGCTGATGAAATCTGTGCTTTGTAATACAACGATGGACAGTAACAATTGACTAAAAAAATATATTAAAGCCCAGGTACATACTTACGATCACATAGTGATTTTAAAATCTCCAAAGGGCCATCCTCCCCCGTCATATGAAGTCCGGGCGTAGCAAGGGCAGCCAAATCAACGTTGGGATCGGGAAAAGCACCAGGTGACGGAGTCTCTAAATATGCCAAAAAGTACTGTCAACAGAATTTTCTTACGGTAAATTATAACGGCATTGCCGATTCTCTTGAAATCGCTTAGGAGCCTTTCAACCCGGCCATTGCGGCTGTAAATCGTTGTGACGATTATTAACACTTGACGGCGTTTAGGACGGCCATATGTCCTGTATTCGTCCATTGCAAGATTAACCGCACTTTCCAAATCGGAATCAATTGTGCCATTTCCAGGTGGTAGGATTGAGATATTTGCTATTCCTTGATTATTGAGCGACCCTGGATTATCCAAGGAGACGGCGGTATGGTCATATACAACTATTCCACAAAGAGAGGAGTAGTTCTGAAAACTTGTTGCTGTTTTTTGTTTCTTTTTTTCAGACAATAGTACAAAGATTCATACAATTCTAAGAAAGCCCTCGCTACATGAAGCATATACAGTCCATATAGTCCATTTCCAACGGATATTCCTCGGAAAACCCTCTCCGCTACGGGACCAGCAAGCTTTCGAACATGGTCTCATAGCGGAGACGCGCTGAATTTTGGAGACGCGCTGAATTTGAATCCGTGGAATATCCGTTGGAAATGGACTATATATACAGTTCAAAATGCGAATCCAAACAAAAAAAGATTTTTTACTCAAGATTAATTCTCTCTTACAAATTCTTCCCAGATTGAAAGGGAAGCAGGACAGGTTTCGAACAATTTTAGCTGCGCAGGCTGTTTTAATCATTGTAGCTATTATGAAAATACGCTTTCATTTTACAATTTTTTGCGACAGAAGAAAACATATTTCTCTGGCAGAAATGGGCGCTAAAATGAACATGGCGAGGAGTCACTTTGGCAACTAATCATATTAAAAGGAAAACCTACAGTATCCAGTTCCATTGTTTTTTGGATTGTCAGCTCCTAAAAGATCTCCTGAAACATTTTCCAATTGCAGTTATAGACACTGCTGTCTATTGCCGCAGACTGATCGAATATCAGTATGAAGTCCATGTAGATACCGCCGGGGCTGCACCTAAAAACAGTTTGCACGGCAGCAATTCCATTATACTCACGTGCAGACATCATCGGCCCTGAGGCAGGATATTAAGGAAGTAGCAAAGAAGAGCAGCTTGAGATAATGCTCCATCATTTTCTCTCCGCTTGGATATCGAAGGCGGCTTGGATAGAGTCAACAGCGCTCGGGTTTTATATGGCTGGGAGAGAGCAAAGGCCGGCAATAATCATTGAAATCGTATCACAAGCTGCAATAACCCCTCGTGGTTATGGGATTTGGTCTGTGATGCAACGGCGAGGAGGATAAAGCCTGCACGTCTAGAAGAAAGCCAACAACGGGAGTTATCGTCCATCCTCACCTAACTGGGTGCATATCTTCCCTGGCCAAGCTGTAAACAGCCATTATCCAAGGGCGTCTTTTATTTTCCCCTATAAATCACTTGAAAACGCTTTAATACTAATAAAAGTAACACAATTAATTGGAAAAAGACGTTAAGAATGTTAAAATGGCGCCTAGTTTCAGGAAACGCGATTAATTGTACTAATTATTCAGCTGGCAGGGAGGAGAGGCCATTCCCCTATAAAATTAATTGAACCCTGCTTTAAAACTCCCAAAAAGTGGCGTTTTTTCTAATTTGCCCGCGTATTTGAAAACGACCGACCCCGCGGTAAACATGGACCACCCTACGGGGCTGTTCTAATCGAACGGCAGTCATTTTTCGCTCTTCTGCTGGTTCTATTCATTTCTTTTCTATTAATTCTTCTATTTTATATTATTTCCTTTATTTCTTTCTAATATTATCTAGTTTGAAAGCTAAAATAATATTAAAATCCGCTAAAATATCCCCTTTTCTAAAATAATGACGTGTTTACGTGGTTCTGCGAGGCGTGTGGCGTGCGCGGAGCCTCCTGCCGAGGGTCTTATGCCGATTGGCGCCTCAGCATCGGCATCCCCTCGACTCCGTCCGTTATTTTTACCCATTTCCCTTAATTTTAATAGAATGCTTTAAATTAAACATTAATTAATAGTAAGCAATGGCAATTGCCATTTTATTCCCCCAATTTGGCCTAAAATTTTCCCCTGCGTACGTTTAATATTCAGCAGAGCAGCAGTTAAATTGATAAGTTTGCTTCTAGCCGGCCAGCCGGCAGGGGATAATCCCCCTGATGCCGGGAGACGCCCAGGTGTGAGCCGAGGCGAGGCGAAGCGAAGCGAGGCGCCCTGATTATTGACACCCGGTTAACATCCTCTCTCCATAATTAGTGGGACGGCCAGGAGCCACGGCAGAGGGACTAATAAGGGGAAAAATAGAGGAATTTCAGGGACGGGGGGACAAAAATTGGGGGAGAACGGCTTAAAGGGACTGTCACCTAATAGCGTTCACGGGTCCCTCAACGACGTGAACGACCACTTTCGTGTTTTGCGGAAATACGCTTTATAGAAAACGGAAAGTCGAGTCAAACCAGGGTCATTCGACACAGTTTTACGCTGATTCCGATGGTGCTTTTGATTTTTTTCAAAGGTGCTTATTTCACTATTTGTCATTTTGGTCATTTGCGTGCACTACAGTAACCCTCATAGGTCCCTGACAGTTCCTTTAAAATGGGAGGTGACACCTTTAGTTCCGTGTAAAGGGACCCTGCCCATTTTTTGGGATTCTCCCAGATTTCTAGAGGCTCCTACAACGATAATAATTCTAAAAAACGGGATCAGTCCCTTTTACGGGCCTCCCAGCAGCTGGGTCCCCGATATTCCGATCCCCTGCACCCGTAAAGTCTCGGCAGGAAGATCATCTTTATTCAAAACTGTTACAAAACTTTTACGCCTTTATACCGTTGTCTTGCCGAGACTTTACGGGTGCAGGGGGATCGGACTATCGAGGACCGAGCCGTATTCCTGCCCCGGGGAAGCTCTCCTCCCTGCTTCCTTGTCCAAATCTGGCAGGTCCCTCGATCCCGCTCCTTCTCTGCCTCTCCTCAATCCCCCAGCCCGTCTTAATCCGTCCTCCCTTCTTATCAGAAATGTAATCAGCCATTACCTGCTGCCTGTACCTCTCCCTCTCCGTCTCTCTCTGCCGGCCCCTCACCTGACTAGCTAATTAGAGTCTCTTTGACTGGAGGAGAGAGGAGAAAGATACGTTTGACGCATGCTGACTTCTTCCGTTTGAAAGTTTAAATATAGAAAGTGAAAGAAAGGAAGAAGGGAGGATAAGGGGATTAATGAAGTGACGGGGGAGGATACTGTAGCCTAGAACATCAAAAGAAGGGCAACATTCCCTCTTTTGTTCAATAAAAACAGGGCGCCACAGTTAGACAGCGAGCGTTCTAGCTTCATGACTCAAGACAGGCTTTTTTGGTCCTTGTCGTTCCGAGACCTTTCCATCCGTTTTCTGACTAAAATAGATCGATTTCCTGGTAATTTACAACCAGTTTAAAAGTTATGATCCCGTTCTCGAGAGCAAGAACTCCCCCATAGAAGTCATTCTGTCTATATTAGCCGGATTAGTCATTCTGCGCTTTGAAATTTCATCCTTGCTACCGTAATCCTAAAATTTGTTCTCAACTTCAGCCCCAGGCTACTGATAATAGCTGCAATCCCTTATTAGTCTCATTCACATGACTCTAGAATTGCAGCTTGTACTCCCCCGCTCATGAATCTTTGGCTTCTAGAAGGTGAAGAAGTTCAATTGTACTATGCTAGGAGTAGTGAGACATTATTTGGCATTGTGAGCTATTTGGAAAGGGCAGGGGAGCCCTGTCATCTGATAACCGGGGGATCACAAGGGGGCGCCTACCATAGAGGGGTAAACAGTGTTTGTTGCTCGGCGGCAGGGCAGCAATACCAGCTGCCATACCTCTTTCCTTTAGCCTGTTCCACAAACCGATAGGAGGAGTAGGCTCGGTACCCGATAGTCCGCTTCCCTGCACCCGTAAAGTCTCGGCCGGACAAAGATATAAAGACGTCATAGTTTTGTAACAGTTTTGAATAAAGATGATCCTCCTGCCGAGACTTTACGGGTGCAGGGGAGAGGACTATCGAGGGCGAGGGACCGAACAGGTTGGGGTAGAGGATGAGACACAGATCTATGTTCCTGGTCCACTGCCCAAGCCGAGAGCCCGGGAAGTTTCCAACCCTGCCTTCATTCAGGGGAGGCTAGGAAACTTTACGGCTCAGCAGAGATGCTGGAGCTGGCTTCTGTCTTCCGGAGAGGAGATTCTCTTCCCAATTAAAAAGAAAGCCGGCCTCTCCTTTATTAGGGAAGAAACTAGGCATGTGAGGAGGAATGGCCTCAAATTTAGGAATAGAGGCTAAAAACTGGGGGTTTCCCTATTTTTGAGCCACAACACGGCCGAACCCGATGTTTGGACGCCATAACCCCACAATTCGTCCTCCCTTACAGTTGAACCGCCACAGTTCACGGCTGCAGATCTGTGGTCCTCCAACCTACCCGAGATAAACGGTCCCGTCACTCGTTGGTTTTTATAAGATTAACAAGACTCGCGGCTAATTGTCCCCGTCCCTGCACCTGCCCTCCTCCCTATCTCCTCCCTTCTTCTCCCTTCCGGTTAATAACCTTATCCTTCTCCATCAACTTTCCCCTCGGCCACACTTCCAAATCCCTCTCTCCTCCTCCTCTTCTCCTTTGCCCCTCCTCCTGCTTATCAATAGCCCCCTGTCCCTCTCCACATCTTCAACTTTCTATATCTCTATAATCGCCGGCATTGATCCGAGCTCCGCCCCGAGGCTCCTGCCCGCTCTGTGGCTCGATACTACCTGGCCCCGGTCGGTTTATCCATATGGCTGTTTGTTTTTCCAATAAGTTGGCGCGTTGCCAGGGGCGAGACGGTGCCGCTCCTCATCCTCCTCCTTCCCCCGACCAGGGCGCCCTCTGCCCATTCCCCTGTTGTAGGGCAACGAGGATCCCCCCGTCATTCCATGGTTTATCATTTTTTTAACACGTGGAGGGGCTGACAGACGTTTTTGTAAAGTCTACTGCCCCGTATTGTCTTGTCCCCTCTCCTCCTCCCCAAAATGCCCGTCATCCCTCTTTTACCCTTCGTCACCTCCTGCCCTCACTTTTCTTCCAGTCTACCCACTCAAATCCATAATTTTTGAGCTTCCACTATTCTGTACATCGTCCTAGACCTAAAAATGCCTCTCTTCTATCCCAAAAACCTAAAAAAGAGTCGGCGCCTTGTTTTTTGTCTCTTCAGTCCCTGTACTCTGCCGGGAAAAGCGCGCTGCTCCAAATTAGGTCCTCCCACGAATAATAACTTCCCTGGAGTACTCCTGGGAAAGCAGCACTTTGCCAATGATAATTACTGAAGAAATTAATGAAAGCTAACAATCACACACACTATTTCCCCTCTTGTCGTATTTATTTGGAGGGGGCGACAAAACTAATCAATCAGTCCGTGCCGTGGTCACTTTCTCTTCCCCGTCTTTCCCACCTCCCCCCTGACCATTTCCTACTGTCGCCGGTCGGTTTCTAGTCGGGAAAATGCCGTTTCAAACCATTCCCAGCACAATTTTTCTATCAAAAAGCTAAAATATGAAAAATCCGACAGGGAATTACTGATGTAGAAGGGAAATAGTGTCCTCAAGAAGAACAGCTGTCAGGAACAGCTGGAAATGCAAAAAGTCGACCGGCAAGTCGTAAACATCAAACAGTAGAGGTCAATCAGTCACTGTTTTGATGTTTACGTGTTCTTGTTTTGCTTTTCATTCAAATAATGCCCTTTCTGAGGAAGAAAACAACCTTATTGACGCGATTTTGGGGCCAGATCCCGGTTGATTTGATTTTGGAGCCAAAAAGGGGGAAAACATTTTTAAAAACAGTCAGAGAGGTGGCCAACCGTTCCTAAAGGCTTCCTTATAGCCGATTGCCAAACCAGGGGACAGGGAGACTCTGCAGGTCACTGGTCGAAAAACTCTCGCTCTTATGGTTCGGTCCTCGATAGTCCGCTTCCCTGCACCCGTAAAGTCTCGGCAAGGCAAAGATATAAAGGCGACATAGTTTTGTAACAGTTTTGAATAAAGATGATCCTCCTGCCGAGACTTTACGGGTGCAGGGGAGAGGACTACCGAGGACCGAGCCTTTACAACTGTTTCAATATTCTTTACTCCCATTCTCACAATCTCCTTCACTCCTTTCCCCAATTTCTTGAATTCCAGAAAGATCACCATCTACTGAGACATCAAAAAAGCTGAGAAAGCAGTCTAACCAACCGTCAAGATGATGATGAACGGGGGAGGCGACGACAGCGATGGGGAGGAGGAGCGACAACCGGTAAATACCTTCCCGAAGTGACCAACTCCCTTTCCAGGCTCCTGCCATCAACGTCACCGGTCCAGACGGTCATCCTCCGCTTCCCAATGACAATGTAGCCGCTCCCCATTTTGAGGACGCTGACTTCAAGCCGATTTCTCCTCGCCGAGGGGTTGTCGCCCTGCCAGATCCGTATCAAAACCCGGAGGATCAGAGCTCAACAGATGAGGACATCGCTCCGCCACCACCCAGTCGACGGAAGCTCATTGCTCCACCTGATCCCAGTCCAGAGAAGCCGATACAAGCGAGGGGAACTCCGGAACGGGACCAGCCCTGCAGCTCGAGGAATATGTATCGGGCGGGGGGAGGACAAGAGGCCGGCGCGAATCAGGTAAGCCAGCCATTTTTCAGTCTATTTCGGTCGTCTTCAGGCAAATTTCCGTAGTCTAACCAACAATTTATTCCACAAAGGGCGCCAGCGGCCGGGAAGGGAGGCAAGCCCCGCTGCTGCTGCTCCAGCCGAGGATCCGGAAAGTCCTGACGAAGGAATTCACGAGGAACATGATCACGTTAATGGAATGGAGGTATATTCGCCCAGAAAATTTGGGGAAAAAACGGTTTAGGCGGCTGAATCTGCCGCTGTAGCGGCCTTGGTAGCCGGGCCGACTCGGGATTTGGCTCTGTCTCAGAGAGCCATCCACGAGAGGGAAGTCCGACGAATGAAAGCGTTGGAAAATGGTCACGTACGTTGGAAAAAGTCATCCGAGGTGGGTACAATTTAATTTACCTGAAAAATTTGGGGTACTGTAGCGGGATTTATAAGGCGCCGTCTAGGTCCTGTTTGAATTCCGCTGCGTAACTGTGGCTCTTTTTTTCTAAGCTACCTCATTTTCTAGGTTATTCAGCCGCCAAAACTGACCAAAAAGGAATGGGCCGCCGAGTACTTCGCCATTAATCGACGCTCTGGTCCACCAGTCCAACAGAAGGAGCCATCCCCAGCTCCGTCGCTATCTCCTCCTCCAGCTCCTGAGGTTTGTTTTCAGTCTCAAAGATGGATAACTAGGGAAATTCCAGGACCCTCAAGCTTTAGTCACAGGAAATTTCGACGAAGAGGGCCGTATAATCGAAGACGAGGCGGCGGCCGTCCCGGAGGAGAGGCTCTCCTCTGAAGAAGTCGAAGAACAGAGAGAGGAGGAGCCAGAAGAGGCGGACGAAGTCGTCCCGAGAGGACAAGAGGAGGAGGAGGCCGCTGCCGATCAGGGACAGGAGGAAGGAGATCGCGAGGAGGAAGAGGACGAAGACGTCCAGGAGGAGATTGAGTCCATCTCGGACGACGATGAGGTAACAGGGAGAGCCACAGTTAGTCAGTCAATTCTTTTCAGGTTCCTGATGTTCAGGGATCGGACAACAGTCGCTCGTCTCGAAGCAGCTCACCGTCTTCTGGAGGGCATAGCGAGCAGGAAGAGGAGGAAGAGGTGAGGCACAATTAGACAGTGTAAAACCACAGTTAGACAGTCAGACCCCCTCAATTTTCTAATAAATCCTCCAATTTTCAGGCTCACAATCAAATTATCGAAGAGGAAGTCGAGGAGATTGAGGAGATTGAACAGATTGTAGAGGAGGAGGTAGAAGAGATCGAGGAGGTCGAGGAGGTCGAGGAGGTCGAAGAAAATGTCGAGGAAGAGGTGGAGGAGATTATTGAGGAAGATCTGGAAGAAGTTGATGAGGTCGAAGAGGTCGACGAGGCCCAAGAGGTTCAAGTAATCCAAGAGGTCATCCACCTTAGCGACCAGGACGAGCCCGAGCAGCTTCAACTCCCCGGAAGCGACAACGAGTCCAGCGATGACGTAAGCCACAGTTAGACAGCTAGGACTCAAAAACTCCTTTTAGAACCAGTACGAGGATATGAATGGTTTCGCCTACCATCCCAATTATATGCCACTGGACGGAGAGGATGAGGAAGAAGACAATCAGGTGGAGGAGAACCACCAGCCGGAGGAAACTGAACAAGTGCAAGCGCCGGTAAAAGTCACAGTTAGACAGCGAAATTTTGAAATTTCCAGGTCCCGGAAGCTGAAGCCCAGCCGGAAGTCCAGGAGGTTCATTCTGACTCCTCCTCCAACCACGAGGTTGCCGCCGCTCCTCCAGCTCGTCGTGGCCGACCGAGGAAGAGTACTCCAGTTCGTGTGGCTCCTGCCCCGGCCGTCCCAAGAGGACGAGTTCCCCGCCGTCGGGCGCCTGCTCATCCCCCGACTAGGAGCCCCTCCTCTCCGGGTAGCGCCTCTCCTGGACCGTCTGCTCCTCGTCGAGTGCCTCGTCGTCCTCCAAATGTCGCCGCCAAGCGTCCCAGACACAGCCAGGAGGCTTCCGTACCGTTGACTAGCCCCTCAGCCTCGCCTGTAG
This sequence comes from Oscheius dolichura, assembly GCA_932521035.1. NCBI lineage: Eukaryota > Metazoa > Nematoda > Chromadorea > Rhabditida > Rhabditidae > Oscheius > Oscheius dolichura. Next base: position 10,165,012 of record OW051492.1, on the reverse strand, counting down.
CTAGAAAACGTAGAGGACGTCCTCCGAGGGCCGCGCCTCCCGCCCCTGCTGCGCCGTCTCCTCCACCAGCGGCTGCTCCTACCGCTCCGAAGAAGCGACGCCTGAATCTTGTCTCTGGATTGGGTGGAAAGTACTGGGAACAGGGCACATCGGCAGCTGACGACGGGGAGACAGGACGAGCGCTTCGAAACAGAGAGAAATCGGTAAGGAACGATCTTATGGACTAGGAATTACAGTAGTTGGCCTCTTATCCAATCAGTTGTTTCGCTTCGGGACCAATTCCTATATTCCTAGCACCATTACAGTTCCCAACTCCTTATTACGGTAATCTTCCAGGCTGGCCCTCAGACTCCTGCAGCGAAGCCCGCCAAAAAGGAAAAAAAGACGGGAAACAATCCTGCGGTGGCTCCAGACGCTCCAGCTCCAGAAGCAGTCCATAATCCACCGCCAGTACAACTATCTCGTCTCTGTATTGGATGCCGTAAAAAATCCGCCAAGACTTCGGCTGCTGCGGCTGGAAGCAGTGGTCAAGAAGAGAAGAAAGAGTTCTGGATCGTGAGTTTTGTTTTTAGAGGATTACAGTAGCCATTTAAAGGGCGGGAAGGGGAGTAGAGTTCAGGGTCTTGAAGGGATTGGACTAGTGAACAGTTTATCTTCGTTTTGAGACCTGTGGTCGGTCTCTTAGGGCTCTAACCACTCTTCTAATTACCTATTTTCGCTTCAGGACCCCTGAAAAACTTTCTAGAGCTCTAAAATTCGTTTTATTCTCAAAAAACGGATATTTTCTACCGTAATCCATCAAACTGCGCCATTTTGGAGAGAAGACCTCATTTTCCCGGGGAATACGGTATTCACTTCCAAAATAGAGCCTTCCCCACCTTTAAAACCATTTTAATTAATATTTTTCCAGGTAGAAAAAATTCTGAACCACAAAAGAACCGAAGAGGGTCATTTCTACTTGATTAAATGGAAGAACTGGTCCGCCGAGCACAATAGCTGGGAGCCGACTTCCTCCATCATCGAGGCGGCTTCAGACAGTGGCTTACTCTTCCTTCAAGAGGCTTACGAGTACGTTTTTTGCTTTTCCCACTCAAAAAATGGCTATATTACAGTAAGCTAGCGAAAGTAGCCACGAAGCCAGCGGAATGGACTGTAGCGCCGGCTGCCCTTCGCGCCAGGACCAGCCAACCGGGCCCTAGTGGTGTTAATGCTGCTGCTGATCAGCCGGGACCTTCTCGAAGGAATACTGTAGCTTCTCGAGCTACTTCAGCTCCTTCAGCTCCTAAACCTTCGAAGAAATATCCTCTTCGCACCAAGACCGGACAGTAGCCGGTACTTCAATTTATTCACCCGCGCCACAGCGCTGTGGCCCTGTTTTTCTGTTTCGCCGTCTAACTGTGGTTGTCTAGTTATACAGTAACCTACTTTTACCCTCTATTGTACTCAAAATACTCCATTTTTTATCATTTTACCCTATTTAACTCTTCATTTACCCACTGTTCTCTTTATTTTGGTTGTTTAGCTGTCTAGCTGTCTAACTGTGGTTCTCCCCTTTAGCTCGCTACATTCCCCCCATTCTACCGTAACTGCTAGACTTTCTAGGACCAGAAAAATACTAATTCTGCTTACTTTTTCATGATATTTTTGAAATTATCGACCGTATCCGGTTATTTTTATGTGTAAGCTACAAAAATATCGTGATCAAACAATCAAAACCTAACAGAACTCCAGTAAAATGCATTGAGAAGCTATAGAGCTTGAAACATTCCAATTTATCCTGTATTTTAACCTAAAATAATTGATTTTTTAATTTAAAACTCTTATTTTTCTCGTTATTCTCGTTGATTTTGATGTTTTATACCCAAAAAAATATACTAAAAACCCAAAAAAAGGGTTGAAATTGAACGTTCTCTTTGATACTCCAGGGAAGAGCCGTTACGTTGTATTTCCTCCCAGTTAAACCCCCTCCTCTCGTATTTTGACCTCATTTTTAATATTTTCAGGATTCTTCAGGATATATTAACATATTTTAACACTAAAAATTGACAGTTGAACCTCATTCCAGCATCTTCCCTCTATATTTCTCCCTATTGTTCTCATATTTTCCTTCTTCTCTCTCTAATTCCGCTGCTTTTGGACCAATTTCTCCCGCACCCGTAAAATCTCGGCAGCAGACTCTCCTTTATCAAAGTCTACCACAAAATGAGAGAAAGTACAGTAATTTCCCCTGCCGAGACTGTATGGGTGCGGGAAATTCGGGGAAATGGCGCCGAATCCCCTTTCTTCCTCTTTGTGACCCCATAATATTGAGAAAATCAAAAATATGTATTTTTTTCATATTTTTCGAATAAGAAGAGAAGCAGTTGTATTTGTTGTGTGTGCTAGTTAATCAATCGGAATAAATTTATTTTAACATTTTCTTTTATTTACACAAGTCACAATGGGGTACGGTGTAGTTAGATCATTCCTATGTTCTTGCCATCTGACAAATTGACACAGTTCATGGCCGTTATTCTGTTGTTTCCTAGAAGCCTTCAAAGAAGCCTATGTAAATTATTAGAGCCGAACCTGAAGAACTTGAAGTTGCATTTTAGTGTAGTTGATTTTAATTTCTCATCTCACATATTGCTCAACCTAATACATAGAAGCAAGCAGTGACCACACTTGAGATTGTAAATAAAAAGTATGTATGGAAGCAGAATATTTATTAAGGAGCATAATATGGGCCAAAAAAATCTTGTAGACTGCATACTTCTATTAAGGATATGCTGTTATTTGGAGGAATGTATCCGAGCCAGTGCCATTCTTCTTGTCGTCTGCGTTTGTCTACTTCTCTTTTCTTTTGACTTAAAGTTAAAGAACGTAAGCGCTCAGACACTAAATCGTATTCTTCCTTAAACGCCGTGCTTGTTCTTCTGGGTCCAATGCAGATGTATAAGCCTTCACTACTATCAATAATACTTCGGCAATTCTAAAGCAATTTATGAGATCAGAGAATCATATAGTCTTTTTAAAAAAATAGGGCTACCGTACATTTGTCTCTTTGGGACATTTTGGCGGTACAAAGAAGAAAAATCAAGTAAAATCGAAATTAGCGAAAAATTTGCTCCGCATGCGGCAAGAGCTCCCCCAAGAGACAAATGTACGGCACTCTTATTTTATTTTTTGGGAAAAGACTATTTGTAGCAAGTATTACGCCGTTTATAGTCGGTTCATGTCTAAACATTCTCTTGAAAATGGCGAATTTGTTTTCCAAGGGACCGAAGATAACAGAAGCAGGATAGAATTTAACGAGAGCGGAGTCTACATGGCTATGGAAGAAATTATTGGTTTGACGAAGCCTGACGGCCGCAAGGAAGCTCATCTGAATTCCAATACTAGAGTTAAAGGGACCCCTCCACACGCTCCATTGCGAATTGATACAGTATCTCCTAATTATTTGAATTTATTTTTTTAGCAATATTTTCATAATTTTTACCTGGTGATTTTTATTGCAATAAATTCAGCACATCATAAGCTACAATTTGATATATATGAATCAAACCATAACTCGGCGAAAAACGAATTTTGTGAATTTCAACGAAGTTTCTATTGAAATTGCTTATTTCTTTCCCATTCAACGATATTTTTGTATTTTCTTAGCTGTCTTATAGTAATTTGGGACCGAGGAAAATAAATAACAGCTCAAAAAAATGTTAAAATGCATAGATTCGCTTTTGAAGTGCAAATATGAGTAAGCGCGCCCCGAAATGTTGCACAAATCTTGCACACGATTGGAGCGTGTGGAGGGGTCCCTTTAAACGGAGGCCTACCCGGTTAATTATCAAATCCAAAAGTGGTTGGGAAATTGACGAGAGATTTATGGACGAAGATTCATTTTGATCCCTAAATTTTATTTGTATTGATGCAACGCGGATTTGAGAATCTTTACAGACGTTTCAAAAAAAAAACAAAACAAAAAAAAATCAATATACACTTACTTATTCTCATAGATTTCCTTTAGCTGCTGCCCCAATTGGCCATCCAGTTCAATCAGCTGTTCATACTTTTTTATCAGAGATAAAATCAATTCAGCCAATCCTCGAAATGTTCTCATTTCCAGTTGTAAGTTCCTCCGGATGTGCGCGTCTCTTCTACCGGTAAGTTGTTTCTGAATTATCTCACAACTTGCCACCAAAAAAGATGAATACCCATGTAAGTTGTCGACGGGCTCTTTCCACCAAGATGAAATGCCTGATTGCCGAGAGTATTTTTGATACTTGAAGGTAAAATTTGTACTAAATTTTGGAAAGATTGATCATCGCTTGGCCCGTTTGCTGAAAAGCGCGCATCTTTTTACAGTATGCGAAAGATTACTGTATTTATTACTGAATTTATTTTATACTTACCCTTGAAAATATATCCATTAAAAGCTCTGAAGGAATCCGATTCAAATTGATAGGATTTCGACGAAAATATATCAAATCGTACATCCAGTGTGTGTTCTGTCCGTACTCATCTTTTGCTCTTCTTACTTGCTCCGAAGAGGAAGGGCCGAGTCGACCATCGGCAGCCATTTTCAAGCAAGACAACTGGAAGTGATCGATTTTTGGAAAGCTATTGAAAGGTAGAAACAATAATTTGGCATTTAGCCAAACTTCCTGACATGCCTCTATTAAAGAGGCACGGTAAACTAACAGCGGACCTGGGATTTTCAATTTAACGAGAGAGGACTCTGTTCAAGAAAAGGGGTTCGATAATTAGACCGGAAAAATTGGGCGAACGTTCTTTCTCACCGTAAAAAACTCACCGGGTGATATCAGGGGGTTCGGGGGGCGGCAGCCCGAAAACGAAAATCTACAGTATGTTCCCCAGGTCCCTCAGAGTTCCTTTAGCTTCAGAAGGATCCAGTGTTGGATTTATCTTTCAAACTGGAATAAACCTGTTTTTTGTATTCTAATGAACGGAAACAAGACAGGTCTAAATTACCGTAAGCTCCCAATTATATCCAAGGAAGTATTGCGTCTTCTCCATTCTTCTGAGCGGTGGCAAATGGCTGGGCACCGTCGCATTTCCGAGCAAGCTTTTGCAACCCTCATAACGGACCATGTGGAGGAAGTCGTCGAAACGGGGTTAGTTATTAGTAACCGCTTGCTCGAAACTCAGGGATCTATATTATATTATGTTTTTTAGTATTCGTGCTGTCTCTGGTCGTTTTTCCTCATTGATTTATCAAGATGAACAATATCGCCTCCAATTCGGAACGGGATGTCATGTGATGAGAGATCTTGTCCTCAGAGGAGTCACCCTGGTAAATTGATATGTTATTTTCTTACCTGTATATCCTCTTCAACCTCTTCAGCTGCCCCCTCTTACCTACGCTGAAGGAGGAGGAAATCCTCCTCGCCCCGGTCCGGGTAGCGGTGGTCCGCCGCCGACTGGTGATGCCCCTGGAAGCGACTCAGCGGCACTTGTTCTCCAGGACCACCAGAATGAAGGACGTCACGAGCCAGGCACTAGTTCTACGGGAACAACCAGTGTGCCTGGTTAGTACTCATCTCCTTGTTTGCTTGTTTGGGCTAACAGGTGTTTGTCGGAATCCTATTATATCATTACAGTCTTTCAAGACGTATCGCAGCAAGAACAATTCAAATGTTATAGGTATCCTCGTAACAGAGCCCGCCCAAATGATCGTCTTCAACGGGCCCTATGACGACAAGCACACCTACCACATCAAAATCACCAACTCTTCTGCACGCCGTATTGGTTGAGCCATCAAATCCACGAATATGAAGCGTCTTGGCGTTGACCCCGCTTGCGGAGTTAGTTTTTTCGCCAAGTTTTTAAAAATAGCTGAATTTGTAGAAATAGAGCAAACTTTGAATTCTAGTCAAAATACAACAACAATGAAGCAGCAAGTTAGATTTTTTACTGACTTAATGAACAGTAACATAAGACATTTTTCTTTAATCGTTAATTGGGCATACACAAATTATTCATGAACAATTCCTTGCTGAACAGTTGTCATTCAATCCAACAAGGCCTCGCCATTTCTCCTTCCTTTCAAATGCGCCTTCCTCCTTTTGGGAAACACTCTTCGAAAGCTGTACACCTTGGTACTCAAATTAAAGGGACTGTCAGGGACCTAAGAAGCTGAGTTTTTTTCGTGCATGCGCAATTCGCACGTTTCTTCGTGTTTTAAATTTTTATTTTGATTATTTGACCTTACTTCCCATCAATAATAGAAGGCAGGGCAAGAAAGCGCTAGAAAATATGAAGAAATACGGTAAACCGTTCAAAATTCAAATGCGCGCCAAGCGCGGAGGACGCTACTCGTTCACGGCGCGCCGGGACCCGTGAACGCTATTATAGGTCCCTGACAGTCCCTTTAAAATAGGCAACCGCCTGTACCTCTTATCATCTTCCTCTGTTGGAAGATAACTGTGCTTGTAGAGTCGTTCAAATTCTTCCCCAGGCAATGCCAAAACGAGCATACAGGAAGATGGAAAGGGAGGTGACAGGCTTCTGGGCACCGAGTTATTGTATCGTTCGATGGGGACGACCATCGGAAAATCTTGTCCACATTCTAAAGAGAAAATATTGGGATGGTATTTCATGGACTACCTTGAATGCCTGAATGCATCGTTTTCTTTTACCATCGACATCTGAAAGAGGGGCAATAATAACTGGGAGAGGTATCCAAACTACGACTCGGTCCTCGATCCCCTGCACCCGTAAAGTCTCGGCAAGAAAAAGGTATAAAGGCGTCATAGTTTTGTAACAGTTTTGAATGAAGAAGATTCTATTGCCGAGACTTTACGGGTGCAGGGGATCGGACTATCGAAGACCGAAGCGGTGCTTACCCTAATATATCTCCTTTTCTCCGTTGTTAAGCGTCTCCGCTGAAGCCGAATTCATATATCCACAAAATCTAATGAATAGAGGTATGGCAGTGAATGAAATAATAATTGATTGAACGTAATTCTATTAGTCTACCGTTCATCTGGATTGCGGAGAAACGTGGCAATGGGCATAGTCCAAGTAGACCAATAAAAACCTCCTTAATCACGAACTTTAGGTTGCTGGGAAAATACAAACTTCATCTAAATGGATATTCAGTGATTAATTTCTGGAACACCTACCTTGTTAAAGCTGCATGGCAGAGTATCCACGCGCTTGACATACGAATGGAATTTGATGCAGGAACGCTACTGTTTCAACATCCGATTACTATCGTTCGCTCTCACTTAAAAATAGTTCTGTATGAACTCTTGAAAACTTGATTCTTGGTACTGATTCCAACTTTTCTCGAGAAGCTCTCGTGAGGTAATCAAACTTTGTAAAGAAATGGCTCATTATGATCGGGAAACTTCTCGAGAACGCGTCACAATTGAACTGTGGGAAGCCAAAATGAAGCTTACTTTTAGATTAGCCTTCCAATTGGAAAACCTTCTTGAGAAATACGAAGTCTACGTGATTTTGGTCGTGTATTACAGCGGCGTTGAGCCGAAATTAGAAATTTGCAAGAACCTTATGACTTTGTGGAGTAATTTTCTAGTGTTAGTCAGCTTCTCCAGCTATTTTTGCTGTTTTCTCTCCTCCATAGGCAGTAGAATAAGGGCGGGATATATGCCTGCCCTGAAAACGATGAAAATTAATTTTAAAAGTAGAAAATATGGAAGAAAGAAGGGAAGACAATGAGAAGACAGCCAGCAAACGGCGGGGAATGACACAAGGCAGACGTTCGCAACAGGCGGCCGATAGCTGGCGCCGTCTTTGCCTGCCATGCACTCTTTCCTCTTCCCCGGGTAGTGATCACAGGGAACGGCGTTCTTTGGAGGAAAAAACGCCTGCCAGTGCTCTCAAACAACCCTGACTGACGATTGATCTGATTCCTTCAGAAATATCGAGAAGAAAGGTAGATAAAGACAGCTCTCTCCAGGAGTACTGTCTAGTGAAAAACAAGAAAACGGAGGCAATAATATTAACTCTTTATTGTCCATAGTGTTTGAAGATATTCATGTTGAGTTGAAAACGAGTACCAATTTGTTGAAATACAGAAGTGCTCATGATTCCTAGAACAGCGTTCTGTGGTAAAAAACGGCTGCTCTCGCTATCAGACAAGATCGACAGCTAGTTGATGGGACTAGGAGGATTGGCGGATTGAAAGAGGGTACGGTATTGGTCCAATGTAAAGCTCGAGAGACAAAATTAACCCAAATCAGTACAAGTTTACTTGCTGGTATTCATTTTCTAACACAATAAAAGAATAAAATATATTTCTTCAGCTATGAAGGTTTGATATCGAGGAGGTGCTACCGGGAACAATAGCTGGGAAGGAGAATCACAGCTCGTCAGTCTTGGCACTGCTTGACTAGTTCTTTTAAACGTGACAGATTATTCCTTCCATATTCCTGAAAAAAAGGAAAATAAAATGAGAAAAGAGAGGAAATGTTGCTATGAGAGCCAGAGAGTACGGTACTTACCTCAAATTATGGACTGAAGTATTCAACGACGACATTTTCGAGTAGATCGGTCATTGCCATTTCAAATCATCCAATTCGCCCTTTTTTCCACACATGCAATGTATCCGCGGTGTATTGTTTTTCACATCCCTCCTGGCTCTCGACCTCTGCACTATAATCTACTCTGATATATGATAAAATGACGAAATAACCTTCAAGAGATCGGTCGATCTCTGCGTACCCGCTTCATCCCTATTTACAATTGATGAGGTTTGTGAGGAAGAATGTTGGCCAATTTTGAGCCATTTTCCAGTATTGTCCGACTTCTTCAGCTATTTTTGTTGTTTTGCCTCCTCCATAGACAGTAGAATAAAAGCAGGATATATGCCTGCCCTAAAAACGAGCTCATTCATTTTTTTAGCGAAGAAGATCATGGAAGAAAGATGGGAGAAAATAGGGAAATGAGAGCCGTCAAACGAGGGAGAATGGTGCCAGGGCAGACGTTCGCAGCGCCCGGCCGATAGCTGGCCGCCGTCTCTGCCTGCCATGCACTCTTTCCTCTTCCCCGGGTAGTGATCACAGGGAACGGCGTTCTTTGGAGGAAAAAAGGGTCTGCACTGATTCTCAAATAGACAGGATAGATAGCTGATATGGTGAGCGTTGACGACGGGTGAAACAGGTGGTCCAGTCGGCTAAGGAAAAATACCTCAACAAATTGGCTACAAGCTGGTTCGTTTGGGAATTTGAAGGAAATAGAGGCGAATTCATTTTGAGCCAGTTTCGGAACGATGAAGACGGAACAAACTCGCCAGTTGCCTCAAAAATACGCTGTACTATCTATTCAAAATTAATATTTTTATTGAATGATAATGTAACACCTCCTCCATCGACAGAAGCTACATACATAATTAATGCACACTTCCTCTACTTCTACATTGTTTTCCCGCTATTTTATCATCAGCGATCACCTCCTCCAATGTTCTTCTTGACTATTGGCTATAAAATTGATGTAATGATACTATTGAATAGGATATCTACCTATACCTCCTTCAAAGAGTATTAATTCGAGTTCCATCACGCCTTGATGCACTCTTTCCTCTTCCCCGGGTAGTGATCACAGGGAACGGCGTTCTTTGGAGGAAAAAACAGTTGAAACCGCTTTCAAACAACCTCGACGGCAGGCTGGTGTAGCGGGCGGGGGCTGCACACAGTGCTGGCCCAAGAAAAAGCTCTATTTCAGCGGAATTATAGGCAAAAATTGGAAGAAGTTGAAATGATTTTATTACATAATAAAAGCAGATCCACTTCGCTTGGAAATGTGGAGCAGAGTAGCTGCCTTATAATGAGGTTGTTGTCATCAAGAAGACATGATCTGTCTTAGAGAAAAGAGAGGAAGGAAAGGAGGAGGTGCCTTCAGTGTCTGTAGCCATTGCATTCTACTGTACTTTCTTATCGTCCTATCTTCTTCCTGAAAACAGCAAAATAAGAGCTATAGTCCATTTCCAACGGATATTCTGCGGAAAACCCCTCTCCGCTGCGGGACCAGGAAGCGTTCAAACTAGGTCCCGTAACGGAGACGCCCGCTAAATTTCAATGGCATAGAAAAGATTTCGTTTTTAGCGCCAGGCTAACGAGTAAAAGCATGGATTCGGCTGTTTCGTCGAAGTTTAAACAAGAAGGGCCTATCTTTAAAATTATTACTTTACTTTACAAATATATAGTCCATTTTCAACGGATATTCCGCGGATTCAAATTTGGCGGTGCGTCTCCGCTAAGGGGCCTGGTTTTGAAAGCTTCCTGGTCCCGCAGCGAAGAGGTTCTTCCGAGGAATATCTGTTGGAAATGGACTATAAACGGGTCTTACTCGTTTCGGGAAAACCATCGCTCACTCCTATATTGTATCCATTCGGTAGGAAATGTTGATGAGCAAACTCCCAAGGTCCCAGCTGGATATGTTCATGCCTCCCCTATTGCGCCAATCCTAAAAAAGGGGCAGTTGAAAAGGGGAAACTTTATGTTTTTGGTGGATTCTTTCTGCTCTCTTAAAATCTTCAGGTAAATAGCAATGGAGCGAGCTGTTTATATATTTAAATAGGTTGGCTTACTTCTACTCTTAAACATCGAAATATAATTCGATCCAGACGTATTGTGCACTACTAGATTGGTTAAGCACACGAGACGATAAGTAGCCAAGACACTACCAAGATCTGTAGTGCTTCTATGCAATTCGCTATCCAGCTGAAAAAGCCTCATTAAAGAGAGCTCCTCTTATTTTTTGTGGGAATTACCCCGATTAAAGCATCTTCTCTATATAGTCCATCTCCGCTATGGGACCAGGTGAAAAGTAAATTGGTCCCGTAGCGGAGATTGAAATTTGAATCGAAGTCTTTTCCGTTGGAAATGGACTATACCTGGAGGGTTAACATACCTTTTCTTTACATATTTTGAATACCGGACCACCATAACTTGAAGACGAATTTCAAGAAGGCTGCTGTTCGTCTGGGCAATTCGTCGAAACTTAGCAAAATGAACAGCAATATGGTGTTAATCAGCAATACATCATAACTGTTTGGGCCAGCAGAACATCGACTTTCCAGTCTGAAAACGGAAGATTACCCATATTTCCATTAAAAAGGCCATAGAACGCTCTAAGTGAAGATTGACAAACCTACCTTGTACTAAGTCTCACAGCCAAAAGTTTAGCCACTCTGTTTACCAACTTCAATCCTCCAGAAATCTACTTTTGGCCGAGTCATGAGTCATTTATCAATATTAGCCTTGTTCTCCGGTCCTTTTGGGTGTTTTACCTTCCTTATTGACAGTAGAATAAGGGCGGGATATATGCCTGCCCTGAAAACGATTCGGCTTAATGTTAGAAATGAAAAAAAATGGAAGAATAATGAAGAAAATAGGGAAAAGGGAGCCGGGGAAGAATGAGACCGGGACAGACGTTCGCAATACACGGCCGATAGCTACCGCCGTCTCTGCCTCTCTCTCTCTCTACCAGTCGCCGCTGTTCCCCGGGGTATTGATCAAACGATCGGCGTTCTTTATAAGAAGAAGAAAATGGTTGTACTCGATCTCGGACAAAGCTGACTGTTGTCTGGTACAATTCTGGGGAAATATCACCAAGAAGGGGAAAGAAATAGGGGGCTACTCTCCCTGGAAGACACTGGCACCAAAGAGAAGTAAACAACGCATTTTTATTCTTTTAAAATATACAAAAAACCAATAAATCGGAGGTTGCTCTTACGAATCTTGAGCAATGGGGAATGCCTTGTAATGGACTGGCATATTGTTGGCTGGACAATAGAGAAGATTTCACAACCATAAATTAGACCAGCATAGGAGCCTTCTACTTCTACCGACCATGAATCCTAAAACTATTAAGCTATCAAAAAGTAAACAACAACATGCCTTTATGGAAGGGTTCTCAGGCTTCAATTAACCAATAGACGGAACCACCTGAACCTTAATCCCCCGCTATATTGCCTTGGGACTGAAACTGTACGGTGATGGAAGAAGTTCAATCTAAAATTTAGGACTTCCAGGTTTCGTTGTAAAAGTATTCCTACCTCCTGTGTTCAGAGTACAATGCCTCCATTTTGGACAATTTGAGCGGGGGTCAGCTGCCAGTCCGTTTGGGAACTTTTCCGGCTCCTCCGGCTATTTTCTCTCCTCCATAATGAGTAGAATAGAGTCAGGATGTATGCCTGCACTGAAAATGGGGAAATTATCTTTAGCCGGAAGAAAAATGGAAGAAAGAGACGAGAAAAGGGAAGAGAGCCACTAGACGGGAGAATTTGGTCACAGAAGGGAAGGGCCGTAGACGATCGATGGTTTTACGGCCGGCTCTTTTTTCTCTGTCCTTTCACGGACCGTGAGAACCGTGTTCTCCTGCACAGGGACAAGGCAGCGGCTGGAAAGAGAGTCGGCCTATTTGAAGGGTTACTGTAAACAAAACCGGGGTCTCTTGGGGGAGAGGAAAGTCATCCAAGGTTCTATCAATCGCTTTGGGACCTAGACAGAAAAATCAAGATTCTAGACAGTTCCAATTGACCAGAGGAGGATTATCAAGAAGACGCGCGCATTTGAATCAGGTCCGCCTCGCCTCTTCAGTCTGATTACTTCCAAATTGGAAGTTCCAATCTTCCCCAGGAATTGAAAGACAAAGTATAGAACACTTTTTATTAATTTTTTATGTGTTTGATAGAGAAAACTGGCCGTAGCATCGGTGTGTGCCGTGAATGATCCGTAGCTGGGTCCATATCTTGCAACAGCCTGACATCCTCTCCGAGCTGATGTTGTCAATGTCTAGAAATCTTTTTTATTCTAGGAAATTGTAAAAATCTACTCACAAAACAGCTGTACACCAGAACAGTTATGCCCCTGTTTAGTAGCTTGATCACTGGGTTGGACAGTTTTAACGCTCGTATTGCTAAATTCTCTATTGCGTAGACCGGTAGGCGAAGGGTGGCTATACTCTTCTGCTAAGCCGGCGATCAACGGCTTCTCTAGTCTCCCGGCTCTTCTCTCTCCTCCATAACAGTTAGAATAAGAACAGGATATATGCCTGTCCTGAAAATGGGGGAAAATCAACTTTGTCCGGAAGAAAAGGAAGGAATTGAGAGAGAAAGGAGGAAAGAGAGGACGCTAACGGAACGAGGGAGGGTATCTGCGATGGATGGGTTTATGTCTCGCTCTTTTGTTTCTGCCCTTTTATAGTCCATAGGAACGGTGCTCTTCCGGGAAGACACTAGACTGGAGTGTGGCGATGGGAAACACTCTTCCGGGTCCATTTGATAGGTTACTGTAAAGGAAACTGGGCCATCTTGGAGAAAACAGTTTCAGCTAATTTTATCAATCTTTTCGGGACCTAGACAGTAAAATATGGATTCTAGAGGGGTCTAATCGAAACAAGAGGAATGCCAAGAAGATTATCAAGACTCCAATCGCTTTCCCCCCTCATAAATCTCCCGGAAATAGAGAAGTAAGTACAACAATATTGACCACTTTTTTATTACTTTTATTACACAAATATTCTTCTTATTCATCAAGGACGAAGCTCTGGGGTGGATTCTTTGGGGAGGATCCATTTTCCCATACTTTTTCTTTATTAATCTTCCGCTGAAAATGTTACAATTACTTCACTTTTCCCGTCGATTACCTCTGGTAAGATGTGACACGTTGAAATATCAATCATCTTTTAATCCTCCTTGAATGGTTTGCCCTGCTCAATTTTGCTCAATAGTAGCAAATATTAGAAACTAACCAGTGAATACTAAAAATAAACGTATTCTCCTTTATTGGGATGTTTACGCCTGTATAGCTGATTCTTCAGCTTGCTCACACAGTTGACCATCACTAACTCCCCTACAGATAGTCACCTGGACCCCGAAAGTAGACACTGGGCCGTTTTAGGTTAGGGATCAAAGGCCGGAATGAACCCGTCCTATAATTAAAGCCGTTATAATCAACAACTGAGCCAAATTACCTTAAAGACCCATTTGGATGCGGCTCTGAAGGCCAAACTCTGAAGACAGCGCCAGCAAAGTTATGGCCAATCATTACCAGCTTTCCCAACTGCAATCAATCTTCTCCCCTCCTCCATAATGAGTAAAATAGAGTCAGGATGTATGCCTGCACTGAAAATGGGGAAATTATCTTTAGCCGGAAGAAAAATGGAAGAATGAGACGAGAAAAGGGAAGAGAGCCACTAGACGGGAGAATTTGGTCACAGAAGGGTTCTGCCATAGACGATCGATGGTTTTACAGCCCGTTCTTTTTTCTCTGTCCTTTCACGGACCGTGGGAATGGTGCTCGTCTGCGGGGAGGGGGACTGTCGTTGAAGGGATTCTCCCGGGCCTATTGGACGGTTTTCTGGAAATATAACGGGGGTTATCTTCTGGAAAAGAGAGTCATCGAACGTTTCATGAATCGTCCTGACTGACGCGCCCTATCCCGGGTAAATGGTCGCTTTTGGCTCATTTTCTCATATTTCCCCTTGAAATGTCCTCTCAAATTATACGTATACCGCGCATATTTCCATGAAAAAAGCCCACTGGCCGCGATATGGCAGATTTTTTGGTGCAATACGAAATCGCCAGGTACTTGACGGGAAAGAAAACACAAACTGAAAGAAAGGGGAAGAATTGAGAGAGAAATGAAGAAAGAGAGGGCGCGATCTGCCCAGTGGTGGCTATTGCCAATCGATGGTTTTGTGGCCCGCGCTCTTTTTTTCTACCATTTGGGACAGGCCATGGGAACCGTGCTCGGCTACGAAAGGTGGACAACAACACGGCTCGGTCCTCGATAGTCTGATCCCCTGCACCCGTACAGTCTCGGCAGGACAAAGCTATAAAGGCGTCACAGTTTTGTAACAGATGAATAAAGATGAGCCTCCTGCCGAGACTTTACGGGTGCAGGCGATCGGACTATCGAGGACCGATCCCAATAATACGGCGCTTGGAAAGGTTGTTAGGAGTTATCCTACAAAAATCTAGTGGGGGATTCCTAAAATTAGAGCGCCTCAGAGGTAAAGTTAGAGAAATAGCTTGTAGAGAACAAGGTCTGAGGTTGGGTTGAACCAAAGCCGGGGTCATCCCCACTGGCTGCCATCTTTATACAGGTGCAGTGGGGATTTCTCTGCGCTCTAACTTGGCCAGCCAGCTGGGGCGAGGGACGAGGAGGGAGGCAGCAGAGGACGGGCCTTTTAGACCTGCATAACTCCTTTGGATCCTAGTCTCCCGAAATTGGGGCAAATAACAACATTTCCAACTATTTTATATTAGTAAAACGGCCAAATCTTTCCTCCACAATGTCGGTTTTCTTGTCTTCTAACAGTAGTTCGTCGGCGCCCTTTCAGGTCTTTCCAGATGGTTCCTCAAGCCGTTGGAGAGCCACTACTCTTCAAAAACCATCAGTTGAACCTTTAAATTGTTCCTAATTTTAAAAATAATCGCCCATACATGTAATACATTCCATTCGACCATAGGACAATATTATTTGAGGCTGCTTTGACGGTTTGTGGTTCTTGTACCATTCTGTTGCTGGCACTTTGCGTCGGTATATTATTGTGAATTCCATTTTCAAACTGCCTGGAGGTGAGCGGTATGAAATGAAAGAGACAGTGAGTGACTTAAAAAAATAACTCTCTTGTAGGCTGTCTAACTGTCGCTTACCGGTTCTTGCCATATCGGCACACCACGATTTGTTGGCAAGAACATGCCATCCCTTTCTTTCCTCACCTAGAAACGTGGCTATTTTTTTGTTGTCTAATTGGTAGAAAGGATGCCCGGAGAAAAACTAACTTGCAGTACTGTATAAAGTCGTCTACGTGGAGTTGGGAAGGCAAACGGCGACTGTAGGGCATTCCCAATGAGATATAATCTTGTTCATGCTGAAAAGGTAATAATATTATTCCATTCTCTTGTCAATTGAGTAGAGATGCAGATTTTCTAGCCGATCGGAACTCCACATCCTTAAAATGAACTTACAAGTTTGGATAGCAACCTCCGGTTTTCATTAGCTGGGCACAATCTTTTCCTGACCAAGTAACCAACCGGTTCTAGGTCCTCAGGCCGGTTTTTATAGTGTTAGACTGAAACTACTTGGTTAGAATCTTTAGAAAGAGTCTTATTTCTCTTCCTAACCTTATATTCTTCCATTTTTAGGAATTTGTTTCTATACCTTTTGTCAAATGGGCCTCCTAGCAGTATTGTAGAGAACGGTCACCAACTTTGTGTTAGGGAACTATTTCAGTTCTCCTGGATGATTTTCCTCCTCCGTAAGCAGTAGAATAAGGGCGGGATGTATGCCTGCCCTGAAAAGGATTCAACAGGCGGCCGATAGCTGGCGCCGTCTTTGCCTGCCATGCACTCTTTCCTCTTCCCCGGGTAGTGATCACAGGGAACGGCGTTCTTTGGGATTTTGGCGAAAATGGGAAGAAGGGCAAAAGATCCTTGTGCGTTTAGCCCATATGCCGGCCCTAAAAAAGACTTTTACTATGTATTTATCAGGAAAAGGAGAGGAAAAGAAGTAGAAAATGGAGGAAAGTAGAAAACAACGGGGGAGAATGAGAAGAAGGCAGGGGGGAGGCTGCGCCCGGCTGATAACTGCCGCCGCCGGCTTCTCTGTCTATTCGTTACATGGCCGTCCCTACCGGCTATGTACTATCTAACTGTGACTTACTACTATCGTGGCGTAGACTAATAATATAGAAAACTAGGAATATAGATATTTATTTATTTACAACATTGTCGTTCGTCGGGGTCCCCGGGACGGGAACTGACCCCAGGGCCCGCCCCCAGGGTCAGGTGGCTAACGTCCCCTTTTCTAACAGTTCTTGCGGCGTCCTCGCCGCCTAACTACGAGTCACATTACAACAGAATTCGTGGGAAATCAAAGGCAACGGGGAAAGGTGATCACATTCATCAACGGCGTTGTTGTCGCGGTCGAAGGCTCCATGGCAGCATCCTTGTTTGTTCCCTCTCGGCCGGCAGCTGTTCTTCCAGTTGCTCGGCTCCGCCATTGTCCTCCAAATGCTCGGCTCCATTGTTTTCCTCCAAATTTCTGTGGAACCGACGAACATTGTCCTTATGCGCCTTCTTTCTGCCCTCGCCCATGTAGACGATATTGGGTCCAGATACTTCGAGTACCTTGTAGGGACCATGCAGCTTTGGCGCTAATTTGTTCTTCCTCCCGCTTTACGAGAATGAGGTTTCCTGGCCGAACATCTCTCTCCGCTGTTAGGTACTGCTGCTTCTGGGTTCTTGCATTTCTTTCACTGCTTTCTTTGAACTTCTTCTGCAGCATTTGCGTCATGTCGGCGACCTGTTCCTTCATCCGCTTGACGTCCATACAGGGCTTCGAATGGCGAGATCCCGATCCCATCGTCCGGAACATTGTTGATGGCGTGCATGACGAACGGGAGGTACTCATCCCAGTCGGTTTGTGTTCGATCGACATACCCCGACAGACTCTCCTCGATTGTCCTATGTAGCCTGTTCCATTCTTCTTGTAAGGAGCGTTCAGCAAATGTTTGATCCCGAAGCTTTCCATAGCCTTCCGAAAGAGAATTGATGTAAACTGTTTGCCGTTGTCGGTCCAGATTTCCTTTGGTGGTCCGACAGTCTATAAACGTTATTCATTATTTTTGGTTGAAATATGCAATCTTACCGGATCGACCGGGAAGCGGCACAGTTCTCCCAACTGAGTAAGGGCTAATTCCGGATCTAGAGTCGTTTTTATTGGAATTCTTTGATGAAACTTACTTTGTGGTTATCAGTAAATCTTCTTCTTTTACATTAAATGAACAATTATTTAGATATTTTCTGCATATTCAGGGGAGTTGTTCTTTATTCCTCGAGACAATTCTCTTTCAGCTTTTTGAACTAGAAAAACGGGAACAGTATTAACCAAAATAGAAGGAAAATGAACTCACTGATGAGAAATTACAGACTTTTCCAGGAAATGGAGACTGGTTATGTTCCTCTAACCGTTGTACCTTCTTCAGCAGGCAGTAGAATAAGAGCAGGATGTATGCCTGCCCTGAAAACAATTGAAATCACTTCTGTAGTGAAGATAATGGTGGAAGAAGGAAGAAAAAAAATTAAAGAAAGAATAGCAGGGAAGGAGGAGCAATGCCGGCGGTGGCTGGTGGCCTCTACTGCACCCTCTGCCTGCCCAGCACTCTTTCGCCTGCTTCTCGGTCGTTCCCCCGGACATTGATCAAAGGAACGGGGCTCTTCTGACAAGAGAGAACAGCTGTAGGAGACGGGGATTTATCTCCTTTGGGAATCAAAAGAACGAGGAGGATTGAAGTTGTCATACCACAGTGCATGTTGACTACTTGACTGGATTGAAGTCGGAGTAGGGCAATGCGACGTGGCCAGGAAGCATTTCCTCCACACATACCAACACATCACAAAATTGATGAACTGAAAGTGATATCACCACGGTGAGGGAGAGTTTTGGCCCGAAACGAGATTTCTCCCTAAAAAGTTCCATTTTCTCGAATCACTTCGAAACCATTTTATTAGATAACATTTAAATATTTTTTATTCACTATGCAGCAAGTGTTAATATCGGCGTCTCCGAAGCTTGTAATCTTCCCTTTCCGGAAGTCTATTATAAAGCCAAGGGGCGGGCGGCCGTGCCCAAGTCCAGATCTTGTAAGTTATGGGCTTTCCTGTTACTCGGAACTCCTGAAGAACGTTATTCATTATTTTATTAAAAAAAGAACCTTACCTGGATAATATATTTTATGAGGAAAGACCGGGCGAATTGAAGGTGATCGGTGCGGTTTCGCCAATATCATGTCTAAAAATACCCTTTCATTTGAATATTTCAATAGAACTCTACTGAATGGGTCGTTGCATAAATCAGAATAAAGGAGTGCACTCCCTGGACATAGTGGAATAGATCTGGGGGTCAGTCTCCTCCAGGTCTAGTTGCTACACTATGGAACGGTCAATCGGTTAGTTTTATTACCAACCTTCAATTTATAATGTTTTGTACTGAAAAATGAGAGAAATTAGTTAAAATATAGGGGAAGTTACCTGACAGGCGATCCATTTCAAGCACTGCAAGGTATTAACCGGCTTCTTGGGCGTCTCTTCCCATTTTTTCCGTTCAAACGAGAGTATAATAAGAGCAGGAAGTATGCCTGCCCTGAAAACGAATTAACGGTACTTTTGTATGGAAAAATAATGGAAGAATGGATAGAGTAAGGGAGGAAAGAGGATCTAGAAATGAGAAACGAGGAGGAGAGCCGTGGCGGCGCCAAATGGCCCTTACTGCGCTCTCTGCCGGCCTGTCGCTCTTTCAGCCGCCTCCTGGCTATTGATCAGTGGGACGGGGCTCATTTACTGAAATGAAAGCAGCAGCGGAATGAGGAAATTTATCTTCTTTAAGAGGCTGGGCCCATTTGGCCATCGCTAACTGGGGCAAACACCTTCAGCTCTTCTGGAAAGGGAGCAGAGAAGACCAGAGACTTTCAAGATGGTGGTTAGCGACTTTGCGGACGTTCCTGAATTTCTTCAGACCTTTAAAATTCTTCAAATCTCTTCAGGACCATTTTTAGAATCTCCTGGACAAGCTACAGGTTCTCCACTAACAATACGGTGGCTGAAAATCTTTGAAACTTCTAGCCAGCCGGGTATATTGACCCATCTAGAGTAACCTCTCCGATCGTTGGTGGTCACAGCCAAATTTTGAAGAAATAGAGAAGCAACGAAAAATTTAACGATTAGTCTAATTAGCCATGGTCATTTTGCTGATTCTATTTTTGCCAAGAGTGGCTACTTCCTTCAGAAAGCGAAAATCCGGTCAATTTTCCACTTTTGACGGAAAAAGACGCTCTGTGGCAAGTCAGAAAACTAATTATCCGGCTGATCTGTTTCGCGTAAAGCCCCCTCTCCCAGCTGGGCTCTTCCCATTCATTCGGTCTTCTCTCTCGATCGAAAGATGTTGTATCTGGCCGCTGCCGTCTACCTGGAGCCGTTGCTGCGTCTCTCCATCGTCATCGGACTGGCGACCGTCGTCCTCCTTCTCTGCGGCAAAAAGAAGAAGAAGCCGACTCCGACGAAGACCGGCCCGTCGCCGACGGCTGCCACCAACGGAGGAAGAGGAGCATCAACGACAAAGTCGGCGGATAAGGCGGCTACCGCGCCGACTACTCCCGCCTCGCAGCCGGCAACTGCCGGTGCCGGCGCCTCGTCCAAGTCGAAGGAATCGACGCTGAAACAGCCGACGGAGAAGGCAGCCGACGCCAAAGAAGAAAAGCCAAAAACACCGGAAAATCAGGAGAAGAAGGAAAGCAAAATGGACACGGCAAAAGTGGAAGCGGACGAGGAGGACAAGGACAAGAAGGAGGAGGAGAAGAAGGCAGACGAGAAGAAGAAGGCAGCCGAGTACCCGAAGATTAAGGAGCCGACGGCGAGTGCCAGGAAGAGGACGAAAGACGCGCTGGAGAAGGAGAAGCAGGAGAAGATTGCACAGGGCTTCTACCAGGAGAAGTCGGACGAGGACGACACCCTCGAGCAGGTGCAGAGCCTCGCCGCCGAGGCCAGCATGAAGGGCGGCCCCTCCTCCAAGCGACACAAGCCCAAAAAGACATAGATCTTTCCTTTTATTAAGAGACTAGTCTTTTAATAAAGATTTTATTGGAACGGATAACTTTATTGCTTGATTGTTTTGGGTGGTGTGCTGGCTGGAGACGATTCGGGGGCGACGGGGGAGCATTAATGGGATCCCTTCTTCTCGGCTAGCAGTCTGTATGTTGTTTTATATACTTGGTTCGATGTCCGTGTTCCTCTTGATCTGTTCTACGCTGCTACATGTCCCGATCAGTCTTCCACATTGTTTCATGCTCGGATTTGTCGCCAAGAAGGGGGAGACAGGAGCTTGACTAGCAATGTTACATCCTGGGAAGTGTGGATTCCCTTTTGCGCAGGGAAAATCCGTCTGATTCACATCCTGAAATCATCAGTTATGGCCTGTAAATGGAATAAAAGGAGCACCGAACGGCCGGGATGGAAAAAGAACTGGGGGCGTTCCGTTCCAAACAGGCCTTTTAGTAACAGCAGCAGATGACAAGAGAAAATTGGAAGAGGAGCTGAAAATCTGGTTATTCGGACGGTCAGATTCAGTTCTTTGGACCGTTTTGTACCATTCGACCTTGAGGCTGTAGTCCAGAAGGGAGTGGAGAGATAAAAAAAAACGTCGGAAAGCGCCTTATTTGAATAGTACAGCTCAAATTGTTCTCGTTGAATTATCGGCGGATTAGACTGGCAAATGGGTAGTATCCTAAGAAAGTCTACACCTACTGCTTGGACAAGGGGCCGAAGATGGGTGATGAAGTGGTCATGCACATGTCATGGATGACGACGCTTACGGTGGATCAAGTCTGTGAAATCGTTCGTGTGGACAGGGCGGTTGATGGCACTGTCACCTTGGAGATTGAAGGACAACCGATGAAGAAGGAGTAGCAGCTTCACAAGATCGACAAGAATTGGACCTTTCTCCCGATGCACTTCGTCCTGACTAGTGGTGAGTGCCTTCGCTATAATTGAACTTTGAAATTGTGGTTGTTAAAAAATACAGCCTGGAAAGCTTGCCATCTTTTATCCCATTTAAAACTTATTTTAGATTCGGTCACTGTAGAAGTACCGGGCGGTCCGTCGGTCAAGAAGGCACACCCGGAAAGGACCCCGAAGAAGGGCGCCCCGTCAGCCGAGAAGCGCCTTTCCCAGCCGGAGGTGACCGTGCCGGCCTCCACCTCTCCCGTTTCCGCCGCCTGCCCCGTCTGCCCAATTCCAACCGAGAAGACTTGTCCTACCGTTCCCAGCTCTCCCGCCTGCCCTACCCAGAGGCTAAATACCTGCCCTCCCACTCCTACTTGTCCTCCGCATCCCACCGGCCCTGGCACATCTGACTGAGGAGTGAAGAAATAAATAACACAAAAGATGTTTATTGGTGAAGTTTAGCGATGCCTTCGTCTGATCAGTCATCACTACTTGTTGACCGGCTGCTTGCAAATGTAGGTATACATATTGGCGCATACGTTGTCGTCCCACATTGACCAATATTGAGCGTTATAGGTTATCATCTGAAGAAGCCTCCATATAACACCATATAAAAAAAATACTTACGCTGTTGCAATATTGTCTGAGTTGGTAATTGTCCGGCTGTTGGGTTGGCACTGGTCGCCAGTTAGAATAGTCCATCTACAAATCTTTACGGTAATTACTGTAGCGTCTTTCCCCCTACCGCGGTACCATCATAATTTCTAAAGTCCGTAACATTAGGCCCAGTTCTATAGGTGCCAATCCAGAAGTATCCTGACGAGATCAGGGCAGGGGCGGTCGAGTTTACGTAATCTACAATAAATATACAGTTACAGTAACCCAGGAAAGATACCGATGATGAAAGCGTTCTCGTCCTTGCTGTGGATCGAGGCCAAGTCTCCCCCCTGACTTCTGCAAGCCCGTTGAGCGTCAGTACCATTTACCGTCGCATTTCCAACAGAGTAACAGTTTCCGTCGAACTGCTTCCATCCGGCAGGGCAGGCGGCTAAAAGAAGGGTCATTACTCGGTAAAATAAAGAAATCCTCACTTTTTGGGGCTTGAGTTGGTTGACTTGGGCAGGCAGGAACAGTAGGGCACGTTTTCTCCGGAGCAGGAGCTGGGCAGGTGGGACATTTTGGAGCTGGTGTGGTTGTGGGGCAGGCACCTACTGTAGGACAGGCTGGGCAGGACAAAGGAGCAGCAGTGGGGCAAGCCGCAGCGGGAGGACAGGTTTGATTAGCCTGCTGGTTGGGGCAAGCGTCACAAACAGGAGACGGAGGACAGGTCTTCTCGGTTGGAATTGGGCAGGCTGGGCAGGTAGGTGAAGGAAGAGTGCTGGGCGAAGGGCCGTCCGTCGTGGAGCTTCCGGAATTGTCTGGGGAACGAGTAGTATGGTTTCTTGGAGGATGATGATCCTCTCCAGAATCTCCGCCGTCAGTACTTCCAGAAGAGCCACGAGTAGTACTATCAGATGAATCTCCCTCCTCCGAACCATCACCACCGGAAGGAGTCGAGTTCCCGTCAGGACCTCCAGTAGAACCGCGGGGACGAGTAGTGCTAGATGAATCTCCCTCCTCCGAACTATCACCACCGGAAGGTGTCGAGTTTCCGTCTGGACTACCGGTAGGTTTCGGTGTTCCATGGGGATTAGGAGTAGTCTCCGACGAATCTCCGTTGTCATCGTCTTGTGGTCCTTCTGTGGTTGAGTCGCCAGGAGACGCGGTAGGGTTCGGTGTACGGCGCGTGCTGTCCGATGAATCTCCCTCCTCCGAACTTCCACCGGAAGAAGTGGTAGATTTTGGTGTGCCACTGGGACGAGGAGTGCTGTCCGATGAATCTCCCTCCTCCGAGCTTCCGCCGTTTGAACTGGTAGTAGGTTTCTTGGTGGACAAACGGTGCCCGCGTGTTGTACCTCCAGACGAATCTCCTTCCTCCGAAGAGCCGCCGCTGGGAGTGGGCTTCGGTGTACTGTCGGGATGAGGTCGAGGAGAAGATGAATCCCCATCGTCGTCTTCGCCTCCTTCTGTTGTAGAGCCGTCGGGAGAGCCAGCAGGACGAGTTGTACCATCCGAGGAATCTCCTCCCTCCGAAGAATCGCCGCCGGTAGAGCCAGTAGGATTCGCTGTAGTGAGCTCTTGGCAGGGCTTATAATCCTTCAACATAGCCATGAGACGCTCGTTAAGGTCCTCGTCCGAAATGTCAGCACTGCGGACTTTTCGAGCTGGGGCTGGAGTTGTCTTTGTAGCGCACTTGCTCATGTCCGTATCATCACACATTCCTTTATCCTCATGCCAGCTAGTTCCTAAAAGAGTAATATCCCCCCTAGGAAGAAGAAATCATACCTTTCGGGCAGCTAAAATCCATTCGTTTTCCATTTGAGCAGGCGATGAACTTCCGACACTGGTTAGGATTCGCGTAGAAGCCGTCATCCCCGCATTTGAAGCCGCCTGAAATTTGTTGGCCTATTCTTTTTCCTCTTTATTCTTACTCGAAGTGACTGTTTCCAATTGGATGAAGAACAGACAAAGGGCCAAGTTGACGCCCACAATGGAGACCATTGTGTCCTGAAAAGAACGGATTATTTTGAAGGGAAGAAGGAAAGGGAGACCCGAAACTAGTAGACGATGACTGTCGGGGTCAGGCTCAATCTTTAAGTAGTCCCGGCATCTGCTGAAAAAATATTGAAATTGCCCGCAATCGGGCAGAACACGAGTTACTTTCTATTGTTATTATTGGCCCAGCTGTCGGTTCGAATGAAAACGACCATGAAAAAAAAACTTAATGCAAGTGAGCACCAATTCGCCCAATAGACAAGAAGCTGTACAAAGAGACGCCTGCAAATATGAACATGAAGCTTCGTCCATGCGCCCCGACAAGGTCCACAATTTTTCATCATTTAAAAAAAAAGGTTTTATTTCAATAATCAGCGTGGTTAACGAGAAGAGCGGTTCTTGCTGTTGGAAGGTGAAGATACACCTGTATTAAGAATGACGGGAAAAGGGGAGAGGAGAAGTAAAATGGCTGGATTTGGGAGCCAGAGAGGGGAAACTGCCGCGCCGTTGCCTGGCGCTCGGCCTTTACTGCTGTTTTCTATGGTATCCGGGGTGTTAGGGTAGTAGTCTAGTCTGGGAACATCAGAAAGAGGGTTTTGAACTGATATTTCAACCATTTCAGGAAGTTATATGAGCCGGGAAGAACCCGCACCGCTCTTTATTGGGTCTCTTCACGATTTCTTCCCAAAACGATAATTAACCATTTCTGGCAACTCCATTTCCAATTTTCAGCTACTGTACTCTTTTGACTGTATATTCTTTGTTCACATTGAATTGTATATAAAATTTTAGGATTGAAGAGCAAGCGGAAGCGAACGCGGAGTACCGTATTCTTCGCTTTCCCTCCTCCCGGAAGCGATGCGAAATTCCCCCCTTTGGCGTTCGTTTCCACCCCTTCTCGCTTCATACCATTTCCATCCCCGTCTTCCTATTCTCTTCTCCTCTCCAGCAGAAGATGTATCCCCGCCACAACGTCAACGATACCAACACCTTCCTCCGCCGCCGTTCCATCAGCTTCACTCCAACCATCCACTTTGGATACTCCTTCAACCGGGCTCTCTCCTTCCGAAAGAAGGAAGAACCTCTACAACCAAAGGAACATGTCTATGATGAGGTTTTTGAGGCAAGCCACAGTTAGACAGCTCTCAATAGTAGTTCTAGACTACCTTCCCCAGAAATCCTGAGAATTCAACACCCGTCAAGAAACCTTCCCTGGATTTGGGCCGAATCAAAGCTGTCGATGAATGGGAAGCGAGGTCGCCTCTCAATCAAGGAGCGAATAAGGTACAGTGGCTGTCTAACTGTGGCTAGGGATTGTTTACAGATTATTTATCCCCGTCTCATCAGCGAGGAAGAGATGGAGGCCAGCTTCTGTCGAAAATTCGCTACAAACAGTTTGAGACTGAAAAATTTCGTTCAGGTGATTTGTTTAAAGAATTTTAACGTTTTGCTGTCTAACTGTGGCGCCCTTCTTACCCAGTCAAACTTCTTTCAGGTTCCAAATAAGCGCCGCGTCTCCTTCCACGACTATCCTGAGATCATCGGAGAGACAAACTCCACCGTAAATGAGGAACGCGTCAAAAATCTTGAAGTACGCCATAAAAACTCGCCACAACTCACTTTTCTCTCTATTTTTAGGCCATCAGAGCAAAGATGGGTCTGGGCCCTATGGAAAATCGCGACGAGTTGAAGGGGTTTCCCCTGGAAAAGCAGCTCCACCCGGTTGAAAGCGAAACCAAAGAGGAAAAGGACCTCAAAAAGAAGAAGACCAAGATTTCTGAGATTATTAAAGGACTGCTCCCTTGGAAGAAGCACCGAGAGGAGAAGAAGGCCAAGAAGATGCTGAAAGAAGAAGCCAAGGAGCGGGAACGAGAGGAATGTTTGAAATTCCTGACCCCGAAGAAGGCTGAACCGGCTGGACGACCTCGCTCCGAGTGGCAGGAGAAGAACGCAGCCGTGATGGAGGAATTGAAGCACAGAACAGTCGTCACTCCATAAAGAAGAAGGAAAACAACAATAATATCTCACTGAAATAATTGTCATACTGTAATCCTAGTCAAATAAAGCTATTCATTGGTATTTTTGCTTTTCTCTCTCTAAAAAAGGGGAGAGGAGAAGTAAAATGGCTGGATTTGGGAGCCAGAGAGGGGAAACTGCCGCGCCGTTGCCAGGCGCTCGGCCTTTACTGCTGATGTTTATGTGTTACCCAGGTTGTTAGGGTAGTAGTCAACAAACGGTGGGATAGATTAGGACAAAATGAATAGGAGTAAAACAGCGAGACTAAATAAAGCGCAATTGTCAGTTTTCCTTTTCCACTCCCAGAATGGAATGTTTTAGAATTCCCCTCTATAATCTTCGTTGAGACTTGGGTTCGATTCTCCTTGATGATGTTTGCGATTTGTTGCGCTAAGTCCTTCTTCTCTTATCTATTCTCTCGTCACGGCTAAAAAGACCAATGAAACAATGTGCAGAACAGTGATAAGGACCCAAAAAACTGTAAAATGTCTTTTGAAGGGTAGTCGCTTTTTTGCTTATCACTGAATAAGCCCCGAGACGTGATAAGGCGGCACAAGGGAGAAAAACAGATAACAGAGCACTTTCCCCGAAAATTTGGCTTACTTAGCGGACCTAGCGGAAGATTGTTTGGTGGTAAATTTCTGTGTTACCCGGGTTGTTAGGGTATTAGTCAAGGGAAAAGGTAGTAGAAAGAGCAGGCGGGCTACTTTATAAACCTACATTTTGGGCGCCTTGATTAAAAATAGGATTCCTATGGAAAAATGGGGGGCCAGTGGAAGCATAAAATGGGGGTCCAATGATTTGGTCGGCGCACTGTACCCGGAGTTTCTCTTCTCAAAATGGATGTTCCCAGGTATGTTACATATGTTTCGAAAGCTCTGGAACTAGGGAATTTAATGGTATACTAGATAGATAGAAAATGGTGGTTTCATTTAGCTCTTCAACAAATACTCCTAGAGAAGCCGACCAACTGCGAAAAATGGTAAATAAACAGTAGATCCTCAATATTTTCTTCTTTTTCTTGAATGTCATTAAATTCCCGAGTTCAAGAGCTTTCGAATGATATGTAATATGCCTGGAAAGAGCCATTTTAAGAAGAGAAACTCTAGCTGGAGCGCGACGACCAAGTCATTGGACCAAATGGATAGAAGCTTCCCTATCAACTGATCAAAAGCTCAGTTTGATTTGTTGTCGAAGTAAACAAGAAGAGAAAGTACACAAGTACGATTCATTTGACACAAAAAGAACAACAATTATTAAACATACAATCACAAATATTTAGCACGATCATAACTCACAAAAGCCAACGGGATTCCGGAAGCGCAATGCTTGAAGGAGAAGAAACAGCACGCCCCAGGAGGAAAGTGGTCCGGCATCTGCATCGTAGCCGTGACTTCGTCTCCATTGTCGCGGTTAATCGTCAGGTCAAATCCCCGGAATTTCGTCGTCACATCGTTTCCTGTCGGCAATTCTCCACCAAATAGAAGTAGGCTGAATTTGTGAAGGCTCGGAATAGCCGACTTGGGGAGGAGAAGCTAGAAAAGAAGTCAACATATGAAGTATTTAACTTTTCTCACCTTTACCAGTGTGTGGACCAGACCAAGAGGTTCCGTGGCATCGCTATTAGGCAGTTGGGTAGCAATCGTAACTAGTGGAAACTTCGGAAAAAGTTCTTTAGCCACGTAGATAACATCAGAGAACAATGAGGTTACTATTACCCCCTCCTAAATTTATATTTTAATCCAAAAGTTAGAATAAAAGTCTTACCACTGTCTTCAAACGATGAACTGCCTGAAATCCAGGCACATCATTCTCCAGATGAATTGATTTCGGCTTTAAAACATCAGAAAGAACCACACACGAGTCCGGATTCGCGGATCTCGTAATAAGTAGGCGAGCACATGTTATCCGATGCTTCTTGAAGGAATTACAAAGATCATCGACACCAATATTGCCGTCTAACAAGGGAATGTTTTAACTTTAAGGTGGCTTCACGGCTCGAGACCTATACCGTTCGAAAGAGCGTAAAAAATTATGGGAACATGGGATTTCTCCGCTTTGGTATCAAACGTACTAGCTGATTTTTCAATGACGGTTTGGAAACCCACGAGTAAGACTGCAAAAATGGCACAAATATTGAAAACGCACAGAAATGGCCCAAAACATTTGGCAAAACGTTTTTGACCCTTTGGGGGGTCGAACTCGAGATGAAAAACGCAAAAGTTTCTTAGCCGAGTGCAATATCCACTCGGCTATTGTAGCAGTCGCTTTCATGGTTCCTGTTTCGACGGTCGTTTTTGTCAATTTTCGTCAATTTTAACAGACTTTCCCGGCGTCACTGTCCCGTTATGAGGATTATTGAGTAAATTTTGTGACAGTGAATTCTACCATAATTTTTTACGCTCTTTCGAACGGTATAGGTCTCGAGCAGTGAAGCCACCTTAAAGTTAAAACATTCCCTTGTAAATGCCTTGATTAAAGGAAAAAGAACAAAAACTTTACCAGGAGTGAAGAAGGAAACAATACGGGCTCCACAGATCTCTTGCACTTCAATGACTTCGTCTTCGACCTTCAGCATCCTCCAAGAAGAATCGTCCGTATTGTATTTGACTTTGAAATGTCCGGACACGTGGACAGAAATGTTCCGGCTCTTTTTAACGAACTCCTCCATACTGTGGCACGTCTGCTGTAGGCGAAAATAACTTTTCTCTTCAAACTGCAACAGGATTATTTGAAGCTGGGAGGGGAAACGGACCTTTGTGATGATCTTCTGAAGAAGGTGGCGGGGCAGGCCAGCTAACGAAAAGACAGCCATCTTGCCGAAGAAAAGACGAACGGAATGGAATGGAGAAGGGGAAAAGCAAGGTGGAAGACAAGAAAACGGTAAGGATCTCGTCAAAACCTTGCCAGGTTGCTGTCAGTTTTTGACAAGGACTGTCGATTTGGAAACAGAACTGCGTGAACATGTCGGCGAGGTAAAAGAAAATCCAGTCGTTTCGGACGGTCGTCAACATACATGGGCAAAACGCCCAATTTCGGGCGCGCCCGTTTTTTAATAAGCGATTGACGCTTTTATAGCCCTCGCCTTTTCGGCACTTTGTCTACGGGCCATGGGAATCTTCTACGTAGACTACTATACGAGATACAAGACTGCAAGACTTAGAAGGGCTGTTTAGACCTATTTATGGATTATTGAAGAAGAACACCGGGTTATCTAGAGGAAAAGCACGCTATCCAAAGTTTTATCAATCGTTTCGAGATCCATACTGCTAAATCTGGGTCCTAGACAGTTTTTTAGGTCAGAGGAGGACTGCCAAGAAGACATCGACCCGTCAATCAAGCAGTCTTCACAACAGCTCCCCCATTTCCCAGGAAAATCGAGAAAACAAACGAAAAAACTACTGACTATTATTATATTTTTATTACTACCCCGCCCTTAATTGGTGGTTTTATCTCCGTTTGGGTCCGGCTCTGGCAGTCTCGTTCCACCCTTTGATGGCTGGCTTCTTAACCTGGCTAAGCGGTTGGCGTCTCAGCTAAGGATCGGCTAGAGGTCCCCCTCTACCGTTGAGCTCTACATCTAAACAGTTATTACTAATTCCAAGGATACTGTACCATGATTCTAGATCGGCAATAGGCAGCTTTGTCTACTTCTACAGTTGTTCTATTCTCTTATAGAGGAAAGTAACCAGGATGTATGCCCAGCTGAAAACGGGGGGAAAATCATCTTTGAAGATGAAGAAATGAAAAAGAATGAAGAAAGGGGGGAAAGAAAGGCCATAGATGGGGAAATGTCGAGAAGTGAGCGCTGCTATATGCGGTCGGCGCTTTTATAGCCATCGACTTTTTCGGCACTTTGTCTACAAGTCATGGGAATCTTCTACGTAGACTCTATTATACGAGGCACAAGACTGCAAGATTTCGGAGCTGTTTAGACCTATTTGATGGATTACTGAAGAAGAACACCGGGTTATCTAGAGGAAAAGCACGCTATCCAATGTTTTATTTTATCGGCCTTCTTTTTAGTCCTAGAAAATCCCCAATAACGCCTACAAGCATAATATCTACACCAAAAGAGAGAACACAAGAAATACTATCAGAAAAAATCGATTCTAGCCATCAAGAAGCTCATACAAATTTGGCCACTTTTTTAAAATCGATTTTTCTCAAAATTTTTCCATTGAACCCAGGCTGTTTTTGATGTCTATCGGTGGAGAACGAGACGGAGAATTTTTTTCTAAAATACACCCATGCCTGAAAACGCAGCGCTGAAGAGAAATCTTCGAAATACACTTTTTCGAAAAGTTTGTTTTGCATTTTTAAAATTATTACACTAATAGACCAGCTCTGAAAAATAGCCCTGAGTTTTTTTTTCAGACCACCAACTATCTTCACCAAAAAAGAGTTTCGAAAATAATCAACGGAGAGCGGAGAAAAAGGCTCGGCGACATTACTTTTGACGCAACCTAATAGCCCTTCGGCAGCTTCTTCACATGAAGCGATGATACCATATTCAAAATCAAAAGAACAAGAAATATCACAATTAACAATTTATTTAACAATTAAAGAGCGTCTGAAGAAGGAACTTTTCTCTAATCTTCCGTCATTATGTCGAAACCATTCACGATTGCCAGGCGCTCGGCCTTTACTGCTGTTTTCTATGTCACCCGGGTTGTTAGGGTAGTAGTCAATGGAAGGAGCAGTTTCTCTACTAGCTGGTATCTTAATCGAGACGGAATAACAGTTTTAAGGGCCTTTTCTAATAAAAGTAGCATATCAACAGGTGCAGCTTCATACGGTCACGACAGCTCCTTGCTATCTCCTCTCCTGGATACTGTAGCCTACGAAAAGGAGACGAAGGCCGATTGGAATTAAATTATTTTTAGTCAAAAACTTAGTAAGCCGAATGGAAGGCTCTCTTACTACCGGTCAATTTAGAAATAAACCCAGAATAAAGTGAATTCTAACAGGAAACTGGCGCGCTCGCACCCATACAGTCTCGGCAGCTATTTGCCCCGTTTCTTCCGAAGATACTGTAATATTTAGAGCAAGAAAAGAGCAGAAATAAAGCCACCGATACTTTATTAAATGGTATATACTGTCTTTTCGTTCTTTTTTCAATCAGGTATCACTCTTTAGCGTTGTTCTTTTCCTTATCAGAGACCCTCCGGAGTAATCTGAATTCTTCCACGTCTGCTACCATTTGGTTCTTTCCAAGGCTATCAGTCGGCTCATTACGTTCCGCAGTCGGTCCTATAAAAACAACTTGAATGGGTGATTCTTCCTTGGCTACTCTTTTGAACCCTCGATTTCGGAATAAGGGACAGATAAAGGGAACAATGACTCACTTTTAATACTTTGGAATCATCAGCTACTAGGAAGTTGAAATCGTATATTCAATGCGAGGCACCTCTTCTCCGTCTACAAATATAAAATTTAGTCATTATATTTAGTCACTGTACTTCTGGAACAGCATAATATCCAACATATGCTTATTGGGACTGCAAAATGAACAAGCGAAGATATTATAGCCAGGACTGCCCTGTTGTCAGCAAATATTCCCATAGTCCCATAGCGCATATACACAAGTTGAACAAAAACAACCTGCTTAATCTGATATTTTAATGGATTAGAGTAGCTATCCGGTTTTATAATCCATTTCCACTGGATATTCCTCGGAAAAACCTCTCCGCTACGGGACCAGGAGGCCTTCAAACCTGGTCCCGGAGCGGAGACGCACCGCCAAATTTAAATCCGTGGAATATCCGTTAGAAATGGACTATAATATAGGCTCACCTCGAATAATCCGGGGATGTGATATGTTGATCGAATTTTTGGGTAGATAATAGATCGCCCCAGGAGCCACTGTTCCCATTGGATTAGTCCATTGTCTAATAACTTGCTTGAATGATCTAATCTGTGAACTATTTTTATATTTAAAAGAATATAAAAAGGGAACTTACAGTCGTCAACAGTGGTTTTTATTATGATTTAAAAACGAGTCCAGAGAATAGGTCCATTTTGACGTTTGGAATCAAATTAGAACCAAATCCACTGTGTTGTATCGTTACTGTCTTTTGGGCTCTGAAAGGTACGGTATATTTTTAAATAGAAATGGGGATCTTACTGTAAGAGAGGAGCTAGAGGCTGTACCTCCTCGAACTACCCTTTAGTCATTATATTTTTGATTTTATTAACCATCGCCAGTAGAAATGAATAGAGCCAGGATATATGCCTGTTCTGAAAGTTTTCACAATTAATTTTAGAGAGAGAAAATGGAGAGGAAAGACCATAAATGACAGAAATTGATAGAAAGATAGCGCCCGCGTTGCCAACCGTTCCCGGGGTATTGATCGAACGGGCGTGATGGAAAAACAGCTGGAAGTTTTGCTTTACGGACAAGCATCAGGGATGGCAAGGTACTAAAAACTAGAAAAAGTGGGCGGAAATCGAAGCTACTTCTCTTAAAAGAACGGAAGATCAAGTTAACGCCCCGAACAATCAACCAAAGAACAAATTTCATAGGCTTTATTGTGTCGTCGGAATCCGTTGAACGCGAAGAAGGAAACGTCTCCAGAATTCTAGCGTGGTTTGATTATCCAGACTTTATCAGTTCGTGGTTCATTTTCGCCTAACTCTATCATTTGCAAAGGGTTGGAGAGTTTTCTTACAATGTTTTGCAGGAAAATTGGTCGCTGTGTTGGCTTCCTGATTCATAATGATTATTAGAGGGAACTTACCGCTCTTGACGCCGAAGTGGAATGATAATTGTAATTTAGGGTGAACGCATAAATTGAGTTTATTCCACTTCCAGGAATGAAGGTTGGTCCTATTCCTGGAGTAGACGAAAAAGGGGAGTGGGCCACAAGAGCCAAAGTATTTTGACTTCTTTGGAGTATTTACCGGCTCTTTTGCCTTTTCTCTTCATCGTCACCAATAGAAATAATCAGAGCCAGGATATATGCCTGCTCTGAAATGATTAAAATTAGTTTATGACCAAAAAAAGGAGACAATGAGGGAAAACGCGACTAATGGTAGGGGCTCGGCTCTCGATAGTCCGATCGCCTGCACCCGTAAAGTCCCCCTCGGCAAGACAAAGGTATGAAGGCGTCACAGTTCTGTAACAGTTTTGAATAAAGATGATCCTCCTGCCGAGACTTTACGGGTGCGGGGGATCCGACTATCGAGGGCGTCCCGGAAAAGGAAGAGAGCACAACGTGGCCATATTGCTAGTCGTCGTCGCGGGCGTTCGTCTATTGATCAAGGGAATGACGCTTTTTTATACAAAAGCACCGCGGCGCTGTATAGGCAATGAAGACGAGGCTTTTTTCTACTGTACAAGACAGAATGAGCCAAAGAAATGGCCCGGCTTCTTCTCCATACAACTTTATTGAATTTTACGTTTATTATCAAAGAAGCAGTAATGATGGAGAGCTTCTTCACTTGGGGATGATCGGCTGATCCCAATTGCTCTCTATGTCATCCACCGTGGCACAGTCATTCGGCGGGAGGAGTTCCCCCTTGTGGACGAGTTCCGCCACCTCCGCCGTCACCTTCCTATCGC
Source organism: Oscheius dolichura (assembly GCA_932521035.1). Classification (NCBI taxonomy): domain Eukaryota; kingdom Metazoa; phylum Nematoda; class Chromadorea; order Rhabditida; family Rhabditidae; genus Oscheius; species Oscheius dolichura. The sequence continues at coordinate 10,131,368 of OW051492.1, read as the reverse complement.
CGACAGTTGGCGGCTTGTCCTCTGTTTGGTCCGTCTTCGGCGAGTCCGTCGGCTCCGAGGCGTCTGCTCTCTTCTTCCCCGCTTTCTCGCTCTTTGTGTGCCGGTCCTTGCTTCCCTTCTGCCGGTGGCCCTTCTCCCGGCTCGGCTTGTCCTTGTTGCCCTTCTCCCGACTCGGCCGGGCCCTGTCGCTCCTCTCCTTGCTGACTCGGTCCTTGCTCGCCTTGTCCTTACTTCCCTGTGTCTTGTCGGGGGGCAGTTTCTTTGCCGAGCGGCCAGTCGTCTCGCTCTTCGAATTGCTGCTATCCGTTGCTTTCTCCACTTTGGTCGGCTTCTTCTCCGCCACTTTTGCCTTGGGCTTCGGTTTTCCTCGAGTCTTGGCCGTGTAATGCGCACGAGACTTCTCCTAAAAATATGGTATTTCCAAAGGAGGGAAAGCAAACCGGAGGCGGTTTCTTCTCCTTCTTTTTCTTCCCCGCGCACAGGATGAAGACCAACTGGAGAAGAATGGCAGCGAGCAGCCAGCTGAAGAACATCTTGATGGAAATGAGAAAGAAAAGCGAAAAGGGAATTATGGTTATGGTTGTCAGGTAATTTGACAAAACGAAACTTTGACAGGAGTCTCCCTAGCAACTGGCTACCGAATTCTGTGAATTCCATGGCCGCCTTTTGGAGAAAGTTCAGACGGGCTGGCTCGGTCCTCGATAGACCGATCCCCCTGCACCCGTAAAGTCTCGGCAAGACAGAGCTATAAAGGCACCGTAGTTTTGTAACTGTACTGAATAAAGATGATCCTCCTGCCGAGACTTTACGGGTGCAGGGGAACGGACCGGCGTATACCAAGCCTGTGGGGGTGGCCCCCTCAACTTCTGTTCAATTTGGAGTGCAAAAGTTCGGTTGTTTAAAAATTGGGTACAGTAGTTTTGAAGAGAATTTTCCGGAGATTCTGGTGGAGCCAAATTATAGAGAGTTTACTGGCATTGCTTTCCCAACATAAGGGTATTGGAGGGCGCTACAGAGAGAGAAAAGCAAAAATGCCAATGAATAGCTTTATTTGACTAGGATTACAGTATGACAATTATTTCAGTGAGATATTATTGTTGTTTTCCTTCTTCTTTATGGAGTGACGACTGTTCTGTGCTTCAATTCCTCCATCACGGCTGCGTTCTTCTCCTGCCACTCGGAGCGAGGTCGTCCAGCCGGTTCAGCCTTCTTCGGGGTCAGGAATTTCAAACATTCCTCTCGTTCCCGCTCCTTGGCTTCCTCTTTCAGCATCTTCTTGGCCTTCTTCTCCTCTCGGTGCTTCTTCCAAGGGAGCAGTCCTTTAATAATCTCAGAAATCTTGGTCTTCTTCTTTTTGAGGTCCTTTTCCTCTTTGGTTTCGCTTTCAACCGGGTGGAGCTGCTTTTCCAGGGGAAACCCCTTCAACTCGTCGCGATTTTCCATAGGGCCCAGACCCATCTTTGCTCTGATGGCCTAAAAATGGAGAGAAAAGTGAGTTGTGGCAAGTTTGTATGGCGTACTTCAAGATTTTTGACGCGTTCCTCATTTACGGTGGAGTTTGTCTCTCCGATGATCTCGGGATAGTCGTGAAAGGAGACGCGGCGCTTATTTGGAACCTGAAAGAAGTTTGACTGGGTAAGAAGAGCGCCACAGTTAGACAGCAAAACATTAAAATTCTTTAAAAAACTCACCTGAACGAAATTTTTCAGTCTCAAACTGTTTGTAGCGAATTTTCGACAGAAGCTGGCCTCCATCTCTTCCTCGCTGATGAGACGGGGATAAATAATCTGTAAACAATCCCTAGCCACAGTTAGACAGCCACTGTACCTTATTCGCTCCTTGATTGAGAGGCGACCTCGCTTCCCATTCATCGACAGCTTTGATTCGGCCCAAATCCAGGGAAGGTTTCTTGACGGGTGTTGAATTCTCAGGATATCTGGGGAAGGTAGTCTAGAACTACTATTGAGAGCTGTCTAACTGTGGCTTGCCTCAAAAACCTCATCATAGACATGTTCCTTTGGTTGCAGAGGTTCTTCCTCCTTTCGGAAGGAGAGAGCCCGGTTGAAGGAGTATCCAAAGTGGATGGTTGGAGTGAAGCTGATGGAACGGCGGCGGATGAAGGTGTTGGTGTCGTTGACGTTGTGGCGGGGATACATCTTCTGCTGGAGAGAAGAAGAGAATAAGAAGACGGGGATGGAAATGGTATGAAGCGAGAAGGGGTGGAAACGAACGCCAACGGGGGAAATTTCGCCTCGCTTCCGGGAGGAGGGAAAGCGAAGAACACGGTACTCCGCGTTCGCTCTCGCTTGCTCTTCAATCCTAAAATTTTATATACAATACAATGTGAACAAAGAATATACAGTCAAAAGAGTACAGTAGCATGCTGAAAATTGGAAATGGAGCTGCCAGAAATGGTTAATTATCGTTTTGGGAAGAAATCGTGAAGAGACCCAATAACGAGCGGTGCGGGTTCTTCCCGGCTCATATAACTTCCTGAAATGGTTGAAATATCAGTTCAAAACCCTCTTTCTGATGTTCCCAGACTTCACTACTACCCTAACACCCCGGATACCATAGAAAACAGCAGTAAAGGCCGAGCGCCAGGCAACGGCGCGGCAGCTTCCCCTCTCTGGCTCCCAAATCCAGCCATTTTACTACTCCTCTCCCCTTTTCCCTTCTTTCTTCTCTAAAATACAGTTGTACCTTTTCAGGACGGGCATATATCCCGCCTCTATTCATTTCTATTGGTCATTATGGGAGAAAAACTGGGACCAGAAGAGTTTCAGCGCAGTCTAAAATCTGTAACCCACGAATGCTAGCGTACAACGTTTAGTAGCGTCTTTGGTAAGTGCTCGTTTCCCTTTTTTGGAGGGAAATCACTGAATTTCATCCAGATCAACCAAAATTCAGCATCGTTTTGTATTTGTCCACTTCTATTCCTGGCTACTGGAATAAGTCTATACTGGAAGGAACTTCTCCTACAAACACTGAGTTTAGCCTCATTGGAATGTAGTAGAGATTATCTAGCACCGACATAAATCCCCGTCCATCACCGCATTCAAAATGTTCATTGTTTCTTTAGTAAACCCGAGGACACTACCTCTATCTAACCAACCAGCTGGTGAGCTTAGGCTACATTAAATAGAAATGAATAATTCTCTAGCTGCATTTCTTCTCTTTTGACTCTTCTTCAACTCCAGCGTCTACGTACAAGTTGATAATTATATAGTACCTACGCGGAAAATACATTTACTTTACATTTACTCCTGGTTTTTACTCTAAAATATCTAATTCAATAACTGCCAAGAAGACAACCACGGCTATTGTTTATGCTGTGCCGTGAACTGTGACGCAAACCAGGGAAAGATCCCATTCTGCCGTCTCCTTTTCTCTCTCTCAAACCACCGGGAAAATCATAACAGGAAAGACGAAGGAAAATAAGAAGTAGATTAGAAAATAACAGAATTTGTGGTCCACATTAAGAATGACCTAAAAGTACAAGATATAGGGTTCGTTCCAATAAAATCTTTATTAAAAGACTAGTCTCTTAATAAAAGGAAAGATCTATGTCTTTTTGAGCTTGTGTCGCTTGGAGGAGGGGCCGCCCTTCATGCTGGCCTCGGCGGCGAGGCTCTGCACCTGCTCGAGGGTGTCGTCCTCGTCCGACTTCTCCTGGTAGAAGCCCTGTGCAATCTTCTCCTGCTTCTCCTTCTCCAGCGCGTCTTTCGTCCTCTTCCTGGCACTCGCCGTCGGCTCCTTAATCTTCGGGTACTCGGCTGTCTTCTTCTTCTCGTCTGCCTTCTTCTCCTCCTCCTTCTTGTCCTTGTCCTCCCCGTCCGCTTCCACTTTTGCCGTGTCCATTTTGCTTGCCTTCTTCTCCTGATTTTCCGGTGTTTTTGGCTTTTCTTCTTTGGCGTCGGCTGCCTTCTCCGTCGGCTGTTTCAGCGTCAATTCCTTCGACTTGGACGAGGCGCCGGCACCGGCAGTTGTCGGCTGCGAGGCGGGAGTAGTCGGCGCGGTAGCCGCCTTATCCTCCGACTTTATCGTTGATGCTCCTCTTCCTCCGTTGGTGGCAGCCGTCGGCGACGGGCCGGTCTTCGTCGGAGTCGGCTTCTTCCTCTTTTTGCCGCAGAGAAGGAGGACGACGGTGGCCAGTCCGATGACGATGGAGAGACGCAGCAACGGCCCCAGGTAGACGGCAGCGGTCAGAGACAACATCCTTCGATCGAGAGAGAAGACCGAATGAATGGGAAGAGCCCAGCTGGGAGAGGGGGCTTTACGCGAAACAGATCAGCCGGATAATCAGTTTTCTGACAGGAGACGGACAGTAATTCTCTGTTAGAAATGGATAATTGACCAGATTTTCGCTTTCAGAAAGAGCCGTTGGCCACGATTCCACTGAAAACTTTCTCCAGTCCGTTCACCTTTCAACTCATATATGGCGGCGTCCACTTGCTTCTTTTCCTGGAGAAGATCCATCAGCTACTGAATGATGGCCATCGGCATCTGAGCATACTCTTCCTCCTTCTTCTGGTTTTGTGCCGCCGCCTCGGAGAGTCTCTTCAATTTTGCCGGCTCCACAGTCTCTCTCTCGAGAAGGAGATTTGCCAAGAATTGGGTAGCTGCCTCCGACTTCAGAACAGTCCGTCAGTCAGTCAGTCAATCAGAACAGCTGGCCGTCGCTCTTCTTGTCGACAGACTGGATAATCTTTTCCTGAGTCATCCTCTTGGAGTTGCTCTCTCTTTGTCCTTCTTTAGCCTTTCCCCGGAGTGGGGGATACGGCAGGAGGGCGGCAGGCGGACGAGGGGGACGAGGACGGCCACTGAAAGAGAAGATAGCCTAGGGAACAGCAGTGCCGAGAGTAAATGGCTACTGGAAGAGCCGGGAACTGATCAAAAGTAACTTCATTCTGCCTTCCAGAACCCAAATTCGAGTCTCGTTCCGGGCGCTCAAGAAAAAAAACGAGACTGGGAGGCAGTGGCCACGCAAAGACAAGAAGAATCCAGAGAGAGGGCATGTTGGGGAGACTTCCGGATAATCAGTTTTTCTACAAGAGCAATCTTGACAAGGACGTCATTTCAGTCAGGGGTTGTGGAGAGATTCGAAGAATTTTAAAAGTCAGGAACCCCTCAAGAACGTTCAAAGGAACTAAATACCATCCTAGTCTTAATTAATCTCCCCTACACCCTTTTTGGCGAGCTGAAAACTGTAAATTAGTCTGAAGACCTACATAAACCAATTTCTCACATTCATTTGTAATTTTTCGCTTCAGAGCCATTACAATTTCCCGCCAAAATGTTTGAAGAGAAAGAGGACGGCAGGATCAGTCTAAACATTGCACGGCGGGGAGGGCGGGCAGCCAAAACTATCGGCCGTCTACTGCCATCTTTCTCCCATAATTTCTTAGACTTTTTTCCTCTTCTTTCTTCCAATATTTCTCTCTCCAAAGCTAATTTTTCCCGTTTTCAGGTCAGGCATATATCCTGCCTCTATCTACTGTACATAACCGGAACCAACACAGTCCGACCCATATCTTCTTCAGCAGTCCCTGTCTGTATCTCTCTCGAATAAACTCTCGAATAAACTCTAGTCCATCCAAATTTGGTATCAAAATATTCAAAATTTTCTGCTGATTACAAATGGCTAATTTAAAAATGAGAAAAATATCAAAAATGTGAGAAAAATGAGGAAAACTACAGTTCAGCGAATTTGATCCGACGCGCGTCCGCTGTTTACGCCCAATTGGCGCGCGGTTACAGTATACAAGAAAATGGCCATAATATTCACATTTTATCCATTTTTCCGCAGAAATCTCAATTTTATATTAATTTCAATATGAATCAACAATTTTAAGCTTAAAATCTCTCTTTTTGCACAAGTATTGAGCAAGGGTAACCACCCGTAGATGTTGAAGCTCTTCTACCCGTCTGGACCATCATTTGTCTTCTTTGGGCTCTTCTAGAAGTAGCTGCCTCGAGACAAGAGAATAGTACATCCCGTTTTTATCCGCCATGAGATCAGAATGACTGCCAAACTGGAAATTTGTGATTTGAAGAGCCACAGTTAGACAGCCGCTTACCTGAACTACTGCACCTTTCTTTATTACGGCAATTTTATTAGCATTTTCTATGGTTGAGAGACGATGAGCGATGATGAAGACTGTCCGTTCTCTGGCACACCTCAAAAAAAAGAAAATAGAAGCCACAGTTAGACAGTTTGGCTTCCCGATCGCCCCCCTAAAATCTGGGCAGAACCGAAATTTCGAGATTTTTCAGCTTTATATTTCAAGAATTTCCCGGTGTGGGTGTATAGGATCAATTGAACTACCAAAAACCCCTAAAAAAGCCCGCAAAATCCAAAAGGGCGCGCTGTAACCGCGCTCCAGTCATACAGTCCACCAAACTTCACTTTCCTTCGTTTTTACCATTTTTTTTCTAGTTTTTTTTTTCATTTTTCCTTCTTTACAGTAATCTCCACACTGTGAGGATTATAGAAATTAGGAAAAAATCATGAAAAATGGTCGTAATACCGCTTGAGCGCAGTTTTGAATGGAGCATGGTTACTGCGCGCGCGCTTCGAGTTTTGAGATTACGGTAGGCCAAAAAAGTGTATAAAAAGTTCCTACTTGTTTAAAGCATCCTGTACCAGAGCTTCTGACTCAGAATCCAGAGCGCTCGTGGCTTCGTCGAGGATTAGAACGACAGGATTCCGTACCAAAGCCCGGGCAATGGCTATCCTCTGCTTCTGTCCTCCACTCATCTGTACACCCTTTTCTCCACAGGTGGTATCGTATCCTTTCTCCATTTCCATAACGAAATGGTGAACATTAGCCATTTGACTGGCCCGGAGCATGTCATCTTCCGTCGCAGCGGGACAAGCGTAGAGGATATTCTCCCGGATTGTACCGTCATAGAGGACTGGCTCTTGAGCTACCAGGGAGACCTTTAATTTGGATTTTTTTGAAGGATAATGGGAGTTTCCAACCTTCTGATGATAGTACTTGTGATGAATTTCTTTAATCGGTCGGCCATCTAGAAGAATTTCACCAATATCCGGTTCGTAGAAATGCTCCAGGAGGGAGACGATGGACGACTTGCCGCCGCCACTGGGTCCCACAAGGGCAAGAGTCTCTCCAGACGGGATGGATAGATTTAGAGCCTACAAAGGTTAATTTTGATATAAAAATATATAAGCTTGGTTACTGTAGGTGCTCCAATCGCGCGCTGTAATCGCGCTCCAGTCAAACAGCCAGCCAGATGGCATTTTCCTTCGTTTTTTAACGTTATTTCTTGTTTTTTTTTTCCTATTTTTCTTACTTTACAGTAATCAGAGGGCTGCGAAGACCATAAAAAGTTAAAAAATTTCGTAGAAATGGTAAAAATAACGATTTGGGGAGGGTTTAGAATGGAGCAGGGTTACGGCGCGCGCTTTAGAGCTTCGGCCGTCTTTGAAAAGGATTACGGTAGGAAGAAACGATGAAAATGGAAAAAATGAGCTACCATAACTCTTACAGTCCTTTAAAAGCTCAAAAATCCCACCTGAAGTACTGGATTCTGTTTCCTCGACGGATAAGTGAAGTGGACATTCTTGAATTCGATTCCGCCGCTGACTGGAGGCTGGTCTTTTCCGTCGTTGAGAATTTCTGGGGTTCGTTCCATAAATTCGAAGACCTTCTTACTGGCACCCAGAGCTTCCATTAGGCTAGAAAATACCCACGAGACTTCCTTAAAAAGGCGGGAATTATGAATTTTGGAGCCTCATGCGTTGAAATTCTCTCCCATTTGCATTTGATAAAGTAGAAATGTAACAAGGTCGTCGGCGCTCATTAATCCCTTCAGGACCAAATTGCCACCGTAGAAGAGAACAATTATTCTCATCGCGTTGTTCAACATTTCCGTATTCCAGGTGTAGAACATGTAAATCAGAGATCTGAATAGGAATTAGCCTCAGTTAGACAGGCGGGACGCCACAACTAGACAGCTGGCTGTCTAACTGTGGCGGAATGAAGGCTAAACTCACTTTCTTTTGGCGATATTCAACGTAGCCATGACTTTATCACTAAATCTTTGATATTCATAGTCTTCGCTGGCAAAGGAACTGAAAATTGGGTCTTGAGAAGAAAAAGGAGGACGAACCGAACTGTTCGCATAGTGGAGAGGACCTCTTCCGCTACTTGATTGGCCTTACTGATGGAGGTTTGGTTCTCCTCGGAGATTTTCTGAAAGGAAGGAATTTTTTTGGGAAACACTATACGGTATTTCTCTTTTTTTCCAGTCATTTATCGCCTTCCACAACTGAAGGCTTTCCAAAAATTTCAACACTCATCTTTCGATAGGTCGAAAGGTTTACAAACCTCAAGAGGTTTAGCAAATAGTTGCTATACGAACAGAAAAGCCGACTCCTGGAAGCCGTAGCGCGCAACTGCCGAGATTTTACGGGTGCGGGTGTCTTCGCGTTCGTGTGGCGTTTTTCTTTGGTTTTCATGTAACTTTCCGTAATGAATTAGCTGTTCTATCAAAACAGCATATTTCCTAAAACGTTTACATATCCTCTTGGAGAGGAGATCGAAAGCTATCCATTGGTACCATAATCTTGTAAAATGGCTGTGTGAAATTTGTTTAAAATGGTGAGAAACAGCAGGATAGTGCGAACAGCGAAGATTGCACACGAATTGAACATGCCTCCGTAATTCACTAACTATTTCTATATAAGAAGGTCTTGTCAGAAATTTCTACATAACATTTTGAAGAGGAGGTCGAGATCTATCAATTGCCTCCAAAATCTCGAAAATCGGATGAGTAGAACTTGTGCAAAAAGGGCGAGAAAAGCGAGGAACAGTGAAGAAAGCTCCTTGATCGCCGAGAAAAACGCCACCACCCCCGTAGGATCTCGGCAGCGCTTGGACAAGCGCTTATATATATCAGTCGCGTTTCTCTCGCTTTCGCAGATGTTCGTCGTCGCTCGTTGACGCTTCCGTCAGACCTCCGCTTCAGTGTGAAAACGCTGTAGGAGGCAGTGGCATGAGAGGGACGGCGGGCATCTGTGGGTCAAACTACCCGGCCAGGAAGATGCGCATCGGTCTAATTCATTTTGTTTTTGTTTTTTCTTACCTTAAAATACTTCCCGAAGAGTTTATTAGCCGCTGAGATTATGGGTATGCCCACAATGGTGAGCATAGCCAGTCGCCAAGAGATACTGAACATGTAACCGGCTGCTCCGATAATCATCACCCCATTTCTCAAGAAGACATTAACGTTTGTTGACATCATCGTGGCGATTGCTTGACAATCGGAAGTGAGTCTCGAAACGACTTCTCCTAAACTCTGCCGTAATTCTTTTTCGTGGTGGGACCCTGCCTGATTTTGTCACATCAAAGAAAGCAATGTCTTGTTTGACCAGAGAGCCGAAGAGATCTCTCCTTATATGCTGGTTTATCGCCTCAGTCGTGTACATGAAGAAATAACCGCGAAGACCGCCAAAAATGGAACTAAAAGGGGATTTTTTGAACTCCGCTGTCTAACTGTGGCTCTTTGGCTGTCTAACTGTGGAAAAATAAGAAGAAAGTTACCTGGTGACGGCTAAACCAGTCATAATGAGAACCGAATGGATCAGCATGTCGTAGCCCTGGCCTTTGATAATATTGGCTATCACAGTGCCCATCATGGCGGGGATAAAGATTCTGGCTGGAAAAAGATAAATTATGTAAGCCACAGTTAGACAGCTAGGACCCAAACACCGCCAGCAAACTGTCTAACTGTGGCGGCTTTTGGGCCAGAACTCCGAATTTTGATCGTCTAATATTATGTCTAACTGTGGCGCAGAGGGAATTAATACTGGCAAAAGGAAGACCACAGTTAGACAGTTTCCAGTGCAGTTGCCTAACTGTGGCTCTCTACCAAAAATAATGGATAAACGTGAGCCACAGTTTGACGGCCAAAGTAAAAATTTACCATTCCAGCTGTCTAACTGTTGCTCTTCCGTTAGTTTTCGTTATTTTTACTCACCGAGAGCATAGATAAACATGCAAAAGAATCCAGCCGAGATTCGTGGCCATTCGCGGGCACAGTATCCTAGAAGCTTTCTAGCTTGATGGAACATCTCTTCTTTACCGCCTGAAATCAAAAATTCAAATTTCCCCCGTTCCCGTGCTTACTTCTTAGCTGTGTTGCTTCTCCCGCTTCCAAATCTCGTTCATTCGTCAATTCTTCATAATTTTTTGGATTTTTGTAGAGGAAAAAGATGGCTATATAGGTTAGAATAGCTGAAGAGACTAGGGACCAGGCGACACTGAACCATAGCCCGGGATAAGTCAAATAGGCCGTGGTTTCGGAGAGGGCGAGGAGTTTGATAAGGGTCAGGGTATAGCTCAGAATGGCGGAGAAGACGAACAGCGTCAGATAGGAGCGACGGTCTTCACATTGGACGGAGACGATGAAAATTGCTGAAAAATGATGAAAATGGGGCACCGCGCTGTCTAACTGTGGCGCGCCTGCTGTGGTTGCTGTGAAAGTTGTGGCGGCAGAAATGGCGATTTTTGAAGCATTATGGATTATTTTCTACTCACCGGCGACAACTCCCAGTCGAAGAAGTGATAGAATAACGAAATCTGCTGGATTTGTCATGAAGTTATAGCCATCTTTGAGTAGAAGAATATGGGAAATCTGGTCCGGGTCGAAGCTCCAGGAGGAATGGAAGAATCCCAACAGGAGGATGGAGGTCAGATTATCCAACAGGGCATAGAGGAGGAGGAAGAGGAGGCTCTTGGCCATTTCTGGAAAAAAAATAAATGAAAAAATAAGAAAGGAAACCACAGTTAGACAGCTGTGTGGTCAAAAAGAAAAAAGAATGACAACACATGGAGGAAATGGAGTTTTACAGCCACAGTTAGGCAGTAATACATCCAAATGAAGTGGTGAAAACGATAGTTAGACAGTCAGACAGCTGGATTGAACAAAAAATTGAGAAACCCCACTACAACTGGTGGACGCAAAGGGGTTTGGCTCTTTCTGGGTGAAAAACGAGGAAAAGGTAATTTTCATGCAACAGTTAGACAGTTAGACAGCTAAATATCTCATAGATACATACAAGCCGAAAATCCATTTCGGCCGATTTTACATGTTAAACGGCATGACGTCGCGTGCTGTAACACGGGTCATTTGGAGAAATTTTAAAACGATTTCTAGGACAGAATTTGACAGCCTATCGAATGGTATTGGTCTCGTTGCGTGAAGCCACGGGCAACTAAAAAGATCCCCTTGTCAGTCAAAAGATCGGCTTTGGCTGGTGCAAAGGGTGAAAATGGGAGAAAAAGGGGAGAAAATCTGTGTTCTTCCGTGCCTGGAAGTCTGTTCCCAGTTAGGAACGGTCCGAGCCCAAGAACAGTGCAATCAGATGGATTTTACTGTACCCCCGTCGCTGGAAATAATCAGTCAAAAGCAGCCTAGCAGCGGCGGCGGGGATGGACGTGCTTTGGGGAACTCCCCGCCGGGTCTGGCCGGCTGACCGTGTGTCTGTGTCTGACTCTGACAACAATGATAAAGAGAGGATCGACCCGGAGAGTGGAAAGGCCGGGGAAGGAGGAGAGGGGGCTACTGTCTGGGAGGGAGCAGTGGGGGCAAATAGGGGTCAGCCTCATTTGGGGTAGAAATTGGAGAAAATGAGGGGGCATGGACAGTTTAAAGAGCTACAAGTGGCAATATTTATGTGTTATTATCAAAAAATGACCAGAGAGAAGGGGGCGAAAGACAACCACCCCCGTTTTTGTCTAATAAATAGAGAGCGGCGCAGGGAGACCCCGCTGCTACCGAAAGACCAACAAACAACAGTGCGTGCAGCGTAGTGCTAAATAACGTCATATTTTAGCAGGAAATCTTCGCGGTGGGACCCTAATCTCTAGAAAGGGGTGAATAGAACGCTCTGACTCGGGATTGGGGCAGCGGTTTGATAGCCAACATTCAAAGCTCACGAAGGGGCGATATCATCCCTTTTCCACAAAGGTGTTACCATCACTAGAACCGCCCGAAAATTCTCTACAAAACTGTTTTCGCGGATTTTTGGAAAATGGACTTTTTGGCCCAAATTGAACAGAAATTCCTTCAAGGCTATGGCAGCTCATAAGAGGAGGGAATGGTGAACCTTCAACGCTCTACCACAGATTTGGAAAGGGAGGGGATAGCCGTGTTGGCAATTGTAGACAGAGAAAATGGCTTTTCCTACGCGGAAAAGACAATAAACGTCCTTTCAGAAACCGTAAGAGATCAATCTCTTGGAGAAAAACTGATTAGAAGTGCGCTTTGGGTTCACGGCGGTTCCTTATGGTCTCTGATTAGAATTTAGAAGGAAATTTCCCTGTTCCTGTCTAACTGTGGCGTTCTAGATGTGGTAAAGACGACAAAAGGCAAAAAAGGCAGCTTTCCAATAATAGACGAAGTTTTTCGAAAAGATCAAATGGCTGAGCTGTTGGCCCGTTTTCTTCCGACGGTCAAACGGGAAGAAAAACAAATAGAGAAGGTCAAGAAAAGGAGATTTTCCTGGTTCAAATCCAAAAAATGGGATTTTCCTCGAAAATTTCGGTAATTCCTTTGTTAAACAGCAGGCAACACACGTTAGAAGTCATTCCAGGCAGTTTTTCTTATATTTCAAGGCTAATTCCTGTATAGGAGACAATAAAAAGTCAAGAAATAAAGACGAAATCAATGCAAATATTTAATAAATATGACCAGATAGTGTCTATGTGTACTTTTTTGTTTTCTTTTTTTTTCACAAGCCCGTTCCTGCATCTTTACACGACTTGGAAGAGACTGGCTGATAGCACCGGGAAATGGAAAAAATGACCAGAAAATAATAGAAGAAGAAGAGAAGAAGAACAGCAACAGCCATCGCTACATCGTTGCCGTTTCACCAGTTTTTGAAGCGAGCAGCTGCCTCGCCACCAGGGAATAATACAAGCCATCCTGATCTTCCATAAGCTCAAAGTGATTTCCCGTCTGAAAATTGTCGAAATATAAATAGAAAGGCACATTTTAAAGGTATTTTAGGTCAATTTTTGAAGTAAAAAGACCCATAAATGGTAGAAAACAAGAAAGGAAGAAAAATTAGCTCCGGAGCGCGGTTACTTCCATTTTGAGACAATTTGGGAGACGATTTCCGGTCATTGGGGCAGATTTTAGCGGGTTTTTCTCCAATTATCAGCGGATTTTTAATTTCACTTGAGCCTCAAAGCGATGTAATCTCTCGAGAACATATTCTAAAGTACACTAACCCTCCAAAATCCGAAAAAAAGGGAAAAAAGGGCGCGCGGGTGAATTGGGTCGATTATTTTCTTTGAAGGTCGTTTTCTTCCATTTTTCTTTCTATTTTGGCTGCAAATTAGCTCAGTTATTATAAAAATGGTGTTCCGAAGCAAATTAAACCTATTTAATACATTTTAAACTATAGTAATCTTTGAAAACAGCAAAAAAGAGGCGAGGAGCGGCGCGCGAGGGTAAAATTCCCAAATTTTCGAACTTCCCGGCTAAAAATGCTTTGAAAATTGTGTTTGACTGACTGAAAAAAATTAAAAATAACCTAAAAAGTACCTGTATAACCCGTCCTTTTTGAATAACCGCTATTTTATCAGCTTTCTCAATGGTTGACAGCCGATGAGCAATAATAAGGACTGTCCTCTCTTGAGCGCATCTGAAATGGAGCCACAGTTAGACAGCACGTCTTTTTTATCTTTTTTACCTTGTTAGCGCATCCTGTACGAGGGCTTCCGACTCAGCATCCAGGGCACTGGTAGCCTCGTCGAGGATCAGGACCGCCGGGCGGCGAACCAACGCCCGGGCAATGGCGATCCTCTGCTTTTGGCCGCCGCTCATCTGGACGCCCTTCTCCCCGCACGGCGTGTCGTATCCCTTTTCTAACTCCATGACAAAATTGTGCACGTTGGCCATCTCAGCTGCACGGAGCATGTCATCCTCCGTCGCCCAGTCGCAACCATAGAGGATATTGTGACGAACCGAACCGTCGTAGAGAATCGGCTCTTGAGCCACCAGCGCTATCTGAAAATAGCAAATCATTTTTGGCCCGATTACGGTATTTTCTAGACTAGTATTTGTTTTAGATCGCGAAATTTCAAAGTGGGCAGGTCCCAGAGCGTCAAAGGAATAGAGTACGGTAGGTTTAAGCCCCGGTACCCGGGAACCGGTGCTACAGAGGTCCTGAGGCGATTGTAACCTTGTAACCGGTTCTTCTCGCCATTTGAGGACTGAATTCGCATCGAGAGCCTTGTGATAAAGTCCTAGGAACCCAGCGGTTCCACTTAATTTTGGTTCAAAAGACTATATAGGTCGTTTGGTGAGGACAGGTGCGCCGGGTTCCCCGAATCCTTTGCCCATCCCCCCTCTCCATGGGTCCTGGGAGGAAAATAAGCCTATAACGCTTCTTGTCTGCTTGTAAAAGGGTCTCAAATGGAAACAGGGATACGGTAGACTTTGTGAAAAGTCTTTAGAAGCTAATCGTTCCGTACAATCGGTGAATTGCAGGCCTAAAGGCGAGTTTGTCGTCTATGAAGGGTTTCCGAGCTTCCAATGGAGATTTCTGGAGATTTTGCAGGTCCCAGAGGTACTAAACAACCTTTTCCAAGTTTTTATGGAGTAAAAAATGGAACAAGGGATTTTGGAGATGGGTTACGGTGCCAATTATTCCCAAGAATGGGCGAACAAAGGCTTTTCTATCTACTTCCCTTCCGTCTTGCTGGCTTACCTTTTGATGTAGAAAGATGTGGTTGATATCCTTGATCGGGACATCATCCAGGGTAATTTGACCTCTGTGGGGCTCGTAAAAGTGCTCCAATAGAGCAACAATAGATGATTTCCCGCCGCCACTGGGTCCGACGAGGGCCACCGTCTGCCCGGCTGGGATAGACAGATTCAATCCCTGAAATTTTGGACTTTTTTGGCTTAAAAACTTTAGCGAAACCTGTAGAACTGGATTATTTTTCCTCGACGGATATGTGAAATGAACATCGTTGAATTCAATTTGACCGTTGATTGGCGGCTTCTTGACACCGTCCAGCGGCATTTCCGGCTCCCGGTTCATGTATTCAAAGACCTTACGGGAGGCGCCAACCGATTCCATCAAACCCGTGAAGACATAGCCAAGACTCTGAAAGAAAAAATACATTATTCTGGCTGGAAATATGACTTTTCTAGATCACGTTTTAGTGCTGAACATTATTTTCTACTCTGTTTTTCATCTACACCACAAAATTTAGCCCTAGAAGGTGATTTTCGGGTAAAATAGGTTATAGGGCCCGCCAGATGGGAAGCCTGGCGGAAATGAGACTGATAATTTTTTCCTCCATGGTTTAGAGGAGCCTTGACCCTGTATACTTCAAAAACCCCGCTAAAATCCTAAATTTTGAAATCTGGTTCTCGAAACGATGGCGCATTACGTGATTACTAGGTATTCCATCTCTTGGGGCGCTCTTTTCGAAGCAGGCCCGAGTTTTTTTTGGTTCTTTTACGTTTTCTTTTAATTTTTGAAAGTGTGCACTCTTTGTTGCAGCTAAAAATCGAAAAATGGATACCCGGAGGTGAAAAATACGTTCAAAACTCACTCTCGGACCGTTTTAGTCCATTTCCAACCCATATGCCAGATGTTTCGGGATTTTTTGTGGAAAAGGATCACAATTTTCGTAATTTTCTATGACAAATTTGGGAATCACGAGCAGTTAACCCTATAATGACTCAAAGGTCCTGAAACGATCGAGTTTTCGC
The DNA here is from genome assembly GCA_932521035.1 of Oscheius dolichura. Classification (NCBI taxonomy): domain Eukaryota; kingdom Metazoa; phylum Nematoda; class Chromadorea; order Rhabditida; family Rhabditidae; genus Oscheius; species Oscheius dolichura. Next base: position 10,115,606 of record OW051492.1, on the reverse strand, counting down.
CGAAAAGGAACTACAGTATCCTCTGGAGAACCCCAAGGATACGGTAATTTGACTGTTCAGGGTGAGAATTTTTTTAAAAATAAAAAAAAACTGACATAGAGATTCTCTCCGAGCTGTAGTTGATACAGTAGAAAAGTAATCATCTGATCGGATGTCATGAGGCCCTTGATGACCAGGCTGCCGCCGTAGAACAGTACACTGACGAGGATGATATTCTCACAGAGCTCATTGGTCCAGGTGTAGCCAGTATAGGCGATGGCTCTAAATTAAGACATTATTAAATAAGTACAGTACTCCCTACTTTCTTCTAGAAATTCCCAGGGTCGTTGTCAGATGATCGTTGAAGCGAACGGATTCCCGCGTCTCACAGGCAAAGGAGCGGACAGTTCGCATCGTCGAGAGGACTTCATCCGCCACGTGGTTGGCTTTACTTATTGTTTCTTGCATTTTTTCTGAGATTTGCTGAAAATATAAACTTTAATTTACCTAGTTTATTAAAAATCCGGCTACCGTAGCCTTTAATAAACTCGTGAAGACGATTAGCGCGCGCCGTAACCTTGCTCCATTCTGAAATCCTCCCAACTCGCAATTATTACCATTTTTTATAAATTTTTCTGCTTTTCTATAATGTTCACAGCATGCAGATTACGTTAAATAGAAAAAAACCAGAAAAAAAAGGAGAAAAATGAAGAAAACGCAATTTGACATGGTGTTAGAATGGAGCGCAGTTACAGGGCGCGTTTATGCGCGTTATCTGTGGATTACGGTAGAGTAGAAAGCAAATTTAAAGGTTACTCACGTCAAAGAAGGCTCCGTACCACTTGGTAATGAAGCCGACCATTGGGATGGCGATGAAGGTGACCATCGCCAGTCGCCACGAGAGACTGAACATGTAGCACAGGGCGCCGATGAGCATCACTCCATTCCGTAAAAAGACATTCATATTGGTGGGCACGGTAGAGGCTATCTTCTCACAGTCCGAGGTCAGCCGGGAGACCATTTCTCCTGAAAATTATCCAAGTTTAATCGCTGTGGGACCCAAAATGCCGGGAAAGGGGGATCTAGGGCGGCAAAAGCTCCAAAATGGCTCATTCTTTATCATTTTCTTAGGTTTTTTTTTCTATTCTTTGTGTTGAATAGGTCCTACCTGATTTAGTGACATCAAAAAAGGCAATATCCTGCTTGACTAGGGAGCAGAAGAGGTCGGAACGGACCTGCCGGCTGACTTTAGCCGCCGCGTAGTCAAAACAACCGCCACGGAGGCCGCTCACAATTGAACTGAAAAAGGGACAAAAATAAATATTAACAAAAAGCTCACGCGATGACTGAGAGACCACCCAGATAGAGGATAGAACTGAGTAGCTGGTCATAGCCTCGGGTCTTGACAATGTCCGAGATGACGCGGCCCATCATCGCCGGGATGAAGACTCGTACTGAAAATGGGAAAATTAGAAAAAAAAATGAGGGGGTAAGACCTTTAAATGGGCAAAAAAATTATGAAAAACTGTCTAACTGGGGCTCAATTTGATTTCTAGCTGTCTAGCTGCGGTTTTTTTCACTTTCAGCTGTCTAACGGTGGTGAGATGTTATGTTCAGCTGTCTCTAATTGTGGCGCTTCTCCATTCCGGCTGTCTAACTGTGGCGATAAAAAAAACTCACCAACTGCATAAATAGTGAGGAAGAAGAATCCCGAAGCGAACCATTTCCATTCCTCCTTACAGTAGGACAATAATTTGACGATGTGTTCCCAAGTGCCGGGTTTTGCTGAAAAACAAGTTGGCTGTCTAACTGTGGCTCCTTGCAACTCACTAATTCCCACGGCTGCTCGAATAGTTCTCGTTCCTCCGGGGGATAGGGGCTCGCGTTCTCCTTCCCTGGCTATTTCTTCGTCCAATCGGGCGTAGCCTTCCGGTTTCCGAGCCAAAAAGACATAACACAGGCCGGCTTGGACAGTAGAAGAGAGGATTGACCAGGCGACGGAGAACCACATCCCGGGATAGCGAAGCTGGCCGGCATCTTCACTCAAGGCGAGCATTTTAGCCAAGGAGAAAGAGTAACAGGCCACAGCCACCAATATCATTGGCATGAAGAATTTCTTCTTGTTTTTTCGATATTTTATAGCGTGGAGAAGAACAATTCCTGAAAAAATGGCGTAAAAATGAGAAAAATCACTTTTTAGCCGCTATTTGAACATTTGGACGCAATTACGTACTGCGCGCGCAAAAATTCAAAAAATTCAAAAATATGGCCATATTCGGTTTTTTGACGTTTTTAGACATTGTTTATCTATTTTTTTCGCTGGATAACAAGAAATTGCGAGAAAAATAGGCAAACAAATATGAAATCACCGGTTTATCAAAGTTTTTCCATTTTTGCCGTTTATGGACGCAACTACGTACAGCGAGTTTCGGCGCGCACGCAAAAATTCCAAATGCCGTTTTTGAACTCAAAATGCTTCTTTTTTTCGTATTATTCACGATTTTTAATGTTTTAAAAATGTTTTGAGGTTATATTTGTTGTTTTCTGATGAAGAAAATGAAAAAAAGTAACGAACCTGACAAGCAAACGAGCCTAAAAGCTGCCAAGACGGCAAAATCCACAGGCGACTTTGTAAATTCATAGCCATCAATAGCAAATAGATATTTATAGATTGTACTGGCGTCGAATGTCCATCCGGGTTGATAGAAGCCGATAAATAAAATAGCCAGCGAGATATCCAGTGGAATATAGAGAATCAACAGCACGAACCACCAATCCATGGCTGAAAGACCGAGGAATGAGAACTTTTTACGGTCATTTTGGGTATTTTGGCCGGTTTGGACAGGTTGGCGGGGTTGGATCATCGAGGGGCAGAATGAAGAAATGGAGCAGATTTTGAATTTGTAGTAATAAGGACACGAGGGGATGAGTCAGGGGAGAATGACGGCGGGGTCGCGTCGTAGACGAGGTACGCCCCTCTCTTTCGAAACGGCGCCCAGCCGTCTGGCCCACTTGTTTTTCTCGGAGGGAGGGCGGCAAAGCGAGGCAATACACACTATTTGAACGCTGGGGAGAAACCCGGGGAGGAAAACAATAAATACATCGAAAGTTCGAAAGGCGCGCCACAGTTAGACAGCCAGGGGAGCAAGCCATAATTAGACAGTGAAAGGGAGACAGTAACGCAACTAGACAGTCGAGAGGGACAAGAGACACAGTTAGACGGTCAATGTGGCCTAGAGACATAGTTAGACAGCCAAAAAAACCTCAAGATGTGGAAATTATCAGGAACGGGGTAATTTGATTTCCGAGTCCAGGCCACAGTTAGACAGCCGAAAAGAGGAATTTAGCTCAGAAACGCAGTTAGACGGCGTTATTACTGCGAATGGATGAAATTTGAGTGGTTGCTAGGGCTTGTTCGATTTTGGCTAGGAGAAGAGGACAATAGGGATCAAAATCTCGAATCAATAGAAAAAAGAGCCACAGTTAGACAGTTAAATAGCCGCCCGAGCCATTTTGAAGACATTACTCTTCCTTTGGCTGTCTAACTGTGGCAGGCCCCTAAATCTGCTTTCTCCCTCATTTTATGAACTTTTGGATGCAATCTCTTCCTTTTCGTTGTACTACAATGCCAGGTGCAAAAGTGGATTCGTCATGAGGATGCCTCATCCCCAGCTGCAGAAAGGTCAGATTGTTCTCGTCTTCAATCTGTCCGGGACAGATCTTGCCAGCTACGAGACATGGCTTGCTCCGCCCCTTACTATTTCCAGTCTGCAAAAGCCCACAGTCCCTATCTGTGAGCCGGTCTACTGGAGATAAGCTCGCTGTCTAACTGTGGTGCTGCTAAAATCTAGCTGTTTAACTGTGGCCCTAGAGATGAGCTCGCTTCTACGGGAGTATGGCCGCGCTTGGTTTCGGCTCACTTCGTGTTTTCGATTGGACGTGGAAGAGGAGCTGGTAAGATTTTATAAATTGTTTTTCGGGGATTTCGGTGGATAAGGGAGAAAATCTGGATTCCTGGGAGGGTAGGAAAGGGGCCCTATAACAATTGACGGCCGCCTTTGGGCTGTATACAACGGTCATATACAGGTCTCCCCCGGGACGGGGTGGATAACCTTCTCCTAACCGAATAGAGATTGGTCATCTGACCATACCGGGCCTTGTAAAAACCGCGAAAATGTCTAACTGTGGCTCAGTTTCGCTTCCAGTTGTCTAACTGTGGCGCGGTTAAAATCTAATTGTGGCTCTTTTTACTTTCAGCTAAAAGACGGCTGTCACCGTAATGGGATCGTGTTTTTGAATTTTGATTGTTAAATAAGGGAAATGGCAGCTTGTTGTTGTTTTGCAATATACGGCTACAGACAGTAAAGCATAGAAAAACATGTTTGTTGTGAGAAACAGCCTTGGGACGACCCTTGCCTCCTGTTCTTGGTCTACGCTGGGCTCAACATTAATCTGCACTCTTTTTTCATCGCCCCTAGCGCAAACAGGGACCAGGAAGCTTTCAAACCAGGTCCCGTAGCGGAGACACGCCGCCAAATTTGAATCCGTGGATTCAGGAGATAAAGAGGTTAATGGAGCATATGAAAAAAAAAGTTTAGATGAGATGATGGGAGCGATAGTCTTGGAACCCGAGGTAGAGGAGGCCCAGACCGTTTTATAGCCAATATCCCTGGGAATGGCTGGGAAAATTGCTGGGAAAAGAGGAAATTGTATGGGGACGGCCAGCGTCCAATCAAAACCGTTTTTAATAATTCAAACACCTAGAGCAGGTAGAGCAGATCAAGACGGTTCTAACAAACTGACTTTGGGCTCAAAAAGGCTTACAATAAATTTTTATGATCAGAAATATGTGAAAAGCACCAAAATATCGGTATATTGTTTTCTAGATAATTGATTGTTAAACTAATTGAGCTGAAAATTAGTTTGTTAGAACCGTCTTGATCTTCTCTTCAACACAGTGCCTGAATTTTTTAAAACGGTCAAAAAATAACCAAGTTACAGCAATAAACATGGCGCAAAGGAGTCCATTGCCCGGTTAACGGTAAGAAGAGCCCATTTTCCCTTGAAACCCCACCCCGGGGAAGATTTTTCCCTAGAAATCGGTTAGAAGTCCAAGAATTGGTCAAAATCTGGATCTAGAGCTCATTTTTCCCTTAAAAAATATGAAAATACTCACCTTATAAAATTGAAATAGCCTAGAAGCAAGCGTATAACTAAAAATTTTAAAAATATGGCCAGAAATACCAATTAAAAACGGCCTAAATGAGTCAGCGCCCGTTTCAAATCGATGTCAACATCGGACAGTAGACAATAAAGACTGTTTTGAAAGAAAATCGGGAGAGGGGAAGTGCGCTCTATTCCACCCGGCCCTATAGTAGTCCTACCCGTCGTGTTCCCGCTCTATTATCGACACAGTCCTTTAAAATAGCCACCAGCTATTTTACTAGCGAGAAAAAAAGTCAATTTCCTTCTCTTTTTTTCTATTATTCTTTTCCAGTTGGGACCCAGGTTTCCCTAATTTTCTCGGAAATATCGATTTTTCGGCCATTTTCTCTTTTTTAAATCGTTAATAGCTTTTCGTTTCAGGGCCCTATGGTCAATTCTAGCCCGGAAGTGGCTTTAAAATTAGTCGAGGAGATATTAATTAATTTCGAAAAGAATCTAGTCAGTAAAGAGCGCGACACCGCGGAGGATCTCGCCTGGGCGCTGTGGAGCCTCACAGAAACCGGTAATTCTTTATTTTTCTATATTTTTTATATAATTTTTTAGAAGATGAAGAGCGCATCGATAAGGGCGTCGTCCAATCCTTGAAGTGGTTCAAAAGCGCTCCACCGGTCATTCAAGGCTCCTTTATCTATCATGTGAGTTGATTTTTATGATTTTTTTAATATTTTTATGCTAATTTTAGGAGAACAATTGAATAAATTATAAATACAGTATGATTATAATGAAAGCTTTCACATTTAACCGGGAAAAATCTGGCCCGTTGCGAGGTTTTCAATAGCTTGTTTTAATTTTTGAACATTAGTTTTTTTTGCTAATGAAGGGAAACATTCTTGTGATGTGATTATAGCAGAAAAGTTTTATAGAATCCAGAAAAAACTGGACCAGGGGGCAAAAATGCTCTGGACTAGGCCCATCCTTCCTTTAGAGTGAATTTGAAGTCAAAAAGGTCTCAAAATTTGCAATTTGTCCCCATTCCCTAAGAGAGGTAGACAATGTAGATAAAAACTACAATAAGCATTAACAAGGTTGACAAGAAGAAGATTTTAGAAGAATTCCTGAAAATTGTTGATAAACCAGCCATATGGACAGAAATCAATGGCTCGGTCCTCGATAGTCCCTTCCCCTGCACCCGTAAAGTCTCGGCAGGAGGATCATCTTTGTTCAAAACTGTTAGAGAAACTCTGACACCTTTATATCTTTGTCTTGCCGAGACTTTACGGGTGCAGGGGATCGGATTATCACGGACCGAGCCAAATCACTAGATCTCCCTAAAAGATGGATGTGTCTCATTTTTCTGCCGTCCCGAGAAATTTCCGCTCTTCTCTCCCGAGCAAAAAGATGGATTATTCAGGCTATTTTTTAATTTGTTGGTCTTCCCTCTTTCATTTTGTTCCCCGGCACGATGCCCTCCCCTCCGGCTTCATAATTGGCTCAGTCCTCATTAGAGGGAGGGAGCGGCGCCGGAGGGCTGTTCCATTCCTTTTTTTATTACTTTTCTACGCTACTTTTTGGTCTTACTTATTTAATATGCGTTGTAAATAATGCTATAGGACCTATAAACCGCGAAAGATGAGATTGAAAACCAAAATTCCCGATTTGATTGCAAGGAGCGGCATTTTGCCTGCGCTGTCTAACTGTGGCGCCTAGAAATGATTCCCCTGGGGTTTAGACTAAATTTCAAGTTAAATTAAAAGTCTAATTACCTTAAACCTGCCGTACCCTTTATCTAATATCAATTTTTCAGGTAAATTGCCTCAGTAGCTTCACTTTGGTCTCAATTTTGTGCCTGACTGCTGTCCGGCATGGTATCCCCTTTCCCAGTCATCTTCTCACTGAAAATGCTTTCTCTATTACAAATAGAACACGTATGTTCTATTCACTTTAATCTTAAAAATTATATATTTCAGCCATGGTCCAGCATATGATGGGAATGGGGACAAATTCCACTTATAATCTGGGAATCACCAGTACCCAGGAGGTCAAGGAGCCCAGATTGATACAGCTGCCCGAACAGGTGAGGAATTTTAGCTTTTCTTGAAGTGTTTAAGGTTAAAATGGTCAGAAAAATGTGCTCTACAAGATAGTATACACCATTTTAAACTTTTAACTGAAAAAAATGAGTTTTTTCTATTTTATCGCCCCTGGTCCGTTTTTAGGCTATTTTTGACTGTAAAAGGGGTAAAAATGAGAAATTGCGAGCACTTTGCTGTCTAACTGTGGCTGTCTTTAATTCCGCTACAATTTCAGGTCAAAAAAGTCCAAATGTCCACGAACCATACAATTTTCCTCACTGTAGAAGGTAATGTCTATGGTTGTGGTCAAGGCTCAACCGGTCAGCTGGGTTCCAAAAACAAGTGCCTTGTCGTCACCCCCAGTCTGGTCTTCGAAGGAGGAGAAGACAATCCCGTGGTGGATATCGTCGTGGGAGACGGCTTTTCGGCTTTTGTCACTGATAAAAAGGTATACTGTAGTCTTCCCGGGATGACAAACAACAGACAAAGGGGTTTAGATCCATATCTGTGGAAAATTTGGACTCCTGCCGGTGGGAGACGACGGATTTTTTAGTTACCGGCCAGAACGAGGGGAGAAGTTCGCCTCGATTACGGTAGTTGATGGATGTATCCGAGCCTATGGTCAGAATTGCGTCTATAGCTGTTGTCCCATCGATGGAGCATTCAAAGGTAGGAATTTTGGCGGGGTTTTGGGTCCTGGAGGGATTGGGAGAGGCAATCCCGTTTTTGACCCATTTTTGGATAAAATACGAGTCATTTTGTTTAGAAACTGCTATCTACCACGAGTATATTGGAATTCCACAGACGTCCCGCCGGGAAACGGTCAAACACACCAATCAGCGATCGGCAGTTATGGGCCTGGCTCCATTTGACACTCCGACTGGGAATAAATATAAGGTAGGTTCTGTTTAAGACTCAAAAATACCTAATAATGCTCGCTAGGGGTTTTTTTGCCCCAGCACGGTCGATAGCCTGCACCCTGGGTCATCTTTATTCAAAACGGATACAAAGCTGTGACGCCATTGTACCTTTGTTCTGCCGAGACTTTACGGGTGCAGGGAAACGGACTGTCGAGGGTTGAACCCTTTTCGGCAGTTTCTAGTTCTACCAGACGGAGTGATGGTAACATTATACTCACCAGATGGGATTTTTTTCGGGAAGGTCAAATGTTTATCAGCTTGTGATGCACTAAACCGTTTAGTTTAGTCTAGACGGTTTACGGGCCGAGTTTTGATCTATTCCCATCATTTCCTCTAAAAATTGGCAAAAACGCCGTCTAGTTCTTCAAGCCATCATTGGATTGGGTATATCACAGTAGTCAAAAGATAGCCCTTGATCTGGAGAACATAATCCTACCAAAAAATTATATCTAACAAGACCTTGAAAGCCGCCAAATGTGTGCCGACCCCGCGTCAGGTCATTTGGCTCAATTGAGCCCCCAAAAAACGAAATGAACTTTTTCCAATTTTTTCGATTTCAGATAAATGTGGAATATAAAATTGAGCCTCGAGAGCCTCGCTCATCCGCCCGATGGGACGCAAATATCTTACAAGAAATGGAGCCGGAGCGAACCATACTAAAATGCTATAACGATGAGCACATCCAAATAGAAGACGTTCTCTTCTGTGTTAATGGCCTCATTGTGGAGCTCTTTGTCTATTCGTTTAATCTGACAGTAGATGGTAAGTATTTTCCTTTTTTTATATAAAAATTGAGTGTTTAGGTCAGGTGAAGATGATAGCCTCATCTGGTGGTCCGAAGAGTCGAACCCTTTATAGTGGACAAGCCAAATTGGTCCCCGCCTGGCAGCCAAATGATTTTCAATTTGTCGGTGGAGGAAAAAATAATAGACGAGCCAGTGCTAAGAATTATAACGTCTTCTTTTTCCTGGAGGTGAGGAGATTTTGTCCTCTATTTTGGGTCTTGAGGGGGGAAAGGGACCAAAGAAATGGGAAATGGGTTCAGTCTTCGATAGTCCGATCCCCTGCACCCGTAAAGTCTCGGCAGCACAAAGATATAAAGGCGTCACAATTTTGTAACAGTTTCGAATAAATATGTTCCTCCTGCCGAGACTTTACGGGTGCAGAGAAGTGGATTACCGAGGGCCGAGCCAGGTTTTTCGGCTTTCCAATGTTTGTTTTCGAGAATAGGTAACTGGAAGTTCACATTCGGGTTCCAAAGACGCTTTTCCATATCGGACCCAAAGTCCTGGGCAAAATATTTAAACTAGGGGTACTCTAGATTACCCGAAGCCCAGCCTAGGTGCCTTTCTAGTTGATAACCGCCATTTCTGGTCATTTTGGCTGAAATCTTCCATTTTTCAGGAATTCCCCAATTCCCATGGCGTCACTTTCGTGGAAACCTCTCCAGACGGAAAGAATATGATCTATCTCATCGATAAGGATCCCTACCTAACGACGAAACAACACACCGAGCTCCATGAAATGCACTACAGCAAGCGGGAAATTTATAAGAGGACGGTAGACGCCGTTGACCACTTGAATCTTCATTTTCATCCACCAAAGGCTGTCTTGAATGTGAGTTTTTCTCTTTTTTGGGTGAATAATATTAAAAATTATAGATTGAACTATTGAACAAGGAAAAAAAGGAGTATATGGACCCGATACCGATGGATATCTACGTTCCTCGGTCGTTGGATCTATTTGGTGATCCTTCGAGGAGGCCGAATGCCCGCCTGGACTTTATTCGGGCACTTTATCCAGATGTTGAAAGCTATATCAAAGATGGGACTGTTTGTATCGATAAGGTGGGCCTTTATTCTATTTTCTGGGGGTTTCCTGGGTTACTGTAGCCAGAAATTCGTTTTAGCGAGCAGCTGCCGAGATTTTACGCGCCATACCCGTCAGCTGCGAGTTTTTACGGGTACGGGCGCGCAAACTTCTTGAACACGATTGGGGTCGTTTTGTATGATTTTCGCTCCATTTTTTTCAGTTCAAACGATTAAATTGGATAGAAAAAGTGTAGAATTTTCTGCTGATTACGATGTACTAAATATTTTTTCCTAAAATTGCAAAAAAATCCTGAGAAAAAGGCGCTAAAAGCGGGCAGATCCAATTTGGCGCCTATTTCGGCTACGGTAACTCAAAACTCCCCATTTTCCTGTTTAAAATGAAAGAACTGTCTAGAAAATTTGAAAAGCCATTAAAAAATTAATGATAATATCAAAAATTCCAGAAAGATCCGTCCCCCCGTCGAAAAACGATTCGTGATTACCTCCTACTGGCTTTTCTGAATGGACACGATGTTATTCCACCCGTTGCTATTAAATATCTCTACGCGGAGATGTTTTACTCAGAATATAAGAAGACAAAACGCTCAGCTATTTTTAAATCATCTTATGAAGCGGGAAAAGAGGACTACTCGAGGCATAAACTCTTCTTTGCCGAGTTCTTGGGCGACTATTTGGGGGAAATTGGTCTCAGGGCGGAGGAGATCCTTCCCAATAAATATTTGTAAGTTTTTCTACTTATTTTACTCTATTTTCCATCTGTTTCAGTTTAAAAAAAAACAAAAAAATTGGTCACAATGACCCCGGGAATCGCGCATTCTTCAAAAAGGCGCGCAAACCTGGACAAAATTTTAAAATCACAATTTTTTTATTTTTTTCAAAAGTTTTCTTTTGATATTCAAAATGTAGCCCAGGATTTTCTCTACAAAAGCCGTTATGCAGTATAATTTATGAAAATAAATTTCAAGCTTTTTTAACTACAAACTTTCTAATGTTCATTTCCAGGCTCCGTTCCATCTATGCCGAATTCTACATTGATTATCTCACCACAAATGTGGCGGTGGCTACTAGCGATGGCTTCCGGCTGCCGTATAATTGGTATTGTTCCTTTTTCCAGTTGATTATAGAAAACTTAGGGAGATTCTCTGCCTCCAGTCGGATTATTTCGGAGCGGCTATGTTCCACATGGTCGGAGACACCATTCTGAAGATGGACTACCGAAAGAAGGTGGTCGTCAGTGCGTTGAGGGTATTCCTAGAGCCGAATCATCTCTATGATCTGCTTTTCGAAGATGTGAGTTTGAAAAAACAATCAAGGAAACCATAAAAATGCGCCCCGCGAACTTCATGGAGATTTGTGCGCCCGCACCCGTAGAGTCTCGGCAGCTGCCCGCCTTGAACAATTTCTACCTACAGTAACCAGATTTTCATGAGCGAGAATTTCGAGTCTAGAGGCCATTTTTTTCCTATTTTCGTCAAATTTACCCCCATGGTTACTGTAATATCGTCCATTTTTCAGTTATTCCAACTTCTGGATCTCTATGACCGGTACCTCTGCATGGCAGCCATCAAGGACACCCTGGTCGTCGTCTTTGAGCAAGGTGATTTTTCCAAAATTCCAAATTTTACAGTACTCTTTCTTTTTTCAGTAACCGAAGCGAATGTCCATCTGGTTTTTGATCTTTATGAGAAAATGGATCATTTGAGAGAACTCATGGATAGCCATTTTATGGAGAATATGCAGATGTTCCTCTATTGGAAGAGCCAAGTCAAACCGCCGTTGGAGTTGATAAAAGACGTGGAAGAAGAACTGAAAGTCAGGAATAAAGACACAAAGATACCTATCGGTATATGTACCTTGAATACGTTCTCCAGGGGAACTGTCTTCAATCGCTTTCCATTGGTGGGTTTTCCTCTGTTTTTTTTGGATAATTCTTTTTATTCTGCATTTTTAGCGCGCAAACTGAGATTTTTTAAATTCTGAGCTTGTAGTTTTATAGAGAATTTTCTGGTGAATCTGGCAATATCAAAATCTTTGGAAAAATAAATGAAAATCTCCGGCCCGTGGTGGGCTCTGGAAGGCGCTCGATCCCTGCCTATTTGAACGGGCAAAAAGGCGCGGGAAAAAATGGCCATTCTAGACTAAAAATGCCTTTTTTTTATAAATCTTCCATAATGATTTTGTACAGAATTCCCTCCGCTTTCCAAAAATATCAATATCTCCGAAGAATTTTCATTTTCTTGGGAGGGAAATTGACTTTTGAAGTCGGTAGGTCATTCCCCTTTAGTTCATGGGAAAAAAGTCTGGTTTTTGAAAATCTCCGGCTCAGATATTGTTCAGCGTTCATTTTTGACCTAGGCAATGTGCTTTTGATTATGCCAGTATAAAAATCTTCCGAAAATTTGACGTTTATCGAGGAGAAATTGGGCAAGGAAAGGGAGAAGGCGGGAAGAATGGAACTGAATTTAACTGCAATGCGTTAGGCTCATTTTTGAGCGATATTTTGACTAAAATCGGCCTGGAATATATGAAATTTTCTGTAGAATTTTATGTGCGTCATTAAAAAATTCCAGTTCCAACATGAACTTCAAAAACATCGTGGAGATGATGGAGATGTAGTCGGATGGGGGAAGATTGGCTTTGGCGACATGGTTCAACTGCTCTCGGGAAATTTGCTGGACTATTCTAAATTCTGTTCGGTAATTTTATATAAATAGGCTCAAAAGCATCTAATCTTTTTCAGATGTATCACGCAGATTTCAAATGCTTCCAGAATGTTTATCACCGGTCCGTCAGATATCCGATGGAGATTGAAGCCGATGACTTCCGGAAAATGCCTGAAATCTGTGCGAAATATCTTGGCGATCCGAAGAGGATGAAAAATATCAAGCCGGAGGGACCGGAGGAAGGAGAGAGGAAGCGAAAATGCAGGATTCGGTTGAGCTCGACTCATCAGGAACCGAACCCATTCGAGGTAAGCCCTAACCCTCAAAGACATAACGTGCAAATGGCGCAGTGCATTGAGGCGTGCACCTCCAGTAAACTGTCCATGGTTCGATCCTTCGATCCTTGTACTTGCCAAAGAGTTTTTGCTTTTTTTCCACTGCTCAATAATGATCAAACACCATCAGATACGCTGAAAAAAACCGATTTGATGCCTAGTCTAACCAAAATTCGACCTTATCCTGTACTTTGTGAACTTTCCCTCCAGCTGTTCCTCTGTTTAGCACCCAAAAGTGCTCCCAGCGTACACTGGCTCTCATTTCCACCTGCTGCATAAGATTTCAGCTGTTTTTCTTCTATTTTTGGAATCAATTTATGAGTTTTCTTGACTAAAAGCCCCTATTTTTCGCTGATTATTCCTTTTTTGGTTTTCTCTTTTTCGCCTCGACGGATTACCTTCATTATGCGGCGGTCTCATCATTATTCTCGCCTCGACACCCTTTCACTGGGGAACAAAACGTTGATTACTCTATTTTCTCCCTTCTATTATTTTTTTCAAACAAAGAAGAATAATGTTTTCATGTTCATTTCTTCCTAATGCCAAGGAAGAAGCCAAAAATAGGTTAATTCCTCGTTTGGCGTCATTATTGTTGATTGCCGACGTTTTTTCTATTCAGCTGAGCTCTTTTTATGATATAAATGGCATGAATTCAGTATTACGGCTTCTAAAACCATCTATAAATACGAAAAAGCTATATTTAGTGACTGTACTGATTATTCAAGTGTGACTTGTGTCTGAGCTCCTTCAGGAACTCTTTTTCTCTTCAACTTTCAATATTTTTACTCTTTTGCCATTTTCTTCTATTTTTTTTAATTGAAACGATTATTTTTCGATACCTTATTTACTAAAAAATGTGAAAAATAACAAGCAGCGTTTGATTTTGAGCCAATAATTCGAAGAATTTGTGAAATTTCCGTCATAAGCTATTTTTCCTCTAAACATAAGGCTGCTGATTTTCCTATACCATTTTCTGAGCAAATATACTATTCACAACCTTTTTTCTACTGAAAAATATAAAAAAGAATAGTGGAATCAACTTTCTGAGGCAATACCTCGAGAGATTTTCATCATTAGAGTCATAAATAGGGAAAATCTCCCCGCTGAGAGCATTTTTCCCTCTATAAAAAGAAGCGACTGGCTATTTATTCACTTTTTCTGCACTGACATTGCCCATTATTTTCTCTTCTTCTTACCTGAAAGGTTTCTTTTGTTTCACTGCGAAACTATTGTATTGAAGAGGGCGGAAGGATATAGGCGGCGGCAGTTAGTCATTTCAGTGGGCGGATGCCATTGTTTAATTTTTTCCAATTGACAAACTGACCGGCCATTCATAACGGTCAAATACAATCGTTTCTCTCATTTCCGAATTTTATTCTCAAAGAAAATTGTAATTTTCAGGCTGGCCCTTCTAAAGAACGGGAACGACAAATTTCAAATGGAAATGAAGCGGTGACTTCTATTAGTGTGATTGTAGAAGATGCTCGATTAGCTCTAGAGCTTGCCAGACGTGGGAATGCTGATTTGCCGCGATACAGTGAACCATCACGATATGAAATCCAAAATAATATCCGAAATGGTGTACGGCAGCCTATAGAAATGGATATTTCAGCTGTAGAAGAGCAGATAGAAGCTCTTGGGGTTGGTTTCTTCCTAAAGAAAATGAAAAAGAATGTATAAAAATTTAGAAAAATCCAATAAAAACTAATGAACTGCCACAGCAAGGAAGTTCTAGCCTTCCGCCAAATCTGGATCCAAATTTGTTTCCTGGAAGTGAGTATTATCCTTATTTTCCCCATGTCTTATAGAAAAAACATATGTTTAATTCATTCCCCGCAAAGATTGCCCTTTTTAGTGGCATCCTGCTCTTCGTCGACTCCTGCAAAACCTAGAGAGAAGCTTGTCTTTCCAAAAAGAAGTTCACAGGCTAAACATAAAGTTGCTGATGTACCTCCGCCTAGAGCACCTGCTCCACCTCCATGGTAACATGAAACTGATGAAAAAAAAGAATATCATTTCCTTTTAGGGTTGCTGAAATTAGTTCAACACAGCAAAATGTAAAATCGTTGAAACAAATTCAAAAGGAAGAAGAGGAAGCTCAAAAAGTAGCTAAAAATAAGCAGGATACTAGCAAATCGATACCTATGCAAATAACACCTAGAACAAGGAAAAATACCTGGCAAGAGAGTCCAGCTGGCCCCTCATCTGCTTCTCCTGGCTCGTTTGCAGCCATTATGGCTGAGGAACAGCGCCGTCAAAATCCTGGTGAATTTCTGCTTCATTTGTGACATCTTCCTTGTTTTACAAATAAAAAAATACATAAAGAATTATAAATTTACAGAGAAAAAGCCTGCAAAGCCCCTGGAAGCCGTTACGATGGAAGAGCGTGCCATGCAAGAGTTAGAAGCAGAATATAGAGCTCAATTTGATGGAGAGGTTTGTTTTTCTTCTATTTTTTGACCTATGCTTTTTTCAGGCTGTTATCAGCGTCTCTCTTGCTCCAAAGAACGAGTAAAAAGTGCTTTATTCATTTGTTTCCCCCAGAAAGTTATGCCTAGTTTTTTTAGAATAGCCTTTGTTAGTGCGCCTTACTGTATTATTGCCTTTCGTACTTCCACTAGATTCAATATGTCGTCTCAAAAATCTATCAAAACTCAAAAAAAGGTGAAAAATGAGCAGTAAAAGTTCTAAAAACGCAAGAAATAGTCCGAATTAGTCCTATGGTAGCCTGCACATTTTCAACTGTGTAATTATGTAGATGTTTTTAGTGAGACGAATTACCGTAGTCGTTGGCGTCATTTTTTCTAGTTTTTGCAGAAAGTTACAACATTTTTGTTTTGTTTCTCTTTCTATCCACGTGCACATATTCCATTTATGTATTTCACTTGTTAGCTAGTTGAGCATTGCTGAAGAACATAGAATTTGACTAAGCAACTGCCGCAGCATTCATTTTTTTTGTTGATTTCTTTTTTTGCACCCTCGATTACTTTTGCAACATTATATGGGTCTTTCTTGCCTTTGGCTATGGGTTATACACCGAGTAAAGATATTTCCCTATTTCTCTTGTATGATAACTTGTCGTTTACTCGATATTGATATATTGCTCGTTTTCCGAACTTGCCTTATTATGGTTGCAACTTTCAGATCTTTTATGATCACTTACATACACGATGTCTAATTTTGAAAGACATTCTGGAATGAAGCAGATACGAGGTTATAATGGGTATGTTCTAATTTGACCTTTAGAGGGTAAAATTTTTTGTTGCAGATTTAACCATCCTAGGATTGCTACGTCAGTTAAAATACATAGAAAAGAATGGGAAAGTGAAGTACAGCGTAAAATGACCGAATTTCAAGCATCTGAGGAGACAAGACTTGCTTTTCCAGCAATGGATAACCAACAGAGAAAACGTGTTCACGAAATAGCAAGTCGCTACGGAATGCTGTCTCACAGTGAAGGGTAGGTTATAGGAAATGTAACTCTATTCCGCTTAGGATTGTGTTTCTAAACGAATGCTTTTGAAAATCGTTCTGCATTATCTAAAGCTAATAGTTGTTTTTCAGGCGAGATCCTAATCGATTTGTAGTTACAATGAAGAAAAAGAAACCTACACTGACGTCATCACTTACAATAGAGACAGCACCCGTTGAATTGAGCCCAGCAATGCATGCAAAAATACGCGAATTTATAAAAGAATATCCTATTGGCAAATTCGATGTGGAAAATCATCTGTCAGTTCAACTGGCAATGAAATGTAATGTTGTTCTGCTTTGTTTACAGTAACGTTTTATTTTAGCGCACAAAAGCAAAAGCCACACCCGTAAATTCGACAGGCCTCAACCAATGCTGATACCTCCAAAGTCTAATCATACCCATGCAATGATGGAACAACGAAAACGACTACCTGCATTTAATATGAAACTCGCACTTTTAGACGCTATAAGCAGAAATAGAGTCGTCTTGATAACTGGAGGTACAGGTTGTGGAAAAACGACTCAGGTTCTTATTTGTTATTAGTTGGAATATATGAATCCTCCAGGTCCCTCAATTTCTATTGGAAGAAGCTAATTTTAAAAATAGGCCACTGAGGATTATTTGTACCCAACCCAGAAGGCTGCCAGCAATAGCCGTAGCCGACCGAGTAGCAAGAGAACGTGGTGAAAATATTGGCGGTACCGTAGGGTATCACATACGTCTGGAAATGAGGTGCAATTATTACATAATCGTTATCAGCGCTTTTGCAGAACTAGCGCAAGTACAGTTTTAACCTATTGCACAAGTGGTGTACTTCTTCGAATGCTAACACAAGACGACGCTTTTAAAAATGTATCGCACATTATTTTGGATGAAATCCATGAAAGAGAACAAAATACCGATTATCTACTTATTGCCTTGAAACAAGCGCTGGCCAGAGAAAAAGATTTGAAGGTCAGACTTTAATCTGTTCCTTCTGATGTTATATTTTAGATCGTTTTGATGTCGGCTACGATGGAAGGGAACTTAGACATATTTAAAAACTATTTTGGAGATGTTAAAGTGGAGCATATTGACATTCCATCTCGATTGTACAAGGTTGACAAACTCTTCCTTGGAGATATTCTCGCTTTGACCGGATATACACCCACTGAGAGTGTATTCTCTAGCGGTAGCTTCGCGCCTATTGGATTTAGCCAGTATGAATTCCATCTATTGTTGTGATGCAGTTATTTTACAGAAGTTTTCCTCATATGTCAACTTGGGGAACGCCGGATGAGCATCCATTGCCTCTACCTCAGCCTGGCTATGAACCTCCGCAGAAGCCAACATTTGATTTGGGAGTCCAGTACAGTACTCCACCGCCAACAAGACCTGTGCAAAGTGATCTCTTCGATAATCTTGCCCAACAATTGACTACACAAGCGGCACCACAGAATCCGCAACCGAATCAAAATATACCACATTATGCTCAAGGTGGAATGCAGCACGGTTTGTATTACTTGTTATTTTCATGATTCACGATATTTTAGCTGCTACATGGGCTGCGGGAATGGATCAGCCTCAATACAACGATTATCCTCAAAATGAAGAATGTATTATGCTGCAATCAACTACTGAGGATCATACCAACCTGCAGACTGTTTTAGGAGATGATGTGGTCCCAAGCGGTGCACATTTTCCTCAAAGTGCTCCAAATAATTATAGTACACCGCCACCAGATTGGAGATATAGACCCCAAATGGTAGATAAATTCTTTGAGTTACAACATTTTCTTGTAGAGTGCCGCAATGCAATATTTTCCTTCCCCGATGAATGGCACAATCTGTCCACCAGTGGTCCCTCCAGCAATGTTGAATACGAATTTCACTCAAGCTCATCCGTGTGGTTCACAACCAATGACACAGCAGGCAATGCTCGCATCTCCGTTCGGAGTAAGTTTTTTAAAAGAAACTTTCCTTATTCCAACAATACTTCTTGTATCAAACTAGTTCTCTTTTACTGCCATTTAGTTTGAATTACAGCGTGCTGTTCGAGAACAACATGATCAAATGGATAAAATGAGATACATGCTCCAAATGGCGTTGCCAAATCGTACTCCCAACTTTCAACTAGATAGTCTCAATGTGTTGAATCAAGGACTGGCCAGCCAAGGATTATCATCTGAATATTTAGCCGATGTTAGTATTACATTCAATTTATGTTATTTTTAGGCTTATAAAAAATTGGGAGGGCAGCAATATGCCGATTGTGTAGATGTTGATTTGGTTACATGTTTGGCTCGCTATATTATGGATAGCCCTATTGATGGTGCTATATTAATATTCCTTCCTGGCTATGATGATATTGTCGACGTCAAAGAAAAACTTTCCCAGGCTTGCCAAAACTGTATGTTGCGGCCGGATATCTATACGCTTCACTCCCAAATGAATACCGCCGATCAGAATAAAGTATTTGAGAGATCAAAAGAAGGACTAAGGAAAGTGGTACGTTTCTATTAATGTTTAGTTAATAATGAATGCTTCTCTAGATACTTTCGACAAATATTGCTGAAGCCTCGTTGACGATCGACGATGTTGTTTTTGTCATTGACTCTGGAAAAGTAAAAGAAAAGACCTACGACCACAATTCAAGAATTAGTCAGTTGAAAGTCTGTTGGATTGCTAGAAGCAACGCTGAGCAAAGAAGCGGTAAAATTTAAATCATGCTTATTGTTATTTAAATTGTTTTAAGGCCGTGCTGGTAGATGCCGAGAAGGGTATTGCTTTCGCCTTTATGGTCAAACTGACTACAACATGATGCCAGCCACCCAAAAAGCGGAAATGCAGCGATCAGCCATACATGTACTCCTTGTTTATGACCTATGCTACTAATTGTTTAGGAAGTCTGTCTCCATGCTAAAATATTTGCTCCTGAAGGCATGTCTGTTAGGAATTTCCTCTCCATGGCTCCTGAACCACCACCGGCAGGTGCTATTGACAATAGTATGATGTTTCTTGAGGTAATCACAGACCAATTATTCATATTTTTTACTTGTTTTGTTTAGCAATTGGGTGCATTTTATTCTGAAGCTAGCACAAGTGACATCGACGTCACTACTGGAGGACCAGCCGCCCCAGAAATTGAGCCAGAAATGACCGACCTGGGCCTGATCATTGCAAAATTACCATTGGAGCCTCAGTTGGCACGAATGCTGCTTTTTGGTCTGACGTTGAAAGTGTTAACACCTGTAGTAACTTTGGTAGCAGCGCTTTCACATAGAGATCCATGTAATTTTTTCTTTATCGTAAGCGCAAGCATTTTGTTCAGTTGTAATCCCAATCCCCGACGAACGTGAGCGTTGCAATAAGATTCGTGACCATTTCTCTGGTTTGGATTATTCGGATCATTTGGCTTTATTAAGGTTAGCCTATTTATTATTTTGGTTAAATTTAAACATAGAGCCATAACGGAGTTTGAGTCGTGCAAAAATCATGGTCAACAGTCAACTTTTTGTCGAAATAATTTTCTCAATCTTCCTGCTATGAAAATGATTCTTGGAATAAGGAAACAGCTGTTGGGAGAATTGAAACAAGCCAATTTAATTTATGACCCAAATACCGCGCTAAATGATGCTTATTATAACCAGTACTCGGATAGATGGCCTATGGTTCAAGTAGCAATTACGGCGGGTTGCTATCCCGGCATCGGCTTTACCAAATCTGGAACAAAACTACGGAAAATAAGAACAAGGTACTTTGTTTTAAATTTAAAATGATGATATAAACAATTTTTAGTTATGATAAAAGTGCCGGCCTTCATCCATCCTCTGTAATAAAGCGGCAAGTAATTTCACAGGCTAAAAAAAATGATATGGGAACACTAGTTGAATATCTTGCTTATCAAGAACTTGCTCAGTTGGATGAAGGATTAACTGTACGCTTATTATTTTTTACGATAAAATTGACGAATAATCTTTTAGTTGAAAACAGTAACAGTTGTACCTCCAGTTGCCACTATCCTTGCTACTGGGCATCTTCGTATGAAGCAATCTATTATGCAGGAATTTAGCCTAAGTAAATTGATTTAAATAAAATAACTAATTGTACTTCCAGTTTGTGAAAAAGAGCTATTGGAAGTAGAAGAAGACATGGAAAAGGAACAGACTGGGGGACCAGACGAATATCAGCATCATAATTTTGGAACACCTTCACTTCCATATTTGGTTATAGACGATTGGTTTGCTTTGAAGGGAACCCATCCGGTAACATAGTCGTGTAATTTGTAGTTTTTTTTCTAGGCTTTGAGAGATATTCTCCGTCTTCGTTTTCAACTCATGCGTTACTTCTTGGATGTGATTGCCGAACCAAAATCTATTCACGATTCCAACAAACGTCATGACGTATCACATTTTCTTTTTCTTTCTTTATTTATTTTGCTTTAGATGCTTCTCGATACTGTAGCTTACGTGTTGGACGAAGACCATCGTCGAGTAGGGTTCAAACCCGTTGAAGCTGTGGACTTTTTCAATCGAGAGAAAATAACAAGACAAGCCCCTCCAGAAGAAAAGAATCATTCCACTGACAACAGAAATAACTATAATGATGGAGGAAGATACCATGCTAATAATAGAGGCTATAACTGTAATCAGGATCGAGGTCAGCAATATGGAAACTCCCAGCAGTACTCTAATGAGCAAAGCAACAATGATGTAAGATTTTTTTTAAACTTTTAGTCAACCTTTTTTTTTAGTTTTTGGTAAACGCTGGCTACACAAGTGTGGAATTACCCAATCAAATAGTTCAGGAACAGTATAGACCCCGTTCAAATTATGACAGACCAGAACAGAAGTATGGTTACAATTCAAGGGATCAATATGTATCAAACAGATGTAGTCAGATATTAACTTATTTTTTAGCGAAATGGTGCTGGACAGGATTCTGGAGAACGTGTACAGAACTACGGCCAACATCAATCCAAGCGGTACAACAGTTACAGTCGACCGCAGTCTCCCCGTTATGATGGCTATAGCCGGCAGCAGTCTCCGCGATACAATGTACCAGCCGATGACAATTATGATGATGGTGGCTACCGTCACGACGACGCGAGAAGAAGCTACACTCCGCCCTACGACCGTGAACAATATGATCAACCAGACCAAGAAGCCTACTATGATGAGCGGGAAAATCGTCCTTATCGATCAAATCAGGCAGATGATGCAGAATCACGATATGATAGAGATGATCGGAATACTGGTCCCCGATATAATGAGCAACGCAGAGATAATATGCCAAACAGAAACAATTTTAACAACAGAGATTATCCCAGAAGAGTACGTTTTCGCTTCTAAACTATTTGAATTTTTATAAATTTTCAGGGTGCTAGCTTCCCGAATAGAAGAGGCGATGGTAATCAGAGAGGAAGAGGAGGTGGCAATCGAGGAAACTTCCATAACAAAACAGATTTTAACCCACCAAGAGGAGACCGCAGCAGCCCTGATTATAAGCCATCTACATTCGCTGCTGATCACTCCTATGACGATGGCGATTATGCTCCTTCATCTCGAACATCACCTGTATCTTTTACCGCAAAATCTCAAGATGTGCGACGTTCGCCTTCATCATTTCCTGGAAATGTATCAGAACTACGTGCTTCTCCACCACCTTTTTCTGGAAATTCTCAGGATATACGATGTCAAGATGTACGATTTGAACAAGGAAAACCGCCTACATTCATTAGAAATAAACAATCTACCAGCCGGAACCGTATTTTTGAATTAATATTGTTATATTATACGTAATTCAGAAAATTATAATCGAGATCGGAATGAGCAACGAGATGATCGTGGCGGCTACAAACAATCAGCAAACCGCAATAATGAAAACAGGTTTCCAATTGCTGAGTACTTCATTAAAATTGATATTATTTAGGAATTCATTCCCCCACAAATATGATGATGACCCAAGAGGACAAGATAACGGAGCCCCGAGACAGTATTATGGTTCTCGTAGACAGAATGATAGTTCCCGTAGACAAAAAGATGTGCCTAGAAGGCCGGAGGGCTCTGTATCACGGGATGAATATAAGGATGACAGTTATGGATATGGTGGAATCCGTCGAAACGACAATCGCTCCAGAAATGAAGCTGTTAATCCACCTCAAAGAAACTATGATGATGGCCAACGACGGCATGAGGTTTGTTCTATTTTGTCTTTTGTAATTCATGTCTGATCCTGCTTTATAGAAGAAAGAACGCTATGTAAACAATACGAGCAATTCAAGCATAAGTAGAGAATCGAAACAGAAATTTCAGCCTCCACCACAAGTCGAAAACAATCGAAAACCACGAAATAGTCCGACAGGCGAAGATCCTCCTCCAGATCCAGTAATTCGTAATGTCAGTCAACTACTTTTCGCTGTTCAATTTTAGTTTATAGGATCCTCGCAATTCAATGCGTTCTAAAAAGAAGTTTTACGCTGGAAAAGGCCCCTATCGCGGCGACAAGAAGGTAGCAAACGACCAGAAAGGTGATGATGGAACGTCATATGATCATCCTCAAGAAGAAAAAGGACAGGCAAAATATAAGAAAAATTGTAGGTCCTATTTGATGTTTAAATAATACCCTTTTTAGTAGTATTTGAAAACAGAAACTACAAACGACAAGGTCCAGCTAATCGTCCATAGAATTTTATACCTGATATTATTTATATCTCAGAGCTTATTTTTCTAGTTTATTTAAACCCGGCCTTACGCATGCTCTGCCCTATACTTTCCGGTTACTAGTTTTTCTTATTCTTTTTATCAGAAATTTATCCAGTGGATCTTTCTTAATATTGCTTTCCAGTGATAGCGTAATTATGCTTGCTTCATTTTTATTCGACGGTGTTATCTTTATCTTCCATCTTTCCCTTTCCATTTCTATTCACTTGTATTTCATGTAATTACTAATGAAATGGCTTTTATCAATGTGTTTTGTTTTATTGATTTTCACCTTAGTTTCGAATCTGAAAGACCTATTTCACGCTATAAAAGCCATTGTTTGTTGAACTCCAATAAAGTTTTGAGTCGCATCCTCCGGGATGTGGCTGTTTTGTTCGATATTCCCCGAAACGTTTGGTACTCGCCTAAAGCAGATAATGCAGGGTGAAGACGGCTCCTCTACTGAGCAGGAAAAGGAGGACAGTCTATTGATGCAGCTTATTAATCGGACAGACACTCCACCAAGAGAAGACGGTGGGAAACGAAAATATACTTCACAAGAAGAAGATGAATCTGATCCATTAATTTATACCTCTATTGTTGATAAGAAAAAACGGGTTGTTCCTGCTGTAAGTAGAATTTATTATGTTTATTATTGATTTTCTGCTTTTTTAGAATACTTATGGACTTGGAAATACCCCATTTGTTGGTGAATATAAAAAAGGACGGAAACTAGGACAAGGCACTTATGGAACTGTTTATGAGGGGCAGCATATAGCGAGCGGAGAAATTGTAGCACTAAAAAAAATGAAATTCATAAGCAGCCAATCCGAAAAAGTTGGTGTTCCACCTTCCGTCATCCGAGAGATAATGGTTCTCAAAAAGCTCAGCCATGAAAATATTATCAAGTGCAAAGGGGTAATTATTAATTTCTTTTCTCTTGTATCTTTTGATTTTTTTTAGACAGTAGCTCCTCGAGCATATCACGGAATTTTTATGGTAATGGAACTATGTGAAACAGATTTGGCTATACTTTTGGAAGAAATGAGATATCCATTTGAGCCGATGCAAGTGAAATGTATTATGACGCAACTTTTGAAAGCTGTTGACTATATTCATCAGAATCATTACCTTCACCGTGATATTAAAGTGAGTTTTCTTTTACTTATTTATTTTTCTATGAATTTGTAGAGCTCAAATATTCTTTTAACGGAAGGAGGTGTTTTAAAATTAGCTGATTTTGGTCTAGCTCGACCGTTTCACACTGAAATTGAGATGACTCCTCGTGTTGTTACTCTTTGGTAGCTTTTAATCCATATTAGTATGATTTTTACCGTTTTTCCAGGTACCGTTCAATGGAATTACTCCTTCATTCTACTACTCAAAATCATGGCGTCGATATGTGGTCTGTAGGATGTATTTTGGCCGAATTACTTCAACATGAGCCACTGTTTAGAGCAGATGCTGAACTTAAAATGGTCTGGGATTTTTATATAATTTATTGTTTAATTATCTACAGATTCACTGCATAATTGAAGTCTTAGGAGTCCCTACAGTAGAAATATGGGCAGATTTGCCAACGATGCCTGCTTTAGAACATTTTGAATTAAAAGGACAGTCTGTTAATCGGCTTGCGGTATGTTTTGATTTGATTAAAATTATTCTTTCTTACAGAAATTATTTGAAAAACATCCAATGGAAGCTATTGATCTGTTGCAACAATGCTTTATCTATGATCCTGCAAAGAGAATCACAGCCAGCGAAGCTCTAAACCATTCATATTTTCATGTACGTTTTAGTTTCAGTTCATATGTTCAGTATTAAATTTAGACCGCTCCACGAGCTTGCTACCCTGGTGATCTACCAATCCGTGCTGCTCAACAGCCAAGTACCTCAAGACATTCATCATCACGCCGTTCAAGACACGATTGATCTTTTTCAATTTGTACAAAGTTTGCATAAGTTTTTTCCTTCCTGTAGTATTAAAATAAAAAAAAATTACGGGGCTTAGAAATGTTGACTCGTCGTTTTTATTGTTTCACCTGCGCTGCCCGAGAAATAATAGGAACAAGCCGTTGGTGTTGTCTCGGGTAGCCATTGTCCCCGTCTCTTTTCTGGCTTTTGTTCATCGGGCCAGGGCCATGCGATCGCCACGTCGCCTATGTTTTTTGAAGTTCCTCTGAATTATTTTTCTGAACGTTTAGATTTTTTGCGTCTTTAGAAGCTATAGCCAACAGGTGGTTGAGGTTCTTAGTCCCCCGCTCTCGATTCCCTCGGCTTTTTTCCCATTCCACTTTGCCGATAGAATTATCTCGCCAGCGGCATATTTGAAGTAAGCTCGTAAAATGGAATTTGTTGGCTAGAGAGGAAGGGCCACCCGCTACTACTACAAGTTATGAAGAGAGAAAAAAACTTGGGGGAGCCTCATTTAGACAGCCAAGAGCCACAGCAAAGTATAAAAGGCGTCTTTTCGCTGTAGTGATGGAGAAAATGTCCAGAATTCTTAACTTTCTCCGTAGATCCCCCTTCTCGTTGGATTATTTCCCCCGTGGGGCTTTTGTTCTCCATATCCACGAGCTCCCAACGGCACCACAGATCGCGCCACTTCCATATACATATCCCAGGCGAGTTGAGTATGGCTTTGGCCGTGTGGCGGTGGGGGGACGGCGAGTTCGAATTAGCCCCCCGGCTGGAGCATTTCGATTCTGCCTGGCTGGGGAGCTCCCAAGTGGATGAGAAGAGGTCTCCTCTTCTATTTAAAAAAAGGAAAGTGGCTGTCTAACTGTGGCTCCTCCCGTTCTCCCAACGAAATTCAACTGTGGCTGTCTGTTACAACCAGCTCCCGTCTGCTGCTCACTTTCTCTCTCATTTAACCCCACGCAACTTGCTCTCACGTTGTTCTTTTGACGTAATCATCTCTTTATTCCATTTTTAACGCTTCAAAATATTTTTTAATATTAAAAAATACTAGAAAATATCCTAGAAGGAAGCAGAAATTGAGTAGAGTGCTCCTTGCTCAGGAAATGTCAATTTGGAGGCCAATTGGCCGGAGTTTATTGCCCTCCGAGCCTTCGACAACTTTCGGAGGACGAGAGGAAGATCTAATTTTAACCAGACTCTTTGAATATATTCAAAAGAAAGAAAATTAAAGAGAAATTCAGAAAATCACGGATAATAGAATCAGTAGCAATCCAGTTATAAGTTGATTGCCTATTGAACGGGATTTCCCCGAGGGAGGAAATAAAGCTATTTTGAGCAGTTTTATGTGATTTTATAGAATTTTTGTAATATTTACCAGCTTTACTTGCTAATTCAATTACTAAATCTGTAAAAAAATATCAAATATAATCTGGAGAAGATATTTTTCACGATAGCACAGCAACTCTTGATTATTATGAGTTTCTGCCTTCCATAGCTATTTTTACTATTTTTATTATTTCTACCTAATTTCTAATATTTCCTGTTATTATAACGGCTAGCAATGATAACAAGCAATCTAGAATAGAGAAAAATATAGAAAAATAGCTATAAATTGAAAAAGAAGTGAAAAATTCAATAAACCTCCAATAAAAACGATTTTTTTTTCTAATTTTTCGCTCTTTTAGACATTTTTACTTTATTTTCTATGCTTCTAAATATTAAAAATAAATAAAATTAGCCTGAAAAATATAATATAGATCTCTAGAAGCTAAATATATTTCTCTAATAATTCAATCGTACCAAACAAGAATTTTTTCACCGAGCTGTCTAACGGTGATGCCTTATCGGGGATTCTTCATTTCTGTGCCATTTTCCTCAATATTCTCTACCTTTTTTTCATTTTTCAATATCAAAGTTCACTTTTAGAGCCCTAAATCAGGGCTATAAAAAGTTCAAACGGATTCTTTTGTCCTTTTTTTGGACTGAACGCACTCTGACGAAGATGAATGCGCCCCGAACTCCATTGGGACATCGGAAGGGCATCCAGACCTCTCGTAAATTTTTCGTACGCATAAGAATTGATGGAAATGGACATGAATAGTTTAAAAGGATGGATAGATTTTTGGAATATTAGAGTTCACATCATCATCAACTAACAAGGAGTAAGCCCTGCGTTCCCACCTACTTCCCCGTTTCTCTCCTCGCATACACAAAGAGAGGGGGATGGCGGAGGGCTCTCCTCCCTCTCCCCCCTAATCCCCAGCCTTCCGAATTCTTTTCACTCACTTCTAGTAGTAGCGAGCAAAAAAAAAGAAAAGAAAAGTTCATTTTTTTCAGTTTATTAGGGCATTTTTCCTCCAAGCTGTCTAACTGTGGCGTCTCAAAAATATTTGGCTGAGTAACTGTGGCTTATTTTATAGTTTTTTATAGCCAATTTTTCGCGTTTTCTCACCCTTTTCACCTCCATTAGCTCTTCCAACCGGACAGATGTTTCTGGGGGTCGGGCCTCCCTCTTCCGGGGTCCATTATCCCCTCAGCTTCGTCTCAAGAATCTTTACATTAGCAGCTGATCCGCACATTAGACTCTCTATGAGCCACTCTATAAAGCTCTTTTTCCCATCTAGGACCCATTGTATTCTCTTTTGAACCCTGAGCCTTATCCTAGGACCCGCGCGCCCGCACCCGTAAAATCTCGGCATTGCCAGGCATTGGGATTAGCTGCGCGCGCCGGAAAAGATCCTCGCGCTGCCGAGATTTTACGGGTGCAGGCGCATGAGACTTGTAAGTCGTAGAGGGCCATATTCCCAGCCAGTCTCAACCAGCCAGCTGTTTATGGCTGCTGCTGACGGACGGAGAGAGCCTTTTAATATTCCGCCTCTTGCTGCAGAGGGACACCACATGTTTATTAGCCTGTCTCCTGACTCTCAATTTCTTCCAGGGATTTTAAAATTCATTCAAAAAGCGGCTCGTTTTTTTAAAGAATCAATTTTTGTTTCACGGTAGCAACTGTCCCGTCTCCCCCCTGTCCTTGGGGGCGGCTGTCACTTCGCCAGAGGGATTCCTGGCCGGATCCCCCTTTCCCCTGCTTTTCAGTGAGAGAGAGTCCGCTTCTCTTTCCTCGCCCTTCCCCGTCTCTCTCGTACACACAAAATGGGCAGCTGGCTCTTATTGAGCCTCTCTCGAGAAAAACCAGAAGCGGAGAGAGGCTTTTCAATATTTAAAAAGGGGATTTTTCACCGAGGGAGGAACGAAATGGGGGAAGGGATGGGAGCCTTGAGATCAGGAAGATAAGCCCGTCATTTGCTTATTTTGAGCGTCCTATTATCTCCTCCTCTTGTATTCCTTGGTCTACCGACAGATTTTAATCCATTTTAAACTTAAAACAGCCTCGAAACATGTGTTTAAAGGTCAAAAAGGTCCAATTTTGACCTAAAAAGAGTCTAGCCCCCTCAAAACTCGAAGAAATTCTTTGCTCTTCGACTATAACCATAACCGCCATTTTTCACGTATATTACGATCAAAAGAACCCAAAAAAACAATTAGCTCTATGTAGAATTGGGATGTCAGCTCCCATTTACTCGAAAATTGTCTGTAGCCATGCAACAGGGCCGACGGGACCCGCGAGTCCCATCATATTCGGCTCCGGGTCGACTCGAGCTATTTTTCGTCTTCTTTTTCCTTTTCTAGCCATATTCCATGAAAATTTTGATGTGTGGATGTCAATCCAAGTCTCCGTTCCAGAACCCAATGAACAAAAATGGCTAAAATTGACAAATTCCATAGTAAGATTGAATTATTGCCCGAAAATCTGAAAATCTCAAAGATCCGTGGATCCAGTTTTCCCCCGCATTCTACGATAATATAGACTCTAACAACACTTTTAACAGCATTATTTTATTACCCATATCTTCGTGAGACCCGCTGTGCTGTTAATAAACCCCCTCCGATGACTTTTATGGCCACCGCTACAAATCTGTTCTGGTTCTCGTGTTTTCTGCTCCTCTACCCCTATTTTTTCATATATCCCCCTATTTTTAGTATCATTTTAAAGCTCTCGCTCTGCTCTACAAGATGTCGTACTCAGAAAACTCATAACTATGACTTTATGGTAAATCATCAAATATTCCCGTGTCGGCTATTTTTCTCCTTATTTTCCCATACGGCGCAGGTTTTCTCACTATTATCTTATTTATCACGGTCTATCGGCTATTTTTTCACTTTCTTAAACGTATCCTATTCTTTTTTATGTAGGAATTCATAAAAATCCGGCTAAAAAGGCGATTTTCCCCATTTGAACTTGAGAAACCTTCCTGAGTTCTTTTTATCCGTCTCCGTCTTCAATAATCCTCTCCCCCGCACCCGTAAAGTCTCAACAGGAGAATCATCTTTATTCAAAGCTGTTACAAAACTGTGATGCCTTTATACCTTTGTCTTGCCGAGACTTTACGGGTGCAGGGGATCGGACTATCGAGAGCCGCACCGTCTTATCCGCTTATCTTTGAATAAAGGATCTTTTCCAGACATCTAAAAGCAGAAAATCGACCTATTTATCATTAAAAATAGACTACAACGGTCGAAAACCTCCCCCTTTGCCCTCAGAGGATGGGAAATCCCCAGCTAAGAGGATTAGAAGCGGCTCCGGGGGAGGATGAAAGGCGCCCCCAGCATGACTTCTAGCCTTTTGAGGAGCCAGCAGAAGGGGGGTTTTTATAGGATCAAACCACTTTTTGGCTTTCCTTTTTGGACTCATTTTTTTCTGTTCTTCTGGACTAGAAGTGTCTCTTGTTTCATATTGAAGCGGGTTATATATTGGTCAGGAAAAGGGGAAACATGTGACAATTCAATTCTTGTGTGGAGGGGGAGGTGATGAGTTTCCTTCATTGTTGACTGTCTCTCGTCTCTCTCCTCCGTTTTTATCTGTTTTTAAAATTGAGTCATTTTCACCTGATCAAGGTGGAGAGACGTCTTTTTTTCGCGTTGATCCAATTTTGAGCCGATTTGAAGACCCAGAGTACAGCTGATAGGACCTTGATGATCCGATCCCCTACACCCGTAAAGTGTCGGCAGCACAAAGATATAAAGACGTCACTGTTTGTAACATCTTTGAATAAAGATGATCCTCTTGCCGAGACTTTACGGCCGCAGAGGACTATCAAGGACCGAGCCCGCTCGAAGGCTACTGGTACCTGTTTTGGCGTACTTCCTAAGATCTTCTGGCATTATTTTATGCCAGTTTTTTTCCTGTAATTATCTATTCCTCATCGTCTTGAGAGCCAAAATCCAATGATTCCTTTGAAAACGCCAGTGAATTCTAGATATCCTGACTATTCTAAGGTCTCTTCCAACTACTGTACTGTTTTTGTCTTTCCGGACCTATTCGTCCTCCCTATTCGTATTTCACCCTTTACATATAACTTTGAGTTATTCATAAGCCAATTTCAATAGATGTCATGAAAAATCTGCAGATTACTGTAATTTCTAGGCTCAAAACTGGGAATTTCGCTCTTTTGAGGTTCTGAATAGAGAGAATCGCCCTTTTCTACTGTTTTTGTTGTTTTTGACCGTATTTTGGCCTCAAAAATTATAGATCCTTTCTCCCATTTGAGTGCTGTTTTGAAACATTGCCTTCTTCTCGGACCAGTTTGATTATTCAGCCGCTCTATCAACAGCAATGACGATGACTTCATTCCATCATCATAGTCCTCTCGTCCCTTTCCTTTTCTGGCACTGTTTGTTTCCAACGTAGACCTTCTTTTTTTGGACGCATCTCACGCCTTTTTTCTCCCTTTCTAACTCGCTATTTCAGGGTAAGAAGCCGAATTAAATGAGAGAAGAATCTTATTAGGAAGATCATTATCCAAGCTTGAAAAAGAGGAACAATGTCAATGTGAGTCGTTTTTTCTTCGTTTTCATTTTTTTTGGTTTCTAGGGTTTTATTGGACTGAAATGGGTAAAAACGGTCTCAAAATAATCTAGAGATTGTAAAAAATGGGGAAAAATGACGGCAAACGGATCGAAAATTGGAGAGAAACCCTACGTTTCTGATTTACAGTTGTCTATAATCCAAAAGGCCCAAAAAAGTCTAGAGAAGGAAAAAAAGCATTAAAAATTTGGTCAGAAAGGAGGAGACGGCCTAAATTATCTCCCTTCTTGGTCTCAACGGTTTTCCCGCTCCCGGTCCATTTTCCCTCCTTCCTCATTGGCTTTTCCCGCTCCCCGGCTCTAATATAATTAACTAATCTAGTCATCTAGGGGTTGAATTGGCGGACTCCAACGGCTCGGTCCTCGATAGTCCTCTCCCCTGCACCCGTAAGGTCACGTCAGAAGAATCATCTTTATTCAAAACTATTACAAAATTGTAAAGCCTTTATACCTTTGTCTTGCCGAGACTTTACGGGTGCACGGGATCGGACTATCGGGGGCCGGCAGCTGCTTCAAGTTGACTATAATCTGTAGAGTAGGGGGTAATCGGGTGGGGGAGATAAAGAACCAGGAGGGGAGATAAAGAGAAGAAGAGGGGTGGAACCTGACCCGAGCAGAGGCCACCCGGGCCAGCTGTTGCCCTTCTTCTGCCCCCTGTCTGCACCCCCCGCTCCCTTTTTACCACCCTAGTGTTGTCCCCGTCGGTCCCCCTCATCGATTCCACCCCCCTCGTCTCCGCCCCTTCGGATAGCAGGAGAGTCAGGCAAATCACTATATATCCCAGTAGAGACTGTCCTCGTCCCTCTTCTATTCTATTTTCCTGACTATTCTCTAAAATGGAACCGCCTGAAGAAGCGCAGGAGACTAGTGAACCCCTGCCGGAGGAGATCCCTCATTTTGGGCTGGATCCCGACCATGAGCCGCCGGAAACGGGTCGCAGCTCCTCCCTGTGGATAGGAGTCGGCATTAGTGCCACTCCAGAAGAGGCTAGGTTAGGAAAATCGGCTTCAAATGTGAACAAATCCCGGGAAAATAGCCCCAAACTGGAAAAATACGGGAACTCCCGGAAAATAGCCTTATAACTCGGAAAAATGACCATTTTTCGAGTTATTGAACTCATTTTTGATCGTTTTCTGTACAGATCCTCTCCAGAAGGAGTTAGGCTTGCAAAATTAGGCTATACATTCTGAAAAGCTGGTGGAAATGCCGTGTAAACGAGAAATATCCAGGAAAATAGCCTTTAACGCGGAAAATGCCCATTTTTTTGAGTTTCTGTCCTTTCCGTCCTATTTATGAGGTTTTTCCGTAGAGGACCCTCTACACAAGATGTTAGACAAGAAAAATTAGGGTCCGGTAGGGAAAAATTGAGAAATTTGGCCTGTAATCAGGGAAAATGGCGAATTTTTTACCATTTGACCGCTGTTTTCGTCATTTTCCATGACGGAGGTCCATTTCCTCACACTGTCTGTTCCCGTTTTTCCCTTTTCCTATCATTAATTACGTCTAGACTGTCCCTGCAAGCGTTCCCCAGATTTTCATAGCTGTTTAGCCTCGTAAATCCGTTCCCTTTCCCTTTATCTGTTGATAGTATCCCCGCTCCGGTTCCCAGACGGAAAACAAGAAGGGAAAGGGGAAATACTACGAATAGAAAGGAAATGGAGAGGAGAAGATCATTTTTCGTAATGGAAAAACAGAAAAATAGGCCTTTTATGGCGGGATTTTCGAATTTTTAGGTTTCTCGGCGCCTTTTTGAACCCTATTTCGGGCCTCCAATTCAAAGCCCCCAAATTTTGACTAAAATGGAGGTTTCTTGTCGCTCAACCCGGGAAATTTGATATTTCCACGGCAGTGGCGGCCTAATAATCGAAGCAGAGCGGCATGCAATAAGGGGTCCTATGGAAATGGACCAGAAGATCAGAAAATGACTGGTTCAGGGCTCGAAAGAAATCAAAAACGAGAAAAATGAGCCAAAACAACAATAAAAGAGGTTTAGGAGCCATTTTTCCCTGCGCCTGCACTCGTACAATCTCGGCAGCTCGCGGAACAGTAATTGCGGGCAGAAGTAAAGGCCCGCCCAGCTGCCGAGATACTACGGGTGCAGGCGCACGGAAGAATACGACAAGAACCAAAATAGAGACTTCTCTATTCTCCGATTGCAAGTCAAATTCCGCTCTTCTTCCGCTCCAAATTTTCGGCGTCGCCATCCAGACCACAAAGTCCATCATCAAAAGTCACCCTTTTCGGCCCGCCAGAAAACGCAAGAGAGTAAGACCTCAAGAAGCTAGAAACCAAATGCGTAAGCGAAAACGAAAGATAGAGAAAACACGGGGAGGGAGAGCAAAATGAAGTCGGCAGCAGCCTTATCTCTGTAATCCTATCTTCTTCGGGGGACAGATTCATTGAACTGACTAGTATTTGTCTAACTGTGGCTGTTTTTTCACTACGAAATGTATGAAGAACTGACAGCAGCCCTCAGGTAACGGAATTTGACTCTAGAGAGTAACTAAAAAGGGTCTGGAAATTTTCAGCTGTCTAACTGTGGCCTCCAGAATTAAAAATTTCATTTTCAGGCGTCGTCGACTGTCAAAACAACGCGAAAGCGTCGAGCTGTCCAGCTTGGGTGAGTTCTTTCCTTCATCTTTTTTATTTTAAAAAGGTTCAAAATTCCCAGCCATTGCCCCTTGAAACCCTACCAGAGCTGCCTTTTTCCTCTCCCCTACAGTTTGGATGTCTAACTGTGGCTCTTTCCGTACCCGCTGATCTCTTTGACTCTTTCTCATATTACTTATTAGTGGAAGGGAACATCGATCCCCCTCCCAGGGTTATGTGGTTATTAATCTACAGCAAACAAAAGAACGAGCCGGGTCACTCGCCGCTTATGGGGATATTACTGGAGGGAGACGAAGATTACATGAAATATCACAGTTATACGCCATTATATCTTACTCGACTCTATTTTTCTTGTTAATCCGTTTCTTCAACATCGCCACCAGAACACAGACAGGGAATACACCGCCCCGGCGAAAAGTTCATCTATCAATTATCGTCAGAGAGCAGATGGGGGATGCCGTTGATGTGTGTGTCGGAAAGATTTGTCCCCCCGCTGCCCAAATGGCTAATAGTACGCAGCGAGCAGCTGTTAGAAAGAGAACGGACGAAAATTGGAATTTTAGAGCTGAAGGGGACTGTAAGGGGCATTTGGGCAACCACAGCCCGCGCCACAGTTAGACAGCCAAAAGATTTGAACTGTGATGCTGCTGGCTGTTCTCCCGCTCCCTTGTTCAATTTAATCTCAATTAATCGCCATTCTCTCGGGTTTCCCAGGTGACTCCCCCTCCCTTTCTCTCGGCTCCCATCAGCCGCTGCTGAATATAGGGCGTGCTAATAATTTGATTCAACTCATGGCCGCCGCCGCTCGGGGGAGCCTTTCAGAGCAAAAGGGGGAGCCGAGTTTGCAATTTGTTCGATTTTGCTGGACTGCACTCGGCCCAGCACCTAGCAAAGGGCACGGAAACATGGGAAACTTTCGAAAAGCAGCGGAGAGGAGTCCACAAGGCGACTACGTCACTTTTTGAGCGGGAAAGGCCTGTGTGACTCAGGAAGAGGTGCTAATGTTGTATCGGCTGCAGACGGGGGAAGCCCAGAAAGTTTTGGCGGGAATCGGTGGACAGCTGGAAAGGACACAAAGGGGCCGTCTGTCTGAGCTGAGGGGTCAGCAACAAAGGGAGGCAGGGAGATTTGAACCAATGAACTTTTTGGAAAGATTTGAAAGCTTTTTCTTCTATGAAAGTGAGAAAAAATGGTCTTGATTGTCTTACTGTGGAACTGTGGTCTTGTTGGCTTTCTTGATGTCTAACTGTGGTTCTTATTTTGCCAATAAAATAATGAGAAAACACCGTTATGGCCTTTCTTCTTACTGTCTTACTGTCGGCCAAGTGGCTTATTCGGCTCCTTTACTGTCTAACTGTGGCTCATGAACTAAAATAAAAGGATTTTCCTCAGGTTCTGGTGGAAATTCATGGTTTTCGCTGTCTAACCGCTCCCTTCAAAAGTGATCACTTCCTCTCTCCAATTCAATGTGTTCGGCTTCCTATTTCATTTTCGATCAGAGCCGGGAACAACAGCCGCAGCTGATGGGATGGAAACAGTGGGAGGGAGAGATCTCTGCGTTTGCGAGCACCTAAAGCCCCCCTAAAACATAGATCACACCGGAGTGGGCTGCCACATGCCGAGGGGGACTCTCTCGAGGGGAAACGCAGGAGCAGAAGGTCAAACAAACTGCTCTCGTCGATTCGAAGTTCATAGTCCTGAAGATGACGTTTGATGTCGCCTCCCTTCCCCGGATTCTGGTCAAATTCAGAAGGGGGACAGTCTTTTTTCCTCTAATCAGTCAACAGACAAATATTTGACTTCTTGATCGTCCCATGGGTCATAAACTTTTTTGACAGGGGGTGTAAAACTTCCGGAAAAATCGGGGGGTGAGAGATGAAAGAAGGGCTCGATTGAACGGCGAAAAGATCAAAATGTAGCCATTTCCTATGGCCTTGAGGGGAAAATTATGATAGAGAAAGGGTTCTAGTATGAGAAAATAGATAATTTTGGGTCCTACCACGAAAGGGGGGCCTGAAAAATTGGACCTGGAACAGCCACTGAACACATACCTTTCGGTGGTTTACTGGACGGTTTCCGTGCGCCCGCACCCGTAAAATCTCGGCAGCCGCGAGATATGGCTTCAGGTAACAGATGGTTCAGCTGCCGAAACTTTAAGGGTGCAGGATTTCTGACAGAAGAGCCTCCACCTGAAAATTGTTCCCCTCCTTTGCCATAATCCTTGCTTTTTGACAAAGATCATTTTGATAAGAACCTCCCAAAGCCTCTCAGGAAGTAAAAAAAGTGTTCTCCCCGTCCCTAGAAATGGCAGGAATGTGCTGATCCCAATTTAGGCCACAGTTCCGCAGCGAAAAGCCACAAAATGGCGAATCGAACTGTGATCAAACTTCCGGCGGGCAGAATAAAGAACAACAGACTTCAAAGGCGAAAAAAAACGATTTTGCAACTTTTCAATAAGCCGATCGTCCCCCACAATAGTCACGTTTTGATCTGAACTCGCCCTTTCTTCTCTTTTTTGAATAAAATGTGTCAATAAACAGACAGCACCGGCTACGTAGTTCCGGGGCGTTCTCTGCGAAGAGGTCAAAATTCAAATACTTCTAGTGGAGAATATTTCCCGCCAGATTAAAAACTAGCCCAGGGATAACTTTTCAAAAGACAAAAGATAGCATGCCAATAGCCATTTTGGCTCCCCGGAGTGTGTGTGTCAGTTTTTTCGGGGTCCTACAGGGAAAATGGGGCAAACTGCGGCTGTTAGCTGTCTAACTGTGGATACTGTGGCTTAGTGTAGCTCTAGGAAAGCGCCACAGTTAGACAGCTTTACCAAACACAAACTCTCCGGTGGATCTTGAGCTCAATCCTCGCCGGAGATGATCCGTTTTTGCCGGTTCAAAACGTCCTTGTATGGTCTAGAGATTGGTTTTTGGAGGAGAAATGACTTCCCAACGGGAATATTACCATATTTTCGTGACCACTGGGACCATTCTCCCCAGGAACGGCCCTAATCGCCTGCCATAAGTCGTCTATAGAGTCCTTCCTAAGCCAATGATCACTTCTTCTCCTCTCCACCTTCTCTCTTCTTTCCCTATCTAGACCTATAAAGTACACTTCCAAAGGTGTGAAAAGTGACAAGGGGCCGCCTGGAGAAGGGGAGAGACGCCAAATAGGGGAAGAGATAAGAAGAACAGAGAGTAATGGCGGCTTTTTACCCTATTTGAATGTGTTATTGCGCCCGGCAGACGAGGACACTGGACTGACTGACAGAGAATGATGGTTTGGACAGATAAATAAATAGAAAGGACCAGGATACAGTAATCCTTGAAATTGGGCGAAAATAGGCGGAAATTTGAAAAATGGCGGGCTCTTCTTCCTGGAAAAGGGATTGTCAGGTTCCAGAGGCTACCGTAGTCCACTTTTCGACCCTAGGATTTATATAAATGGGTTACTGTAGAGTTGACAAGGCCTAGAAGGTTATTTAGACTGCTATTTGAGTTTTTGAACTATTTTCCCCGCTATTTACTGTTATTTTCCCGGGTAATTGAACTATTGAGGGCGAAATCCCGGATTAATCACGAAATCGAACACTGGTGATCAATTTTTTGAGATCTGGGTCATTTTTCCGGGGTTAGAAGGTCTTCCTAGTCGTATTAAGACTATCTTTGAGTTATTTATGGCCCTGGGAGCCTCTAGAGAGCGAATTCCCTGGAAAAATGAGCAGCGAAGGGCGAAATCCGAGGTTCAACTCATTTTAAACCAATTTTTTGAGGTCTAGGTCATTTTTTCGGGGTTAGAAAGGGTTTCTAAGCGTGTGAGGAAACGAGCTAACTTAAAGGGTCGAGAGCCTCTAGAAGTTGGATTTCCTCCCACTTCTTCCCCCCGCGTAACATTTTGATCTCTTCTTCTCTGCCCGTGTCGCGCGGCTTCTTCTATCACTGTCTGTGTATACAAATGAGCCCCTCGACCGGCTGGGGGGTAAATGTCTCCCCCCTAGCTGCTGCTCTTTCCTCAAAGACTTGCCGCGACCCCGGGACTGTTTGGTAGGCGGGGCAGCCCCCCCTTCTCCCTCTCCCCCGGCCCGTCCTGTGTGCCTTGTGTTGAACTGTGGACAGTGCCAGCTGAGAGACACCAACCGATAACTAGCCCTCTCTCTCTCTCTCTCTTCCATTCTCTTCTATTCTTCTACCTGCTTTTGACCCATACCATTTGGAGCTTCTTCTCTAGTTCTACTCCTTCTTGATCTCATATTTCTTGGAGTATGGAAGCCTTTTCTCTTGGTGGCAGTGTCCGGAGACAAGAAAGTTTGAGACAACGATCGGAACACGGTCATAAGGAACACCATCATCGACTCAGCGATGCGGATCAGTACCTATTTGGTTCGTTTTTAAGACAAATTCTACCGTAAATCATCCAAAAAGGCCTACTATCTCCAAATTTATTCCATTTTCTCTTTGTTCTCCCTGTCGAGAAGCCTAAAATAATATTTATGCGGGTAAAAATGTAAAAAATGGGAGTAATCGGTCAAAATTCGGGTTAGGACCCTTGGAAGTCAGCCACGGGGTTTCTGCGCGCGCACCCGTAAAATCTTGGCAGCTCCTAGCAATGGCTAGAGCGCGTGCACCGTACCCTGGAAAACAAGGAAAATAGCCAATTCTAACGGTTTTAAAATGTTTCTGATGCTCTAAAATGTTTGATTTTGCCGTTTTTGATCTCCTAGAACCGTTTTTTTTTCTTTTCTTCTGCCCTAGGGCTAGTTTATGACTGATTTAGTAGACCATTAGCTTATCAGCTCTGCCTTTGAAGTTACCTATTAATGGCAGCCAAACTCTCAGAAAAGTGGGGAGACAGACCATTTTGGGCCATTTCTAGTACTTTTTGGACTTCGAACGCCGCCTAGAACGCTATGTCAAGGACTCTTTCCATCAGTAAAGTGCCTACGGAGAGTTTGGGTCAGTTTTTTCGGGTCTTATAGGAAAATGGGGCGAATTGTGTCTGTTAGCTGTCTAATTGTGGCTTACTGTGGCTGTAGGAAAGCACCACAACTAGACAGCTTTATTCCGGGTGGGGCAAAAGGTTCTCAATGGCTGGGAATCGAAAATTATAGACTTTGCTGTCTAACTGTGGCTCTATGCCTTGTTCAAGGCGTCACAGTTAGACATCCAGTTGTTCTTCTTGATTCCAAATACCGTATTTTTCCAGCTCCTGGCACGCGAGTCATGTTCCTACTCAAAGAAAAGGAAGAAACACCGGCCATTTTCACGGAAATGGGAGAATTGAGCGAGAAAGAATGGCGAGAAACAGCCCGCTGGGTGAAGTTCGAAGAAGACGTTGAACAAGGTAAGTAGAGGACTTCTGAAGCTAGGCCGATTTCTAGATTATTTTAGGCGGTAATCGCTGGAGTAAACCCCATGTGGCCACGCTGTCACTGCACTCACTTTTCGAATTGAGGAACTGTCTAAATACCGGAATTTTCTTGAAGGATGTGTCCGCTACCGATGTGGAAGGCATTTATGGTGAGTGAGAAGAAAAAAAGAAACGCGGCTGCGTAACTGTGGCTCTTTTATCTTTCAACTACATAGCTGCGGTTTATTTCCTCCCAAAACTGCGTAACTGTGGCTGAAAATATAGAAAAAAAACTGAATTTTCAAGCGCCACAGTTCACACTCCATCTATATTTCCTCATTTCCGGGATCTAATGCCCTCAAATCCAAAAAACGCCCTCGTGAGATCCACTTATAGCTGCAAATCTCGCTGTTGGCGCACCACAGTTCACACAACTTCAATTTTTCAAGTAAAATGCTTCGAAATCTTACTTTTATCCTTATAATTTGGGATATGGTGCGCCGCAGTTCACACAACGTTCGTTTTGAGCCGATTTTAGGCTTTCAGCTTTTAAAACCGGCTCCTGACGCCCTAAATCCAATTTTAGGGAATTTTTGAAGCCACAGTTCACACAACTTGTTGTTTGAAAACTGTTCTAAACGTTTACACCTCTTCATCCCCCGAAAAATCGCTCCTAGCCCCGATCTTCTACTCTAAAGCGCCACAGTTCACACACCCCCTGCTTTAAATCCCGTCATTTTGTTATTTTGAGCCTTCTTCTTCTCTAGTGTCCCCCCTGTACGTGATTATTTGCTGCTGGTGCGGAGCAGGGGGTCGGGGGCGCCAGCGGGGATGGCTCCGGCAGGGGACAGCAGCCCGATGCCAATGTCAACTGTCGACATCTCGCCCCGTCCTCCTCACAACAAAGTGAATCTAGACGACTCGTGCGCAGAGATTAAATACACAAGGAAGAAGTTAGGCAGAGGGAAAAAAAGAGGAAAAGATTAAGTAGGGGAGGCTTCTTTTCTGTCCCGGGTTGTGTGAGCTATCTAACTGTGGCGGCGTATATTCCATTCCACTTTATGTTATTCCGATAAAAAGAGCCATTTATTCACACCTCTGGCGATAAAAAGGAGAGAGAAAAATAGATCAATCATCTGTCTCTGTGAGGGTGTAAAATGGATAAGAGGGCGAGATAAGAACACCGTCTATCACGTTGAAGGGAACGCTACAGTCCTGGAACAGGGACGGGCAGCAAAACAATCGGAAAAATTATATTTTTATAGCGTTTTTGGTACTAAAATGTAGATTTTGATGTGCTGAATTTGACTACTATACTCTTCAAACCATAAACTAGCTTATTAGAGCTACAGTTACGCATTTTCGCAGCCACAGAGCGCCCTAGAGCCGGCAAAAGGGAACAGGATGAAAACGCGCTCCAAAAACTTGAAACTACATCATTTTGAAGGAGGTGTTGGTATCAAATTGTAGCCTATGGTGGGCTTTAGTTGAATAAAATATTTTAAATATCTCAAACTATCTTTGCAAAGCCCCAGTTACGCTTTTTCCGAGCCATAGGGGATGAAACCGCGCGCTTTCAAGATTTCCCGCGCTTTTGAAGGTCCTGCAACGAATAGTCACTCTCTTTTCAATTGTTTTAATAATTTGGCCCATTTTCAGACACTGTGGTCGATGAATTCATGGCAGTTAATTCCATCCTCCCCGAAAATCGGGACGAACTGTTGGAAGTTCTGCATCGCCGCCACGTGCATCAATATGAACAGGCCAAGAAGAACGGAGGCCCTGGAGGAGATAAGACCGGCTTTTTGTCTACCGTCAGGTCTATTTCTGATATTGGGAGAAGTCTCAGCCATGGAAAGAACCTCGCCAAAGCTGAGCAGGAGAGAACAGTACAAACGGCAGCCAGTGGAGCGAATTTGGAACTACCGAAGGTGAGAGATGGTCTAATTTTTAATTTCCTGCGCTTTTCGCATACCGAAATCGTTTGAATTGGCGCGCCATGAACGCAAGCGCGGGCTGTAACTCCATTCAAATACCCCACCAAAATGAATTTTTATTCATTTTTTCCATTTTTTTAGCTTTTTTTCTATTTTTATGATGTTACAGTAATCTCCAAGTTGTAAACATCATAGAAATTAAGAAAAAATCATAAAAATAGTGGTAATAATAGAGATTTGACCCAGTTTAGAATGGAGCGTGCTTACTGCGCGCGCTTTTGACGCTCTAGTGCGAATTTTTACAGTAATCTTTGTCTTTTCCAGGTAGAATCCCTTCCCAAGGATATGGCCAAGGATGGTTCTTCGCTAGATATCAGCAAAGGGAATACCCACTTCCTAAAGAAGCTCCCAGTTGGTGTGGAGGCCAGTAATGTCCTAGTAGGAGAGGTGGACTTCCTCAACCATCATATTTGTGCCTTTATCCGGCTCAAAAGTGCTACCGTACTCGGAGACCTAACGGAGGTTCCGGTCCCAACACGATTTATTTTTCTGCTACTCGGACCAAGAGGAAATGGAGCAACTTATCGCGAGATTGGACGAGCTATCGCTACTTTGATGGCTGATGAGGTGAGCCACAGTTAGACAGCTGAAAAGGGCCAATGAAAATCCATGCGCCCGCACCCGTAAAATCTCGGCAGCGGCGCGTTCCTTTATTGAAAGAGCCGAGATCTTCATATCGCGCTGCTGCCGAGATTTTACGGGTGCACGCGCGCGGAAAAATGACCAAACGAATCCAGATAAATTAAAACCGCCACAGTTAGACAGACAACCCTGTCTTTTTAGATCTTCCATATGGTTGCATTCAACGCCCAATCGCATGAAGACCTCCTTGCTGGAGTTGACGAATTCCTGGACCAGGCTACAGTACTCCCGCCAGGAGAATGGGATCCCAATATTCGAATAGAGCCACCGAATCAGATTCCATCCCAGGAGAAGAGAAAGCAACAAGGGAAGGAACTGTTGTTGACTATGGACAACGTGGAAATGAAAAAATCTGGAAAGAAAGTCGAGATCGTGGAGGAAGAAGAGGGCCATGCAAATGACCCGGCTTTGCAGAGAACTGGGAGGATGTTTGGAGGATTGGTGGCCGATATCAAGAGAAAGGTGGGGTTGAGTGGAAAAGGGGAAAAAGACACAGTTAGACAGCTTTTTGAGCCAGTAACAGCCACAATTTAAAAAATGAATATAATTCTATCTTCTCCAAAATTTTTCTTTAAATTCTTACTATCAAAATGTAGCCCAGAATTTTCTCTACAAGGTGTACTAACTTTCAAAAGTAATTTCTGTAATTTTTAAAGAGAATTTTCCAATTTATGGCGCACTTCATTTTTTGCGCACACAGTTAAACAGTTCCCATACCTAAAATGATAAAAATGTTCAGTTGCCCCACTACGTCTCGGACTACAAGGACGCCTTCAACATGCAATGTGTCGCTACGGTCTGTTTCATGTATTTCGCCCTCCTGGCACCGATTGTCACCTTTGGAGGACTGTTGGAAGAAGCCACCCATCAACGAATGGCAGCCATGGAAAATCTGTTCGGAGGATCGATTTGCGGAATTATTTATCACATTTTTGCTGGACAGCCACTGACTATTATCGGCTCTACCGGACCGGTACTGGTCTTTGAGACCATCGTCTTCGAAATGTGCACCCGGATGGGGATCAACTTCCTCAGTTTTCGATTATGGGTTAGTTTTTATTTTTCTAACACTAGAAAACTAGAAAAGAAGGTAAAAAAACGAGAAACCAGGGGTAAAGCCACAGTTAGACAGCTTCATAGCCAGAATTCGACCATAACGGCTGAAAAGGGGGTTTGGCGCCAATTTTCTCCATTTAAATCCATTTTTTGTAGATACAGCTGGGTTTCATAACTTTAAAAAGCTCGTAAAAAGTTATAAATGAGGAAAAATAACAAAGAAACCATAGTTAGACAGAGTAACCACCACAATTAGCCCAAAATCGCTCAAAGAAGGGTTCGTCTTCAATTTTTACCATTTTGCTTCAATCCAAGCCATTTTTCCACTAACTCGGGCTTTTATTCTTTTTCTAGGGTTACAGTAACCTATAAATTTTCATAATTTCTCTACAAGACTACCCATTTCCAGATCTATATGTGGACAGCCGGTATCCTCTTCATAATGGTGGTCACCGACGCTAGCTCGCTCGTCAGTTTCATTACCCGCTTCACTGAGGAGTCGTTCGCCACGTTGATTGCCGTCATCTTCGTCTATGAAGCTATCATGAAGCTCGTCAAGATCAAGGGATCCCTGGAGGTGGTCAACTTCACCCGCGACCCGAGCATCGTCCCGACTTGTTACTGTGTAGCGCCTGCTCATATTCGTAAGTCACTAAAAACCATTTAATCAACTATTTTTCACTATTTTAAGGTCTAAACGTGTTTTAACCTCTTTAGATTACTGTAATTTACCGGGATTTCTTAAAATTTCCCGCCTTTTCGAATTTTCCGGGTCAAAATTCCATAAATTTGGAAAGTGGACCGTTTTTGAGACTTATTTTGAAAAGATTTCCACGATTTTTTGTTGATTTTTTGGACTTTCTAGGTCAATTTTTCTCTAAATTTTCATAAAACGTGACCATTTTTTCAAGATCTTCTCCTCAGGACCCTAACATTACAATTTTTCAGGTATGCCGGCTTCTAAAGTCAGCGACATCATTACCAAGGCGGGATGGAGTCATATTGCCCACAACGACACCTTTATTGACTACGCCAAGGTACGAAAAACTCCTATTTTCTGTTATTTCTACCGTAATCCCTATATTCTACAGTATATTTAAATTCCAGGCCAATTTGAAAGAGTGCAACGAGATTGGCGGCGCCTTTGAGGGAACTGCTTGCTACGTCCTGTGGGATAAGCTCCTGATGTCTATTCTCCTAGCTGCCGGAACATTTTTCTTTGCTATCACGTTGAAAAAGATGAGAAATAGTTGCTACTTCCCGTCGAAAATCCGTCAAGTTGGATCCGATTTCGCCGTGATGATTGCCATCTGCTGTATGACCGCGGTTGATATGCTTGTCGGCATTAATACACCGAAATTGAATGTTCCAAGCACTTTCCGGGTTAGTTCTTAACATTTTCTAGCTCTTAAAAACATTAAAAACTATAAAAAAATAGTAGAAAATAAGAAAAAAAATGAAGAAAAATGAGCCAAAAGACTGGAAGAGCAATTCTGGGGCGATTACTGTAAGCGCGCGCATTTTCCGTTCATCAAATATTACACAGACCTTTAAAAATGTTAAATTAACCATTCTATTAATTTTTCAAGCTATTTGTAGCAGAAAAAATGATATAAAATCTTTTTTAAAGGTCTAAAATTCCAAAAATAATCAAATTTGCCGTTTTGGTGGTGCCGCAACCCAATAACATACATAGGCAAAACGCCCAATATCGGGCGCAATCTTACAGGTCTCTGAATGCTGAAAATGAGTCAAATATACGATTTTCCCGGGCCAACAGCCAAAAATGTCCAAAAACGGGCTCATTTGGCGGGTTTTTAGATTTTTTGGATCCCACAACGAAAATACTTTATTCTGACAATATACAGTACCCCATTTCAGCCAACATGGGACGGCCGCGGCTGGTTTATTCCTCCATTCGACGGTAATCCCTACTGGACTGCGCCGGTTGCTCTGATCCCTGCTCTCATTGCCTGTATCCTGATCTTCATGGACCAGCAGATCACTACCGTAATCGTCAACCGAAAGGAGAATAAACTCAAGAAAGGCTGTGGCTACCATCTGGACCTGATGGTCCTCTCCTGTCTGATAGTCCTGAACGGAATTATGGGAC
This sequence comes from Oscheius dolichura, assembly GCA_932521035.1. Classification (NCBI taxonomy): domain Eukaryota; kingdom Metazoa; phylum Nematoda; class Chromadorea; order Rhabditida; family Rhabditidae; genus Oscheius; species Oscheius dolichura. Next base: position 10,070,885 of record OW051492.1, on the reverse strand, counting down.
TGCCGGTCTTCGTCGCGGCTACCGTACTCGCCATCAACCATATCAATTCCCTCAAGGTGGAAAGCGAGTGCCGCGCTCCCGGAGAAGTCGCCCAGTTTATTGGAGTACGGTAGGATATTCCCTTTAGGACCCATTTGAAGGGGAAAATTTCTAGGGAGCAGCGAATGACAGGAATCGTCACTTTCATCTTCTTGGGATGTTCTGTAATGTTCACCAAAATTCTGGGAAATATCCCGATGCCCGTTCTCTATGGTGTCTTCCTGTATATGGGTATCTCAGCTCTGGGAGGAATTCAACTCTTCGATAGGATTCTACTCTTCTTGATGCCGATGAAGTAAGCTCTTTTTTGAAGCGAAAATTCGAGTTACAGTACCCTAAATGAGCCGGAAATGGTCGAATTTAGCCGGGAAATCTTGAAACTTGACCCGGAAACCCCAAATTTAGCCTGAAAAACGTTTTTGAGCCAATTTTAAAGTTCCCGGGCTATTTTTAACTTTTTTATGATCTAGTCTGATTTCGAAAAAGCCGAAAGTATCGCAGGAGCATGAAAACAACCAAAAGACGGCGATTTAGGCTCGAAATCAACCTAGAAACTCCAAAATTGACCCAACCCCGGGATGGCGAGCTACCGTAACCCAGGTCGGAGGCGCGCCACATTTCCCGCCAAAAATCTAAATTACTGTATTTTTTCCAGATACCAACCTGACACGATCTACATCCGCCACGTTCCCATCCGCCGTATCCACTTGTTCACCATCTGCCAGGTGGCCTGCTTCGCCATGCTCTGGACTGTCAAGTCCATCAAGTCGACGTCCATCCTCTTCCCAATTATGCTCGTGGTTATGGTAGCTGTACGCAAGGTCATTGAGCGCTTCTTCACCGTCAACGACTTGAAATATTTGGACGACCCGATGCCTGATTTCCACTTGAGAAAGAAGGAAGACTTGAAGAGGCGAATGAGCGAGGTAGGCCACAGTTAGACAGTCAACTAAATTACTATTTTCAGGCTCTGGAAGAAGGTGAAATAGAGCTAGAAGAGCACCAGGCAACAATCCACGCCGTCAAAACCGAAGCCCATCTCCACATCCCGATGGCCAGTGGAAATGTCATCAAGATTCCCTTGGCGGCAATTCAAGAACCCAGCCATTCGATAAATATGACAAAGGAAGTCAATAGCAGTGGAATTTACAAACACATCCAGTACAACGACTCAAAGGCCAGTCTCGGCAGTCCGAGGAGTATTGGCAGTGGCGGGAAAGAGTCAGTTTTATATATAGAATTGTTTTAATGTGAATATTTTAGCCAGCCAGCTCCACTGGAGACACCAGAAGAAGATGAAGATGCTATTATGATCAAGGTAAGGGTTACGGTAACTTGGGAGGGGATTGGAAAGCGCGGTTGTTGCACCCGTAAAATCTCGGCAGTTGAACCTATGGAGCTACGGTAACATGGAATAATTAGGATTTTTCACTGCCAAGATTGTACGGGTGCGAGTGGACGAAAAGCGGGCAGTCTGACGGGGAATTTTGACTTCTGCAGCGCTTGGACGTTATTAGGTCTTACTGTAGGCGATTATGGGTTAGTTACCTTTCCTAATTGCCTATTTTCGCTCCAGGACCCCCTTACCATCGGGTAGAGCTAAAAATTTTGTTCGGAATTGGGTTTCAAGCGGCCAAAAAAGTCATTTCCCGCCCCGGGGGCGCCTCGGTAGCTTCCGACCCTACGCTTAGGTCCTGAAGCGATTTCACGTGCTAGAATGGGCGGATTCGTTTTGGGACCACCGTGTGAAGATTTAGAATACAGTTGAAAAGAAGTACAGATTGAAAAAAACTAGCAAAATGGCTAAATTCCCCCTTTTTTCAGGTGATCCGTCCCTCGCCCCACGGCTCCAATACGAATCTCTCCGAGTCGCAGCCCCTACTGAAGGATAAGGACCATCCTCCAGCTGTCTAACTGTGTCTCTTCCTCTTTTCCGATCCTTTTATTCTTCTCTCTTTTCCCGGTCCGCCGTCCCTTTCAGCCAATCGGGTTCCATTTTCCAATAATTCAATCCTAATTATCCTCCTCCGTTTTCCCTAATTCGCCACCCTTCCCTCATTATTCCCACACTCCAGACGTCGATCTGATCTAGGTTCTTCCCTTTCTTTTTCTTTATTTTATTCTATTTTATTCTAATCTGATCCCCAATTTCCCAAATTTGCTTTAAATCTCCCCGCAAGGATACAGTACTACTCTCTTTCCGTGTGTGAGCAATTGTCACCGGCCGTTTTCCCCGTTTCTTTTTGTTTTTATTTAGATTTTTTTTGTTTTTGATGAAAACAGATGATTTATGTGAACTTTTCTAATAAAAATTACAAGAAATCCACTCATTTTCTGGTCAATATAGAGAAAACTGGGCAGAAAGGCTCTTTGGAGCAATTGCCAAGAAGAATTCGCCGGAAAACGAGAAGAGATCCAAACCAGAGAGAGAACCGCTCAAAATCTCCGAAAAAAGACTATAAAAAGAACAATTGGGAATAAACCGCCAATTTATTTTCTGACGGTAGTGGGGCTCTTCGTCGTCGTCGTCGGGGTCGTCGCCATCGACGAGGCGGCCGAGCTGGCAGCCACCGACATTGGGGACTGGACAGCGGAGGCGGCGGAAGCTCCGTCGGCCAACCACATCCCGGACGCCGTCATCTTCAGCTTGCTGCGGGACAGATCAATCGTCCGGCGAGGGGGCTGGACCTTCGAGTTGGCGGCCTTCAGTCCGTCGTCCTTCGTGTCCAAGTCGTCGTCGTAGTGGACGAGGTCGGCGAAGCGGAGGTACTGAGGCGGCGTCGGTGGTGGGGGTCGCCTCGCTGTCACTTTCCGAGTCGTCAGTCTTCTCCTTCTTGTTCTTCTTCTTCTTCAATTCGCGCTTCTCTTTAATCTGCGCTCGCAGGGCGTCCCAATAATTGTTATGGTGTGTAGTGTACTCTTTATAATAGAGGTGGAAGTTTCGATTCAGGAATACTCTCAGGCATGCACCCAGATAGAATCCATCTGGAAAATGACGATTTTTAGTGTGAAACGAAGAAGACGGCGAAGGAAGCGGATAAAAAGACGAAGATGGGCAAGACGGATGATAATAATACGAAAAAGTCCGAGATGGATAGACGGGGGAGCGAGGTGGAGTGAATTTAGAACAAATAAAAGAGTTTTATTGGCATTTTCTATCATTATTCTCTTCTTTTCGTTGCTTCCATTATGGTGGCTGGGTTCTGGTCGAATTTTGAGCCGAAACATCCGTCAAAACAGTCAGATGACCGTTTTCCACCAGGAAAAAACCTGCCTAATCCCTAGCCGGTATAAAAGCGGCCAGTAATCTCCAGGAGCTTCATTCTATCGTTTTCCCTGGCTGAAGAAGGATGCAACTGGCTTGGATCTCGTCTACTCTCCTTTTTCTCAACGTCGTCTTCGCCACCAATCTGTTGACCGAGATCAATGATCAGAGTGTGATCAAGAAGGAAAAAGGAATCTACAGTACGGCTACGCCTTTCGCCACCCGCGGTATCAGCCAAGCTACCCTATGGAATATCAACAAGAAGTCATTTGCCTTCCATTTTGAGAGGAGAGAAGACTGTCAAGAGTAAGTTGCAGTTTATTTTGCCCAGCCCGCATCCACCACATGATGCAGTATGTTGAGGCGCGCCACTGAAACGTCGCGGGTTCGATCCCCACCGACGGAAACCCTTTTGCTTTTTTGCCAAATGCGAAAATCGGGCTGCTGACCTTCTGTTCCTATCAAAATCGTTCATTTTCAGGGTTTGGCTGTGTTCTACAGATGCCACCGTAACAGATATCAAAAACGTCGCGGCCACGACGGCTGGCTCATGGTGCTCGGACTATACCCGTTTCCGACCATTGGAAGCGTCTGTAACTTTTGGACTCGGAGCCGCCGGCGCTGCAGGAGATAAAGCCGTCTACCCATGGACTCATGCTCTCTTCAAATACGATGTCGCCGCGGTGCGTTTCTTCCCATTTTTTGCCAGTTGCGAACGACCGATAACTTCAAAATGGCCGAAGAGCCATGATCCAAAATTATTCCCGTAAATTTCTTGTAAAAACGACCATTTTCGCTTCCAAGGACAGGACAAATTATACACTTTTTGGTTTTCCATCAATTTTGAGCATTAGAAAAAAAGCAAAAAGTTCGGCGTCTACGGGAATCGACCCCGCGACCTCTGGCGTCCGCCACTCCACCACTCAGCCATTTGAGCACGCCTGCCGGACCAAATTAACCGGAATGTAGAACAAATAATAGTGCTTTTATTTCAGAAGAAGTACAAGCTGAAGGTGGCTGCCAAGGAGAGAGACATTGCCGGCAAGGTGACGGACTTCATCGAAAAGGAGATAAGCCTGACCGGGCTACCGCTGATCCTCACCTCGTCTCCCTATTGCTTTCCAATTGTCCAGGATGACTCCGGCGTTCCGGTGGACTCTGTCATCGTCGGCGAGGTGGAGATGGCCTTTCCGATGATGCGCGTGGCCGACGCTGTCCACGAGAAGAAGCACAACCACCTTCTCGTGCCGACCCACGTGAAGAAGTACACGACGAGCACGGCCGTCAAGTGTCCGCCAATTTGGCTCTCTGAATTTGACACGGCCGAGGATAAATGGCATACGAGGAGCAAAGCCATCAAGCAGAAGGCAATGTTTATGAAGTATGAGCTGGATCGTAGCGAGCCAGCCTGCACCCACGAGAAGGAGAAGAGAGTCAGCTTCAAGTTGCGGATTGACGACCCGGCCAAGTGCACTTGGATCCGGCTGTGCATTCTGGACGACGACCAGCAACTCTGCTCCAATCCGAAAAAATCCGTGGAACTTCTCATTGCCTATAAGATGTTTGTCGGCATCGATTCGGACGAAGCCCGCCCAATGGAGACCCAGTCGAAAAATTTGAAACTTATCCGCTTTCAATTGACTAATGCCGGGAACAGTAATACGAGGGTACGTTTCTAGCTCTTGTATGGCTGTTATTCAACTCCTCTTGGCGAGGAAAGGTGCGCTTTTCGGCCCTGAAATCAACCTGGAAGACGAAATGGCACGGCCGCTATAATAATCACCATTTTTGGTCTAAAACGCTTAGTTTCCAAAAAAATAATTTATTACGTCCTGTTCAGAATTTTGCGCTCTTTCTACTGATATCAAAATCTCCTGAAAGTTCTGTTTAGCTAGAAAGTTATAACCTTGAGAACACGACACTCGCGCTCCTTTTCTGGTCGTAGCGCGCCAAAAGGGCTCTATTTTCGAAATTTTTCGCCTAGTTATCGTGTAGCGTTGTCTCCGGTTCTAGGTCACATATTCAACTGCCAAAAATGACGCATTTCTGGTCCTAAAATCAATTTGAACGACAGAAAAACGCGGCCTTTTCAATTAGCACTATTGCGGGCGAAATCTTGACCATTTTTGAGTTGAAAAGCGCCAGTTTAAAATTTCGAGCTTGTAGTTTTGTACAGAATTTTCTCTTGAATACAGTAATACCAAAATCTAATAAATAAAGATGTGCGGCGTGGAGCAAAGCTCACTGGAAAGGTTTGAACCGGCGCGCGGGGGTATCTACCGTAATCCCGGGGCTTGTCTGTACTTTTCCCTCTATAATGTTGTTTACGGTTTACTGGAGTCGTCGTTTTTTTCGTTTTAACGTAAAATGAATATAATCAATACTCTTTCAGTTTACGATGAGCTACGGCTTCGCCAGCGACGAGGGAGCCGTCCAGCACCATATGTTTGGAGATGAGCTGAAAGGCCTGCTGGCAGGCGGGAATATGAAAGTTGGACTGGTCAGGGACAGCGAATGTACGGCTCGCTTGGTGACGGATCGGCTGCTGGAGACGCCCCCGCTGGCGGGGATCAAGCAGTGCCTGACGGTAGCCGCCTGCCAGATTGTCATCCCCGAACAGTTTGAACAGTTCCCGGGAAGCGACGGCATCAAGCTCGCCGATTATAATCCGGATCAATAGTATCCGAGTCAATAAAGTTTTGTAGTAATTGTGTATTTCTGTCCATATTTTTCTCTTGAAGACCTAAAAAGGGGTTTATAAGAAAGCCAAAGGATTTTTTTCCTCGACGGGGATCGAACCTGCGACGTTCTACTGGCGCGCGCCTCAACGCACTGCACCATACTGGACGGGGCATGTTTAGTTTTTCCAGCTAATTTCCTATGTTTTTCAATATTTTAGCAGACGTGTTTACACTCAAAATGTAGCCCAGACTTTTCTCTACAAGATACACTATATGTTAGAAATGATCTACTCAATTTTATTTAAAATCCTCCCCATCTAGTCTTTCCCCACGGATCTGAAGGAGGATACCAATTGAAGACGCGTTTCCCGTTGTCAATGGCTCCTTCTAGCATTTTCTTGTTCAAATCGTTCAACACCTTACGGATTTGTCGCTAAAGTTGTCTATTTCATGCGAAGAAGTAAAAAAAGATCACCTTTTCGCGTTGGAATTGGCTATCCGTACAGTTACAGAGCAAAATAACCAGAGAAAGAATCAGGAATGTCTTGAACATTGCAAGAAATAGAGACAAGCAGGTGGTAAACGGCTGCGAGAAGAATGGGAAAGGAAATCGTGTGGAGTTGACAAACAGTCGTGAGACAAACACCCAGCTACAAACCCCCTAGTACCAGCCGAGTCGTCTGGCCTCTTATGACTCTGAATTCGTTTTTAGTGAAGAATGGACGACTTTTAGCAAGTTTACTATACGTTTTTACACTCTAAATGTAACCCAGAATTTTCTCTACAAGAATATATAGTTTTTATCATGTATCCTTCCAATTTGGTGGAAAGTTTTTGAATATAAAGGTGTCTTTACATCTTGCCCACTTAGCGCATTGCATTGCGGCGCCACTGTCTGATCTGGCAAGTCAGTCCACTGCGATGCCGGTTAGTCTCGGGTTCCATCCCATTCGCGTATTTTCTCCATTGCTTTTAATTTTTTGATGGATTTCCGGTAAATAGAAGCCGGAGAATCTTGTGAACTATTCTGTTTTTGAATCAGAATGTGATATAACGACACCTGGTTCAATTTGAAATGAAAAATGCGGAGGAAAACGAAAGAATTGATCGTTTATTATAAAAATACAAAGAGATATCCTGAGTCGGGCGGGGAGGCTATCGTGTCCGGTGACTAGTGGACACTTCCAGTCTGGCTCATCTTGAACAGATTCAGGGCCAGGGTGATGAGACTGGCAGCCGCGGTAATCCCGGCCGGCATCATCTTCTGCGAGGCGTTGAAGCGTTGAGCCATCATGTAGCCGATGAGGCCAGAAATTCCACAAACAACAACGGTCTTGTATTGGATCTGGTAGTTGGTGAAGCCGTAGACGAGCAGGCCGGAGCCGACACCGGCACATAGTGACGGCACGGAGGCTGAAAATTGGAGAAAATTAGTCAGAAATTAGGGTAGAAGGTCGCCGCAGGACCCTAAGGCTGTCGAACTGTGGCTTTAGAAATTCAAAAACTGTCTAACTGTGGTTTTTCAAGCTGTTTCTAGTGCAAAGGCGAATCGTTCTCGTTTTCAACTGTCTAACTGTCGCTGATTTTTCTCCGATTGCGTCATTTTTCAAAGACAACTTCCTAGCCAGGCTGTAACAATGAAATTGGGACCAGACCGCTTCTCACGTGCTGTACGGCGGGGAAGTCCCTTTTCCGACTGTCTAACTGTGGCTATTTTTAAACTTTCTCGAAACTTTTAGCCGTCACTGGCTGTCTAACTGTCTAACTGTCTTGCCAGCGACTGCAGAAGAGAATAACAGCCACAGTTAGACAGCTAGGCAGCCCAAGGTGCCATTATGTCTTTCCCGTTGAAATTGTCTAACTGCGGCTCGTTCCAAAACACAAAACACGGTCTGTTTACACTAGCTTCTGAGGTTTCCCCACTCCCCGGCTTGGGCCAAACTTCAAATTTTATCATTTTTTCGATCTTTTAATTCCCCTTTAACCTTCTCTCTACCCGATTTTCTCTGTTCGTATGTAGTAAAGAGCGACGATCAACAGAGAACGGAAAGAAAAATGGCGCTATTCGATCACGCGGGAAGGCTTTTCTCCTGGAACACGTGAGTGATCAACCGGTAGAGGAAACCCCCAAGAAAAATAAGGTAGCAAGGATTTTTTGGGGCTGTTTTATCACAGTTAGACAGTCAAAACGGTACTTTTCCTATTGATTGAAGCAAATTTTCTATTTGGCTGTCTAATTGTGGCTGTTGGAAGCGTTGAGAAGTCTAGGGCGCTTTTTGAGCGTTTAGCCACAATTAGACAATCAAGGACAATCTGGATAAGCCACAGTTTTACAGCCAAACTTATTTCGCTTCCAGCTCGAATTAGAGGATTTTCCCGATTGGCTGTCTAATTGTGGCTGCTTGAGGATTTGAAGCTCATTGGACATGTTTTGAATCCATCAGCCACAATTAGACAGCCAAGGAGCCACAGCCAAGAGCCACCGTACCACAGTTAGACATCCAAAATACCATATTCCCTCACTTACCAGCCTTCAAATAGCCAGCAATGCCGCCAACAGCCAAAAGACCGGCGTAGAGAGTATTCCACTGGTCGACGTTATCCATCTGAAAAAGTTTCTCTATTCTCTGATCGTTTCTCTATTTTCCCGAAGATTACAAGGAAAATTAATCCGAAACTGAAACATTTAATCGCGTCGGAATTCCCGGAAAGAAAAGCGACGCTTCCAATCGTTTTTCGCTGTTTGACCGGGATGGTCTTGCCCCGAAGAGACTTTCCCCATTTTTCTTATCTTTTTACTCTCTCTCCCCCACTTTCTCGTTTATTTCCTTCTTAACTGGGTCCCTAACTGAAGTCTCGAAGCGAAAAAGACGGCAGCAGTAAAATAATAAAAAGGACAACACTAAGCCCGACCCCGGGAGAGGGGGATACACTTCCGGGGAGCAATGGCCCCCTCTTCCCTCTCGCTGTTCCCCCAGGGTGCCAGGTGTCGATCCCATTTCTCTCTCCTATCTTCTCCTCTAAATCTACTTTCTCTTCTCTTACAAAAAACTATATTTTGACCCAAAATTGTGGTCATTTTGGCGCTTTATTTGAATTTTAAGCGTGCTTCTTTCATGACCTCCGTAAAACGGCTAAAAATGGAAAAATCGTCACGAATTTTATTGTTTTTTTTTGTTTTTAATATATTTCTAAACCTTCTCAACAATTAAAGCACATCGTATTATATTAATTTTATGTAGTTTTACGCGTTTAAATCGACTTTTATTCGCGCATATTTGAAAATCAAGCTAAAATGACTGAAAATGGAGAAATCGGTTCCAATTTCTTATTTCTTCTTTTTAAAATCATTCTTAATGTTTTCTATACTTCAATTACATTAAATTAAATGTGTATTTGTTTACTTTTAAAGTTTAATTAAAGTTTTAGGCGCGATTTTTCAAGAATTCCGCGAAGACCCGCTATTAGGGAAGGAAAGGAGTGGAGCCTTTAGAAAAATGGGTCTAGGGTCAATATTATGCGTTAGAGATGATTACAAAGGTTATTTAGAGTGATAGAAATGAAGAAAAATAGAAAAACAGAACGGTTTGCCGGGTTTAGATAAGCAATAATTGCCTCGTCGGCTATTGATCGTGTAGACTCTCCGGTCCAACTGAAGTAAACAACCACTTGGCTTTTGGGCGGAGGTCCGGGTCACGTGTTATTTTCGCCAGGGACTCGGCGGGCTTGAAAAATGAGTAAACAAACACGAGAAAAACATTGAAATTTTGATCTCGGAAGTAGTTTTTAGGCGCACTTTTTGAATTCTACAGTGATGGCGGTCAAGAACTACTGAAAAATAGCAGTTTTCGGTATTTTTACGCCTAAAATTGGGTTAAATATAGAGAAATTCCCATAAATTAGGTTATTTTAAGGCTTTTAAGGGTGAAAGGCGGTTTCAAAATCTCGTTAGTAGCCGCCAAAACAGCTGTTCTCCCGGGCTATCTTGCCGCCTCTCTCTGGGTGTTCTGGGTCGGGGAACTTTCGGGTCAATGTCCAAATTACCGCGTCGTTTTCTTAAAAATACCCTCTTCTTCCACCTGTACCTTGTTATACTATTGTTTTTATTGCAATATATTAAAGAATTTAATGTTTTCAGGTAAAAATGGCTCCAGTCGGCGTGCCACAGAGGAAAATGACCTATTGTCCGGTGAAAAGCGGTGTCGGTGAGTATTTTACCCATTTTGGCGGGAATTTTCGAGAGCTACGGGGTCCTGAAGGGATAAGAACGGCCAGAAGTCATATATAATTTGAATACAATCACGTATATGGGAGTGGGGGGAGGAGAGAGAGAATGGCGGGAAGAGAAGAAGAGAAGAGACGGACGGACGGAGAGAGCGAAGAGAAAACAACCCTAGCTCTCGCCCAAACCGCACGTTGCCCCTCCACGTAGTGTCCCGGACCGACACACAATTTAATACAGTCAACAAGAAGAAAAAAGAAGAGAGAAAGAGACAGACAAAAAACAACGTCACTCTTGTTTTTCTATTCCCTATTTATCTCTTTCTCCCCCTCCATTCCATCCCTTCTCCTCGAGCTATGCATATAATCTTTTGATTTTTTGAGACATTGCCCCCCGGTACAAAGAGTTCACAAGAGGAAAATAGCAGGCTATATAGTCCATTTCCACTGGATATTCTAAGGATTCAAATTTGGCGGGGCGTCTCCGCTACGGGACCAGGGTTGACAGCTTTCTGGTCCCGTAGCGAAGAGAGTTTCCCGTGGAATATCCTTTGGAAATGATTTTAAAGCACTGAAACTTGAAATTAAAAGGGAACCTGTATAGAGAGCGCAAGGATGGTAAAGGAAAAAAAAATCAAATTTACTAGAACAAATTCGAAACTAGCCTCGTTTTTCCAACAAAATCTTGAAATATCCACTTTCAGCCTTTCAAAATGGAAATATAAGTTCAAAATGCTCTTTTGAATGGCTAGCTTAACACAGATCACCGAAAATTTCTATGTAGGAGAGTCAACTGGGTCAAAACCCCCGAGTTGTGGCTCCGCTGTGGCGCTGCCTGCTGTGACCGGCTGGAAACGGGGGTCTTCCTCATTTTAGCCTACTACAATACCTAGAAACATATTTTTAAGTAAAACTTCCTCCCAAGTTCAATTTTTTACGTGATTGTTACAATTTTTCAGGAGGAAAGGTCGTCGGTTCCTGATTTTTCTTGTTTTCAAGGTCAAAACGGACTTTGTACCGGGGGGAATCACTCTGTTACCCTTCCTATCTGTTATTCTGCCTTTTAGCTCGGTATCTAACGTTCTACGCAGTCATTTTTCACTATGGAAGTCTGATTTTCCCGGACATTCTTGCAAAAATCCCCGCGAAGGCGCTTTTCCCGTTTTCTCGCCTCTTTCTTTCCCCTGTTTTCGCTAAATTCCTATGCAAATGAGGAAGAGAAAAAAAATGGAAATGATCTGCTCTCCCCAGCCTATATAAAGGGGAAATAGCCCCCTGTTCCCACAGCCCGCCACGTTCAAATCTCCCCATTCCCCCTCCTCTTCTCTCATAGTTGGCTGTCTAACTGTGTCTTCTTCTGCCCTTATGAAATCTAACCAAAGTAAGCTAGTCCGTTTTTTCCAGGGTAAATGGCCAATGGGGTTATACTGAATGGGTCAGGTGGGCTAATTAATCCACGACGTATGTGACCCATATTGATTTTTTTGTAATTTTAGGAAAATTTATAGACAATGAACAAGTCCGCGTACCGAATGTCATCGCGTTGGTTGGACTCCCAGCCAGGGGAAAGACGTATATCAGTCATAAACTGTGTCGCTACTTGAATTGGATCGGAATCAAGACTAAAGGTAAGAAACTTTTAACTTGTTTTACTTTTTAAAGGACTGTCAGGTGTATTTAGACTCGGAAATGGGTCTTGAAGCGAAGTCGCGCGTTTTTGAAACCAATTAACCGCCCATTCTAGCCAAAATTGGAGTTGGCTGTCTAACTGTGGATCTACTGAATAATTGAACCAAGATTCTGGGATAATAAGAAACAAAAGAGCCACAGTTAGACAGCGCACATCAAGTATGGATCGTTCTGCAGTCTAAAATGCTTGCAATTCATGTAGGACCCCGATTTTTGGAGTCCAAAGTGTCTTGACGCGAGCTGATTTCAATATTATTGGTTGGAAACCCCGAAAATTTTAATTTTTAGCGTTCAATGTGGGAGAATATAGAAGAAAAGCATGTAATTTGGAAGAACAAGGAGAATACGAGTTCTTCAGTCCCTACAACGTCCAGGGGACAAAAATAAGAGAGTAAGTCAACCGTTTCAAGTTTTGACGCCACAGTTAGACAGCCAAAAGAGGAAACAGGTGCTGGTTTTTGAGTAGAATGAAGAGAAAACTGACTTCAACTCGGACGATATCCATATAACCGCTGTGGGCGAGGTTTCTTGGAAGAATGGAGCGCTTTCGCCGTTTTTTCCGCGTTAGTTTTAACAAAGAAAAGTGATAACAGGAAAAAGACAGGTCAAAAAACTGGGTTCTCTCTACCGGTCGAAATGACCGAAGTGGGATGGAATCTTCAGGGCTCGGTCCTCTGTAGTAAAATTCCCTGCACCCGTAAAGTCTCGGCAGTTGGATCATCTTTATTCAAAACAGTTACAGAACTGTGACACCTTTATATCTTTGTCCTGCCGAGACTTTACGGGTGCAGGGGAAGGGATTATCGAGGTCCCAGCCTTCCCCACCTCCAAAATTAGTGGAGCCCTGATTCCTAACCCGTACCAAAGACCGTTAACCTTTTTAGTGAATGTGCCCGTCTTGCCATAGATGACATGAGCCGGTATCTGGACAGTAAGGAAGGAGAAGTAGCGGTAAGTTCCCCTTCAGTTTCTCGACCAAAAAGTTCTTGCCAATCCTCTTTATGCCCAGCAGGGTTGCCTAGAGATTACTTTAGTTCTTATCCCAAAACCCCCTCTTCAGATTCTCGACGCGACAAATACTACCCGGGAACGGCGTCGAATGTTGATGGACTACTGTCACCGGATCGGGAGAAACCCGGCGTTCCGTGTCTTCTTCATCGAGAGCATTTGTGACGACCCAGACATTATTAACTACAATATTACGGTATTTTCTATTCATTTTCTTTATTTTCCCATTTTTTTAGGAAGTAAAAATCAATTCCCCGGATTACAAAGGCATAATGACCCAAGACGAAGCCAAGGAAGATTTCTTGAAGAGAATTGAAAATTACAAATTGCAATATCAGCCAATAGACGAGGAATTGGACGACGATTTGTCGTTTATCAAGGTAAGAGCTGTCTAACTGTGGCTTCCTCGCTGTGGTAGAAACTTCATTTTGTTGATTTTTTAGGTGATAAACGCGGGAAAATCTTTCTACGTCCATAATGTTCACGGCCATGTACAGAGTAGAGTCGTCTATTTTCTTATGAACATTCATCTTCTACCAAGGAGCATTTATTTGACAAGGGTAAGTGTGAACTGTTGTCCTTTGGCTGTGGCTTACTGACCGTGGCTCCCTGGTTATGAAGCGTGGTTGTGGCTCTTTGGCTGTGGTTCTGTGTGAACTGTGGCTCCCCAAAATCCTAATTTTTTCAGCACGGCGAGTCAGAATACAATCTAATCGGCCGCCTCGGTGGAGACAGCCCATTGAGTGAAAATGGACGTCAGTATGCAGAAAAACTCCGAGAATATTTTGAGGTTGATCCTTTTTTACTATATTTTTATTTTTTTTCTAACTTTTAGAAAGAAGACATCAACGACCTGCGAATCTGGTCGTCTCAAAAGATCCGGGCGGCTCAAACAGCGACAGCTCTTCGTGATCTAGCTGCTCACGTGGAATATTGGAAGGTTCTGGATGAAATTGACGCTGTGAGTCTATTTTCATCGTAATTTTTATAAAAAATTAGCCTGGGAAAATGTGAAAAAGGCGCGAAACCATGGCAAAGGTTGAAATGATCTTTCCCGGATAAAAAGACCGTTTGAACTCATTTTTCACCCATTTTCTTCGTTTTTTTTTCATTTAGAACGAAAAATACGGTATTCTAGCTCTATATTATGTCTTTTCATCAAAGAAATCGGAGAAAAATGGATGCAAATCAGCTTTTTCAATCGAAAAGGCGCCGCCGCCAAGCAGAACGACCCTTTGACCCAATTTTGCACCATTTTCTCCATTTTTTCTCATTCAAATTGGAAAAACTAGATAATATATGGAATTCTACATCCTTATCTTCCTTCTGATAAAGGTTAATATTAATATTTCCAGGGAATTTGTGAAGGTCTAACGTATGAAGATTTCGAAGCCAGATACCCCAAGCAGTTCGCCGAAAGAGATAAGGACAAGTACCATTACCGTTATCCCAGCGGAGAAGTGAGTTCAGTACATTAAAAGGAGTCCATACTTTCCGTACAGGACCCTTAAACATTAAAAATATTTTTAAAAAAATGGATTTTAGAGCTACGAAGACCTGGTAGCGCGCCTGGAACCCGTTATTATGGAATTGGAGAGGCAATCCAACGTTTTGGTTGTTTCACACCAGGTAAATATCTAATTTTATTTTTCTAATTTCTCTCTTTTTTAGGCGGTTCTTCGCTGTATTTTGGCTTATTTCACGAATAAAAATAGAGACGACCTGCCGTATCTGAAGGTCCCGCTACATACTGTCATCAAATTGACTCCGAAAGCCTATTCCTGTGAAGTGGAAATGTTCAAATTCGATATTAAGGCCGTTAATACGTACAGGGAAAAACCTGGAGCTGTAAGTTTTTCATTTCTTATCGTTTTTTTTCGAGAAAATTTCAAATAAATGCCGCAGTAAGCGTGCCACAGTTAGCGCAGCCCGGCCCGGAGCTTCTTTTCGAGAAATAGACCATTTTAGGTTAAAATAATGGGTCCTGAAACGTTTAAAGGAACACCGGCACAGCTTTTCCCGCACTTCGCTGAGCGCAGCAGCTTGGGGCGCGTTTGCTTTTCATTGGCCAGAAAAATTCCCTTCGAGTTATTTTTATCAATATTGCGACATACACTCTTTGTGATTTTTACTGCTTTTACTAATTAGAACATGCTGATCATTTTAGCAAAAAGAAATATTGAAAACACATGCGGAAAACAACAGTTGAAAATTTTTAAACGGCACGCTACCGTAACCATTTGCCCGCGTGCGTCTAATTTTTCAAGCTGTGCCAGTGTTCCTTTAAGAATGTTAAAAAATCTCTAAAGTGGTCCTATGAACCATAAAGAGAGAATTTTCCCACATTGGACTAGCACTACCTTGAGAAAAGTGCCCTTTCCCGGTCTAGGAGAACAAGAACTCCGAAATTGGCCTACCTGACCGTCTTTAGCCCGTCGTTAGGCCGTATTTTGAGAAAATAACCTGCAATCACCTTCTCAAGCGTGGGGGATGGTTGATTTCAAGATTCAATTCCCTCTTTTCCACCTAGGAGGCTGTCAGTCCCTGTTCGCATTTCCCGCTTTCCGTAGATACTCCACTGGAGTCTCCGAAATATCATCTGATCATTTCGCCGTCGGTGACTCATAACCAGGGCTAGTTTTTTGACTGTTTATTGACGTCAATAATGTTTGACTTTCCATCTCGAAAAAGAGCAAAAGGACTAGAAACTGTAGGTAAATGAGCCACATCAGGGGCGCCACAGCCGCCACAGCCCCTTGAACCCGATCCAGCCCGTTCTTCCCTTCAAAAACCGCGATTTGACTTCAATTTCTCCATTCAAATGGGTCACAAATAGCATTTCCTTGCTCTTGTCCTCCACAGAATCACAACAAATTGAAAATTTACTGTCATTCGTCGTCTGGGAAGTCACAGCAGGCGCGCCACAGCAAGGGCGCCACAGCCTCACAGCCAAAAGCCGTTCGATCCTCTTCTTTCCTTCAAATTCACCCTTTTTCTTTATTTTTTGCAAATTTTTCTCCCAAACGGGGTTAAAAACGCATTCCCCTTCTCCGGGTTTCATTAAATCCCAAAAGAGTGTTCTAAATTCAGGCAGCTGATGATAAAATCGGCCTATGTAGCTCGCCATGGTAAGTCTCAATACATATGCGTGTCGTTTTTCGTCACCGTTCTAGTGGCTTATGTTAACTCCTCCTTCTTTTTTCAGTTTTTAGCTCGTCTACTTAAAAATACCCGTATCAATCCGGCTTTTTTTCAGAATGGTGCTCCAATAATCAATGCTGTACAAAAGCAGGCAGCCGCCTAGCCTCCTCCTCTTTTTCGACTTATCACTCTTGACCCGCCAATTTGAAAATTACGGATTAGTGTTGCCAAAATAGACTCTGTCATTATTATTTAATGTGAAAAAAAAACAATTAAAATGTGTCTGGATAGTGTGATAATAAAGAGTTATTTAACAGCTCTATCTCTCCTTGTCTATTCTCCTATCCGTATCTATGGACCAATCTATTTCGAAATCTGTTAGCTGTAGAGCGCATTTGCCGCTTTCAGGCTCTAATCTCCAGCTGCAGCCTGATAACTGGTTAATCTTCTCCTATTTTTCTCCTTCCTCCAAAAAATCAAAGGAGGGACAAGTCAATGAGCGATGAATGGGTGAGTCTTCTTCTTCCTTTTCCCGTTTTTCACCTTTTGGCCTATTTTTGACTATAAAATTTGAGAAATGATAAGTTTTTATATTATTTACCCATTCAAAAGTATATAAACTTGTTATATTTTAGCAGCCAACGGTCCCGGCGTATATAAGGGAGCAATACACGTGGAAACTACCGGGAGAGGAGGTCGAATGTGAAGGTAGGCGCCATTTTACTCTATTTTATTTATTTTTTCTTATTTTTTTTTGAACAGGGTAGAAGAAAATACAGGCAGATTTATGGGAAACAAGAAAAAAGTTCCCAAATATCCATATTTTTGAAAATTAGACCCGTTTAGTCCGGGGAATGCGCTTTGGGCGCTCTATCCATTCAAATCCCAGAAGAAGTCAATTTTTGCATTTTTTTTTTAGTCCATCTTTCTAACCAGCCAATTCTAATCAAAAAATGGCTTTCCCACTTGAAAAAGGCGTTTTCTATCGATTATTCGATTATTTCAACCATATGACGCGAAGTGGTCAATTTATGACCAGTGACTCATTATATAAACCGCGATAATCGATATAATCTCCGCTTTGGGGAGATAAAAAGCTGGGTAGATTAGTTTGAATGTAGTACAAGGCCAATTCTGGGGGTTATTTATCGAGGAGGATGGATTAACGCCGCTGAAATCGTTGGTAATAGCGGGAGCAGCCCTGCGCCGACTTGGAGGGGCTCCCAGGGGTTCCTGGAGGGATTACTACTACACAAATGTATCCAAATTGGTCACGTTAAAATTGGAAATAATTTCTCCTGATTCTATGGCCTAAAAATTCTGAAGAGAATCCTAGGCGGGCACATTGGCTCGCCCCTCAATTGTCCGATCCCCCGCGCCCGTAAAGTCTCGGCAGAAGGATCATCTTTATTCAAAACTGTTACAAAACTGTGATGGCTTTATATCTTCGTCTTGCTGAGATTTTACGGGTGCAGGGGATCGGACTTTCGAGGGCCGAGCCGCCCATTTGGCCCCAGGTAGAGTAATGCTTTATTCTGGGTCAAAAACCTTGATAGAAAAAAAAAAAGATTTTACCAAAATTTTCCTGTACTATCCTTTAAAATTTAATATAAGAAAGCTTATTTTCCTCAATTTCAGATGGTAAAATCGCCTATTCTTCACCATTCGGCAAGGTAGAAGGCCGCGTCTTCTTGACGCGGTATCGTCTCCGCTTCGAAGCTAATGAAAATTCCACGGTTGGGGTTTCCGCCCTCCATTTTTTTATAATCTTCTCAATTTCAGTTGTGTACTTTCGACGTGCCTCTTGGCGCCATCGCCAAGGTCGAAAAACTGGGAAAATCCAGCCTAAAAATGCCTGGAGCACCGGATTTCTATGGCCTGTTGATTGTATGCAAGGATATGCGCGATATTCGCTTCGCCTCCCACGCGAATTCCCACAGTCGTCGGCCAATTTTTGACTATTTGACCAAGTTTTCCTTCCCCGTTACTAGCAAATTGGTCAGTTTTTTGCCATTTTAAAGGTCTAAATCGGTTATTTCAGCCCCTTTTTGCTTATATCTACTTCCAAGCGACGAAAAAGCAATGGGAAGAGCTCAGAAACGGATGGGAATTGTACGATACACGCCGGGAATTGCAGAGACTCGGTGTACCTAATGATGAATGGATTTTTAGTGAAATTAATAGGCAATACGCCTTTTCCGATACTTATCCCAGAGTTGTAAGTTGCCTTACTATATTTTTTGAGCATTTGTAGGTTTTTGAAGCCTGAAAAAAAGGTGAAAATGGGCTAGAAACTTAATGGGGTGCGAATTTTGGCCAATGCGACTCCTCACCCACCCCCCTTGCTCACCAAAAGCTCGCCGCACTTGACTAATTCGACCTTGCTTATTGTTTTTACTACTATCTAGTTCAGAATTTTATGGCGAACACGATGGGATAGGATATATTCCATAAGAATAAGAAATCGCTGAGATATCGTCCAAAATAGCGTTTTTCGGATGAAAGTGGCGTTT
Organism: Oscheius dolichura; assembly: GCA_932521035.1. NCBI lineage: Eukaryota > Metazoa > Nematoda > Chromadorea > Rhabditida > Rhabditidae > Oscheius > Oscheius dolichura. The sequence goes on along the minus strand of OW051492.1, from coordinate 10,052,328 downwards.
TCGAGAATATCTCAGCAATTTCTTATTCTCATGTAATGTAACCTATATCATCTTGTTGGCCATAAAATTCTGAACTAGATAGAAGTAAACACAATAAGCAGGATCAAATTAATTGAACGGGGTGAGCATTTTTTCCGTCCAGTAGAGTTAGGGCGCTCTTACCGCTCCCAGTCACCGCCATATTTCTTTGATAAGACAGCCAGAAGCTTCGCATTTTTTTCCTCCTCCCATAAAAAAGGCTCTGGAGACGTTTTCCGATCAACTAACAGATTTCCGGGGCAGCAAACTTAAAAATGGAGTCAGCGCGCTTCTGCAGCCAATTTTTGGTAGAATCAGCTGCGGAGCGGGCTTTTTTCGCGAATGAGAAGGACTACTACGGATTTTTAGACTACGACAAGATTGTATTTTTTTAAACGAAGAGTTTGAAAGAGGTTCTACAGTCCCAATTGCATTTGGTTCAAGGATAGCCGTAGATCCTATCGTATTTTGCCATTTTCCCGAGTCGAAATCTCTTTTATAGCCTGCCTGACCCCTAATTTGGGCTTTGGACTGTCCAGTCGATAAAATCCCATTTTCGGCTCCATTCTTTATTAATTCGAGTCTTTCAGTTCGCCATTCCCGCCAATGTTGACCGTGAGGGAAAGAACTTCATCAACAAGGTCGGCCAGTCCCGGAGCAAGGGCCGAATACCGGTAAGCCCCCCAATTTCCTTTTATTCTCCCATTTTTCCTTTTCCAGATCCTCAGCTGGCTCCACCCCACCACCCAGGCTTCCATTACCCGGAGTGCTCAGCCTCTATGCGGGATGACAAATCAAAAAATAGTGGAGGACGAGCTCTACCTAAAGATGATTCTCGACACGAATGCAGATGCCCACCAGTTGCATATCTTCGACGCTCGGCCTGATCTCAACGCGAAATTGAACCGGGTCAAAGGAGGCGGCTATGAGGAAAATTATGACCGCTGTGTGCTTCATTTCTTGAATATTCATAATATTCACGTTGTTAGAGACTCGTAAGTTATTTTATTCCTTAAAAATATCGTAATCTAGCCAATTGGAAAGCAAAAGAGCGCGCGGTAACCGCGCTCCATTCTAAACCGTCGCCAAATCGTTATTATTACCATTTTTTCTATTTGTGATGTCCACAACGTGGAGATTACTGTAAAGAAAGAAAAATAGGGGAAAAAATGAAGAACATGAAGAAAAATGGCAGCTGGCAGGTTGTTATAATAGAGCGTCGTTACAGCGCACGCCTTTGAACTACTTTTTAGTATTTTTCAGTAGAAAACAACCATTTGCAGGCTCCGGAAGTTGCGAGACTGCCTATTTCCCAAGGTTGATGAGCGGAATTATTTGAAAAATCTAGAAGAAAGCAAATGGCTCTCCCACATTTCTTCAATTATTGAAGGGTCTGTCCAAATTGTCGATGAGATCGAGAGGAACAAGAGTTCCGTCCTGGTTCACTGCTCAGATGGATGGGATCGAACTGCTCAGGTAGGAAAATACCTGGTTACTGTCCTGGTCTGGGTTAAAAACGGCCCAGGGCCCGCGAAACCCGCAAATTTAAAACCAGGGAACGCCAAATTGGGGAAATGGGGAATTTTGAAGTTTTTGGCGGGAAAAACGCTCTTTTCCGGTATTGCTATGATCAAATTAGAAGCCTAGCTGGTCTATAACACCACTACTATCCGTTAGATAATATCTCCCCTCCGTTTCAGCTAACGGCTCTCGCTATGATGCAACTGGATCCCTTCTACCGTACCATCGAGGGTTTCGCCATCTTGATCGAGAAAGAATGGTGTAGTTTTGGCCACAAATTCAGCCACCGGATCGGTCATGGGGATGCTAATTACAGCGACCAGGAACGGTCTCCCGTCTTCGTCCAATTCATCGACTGTGTCTACCAGCTAATTAACCAGGTAAGCAGCAGTTTGGCGGTTTAATTGTGGCTCTTTCAGTTTCCCTCTGATATGGAATTCACCTACGAGTTGTTGCTGTTCATCCTGGATCACTTGTATAGCTGTTTGTATGGAACTTTTCTCTATAATAGCGAGAAACAGCGCCTTGTGGAACAGGTAACGAACAGCTGTGGCGGTTAGCGTGTGAACTGTGGTCTAAAAAATCGGCAAAAATTCATGTTTCCGGTGCTCTGAACCGGATTTTCAGCTCAAATTCCGAATTTTCCGAGTTTGTCGGGCACTGTAGCCATTAAGATAATATTTTAGACCTTTAAAAAGTGTTATTCTTTCCAGAAATGTCATAAAGACACGGTCTCTGTCTGGACAGATGTCTTGGCCAACCGGCAGCGCTTCACCAATCCGCTGTTCGTCGGTTCCGCCGGGAAACGGGTTGTTCTCCTGATGAATCCCTCCATCAAGCGGATGAAGCTGTTTAAAGAATACTATGCCCGTCATAATTTCAACGTCGTCGTGCCGAGATCCTACGTACGTTTTTTTTCTTGATTTTAGGCGGGAAATAAGCTAAAATCCAAGGGGCGCGCGTTTTGCTTATTTAAACGTCCCGGCAACCTTATTGATCCAATTTTTGTCATAATTCTTAAGGTAGAAGGCTCCCAGACCTTTAAACTATTTATACAGACCTTTAAAATTCCAGAATTTGCAGATAATGAACCGTTACGGAGCTGATCGCGCCTGTGGACGGCGTGCCATCTTGGAAGAGCTTGTCAAGCACACCTCTGTCTAGCAGCTTACCATATTGTCGATTACGGTGATCATTTTTGTGTCCTACCCCGTTCACTTCATTCCTTTCTATATACAGTCCTTTAAATCGCCCTTTATTGGGTAAAAAACTACAAAAAATAGTCCAATGAGCTACTACTACATGCCTGTGTCTAATTTGCTTCTCCAATTGTGATATCACTTTGTTTATGTTGGTGCTATTTATCATTATTAATCAGTATATATATTAATATAAACGGTGGAATACTGTAATTAGTGAGTCTTGTACCGAAAAAATGAGCACAATGAACAAAGTCGCCCGTAAACGCGCGCCACTGCAACTCCTCCAAAATATTCATTTTTTGACCATTTTCTTCCAGTTTTTTCCCTATTTTTTTATTTCTATATTTTAGACAGTGAGAAGAAACATATTACGGAATAAAAACACAAAAAATATTGATAAATCTGGATTAAAATGTCGAAAATTGGAAGAGGACGCGTTATTGCACTGTAGCGCGCTTACTCCGCCCCTTCGCCGCTAACCAGTAAAACAAACGATTTCTTTGTCTCAGTTCGAGATCTTCTTTGAAGGACAGCCGGGTCAGGATGAGAACTCCGGGATGGCGGAGATCTTTATCGTCTCTGGGTGAGACAGTGGAGGAGGCTATTCGTCTGCTTCGGCCAGCTTCCATTGGACCGTGCCATGATGAGACCAAAGCTGTTGGGCTTTCTTTATGTCGCCTCAATTTTCTACGCCATCTGGACGTTGAGTCAATTGTTTTCGGTTAGTTTACCACCATTTCTTCTTGATATATTTCCTTGATTCGTCTTCCTGATATTAAAATTCCTCGTCAAGGGATCATTGAGTCCAATTCCAGCTAGATTTCCGCGTTTTGAGATCGGTGGCGCTTGATTTTATCTTTTTATTCGTAATTTAAAGCAATTTCTCACGTTTTTGGCCATAAATTCATACAGTCTACCTTATTAATCTGTAAAAAAAATCCCTGGAACCCTTCAAAAAGCGCCGCCCTAAAAGGAAGCTCTCACCGTTGATCGCGCGCCGTACCCGTAATATCTCGGCAGTTTGATCCCTTTTGATCCAATGGCTCCAACTATTAGAATTTCTAGCTGCCGAATGTCTACGGGTGCAGCTGATTAGCCGCTGGGCGATTTTCAAGAGAAATCTCTCATTTCTTCAATACTTTCCCTCCTATACCAATAAATTTGCTTCCTGGCACAGGATTACGGTAAAAATAGTCGTATTTTTTAAATGAGTCCCACAGCGAAGACCTCAATTAATATTTAACCCCGGAAAATATATTGGAAATGCCAAAAATTCCCTAAATTGGACCTATCCTTCATTTTCAGGGCTACCAGCCGACAACCTTCGTGGAATCCAGAGACTGTATCCTCAGGAGCACGAAAGATGTCAAAAGCGATGAAAAAGTCCGTAATTTTATGTTTCAAAAACTTAATTTTCCCAATATAGCTGTGGTCCATCTTCCCCGACATCGTCAATGAGTGTTCCCTCAAGGAGAAACTAAACATTCGTGGGTTTTCAAACACAGACGAGCTGAAATATCACATCATGCCGAAGAAGAAGGCCTTCACCGATGGGAACAAGTGCACAATTCTCTCATTGGGAATAGGGAAGGACGTAGAGGCCGAGAAGAGTATGAGAGACGCCATGCCGGGTTGCAGCTTCTTTGGAGCGGATCCTGTCAACGATACTAATTCAGAACTGTTCCCAGAGGTAAGAGGACGGTCTCCTGCATGAGGAAAAGTAAAAAAAACAAAACAATAATCGTGAAAAATGGCGAAAATGACCGCGAGTTCATTGCAACATATAGGCAAAAAAGCAAAAATGCAATAAGAAATGTGCAGAAACGGAACCCACGAGCTTTGGTTCGACATGGTGCGCGCCATCGCACTGCGCCACCTGTGCACGTAATTATCTATGGGGTGCCGCTTCTGATATCCACGGACTCCTTCTACAAACTATACTTTTAGGGCTGCCATAAAATAAATACTGTACATTATTTTTTATGCCTTAAATTACTACACTATCCATATTAATCTAAAAAATTAATTTTTAGGTCGGAAAGTTCTTTAACATCGCTGTAGGAGCCGAGAATGGATCGTTTCGCTCCTATATCCTTGAAGGTTCCACTATTTTCTTTCTAGAACCCAAACTTTCAGATATTTACCGCTACCAGGATGTGAAATACATAGATCTGGCTACATTTATTAGAAATCATGTGAAACGGGACGTTATAGACCAAATTATGGTGGATATTGAACACGCCGAGTACCCAATGCTTCCATTCTTCTTGAAAAAAGGAAAATTACAAAAAGCTGACGTTACCGTATGCCAGGTAACGGATATTTTCCAACGCTTTTACCTGCTTACAGCTGTAAAACTCAAAAAATGGGCCAAAAAAGCCCGCAATCGGTCAAAAACGTCCGAGACGGTGTACGCGCGCTCCAATCCAATTTTTTCCCATTTTTTTGAGTCTTACGGTACTTTTACAGACCTATTTTCAGATGAATATTGAAATCCACCGTCCAAATGAGAAGCAAATGGGACAATTTGCCTCGTTTTTCAAGGAGATCATGAGAGAGCGCCAATGGTACTTCATTAGCACTTCTACCATAATTGGCCACTTGAGGTACGGACTTCTGATCTTTTTTAGGAGTGTATTCCATTAAAGGGTACCATATAAAATATATTTTAGGCTATATATGGTAAATTATGGGTCAGATGAGTGTAGACGACGATATTTCGCCCCGGATGAGGATAGCAGCGAGGAACAGGCAGATGAGGAGCAATAGAGACGACATAGAGCTTTAAAATGATCTTATAGATTTGTTTAAAATAAATAATATTTTTATATACTATATTTTATACTAATTTTTAAGCGTTCCCTTTTAAAAATCGTCTGTTCTCGTGTTTTTGACGCCAGAAACGCCCAAAAATGGCTATTCCACCTCCCTGGGCCGCAATTGTCCTGGAAAGAACCATTTTCCACAGCTAGGCATCGTTTTTTCAATTGGTTTTGGTCCAGGTCCTTGAAATAATGGCCTTTTGATCCCCTCTCGCTCCACCCCGGCGTAAACCAATCGGATAAACAGTTTATCCCAGCTCTAGTGATCAGGAGCCGTCTCCATTACTCTATCCTCGCGTTTATGACATTTTTAGTCTTCTAGTCCCTTGAAGAAGAGGTTCCCACAGATTTTTGACCCCAGTCCCGGGCAAACATGGCTGCCCCCCTGCCCTGAGGACACGGTTGCCTTTGGTAAACCATTTCCACGGGGGTCAACTGGGGTCAAGGAATGTTTCCCACGTTTCTAACCCTATACCTTTGTCTTGACGAGACTTTACGGGTGCAGGGGAGGACCGAGTCTCTGCCCCCAGGCCGTTTTCCCCGAAATGGGTGTCCCAGACAGTTTTCTCCATCCCCGCCCCCTCCCCTCCCTTGTTATCTGTCGTAGTACTGTTTTTTCCTGTGTCGCGTGTTTTAAATTCCTCTCCCCACTGAGTTGAGTCACTTTTAAAAGGATGGCAGAGGTTGACTCACTGCCGCCGCAGCGCCGGCGAGAGAGAAGAGCCGAGAAACAACGGTTTCATTTGGAGACCGCTGTTTCCACTGGAGGCTGGCGTGACGAATTCCCGCCGCGTTTTATTTTATATTTTTATCATATTTAAAGCGGAAACGCCCGGGAAAATAGAGACAATTCAAATTAGTCACCATCCGCGGAGCTTTTCCGTGAAATTCCTCTATAATACCGCTCATTCTTATCGCGCCTTCCATTCCCGCGGGCTGACGGCGTTCCCCTGCCCGCTGTCCTCCCGCCTTCCCGCGCATCCCCCCTATTCAAAAGGGCAGGAGCCACTCTACTTCATGTCCTCTTTTTCCTCTTTATTTAGCAATGCGCAGTCGCCCCAGCTGGACACTTTTTCAGCGGCCGGCCTGTGTCTATTGATCGTGCCGTCTTCGGTTTCATTCCCCCCAAAAACCACCTACGTGGGGGCAATGGGAGCCCTGTGTTCCCCTCTTTCTGTGTCCACAGCTTATAGGCAGCGCTGCTTTTTTGCTTCGCTGCTCTGGAATTCAGGAGTTCCGCGGGTTTTTGACCTTCTAGCCATCTATCTTGATATTTTAGGGTAGAATAGGCCACAGTTAGACAGTTACCACAGCCAGAGGGCCACAGGATCAGAGCCCTCCGGCTCTTCTTCCATTTTTATTCTCTTCCACGAAAATTTGCCCAAATGACCAACACCCCCGGCCCCATTTATCCTACGTCCCATTTTCTTCATATTTTTTTCATTTTTTATTTAACTGTGGCTCCCAATTTGGCCCTCCCTCTTCCTGAGCGACACAGTGATGTTTGATGAGGCTCTTTTCCTTTCTTCAGTCATTTTTTGAGGGAAAATACAGGAAAACGACGGAAATTTGCTTCATTTCCCCCTATTTTCCCTTTTCCGCTGCGGTAGCTGTCTAACTGTGGCTTTCTTCTCCCCCAACGTTCCTACCTCTTCCCCTCTCCTTCCATCGTCTTTTTTCCATCTGATCACACACATATAATAGCGGGAAAGAAGAAGAATGCGAAGAAGAGTGGCGGGAGTGAGAGAGAGTATCGAGAAGGCCACGCGTGCCCCCCTTCCGCTCTATTCAAAAAGACACGGGTTCAGTCGGTCTACCATCTGTTTGACAGGGGAAAGTCATTCCGATCAAACATCTCTCCCTACTTCTCTCTATTTTCTCCACTTCCCCTCAAATTTCTATAAATTTTCCAGATTAAAATGGACGATAATCGTGCCGAGAAGAGCGGAATTGCCCTAGAAGCCCAGCAGAAGATCCACAGCAAATATGACAGCCAGCTGGCTCATCAACTTCTCTCCTGGATCCAGGTTGGCCATTTTTTCCACTTGTTTCGTTTTTATTCTTTTTCGCTGTCTAACTGTGGTCATTTTCCTTCCAAAAAACGGGAAATGTTTACATTTAATCCACCTATTGCGTCAGATGTTGACTGAAAGGCGCGAAAACGTGTGTCGCACTGAAAAAAGTGCGTCCGGGGCGGAACTGTCTAACTGTGGCTAAAGAATTCGGAATTTTGGGATGATTTTAAATGCGTGTTCTTCTGGAACTTGTTGGAAACATAGAAATACAAAAAGTGAACAAAAAACAGTGAATTTCCCTCCAAAATGATCAAAAACAAGCGTTTGCTGTAGAACTGGCTAACTGTGGCGCTAGAATCTCATAAAATCTAAGATTTTCCATTTTTCGAGAATAGAGGAAACGAAAAAATAACAAAAGGTGCCTGCACCTTCGAGAAACTTTTTTTTAAAATTGGGGTTAGCCGCCACAGTTAAAGCGTTAGACAGCAACCCCTCTGGTATTCGCCGTTTTATCTGGAAAATGCAGAGGATTCTTCAATTTTTGACCATTTCTAGGATATTGATAAATAAAAGCTCATACAGACGCATAAACTCGAAGCGTCGTCAAAAAGACCAGAAAGTTGGCGTTTTCCCCGCCACAGTTAGACAGCAAGACAGCAGGAACCCTAATGCCTCCTTTATCCTCAAAATTCCCCCTATTCCAATCACGTTTCATCGCTTTTCAGAATGTCACCGGTGAAAATTTCAACACCGACGGCAGTCCGGACAATCTGATCGCCTTGTTGAAGGACGGGCAGCTCCTCTGCCGGCTGGCGAACGGTCTCCAGCCGGGAGCCATCAAGAAGATCAACACCTCTGCCATGGCATTCAAGCAGATGGAAAATATTTCCTTTTTCTTGGCGTTTGCCGAAAAACACATCAGTAAGATTGAACTATTCCAGGTAATTTCTTTGTTTTACTTTTAAAAATCACATTTTAGACCGTAGATCTCTACGAGAGTCAGGATCCCAACGCGATTATCATCTGCCTGTCCGCGCTGGCCAGGAAATCCGAGAAATTGTTCGGAAAACCCGGAATAGGACCCAAGGTACGGTATATTTTATATAAAAAAAGGAAGGAGGGGATTTAGGAATCTGAGGCGGATCGAAGGAACTGGTCTGAGGAGCAGCTCCGCGCCGGCCAGGGAGTTATCGGCCTCCAGATGGGCAGCAACAAAGGGGCGAACCAGAGCGGCCTCAGTTTTGGAAATACTCGTCATATGTAAAATTATTATGGCATATATTTTCTCCTATATTTTTTATGTTATTATTTTTATGGTGGCTTTAATAAAGAGGATACAGTAATTTGAAGGTGAGATCCATGGCGGTAAACCGAGGGAAGTGTAACGAATGCCGGCGGACATTCGGAAACAGCATAGACAGCCACAGTGCGGTGCAAAACTGTAGCGCCTCAGCCTGCAATTTGCTGTTGTGGGCAAGGAAATAGTTTTATCAATTTTCCGTTGCCTCCATCATCTTCAGCGTAGTCAAAAACCTATAGAGAAATTGTTCCCCCCGTATTGTTTTGATATTCCGCTCCCCCAAACCTCCATGTTCCCGAAGGTGTTCCCGCTCTTCACTCAAGCTTTCTACTTTTAAAAATCCCGCTTTCACTTGTCTAGAACCAATTGGGCTGTAGTTTTGTAGTTCTAATTTCCTTTTTGCCACAGGAATACTCCTATCGGACGGCTGAAAGTGATTCTGCCGCGCGTAGGAGGCTAAGGCAGATGGAACAGTGGTTACTGTCGACTTCCCCCGGTAGTTTCGACAGCTTTTTGAATAGTAACAGTGCACTTCTCCTATCGGGAGAGACTATCGGATGGAATAGAGGCGGTTATCCGTCAAAAGAACGCCACGAGAGCAAGTTATCCCTGGATTGGACAAGTTTTTTTTCGACGGGACTCCTCATCATGGCGGCGTCGGCCTTTTTTTCGACGGGACTCCTTCTCCAGCAGCAGATTGATGAGCTTCTGGGTGGTAGCCATATTTTCTTTGATCCTTTTGCTGTTGGCGCTACAGACAACCATCTTCTTATAGTAGTGGTCCTCCTTCACGGCGAACTCTTCCTCCTCCCTCTTCTGTCTCTTGAACGTCTCTTCGAGGAGGCTCTTCAGCTTGACCGGTTCCACCAGTTGGAGGAGTAGGCTCGACAGGTACTGGTTGGCTTCGTCTAGCTTGACACCATCAATCCTCCAGTGGTCGATGAACTTCTCCTGGCTGCTCAGCTGCTTCTCCAGTTCCTCAATCTTCTTCTTCAGGGATTCCATAATCTCGTAGGTCATCTTCTCCAAGGGACGGTGTTCCATTGGCTGGGGGAGAGACGAAATGAATGGGAAAATGAGAAAGGCGCTTTTTTGGAGCAAGAATAATGATTAGCCGAATAATCCGTTTTTCTACAAGAGCAATCTTGACAAGAATTGTTTGTTTTGAGATAACGGGCGCCTTCTTCATTTGAAATATTTCCCTCAAAGTCTCTTTCATTTCCTGTTCTTATTCCAAAAATAGCCTGTTGTCTCCCAGTCCGGGTAGCTTCTTCCAACACAAGTTGCGGCGGAGGAGGCGTGTGCTTCTTCTCGCCCTCGCGCTTGCCCCCGAGGCAGCTGGCAATCGCCGCTCCCTGGTTTTGTGTTTGAACGTGTGAGTGTGTCTCCTGTGTTTTCTCATATCTTCCCCTTCTTCGACAATGAGCGTCTTTCAACGAGTAAGCTCTTCCCTTATTTTGAATCGAAACAGCCACAGTTCACACTACCTTACCGCAGTTGATGGCGTGAGGTTAGGAAACTCCTTTTTCTCGTTTTCTCAACTTTTTTTAAATTTTCAGTTAATAGGGTGTGAACTGTGACTCTTGCAGTCCTTTAAAATGTAAAAAAAGAGGATAATTTTAGGTAAAAGACAGAGCCACGGAGGCGACTTGGTCCAGCAGTCCGTATAAGGGCTTCGTGGCAGGAACCCCTTCGAATACGTTCAACGAAATCGTCAGTGAGGCGTACGTTTTCCCCCGTTTTCCCTTCAAGACCCTGATTATATCTGTCTATAATTTCAAAAATAAGTCCACCCAACACGTGGGAGTGAAACATCTTGTTTCCCTTTGAGACGTCAGCCGGGGAGCAGAGAGGGGGAACCAAGTGTCTCAAGAAACAGCTGTGAGGAGCCAGACCCGAGGGGGGAATTGATGGCAGAAGAGGGTTTTGTGGGGGCAGAGACGAGAAAAACGGGGCTAAAATACCCTATATTGACCCTATTTTGAACTGGATCCGTGCCAGTATGGCGCATTCTCGGGGGACTTGGCACAAGCCCGGTTGGACCGTCGCGGGTTCGATTCCCGCCGCTACCAAAACTTTTTGATATTTTATAGTTCGGCCAGTTATGGGCCATTTTCGAAGAATTAAAGACTGGGATGTAGAATAGACCAAGGGCTATCCACTGAACCACAGAACTGCTCAAAGCGAAGAAAAGCCTGTGAAAACACCAAAGTTGGAACAAGAAAAAAAAGCAAAAATGTTTGGTCACGGCGGGGATCGAACCCGCAATGGCGCGCTGCAAACCGACCGGGCGGAGCCAAATGAGCCATGTATGCTCCTCTCCACTCCCTTCCCAAACCGTCGTCTAACATTGAACTATTGGACAATCATCCATTTATAAATATCTAACAATGTGAGAGTGAACGATGTACCTCATTCGAGGTGATGTTCTGGTTTGTTGACGAGGTTGGCATGGGCTGCCTGTGGCTGACCAGAGGCCCACACTTCCATTTTCGGATAGTGTGGGCACTGGTCCGTAGTATGGCCCGTGCCTTCACAAAGCAGGCATAAATTCTCTGTAAAATTGCCTCCAATACGACTATTGTTTAGCAGCCTACCTTTATAAAGAGCCACCATGGCGAAGGAAAGGCGAGGGGAAAGTGCTGGTATTGTCCGTTTGTGTGTCTGACGGGGTCTTTATAGTCTGCCCTGACTGTGGGAAATTCAGACAAGAGAGACACGTTGTCTACGCCTACGGGGAGATTGATTTATTCACGATTTATATTCGGGGCAGCCGCTATAATCTTTGGCATACTGTAATTAGGACTATTGCACCGGATAAGCGCAAAGCTGGCACGCCTCCGCGGAAAATGCGCCTTACTGGCCCGGGTCTGGTGCAGGTCGTTTTTACCCTAGAAATCTCCAAATTTTCAGATTTACGGATGTGAATAATACAGCGAATCATGCCCGACATTCCCGTTATGATGAAATGTACACGCCATATTTGGGAACCTTCCGCGAGAGAAAGATGTACACATCGCTGGCACCGTCACTTTGTATTCAGTCGGGGTGAGTCCGGAGAGCGAAGATTGAAATACGAGATGGCAAAATATACACCTAGTTTACACTGGGATCGGGGAAATTACGATTAGCTTGAGAAAACAAGAAGAAACCCCGCTAATTTGGGGCAATTTTCAAAAAATTCGAAAACGCGCTCTGTAACAATGCTCCAACTCTAATTCCGCTCCAATTGGGATTTTACTTCATTTTTTCGGTATTTTCACGATTTTCTCCCATTTTTCTTATTTTACAATATTAACCACACTGTAACAATCATAAAAACATAAAAAATAGCAGAAAAACATATATTATAACGATTTGGCGGTTAATTTGAACTATTACTGTGCTTTGCACAGTTGCTGTCTAACTGTGACTGTTTCTCTCCAATTTTTATGTTTTCTCTTACAGTAATCGCAACTGCCACTACTACGAGACTCCCCACAAGGCTTATAAGGCGAAACAGGGTGAATGGCTGGTCGAGCGGGACCGCAACAGGCATCAACGCCACTCGTCGACAGGCTACCCCATTCGGGGATCATCCGAACCGCCGGCGGAGCCTCTTTCCAGGAGAACGTTTACCGTACCCACTTCCACAACTCGGTAATCTCTTATTTTAATAGAAAAATACAGTATCCCTCTTCAGAGTAGAAAATCATTTCCGGTATTGGAATGGCAGGGCCAAAGGACTGGATTACGTTGCACCATTCATGCAGCGGCCGGATTGGAGGCCAATGGAGGTCGGTTTTTCTTATTTTTCGTATTTTTGGTACTGGTTTTTATATTTTTATACAGTAAACATTATGATATATCATTATTTAGGACCGCCGCTACCAGCGAATCTTCTGGTCGCCGGAATTCATCAACCTCCTGCCCTCATGCCGTCATGCGACTCATTTGATGCTTTCTGCTTATTAAAATTCCACGCCACGTTCTTTCTATCCTTTTTTTGGTTTGATTTTTTTGTTATTTTATATATGTCCTCTACTGAACGAAAACAATGACGAATGAACATTTGCGGCTCGATTTTATTGAATCTTTGAGTAATTTTGCCTACAGTAATCCGCCTTGGGCGCCAAAATAGGTTTTCCCGGGAAAAATTTCAAATTCCTGGAATTTTTGAAGGAGAAAAAGTCTTGTCGGGGTTGCGCGAACGCAGCCCCTCACGCAAAAATTTAGCTGTAGGCGAATCTCAACTCGAGACTGCCTCACGGGTCAGCCGTCCCCAAAAGTGCAATGGGACAGCCTCGCCATGGAGCCGGCGTCTTCCTGATCACGTCAGATCTCCCAGCCAGGTAAGTTTATTGGTGGAGGAGTGGGGGAGGGGTCGGGCGCGATGGCTGCCGAGATTTTACGGGTGCGGGTGACGGACTCGCGTCTCTAATTAGGGAGAGGAAGAGGAAAGCGATCGCTTTCTTGAGAAATACAAGTTTTATTTTCGTGAATAGAAATAAAACTACGAAATATAATAAATACAATCAATTAATTACGCTTAAATTATCCGACAGACATACGACGGGACGGTTCTTCTTCTGCCAACTCGAGCATATTGTGAATGGTCGCATCAACGAGCTCACTGCACTTGGCTTGACCCTTGATATCCGATGTATGGATCTGCTGGGTCACCAGGGCCTTCCATAAGGCATCGGAGATCAAATTAGCATGGTAATGGCAGCCCAAATATCTGAAATATCGAATTTTACCCGGTTTAGCCAGCGCGCGCCTAGTAATCGCGCTCCAATGCAACTTGAATGGAAATGCGCGTATTTCACCAATTTTTCATATTTTTCGCTATTTTATTTTGCTCCATTTGTTAACCAGAGGATGAAATAATGTTAAAAATTAATCAGGCAAAAATTCTCACCTCAGCATATCCACACTGGCTCGGACAAAGGCAGTAGGGTTGGCTATGTCCTTTCCAACCAGGGAAGTTCCCGTATTTCTCGTTCCCTGAAAATTAGAACCATTTTTCTTTTTCTACTATACTTATAACTTTATTTACAATCAAATATAGACCAAAAATCTGTTTTAAATTCAAAACATGGAGGAAAAATGAACTCACAGTCTCAAAAACAGCATACTTGGTTCCCAGATTCATTCCCGAGACCAATCCGGGTCCGCCGACCAACCCGCAAGCAATATTCGAGATGATATTCCCGTAGAGATTAGGCATAAGCATAACGTCGAATTGTTGTGGCTTCGAGACCAGTTGCATCGAGGCGTTGTCCACAATCATGGCGTCAAACTCAATTGAAGAGTACTCCGCCTTGTGAATGTCTTTGGCCACCTGGATTGAGATTGGGGATGGAATTTATGCGTTGTTAATGCTCGGGGGGGGGCATTGCTACAGTACTTTATTAAATTAAAAAACATTCTTCCGTTTCAAAAATTGAGCCAAACCCCCTCAAAGAGGCGTTGGTTCCATAAGAGGGCGCTGTAACCGCGCCCCAGTCGAACTGCTGGGAAAACTGAAGTTTTCTTCATTTTTCCAATTTCTCCGATCTTTTTTTCTCATTTTTATGAATTTAAAATTACTGTAACAGTATATTAGAAAGAAAAATTGGAAAAAATAGGAAAATAAGGAAGAAACAGCGATTTTGGCGCGCGATTTGAGTTGGAGCGTGTTTACAGGGCGCGACAGCCATATTCCGGCTCCCGAACGGAAATTTCCGTTATTTTTATAATTTCCACATCCTGGGGAGATTTATTAATAGGAAAATTCCGTACTTTATAAGCTACAAACCTTTAAAAACAGTCCATCTCCCAATTTTTGAATATTAGCCTTATGTACAGCCGTGACCTTCTTCCGCTTGTTCAACAGCGCGTATTCAAAGGCCATTCGTGAAATTCGTTCAATTTTATCGTAGGTTACAATCTAAACTTCCTTATTTCTTGAATTTCTGGTCGAAACCCACCTTGATGCTCTCCACAATCCCTGGAATAGCTTCATGTTCCAGGCCGGAATATTCTCCTTCGGTATTTTCGCGGATTAGAACGACGTCGATGTTTTTATGCCTTGATGGAACCTAAATTCACATTTTAAGGGTCTAAATCAGATAAAATTACAGTAGGGATGGAGACACAATGCAGAATATTCGCGTAAAGATCCAATCGGGTGCGGAGTTCCACATTTCTCGACTTGAATTGCGGATCGTCGTGTTTTGTTTCGATATTTCCCTGAAAAGTGGTGGTTAGCTGTCTAACTGTGGTTTTAGGGTATGAAATGTTTAATTGTGGCTGATTCAGCTGTGGCGGTTTCAGATGTGGTGGCTGTCTAACTGTGGCTCTTACCTTGAGGGCGACGCCATTTCTCTCAATTGCCATTAGAGCCGCTTCCATATCTCCACTTTCCAGTTGTTTTGAGCTTACTTGAACTTCTTCAAAATCTACCGGGACCTAAAAAAGACCATATTTTTCTAGAAAAAGTGATACTGTAGCCAAAAAAAAATATTGAAAAAATGGAAATTCCCTACATGTCCCGCGGAAAAGATCCTCCTAACGTGATCCAGCATCTCCGGACCAATTCCATCACCGGGAAGCGCGGTTACCGTATATCTGCCGCCATATTTAGCCTGGATTAGCTGAAAATTGGGTTTTGGACTAGAAAAATGGGGAAACTGACCCGTTCGCCGGGAATCTTATGAGTTCGAATGGCGGAAGCGGAAGAGCTGGCCGCGCGCCAGGTAATCCGCGAGGAAAACATCCTGGAATCTTTATTTTTGAGAAATTTTTAAGGAAAATAAGACTATGCACATAAAAAAGCCACCGTTCACACTGTAGAGAAGAAAAGGAAAAAATTCGAAGAATAGTGAAGAAAAAGGAGGTTCGGAGCCCAAACAGCCACAGTTCACACGCTAATGACTTCAAAAAAGGTTAAAAATCGAAGAAAATAGAAGGATGAGTGAGTTCCGGGTTCAAAACGCCACAGTTCACACGCTAGAAGCCTCAAAATTGTGAAAAATCGAATCTGGACCTCAATCACAAGATGTTAGAGAGGGGATTTCGACCCCAACCGGGAGGAGTGTAAAGCGAGCGGCAGGGGGAGAAGGGACAAGGGGACGCCGGGTCCAACCGGTGGTGAAAATACCCGGGTAAACAACTCTTCTTTCCTTCTGTGATAATAGGCGGGAAAATCATTTAAATTAATCTAAAAAGGGCCGGAAGCTGCAGAAGAACCGCGAAATTTGTTGTTTACTCAAAAGAAGCGGGGAAAAGCTGCCAGCGCCCGGTGCCAAGAGTTCACCAACAAGAGCCCGGATGCCAGCTGACGGCCCCCGATTCCGCGCTCTATTTGAAAACAACGGTTTGCGCACGAGGGTAGTATCTTTTTTTGGTTCTTGAGAAGCCCGAGGAAAGTCAAGAAAGATGAAGTTTGACCTATTTTCTGACCGGCAAATAGCGGGAGGAGGAGCGCGGGTACATGTGACCCTGCCTGCAGGAAAGGCGGTTTTGCTTAGGGAAGAGAGCTCTTGCCAGTTTCCAGCATGTTTGTGATAAGAGACGGCCGTGTTGTTCGTGGCGATAACGATTTTTCTCTCTTTAAATTTCCGGCTCCTGGTTTTGTATCGAATCGTGAGGATCCTGCGTGGAATAGGAGCAATTGGAGACATATAGCCCATTTCCAACGGATATGTCACGGGATTTAAAGGTCGTCGCGCCGGGGTTTTTTTTTCAAGTCAGAATATCGTCCTTTCCTTCCTTTTCCTTTTTTTTCTATTGTAGCAAAATTTCCTTCCAATAAATCATATTTTCAGCGCCATAAATGAGTTCAATCTTCGAAATTAGTGGTAAATAACCTGGAAAGCCCTTTTCGTTCTTTATGGAAGATTTATAAACGAATCGGGAATCTCTGGAAGGGGGTCAAAGGCATTTAAAATGGCCCCTTTTATCTTAAAAACTAGTATGCCTCCGGCGGCCTTTGGCCGCGTTTGGATTACAAATTTGACAGTCGAAAAAGATTTGACAGTCGGAAAAGATTTGACCGTCGGAAAAGATCAAACGGTCGAAACTTTCTGCTTTTCTCTCATTTGACCTGTCAATCTACACAGACGAAATGTCTCGCAGACAGAGATCTGCCTATTATTAGGGTAGGATAGGAGCGATTTCGTTTGACAAAGTTTTTAGAGATCAAAATAATAAAAATACTCCGAAATGTTTATTTTATTCATGTAATCTGTGATATTATTTTATTTCTAAATAAAACTATTTTTTACTAATATATTTCAACGTTTTTACAAAAGAAAGAGCACGAGGAAAGGCAATTCGGAACAAGAATGACCGAATAAAGACACCGGTAGGTTGCAGTTTACGCTGCTAAACATCGGGCTAGCATTCCCAGAAGATGTTGTTTTCCGTTCACTATGACTTGCTTTATTTGTTTGTGTTTATCTATTCGGTTTTCTGTGTATTTCTAATGATTGCATAAGATGTACTACGAGGATCGGCTTCACATACGAATCATAACTAACAATTACAATAATTCGCCGTAATTAAAGGAACAGTCAGGCCGGGGGAAAGTCACGGTAGTACGTAGCGCGCGCTGCGTATTTTTTGAAATTTAGTGAACCAGCTTCAAAGTTAATTTTCTTTCATTTGGCTCTTTCCCCGTATTTTCATGATTGCAATGTATTCGACTGCCTACCAGAAGGATAAGCAGCAAAAAAGATGGACAAAAATATGTGAAAATATCGAAATATCGATCAAAAACGAAAAATTTTTTCACAAACTTTTCCTCCTTTAAAGGGACAGTCTCGCATAGGTGCGAACGTACCCCATTTGGGGTACGATGAGATGGAGCAGATTTACTGCGATTTTCTAAAAATCATTTTCGCTCATTTTTTCCATAATTTCTTGCATTTCTTTATATCAAAATGATCAGCAGAAGCTAGCGAATCATATGCTTCAAAGAATAAAATACGAAAATACAAAATGATAAGTTTTCAATACAATTCAAATTGCCAAAAGGGGCGCCAAAGACAAATTCTACAGTAATTCGTGCCCAACCAAACTAGTGCGAGACTGTCCCTTTAAAGGAACGTCCGGTCGGGCGAAAGAGTGCGCCCAAGTGCGCCCACGTCCCGCCCAAACTGCATTTGAATTTCAAAGCATTATTTTCGTTTTTGATCATTATTTCGATAGCTTCACATGTTTTCGATAATTTTTTTTGCTGATTATTCTTCTGGTAGGCGGTCGAATGCATTGCATTGCAGGAAATACGGAAAACGATCCCCATAAAAGAATTTGAAATTTGAAGCTGGTTCACTAAATATCATAAAATACGCAGCGCGCGCTACGTACTACCGTGACTTCACCCCCCGACCAGACTGTTTCTTTAATATTTTTCTTAATCTGCGCAGTTCTTCTGAATTTCTTCTTGTTTATTTATTTTATGTACTCTTATAGATTTATCGTTTATTGAAGAGCAATAATAGAATTGTGAGACTAGAAAACAGTGCCGTAAACGAGTAATTAGTTTAGTAAGCGTTCTGCACAATTATTTGAAAACGTTCCAAATTATATTGCTGTATTTCTCTTCTTTCCCAATTGCTCAATTTATATTGTATATGTATCAGTTTACAGGCTAAATGGATCCTTCAACAGCAGATAAGCCTGCACCTATTATTTTTGGCGACGAATCTCTTTCGGATGTTACCCTCGTGGTTGAGCAACAAGAGTTTATCGTACATAAAATGGTTAACTTTATTATATAAGGTGTTATGTTCCGTGTTCAGTTCCTTGCCATCCGTTCCGATGTTTTTAAAGCTATGTTTTATGGAGAATTCAAAGAGGTATGTGGTTTGGTCAAATTTATTAATTATACTTACAGAGCAAAGAGAATCGAATTGAAATCAAAGAAGTTTCTGTAAACAATTTTAGAAGATTTTTGGACATCCTCTACACAGGAAAAATAAGATGTAAATATTTCATGGAAATGGAGTCCTTCGTAAGTTTACAAGGTTTCTATTAGCATGTGGCTATATAATATACCTAATAATCAAATCTAGAACGGTAGCCATTGTAGTCTCTTCACAACCTCACATGAGGAGCGTATATTTTGGGGAGGTGTTCCCCCGAAGAATACCATCCTGCGTAATGTTAGAGGTATGTTGTTTTCTATTTTTTTTATAATCTTCAATATTTAAGCCTTCTGGAAAAATGCTACAGAAATTCTCAAAATTGCTGACCGCTTCAACATTACTGCCATTGTCAAGGATCATTTAGAATCAGTTATTCAATTTAATATTAAAAGTTGTGAGAAGATGGATTGTTATCAATGCCTAAATTACTTTTTTTTCTCATTAATTCATGGATTGGATGTTTCAAACTGCCAGGTATTTTTACTTTACAGAAAAGAAAAGTAAACTTTTAGAAAAGGTATCCAAAGGACGTTTATAAGCTTTGGTTAAAGTGTGTGAAGGAAGAACAATTATTTGACGCTATTCCCTTAGAAATTGTGGAGCACTTGATTTTAAAGCTCTCCTAGTGTTAAATTATATTGATATTGTAGTTACTTTACAATTTAGTCAATTATTTTTTGGGCATCCTCTTTTTAATCATGCTGTGTTAAACTACTCTCCATATTTTATTATTTTACTATACTATTTTTACGATCGGTTTACAGACTAAATGCATCCTTCAACAGCAAACAAGCCAGCACCTATTATTTTTGGCGACGAATCTCTTTCGGATGTTACGCTAGTGGTTGAGCAACAGGAGTTTATCGTTCACAAAATGGTTAACTTTATTATATAAAGTGCTATGCTCCATGTTCAGTTCCTTGCAGCTCGTTCAGATGTTTTCAAAGCTATGTTTTATGGAGAATTCAAAGAGGTGCGTAGTTTTGTTCAAAATTATTAATTATACCCACAGAGCAAAGAGAATCGAATTGAAATCAAGGATGTTTGTGTGAACAGTTTTAGAAGATTTTTGGAAAACCTCTACACAGGAAAAACAGAAAACAAGCCTGCACCTATTATTTTTGGCGACGAATCTCTTTCGGATGTTACGCTTGTGGTTGAGCAACAGGAGTTTATCGTTCACAAAATGGTTAGTTGTACCATATAAGATGTTATATTCCGTGCTCAGTTCCTTGCGACTCGTTCTGATGTTTTCAAAGTTATGTTCTATGGAGAGTTCAAAGAGGTATGTTGTTTGGTCAAATTTATTAATTACACTTACAGAGCAAAGAGAATCGAATTGAAATCAAGGATGTTTCTGTAGACACCTTCAGGAGATTTTTGGAGATTATTTATACTGGGGTGGTTAAACATGGCAACTTCTTTTTAACTACCAATGTAAGTTCTACCTATATTTTAGATTTAAAAAAAACAACTAGCTAATTGTTAGGTAGAGGTTGAACATTCCACAACAGAACGCATAGCTTTGCGTAACATAAAATCTGGTGTATCAGTTTTTACGTCGTATGACAATTTCTTCGCCCGTTGGTTCCTTCTAGCTTAATTATAAAATTTTAAGGTTTCTGGAAAAACACTACAGAAATTCTCGAAATTGCTGATCGCTTCAATGTTACCTGCCTAGTCAAGAATTATTTAGAATCGATTATTCAGTTTAATATTAAAAGTTGCGAGAAAACGGATTGTCATCAATGCTTTCATAGGTTCCTTTTCTCATTAATTCACGGATTTGATGTTTCAAAATGCCAGGTATCATTACATTTTACGTTTATGTAGGAAAAGTTTTAGAAAACGTATCCAAAATCAGTTTACCAGCGTTGGCTACAGTATGCAGAGAAATGCCCCGATACATTTTCTTCTTTTGAAGTTGTTAAACACTTGGCTTTAAAGCTCTCATAGTATTAAATTATATTGATATTGTTGTTATTTTGCAATTTAGTAAATTCGTTTTTCTTCTTCATTCTGGCTTTGCCTATTTATCGTCATTCATTAGTCGTTTGTGATAGTTTTAGTCGCAAAGTAAGCTATTTTATGTTCCATAATCTGGCAATTCCTCTTTGCAATTCGTTCTTGCCGTCGATTCATTTTTTCAATACTTACTTCACTTTCTCTTCCTATTTACCCCAAGTCTGCTTCCTTTTCTTCCCGAAGATTATGAAAACTCGAAGAAATCAAAAGAATTTTCGCTACAATTCAAAAGCACCGCCAAGGCTCCCGCAGCGAAAACGCCGCCCGATTTGACACTGGCGACGGGCGTAATCAAACTTCTTGTCTTTTTTTACTATTTTTACTGCCATGTACTTCTGTTTATTCTGATATATCTGTTCCAAAATGTGAAGCACAATTAGCACCATCGAATAGCGAAACGATTTTTGCATTACATGCGAAGAAATAATGAAAAAATTGAAGAAGATCGATGTGAACGTGACTTTTGATATTTTTCATCGAAGTGGAGGCATTTCAGTGTATTTCTTATTATTTCTATGTTGATTACACGGTTTTTATAATATAACCTCATTTTGCAAGAGAATTTTAGTATCTGGACGGTTTTCTACTCGGTTACGACATTGTCATCCAAGTCTATCATTTATCGTGTTTCTTACTTCTTGTTAGTCATGCTTTCTTGCTTCTTTTCTTCTCTTCTAATTACTTATGTTTTTAGATGGCGCAGTTGGCCGTTCGTAGCGTCGTAAACGCTCTTTCCAAGAGGACTGTTCCCGTATGCACTGCCCATCGCACTCTGGCCACCGAAGCTTCTCCTGAAGACTATGGTTATTATCCCGACCCACTTGAACATGCTACTGGACGTGAAAAGAAGATGCTCCTTGCCCGTTTAGCTGGAGATGACGTTTGTTCAATTGTTTTTGTATTTTATATTCATTTTTCTAGAGATACGAGCCTAAGGTTTACTACCGCGCTGAAGCTTCCACTAAGGAAAAGCCTAATCTTGTTCCTTCCCATTTTCCCGACAGAATCATTGGATGCATGTGTAAGTATTTTTACTTTGTTGCTTTTATTAAGAATCCTTGGAATTTTTGGTAGATGGCAGCTTCTTTTGGCAGTTCCTGTAACGCTTAGATGGACCTATTTATTTCACGAGAAAGGCTGCCCTTTATTTTTTTCGTGACGAACGCTTTGCCTATCTCATTCGCATAGATATAAAAACATCATTTTCTTTTGGTGTATTTTGGACCGGAAATAATGGAGTTCAACTGTTCACCTAACAGTTAATTTGTGACGTTACCGATGTTACATGACTCACTCAGTCTGATCTTTTCTTTTCTATACGCGGTAGTACATTTGTAGAACAGGCCAGATATGGAAGTTTTTTAAGTTTAGAAGCTGCGTTTAATTCGTGCCGTGGAGGGGTAATAGAAAGCCTTAGACTCTGTAAACCTTCTATTATTATGATGCTTTGAATACAACCAATAGGGCATGTCATACCTTTTCAACAACAGTAATTTTTAATTTTTCAGGCGAGCAGGATTCCGGCCATGTGAACTTCATGGCTATTCGCAAGGGAACTCCTAAGAGGTGCGAGTGCGGTCATTGGTTCAAGGCTATCGATGCTGATCCCGAATCCGTTTAACTTTGTAGAGAAGTCCCTAGTAAAAATAAATGAGATGTTTGTGTATTATTATAAATTCTTTTTCTTTAGA
Source organism: Oscheius dolichura (assembly GCA_932521035.1). Lineage (NCBI taxonomy): Eukaryota > Metazoa > Nematoda > Chromadorea > Rhabditida > Rhabditidae > Oscheius > Oscheius dolichura. The sequence continues at coordinate 10,029,841 of OW051492.1, read as the reverse complement.
AACGCTCTAGAAACTGTTCAACTCTCACAAGCGTAACCAGTTATTTTTTCCATCTTCTTCGCGCCATCTCAATGTCAACTCTACCTGGTTCTGACCTTGTTGTGTTACACGAAAGAGCGACAGCAGCTATAACACAACAAACCCGTTATCATTCTTCGGTGTGTCTTTCCTTGGCGCATGTGTTTTCCGCTCTTTTACCTCAGCCTATCACAGCCGTTCCTTGTGATATTCAAAATATTATCACACGAAGGCAGCAGGTGAATATTTTTTCTATGCATATAAAATGTATCGATTAATTTTTCTTCTAAGCCACGTGCCATCGTCTCGCTCTCTTCCTGTTCTCAGAGACAATGGCCATGCAGTAATGCCTAGAGGTTTGATCTTTTATTGAGAATAGAATTATCATTTTTTAAATTAAATAAGCCTAGATCATTACTTTTACCGAATTGTTTCCGCTCGTGATGTTTTATAGACAAGGAACAGACTCAAATACAGGCCTAGTTTTATTATCCACCAACTACTAGTTTTTCCACAATTCAATTATATTTATTATCAATCGTTCATTTTTGATCTGTCAATTTACCACATTTACAGTTGCGCGTGTCTAGCGATCGTCGTTCTTACGAAACAGCCATACTAGACAATGTTTTTGCAATTAGGCCTAATGAGAAACTTATTATCGAACCTACGAACATCACAGATTATTATCCCATCGAAAATAACTTCTTTTGCTTGTCCTTTTCCTTGTACTTTCATTATTTTCCGATTTATTTAGTTTATTTCTTTTTTCAAAGGAAATAAAGGTCGCGGTTTCAACCATTTCCGGTGCAAAACGCCCCCTTTCCCTAACTTAGCTACTTTGGGTGACGTTTAGCTAATTTGAGAGATGACCGCGGACGGGAGTGCGTCATCAATTAGGGAGAGAACGTAACAGATTGGTCCTTACTCTAGGAAAAGTAGGCTAAATGCATCTCTTTCCAGCGGTTTTACCAGTGAAAAACACTCATGTCTTCCCGGTGCCTAGTAGCAAAAATCAATAGTAGTCATCCATGAAATGTGTCTGCCTCTTCCGAGTATTTCAGGTCACTAAACCGGTTCCCCATAAGTACAACAAGATCAAAAAATCCGTTTTTGAATTGTCACAATATAACTAGATTTCTCCTTTCCTTTTCTGTGTGTGATTGACTGAGTTTTGACCTCGTGAATGAAATGTGACTGGCTGCCTGACGGATGGACGGGTCGGCCAGTCGCAGGATCACTCTTTGTGTACCCTAATTTTCATCCTGACGTCTCTCTCCTTTCCTCCTCTTGTCCGAATAATATTTGCCTCCAAGTTTCATTCATTTCTGTTATTTGTTCAACTGTTTTTAGGCATTGAACTGATCCAAATCGATTGCAATACTGCAAGTGACCATAGTTTGCATAATCTTTGATATTTTTAAATAATTTACGTGTCTAGGCATTTTTCCAATTTTTTAGAAAGAAGCAACAGTAGAAAGTATACAAAAGGATGCAAGGAAACCTTAGCAAATAGGCAGAGAACGCCGTCACTTTTTATTCGTCTCTAATTGAACTTCTGCCCGTCTGGAAACCGAAATTCACCGTTTGTTGTAACAAAATGCTGCTGATTTATGCTCTCTTGTTGTAATTTTCTCTTATTCTTGAAGAAATTAGCGCCCTTTATTAGATCTCATTGATTTCTTTCCGGCAGGCTTCGTTAGAACTTCTCCAATCCGTAGAATTAGCCATAAGTGCATGAACATTGCTTCGTCTCAGCTAGACTCCCTCCTTTTTTCTGCTCATTTGCTCAAATAACATGCTTATCTCCTCTAATATCTCTGATAACATCAATTCCCAGAAGGAAGTGATTTCATTTTCTGCATCTAATGCAATGAGGAGGAGAAAAAAGCCAATAATCAAGTTGTTATTCTATTTGTTATAATTTTTAATTTTTTTCTTGCTGTTATATTTCCCATACGTCTCGTTGTTTTCTCCTGTCTTGTTCCTTTCTTTCCTCTTAGAGTGCAGCTATACTTGTCGTACAAAACGTATATATTTTGCCGAGAATATCAAAGATGAAAAGAGGGAGAACCTGCAAGTAAATCGGTAATGAAAAGTGCAAGAAGACGAAGAAGAAAAGGAATAATAGCCAGACGGACGCTGCAACATGGTTTCATTATTTTCTTCTTCTAATTTTATTTTTCTCTTCATTATTTCTACTTCCTAATGCCCCTTTTATTTTTTTTCTACTCTTCTCTACCCACAAAAAACAGCTAAAATACGCCCACTTACAGAAAGTATGGAACGAGAAAGAAGGAATTGGCTAGTGGGAATGTTATCCCGATCGCCATTTCCCTCCCTGGATACCTACATTGCTGGGAGTATATTGATGGCAGTGGTAGCTTCAGCCAGTGTGATAAATACAGTCACACAGACGCCAGAGGTGATTCATTACTACTTTTCGTTTTTTTCAATTTTTCAACAGGCTAATTGACCTTGATTCGTCATAAAATCAGCGGGGGGAATTCCTCCACTATGAATCAGTGTATTATAGTGTGTGAGATGTTTTGACAAACCAAAAATAGAAAACGTTCTTTGAATCCGGGTTGACTATGTCTGGTGGAGTGAAAATAGCCGTGCGTGTTTTGACAATTCATGCAGAAGGCGAAAGATTGTTTTTAGACAATTGCTCATATAAATTCTAACCAAGAACATTCAATTTATGAAGATTTTTACATTTTGAAGTATAGTAATTGCTGAAATTCCGCTTGGTTAGCAAAGCATCAACACATTTTGACGTTTTTACATTTTTACAAGTTTCTATAGCTGAAAATCTATTCTTTACACTGAAAACAGCAAATATATGAAGCTTTTCACATTTGGAAACATTACAATTGGTGAAAAATGGCTTGGCTAGCAAAAAGTCAATGTTGTATGAAATTTTTCACATTTTTATGTTTTCAGCAGCTAAAAATCAGCATTCTACTTCGAAAGCAATAAATTTATGAAGTTTTTCACATTTTTATACATCTGAATAGCTCGAAATCTGTATTTTGTCTATAGAAATTGGAAAAATCACCGAAAGATCAAATGGATTAGTGAGGATAAACTTTCGATCACAGCTTACCACGGATTGATGACCTATTATTTTTCGGACACCACGTGAGAAACGAGTTGATATGTGAATTCTACCAATAGGAACTGTTCAAAGAACTCGAATCACGTTCTCCGCTTCGCTAAAGGTCAACTTGAACCGTAAAACTGAAAGTCAAAGTAAAACCAAAAGACTAAATTTTATTACTACGTGTACAAACGACCTTTCAATGATGAGATTACCTTTTGATCAGCACATTTTTACTGGAGTCAGTCACACGGGGGAAATAAATCATTCGGACAGCCATTTATACATACATAGATATACATACATTTTTATTTTTCTTCTGTTTGGGGGCAGAGGCGAGGAGGAAAAAGAACCCGAAGGGGGAAATTTGTTAGGGAATTGATTACAATATCCTGGAGGTCTATATAATGCTGTTATCATTATATCGTCTTGTTTTTTGTTTTTAATTATTATCGTTAAAGCCTCAAAAATTATATTTGAAGATTTCGTAATTACTAGGCAATTGAGATCACTAGGATGAGTCGTTTAACAGTGTATTTGTGACGCAAATCTGATAATTTGATCTGATATCTTGAGTTCCTCATCATCGCCGTTTGTTTCTGCACATCCAATGAGTACAATGTGCTTCTCCTTTTCTTGCTGTTGATACTTTTCAAATTGTTTGATTCCTTGAAGGGCAACTAGTTCCGGAGCTGGCGTTGGTCCAACTGTTCTAACAACTTGAGCATAGGAGTTGTTTTGCTGCTGAGTTCCCTGAATCTGACGCACTTCGTTTACCATTTCTGACATCCGCTGTAGAGCTATTTCGTTTTGTTTCCGAAAATCTTCGACAATAGCTTTCATTTGCTTCATTGTATCCAGACAAAAGTCTTTCATTTGCCGCATAGCTTCAAGCATGCGGCGTCTTGAGATCGGCCTCGTCAGCACATGAAGGCGAATTTGGGGGCGTCTTCTTCGTTGGCGACTTTTTGGTAGCTGTACCCATAGTAGTAGCAACCAACCGCAGCCAACCGCAATTTATCGCTTTGGAGGGAGAAGAATGAAAGACGACCGCACGCTGGGTGGAAAAGCGAAAGAGTCTTGCAACGATCATGATCACTTTTTGTTTTTTCAACCAGATTTTGATCATAAATGGTTGTTTTTCTCGTGATACAGGCGTCCATATGCAAACATAAATATACCATCGTGATCAGGAGAAAAAGGCGCATTTTTTAAGCCCAAGTTGTTTTAGGTCCCTGACAGTTCCTTTAAAATGTATTATTCGAAATTATTTTATATTCATTTATATTATTTTTCATATAAAATTTTCAGTTACGACTACAATTAAAAGATGAAATATCAAATAGCTCATCGATATGGTTTGGCGATATGGAAAAGCCATCAGTCGATCGATTATCATCGAATATTATCATACAGACATGTTATTATGTCTATACGAATCAGCCACTAATATGGGTGAGTTTTTCAAGAGATTTTCCTCGTTTTTTAACAAATGAGTCACAATTATTCAACAGGATGACCATGCTGGTAAGCGACAGATAAACAGCGACGGGGTATTGGTGAATAGCTGAATTTTTAACGGGCGCCTGCACCCGTAAAATCTCGGCAACTGTCGGATCTGTTAGTTTGGCGCTCCAGAATTACTTTCCCTCGGGCTGCCGAGATGTTACGGATGCGGGCGCAGCTGAAAAGCTCCTCCAGGGTCAAAATTTCACCCAGAGTCGGTAAAATTTGTGCTCTAGGGCTAATTATTTTATTTTTACTTTTTAAGATGAAACAAGTATTTTCTAGGTGGCGATGAATACCTACTTCGCGGGGCTAGCTCTCCTAGCGAAGATCTTGATTCATTTCTTCTGTTGGGAGCTAACCCGCCAAGAAGAAGCCACCGTCCGGAATTGTTTCTTCTCTTTCCTTCTCTTCTCCACCGTCTTCCTCACGGCCGTGGCCAGTGCCAATCAAGGCTACCTCGTCCTAACATGGCTTATTTGGTTCGGTTATACCGGCTTCATGACCATCCTTCATCAAGTCGCGTATCAACGATTCCGATACGTGAGTTTGGGTCCTAACGCGAAAAAGAACCAGAAATTCCAGATCGCCCCAGCTTCGGGGGTCACAGGAGGACGAATTTCTTGGATGTGCTTCAGCCTGTTTGTCATCAGCGTTGTGACTTTTTACCTCCTGATCAAATACCATACTCTTCTCTCGACGAGCCATTTCCTATTTTTATTGGTAGATGTGAGTTTAGAGACCTTTAAAATACCGTAATCCTTCAAGAGAAACCAAAAGCGCAAGCCGTAACCTTGCTCCATTCTAAAATCTCTCCAAATCGCTATTTTTTCCATTTTTAGTAATTTTTTTCTTAATTTTTATGATCTTTACAGCATGGAGATTACTGTAAAGAAAGAAAAATAGAAAAAAAAAACATAAAAAATTGGGAAAAATGAAATTTGGGCGAATGTTTGATTGGGGCGCGATTACAGCGCACGCTTTTAGAATTAGGACGCTTGGTGCGGGGATACTGTATTTTTTTTCGTTTTCTTGATAAAAATAGCCACAGTTACTCATTTCCTCTTATAAAATGACAATTTTTCAGAGTATTGTCTCTCTAGTCCGAGCTATGCACGGTCTCCTCCGGTGTATGTCCGCTTCGGAGCGTTTTTCCTCGTCTCCCGATACAGTCCGCCATTTTAACTACTGGCTGGATCTTGTCGTTAATCTGATCGTCGAAGCCATCCAAATGCCCAATTTTGTAAGTTTTTACCCAAAAAATGAGCCAGACAGCGAATTTTCAGATCCATTTGATGATTTACTCGCCAATTGGATTCAATGTGACCTGTATGTTCTTCCTTTATCACATGAAGGCGTCTTACAGGTAAATAATAGGCGGTAAACTGTAGTGGGGATGGCAGATAAGGCGGGGACACCGTTCCAAAATTCATTTAGTGCTAAAAAAAGGGACCAGCGGGGATTTTGAGCGATATTCCCCAGATACTGTAAGCGCGCGCTAATCATAGCATCCAGCTGCCGAGATGCGGGCGTGCCGCGGGCTAATTGAGCAAATTGTTCTATTGAAGTGTTTTCAACTGATTTTTTTTGACCATATTGCTGCTTTTACCATACCAACTCTTCTCGTCATTCATCTGACCGGCTCAGAAATAAGAAAACCCGGCTGTGAATCTAATAAACCATGATTTTAAGTCGATTTGCAGCAGAATAGGGGTAAACCCGGGGAAAATTCCCATTTACTCGGCTCCCAGCTAGAATTTCTCTGTTTTGAGCACAGTACTAGGTAGCCCTTGATTTATTACATAGAACAATATTGAGAATTATGTTTTGCATGAGAAAAATGCGCCAAAAATTCCTCCAACCCCCCGAGACTCCCTCTCTCTACGGGTGCGGGCGTTCCGGCGCCTAAAGGGATCTAATTACCTGGCGGAAGTAACTTTTGTAACGGAAATTTCACTGACCTAGGGTAAAAAGCAATTCCAGAGATTGGAAAACAGTCAGAAATGGCAGATAATACCCGATAAAAATCCGAAAAGAAAAGTTTTCGAAGCCCGCGACAGGGAAACATTCAAAACCGCGGGCTCAAAATCTTCCATCGGGATATTTGCCCCCATTTTCCGATTTCCCGCCTTTTCCACTCCATTTTAAAGAAGATTTTCCCATTTTTAGTAACATAATCAGCACCTTGGCTCGTCACTGGAAGCACAATCAGATCTTCAAACATATCCTGTCGACCTACCCAGCAGAGAAGGCAGAAGAAGGGGATCTCTGCATCGGTTAGTCCTATTTTCTAGATTTTTTATTATAAAATTATTTTCCAGTCTGTTGGGAAGGTCTCGGTCAGTCGCGTAAACTTCCCTGTGGCCATCAGTTCCATGAATGGTGCCTGATGTGGTGGCTGGCACAGGACGCGTCCTGTCCCACTTGCCGGCGAGTTATTGCCTCACCACAACAACCGACAGCAGCACAACAGCTGGCGAGCAACAACACGACGACTGTTAGGATCGGAGGAGGGTAAGTGAGAAAAATAACGGGAAGAATAAACAAAAGCAATGGGGGAAATTGGAGCCGTTTGCTGGAAAATACGAGAAATAAGGGGTTCTTCGTCATTTTTCGACTTTTGAGAGCATTTTACACCGAGTTTTCTACTTGAAACCATAAAAATATCGAACCAGGGTCTGTAAAACATTAAACTGAAGTGTAAAACGTCGAAAATTATTCGAAAATAAGCAAAAAAATCATGAAAATAGCCGTTTGTAGGCTCCAGCCGCGTCCCGGTCCTCTTCTTCGAGGATTTCGTCCAAATTTTCTTATTGTAGGGGTTAAAATGACTGCCCGGTACCATTAGGACATTAAAATGAGCTTTATAAGACAAAAGTATATCCAAAAAATTAAAAAAGAGAATAAAACCGACCAGGAGTCTTTTTAGCCCGCTTCCTCGCCCCAGCTCGCTTCCTCCGTTCCTCTCCCTAATTAGAGACGCGCGTCCGTCCCCCGCACCCGTAAAACATCGGCAGCCATCGCGCCCGACCCCTCCTCCACTCCTCCACCAATAAACTTACCTGGCTGGGAGATCTGACGTGATCAGGAAGACGCCGGCTCCATGGCGAGGCTGTCCCATTGCACTTTTGGGGACGGCTGACCCGTGAGGCAGTCTCGAGTTGAGATTCGCCTACAGCTAAATTTTTGCGTGAGGGGCTGCGTTCGCGCAACCCCGACAAGACTTTTTCTCCTTCAAAAATTCCAGGAATTTGAAATTTTTCCCGGGAAAAACGCATTCTGTGGTGCTGTAGAGGAAAATCGAGTCAAAAATGGATTTTTTGCCGCAAAATACAGTAATTTCCTTTCAGATTCGGCTTCTTCCGTCTTCCCCAATTTGCCATTGAGGTCTCGACGGGAAACGGAGTCTTTGGCCCGCTTCTTAGGCGCCACGTTGCCCCTCACGATGACAGTCAACTTCAGGGAATGGCTCAACAGGTACAGTACCTCGTTTCTTTTTAAAATATCGTCCAGGTCCGAGAAATGTTCCCTCAACTATCCCTGGATGTGATCATTGAAGATTTGAGGATCAGTGGTTCGACCCAAGCGACAATTGAGAATATCCTCGAGGGGCGGGTCGGTTTCGTTGGAATGCAAGAAGAAGAGGTACTTTTTCCTTCTTTTCAAGACCTTTTTCTTATTTTTAGAGTGACGATGAATCCTGGGTTGGAAATGAAGAACAACTAGCCGGCGGAGAAGAGGAAGAAGCGCCGCAGGCGGACTATGACGTGGGTTACCAGGAAGAAGACCATCCAAATAAGGAATTCGCCCGAAGGAGGAGAGATATGATCGCGAAATATAGGAGGTACGCTCAGTTACATTGCAATTTAGTTAAAAAGGTAGAAATTTGGATAAACCCCCGCGAAACGGCTGAAATTTGAAAAAGGAAGACCAAAACGCTTCCTTTTGAAGAATAGGGCGCCAAATTGCTGGAACTGAGGGATTTTACACATTTTCTTGAATTTTTAGCATGAGAAAAACATGAGCAGACTCTCAAAAGGGTTTTAGATACTGTATTAACCCACGAAACGTTCGACTATTTGAAAAATCCGCCACGAAAGGCCGTTTTTCAGGAAAATAGCCGCGCAACCCACTGAAATGGGAGATTTTTTTTTCCGAGCATATATTTACATTTAGCATATAAAAAACTGTCAGTAAAACCATATTAAAGTTAAAAATTTCCTAATAATGCCCTCTTTTTAGGAAATATATCGAATCTCCCCGAGGGAGAGATCTACGAAGCCGTGGGATCCACTCCTAGCTGCTGTTTTTCCTATTTTTTTCTGTAGATATTGGTTTTTTAAATTAAAAAACCCAAAAAAGTCTTCTTCTTGCTCCTTGCCCTGTCCATAACACTTCTAACATGACTAGAGCTTTATTCTTTCTCCTCTTCGGGCCCTGCACATAATTCTCGTAGTTTTCCCGCCTTCTAGTGTTTTTTTCTGTTTTTGCTCTCCTAAAATAACGTGTTCATATCTGTACAGAGCCATCAAATCAGTTTTCTATTCATTTTCTGTTTTGTGCATAGAATACTGAAGGTCTCAAAGAGATCTTCGTCGTCTTCCTTGTCCCGCGTGTCCCTGTGTGATGTGGTCTATATTATTTGATGTTTGATAGAAACACCAATTATTCTATAAATATATTCTATCATTTTTTAGTGTGTAATGTATTGGGTTGGGTAGAAAAGTACCAAGTTCTCCAAAATCTGGTCAGAACAGCCAAAAACAGGCAGAGAGGAGAGGATAAGTGAAAAGCTCCGCCTAAGTCCGATCCGCTGCGCCCGTAAAGTCTCGGCAGCACAAAGATATAAAGGCGTCACAGTTTTGTAACAGTTTGGAATAAAGATGATCCTCCTGCCGAGACTTTACGGGTGCAGGGGACAGGACCGAACCCGACAATGCAGCCGACAGCTTTTGAATACAAAATAGGAGAAAAAGAACAGGCAATAATAGAAAGCAGATCAATCCGAGCTGAACCGCCAATTGGCTGCAATACCTCGTGTTTTTTTTCTCTTGTTTCCACAGCTGCCAGAACCATCGATGTCGCTTGTTCCCTGTTCCTGCCTGTTCTTTCATTATCAGTTCCTTTTCAACCCTTTTCTGAGATACTATAGCTTATCAAAAACATTGTGTTCTTACCGAAAGGTCAATTTATCCGGTCGTGAGCCGAAATTCGACCAGAAATCGGTACCGGATCCGGAGGGAAGCGTTTGGAGGCTACTGTCGCGCCCTATACCCTTTAGAATGATAAAATTGGGGCATATTGAGTGCTGGGCCTTGAACAGATCAGCTTATTGGTCTTATCCATGGATTAATTTGAATGACGAGCTTCTTTTATAGGAGCAACGACGTACGAGGCCGATACAATCTGCCTATTGCAGTTTCCAGAGATTCCCGGCACTCCTGTACCTCTAGGAAGAGTTTAGGGGATTTTTAGGGATAAAAACGAATTCTCTAGACGTTTTTTTAAGATAGTTTTTGTGGTATTTTTAGTCTGTTTATAGGTGTTTGACCATTATTTCGTAGTTTCACCCGGTTCACTAGCCGCTATTCCTCTTATTCGACTATTTTCAGCCTCTTCCGCCCTTTTTTCCCTTTGCGTAGGTGCTTTATAACGCCTTATTTCTATAAAAAGGTGTCTTTAATCCGCTGCTCCCTGCTCGACTTTTTTCCCTCCCGTCCTTCTGTTATTCTCCCAGCTTACACCCTCTCAAAATGCCTCCGGCACAGGAAGTGCACTTCCAAAATCCTCTAACCAAACATTAAAAACTCCTAGCTGGGTGGGGGGAGTTGCCCCCAATTTTCAGCCGGAAGTTCATTTTTGTCGCCTGGAAAAGCTCCAGCTTAATCTTGAAATAATAAACAATTGTTCCCGCCCCCCTGTTTCCGGCCGTTTCTTCCTCTTTAGGGCGGCATACCAGATTCGGGCCAGTAAGGCGCATTTTCAGTAGGAAAATTGTCATTTGCGCTTTTTTGGTGCAGATCTTCTTCGGCATACTGTAATTAGTAAATTTGCAATTTCACCGAAAAAACGCAAAAACTGGGACGACTCTAGGCCCGAAACCGAGCGCGTGCCAGTAAGGCGCATTCTCGGGAAAGCGCGCCAGCTTTGCGCTTTTTTGGGGCAATAGTCCCAATAGATTAATTACAATATGTCAAAGACTATAAAACTATTGCACCAGAAAAACGCAAGGCTGGCGCGCTTTCCCCGAAAATGCGCCTTACTGACCCCAAACTCGGTGTGGTTTGAATACATTTTGAATTTTCAAATTTCGCGGGCTTTTCCCATTTAATCGGCACGTCTCTCTCTCTCGCTCTCTCGACTCAGGAAATCGCGGGACAAAAGTGTCCTCTTCCCCACTCCTTCTGTTTGAGCGGCGGCTTACCAACTCGAACTGTGGCATTCCCACGGATTAGGCGCTGCTGTCCCTTCTCCTCTTCCTGTGCTCTGTTCACCGGGCTTTTCTGGGCTGTCCTCTAACTTCTCTGTGGACTTATTAGCCAGCGACAGGAGGGTAAATATTATTGTACCAAAACACAAATTTCCTCTTCCCCCTGGTTTCTAGAAATAGAACTCTGTCCTTGGTATTTCTGGGATTCTTCGCCTCTAATTGCCCCTGTTTATTATGTGCAGCGGCTTATTTTGACCCGGGGAATGGCGTGATTTATTGCAGAGCAAGGAAAGACAAAGAGCGCTTTAATATTTCTCACATATCGATGTCTCCCTATTCTGCAACGCTAAAACAAGCCAAAATAAGTAAAAAAAAGCATTTTGCCGTCATTTTTAGTCTCTATAGCGTTTCCTACAAGATATCCTCATCCCTGAACTCCTCAACCGTTTTTCTATTACTGTACCCTCAAGAAATGGAATCTGGGCCAGGTGGGATCTTTTTCTACTCTGTAAAATGGCGAAAAACCTAGCTGTCCTGAACAAGAGACGCTCCAATTCCACAACTTCTTGGAGGGATACGACCATTGGCCATAAGTGGCTCGGTACAGGATATACCGTGCTCCTGTATTCATAAAATTCCAATTGAACAGTTCTTCTAATTGAAAGAAGCCGTTGAATTAACCACACTCTTTTACTGCCGAGGTTTTACCCACTCTTTACTCTTTTACTGCCGAGGTTTTACCCAGCCCACCAGCTCTCTCACCCGGTTCGCTCCTCGATAGTCCGATCCCCTGCACCCGTAAAGTCTCGGCAAGGCAAAGATATAAAGTCGTCACAGTTTTGTAACAGTTTTGAGTAAAGATGATCCTCCTGCCAAGACTTTACGGGTGCAGGGGGAGCGGACTACCGTGTACTGAGCCTGGAAACGGGCCAGGGGAAAAACGGAACCGCCCGGGGTCTTTTCTGGGCCAAATTATGGTCCACCTTGATTCCGACGACCTTTCGGTGATTTTTTCTCCATACTCCATTTGTTCTTATCAAATACCAGCATTTTCTTCAATTTTCAAAAAGGGGATACGCAAGAATGAACTTGGGGTCTCTAATCCGTTGCCCGCTACAGATTTTGTCCATCTTGTGATCGTCTAAATCGCTTTATTCCCCCTTTCCCCCAACCACTATAATGTCTTTTCTCTGCTGACAACTTGTGAGATATAATCCTGTGAACTTGAAGAAGAATCAGGCTTTTGTGTCTATTCGCCGCTATTTTAAGGTGTTTGATTCATTGAAATCGTCTGCCATGAGAGTGGGAGGGGGGGGGGAATTAATTCTGCTGATTGCAGTGGTTCTCCTCTGGCTTTTAACCCATTTTGAGAGTAATTTAAATGGCTCAAATTGGCTTATTCTTACCGCCGGAATCAATTTTCCCCCTCTCCCCCACCTCAATCCTGTCAAATGTTTGAAGAACAGAGTTTTCTCTTGGCTCATCGTCGCGTAATTCCCTCACAGCAGAGCAGCCCGTTCGCTCCTTGGCTCTTTGCACTTTTTTAAATCTTCCGCCATTTCCCGGGTTTTTTAATAATTTAAATAGATTAAATGAAGTTTAAAAACAGCTTTTCAGAGAGAAAATTTCGATCGAACTTCGGGGATCAGGGAGCAGTATGCCGACACCGGCAAGTGCTCGGCTACTGGCAGAAGAATGCCTGGAGGAGGGCGGCGTCGTCAATCCTACAGGTACCGTAACCCACTTTAAAAAATCAGAATTTCCTGCTGATTCGGAATATCAAATTTAAAAATTATGAAAATGTCAAAAACCGCGGGAAAAAATGGATTTGAGCAAAGGTTGGCGAATTTCGCCCGACGCGCGCTACCCGCTATTTACGCGAGTTAGTTGGTGCACATTTACAGTACCATATCTCGAAAAAAAATTCAGAATTTTCTGCTGATTACGAATATCTTATTTAAAAATTAAGAAAATGTCAGAAAATGGGAGAAAACTGCATTTTTTGTTCAACGAAGTTTCCCACGCTCGGCGCCCGCTGTTTACCGGCGCGCGGTTACAGTAACTCAAAAATTCTTGTACTGTCCAAAATATCGTAATCTGCCACCGTAATTTTTAGTGGTTTGGACCCCGCCAAAAGAACGAAAACCCCGTACCTCGTGCGGCGTCTGGCTGGCTGCCCTCATCGCCATTCTCATGTTTCTCTTGGGCGTCTGCCTCGGTGCTTTTCTCAATGCTCTGGCCCCTGAAGGAGCTTTCCCTCTGGTTTGTCATTTATTTTTCCCTCCAGAACCTAACAATTCAGGGATTTTTGGGAGAACAGCCGGACGCTGCTGCCTCCAATGGGAGTAGCCTTATTATCCCGAGGAACGAGTCCCTAGCGGAGGAAATGGAGCTGGAAGATTCGAGGGAGAGAAGGAAATTCAGCGGGGAAGAGGATACGGTAGAAGAGAGGGGAGGTCTCACAACGACGGAGAGTAAAGAAGAAGAAGAGGAGGACACAACGACGAGAACCTCGAAGAAATGGAAAAAATCGAAAAAAGAAAGTGACGAAGACCAAAATGGAGAGATCACGATAGATACAACCACTGTAGGGTCTACAGAGGAGGAAAATTCCGGACAAGGTAGGAAAACACGGGGAGATATGGCAAATTTGAAGATTGCGCGCTTTTTAGGCTTGAAAATATAAAAATTTGACGAGAATCCCGGTATTTTTGTTAGATTTGAATGATTTGTGGATTACGATAGGCGCCGAGTAAAATAACCCAACAACTGCCGAGATTTTACGGGTGCGCGCGCAGTTTGATCCATTTCAGTTAAATTCCATATTTTTGACCCTGTGCGTTGAAATTAAGCGTTTTACTTGAAATTTTCGTGCTCAGCGTGTTGAATTACCCTAGGACTATTTTTTATATGAAAAAGCACGCTGCTAAATATCGTGCATCGAAATTCGCGGGCCAGGCGCAGGCCCTACAATATCAGCGACTATTCACAGCTAAAATAACAATTTCAGCACCATTTTATACCATTTTTTAAGGTGGAGTGGATAAAAACGAGGTCAAAGATCCAGAAAATGAAGAAACCACTCAAAACTACGATAAAGAAGAGAACAAAAGCTCAGAAGAGGAGCCAACCACTACTACCGAGGCTCCTGAAGAAGATGAGAACCTAGTAACGAGTATTGAAATCCAATCAGCTACTGAAGAACCAGAAGAGGAGGAAAAGGACCTCCCAGCCAAGAAAAAGGGCGCCGCTTCCCAAGTGGACAAGAAAAAGAAGCCGAAATGTGATAACTTCCCCTGGGATTCGGATCGTCTCCCTCTTGACGTGAAGCCGCTGTATTATACCCTGACAATGCACCCAAATGCAACGGGAAATATCCTGGAAGGGAAGGTAGTCATCACACTCGACGTAAGTTTTAGAAAATAGAAAAAAATACCGTAAGCCTGAGAAGCACGCGCTGTAGCCGCGCTCCATTCAAACAACCTACCAGACTGCCACAGCTCGCCGCCGTAGAGCAAAAGCGGGCACCACAGTTTTCCCGCCACTTGAAAATTTAAATTAACTGTTGAACGTCGATGAAACTGAAAAATCTAGACATTTTCATAGTTTTCTGATACTTGCAAAAGATCCAGCATGGTCAACTCCATTCCACATAATTCTTTGGGTTTGGTTGCAAAGAAAAGCTATTTACGTATCTCCAAAGAATTGTGCGGAATAGACCTCATTCTTCTGGGTATTTTTAACATAAAAATACCAGAAAATAATGAGGTGCCAATATAGTTTTCATCGACGCAAGGTATTTGTTGCATATTTTTGACCGGCGCGATGTTTACAAGCCCGTAATGTGCACAACCAAAATTAGTCTGCGATTTTCAAGAATTTTTCTTTTATGATACTGACATACGATCTGTCTGATTTTTACTGCAATGTACTAATCACATTGAGAGCAGCATTTTGACACCAAAGCTGACATGTATCTCGTCAAAAATCTTATTTTGCTCTCAAAAGGGGATTTCCAGAATAAACTTCGCTGATAATTCATATCTTCTCAATTCGGCGTTATTTTATGTTTTTCTCTTTCATTTTATAGTAATTTTGGGGTCGATAAAACCGAATAACACATCAAAAACACATGAAAATGGGTAGAAACGTATATATTAAAAACTGGCATGTCGTCGCTGCGGGACCATTTTAGCCATTTTAGACCTTAGAGGTGGCGACCTCGGCGAGCTGCGCTGCATTTTCCTTCATTTTTTCCCATTATTTTTTCTATTTTTCTTTCTTTACAGTAATCTTCACGCTGTGAACATCATAAAAATGAAGAAAAAATTATGAAAAATGGTAATAATAGCGATTTGGAAAGGTTTTAGAATGGAGCAAGGTTACGGCGCGCGCTTTTGGTTTCTCTTGAAGGATTACGGTACTATTGTCTATTTTTTGATTTTCTATTAGACGAGAGCGTAAGTTATAATTTCTAGGTAATAGAAAAGACGAATATCATTATTTTGAACGCCGAGCGCCTGACTCTCGAAGCCTTCCGCCTGGAGGTCAACAACAAGCCAATGGAAGCCGATCACCTAAAGTGCCCTGCCCTGACGATGTGGGGTTTCCAGTTGGAAAAATTCATCTACCCAAATAATAAAATCGAACTCGAGCTGAATTTTAAAGGATCCGTTTTGAATGACTTCCAAGGACTCTACATATCAACCCATACTGATGAGAAGAAAGCCAGGACGTGAGAAAATTCCCCCATTAAATATTATTAAAAAGTGGTTTAGAAAGTCAATGGTGACACAATTTGAGCCAACCTATGCCAGGAGAGCGTTTCCCTGCTTTGATGAGCCGTCCTTCAAGGCGGAATTCCACCTCTCCGTAGTCAGAGAAGCTGGCAATGTGGTCCGATCCAATACGAACCTCAAAAAGACCATCGAACGGCATGATGGGTAGGTAGAAATCATTAAAGGAACCGTCAGGGACCTTGTCCCCGGGGACGATGGTTCCGAAGCGACTGTCCCCAAAGCATTTTTGTTTTATGAAAATATCTATCACACAAAATAAGAAACTGGCTGAAACCTAGCTTATTCGACGTAGTTTTTCACGCTCTTTCGAATGATTCTTTCAGTTTTTTGTGAAAATAAGAATTTCGCGTCGCCATTTTCAGCAGCTACAGTAACCCGTCAAGGTCCCTGACGGTTCCTTTAAAATGCGGTCAGTAAAGTCCAGGGAAAGTTATTTAGTGGAAAAAATTAGAAAAAAATGGCGAAAAATGGGAAAAATATTCAAGTTCTGTTGAATTTTGGATCAGTTCTGTTGCACGCTGTTTAGCAACGTTTTATTCTTAAATTTTCTAAAAAACATTATGCCCTAGGTAATAGCACACGCTGAGCATGAATCTGGAGTCAAAATTTCATGAAAAACGCTAAATTTTGAAAAAAATGAAAAATAAATTAAATTTAAAGCTAGGAACGCCAAAAATGGGGATCTCCCTTGAAGGGCGCAAAATTACGGCTCGCACCCGTAAAATCTCGGCAGTTCGCTGCTTTGACCAGCCGCGTCTACCGTAATCCAAGAAATATGTTAATTCACCTGGAATTTTACTATTTTTCCTCAAAACGAACACTTTCCCCAGTTCAGAACCTATCAATTTGATCAGAAATCGAGTCTAGACGGCGATAAGTAGTTTCTCGGCAAATAGAGTTCCGTTTCAATTTACACAGACCGTGTGAAATGGGGTTCCTTCGACTTTAATGAAACTGCCAGGGGTTCTAGAATATTCGTAGGTTGGTCCTGAAGCGGATATATAAATTTCTAATGAAAATACAGCCACAGTTAGACAACAGAAGCTTTTTTAGCGCCAGAAGTTCCTAGAAATTCGATTTTGGTCCTGAAACGATACTGAACCCGTTTTTCTTGGAATATTTTTTCGCTTCAGGACCAGGACAGGCTTTTCCTCCACTTACAGTACCCCTAACCCCCAATTCCTGTAATAAAAGCGGCGTTTTCAGCCTGTATCTGGATGAGTTCCACCCAACCCTGAAAATGAGTACCTATCTCGTCGCTTTTGCTGTCCTCGACGGTTATGAATATGCCCGGAAGTTGGCGAAGAAGACCTCGAAGCCGATAGAAGTCCGAATCTACGCTCCGTCGGACCTTCTCAAGGGGCAGAGCGACTTCGGACTGGATACGGCTGTCCGCGCCCTGGAATACTTTGAGGACTACTTTAATATCTCATATCCTCTCGAGAAAATTGGTCAGTTCGCATTGGAGCACGATTACCACGGGTTATTTAAAGATCTAATCGCATTGGATGACTTTAGCGAGGGAGCCATGGAGAATTGGGGGATGGCGACGTTCCGCGACACGGCGCTCCTCTACGCTCCGAATTCTTCGGCTCTTTTTAGGGAATATATAGCCCTGGTTATTTGTCACGAGGTGGCACACCAGTGGTTCGGAAATCTGGTCACAATGATGTGGTGAGACCCATTTTTGAGAAAATTTTAGAAAATCTGGGTTCAGGTTCGATGAACTCTACTTGAATGAGGGTTTCGCCAATTATATGGAATATCGCTGCGTGGATAATCTGTTTCCGGAGTGGAATATTGTTAGTTTTCTTCTTCGCTCATTATTAAGCCTAAATTTCCCCGGCAAACGGAGTTTTTTTCCGTGCGGGATCCCGCCATCTCCAGTTCAGTTCTGTTAGCGGGCTATAAACTTTAAATTGGATAAGAATCAACCTTTTCTGGCGCTTTTATGAACGTTTTTAATACCAAAATATAGCCCAGAATTTTTTCTCTTCAAGACTCTATAATGTTTAAAACTTCTCTCCTAAAGGTTAAAGATAATTTTGAGCATAACAGCGGGGTACTCTTCATTTTACCCCCGGGTAAATTGAAGAGGATCAGAAGAAACTCGTTTTTTTGTAAGATTTTTTTAATGTTTTTGGTATTCTAATTATAAAAGAACTTCCAGATGACCAGATTCTTTGCTGACAATGTCATCAGTTCGATGGAATTGGATGGAATGCCCTCCTCAAGGGCTATTGCTTCAGCGGAGAAGGGGCAAGCTCTGATCAATCTCTTTGACGCTATAGCCTATCATAAGGTAAGGAAAATAAGCCTCCAGATGATTCTTGTCGCTTCGGGTCCTTTTGGCTGTTTTTAAAAAGACAGGAGAACTGTGTTTCGATTACTGTAGCGCGAACCAGCGTAAACAGCGGGCAGCGCGCAGTCCGAGATTCGCTGAACAATTTTCAAACGCATTTTTCTTCAATTTTTTGATCTTTTCTTACTTCTCAAGTTACATATTCGTAATCAGCAGAAAATTCTGAACATTTTAACACCAAAATTTTATAAAAATAATAGTTTCCCAATAAATTACGATACAATTTCCAGGCGGCAGCCGTGATTCATATGATTCAACATTTGGCGGGGGAGAAGAATTTCCGGACTGCTTTGATTGAATATTTGAATAAGTACAAGTTTGGCAATGCCCAAGGGGAAGATCTGTGGAAGATTGTGGAAAAGAATGCCCACCTCGGGAAGGGAATTTCCATCAGCGGTTTGGCCAAGAAGTTCACCACCCAGGTTGGCTACCCGGTGATAAAAGTCGCGACAAAAGATGACGGCGTTATCGAGGCTGGAAATCAGGTAACCGCGCTCCATTTTCATTTTAAAATTACGGTAATTTAGAGCAGATTTTTCTATGATTCCATGAGGAAAGGCGACAAGACGGAATGGCCGCTGTATCTCGTATTCAGGGTGGATGGAGAAGAGGAGACGAAAACGAAATGGCTGAAGAAACACGAGGAAGACGTGTCGATTCGACTAGGAGGGGAGAATAAATGGGCAGTGGTGAACAGTGGAGGGATCGGATACTTCCGGGTACAGTATGACACAGAAATGTATCAGGCACTGGCCAACCAACTGGAAGACGACCCCACGGTGAGGAAATGGCCTTTTGATTGTTTTAAACTTGGAAAAACTACAGTAATCCCTTCAGAAGAGTGTCGAGACCAAAAATAAGCTACTACACTTTGTGGAAACGAGTTTGAAGCGCTTTTTACTGAAACTAGGAGGCGTCTATTAAGGATTACGAGGCTTTGAACAAACTCAAATTTCGTTTTGAGCTGAGTATTGAACGATTTTTCCCGCTCATATTGGCTGCGTAGCTTCCTCTAGACTTGGAGCAGTTCCCCTTTTGGTTGAAAAATAGAGAAAATTTAAAAAATAACCAAAAAAGCCCCCTTTTCCCACGAAACTGCAACTTCCTAGTTTTTCCACATTCTGTGCCGCCGCACCTGTAAAATCTCGGCCGCTACTATGATTTCACTAAACTCTACAGTTCCTAAAAGTTTCTACTGCCAAGATTGT
The DNA here is from genome assembly GCA_932521035.1 of Oscheius dolichura. Lineage (NCBI taxonomy): Eukaryota > Metazoa > Nematoda > Chromadorea > Rhabditida > Rhabditidae > Oscheius > Oscheius dolichura. The sequence goes on along the minus strand of OW051492.1, from coordinate 10,010,415 downwards.
ACGGGTGCGGGTTGCAAACGAGAGGAAAGTCCGAGGAACCAGAATTCGGCGACAAATTGCCTGATGAAATATTTTTCTACAGAAAATATTTCTTTTTGAGGGATTACTGTAGTCCAGCCACAGTTAGACATCCTACAGAATATTTCTAAAGGTTAAATTCTTTCGTTCCAGGAATTCTCAGCCGTTGATCGCACCATGATCCTGGCGGATGCTTTTGAACTGTCCCGAGGCGTCCGGCTCAATATTTCCACCTACATGGATCTTTTGAGTTATACCGACGGTACACTCCGCTGTCTAACTGTGGCTTACCTCAATTTTAGAAGAGACAGACCGCGTCGTCTGGTTGCAGCTCTCCCGCCACATGAAAACCATCGAATATCTTATAAACGAGTCGGACTTCATTAACACGTTTAAAGTGAGTTTTCCCGCTAAATTTGAATAAAAATTAATTGTAGGACTTTGAGAGATCTGTTATCCTCCCAGCGTATGATAAATTCGCCTGGAATGCCAGTGCAGAGCCGGCGCTTCGATTTGAGTTGGTCCAATTTGCCTGCAGGATTCGGATACGCGACTGTACAAAGAAGACACTGGCCGCTTATAATGACTGGAATAAGAATAAAGTCAGGTAGGCGGGAAAAATGCCGTTTTTTGAAAATTAGCTTCAAATATTATGCCTTTAGCCTAAAAATGACGGAAAATAAGGGAAATTTGGAATTTTTACAGTATTTTCGATCTTACAATGGAGTTTACGGTCTTCTTTACCCTGTGCTCTTTGTGAAATTTGTTTTATAATAAAAGAAAATGTAAAACAGGCGCGAAACTCAAGCATTTTGAATTTTTGGGAATCTCGCGCCATTTTTTTGAAAAATAGTCGTAATTTTCACGTTTTTCATTAAATTTGGGCTCAAAATTAAACTCAGGGTTTTCTCTACCTTGCTGTCTTTATTGTATGACGTTTAAAAATAAAAGAAAGTCTAAAAAAAGCGTGAAACCCAACAATTTTGAATTTCTGGAGATCTCCAATCGCTTTTGGACAAAAATATCCCGAATTTTCACTTTCTCCAGTAAATTTGGGTTCAAAATGAAGCTCAGACTATTCTCAATTTAGATTGTTATACTATAAAGTGTTTCAGGCCTCCGCCAGAGCTGACGGGAATCATTTTGGAGGAAGGAGTACGCCAAGGAGGCACGGCCACCTTTGAGAGGACTCTGAGCGCTTTGCTGAATGAAACCCGTACCGTAACGGAGAAACAACATCTTCTGGCAGCTCTGACCGGGACCAGGGACCCCGCTTCGATTACAAAACTCCTAAAACTCTGCACGGATCATAACACAATCCGGCCCGGCGTCGTTCCCCGGGTTATTCATCACATTATGTCGAATGAAGTCGCCCGACCGATGGCTTGGCGGCATTTTAAACTGCACTTTGATGAATTTGTTAAGATGTGGGTTACTGTATTCTATATTTATAAGATAGAAAAGTTTTAGATTAGGAGAAAGTTCAAATCTTTTAATCGCATGCATTCGTGCAGTAGGAGAACGGCTGAGTACCCGGGAGGAACTACACGAATTGCAAGAATTTCTCAAAGATAGAAAATCTGTAGGTCTCATTTATTAAATTAGGCATTAAAAATCACTATACCGTAATCCCGGAAAACGCGAGTCGAAAGCGCGCGCCGCGCTCCATTATAGCAACCAGTTCGATTGGATTTTCCTTCATTTTTTCCCATTATTTCTAGTTTTTTTTTCTATTTTTCTTCATTTACAGTAATCCACACACTGTAAACATCATAAAAATTAAGAAAAAATCACATAAATGGTAATAATAACGATTTTACAAGGATTTAGAACAGAGAATGGTTACAGCGTGCGCATTTTGAAAAAATCGTCAAATAATGTTAAAAATTCAGGTAGAAAAAAGCAGTGCTAAATTGGAGCAGATTTACGAGCAGATCCGTATGAATATCCAATGGAGACAACTGCAAGAAGACGATCTTCGTGGCTGGCTGGAGAAGTGGGACACGAGACGTCGAGTCGTCCAAAGGGCACGACGCTTTCTCCACTAAAAATGGAGCCATTTTCGAAAACACACACACCCTATAATCTCTCTTTTCCTTGTTTTTTTCATCCTACTGTTAATTATTATTTTTTTGGTTATAAAACATTCTTTAGGTTGGTTTTTTGAAGAGCAGAGCATCACACTTTTAAAATGGTCTCCTAGGGGTTAATTTCGTTATATTTTATAGCAAAATGACCGTCACGATGCGCTCTATACAGCTGAAAATACTTGGACAATATTTTAAAGGTCTAGGATACATAATTGGGGTCAATTCAGTCCCTTTGAAGGGGATAGAGCTGTCCGGAGCTTTCCTGTCCAAATTAGAAGCCCACCGCTCTTTTTCATGGTTCCGCTGCACCCGTAAAGTCTCGGCAAGGCGAAGATATAAAGGTTTCGCAGTTTTGTAACAGTTTTGAATAAAGATGATCCGTCTGCCGAGACTTTACGGGTGCAGTAGACCAGACTATCCAGGTCCCTGGTCTCTCCCCTCTCCCCGGTCATAACCATCTTATTTCCCTTTTCCCGTCCTGTGCCGTGGATTCCCACACGTTGTGGTCGCTATGTCACGCCGTCGTCGCTGTTCTGCCGCCAGTCTACACCCTGCCACGCCACGTATTTATTTCTTTGACGCCGTCCACCAAAAGAGAGAGAGAGAGGCGTCGCCTTAGCCGCCACATTCACTGTTTGCCAGGGCTGTTGGGGGGTGTGTGTGTCTCGCCGTGTGAGCTGTTCTGCTCTTTCCTGCCCCTCCTTATCACCTCTCCTTTTCATTTCTTCACAGCCATCGATCTCTTCCCATCACTGGTCTAACCCCCCTCTCCGACGAGACAAGCCGGCAGACCCACATGTATGAAAATGAGCCACGTCTCTTTTTCAACTATCCGCTTAGCGTGAGTTCTTTTCCTCCCTTTAATACGAAAATGCAACCAAAATGACCTATAAAACATCAAAAACCCTGAAAATAGCCTTTCGGAACCTTCTAACTATTAAAACCAAAGAGCCACAGTTAGACAGCGCTGTGGTACTGTGTTTCCCCATTTCATGGAAATTTGAGATTCCCGGGGCAATCTAAACACTATAAAGAATAATTTAGTTGTTAAAAATGTGTTGAACAAGCCTAAAAATAGGTTAACCTTAATTTTTGGCTCCAAAATTTGAAATGTCCTCCCTTTCGCGCCATTGCGGTATCTCCAATCCGGCGACGATAGTCATTCTTGAGCCTCTTTAACCAGCTTCTTTTCCTCTCTCCGTCCACTATAATATAATATCTCCCTGACCATATTGAATAGTCCATTCGTAGCGCATTCAATCTCTCCCCCGTCTTTAGTATCCCCCGTGAATAATAATCGCCGTCCGATCAGTACACGAACAGCTAGATAGGGAGGGAGGGGGAGAAAAGACTCCCTGCCGCTCCATTTTTCCCAGGGAAGGGAGGCGATCGATTTGGACACACACCCTGATAAATTTCACAAGAAATCGCAGGAGAAAGAGAGAGAGAGAGAGAGAGCAATCACCCCCCTATCATATGGGAACCAGTTGAGCATTGCAGCAGAAATTCAAACAAACAATGCTCGCCCTCTCTCACTCCCTCTCTGCTCTCTCCGTGACCTGGGAGAGGGGGTAAGATAAAGGGCAACCTAGAAGTACTCCAGGTGTCTCCCATAATACTCCACTTGGTCAGGGACCGGCAGGGATTAGGTTACGCCATCCGGTGATTAGGGAGAAGGGAGCGGAAGGAAGGCTCGGTCCTCGATAGCTCGATCCTCTGCACCTGTAAAGTCTCGGCAGGAGGATCATCTTTATTCAAAACCGTTACAAAACTGTGACGCCTTTATATCTCCGTCTTGCCGAGATTTTACGGATGTAGGAGATCAGAATATCTAGGACAGAGCCGAGAGTGAATCCATTTGGTACAGTAAGAGCGTTTCTTGAAATTTTCCGCTAAATTACCAAAGTTTTCCATAAAATAAGAGCTATAGTAACTTTCTCTCGAAAAATTCCCTATTTTGACCGAAAAACAACGCAAAAGTTACCGTAACTCCCGTTTCCGGGCCTTTTGACTTTCCCGCTTCCTGTAGCTGCACCTGTACGACCTCGGCAGGGACCAAATATACCAAACTGTTATTTAGAATATGGAGAATCGTTTCTGCCGAGTTTTTACGGGTGCGGATATCGCAATCCAAAGGTTCTGGGGTTCCCAGGCTGGGAAATGCTCTCTTGCTCCCTATTTTTCAATTTCGGCTCGTTTTCTCTTAATTTTCGGTTTAAATTGGTCTTTTTCATCATTTTTAATCAAAAATACACGGCCTAGAACACAAAATTTCATTTTGTAAGACCTTTTTTTGTTTATAAGATACGCAAAGTTAGTTAGACCGAAGTTCCGTTGACCTACCGAGTTGTTGTTATACCCTGCCTCCTCCCTCGCCCTAGCCGCCCTCTCCTCTATTGTCAAATAATAAAACGAGACTAGGTAAACGAAATTCTCTGTCCTCATATGGATATGAAGGTCACGTGAAGTCTGATACCATTTCATCCCATTGTTCCCTTTTTTGCTGGTATCAGGAAAAAAAGAAGGTTCATCAAGAACAGGCGGCCACTGATAAAAATTAACGGCTTTTTTGACGTCGTAGACACGCGGGGGTACTGTAATTTTACCGGGAAACAGTAGAACTTTTAAGAAATTTGAATTGCCCGCGAAAAATTGTTGCAAACCCGTATTTCGCGCGCTTTGGTCCAAATTTGCAAGTGGGTGTAAAGGCGCTCTATCTAACAGGCGCAAAGGAGTACGGTAACTTCAGGAAAACAGGAAAATGCTGATAAAACAGCTGATAGCAGCTGCTCTGACTCTAAATCATGGGGAATGGGAAAAGGAACAGGGGAAATCAACCATTTCCAGGGATGCGTCGGAGTGATGGCATCGATGGTCCTTGTGGCCCAGGTCTTTTCTCTGATGTTCGTCACCTCGCTCTTCTTCTATCTATTGGAGATCTCCTTCTGCTTTTTCTTTGTCTTCGTCCTATCCATGGGTGTACGTCAACGCAAGCTGGGATTCATTTCAACCTACTGTTTATGGCTGGTTAGTTCAGTTTTTTTTTCTTTTATTGCCCATTTACTTGTAACTATGGTGTTGTAAGATAATAGTTACCGTAGAAACTCAAAAAAATGAGTCAAAGTCGGCTAGGACGCGCTGTAACCGCGCTCCATTCTAAACCCCATCCTAATCGCTATTATTACCATTTTTACTTATTTTTTCTTAATTTTTATGATGTTTACAGCGTTGAGATTACTATAAAGAAATAAAAATAGATAAAAAACCTAAAGAAAATAAAGAAAAATGCAATTTGACGGGTTGTTAGAACGGAGCGCGGTTACAGCGCGCGCATACTGTAAGCGCGCCCTGATTCGGATTTCTACGGCTCAAAATTTTCACATCTTTTACAGTAACGCCAATTTTCAGTGCATTTACATCTTCTGGGCTACGTGTAGTATGATTTTGGTGATCTGGTCCGATTCCTACTGTAACAGTCATGCTGAGAAGTGCTTAGCGGATTACTGTCAGTACGGTAACAATAATAAACAATGTCAGAATGGACAGATTACTGTAAGTAGTTTTAAACTGAAAGGAGCAGGTAAAACATATATTTTTCTTTAAAATGAAGCAATTTTTTAGCAATTGCCGGTCTGGTTATTATGATTTTGGCCGTTACGGCAAGTCTTCTTCTCTGTGCTCTACAGTTGCGATTCTGTTTCCTACTGTACCGGTTTATTCAGCAGGAAAGAAGGTAGGAAACTGTTTAATTCAATTGATAAATTATTTTCCCTCCAGGACCCAAAACGATCGCCAAGTCACGTACCAACACCGCCCGGCTAATTCGCCCCCACAGTACCATGAAGCCCCCTGGCCGGAAAAGCCCCCCGGATATGCTGAAGCCCTTTCTCCTGCCCATGCCAGTCCCATCTACACGGCGTCGGCTGTGGTTCAACAGGCAGAAATGGTCCCGGCACAATTGGAAGCAGGAAATGGACAGCAACAACCGCCAGCCAATTCGGAGGATATGACTCTGACACAGATTGATCTGAATGAGACACCGGTCATGGAAGACGCAGTCAGCATTGTTCCATCCGAGGTTACGGTAGCCTCGCTAAGTGTCACAAACCCCTTTAAAGACGAGGTTGAGAGGAAAGTGTAAATAAACCTGTTGTAACTGATCACCTAATATCCAAATGCTCCCTACAAAACCCAGGCTCAACTCTTTCCTTCCCCAAATCTTCGTCAATTCCAACGGGATGTGAAACAATGCTTTGATTAATAGTAGGCGTTCCGTGTTCCAGAATGAGTTTAGGGAAACTCATTTTTTTCCCAGCCTTTGGGAAAATGTCGAAGATGAGATCAAAATCCGTGGAAATATCTCACAGATTGTAAAAAAAACTGAGTGGGAAACTTGAAGCCGATGGACTCGTTACAAAAATAATAATAATAATAGGGTGAAAGGCACTTTACTTGTATAAATAATATACCAGCCGTTTCGACCCCCCTGCGGGGGGTCTTCGGCTGGACGCTGCGCCAACTGTGGTTTTACCTCGCGCTTGGAAGCCCCTTCTCCTCTTCCCCCAACTCCCTGGGCACTCTCTCCCCCTCTTCTGACTCACGGCGTCCCGTCCCCCGTGCTCTTCTTCGCTTTCTCCGCCGAATCCCTTTCGCTTTTCCTTCTCTCACTGTTCTATGCCTAGCTCCTCTGTCCCCTTCTTCCGCGCCCCTATTCTTCCTCGTTCTCCCGCACCATCCTGATATCACTCCGTCAGCGATGTTGTAATTTGCAACAATTGCAGCTATATAGACAAAACAAAAGACGCCGACCGAACCGTCGCCCTGTGGGTTGGGGTCCCACCATGATCGGGTCCTGCAAAGAAAACGTTTTCTAGCCAAACAAAAATGCTAAACAGACAAAGCAAAAGAAGTTGACAGAAGGAGGAACCGACCCCTCGACCTACGGGTTAAGGTCCCACCACGAACAGGTCCCGCAGCGAAAAATACTTCAGGAACACTTGGAAAGTATCGAGGGGGCATCCCGGAAGACTCTTGGAGTCTCATGGAAAGGTTTCCACAAAGAAAAACTCTCAAGGTCTACTCTGGAGTCCCACCTCCTCTTTGAGCCTCACGGGTAACGACTGGTGATTAGAAGAGCTCCTTCCAAGCCGTCTCCTGCTGTTCTCTACTTGTTTACCCTGATCAAAGTCAAAGAAGAAAACACGTTCCAGCCAACTCTTCGAGTAATATTTGTGACCGATCTGTTTTTCGGCCTCTGTCCATTACTTAACCTTGATTTGACTCCTTCCAACAAACAGACACAATTCGCCAAGCAAAGACCATTTTTTCCCGGTTGTTGTTATTTTCTTCGCGGGTGTGTCGTCTCCATACCGTGATGTGACGTGACGTGAAATATTGTTTTCTTTGTATCCCGGGTATAAATTTCGCATTCCCGGGAGAAAAATTACCCCGAAAATCATGAAATTTTTCATTTTCTTCTTCTTCGTCATCGCCGCCACCTTTGGACAACTGGGAGTCGGACTCCAAAGTAAGTTTTCCAGCGGCTGTCTAACTGTGGATCCTCTTTCCACTCAGAACCCATTTAGCCCTTTAAAATGCTCCTTTTCAGCCGGTGTCTTGGGAACTGGAACCAACACCCAGATTGGAGCAGGACCTGGAGGAATTGGAGCCAATACTGGACTGGGAACTCCGGTTGGAGGAGCTACCGGCGGCCTGGGCCTTGGAAAATAAGAACACTGGCTTCTAAATGATGTTTATTCTACTATAGCGATCTTTCAAACGTAATAAAAGACTTTTTAAAGAACTGGAAGCTATTTTTTTGAGTGGAAAGGAAGAAACAGGCCGTTTAAACTGGGGAATCGTGAATTTCCGGAATCTAGCGATATAAATAGAGAAGAGAAGAGGCTATTTAATGAGTATACAACTTAAAATGGTATTAAATTCATAAAATTGAAGTCCAAATTGCTTTATAGCCGCGAAATTTGAATTCAAAGTCAAAATGGAGGAAAACTTTGGCGGAGAGCCTTCAAATCAAATTTTTTGGGTACAAAAACGATTTTACTATTAATTTCTCATTAAAATAAAAATTGTAGAAGATTTTTACTTCTTTCCAACGCCAATTCCGCTACCAAATCCTCCTCGCCCCGTTCCGGCGCCTGTTCCTCCTGTCCACCGGCACCTATTCCTCCTCCTAGATCAGTCTGACTGCCGGTTTCTGATCATTTTTTGAAATTTATAGTAAACTGAACGGCTCACCAGCGCTGTTAGCTTCAATCTGGGCTAAAATTCCAAGAAAAATGGAGAAAAAGATGAGGAGAAAGGAGAGAACCTTCATTTTTGGGAAATTGGCGGAGTAGAGCTGTTATAAGTCGGCCAGGAGGGCAAAACATCGTCACATGGGAGGCTTCAACAAAGAACAGAAAAATTTAGAATGGATCTTTTTATTATATATCCAAAAAAAATTAATATGTCATTGAGCTTGTCAAGGTATACGGTAGCTCCCTAGCCAGGTGTCTACTTTCCTCCCATTCCAACATTGGTTCCAACTCCTCCAACCGGAGTTCCGACGCCGGTTCCCATTCCAGCACCTCCCATTCCAGCTCCTACCCCAGTTTGGGTTCCAACTCCAGCCATATTACCTAAAGATTACTGTATTCTCTCCATTTGACTGCGTAGGTTTGATAGTCAGTCAAAAGTTACCTCCAAGTCCAGCTCCCATCTGTCCGAAGGCGCCAGCAATGAGGCAGAAGGCAGCAACGATGAAGAGGAAGAAACGCATGGTTGGTTGGGTCCTGGCTGGATCTTTCCCAGCTTTTATACCCGATATTTCCCACCAAAAATCTTATTTGTCTCTTGGTGTCCTTGACCATTTAATTCGGGGGAATAACAGTAAAGTTCCAGAAAAACAGTGAGCACTCTGACCAAGGGCGCCCCCTTGTTTTCTTCAGATTGTTTTGAACTTCGTTCTCTTCTCCGGGGAGATGGAATCCTCTGACGTAGAATGACCTTGTTTGTCTCCCAGATAATATAAAAGGGCATCTAGCTGACAAGCTACCCAACCAACCATGCGTTTCTTTCTCTTCATCGTTGCTGCTCTCTGCCTCATTGCTGGTGCCTTCGGCCAGGTCGGAGCTAACCTTGGAGGTAATTTTTGGGTACAGTAACCCGTTAACAACCCATAATTGCAGGTGGAGCAGCTGGAGTTGGAACCGAAACTGGTGTAGGAGCTGGAACGGGAGGAGCTGGACTGGGAACTGGCGTCGGAACCCCGGTTGGAGGAGTTGGAACGAGTGGAGTTGGAGGAGTTGGAACGAGTGGAGTTGGAACCAATGCTGCCCTCGGAGGAAAGTAGACACCTGCCTCTGGAGATACCGTATACCTCGACAACCTCGATAACTATACAATTCTTTTTTGGATATTTGAAAAATAAACACTTTTGCGCATTTTATAGTCTTTTTATGGGAGAAGTCCGTATTTTAGGGTTGCGGCGAGATTTTTTATATTTTGGCCGAATTTTTTCCAATTTTCTGCCAAAATTCTTGTTCCAGCGACAAGGTTAGATAGTTTTCAATCGGCAGAATAGAATATCATTGAAAATTCCGCGTGGGACCGGTTTCAAGGAGCAAAAACACGCATCACTCCATTTAGCGCCGTTTCAGTTCATTTGAACTCCTTTTTCCTTCAAAATGGGTTAAAATCTTCTATTCTCACCTCGGTATAACCTTGACAATACAGTTCCCTTCAAAATAAATCCTATACTATTGTAATTTTCCTTGCTGCCAAGATTTGACGGGTCCTAGCGCGCTCCATTCTCTTCGCCGCCTTCTCTTTCCTGTCTAACTGTGGTTCTCTGATGTGTCTTTTACCAAAAAAACAGACAACGGCTGAGGTTTAGATTTATTCGAGGTGTTGAGCAAATATTCAAGAGCCTCTACTTCTTTCTCCCGTAGCCATATCCACCATATTGTTGACCATACTGCTGTCCATAGCCTCCATAGCCTTGCTGGCCGTAACCTTGCTGGCCGTAACCTCCATATCCTGCAAATAATTTTGGGTTACTGTAGTCTAGAAAAGGCGGGGAATTTGAGTCGCCCCAGGCATTCATGGGGGCAAAACGCGTAATTTCGGGTGCACCCGTGTTTTTTGGCGTAGACGGGAGTGCCGGATGTTTGTGCCCGTATCTCAAGTATTTCCCGGTCGATTTCAAAAATTCAAAGACCATTTTGGAGAGCACGTCAAGACGAGTCTAATGAACCAGGTTACCCAGGTTACATTTCAAAACACTTTGACACAATGCATGGTCGTAATCTTGGAATTTTATAGAAGCCTGACATTAAATTCTGGACTGGGTTACGGTAATAATGAAGAATAGAAGGAAGGAGGTCACTCACCTTGTGCATATTGCCCGAAGGCTCCTGCCAAAAGGCTCATCATAGCGAAAATGAGACAGAAGAAGAAATTCATCCTTACCGTAAGGATCTTACGGTTGAGATTTTACCCTTCTTTTCCTCCTTTTATACGAAAAAAATCTGTGTTTTTCTATTGACTGATTTTCAGCGAATTTCAGGTCTCCTCTATAGAAATCCGCGTATTTTGGGTGTGTCACAAGAAATAGATCAGAAAACTGGGATCAAGTGTGCGGGGGGTTTATGATATAAACTGGTTTACACTTCAACTCTTCGCCATTTCCTATTCTGGTAGTAGAAAGACAGTAAATAACACAACAATACGTATGGGAAACGAGAGAAACCGTCCTTGAAAAGGGGAATGTAAGGGTAAAAACTGCTGAACTATGCTGTTGCCGGGTGTAAGAAATCGGCGGCACTATTTGGTCTCCCGACGCGAACAAGGAGCAGTAAATAAAAATCTGAGAAATGTCGGCAAGATAAAAGTATAAAGGCGTCACAGTTCTGTAACAGTTTTGAATAAAGGTGACCCTCTTGCCGAGATTTTACGGGTGCAGAAGATCGGACTATCAGGTACCGGGCCTTTTTTTTGGCTGGTGGAACATTTTTCTACCTTTTTAGCCATTTCTACGTATTCCTTATGGTAATAACACAAAAATTAGACCAGAATCTAAATACTGTATTTGATAAAACACGAGAAAGGGTCATATTTCCCCCTCAAAATGGATCATTTCCCTCATTTTATGGGAAAATATCGCTCCATTTGAATGACAAGGGTTTTTTTGTGGGATTAGCATCTTTTCGAAACCATTGTTATGAACATTCTGGTCTGAACCACGCTTATTTCCCTTATAAATCTATTCCAAGAAAGTTAAAAGGTTCATGACATCAGTGAACTCGCCTCCTTTGGACGGCCAGCCTGCCCTAACCTTGACCTTCTCTGTTGTTGACTATTCTTTCTTAGTTTTATGGAGTAAACACTTTAGGAAAGCGGGAAAGGGTTCAGAAAAACTGAAAATAAGGGGGTGTTGTTTCCCGCTATGAAAAAGGGTGTCACCCTTGAAATTCATCATTTTAGGTGACGTTTTTCAGGTGGAATGAGAAAACCTGGTGGTCAGCCTGGTTCTGAAGCAGTTTTTGACCGGATAGGAGTTCTAATTGGCTCCCCAAAGGGTAAATATGACTGTGAAAAATAAACGACTGGTTTGAAATCCAGGTAGAGCCAAAAAAGTAGGTATTTCTCGCCTTTTCCCGGCCAAATTCGGCCGTTTCCAGCCAGGAGCAGTTTTGGACGAAATGTGGATTCAAATTCGTGCCCAAGCTGAGGAAATGGTACTGCAAAGAAACCTGAGGCCCCTTGAACTCCAAACACATGAGTATTTCCTGCCCACTCCGATCAAGTGGTCCTGCAAAGAAAACTGAATGTCCTTGAACTTGGAGGGAGCCAAAAATTTCACTATTTCCCGCCTTTTCCCCACTAAAATTCAAAATTTTCCCGCCAAAGGTGCGGTTTCCCCCCTAATCTCGGCCCCAGTCAGTCAGTCAATCTACAGAGATAATTTTTAATGGAGCCCCCCTGTCCTCGTGGTCTTCTCGGTCCTCTGCTTGTTTCCTTTCTTATCAGTTCGCAATAAGTTTGGTTATATTATCAGCTCGCTGTCCCCGTCCAATGTGCTCCTCAGGTGAACGGGAATGGTTTCGGATCCCTGTGAGTTCTACCCGATTTTCTTCCATTTTCACCGATTTTCCTCTTTATATTACAGTAATCTATGATCAGAAACTCACGGGAAAGTCAAATTTCCCTTTTAAAAAAATAGATAAGACGTTTCCCCCGAGCCAGGGGCTGTTTTCCTCCGCTGCGGATCGATTTTCCCCCCAGATAAGGATTAAAAATTCCCCCAATTTCAGCTGTTCCTCAAAATATTCAATGTGACCCTACTGGTGGTACAATGCCTCTTCTTAATAACTTTAATCGAACATTGGTACATCTACATATTCTACATTGCCATCGTGACATTCTTGGCAGCTGTAGGGGAAGTCGCAGTAATCAGGAAGAATAAGAGATTACTGTATGTCTATGGTATCTATTTGGTGAGTTTTTTCTTCAATTTTTGTCGTTTTATAAGGGTATTTAACACCTACAGTACTCAATTTTGCTTCTAAACACAGGTTACCGCTCGTTTTCTCCATAAAACCTTGAAAAATGGAAAGAAATGCCGCTTTCTATGGTTGCCGTAAGAGGGCAGCTAAACTCTTCGCTGCGGGACCCACCGTCCAATTTTTGTATTTTTTTCAAGTAATATTGGATCAAGAGGCGCAAAATAAAATTGTATGAGTGAAAATGTTGAAGATCCGTGGATTTTTCCCAGCAAATGAGCTTTGTATTCCGTTGGGTACTGTAACCCAATGAAGAAGGATAAATCGTTCAAATTTTGGCGAAAAATTAGATTTCATGTTATAGAATTGTTTTGAAACATTGTTAGACTTGTAGAGAGTAGTGTGACGATCATTTTAAGCTATAAATCACCAATAAAATTCAATTTTTTGGATCAATATGACCGAAAATGAGACAGGGGCAAATATCTCCACTTTCAACCTAAAAACTCGAAAACAGCTCTATTTTTTTCTATATTTCTTCCTTTCCAGTCAATCTATCTCTGCTGGTCAGCCGGGATGATAATGGGCTTGACGATGGGTCTTCTTTGGTCGTGGGGAACTCCAATAACGACTGATAGCGAGAATACAACCACAAGTGCGAGTACTGTGGAGCTGAATGGCCTAGAAATGGCCGACTACGTCATGGGAATGGTGCTGGACTCAATTTCGATGATTCTATGTATTGTCATCCTGAGATTACTGTATCTAATGCTGACAATGATGAAGAGGGAGACAGCCAGCAGGTAGCGGGGCTTTTTCCTTTTCCGCGCGTAAACAGCGGGCGCCGCGCGTCAACCTGAACGTTTTACAGCGTTATTCTCTAAAGTTGACATTTTCCAATTTTAAATAAGTTATTCGTAATCAGCACAAAAATTCTGAATATTTGGATACCATTAATTAATGCAAAAGACTGTAAGGTACTTTAAAAAACCGATTTTTCAGTGCCGAGCCAGCTGTGCGGTATGTTTCCCGCCTTCCCGGGGCGCCGCCTCGTTATACTCCAACTTCTCCCCACAGCATGCCTGCCACTCCTGTGACTACACCTACAGGTTCTCCTCCACCTCCAATAGACCTGGAAGCCGGCCCCCTACCGATGAAAGAAGCCCTGGAAGAGAGGAGAGAGTCCCTGCCGCCTGCCTATTGCCCCAGCGACCCTCCAGCTCTAATTCCTCCAAGTGAAGGAAGCGATAATGATTCTCCTACTGTTTAAGACGCCTAATGGTCAAGAAGCATCAATATTGTACATAAGAGCCATGAGATTATTTGTAGAAAACCTTAATTTGACCCAGAAAATCTATAAATCTTAAGAAGAAACTTATCATCAAGGAAACTGACCGCTACACTAACAATCTTGTAAGACTAGGAGATGTGAACAGTTTCTTACGGGTTTCTATAGCTTTATTCCATAATCACATTATCGTAAAGGAAAGGACACTACAGAATTGTGCTCTTGCAAAGATAATCGCGCGAGTATGGATCACCGGCCGTTTGGCGTGTGTGACTGTTCATGTTGAGAGTCTAGAATTACTACAGGGTGAATATATTTAATATCACATTTCAAGGAGATTAGTGCAAGAAATAACACAAATATGATCAAACACACGCCAGGGTAACCATTCGTACCCAAGCCACAGGTACGAATAGTTACCCACCCTTTATTAGGATGTTAGGAAAGTGGGATGCATATCTTTTTATTTTTGGCACTTTTCGAGACGGTTCTGGTGTCAAAATGATCCTCTATTAATTCTTCAGAGCCGTATGCGGTTTTGGAAGAGTGTTTACCATCACCCTGGTGGCGCGAGGTTACAGAATTAAAGGAACAGTCAGGGACCTCGGTTTGAGCGCAGTGGTCCTGTGGCGACTGCGCTCACTAACGTTCCCCAGCTAGGTCCTAAGCATAAGAAATCACCAGAATTAGGAAAAAGTAAGGAAAATGACCGTCGGCGCTTTCAATAGGCGCTTGTGAGCGCAGTCTGCGCTCAAATCTGAGGTCCCTGACTGTTTCTTTAACCTTTAGCCGCGGCTTTTCGGTTGGAAACCGACTATACTATACAACGGCGAACCCCCGCGGATGTAATGCTCGTCATTGGCCATCTGGTGATAAGCTATTTTCAGAATTTGGCGAACTCTTCGAGGATATCATTGACCCCTTGTTCGAAAATGTTCTTTTCATCCGGGCAGTCGGCTCCTCCTTGTATCTTTTCGGAGAGGTCAAAATTTTAAACTAAAAAGTTTACCTTTTTTTCAGCAGGAAGAAAATTGGCAACAGGGGATTCTACCGCATATCTATGATTCATTTGATATGGTTAGTCATATATTCATATGGTCCCAATATTTATACGATTTCTCGTAATTGTTGTGCACGACTATTTACTCTAAATATAGTCCATTTCCAACGGAAAATACCTTGATTCAAATTTCGCGGCGCATCTCCGCTGTAGGACCAACTAATGGGTCCAACCTAATCCCGTAGCGGAGATGCGCCGCGAAATTTGAATCGAAGTCTTTTCCATTGGAAATGGACTATAATCTCCTTCCTAATCACGAGAAACCGGTGAATGTTTTCTGTCAATTTTCGCCATTTGTGTTCGTTTTTGCTAAAGAGAAAGACCTTTCAAGGAACCCTGAGGGACTCAGACGGGTTACTGTAGTAGAGGAAAACGGGACAGCGAAATTGACCTTTTCATAAAAAAAACGAAAGGCGCCATCAGAATCAGCGCTAAAAACTGAATCGAATGAGCTAGGTTTCAGCCAATTTCTCCACTTAGGTGTCGCTGCGGGACCACTGCGCTCAATCAGGCAAAATCAAGGGGTCCCTCAGACTTCTTTTAAAAAAGCGCTGTTCCAGAAAGTGATGGGTTGTTGTTTTCCCGAGAGTCGAGAATTAATCCGTTTCGTTCGGAGAAGAAGCAGCCAGGCGGTAGGAGAGACGGGAAGATGTTGGTGGTTGGGCGATGGAGTAAACACGGCCAGCCCTCCTTCTCCCACCCTATTGTTGTATTATCGGCTTCTCCACGGATCGTTGAATTTTTCCCAGGTCATGATCCAAGAGTTCAAAACAATCGCGCCCAATCTTGTGGACTGTGTTCTCCTCCGTTTTCAGTTGAAAAAAATCGGAAAAGACTCGAAGTACCCGCGTTTTGCCCCTGTTTTCTGTCTACCCCATTGACTTCTGTTGTTGGCGGGAAGACGTCCATTTTCAAATTTTTTTGAAAAGAAGACCCTTCCCCTTCAGGGAACCTGTTCAGTTTACGGAATTTTTAATACCAACGGGACCTTTACCCTATAGCTGGGGATTACGGCTGTTCCGGGTACTTCTAGTCATTCCCATTGTTCTTGGAGAAGAGATAAACTTGTTTTCCGGCATTTTCTGCGGGTACTATCTCGTAAACCTCGTCCTCTTCTATAAAAACGGCTATTTTCTCATATTCTTGCTTATTTTCGCCTGGAAAAACGACATTTCCTTGTCTGGATGGCATTT
This sequence comes from Oscheius dolichura, assembly GCA_932521035.1. Classification (NCBI taxonomy): domain Eukaryota; kingdom Metazoa; phylum Nematoda; class Chromadorea; order Rhabditida; family Rhabditidae; genus Oscheius; species Oscheius dolichura. The sequence goes on along the minus strand of OW051492.1, from coordinate 9,994,264 downwards.
AGCGCGCTTATTGCAGAGAAATGGGAGAAATAGTGGTTTTAGCCGCCTTCTTCGCCAGTTTCTCGCCTTTTTTCATGGATTCTATACAGTAAAGTTTCCAGATTCTAGTGCCAAACGATATATCTTGATCTCCTCTACAAGATGGTGTATAGAATTATCAAAAAATCCTATTTTATATGGTGAAAATGACTGAATTGCCGAACTTGTCTGCTTTGTGAAGCGCGCGCCGCGCGCACCCGTAAAATCTCGGCAGCGACGCGCTATGGCTTTCCGGCGCAGCCTTTTAGCTTTGCAAATAATTTGCTAAACCTCTTGAGGTTCGTAAACTTACCAACCCATCGAAAGATGTGTGTTGGATAATTTTTGGAAAGCCTTTCCATTGTGGAAGGTAATAATTTGAAAAAGATGAATACTCTTTTAATCATGATGCTCCATTTTTTGTCTGAAAATACCATGAGATTACTGTATTTCCACCAGTTCAACTCGGCGGCAGACTGCTCTTTTGGTTCCATTTCCTCGTTTTCCTGCTCTTTTGGTTGTGATCTAGCCAAAAAAGTCCAAGATGACTAACTTCTCTGTCCACGGTCGTCATAATTACCCTGTCTCTTATCTCCCTGCCCCTTCCTCCTCCCTCTAAACGACTAATTATAGCCTCTGCTCCATCTTATGATTACCATCAGTCCAAGTCGGCCTGCACTTGTCTTCCCCTTCTAGAATTACAATTTCTGTGCCCCCATCATCCAAATTTTATAACGCTAATTGTTCTTCCGTACTTCTTTCCAGGGGGTAAAGAATACTAACTAGCCTTGCCCTCTCGGGAATCAGGAATCGGTCAAGGGCAAGGATAAATTTCTGGATTTCGGTTCCGGGTGTAGTGAACCGTGTCAGTAATTAGTCAGATCTTGCCACTCCCCTGGTTGAATGTCAATAAAACGGAAACAGCCTAGCTGACGGGCACGTGGACCCTTCGAAGTCTATCAGCCGGCCTCTTGGTCTTCCCCCAGCCATTTTATTGCTATTTCGAAGGAATTTCCGGACACTCCGTCACCCGTTCTTTGGAATAGGTTCAAAAATATTCAGAACAAAATTTCAGACGCATGAATTCGACCGAATACGATGACTACGAGACAGAAAGACTCCTGAGCAATACGGTAGAAGGAGATGACTGGCATAAGGTGGGTCAGAGGGCATTTCAGCGGGAAAATGCTTTGAATCTCCCACAGAAGGACACTCTAGAGTACACAGAAGATTTTTCCATTTTTGCCCTTATTTTTCCCAGTCTGGTAGCTTGTATAGCCCGTGGTCCGCCTCCAACGGCTCGGTCCTCGGTAGTCCTCTCCCCTGCACCCGTAAAGTCTCGGCAGGAGGATCATCTTTATTCAAAACTGTTACAAAACTGTCACCCCTTTATATCTTTGTGCTGCCGAGACTTTACGGGTGCAGGGTAGTTCGTATAGCCTGAATATAGAAATATTTCCATTCGTACTGTTTTAAACGATTCATACCGTTATTATTATTCAGAAAATTAGGAGAAAATGTGGGAGAGGGAACAAGAGATTGTAGTGAAGACCGGCGAAAAGTCTTTCCCTCGAAAAAATTTGATCAAAATGGGATAAAGCCCACTTTTTACGAGGTTTTACCCCATTTTTTGTGTGTATTCCAGTCTAGAGCCCATTTCCCACGAATTTCCCTTCTAAAGTTTCGAAAAATCAGGAAACCCCTGCCATCAGGTGATCGTATTGATACCACTAGTTTCATTCCTTTGAAAATCACGAAAAATCGACAATACCATGGGAAATAGAGCGGAATAATCCCTATCACAAGGACATTTTGATGTTCTGATCATCAGACCACTTCGAGTTTTACGAAATTCTCCATTTTTCTAGCCTAGAATTGGGTAAAATTGACTCCAGACAGGGGAAATACCTCTTTTCTGGAAATTTCGATGTTTTCTTCGTAAGTTTTGAATCAAAATTGGATTATTTTTCATTTTAGCGTGTGGGTTTACTTGTCTGTTCCTTTAGGGACCGAGGAATCACCCCGCGCCAGTCTCTTTCTGTTAATTTTAATTGGAGTATTTTTATGCATCTTGGCTGTGTGCGGGGGGCGCGGTGGCGGCAATTTTTAGAGGACCTAGCCGTCTAGGAGGTCCCTGGTTCTTTTTCTGCTTCCACGTCTTTTAAGGGGTCAAAGTATGAAAAAAACACCGATTTCTTCGTTCTAACGTTGACTTTGGCGCTATTTTTAAAATTTAGTCCGGAATTTTCATCAGGGTCCCCAAATCCTTCTCTACTTATTTAGAACTCTTTCTATTTTTCCCATTTTTAAGCTAAAAGGGGAGAGAAAGATACCTTTTTCTTTCTCACGCCGTTTGCCTTCATTTCCCGGTTATTTTTAAATGTTTGGAGCTATTATTGAATGGCTTATGCCATCGCACTCTTCGCTTGGAGACCTGCTTCTTTTTTCCGATTTTTTGGCCTAAAATAAAGAGAAGATGCCTATTTTTCAGGCTAGCTAAGATTTCAGTCATCCTTTTTAAAATTTGTGGCGCACAAATTTGAACCAAATTTTCGGACCATCGCGGCCAAATCCATCTCATTTACTTGGAAGTTGCTCCTTTTTTCCAATTTTTTCCAGCTAAAAAGGAGGAAAAGACGTTTATTTCTTCCCCAATTGTTTAGATTTCATGTCTCCAGTATTTTCGTATTTTTAGCGCTATTTTTGAATTACTGATGCCATCGCGCCTATAGCCGTCCTTTCCACGTAGCCGCTTGTTTCGTGTTTCGAATTTTAAGGCCAAGAATAAAGGGGATGACGCCTATTTTCAGTCCAGCTTTGTATCCAATCATTTGGAGACCTTTTTTGACCTTTTTCGAGGCTTTGAATGGACTTCTTCTGGCGCGCTCTTAGAGCTCTGCCTTCCCCTTCTTTGCAACTCCTTCTCCCGTTTCCAAAAACGACTCTTCCCCTCAAATTTTACGAGGATAATTCGCCTGTCGTGCTTTGTTTACTAATCACCTTCTATTCTCAATTCTCTACTTCTTCTTTCTTAGAAGAAAGACGGGGGAAAATGCCAAGAATTAAGCAGTCTTTAGTGAGTTCTGATCCCAGTGGCCCCTCCTCCCGGAGTACTCCCACTTCTCCACGAATTGGGATAATCTTCTTTTTTTGAACTTGGCGGTCTTATAATGTTTGCCCTCTCCATTTTTTCGTGCGGCTGAACACAGTTGTTGTTTATTTTTCAATGTGTTGAATGCACATGGTGCAGGTCTCTAGAGACCAGTAGAATAATTAATGCGATGAGACTAAAAGGGAAGAGAGGGAAGGGGTTATCTTTCTATAGAGAAGTTGTTTTGAAACAGATCTAGGCTAGGACAAGGGGGCAGTATATTATCCTGGGACTGAATTAGACCGAAAAGGGGGAGTCAGAGCCCATTTGGGCAGTGAGAATACCTGGGAAGGGGGTCTTTTGCTCTGGGCTGAGGGACTTCCATCTTGAAACGGCCGACAAATCCTAATTTTTAAACTGTTAAAAAGTCTGTTTAGTACAACACGTAGCCCTTAAAATTCTCTACAAAATGAGCTAAAATATACCGTAATCTTTCTAGAAATAGCCTACTGTAGTCTTTTGTAAGCGCGCCCTACTAAAGAGCATATTCTAGGGCGGCAAACTAGTTCCGGGTCAGTAAGGCGCATTCTTGGGGGAAGCACGCTACTTTTGCGCTTGTTTGGTTTTACGTAGTCAAGATGGTCAATTTAATTATTCCGCTCCCAAAAATAGCTGGCAACTTCTCCGCCGGCTTACTGTAAGCCGCCTCGTCGAGGATCTTCCGCCCATTTTGTCTGCAAATTATGCGTCAATTATCCCGGATAAAATTAAATTCTTTCGGCTGCATCTCCTATCCCGCTCCTTCTTTTTGTCTTTTTGTCTCTCACAAATTAAACATCATGAAAACAATCGGTCGCCTAATTTCCCCCGTCGACTATTGTTTTGGTCTTCCCGCGATTCCCTTCCTCTTCCCATTCCGTTTGTACCATGTACGAGAACTGGGAAATTATTGTTTTCCTTACATCCTCATTGAACTCTGTCTCTCGTTTCAATAAAAAGTTCAATGACGCAGGGCAAAATTAACCCCGCTGATCTCTGCCATTGATAGAGAAGTAACGCCGAACAATGGAGGGAATGTAAACTTGTATTTGTTACGTACAAGGAGACGAGATTAATCTTTGTCTCTAGCGTTTTCTAGACGTTTTTTGCTGGGAAAATAAATAGGAGAAGGGGAAGCCGAAAATTATTGGATCAAACCATTATTTTTTGGCCTAGACTGGGGCCAGGTAGAGCCAGGCCGGTTTAGGGCGAGGTCTAGGCCAGTGGGGCGCATTTTTGGGAAAGATCTCCCCGTTTGCACTTTTTCGGAGCAGTAGATCTTGTTTGGGATACTGTAATTAGTATATTTGGGTGATTGCACCAGAAAAGCGCAAAGCTGGAGTGATTTTAGGCAAGTAACGCGCCAGTAAGGCGAATTCTCGGCGAGGCGCGCCAGCTTGCGCTTTTTTGGTGCAATATTCGTAATAGCTACAGTATGCCAAAGAGTATTTGGTAAAGTCTGCAGACCTATTTCACCAGAAAAGCGCAATGATGGCGCGCTTCCCCCGAAAATGCGCCTTACTGCCCCAGATTCTGTTGGATATCCTATTCTTCGTTTACCGTTTGAAATATTCAAGTTCGCGGGGTCCTGCTCCTGTTAGTATGCTTCAATTTTACCGCTATAAAGCATCCATGAACGAGTAAACCTTGTTTTGGTCAAAAAATTCGTTTAAAATTCCCCCGTCCCCAAAATACCCTTTCAAAAAGCGGAACACGTTATCTATTCAGTCTATACGAGTCCTCCTTCATTTGCAATCATCTCCTCTCTTTTTTCAAAAAGGTCATTGGCCCGCTGGATGAGGATTGAACTCTTCTCTGACTACTAAATAGAGAAATTATCCGCGTGTAGAGAAGGTGTTTTTGAACCCGGAAAGGGATAGGCAAGTCTCCTCAATAGTCCGATCCCCTGCACCCGTAACATCTCGGCAGGAGGATCATCTTTATTCAAAAGTTGTTACAAAACTGTGCCGACCTTTATACCTTCGCCTTGCCGAGACTTTACGGGTGCAGAGGATCGGAATAGCGAGGTCCCAGCCTATGGGAAGCTCCGGACCCAAAAAAGACTCCAGATTTGGTTCAGGAGCCCTAAAAACGTACTGTAGACCGTCTGGAAGCCGAGGAAAGCCGTTAGGAACCGGCGGGAAACTGTCCGCTCGATTTTTAGCTTGTTAGCGATGACGTGAACCCACCTGAACAAACCAAAATGGACCTGCTAGCTCTCCGAGGCCGCGGTTTGATTAGTTATGTTTTGTTTTGGCGGCCGTTTGTTTTTCCTGGGCTTTTCAACTCGTATCAGGAGTTCCCTCCACCGGTGTAACAACAATTTGTCAGCATTTGTATTCTCTTCCTGGATTCATTTCTCTAGTTTTTCTCGGAAGTAGGATTCTATTTCTCTCTAAAAGAGGACAAAACATCCTCAGGAAGTTTCCCTGCCCTTTAGTGCAGAGTTCCTGGAAATAATGATATTATCAGGTAGCAAATTAACCTCCAGGGAGCGGTTGATGTTCCAAAACCTCCCCCGGGAAGTTATGATGCCGAGAGCCAGACAGTTTCTGTTATTCTCGCACAATTTCCTCCTCTACTTCTCACGTACATAAAATTCCCGGGAATGGAATTCAGCAGAGTTTTCCCTCGTTTGTGCTCGACAGAACTAACTTTCTGTGAACTGTTTTGAGGCTGAGGACCTGATCTACGTTTAATCCTTCAGAAACATTTTCTGGGTAATTTAGTCTGTTTTTTTAAAATTTTTGGGTTTCTACGCCATACAGTAATCTTTCAGGGTTGATTTCAACCATTTTACAATTTTGAGATTATCCCAATTCATGGAGAAGCGCGATTTTGAGCTTTTGAGAGCTTGCAGTAGTCTTTCCGGGTCGAGTTTAGAGAAATTTAGAAGTTTTACGGGTCATATTCCAAAGAAACCCACTGAATTTTATCCTAAATAAAGGCACAATTAACTCAAAATCAAGGATAAATAGGCAACAGTCTTGGAAACTCAAAAACCTTCTACCGGAACTCCCAGTTGTTGTTTCCTTTAGGATACCTTGACGCCCAGTACCAGATTGTTTTTCTAGTAAAAATCTGAAATATGGTCGAGTTTATTACGGAACGAGCGAAAAAATGCCATCGGAGCCTTGAAAACCTCGAGTTGAAGCCTGTGATGCCCAAACGTCTCGGCAATACAAAGAAATAGAGGCGTCACAGTTTGTAACAGTTTTGAATAAAGATGATCCATCTGCCGAGACTTTACGGGTGCTGGGGATCGAATTATTGAGGACCCAGCCCTTGACACCCAGGGGAGCCTTAAATTTTCCTGATTTTCCCTTTTAAAGTTTTGCCATCAAGTACCAGACAGTTTTCCTCCTATTCGTACACTACACCCCCCAGTTCTGCGGCACAGGGAAGTTCTCACCGCCAACTGTCCTTATGGATATTTTTGTTTTCCCTTCCATTCACATGGATAAACTTCCCGTCGTTTATTTTGTCCCCAGTCGCTTCCGATCTCCGTTTTCCGGCTCCTTGCTCGACGATCCCTATTTTTCCTTGTTTTTACCGTCTATTTTCCCACAGTTGTAGCTGTCCTTTCCGGATGTATACAACGAATTCGAGAGGAACGGAAGGGGAGAAAAGCAATAAGGTCAATGACGACGACGAATGTCTAGACTAATCCCTTCCTTTTTGAATTTCCTCCGTTTCTTTTCTCTCGTACAAAAATCAGGAAATATAGCCCCATAGTCCCCTTATTTACGCCCTGTGGCGGGTTCTTTCCACCTGCCTCGATAGAGGGCAGGCTGTCCTTCCCCTTTTCTATTCTATCCAAAGAATGACAACGAAGTTTTGGATTTGTTTATCCGGAGTCTGTCAAGGGCGAAGACAAAAAGACAGAGGAGGAGAGAGGGGGAAGGAACGCCATCATAAATTAAAAAGTACACACACTTCTTCGTCAATTTTCAGTTTTCACGGTGTTTTTTGAGTCTGAAAAGAGGCTCGGTCACCGAGAGTCCGTTTCCCTGCACCCGTAAAATCTCGGCAAGACAAAGCTATAAAGGCGTCACAGTTTTGTAACAGTTTTGAATAAAGGTGATCCTCCTGCCGAGACTTTACGGGTGCAGGGAATCGGACTGTCGGAGGGCCGATACTGTTTTTAGGGAGTTGAAGGGTTTTAAACGGATTTTTTTGTATTTCTTATTCTTCTAATAGATTACTGTATCCTATAATTACAGTATACCCTAAGTTAATTTGGAAATTAACCCTCAAAAGGTCGAAAAACACGATATACGCGAAAAATTGGCCTACGAACCCGGAAAATTCATTTGAGACCAAATTATGGCGCTTTTAGGTTACAGCAATCCTTTTTTACCGTAATTTCATTACAAAAATGCTTTCAAACTGTAATTTTAGCCATTGTAAAGGCCCCGGAATTCCTGGGACCACCTGTTGTGACGCCTCTCATCGGAGATCATCTCCTGATTCTGATGATATCCTCCCTTTTTCTATACGCACTGATTGACCTAGCTAGCTGTCCAGTTTTCTGAACGTGCCAGTCTCTCTCCTCGCTCACAACACAACAAAGAGAGAAAATAATCTCATACAACCCAAACAAGTCAATCCTCTCAGCGCTCTGGCCTCTTCTGGTCTCTTGCCCGCTTTTTAGACTTTTTTCTTCTTGTTTTCTCCCGTTTCAAAGATCGGAAATTCCCGAAGGAGTCGTCATACTTGAAGGATCAGCTGTGTTCTTCCTATTTTAGCCTGAACCCCTTCAAAAATTGAAAAATCCCCATTCCTTACCGTTTTCCCGGCTCCTCCCTCTTTGCGCGCCCGCACCCGTAAAATCTCGGCATCTCGCAGATATGTCCACCGCGCGCTTACAGTATCCCAGGATATGGGGATTTTCAAGCAATTTAGCCATTTTTCATGGGGAAAAAGATATTTAAAGCCGTTTTTTGGCCTAATTACCTGTTTAAAAGGTGCGTGTGCGAACTGTGAACCTCTAGCAATGACTCAAAGCAGTTCAGTATCCTCCTCCGGGGGAAAATCACTGTTTTCTCGGCAAATTGGCCCTGTTTCTATTCCTGTAGCCACCTCCCCCTCTCCTCCACATATTTAAATCATAAAAGTAGATAAAAGTGAACGGGCCAGATGTTTTTAAACTGCTTTGAACCCGCGAAAATCCTGGCTTCCTTGTTTTTCGGCTATTTCCCTTCTGTTTTCGGCGGGAAATCTCGGAAATATTGTATTTTATCAAAGATCTCTCGCTCCTCCTCCGCCCAAAACAATTCAAATATTTCTATTCTCCCGCCCTTTTCAGTTAATTCGACAGCTTCTCGCGAACGACTCTACCGCCGCCGCAACAATGGAAGAAGAAGCTCTTGGTGGATTTGAACCTCCCTCAACTGCCCTGCTCCTACTTCATCATACGGCTATTATTTGCTTCACCCTGTTGGGAAATATTCTCCTAATCCTGGTTATTTTGTCTAATAATCGAGCCACGAAGAGGAAGAGAGTCACACCGGTACAGGTAAGCAGGGAGGGGCTGGGGAAGCGGCGCCACAGTTAGACAGCGCGGTGGCTAAATTATTCCGGGATGGGCGAACTTTGGAACCTGTTTTCTACAGTAACCAGTATTAATTGGCTCGCTATCAAATACCTTTAAGTACGGTAGTTCCTGGAGCGAAAATAACTTTAGAAAGAGGAACAATACCATTCTGCCGCGCTTTTGAAGGTTTTGAATGGGTTTTTGAGTTTTTGACCGTTTTTAGCCACAGTTAGACAGCGAAACACCACAAATGATAGTTAACTGTCTAACTGTGGCTTATTTTTTCATTTTTTAGATGCTAATGCTCCATATGTGTGTCGCTGACCTCCTCTTCGCTCTAATAACCATCCTCCCATCAATGTGGCTCACCTATACCGTACCCTATTTCTATGGACCTGATCTCCTATGCAAATTTATCAAATATCTTCAAGTACGGTATTTTCCACCAGCTTATGACCTTTAGAAATAAATAAAATAGAGAAATAATGGAGATTTTCAGGTTCTACCCATGTATGCCTCGTCTTTCCTTCTTGTAGCCATTAGTGCTGATCGTTATATGGTAAGGATTACTGTAGCCAATATTCTCCGTCGTTTCTTCATTAAAATTAAATCGAATTAAAGGACTGTATCTAATTTTTCCAGGCAATTTGTAAACCCCTGGAGTCTATGAGAAATTCTTCGGCGTATAGCCGCCCGGCGCTGTTTGCCGCCATTGCTTGGGCCCTGGCCTTTCTTCTATGTACTCCTCAGCTTTTCCTCTTTAAGAAGGTTTGTTTATTTTATACCGTAATCTAAAAATTAGAAAATTACCGTACTCCTGAGTTTTAGGGCGCCGTAACCTTGCTCCATTCTAAAACCGCTCCAAATCGCTATTATAACCATTTTTTATGATTTTTTTCTTACTTTCTATGATGTTCACAGTGTGGAGATTACAGTAATGAAAGAAAAATAGAAAAAAATAGTGAAAAATGTGAAAAAAAACACGCAATTTGACAGGGTGTTAGAATGGAGCACGGTTACAGCGCGCGCTGGATGTCGCCACAGTTAGACAGCTAACTATTGTTTTTTTTCCAGCTAGAAGAGGAAGATGGCGACTGCGTGGGTGCGTACACCTCACCCCATCAGTACACCGCCTACGTAATTGTTTTCAACATGGTTGTTTGGCTGTTTCCCTCCGCCATCGCCGGCTATTTGTATTACCGTGTCTGTCAGGCCGTATGGAAGAGTGCCCAAGGGGTACACGAGAAGAGTCCCAGCACTCACTTAAAGCTACATCCCGGGGGGAATGGTAATACCGCAATCCAGCCAAATAACCCCCAAAATTCTTTAGAAATCCACACGGTACAGAATTTGGAACTGGACCGGCGGCGAATTCAAACCGTCAAATTGACCCTAACCATTGTGGCCGCTAATTTTGTCCTCTGGGCTCCGTTTTGCATTACTTCCGTAGTCGATGCCGTCTGTCCACAGTGCATTAGTAAGTTTGGAACATTTTTACCGTATTCCCCGGGAAGAAATCGATTTAAATCCGGCCGTAAAACGCGCCCTAGAGACAACAACCGCCCAATAGGGAACAACGCAGCAATTTCTTTGATTTTTCCCAATTTTTCGAGCTTTTTTTAGTTTTTCTCTTCTTATCATAAAGGTAGCTTTACGTAGAAATGGAAAATCCCTAAAAATTGGTAAATACTGTGAAAAAAAATAGAAATTGAGGAAATACGAGCAAAAGGCATTGGTAGTCAACAGAGCGCGCTTATAAACGGCGCCAAGGAATTGTCCATTAAGATGTTCGCGATATTTTTAGGTCATTTGATAGAGCGTTTCAAGAGCTATATTCTAGTAGAAAAATTGGATTAAGAAAGTCTATAAATAAGGAAAAAATTGGGGTTTCTAGGGCGTGTTTACTATCGGCGCGCTTGAACCCCTGGAAACGAGGTAACGGTAATTTCTCCTTTTCAGATCCGGCCTTCGCCACTTATATTCTTTTCTTTGGAAATTTGAACAGCTGTATGAACCCTTGGATTTGGTTTTATTTCAACCGGTCCCAGATTAAACGAGCCCTGCGCTGCCACTCCGTCCAGCAGCCGCTCCTCGGGTAATTCCCACCCATCCAGCCTGATTTGACTGAAAAAATGGTTCAGATTTTCCCGCCGATCGCGTACCTCACAAAATATGGACACCTATCTCAACGAAAACCAAGTGGAAACGGTACAGAGCAGCATTTAACCGTTTGAACTCATCCAATGCAATTTTAAGGGCACCACTTACTGATCTCATAAGAAGCACCCACACATACACACACACGTATATAATTTTCATTTTGTATCTGTATTCCATTATTTTTTTTCCTCATAATATTAATACTTTTGCATTTTGACGTGAATAAACCGTAAAAATAACAGGGCCACCATATTCTTCGGATGATAATTCTAACCAGGTCGTGGTGAGCAGCCTTTCTGAGATGAGAGGAGTCCTCTTCTCTATTTGCCCAGTCAGGGACACCTTCTGCGGTCTCCAAGAGACCCAAAGTGTTCTTATTGGATAGAAAGATGCCCTGGATGTATGCCAACTGAAAATATAGAGAAAATGGGCTAAAAGACGGGGAAAAGGAGTTATTCCCGGATTGATGAGCAAAATGACATGTTGGAAGACATGACATGGAAGGATTTTTGGTTATAACAGGGCTTGAATAGGAAGAAAGTAGACTGACACGGGCCGAAATGAAGCCGTTACGAGACCAGAACAAACTATGAAAGAGTTAGCAGCCAGCGGAAGACGACTGCCAATGTTACACCGAGCCAAACGGCGAACTGGGTGGGTCCTGTAGGGAAGACAGTGGGCTATCAACTGTTTATTCAGGATTTCTAGTCAACTTCTACATCTAGGAGGTCGGATTTTCTTTGATCGAACGGTTTATTTATAACAGTATTTGAGGTAGGATGAGTAAGCATCTGTAGGCCTTAGTTTTATTGTAATATATATGTAATAGGTCGTTGGGATATTTTCAACGACTGCCTTGGCTCTGCTGGTCCATCTATCCGTTTCGACGCCTATAATTTTCAGAGTTTGAAGAAGTTTTTTTTTTAAATTACAGTATTTAATCTAGCAATTAGAGCGCGTCATAAGTCATTGTGATGGCCTCATAACTTTTTTATTTCTGGGTCAAATTCGTTCGGTCAAAGTGCGCTGGTTAGAGAATGGTCTGAAAAAAATTCCAAGCCCAAATTTAGGTTTTCAGTCGGAACCCAAAATTTTTGGCGGCCGTTTCAAACTGGGCATAAAACCATTTTTTCGGGATTTCTCGTTTATTTCGCATTTTCGTGGATAACTTTGTTTTTGTTCACTTTAACCGAACGAATTTGACTCAGAAATAAAAAAAAAGTTATGAGAAAGGTCACAATGACTTATGACGCTCTCTAATAATACGGTTTCTTCATAGGGCATTGTAGTCACTCGATAAATATTTTATAGAGGTATTCATCTCCACATTTGCACACACCACGACGGGAACTGCTACCATTCAGACATGAATACGTTGTCTAAAGACTTCTAGTTTAATTTTAATGAAAACGAAGATTACTTTAGAGACTATTGTCTGTAGATGTTGTTTAGAGATGTTTCCTTCTTCCCAGTTTAACTATACCGTAAGAAGAGGTCGAAGACAACGGTGTTTAGTGGCATCACAGTTTTTTCTCTTGCTTGAAGGTTTTTCCTGATCGGTCTCTCTGACGTTCTAACAGTTTATATGAATTTAACAAGCAGAGTAGAGAACTTGCCTGTCGGTATGTAGTGATGGGCATAGAACATATGATAAAATTGTTTGTTGGATCTGGCTAGTTCTTCTCCGTTATTTTCTATTTTGACCACTTTTACTAGCCTTCCATGGCTTTTCTTCTCTCCGCTTGTTCCACTTGAGAATAGAGACGAGCTGGATGTATGCCAACTGAAAATAGCTCAAGTTGGAGGGAAGGCGGGTTGGAGAAAGTGGAAAGAAGCCTTTTTTTGAGAATTAGAGTGAACAGGGGATAATTAGAGAGTATTTGACTTATACACAAAGCTTTTGATGGCTGGTAGAATTAAAAAAACGGGTCACGATGCTCTGTAGAAGAATTATAGACGATTGGCCGAATAGAGAAATAAACGATAAGCCGAAGCAAAGCAAAAATGGAGCCGTTCTCCTCCCTGGGTGGGTAGGAATTGCTTGCCAGCCCTTCATTGCGCTTCCCCGTTCTCCTAGGAGATTTACAGAGGGAAAACGGGCTGCCGGGCAACTACTCTAGCCAGTAAATGGAATTAGACTGCTGTACGAAAGAAGGATTGGATATAGAAAAGCTTCCAACAGGGTGGGAGGCCGCCATCTCTGGTTTCTGGGGAGATTCCTGGCTGGCAGATAGAACTGTCAACGGCTCCCGGGCATCTATGCCAGCGTCTCCAAGAAGATTAGAAAATGGAACAGATTTTATAAACTAAAACAGGAAGAAGACATCCAAATACACCGTTACATATACAAAAGACTATAACAATATTGCCGCTACAGTAGACCAGATCGTAGATTAGCTCGGGGATGAGCCTTTCTCTGCTGAAAATAAATTGGTTTTTGATGTGGACGAAGGCTAAGGCTTACCCGAAGGATGTAGGCTTTGTATCAGATCGATCTGTTGTTGGAGATAGGTTAGATAAGCATTCGCCATGTCGGGTTGCATAGAAGCCATGGAAGTAAGCGGAGACATCATCATAGGGTTCATCATGGGATTAAATTGGCCGAATGGAGAAAATGGAGAGGCGAAATACGACTGAAAAGGGGATATGAACAAATGAACAACAAGAATTGACCAACCTGCATTGGTGATCGTTTTGAATCCTTGACCATTGGAAAGCCGAAGGGGTAAAACGGCATATTAGCGGGGAAGCCATTTAGGCTGGAAACGGTAGGTTTGGACTCTTGGCGTGGCCGCCTCCTTGGAGGTGACAGCTGAAACAATTTCTCATTTACACATTATTTATAAATGGGCACGCGCCCGTTTTGGGGGCACCCCTTTTTGGGTGCACTCGTTATTTGGGCGTAGACGGCCAGGTCGGACGATCTTGCCCGTATCTCATTTCTTGAAAGCTAGCCAGGACAGTTTTTCATGGGGAATGTAAGTTTACAGCTCAAAAACCCTGACAAACAAATCTGTAGCCCCACAAACGTTGATGTATTTACATTTTTGAATATTTGAGGAAATGCAGACTTTTAGTCCCCGGGAGAAAAACTCACTTTTACTGGCGAATAAGCCTTCGTCGGTGAAGGGACTTTTACTGGCGAAGGAGCCTTTATCGGCGATGGGACTTTTACTGGTGAAGAAACCTTTTCTGGGGTCGCTTGAGGAGGAACCAGCTCATTGTTGGAATCCTAAAAAAACGGACAAATGAATGAAGCCCAAAATTGATCTTACGTCTAGTTTTGGAGATACGAATTGCGTTATGTGGTCGATGCTGAAAGGGAGACCAGTTGTCAGACTGTAACCAGGGGAACAATCACCCTTAAGAGAAGGTGGACTGCCAGGTTCGGATACTGTCTGGAAATACGGAAGGTTTGTAATGAAATGTGGGAGATACTCACGTCTTGAGGAAGATCAGCGGTTAGGGGAGGTGGAAACAGCTGTGAGGAGACTTCATAAGGCACTTTGAAAACATCAGTTGAATTATTATTTTCTTTTGAGGGCAGTCCCTTTAAACCAGCCTTGATTAATGGCCAATCCGCTGAAAAATACAAGTTAAATGTCATATTCTAACGGTTGACAGCACAGGGCCTGACCCGCGTTACGTAACGGTCGAACAAGGGCGCGCTCGTGACTGCAACCGGAATATCTCGGTTATTTTTCCACCTTTTTCGATAAACTAAAAACTCAGATGTAGAAAAGGAGCTGAACTATCTCCCAGCAAAAATTTCAGCTCAATCCTATGTGTGGAAAAGCTAGGAGAAGCACAAATTTTGGCAAATTCAATAAAATTCAAGGTTTCTTGCATATTTGAGGTGCTCCTGAATTTTTTACATACACGATTGAGCTGAAATTTGGCTAGGAGATAGCGAAGATCCTTTTCTCTATGTGAAATTTTCGTTTATCGGAAATGGTCCAGAAATAACCGAGATATGTGAGTTTCGAGTCCGAGCGCGCCCGGATTGTACCGCAGCGTAACCCGGACCATTGTATGCACATTATAAGGAAAATGAAAAGCTTACCAATATCCCTTAGTCCATATTCTTTGGGATTAGGATGCCTATTCTCAAAAAGTTTCAAAATTCTGGTAAATTTGTGCCTCTTCGGCTGGGAAAGGGCCCAGTCACAGCAACCGCCCTTCTCATCTTTGATCTTCTCGACGAATTCATACTTGCACAAGGCATTGCGAATGCTGGACTTGCAACTGTTGCTCAGATGATTGCCGCAGTTGGGAAAGTACTCTCTAAAAAGAGGGAGTTAATTATTTTAAACAAAATAAGCAAAAGGATTTGTCCGTGACGGGAATCGAACCCGCGACCTCTCTTCTCAATTCCGCGCAACTTCGCACTTCGTCAAGAAAGACAATTGATGCAAGTGACGCGTGGATGCACAGATACGTTAGCGCTTATTTTCAAAATAAAATTGAACTAACATGATGAATCTGTAGATTTCAGCTGTCGGAATGGCTTCTCTTTGGGCGTTGAGTAGAGCCAATCCGGTCAGAACACTGTAGGGAATGATCACTCCAGTATCAGCAGTACGGAATTTCTGCTCTTCGCCAAGGATTATTACCTATAAGTTGCCGGTTATTCTAAAGTTACTCTAGTTGTCTTACCTTGGAGCCAAGCATCGCCCGTTCTTGAAAATATTCGGGGAGATCATAAGGCGTTTGGTAGTACTTTCTCTTGTCGATTCCTGTGGACTTGGAGAGAGACATCGGGACAGGAGAAGGCAGTAAAGATTAAAGCAGCTCGGATAATAAAGCACAATACGAACAATACCCGACGCGAAGCCGAAATGAACGCGACAGCTCGCGCGCGTCTCGAACCGCCTGGGAAGCGAACGCTTTCCCCAATAAAAAAAATCTGCAGACCTAATCAACTAGCGCTTCAACCGCTTTTAAAAACCACCTGTAGACGAAAATGAACAGCTTTTTAGCAGTAACCGGAAGCCTGAAGGTCTTCGCTAGTCGCACCCGTAAAATCTCGGCAGGAGGATCATCTTTATTCAAAACTGTTACAAAACGGTGTCGCCGGTTAAATCTTTGTCTTGCCGAGACTTTACGGGTGCAGGGCTATCGAGGGCCGAGCCGTAAGAACGCTGCCCTCCCCTCCGAAGCAACCAGTAAACCCTTTCCTGTTCATTTTTCTTGATAAAGACGAAATTCTCTTCCTGTTCAACACACAAAAATGATCCCAATTTACAAAATATTTATTTTATATAATAAAAGAAGCGAAGAAGTGGGTATTCTTTCCAAGGTTGAAAGGAAGAGGCTCCTTTCTTTGGTCCCGTACCCGTTTCTGAATTTCTTTTGTATCAAATCTCTGTGTTTTGTACATACCGTTACGGTCACACCTCTTTTGGGGACTTCCGCAAGACTACGTGTGTGACTCACTAATGGTGTAGCTAATAATATAGAAAACTAGGAATATAGATGTCTATTTATTTACAACATTGTCGTTCGTAGGGGTCCCCGAGACGGGATCTGACCCCAGGGCCCGCCCCCTACCTCGGGGAGCGGACCCCGGGGGTAACGATACTCTGACTATAGAACTCTTCCACAGATAATGTTCTTATCTGGTTCTCCAAAGAAAGACCACGTAGGAACGATCTGATGTCCAAAGCGGTCTACGCTTGTGGCTAGATGGTCTTGTTGCGCAAGAAGGATCCAAGGCTCTGTACAGACCTCCATTCCCGGGGTCGACGGTATATTCCTTCCTGAAAACCAATCAGTTGGCTAGATACCAAAGTTAGAAGACTTACATAAACTCCAGTAAGGAATCTCTACTCTTTCCCCAATAATACCGGCTAGGCTTCTTCTGGAGGCTTCCATGTTGAATAGAAGATGAGCTGGATGTATGCCAACTGAAAAAAATAGGGGAATTAGAGAGAAAATGGCCTGAAAAGGTGGATAGAAGAGATTTCCAAGGTCTAGATAAGCTAGGAGAGAGCTAGTGACCAGCCGGGGACGTGGAGAAGAGTGCCCGTGTTACAGCGGACCAAGTGGCCAGCAGGGAGGGTCTGCTGAACGAGATTTATGGCCATCAGCTGTTCAATGCCGTTCTCTAGTGAGTCGATAGGATTAGGAGGTCGTGGGGATCCATTTTCTCCCCCTGGCGACCATCTTTAATCGAAAACGGTCAACGTAGTCAATGTTTATTGGAATAATTCGGATATGAAAGTATATCCCACCACCTCTATTTCTTAAGTTCCATATATTGCACACAGTAATTGCTCTCTCGGTGTGGCGAAGATGTGAAGGTGTTGTCCGTTGACTGAGCTTACAAATGAATTAGAATTAGTGGCTACTTTTCTTACCGGAGTCGAATGTCGACAAAAAAATCTTCGTTGATCTTTGAGAAGAGATCGTTTGAAAGGATAGAATGGCGGGGAAAAACAGTCCGGCATGTTGTTTATCATGTCAAAGTCATCAGAGAATAATGGGGTCTTCAAAACAAAACCACAATAAAATCTGAAGAAGGAGTAGGGAACGTGGTATAGTAGGTGCCATTCGAGGCCCACCCAGTCCAATAAAAAGGTAGTCTAATAAAGGAGGAAACTCACTCGGAGGGGGGTCACTATCCAGAACGCATACGGGGATTTATGGTCCGCATAAGAATAGAAAGTAGTTTGAAAGTGCTGATTTCACTGAAAACTCTTGACAATGAAGGAATACCCTCTTGGTCACCTGCTTTCCCATATTTCCCATTCCTGGGAGGGTTGTCCGGGTCTCGAAAAGATCCTGGGGGTCACAAAATGATAATAACGATGAGCTGGATGTATGCCAACTGAAAAATAGGAGTTATATACCAGAAAAATGACAAGATGAACGGAAAAAGGGAGAAAAGAAAGCGCTCTCCAAGGTCTGGATTGAATCTTCCTTTCTAGAAAGGTTTCAGACAGATGGGAGAGCCGAAATGCGAACATTCTCATAGCTGGGAATCGATTGCCAGCCGTTCCTGGCGCGCCTCCGTCCCCCTGGAAAAAAAACGAGGCAGCTGGGCAACTGCCTCTAGCCAGGAATTTGAATAAGCCTGCTATTCGAACGATGGAATGGAAATGGAAATACTTCCTGTAGAGGGTTTCAGTTTGTTTTTCAGTTTGTTTTTCAGTCTGTTTTTCTGATTATTTTCACTGTCGGTTGGCGTCTTTCAGTAATTCTAGCAATGGTACTAAGCGTATTCTTATTTTATAAGAAAGTGTGGTGTTGGTTCGTTAGGAAGTGAGAAAGATAGAGATAGGGCTTTTAATCTTTATTGACATTCCCCAACCGGGGTTACATATGTACAATAGATAAATACGAATAGGGCTAAAAACTGATGTGTAAAGAATAGTAGAAGAGAGAAGTTTGTCACCTATACTTGGTTAGAAAAAGTCTTCCATCCGACAGGAGCTGTTTTGTTCTGTCACTTCTTCTGTGGCCGGTATGGTGTTGCTGGCGTTGATGAACGGGTTGATTGTTCTGTCTATCTCCAGATTCTCCATCTCTTCTGAGAGTCTGTTTTTCTTCTGATTTTTCGATGGTCCTTGCTGATTTTGTTGAGCGCTTTGATTGATTCCGAATTGTTTCGGTTTGACGGTAGTAGGCGTCTTCTTTTGTTGCTCTTTTGATTCTGTGAGGGCCGACATTATAGCATCATAGGCTGTTTCATCTTTTTTTCTCCTTCTCTGTGGGCCGACGGTTCATTAGCTTCATTTTCATAGCGTATCGGCAGGCGGCTTCCACTGCATCTTCCATTTTGGATTGGAACTGGAGGAAGGTCCCAGGTCCGACCATTCTCTTCATTGTGATTCTGATTTGTTCGTTAATCTTCCCAACGTATACGTGGATTCGATTGCTTGGATTGAGAATGGTGATCGCCTCTACTATTTGCTTGAAGTTTGTAGCTTCATCAGTGATTGTTATTACAGCCAGATCTTCTTTCGTGAAGTCTGTCGGCAGAGAATCTGAGAAGGATGTGGTGAAGTTGTAGCGGCTGTGTGGGAGGTCTTTTATGCGGTTTTTACCTCTTGATTGCCCTTTACTGAAAATGTAGTGTATATGTTGTGTGTAAGTGGCCACTAACCTCCGTAGGTTCTTACCAGACTGTCGAAAATATTGTTACACTCTGGAAACAGTCCTTGCAAGCTGTTTTCTTCGATCTGGATAATGGCTCTTCTTCCTGGCGTCATTGTCGGTGATCTTCCAAGGGGTGGAGCTGATGTGAATGATTTGTTGGAAGGTTGTGCTTGACCAAATCTGGTTATTTGACCTGGTTTGACAGTCCTTGAACTGTTTAGGTAATGTTTCTGGTTTGGACCTGTTCCCAATAACTTGTTAGTTTTCGTGTCTTATTTTATTTGAGATTAGGGTTTTGCTTTCGATGTTTATTTCTACGAAGGAATTCAGTTAATGAGTATGGTTTCGGTGGTGGGGAATGGTTTTCAGGGCCTGCTTTTGAGTGGTGGTATATATATCTGCTCCAGGAAATCGCCGATTTGCACATTAGTTGAGCTAGCGGTTTATGTATTTGTTGTGGGATTCCCCTGATTTTGAATGTCTCATAGTTTTCGGTACGCCAGCATCCTTGTGCACTTACAACCATGGTGTAAAGTTTGACGGCGTTTGTGTGCGTCGCGTTGAGTGTGGTGAGGAAATGGGTATATTTTGTGATTTTGTTGGTGTGTGCTTTGTCTAGGGATGTGTCCTCAAATTCTCCCGGGCAGGTAACATCAATAATAATGATTTCATGTGGGGCAGATGTAGGGGCAGGTTGGCGTAAGACAATGTCTGGGCGTTGTAGAGATTCGCTTTCTGGGATCACCGAGTCCAATGTTAGGAGGTATGATGATTTTGTTCCTATTTTGAAGGCCTCGACTAGTAGTTTCACGATGCTGTTGTGTCTAAGTGTCATTAAAGGTTTATTTTGCTTACAGAGTACTTGTATATGTTGTAGTGTGTTGATTTGCGGGGGGTTTCCCGAGGTTAATTCAATGTCCTGACAGCGTTCGCAGTACATATTCTTCAGATCTAGGTGATGTTTCTGGCTGTATGGGCGTTCTCCACTTAATTGTAGTGAACGGGTCCTGGCTGCATGTATGTATCCTTGGTCTATAGTGTCAAGGTATATTGGCCCTCTTCCTAGGAAGAATCGACTAATCGGGTCTTTTGTTGCTGTTCTGATGATATTAGTAAGATAAGAGTTGGTAATCCATTGGTTGAAGATAGATTCTTTCTATATTTTAGTGAGAAGTTCGACAGTTCTGCCTTTTGTATTTGCCTCTATTGCTATAGGAGTCTTTGAGTTTTGGGGTCGTATGACCAGGCTAATCTTATCATTGGTATATTGTAGTCCGAATTCAACCGAGTTGCCAACCGAGTTTCTATGTTTTTCTTTAGATAATGTTCGTTGGTGGTGTTGTGATGTTAGGATTAGCCTGGATAGCGGCCTGTCTCCTATTACCGTTAGCTCGTTTTGATTTTTTGCTATTTGATTCAGGGCTACTTCTAGTGGTATTTCTTTCGAGCCTAGTATGATGTTAGCGTGGAGACAGAGCATATATGGAGTTGTGCTTTTAAGAATTGTATCATCTGCCCATAGATTTTGTAATAATGTTGACGTTTGAAGGATTCGAGCCCAGTCGGCTGCTCCGATAAAGTTGAGTCCTCCTTTGTCTTTAGGGGAATAAAGGTATTCTGTAGCCGCTTCTTTTGGTAGACGGGCTGCTCGTTTCAGTTGCTTTGTCATCAGGGCGGCGAATTCTTCTTCCGTATCTCGTTTTGGGTAGGAGTGTTGTAATTTGTATACCATTTATGGGTATATGAATACCTTGAGGGCATCCGTCTTCTGTGCCGGTGAAAGTGGGCTGTTGATGATGGCTTCTCCTTTCTTTTTGATCGTTTCATAAAGTTCTATGTAGTTTTTCACCAATTAAATCCTACTGTAGCCTTACTAGAACCCAAACAGAACTTTTTTCCCGCAATCCTTTAAAAAAAAGAAAAACGCCTCCATAATCTGGTCAGAGGTGCACTGGACGGGAAAGTGGAGACAGCGCGGTCTACCGTACTTTTGCTGCGTTTTTTCTACAGTAAGTGCAGATGTATCTTACTGTAACGGAACTGTACGTTATCTGAACCATCGTGCCATTTTGAAAATTCATTTAAAACGAGGAAAAGGAGTCCAAAATGGCGCGCGTGCGCGGTAAACTGATGCGGACGCGGACAGCCATGCTTTTTGGGGGTTCGAGCCATTTCCCAAGAACGTCAAAGGTCAAACCAGCAGACAACTAATAAGACGACGAAAAAAGAACAGAACACAGTGATTTTGCTGGGCCGAAGCCCCTCTTTATTCACACTTCACGCCCATCTAGGGGTTGTACTCGATGGGGAGGTTCTTCCGACGAACCATTCCATCGCCCTGGAACCACTCGCGGCGGAACTGCTTGGCGGCACCGTCGGGGGTGTTGGTCCACTCGATCGTGATGCGGTCGTTGTTGGTGTCCTCCTGGCCGTAGGCGAAGGCGTCGCAGCTGACGGCCATTGCAGCGGGGCGGGTCGGATCAGCGTCCCTGCGGGGGTGGGGGAGGGAAAAGGGCGGGGCATAACTGACGAGGGGCCGAGAAAGAAGAATTCTCGAGTCCGACGCTACGAGGGCTCGCTGGATCGCAATGCCTGTCCCTCGTGCGCCATTCTCCGGGCGGTGGTAGGGAACCCTACCTAGGGGGTGTGGAGTGAGAGTAATTTGTTGGTGTATTAAGTTCATATAAATACTATAAACAGCCGGTAAGTGACCTTTTATTAGGGAAATGGTAGGCCTGTGATTTCAGTTTGTTTTTCTGATTATTTTCACTGTCGGTTGGCGTCTTTCAGTAATTTTAGCAATGGTACTAAGCGTATTCTTATTTTATAAGAGAGTGTGGTGTTGGTTCGTAATGAAGTGAGAAAGATAGAGATAAGGCTTTTAATCTTTATTGTCATTCCCCAACCGGGGTTACATATTTACAATAGAGAGATAATGAGAGATAAAAACGAAAAGGGCTAAAACTGGTGTGTCAAGAATAGTAGGAAAGAGAAGATTGTCACCTATGCTTGGCTAGAAAAGATCTTCCATCCGACAGGGGCTGTTTTCTTCTGTTACTTCTTCTGTGGCCATTATGGTGTTGCTGGCGTTGATGAACGGGTTGATTGTTCCGTCAATCTCCAGATGCTCCATCTCTTCCGAGAGTCTGTGTTTCCTCTGATTCTTCGATGGTCCTTGCCGGTTTTGTTGAGCGCTTTGATTGATTCCGACTTGTTTCGGTTTGACGGTAGTAGGCGTCTTCTTTTGATGCTCCTTTGATTCTGTGAGGGCCGACATTATAGCCTCATAGGCTGTTTCATCTTTTTTCTTCTCCTTCTCCGTGGGCCGACGGTTCATCAGCTTCATTTTCATAGCGTAGCGGCAGGTAGCTTCTATTGCATCCTCCATTTTGGATTGGTACTGGAGGAATGTCCCAGGTCCGACCATTCTCTTCATTGTAATCCTGATTTGTTCATTAATCTTCCCAACGTACACGTGGATTCGATTGCTTGGATTGAGAATGGTGATCGCCTCTACCATTTGCTTGAAGTTTGTAGCTTCATCAGTGATTGTGATTACAGCCAGATCTTCTTTCGTGAAGTCAGTCGGCAGAGAGTCTGAGAAGGATGTGGTGAAGTTGTAGCGGCTGTGTGGGAGATCTTTGATGCGGTTTTTGATAGGAATCATTTTCTTGCATGCGATCCAGATCTTGACCTCTTGATTGCCCTTTACTGAAAATGTAGTGTATATGTTGTGTGTAAGTGGCCACTAACCTCCGTAGGTTCTCACCAGTCTGTCGAAAATATTGTTGCACTCTGGGAACAGTCCTTGCAAGCTGTTTTCTTCGATCTGGATAATGGCTCTTCTTCCTGGCGTCATTGTCGGTGATCTTCCAAGGGGTGGAGCTGATGTGAATGATTTGTTGGAAGGTTGTGCTTGACCAAATCTGGTTATTTGACCAGATTTGACAGTCATTTAACTGTTGGGGTAATGGTTCTGGTTTGGACCTGTTCCCAATAACTTGTTAGTTTTCGTGTCTTATTTTATTTGAGATTAGGGTTTTGCCTTCGATGTTTATTTCTACGAAGGAATTCAGTTAATGAGTATGGTTTCGGTGGTGGGGAATGGTTTTCAGGGCCTGCTTTTGAGTGGTGGTATATATATCTGCTCCAGGAAATCGCCGATTTGCACATTAGTTGAGCTAGCGGTTTATGTATTTGTTGTGGGATTCCCATGATTTTGAGTGTCTCATAGTTTTCGGTACGCCAGCATCCTTGTGCACTTACAACCATGGTATAAAGTTTGGCGGCGTTTGTGTGCGTCGCGTTGAGTGTGGTGAGAAAATGGGTATATTTTGTGATTTTGTTGGTGTGTGCTTTGTCTAGGGATGTGTCATCAAATTCTCCCGGGCAGGTAACATCAATAATAATGATTTCATGTGGGGCAGATGTAGGGGTGGGTTGGCGTAGGACAATGTCTGGGCGTTGTAGAGATTCGCTTTCTGGGATCACCGAGTCCAATGTTAGGAGGTATGATGATTTTGTTCCTATTTTGTAGGCCTCGACTAGTAGTTTCACGATGCTGTTGTGTCTAAGTGTCATTAAAGGCTTATTTTGCTTACAGAGTACTTGTATATGTTGTAGTGTGTTGACTTGCGGGGGGTTTCCAGAGGTTAATTCAATGTCCTGACAGCGTTCGCAGTACATATTCTTCAGCTCTAGGTGATGTTTCTGGCTGTATGGGCGTTCTCCACTTAATTGTAGCGAACGGGTCCTGGCTGCATGTATGTATCCTTGGTCTATAGTGTCGAGGTATATTGGCCCTCTTCCTAGGAAGAATCGACTAATCGGGTCTTTTGTTGCTGTTCTGATGATATTAGTAAGATAAGAGTTGGTAATCCATTGGTTGAAGATAGATTCTTTGTATATTTTAGTGAGGATTTCGACATTTCTGCCTTTTGTATTTGCCTCTATTGTTATAGGAGTCTTTGAGTTCTGGGGTCGTATGACCAGGCTAATCTCATCATTGGAGTATTGTAGTCTGAATTCAGCGAAGATGCCAACCGAGTTTCTATGTTTTTCTTTAGATAATGTTCGTTGGTGGTGTTGTGATGTTAGGATTAGCCTGGATAGCGGCATGTCTCCTATTACCGTTAGCTCGTTTTGATTGTTTGCTATTTGATTCAGGGCTACTTCTAGTGGTATTTCTTTCAAGCCTAGGATGACGTTAGCGTGGAGACAGAGCATATATTGAGTTGTGTTTTTTAGAATTGTATCATCTGCCCATAGATTTTGTAATAATGTTGATGTTTGAAGGATTCGGGCCCAGTCGGCTGCTCCGATAAAGTTGAGTCCTCCTTTGTCTTTAGGGGAATAAAGGTATTCTGTAGCCGCTTCTTTTGGTAGACGGGCTGCTCGTTTCAGTTGCTTTGTCATCAGGGCGGCGAATTCTTCTTCCGTATCTCGTTTTGGGTAGGAGTGTTGTAATTTGTATACCATTTTTGGGTATATGAATACCTTGAGGGCATCCATCTTCTGTGCCGGTGAAAGTGGGCTGTTGATGATGGCTTCTCCTTTCTTTTTGATCGTTTCATAAAGTTCTATGTAGTTTGGTCTCGATGGGCCGATTGGTATTCCAAGGTATTTGTATGGGTTGTCTTTGTTTACTCTTTGTAGTGGGATGTTCAGTATGGTGAGCCCTAGTCTTACTGTAGGGCGACCTTCTATGAGTGAATATGAGGCACATTTGCGGGGGTTGAATACTAGGTTGATTTTGGCTGCGATCGATACCATGTTGTTTAAATCCCTTTGTAGGTGATGGTGATCGTTATTGAGGAGGATTAGATCGTCTGCATAGGCGAGAAATGGTATTCTATATGTGGATATTTTTGCACCTTGGCTTGTTTGTGCGTGATGTCGTAGTAATGGTTCTATTGCAATATTGAAGAGTGTTGGGCTGATTGGGTCTCCTTGTTTTACTCCCGCTTTGATGGGTATAGGTTGTGTGCAGCCTCTTGGGGTTGTTATCACAACATCATTATCTTTGTAGATGTCTGCAATGATAGTGATGATTTTTGATGGGAACCCAAAGTTGGTTAGTGCAGTTAATATTAATTGATGGGGTACAGAGCCGAATGCGTTCTTCAGGTCTAAGAAGACCATGGATAGGTCGTTTTCAGTTATGTGAGCGTGATGGAGTAGATGATGTACCATAGCGATGTTGGATCCTGTGCCATTTGCTTTTTGGAAGCCTTTTTGGTGGGGGCTGATGAGACCGTCTACTTTGGATATGCGATTGTTCAGGAGAGCTGTATATAGTTTGTATATTGTGGGTAACAGGGAGATAGGTCTCCAGTTGGAAGGGTCTTCTGGATCTCCACTTTTATATATGAGAACTACTTTGGTGGTTTTCCAATATTCAGGGATTCTTTCATGAATGCGGCATTCTTCAAATATCCATCTGAGGAGGAAGCATCCAGGGTCGATTATCTGCCAGTTTTCATAGGTCAAACCGTCAGCGCCCGCTGCTGAGTCTGACGGCATCTTTTTCATCATGTATTTGACCTCTTCTACTGTGAAGGGTCGATCGATATTTGTCATTTCAAGTGTGGGTAGTTTATTACATATATTGTTTATTTCTTTTTCCGATAGTGTTGGTGATTGAGAGGCTTTCATAAAGAATTCATGTAGTTTGGGGAGGGGGATTTGGCATTTGGGATCATCTTTCCCTAATATGGCTTCTATAATTTGACTTTTGTTTCGCCAGTAGTTCTTTACCATGTTGATTTCTATTGAGCTGTCTATTGGCTCTGGGGGTTTACGTTTGTTCGTTTTTCCTGTTTGAGTGGCCATTTCCCTTTCTTCTTGGGGTGGTGGCATGTCACGTTCGAGAAGTTTTTCAAATTGTTCTACTCTCTCTCGGGTTATCTGTAGAGTGGCTTTGCCACTTTTTTCAGCGATCCATTCTAGCTGATTGAACTTGCTTCCTGTTCTAATATAGGTGTTCATATGGTTAGCCATCCACTGTCTAAACTGCTCGATCAGTGGTTCCTTGTCAATGGGTTCTTTTATAGGCGGCTTGTATTGTTCGGGGGTGTTTATTTGGAGGTCTAGAAGGGATCTCATTTGTTCTTTGGGTGGTGTGTTAGGTATTGTGTGTGGGTTGGGCGTCAGCTGAGGCTTTAGTCCCTGGATAGTACCCGTTGCTTGTTGTTCCCTTTCTTTGATGTGAGCCCATTGTAGTTCTGCTCTTATCTCTGAAGGCGAGGGGAGTTCTATAGTGTTTGCTCTTCGCCAGTATTGCTGTGTGAGGAGGGCAAAGATACAGATAATTGGGCCGCAGTCAATGTCGTTGTTCTGCTTTCTTACATGATTGTAGAATGCGTTTGGGCGGATCCATTCTACTTTCAAGTCATTTTCTACTGGTGTTTTGATATGGGTAGGAGTGAATTCAGGTTGAAAGGGATCTAGGAAGACTGCGTGTCTTATTCCTTCTCTTGATCGGATGGCCAACAGTTTCCAGTGGTTCTGTTCGCAGATGGGAATGAGTGTTAGAGGATTATCATTGAGTTCTGGGATCAGCAGAGCCAGGGATTGTCCTGTTTCCCGAATCACAGTCCATCTTGCTGGCTCAATAATATGTAGGTCCGTAATTTTGTGTATTGCCCATACTATGACTTCGTCTGTGTACCATGCCTCTCTTCCCTCGTTTATGTATAGGCATTCAAACCCTTCTCCTGGCGGTGGCAAATCTAACGGTTGGTTTTGGGTTTTATTGGGGGTTTCTCGAGTGGTCTCTTCATCTGATGAGAAGCACGGGTTTGTATTGATGTCTTGGGCTTTTGTACTTTTCCCTTGCGTGGGGGAGAGTGATTTGGCTGGTGAATGCTGTTGAGGTGCGAAGCGACGAGTAGTTCGATTATATTGGGTAAAGTCTAGGGTGCCTTCTTTTGAGCGTTTACAAGCTCTCAGATGTTCTGAGAGTCCATGAGCACTTCGGTGTGGAAAGGAGCATATTCCGCATACATAGTCTCCTTCCTTGGCCGCCCTGATATATTCAGTGTTGTGTTGGCGTAGATGTAGCCTCATTGGGTCGTTTTCGTAGTTATATCTGGTTGGTCGCTCGCAGATAAATTGTTTGCAGGATCTGCAGTGAAACTCAACTGCTACTGTTATTTTATGTGCTTTTTTCAGATGTTTGACGATATCGATACGTGTGTCAGCTTCTGCTTTGAAGCTAGGCGAATTAGTGTACGTGTTGCAGAAATATCGTTCGCAGTATTCAGTGCATTGATAATATCTTGGAGGGGGGAAGGAGAACCTTAGTATCCAACCAGAAGGTGTTTGGAACAGTGGTATCTCTTCACTATCGGGTATTATGTTTGTGTGGGGGTTGGGGTTAGTTTGCTGTTGCTCACTTTCTCCCTTGTTTAGTTTGATTTTTTGTTTTATGTGTTCATTTTGAACATTTTCGCCCCTTAGATTCGGTGGGGTTTTTACCGTTACCCTTTTATTTCGGGATATTTTACCTCTTTTTACCGGCAGGTTTATTACCGGGTCCCTTTGCTTTCGGAACGTTCCACCACTTTGGACCGGCGGGCTTGTGACCGGGTTCTCTAGAGAACAAAGATATCCACCACTTTGATCCGGCGGGCTTATGACCGGGCCTCCGGGGTAACCGGTGGCATCCACCACTTTGGACCGGCGGGCTTGTGACCGGGTTCCTTGAGGAACAGTTAATCCACCACTTTGATCCGGCGGGCTTGTGACCGGGCCTCCGGGGTAACCGGAGGCATCCACCACTTTGGACCGGCGGGCTTGTGACCGGGTTCCTTGAGGAACAAATAATCCACCACTTTGGTTCGGCGGGCTTATGACCGATTGGCACTTGCCTCCCTGTAACTTTTGTGTTACAAGAGGGCAAGTGGAGACATTATTTCTGGGCTGTACTCTCACCCGATTATCTACACTTTTGGAGAGGGCTATTTCTCCTATCTTCTTTTTCTTCTCATTTTCCACTGTTTCTTCTGACTTCTTTCTCTTCCGGTCCCTTCCACAGGTCGCCTTGGGATCGAGGACTCCGCAAGCGGGATCGACGCCCAAGCGCTTCATGTTCGTCGTTTTGATAGCCAGAGTGGCCTCCTTGGGATCGAGGACTCCGCAAGCGGGATCGACGCCCAAGCGCTTCATGTTCCTATTTAATTTAATTAATAAATAATAATTAATTTCTTACGTCGTTTTGATAGCCCAACCAATGCGACGAGCGGAAGAGTTCGAAATCTTGATGTGGTAGGTGTGCTTGTCGTCGTAGGGCGAGTTAAAGACGATTTTACTTCCAGGCTGGGTTTGGATATCTCCTGAAAAGATTCAAATTAATTTTAAGCCCTATATCCGTCTTGATACCCAGCCAGGTTTCCGGTATTGTAGAGGCTATTCTAGGCCTCGTATGTGTGGATTTTGGAATTTAAACAGCCAAACGCGGGCATTCTAACGTTTTAATAGCCCAAAACGTTTCTGTAGGTGAAAGAGCCCCAAAAGAACGTTTTAAAGGGGGGTTACTGTAAGAATTTTCCAAAATTAGGCGTTATTCGTCGTTTTGATGACCCAGAAGGTTTCCATCGCTCAAAAAAGGCGCAAGATCGAGTTTTAGAGGCAAAAGACAGTGAGAAACCAGAAGTCTTGGTTTAAGAGAACAAAAGGTCCTTGAGAAAGGAGAGAGACAAGAAAAAGCCGAAAACTTACCAGGGGGAACGGATTGAGCCATCGTTGATTGATGTTTGGTTGAGGATTTGGGACAGCCGGTCCGTTTATATACTACATTTGACCCTAAATTTGACCAAATTTAACATGTTAATGAGGGAGAAGCAGACTGGCGAAGCCTACGTTGTGGATGCTAAAGAGAGAGAAGCAGACGCGTCGAGACAGACAGTTTTTACAGGGAGAGAAGCAGAGGGGATTAGGGCAGACACTTCTTGAGAAGGGAAGAAGCAGAACGGGATATTGACCAGACGGTAGAGGATCAGGAGAGAAGCAGAAACAGACTGTATAAGCTAGGAGAGAGAAGCAGGAAGGCAGTACTGGCCAAGCGGGAGAAGCAGAACCTGGAAAGGCGCCCCCGTGTCCCGGGCGGCATTCCTCGGCTATTTATGGACCGTTTTCGAAGATTTAAAAACGTATACTTATTCGAAATTAGAAAAAAACGGGCTGGAACCAATTGAAATGAAAGAAAATCTTAATTTGTGCTCTGTGGATCTCCTAGCGAAGGCAGAACATAGCCAACCAGTACAGTATCCACTGAGCCGGACTATCTGCTCCCTTTTTGTCGGAAACGAAAATATTGGACTTTGTGAAAGGAAAAAGAAGACAAGACGGTTCTTTTGCAGAAGAAATAGCGATGACAATGGGTTGCTGCACCCGTAAGATCTCGGCAGCTCGCGGGTAAGTCAATTAGGCGCGTGAAATAACCAAGGCGGCCAACTGCCGAGATTTTACGGGTGCGGGCGCGGGGGGAACTGCATTCGAATTCCCTCAATTTGACTCAAAACCCCTTTTCTGCTTCATTTTTTAGCCAACAAATCGGATAAAGATCTGTTTATATTCAATGAGATGATTTATTTCTCTTTCTTTACAGTTAGGAAAAAAAAATTAAAAAAGGGGGAACTTTGAAAAGATGTGTGGAAATCTGGATTCTTTTCTTCTTCTTCTTCTTCCCAAGCAGTCCTCTTGTATGTTTTTCTTTTAATCCCAGCCCACAAAATATTCTTTGAATTTGATCTAAAAAGCTACCGTATGGTACAGTATCATAGAGGCTTCCTTACCGCAATTTATCGTCCTAACGTGATTTCCTCGGTCAAAAAAAGATGTACAGTATGACATAGCGCTAATATGCAATATTTCCCTATAAAATAAACTAGTCTATTATTTTTTCGATATAACTTACCAATTGGAGCCGTTATTATTATTTATTTATTATATTAGTCCATTTTGTCTAAAAAGGCATCTTCTTCTCGATGGGAGCTTTCGACCGGAATGCATTTCGTCATTGCTTAGATGGTTTCCCATGCTCTCTCTGGCGAAATCGGCAACAAGCCGGTGGTTCGTTCTGCCTCTCAACCCTAAAATAATGTATTAAAAAAAATGCTTCTGAAAATTTTCTTCTATCTCTTTTTTAGACCCACATTCAATAGCTTTCTTTCAAGATCACGAAAGTTTTCTGCATCGGGTCACTTCTTCAAAACTGCACAGTGAATATAGGCTTTGCGGTGACCGTAGATGAAGTAAAAATTAATATAATTCGGCCATTTGGCAAAAGAGTATGAGGTGTATGTATGATACCTGAAAAAAATGGCCGTTTATCTGGATTTTTGGTATAAAATGGAGGGAAAAGAGAGGAAAGAAAGTTTGGGAAAGAAAATATGAAAAAAAACGATATTTTAAAATGAAAAAAGTGAAGAAAAGTATAGAAAAATAATGAAAATAAGCGAGAAAAATAGTAGGCGGCTGGGCTGATTGGAAGCGGTTGCGTCGCGGCTGGCTGGCAGGTAGGATGGAGCGCGTTTAGAACAGCTTCTGCAGTTATCATCTCCCCAATTTTATTGGACGTTTATTAAAATCATTTCGTCCCTTTTAATATTATAATCAACTAAATAATTAACGAAAGGTTGGGGCGAACGGCATGCAATGTAGCAAGAAGAACATCCATGTGTCATTCCATCCAATCGGCTCGTCTCGATTACAAGAAATTTTAAAACAAAGCAAAGTTTCAATATATTTACTGGAAAAAAATAATAGCATACATAATTACTTTTTGGAAGAAAAAAGTAAACCGGATGAAGAATTAGTTGACAATGTTGTTCCGAAAGCAGGCTTGATCGGTGCACTTGGCAAAGATGAGAATAATGAAGTACTTGTTGATGTGGGATTGGCCGGTGTGCTGGTGTTCAGACTGGAAAACAGGCCGGCCCCTCCTGTCGTCGTTCCAGTCGTGGATCCAAAGAGTGGCTTAGCGGTAGTATTTCCAAAGAACGAGCCACCAGTTGTGTTGCTGCCAAATAGACCAGTTCCTAAAATGTTCAACTCTTAAAAGATCTAAACAAAAATAACCTGTACTTGCTGTTGGACCAGTAGCAGGCGGCTTAAGCATAGCTCCAATTTGTGTAAGAACAGCTTGAGAAGGCCAAGCAGAAGGTCCTTTTAACTGCGCCCATGTTTGTTGAAGAGGGCGATTCTCTTTTACCCGCTGCTGTTCGTCTGAGTTCAGTGTTGAACGTAATTCCTGTAAAAATTTAGTATAAAAATATATTTTAAAAACGTACTTCTACTTTAGCATTAGCGTCGAAAAGTTTGTTAGCTACGGAGCTAAAAATAATATCAAATCTGCTGAGGTATGCCTCGAGTTCGGCGGTAGTCATTTGGCTCTATAAATTAATTAGTCACTGAACTTGTAAGTATGTTACCTGTCCTTGTAATATGCTCCTAATTTTAATGGTCATCTGTTCTATAATTTCTTGGTAATGGGTCACTTGAGCGTCATAATCGCGAATGAGATCAATTATATGTCTAAATTAAAATATGCATTGAAAAAAACAATAAAAACTAACTGCAAGGCATGTTGCTGTGTTACTGAGATCGTAGACCTGGACATGGTTTCTTGAACAGCTTGTGCTTCTTTTCCTAAGCGACAGTCCTTAGCAACTTTGACGGAAAGAGCAGCAGTAACAGCATCACGGGCAGTAGTAGAAGTAATAGTTTCAGCAATCATATGATCCACCTGATAAATAAATTAGCATGTAAAAAATGGATATCTTACTTCTTTCAGGCGACATTTTATAACTTTTACTCCCTCATTAGATGATTTATTGAATTCATCCGCCTTATCTTTGTTGTCTTTGATTTTAGATCTAAAACAAACATATTACAGCAAAATTGAATGTCGCTTACTGTACTTGTTTTAATAATTCCATTATAGGAGCCGGTACTTCTCCGTCACGAATATTTTCTTTTTCTGCTGTATTTGTTCCCAAAGTGGATGCACCGCCTCCAATATTCAATGCGCCTGCTGCATTAGTTGTAGTTGATCCACCGAGACCCGTGGGAGCTGCAGTAGCTGAAAATAAAACATTATATTTCTTCAAGCAAAACTGAATGATCACCTGTATTGCTGGCAGCTGTGTTTCCAAATAATCCTCCAGTCGTAGTTGCTGCTGGGGTGCTGCCAAATAATCCACCAGTACTTGCTGGCTTTGCTGCTCCTCCAAATAAACCACCAGTTGTGGTCCCAAGAGTTGCACTGGGCGCTGTCGCTGATGTTCCAAAAAGGCCTCCTGTAGTTGGAGCCGCTGCAGCAGTAGGAGCGCCAAAAAGCGGGGTAGCTGTCTAAAATGATAACAATTAAAAACACTGCTCGGGAAAAAATACACTAGCTGGTGCAGTTGATGTAGCGGAGGCAGCCGGGGCTAGGGGAGTAGCACTAGCTGGTGCAGTTGATGTAGCGGAGGCAGCCGGGGCTAGGGGAGTAGCACTAGCTGGAGCTGATGTTGTAGTGACAGATGGAGCTGATGTTGTAGTGACAGATGGAGCTGATGTAGAACTAACGGCTGGAGCAGCTGAAGCACCAAAATAAAATGGTTTAGACCAGAATTACCTGCAGAGGTTCCGAAAAGGGAAGGTGCAGCTGTAGCAGAAGCTGCTGGGTTGCCAAATAATCCACCAGTACTTGCTGGCTTTGTTGCTGCACCAAATAAACCACCAGATGCAGCCGTAGTTCCAAGAGTTGCACTGGGCGCTGAAGATGCCGATGCAGTTCCAAAAAGGGTTCCTGTGCTCGGGGCAGCTGTAGCAGTAGTACCGGAGCCAAACGTCGGAGCATTATTCTAAAGTTATAGTTGGAAACAAAATATTAAGAAAGTGTTACATTAGCTACTGGAGCTGCATTTCCAAACAGTCCTCCGGCTGCAGTTTTAGTTGTAGCAGGTGCTAGAGCGCTGCCAAATAATCCACTAGTAGCTGCTGGTTGTTGTGCTGACCCAAATAAATTGCTGGTTGCGGTTGAAGTTCCAAGTGTTGTACTAGGTGCTGTTCCAAAAATATTTCCTGTACTCGGAGCAGTATTCTGAAAAGTGTAAATGAAAATGCAATGGCAAAAAAATATTACGTTAGCAGCTGTATTTCCAAATAATCCTCCAGGTGTTGCTGTAGTTGCTGCTGGCTTGCTGCCAAATAATCCATCAGAAGTTGCAGGCTTTGCTGCACCACCAAAAATATTTCCTGTAGCTGGAGCCGCTGCTGCTGTATTAGATCCAAAAAGACTTCCTGTAGCCGTCTAAAACAAAAGTAAAATCAATATTTTAATGTGGTATTACATTATTGCTAACAGCCGCATTTCCAAATAATCCTCCAGTACTTGCTGGCTTTGCTCCGCCACCAAACAAATTTCCTCCAGAGAACGCCATCTGCAATTGTGTTATAAAATACATATAGAACTAGACAAGAAACTGCATTGAACGTAGCAATGATTAAAACGTATATGGTAAAGCAGAGAAAAAAAAATATTTTTTTTAACAAAACATAACAAAATTATCTTTAAAAGAAAACATAGAAATATCAAATGAAGGTCACGTCTGTCCATTTTGTCGATTGTCGGCAATGTATTCAGCTTTGCAGCGCTCATTGATGCCTTCCACATTGCGGGCCGTTTCAAGAGCAAGGTACTGGATCTAAAATGGCATTTATCAATGTGACTAAACAATGAACTCACTTTTGGTACGACAATTGTGTTGACCGGGCTGTAACATTTGTTAGCTTCGATTCTGAACAATGTCCCCAAAGCATAATCATCCACTATCTAAACATGAAGCAATAAAAATTGATACATGTATAATCATACGTCTTTAAATTGCTCACAATAGGCCCGCCACTTGTTCTTAGCATCAGCCTCTTTGATCACATCTTGAGTTATCTAAAAATAAAGCACATGTATAGAAAGATGCATAAACTGACCGTTTCAAGGCTCAAATTTGGAAAATCTCTTCGAAATGAGCTGTATATTGTGTCGTGCAGTTTGTTCAATTTCAGCTTGCTTGTATCACAAGCCATGATCAAATTCATATGGATGTTCGCTCGATCAGCTGCCTGAAAAAAAAGATTACCGGTGCCAAAGAGCAGCAGCGATTTTCTTTCTTTTGTAAAAAAATAAGTATCGTATAAATACTGCCTTCAAAGGATACACCAAAAGCATTCGTTATACGCTAGAAACAGCGTTCGCTAAACCTTCTACAACAACAAAGAAAAATGATCAGGAACGTTAGTATGGGAAAAAGTCATCAGCTCTCTCTACTTTACAACTCTCCGCATTTGCAACACAACTTCTACATGTTATAATTCATTCTTCTTTCTTTCATTCTCCCTCATCTCCTCATCAAAATTCAATTTATAAATATCATGACGCTTCAATAATAGAAAAAGCTAATTTTGAATGAGATTACCTGAATTGCCCAAGCCATTTCTATCGATTCGTCATTCATGTATTTATCCGGATCACCATAATTGATCTCGTCTTCCATACTGTCTAAAATAGAATAGTTATATGCTGCTACAAATAAATAAACGAGAGACAATAGCGAAGCAAACAACAAACGAGCAGAAGAAATAGAAAAAAAAGCGAGGTTTCTTCGTTTCGAACTGAAGTCTCACCGGGAATTCGGATTAGGGCGCATTTTTCAAACATCCTTTAGCCAGTCGCCAGAATGTCGTCTGTATTTCGCTAAAATAACCGTTCTTATACTATTTTTTTGTGTGAAATAGCATTCGAAAAATAAAACGACAAAAAATTACAACAAACAACGTGAACTACATATAATACGATTAGTTGTACTGATTTCTGCTCAGGAGCTCTTGAAAGAGTTCACAACTTGCAAAACAGCGATAAAAATCTTCATACAGTCAGTTTGCGAAGTGAAGGATCAGATGGAAACCGTTGGAAAGTACGTTAACTATTTTTAAAACAACAAAATGTAATAAATATAACAGGTGGAGAGAAGACTAGTACCTGAACCTGAATAGGGAAGACCCTATAAATGGGAAGAAGAGGTAGAGGAATGAATATTTATTTGTACACTTTTGTACACAGTCGATTTGTACACCAAATAGGAGCCAAAAATAGTCCCGTAATTGAATTACTTCCTAAGGAAACGGCTGGAAGACCTCATGGGGCTGTTGAACCCGCCGAGACCGCTTCCGAAGCTGTTGAATCCACCCAGAGGGCTGCCAAAGCTGTTGCCAAGGCCGGAGAGAGGGGAAAATCCATTGAGGGAGCCTCCGAAGCCGCTACC
Source organism: Oscheius dolichura (assembly GCA_932521035.1). Classification (NCBI taxonomy): domain Eukaryota; kingdom Metazoa; phylum Nematoda; class Chromadorea; order Rhabditida; family Rhabditidae; genus Oscheius; species Oscheius dolichura. The sequence goes on along the minus strand of OW051492.1, from coordinate 9,959,013 downwards.
GAAGCTAGAGAGGGGACTGTTCAATCCGTTGAGGGAAGAGAAGCCGCCGAGGGAGTTTCCGAATCCAGAAAGCGGGCTGCCGAATCCGCCGAATCCGCCGAATCCAGACAGGGAATTTCCAAAACCGGAAAGAGCTCGGGAGGAGCCGAAGTTGCCGGGGAATCCCATTCCTCCGAAGTTACCGAACTGTCCCTGATTGACGAGGGCCTAAATAATTTTAGAACTCTACAATTCGTTGGGTCCTACGCGGAATTGGTTGAGAATATTGGTGACTAGGAGGACTTGGGGCTGGCTGAGTCCGGAGAGGGTGTTCTGGATGATGAGCTCCTGCTGGACGGGGGACAGACGGCGGAAGGCCTGGTTGAAGGGCAGCGACAGGACTTGGCTCACGGCGCGCTGGATTGGGATCGGCTGGTACTGCAGCTGGTTGGCCACGTTCATCAGGGCCAGGGCTAGGGACTGGACACGTTGCTGGAGATAGAGAATAGTTACAGTATCCCTTAAAGAGTACCTGGAGGGGGAGGGGAAGACTGGGGATGATTCGCTGGATCAGCTGGACTTTGGCAGAGACAGGGAGGCCGGGGTTGAGGAGTTGGCTGATCAGGACGTCGACATCTTCGAGCACGTCGTTGAGGAAGACGGCGACCTCTTGGATAATGTTCTGGACACAGCCACAGACACTCTGGAAGGGAATTATTTAAAGGGCGGCCGGGGTACGGTACTCACTCCGAAGCCGTCTCCCAGGCCGTTGTCCATGGGACTGAAAGAGTTGCCGAATCCTCCGAAGAGGCCGCCATTGCCCATTCCACCGAAGAGTCCATTTCCTCCGAAGAAGCCGTTGTCACCGCCGAAGAGTCCTCCGAATCCTCCGCTGCCGAATCCACCATCGAACATTCCTCCGAGTCCTCCGAGTCCGCTGCCCCAGAGGGAAGATCCGCCGAATCCGCTGAATCCCCCGGTCAACGGGGACAGGCCAAACTGAGCCGAAGCCGAGGCAACCAGAGCCAGGACGAGGAAAAGTCTCATTTTTTGAGTTGAAGATGGGAGAAGACGAGCCGCTGTGGCTGTTGCTGTCCCCGTCCCACTCCCCGGCTTATATATCCTGCCCCGGCTGCCCCCTTCCCCCTGCTCACTTGTCTATTTTGCTTTACCCTTTTCCTAATTCAAAATATCCATGTTTTGCTGTTTTTTAGCCGCGTCAAACTTGATCGGAACATGGGATTGTTCAAATATGGGGACGGAGTAGACGCGGCGATGCTCTTTTGGAACAGGGGTTGGCTGGGAGGTTCAGTCAACTTTATACGGTTCCCAGCTGTCTAGAAAGCTGGGAAAATAGTTGAAGACGTTATTATCGTAAGGGGTGAACTTCCTGGACCTACTGTAGGTACTGTAAATCTTCCTGACAATCCTTCCCTTGTGAGAGAGATTGAAAATGGCCTAAAACCGGCCAAAGCCCCGAATTTTTCGATTTGAATGGTTATCGACGGGGAGTTTATCCCTTTAGGGCTCCAACTGAGCAGCAGGGTTCGCCGGGTTCTCTCCTAGTCCTCCTGTATTATCTCGGCAGTTCCCCTCGCCTATCCCCGGCCAGCCAGCCTCCTCGTTGGTTTAATTACCCAAGTTTGAGGTACTAATACCTTCCGACCCTATGAAAATAGAGGTAGAAAAGAAATTTTGGAATCGCTTCCCTGAAGAGGGAGGCAACTAGATAGGTTTAGGTGGGAAGGGTCTCGGCTGGAAGGGTTCAGCTCGATTTTTCTGCTTCAGACGCTCTCCAACGGTCTAAAAATGGTATGTAGGTTATTTTTCCAATTAATAATGGTCAGTGGAAGGGGTTAGAGCCCATCCAGCTGTGTCGGCCCTAATTAGACCTCCACCAGCTGAGCCAGCCCCGGAGGAACCCGGCGTGTGACGCTTCCAAAAACACATTTACTGTACAGATATCAAATAAACATGGTGGCGGCTATTTTGCTGAAATATACGGGTCGATTGGGTCGGAAGGTCAGTCATCTACACATGGTGGCAGCGGAGTAGACTCCCCACCTAGTCCTTTAGTCTGATCTCGGCAGCCCTCCTCCCCTATCCCCGGCCAGCCAGCCTCCTCGGTGGTTTAATTACCCAAGTTTGAGGTACTAATACCTTCCGACCCTATGAAAATAGAGGTAGAGAAGAAATTTTGGAATCGCTTCCCCCTTGAAGGGGAGGCAACTAGATGGGTTTGGTGCGGGGAAGGGTCCCAGCTCCATTGTTCTACTCTGCCCCCTTCTAAAGGCCCAGAGTCCGTTGTATAGCCCACCTTCCATGTTATTATTCGTCGCACATAAATGGCTTAATATTACGGTTTATTCCAGGGTTTACCTCTCGAAGATTAGTCAGAGTAGCGGCCGGGAGCAACCTGAATTACTGACGAGTAGAGTAGGAACGACAATGGGGGTGGATCAAAAACTCTAGAGCCGAAGAGAGATACACAAGACCTGTCCATTTAATAACATTTTTATCATATATATTCTTTTTGTCTCAATATACAGAAAACAGCTCTTCTTACACGGGATTGTGTTCATCGGTTGGATGATGGTCAAAATCGTAGTCCGGATGGACAAACGCTCTCTCAACCTGAAGATTTCCCTTTATTTTGGTCCATTTCCCATTTTCCTACCTCTGGAAGACTTTCAAGGTTCATTTGAAGGGATTCACTAATATCATGGGCTTCTTTCAAAGCCATATCCTCGTCCAAAACAATGTGGACCTGAAATGACCCTCGATTTCGGCCAAAAAGGGCTTTCCTACCTCGACGAGGAATTTAATCCCAAAATGGTAGACATATACCGTATCCAGATGGTTTATCCGGGGATCATGGTCCAGGCAGACCTAAAAATCCTGGAAATATGGGAGAAATGGAACGGAAACCTTGATAATTCGATTTCTGAACTCTTGAGAGGCACTTTTCCCGCTCAATTGGTTGATATGCTCCCGGCCGCTGTTCAACCAAGTCCAGAGGATGTAGATCGACACTCCGATGGCTCCTATCGGATCAGCGTAGTACCAGAACCTGGAAATATACAATTTTTAGGGAAAATAGCCTTCACATTGTTCTCGCTATTCTGGCATTTTTATGCAAAATGAAATACTGCATAATGATCAGCAAAATTAGCTCTACAAAATGACAAAATGAGAGCAAGTTGTAAAATGCCCTGGAGAGTTCCTTTAAAAGTCTGTAGAACCGCTGCAATGTGTGTAATCAAGGGTGACCCGGGAGAGGGGGCGCACTTGCACCCGTAAATTCTCGGCAGCAGTGGCGCATGGCACGGCGGCGACGCGCTTCTCTGGTTGAAATCATATTACACAGAATTATTTTTGTAGTATATGTATTTCACATTCCCCAAACACTCTGACAACCAAATCAGTTCGCTATGAAATGGGTTAGAGCCTTTGGCGAGCGAGAAGAACGCTTCGGCGTTGATGACCGCATTCAGTCCGAAAGGATTGTTTTGTCAAAGGCTCATATGAGCGAAAAAGAACTAAAAACTGTGTGAAGAGAGGGGGGAACTGTATTCCCTGGCTGACATCGTGACTAGGGTACCCGGTTAGGTCGTAAACGGTGGTCCGCTGTGGTTACGCATTTGGTTGTTTGGGGTTCATATTTTTCTGTATATTTGGGTTGACAGTGGTCTTCGATATCCCTGTTCTCTGTTGGATGATTAATCCCCTTTTCTGCATGAATGAACTTTTGTAAAGTATAATATATCAAAGCCAGTAAGTCTTCGGCGGCCGTTGAGTTTCCCCTTTACCCAAAAAGAAAACCCACTGTTTCGCCAGGTAGGCGCAAAGAAGGGATACTGTATTTGAAATACAGTCATTCCGATTATCCATGGCCAAAATTCGAATGGATGGGTCGTCTTTGAACCTGAAAACAGTCAGAAACTGTAGATGTGAAGAAAATGGCTGGGCCCTCTATAGTCCGATCCATTGCACTCGTAAAGTCTCGGCGAGACAAATATATAAAGGCGTTACAGATTTGTAACAGTTTTGAATAAAGATGCTCCTCCTGTCGAGACTTTACGGGTGCAGGGGATCGGGCTATCGTCAGTCGAATCGAGAAAATACCTCTGGCAGATGATAAAAAGTCCCAATTTGATCACCACAGTGGAGCACATAATAGCTACAGTAATCCATCCCATCTCTACTGATGGTTTCTCTCCAATATCTACAATTCCGCCCTTTAAAATCCAAGAATATGGGTGACAAACGTTTTGTATCGTATAAATAAGCCGTGTAGATCCGATTCCCCGCGTCGAAGATGAGCTGAATACTGGCGACTCCCATAACGACACTGATAATTATCAGAGAGAGGGGTTCCAGCCTTGTCCTCCCCCGAGGATATTGGTACGGATCCCTGTTTTTAATCAACCGGCTACAAATATAAATAACCAGGCCTTTAAATTAATCAGGATTAAAAAGGATTAGAAAAAACAGACCGGAAGTGATGTCAACGACAGAATCCACTAGGGAGGAGATGACGGAGAGGGACCCGGAGAGATAGGAGGCCACCGCCTTGGCCAGCATGAGAGCAATATTTAAGACGAAATTAACAGTGGCAAAGTTACCAGCATCCTCCATTTCTTCTTTTGGAAGCGGTCTTCTGAAATTTGAAAAGAATATTGAAAAGGAAGGATGGAGAGAAGTCCTGGGGGCTGTATGGTTGTATTTGTGTCAGTTTGAGCTCATTGATATTCCCAGGGAGAAGAGAGGAAATATGGGGAAAGAGATATCGATTGTGATCTATGTTTATGACTTGGCGGGCTTTCTCCCAGTCTCAGACAGTCTTTACGAAATTCGTTTTATTGAATTCTTGCATAACTTTGTTTCGGGACCACTGTATGGGCTATGGCCCTAGTAGGGCTGCGCAACGGCTCGAGCCGTGGATTTTTGGAGCCCACCCGATCCACGAGTTCAAACGAGCCGAGTCCACGGATCCGGGGGGGGGGGGGGGCAAGAACTCGTATTCTGTTCGCGAATTTCATAAAAAAACTGTGTTCCTGTCGATTTCTTGGGATCTTGGGCCGATTGCATCCGCGGGTCTAACAATGGGTAAATGGGCAGAATCCTGGGCCAAACCTGTGGATCTGAGGCCCGAACCAATCCGTTTACTAATCCATAGCCCATAACCTATGGAAGTGTCTGAAGAAGTCCACCGAAATGACCTTCATCCAAAAGTCTGCCAATAATCACAGGTTGACGGGATCACCAGGGGCGATCTGATACTGTGCTCTTCCTTGACTACCCCCATTTGAATCTCGCGGGCATTAGGTAAGTGTAGAGGGCGTTTCACTACTCTTCAATCTTCTAAAGGTCAAATAATTGCCCTTCTTCTTGAGCTGCCCTCTTGTTGTTGCGCGAAAAGTTCTTCCCCTAGGAAACAGCTGCCGCCAGCAGGTGAAACCGTCATCTGCCGCTAATTTTTGCACTCTACCCCGGAATAACTAGGCTCATTTTGAAGAGAATTTCATGGGTAGTTGAGTAAACAACAAAAAATTGGATTAGAAGTGGAAAAAATGGGTATTTTCGTGATTTTCTCCCCCAGAACCCAGACTCACGGTGTTCTGTCCCTCCTGGAAGTTCCCGGCGGCAGCGGTGATCCAGCGGGTACGATAATCACCTCCATATCTGTATCACCTTCCTATAAATCTTGACTACTGTAGAAAAGAAGAAGAAACTGACCACATTTTTCAGAAGAGGGATTCTAATCGAGCCCATTCTTGGTTCCAGACTGGATTCACAATTTTTTGGCTTTTGAAACTGGGATTTTTGTATCTGCTCGTTGTCCGTCTTGTAATTTTTCAGAAGTTCATTCTGCTTACGGTAGAATTTGTTGACTCCTTTCTTGGGCTTCTTTCCCTAAATTTGGAAATACAGTAATCTGAAAATGAGGTTGCCGTAAGCGCGCGCCAAGGAACAAGCCCCAACCATGAGTCTTATTGAGATCCCCAGAGCTCGATTTTCTCAATTTTTTTTTCACATTTTTCTTTCTTTTATATGTTACTACAAAATCAAAAATTTGAAGAAAACTAAGAAAAGAAGAAAGAAAATTGGGAAATTATGAATGAGGCGCAGTGTTAGATGGCGCGCGCTTACGGAACGCCAGGGGAAATTGGGGGAAATACGGTATTTTGGTCAAAAACTCACTTTATTTTCATTTTCATCCGATTCCATAGACATTTTGCTATCTGAAAACATAAAATTCCCGCGGTGATCAATGCCTTTCCAAGGTAAACAGAGCGAGAAGGGCGGGTATTGAAATTTCCAGCTGTTTGAATTAAAAAATGAGATGGGAACGAACCTGGACAGAGTCTATTTCAAGAGGGAAAATGGGTATAATTGACCTCTCCCGGAGCCACTAGTCTCTCGATATTTACCCGGGGGTGTGGGAAAATGCAAACAGCTTTCGTTTTCTTCTCTGGTCGCTTCGGTTGCTAAGAAGGCCGGTGGGGTCGCCAGTTCGATTCACTCGGTCAACACCCCCGGGCTCGGGTGCCGGAGGGCTCCAGCTGAAATAGACGAGGGGGGAAAGGACAGGCTATATTAGTTTTCTATATGGGAAAAGTGATAGAGACGAGGAAAACAGGATACAAATTGGGATTGGCTGGCCGTGGTGAGACCAGTCCGGGATGATCCAGTACAACAAAAAGGATCCTGCCGCCATTCAGACCACCCTGTACCATTCCCTGCTGGAATTTATTGAGTCTTGGGAAAATCCGACTGGACTGGAAAACCGCAACCCGGACAATCTCGGCAGCCCTCCTCCCCTATCACCAGCCAGTCAGCCTCCTCGTTGGTTTAATTACCCAAGTTTGAGGTACTAATACCTTCCGACCCTATGAAAATAGAGGTAGAGAAGAAATTTTGGAATCGCTTCCCTTTTAGAGGGGAGGCAACTAGATGGGTTTAGGGGGAAAGGTCCCGGCTGGAAGGGTTCACTGATATATCCAAAACGTTTACCCCAAATAAGTTCAGATTTTGCGCCATTTTCCTCCATAAATTACGATCCGGACAGTTAGAAAGAAAACAGGTAACTTCGCCCCAAAAAAGACCACGTACCAGATGATTTCACACCACCACCTCTCCTGAAGACCAGGTGATTTTCCATGGAAAAGATGGAAATTCTGATCCAGAGTGAGGCAAAATGTTTTATAAGTTTATTTCTCCTCTATTTTACTTTTCAAATAAATTATATCACTTTTTCTTAGCGGGCTCTCATTTTCGTCTTCGATTTTCGGTGTCGTCGGTTGTTTTTCCACTGTTCTGCGGTATTTCTCGGGCAGAAAACTCAAGAACTCCTTGAAAAATACAGTATTCTCCAGAATTTTAATCTAATCTTACCTGGGAGTCCAAATCCTCACAAACTATCGGTACTGGTTGGATATAAAACCTCCAGGGAGGCAAAGGGCGCCATCTGTCGTCCTCTTTCTCTGGCAAGTAATGGCCGGGCAGTTCTCCCCTTGCTAGTTTCAGTTCCTCCCAAAAACCCTCAAATTTACTGTATTTTTCCGCTCAGGACCCAAATTACCGTATAGCAGCAATTAAATGGAGCGAATTGTACATTTTCTGAGCTCAAAATTACTGGAGAAAGCCGCGCCGCAACGAAAATGACACAGTTTTCGACTTCTTCCACCAGGAGGCGCCCACAGGCTACAGTAATCGAGCAATTTCGAAGATTTCTTAGGTGGACGGTTCCTCGGCAAGGTCCTAACAGGATACAAGGACAGTCAGCGACATTTTCCACCATAACAGATAGTGAACTGAACTGGGATTCCAGAAATATGAGAAGGAGTAGCTTACAATCCGGGGCAATAGAAAGGAGAGGGGGTCTCGGCTGGATTGTAGAGTCGGAGATGGGCATCCCGATAAACTTCCTTGGTTAACAATTGAAGCCGCTTCCAGCCGATAATAGAAACGACCCGACGGCCTCTAGGAGCAAGGGAAGTCTTCTTTCGAAGAGCGACAAGAGATGTGGACGGCTGAAAGTTGGGAGATCTCCCGTCTAAACCCAGTTGCCTCCCCTCTAAAAGGGAAGCGATTCCAAAATTTCTTTTCTACCTCTATTTTCATAGGGTCGGAAGGTATTAGTACCTCAAACTTGGGTAATTAAACCGATGAGGAGGCTGGCGGACCGGGGATAGGGGAGGAGGGCTGCCGAGATTGTCCGGGTTGAATTTCAAGGAGATACGACCAGTTTTCCGAGCTTGGAGCTCATTTTGGAAGGTTCCAGGGTCTTGCAGCGCCGAAAATTTCCAGGAAATTCCCACACCCCCTCTTATCTTCCAGTTCCTCATCTGGGACGGCCATTTCCCAGAAACTTGGCTACCAAATGTTGGAACTGGATGCGGAAGGTAGTGGGCTTTCCACGAATTAATCTCATCTCCTGGATCGTTTGCTCTTTTCCTCTCTACAGCTCAAAAAATCGGCGATCTGATGATTTGGCAGTTCTTCTACTTTACTAAGGAGCCGCGGGCGCTTTTTACAATGCCGGAGGCAAAACCAGTTGTTGCACGGGGGGAGAGGGCTGTTCTATCAATTGCTCGGTCGTATGCCAGGCAGCTCTATACTCTCCTCTCTTTCTCCCTCTTTTCCAAAAGTCCACCCAATTAGATGGCAATTTTCAGATCTGGCATACATCCAGATCGTCATTCACTATCATCTATGGTCTGTCCTGTATAAGTCTTATTCTGAATTCGAAGCAATGGCACGAGGTCCAGCATACCGGCTAACATTCCTCCTGATGGAGGAAAAAAATTATACTCGTGGAAGCGAGGAAATGTATACGATGTCAGTTAATCATGTTAGCTTTTTGTTTAACATTAATTATAGTAGTGAGTCACAGTTAGATAGTACGTAGCCGGAAGGGACGGCCATGTAACGATACAAAAAGTAACCATTTCATCGAAAGACGGCTGCTTGGAAGAAGAGGAAGACAGGATTGTTCTTATCTGACCCCCGGCCGGTAGCAGAAAGGTACCATTAATATAAACTATCAATACAAGTATTAAAAAAGTTGATTTGATTTTTAGTTTCCTTTCTTTCCAATGAGGAACTGGGCCGGAGACAAAATATGGATCCTTGCTTACCCAGGGCCCGCTAACCGGCAGTAGTCGCTTGTCTTTTCCACTCCCAGCACCCGTACAATCTCGGCAGCCCTCCTCGCCTATCACCAGCCAGCCAGCCTCCTCGTCGGTTTAATTACCCAAGTTTGAGGTACTAATACCTTCCGACCCTATGAAAATAGAGGTAGAGAAGAAATTTTGGAATCGCTTCCCCCTTGAAGGGGAGGCAACTAGATAGGTTTAGGGGGAAGGGTCCCGACTGGAAGCTCAACATCCAGGTTGGGCTCCCGGCACGACAGTAATTTGACTCCCGCCTTACCTCATGTTGCTGGCAAATCCTAAATGGATCAGGAATTAGGCATGATGACATCCTTTTTGCCAATATTTTTAGCCTGTCCTCGATGACGTCGTACCACATCATCCGGATTATACGGGAGATTCGTTCCGGTCGGCTTTCGATCATTCCCTCGAAAACATAATCCAAACCGGAGATCAGGTCGTCGGGCGCCTTGGGCGAGTCCAAGAAGAGAATTCGAAGGATCATGGCTGAATTTTTGGTTGTATAAATGCAAAAATGAGTGGCTTACTCATATTATTATGGAAAAATTCAGCGACTAGATCATCTCGACTGTATTCTTGTGATTTTTGAGGGCGGAAAGAGAGAAGGAGCAGATCCAGACAGAGTGTTGAGACTCTTGGCTCGGAAGAGCGCCGGAAGACGTTTTCATAGACAGCTATAGCTGTTTTCGGAGGTATATCCACATATTGACAAGCAAGAGACCATGTAGTCTTGCTGAAAATGGAGGAAAATTAATAAAATTAGTCTTTTAGAGTCAAAAAGGCGCCGTAACCGTGCTCCATTCTAAACCCTCTCGAAATCACTTTTATTATCATTTTTTAAAGATTTTTTCTTATTTTTTTATAATATTCACAACGTGGAGATTACTGTAAAGGAAGAAAAATAGAAAAAAACTGGAAATAATTGAGAAAAATCAAGGAAAACGCCGTCAGGCGGGTTGTTAGAATGGAGCGCGTTATGGGGTCTTGGAGGGAAAGTTTAGGAAACCGTTTACCGTAATTTAGATTAACCAGAGGCTACACAATATCAATTAGATATAAAAAAAACAAAATAAAGTAAATTTAAAGGGCGGAAAAGGCTAAAAACCCACTCAATAATCTCATCCGGCCTCCCGGGGGCTAATTCCTGGAGCAGGTCGAAAATGACTTCATTATCCGGAAGAGGAAGAATTTGGGGTAATAAATGTTCGAGAATATAGTCTCCTCTAGGCCAAACACAGATCTCCATCCGATATATGGGCAATGGGAGAGAGAGATGGGAGACGGGAGCTTAGGAGTCACCTGGGCAACGAACGGGCAACAAAACAAGAAGGCAGCTGGCTATAAATAACCACCGGGGAGGGCGGCAATTAGGAATGGAACACCCGGCAACCTTCCACACGCAATTTTAGCGAAAAAGGTAAACAAATTAGGCTCAAATTTCGTATTTCAACAATAATTTGAAGAGAAAGGCGGGAGGTTTGAATCCAGGAGGCCCGGCAAAGTTGAAATAGCGATTTCGCAGCGGGACCCATGAAATAAATTCTGATTTGTACAGTAATCTGCTGTAGAAAGACTGAAGATTTTAATAGATAGGTCTAAAATATCTTTAAAAATTGAAAATCGTGTTAAAAATCGGGTGTCTGGAGCCATAGGGTTTCTAGACCGCCATGGCGCTGTGGCGCACCCTATTCCGAATTTAGACAGCCACAATTAGACAGCTTTGCTCTAAGTTTACTTAACCAGCTTATAATTACCGTATACTCCTTTAAAAAACGTTGGGAAGTCAAAATTTCGAGGAAACGCGGAGAGGGGCCATCCATAAGGGATGGACGCCAATATATCAAGAATAATTTTTCTCCAAAATTTTTTATTTCTTTGAATGACAAAATAATCAACAAAAATGTACAAATAAGCCGATCACAATCCTCCACAATTTGGATGAGATGGATATTGAAAGACCTTGAAGTCGAGGGAGAGGCGTTCCCGCCTCTCTGTCTGCAGATAACCCAGAGTGACGCTGGTATTGAAGGCCCTGGCCGCTTCTACTCCACACTGGGCAAATAATCTCCTCATTACACATAGTCGACTCTAAAAACGAGGTTATTAAACCAAAAAAATGGAGGTACCTGTTTGAAAACGGCGCATTTGGTGCCCTCCAGCTTGACAATGGATGTCATCGTCCGTTTGAAGACTTCTTCCGCGTCGGCGCGGCTGTCCTTCATATTTTTAATGGTTGCCACCGAATTATCGTAGAGTTGCTCAATCCGGGAATTTACAGAATCCCGGAGAACCGCATAATTATTCACTTTCTGAAAAAAAGGATTAAAAATGGAGAAAATTGAGAGAAACGGCGGTTTTAGGACTTTTTGAAATCACAGTTAGACAGCCAAAGCTGTAAAATGTCTAATTTTCCCGGAGTTCAGATCAAAAAAGCTCTAATTTTCTGAAATTGGAAGTTAAAGATTTCCTATTTACCTCTTTACATTCTCCCATCCATTCAGCAACATTCCTTCCAATGCAGGGGTATACTCGTCCAACCCAGGCCGGATCACGGCATTCTTTATCGAACATCATTCTGCAATTTTTTTTCCATTTTCTGTTTTTATAACGGCTTCACAGAGTCTCACAACGGGTTAAAATTATTCCTGAAGGTCTCAAAGCGAAAGAGACCGCTCCACTGCTCCGAATAAGCCCTAGTTCCCTTTATGAGACCAGGGAAGAATTTAAAGGACTAACTTGTGATTCCCAATAGTTTTGAGCTCTGTTATCCTGTCCCTGGTCACTTCTCTTCCTTCATATACCGCTCCACACTGCAGCTGCTTCTCATGCTTGCTACAGGCCTCAAAAGTTCCCATTTTTCCAGGACAAAGCCTATTTTTACCGTTATAGTGACGTTCACCATCAGCTTCGGAGGAAATGTCATAAAATGGGCTGTGAATTCCTTCATTCCAGCATTTTCTAACAGTTTAGCATCTTGGGGTCGACCTCTTCTAAATTTCTGGGTAACTGTAGATATAAACAGACTCACCGAAGAGCAGTTTGAACTATGGAATTGGTCCAGGGCCTGTCAATAGCGTTACACAGCTCCAAACCGTCCATATAGTATTCATTTCTGGAAATTTAGACATGTCAGACGTTAAAAATGAGAAAAAAACTGTCCAGGAAGTCAAATTTCTTCAAAAACGGTGCATTTTCCAGATTACGGTAGGCGCGCGCGTGACTTTACCCCGAGCTGCCGCGATTTTACGGGTGCGTGCGCCAAATCCCCCCTCAAGATTCCCCGATTTCCTCCATTTTTGGCCTTTCTCCTATCTATAATTTTCCGCTTTTCTTCTTCTATAAACTGCCGGCTAAAAATATCCGTAATGATGTTATTTCCGTCAAAAAGGGCGACAAACATCAATCAAAAGTAAATTAAAACACGTTTATCACACGGGGAGAGACCTTCCTTTTAGGATACGAAGAAGAAGAAATGAACAGGTGATCAGCGGCCGGGGGAAAACTGGGGGAAGGAAGCAGCCAGATCAATCTGGACAGGAAAGGACTGTCTAGCAGAGCAGAGAACAGTTTGGCAAGGGGGAAATTGAACTTCCCAACCAGATTATGAGCTTGTCCTTGGGAAAGGGGGGAGGAATTCGGACTATGGACTTTCCCGCTGGTCGCAAAATCAAAATGACTACTTGGGAGACTCCCAGAAGTCGTTCTGACTCTCTACTGGTATTTGACAACGGCTTTGATAGGTTACTATGGCTCTCAGAGGTCAGACAGGGTTTCAAATGGTCCTGGAGCTATTCTCTAACTACTGCAGTGGATCTTTTGGGGCGATATGGATAAAAAATGGCTCTGGAAGCCATTCAACAGCCCAAAGTGATCCTGAACCAACTCGAAAATACGTATGAGGATTTTAATCAAAGAAGGAGCATCCAGAAAAGGATTGGATGCTTGGGTGAAAAGTACAGCCTTAGGAAGGGATTTGTAGAGTTTCTAACTCTAAACGGGCATTAGACAACGGTCTTATGGTAAAATGGAGTAGAAAAAGTTTCTAGATACCAAAATGGAGGTTTTATGACTATAGGGTTCAGGACTCCATTTAAAAAAGAGGTAATGGAGCTCCAGGATGTTTTAGTCCATTTCCAGCGGATATTCCACGGATTCAAATTTGGCGGGGCGCGTCTCTGCTATGGGACCAAGTCTGAACGCTTCCAGGTCCTGTAGCGGAGAGGGTTTTCCCAGGAATATCCGTTGGAAATGGATTATAGAAGGGGAAATGGACGGGTTACTGTAAAAATACGGTCTTCTTACCTCAAAGCCAGATCGGAGACGCCGTTGATCCGGTTCAGATATTCGATACGAGCTGAAAATCACTTTTTCATTGATGTATTTGAACAAAAAGGGCAATAATTGGCAGGCAGCTGGTTAGGAATTAATATCTCCCAGGCTCTCTCTCCCCGGCCGTCTCTCTCTCTCTCTAGTTTATGAGCTATAGGGAGGGATAGAATATAATATGCCAGTCGGGGTCGGCTCTGGGACGGGGAAAGAGAGATTATCATGATATCAATCAGGGGAAGAGGGGGAGACGGGGGGCAAGAGACCCCGCCCCAGAGGCCCCTGCTCCGGACTTCCCTTCCCCCCGCTGTACCTTGTTCGCCGATCTTCCTGGCTTCCTCGAGAGATTTCTCCTCCACACCGTCATAGATCCAGTAGGTTGTTGAGGGCTGTCCTAGCTGAAAAACTGACCTCATCTTGCTAATTTTGCACCAAAAAACTGTGATGATTTCATCCAGGAGAGGGGATTATGGGTCAAGTAAGAGGTTTCCTGCGATTAGGCCAATTTTTACTAGATTGTCGCTGTTTTTTCTTAAAGAATTCGTCAGTTCTGCTTTAAAGTGGAGCTCAAAGGCTTTGCCAATTTATGTAAAGGGTTCTAGGCCTTCTTTATCCAAGAAAATCCCCTTTGGGCGAGACGGAATCCTCTCATAAGCACCGCATTCCTTTCTGACTACTGCCATTTTCCTCCAAATATCCCAAATTTTAGAAGTTTTGGCTGCTTTTTCACAAAGAAATGGGGATTATAAACAATATTCACGAGCTTTAGGTCCTTTCAAACCTCCTGAACCTTCTACACTTTCTAAATTTCGTTCCAGGAGCCGCTGGACCTCTAGAGCCCCAGGGAATCTCCTTCTTTTGCTACCTGCTCCACCTTCAGCCCTCTATTTTCTAATTTTGGCTAGAATATGAGGAAGGGGTAGTATAAAACACTGCCCTGAACCAGGAGATCCTCTTCTTTTCCCGGGAAATCCGTTTTAACCGCGTCAAATTACCGCGGATCGGTCCTCGACAGTCCGATCCCCTGCACCCGTAAAGTCTCAGGAGGACAAAGACGTCGCAATTTTGTAACAGTTTTAAATAAAGATGATCCTCCTGCTGAGACTTTACGGGTGCGGGGGATCGGGCTATCGGAGGCCAAGGCCCAGGGAATCTTCTTCTCTTACTTCCTGCTTCGCCCTCAGCTCTTTCTTTTCAAATTTTCGGTGGGAAAGGGGTACAAAACATTGTCCTGATCCAGAAAATAGCCTCATCTAACCTAGCGATGACAGTTTACCCCCTCAAAAGGCTCCACAGGGCGACGGAGGCAAGAATGGCGCCCTTTTGACTCTCTTCCCTTCTTTTCTCGACTATTTCACCATTTTGGAACCAAATTAAGCATTTTTTTTCTCAGATTAATCACTTCTCCCAGCTGCTGGCGCCGGAGAACACATTCTGATTTTGATTAAAAAATTTCCCGCCGCCAGAAAGAAACGGAGACTATAGTGGGATTAGGACTGACAAGGGCGGGAAAGGTTACCTCCGGTAAAGGGGGTGGCCCTTTCTCGTTCTCCGGGGGGATACATTTTTTATTATTCTCACGTTTCCCCCTTATTTTTATAGCCATGTATAGGGGAAAGCTGGGTGATAAAAGGCCGTGTTTATCCCAGAGGAAAGGGGCTCCCGTGTGGGATGCACATTTCCTCTTCCATTTTCAGCTGTGGCCAGCATCCGCCGCGGCTGAGGACGACGCACATTTTTGATTAATATTTTCCTGCTTAAATATTTCCTCTTCCTCGTACATTATTAATTTGACTTGAAACGCACCTAAAAATGTTTTAAAATGCTTCAAAATGGCGAAAAGTAGCCCCCGCTGTCTAATTGTGGCGGCTCGCTGTCTAACTGTGGCTCTCTCCCGCGGTCATTAAAACGATCACCAAAGTTCAACCCCCCCCCCCCCCCCCCCCCCCCCATTTTTGACGCCTTTTCAATCTCTCTTCATTAGAGAATAAAGAATTCTATAAATTTCTGTTGCAACTGATTTAAATAGAACCCTGGCTGCACCTGTTGGCGTCATTTCTGGGTACGGGAAGAGAATAGCGAGATGAATACGTCGAAAATTAGGCTAGTGCACGTGGTCATCTTCTTTTTTATTACGGGAGGATACGAATTACGTGAGAAATTGAAGAAAAAGCAGGAAAAGTAGCGCAAAATTGGGGGGAAACAACGGTTCTAGCGCGCTGTGGCTCTTTACCTGTCTAACGGTGGCGCGCTTTTAATATGAAAATAAAGAGGAAATTACAGATTTTAAAGCGATAAAAAGTCCAGCAAACCTGAAGAATAAGGAGAAGAAGAACGGCCGGCGACCAGCGACAGCACAGCATGCCTATTCTCGGTCTTCGTCGGCCACCGCCGCCTCCACCACCGGTTTCTCGCACTCCTCTCATCACAGGTAGTTAACTGACTATCTGTCGTCGTGACGTAACCACGATAGATTGTGTGTCGTGTGAGAGAGAAAATCAATTCTCACAATCTTGTTGATGATGGGTCAAAGTTGAAAGCGGGGGAAAACAGTAACGGGACCCGGAAATAGGCGGAAGCGGAGGAATTTCAGCCATTTTTAGTCAAAAACAGTGGCGAAATATTTCAAATTTAGGCTTAAAAAATGCGCCATTTTCTGGTGATCAGGAATACAGTAATCAAAAATGTCGAAAACGCTAAAAAAAATTAAGAAAAATTGAGATTAAAAGATGAATTTCACCCAAGTGATCAAATTGCGCTCTTTTGGTTTTTTGAACGCGAAAATTGGATTTTTGAATTTTCCCGCCTGATTTTTTGATTTTAGCTTCCTTTTGGCTCAATTCTCCGTAAAATGTACTACAAGAAATACAGTGTCTTTCTTCCAAAAATAAGCTGAAAAGCCGCAAGGACGGGGGAAATTGAATTTTTTGAACAGTATGCGCCTAAATTTTGACTTTTATGATTTTTTTAGTTATTTTCTGTCCAAATTTCAGCTGGGAAAGGTAAAATACAGTTACAGTAACCCTGGTAAACGTTTAAAACGAGAAAAAACGACTTTTTGAGCGCTGTGGCGGTCTCGCTGCCGTATTGTGGCTTTTCCCGGGAGGAACAGTTCAAAACGCGGCCAAAAGAGCGTGATTTTTCCTCCCCTTATAAATCGCATGCGTCTGTTTACCCCCGGAACACGATGCACTCTCATAAAATCGTCTTTTCTTATGTGAAAATGCTTCTGCTGTTCAAAAGAGACCATGTTACGTCAACAAATGTTTGACGTAATTTCTCTGTGCAAGTGCAGGTGTCCTCTCTTGGGACGAAAAGCGGGCAATAAACACTGTTCCCTGGCCAAAAATACGGGAAAACGACTTTTTTGATTTTCCCGGGCCCGAATTTACATATCTGTGACCAATTTGGAGGGCGGATATTTCCAGGAGCGGAAGATTTTGTGCTTGGATGGCGATTGCCCAGCGTTGTGGCGCCGCCTCCGGATGGAGCTCTTCGTCTACTGCCCGTGCCGATGAGACTACCATGTAATATAGCAGTCGATCCGAGGCTGTGTAAAGGCTCCGTTTTTGCTAATCGAAGGAAATTTTTGGAGCAAAACAAGAGCCACGGAGTCGAAGAAAGCCGCGAAGAACATTACAGGTACGCTTCCCAGTCAACATTTCCGTGCGCCCGTAAAATCTCGGCAGCTCATCCCTCTGAAATCTCGGTGCGGGCCTTTCCTATTCCCCGAGCTGCCGAGATTTTACGGGTGCGGGCGCTCCTTCTTCTTGGTCCAGAAACTGTCTAACTGTGGCTTATTTCATCAATTTTTCAGGGTAAACGTTCTCCGAAGTCGTCTAACCGGGGCCTTACCTCATTTTCCTGGAACTTCAAACGGTCATGCCCACACAAATGGCGGCTTTTCTCTACCAAAAGCCAGCCATATAAGGAGGACGTCAGCGTTGAAGAAGACCACAGCCGATCCCATACAACTGCCACAACTGTCAGCCGGTTCAATTGACAAAGGATTCAGGAAGTTGAAATTTGTACCGCTGCGAAATGTTTCAAATATTGAGGAGCGCGGGAAAAGTTAGTTTTTCACGGTATACAGCCTTTCTAGACCTTTAAATTGGTCAAATTATACAGTAACCTAATTAATTCAGAGACCTTTCCATCCCGAGTTGTCCCAGCCTTGGGGCGAGTCCGTACCAAGGCGCCGGCTCTCATCTCCGCGGCTCCTACTCCTCCCTGTTCTGAACGACCAGAATATCCAATAATTGAGACGGCAGTTCAGACAGATGATGTGAGAAAATGAAGAAAAAGAAAGGAAATACAGTAATTTCCAGCCATTTGATCTCGAAACCGCCGACTTGGTCCGGGATCTGGCTAATTCAGCAATTGAACTGGCTCTTCATAATCTCTATGTGGAGGAAACGGTCAAAGGTTCGTTTTTAGCCAATTTGGACCGGATTTTCTTTTTTCAAAGGCTCAAAAACGATTAGGGGGGTTCCGCTAGCTTGGCCCTTGATAGTCCGATCCCCTGCACCCGTAAAGTCTCGGCAAAACGAACCTATGAAGGTGTCACAGCTTTGTAACAGTTTTGAATAAAGATGATCCTCCTGCCGAGACTTTACGGGTGCCGGGGATCGTACTATCGGGAACCGAATCCTTCCCCGAAGGTACTAAAGCGATTAGGACGGTTTATTCTTTGGTAAATCGTGGAAATTCGCTCCAGGACCCATTAACCAGGGCTGGAGTCTTTCACTCTCCCGTTAACTAGAGAATTAACCGTTCCCTCGTTGTCCAGAGCAACGCCACCCATACCGGAAACAGCTGACCCCCTGAATGTATTAGCCTAGAGCCGGTGACGAGAGTAGACTAGAGTAAATAAGGAAACGAAAACATTGGAGAAAAACATGGGAATCGGAAATGATGCCGGTTAATTTATAGCCTGTAGCCGAAAATTTATAGGTCTCACCAAGAAGACAGAAGATATTAGGCGACAGCTGGAACGGGAAAAACAACTCAAGAGGGAACTGGAAGTCAGCGCGAAGAGGAAATTGGAGGAAAAGGTCAGTTTTGGGAGGGAATTGGGGGGCCAGAGACCTTTAATAAGGATAATTGGGGCCTCGGAAGCTCTGAAATCGCGAAAAGCAGCGAATTCCCCATCCGGGCGCTTTTCGGAATCATGGTTGGCGTTTTCGGCCCAATATCGCACCCGTACAGCTTCGGCAGCAAGATTTTTCTTTATTTCAAAGCTGCCACCCTGTACTTTTCCTTGTTGCCGAGATCCTACGGGTGGTGAAACATCCAAAAATAGCTGTTCAACCTTCAAAACCTCGATTTCCCGGTCGTATCGCTCGATTTCCAGGAAAAAGAGATCCGAGAGCAGAAAGAACAAGAAGAAGCCGCTCTAGAAGCTAATAAATTGGCTATTATAACTTGTAAGGAGGTATACTGTATTCCCTTCGTGACCTATTTCCATCTTTTGTAGGTTACCGCCCGCTCAATGCTCCGAATCAAGGCCCTCGAAGAGAAGGAACCCAGGACAAGAAGTATTGGCCAAGACACGAGGCAATTGAACGCTCTGCAGAAGAAAGTCGACCTTGTACATACTGGTAAAAAATATTAGAAAATTAGAGGAAGTCTGGTGTTTCCAGAGCTGGAAAAAGACTTTTTCCCCTGGATGTTCGCCCGAGCGGAGAAGATCTACAAGAATAAATGGAGCTATACACAGATGCAGAGCCAGAGGAGGAGATCTAGGAAGAGCCATTGATAACTAGGACTCTTCTAATATCCAGAATGATGCTTATAGCTTTTTAGCCAGTTCATAATTATCGTAACCCTTCTAATAACGCGCATAGTTCAAAAAGGTGCGCCGTAACCATGCTCCATTCTAAAACCACTTCAAATCACTATTCTTCCCATTTTTCGTGATTTTTTTCTTATTTTCTATGAAGTTCAGAGCGTGCAGACTATTGTAAAGAAAAAAAATAGAAAAAACCAGAAAAAAAATGAAGAAAAACGTCATCTGGAAGGTCGTTAGAATGGAGCGAGGTTATGCGCGCCTATTTTAGATTACTGTATTTTCCCTATTACGTGTTTTCAACTTCACTTTTTCTCTACAAAGAACAAATAATAAAATGCTTTATTTTTATTTACAGTAGAACGTTAAACGTTTTCTTTGAAATTTTGGAAATCTGGGTTTACTTTTTGTTTACTTTCTTTTGAAAAGAGCGCCGCCGGCCATATTGGCGCCGAGGAAGGGGCTGCCCATCGTTCCGAGGCCACCGGCCCCGAGTTGCGCTCCCATAATTCCCATATTATTTCCATAAAGGCCGTTTCCAGCTATTCCACCGGCTCCAAATCCGAAATTTGCCATGGCGCCCTGATTCAGCATTGTCTATAAACCAATTAGACCTTTAAAAAGCTGATTTGGGTCCTACTTGGAATTGGGATAGGATGCTAGTAACCTGACTGATCTGCCCCTGATTCAGGCCACTCTGCATAAAGATGCTTTCGATAGCCAATTGTTGCTGCTGGGGAGCCAGCTGACGGAACATTTGGTTGAAGGAGAGGGCCAGGACTTGGCTAACAGCTCGCTGGACCTGGACAGGCTGGTACTGTAGCTGGTTGCTGACGGACATCAGAGCCAGGGCGAGGGATTGGACGCGTTGCTACAAAAATTGAGTAAAAGGAGGCGAAAATTGATACCTGGAGAGGCTGAGGAACCTGGGAAATGACAGACTGGACGAGGATCATTTTCTGTTGGACGGGAACAAGAGGAGAGAGGAGCTGATTGACCAAACCGCTGATATCGCCCAGAATATCTCCCAGCAGGGCAACAACGTCTTGAAGAATACTTTGAACGGTTACCAAGAGGTTCTAAAGATAGTTTTACACAATACAATGGAAAATAAAGGGTCCCGGAACGATGAACATACCGTACTTCCTCTATTTGGCACCCCCCTCCTATTAGCCGCCCCCCTCTAATAAGCGCCCCCTCTCTATTTGCCACCCCTTCCTAATAAGCGCCCCCATTTCCCAATATGGCCAAAGGGGTGGGGTTTTCTCGATTTTTTTCTCCCTTCCTACAAGACGTTTGGAGTCCGTAATGAAATAGAACTGTTTTTATCACAACTGGAACGAAGCATAACTATTAACGAGATACAGTCTGTCAAATAAGTATAAATACGGCGCGGTAAAACGTGATTTCCATTGGATTCCCACGGTTATTTCCAACTTTTTTTGCTCCTAGTGGTTACCTGGCGTGTCCTGCACTAATATTCGAAAGAAAATCGGCATCTGTATAAGAAAAATATACCGTTTGAGGCCGATTACCTCGTCGCAACCAAGCGCGCCATACTCATCAGTACAACGTTATCTGCTACTCAAAATACTTTTAAACGACGTATTAGCATTGTTTTAGTCGGAAAGCCCTTTTAACGAAGTGGAAGGAGCACGTAATTCGACAGCTACTGAAAATTCTAGCAATTTTGAAAAATTGGTCGAAAAAAATAAGAAAAAGAAGAAAAAATTAAGAAAAATTTTGAAAAAATCAACGAAAAAATTGAAAAAAAAATGGTATTTTCACACCCAAAAATCTAAAATGTTCTTATCGGAATATAGCCGCCCCCCTCTATTCCCCCTCCAATCAAAAATAAAGACAAAAATAAACCAAAAAGCTTACGACACCCGGGATTCCCAAGCCGTCTCCGATCCAAGTACTAACCGAGCCCAACGTTGCTTGACTTGCCAGATCGGACGGGATGGCGTACTTTCAACGTGGTATGGCCGTAAGCGAGGGAGACCATTTCCTGCTTGGTGACAAGGGTGGGAGCGGGATTTCAACAGATTTTTGATATTTTTGAGCCGATTTTCCGCCGTTTTCGATTAAAATCTTCGGTTAAAAACTCACTCCAAGTAGTTGATTCAAAGTAGAGGTCAGGGGAGAGGCGATTCCTTCAAGAAGTCCTTGATTTCCTAGCAATCCTCCCAGGAGGCCTTGGTCTCCAAGCAGACCGCCCAGAAGTCCCTGATTTCCAAGAAGTTCTTGGTTTCCAAGGAGTCCTCCAGTCTGTCCGCCACCGATAATATTCTGGCCGCCAATTCCTCCTCCAAGTTGATTTCCATAGGGTGAAATGGAGCCGAAGCCAGCGGAGAGGGGATAGCCGCCCATCCCGGAGGCTCCAAGAAGGGAATTAGCTCCCTGGGCTCCGAAGAGACCCTGAGCTGAGGCAGCGGCTACAAAAGTGAAGAAGATGAACATTTGAGTTGGTTGTTGGTAAAATCCAGGGGCTGGCTTTTATACAAGGGAAAAATGGATGAAAACACCGTAAAAAAGGCGAGCTGAAGTCATTAGACAAATAAATAAAACAAGGTTCCAGCTCAGCTAAATTCCAGAAATCAGCGGAACGTGTTCGGACAGTTAGTACACCTGCTCGTCCCGTTTGTCCCGGCGGTTGTTCGATGTCTGGAACAGTTGAAAAATTAGGGAAAATAGAGGGTTTTCCTGCTTATTCACAGCGTTGGTTTACACTCTTTGCTTGGAGGAAAGGCGGGAAATTGACTGAAGAATATGAAAAATGAGTTGAAACCTGCCTCCTCCCTTGTCTCCACGCGAGAAATGATCGTCTTCGCTTACGGCCATACCACGTTGAAAGTACGCCATCCCGTCCGATCTGGCAAGTCAAGCAACGTTGGGCCCGGTTAGTACTTGGATCGGAGACGGCTTGGGAATCCCGGGTGTCGTAAGCTTTTTGGTTTATTTTGCCTTTATTTTTGATTATTTTCATCGTTTCAGGACCCTTTATTTCCTATTTTATTGCGTAAAACTCTCTTTAGAGCATCTTGGGAACCGGTCAAAACATCCTACAAAAGGTTGCTGCTCTTTTGGGAGATATTCTGGGCGATATCAGCGGTTTGGTCAATCAGCTCCTCTCTCCTCTTGTCCCCGTCCAAAAAACTCTCAAGCTCCCTTTATTTTCAGTCGTCATTTTCCCAATCTAAACTGAATTCTACCCATTTCCTACCGAAAAAATTCCCCCCGAACCAGAAAAATAGATAAGAAAGAGATGAAGAAGAATTCCCGTGTTTACACACCGGGAAATGGCAGCTGCTCAAAGTTCACTGAAAGTTGGGGAAAACCCTCTCACGTGTTTTCCTTTCTCAAGAGAGATAGCGGCCGCTTGAACCCTCCCCGGACGTCAGCCCCAGAGTGTAACACACAATAAACTGCCCTCTATCGACGAAGGTTCTTTCAGGTCACAAAGAACCGAGCTCTCTTGAACTCTGCCAGCCCGTTTAAACTTTCTTTTTCAGCGGGGGAAGCCTTGACTCCTCCCAGGGTTCCCCCCGCCTGACAGATTGAACTTTTCCCCTCTCCTCGACCTTCTTCCCGTTTCCTTCCTTGTTCTATTAGATAAATTAATCGAATCTTTTCATTGCGGGACCAGGAAACTACTCCAAAAATGCCTGAGCCCCCGCGCATTTGACTTTTTGAAGGCCTATGCAAAAAAACAAATTTGACCCTTTTTGAGCACTCTCCATCATTTTTTTCCTATTCTTGATATTTTTAAATATTTCTACCCCATTTTACTACAATTTCGTTGAGTGAACACGATATTCTTTCAACTAAATCAAGATAAACCAAACATTTATGACGAAAAATGGAATTTCAGACCATTTTATGGACTATAAAGGCAGAAAATAGGGGAAACGACGTTTTCTGTTCCATTTTCTCCGATTTCATGAAAATAAATTGCCTATTGTTCTCCTTGTGGTCTTTACTCCCTCTGGAGAACCCTTGGTCTTTCCCTGAAAAGTTCACCCCAAGATAAGACCGGTTCTAGCGACCAGTGAAACCAAACTGTGAACATAAACTATTCTGATAAGAACGCGGGTTTTCCTCCCCAACTTTTGATTTTTCGTGGACAGCCGCCCCTCCGCTTCGTTTTTCCTTCTTTTAAAGTTCACTAGAACCTTTAAATTTTCAGAAATTCACAGAAATGGCCTTGTGGGAGTACGGTAAAGGACTGTTGAGGACTCATGTCACTTTGAACAAGGTCGTGGAGACTTTGGAAGACGTTTATGGAGCGAAAATAACCAGTACCGTGGGGGATATCACCTGTGCTCAGATTGGAATTGGACATGTGAGTTACAGTTATCCTAAAACCGGAAAATAAAGCCTGTAAGCGCGCTCCATCATCAAATTCCCATTCTTTCCCATTTTCTCGTTAGTTTTTGGAGTTTTTCTCCAATTTTCTCTGTTTACTATGATTTCCAACATATTTAGACCATTTCTACTTTAAAAATTTAAAGAAAAATGAGAAAATGGCGGCAGTACGCCGTTGAATAGGGCGCGCTTACGGTAGACGGCTTCTTCTCCAGGAACTAGAGCATTTTCTTTCATATTTTCCAATTTTTCAGGGAAATTTATCAAAAATAGCCGTGATCCGAGCAACTTGGCCGGAAAATTGTCCATTTCCTGAAGAATTCGTCGTAAAAATCCCTACACTGGCGGATGAAGCCGAGTACTTTCCCCATATTGACAAGGACGAGAAGATGGTCGAAGGATTCAAAGAGGTAGGCGGGAAATGATCACATTTAAATCTATAAAATTTAGATGTACAATAGGGAGACGGTAGTTTATAATATTTTAAAAGATTCGGATCTTCACGTTCCCAAGGTGAGGAAATTGGCGAGGCGGTTGATTGAATATTGGTTATTCAGATTTTCGCTGCTGTTCCCTTCACAGAATCCAATCCTCACGGATTTTTGGTCATGAAATACATGAACGACTGTATAACGGCCCAATCCAGTGCTAACATTCCGGTAGAAAACGCCAAACAGGTATGGTATCCTCTCAAATTAACCCCCAGAGCTAGACTAGGGCGCGCCGTAACCTTGCTCCATTCTAAACGCCTAAAAATCGCTATTATTTCAATTTTTTTGGTTTTTTTTCTTGATTTCTATGATGTTTACAGCCTGCAGATTACTGTAAAGATAGAAAAATAGAAAAAAACGCTGAGAAAACAGCAAAAAAAATGAAGGTCTGGTAGGTTGTTAGAATGGAGCGCGGTTACGGCGCGTCCCAGGGGCACGGTAGCTGAACTGCACAGCTTTTTGGAACAGTATTCTAGACTTTATTTACCGTCTTCAGGTTCTCTACGCGCTGGCTGAAATAGCCGCTATTGGGTCTAATGGCGATCCCGAGCTTCTCAACCAGCTGCCAAAGAATCTTCACCGTTCCACAGCTGGTCATTTCTTTACCGAGCAGGTAAACATTTAATATTCTACCATATACTATACCCTACCTGTTTATCTACATTTTTGGCATTATTTTATGGAGGAAAAATCATTTCCAGGGAGCCTGAAAGCGTTTCAAAGGCTGTCGCGCCCCTGTACTCCCTCCCATTTCAATTTTTCCCATTTTTAGGCAAAAACAATGAAATTGGAGACGATTATGGCCGTCTTGGGTCCGTCTAGAGCTCATCTTCGAGATGTTCTCAAGGAAAAAATCGACAGAACCGTGGCCGTCGACGAGATGCGGGCCCTAGATGGATTGTGCCAGAGCTTAGGAATGGAGCCCCTCCTCTGCCACGGCGACCTCTGGTTGAATAACTGTCTCTGGGCCGAAAACGGCCGTGGAGAGCTAGAACTGAAATCTATCATCGACTTCCAGGTGGGACCTTTTTTCTCCAAAAAATGACGGAAATTGTTTAGCTAGCCCACGTGGGGTCCATTGCCTTTGATGTGATGTTTTTCATCTGTTCCGCTCTCTCGGGAAAGGATCGAATAGCCAAGACGGAAGAATTACTACAGTATTTTTATGATATTCTAGTGGAAAAGACGGAAGGAAAGCTGAAAATGACCTATGAACAGGTAGGAAAGGTTACAGTAATCTTGGGAGGGGCTGGGAACTTCTAAAGGGCGGTAGGACCAAAAAACAGCTGTTGTAGGGGAATTGGACGGAAAATTTCCAAAATTCAAGGGTGGGTCCCGAAGCGATTTTGCCTTGGGTTGCTTCCGAGACTCGAAGAGGGTCTTCAAGGGCCAAAAATTGAATTCAGCGCTAATTTTCCCTAATTAAACCCCGTTCTGGGTACTTCCTTGGGCCCTACCCTCTCAAAATTGGGGATTATGGGGTTTTTACATTCAAAATCTCCTCACAAGTGAGTTTTTTCAGTTCCACACGTCCTGTGACCGATTTTTCGACTATTGTGCCTTCAGCATAGCCATTATGTTATCCTACAGCTGTCTAAAATTGGTAGATCTGAACCCAATTGAGGTAAATTGCGTCAGATCTCAAAGTAACCAATATTTTCAGTCAGAAATCGTTATGGAGAAGCTGACCGCATTGATAGATCAACTGGCAGAACCTCGAGAACATTGTAAATAAATATATCAGTTTATTATGTGGTAAATTGGGATGAACAGTTTATTATTATACACTTTGTACAGTATGAAAATCGGATCGTGTTGGGACCTGGATTACTTTCCATATGGGCTTCCAATGATTCCGGAGCTCATGAGGGGATTGTAGCCGCCGAATCCGCCGAGTCCAGAGACGGCTAGCGGGCCGGTACCGAAGGGCATCCCCATGGTGCTAAACGATCCTCCTCCGATAATATTGTACGGGTTGTAGCCGCCGAGTCCAGAGAGGCCGAACTGGTTGCCGAATTGGCTGCCGTAGCCAAGATTACCGTAGGCTCCACCGAGGCCGCCGAACCCACCGATTCCGCCAATTCCAGAGATTCCAGGGTAGCCTCCTCCAAGGCCGAGGTAACTGGGATAGCCTCCCAGTCCGCCGAGGCCACCGGTTCCATAACCGGGGAGGATAGACATGGCCGTGGCACTGACCATCAAAGAAATGAGGACGACAAATTGCATTTTTTTTAAAGAAGAGAAGAGTAGAGTAAAAGAGATAGAGCTTCTAGCCCTCCGCCCACTCCTGGCTTTTATAGGAACGGACAAAAATTGTACCCAGTCCATCCTCCAGCTCCCTGGTTGGTAAATAATGTCGATGAGCTATTTTTTAGCTCTAAAATAGACATGTTTTCATGTATTTCTACAGATAAACATGCGCCGGCAGGTGGCATTTGTTCAAATAGAACAAGTAGCTGACACAAATAGGAAAATGAACCTTTTTTGGACGAGAAGTATGGACAACTTCGAGGCTTTTCGGGGAGGAAAGGGTGTGTTCAATCGGGTTGGTTTGTAAGCCCAAATTGGAGGAGGAATCAACGGAATTTTGGCCCTCGGAGGCCGCATTCCTCCCACAGCCATGGCTGGTCATTCTGGACTGGAATCACTGGCTTCTGCTGGCCTCTCCGGGCTGAATCGCCTCTCTGCCTCCGCCGGACTCGGAGGAATCAACCCCCTGGCTAGTGCCGGTCTTGGGGGAATCTACTCGGCTGGACTCGGAGGATTCGGCGGGCTCTCTAGCTCCCTTCTGGGCAACAGACTCGGATTCCCTCAGACTTCTGGACTCGGGGGACTCGGCCAGCTCTCCGGACTGGATTGAAGAGGATTGAAGCAGCTCTCTGGACTGGGAGGGATGAACTCCCTATACCTCCAAAATTCTATTTTTCTATCTTCCCGGCCTGCGCTTGTATCCCCAAATTTTTTTTCCAACTGATGTTTAGCTCCCCCTGTCCTTTATTTGTTAATGATGACTTCAAATGTCATACGCGTATTTTTACATCGTGTTTTGCCCTCCCTATTTCCTAAAATTTAGTCTCCCCGCCCTATATAAAAGGTCCTATTTGGCGGCTAGTCGCAACCTCCTCTCTACCATGCAATCCGTCGTCTTCTTCTGTCTTCTCGCTTCAGCTTCTGCTCAATACGCTTCCATTCTCCCAGCAGGTGGAATTGCCCGTCCGATTTACTCGCCGGCAATTGGGGGAATCAGTCCCTACGGCGCTGTTAGCCCCTATGGAATTGGAAGTCCCTATGGAGCCAATATTCTTGGAAATCGGATCGGCTACCCCATTTCTACCCTTCCCTATGGTGGAATTCAACAAATTGGAGCTTATCCAGGAATGGTGAATCCCTATGGAGGGATTGGAGCCTATCCTGGAGCCATTGGCGGACTTCCCTATGGAGCTGGCTATCCAGGAGCTTACCCCGGAGCTTATCCCGGAGCCTACCCCGGAGTCTACCCCGGAGCTTACCCCGGAGCTTATCCCGGAACCTACCCCGGCTACCCGATGATTGGAGCCGGAGGCTACCCCGGAACCACAGGCCTCGTTGGAACTGGTGGAGCTAATGTCATCGTCCCGGGGTCCGGCGTGGCTACCGGTGTGGCCGGCTCCCCAGTCCTCGGCTCCCCCATAATCCCGGCTATCATCCCTGGCAAGAAGTAATCCTATTGTTTATCATGTACAGCACCTTCTCACAATATGTTTTGTGTACAAAAATGTATAAATATAAAAGAAAGAAATAAAGAATTCATATCAACAAACTTTATTAATTTATCGGTTGAAAATGGAAGGATCTCACCTAGCGGCTGATAAGACTGGTTCGCCCAGCGGTTGGCCTTGTGGGAGATCGCCCGGTAGACCATGTGGTAGAACAGAACAGTAGACGCAGGCGTCAATATGCTCCAGTTTCCTCCGGTGGGGAGGTAGAGAGGAGCGGGTACCTGTGCCCGGGGTCATAATGCTCGAAGCGAGGAATCTCACCGACCACCTGACGCATAACGTAGTTATAGACAATACGCTGGATATATGCCAGTTTAAAGGTGGACGAATAGTTACAGGGAAAGAAAGAAGCATACCATCTAAAAGAGGAGCAAATATGGTTATTTCACTAGTTAGATGAAGAAGAGGCAGGAAATATGCCAGGCGGGAAGGAAAATTATTACCAGAGGAAAGAAAAGGAGGGGCTGCTAGGTGGGAGAGTAATCCTTGGTATGGCCCAGACGGGATGACTGTATAACCAGCAAACCTTCCTTTTATGAGAAGGATAATTGGAAAGGTCGCCATAATGAGCCAGGTTGGACTAAAATTAGTGGCAATGGAGAGGACAAGAGGCGGAAATCCTCTAGCTAACATGACCCCGAAAAACAAGAAAATATATTGGAAAATATCATTCATTTGTTTTTGTACACATTTTGTACACGAAAATCACACAAGTTACAGAATCACTTGGGGGTATTTACTTCCTTCCCAGGCCGTTGATTCCGGGATAGCCGATTTGTCCATTGTAGCCGAGAGAAGCGGCTCCACCGAGGGCATTGAGGCCACCGAAAGAGCTGGCCAGGGGATTAATTCCACCGAGTCCAGACAGTCCATTGATACCAGAGAGACCGTTGAGTCCTCCGAGACCGGAAAACTGGTTGAGTCCTCCGAGGCCGGAAGTCAGGGGGTTGAAGCCGGAGAGTCCGTTGATTCCTCCCAGTCCAGAGAGCTGGCTAATTCCACCGAGTCCCTGGGTCAAGGGGTTGAATCCATTGAGTCCACCGCCGAGGGAGTTCAGTCCATTGATTCCTCCGAGTCCGGAGAACTGATTCAAACCTCCGAGTCCTTGGCTAAGGGGATTGAAGCCATTGAGTCCATTGATTCCAGAGAGTCCGTTGATTCCCCCAAGGCCAGAAAGCTGGTTAAGTCCACCAAGACCAGAGGTAAGAGGATTGAAGCCATTAATTCCTCCGATTCCTCCAGTCAGTCCATTGATTCCTCCCAGTCCAGAGAGCTGATTCAATCCTCCGAGTCCGGAGAGCTGGCCGAGTCCACCGAGTCCAGAAGTCTGAGGGAATCCGAGTCTGTTGCCCAGAAGGGAGCTAGAGAGCCCGCCGAATCCTCCGAGTCCAGCCGAGTTGATTCCCCCAAGACCGGCACTAGCCAGAGGGTTGATTCCTCCGAGTCCGGCGGAGGCAGTGAGGGGATTCAGCCCGGAGAGGCCGGCCGAGGCGTAGGGATTGAGCCCGCTGAGGCCGGAGAGGCCGGAGAGGCCAGAAAGGCCAGAAATTCCGTTGAGTCCAAGAGAGCCGATTTGAGCTGAAGCCGAGGCCAGAAGGCACAGGATGACGATAGATTGCATGGTTGAGGAGAAGAGGAGAAGCTGCTGCGAGCTTGTTGCTCTCTCTTCGACGAAGCCGCCTTTTATACCACCCAAAGTGGTCTGAACTCATGTTCAGAATTTGGCTGAAAAATAAAAATATAACATGTCATAGACAAATATTAGAAGCCGTGTAAAACAACCAAGTGTCAATATCCAGATCGGCTAGCGAACTTTGAAGCCTTGTTTGGTCCAATTGAAACGTCAAAATAGGCTGGAAATAGGTGCAAATTGACCAGAAAGAGCCTGTAATTTTCTTCAGGCCGATTTTAACAATTTTATACCGTATACAGTATCCTTACAGCTCTCTTTTCCCGGTTATATCGGCGCCTGGAATGGGAGACGGGATTTTGCGTCCCCCAGGCGCTTTCTACTGAGCGGTGGGGCCGCCCTTGTGGAATTTCTTGTCCATTTCATTTTCTTCCTGGTTTAGTACTTGCTTAGCGTTAAAATTCCCCATATTATTTTAATTTTCGAGACTGTAGTTCATTTCCAATGGGAAGTAAAGGCGTGCCGAGACCAATTATCATTTTGTGCTCGAATTATTCCCATTTAGGTCTAATTAATCTTTTTAAAGGAATACAATACGATTCTGATGCGGATAATCAGAGAACCTAAAAGAGAAATGGACAGCATCTACAAGTTTAACCGTAGGAATCGTGGCTACATTCAGGGAGAGAACCAATTCACGGACGTGGTGAGTTTTTGACTGAAATCCTGCTTATTCCTGCTTATTATTCCATAGTAACTGTTCTAATTTTAAATTGTGATGTATATATATCTTTTTCAGACCCCAGCAGGAACCCCCAAGGCAGATGTGGAACCTGTTGGGCTTTCGTCACGCCCGGAGGAACTGAAGAGCCAGCCCGTTGTGGGGTAAGCATTCCAGTTTTTTAATAGAGAAACACATATTTTATAGAGTCTGTGTGCAATGCAAATTTGTGATTGAGCGCCCATTTATCATTCAATTTTCAGATGAAATATATGCAATGCTTAACAGTCATTTAAAATGAAGAATAAAGTTTAAAAATCACGTTTATGAGAAAGTTTATTATAGTTTTTGCACATTTGTACAGATTCAAGACATCACAGGGTAGAATTATTTTCCGATAGGGGATCCAACAACGCCATAGGGAAGTCCAGCTCCGATTCCGATTCCAGGGTATGCTCCAATTCCGGCGCCGATTCCAGCTCCATAAGGAAGGGCACCATAGGGAGATCCGTAAGGAAGTCCAATTCCACCTCCGAGACCAGCGGCCAATGGGTTGTATCCCATTCCGGGGTAGAGGAGGCTGTCAATGACTTGGCTCTGCTGGCTCTGTTCAGTGACGCGTCCGGTAGGGTAGCCTCCGATGCCGGGATATCCTCCGATTCCTGGGTAGCCACCGATTCCAGGGTATCCTCCAATGCCGGGGTAGCCACCGATTCCAGGATATCCTCCAATGCCGGGGTAGCCACCGATTCCAGGATATCCTCCAATGCCGGGGTAGCCACCGATTCCAGGGTAGGCTCCAATGCCACCAATACCAGGGTAGCCTCCGATTCCAACACCGATTCCAGGATATCCTCCAATGCCGCCAATTCCACCAATTCCACCAAGGCCGGGGTAGCCTCCAATGCCGGGATATCCACCGATTCCAATTCCAGGGTAGGCTCCAATTCCAGCGCCAATTCCTGGATATCCTCCCAGTCCAATTCCAGGCGAGACGATTTGAGCCGAAGCGGCGGCCACCAGGCAGACGAGGACGATGCCTTGCATAGCTTGAAGAAGAAGAGAAGAAGAGCTGAGCAGCTTGTTGCATTGGGATAGCGGCCGGCTTTTATACCGCCAGAAAGCACCGAGGAGCAGGGGGTGGAACGTATAAAATTAGAGAAAAAGTATGAAAACAACTGTAAAAAATACATGACATATGAAGTCATAAGCAAATAGAGGAGGGGAGCACGGTAAAACAAGGCCAAAACAAGGGCAAACGTAGCGATTAAATAACACCATTTCGTGTACAATTTAGGTCAGTTGCGAGCCAGGGAAAATGCTCGTCCAAGTTACGGCCCGCAGAACTGTTTCCCGCCTTTCCAAATTAGTAAGGAGACCGGCAGAACGGGCCCCTTTTTCTGGATTAACATTTTATTATTTTCAGTTTTTCCAACGTCAGATTGTTTCCTTAAATGTCCGAACAGTAGCAGGTACTCTACTCTTTGCGGGTGTTTTATCTTTCCCAGGTCGAATGTCCTCAAAATAAAAGGCGTTCGACATTTCCCGGAGTATTTGTTTTATCCCCCCGTATCGGGGAGCCCGGGAGGTCGGTGAAGAAACGGAACCGCGTTCGTCCACCAAGCAAAAACGCAAGGTCCAAAATGATTTCTTTCGAATGAGTCTACTCTCAACTCCTCAGCTCAAAAAAATGGTTAAAAATGGTTTCGCTATTCGTTTTTTCAAATTCGGATCTTGACCCGACCTTGAAGGAAGAACCTTGGCCAACACACAACAGGGGCGTCCTCAATAAAGCTGGGCTCTTCTAATCTTGTTATAAATAACTTAAAAATCGTTTCCAGTTTAAAATAAAGGGGCAAACCATCGTGAAGCGTGCTCTCTTCCATATATTCCATTACATAACCCAAATAATTTGCGGCATTCTCCCCGTCCCAAAGAGTTCCGAACAGGCGTACAATGTTTCGATGCCGATGCTAAAAAGTTGTAAAAACACTTACGGAATTCTAAAACTCACCCAAAATATAGCTGATCTCCTTTATAAATCCTTCCTCCGCTTCCATTTCCTATTTGTTCTCTGTTCGTAATCTCGGTTAAAGTAAAACGAACGATTTCTTTAACAACAAGTAAAATATGATATAAATACAGTTACCGGAATCCATTAAGTTCTAGAAGTTTGTTAAAAGGGAGAAGGGGGCAGAGCGGTATTGATAGGAGAATAGAAGATAAGGGCTTCTTGCCAACAACAAAATCAAACTAATTTTCTCATCGGAGACTCTTTCGGCATAAGGTCAACCCCGAAAAATTTTGTTTAAAGGTTGTTTTCTTTCGTTACGGTTGCCATTTCGGGTTGTTCCCACAACAGTTTCGGACGGATCAATAAGTCGATCCCCGATCAAATCTTTCTCGCACCGCTGGCTGCCAGGGCGCTAGCCACCAGCCTTTCTGTTTCTCGTTTGATTAGCAAGTGCAATGGCGGTGCGATCTGTAGCTGCGGTGAAAGGCGTATCCCTTTCTCGTCGCCGTTATCCCGACCGATTAGCGCGTGATATGGCTGCTTTTAGAGCTGTTCTTCTTTTATTCCTATGCCGTCTTCCCCTTGCCTCCTCCTGCATCCCTACCGTAACCCGTAAGTCTATTTTATTCTTCTTTCAATGAGGTTTCCAGCGGACGATATGTACGAGGAAGAGATGGAAGCGACAACCTCCGTTTTACTGACGACCGTGTTGGATATGACGGCCGAAACGACCAGTCAGGCAACTGCCGAGCCAACTACGACCACATCGACCACATCGACGACGACGAGCACGACGACGACTACAACCACAACAACAGGAAGTGAGCAACCCATCTGCAAAAACGCTAGTTTCACCCCAAAAATTCTATTTTGGGTTATATCTAAACGACTCTTTATTTTCATGGAACATAACCTATTTCATCTTGTTCTTCATAAAATTCTGATAGAAGCAAAACAAATAAGCAAGGTCGAATTAATCAAACGCGGCGAGCATTTGGTGAGGTTGATGAGGTGGCGAAAAGCGATAATAGCCTCTCGGAAAGTGGTTCTTTAGAGGAGTTAGAGCGGTTTGAAAGAGCGCGCCAAAAGTCATTTTCGACTAAAACTGAACAAAAAAAAGCCGCTTTGTTTATTTAGGCTACAGAATTGGGATCAGTGAAAACCCTCCATTTCCAGTCGTCCCTATTTAATTTCTGTGTTTCAGTGTGTCCTCCCTTGTGGGTACTCAATCCAGCCATCAATTTCTGCTATCTGCTTGTAGAAGCATCAATCGGAACGGTGGATAATGCGAAATGTAATGCTCAGGTGGCTGGTGCAACATTGGCTTCCATTCATAATGCGGATGAAAATGATTTTATCGCCAGTAGGTTTCATTTTTTTTTTGAACGGCGACTAATTTTATCAATGCGTCTGGGTTTTATGGCCTTGCAAATGGAGCAAAACTATTAATCACTATCTTGAAAAGAGGAACTCAAAGGTGGCTTGACAGGAATGTACAAAAAGAGTTCACTACGGGGGTAAACTTTTTTTAGAAAGCATTTGGCTCAATTGTTTGATCGAACCACCGCGACCAAATACCCTGCTACACCTAGATTTTAAAGAAGAAAGCGGTTCTTAGAAGGAACATTTGGAATCATTTGTCGATATATTTAGAAACAATTTAGTCGAACCAATGAATTTCCTTCCTAGGTCTCCTTGATGTTGCGACGAATAACTATGTTTTCATAGGTGGTTATTCACCGACAGGGATGCTAGGCTCATGGTATTGGACTGATGGAACTATGGTAACGTCTCCTTTCATTCATTGTTATGTAATATCCTTTAGTACGGCTATGAGAATTGGAGCTCTCCCGGCTATCCAATGGCTGGTTCGAATTGCATGCTGGTAAAAAATATAAAAATCTAGAAGAAGACCGCTATGTTTTAGATGGGTGCAAATCCAGGCTATGTTGGTAAGTGGTACAACAACGCGTGTAATGCTGCTCAGTATGACCTTTTGTGCATGATTGCCGCTACTTGATGAAAACTGTAGACAAAACCATTTTGTATGCGCAACTACTCGTTAAAATTGTTAATAAACATTAAAAAAATCAATCCGTCTTATATTGGAAAGCAATATTTTGAGAGGACAAAAAGAAAATGCCGAGAAACTCAATCGGTAGAATTAAACACAAGCTCGGACAATGAGTTCAGAGAAAACATGGATGAACAGTCAGAAAATGTATGGTGGACGAACAGCGGGTACGGTAGAAGGGGAACAAGTGAAACATGTGGAAGAAACATGGATGAAGAATCACACAGTGGTTTTCTTTGCAAAATAGTAGCTGCAGTGGATTGAAGACGGAAGAGATGAAAAGATATTTATTTTCACATTGAAATCTTATAAAGAAATGGGTTCAATATGCACCAGGATAGATTCAGGCGGGTGAGATTCTCTCTTTTGGATATGGTCAGAGGGGAATACTCGCATAATTTACAGTTAGATATCACGATAGCATCGAAATAATTATTAGATAATCGATAAATCTTAAAACGTGGAGAATTCGGTTAGCAGGAGCCGGCGTTGAGTAGCGCCTTCAGTTGATCCTGGGCGTCGGCATCTGTCCAGAATGTGTCCTCATCGTCATGCATACAGTATGCTCCGGATTCGTGGAAACCTTTCGGACATTGGGAGACTGAAATTGGGGTATTTTCTTTGGAAGAAACCAGGTCCATTGCCCAGAGAAAACAAGAAAAGTTCAGTTCAAAATTCAGATCGCGGATTGATAAAAACTTCCCAGATGAAAGTTATATGGCCTCCATAAAACGGAAATAAACGCTAAGTAACGAAAGGGAAAACTGTCCTAATCACCCTTTTATGGGTAAAATCAGCGAAAAATGGCAGAAAGACTCACAACAACGTCCATAGAGCATCAGGCCATCCTTGCATTGACACTGTGCCACATTCTTGTCACTCTTCCTCTTCTCACAATACGTATTTGGACAACGAGCAGTACATTCCAGATCCGTTATGCAGCCATATTCTCCGGGCCAAAGTTTGCTAAACTTTCAGTTTTCAGGGTATCTTATAACAATTCCCTTATATAATTTGTTACTTGGCATAGTGCTTCCCAATGGAAAAAAAAACTAAAAATCTTTGTTAGAATTTTGCGGCCCAGTTCTTTTTCTTCTTCATAGGTTCAATTGTTTAGCATGTGAGGGACGAGAAAGTAAAACTGATTGCTTTTCAGTAAATAAAGGAAAAAAAGGAGACTCGTATTGAATTTTCCCATTCAAACAAGAGCATAATCACTGGAAGTTTCACCGAAAGAATAAGTATAGCCTTTGAAACTAAAAGCGCTATGTTTATGTAATATGTTGCCAAAATTACACCCTACAAAGTAATAAAGGAGCCCCTATTTATCAGTTTCTTTGGTCTATAGCGCTCGCAACGTCGCCGGAGATAGACACTGGTTTATATTGGAAGAACAAAACATTCTACAGTCTGATTTGCTTCATGATTGCTCAATGGACAGGAAGGGACGGAAGCTAAAGTTTCAAGATGTTCACATATAAATGTGAACATTAAAAAAACGCCACTAGTTGAAGACCGAAGGATCCAAAGTTTCCAAATTCCATGAAAAGAACGGGGTTTGGCTAATAATTTGTCCCATTCTACGGAAAAAAAATAAGGGAAACTCACATTCTGCACTCTCCATTGATACATTTCTCGCTCGGCAGGCAGGTACTATCCGCGTCGATATCCAGATGTGTCGAATTCGAGACACATTTCACATTAACGGCAATGCATACATTGATATGATAAAATAAATCTAAGTTATCCATAATAACAATAAGAAACGGTTAAATATCAGAAGAAATCTAATGAACGTGTTCGCTTTTTCTAGCATAACAGGTGCAAAATGTGATGAGGCTCGTAAGTCGTCAGCTCGAGAACAAAATTTGGCATTTAACAAAGGTTAGCCATCACTGATCTTTGTAGTTCAAGTTCTGTATATTCAAGTAGATAAAATTCAAGCAATGTGTATAAGCAAAGTATAACAGCGAAACAGATCATCGTTCATCACTCTGCGAATGTAGTCATCTTTTCAACGAACCATTGAACCTGGAAGAAGCAAGATAATTGTAGTAAAAAAATTACCGTGAAGTATCCATAAGAACGGCTCGGCGATAAGGCAACCACTTTTTCCCTTCTTTTTCAATTATGTGAAATTTGCCCCCGGCTTCAACGTCGTTATGAACTGGATAATCAAAATGATGGGCGGTTCCCTCCTCTAGCTACAAAAACAATATACATGACAATAAAACGCTACTTTTAATAATTCGGCATCTTCTGCATTGTCATAAACAACTTCAGCTTTAGTTAACGCGTCCACTACAGCTCTTTTCTTCTCAGCTTTGCCTATTTTCTTCTTTTTCTTCTGTCCATCATTTAATAATGTATCTTTCTTAAACAGCCTTTAACTTAAAGAAAAATGATTGTATCACCTCTTTTACTTCTTCTGGAACACGAATTTTCTGAATATAAAGAACATGCTTGTAAGGTTTTTTCATCTTATGGAGATCATCTCTAAAAATGGAACAGTAGAAAGAAGATCGAAACTAAAAAACTCGCCTTAGGCTAGTGAACGACTGAGGCACAACTTGTGTTGGGAAATGCAGCATTCTTTCATTAATCAAAAACCCAATCTAAACGTATTCTATCAAAGATGAACTAAACAAATGCACCCTGGTCTTCAAGATATCTTCAAACTGTTTAGCGACATCTTTTAAAGCATATTTAGTGGCTCGATCCATAATATACTTTATCAGTGATTGAGTGAATTTTAATGCAGTCCCTTCCTATAAATTGTATAAGAGAACGATTTGCAACTAACTTTTACAATATTGACTTCAAGTATGCTTAATAAACCGTAGACCATGAAAAGGAAAAATGTATGCAGTAAAAATATAATTTTAAGCAGACAAGCATGTGATAAATATGCATTTTTGTGGCTTTGCTTGTCCTCGTCTGTCCTACACGTCATGCGAGAGGTCCAGGGTTCGAGTCTCGTGCTGATCAAAGGTTTTTGCTTTTTTAAAGGACAGTCCTGCAGAAATTTTTGGACGCGATAGACACAAAAATGCGCACGCTTTGAATTTTTAGCACTTTTATTTTGGAGCACTTTTTTCTTTTCTATAATTCCTTCATATTTTCTTGATTGCAACGTGATCAATGTATTATGAGTAGAAGCAGCATAAAAATACAAAATGAAATGGTAAAAATACGAGAAAAAGTCAAAAGCTCAAATGACGCACAGAAATTCCAACGCATTTTTTTTCTCAGGCGCTCACAACAACAAAAGACGGTCAACGTTCTCCCTCACCGCACCCAAAAACTCACCCAATGCGCCCTGCGCTCGAATAATTCGACCTTGCTTATTTTTTTAAATGTCTATCTTGTTCAGAATTTTATGGCGGACAAGCTGATATAGGTTATATTCCATAAGAATAAGAAATTGCTGAGTTGTCGATAGAAACACTATGTTCACCTCAAAAACTCTATTTTGGGTTATATTTCAGCAATTTATTGTTCTAGGTTGACCCAGTTATACTCGTGGGCAAGAGCCTAAGATCGCGTTCCAGTCTCACCCCGCGCGGCCGGCGGCCGCCGCACTCAAAAAAGGGGTCGGTTACATAAGGGGGAAGAAGAAGAAGTACTGGCCGTGACGCAGTGCCCATTATGTCGACGTGTGACCGGTGGCCATTGTTCTGTCCAACTGGGAGAGAATAAACAACGAAACTTTGAATATTCGGAACGGGGCCAGAGGAAAACGAAGTCTGATCTCCAAAGGCAATGGAATGGCGGGTGAATAACAACAACTTCACGTCAAGTTGATCCGTTAGATCAACAGGTAGCTGGTTTTATCCCTAGAGAAAACTTCTCGGCTCTGTTCTTTAGACACCATTGGAGAGGATAATTGACCCCCTCTGGTCGGATAACCTTGAACAATGCCGGAAAATAGCGGCACTGTTTTGGGTAATTTCCTCATCAAGAAGGGAAAGAGATTATTGGCCGGATATTGGCCCATTATTGGCCTTATAAACATTGGAAAAAATCGGGAACGGTTCTTCCGGTCCAGGCTCTATTCAGCGATGCCGCGCCTATTGAATTCCTCTCTCCTTCGTCACTTCTCCTTTACTTTAATTCGAAGTTGGCCAAGTTGCCAGAAAAATTGTATCCTGATTCTTCTACAAAACGTCCTATTGATGATGTCCCGATATTGATGAAAATTCAACTACGAAAAAAGGCATCGTCTCGATCTCAGCATTACTCAAGAAACTGTATTTTAACAATTTTCTTAAAGGAACCCACAGGGACCTCGACGTGGGTGCAATGGTCCCGCAGCGACTGCACCCGATCAGGCAAACGCGTTTTTGTTTTGCGACATTACTGGCCACAGAAAAGGGGAAACTGGCTGAAACCTAGTTCATTCGATGCAGTTTTTGACGCCGGTTCTGATGCTGTATTCCGTTTTTCTTGAAACGGTAGATTTCCCGGCCCCATTTTCTTCAGCTACAGTAACCCGCCTAGGTCCCTGTGGGTTCCTTTAATCCGAATAAAATGAATCCAAAATTCGTGAATTAGATCGTGTGGGTCATGTAACGGATGCGCGACAGACCTCTGAACCCCACTTCGCATTCGAAAAGGGAAAAATTAGAAATTTGTGAGCGCATTTTGGTACAGACCAGGGTTGTGCTGGTCCGGCTTTTCTATAGGGCAGTGCGGTGACGGTCTTGTCAGAATGACTTCTAACCTAGGCTATCTAACACAGTTTTTCGATGGAACACCCATCAAACTACGGCCGGCTCATCCCTCCAAAGAAGTTTCGGTGCTATCACGTGGCATTCTTCTCCTCGAAACACTTACTGGATGTTAATGGCCACTTTCGCTGTTTGGTCTCTGTCATCAAACTAAAAACGAAGAACATCATCTAATGCACTCGCCATCGCCCCTTTGTTAGATTGAAAACGGCTAACGATTCCGGCCAAAAGAAATTGTAAGCTAATAAATAACCGGTGAGAAAAGTGCGAAATAGCCGCCCAAGGCTTCCGGGAAACGCCAGTTGGTGAATTTCTAACAGCCGCCTGAGGCGACGCCAGTTGGGGCCCTCGTTTTCTGGGCGCTTTTCGATATCTCACGTCCAAATTTCTACTTTATTTTACCTACAAGAAGGCTTCGCCGCGTCAGAAACGCGGCCCCCCAGCCTATCAGCTTGTCCGTCTCTCCATTTTGATTTTTAAATTTCCGAAAATGTTTCACAAATGCCCGAGCTAGTTACAAAAAAATCGAAAAAAAAATCGAGCCATCGTTAGTGTTTCACACATGCTAAAGCAAAGGCAGATGTTTTGTATATTTAAGATCACAAAAGCGGCGTATCCCTCCTTCTTGGGTGTGCCCATGTAATTTCTTCGCTAGCTTCAAATCTATCTAACCTTATCTATAAATCTATTTAATCTATTAATTGAGGACCGGTCCGATTCTGTCTCCCCCAGAGACTGAGAATCTCTCCTTCTCCAGAGATGGACGAGTTTCCAGTTGGAAGTGAGTGTGGTTCCATTGTTGAAATTAGCCTCAGTTCCAGCTGTAATCGAAGCTATTAGCGAGGTCAATAACAGCATTGCTCTGGGTGGATTGAATTTTACTCAAGCTGCTCCAGCAATCGCTGTGTTCACTGGGATCGCTGGAATTATTATATCTGTAGCTAGCATCGCCTTGCCTGACAAGTTTAAAGGGACTCTCCAGGACAATTTTAGCGTTGAATTCGCGGCTGCCGAGGTTTTACGGGCGAAGCGGCGGTTTCGCCAAAGGTGATTTTCATGATTTTCACATTTTATTTCATCTAAAAATTGAGCTATTGGCAACAATGTTACAAAAAAATTAAATAGAAATTGAGGCATTTTGACTATGAATAAAGTCAGGACAGTGAGGCGTCTATAATACGACTATCTAAACTATTTTTTGATATTATTTTCTCTATAAAATGAGACCAAGTTGTTTACAACTCTCCAGGACATTTGTGAAACATTTTGTAAAATGTCCTGGAGAGTCCCTTTAACAGAATTGACGATGCCGCAATAATTATGAAGGAGCTGGGAAACTTGAAGAACATAGTCAGCCGGGTAATCCACTTGGTGCTCTAGTTCAGCCACAAAATTGTTCTAGCAACACGAAGAGATGAGACAGGACTTCAGGAGTGTTGAATCGTTGATCGTGCACCACAGTTTTATGAAGGTTAGGGCCCGGTTCACTCGGTCATTTCCCTCTTTTTCAGGATATTATAAACAAAGTGGACAATCAGCAGCGCTACCTGGAGAATCTACTTGGCACCCCATCGAATCAGTCCATAGAACAGTTCAAACACGAGTGTAACATCCGACGACCACAGACTTTGCTCTTGGTTAGACACCCTTTTCCCTATAAAATTCGCTTCCAGGACATAATCAGTGCGATCGATCGCGATGTCACCAACCCGATAAAGTACTGTCTGAATGCCGATCCGTTAAATTCACGGGAAATTGGCATCAAATGGAGGAAGCAGATAGAAGGCCTGGCAGGAACATTGGTATGGTTCATTTTATTTTAAAGGAAACGTGACAACAGCGGGAATTTTAAATTGATTGTCTCACTCCGTTCCAGGGACTCGATTTTTCCATGTTTATTTGATATATTTCAGGCGATGCTCCACGGAGCATTCTCTGGTCTAAATGGTTGGAAGGGCGATGGAACGATGATCGAAAATATCAAAGAACTTGGAAGGGTGTTGGATAAGTTCGAGCAGAATTTCAAGGTGGCAATTAGCAACACAATGACAGTCCACTTTTCAGTTGGATTACTGGAGTTCAGTCGCCACCTTTGTGGAGAGGACAATGGATAGAAAGGCCAGCAATATGGAAAAAGCTGAGAGTATCACCAATATGCTCGATAAAATAAACACCACGTATGTTTTTCTGCTTATTTTCAAGAATCTATTATATTTTTCAGGGATCAGTTCATGATCCTCGTTTATGATAGTACTGAAGGATCTGACAACCATGTCTTCTATGTCAGGAACGAAAGTCAGGCACTTTTCCGTTTTCGTCGAGGAGGCAGTTGTGTAGTTGTCTATGCCAGTAAAACGGCTAACACAATCACTGACGATGCTTATCAACAATTCCTAGAGAATATTCCAAAGATCCCATTGCCGTAAGAAAAGTTTCAAGCCTAATCA
This sequence comes from Oscheius dolichura, assembly GCA_932521035.1. NCBI lineage: Eukaryota > Metazoa > Nematoda > Chromadorea > Rhabditida > Rhabditidae > Oscheius > Oscheius dolichura. The sequence continues at coordinate 9,917,508 of OW051492.1, read as the reverse complement.
CAAAGGAAAATTTTGTAGAAGAAGGTATGATGACTTGGCTGGGCGGGTAAAGTGGCTATATGAAGAACAATACGGCCAGGTTCCTCTTTCTGATGACGACTGGCAAAGTATGACCGAAGCAGAAAAACAGAAGTTTTTATTACTTAAAGCTGCAAGAAATTACGGCTTTGTTGGTGGTGTTAGAAATAGTTTGAATATAGTCTACTGTTATACGAAAGGCAGGTGGAAGACATCTCACTACTCAAATGCGAAATGCGATAAATTAGTTCAAACGAGCAAATGGGAGATGGATGTAGATTATATATATTTTGCTCGTTTGAACTAATTGAAACATGCAAACTTCTACCATTTTGCTATCGTTGAAGAAGCCTTGATTGTATTTTTTTCTGGTTATTTGGTTGTATCATGTCATTCGTCCAAATAACGCTAAACGGAATAAATTGTAGTATAACGGGTGTTTCATCTCAATACATCAAGAAGGCCGTAGCGGTGGAAATGGTATTGGATATACGCTGTAAAACAAAGGAAAAAGTTTATTATCAATTTAAAACCCTCAATGAGAGTGAGCAATTACCGGTTAGACGAAAGAAAACAGCATCGAGAACACAGTAACCACATAGAAATAGACATCTGTCGCCGATTTAGGAATCGTTGGAGGATCTGTTGGTCCTGCAGTGGCGGTAGAAGCTACTGGGAAGTTTTTTTAGGACCGAAACCACCCCACAGGAGGATCCTACAGTAGGTATTGGCCTCGACGTCATGGGAGTTCCTACATTTGTATGGGCATCGAAAGTTATCCTGAAAAATGTGTATTCTGTTTATTATTTTTTCATAGGAATGATACAGGAAATAAACGAACTTGTTACCGTATTTTCAGTATGAAAAAAATAGAAATCTGGGCTCTAATCTCTGTAAAAGGATACTTTGAACAGGGAATATGTTAGAAAAACAGGAAGCAAGCGTTTTCTAGAAAAAATAAGTGCCGACGAAGAAAGGAACATTCGGATATCTCGATAAATGACCGAAGCGGAGGACGACGACAACAACCAACAGAAAAAGTCAACTCTGTGATGATGATGGAACATGATAGCTAGGCGGACGCACCAGCATTGAAAATAAACAGAGGATGCTTGGATTTCCGAAGTTTCTCCACAGTCAGGGAGAGAGAGGAAAGGACGAATCGGCAGTTTCATTCAGAAACCAGCGGGCCTTCGGCTGCCGTCTGTCTGTCAAAGTTATCCGTTTCGACCTGTGGCGACCTTTCCGCTCTTCTACCGAATTTTTTATAACCAAGTGACTAGAAGTGCCCAATCTTCTGGAAGGGCGCCTTGGCCGGTCAGTGGCTGTTGTGTTGGCGGAGGCTCCGCGTTAGAGTCTTCCTCGTTCCGCTGGTTTTGACTATACCGCCTCGTCCTTTCACCTTCCAACAGCAAGAACCGCTTTTCTCGTTAACCACGCTGATTATTGAAATAAAACCTTTTTTTTTTTAAATGATGAAAATTGTGTACCTTGTCGCGGCGCATGGACGAAGCTTCATGTTCATATTTGCAGGCGTCTCTTTGTACAGCTTCTTGTCTATTGGGCGAATTGGTGCTCACTTGCATTAAGTTTTTTTTTTTCATGGTCGTTTTCATTCGAACCGACAGCTGGGCCAATAAGAATAATAGAAAGTAACTCGTGTTCTGCCCGGTTGCGGGCAATTTCAATATTTTTTCAGCAGATGCCGGGACTACTTAATGATTGAACCTGACCCCGACAGTCATCGTCTACTAGTTCCTGGTCTCTTCTGTCGCCTCCCTTTCCTTCTTCCCTTCAAAATAATCCGTTCTTTTCAGGACACAATGGTCTCCATTGTGGGCGTCAACTTGGCCCTTTGTCTGTTCTTCATCCAGTTGGAAACGGTCACTTCGAGTAAGAATAAAGAGAAAAAAGAATAGGCCAACAAATTTCAGGCGGCTTCAAATGCGGGGATGACGGCTTCTACGCGAATCCTAACCAGTGTCGGAAGTTCATCGCCTGCTCAAATGGAAAACGAATGGATTTTAGCTGCCCGAAAGGTATGATTTCTTCTTCCTAGGGGGATATTACTCTTTTAGGAACTAGCTGGCATGAGGATAAAGGAATGTGTGATGATACGGACATGAGCAAGTGTGCTACAAAGACAACTCCAGCTCCAGCTCGAAAAGTCCGCAGTGCTGACATTTCGGACGAGGACCTTAACGAGCGTCTCATGGCTATGTTGAAGGATTATAAGCCCTGCCAAGAGCTCACTACAGCGAATCCTACTGGCTCTACCGGCGGCGATTCTTCGGAGGGAGGAGATTCCTCCGATGGTACAACTCGTCCTGCTGGCTCTCCCGACGGCTCTACAACAGAAGGAGGCGAAGACGACGATGGGGATTCATCTTCTCCTCGACCTCATCCCGACAGTACACCGAAGCCCACTCCCAGCGGCGGCTCTTCGGAGGAAGGAGATTCGTCTGGAGGCACAACACGCGGGCACCGTTTGTCCACCAAGAAACCTACTACCAGTTCAAACGGCGGAAGCTCGGAGGAGGGAGATTCATCGGACAGCACTCCTCGTCCCAGTGGCACACCAAAATCTACCACTTCTTCCGGTGGAAGTTCGGAGGAAGGAGATTCATCGGACAGCACGCGCCGTACACCGAACCCTACCGCGTCTCCTGGCGACCCAACCACAGAAGGACCACAAGACGATGACAACGGAGATTCGTCGGAGACTACTCCTAATCCCCATGGAACACCGAAACCTACCGGCAGTCCAGACGGAAACTCGACACCTTCCGGTGGTGATAGTTCAGAGGAGGGAGATTCATCTAGCACTACTCGTCCCCGCGGTTCTACTGGAGGTCCTGACGGGAACTCGACTCCTTCCGGTGGTGATGGTTCAGAGGAGGGAGATTCATCTGATAGTACTACTCGTGGCTCTTCTGGAAGTACTGACGGCGGAGATTCTGGAGAGGATCATCATCCTCCTAGAAACCATACTACTCGTTCCCCAGACAATTCCGGAAGCTCCACGACGGACGGCCCTTCACCCAGCACTCTTCCTCCACCTACCTGCCCAGCCTGCCCAACCGAGAAGACCTGCCCTCCGTCTCCTATTTGTGACGCTTGCCCCAACCAGCAGGCTAATCAAACCTGCCCTCCCGCTGCAGCTTGCCCTACTGCTGCTCCTTTGTCCTGCCCAGTCTGTCCTACAGTAGGTGCCTGCCCCACAACCACACCAGCTCCAAAATGTCCCACCTGCCCAGCTCCTGCTCCGGAGAAAACGTGCCCTACTGTTCCTGCCTGCCCAAGTCAACCAACTCAAGCCCCAAAAAGTGGGGATTTCTTTATTTTACCGAGTAATGACCCTTCTTTTAGCCGCCTGCCCTGCCGGATGGAAGCAGTTCAACGGAAACTGTTACTCTGTTGGAAATGCGACGGTAAATGGTACTGACGCTCAACGGGCTTGCAGAAGTCAGGGGGGAGACTTGGCCTCGATCCACAGCAAGGACGAGAACGCTTTCATCATCGGTATCTTTCCTGGGTTACTGTAACTGTATATTTATTGTAGATTACGTAAACTCGACCGCCCCTGCCCTGCTCTCGTCAGGAGCAGGATTCTTCTGGATTGGCTCCTATAGAACTGGGCCTGATTTTCCGGACTTTAGAAATTATGATGGTACCCCGGTAGGGTGAAAGACGCTACAGTAATTACCGTAAAGATTTGTAGATGGACTATTCTAACTGGCGACCAGTGCCAACCCAACAGCCGGACAATTACCAACTCAGACAATATTGCAACAGCGTAAGTATTTTTTTTTTATATGGTGTTATATGGAGGCTTCTTCAGATGATAACTTATAACGCTCAATATTGGTCAATGTGGGACGACGACTATTGCACCAGTATGCATACCTACATTTGCAAGCAGCCGGTCAACAAGTAGTGATGACTGATCAGACGAAGGCATCGCTAAACTTCACCAATAAACATCTTGTGTTATTTATTTCTTCACTCCTCAGTCAGATGTGCCAGGGCCGGTGGGATAGTCGTAAGGCAGGCCGCTGGGACAATGGCGGTGGCAAGCAGGGGCAGAGGTGGGACAGGCTGGGCAGGTTGGTTGAGGGGGCGGTGGAGGACAAGTAGGAGTGGGAGGGCAGGTATTTGGCCTCTGGGTAGGGCAGGCGGGAGAGCTGGGAACGGTAGGACAAGTCTTCTCGGTTGGAATTGGGCAGACGGGGCAAGCGGCGGAAACGGGAGAGGTGGAGGCCGGCACGGTGCTGTTATCGAATGGGTTTGGCATCAACTGCTGTAGCTGCTGGCCTGCAGTTTTGAGAAAAAACAGACTCTCGAGTGTCAACTCCTCAACTTGACAACCTCGGTGATGTAGTGGCCTACCATCTCATCCATTGTAGCCATTAAAGGGACTGTCAGGGACCTACAATAGCGTTCACGGGTCCCGGCGCGCCGTGAACGTTTTTTTCTAGCGCTTTCTTGACCTGCCTTCTATTATTGATGGGAAGTAAGGTCAAGTGATCAAAATAAAAATTTAAAACACGAAGAAACTTGCAAATTGCGCATGCACGAAAAACTCATTTCTCACGCTTTCTCAAAGCCCGCGAAAATCTACAGTCAGCTTCTTAGGTCCCTGACAGTCCCTTTAACAGGGCTCGTGTCTCTCTCCTTGCTCGGGCGCCGACGCTGGGATTTTGGGCGCGCCCCCGTATTCAGCTGTAAAACGGGCGTGTCAGGAGTTTGTGTCCGTATCTTGGGTATTTCATGATCATTTTCCAAAATTCAAAAACCGTCTTGAAGAGCACGTCAAGTCGATTCTAATGGTTCTAGATAGAGCTCAGACGGGCTGAGAAAAAAATCACAAGCCCCACAAACGTTGACTTAGTCGAAATTGAACTCTGTGCAAACACGCTCCAAATTTGCCGAGCAGCGGGGGGAAGTGGGTAAGCGCTGTCAGTCTCTAGGCTCCCGGTAGTTACACCGCCAGAACAATTTCGACTTTTTTCAGATGCACATTACTACTGTTGGAGTCTCTGCTGGATCTTGGAACGATATTCTTGCCCTACAAGTCTTGGAATGCGCGTCTGCAAGAAGGCGGCCAATGTCTAACTTCACATTAAATAAAAACTTTGTTGGATGCTTATGGATGTAAAATCAACGAGCATTGTGCCCCGCCTGATCTTGTTTTACCCTACCAGTCGCCATATTTGCTTATGACTTCATATGCCATGTTTTTTAACAGTTGTTTTCATTGGCACACTCTAATTTTACACGTTCCGCCCCTGTTCCCCTTGTTTTCTGCGATGGTATAAAAGCCGACCTCTGTCAGCAGTCCAACAAGCTGCTCAGCTCTTCTTCTTCTTCTATTCTTCTTCAAGCTATGCAAGCCATCGTCCTCGTCTGCCTGGCAGCTGCCGCCTCGGCTCAAATCGTCTCACCTGGAATTGGACTGGGAGGATATCCAGGAATTGGCGCTGGAATTGGAGCCTACCCTGGAATTGGAATCGGTGGATATCCCGGCATTGGAGGCTACCCCGGCCTTGGTGGAATTGGTGGAATTGGCGGCATTGGAGGATATCCTGGAATCGGTGTTGGAATCGGAGGCTACCCTGGTATTGGTGGCATTGGAGCCTACCCCGGCATTGGCGCTGGAATCGGCGGAATCGGAGGATACCCTGGAATCGGTGGCTACCCCGGCATTGGAGGATACCCTGGAATCGGTGGCTACCCAGGAATCGGAGGATATCCCGGCATCGGAGGCTACCCTGGAATTGGTGGCTACCCTACTGGGCGCGTCACTCAAACTAGCCAGCAGAGCCAGATAATTGGCAGCCTTCTCTATGCTGGAATAGGAGCTAGCCTTCCCGGATACGGTCTCGGAGCTGGAATCGGAGGCCTGCCCTATGGCGCTGTTGGCTCTCCCTTGGGAAAATAATTATGTTGTATGACGGTTTATTGAATCTGTACAAATGTACAAAACAATGAAAATAAATAATTTCTTATAAAAATTCTTGAATTTACCTGATTCAGGGCAGTGGTCCCGCAGCGACTGCACTCGCTCTTATTCGATCCAGTAAGCTAATTCTTTCTGTTTCCTCTGAAAAAAGGCCGATGTCACCACCCTATTTTCTTCTGCTACAGTAACCTAGATTCCTGTCGCTTCCTTAAATTACAAAAGGATGGATGCAAGACAAACTCTCAAAAAAGGAATATACAAATAGAACAATATTTTATTTCATGTGAAGTTAGACATTTGCTGCCTTCTTGCAAACGTAAGCTGGGCGGTTTTCGGCGCAATTCCAATCGTTCCAAAACGCATCAGGAGCTTCAGGAGAACGAATGTACATCTGAAAACTGATTTGAATAAAAGCAAAAAGGCATTTTCGCCGATGGGGGTCGAACCCTTTCTATTGGCGCGCGCCACTCCATCACTGCGCCACTCGAGCGAAAAGGTCAATGTTGTCCGGGAAACTCTATCAAATACAGATTGGCCTATGCCTTACCTCTGTACAGAATTCGTTGCTCAGATAATTATCCGGCTGTGTTCCATTAAAGTTATTATAGTCCAGCTGTAAAAACACAATAATATCTAACTATTAGCTATACTCTACCGGTGTTCCATCAAAGTTAGCGAAGTTGGCAGCTGTGTTGCCCGTTCGATAAGCTCCGATCCACAGATTGAAAGGACTAGCGGTCGAAGCAGCCTTAGCATATTCTGTAACCAACTCTTTTTCGTCTTTTGAAAAATACTTACGGTAAATGAAAGTATTCTCAGCTTCACTATGGATAGAAGTCAACAAGGCACCCTGAGCCCTGCACAAACTTTGAGCATCTATATTATTGACTTGTTTAACGCCCAACAAATAACACGACTTGGTAGCGTCATAATATTTCCAGCCATTGTCACAGATTGCTAAAAATGGAATTATCACAGCGTCTAGAAGAGAAATACTTACGCTTTGGCGGTTGAGGTGTTGTAGTTGGGCAGGGTTGAACCGTGGGACAGACTGTCTCGGTAGGAACTGGGCAGGTCGGGCACTTTGGAGGTGGCGGGCAGGTGGGAGCAGCTGGGCAGGCGGCAGCTGTAGGACAGGCGGGGCAGGTTGGCTGAGGAGGAGGTGGAGGACAAGTAGGAGCGGGAGGACAGGTATTTGGCCGTTGGGTGGGACAGGCGGGACACGTCGGGGCAGCCGGGCACGCTTTCTCGGTTGGAATTGGGCAGGCGGGGCAGGTAGGAGGAGGAAGAGTGCTGGGCAGAAGGCCGGCCGTTGTGGAACTTCCGGAATTGTCTGGAGAACGGGTCGTTTGGTTTCTTGGGGGATGATGATCTTCTCCAGAATCTCCGCCGTCAGGACCACCAGTAGGCTTTTGGGTAGAAGAACCGCGGGGGCGAGGAGTATCTTCAGATGAGTTGTCATCTTCGTCCGAATCTCCGGGAGAAGCAGTAGGTTTCGGCGTACTATGGCGATGGGCGCGGGTAGTGCCTTCAGATGAATCGCCGTCTTCTCCCGAGTTGCCGCCATTAGGACCTCCAGTAGTAGGGCGGTAATGTCGGGTAGTACCCTCCGAAGAATCTTCACCCGAGTCTCCGCCGCCGCCGCCATTACAGGGCTTGAATTTCTTCAAAGCATCCAGAATCTGCTGCTGTAGAGACGGGTCTAAACTGTCGGAATCGGAGAGGGGGGCCGGTCGGGAGGGGGCCGGAGTCGCCTTGGTAGCACACTTGCTCGAGTCGGCAGTGTCGCATACTCCTCGATCCGCGTACCAGCTGGTTCCTGAATGTCTCTCCTAGACCGAAAAAAGGACCGTAGATACCTTTCGGACAGTCGAAATCCATTCGTTGTCCTTTTGAACAGCTGATGAACTTGAGGCATTCGTCGGGATTCGCGTAGAAGCCATCGTCGCCGCATTTGAAGCCTGTAATTTGTTTAATTTAATCTATTTTCTATTCTTACTCGAAGTGACCGTTTCCAACTGGATGAAGAACAGACAAAGGGCCAAGTTGACGCCCACAATGGAGACCATTGTGTCCTGAAAGGAACGGATTATTTTGAAGGAAAGAAGGAAAGGGAGACCAGAAACTAGTAGACGATGACTGTCGGGGTCAGGCTCAACATTTAAATAGGAGTGTAAGAAGATCTGCTGAAAAAATATTGGAATGGCACGGAATCGGGCACAACACGAGATCGTTTCTATTGTTCTTATTGGTCCAGCTGCCAGTTCGCAAGGCAAATGACATGAAAAAGGCCCAGAACAGGCCCGCATCGGATGAAAAAGGGCTCACCAATAGACAAGAGGCTGTACAAAGAGACGCCTGCAGATATGAACATGAAACTTCGTTCATGCACCCCCACGAGATCCACAAATCTTTATTTTTTCCATTTTCCCTACAGTAACCAGCTGCCCAGAGGCTCAGTCGGTCATCGAAAGAGTCGTTTTAATCAGAATAGGGCCTCTTATTGTTCTTGTGCTCGATTCTTCCCGTTAATCTCTGCTCTTTATTTGAAATTAAAATCAGCACAAGGAGAATTATGGTGGCTTCCAGAGCCACGGGAGGAGGCTGATCAGTAAGATAAGGCCGTCAATCCAGGCGGTCTGGAGGAAATTTCAGTCCTTCTCTCGTTTAGCAGGAGGAATATCATCCAGTTTTTCAAATTTCAGAAGTAAATAACGAAACGGCTCGTCGTAAGTTTGCCAGAATTCCATTCTATAGAACAGCTGACGGGCGCCGGTTCTTGACTTGAGTCCGAGTTTGGGTCCGACCTCGCGGGCTCCCAGGTCCTGAAGCGTCCACTTAAAAAGAAACGGAGGATAGCTCACTCTTTTCAGGGCATTCGACTCTTCGAAGATAACATCCATAAAGAGGAGGCTGCCAGACACGACCCGGGCATTTATGAATGCTATCTGAAGATGAAAAACATCATGAAAATCGAAATATTGAAACCTCAGTGGGTATCCAAATATAGGGGCCGGTTCTGTCAGCTTCTTTATTGATCCAACGGGCAACTTTCCAGACACAGAACTGAAAAAGTTAGATAATTTAGAAAGGAACGGCTGGGGATCAAATCAACGGGCATTTTACCTCATTTTTTGGCCCTATTTTGGCTTTAAAACGGTCTGGCCGGCCCATGAGGCTCGCAATCGCGGTAGGAAGTCAGGTGGGGAACTTTGGAGGTGACGGGCAAGCGGAAGAAGCCGGGCAGGCGTCAGCTGTAGGACAGGCTGGGCAGGTTGGTTGAGGGGGAGGTGGAGGACAAGTAGGAGTGGGAGGACAGGTATTTGGCCTCTGGGAAGGGCAAGCTGGACAGTTGGGAACGGTAGGACAAGATTTCTCGGTTGGAATTCCACAGGCGGGTCAGGTTGGAAGAGGAAGAGTGCTGGGCGAATGGCCGGGAATTATAGGGGAAGGATGACTTACATGTATGTGGGCCATGTTTTAACCTTCTTGGCTTCGTCGAAATGGTTGTAAGTTGAAGTAGAAGCCAGCAGTTTGACATCCTTGGAATTTTCCACTTTTTCGATCCATTGAAGAGTATCGCGGCTAGCGGGTCCCGGCTCCTGCCACACTCTCCCTCTCAAGCTACAGAATTCGCCGTTTTCATCAATGTCAACCGGCTCTGTTACACCAATTTCATGTACTTCGTTCTCCTGAAAAAATATACATAAAAAAGTAGGTAAAAGTCAACAGACCGAGAAGATTTTTACAGTTTGTCCCAATAAAACCTCAAATTCATAGATTATCCCATTCCCGCTTCGAGATTTCGCTTTCAAAATCTGAAAACTCGCATATTTTCGGCGAAATTTAATGATTCTAACCTTTACTGGTACCCATTTTTTAGTATTTTCTTCTCCTTTATTTAATCGTACGCAAGCTTTCCATGCTAAACGCTGAATATCCTGATTTTAACAATGGCTCACCGTCAGGACGTGATCATCTGATATGTTACAGTCTTCTCAAGCTCCAAAATCTTCTTCCATCTTCTATTATACTCTAATATTATTAAACTAGTATCAATTTTAATGATTAATAGCTAGAAAAAATGGAATAGACGCGTGATTTCAACGAGAAATACCGCGCGCCAAAAAATATAAACGCAAACATCCATCCCAGCCAAAATAAGAGAAGGAAAACAAGATTTTATTATGAAATTATTTATTTTCATTGTTTTGCACATTTGTACAGATTCAATAAACTGGAATGGAACGCAGTATAACTATTTTCCCACGGGGGATCCAAGAATAGGAGTGTAAGAAGCGCCGAAGACACCAGTTGTACCGCCAAGAACTGGAGCATAACCAGCTCCATAGGCGGCTCCATAAGGAAGGCCGGCGCCGAGTCCAGCTCCGTAGGCAGAGCCAAGGCCGGCTCCATAGGCACCAATTCCGGCTCCGTAGGCACCAATTCCAGCTCCATAGGCTCCAATTCCGGCTCCGTAAGGAAGTCCACCGCCAATTCCAGCTCCATAAGAGAGGGCAGAGTTAATTCCAGCTCCGTAAGCTCCAGCTCCATAGGCACCAATTCCAGCTCCGTAAGGAAATCCGTAAGCTGATCCGTAGGGAAGTCCGGCTCCGAGACCGTAAGCTCCTTCAGCTCCATAGGCTCCGATGCCGGCTCCGAGGCCAGCGGTCAAGGGATTGATACCGTATCCGGTTCCCATACCGGGGTAGATGGCGCTGTTAACGACTTGGCTCTGCTGGCTCGTTTGTGTGACTTGCCCACTTGGGAGGCCCCCCACGCCGGAGTAGCCTCCGATGCCGGGATATCCACCGATTCCAATTCCAGGGTAGGCTCCAATTCCAGCGCCAATTCCTGGATATCCTCCCAGTCCAATTCCTGGCGAGACGATTTGAGCCGAAGCGGCGGCCACCAGGCAGACAAGGACGATGGCTTGCATGTTTTGAAAAAGAAGAGAAGAAGAGCTGAGCAGCTTGTTGAATGGCTGACAGAGGGCGGCTTTTATACCGGGCCAGAAAACAAGGGGCGGAACGTATAAAATTAGAGATTGTCTGTTGAAAACAACTGTAAAAAAATACACATGCCATATGAAGTCATAAGCAAATAAAGGAGAGGAGCACGGTAAAACAAGTCCCGGCGGGACACAAGCACTCCGGCGGGCTTTGAACTTTGAAGCCAAGTGATTTATGGAATTGTTGGGCCTTACCTTGTTAGGGTCTCGAAGCAATTGAGGCATTCATGGTGGGAAAAGGGTATTTTGAAAGAAGAAGCCTTCCTCTGCCGCAATACAGATTTCCTTTAAAATCTGGGATTTTATCCATATGATCCCACTTTGAAGGACTTGAGGGTGATGGGCCACAACGGCGGCTTCAGAGTCAAGAAGATGGGCTATAATGGTAGTTAGATCCGTGCTGCGGATGTCAGATTACTGTAGAAAGTCCAGGCAACGAAGAAATCCAGCCTTTGAAGCCCTAAAGGGATAAACTCGCCGTCCATAACCATTCAAATCGAAAAATTCGGGGCTTTGGCCGGTTTTAGGCCATTTTCAATCTCTCTCACAAGGGAAGGATTGTCAGAAAGATTTATAGTACCTACAGTAGATCCAGGAAGTTCACCCCTTACGATAATAACGTCCTCAACTATTTTCCCAGCTTTCTAGACAGCTGGGAACCGTATAAAGTTGACTGAACCTCCCAGCCAACCCCTGTTCCAAAAGAGCATCGCCGCGTCTACTCCGTCCCCATATTTGAACAATCCCATGTTCCGATCAAGTTTGACGCGGCTAAAAAACAGCAAAACATGGATATTTTGAATTAGGAAAAGGGTAAAGCAAAATAGACAAGGGAGCAGGGGGAAGGGGGCAGCCGGGGCAGGATATATAAGCCGGGGAGTGGGACGGGGACAGCAACAGCCACAGCGGCTCGTCTTCTCCCATCTTCAACTCAAAAAATGAGACTTTTCCTCGTTCTGGCTCTGGTTGCCTCGGCTTCGGCTCAGTTTGGCCTGTCCCCGTTGACCGGCGGATCTTCCCTCTGGGGCAGCGGACTCGGAGGACTCGGAGGAATGTTCGACGGTGGATTCGGCAGCGGAGGATTCGGAGGACTCTTCGGCGGTGACAATGGCTTCTTCGGAGGAAATGGACTCTTCGGTGGAATGGGCAATGGCGGCCTCTTCGGAGGATTCGGCAACTCTTTCAATCCAATAAACAACGGCCTGGGAGACGGCTTCGGAGTGAGTACCGTACCCCGGCCGCCCTTTAAATAATTCCCTTCCAGAGTGTCTGTGGCTGTGTCCAGAACATTATCCAAGAGATCGCCGTCTTCCTCAACGACGTGCTCGAAGATGTCGGCGTCCTGATCAGCCAACTCCTCAACCCCGGCCTCCCTGTCTCTGCCAAAGTCCAGCTGATCCAGCGAATCATCCCCAGTCTTCCCCTCCCCCTCCAGGTACTCTTTAAGGGATACTGTAACTATTCTCTATCTCCAGCAACGTGTCCAGTCCCTAGCCCTGGCCCTGATGAACGTGGCCAACCAGCTGCAGTACCAGCCGATCCCAATCCAGCGCGCCGTGCGCCAAGTCCTGTCGCTGCCCTTCAACCAGGCCTTCCGCCGTCTGTCCCCCGTCCAGCAGGAGCTCATCATCCAGAACACCCTCTCCGGACTCAGCCAGCCTCAAGTCCTCCTAGTCACCAATATCCTCAACCAATTCCGTGTAGGACCCAGAAATTCTAGAGTTCTAAAATTATTTAGGCCCTCGTCAATCAGGGACAGTTCAGTAACTTCGGTGGAATGGGATTCCCCGGCAGTTTCGGCTCCTCCCGAGCTCTTTCCGGGTTTGGAAATTCCCTGTCTGGATTCGGCAGCCCTCTCTCTGGATTTGGAAGTTCTCTCGGCGGATTCTCTTCCCTCAACGGATTGAACAGTCCCCTCTCTGGTTTCGGCGGAGGCTCCCTCAATGGATTTTCCCCTCTCTCCGGCCTTGGCAACAGCTTTGGCAGTCCTCTAGGTGGATTCAACAGCTTTGGAAGCGGTCTCGGCGGGTTCAACAGCCCCATGAGGTCTTCCAGCCGTTTCCTCAGGAAGTAATTCAATTACGGGACTATCTTTGGTTCCTATTTGGTGTACAAATCGACTGTGTACAAAAGTGTACAAATAAATATTCATGCCTCTTCCTTTTTTTCATATTTATAGGGTCTTCCCTATAGGTTCGCGACTAGTCTTCTCTCCGCCAAATTCTCTTCTTCTTCTGGGCTTTTTGACCCTCAAAAAAGCCGGCGTTATGGCCCATTTCCAGAGTAAATCTGCTCGGCTGCAGGGGTGATCTAGCCGGGGGCCGATGCGCATCGATTGCCCCCTCCCTGCCCTCACTGTTCGCTGCCCAGTTGTTTACTTGCCCAGCGTCATTTTTCTCCCTTTCTTTTCATATTTTTCCCTCCATTTCCTCGCTTTTTTCTTTATTTTAATAGCACTAGTTGATTGCCTTTAGTTTACGCTCCAACTGCTCTAAATTACAGTAGAAAGTAAGCGCGCGTCTACTCTAAACTGTTATTTCCTTTGATCTCGACGCTTTGCATGCAATTTTCTCCATATTTTGATACCTTTATCAAAAAAGAAATTAGTGCATCTTGATCAGCGGATTTTTTTCTACAAAATAAGTACAAAACCTTCCATAAACTCCTCCATTGACCCCTTAATTATCTCATTTTTCAGTCCTGCATATATCTGGATTCTTTCTGCTAAAAAGGAGCGACATTTCAATATGTTGCTCTCCAAAATAGCCTCACGAATCCAATGAGGCCGTATTTCTTCCTCGGATGATGGCTGAAAAAGGCTTCAAGGAGTGTTCAATTTGTCCCAGGCCAAAAACAGCATGGAATAGGCAAACACAGGGTACGTTATAGGAACCCCCAGGGACCTCGCCGCGGTTGCACTGGTCCCGTGGCGACTGCACCCGCAAGTGTCCTTTAACCTTTGGCGCGCGTTTGAATTTTGAACGCGTCTGCGTTTTTGGCCGGTTTTCTTATTTTCCTGATGGTTTTTTGATGTCATTTATAGTAATTGGTTATGACAAATAGTTGTTTTATTAAAATCAAGTGGAAAAAATAAAGAAACGCCTAGAGAGCGCCGCTGATGCACAGACGGCCCCAGCCTATGAAAAAAATTTTTTAGCGTTGAGAAGACAACTGGAGCAAGTTGGAGGTAATATCTCTTCTCTCAAGGTTGTTACGGATTTTGAACGAGCCGCTATGCTAGCAGTGGATCGTGTGAGCATCCGTTTTGTCAATAGAATAAAATAGAAAATCTTCAGGTGTTCCCTGAAGCTACAAGAGCAGGTTCTATGTTCTTGCAATGCTGCGGAAATTTTCCATTCGTAAGAGCAATAGAAAAACCATAGATACCTTTTCCAGGGTCTTGAAAAGGAAACTGAAGAAGCAAAGGCATCCGAGCTTAGCTACGTTGTTGGAATCGCTCAAGAAGATACAACTTCGAAAGTATTTTGAGTTACGCCAGGCATGCCATCACTATAAGCCTTCTATAAAATTTTTAGGACCAAAAGGATGAAACTTCGGAATTTTATCTGAAGAGAAAAGCAGCTGAAGACAAAATGTATGCGTTCAAAAAACATCTTGACACAGGAAAAGTTAACAAAGAAGTAATCGTAAATTATTTGGACGAAATGGTACAGTTCACGACCGACAAATGTATTTAAGACATTTTAAATGGTAATTGTACAAAGAGATAAATAAAATATCTTGTGTTGTGACGAATGGGCGCGCACTGGGGAAGAATGGCCGCGGCCATTCGTACTCGGAGTCGTTCCGAAGCATCGTTCTTGATGAAGACTGGAGACGATAGTCTGAGAAATTAGAAGAAGTGATCCGTGCTCGCACTCAGTACTCTTACAAAAGGCTTTAATAGCTGCGTAAGTTCTTAGCCCGTTATGAAGATTGTATGAATCTTTCAGGGGAAGAGACTGCTGCCAGTATGAGCTTTGACCGTGCTCAATGTGTGAAGAAAGCGACTACCATATAATATGGTCCATATTATTTGGCTGAAGCTGCTTGTCAAGATGGCTAAATCGATCAAGTGCATAGGAATTGTGTTATTATTTCGAATAATGAATCCCTTGTTGAACTATTTTCTGTATTCAGATGTTCTTGTTGAGAAAAGGAGCTCGGTGAAATAGCGAGAGCCGCCCTTTTCTGGGGAAGGGCAGAAAAAATAGGCGATAATAACCACAAAAACAAAAACGTTTTATTAGGGTTTGGCCCATTTCGCCCGTTCCCTCTGCTTTTCACGAATGCGCTGCAACCTGATTGCCGGGACGTAGCAGTCGATATCAATGCTCTCTTCCGGCAGCTCGCGTTCGATGTCGGCCTGGCGCTGTTCGATCTGCTTGACCGTGTCCAGGAGGTCGCCCCAGACGGGCTTCTTCTCGCCCTCCTTCATCAAATCCACTAGAAAATATCGAGCCGCACAGTATTTCTCGTAGAAATTCTCCTTGTTCTTCTTCTCGCCGTCCCACAACTCATCCGGGTCCTCGTGTTCCTTGCCGTTGAATTTCGACTCGGTGGCATCCACGTGGAAGACGACGACGTGGTGAAGTTTCTTCGAGTCGTCGATCCGGCCGGGGAAGGTGATCCGGACGGTGACCTCCGCGTCCCGGGCCAGGATGCCCGCGGGCGGCGACAATTGGAACAGGCTGTTGTTCGTCACCTTGACCCTCCAGAGGACCGCGTTCTCGGCCAAGTTCTTCAGCTGCAGGTCGAAGACGGCCGGCTCGCCCTCCTTGTACTTGATCCGGATCACATCGTCCACGTTGGTTCGCAGCCGGAAGAAGTGCCTCTCCACCAGACGCTCGGACATTTTCCAGTTGCAGCTGCTCAACACAGAAAGGAGAATGGGAATGAAGGAAAGCTAATTCCGGCGGAGAAACCTGTACTTTTACAGGAGTTAACAGATCCTGTCCATTTAAACAAGAACAACAGGGCCGGGCCTATGGAGTACAGTACAGACCAGACATTTAAAACTAGCAGTACAACGATGGAGTGGCCTAACCCGAGCTCCTGAGCCAAGAGCCCAAGGGTTGAAGTCTTTGAAGAGGGCCAAGTTCCCTGTATTTATTGCCAGGTCAAGATGATTTGAACTCCTCTTCTGATCATTTTTCAATCAGAATAAATCACTTTGTATGCTTTTATAGCAATTGTTGCCCATCTCCGCCGTGCCGTGGCGGCTGCTTCATCCTCCTCGCGCCGCCAACATCCTCCTTTTCTTCTCCCCTTGTATTCTTATGCCACTATCTCATCCTTTGCCACCTTCTTTCCCTTCTTTTTCTCACCTCAAAGAGTTTTCTTCCAAATAAATGTATATTTTCAGCTCCATAATTGAGTTCAAGATTTGAAATCGATGGTGAAACTGTCCCGAGGAGTTCTTTTTCCACCGAAACGACCACAAGGGCCTTCAGTCTCCTTGGCATACATGGGCAAAACGCCCAATTTCGGGCGCGCCCGTTTTTGGGATTTTATTTCTAAAGAGCTACACTTTTATCCTGAGGTTCCCGTAACGGCGGCTAGAATAAATTTTACTTATGATATATCATTGCTTTGCTAAAAAACGTAAATGTTTTCAGGGAGATAGAACTGCCGCCTCTGTAGCTAAGTTCTTCATGGATTTGTTTTCTTGTTTTATAATGGCTACTGAACGAGTGGAGCCTTAGAGCTAAGAAAAGGAATGGGAATCAGTATGATCCTCTTGCAAGTTGGAATATTACTTACCACTTGAGATGGTGTACCAAGGACTTATGAAAGAGGTAGCCCCTGCTTTTATACCCCAAGTAAACGACTCTTTATAGGAAAAGACTTTTATTCGACGATACTCATATATTTCAATGGTGCAATAGAACAAAAGAAAAGTTGAAGAGGTATCCTCACAAACAAAAGTTCTGCTATTTATCAACACAAAAACAGTCCCAAAAAGGTTGGGGAACAAAAGATATGAATGAATATTTATTTGTACACTTTTGTACACAGTCGATTTGTACACCAAACGGGAGCTGAAATTGATCCCGTAGTCGATTTACTTCTTGAAGAAGAGACTGGAAGACCTCATGGGGCTGTTGAACCCGCCGAGGCCACTTCCGAAGCTGTTGAATCCACCTAGAGGACTGCCAAGGCCGGAGAGAGGAGAAAATCCATTAAGGGAGCCTCCGAAGCCGCTGCCGAAACCAGAGAGAGGACTGTTCAATCCGTTGAGTCCACTGAATCCACCGAGAGAAGATCCGAATCCAGAGAGAGGGCTGCCGAATCCGCCGAATCCAGACAGGGAATTTCCAAAACCGGAAAGAGCTCGGGAGGAGCCGAAGCTGCCGGGGAATCCCATTCCTCCGAAGTTACCGAACTGTCCCTGATTGACGAGGGCCTAAATTGACTTCTAGATCTTTAGAATTTCTGGGTCCTACACGGAATTGGTTGAGGATATTGGTGACTAGGAGGACTTGGGGCTGGCTGAGTCCGGAGAGGGTGTTCTGGATGATGAGCTCCTGCTGGACGGGGGACAGACGGCGGAAGGCCTGGTTGAAGGGCAGCGACAGGACTTGGCGCACGGCGCGCTGGATTGGGATCGGCTGGTACTGCAGCTGGTTGGCCACGTTCATCAGGGCCAGGGCTAGGGACTCCGCTCTCCTCTGAAGCCATTTTTACCCTATTAAATTCGAAAACGTCTTACCTGCATGGATGGGGGAAGAGCGTAGACGACTCTTTGAATGAGTTGAACTTTAGCGGCCACAGGGAGGCCGGGGCTGAGAAGTTGGCTGACGAGGACGGCCATATCTTCCATCAAGTCGCCCAAAATGTCTACCACTTGGAAGAGGATCGACTGAACGCTTCCCAAAATATCCTGAAACGATTCTTTTTGGTCTCGAAGGGAAAGAGCAGTTACCCCCATGATGTTTCCTACGTTACTGGAGATGGGGTTCATTCCGCCGAACCAGTTGCCGAATCCTCCGAAGAGGCCGCCATTGCCCATTCCACCGAAGAGTCCATTTCCTCCGAAGAAGCCGTTGTCACCACCGAAGAGTCCTCCGAATCCTCCGCTGCCGAATCCACCATCGAACATTCCTCCGAGTCCTCCGAGTCCGCTGCCCCAGAGGGAAGATCCGCCGAATCCGCCGAATCCCCCAGTCAATGGGGACAGGCCAAACTGAGCCGAAGCCGAGGCAACCAGAGCCAGGACGAGGAAAAGTCTCATTTTTTTGATGGGGAGAGAAGAAGCCCGTTGAGGAGACTGCCACTTCGGAGGCTTTTATACCCACCAATACCTGGAGCCTGGAGGGAGAATGGCAGTTCAAAGACCTTAAAAACAAATGTAAAAATATAGTTATAAACGAGATGAAGTCATGTAGGCAAATAAACTACGAAAGTTGTTGGTACAGATGGATGTCCGGAGGGAACGGATCATTGGAGCTTTGAACAGGGAGATCGGCCCGGCGCAGCTGGATAAGAACAAGGTTTAGACGAAATTTAACTCTCCTATTTAAATGTTGTATGTTGGCTGAATCAGTCTGGGTTCCTAGACGAGTCCGTCTTCCCACCGCCCTCAGGTAAGCGCGCCCCTGCGCGGCCCATTTAGTTGGAGAAAGCAACATTCAAAAAGGATTTTCTATATTTTGTAATTAGATTTTGGAGTAATAATGTAGTGAGAAAGGTCTTTTGGGATTTCCAATGGATACGGTAGCTTTTGTTGTCGGATGAAGAAGGAATTCCTTATAATGCCGGTCTCCCTTCTCACGGTGCGTAGGGTCCTGTATAGAGGCCGAAGAGCTTCTCTAATTTGTGAAACTTTCCACCCAGAATTTTATGGACTGTAGTTTTAGACAGAAAGACGAACGAGCCCCATTTCTACTTTAAAACTTAAAACGAGGCTAGAGATCCGACAGATGAATCCCAGGCTCATTGACTCTTCCTAGACCTCCTTTTCACGTAAAACTGTCTTTATTTCTTTATTGGAATTTACCCAAATTCCCGGCTCAAAATAGCCATATTGTCGTCATATTTTTCCTCCTGTCCCCAAAAACATGCCCTAACATGGATTAATCAAACACGGCCTGTTGCAACTGCTGCTCTAAACTAGTTGTTCTTTTTGGAACTAGAGAACTATTAGAGCCAAAAAGACTTATCTATTTACTCTACTGACATCAAAACATATTATTACAACGTTTGTTATCCGAGTCTTTTTTTGGCGACGACCTCAGTTCATAGAGCTCCGGGAGTTGGGTATAAAAGCCACCGGCTGGCAGAGGACCAGCAAGCTTGTTTCAGCTCTCTTCTTCTTCTCTTCTTCTCATCGTTGCAAAATGCAATTTCTCGTCCTCGTCTCTCTGCTGGCCTGCGGAGCGGCTCTGCCCATCGGTGGCCTTGGAGGACTTGGCGGGCTTGGCGGGATCAGCGGCTACCCCGGCCTCGGTGGAATTGGAGGACTCGGAGGACTTGGCGGCCTCGGCGGAATCGGCGGCTATCCTGGCCTCGGAGGACTCGGAGGACTCGGTGGCATCGGCGGTCTTGGCGGCCTCGGAGGAATCGGCGGAATTGGCGGAATCGGAGGCTTCCCCGGTCTCGGTGGAATTGGTGGAATTGGAGGAATCGGCCACTATCCTGGCCTGTGTGGAATTAGTAGATTCGGCAGCTACCACTGCCTCGGCGGAATAGGAGGCTTCCCTGGACTTGGAGGCTACCCCGGTCTTGGAGGAATTGGTGGAATTGGAGGAATCGGCGGCTACCCCGGCCTCGGTGGAATTGGAGGCTACCCTGGGCTCGGTGGTATCGGCGGAATTGGTGGAATCGGCGGCTACAATCCTCTCCTGGGCTCCGGACTCATTGGACACCCCTACGGAAAGTAATCCAGGTCCCAACACGATCCAATTTCGATACTGTACAAAGTGTATCATTATAATAAACGTCTATGCTTCACGTGTATGCTGTTTCGCTTGATAAGCCTCTAACGTGGGTCATTTCCGTTAAAAAACCGTATGTGCCGAACTCAAAATCACATCATAGCTAATAGGTTCTCGCCCATTTGTAATGCTCGAACCTAAAGCAATCAAACTCTTGCTGGACATCAGTTGACCACAATTATCCATCGAAACTCGTTTTTCCCATGAAAATAAAAAAGCAAACGACTATTACTCCAAAGGAGACCCGAACCATACCAGAAAAGAAGCAAAAGTTTTGTGAGCAAGTGCGTTACCCACTCGACCACCGCTTCACATGTTCTTCTCTGCGATCAGTATACAATGGCGAAAACCAGTTTTGACAAATTTAACACACAAAATACGACGGCGCGGGTGGCCGTACCATGAGGGGTTTCGCAGAAATGGAAAACGGTTTCTAGCATAACTTTTGACGCTCTATCGAACGGTATAGGTCTCCCTTCACGAGTCCACCTTAAACTAAAAAGGTTCCCTTGTAAAACCCCCTATACTATTTTCCTTTTTGATTTCTAAATAAAGTCTGTTACAATAACTTTAACCAGTTGCCATTTCCTCTCTCTCTCTCTCTCTCTCTCTCTCTCTCTCTCTCTCTCTCGCCTAGAAGCACTCTCCTGTCGTCTAAGGGGCCATCTTCTTGTACTATACGGTCAAACGGTGATATAGCCTCTTCCAACGGATATTCAACAGAATAACCTCTCCGCTGCAGGGCCAAAAAGCTTTGTCTGGCTTCTCCCACCTAGACATCCATCCCGCTGGCCTCGGCAGTTCCCCTCGCCTATCCCCGGCCAGCCAGCCTCCTCGTTGGTTTAATTACCCAAGTTTGAGGTACTAATACCTTCCGACCCTATGAAAATAGAGGTAGAGAAGAAATTTTGGAATCGCTTCCCTGAAGAGGGAGGCAACTAGATGGGTTTAGGGGGAAGGGTCCCGACTGGAAGGCTATGTCGGAAATTGACTCTAAAACGGTGGCTAGACAAATTCCTGAGCATATATCTTTATCACACTTTTAAATTCCACATCATGGTTTGATCCTGGCAGATTGATTCGTATTCTTCCCTTTTTCTACTGGACAGAATGATGCCGTTCATTGACTGCCAAACGACGTCCCATGTGAGTTTATTGAGTTTGGCTCGAATTTCAAAGAACCCATCAAAAAGACTGTCAACAGTAGCCACAGTTAGACAGCTCACTCCAATTTCTTCGTATTTCAAGCGGAATAATTCCGGGTGATTTTCCATCTAAAAATCGCTCCACAGTGTCGATGTCCTCCGGGTCATATTGCACTTCTAGTGCCGACTGATTCGTTCGTAAGTTCCGACTGAGCAGCAGGGTTCGCCGGGTTCTCTCCTAGTCCTCCTGTATGATCTCGGCAGTTCCCCTCGCCTATCACCAACCAGCCAGCCTCCTCGTTGGTTTAATTACCCAAGTTTGAGGTACTAATACCTTCCAACCCTATGAAAATAGAGGTAGAGAAGAAATTTTGGAATCGCTTCCCTGAAGAGGGAGGCAACTAGATGGGTTTAGGGGGGAAAGGTCCCGGCTGGAAGGGTTCAGCTCGATTTTTCTGCTTGGGATCTTCTCGAAAGCTTTGAAATTCTTTTATGGGTCATTTTTTCAATAAATAGTTTACTAGTAGCCGCCGGATAGATGTCTCCTGTTCCTCTAGGCCCAAAAAAGTCCGTTGCCTTGTTATCTCTCTGCCAGTCTATTCTGCTTTATCTTGGTAGCTGAAGCGCCATTTTCTCCCCAATACCCGCGTTCTTTTGCGTAATTTTCTTTCTTCTTCCAATTGTTCTCGAAGTTTTCCAGTTAAATTATTCCAATTTTCAGGTCTGGCATACATTCAGATCCTTACTCATCCAAAGTTTGACTTGTAACAGATGGATTAAAGTGGTGAAGCGGACACGGTCCATGAAAATATCGTTCAAGATCAGAGCCAGTTCATGAGCCGTTCTTTAAAAGGCTTCCCTTGTGCAACACAGCCCCAGCTTTAATTCTTGCCTTCTCGACGAAAACAGGACCTCACTTCACAGCCAAGAGCATCTTTTTGTGAGGTTAGAAAACCCCCGGTAAACTAGAATATTCCCCATTCAGGGAAGATATCAAAAGGATCGGCGGCAACACCTGAAGGTCAAAATGATCCCTGCTCTATTTTTATCATTTCCTCCCCAATTCTTCTTAACTTCCACTCATGTTTCTCAAATTATCACCCGTCTTCCCCAATTCGTCACCCCCTCATTGTTCCCACACTCCAGGCGTTGATCTCCTCTAGGTTTCGCCAAGAAGAATTCGCCGGAATACAAGAAGAGGTCCAAAACAGAGAGAGAGCCGCTCAAAATCTCCGAAAAAAAGACTATAAAAAGAACAAGAACAATTGGGAATAATCCGCCATTTTATTTTCTAACCGTTGCGAGGCTCTTCGTCGTCGCCATCGATGAGGCGGCCGAGCTGGCTCTAGAGAGCTCCACAATTCCAAGTTACAATGGCGAGAATGAAGAATAGTCGCGACTTTGCGCTGCTCCAGTCCAGCCGGTGCCGCATTCTTGGTTCCAAAGTTACTGTAGACTGCAAGAGACGACCGCCAGCCACAGTGAAGCGATGAAGACTGACCAGAGGACCATTCGGCCGGTGATTACAGACCAATTTTGACCGTTGAAATCTGGTTGTAACCCGTGTCTTGCCTTGTTAGTCTACCCGTCTAACATTTTGCTAGGGGGTTTTCTCCCTCCAAATGGGATTCCCGTTTTTTTTTTCTTCAAAACTCGCCCAGGAAACAACTGAGGTTCGGCTCAATTGGGTTCCACCAGAGGCTCACTAGCCATTTATAATATTTATTCACAAAATATATACACGTATTATGTCGTTTTCTCCTCAACGTGGACAAGAATTTCTTCAGCTTGGAATTTTTCCACATGCGGTGCTTCTTTCTCCTTCATTTCTTCGGGTTGAACCGACTCCACCTCTCCGATCTCCTGGATTGGAGCCGGCGGTACCAGGCCGGGAATTCTGATCGGAATCGGCGACCCAACCAAATTTGTATGCAGGTCCGTGACAGTTTTAACGCCGGCTCCCATTCCCACCCGACTAATTAGAGCCTGTGGATTGACTTGGGTGATTTGGAGCGCGAACATTCCGCCATGGCCGGCAGCGTGGATGGCGTGCTTCGTTGTTTCCGAGGCTTCCTCGCCATATCTAAACATTTTGAATAATTAGACCTTTAAAAAGTGGTAAAACTCACTTGTGGTTGACGTTTGACACCGTCTGGGTCGAAACCTGCTTCGCTAGGGTCTTACTGGCCAAGATAAGAGAAAAGAAGACACTTCCCACGGCGGCTACGCCTCCTCCGACGACCTCTGGAAATATAGACGCTTTATTAAAGGACTGTTTAGTTTTTTTTAGAGAACAATTAAACCCGAAAATTTGTTTTTTTTTGTAACGTGGAAACGACTTAAACCAGGTTCAGTTTCACGTGCGCGCGCACCCGTAAAATCTCGGCAGCTCGGGCTTCTTTTAGTTTTGGCGCGCTCTTTTACTGTTCCTCGAGCAGCCGAGATGCTACGGGTGCGGGCGGAGAGAAAAAAGTGCTTGAATTCCATTCAAAACACTCCCCTCGTCAAATGTTACCGTATTTTTTTGGATTTTCGTCCCAGGACCCTTATCCCCATGTTCTTCGTGATATCCTCCAGACTCACTTATAGATTTCTCGGCTGTCTCGCTATTTTCCATGACTTTTGTCGCCCCAACGGCTACTTTCTTTCCAATAGCTTGGCCAAGGTCGCCGATCTTCTCAACTGGAATTCATATCCCCATTTAGAGGCCAGAACAGAGAAAAAACTTACAAACTTTCTCTCCAAATTTGGCTACGGTCTTCGTTCCCCGGTGCATATAGACGACGCCACCTTTAACCATCGGCGAAACATGGGTCGGCTCATCTTTTGGTTGTGTCGTGGTACGGTAGCGCTCTCCCCGCTCTTCCAGTCGTTTATTCCACTGCGCTGCTTTTTTTTGTATCTTCCCGGCTATTTTCTCCCCGCCAGAGACGAGATAATTTGTAATTCGGTCACTTTTCCCATTTCTTGGAACAATTGCTTCAGACTCTTTGTCTGGAATCAGTTCTCGGAGGTCGGAATACTCGCCCAGGAGCTGAAAATATCGAAAAATTAATAGAAACTGGATGATTACAGTACCTCAGAGAATTGTACAGCTTGTTTGGCATCTACTTCAGAAGTTAGGACAATTCCGACGGAGAGGTCTGCAAATTTTGGGGAGTTATTGTAAAAAGCGCGTTCCGTAACCGCGCTCCATTCTAAAACCCTCCCAAATCACAATTATTACAATTTTTTATTATTTTTATGATATCCACAGTGTGGAGATTACTGTAAACAGCGAAAAATTTTTAAAAAAATAGAAAAAAATGGAGAAAGTGAAGGAAAATGCCGTCTGGCAGGCTGTTAGAATGGAGCGTGGTTACAGTGCGCTTTAACTGTTAGATTACGGTATAAAATAGCCCAAAAAAACTTACTAGAATGTTCTGCTGTCGGATTAAATACTATAAAATTGCCATCCGGCGATCCAAGGACGGGTGTCTCCTTGGACAGAGGGTAGAGCCAGGTTCCTACCTGGAATTTTTATTTTTAAAGGAGGGAAATTGCGTCAAACCTGTATCATTGCCCTTTGAGGTGGAGTAGAAGTCCCCTCGTATTGATAATCCGGTGGGTAGAGAAGAAACTGCAGCGAGGAGTCATCAGTCAGGGCTGAGGCGTCTGTTCCCTAAAAATCGGAATAGAGCCACAGTTAGTCAGCCGAACAGCCACAAATGGGAAAAAATTGACTTGCCTCGATGGTGTAAAGTCGAACGCCTTCGGGAATGAAGAATATCAACTCAAAATCTTTATCCACGGCGAAGGAGAGGGGTGGCTTCTTTTCTAATTGCATTTCGGCTAATTTCAGCTCGTTTACTCTGAAGGATTACGGTAATTTTGGAGAAAAGGGCAAGAAGACGCTGGGGAATAAGGTCTTGAAGAGAAATAGCCAAAAAAATCCGCAAAATTTTACCGGGAAGCGGAATGAACAGGAGAGTAATCGTCAATTTTCTATCAGCCGCACCCGTAGAATCTCGGCAGCTCGTGAAACAGTAAAGAAGCGCGCCAAAACTAAAAGAACCCCGAGGTGCCGAGATTTTACGGGTGCGGGCGCGCGGGAAAATCTGGGCTCAAATTGAAGAATCACGAAGAAATAGAAGAAAATTGGCTGAGTAACTGTGGTCTAAAGCCGTTATTTAATCAAGGAACCCCTCCGTTAAATAAAGAATAACATTCCCGGCCCAGATCACACCAGCCGGAGTAAAGGGAAAAGTAAACAGTAGCCCCTCTTGTGCCGCTGGAGCACAAGTCACAAATGATCACGGGTGGGATCACAATAGGAGACGAAGTCAACTGATAAAATGCCCCTTTCTTAAAAATGGACTTGTTTTGCTTTATCTGGGAGAACACAAAAAGCGTACAAACAATCCCTGGTTGGAGGGCAGGGCGCCGAAATTCGTCTGGATGACGAGCGGTGGACTATAGGTCAAAACAAAGGCGATTATGGAAATTTCGAACACAAAGAATGGGAGAAGGGGAGCAAAAACAGCCCCTTTGTACCGAAATGCAAGGAAATTTTTGGATAAAAACAGCCACTGTTAAACAGCCAAAAGAGGGATTCCAAATTCCCTGCACCTGTAAAGTGTCGGCAGCTGGGGAATCCTTTATTTCGGAGCTGATAAATCTCATAGCTGACGACTTCTTACGGGTGCGGGAAATTCGAAAAAGCTGGAGAGAAGAGCGGGTTTTCAAAAGTATTTGACCAGCCTGACTCACCTGTTTTCCAACTCGGTTTCCTCCATATCAAAGACCACTTTTATATGGAACTAGAGTGAGAGGAGGGGAGGTGACTCGGTGAGGCGACTGCTGCTGGTCGTTGGATTCGTCACCGTCCGCTTTAAACGTTCTGAACAAAGACTTCCGATTCACGAGTGATTCTATTTACATAGTACATAGAGGAACTAGCAGCGGCACGGGAAACGGGGTGATGAACACGGGAACATGATTCATTATATTCACAGGCAGCTCAATATGTATTAGGTGGTGCAAAAATCATCTCGATCGAAAACTCGGAAGTGATAGACGCCGCGCAACCGACATCGCATTGAGCCATATGTATCACAACGGGGAGGTCGAGTTCAAATTTCGGAAGGGTGTAACCCCGTCAAATCGTTTCCGATCGAGATGATTTTTGCACCACTGGATTTGTCTCATTGAGAGGAGTCGAATGGTACCAAAATCAGAGTTTTTGGAAGCGAAATTGACCTAGACACCCAAGGTTTGGCGCCTTTTTTCGGTTGTCAAAATTCACGGTGACATGCAAATGAACTGAAAATTGGTGGATAACCACAAAACGAGACGTAGAATATAACGGAAAAAGAAAGAATTGGAGCACGGGGATTTGTGGGAAACCCAGAGACAAGACTTGTGTTCAACCTAATAGTCACTACATACTACATTGCCAGTACATTGTAGTGGAATGACTGGAACAAGTATTGGGGGTAGGGCAGGCTGCCAGAAGCCGCGATCCTACCCCCGGCTCCGGTTTTCCATTTTTTGGAGACAATAAGTCGGGAAAATACCCTTCAGGACCCCAATTTCCATCATATTTCCTTTCTAGACCTACTTGATCAGAAACTCCGTTATTTTCTGGGCTATAGGCCAATTTTTTGGGAAAATCTCGATAGAAAATGGAGGCCAAGGGCGTCAGGGGCGAGTATTATCCTCTACAATCCTCTCTGAAGACAATTTGTCGAGCAGAAAGCGCCAGGACCCAAATTTTCCCCCTTTTTAGAATTTGGCCAGAAAAACCAGTCAAAAATGGCCCAGAAATCGGTTAATTTCCCTGTGGAAAGTTCAAGAATGACGACTAGTGGAAACAGCTTCGAGCACAGTACTCCAGAAGCACAAAAATGGGTTTGATTTCGAAAAATGGCGGCTTATAACGGGAATCGGTGCTCCCTATTGAGAAATCTCCTCTTTTTTCAGCTAATTCAACATGTTCCGAAAGAGGATCCCCGGGTGAGTCACCGGTGCACTCCCGGAGCTCAAAGCACAGAAAAACAACCCCCGGGTGAGGGGGCATCCAGAAATAGGACGGATAACCTTTATGGTCTCGAGAAGATAAGAAAATGAGCTGTGCTTTGTAGCCTCGGCGTTTCTGAATTAGCAAAGGATTTGCTCCTTGGTTACGGTCAATTTCGGGCGCACCCGTTCGGTGTGAAGGTTGATCTTATAACTCTGTTATTTGGGCCAAAAAATTACTTCTATATAACCTTTTTGATTATTTTGATTTCCAAATGGGTTGGCAGGTTCAAGCAGATTTCATTCTTGCTGTATGGATTGAACTGGAGGATTGGTTAGAGGGAGTAGTCAATTCTTCTGTAGCTTCGAGCCATTCTTCCCGATTTGCAAAGAAATATAAGGTTAAGACGATGTATTCCTCTTCGTGTGGAGGCAGCTGGTCAAATCGCGCCGCCAAGATGGCTGCCTTCCCTGTCCTACTGTAAATTCTCGTGTTGGAAGTCGATTTCCACTGAAAAAAAAACGTCACTAGAAAATGAAATACCCGAACCGTACTTCTCTTCTTTTTCTTTACCAAACTCTCGGAAATGAATTCTACCGTCTCATTCTCCTTATACCGTGTTTCCTGAAGAAGAACGCGCATTAGTTTACCGGCTGCCTCCTGGTCAAAATCTCTTTCGATTGTGGCAAATTCATATTCTTTCGGTTCAAACAAATCACTTAAATTTGCCTATATTGAACATATTGCACTTGGAGGCTATCGTTGTACCAATTCTGAAGAATAAAGGCCATTACCGTAATCCCGTAGCACATGAAGTTCGATAATTAAAGGAACTACGAGGGACCTTGGCGGGTTACTGTAGCAGGAAAATGGGATGGTGAAATCGACCTTTTTAGAAAAAAATAAAGAGCATCATCAGAATCAGCGTAAAAAACTGAATCGAATGAACTAGGTTTCAGCCCATTTCCCCTTTTTTCTGAAAAGTAATATAGCAAAACAGATAGGGCGCGCACAGTCGCAGTGGGACCACTGTTCGCAATCAGGCAAAATCAAGGGGACCCTCGGGCTTCTTGGGGTTACGGTATAAGTTGGGAAACTCATGGTGCAGATGTCCTTAACCAATTCTTGCATCCTCCAAATTTTTGGACTATAACCAAACATTCCGAATACAACGTTTTTCACATTAAAAAATCCTATATCCATTTCCCTTGAATATTGAGATAAAGTCAGGTTTTCTACGCATTTCTGAAACTGTTTTTTGTGTTGCAAATCTTATGAATTATGAAAGGGAATTGGTCAATCGTTTCGAGACTTTTTCTGCTGGAAACTCGCTTTTTAAAAATCTAACTGACCGGTAGTTTCGAGTGGCTCTGTCCCAGCCAATTGACGTGATTTGGTTTAATTATTTCTATAAGTTTTGTAGGAAAGTCAACAGGTTCACAAGCCATCGACCAACAGTGCCACGTCTTCTTTCTAACGAAGCCCCAATACGATTTTTGGACTTGTGAAGCCATACAGGAAATGAGGGAGACCTGAGCAGGGAATAGATGAGCAGGGTAAAATGAATAACCTCTAGCCCATCGATATGGGCTGCTCGGATTTGTTCGAATCCAAAGCCCGAGAGTTTTCCTCTCGCTTCAGTTAATGAACATTTTCGCTGCGGGAAAAATTCGGGGCCTCTTTTTTGGGATAATTTGGAAGATGATAGATTCCTCGGTATTGAAGACAACTTCTTGATTCTAAACATCTGTATTTTTAAAAGAGAAATGAGAATCCCGCACCTTTATCCGATCCCGAAGAGAGGGCTCCGTTTTTATCTGATAGATGTCTCCTTCTCTGACGAAAGGTGTCAAATCTATGCGATAAGCTCGGAAGCCGATTACTGAGGAATTCCTCTCGGCAAACTGGTCGATGCATTTGCAGATTCTTCGAAGTCTCGCAAAGGAAATCGGAGAGGTTTTCTGGACAACCCGAAGCAGCTCCAACTCGGAGAGAACGTCCAGGGGAAAGGAAGGCAGCTGGGTTTTAGGGATCTTCTTCGAGACTCGTCGGGATTTCATTGAAAAGGCGAGAAGGAGCGAGAAGGAAAGCGGTAATAATTTTGTCGAAAAGTTTTCAATAAAAGCCAACAATTTATGGTGCTCCCTATTTTCGCTTTCTCGTCTAAAACTTCTATTGATGATAGCTAGAGATTCTATATTTTATTAATATAGCAAAAAATAATAATAATACTGTAGGGGGATCTCGTACTCGTTCTGATTGATATCACGACTTGGAAAACGGCGGGAAAGAGGTCAAAAAAGGGGAAGAAATACAATAGAAGAAGATTTTTAAAAACTCATAAATGAAGAAAGACAAAAAATAGCCAGGAAGAGATTAGAACAGGCGTCGAATTATTAGACTGTTCATCTCTTCCGCGTCTCGGTTGTGATCGGGGAGAATGAAGGACAGAAATTGAAGGAAAGGGGAGTTGGCTAGTGGTTGTGGTCATTTGGGTGGTAGTAAGGGTCGTGGAGCGGGCACTCAGAGTATTGGGGCTGTGCTTACGGGTGTGGGAAGAATGGTGAGAGTTGTGTTTACGACAACTGCCGGGGAAATGGGTCTGGCACTCTTCGTCCAAACAAGAACAGCTGTGGACGGTAGCGTTTGGGATTTTATGCTGGTTACAACCTGAAAATGGGTACTGTAGACTCAAAATAAACAGTTTAATTGGAAGAAAATCATTATGAGTTCCAGTTTTCCGCGCGCCAGCACACGTAAAATCTCGGCAGCTGGAGCCTCCTTTAGTTTCGCGCGCTCCTTTTACCGTTCCCCGAGCTGCCGAGATTCTACGGGTGAGGGCGCAAGAAAAACTGTGTGCCAATCTTCTCTATACCGTAATTTTTACCCCCTGGGCTTTCGAGCTTTTTTCGATTAAACCTACCAATAATTCCCTCCTCCATCGTATGGCAGCCAGAAAGGAAGAAAGACGTCTCTTTAGCTACCACATAAGCCCGGAGGCAGACCTGACCCGTGGCACAGATGACCGGAGTCGGATTACAGCAATGATGACGGGAGATTCTGAAAATACTGTATTTTGAGAGGATTTTCAGATGAAGGACACATCTGGGATGGATAGCGGTATTTTGAACCCTAGACAAGGAAATCTCTCCACAATAAGGGGAAAATTGAATCAGACGGGTCTCGGGCCGCCGTTGACCCATTTGCGGGTCAAAATCTTCTTCCTCCAAGAAACAAGTGGATTAAAAAGGGAAACATGGTCAATTTCCATTAGGAAATAGTCATTTCCATGAAAATGGAGGGATCCCGCCGAGCCCAGACCAAAAAAGGCCGCGCTAGCCCGCCAAACCCCAACTGATCTCCGCTGTCATCCATGTTTTACAAGCCGCCCAGCTATTATTTGCTAATGACTTCACCATATTTTCAACTAGATGTTATTCATCATTTTCATCAGTTGGAATGGATTTTTGAATGGTATAAAAGGCGGCTTCGTCGAAGAGAGAGCAACAAGCTCGCAGCAGCTTCTCCTCTTCTCCTCAACCATGCAATCTATCGTCATCCTGTGCCTTCTGGCCTCGGCTTCAGCTCAAATCGGCTCTCTTGGACTCAACGGAATTTCTGGCCTCTCCGGCCTCTCCGGCCTCTCCGGCCTCAGTGGGCTCAATCCCTACGCCTCGGCCGGCCTCTCCGGGCTGAATCCCCTCTCTGCCTCCGCCGGACTCGGAGGAATCAACCCCCTGGCTAGTGCCGGTCTTGGGGGAATCAACTCGGCTGGACTCGGAGGATTCGGCGGGCTCTCTAGCTCCCTTCTGGGCAACAGACTCGGATTCCCTCAGACTTCTGGACTCGGTGGACTCGGCCAGCTCTCCGGACTCGGAGGATTGAATCAGCTCTCTGGACTGGGAGGAATCAATGGACTGACTGGAGGAATCGGAGGAATTAATGGCTTCAATCCTCTTACCTCTGGTCTTGGTGGACTTAACCAGCTTTCTGGCCTTGGGGGAATCAACGGACTCTCTGGAACCAGTGGACTCAATGGCTTCAATCCCCTTAGCCAAGGACTTGGAGGTTTGAATCAGTTCTCCGGACTCGGAGGAATCAATGGACTGAACTCCCTCGGCGGTGGACTCAATGGATTCAACCCCTTGACCCAGGGACTCGGTGGAATTAGCCAGCTCTCTGGACTGGGAGGAATCAACGGACTCTCCGGCTTCAACCCCCTGACTTCCGGCCTCGGAGGACTCAACCAGTTTTCCGGCCTCGGAGGACTCAATGGAATCTCTGGTATCAATGGACTGTCTGGACTCAGTGGAATTAATCCCCTGGCCAGCTCTTTCGGTGGCCTCAATGCCCTCGGTGGAGCCGCTTCTCTCGGCTACAATGGACAAATCGGCTATCCCGGAATCAACGGCCTGGGAAGGAAGTAAACCCCTCGTTGCATTTGACCTGATTTTGTGTACAAAATGTGTACAAACAAATAAATATTCCCTCTTTTTTAATTGTACTGCGGCTTACTGTAACAGCGCGCCAGAGAAACAATGGGTTGCGCGCAAATCGCTGAACAACACTGAAACCTTGAATTTTCCTGGATTTTTTGGCATTTTCCCATTTTTTAAAGTTGGTATTCGGAATCAGCAGAAAATTCTGAATATTTTGAAACCAAAATTCGCGGCTTACCGTACATCTCCTTCGAAGAGCTTTCCCCCACATTGCATACAGGTAAACTCCGCAGCTGCGGAGAGAATAAGCGACGAAAAGATTTGGGCAAGTAGAATTGGGGACATCTTTACGACATATTATTTGTAGTAGCTGGAAATATTCGAGTTTATTTTTAGTCATCTGGTCATTTCTCGTAAACTACTAGAGGAGAGGAGCAGGGGGTGGCCGGAAGGGCGGGAAGGACCAGCTGGGCTTGAACTAGTAAAACAGGCAAACTAACGAAGATCGCGCTTTTTGCCCACTTATAGTCTATCCAGAACAAAATTTCAAGCGCCGTTCGATTCAGGAAATCAAGATCTACCGTACGACATGTTCAGAATTAAAAGAACGCCAGTATTTATCGAGAAAACTTCGATTTTAGGCCAAAATAGGGTAAAACTCCATCGTTTGGCCGTCTTTCCGGGAAACACTCACCCTCCAGAGCACCACAAGATACTTTTTGATCTATGGAAAAGAATACCGTATCAATTTTTCCGTTCGGGAGCCTGCGAGACTAGTTACAAGGCGAAGAACCCGAGATTTTGAGCAGAATGACCCGCAAGGAGTTGAAACCCCCACTCAGTCCGCCCGAACTCGAAATTCCGCTGCACCCATAAAATCACAGCAGCTCGAAACCAAGATTTGTCAGGGACATAATGATCATCCCGGTCGGCTGCCGAGACCTTACGGGTGCAGAGGATCCGGTCTCAAGGTAGTCAAGCTTCGAAAAACAACCACTCCACTTGAGAATTAACCGTAATTTGACTGCGTAGGCCCTGCAAAAAATAAAAGACCGAATTATAAGAGGATACAACGAATTGAGTGAAAGTCCAAGAAAAATAGAGGGGCGTCTCCTCCTTCTCCGAAAAGAGAGCAGGGAATAAAAGATGCAAATTGGGTTCACCTCAAAGTCTCTCCAAAGTTCAGCGGGGGAAAAAGCGCGGCAACGACGACGGCAATTAGCTTCGTTACCGGCGCCTCCGGGGCGGCAGGAAAGGGGGTGGTTTATTTTTTGCAAGGTCCAACGGCCTTGGACTTTCAAATGGCGGGAAATAACCTCTAGACTAAAAAATGGGAAAAGCAACAATTTGCAGGGAAAAAACGAGAGCTGCCACTAGAAATTAAGATTGTTTTCCCAGCTGGCGGCCGTTAGCGGAGGGAGGGGACTGGTGACTGCTCCCAACATGTGGGAACATGGTTTTCGATTTTGAAGGAAAGTTTCACGAGGGCAGCCGCCCCGGTAAAACAAAAGAATTCGGGAATTTTGGGGGGAGTTTTAGTGTGTTAGGGCAATGTTTGACAAGGGTTCAGGTGTCAGTTGGAAAAAAAGAAGAGAAGAGAAGAGGAGCAGAAACAACAAAATACGAGCGAATCAGCCGACAAAAGACCGATGTTCTAGTGAAAAACAGGTGTAAAAATGGGTTACTGTACTTATTTTTGGGTTCTAAGGGGAAAAAAAGTCAAGAAAGGGAAAAAATGGATTTGGAGTGACAAGATTGACCCAAGGGTCTTGCTCGTCCGCACCCGTAATATCTCGGCAGCAGATTCTTCTTTTCCCTGAATTCCATATCTAGAAGCTGCCGAGATTTTACGGGTGGCGACAACGCTCAGTTCAAAAGTGACTAGGAGAAAGCGGCAAAGACGCGTTTTTTTACAGATATTTCTTTTACAAAATATGAGAAAGTATCTGGGGAAGGGTCCTGAAGCGAGTAGAAGTAAATAAAATTCGGAAAGGAGAGGGGAAAAGACGCGCGCATTCAAAAATACCCCCTCCAAAAAGAAATACGGCCCCTGTCTTTGGGTCTTGAATGGAAAAATATGGACAAGAAAAGTTTCTAATCATTTCAAAAGGTCAATAAGGTTTCAAAATACACGTCAATCACGGTTCAACGGGAGTTTGTCAGATTGTCTGCCGCTCAGCGGACCACCAGAGGAGAGAGAGGCTTCCATGACCCGGATGTTGACATATGGGGGAGAGGGGGGAGAGATCGTGGCTGCGAATTAAAACACAGCCAGCCGGCAATCATCATTATTGGTTCAAGAGTGAGTGAGGCTCGTACTGGTAGGGTTCAGCACCGGGTCCGGGCCAGTAGGGCGCATTTTCGGGGGAAAGCATGCCAGTTTAGCGCTTTTTCAGTTCAAATCTGGTGCACAATTTTACCGTCGTCCCGGGACCAAAAGATCGGCATTGTCCCCAGATTAAACAGAGCCAGACAGCCAAATTTGGCTAATTTCTGCCAAGAATTCCCCGTACAAACAAATAGCCAAATTGTGTAGCTGCTCAAAAATCTCTCACCAACCTTTTTCTCATAATCAAAAAGAAATTATTAGCCGCCGCATGACCCGGAGGCGCAGATCTCCGCCTCTCTCTCTACAAAGACCCCCACTTGTTTGTTTGCCTCCCATGAAATAATGTGAGGGGATTCATTGAAAAGGGGACCGAAATTTGATCCCGGTTACCCTCACCACCCGGGGTTTTCGCTGGTGGTCAAAGGGGAATTAGTCCATTTGTGGTCGACGAGCAGCTGAGAAACACAGCATAATTAGGGACCGCAAAGTGAAAATTAGATTCCATCGTTTTGATTTTGGTGTCAATCGAAAGAGCTCGTAGTAACTTACAACTTTTGTTTTTAGAGTAAGAAAATCGGTCCATACATTGTTGAGATATTTGCGATTTTGTGGCGCGCCGCAGAGCTTGGTTTTCTGAAGAAATTTTGGTCGCGGGCTTGACGATCCAGCGACCAAAGTTCGATCCCCGCCGGCGTCAAAAATTTTTGCTTTTTAAATTTTTAGATTAAAATGCTCCTCATAATGTTACGAATCGAATGCCGTAAAAATTTCACAAATTGGATATCAGAATATCTTGAAAATGCATAAAACCAAAGCGAATTCGCAGCGGTGCACCGTTCCCTGTTGGCTGGCGCGTGAATACCAAGCAAAATTGCTAATTTTTACAAGTTTCATACATAAAACAAGCTCGTAACAAATTGTTGTAGTTAAATTCTACGCCAAATTTTACTCGTCGGGCAAGAATTTTGGGTCATAAACACCCAGATTTACAGAGAGATATGTCCTTTTGTAAAAAACCCCAAAAAAACGTGAATAAAAAGTGTCAGGTGCTTTTGGCGCGCGTTTGCGGTCCCTAAGCATAATGGCTCTTTTCCGGGTTGAGAAACAGAAAAAATGACGAAAATTCGGGCAAGGGAATCGTAGGAAGTTCGCCAGCCGGGATTACTACCTCCTAGCTGAGTTCAACCCGTTATCCTGAGCGGACCAGACCGAGGACCGGACGGGGTCTTTCTGGAGGTCATTTAATCGATTTTAGATCAAAACTGAGGTCCAGATCCAAGAAAACAGAACCCGAACGTGAAAACATTTTGAACTTTCGAGCCCAAATCCGTTAGGAGCAATTGTAGCGTCCTCTTCTAGTTTTGGAGAGTCAGGAAAGGAAAAGGAGTTGAACTAGGAAGAAGAAGACTCTATGTAGTACTCTAGAGCAGAGTTTTATGACCCGTGGAGGAGGTAATGAGCCAAATCGGGGGGCAGTCCGAGTCGGAAAATTAGGGCCCGACCCAGGTCCACCTGAACTCAGCGCGCGGGTCTGAACTCCGACTGAACTCCTTCAGTGTTGCTCCTGGTCGGGTCTAAATCCACAATTGGAACTCTAATCATGTTCTCTATATCGAAAAAAAGTGGTAAATGGGGAGAAAAGAAGAACGAGACGAAGAAGAGCCACCGGGGGAGAATCAGCTCGATAGTTCGATCCCCTGCACCCATAAAGTCTCGGCAAGGCAAAGGCTTCACAGTTTTGTAGCAGTTTTGAATTAAGATGATCCTCCTGCCGAGATTTTACGGGTGCAGCTGATCGTCTTATTCTCTGGGGGTCCTAGGGGAGCACTAGAGCGTTACGCTGGATTATCTTCAGAAAATGAGGTCTCTGCCCTATAGTTCACCTCTACGGGAAAGAAAATATGATATTTTACAGGTACAGTAGGTTAAGAATGGATAAAACCAGGACAGCACCCCTCAGATCGAGGTTCCAGGGGGAAATGAGAACCCAAAAGGGTCAAGGGCGGGCTGGGGAGCAAATCTGACAGGATACTTTGCTAATATTTCTCTTTTTTTTTTAAACTTTTCAAGGTCTAAAAGTTCAACTCAAGCTCGAGAATCAAACCAGCTCAGCTGTGCGAATCGCGACAGATATACTCATCCCTGCGTAGTTTGTGTAGGCGTTTCGCTTGGCTTTGACAGCCGAACTGTCACCGATTTGAACTGACTCATCGCGGGTTTGCCTCACTTTTCAAAAAACGAAACGAAGAAGAAGAAACTCCAGTTGCACTCTAAGAAAATGAGCCCTGAGGACACGAGAGAGAAACAAATTGAGGGCCAGTTCATTAGAGATGAGGGGAGGAACGCCTCCCCCAGGGGCGGGGGGCAGGCCGGGTGGGGAAGATTTGGAACGCGGAGAAACAAAGTAAATGAAGGGCAATCTGGAAGGACAAATTGGCGGGCAACTCACAACTTCATTTCTTCGCTTCGAGAGCCTGAAGTCGTCTCTTCAAGCTGTCAACACGCTCGCAGACCTCTACCATGTCCGACGAAATCCGACGCAACAAATCAGAATAGTGGCTGACTCGTGCTCTCTGAACGACTATATTAGGCAAATGTCTTATTGTGGCTGTTTCCTCTCTTTTTTTTCTGATTTTTGAGGAAAAGTGAAGAGAAGATCGAACATCTAGAGGTTTCTTTCAAAGAGAAATGTCAACTCCAGGCCCAGCTGTAAGTACAGCGCATGCTCATAAAGGGATCCGACGGCCTCAAGACCGCGATTTCATCAAAGAAACAGGATTTTACCACAATTTTCGACTGAAATCCCGTTTTTGTACTGTATTCTATGGAATTTTTTTGTCCTCAGGGCTGCACAAGCTAGTTTTTAGTCCCCTGAATGTCCAGGTGTCAAAAAATCTGCAGTAGAAAGACCACTAACCGTTTGACAGCTCCAGGAAAGGGGAAAATACTCGCCAGCTGCCGTTTTGCAATAATCCCTGCCCTTTTCTCGTGTTTTCCCTTTTTTGACTACTATAATTTGAGCTCCAGCTTATGTGCAGGATAAAATTGGTGAATTTTGACCCAAGGAAGCAATTATGGGTGTCTGAATTGGTGGCGGATTGTTAGTTTTATTTGGGCTTCAAAATCTGGTCGTAATCTTTGAATTCCCCTTTATTAGACCTTTAAAACGTGGTTCCAGGAAGTTTTAGCCAGGAAAAACACAGAGATCAGGAGGAATTCCACGAGTTTAGGGGGTCTTCTGATTTCTGTTGAATAAAAAATGACCGCTTGGGGGCAGTTTCCTGCAATTTGCACGGGGGGGGGGGGGGGGGGGGGCTAAAGATGTATCTCTCTCTCCTTATGCTTCTCCATAGGGGGGACAGAGCCCTCTCTCTTTCTTTATTTGCCCACTTAGCCAATATTATCCTCTTCTAAGCATCTCTCTCCCCCTCCTGCTTTGTCCGCCGGACTCCCACGGCTTCCGGTAGCTAGACGGCAGGAGGGAGGCTGTCTCTTCTTCTTCGCTTGACTACTTTAGCTAGGATGACTAGAGGATAAATTGGGCAGGGTTGGGAGGATGGAAGAGAACAAAAATCAGAGATAGGGACCTTGGAAAGGCCGAGAAGTTTTGGGGAGAAGAGGTAAAATACAAGGTTTGGGAAGAGAAGATATTTACAAGACCGCTAGACTGTCTAACTGTGGTGCTCAATTGAAAAAAAAACACGTTTAGTCGTCTAACTTTGGCGCTCGGAAAACGTCTTTTGCTGTCTAAACAATGGAATGAAAGATCCTCTTAGGAAGAGGAACTGTTTAACTGGCTCCCAATCGACAAAGGAACTTTTGGAAAGATTGGCTGTCTAACTGTGGCTAGTTTCACGGAAAACAACCTTTGCTGTCTAGCTGTCTAACTGTGGCTCCCCTTTTTTCATCTTTACTCACCATTTCTTCGAAAACCTTCCCATCCGTCTCGATTAACTTCGATGATTCCGTCAGCTTCTCGAAGATTTTCTCCTGTGTCACTCTAAAAGTTTTGCTCTTTTTTTGATCCGTTCAGAATATTTTCTTACAGCATCTCTTCTAAAATAGCCACAGCAGCCGGTGGTGGCGGATCAGCTGACTTCTCCCCGTCGGACATGTCTCACTTTTTTGGTTGGGCTTTGAGAGGAGGAGAGAGATCGGTTTCAGTTTTGCAAAGTGGAAAATATTCTGTGGAAATGCTCCAAAAACGTCATTAAATACAGAGGAATACGGTAAAAAATGCACAGATTTATTTACAAATTGATTAAAAAGAAACTACCCGAGGTTTTGGATCACAGGAGAGGAGAAAGGATAACAAATTTGGCGCGCGCCGCACCCGTAAAATCTCGGCAGCTGCGCGCACTGGTAGGAAGCTAAATGGCGCGCGCGCTACCGAGATTTTACGGGTGCAGGCGCGCGGGCTAAAGACTTCCTGAGGAGTTTTGGGAGGCCAAGGTCAGGAAGTATCAGACGGAGGAGCTGTCTCCCTCTCGTGGCTTCGAATATGCACCTTTACGTTGTCTTTCCTGGCTATTCCAATACCACAAATTGGACAACTATGAGCCTTGACGCCGGAATGGACCAGCCGATGGCGGCGAAGGGTAGACGCGTCAGCGAAACACCGCCCGCAGGTCTCGCACTGTAATTTCTCGATTTTTAAAGGGTTCTATGGGCTAAAATAGTCATTTTTCGAGTCAAAATACTCCTCAGAATGAGATCTACACGAAAAATGAAGTCAAAAATTATTTAAAAATGGCTAACTCACGCTGTAGGGCCTTTCTCCCGTATGAGTCCGAATGTGGGACTTTAAAAAGTGTTTTCGACCTCTTTTCCCGCAAAATTCACAGGCATAGACTCTAAAATGGATATTATACAAAAATATAAAAGAAAATGGTATCTTACCGACTGGTGTGCTGCTGAACATGGCCGGCGATGTCATGCAGTGTCTCTGACGGGCAGGCCGAGCAATTCCTCTTCTCCTTATCCACATGAGCATTAATAAAATGATTTTCCATTCCTTTAAAATCTGACGCTTGTTCAGGACACAGTTGACAGAAAATGTATTGAGCTACTCCCCAGAGAAGTTCCTAAAAACCCTTTAATTTTGAGAAATTGGACTGTTCTGGCCGAAAAACTAATCAAAAGTCCGCGCGCCCGCACCCGTAGAATCTCGGCAGCTGCGCGCACTGACTAGCAAATACAAGAAGCGCGCGCTACCGAGGTTTTATGGGCGCGGCGGCGCGAATTCCTGAACCAGCCCTACCTCTGATTTGTTCTTATCCACAGCGACTGCAGTAACTGTGGCTGTTGCGGCCGGTTGACTTGTCTGTGAAGCCGAAACCAAGTCAGGAGTAGAAGAGTCCTCATCATTTGGCTGTTGTTTAACGGAGGAGAGGAGAATTCCCGAAGAGGAGGGGGTCATAGAGGCTGGAGAGTTTGTGGGGCTTTCAGCCATCGGCATATCATCCCTAAAAATGGAAATTCTTGATTTTTTCCAACGCCACAGCGAGAAGAGCCACAGTTAGCACTTTCTGTGCCAGAAACCCCTTCAAAATGGAAAATTTGATAGCCTTTTATGATTTTTTCAAGGTTTTTAAAGGCCTAAATTGGCAAAAATAGCCTAGAAAATATAAAAAGAGGAGGTAAAACTTACTCGGGTTTGTCACAATTGCAGGAATCACAGTGGGACGGCATTTTCGGATCGGATTTGTCAATCAGGAGGCGGAGAAGTTCATTTTCTCGATTCTTGTAGTTTAGCTCCTGTTGGACCTGAAAAAAGTGACTCGATTTCTTTAAATCTACCAGAAAATAACATTCAGGCTAATTTTAGACGGACAAATTCTAGAAAATCCCCTGAAACCTCAATTTTCCCCATTTTCCAGACGGATTTCGGTGTCGCGCGCCTCGGACATCATTTGCCCAGCCGCAACCGGAATATCTCGGGTATTTCTGAATCCTTTTTAATAAACCAAACACCAAGGTATAGAGGAGGATCTGAGCTATTTCTCCGCCAAATTACAGCGTAATCCTATGTGTGAAAAATTCAGGAGAAGCATAAATGTTGAAAAATTCAATAGAATTCACCGTTTTTGGCACAATTGTGCTCGCGCTGAATTTTCTACAAATAGGATTGAGCTGAAATTTGGCTGGGGGATAGCAGAGATCCTTCCCTCCATTTGGAGTATTGGTTTTTTTTAGATGGTGCAGAAATAACCGAGATATTCCGGTTGCGGGCTGAAAGGGAGCCGGATTGGGCCGCTGGCGAAGCCGGGCCGGTCTCTAATATTTTCTACGAATTTCTCTATCCGAAAATGGTTTTTTCTTTATAAAAAAATACGCGTAATCTTTAATCTAGCCCACCTTTTGATATTCTTTACTCATCTTCTCCATTTTTCCCGCCAATTCCTCTTTTTCTCTTCTAATTTTACTTGTACTCTCCTAAAAATAGGAAAATATATTAAAAAATATAGTATTTTTACTTGGAAGCTATCAAAAAATGAGATTAAATGGTTTTTCCATTGTTGTTTCGTGGGTTCCTGAAGCGAAATTGTTGTCAGCTCGTCTAATCCAATCAATAACTCGGCTCCGTCATCTTTCGACTCATTTATCCTCAATCCAATAACTTCTCCACTAAATTTTATAAAAATTAAATCATTAAAAATAGTCGAAAATTACCTGGCTTTCTTTAATTTTTCCTCTAAATTTCGTAAATTCTGATCGAAATTCTTCAAATCCGAGCAGAAATAGAGGATAGCTGGGTGGGAGTCGGAAAAAACCTTGTAGCCTGATTCAGGGTCGGCTGTTATTCTTATTGACAAGATTCTGAGCCATTTTTTTCTGCTTTAAACAGCTAAAGCCTACCGATTTCCTACAAGAGATCGAGAAAAGAGAATATCCATTGATCACAGCTGGAAAAGGCAGCAGAGGGGGTCGTAAAAATGACTGGACTCGGCTCTTATCACATAGAGATAGGTAAACGGCGGCCTCCGAAAGAAGAGAACTGAATCACTGACTGATACTTTAATCAGCATTATTTTCTGGTATTTAAATAAGAAATTAAACAGAAAAAAAATGGAAAGAAACGGTTATTCCGATGAGAAAAGCTTAAATGCACATCGCAGAGGGAGCAGCGTTAATTAGGGCGCGATTACTTCGGCAAAGGGGGGAAAAATTCAAAAAGAAGAGGTGGAAAAGATTGTAGGGATTGGAAATTATGTTTCCTGGATTGAAAAATGGAAAAAAAAGTTAAGAAAATGGTGAAAAATGAGCCCAATTAGTGCCGGGCGTTTATGTCCGTATCTCGGCCATTTCTTGGTCGATTTCAAAAAATCAAAGACCTACTTGGAGAGCACATCAAGACGATTCTAACAAACCAGGTTATAGCTCAACCCGCTTGACAGGAAAATCTGCAGACTCTCAAACATTTACTTCGGGGATATTAGTCTCGGGCGCGAGTAACGAAATTCTGTCGAAGTTTGAGGCTACAGATTTTTTGTATGGCCGCTGTTACTGGATTCCTTAGAATCGTTTTGACGTTCTCTACAAGATGGTCTTTGAGTTTTTGAAATTGAACAAAAAAATATCGGAGTTACGGACACAAACGCCCGACACTCCCGTCTATGCCCAAAACCGGACGCGCCCAGAAATTGTGCTCATTTTCCACTTGACATTACTTGAAAATCCCCCAATACCTTCAATATTTTTATTTGGGGCTTGAAACAATGAAGACAATCAATAAAAACAAGGAGAAGTTAGGAAAAAATATTTTGACTATCAACACCCAATATTAGAACAACTGGAACCGCTAGAAGAAACTCGCAACTCATTTCTTCTAAACTTTTACACTTTAACAAGCTCTCATAAAGGGAGGAAAAGTCAACTGCCGCAGCTGACCGATAAGATCCACAAAATTCAATCAACAACAGGACCAATTCCTTCTTTGACCAGGCAGTTTGAACCAGAAAAGATGCCCGAGATCCTTTTGAAATCATATGGGTTATCAGCAGTCGCCACTGTTGTTCGTTTGTTGATTTGATGATCGAGATGTGATATATTTCTACCTGAAACACATAGAATCAACTCTCGTAGCTATACATTGGCAAAACGCTCGGTTTCGGGCGCGCCGGGGCGTAAAACGGAAGTTTGTGCTCGTATCTCGGGCGTTTCACGGACAATTTCAAAAATTCAAAGACCATCTTGTAGAGCACGTCAAGGCGATTCTAACAAGCCTGGTCACAGCTCAAACAGCGACACACAAATCGGTAGCCTCACAAACTTTGATAGGGAAACGTTACGTAACGTTTACTAATGCTAATCCTCGACCAAGTCAACGTTGTTTACGGCGATACAGATTGTTTGTTTGAGCCCTTGAGCTGCGACCAGGCTCGTTAGGTTCGTCTTGACGTGCTCTTCAAGGTGTTGTTTGAATTTTTGAAATTGACCAAGAAATGACCGAGACAACAAACGCCCGACATGCCTGTCTACGCCCGTTTCAACAAAATAAAGGCGTGCCCATGCATGTATTATACAATATAGCTTAACTAAACTAACATAATCAGCGGGGCCGTTTTCTTGAGGAAAATTCCCATGAGATATTGAAAAAAAGCCCAAATAGCAAGCTCCTCTTGGTATGTACTCACTACGATCCAGGAATAAACCTATCATAAGGTCACTCTGCTCCAGCTTAAATTCAATTTTAAATATATCTGGCCCGTCGGTATCATCTTGCCAATTCTGAACACTTTTGTATCACTGGAGGGCAAAGAAACAAACCCCGTAAATGTCGGTGAGCACTTGCCAGGCGGCATCTGACGTCATTGAGAAATGGAAAATATAAAATTGCTCCCTTTGCCTGGCTGCCTCAACGAAATCCTTTATAGGGATGTTAGCAGTTACCAGGGAGTCATAGCTAAGGAATGATATCTTCTAAAACGCGAGAGTTGGACGCGACAGTCTCTCTCAAATCTTCATAAAATCTCGGCAGCAGAAACATCTGTTAGTTCAGCGCGGCCGCTCGCCTTTCTCCCGCTCTGCCAAGAATTTACGAGTGCGGGCACAATGGCCTGGTGCGTATATCGTGGCTTACCCGAACACTGTCTAGCTCCAAATATTCGCGAAGAACTGTATTAATCGGATAGATGGATAGCTTTTGCACCGTCCATGCGGTTAGAAGCTTTTGAGATTGTTCTATAGTCAGGTTGTATAGAGCTAGACAGATGATATGGGTAGTATATCCTCTGAAGAACTCAAGGAAAATGTCCACTGTTTCATTGAATCGCGTGTATTTTTCTGTGTCGCTTGGAAGTATTTTGTTTTGCTTAAAAAAATTGAGTTAGAATCTGGTTGAATTGATGCAGAATTCGGTGCACCCGTAAAATCTCGGCAGCTGCCCGGTCTGGAATACCACGCGGCATTTCTTCAGTAGCGCACCTGCCGAGAGTCCACGGGTGCATGCGAATTCATCATTGTTGCATCAGAAGGCTAAACATACCACATCAATATGAGAAATGGCAAATCCTGATAATGCTAGCCTCGTCATAATCATATTTTCTCGAGTTACAGTGACAAGGTAATATTTTTTACCATTAAGCATATAAAGATAAGGACTGTCTCCCACCATCGCTCTCTCCTAAATTTGCATAGGAAAACAATTATTACGGATAAGAAAATACCGCGTTGGTGAAGATACTAGACATATTGATATTGTTACCAAGAGTGAGGGTGGAATTCTTTTGGTAACAATAAATCCCCAACTGCTGCCTGTTCTTCTCGCAGAATTCATCAAGGAAGCGGCAGCTCCGACGGAGACGGACGTACGGGATGGGATAGCACTGGAATTACTTTCGCTTTGATCTGTTACAACGCCCTACCTTTCTGATAATTTGCAGCATCAACGCCGTGGGGGTCTCCGTAAATTGGTTGTATTGCATGCTGCTGAAAAATGGGAGCAATAACAATAAATTTGATTTCGTAGAATTGGAAAAGATTAGATAATATGTTGAATTATATTGGGATAGTGCACTTACTTATGGGACACCCTAATAGAACAATCAGGAATCAAATGAAACTTGGGCCAGAAATATTGAGCAGGGAACGCGATTTTATCGATTTCTTTGTCCTGACTCTTGTCAGGAAAGGTCAAAGGAAAAAAAAATATTGGTCGAAGGGGGAACCGAACCCTCGACCTTTCGATTGGGGCCCCACCACGAACGGGTCCCGCAACGAAAAACACTTGAAAAATATTTTGGAAGTTTATAGGACCTCAAAACAAAAAAGCAAAAAGAGTTACCCCCAGTGGGGATCGAACCCCCGACATCTCGAATGATAATACCGGCCTCTTAGCCACTACACCACGAAAATCGGACGCACGGCGGACGGCGGACATTTTGCAAAACTTGTTATGCTCGTTCTGCTTTTATTTTATGGACTACATCGCTGAAAATTGGGGGATAGGGGTAATCGACCACCCTCGAAAGTATGGCCAATAAAGATTTTCACGAAACCTCAACTGAAAAGCTGTGCGCATCAAAGTTACCTTCTCGGAGCTGGCACTACCCCGATGTAAAGTCAAACCACGCGCCGCGCTTCGCGCGATCACAGCTCGCGGACACCGGCGTTTCAAGAGTCTGGAACGCGCCCCCGTCGCAACTTTGTTTCCGAATATAAAAAATTCATTTCTATGCATTTTTATGCAATTCTGATGTTTCCATTGTGTTTCTCAGCACTGAGTTGCTATAGAACAAATGAGAAAGTAGAAAAATAATGAGAAATCACGAAAATCAGTCAATTTTCTGATCACTTATTATAATATGACGAAATAATGATTTGACCTCTATTACAGCTGCAAGAGTTCCTTTGCAAGTAGGACTCACGCCGTAAGAGAAGAAGAAAAAGCTGTAGAAAATAAGAAGAGAAATATTTGGAAGTAGAGAAGTACGGGAAAAACAGGAAATGTTAGTTTTACTTTACTAGCGGCCCGGGGTGATATTACAGAAAAGAATGACGAATAATATTAGAAGGATCTCTAAAACCAAAAAAAAAGGATCTCTAAAACCAAAAAAAAAAAGAATTTTTAAAAAGAATTTTTACCTT
This sequence comes from Oscheius dolichura, assembly GCA_932521035.1. NCBI lineage: Eukaryota > Metazoa > Nematoda > Chromadorea > Rhabditida > Rhabditidae > Oscheius > Oscheius dolichura. The sequence continues at coordinate 9,872,582 of OW051492.1, read as the reverse complement.
TTGATAACATGCTCGTGTAAAAAAAAGAAAAAGAGGCGAGGATGGCATTCACAATATTGGCTATACGTTTCGTTCGAAATTTTCATTTGCACCAAATCTAATATAAAAAATAAAGCCCTGCTGCCACTGCCTGGAATCCGCCGATCGAATAATCCTATTTTATATTTTATTTCGAATATCTAATGTATTCTACACAGTCAGATTCCTCTCTCCCTCTTCCCCTTCAGGAACACCCTTCCAATCCGCCGCAATCCCCCTCTTCAAACCTAATTGCCCATCTCTTCTTCTTCCCCTCTTCGTTTACCTAGCCATCTGTTTATGTTGTCTCTATTCTTATTTTCCTTATTCTTCTTGCCTTCTCGCCAAGATCAAAGAAAAAGCCAGCCGTATAACCGCCTATTTGAAGACTTGCTGAATCGGTAACTCTATGAATAGCAAAATAATTTTAAAAAATTCAGATATAATCGCCTAGTTCGGCCGGTATCGAATCCAAATGATACGATAAATATAGAATTCAAATTGTATTTGGGAATGTTAGTGGATGTTCAGGAAAAGGATCAGGTATTGACGACGAATGGCTGGCTACATCACGTGAGCTTCTCTTCTCGATTTTCTGCACCCGTAAGGCCTCGGCAGTTGGCCATAACCTAATATATAAAGATCTCCTTGCTGTCGAGATTTTACAAGTGCGGGAGAATCCTTCTGCGCGCCCTGCTGTCTAACTGCGGCTTTTTGTATCAATTTGTTCAGCGATGGCGAGATCCTCGTCTAAAATGGAATCCTGATGAATATGAAGGCGTCCGAGAAATCCATATTCCCGGAGAAATGCTTTGGCTACCTGACGTTATTCTCTATAACAAGTTGGTAATCTAAAACGCCCCAATTAGACAGCCGACTGGATTTAGTGCCCATGGTAGTCCATCCGTCTCGGCCATCACAAAATCTATTGTTAGCTTTGATGGAAGAATCACTTGGAAAGCACCGGTAATTTACGATAGCTTTTGTAATATCGATATCGAATGGTATCCTTATGATGTGCAGGAATGTGAATTGGTAATCTGTCTATAATTTGCTTGTCCAGTGAAAATATTTAGAAATTTGGAAGCTGGACATATTCGGGTACACAACTGAATCTAATCCATGTGAGTTTCAATCTAAACGAAATTCAAAATAAATAAATGGAAAATAAAAGTAATGTGCTTCTAGCCTTTCGGTTCCGATGTTCGCCTGGAAATAAATGGAAAAGAACAAACCTGGAAAGTTGAAAGAGGAGTAGACCTCTCAAATTACCAAGAATCCGTGGAATGGGATCTTCTCTCCGTTGTTGGCACTAGACACGAAAAATGGTATCCCTGTTGTGATTATCCGTACGTGCCTCTACCTTATAAATGCTAAAAAAACTTATAGATCAATAGACATTACCTATAAGTTAGTAATAAGAAGAAAGAAACTATTCTTCACTGTAAATTTAGTCGGCCCCTGCGCAGCAATCGCTGCATTGACCTCTTGGGCAAGTTTGTAGAAAAGTTCAATAGCTATCAAGCTAGGTTTTCTATCTACCATGTGAAAGTCATCAAAAAATCCAGCTATGTATCTCTATTTACGTAGCTCTGACTCTATTCGTCCTTCTCCTGGTAAATTTACAAATTAGAAAAGAAAAATTCAAGTTACAGGCAGAGTTGATCCCTCCCACAAGCGTGGTTATGCCCTTGATATTGAAGTACCTCGTGTTTACGTTACTAATGGTTTCTCTTTCAGTTATCACAACTGTATCAGTAAAAAGAACCCAAAACTGTGATAAGAGGGATGTTTAGGTGCAACAGGTTCATTATAGAACCTCCAAGGATATGCCTCAATGGGTTAGGAATATTCTGATCAAGTGGTTTGGTCGGGTATTGCTAATCTCTAGAAGAACCAAGCAGGCTAACTTTCATCGGCAAGCCCAGCACCATAAAGTTCAGTTGAGACCAGAGAATCACAATATCAACTTCAGCAAATCAATGCCCTTTCCGCAATGTCAATCCTGGAGAAGCATTTTCAAAAGACAATTTTTGATATTGAAATGTCCACGAAAAAGAAGCAAAAGCCAATGAAGACGATCAACAGCATGTTTATGGAGCTGCCACTGCTGGCAAGATCAAGAAGTGTAAGAAATGGAAGTTTGGAAGCGCAGGCAGGCTATGATAACAGGTAATCTGTTCAGCCATGATAAACGAACTCTTTTAGACGGAGCTTTCGAAGATTGACCGACGTAAAACACGATTCGGGCAATGTGAGAGAACGACTCAAAGGTGCAGAGAAAAACGTGCACTATATAGCAAACACGCTAACAGATCGACGAAAGCAACAAGAGGTTCAACCAGTATCCGGCAAGATTACACTACCTTTAGTGTGAAGCTGACTGGCAATTTGTATCGTTGGTTCTGGATCGCATTCTTCTCATTGTCTTCGTTGTAGTGATTTCTGTTGGATCCATGTGGCTTCTCCTTTCGGCTCCGTCGATAACAGACAAACGGCCAGGTCTTACAAGATGAGCCTTTTCCCCCACCGCCAGCAAAGAAAAAGAACAAATATAATTTGAATGCAACCTTTTATTTGGGAAGCTTCTTGTTGGTTAACAAATGACGACGTAGGCATTGGTCTGAGAGCGTAGACGAACGTCAGGATTGAGAAGGTTGCTACTTCTTCTGAGCTCTTCTCTTGCGCTTCAGACGACGCATTCTCTTCTTTCTCCACTGAAAATAGAAAAATTAGTTCAATAGAAAAAAAGTTCAACGTATTTCTAATTTTGCTTGCTCTACAGCTATCAAAATCAAAAGCATAAAGTAGAAAACCTTACCTTTTCACGCATGTTGTTTGACGCACTCCGGAGGGGCGAAACCCGAAAACGAAGTACCTGCAAAACAGCAATTAGTAATAGAAGAGTAGATGTAAAGAGCACGGTATAAATTTAAAGCCAATATTTTTTAGAGGAAAAATCCAAAGTGAAGGAATTGACAAAAGAAAAGCATCACAGCTCCAAGTGGAGGAAGCGATTGGGGAATGAAACTGAAGGGAAAGTTTAGGCCAAGAACACGAGACAAAGAGGACGCGTCGAGCGTGTTGCCTGTGCGTCAGGGAAACACGCCGCACGCGGCAATTCAAACGTTGAAATCTTGCCAATTATTTTTGCCTTCGTGCCAACAGTTCCTTCCCGCTGGCAAATTGAAGACTTGTACTTCTTGAAAGGCTTGTGTTTCGCACAAGAAACAACAATCATCGGCAAAGTGTTTTGGGGTTATTGCATGGTAATAATAGAATACTGCCTGATGCCGAAAGGTAAAATAGCCATTAGACATTCGTTGAATTGACTTTGAGCAGCTCATATTATTTATTCTCTCTTTGTTCATTGTTATACTCCTTTTTACGACAATTTGATGTTCTTTTTGTCTTGTTTACGCCACAAAATCGTGCCAAGCTATTCGTCAACCCATGAAGATAAACCAAAGAGCAAACAATCGTTGTCCGACAGCAGTTTTTTTCTCAAAGTCTACGTCTGTTCGATTGACACCATAGCGAATAGTTTTTTGCTTCAACTGTAAAGTAATTTGCACAAGGCCGAGATGTTCTCCACCCGAAGCATAGGCCAGCAGCTGTTCTGTTGATACGAGCCTGGTGTAACAGATTGACGATAAATGGGTTCTCCAATCTTTCTGTCACCTTGTGGTGTACTTTCCAATTGAGCGTTGTTTTTCTATTTTACCATATTGTGTGCTCGAATATTGCAGGTAGAGAGAGAAAAAACTGAAATGACGTCCTTGACGTCAGGTGCAAATGGTCATTTTTGTATTCAGCACGGGCAAAAATTGCTGCATATCGCCGTCATTCATCGGCGCTCAAGCACAACAATTGACGCTGCTAGCCATTGGCTGTGTTTGTTCGCTCACCTAAGTCATAGATTAGCTGGGGGTAGATTCATTTGGTCTGGGAGAGCTCTCCTTTATTGGCTTCTGCACGCTGTTTGTCGCCCATTTTGTTCCTCTGTCCTCTGAGTGTGGCTAATGCAACGGGCGTCGAATCGCCACTTGAAGAACGCCCCGCAGCACCCCCAGCAGCGCCTAATCCCATTTTCAGGAGAACTTTTCAATTTTCTGGCCCAGCTACGTTACGAGTCCTCTATCTCTTTCGCTTCATTGGATCCATTTGCCTCTCAAATCTCGTCCTTTTTATCAAGTTTCCAGGAAACGACATCGTATTTCATTCGGCTTGCTGCCATCTGAGGCTCTAGAGGGGGAAGAGATCGCATTTACCTTGCGCTTGATTTATTCTTTTTTCCTTACCTCTCGCTGTCGGCACCTTCTCTTTGTTCTTCCTGTAAACAATTAGTAACCATCGCATGATTTATCTTCGGCCGTCCCCCTTGTCGATGTCTCATATTTGCTTCTGTTCTGCTATATACTTGGTCTTTATTCAGAACACCTTTGAATTTCTCTTCCGGTAACGCTGCTCTAAATCGTGAACAGTCCCAAACATAGCTGGACAATCTGTTTTTCTCCGCCCAAGGGTCGCCCCCAAAATGTCTCGTTTGTTTACATTTCCGCTTGTGCATCTGTACAAATATTACTTCTGACTTGAACCAGTTAAAACTCATTTCTCTTCTAATTTATTTTAAATTCTATTATATTTTCGTTATTTTCAGGTCCGTAATGGATCCGGACATGGAGTTCAATGCTCTAGCAGCTTTATCACAAAGTGTAATCAACGATATGAAGGTATTTTTATCTTATCATTTGATTAGTTTGATAATATTTTTATAGCAATCTTATCCAGCCTGGGAGACGGTTGCTACAAGGGCTCTGAAATTGTCACAACAACTTCGTAACACGGTTCACTGCCTAACTTCCTTTTGCGATGCCATGCAGAATGTTTCCGATTGTGCTAGTAATCTCAAAGGTAGTGTAAGAAAGAAGTTTTCAATTTTTCAGTAATAAATTGCAGGAGCTACTCGTGATGCTGCTGCCTGTGTTACCAGAGTATGTATGCGTCAAAGAGCGTTAGAAACTCGTTTTCGTACCCTTGCCGATGCCTTTTCCGAAGAATTCTCTAGGGGCTTGACGGAACGCGCAAATTATTGGAAGCAGCGCACTCATGAGATGGATAAGACAGCTGCCAAGCATGTCAAAAAGGTTTTCCCTTTCTCTTTATGGAGTGATCAAAAGCTTTAGGTTCGATCTCGTAAACGTCGCCCAGAATGTCAAGAAGTTAGTGAACAGCGTCAAATTTGTTCACAGATCCTTTCGGAGCAGAGACAACAATTCTCATTCTTTATCAATATGCTAATGCCTGTTATGGTGAGGTTTTTCTCGTATTTTGAATATTCTCTTCTTAGAAAGCTGAAATAACCTTACTGGATGAAGGCCCGCATATTCGACAATCTGTAGAGACATTAGAACAAACTATGGAAGTTTGTTTATTTATATTTTAACACTACTCTATTCTTGCAGTGTGTGGACGGCAATACCCTTGTTGATTCTATAGTTCAAGATGTTACGCAAGGAGCCGACGGAGCATGGAAACAATGCCTAGACTATGCAACGCTTCGTTACCGTGAAAAGTCAATAGGTACGTTGCTATATTTAGTCTAATTGAAGCTAGTGATTTCTCCCACGTTACGTTTTAATTACGATCTATTCAGCTGGCAGCGAGATTGATCTGACTCCCATGGGCCGCCCTCAAAGTCTCAATATTACGAACACTTCAGAAAAAGAATATGTTTTGAGTGCCAAGCCACCTCGTCGACCAATTACAAGGAGTAATTCGAAAGTATGATTTATTATTGCTGTATATATTCAAGTTTAGTCCTCCTGTATAAGTCCACCGCTACAGCACAGCCCATTATCGGATTCATTGTTCAATATGTCGCAATATTCTACTGTAAGGATGATGCGGCCTCATAGTATCAATAGTGAACCTTATTCTCCTCCGGTTGGTTTTGTTTCGTGTTATTATCATACCATTTGTTTCAGATTCCTATGCCATCTGCAGGTACCAGCTCCTGTTGCAGTTCAGAAGCGTCGGCAGCGATGATCAATGAAACTTTACAGCAAATTGGTTAGGCTTCTTTTATTACTAACTAAATAATAATTTTAGAACATCTCGGTTCAGATTTAGAGAATTTCTGTATGAATTCTTTTGACTCAAGATGCCAACCTGATCAATCGACTACATCGTCTTCATTTAATAATAGCAGTATGAATAGCACTATAAGGATGCGAGGTTCCAAAGTAAATTGTATTTTTTTAACACGTGTTTTTAGGCAGCCCCAAACCTCCTCCACCGGCGCGTAGAAATAGTACAATCCAAGCAGCTACTCCGACGGCGCCTTCCATTGTTGACGCAAGAAATAACTACATTATGGGTTTCTTTCTTCCTTTAGCCGAGTTATTTTTATATTCTAGGAAGTCGTCAATCTCTAAATTCGTCTACGTTCTCAGGATCTACAACAGATCTTAATCATCATAATGTGAATCCTTATTCTAAGCATTCCACTTTTGCTCCACATTATAATTTGTGATTGTAACAGAAAAACAGGTGAGTCTTCCAAGTTCCTTTTTATTCCTACTCGTATATTCCCAATTCTAGTTATTGTGCCTTGGTTATTATATTGTTATATTTTCTTTTAATAAATTTATTTTGAGTTTCTCTCTCCGGGCAATCTTTAGGCAAAATCAATAGATGAAAACTGTAGGCAGTGGATAAAACGCGAACACAATAACAATGCAATCTGAGCAAATGAAACAAAACCTCGTAAAGGGAAAGTCTAGCTGAAAAAGGTAACATAATCTAAGCTGTTTTGTTTTTTTCCTTGTTAATTCTGTAAGCTTTCAAGATTAGCGTAACGGAGACGATCAAAATAAGACCACCGACCGCCAAGACAGACATCGCTTGCTTGTCTTCAGTCATCTCTATGACTTTTTCCTTTACAAATTCGTAGACATGTTCAATAGCTGTTGGAGGCTCAGGAACTCTAAAAGGTGGTTTTCTATTTTTCATTATTTATCTTTATTTACCTGTGTCCTCGCTGCTCTTTGAATTTGAAAAGAGCAAAATTCACAAGACTCCTCACATCTTTGGCAGCCTCTTTGTAGCGATAGACTTTTCCGCGATGGAATCTAAAATCGCTTTTTTTTTTTGCTATTTATCAAGTAAATAAACTGACAGCAGGAATGCTGGACAGTCGGCATGGTCAATATCAAATCTCTCCGTAACATCATCATTTACACTTGTTTCTACTTTGCCCACATGTACGAGGCCTCTTAATTTATGTGCTACATTCTCCCACATGGGCACAAAAGCATTGCAAGCTCCTTCGTCAGCATCGTAGCTAAATTTCCCTTCTTTTTATATTTTTGTTATTCAACTTACAACATAACAAACCAGTCCAAGTTTCCCTCATCTGGGCTGTGGCTGTCAGTTTTTCTCTCAAAGTCATTATCAGTCAATTCCCAAGTGACGACTTCTTCATGGGAACGAAGCCAGCGGAGAACGGCTTGGGAATCTTTGAAATCCCCATCGTACATTATCGGATTCTTCCGGCGATAGTAAACCATGGCTGGGAAGGTATTCACCCCCAATTCACGGGCTACAGCACGGTCATCCGTTTTTACTACCTAATTTTATATTTTCCTTCATAAATAAGAATAAATAAGCACCTGAACATAGCCCGTAGCTTCAATATCGTCGTCAATTTCTTCAACTTCAGATAAAGCTTCAGAGCAGGAAGGACACTGAGCTCTGCCACCATCTGGAAGTGTTTTTCTTTTCTTGGAAACTATTCTTGTACTTACAGAAGAAAATAACCAGATTTTTACTCGCATCTCGAAGAATTTCGTCAATTTTATCCTCATCTACATCGTCGATCGATTGTTCTTCAGTTGGATCAACATGAACTTCAACTTTCTACAAATTAGAAGAAATTTTCAAGTTTGGTAAGGCGATTGTAGCTTTTCTACAAGGAGATAGCCCTAAAGAATGGATAGTAACTACTCGGGTCGAAATACTATTCTTTTTCCAATATCAAACTAATGAATCATTTGTTTGAATCTCTGGCTACGTTTTGCTGCATTATATTTGCTAGCAAACAATGCCGTCGAGGCCTAATCTAAGAAAAAGAATTGTTACGGAGACCAGGAAGTATTGAATTGATAGAGCAAAAAAGAATTTCGCTACAAAAAGTGAATTGACTAGCGTAGATAAATACAGGAAGCACTAGAAGCGGAGTAAATATAAATAAGCATATCTGGGTACAAGAAAAATAATACAAGCTAACCTTTGAAGATTGCTTGCCAGTTGCTTTTACAGGCGGAGTGGCGACATCGTCAGCAACCGTTACCTTGTTGTGATTCTTCCTCTTCGCTGCTGCTAAAGCAGCTAAGCAAAGTAAAAGTAACAGTATGGGTAAACGCATCGAGCGATCAATGGCAGGAGCCGTTTGTGCTGCGATCCTCACGCATTACACAAGATCTGCCGCCTCCTACTTTCAGCTCTCTGCTCAATCGGCGAGCAAGATATTTACATTTCAACGGGGACAAGGAACACCTGGTCAAGTGCTTGTTTAGTGCAGTTAAAAATTCTTTTGTTTAAATGAAGCTTTATTGTAACTATATATTGACGTGGTAAAATCAACAATTATAGAATCCCAGTTAAGACGCGCTTCCCGGAAGACTCGAACAGAAAACGAAAGTTTTGGGCTACAAAATATGTTTCTTATACAAAATAGCTAGAGTCTTTCAGAAATCTCGTCTTCATATAAAAATACTACACTACCTTACCTGTGGCGTTTTCTTTCCCGTGATCTTCTGCGTTCTCGACTACCCGACCGACGTCGTTCACGGCTACGAGATCTTTTTCTTTCACGAGAGCGGCTACGTTTCCTGTCACGGTGCTTCCTCTCTTTCGATGGACTCCTACTACGTTTTCGCCTCTTTTCGGGACTTCTACTTCTACTGCCTACATCACGTCGTGAATCACTGAAACAAAATAAAAATATACAAATACCTAAATCAGAATACCTTTTCCGCGAATCCTTTTCACCGTTATTTGCAGCTTTGTGTTCTACGCTTTTAGAATTCTCAGTTTCTAAAAAAAAGAAATTTATAATACAAACAAATTGTAAAATACCATCGTTATGTTGAGCCTTCGGTAATTGTGGTTCTGTTTTTGCTGCACCTGAAAAATAAATATTAGCGTTATCAAGTATTTATCAAATAACCAATTCGTCCTTACTGCCATTGTGTTTTTCTCTGAAATGGGAAAGAAACTCTTCTGCGGATGAGAGACCAATAAATTAAAATAAACCGTACCTCGCTCTTCGGACGGTTTATTAAAATTTCGGGGAATACCAATTGGGGCTTTGAATATAAAATCATCTCTTGATTTGTCGCTAGCATTTGTAGTGGATGGCTTCTCGTCCGTGTCGCTGTCCGTTTCATCGTCATCATCACCTAAATATTTGTTATATCTTAGTAAAAAGAAATAATGGACGTCCGATAGATGAGAGGCAGCATGAAACTAACCAGGAGCATAATATGTTTCGATAGATATATACTGTTTACAAAGGAGGAAAACAATTTAGAAAAACCTACCGAGACTTGACAAAGCCGCCAAGGCGGAACTCTTCGCGAGAAGTTTAGGCTCTGCTATAATTAATAGTTTATAAAACATAAAACAATTAACAAATAGAGAAGTTAAAAAAGTCTGAAATGTGGCACCTTCTGCTTTTTCTGCTTCTCGCATGGCTTCGGAGCATGTGGCACGAAGAAGTTGATCTGTTCCATCGGTAAGGACTTTAGTCATGAACTGGCGAATATAAAGCATCTGTAAAAAATCAAATTAGATCTATAAACGGGAAGGCGAAACATACAGCCTGCTCTCGTAGATCGTCTGCAGTAATTGTTGGCTCTGGCTCTTCCTGTGGCTAAAGCAACTTATGAATTAAAAAAAATAATAGGTTACTTCAACTTTGCCATGCTTTACGGAATTGTATTTATCCCTCTTCTCGCCTTCTTCGTCACTGCTATCACTGTCCTAAATAAGGACTTACAATATTTTTTTAAAGAAGCATACAAATTTGCTTTTGCCGGCCAGTTCACGTCGTTTCTTCTTTTCTTCTTCGGCTAGTCTGATTCTTTCTTCTTTTTCCGCTTGTTTTTTCTTCTCCATTTCCGCTTTTTCTAAGCCTTCTCTTATCCATGCTGGTAATTTATTTCTCGCATTATCATCTAAATTATAGTTATAAAAGCATAAAGAAAAAAAATTATACCTAGATGTGAATCTACTCCGGAAAAAAATGGAACCTCAGGTGATGGAACATTTTGTTCCACTGGAGTATAATTATTGTTATACATCTGCGGTGGAGGGAATAATGGAACTGGCATCGGCGGTGCAACTGCATTCGTTGCTGAAGGAAATAATGGAGGTGGAGGTCCCGTTTTCAGTGGTAATCGTGGTGGCGGAGGCGTCCATCCAAAGCCCCAATCGTCTTCAAAAGGTGGTGGAGGAGGGTGAAACCCCATCAACTGTAAAAAGTAATTTTAAAAAAAATGTACTAATGAAAACATACTGGTGGAGGTGGAGCTCCGTTCATCGGCCTTGGTGGTGGAGGAAAAAATGATCTTGGTGGTGGACCTGGAGGCATTCTTGGAGGCATAGTCATAGGCATAGGAGGCCCTTGATTCCAGCCATGCGGTGGCACTCTCCAGTCTTCATTACGAGAAGCACTCCAGTCGCCGTTCGGTGGTCCAGGTCTTGGTGGATAATTATTTGGAGGTGGAGGCGGTCTTCCATAATCATTTGAAGGTGGAGGTGGTGGTGGCGGTCTACCATTAGCATCCTAAAATATTTGCATGTGAAATAAAATTACAACAAAACTTACAAATCTTATATTCGTTGCAGAAGGAAATATTGGTTTACCTCTTGAAGCAGCATCCCAATTTGAATTGTTTCCAAATTGTGGCTCTTTCATAGCCATCCATTGTTGAGCCAGCGCTGCCCAATTTACTAAAGTTCATGTTTAGAAAGACTAAACGAATAAACAAACCTTGATCATGGGGCATTGCCTGGTACTCACTGAAGGGGTCCATTTTACCCGTTGAACAGCAGCCGATTGCTAGATACTATATATTCTGAAAAGTAGTACGTATTGAAGAAGCAATTAGAAGAGAAACAGATAAGTTACAGCCAGAGCTCAACGTGGAAATGAGAAGAACAAAGGAAGCTTGAGAAAATCGACGGAACGTACGTGAAAGAAAGCGCAAATGAAAATCTCCGGGTTACTGTAAAGAGGGTCGCTTTGCGTAGGCTGGATTCGAAATTCCTCCGCTTCCTTCGTCTCCTCCTAAATTGTACTGCTTCGCTGTTTTTTCTGTTACTTCATCCAATGCTTCTACTGTTTTATAATGTGCATTCGATCTCCAATATATCACCGTCATCTTTCTCACATATACAAATGTTTTTTTCAGAACAAAATGAGTAAGACCCACCCTCCCGAGTTGAAGAAATATCTGGACAAGGAAATGGATTTGAAACTGAACGGAAATCGACGAGTGTCTGGCGTTCTCCGTGGATTCGACCCTTTCATGAATATGGTTATTGAGGTAAGCATTTTAATTTCATTTTCTACATTTATTTTATCAAGCAAAATAATTTTTTTAATACTTTTATAAAAATCAAATTATACTTTTTCAGGATGCCATCGAGTACCCAAGAGGTAGCGAGGCTATTCAACTGGGCATGGTCGTTATTCGTGGAAATTCTGTCGTCATTATGGAACCGAAGGAACGAATTTGACCGCTTATTTGATCTCTTTCATTTTTCAACGTTATTATTGCAGTAATGAGTAAACTTTCTTTTTACTTTGCAATCCTTCATTTTTAAACCATTTAGCTAGCAACAACAAGAATCTCGACGTTTTCTTCCAAGGCCACGTTATATGCTTCGTGATAACGGCTTTGTCGTAAACAGCTCCAGTCCGCTGTATTTTCTTACTCCTCGCAGCTGTTACCAGCTCGCTTCATATATCCACGGTGTCAATGTCAAATGCCAAGCAATTCATCTAATTGCTCGTCCCCACATCATTTCATTCTTTGCTCGATTAAAGTTGATTGTGTGTAATCATCGAAAAATCAATCGGGCCGCGCAAAGACTGCGAGGCAGAGAGGCCGTTTGTTATTTTCGCCACACGGAACGAGCTGTTGCAATATTTCCTGCTTGCTTACTCGCCGGTGCTCTAGAGAGAGCACTCTTATTTTTGCGCCTCCCGTCCAGTATTGATTCCTAAACAGCGTCTTTTTGTGTTCGCCATGTTTACATGTCGCGGTATCAGTCGTATCATCTTCTTATGGCAAGCAACCGTAAAGAAGTTCCATTTTTTCTAAAACAGATACTGCAGATTTTCTATACAATTAACTTCAGCTGGGTGATTTATGCATTCTGTCACTCTTGAATGCACTCGACTCGTTTATAAATTAGTTTGTTGTTCACATTTTTACACATTTACAATTTCACGCGTTATTATTCAACTGTCCTAGTTTTTATTCTTCTATAAGCGTTCCTCCATTGTAACACGCCGTTAGTTCCGTTTTCAAGCGGAATTCCCATGGCATAGCGGGTCGTTTATATTAGTTTTCGCTTTACATCCCCGGTGGCCATGGCCGCCGTAACATTTGAATTGCCAGAGAGACAGACAAGCCCCTCGAACCTCCCCGTGTTCACTTTGGCTTATTGATTTGCTCTGATTTTGCCCTCGGCCGTCAGTTGTATACGCGCTCGGGCACACAACTGTTTTTGAAAATGTAAAAAGCGCGCCCTTTGCTCTCTGCGGCGTTCATTCCCTGGCGAGGTCGCCTACATTTTCTCCATCTGCTTTGCATCACATCATTTTTCGCCCATTCTTTTCACTTCGTTTTTGACATTTTTCTATTCGATAGTCACCAGAGAGGATAGATTTTGTTTACCGAAAGGATAGAAAAGAAGGCGTGGATAAATATCTAGAAAAATGATGACATCTTGTGGTTTCCGCGATTTCGGGGTCGTTCTTCTTATCTGTTTATTTTGAAAGGTTCAATTTTTATCAAGACCCTGTTGACAGTGTAGCATGTCATAAAATGATTGCTCGCTAACGTTGAATCTGCTGTTGAACACATTGTTTGATTATAAAAGGGACGCTTTTTTCCCCACAGCACTGTTCTGTCTCCGCAAGCCATCCGATTGATCGCTGACGCCAATTCGTACTTTGGGGTTGGCCTCTTTTTATCGTTCACGCTGGGGCAAAGTACTCCGCCAAATTTCATGGCGATACCTTTCGAAGTTTTTGTTAGTCCTAAAATGTGTAACGTATTTTATACATCGTTTATTATTCTCTTGATGCTCTCTTACTTCATTCTTTTTAAAATTACTCCTTTGCAGAAATGTCGGTGCCTCCACAGCTTCAGAAGGTTCTCGATGATGTCGACAAGCGGCTCCATGAGCCCTCACCCATCACCAACGTACTTGCTACCGTTGAGCAGAAGACTGGCTTGAGACGTCTACATCTCGTTCTTGGTATTTTAATTTTCTTTATACTTATTGTCTTATTTCCAGGTGCCGTTGGATTGCAAGCTCTTTACCTAGTTTTCGGACACTTTGCTGCTCTCGTATGCAACACCATGGGATTTATCTACCCTGCATACTGCAGCGTCATTGCTATCGAATCACACCACAAGGAAGATGATACTCAATGGCTCACCTACTGGTATGTCTTTTTTAGTCTACAAAATGCATTCATTTGTTCGTTATATATTTATTTCATCACTATTTTCAGGGTCGTCTTTGCTATCCTTTCGGTAGTCGAGTTCTTCTCGAACACGATTGTCAATGTGTTCCCGGTCTACTGGCTCTTCAAGGCTTTCTTCCTTCTCTGGCTCTACCTGCCTTCCACCCTTGGAGCTACCGTCCTCTACAACCGTTTCGTCCAACCGATCATGAGAAAGCACAACAAGACTGCTGAACAGCACGTTCAACAATTTGCTAACAAGGCTCACGACGGTTAGCTTTTACTTTTAATTTTATTTATTCTCATTTTTTTAGCTGCTAGACGTGCCGTCAACGAAGTCAACCAGCACTTGGATTAATTTTATAACGATTTTATATAAGTACGTTTAATATTCCCCTATTTTTTAATGTTTGATAGTTTTTTGTTGCATAATAAATATTTAGTAATTATTTCATCTGTTCTATTCGACTTCAGCAGCTTTTTAGCTCCTCTTTGAGAATTATGACTTATGGAGACAGCTGAACGGGTTCTACTGTTAGCCACTTCATCATAATCATTTCAATCAAAATACAAGCCGCTAGTTAGATGAATCCATCTGGATGTAAAGAGGGCCAGTTTGTAATGGGTTAAAGAGAGACACCTGACGCCCGGAGGGACCTCTGGCCGAGTGAGAGAGAGCAATGCAACCTTGCGTCAATCCGCCACCACTAAACATTTCAACGGGAGCGAGAGAGAGTCTAAGTCTCCTCCCAATTCGTAAAAATTCTTAAACTTCCCTCTTTTTCTCTCTGCTGTCACTCTCTCTTGACCGGAAGAAGAGGCTGTTGCCAGAGTAAGAGAGCAACAGCTCTATTGATCTGTTTATCTCATCAGTTGATGGATCTGTTTGCACTTTTTAATATTTTCATATAATTTAAAATAATTAACAGATCTTTATCTATTTTCTAATAACACCTCCTCCTCCACAAAGTTGTTGTTCTTTGCTGCCGCGAGGAAAAGAATAATGGCACAGCGAGGTATATCCTCCTGTTGCGGTTCTCTTATACCTTTTGGCCTCGATTTTTATATTTTTATAGCTTATTCTTATTATTTAGCCTTATACCATTCATTAAAAAAATTATATTCTTATTAAATCAGGCTATTTTTTTAGAGAAATGCAATAAAAACGAGCCTAGACGATGCTTTTCAGCGGCGGATCAGCGGCAAAGCCAAAAAAAGACGAACGCAAGGAGAAAAAAATAGATCGAGGTGTTGGCTATAATATTTTTTTTATTATTTTTCAGATTTAGATGAGAAGTACGATATCCAGGAGCTGGTATTTGTCCGTTGGGGAAATTCCCTCCTGGCTAACGAACCGCTGAAAGAATTTCGCGACTTGGCTGACTTGAAATACATCTCCTCCATTACTCATATCGCTAGCGGATGTGCTGTTTCCACCACAGGGAATAAATTGGACGATTGTCAGGCGATTTTAACCGCCTTGGGGGATGTAAAAACCGTCGCCAGCGATCTAGCCGAAGGGCAGCAAAAGGTATTCCCTATTCTTGAATTTGAGGAATTAAAAATGTTGATTTTCCATATTTTCTAATTTCTAAAGAAGTAAAATAAAGAAAGAAATAATATTCAGGCAGTTTTAACAACTTGGTGGAACCTGGTTCAAGCTTTCTGGCGCCGTCTAGGGCCTGAACCTTTACGAAACGATAAAGTGAGTTTTTGCTCCTCTGCTCCCCATTTTTGACCTGGGAAATACCTTGGATACTCTGCTCAGGGCTCTCTTTCTTATTAACTACAGTAACCCTTCGAAAAATAAATTTCTAGCCTTTTTATAGTCATCGGAAACCTCAAAAGGGAGACAAAACTCCGCGCGCCCGCACCCGTAAAATCTCGGGAGCTCGGCACTTGGTTACTCAGCGTGCCAGTTCTACTAAGCGCGCAACTGCCGTGATTTTACGGGTGCAGGCGCACGGATCCAAAACGTTGGCATCTTCTATAAAAATGGAGCAAAAAAGACGGATTTTTAAGCTAGGATTTTTCTTTTAAATTTATACCCTTCTAGGATACAGTAGCTTATAATCTACTCCTTATATTTCAGCTAAGCGAAGCGATCAAGCACTGGTGCCTCGAAGTAACCGCCGACTATGAGCAAGTCCAAGTGAATGACTTCGTCTCAAGTTGGCGGGATGGCTATGCTTTTAATTGTCTACTTCACAACTTCGAGTACTGTTTTCCCCTTTCTAATAACTAAAAACTACTTAAAATTCCAGTCGAAAACTCGTGAGCATGCGAAAATTGACAGAGATGACGGCCTCTGAGCGATTGGAGAACGCCTTCAGTATTGCGGACAAAGAGCTCCGAGCCTCGCGTCTTCTGACGGTTAAAGGTCTGTTTCCTACTGTGTTTTCTGCTACAGTAACCTGCGAGGGGGCTAAATAGGTCCCGAGTGGAATGGTGAAGAAGTTCCTGCCGTCTTTTTTTCCCAGATCAGCAGCTTCCCGGGGTCAATTGTCCTCCCCCTTTCAATCAAACCGCACCCCGGCTGGCTATCACCGACATTCCTGCCCGTTGCTGGCAACATTATTTCCTATCTCTTCCTAACATTTTTCTCTTATTTTTAGAAGATTTTCCAAGTTATTTTCCAAGTGGAAAATACCCGGAAAACTCTGTTGCAGCCATTGTTTACCCATATTCTTGCACTTGCCGGCTTATGATACCACAGTACACACAAAACCGAGCTCTAGAAGATTTCTAGCTGTCTAACTGTGGCTCTTTCCTATTTTATATTTTAGAATGGCATAAACAGGATTTAGAAGCCCTGAAAAGCAACGAACGGGGGAAAAAGGACGATTTATGACCAAAACTCGGAGAATTTGTCAAAAAATCGAATATTTTTCACAATGTTACTAGCCATTTTTAGGCTCAAAATGTAGCCCAGAATTTTCTCTACAAGATACAGTAAATTTTAGTTTTTATCCACAGGATTGAAGGGAATTTCCATCATAAAGACGCGCCTTCCATTTTCCCCCCACTAGGTGTATTGCAATGCGGCACTGCCGTCCGATCTGGCAAGTCAAGCCACTGTGGCGTCCGTTAGTCTTTCACCGTAGGTTCGATCCCATTCCCCGATTTTCTCTTTTGCTTTTTATTTTTTGATGGATTTATACTAAATAGACGACGGGGAACCCAGTAAGCTGGTCAGTTTTTGGATTCGGTCATGAATTATTGGCATCTGGGCGCGCTTTCAATTTCATCAGGAAAATGACTGAAAATAGACGAGTTCTCCCTAAAATTTGCAGAATTTCTCTCTTCTTTCTACAGGAAAGACTGTCATAATCCATCATTTTCGACGGCGAGACCTTTTCACACCTTTTTACAGTCAAAAGCGGCGAAACAAAGTTCACGGGGGGGGGGGGGGGTGGCGGCTAAGCTGCGCCGCGTCGTCTGCGTCAACGACGAGCCGAGACAGTCGAAAAATGACCGGAAATTAATCGTCACCTAAAAGACGAGAGAAAAAAGTGAGATATGACCCGGAGATGAAGAGATGAAAATCTCGGCGGTGGCGGTAGCGGCGGCGGCCGATTGAGAGAGAGAGAGAGAAATCGCGGGGGCCCAGTCAATCAATCTCAGCCTCTCATTTCTCTACAAAGTTTCTTCCCTGCCCTCTGGAGATCCATCCAAACAGATTGAAACTATTTGCCCCGGGAGCCGTCTTCTTTTCCCCAATATTCCTTCTCCCCCCTCTTTTTGTAGTCCCCTTCTCCTGTCGTCATATTTATTTAGGGAAGGACAAGACGTTCCCGTCATCTCCTCCCTCTGCCCAATTTAATCCTGACGCCCGTGTGTCTTGTTCTCGCCCTCCTAGCCCCCCTCCTCCTGTGGCGCGGGGGCACGGACCGGAATTCAATTTTCTCTTCTTACCTGGAGGTGTCTCTTCATATTTTTCCGTAGGATATCGTTCAATTTGCTCTCCTCTCCATCTATCTCTCTCCTGCGCGGGTCTGCAAGTTGCAAAGAACGGAAGAACCCCCGTCTAGGTTCAATTTTTTTTTAAAACGGCTATTTTCTTCCATTAACTCCTGCACCCGTAAAATCTCGGCATCTGGAACCTTTTCTCTGTAAAAGCCATTTTTTACTGTTCCTCAAGCTGCCGAGAGTTTACGAGTACGGGTGAACTGCATTCCTGGCCATTGTGCTCGGCGAGTGGCAAGGGAGGAAAGAAATGAATCACCTCCTCTTTTTCACCATCTAATGCTGGGAAACGGGAGGAAACGGGGCTATTTTAATCATTTTTGAGTCAGAGAGATCTATTTCAAGGCGATTTTTTGTGTTTTGAACTCAAACAAAAGAGTCATTCTCGTATTTTCTTGAGGCAGGACCAGATTTCTGACCTTTTTGAGCTCTTCCCCGTCTCTTTTGCTTCTCTGGGTCAAAAATGGAAAGAATTCCCCAAATTTATGGAATTTTGCCTATTTTTCGCCGTCTGCTCTCTGCTAAACCCCTTCAGCTCACTTTCCTCCACCGGTTCCGGTCATAAATTTACAAGAAAAAAGTTGCCGCACCTTCTAAAGAACTCCCCGCCGCCTTCCGGTTGCTTTCCATCGAGGGAGGGGACTCCCTATCGTAAATATTTCCATTAGACCCAGTTAGGAGGGAGAATAAAAACGGGGTGGAGGCTTTTTGCCACTTCGGGATTAGACTCATATCTTTGTGGATTGCATACTTCTAGGCGGCGGCACCGGGTCCGGGCCAGTATGGCGCATTTTTGGGGGAGGCGCGCCAGCTTTGCGCTTTTTCAGTGCATTATACTAATTACAGTATGCCAAAGATTATAGACCTCATGCACCGAAAAAGCGCAAAGGTGGCGCGCTTCCCCCGAAAATGTGCCTTGTTGGGTCGGACCTGGTTTGCCGTCCTATTCTGAGACGGCGCGCACCTCTTGCGCTTTTTCGGTGCAGTAATCTTCGGCATACTGTAATAATGGGCCTGTTGCACCGAAAACGCGCAAAGCTGGGGCGCCTTCCTCGAAAATGCGTCATACTGGCGCGAATCCGGTACAGAATCCCGCGTGACTACTGTAACTACCAAATTTTTCGTAAATTTTGATCCTCCGTCTTTTTTCCACCATTTTTGGTCACTTTCCAACAAAAACGGTGATTTTTCAACATATTGGACAGTTTCGTATTGCCCCCTGTCGTATTTACACAGCTGGTTACGGCGAACTGCACACCTCGTTGTACTCCCAGGAAGTTCTACTTCTTCGGAAAAGGGCACTTCTTCTATTTCTACTCGTATTAGACTATAATTGACCTTTTCTTTAAAGAAAAACGGGACTTTTCCTTATAAAATAGGAGAGAAGGCTCTCTCCGTCTCTCCCAAGTTCAAAAACATGTAACATCACACCCCCTGCCTTGTCCTGTCACTTCGCATTCCCTTTCACTTCTTCACTTCGACTGATTATGTTCCACGGCGTCGCTGACAACGTTTTAGGGCACTCTACTTCATTTTTTGATCCAAATTTCGAGCCAAATAAACTCTTTTCCGATGGAATAAGCTCTTGCTCACATTTTCCCCAAAATTCAACATTTTACTAGCCATTTTTAGGCTCAAAATGTAGCCCAGAATTTTCTCTACAAGATACAGTAAATTTTAGTTTTTATCCACAGGATTGAAGAGAATTTCTATCATAAAGACGCGCCTTCCATTTTCCCCCCACTAGGTGTATTGCAATGCGGCACTGCCGTCCGATCTGGCAAGTCAAGCCACTGTGGCGTCCGTTAGTCTTTTACCGTAGGTTCGATCCCATTCCCCGATTTTCTCTTTTGCTTTTTATTTCTTGATGGGTATACTAATTAGACGATGTGGAACCTTGTGCGCTGGTCAGTTTTTGGATTGGAGCAGGAATTCCAGAGATTTGGGCGCGCTGGTTCAATTTTATAGGGAAAATGACTGAAATCCGAGTTTTCGGGGCTCAAAAGAACCAAATTCCGATTTCTGTTGGTAATAGGCCCTTCTGAATTTGATTCTGATCTTTTATTTTCCATTTTTCTTATTGGGTCCCGCCACGAGGCTCAAATGAAGCTCTTTATCATCTGGGACTGGTCCAATAGCCAACATTGGCTGATTGCCCCTACTCTCTCTCCCTGTCTCTCACCCTGTACCAGCTGTCCCCTTGCCGTTATGGCCCTCATCTTCCTTTCTCTCGCCAAGCCATATAATCGGGGGTGGTAATCCAACCATAAGGGTGCCCTCCTCCCCCACCCCCCTTGACCGAAACGCAGCCGTGTCCAAATAGACACACACACCCAGATGGTTTTCCCTCCCGTCTCCGTATGCTAATCAGCTGAGTATAGGGGGTCAGGTCGCGGAGGG
Source organism: Oscheius dolichura (assembly GCA_932521035.1). Taxonomy (NCBI): domain Eukaryota; kingdom Metazoa; phylum Nematoda; class Chromadorea; order Rhabditida; family Rhabditidae; genus Oscheius; species Oscheius dolichura. Next base: position 9,852,427 of record OW051492.1, on the reverse strand, counting down.
GGGCGGCGGCTTGTGCGGGTGGGGAGCGTGTGGCGGCCGGCGAGACGACAGTTCTTTCTCTTTTCTCGGAGAGAGACGCCGGTCCGTGGACGCCTCGGTCTAATTGCGGCCAAGGAGTGGGAAGAAATAGGCAGGGAGAGGCAGCAGGGGGCACCGCCGGAGAGGCCAGAGGACCGCCGAGACCATTTTCCCATAGTCACCCGGAAGACGTTTTTTGGACGTATTTCCAACTGTATTTTGACCAAATTTCCTCATTTTTGGACAATTTTGAGCCGAATTTTCTCAATTTTAGCCGTTTTTGACCATTTGACGGCCCTTTTTGCACATTTTTCCTCGATATATCCGATTTTCACCTCGTTTTCTTGGTTATCCTTGATTTCAAGCTGCTTTTCTTTAAATTCTTCCATTTGGTGGCCATTTTGACTCAATTTGATCCCAGTTTCCATGATTTTGAACTCTTTTCCTCAAATTTTACCCCTGCCCGCCGTATTTTTCTCAAAATTTCCAATTTTAGTTCCTTTTGAAGCGTTCAAATACATTTTTTCGTAGTTGCGCCTTTTTTCCCATTACAGGAGCATGTTTTCCTAATTTTGTCCCAATTTTTCAAATCTTCGTGACGTCTCCTTTTTTTCGGCGATTTTAAACCCCTTCCACACTGTATTTCATCATTTTCTCAAAAGAACAAACAAATTTTCGCCTGTAATTCACGTTTATCTCAAAATGAACCTTTCCCCTAGCAAATTACCCTATTTCGAGTGTTTTTCTATCGAAAAATTTCGAGAAAAATAGGTAAAATAAGCTTATTTTGGCTCTGAAACTCTTCAAGCCCCAAAATACTGTGATGTTCAGCCTCCTGACCCATTTTCCCCCCATTTCCCTTCAATTTCCTCCCCTTCTTTTCCACCCCCTCTCCTCGTTCTAATCCTCATTATCATTCCCTCCTCCTCCGTCCTTCTCCCGTAGTCAAATACAATTAACAGGCCGCCCCGGAGGGGGGAGATGACGAACGAACGGCCGGGGGTCCATATGCTTCTTCTCCCTCTATTCTCTCCCGTTTTTTGATTGTGATTCGCTCCCCTTTTTTTCGACAGCAAACGGACGGACACATTAGTCATGTATCATTGACCGTCTCTCCGCTTGTCTTCTTTTTTGGGCACCGGGGGCTTCTCCCTTTTGTACAGGGGGTCTATACTTTAGCGGCGGATTAATTTTAACAGAAAATAGGGCAGGAACGAGAAATGAGCCAGGAATAACCTCTGGCGGAAGGAAAAAGTCTCGGTCCTCGATAGTCGGATCCCCTGCACCCGTAAAGTCTCGGCAGGCGGACCATCTTTATTCAAAACTGTTATAAAACTGTGACGCCTTTACATCTTTGTGCTGCCGAGACTTTACGGGCGCAGGGGATCGGACTATCGAGGACCGAGCCAGAAAAGAAGCTTCCGCGTCGGCTTCAGCTCATTTTACCCTCCATTTCATCACTTTTGACCATGTTTTCGTGAAATATCCAACTATCCATCATTCTAAATCTCTAATTGTAACATTTTCACGCTTTTCTTGAAAAATAGAGCGAAAAATAAGCAGTTACCGGGCATTTTACCAATACACCTTTCCTTTACTTTTATGCGCCTTTAAAATAGAAATATTTTTTCAATCCTATGAGCAAAAATTCTAGAATTTACTGTATCTTGTAGAGGAGATTCTGGGCTACATTTTGAGCCTAAAACTAGTGAGTAACATGGTATAAAATATTCGATTTTTTGACAAATTCTCTTTATTCTTGAAAGTCGTCCAAAAATCGTCTTCTTCTCCCTTTTGTTCTTCATTTTTCTCCGACTATTCACTAGATTACGGTAGTTGCTCTCCGTTTAAAGTCTAGTACAGAAAAATACTCGGAGAATGACAGAAAGAGTTGGAGGTGTGAGCCAGATGTTCTTATCAGGCGGCGCCGCGCGTTCTCCTCTCTGATTCATGGCGGCCGTCCAGCCATTTTTGGTCCTCCCCCGCCTCGGCGTCCCCTCCTTTTCCCGGATTTTCTTTTCCCCAAAAATCTAATAAATCTGTTATTATCTGCCCGTTCCCACGATCTTCGACCTTGTCTCGGCCGCCGCCTCCGCCGCGGCCGCCGTGTAAACTCCATGAAATCTGTCTGAAAAACAAAGTAAAAACCGCGAAACCCGCGCTCTTTTCCCTGTTCTTATCGCCGCCGCTGCGACGGTTTCTTTTCAGGCATTCCGTTCCGCTTTTTGGGTTTTAAACCACGAAGAATGACGTCTTCTTTATGATTTCCTCGTTTTCCCTTTAAGAATTTAGGCTATTCAAAAATTTTGAGCCTATTTCCCGCCTGAGTAGGTGTCAGTTGATGTACAGCTCCTTTTTATGGGGGTCCTTATCAAAAATGGCTCGACCACACCGCCCACATGGTTCTCCAGGGACGATTCCAGTTTTCTGGGGGTGGCACAGTACAATTTGACCTTTTCAGTCGGGTATAGAGATCAAAAATCCATTTCGTTCCATCTTTTGCGGTCAATTTTACCAAAAATGACTCTTGGCTGTCTAACTGTGGCGCAGGACTTGAAAAAAAGTCTTCTTCTTGTTTTTTTGAGAGGGTTTCTTGACTCCCAGACCTTTTTAAATCACAAAAAAATGAGCAGAAAACTCTATTTTATCTTTCTAGCGGTCTAGCTGTCTAACTGTGGCTCTTTAAAATACGGTATTCTTTCCACTCGAGACCCTAAAATAAACCTTTCGGAGTTTCAATCAATTCAGCCCAATTTTTTCTTCAAAAATCTCCTCCAACCCCTCAAATTTTTCCCCTTTTTGAGCTGAAGACACCCGGAAAATCTACCCTGCTGTCTAACTGTCTAACTGTGGCTTTCAAAAAAGTTAAAATTTCAGTATTTTATCAATTTTCAGACCTCCAAAGTGAGCATCTGGACAGTCATTCAGTGGTCACCTATCTGATGACCCTGTACCTGTCGCTGGTCAGCCATAGTACCATGTCCAGCGCGGTTCCACAACGACAGACTCCCAGTATGGATGCTCCCAGTTCTCCCACCACACCGTCTTCCGTAGCAGCGGCAACACCAGTCCGGCCGCAGTCGTTAGACTTCACGGAGCCGTCTACCTCCTCTGCTCACCCTCTACCACCTCCTCTACCACCAGCAGTCCAGCAGAGACCAGAAGAATTGGAACGGGAACGGGCACCACCTCCTTCTCCACAAAAACAACAAAGTGTGGATCAGCCGAGCGAGGTGAGGAGGAAATTTTGGGTCCCACATCGGAAATTCGGGGTCCAACAGCCTTATTACGCTTTTTACGACCAAAACATAGATTTTCCAAAAAGCAAAAAGATTATGACCAGGGTGGGGATCGAACCAGTGATGGTCTACTGGCGTGGCGCTCCTCAACGCACTGCGCCATTTGACAAGGATCCGCGCCACCGATATGGTGAAGGAATTCGTGGTCATTTCATAACAAAAAAGTTTGAATTTCAAAAATCCGTCAGTGTAGTTTTGTAGAGAATTTTCTGCTGATTCCGGTGATATAAAATTTTTTTATGAAAACTTATTATTTTGATGCGTGGCGGGGCTTTCAAAGGCGGAGATCCAACAGAGGGGACTCCGAGGCCAATTCAAGCTCCAGGGCGCAATATAAGCAAGAAAGAAAGAGAGGGAAGAGGAGTGGACAGAGGGCACCTTGTGTGTTGCCTACATATGTAACCTGAGACAACGAAGAGGGGCTCTCCGGCTCATCCTCCCCTCTCTGAACCTGGCCAAGAGCTATGGGTCGCCCTGTGTTTACGTTTTCCCAATTTCTTTTCCATTCTCTATATTTCTAGGAGGTCCGCTCTCGAAAATCCTCGTCTTCTTCTCAAAAAAGTGGAAAATCAAAACGAGAACGGAAAGAGGCAATGACGCGGGAATTTGAAAACTGCCTCGAGGATGTGCTCTCCTGGCTGCTGGAAGCGGAAGAAGAGCTGTCCCTACTTTCCCCGGTAGAAGATAAAGACGTAGCTATTGTTAGGAAACAGTTTAAGGTACAATTTCACATTTAAATTAATACAAAATCCGGGAATTTATAGGAATTTGAACAATTTATGTGCTCCTTAACTGATAGTCAAGAGACCGTGGGAAAAGTACTTCATAGAGGGCAGATATTGTCGGCGAAAACGGATAGCGAGGAGGAAAAAGAAGCTATACTAGCACAGTTGAGGTAGGACTACTTTAAAATTTACGTTTTACCATGTCTCTCCCAAAGCCCAAGCGCGTGCCGTAACCCTGCTCCATTCTAAAACCTCGCCAAATCGCTATTATTTCCATTTTTCATGATTTTTTTCTTAATTTCTATGATGCCCACAGTGTGGAGATCACTGTAGGGATAGAAAAATAGAAAAACAACTAGAAAAAAACTGCAAAAATGAAGAAAAATGCGAACTGTCGGGCTGTTAGAAGGGGGCGCGATTACAGCGCGCGCTTTTTGAATTTCATGAAAAGAGAATACGGTATTTTTTAGGATAGTAAATCAGCGATGGGAAGAGCTACGGGCCATGGCTCTTCACCGGCAGACAAAGCTCCAAACCCAGCTGAACCAGCTCCAAAACAAGCAGCTCTCTCTAATTACCCGATGGCTCACTCAAATAGAGCAGCGAGTAGCCGATACCGAGCCGGTTGCCACTGGGAGAAATCGAATTCTGGAGCAGATTGAAGAGCACACAAATCTACAGAACGAGATAGAAGAATTCCAGCCGAATATTTTGGCACTGAACTCTTTTGTAGCCGTGGTGGACGACGGCGAATCGGCGGCGGAGAGCGTGAGCAGCTTGGAGAAGTCCATGAGAGAGATTGGAGATCGGTGAGTAGGGAAACATTTATTTAAATTCATTAGAATAGGCATCTAGAACTAGAGTGAATCAATTTCCGCATATTTCCCAAGTATTGTAGGTTCTGGCAGCGAAAAAGCAGCGAGCTGCCGAGATTTTACGGGTACGCGTGCAAAATTCTACAAAAGAGACCAAGAAGGAGCTGTTTGCCCCAAATTTTATAATTTTTCTCTTGAAAATGGGATTTCTGTATGAAAATTGTACGAACAGCCAAATTTTCCAATTTCCGCTTATTTTCTGGCTTACTGTAGGTGTTTCCAAGCTGCCGAGTTTTTACGGTTGCGCGCGTCAAAATCCATGAAGGAATTCAATTTTCACGGTCTTGCTTCCAATTTTTAGATATTTTATCATTTCGAACCCGTATTTTTTAGGTGGCAGACCCTCTGTGGCTGGGCCGAGACCCGTAGCTCCCAACTAGACGGTCTGGCTGACATAGTCACCGAAACGAGTGAAGTCTACGACCGCCTGAATTCTTGGCTCAAAGACCGGGAGCACGATCTCCTCGGCCTGAAATCGGCCCACCATCTAGAAGAGCAGGATCAAGTCGCGGAGCAGGTCAGAAAGCTCCAGGCGGCAGAAGCTGCCCTCGAAGCAGAGCACAGCCAATTTGTCAAACTGTCCCAGCTGTCCTGTGAACTGGTAGCCCGTCTGGATGCGGGTAATGGGGCCGAGGCGAATGAGGTTCGCAGGAGACTGGACACCATAACTCAACGCTGGGATAATTTGGTTGCCAGGATTGAGGAACACAGCAAAACGGTTGGTGCATTTACCATAGTCGCTCTGGGCGCGCGCTGTAACCGCGCTCCACTCCAACAGCCTGCCAGATTGCATTTTTCTTCATTTTTCCAGCCATTTCCAGTTTTTTTTTTCTATTTTTCTTCCTTCACATTAATCTCCACGCTGTGGACTTCATAGAAATCAAGAAAAAATCACAAAAAATGGGAATAATAGCCATTTGTGGGGGTTTTAGAATGGAGCAAGGTTACACCGCGCCTTTTTCGCGGGGTTTTCGATTCAAATTTTGAATTAAAAACGGTTTCAGCTGGTCCGAAGTGGAAAGGCCGACCTCCGTCAACTTCGCCAACCCAGTAGAGAGCACGCCACCTCCACCGACGCCGAGCGAAGCAGCCCAACAATCGACGAAGCAGTCCGCCAAGATCGGGTCCTGGTTATTCCCAAAGACGACAATTCCCGGGTCGACGTCACCACTCTAGCCGCTGTCGAAGCTACCACAACGGACACGGATAACGAGGAAATGGGAAATCAGGTGGGATTTCTCCTAAAATTACCGTAACCTGGCTACTTTAGCTAGTAGAACGGTTCCTCCGCCATGTGGCGCGCCTTTCTCAAGAAATGGAGCCGTTGAGGCAGTGGATGGACGGATTCTCGGTCTCGAAACGACCGGATCAGTTGAGAAGAATGATAGCAATCTGTCAGGAAAAGCTGGTAGAGATCAAGGACCAAGAGGCGAAAGTTACTCGCCTCCAATTGGAACTGGAGCACCTCCACAGTAGTCCACACTTGAACGCGAAGCAGCTAAAGACGGCTAATGATGCATTTGACAAGTTTGCCAAGGTAAGAAGACGCACAATATTTAAAAAATAACTGTGTTTTTCCATTAGAATACAGTACACCTCCCAAAAGCGTCCATTCTCTTCCGTAAGCGCGCTCTAGTCTAAAAATGCCATTTTCTCCATATATTTTGGGATTATCACCAATTTTTTAGTATTACAGTACAGATGTAAGGCTTACAGATGTAAGTCATGAAAAAATTAAAGCAAAGAAGAAAATGAGAGAAAATGGAGGAAATGAAGCTCTAGGGAGCCGTAAATGAGGAGTGTCTACATAGCGCGCTTACGGCAGGAAAATTGCGTCTGTTCCAAAGAAACACCGCAGTTTTTACTCCCTAGTTCATACAGTACCTTATTATCTTGCCTAGGATGCATCAAAAATGCCAAAATAATGAGAAAAGCGTGGGAACAAGGTCATTTCACCTTCTGTGAGGTGGCGCGCGCTTACCGAAGGATTAGAGCCGTTTCTTTGAGGATATACGGTATTTTTAACCAAAAATTTTGTAATTTCTCACTCACAGAATGATATTTTCCAGGGCTGGGCAGTGATTGTGACGAAAATCAGCGAGGCAATGAACCATCTAACCGGCCATGACGACAGCGAAGAGGGGGCAGTGGCCCACGCCATCGAGCAGTGGATTGAAGGCTGTGACAGGTAGTTTTCCCCATTTTCTACCGTAATCCCAACTTTTTAGAGTCCTTACCGCCTTGCCAAAAGTCACTCCAACCGAGAGAGGAAAGCGTCTTGACCGCCTCGAGGAGCAGGCCAAAACCCAGGCTTCAAATCTCGAATTCGTGCAGAAGGATGCCGCGCGGAAAGCCATTTTGAAAAAGGGACTGGCCATTGTTCAGAAGAAAATAGACGCGGCGAGAGGCGAGCTGCCGGAGATTTCTACCGGTCAGGAAGAAGTGGAGAAGGAGTTGGACGGGGAGTGGAGCTCCGTCGGCGACCCGGAGACCCTAGACAAAGATCTAAAACGGTCAGAAGTGTTGGTAGACAAGGCTCGAAGCAATCGGATGAACAGCGAAATCATCGAGCGTTCCGAGACCCGCCGGGCGGAAATGGAGGAGAGGAGGAGGGCCACAGCAGCGGCGACGGATAAAGTCGCCCTGGCCGAGGGAACTCTCGTTCGGATACGGGATAAAGTCGCCGCCTTATCGAAAAGTGAAGCCGAGCTGGGACCAATCGTTGCGGGACTCAAAGAAGCCCGAGATGAAATGGCGAAGAATGAAGTTCAAAGGAAGGAAGCGGAACGAGCAACGGAGAAAATGCTCGCCTTGGATGACAACGTTCCGAGTATGGTAGTCGCCCGGGCGAGAGAACGAGTCCGGGAATTGATGGAGAATTGGAAAAAGCTCAACGAAACAATCGAAGATCATGTCAGCTGCGCACAGAAGGAACACAAACGACAAATTCAAAGTAAGTTGCCGTACCCAGAATCTCCAAAGCGCGTTCCGTAACCATGCTCCGTTCTAAAACCCCTCCAAATCGCTATTATTACCATTCTTTTATGATTTTTTCTTATTGTCTATGATGTTCACAGTGTGGAGATTACTGTAAACAACGAAAAATAGATTAAAAAACGAGAAAAAAAACTGAAAAAATGAAGGAAAATGTTGTCTGGCAGGTTATTAGAATGGAGCGCGGTTACAGCGGTATTTTTGACCGGCGCGCGCCGATTTGAAAGAATTACGGTAGATAAAAAGCCGTGTAACGTTTGCTGTTGTCCGAGAGAAGCCACGAGACCACTTGAAATTGAATCCTCTGCCGCTAAAAACCAGGAAGATCCGCGCTTTCTCGCCTTTGACCTGTGCTCTATGGCGAGGAATGTGGAGTCGCCAAAAAAGGTCCAGCTTTGCGCTTTTTTGGTGAAATAGTCTCAATATATTAATTACCGTATGCCAGAGATTATATTGCACTGAAAAAGCGCTAAGCTGGCACGCCTTGCCCCGAATATGCACCTTATTGGCCCGGATGCAGGGTACCGCCCTAGAACTGCGTCTGCTTGGCGCTTTTTTGGTGTATTTGCCTAGAAATGCTAATTTCAGTATTTCTAAAAGGTCTACTGCACCGAAAAAGCGCAAAACTGGCGCTAATCCCTCCAAAAATGAACCTTACTGGCCCCGCTCTAGTGTACCGCCCTAGAACCTCTTCGCCGCATGAATTGTGGCTCTTTTTCGGGGTTTTTCCTACTGTGGCTGTCTGTTATTCTTCCCGGCGCGAAAAGTGACCCCAAGTGTGTGTTCAAATACACATCATCCATCCCGTTCCCCCTCCCGAGAGTGGCTCGTAGTGGCTTTACAGCTCCCGCCGTCGGTCGGGTGGTTCCCCCTCTCTCCCGGCCATTCTTCCAGATGTTATGAGGTTTTACCCTTTCCCCTGGGCTTCTCCTGGCTGCCGGGAACATTTCACCCCGGGATCCGGCTCAATATTTACTGTAGGAGCTGTGTTTTTCGCTGTGAGACGCCGGGGGGAGAGTTCCCGCTGCCCCCCCCCCCCCCCCCCCCCCGACCTCCCAAAAGACTGGATTCCCAGTGGCGGCTTCCTTCCTCTTTTTTTTCTGCTTCAAATAAACAATAGGCACTGCCGACCATTTACAGAAACGATCAGTGACGAAGAACGGCTATTGGAAAAATTGGAAAAAACCCTGGTGGCCAGTGAAAGCGCCGCCGATGCTGAAGAGTGCTGTGAACATCTGGACGTGAGTCTATTTTCCTCTTTTTTTGCCGGGCCTTTGAACTTTTATTTTTGAATTTAAATTATACCCCATAAAATACGTTTAAAATCCTTTAAAACCGCCAAAAAACTGATATTTGAATTGGCGCGCTTTTCGCGCCAGGACCCCCGCGCGCACATCTTGTCCATAAAAGTGCTTTTTTCTCACGATTTAGGCTTTTATTTTTGGAAATAAAAATACTACCGTATTCAGTAGAAAACGGCGGGTTTTTTAAGCCCAAAAGATCTTAAATTCCCGGTAGTTCCGTCCGGTTACAGTACAATATATCCCGATATCCAGAAAAGAAAAGAGAAAGACTCAACTCCCCTGTTTCTTTTGTGTCGCGGTACTTGACGTGAAGATGTTGCCGGCCGGCCGGGGCGTGTTGCAAGTATTCCCGTGTCTTTTTCCCGAGTTGTGGTCCTCCCTCTCTTCCTCCCTTCCTTCTCCCCCTCCTCCCCGGTCCGAGAGTAAACAAACAGGAGAGAGGGAGCGAGAGGGAAGGGCACACTTTCAATTTCTTTTTCCTTCTGTTTTGATAGTGATGATGACGGGAGAGGCCAGGAAGCGAAGCAGAGTTCTTCCGCTCTATAAATATCCCGAAAATGATTCATTTCACCCGCCTTTTGAAGAGGTTTTGGCGGCTTTTGCCGACCGTATCATCTATTTTTTGAGTGGAGCTGCACCCGTAAAGTCTCGGCAGCTCAACGTTCTTTTATTTTCCTGCTCCAAAAGTACAGTACCCCGCCCTGCCGAGACCTTACGGGTGCTAATGCGCGCTAAAAGCCTTTTCCCATGAAAATCGTCGATTTTCCTTCATTTCAAGAAATTTTTCGCCATTTTTGACCTCGCTAGCCTTCTCCTGAGCACGAATTTCACGTAAAAATGGTTCTTTTTGGTCTGAAAAGTTGAAAAATCCTTCCCCGGTAGCCCGATGCCCCCCGCTAGTTGAACAAACAGCTTATTGCCGGTAATCTCACGACAAACCTAATGAACCTTTCCCTTGTAAGGTGGGGGATCTCCCCTTTCCCTCATTTTTATATTCTATATATTGAAAATTTCAGAATCTCGAAAATCTACTAGAAAAAGTCGCCTCCTCGGAGCAGATTCCCACCTCCGCTATGGAGGAATCCTTTGTCCGGGATACCTACGCTCGGTTGAGTGACACGAAGGAGAAGATCAGCGAAAGGGCTAGGAAACGAGTCGACGAGCTAACAAAAGTAGGTTTTTTCGATAGTTTAAAGGACTGTCAGTGGGCTAGAGCCTTCTGGAGTGGTCTGTTTATCCCTAAAACGGGCGAAAACACTTTAGAACCCGGATTCCTGCGTAAAATGGCCAGAAAATGCTATTTTTCTCCTTTTTTGGCTCTTTTTCGCTATTTTTATAGGGCTGCCAATGGTCTAGAACCTTCTGGAGCTGTCTACTTACCTATTAAACGGACTAGATTGCTTCAAGACCCAAATTCATTGAAAAAATGCCCAGAAAAAGTCCATTTTCCCCCTTTTTTGGACTATTTTGTCACTAAACTTTCCCTTCTATCATATTCTTCAGAGAATTATCTATAAAAAAAACTTCCAGGCGGTAGAAGAATGTGAACAGTTTGAGCGTCAAATCGCCTCTATGCAACAATGGGCCAGTACGATGTATCCCCTCCTAACCAGCCGGATCGCCACGGATGTCAGTGCCCTAGACGTCCCTGAAGAGTACCAGGTAAGCCCTTTTATTTTCCCTCCTTTTGGTTGTTCCTCTCCCCATTTTTACCTATATTTTCCCCCTATATTCTTCCCAGCTTTTCCCCTCGACTTTTCCTTCTGTTTTTTTAGTCTGCTTTTCATTCTGGAACCCTGGTGAAAGTGAGTCCATGCGTGCAATCATCCCATTTTTCCTTTTTCTGGACTGATTCGGTCTTTTTCTGTGCGCTTGAACCCGTAGGATCTCGGCAGCTGGAGGAACTTTCATTTGATCATCCAAAACCAAAAGAAGTTCCACCTGCCGAGAATTTACGGGTGTAGGTGCGCGAAAATGCCTTCCCAGTTCATTTTCTGCATGGTGTGATATCCTAATGTTTTTAAAAGTATTTTAAGACTAAAAATATAATTTTAAAGGACTAAAAACAGAGTAAAAATTCAGATGATTTCGTCGGAATTCGATGAATGGAACAAAGTGCTCGAGGGATTGGAAAAATGGCTGAATGAAGGCGAGCGAAAGAGCAACGAGCGCAGTTGGGCCCAATTAAAACATTCCCAGGTATTTTAGACCTTTAATATATCTCATTTTTTTGTTAAGAATACGTATACGGATCTTCTGAAAAAGTTTAACGAGTTTAAAAAGCCGAAAGGCTTTGAAGAGCGCCTGGAGCGGGCGAAACAGCGCCTAGCGGATGTTGAAATCGCCCTAGACGACCTCACAGGTATTGTCATTCCTGATTTTTTAATATTTTCGTGGCAGGAATCGAAGGAAGCGACTGCGAGAAAGCCCTGGAAGATGCCAAGGCCCAGAGCAGAAGATTGGACGGCCTCCAAAAAGAATTGGAAGACCTGACAAAGGGAGAAAACCAACTGACCGAGGGTGGAATGATCGACACCGCGACCGCCTCCAATTTGAGGCAGAAAATCCTCGAATCCAGTAGAAAAACCAAGGAATTGGGAGCGGTAAGAGCGTTTTCATACAATTATTGTAAAATTTAAATTCTAGAGGGCGGAATCCGCCGTAGACCGGCTGGAGGACTGTGTCTCGCTTTATACCCGCCTGGAGAAGAAGGCCAGGGAAGTGGAAAAGTATCTGGAGGACAGTGAGACAGCCCTGGATAAATTCGTGCAAGAAGACAAGGTACAGTACCCCATAGAGCTTAATATTACAGTATTTTTTCAAATTTTACGACCGGGGGACCGTAAGCGCGCCCCATCGTAATTTTCCACCGCGAAGTTGTTTAGACCTTTATTTGCATACTTTTTTTTCTTTTCTGATTTTCAATACAATCTTGACGGAGTAAAGATACTGTAAATAGAAAAAAATTACGAAAATATCAAAAAATTAGCGAGAAAATGGGGAGAAGATTGATGATCTCGCTTCCAAGCTACAGTACTCCAATTCTCTCTTATTTTAGGCTTTTAAATCAGTTTTTTTCAGGCCTCCGACGACGGAGAAGTCTCTTCCCTGATAGCTGAATGGAATCGCCGTGAGACCGACCTCCGCGACTTGGAAGACGCCGAACGGGTGCTGCGGGAGCGAGCCGTCCGGGTGGACGACCGCCTCTCGATGGACCTCCGCCGCCGGGCAGAAATGCTCAAGCAGCGACTGGATAACTGGTCACGTACTTTGGAAAATATGGAAGCCGACGAGGAGGAACAGCTCCTCCAATTGGATGAAATGCACCACGACCTACTGTCCAAGCTCCGCGATTCCGCGAACAAGCCTCCTAGCCAAATCGCCGAGACCTTGAGGTTCCTCCGAGGGGATAGAGATCGCCTCTCCTCCAGAGCCCGTCGGCTAGCCGCCAGGAATCCACGTCTAGCCGGGGTCAATATGATCTCCGAGGTGACGAAGGAATGGGACGACTTGGAGAAGAAGCTCCACGTCCCGGAGGAGGGAAGCCAACCACGGATCGAGACCGCCACCCTGGAGGAGGGTCTGGCCTTCCCTGAACAGGTCGAAAAACTTCACGAACACTTTGCCAAGGCCGATACCTTGCTGGACTTTGATACTAATCCCATTTCCTCTGCTGGGCAGTGGCACCAGAGGGTAGAAGCCCTGGACGAGTTCTTGGCTAGCTCAAGGCCCGCTCTAGACGCCCTGGTGGAGGCTGGAAGGGATCTCGCAACAAAAGGACGACTAGAATTGAGTACTCACACCGCCATTGATCGTCTGGATGAGCTCTGCGATGTTGTGGATGTCTTGGAAACAAAATTGGAGGAACAACGAGAGAAGGTGGCGCCTCTTCTAGCCAGGGCCGAGTCCTTGGCTCGGGATGCCGCGGTTCTTGAGGGAGTTGTGGATCAGTTATCGTCTCGGGACCTTCAAGACGAGCAGGTGGCCAAGGCGACGAGGAGAGACCTCGCGGAACGGGACAACCAACTGAATCAACTGGGTCAGAGGGCAGGGGCCATCCATGCCGGCCTGCCAGGAGCCAGTTCCCAGAGTCGGGATACTTCTTTAGTTGCCCTGAGCGAGAAATTATCCGCCCTGGAAAGTAAATTAGCCGAGAAGAAGGAGAAATCCCTCAGCCAGCCGAGAACTTCTCCGGAAAGTCGAAGCAGCGCGGGCCCCTTGGCTATGGAAGCCTATGGAACGACGACAGACGCCCAGACCCAGGATGAGGAAGACCGACCACCGGTGGAGAAGAAGAAAAAGATTATTCTACCTGGAGAAGGATCGGGAGAAGAGGAACCGCCAATTCAAAAAGTGATTCAAGAAGATGTGATGATGGAAGCCCATGAAGAAGCGGATATGGACAAGGTCTTTGAGGAACTCGCCTGCCTGGAGGATAGAATGCTCGAGGAAGAACAATTCCCAATGGAGGGAATAGAGAGAGCCGAGGAGAGATATAATGTCAGTTTCTTTAGGATTTTTAACCACCATAATCACTGAAATCGACGCGCAGAATGAAAAGAGCGCACCGTAACTGTGCTCCATTCTAAAACCCCCCACAAATCGCTATTATTACCATTTTTATGATTTTTTTTAATTTCTATGATCTTTACAGCGTGGAAATTACTGTAAAGCAAGAAAAATAGAAAAAAAACTAAAAATAATGGAAAAAAATGAAGAAAAGGCAGGTTGTTAGAATGGAGCGCGGTTACGGCGTGCGCGGTCAAAGATTACGGTATATTTTAAACCAGAAAATTAGTTACTTTTGTTCAAAAACGCTCCTTTTCATGAGGAGACAAAAAAAATTGCGCCAAAAATTATGACTCCCCCTGTCGCGGCGGCCATTATTCATCCTCGGAGAACGCCATTTTGCCGTTATCCTACTATTCCGCTCCATTTTTCGTGGTTTTTCCAATTTCTACCATTTCCAGGACTACGAAAACCGTCTCCTGAAGGCTGAAAAGATCGTCATGGACAACCAGATGACGCTGGATATGCTGCAGACCGAGGCCTGTATGGAACGGTCGCTCAATTTGAAGAAGGAGCTCAGCGAGAGGCGGCAAAAACTCCACCCGTTGAAACAAGAATGGGCCGAGTTTATGTCGTCCCTGGAGCAAACCGAAGCCATTTTAAATGTTCCCGAGAGGAAAAGAGAACCATCTCCCGCTCTAGAAGAACTGGAACAGGATCTAATGAACCGGGAGCAACGCCATTCGCGGGCTGAGCAACACGTCTGCGATGTTATCCGCCGCCTGGGCCTTATCCTCCCTCGGATGAATGAAAACAGTCCAAAGTCGACGGCCATCCGCAACCGGGTCAGGGATCTGGAGGACCGATTCAAGGACGCCTCCAGCCGGATCCAGGAAGAGAAGATTCGTCTCGAGACCCGAGCCATCAGCCAGTCGGACCTCTCCAAACAGTTGGAGGAACTCGTCTTCTGGTGTGATGAAGCTCACGCCGAGTTGGGAACAAATCCGAATCCCTTGGATCCCGTGACGACGGAACAGGCGGTAGAGGCGATTAAGAAGAAGGCGAATGAAGTAGAGACCAAGAAGAGTCTTCTCAGCCAGCTGGAAATCTCGAAGGAACGACTTCTCGCACTGGATTCCGTGCCTCAAGATGCGAAACACCATATTAGGAGGGCGGTAGCCGATGTGGCAAAGAGAATGGCCGATGTGAGTTTATTTTTATCTAAAAAATTAGTGGCTATTATGGGCTACCATGAGCTAAAAAGAGCCAGCGTCACAATTAGACAGCTGAAAACCACAGTAAGCCAGCGAAAACGTAAAAAATTGTGGCTATCGCGCCTTCACAACCATTTGAACCAAATTTTGCCAATTTTTTGGTGATTGCCCCATCCAGAGAGTAATTGTGGTACATATAAATAGCCCTAGACCTTTAAAATACAATTTTCCACTCGAAAAATTGATCTAAAATGGAAAAAAATTCCCTCCTGTTACCGCCGATAGCAGTTTGAACCAGATTTTTTGCATTCTGAGGGATTCCTCGACACTAAAACGTTAAATTTCGTCTAGACCTTTAAAGGAACCCTCAGGGACCTGTGCGCCAGCGCACTGGTCTCCTTGAAAATTAGCTGGATTTTACCGAAATATCGCTATCTTTCAGCTCCGAAGTGACCTTTTCGACCGGAAGCTCCAGCTAGAGAAGGAAAAAGAGCTATGTGATACTTTTTGGACCAAAGTGGAGAGCATGGCGGGTCGCGCAACTGACCTCTGCCGTCGTTCTGCCGCAGTCAACTCCGCGCAGCTGTTCACCCCCTCCGGTGACCACATTACCTCCTGTCGCGCGGAGGCTCTCCAATTGGAAAAGGACGTCTCCTCCATAAAAGACCGTATTCAACAAGCCGGCCGGGAACACGACAAACTGTCCACAGCTCCGGAAAAGGTTCGTTTTAATTGAAAAATCGGAATTAAACACCCAATTCAGAGACTCCTCGAGGTATTGGTCTCTTGTGAAGCAGCTGTGGCTGTTACGGCCACTTTGCCGGAGCCGAGCAAGGCTTCCACGAGCCAGGGAGGCGAGTCAATGCTCTCCTCGCAGGCTACCAGTCAGGCGACGATTATTCCTAGCACGAGATTGTCCGATTCCAGTCGGGGCAGCCCCGCATCCGAGGTAGGTACCTAATTTTCCCACAAAATAAACTTTTCTCACACTTTTATAACTCTTTTTAAAGCCAAATCAGTCCTCAGAACACCAGAAGATTAACAAAATACCACCAAAATCCAAAATTCCCAAAAATTTTTGGATTTGGCGCGGAAATCCCCCATTTTGAACCTCCCGGCTGAAATTTGAGTTGGAGCGCGTTTACCCCATTTTCCGCTATTTTTTTTTCATTTTTCAGGTAGAAGAGGATGATACGGTAGAAGGGGAGGAAGAAATCGAAGAGCCGGAGCAAGCAGGCAGTCTGCCGACTTCGCGCCACTCCGCCATCAGTGAAGTTCCCTCGGCTACGGCCCACCTCTCTCCAAGAGATGCTTCCAATTGGAATGCCCTGACCCAGTTGAGACATTGGCTGACGGAAAATGAACGAGACGCTGGAGTGACCGTGGATATCAGTGACCATGTAGCCATCAGGAATCTGGCCACTACTGTACAGGTACGGTAACTTTTTTTTGCTCCCGCACCCGTAAAATCTCGGAGGAATTGTAATATCCGGGTAGTAAATAAGAAGATCTTAGCGCTGCCGAGATTTTACGGACGCGGGAAAATCCTCCAGGATTCAAAATGGATCACTTTTCAGGGAATCGCGGATCAAGTCCGCTTAAAACTGATGGATGTGGTCGGACTTCAGGATTCCAGCGCTGCCGTCGAAGTAAAACAGAAATCCCGTGATTTGGGAGTCGAAATGGATCGGGTCGCTAAGCAATGCGAGCGCCGTCGAGCCCAGCTAGCCATGATGGGAGAGGCTTCCCGAACCGTGGAGACTGCCCGAGCTAATATGGAGCTGTGGCTGGAGAATGTTGAAGTTACTCTAGGTTTGACCAGTTGAAAACTGGGATACGGTATTTTTAGCGGAAAAGAGAGGCGAAGAGACAACAGAAGAAGTTAGAAGGGAACTGGACGCGGTGAATGAAATTGTAGCCGAGCTGGATGTTAGGAAAGACGCCATGGCCGACCTCAACGCTAAGGGGAACGCCCTGCTCGACGAGTACAACAAGGACGAGGCACATCAACTCAGCCATCTTTTGAGTCGAGTTAATATGAGGTGGACTCGATGCAATGATAAGTAAGTCTTCTTTTCCAATTACTGTAAACCATAAAAAACCAAAAAGACGAGAAAACGGGTCGATCGACGCGCGCTGTAACCCTGCTCCATTAGTTCTAAATTCTAAACCCCTCCAAATCGCTATTATTACCGTTTCTCATGATTTTTTTCTAATTTCTATAATATTTCCAGTGTGAAAATTACTGTAAAGAGTGAAAAATAGAAAAAAAACTAGAAATAATCGTAAAAATGAAGGAAAACGCCCACTGGCAAGTTGTTAGAATGGAGCGCGGTTACAGAGCGCCTTTTTGATTTTTTTAACGCTTATTGTATGATTTTTGGTTGGTTTTTCAACACTGGGAGTGCGAAAATAACCGCTGGACATATTTTCACCCCGTGCACGTGTTTTGACCCAGCCCTACTGGCCTAGGTTGCCTCTGATTGAGGCCGCCATAATCAGGGACGCGACTCCTCGGAGCTGATTATGTTCCGTCGGACTATTTCCCGTTTTAGTGTCCGGATTCGACGAGCTGCTTTGGAAGCTCGTCTCCGAAGTCGGAATGATTTCCACAGCGCGTTGGATGAGTTCGAAGAGTGGCTGAACACGACCGGAGAGGAGATCAGCGACCTGGAAGACGCCTCCAATAATACCCAGGCAATAAAAGACAGTCAGAAGAGGCGGGAATGGAACCAGCAGCATAAGGTGAGCCAATATTCTACTAATAACGGGAAAATTGACCATTTTCTACATAAATTTCGATATTTTATCGATTTTTAGACCTTTAAATTAGCAAAAATTTATGGCTCCCAAAAAAGGGAAGAGTCCAAAATTCACCAGAAAAATCCGCTTCCAGAACCTTTGGCCCCCGCGCCGCACCCGTAAACCCTCGGCAGGAGTTTCTGACTGTTATAAACCTACAAAATATCAATATTTCCTCCTGCCGAGGTTTTACGGGGGCAGGCGCCGGAAACGGGCTGCTGAAACCAGAGAAACCGGCTGGATTATTGAGAGGGGCGGGATAATCCCGTTTTGGCGCTCTTTTCTCCAATTTTTCCAAAAAATGGCCAACATTACCTCATTATTATGCCCTATTATCTATTTCAGACCTTTAAAATTAGAGAAAACTTCGAAAAAGACTCATTTACAAGGTGAAATAGGAAGAAAATTGAGTTTAGCCCTGAAAACCGGGCGGATTATTGAGGGATGTCAAATAATCGCTCGTTGGCGCCCTTTCATCCGTTTTAAACCCAAAAATTCAAAATTTTAGGGCTTCCACGCTGCCATCGACGCCCACACGTCCGTCTATAACGCGGTAGAAGAGATGGGACGGAAGATGGGAGCCGGATTGGAAGTCGGCCGCGAGAAGACGGAACTCCTCCAGAGAATGGACCACATGGCCGAGAGATGGAACACAATCCGGGCAGCCGATGAGGCCATCAAGTAGGCGATTTTCTTCTCTTCAAAATGGGCCTATTTGTTCCAGGATTCGGCTAGAAAATGCTGAACAGGAGTGGGAAAAGCTGACCCATAACCTCTCTTCGCATTTGAGCTGGATTGAGACGAAAACAAAGGAAACTCTGGGACAGCAACCGGTTGGAGGAAGTCTGAGCTCTGTGATGAGTCAAGGAGCCTGGGTAAAGAATGCGGAAAGGGAAATGGAAGCCCGTGGACCGGCTGTGAGGGAGACCATCGCTGCGGCTCATAGCTATCTTATGCAACATGATCTCAGACCGAAGATGCACAAGCCAGGAGTCCTGTCAGAGGAACCGGCAGGTGAGAGAATACCGTAATCTTTCAAAAAACGCGCCGGGAGCTTTGAAAGCGCGCGCTATAACCGCGCTCCATTCTAACAACCTGCCAGTTGGCATTTTCCTTCATTTTTTCTGATTTTTTCTGTTTTCTTCCTATTTTTCCTCCTTTACAGTAGTCCCCAAGTTGTAAAGATCACAAAAATTAAGAAAAACAGTACAAAAAATGGTAAAGGCAGCGATTTGGAGGCATTTTAGAATGGAGCATGGTTACAGTGCGCGCTTTTGAGAAATTACAGTAATCTTTGTCATTTATAGACAACAAAGACTCTGAACAAAGACGCTGTGGTCTTCAAATTTTCACAAATGTTGAGCAGCTGAAAGAAAATTGGGCAGAACTGGGAAAACAGTTGGCTGAATGGCACCAGACTGTCCAGGCGGCGGCTCAACGACATCAGGAGCTGGAAGGAGCCCTAGCCGAGTGTCAACTCCATTTGAGTGCCTTGGAAACGGAAATGGAGAAGCTCGTCCCGGTTGAGGAGATAAAACTGGAGGAGTTGAAGACGGCCAGAGGGGATTCGGAAGCCCTGGGAGCGCGGTTGGACTCCGTTCGGGTCCATGTCGACGACACTAACGAAGCCTGCGGGAAGATTTTGGCCGCTGACCAGCCACTGGATCCCCATCCCAGAAATCAACGCGACGACGTGAATCGAAGGTTTTTGTTGCTGGGATACGATAATTATTAAAATTTTAAGATTCGCGGCTCTTCGAACGAAACTGAGGTCCCGGGTAGCGGCACTGAAGAACGCCCTCTCGGACTTTGGCCCCAGCTCGGAACATTTCCTAAACCAGTCGGTGACCACCCCATGGCAACGGGCCATCTCCAAGACTAATCAACTTCCCTATTATATTGAGTGAGTAGGGGAATTTATGGGAGGGTTTTCGGAGGGAACAGGACACTTTTGAACTCCAAATCCCTTTATTTCGCCGCAAATTCCTATAAGATTAATCTATTTCCAGCCACACAACGGAGAAGACCCAATGGGAACACCCTGTCTGGGTGGAGATGTCAAAAGAATTGTCCCAATTCAATCGCGTCAAGTTCATCGCCTACCGTACCGCGATGAAACTTCGGGCCCTACAAAAACGACTCTGTCTGGACTTGGTGGAACTTCCTCTCCTGGAAAAATGCTTCGGCCGTCTTGCTGGGCTCAGCAATGAAGAATCCCCGGCCCTGGAAGGCATGGTCTGTACTCTCCTTCCTCTATTCGAAGAACTCCATCGAAAACATCCACAACAAGTGAGAAACGTGGCTCTGGCAGTGGATTTGTGTATTAATTTCTTGTTGAACCTCTTTGATCCGTAAGTTTTCATCGTTTTTGGAGAGAAAAACTGATTTTTAGAACTCGAGACGGTACTTTGAGAGTCCTTTCCTTTAAAATAGCAATGGTAGCCTTCTGTAATGCTCCTCTGGAGGAGAAATACCGATGTAAGTGAAATTTAAAGGACTGTAAAGAATCCAAACTTGGAATAAACCAAAAATTGCCATTCTGCCGGTCCGAAATTCGAAAGCCCGCCTTGGCGCGCAATTGGGTCCTAGAGCGATTTTATTAATTCAAGAAGCAAAACAATCTATGTATTCGCTTCAGGACCTTGTTAAGGTACTATACTATCCATATAAATCCTTCTAAACATTCAAACTAGCCGTTGTGGGACCACTAGACCGCCGGGAATCTTTTTAAAACCCTTACCAGCTCCCAGCAAGGCCTTGAAGGGAATGCACCGGTTAAATTAACGAATAAAGACGTGGTCTCGTTACGGGAGCCAGTTTTCAACATTTTTGATCCCAAAATTCCTTTCAACCGTTTAAAATACGCCATTATCAGCCCAAAAAACTAGTAGGAAGTCCCGGGAGCGGGCATTTAGGTCCCGAAGCGATTTTCCTTCTCAAAAATGGGGCTAAACGTGTTCAATCGCTCCAGGACCTTGATTCTCCCTATTAGCTCCCCAAAAAATGTAAAAAAATAAATAATCCCTTTTTTTTCCAGACCTCTTCGCCCTCGTTGCCCAGGACGATCAAGCTAGTCAAAAGCAAATTGCTCTACTTCTCTATGATCTCATTCATGTAAGCCATCTTCCTCTCTTCAAAAAACTTTCGGTATTCAGATTCCCCGTCTCGTCGGCGAAGCAGCAGCCTTCGGAGGAGCCAATGTTGAGCCCTCAGTCCGTTCCTGTTTCGAAACTGTTCGTCTCTCCCCTTCCATCGCGGTCCAACCCTTCCTGGACTGGGTAAAAAGGGAGCCCCAATCCATTGTCTGGCTTCCCGTTATGCACAGACTGGCTGCGGCTGAATTCGCCAAACATTCGGTAATTTCCCCCGACTTTTCCCTTTTGAATTCCCGGTTTCCAGGCCAAGTGCAACGTCTGTAAAATGTTCCCAATTGTCGGGTTACGGTATCGCTGCCTGCGGTGTTTCAACGTCGATCTCTGTCAGAATTGTTTCTTCAGTCAGAGAACAGCAAAAAGTCATAAATTGAAGCACCCTATGCAGGAATACGCCCAGCCGGTGAGTTTTTACCCTGTTGACTGTCTAACTGTGACCTCCTGGCTGTCTAACTGTGGCTCCTCACTGTCTAGTTGTTTAACTGTGGCTTTCAGACAACGTCAGCTGAAGACGCCCGCGATTTCGCAACAATGGTCCGGAATAAATTCGGCAGGTGTCGGCGGAATCTCGGTTACTTGCCGGTGGATGTAGCCGATGAGGGAAAGCCTCTAGCAGCACCGCCACAGCTGGCAAGAAATCCGGAAACCGATGCCCTGCACCAGAGAACATCGGCTCTCGCATCGAGACTAGCCGTTTTAACTGCTAGTCAACCAGCCGAACCGAGAGACGAAGTGGCGGAAGTCAAGAGCCCGGCTCAGTTGATGAATCAGGTACAGTCTAAAACGGTCATTATTTCATTCTTTGAATCATTTTTAACCTTGGGTATGGCTGAACATGACCTTCCTTTTGATCCATCCCCTCTAATTATCCCCAGGGTCAGAATTTTCGGGTCCCAGCGCGGACTAGACGGCCTATAGAAAGGTTTAATCATTAGAAATGGTTACAATAGCCTTATTTTACACAAAAAAAACTATAGTTTCGATTTTATAGAGGCCAGACGGGTTACTGTAGAGGAAAAGGCTCGATCCTCGATAGTCCGCTCCCCTGCACCCGAAAAGTCTCGGCAAGACCGAAGGTATAAAGGCCTCGCAGTTTTGTAACAGTTTTGTATAAAGACGAGTCTGCTGCCAAGATTTTACCAGTGCAGGGGATCGGACTATCGAGGGCCGAGCCGATATCGCCGGTCACGGACTATTTTACTCGAAAAGAACCTTAAAAACTACTGTAACCTCAAAAAAAAAGGTTCCATTTTCCCTTTCCTTACCGCCTTTTTCCATCCATTCCAATCGTACAACCTTGCCCATTTTCCTATCAGACCATACTATTTGTCCTCCACCGCCACCCATCCACTCAAAAAAAACTAGGGCCGATTCATCAAAGGGAAACACGTTTAACACGGGAGAAAAAGCCCGGGAATAATAATAGATTTTGACAGCTTCCCCCCTGCCTCCGTTCCTTCTATTCCCATACCGGTTCCCCCTGTCCATATACATTTTCCCGGAACAGAATTGGGGGACGGGAGAACAGAGAGCGGAGGCGACCTTGGGGCGCGACGGCTTGTGTGTGTCGGTCCGGCCGGTGTGTTGCCCCCAGCCGCCGCCGAGTCACCCAGCTGGTCACAATATGTCCCCTCTCTCCATGTGCAACGTTTTTAAACTTTGGAAAAAGCCCAAAAAGCAGAAAAATAAAGAGAAACAGGTAAGTTTCGGCAGAATTTTTGAATTTTCCCAGTTTCCAGTCATTTTCGGGGGTTCTCTCATTCTTGGCTCTTTTTTACAGCTTTCCTTATATTTTCCGACAATTTAAAGGTCGACCTAACAATTATCTAGCCGTAAACATTAATTCATAGCCATTTTCTCATTAAAATATGGATTTTTACCACTTTCCCGTATCAAATTGGCCCGAACAGTCGTCCAAGGCCTGTTTCCTTCGCGCGCGGGGCAACATTTCAAAAATATTGATAGTCTGTCGCTTACAGACCCTATAAATCATAGAAACGAACGAAAAATACGAAAAAAAATCCTTTTCCCGGCTAATTTTCCCCAATTTAGGTAGACCAAATGCACAAAGATGAGCTGGACCAACTTCTGCAACGATTACAGCTCGAAAACTTGGAATTAAAGCATGAATTGGAGAAGAGGAAGACAGCTGCCGCTAGTACACCTCATTTGGATCGGACAGGACATATAAGCCCGGAGGGGTATGGTCACCCGAGGCGGTCAGAACAGCGAGGAGGCACCCTACCCCGGCTCTCCAATGCTTCCCATGGAAAAAGCGCTCCATCGCTAAAAAGTAGCCAAAGCCAGGTGGGATACTAATTTCACTTTTTTATAGTTAAAATACCGTATTTTCTCCACCAAAAAACAGTCAGTTTCTACCCTAAGGGCGCGCTGTAACCTCTAACAACCTGTCAGACGGCGTTTTCGTTCAATGTTTCAGTTTATTCTTGTTTTTTTTTCTATTTTTCTTTCTTTACAGTAATCTCCATATTGTAAGAATCACAGAAATTAAGAAAAAAAATCACTAAAAATGGTAATAATAGCGATTTGGAGGGGTTTCGAGCGCGGAAGGAATTCGGCATTTTGAGGGGAAATACGACATCAAAAGGTCAATTTTTATCTCTTATATTTAGAAGCCGTTCCATTTAAATGAGAAATCTTTTAATTTCCAGGGCGACGTGATGGATGAGGCCCGCGCGCTGCGGCTCCATAAACAACGGCTGGAGCATCGCTCCCGGATCCTGGAACAGCAAAATGAACAACTGGAAATGCAACTCCAGCGGCTGAAGAAGATGATCGACCAGCAGAAAGGGAACAGCAGTCGATTTGACTCGGCCAGCGCCGATAGGGAATGGATGGACCCGCTGGCTGCTGCCAGTCCCCAATCCCAGCAGCCGCCTCCCATCGACTGGGCCGCGGAGAACGGCGACCGTCGACAGACCCGAATGCACTCGTTACTGGCCACAGTGGATGATCTCGGACGAGCCATGGAGAATCTCGTAGTCTCGGTGGTGTATGATAGTGACCCGGAGGAGTAGGTTCCACACGGAAAAGAGAAGAACGACATCCTCAATCTGTCATATACAACTTGCAATTGCTCATAATATATAATAAGTATAATATATATATATACAGTTTATTTTTTGTGTTTGACATTTTATACCGGAAAAAAAAAGTATGAAAAAATAAAGAATTATATTTGAAATTTACTCTTTTTTTTTGTCCAGATCGCTTATTGCTTCTTCCCAATCCAATTTGAACAGAGACGAAGACGAAAATCTTACTGTTTGGCGAAGCGGTTGATATTTTTCTGCCTTCATCGTCGCCCAGACAAGCTGAAGCGTCGGTATACTGAAATTATCCCAATTACAAGCCAATTCGTTCTTACCTACATGCCGTCCTTGATACCAGCGGCGGTGAGAGCGCGGTCTCTGGAATAGAAAGTCCTTGTTTCCGAAAAATATCCACTTCTAAAGCGACAGGCGAAAGCGGAGAAGAGCTTTTTTTTTATTCCATATGTTGAAAAAATCTTCTCCTCCATATCGTCTTCCCTCCTCAGGTGCAGAATACGGTAAGATCCATAAGTTACCCCACATTGAAACAAAATGACGATCTGGATGTATGCCAGACCTGAAAATTAGGTAAAATGAGCGGAATTTTGGAAAGGGAGGGCAAAGAAAGGGAGTAAAGTGAACGGCGAGCAGGTGGAACTCCTAGTGACCGGAGAGGCTGCCTAGAAACAGGGAAACGGGGTAAAATTGGGCAAGGAGGGAATTTGTGAAGTGGAAAACGAGTTACTCCTTTCACATTTTCAATCCAAATTGAATAATTTAAATAATTTACCATCATAGAGCGCGCGGAGCTTCTAAAAGGCGTTGTGCGAGCCCCCGTCTACAAAATGTCCGCAAACGTGTCTGCTCCACGGAATACTGTGGGTATTTATCTCGTCCAAAACTCTAATTTTTTGTAAAATTTCTTTCCTGCAGGCCCTTCCAACAGCCCAAACTCCATTTTTACGAGATCGGTGGAAAATGCAACCGAAACCCAAGATTTCTCTAATAATACGCAACTCACGGAGGAATATTGGTCCAAGTTTACCAATACCTGTCTATCCAAGCAAGATTTCGAGGCTCTCTACGGGAACCGGGCCAAATATGGTCTCGTCTGGACGTTTGCATCCCTATTAATGCAGCAAGGATGCAATAAAATAGGTCTGAACGAAATGCGCCGTCATCTCCATCTAAAACGGCAACCACTTCATTTTTATGGGTCAATTCAAGAAGAAATGGAAGACCCTGCCCAAATTAAAGCTAATTTCAGCGAAGGATTAAAATTTTTTCAAGAACAAGTGAATTTACGAACGAATCAGTCGGCACTAGAAGTGCAATATGACCCGGAGGACATCGACACTGTGGAGCGATTTTTAGATGGAAAATCACCCGAAATTCGGGAATTATTCCGCTTGAAATACGAAGAAATTGGAGTGAGCTGTCTAACTGTGGCTACTGTTGACAGTCTTTTTGATGGGTTCTTTGAAATTCGAGCCACACTCAATAAACTCACATGGGACGTCGTTTGGCAGTCAATGAACGGCATCATTCTGTCCAGTAGAAAAAGGGAAGAATACGAATCAATCTGCCAGGATCAAACCATGATGTGGAATTTAAAAGTGTGATAAAGATATATGCTCAGGAATTTGTCTAGCCACCGTTTTAGAGTCAATTTCCGACATAGCCTTCCAGTCGGGACCCTTCCCCCTAAACCCATCTAGTTGCCTCCCTCTTCAGGGAAGCGATTCCAAAATTTCTTCTCTACCTCTATTTTCATAGGGTCGGAAGGTATTAGTACCTCAAACTTGGGTAATTAAACCAACGAGGAGGCCCGCTGTCTGATAATAGGGGGCGGTGGCTGCCGAGGCCAGCGGGGTGGATCTCTAGGCGGGAGAGGGCAAAGATGGTAGCGAGTTAGAGAGCACGGGCGGCGCGGAGACGGCAGAGACGGGACCGGGCGCCTTTACTTCCAGCGGCTACTCATTTATTTGTCCATTTTTCTTTATTTATTACCTTCCTAAATTGGTTAATTCGCTTTATTTCCTAAAAAAATAAGAAAGAATCAAAGATTGAATAAATTTCGTTGAATTCTCCTTCGGGTTTCCATTTCTTATCAGTTTATCGTCTTTTCCCCGGAATTTGACCCCTGGCTCGGAGTATTCCACTCCTTTTCCCATTTCTATTGGGCATATTCCTTATTGGCCTAATAATTAACAATTAAAATATGTTTCTACCGAGTTTTAATGCCCGAAAGATGAAATAAATCGAAAAAGGACCCGTTCATACCTTCAAAAATTTAAAATTCCCCCATTTCTCCCGGAAAAACCGTGGTCCATATTAAATTAACCCGCTCTTCTCATGCTCAACCATTTTTTCCCCTTCAAACAGTACACTATCCCATTTTCCGCCCGCTGTTCCCTTTTTCCTTATCAACACGTGGAAAGCGAAGGATTACCATCAAAGATTGGCTTTTTTTAGTCCCGACGCGTTATAGTTTCCCATTTTTTCGCTTCTCGTCGCTTTTTTGGTCATTCCAGCCGCTTGGCTCCTTCCTTTTCAGTTCGTTTCCATTTTCTGGCTACTTACCGTAGCTACTACACACTTCCACTGTTTTGAGCGAATTTTTGGTCCTTGGCTAATTTTTAGCGACGTTCTGGGGCAGTTTTCTTCTTCTAGAGGTTTCTCAAGGGCTTTTGGCATACTGTAGCCTGATTTTTGGAGTTTTTCTTCCATTTCTTGAAAAATTACAAAGTTACCTGTTTCAGACAATGTTCAGTCGTGGTCCTGGCACGCTAAAAGTCACGGCTCAGCTGTTTATCGAGAACAGACAGCGCCTGGTCGCCGCGCTCAAAGGAAAAGCCGACGCCGGCAGTGTCGTCGTCCTGCAGGGAGGAGTCGAAAAAAATCGCTACAATACCGACGCGGAGGACTTGCCTTTCCGTCAGGTTGGTTCAGATTACAGTAATTTTATGTGAATAATTTAATATTTCAGGAGTCGTACTTCTTCTGGGCCTTCGGAGTTCATGAGAGTGAATGCTACGGTGCCATTGATGTGGATTCGGGTCGTTCTTGGCTCTTCCCTCCCCGCCTCGACCCCTCTTATGCTATTTGGGATGGAAAGTAGGCTGTCATATCCCATTCAAAGACAATTCTTGACTTCTAGGATCAACGATGAGGCCTGGTTCAAGCAGAAATATCAAGTGGATGAGGTCTCTTTCCACGAGAAGGCCGCCGCCAATCTGGCCGATCTGCTGAAAAAATGGAATCCGAAACAGTTGATCCTCCTCCGTGCCGAGAACACCGATAGTGATAATGTGCTGGAGCCGGCCGAATTTCCCGGCCGCGATAAGTTCTCCGTGAATACGAGCCTCCTCTACCCGGTGATGGCCGACCTCCGGGTCTTCAAGACCGACCTCGAGTTGGAAGTCATGCGCTATGCCAGTAAAATCGCCTCCGAAGCTCATATGGCCGCTATGAAGCATATCCGCTCAGGACATTTTGAATATCAGATGGAGAGGTATGTTTCTTACTGGAAAAACGCTTTAAAATGAGGATATGTCTTATGATGACTGCCAGGCGCGCGCTCCCGCACCCGTAAAATCTCGGCAGCTGGTAGGATTTTTGTGCGTGCGCCTACCGTAACCCAATTGCGGGCAGATTTTCACCGATTTTATGATTTTTATGTGTTTTTTTTCAGTCTGTTCCGTCATGTTTCCTACTATCACGGCGGTTGCCGTCATCTGGCCTATACGTGTATTGCTGCCAGTGGAGAAAACGGCGCCGTCCTGCATTACGGCCACGCCAACGCTCCCAACGAGAAGGAGATCAAAGACGGCGACATGTGCCTCTTCGACATGGGACCGGAGTACAATTGCTACGCGTCGGATGTCACCACCTCGTTTCCAGTCAGTGGAAAATTTACCGACAAGCAGAAAATCATCTACAATGCCGTGTTGGAGGCGAATCTGACCGTTTTCAAGGAGGCCAAGCCTGGTAAGCCGGGGAATTTGGCTCTGGGGATTGGAGAGAGGCGCCTCTACCCGTAGCAACAGGAAGGGGAAAATAGCTTACAGTACCCCAAAACAGTCTAAAATTCCAAAATTTCAGGTGTCCGCTGGACGGAGATGCACCTCCTGGCGGAGCGTGTCCTGCTGGACCATCTGAAGGCGGCCGGCCTCGTGGTGGGCAACGTGGACGAGATGCTGAAGGCCCGCATCGGCGCGATCTTCATGCCTCACGGACTGGGCCATCTGATCGGGCTGGATGTCCACGACTGTGGCGGCTATTTGGGCGACGCCCTGCCCCGCAGCACCCTGCCCGGCCTAAAGAGTCTCCGCTGTACCCGGATCCTCCAGGAGAGGATGGTCATCACCATTGAGCCCGGCTGCTATTTCATTGATAATCTACTGGAGCCGGCCTACCGTGACCCGGTCAAGTCGCAGTACTTGAACAAGGAGAAAATTGACGAGTTTAAGAACAGCGGAGGGGTTCGTTTTTCTTTCATTCTTGGTCAGCAGTAAGCGCGCTCCATTCGAATGCTCCGTCAAATTGTATTTTTTTTTCTATATTTTTTTCTATTTTTCTTTCTTTACAGTAGGCTGTGAAAATCATAGAAATCAAGTAAAAATCATGAAAAATGGCAATTATAACGATTTGGAGCCGGTTTAGAATGAAGACTACGGCGCGCGCTTTCGGTTGGCGCGCCCCACTTTTTGAACTTTTACAATAATTTCGGCATTTTTCAGGTCCGTATCGAAGATTGTGTTGTAATTTGGGCCAAGGGTAACGAGAATCTCAGCCATTTGCCGAGAACTGTCGAAGAGATTGAAGCCTACATGGGCTCGGAGCCCCGCGACTACCAGCCAAACCTTACTACCCAGAGTATTAGCCAATTCATGCAGAAGTGATGATTTTTCTATATATTTTTGTTGTTGTTGTAATTTTTGTATACTCCCTTTTCCCCCTTTCAGGAATCCCGCCGCTGTGATCATTGCCGTGATTGTAATATATTTTCTCGTCACTTTATTGCTCTGAAGTGTGAAATCCAGAGAGATGATAAAGAGATAAAAGATTTTGGATAAATATTTCTTCTCCAGGCTTTTACTTTGTCTACCGCTTTTCTTTCTCACAACTTCTTCCCAACTCCACCATCCAGACGTTCTTACCGAGTCTCCAAAGTAGGGAAGGGAAAAATCCCACCAGAGGAAAGTAGAGACGGGGGCTCGTCCACCCACAAATGGTCCCATAGCGATGTCTACCATCTTCCAACAATAGAGTGGAGCCACTTTCCCGGTGTACTAGCTTGGTTATTGAAGGATGCGGCTCTATAGAGGTCAAAAATGGCTTGAAAAGGGCTAGTGAGGAGAAAAATTCAGAAAAAAACGACTCTTTTTGCTGAAAATATAGAAGATTGGACACGGCCTCCTCTTGCCGGGAAGGAGATGGATTTTCTCATACGACAGTAAGAAAAAAAGGAGGAGGAGACAGTTACGTTTTATCTTATAGGTGTTGGCAAGGAAACAGTAAATTGAGGCCAGAAATGCGAGAGATAGTGGAAGCCCTGGACTGTGAGCACGGGCGGAGGGAGTTTCCGCGTTACGAATAGGCCGTCTTTGGTCAGTTCTCCCGTTTTCTCCTCGTAATTCCAAGCATTTTCAGTTCTTTTCCGTTTTGATCGATCTCCGTCTTTGAATCAGCCCGGCTTCCCTTCCCTTCCCCACTCTCATCATTCCTACACGACTCCCGGCCCCGGCTCTTCCTTCCCCAGTCTCTGAAATCAAGAAGTTTTTGAAATTGTCGAACTATTCCATGTCACGCCTCACATTCCCGGTCTCTTTCCTCCAGATACCTCTATCCTCCTGTTTACTACGAAAATTGTTACCTTAGACCTCCTGTCACCGTTCCCCTTGGCTCTCCCCGTCTGATTAACCAATCCGTTTTCTTGAAATAACCGAGTATGTTCTCCCTCCTTCGTCTATGCCCCGTTGATGAGCCGTCTCCAACATTGAATCAGCTCTTCCCCGTCAAGACCCAGTGCCAGCAGACTGCAGTCGGTCTCTCTCTCTTCCCTTCGTTGATTGTGTCCCCTCATTTCCAATCATGGATTATCCTACGAGTCCCTATCCATATTTCCCCAATTATCGCACTTGTTCCATTTCATTGTCTATATTTTGTGGCCTTCTTTATCCGTTCTCCGTCTAAGGAGTATTTTCAGTTGAACTAAAAGCTTCCGATTGAGTCACTTTCCCCCAGACCGCCACTTTTTTACCAGTCAGTTTCATCAAAAATTATGAAAATTGTCTCCCCTACGAGAAGTTATCGAATTTACTTCAATATTTTTGTTCTTTGTCGTCTTCCTCGGGCCATGATCGATTGTTCTTTTTCCTAATATTTCTCTCAAAAATATTCGTCAACTTATCCAGGAGTATGTCTATTTTTGAATATGAATATCGTTTCGTTTCAGGAACCTGGCCCTCGTTGTCATGGCGATTCTGGCCTGCTTCGTTTTCAGCTTGTTCGTCTAAATCTACCTCGACGCCTGATCCAAAAAAGAAGAAAAAATCAAAGTATATAAAATAAACATACGTTGTGTTTATTCAATTTTTTAATTCGCCTTCCTTGTGAAAAACCTGGGTGAGATACGCCGTGATGGAGACTGCCATGGCGATCCATCGGCCAGCTGGATGCCCCTCTGCTAACCGACACCTCGTGTTTCCGTCTTCTCTTCTCATTGGTTACGGCCAAAAAACCGGATTTGACAAAAATAAAAGCGAAACCATTTTGACCACCTGCTGAAGAAATCGGGTTGGCCATGGACAAATGAACCAGAATTGAGTCAACAGCCGAAAACTCTTTACTGTGACGGTTTGGGAGATCCAAAAGAAGTCAATTGGGAGACGGCGAAAGGCGCTACCGAATGACACCACTCTTGGTCTGATTAATCGCTCAAAAACCGTGAATTTTGCGATTTTCGGGGTTCCATTCCTCCTCACTGTCTCCTGCAGAGTAGCCGACCATAAAGAGCAAAAATCGCCAGCTCCCAATTCATCGTCATCAAAAAGGTGGAGATTACCTCATGGCTTTCATCATAGCCAAGTAGAGAAGGCGGCAGAAAAGAAACAAGAGAAGTCCGTAATCAAAACAACTGAGAAACGATAAGAGAAGAGAAGAAGAAGATTTTGGTGCCCTTTTATTCCATCTACATATCAGAAGTCCTTGTCTTTTTTTCCGTTCGGAGACAATCCAGTAGCAGGCGGTTGCTGAGCGGCTCCCTCCTTGGCCTCCTTCTTTTGCAGCTGGGCACCAGCAGGCGGTTGCGGGACGTCTGACGGCTCATCCTCCTCGTCGCCGTCTTCGTCTTCTGCCTCCGGCTCGACACTATCCTCGGCTAAAACTGTTAAAATTCTTTGACAAAGGATAGAGAGTTTTTAGTGGCGAAAAATAACTTTATTCGAAGAAAACATCCTGAATAGCCGGCGTATTTGCTTATCCTTGTTGCTGTCCCTATGGTCTATTCATCTTGGGAGTTTCGATTGAAAATAGCCAGTTTCCATCTGTTCACCATCATTCCTGGTGCGTTTCTTTCTTGTGAGTGAGTAGGCTACGGATATATCAGTGAGCCCTTCCAGCCGGGACCCATCCCACCTAAACCCATCTAGTTGCCTCCCTCTTCAGGGAAGCGATTCCAAAATTTCTTCTCTACCTCTATTTTCATAGGGTCGGAAGGTATTAGTACCTCAAACTTGGGTAATTAAACCGACGAGGAGGCCCGCTGCCTGCTAATAGGGGACGGCGGCTGCCGAGGCCAGCGGGATGGATCTCTAGGCGGGAGAGGCCAGACACTGACAACTCTTTGATCCCAAAGAACCTGGGTAAAAAGTTGGGGTCCCAAAGCGATTGAGCAATAAATACGAAAGAATAGAATTGTGTGAAGGACCCGTCATGTCGCCTCCCTTCCAAAGAGAGGCTTTTCTCCCAAAAATTTGAAGTTTGTCTGTTTGTCTCTTTAGATATACCAAAGCCTATACCAAATTAACTACAGAAGACATAATGGAGTCAAGAAAAGTACCTTAAAGTTGGGTAATGAAACCGATGAGAAAGCACTGTCCCCGCTAATAGTGTAAAGGAACTGCCGAGATGAACCGACGGAGATTTTCGGTTGGAGAGGCCAGGAAAAAACAGACAGACAAAGTTCATCGAAACTATCAAACAGGAAAAAGTGAACGGGCAAACTAGCGCCGAAACTAAAAAAACTGTGTGCAAGCGTTTCAGGGCCTCTTGAACCAAAAAGCACCCGCTTTTGGATGCCGTGCGTTACGTACGATATCATATAGTCAAAGTTTGTGGGGCAACAGATTTTTGGTCGGGGCTCTTAGGATGTCACTGGGTTCATTAGAATCGTCATAAGGAGGTCTCCAAGTAGGTCTTTGAATTTTTGAAATCGGCTAAGAAATCGCCAAGATACGGACACAAACACCCGAAGTTCCCGTCTACCCCCAAAAACGGGCGCGCCCTAAATTTAGGCCGCCTTTAGAATATTTTAACCTCATTTTCCATGACTGTTTGGTCTTTTAACCCTTGTTTTCCCCCCAGGATTCCCCGGTTCTTTCTTAAATTCTTCCCCAAATACCCGTGTTTACCCCCCGTTGTCAGTCTCAATATTTCTCTCTAACAGTTCGTCAATCATACGTCTTCATCGGTCAATTATGGCGTCATCCTCTCTCTCTCCCTGTCTCTCTCCTAAGGGGGGAACTGTGTCCCGGCGCAGGTTCGATTTCATCCCCCAGCCCAGCCCAGTCAGCCAGCCAGAATGGGGAAGAATCACACTGATTTGTGGCGACGGCCGGGGCGCTGTTATTAGCCTATCCGCACGTGCAAATTGCCACATTTTACTTTATTTATGTCCTAGTTTTTATAATTTTCTTGGGAAGACCTTTAAAATGGGTTACTGTAGTCTCTGGCGATTATTTTAAGCCAAAAATCGCTGCCTTTCCGGAATCCAGCGTTCTACCCCGCTACCTTGACTTTTCAATTGAATTTTTAAAATTTTCTTTGGGGAATCGCTTCGAGACCCAGTAAGTAAGGTACAGTACTCCTTGTTAGTCCAAATAAACCAAAAATCACTGACCCAATGAGCCGCCATCCTCAGCCACGTGCGCTTGACCTTCTTTTGTCTTATCCTCCCGTTAGCGTCTCCCTAATCCCGGCCTTCCCCATTTTTCTCTTGATTAGACCTTCAAAAATCACCGGAACAAGCTGAATCTGTCAGAAAAATCACGTTTTCCTCTGGGGAAACCCCCATTTCAGCGAAGTGACCACGCGATCCCGATCATTAGCCGTTCTACACGGGGCTTCCCCGCTTACTGTCCCGCCATTTCACAGCGTCTTCTTCTCATCAACCAACCCAAAAACCAGTTGTCCTTTCCGCTTCCGTTGACTTCTCCCCCCGGTATGTGTGACATATGATCACAGGCCCGGAACTGATCCACACAGGTGTGGCCAGACCATGTGGGGCGTAAAGAGAGACGGCCATTGTGATCGTCTTCTTCCCTTTACTTCCGCAACTCCTGCACCCATACAGTCTCGGCAGCTCCATTTTTTTTTTGCTATTTGGTGTCCTTGGAATATTTTACAGCCAGCTGCCAAGGTTTTACGGGTCTTATATCCCCCGAAAATGGATTTTTATGACTTTGCAGTCTTTTTTGAGCATTTTGACGTCTTATACCTGTTTACGGATCAAATTTCTCCACTTATTCCTTAATTTCTTGATTTCTTACAAGAATAACTCCTTATCTAGTCGTAGAACATGATAAATAATCCTTCTGCCGAGATTTTACGGGTTCGAGAACCTCTAGGAACTACATTCTTTGATTTGGCGGGCTTTCTGGGGTATTTTGAAGTTTAGAATCGTCTTCCAGCTCATTGTTCTCCACTTTTCGGATGTCTTTCTTGTGTATTCCCCTCTCCGTTGTCGATAGCCACAATGGATTTCTTTCTCTGCTAGACGGAATTCCCGCTCCACAAAGTACAGTCATCTCCTTTCCCGCCGTCTCGGCGCAGGTTTTTCGCCTACAAACGTAAGAAAAGTAGGAAAACAAGAAAATTAAACACCTATTTGACAGATATTGATATCCCAATTCGCTGGGCGCCGTCTCGGTTTGACGACGAAAAAAAGGCAAAGATCATATGCCGCACGCGCCGGCGCACTAGCTTGTCCTCCCCCCGCCAGCCCAGTTCGGGTGTCCTGTTGCTGCACCTATAAACAAATTCTTCCTTTTAAGGCGGAAAATAACACGTCAAGGTCTTCGTTTTCTCTCTCATTTCATCCTCTCCATCTATTTCCCGGTTCTTTTCCCCAATTCTCCAAAAACGCCAGCTGTAACCATGCTCCATTCTAATAGCCCTCCAAATCGCTATTATTCCTATTTTTCAGGATTTTTTTCCTAATTTCTATGATGTTCACAGCGTGGAGATTACTGTAAAGAAAGAAAGACTTTAAAAAGAAACTAGAAATTAGCGAAAAAATGAAGGAACCCCCTAAAATGAAGGAAGCCTGGCAGGCTGTTAGAATGGAGCGCGGTTACATCTCGCTAATTTCCCCGCTCTTATCCAATTTTCTTCTTATTTTTTAATTTAAGGGACCAACAATGTCTGCCGTTTACCCGGCAGAACCTCTTCCACCCAAAAAAATCACAGATGGCTCAAAACCAGAAGAAATCCGTTACCGTCCCCGGTTCATCCGTTATTTTATCCTGATCATCTCAATCTGCTGTCTTTCCTGTATAATGGCTAATATTATCTCCTTCAATTTTGCTGTTCTATGCATGCCAGCTCACCATAAAGACGATCCGGTAGGTTTAAAGCATTTAATTTGGGAAAAGGGGACGCAATTGCTCCTGGCTGGCTTTGCACCGTTTTGGGTACCAAATTGGCGGGGAAACTGCTCCCAGGACAACCTAGAATAGTTATTGGCATACTGTATCAGTAATTTTATATAAAATTGTGGTGATATTTCTAGATGGAAGGCTACAATCAAAAGGAGAGGACCATCCTCTTCTCCGCCGTCGCCATTGGAGCCCTCGTCTCTCTCGTCCCGATCTCTGTTGTTATTCCCATAATAGGAACTAAAATGGTGAGTCCCCCCGGTTATTTTCCCCTTCTTGCCATGTTTAACTAACCTCAAAGTTTTAAATAACAGTACTTCTTTTTTGGGAAAGGAAGGATATTTACTCATAGTTCACCAGAAAGAAAGGTTATGGTACCAAGCCTGTTTTCCCACAATTTATCACAGGGGAACTAGGAAAAAAACAGAAAAAAACGTCCAATGAATGGTTCCGGAGAAGCCTCGGCCCCCCATTGTCCGGCTCGGTACCCGAAAGTCCGATCCCCTGCTCCCGTAAAGTCTCGGCAAGACAACCGTATAAAAGAGGCACAGTTTTGTAATAGTTTTGAATAAAGGTGATCCGGCTGCCAAGACTTTACGGGTGCGGTGGATTGGCCTATCGAGTGCCGAGCCAATTGGTCCAAAGTTGGTCGGTTCAAGCTCATTTTCTTCTTTTCAGGTCTTCCTCATCGCTGGTCTCCTCTCTGCCAGCTCTACTGCTCTTATTCCCCTAGCAGCTACTACCCATTTCTACTTCTTCATTGCCGTTCGAGTCGTCCAGGGACTATCCTTCGCCGCCTGCATGCCCATAGTCGGTTCCGTCACCTCTTCCTGGGCGTCTTTGGCTCAAAATGGACTCTTTATGTCTGTTTTAACAACTTTTGGCCAAATTTCGGCTATATTCTCCATGCCACTATCGGGAGAAGTGGGTTTTTTGACTGTATGAAAGAACAGGCGATTTTCCAGCTATGTGAGTCTTCATTGGGGTGGGAAGCCATTTATTACTTCCATTCGGGAGCCTGCCTACTGTTTTTCTTCTTCTGGGCACTTCTTTTCTATAATAGCCCAGGTAAGTTGAAAAAAGGAAGCTAGCAGCCTCTCTGGCAGCCACAGTTAGGCAATTTTGAAGTGTCGTGCAGCCACAGTTAGACAGTCGACCTCCAAACCCCCGTTTTCTAGCTAAAAAATTCTCCTTTCCAGAAGATCATCCCTGTATTTCCCGAGCGGAAGTAGAATTAATCAACGAGGGGAAGCAAGCAATCTCAAAAGAACCCGAAGAAATCGAAAAGATACCGTACCTCGAGATTCTTACGACTCCCACTGTCTGGGGAGTATGGATAGGCGCCTTGGGGGATCTCATAGCCGTTCAGCTGGTCCATACCTTTTCTCCTCTATATATCCGACAAGTAGAGCTTATATATTTCTACAGTAACCCAACATTTTCCAGGTTCTGGGCTATTCTGTCCATAGAACAGGATTCGCAGCGGCGATCCCCGTCTTGGCTCAATTCTTCGTCAAAGTTAGTTAAAAATAATATATACCCTATTTTTTAAGGTTTTTGCTGGACACTCGAGTGACAAAATTAAATGCCTCTCCGAGACAACGAAATTGAGAATCTATAATTCTGTCGCCCTGGGAGCGTCGGCCATTTTCATGGTGGCACTGGCCTTCGTCAGCCAGGGGCAAGGGCAGCTGGGAGTAATTCTTCTGACTCTCACCACGGCAATGTTTGGATTCAATGGTGGCGGTTTTAATAAGGTAGGAGGAGATTATTTTGCCTTTAAAATAACGGTTAGAAGCCGACGAACAACTTTTTGGGGTCCCGAAGCGACTATTTTCCCAAGTAACGCCTTCGTGTCGGGACCATGCCTTTTTATTTTCATTGTAAGGAGTTGAAATTACAGTATACCGGCTCCTGATCGTAATATTGGTCCTACAGCAATTTTAGAGGACTATAGTGCATTTTCAACGAATATTACATGGAAAAACCTCATCGTTACGGAACCAGAAAGCTTTTAAACCTGGTACCGTAGCGGAGACGCACCGCCAAATTTGATTCCGCTGGAAATGGACTATATCACCCGTTTTAGCGCCCCCAATCGTTTCGGGACCTTTCTGAAAAATACTATAATCTATTTTCTTTCCAGTGTGCTACCCTCGTCTCCCGCCAGCACAGTCATTTTGTCCTGGCCAATATCCAATTCATCTGGTGCTTGTCAATGCTCCTCTGTCCCGTCCTGGTGGCTCTCCTTCTCCCCACCGGGGATGCCAGTGAATGGCGGGCCGTCTTCCTCATCCATGCCGCTATCTTGGTACTCTCTAATGTTATTTTCTGCCTCTTGGCCACGGCAAAACCCGCCCCGTGGACCAAAGCCCCTTCAAATGTCCAGTTGAAGAGGAATACCCCAATGATATCACGAGTATAGCTTTATTCCCTTGTCTGTAATATAAAATTACTGATAAAGTATTTATTATCTAGTTTTTTTACGTTGCTGTACATAAATTGGGGCATATTGGCGCAAAAATCGGGTAAAATCGAAGAAAAAGATTTAGGACGCCCGTTTTTCGGGAAAATCTCCGTTTTCGGGATTATTCGCGGCATTTCTCTTTCGTGGCCCCGTTTCCCCTGGAAACCCGCTTTCTCGGCAAGGGTTAAAGTAAAAATTATAGCCGAAAATGCCGGGAAAACGATCCAGGTTTCTAATTTTCGTCGCCTGGAGAGTGAACTGCCCCAGTCGCCCAATATGCGTACCCTACTCCTTCTCCTTTTTATAACTATGAATGTCATCAGCTACTACGGTACTCCTGAGATTATCTACGTAGAGGAGGCCCAAATTTATCGGGCAATCTTGAATAATTCGTATTTTAGCCCCTTCAACTCATTTGAGAGCCCATTTGTGTGAGTTTTATTCTTGAATAGATCGCGATTTTTTTAGCCACAGATTAAGTTTTCTATCCAACGAAGATGAAATGATCTTGAGTATCATGATCTCAAAAGAAGTGGGTAAATTAAATTAATAGGGAAGAAATTTAGAATGAATATATCCTCGTTGTTTTTAATGGACAGAGGCCAGAGCGTTCTCTCAATTATAGGAATAAAGAAGACCGCCTCGTCTATTATTTCGCCTTTGTTAATGATCAATATATCGTAAGTCAACTTTGAAGGGGGCGGCTCAGAAGATGGGATATTGTAAGATCCAGTAAGACGCATTCTCGGAGGGAGCGCGCTACTTTTGCGCTTTTAGATGCAAAATGGCCCAAAGGCTAGTTACAGTATGCCAAAGACCTCTGAAACCGAAAATGCGCAAGGCTGAGATGCTGAAAATGCGCTTTTTCGGTGGGCAGACTGTAATCTCTAACATTCTTCCTTTTTCAGATAAAACTACAGTATCCATCCTCGGAAAACGAGCTTTCCTACACCTACGACGTTCCCCAACTCGTCAACTGGATGTGGTTCGAGGACGAAGACGGACTCATAAGCGTGTCTGTCAGGGACGAGACACTCGGACAAATAGAAGGTCCGTTGAGCAAGGTTCCAGACGAAGAATGGGCGCTTCTTCTCTAGTTTTTATCCTATAAGCCCGTTTAAAATGTAAGGATTTTGAGTAGAATGAATATGTTTGACTTGTTTTTTTAAAGCCTATAACCTTCATTTCTGCTGCATGAAGTCCTCTCTCCCGCCCCGTTTCTCGCGGAATTTCCCATCTGGGATAAAATTTATAGCCAAAAAACGGAGCGCTTCTAATTTTCGTCGCCTGGTGAGTAAAATTCCCCATTAGGTAGCCACAACATCGCTCGCATTCTCCCTGGCCGAAAAGCCACTACACCCCTACCGTCGCCCGGCTGAAATGAATCCCGCAAACGAATGGCGGCAACGTTGCATGCAGCTCCTGGCCCGAAAGGGTTACCTACAGAAGACTCCTCCGCTCTACGTCGGCTACCCATTCACCCTGCTTCTTTTTACAGTTATTACTATCGGCTTCCTATACTGCCTGATAGTAAATGCCGCGGATATCTTCAAACCGCCAAGTTCAACATCGACTGACCCCGCCGACATGCCAACTTATTCCCTCCATATCCTGAACAATCTGTATTTGTTTGGACGAGAGCTCCTGTTCGTCTCTTCTTTTCCCCTGTTGATTGTTCTTGGTGGATGGATCTTGGGGTATTTTCGAATAGACGAAGACAACACCGATATGGGGAAATAACCGAGACAGAAGCTGAATTATAGCAATAGTTTAAAAATGTATTTGTTTGTGCCTGTCGAACAATAAATTATGCAGTTGTAAAGAAGAAATTTTGTTCGCATTTCACGACGGGGCATAATGGTCCCCCTCTTTTTCGGAATTACTCTACGTTATTCATAACTGGAGTCGCCAGTTCTCCCCCCGGCTCAGTTTCCCATGAAATTTCGCACTCGGGATAAGATAGATAAGATAGATTTATAGCCAAAAAACGGAGCGCTTCTAATTTTCGTCAGCGGGCTGCTCAGGTAGTCTGTATGGATCATATTCTGTAAATGCGTCATTAGCTATCGATCCTGTCTCCAAATAAAAGAGAAATGAACAGAAATACATACGTTAACGACTTTGTATAATAAAGAGTAGATTAAACGTTAGCAAGAGGAACAATTAAAAAAAGAATATCAGAAAGTTAAGAAAAAGCCAAAAATGAAGCCGGCGATTTAGAGTTACTATAGAAAGGGCGCGCCGGCTCTAAACTGAAATTTTTCTGGTTATTGTAAAAGTTAGGCAGAGCTCTTTCGTTCCGGCAATGGTCCATTACTATAGAGATCGTAGTACATCGCGATGAGATTCTTCTCAATTGGTTTTACTCCTTCATAGACGGCGGTAGTGACTTGCTCTCTCTTATCCGGGCCGAAGGATCTCAGATCTTGGAGTACTATAGCCCCGGGTTGCCAGTGTCTCGAAGGGATTAGCTGAAAAACACTGCGTCAGCGACTAATCAGTTTTGTCGACTACAATAATCTCCTTTTCCAGTGGCCAACCCTCTTCAACGCGGAAAGTGAAGCGGCATCTGTAGACTACGGGGATCTTGAACCAGGTCGTGTCAACTCTCCGTGTTACGGTAAAGTCAGCATTCCCCTGGAAAATTGATCAGACTCCAAGAATTTTCCTGTAGGGTACCTGGATCCCGGCATTTCGAAGAACAATTCGGAAGGCGGACGACTCCATTATTCGGATGGCAGGGTACATTTTATCCGGATGGCGGAGTACACGGGCCAAGACGAACTTCTCGCATCCCTCCATGGGCTGGAATAAGATCCACTCGTTTTAAAGTGGAAAAGAAGAAGAAAAATGGGAAAAGTTGGCTTCTGACGCGCTGGAAACCCGATCGGGGCCAGTAAGGCGCATTCTCGGGGGAAGCACGCCAGCTTTGCGCTTTTCTGGTGTGAGTTATGATCTTCGGCATACTGTAGCTAGTCTATTCGACCAATTGAACTGAAAAGCGCAAAGCGGACTCCCTTCCCCGAAAATGCGTCTTACTCCGGCTCCGACTCGGTGTCAGACTTATCTAACTCACCCTGTGTTCCACGCATTCGTACAGAGTTAAGAAAAAGTAAGTAGTAATGTTGAGGATGCCCAAGAAGAATCCTAAAATTCGATTACAGTATCCAGCACTCTTCGTCAGTATTCATATAACGCCCAATTTCGGGCGCGCCCATTTTTGGCCTTAAACCGGATTGTCGTGCGTTTGTGTCCATATCTCGGTCATTTCTTGGTCGATTTCAAAAATTCAAAGACATACTTGGAGAGCACGTCAAGACGATTCTAATGAACTTAGTCACATCTCAGCCGCCCTGACAAAAAATCTGTAGCCCCACAAACTTTGAGAGAGGATATGTTACGTAACGATGCGTGCTGCAAACAGGCGTGTCGGATGTTTCTGTCCATATCTCGGCCATTTATTGGTCAATTTCAAAAATTCCAAAGCTTGCTTAGACAGATTTTCAAGACAAACCTAATGAACTAAGTTTGCCTATGGATGACAGTGCTAACTGACCAGCAACAATGGGAACTGCCACGTTGTATTTCAAAGCTAAGCCAACCGGTCCCAGCACGAAGCAGATTATCGTATCCTGAAATTGGAAGTCCCTTATTTTTTGCTCTAGTCAGTGGATCTTTTCCTCCGAATCCCATTGGAAATTCCCCGGTTTCCGACTTACAAAAGCGAAGAAATAGGGGAAAGCAGTCCATTTCAGAAAGCGCCACTCGTAGCGATGATACAGGCTCTAAAATATCACCAAATTAAGATTATCTAGTCAATTAAGACTTACCACACATCGATTATTATTGTAAGCCAAAGAATAGGGCCAGCAAGCGACTCCAGCGAGGAAATAAAAAATCCCCAGAAGCAAGAACCCGTCGTCTTTCTCCTTATTCTCTTCGATCCAGACAATAGTCAATACATTTCTCTAAAATGCCATTTTTTACCTTTAAAAAACCAATTCCTGACCGTGACAAAGTTAAAAATAATGACGAAGAACAGGAAGAGCTTGTTTTTAAAGTGCGCCCTGTATTCGAGATCGCCCATCGGCGGCTCGGGGCCCTTCTTGGGAGCTTGAACGGGTGGAACCGGAGGCAAGGGCTCGACTTTGTCCCCAGACATCTTCTGAAGAGAGGGGACCGCTCACAAGGAGCGTAAGCCGGTAGAATGAGAGCTGAGTCGAGCAGAACCGAGCAATGGAATTACCGCAACCTTGGTAACGACCGCGTCGTCGAATCAACTGCAAAAGGTCGCCAAATAAATAGATCCAAGTTGTCAGCCGGTGTGAGAAGGCTATTAGTAGCAGGCTACACTCAGTAATAACCAGTCCCTGCAAAAATTGGAGAGCCGACACTTGTTCCCAATAGGCCAGGTGAAGCAGACGATTGGGGGAAGGACAGCTGAAAACGGAGGCTTTATTTAGATTTATATGGACTCGACGTCGAGCCGTTCCGAATAGACAGTGTTTGAGGAATCTAGGGAAAAGTATTCCCAGTTTCTATACAGTCCATTTCCAACAACAGAGTTGGAATTACAGTATACCGGCTCCCGATGGCCTTGGCCTTTAGTTCAATCGCTTCGGGACCCATAACTTCAGAAAGGCCTTTGTAAAATACCGTATTCTTGGCCTTGGTGCGCGTCTGATCCTGATACTGGTCCTGAAGCGACATTCCTCGGAAAATTTTCTCCGCTGCCGGACCAGGAAGCTGTCAAACCAGGTCCCGTAGCAAAGACGCGGCGCCAAATTGGTATCCATGGAATATCCGTTGGGAATGGACTATAACAATAAAATCTACTATCTTCTTTTGTGTGTAGTTTGAAACGAACAGAGGAACCTGCCATTTATTTAGACCGTGCAATGGATAATTAGATGACCAACGCGGCGATTGAATAACATTCGAAGGGGGAAAACGGGCAGTTTTACGAATCACTGGAATTATCATAAAATGTAGGAGATTCCCCTGAGATAGAATAAAAAATTAACGCGGGGAGTAACCAGAAGAACAGCTGGAGATGAA
This sequence comes from Oscheius dolichura, assembly GCA_932521035.1. NCBI lineage: Eukaryota > Metazoa > Nematoda > Chromadorea > Rhabditida > Rhabditidae > Oscheius > Oscheius dolichura. The sequence goes on along the minus strand of OW051492.1, from coordinate 9,810,077 downwards.
TAATTTATTCCACATGCTCATTATTTACGTTTATGAGAGTTGAGAGGCGAGCAGGAACAAGTAGGCGCTGTTTCTTGGGTGGTGTTCAGGACTCCACTGAAAATTACTGTATTTTATCAAAAAGCGAGCCAGTAAGGCGCATTTTTGGGAGAGCTTGGTGGTCTTGCATTTTTTCAGGGCAAAACGCCGAATTTCGGGAGCGCCCATTTTTGGCCGTAGACGGGAGTATCGGATGATTGTGTCCGTATCTCGGTAATTTCTTTGCCGATTTCAAAAATTTAAAGACCATCTTGGAGAGCACGTCAAGGCGATTTCAATGAACCTAGTCACTTCTCACAGCCCCTGACAACAAAAATCTGTAGCCCCGCAAACGTTGACAGAGGATATGTTACGTAACACGGGACGCCCGGAAGTTTGCCCATGTATGTGGTATAGAATAGATAAACTCACCCTGACAAGTGAAAGCATTATCAATTGTCCCTCTCCTCGGGTAAGCGGTTCCCCATCCATACTCCTCAGAACTCATTGTGGCTGTCACCACATGATAGTCAGATGACTCTCCCAGGATGAAACTCAAAACGACAGCTGGATCCCATAAAGTACTCGTCAAAATGATAACGTTACCGTAACCGGAACAAGTTACAGCAATCTGAGGACAGCATAAAATAAAGAACAAACAACCACAGTTAGACAGCCAGGGAGCCTTACCATCTTTGTCGGTGCCGTAGGCGAAGGTTTGCTTCCCTGTGGTTCAGCGAAGAGTACCATTTCCATCAGTTGGAGGAAAACAATTGAAGCAGGCAGTCATCTGCCGCTAAAAAAGAAGAAGTAAGGTTTAAAATGGGGAAGAATCCCACTTTTTCTCTCTTTCCACCGTTTGAAGCCGGATTCCCGCCAAACATTTTCAATTTTCTTCCAAAAATATCCTCAAGCTCGTCTTCTTTGTCTTGTATGCTCTGATCAGCCCAAATTTGGTCAAATGGAACAAAAAAACCCAGTGGAAGAAGGGCGCCTAGCATTTTTCCTAAAATTTCGGCTATGATAGGCGTTTAGAAGGCCGGATGCTGTATTTTTGAAGAATATCGGATAAAAAATTGTCATAAAATTAATACACATGTTGGAAAATGTTACTGCAGTATTAGAACGGTTCACCACAACGTGGCCTGCAAATGAGACCTCCATAATCCGCCATAGATGAGGCTAAAGTTCAAAATCGTTCTCTCTATCCCCAACGCCGTGTTGCAAAGACATGTATATAACGAAACATCCCATAATCTAGCCATGATCCTCTGATGAACATTTTATCCGACCCGCGGTGAGTGTAGTTTGAGACAAGGGGTAGAGAACAATTTGATTTAGTGCTATGGAAACTGGATCTTGGTGTCAATCTATGCTCGGTTCTACTCCGACCCCCTGCACCCGTAAAGCCTCAGCAAGAACGAGGTGTCCGTCAAGGAGATACTGTCTCGCCAGCCCTGTTCGCAGCCGTCTTGGAGAGTGGCTCGACTGGGAGCAGAAAGGCATCAACGTCAACGGCTCCAGGCTGTCCAACCTCCGCTATGCCGACGACATCGTCCTAATGTCCCGATCTGCCCAGGAACTCCAGGAGATGCTGCAATCTCTGTCCGCCGAATGTAGTACCGTAGGCCTGAAAGTGAACCAGAGACCTTCGCCCTCACAAACCGAAGGGAATCGCCTCTCCAAGTCGACGGTCACCGGATAGTCTACGCGAAGAACTTTATCTACCTCGGAACCAGGATCTCCTTCGACAGGAACGAGTCGCTCGAGCTGACGAGACGAGTACAAGCTGGATGGTACTCTTTCAACCGCTACCACCAGCTGATGACCAACAAGAGGATCCCAGTACAGCTGAAGAGACGGATCTACGATTCCTGCGTCGAGCCAGCCCTCCTCTACGGCTGTGAGACATGGGCTCTGCGACAGAGGGACTTCTCCAAGCTGGCCATCGCACAACGACGGATGATGAGGAAGATGCTGAAAGTCAGCCTTCTGGAACACCGGACTAACGAATGGCTCTACCAGAAGTGCCCTCTTCCGGACATCAGACGACGCTGTGCAGAACGAAAGTGGAAATGGGCGAGAAGCCTGGCCGAAGGAGACAAAGCCCGATGGACAAGACGGATCCTAGAATGGAGGCCATGGACAGGGGGAAGATCGCGAGGACGTCCGAAGGCGAGATGGGCAGACAGTTTCGTCGAGTTCGCGAGCCCAACTGGATTCGACACGCTGCTGACCGTGACCAGAGGAGAAGAAGTGCGCTGCGACATGTAAACACATTGATCTCGCAATGAAAAATGAAAAAAAATGAAAATTACGTGGTACGCTGCGCGTCAAAGAGGAAGGAGAAATGGCGCCTGAAAAGTTCGAAAAGCAAGCCATTTTTGAGTGGGCCCGAGAAAAGTGGTGTTATTCGATAGCGCCTTTCGCCGGTTTTTTGACCGTAACCAATGAGAAGAGAAGGCGGAAACACGAGGAGTTGGCCGGCACACGGGAGGGCCATCCAGCTGGCCGACGGATGGCCAGGGCAGTCTCCACCACGGCGCATCCAAGCCACGCCCGTAAAGTCTCAGCAGTTGAATTTTTTTTATTCGGCGGGCTGCAAAACTGTCCTGCCTTTGTCCGTCTCGTTCTGCCGAGGCTGTATGGGTGCGGGCGGGTGAGAGAAACCTCCAGCGACCCGGTTATCCATAGCCTCCTTCACTACGGGAAAAATTCCTTGAAGAGCTTCAGAGGATTCTCCCATAGGAAAAGGAGGGCTACTGTAGATAATCCAGAAGAACGGCGGAGGGAATCTTGCCGGAGTTTTTTGTGTGTGTCATAAGATAAATTCTGTCATAAGAGAAAAGACGAGAAAGTTTGAAGGGTCACGCCTTTTATCCCGTTATCTCTACAAAAAAGAGACGAACTGAGGAGAAAAAGAATACGGTGAAACACCTAGGAGAAGAAGGAAAAAAAATAATAAGAAAAAAAACATTAAGGAGGAACTACACCACGTATCTGTAAAACTGCCTAATTAGAGAGGATAAAAAGTTTGGAGAGAGTGCGGGCGGGGGTTGCCGCCTTTTTACAGCTGCTGCAGGTCTCGAGGGGAAAGTTTTGTGGGGCGATTTCTAATGGGGAAAAAGAAGAGGAGGGGGAGGAGAGAACCAGTATAATGAGATCCGGTGAAAATTTTGTTTGAAAAGCTGTGTGTCTTGTGGGGAGGATGGGGGGCAGAGGGAGAGCGGAAACTAGAATTCAAAGGTTTTTACACGGGTTTAGCTACAGTAACCAGGATGAACAGGAGCGGCTTGTGCTGGTGATGAAGGTGGAGGTGGAGGTGATTAATTAATACGGGTTGGATTTGCCGGGGCACCGAATTTTCCCATACGATTGGCTAGAATATTATCATGAATGGAGGCCGGGAGGGGAGACATCATAGAGGGGGCCGACTGCTCGAAGAGAAGATGTTCACCAGTTGGCGAGGAGTGATGTTGTTGCATAGCGGCATAGCTGAAAATGTTATGCATAAAAAATATTATTATTATACAGTAATCCCCGCCAAATTGGCAATTGCGCGCGCCGTAACATTCTAACAGCCTGCCAGACCGCATTTTCCTTCATTTTTTTACCGTATTTTTATAGTTTTTTTTTCTATTTTTCTCCCTTTACAGTAATCTCCACACTGTAAAGATCATAGAAATAAAGAAAAAATCATAAAAAAATGGTAATAACAGCGGTTTGAAAGGGGTTTAGAATGGAGCAGGGTTACAGTGCGCCCATTCGGTTAAAAATCCTACAGTAATCAGTAAAAACTTACAGATAAGTTTGTCCAATAGGATCGCACTTCGGATGTTGCATTGCCATGTTATAAGAAGGCGGTGAGTTGACAGGAACAGTCTGTGTTGGGGAGGACTTCTCCGAGACGGAGGCGGCATGATGGACGTTGACCGACAGCTCGTGGCTACTTCTCAACTTATCCTCCAGCTGGGCATTGTGGGTACGAGCATCGCCAAGAGCACGAAAGAGATCTTGCTTCAGTTTGTTCTCCGACTGGAGGGATTCCTCCAAGCCGGCGATTCTGCTCTTCAGGACACGGATCTCGTCGTCCTTTTCCTGAAAAAAAGGTCATTTTGGACAGACTTTTAAGTTTTACAAGCGCTGTTTAGTTTCAGAATGTTCAGAATTTTGTGCTGATTCCGAATATCTAATTATTAAATTGTAAAAATATCAAAAAATGGGAAAAATATGCGAAGTTTCAAGTTTGTTTATTGAATTTCGTCCAACAAGCCCGCTGTTTACGGGTCCCTTGGCGCGCTATTACAGTAATCCAAAATACCGTACCAGTGCTTCGCCCTCCTTGTATTTCCGCAGTTCGACGATCTCCTGTTGTAGAATTTGGAATCGATCTTCCCTGATGGCCGACTCGTGTTTCAATTTCTCGATGAGTGCGTCCTGTTCCCGTTCTTTTTCTCTCAACTGCTCCGTCGTCTGTTCCTTCTTCCCGCCGTCTTCTTTCCTGGCCTTTCGTTCAGCATTCAATTCTCGTTCCACGTCGTTCTTCTTATTCAACAACTCGGCGTATTTCTTCTCCAACTGTGTCATGTTCGTGATATTACCGTCTCGCTGCTTTTCCAGAACTTTGACCCTAAAAGGACAAAATTAATAGACTGTTATAATCGAGAAGGGGGTTTTTTGGGTCCTAGAAGGAAAAGTCCCTCTTATAGTCCAGAATTAATGGCAAAATCGGAGCATTCTCTTCGACCCGGGGGTACCTAACTCTTGTGAAATTCGAAAAAAGAAGAGAAAAAGCCGCTTACTTGTTCTCTGATCGTTCGACCGAAGCTTTGAGGCTGGTATTCTCGCTTCGCAGTTGATTTTCGGTGTTTTTAGCCGCTACAAGTTGAAGTTTTGAGTCCTGCTCCGCGTTTCGAAGGTGATTTATCTCTGATTTTAATCGTTCCACCTCCATAGAAACTCTGGAATTATTTCAAAATGAATGAACGGTCGAAAAAGACGACTCACGATATTCTGGAGGTGGTAGTCGTTGACAAGCTGGTATCTCGACTGCTATCCCTCGTTTCGGGCATTTTCGGCCCGCCATTCATTGGTAAATTTTGAATGACCTGGAATTCCCGGGGTAAATTACAGTAATTCAAGATAAAAATACCTTCTCCCGTTCCAGCGCCTGCGCTGTAACGACCTTCTCCTTCGGCTTCTCTCGCGCTCGTCCTTTCCTCGGCTGTACCCCTACCCGATTGTGATTTTTATTATTGTCCACCCCGTTTCGCTTCTTGTAGTCGTCAGAAAACGGCTCCGGCTGCTCTTCCCCATCCATAGGCGTCGTTTGCGAAGAGAAAACCCAGTGCAGAATGGAAAAGAGCCATTCCACTGGACGCATGAAGAAGAGAGACCCAGAAGAGCCGCTAGAGCTTCGAGATTGCAGGCTTTGCCTCTCGTCGCTCTCGTTGAACTCTGGAAATAGCAGAAATTAATATTTTTAGACCAGTGAATGAAGCTGGAATACCCTAAACCCATATGGACAGGATTGCGCCAGTTCTAATAGAAGGAACAGTCTTGAAAAGAAAAACGAATTAGCGCTCTGGAACCCAGAAGTACAGTTTCAGGCTCTTACAGACCTTTAAAGGAACAGTCAGGCCGGGGGAAAATTTGTGCCCACGTGTGCCCACCTCCCGCCCAAACTGCATTTGAATTTCAATGCGTTATTTTCGTTTTTGATCATTTTCTCGTTATTTTCACATGGTTTCTTCACTTTTTTTTGCTGTTCAAATCCATTAAACAGTTTAAAATCCCCGAAAAAAGGAAAAAGAACGAACCATCGGAGTCGTCTTCATAGGCGGCGTCGTCTCCTCCTCCGCCGCCCCGCCTCGCCGCCCCGTTTTTCATCGTTGGTGGTGTATGTTGATGGTTTGTTTTATTCCTCGAGCTCTGCCGATTCCGGCCATTCGCCTGCCCTCCTCCTCCTTTTGTCGAAGCTTTTCTCGAATTCCCGTTACACGACGCGGCCGCCGCCGACGAAGACGACGCTGCCGTTGCTGCTGCTATAGGCGGCGCCATTATCATCGGTTGCAGATCCAGGCTACTACCCAGCAGATCGCATTCTAAAGGTTGTTTTTCATATGGATTATGGTATAGAAAAAAGTATAGAATAGAAAATAAATACAGTACCTTCGTCTAATATCGGCGTCCGTACAGAATAATCCCTCGGACCCTCGTAGATGGCCGGCAGGGCTTCTGTCAGCACTCGATTGAATTGCTCGTTTCGTCTTGAGACTTTTGTTTCCCGCCTTTTTATAGACCACTCCCTGAAATTATTAAAACCATTTAAAAAAAACATTAAAATAAAGAAATTTTAGCCGTTTAAAGGTCTAAAAAGGGACTGAACCCATTTTGAAACATTGCGCTCCTTTGATGTCATTTTTGACGGTTTTAAACGAATTTTGTCTCTTATTTTCTCTATTTTTGAGACCTATTGATTAAATATTACGGTACGTAGTATAAAATTACAGTAGAAATAAACATTTTTATTTTTTTAGTAAGTCCCGCCGCGAAAGGTCAAATACGGTAATAAGGCTCGCGTATCCATGGAAGGGGTTACAGGCTTTATACATCGAATTTTTCTATTTTTTTTCTTGAAAATGTAATAATTTAGGGCTTCTAGAATTAATTTAAAGGAGGATAAAGATCCGAAAACACAGACCACGGGAAGGAGAAGGGAAATAGCCGCATTAAGAAAGGACAAGAGGCTTTTTATCTGTTTTGATGGCAGCATCTTGTGAAATAGGCCGGCTGGGGGATAAAACCCGGGGTTTTCGCATAATTAAGCTCTTAAAATGAAAACGAGGAGGTAAAATCTATTATATAAAGAGGGCACTTGAGAAAATTTGGAGGAAAATGGTTCCAAAACGGTTTTTTGGTCAAAAAGGGGAGGAAATGAGACTAATCCCTCCTTCCGGTGTTTTCAGCCATTGGCCAGCCTATTTCTTCCGGTTAATTGTTTTCCCGCCTCATCTACGCATCGTCTAAGAAGCGGCAGAATAACGAGGCGTATCAAAAAATCACGAGATTTGGTTTAAATCGAGGGAGAGCCCCGAGGAGGCGAGAGGCCAAAAATCGCCCAGCGATCACAACATATCGGCGCTGTTCGCCCCCGGGCTGATTGATGGATTATTCTGGCTAAAGTTGCGTTTCTCCGCGAGTATTTACCACTTTTTCTAGTGAAAAAAAGGGAAAATTTTGAAGAAGAAATGGCAAAAATGAGGGGGAAACATGTTTTCTCGGTTGAGGAGGCCGATAGGCGGGTATTTTTCAAAATCCCAGGCTCTCAACGTTGTAATTCAGCTCAAAACTATCAGTTATTCTCATATTTTTCACTAGCGGAGCCTCCGAGGCTGCCCTTAGCCGGATTTCAGCTGCTCAATGAGACAGTTTACCAGCCAGACAGGTTGAGGACAATTTCAGGCAAATAATTTGGGAAAAGGGTATTCAGAACGAGAAAATGACAAATTAGACAGGTGGAAAAGCGTCTGATCACCGAAAGTTGGACTGCTTTTCTCTTTAGAATTCGAAAAATTAGGAAATTTTGGAGGAAGAGGCACAGATTTCGGCTTGGTCTTCATTAGTCCGATCCCCTGCACCCGTAAAGTCTCGGCAAGACAAAGATATAAAGGGGTCACAGTTTTGAATAAAGATGATCCTGCTACCGAGACTTTTCGGGTGCAGCGTATCGGACTATCGAGGGCCGAGCCTCGCGGAGCATCTAGAGCTGAACAAATGGAAATCCCTTGTATAGCTTGTACGTTACCATGAAAGTACCTATTTTCCCCATTGATGGGAGTAAAAACAGGCTTAATAAGTACAGGAACCGGGTATTTGTGATGATATTGATAGTAGAAGCTGCTGAAAGGAGGCACCTACGTCAGATTGTCCTCTTTCCCGGAGCAGGGGAAACTATGGCAACTGATGATTATTGATGAGAGGAAGGGCAAAAAAAGTGCGAAAATAGGGGACAAATGAACACTTTTTGGATGCCTTCACCTGCCTTTGAATCGAGTTTTTGAGGGAAAAATCGGGTTGGACCCTCGATAGTCCGTTCCTCTACACCCGTAACGTCTCGGCAAGACAAAGCTATAAAGGCGTCACAGTTTTGTAACAGTTTTCGATAAAGATAAAGACGATCCTCCTGCCGAGACTTTACGGGTGCAGGGGACTGTTGAGGACCGAGCCTTTTGGGGCATTTAGGGCGGAACTTCTCCATATTTCTGCCCAAATAATTGAGGGAAGCACTTGAATTTAATGTGTAGACTTGATTAAAGGTAGGTAGATTACTGTAGTCCGCTTTAAAATGCCTTCACACCCGCCAAAATTTAAAAGTGATGTCGGAAAATGGACCATAGGGCGCCCTCCAACTTTTCCTCCCTATCTGACTCTTTTATAAATTTTAAAGTATAAAAAATATAATAAAATAAAGGCTCGACTCACCGTAGATAATACCGAAAACTCAATGAGATCAAAATAAACGGGTATCCTATACAATGCGCACCAAAGAAGCTATTTATCCCGCTGGGTATTGTCTTCGGCGCACCGCGCGCGTAATCACACCCTGAAAAATTTGACATTAAGAATATAGTGAAGATAATAAACATATTTTTATGATGAAAATATTAATGTTTAATCAGGTACATCTTAAAAAACAAAACTCTCGCCCGTATAATGGGACTATTTACGTCGTTCCTGAACATCTTGACGTCGCCGCGGCGCTATTTACCATTTCTAAATGTCAGCCTTCTTAAAAGGGAAAGATCTTAGACAAAAGAAGAAAAATGGCAACGATGTGACAGTTTTAAAGGTCTAGAAGGCTATTAATAGCCCGCTACAGCTGGAAAAACAAGCCACAGTTAGACAGCTAAAAGCACTTTTGGCGATTTTTCATTGTTTTCCTTGTTTTCAACAGATTTTGAGCATTCAAAACGTTCCCAATTTATATTTTTAATTTGTTTAAAATTTGTGGCTCTATATTACGAGTGGGTGGAGTTTTTTTTCAGCGTTTCGCCAATTAATAAGCCCATTTGGCGCCTCATTGGTTGAAAATCAATGAAATTCACGGGAAGGTGGTGAAAATTCATTTTTACTCACTTTTCTGTATAGAATTGTTATAAATGAAGAAAAATAGGAGAAAATACTAACCTTGCCCTCGTAAAAATAGGTGTAAAAAATGTTCACTATCGTGTTCTGCTGTTAAATCACATCTGAAAAGTCGCAGCTTCTATTTTCAATAGATTGATGGCCATACCGTAGTCGTACACAATATTCGAAGAATATTATTAGACCTGTCGTGAATAATAGAGGAGCTGCTCGTGACCGTTCTGCTGAAAAGGAGGGGAATTAGGGATATTCTACCAGTTTTTTGGGGTAAAAACCATTCTATTCAGTAAATTGTGCGGGTTTCGCCTTGTTCATCTTCTCTTGCTCGTTTAACCCCAAAATTTCGAAGATTTCAACAAAAACCCCGGAAAAGAATCGATTTTAGGGGCTCGCATTCAATAAAAACAGGTAAATATTATACCCCAAATTGGTTAGAACCCACCCCAGTCTTCCCAGATGTTCAACAAAGAATTATCTAGGGTCTTGCTTCTTCGAAAACCCCCCAGAGGATCCTAGAAATCGCGACAGGTTCCAAACGAATCGGTTCTCGATAGTTCGCTCCCTTGCACCCGTAAAGTCTCGGCAGGAGGATCATCTTTATTCAAAACTGTTACAAAACTGTGACGCCTTTATAGCTTTGTCCTGCCGAGACTTTACGGGTGCAGGGGATCGGATTATCGAGAGCCGAGCCTTCAGCTAAACCCGGAAGTTTCCCCCGTTCTCAATGGGTCTCTTGAAAATTTTTCGACTTTTATACGGCTTCAGCATTTGGAGGATTCGTTTTAATTACAAAAACAGCGTCCAGGAGCCTCTAAAATTCAAAAATCCCCGCGAGATTCGTTGAATATGACCCTTTCAATGGCATTCCAGAGATAGAGCGGCTCGGTCCGGTAGTCCGATTCCCCACCCGTAAAGTCTCGGCAAGACAAAGATATAAAGGCGTGACAGTTTTGTAACAACTTTTGGATAAAAATGATCCTTCTGCCGAGACTTTACGGGTGCAGGGGATCGGATTATTGAGGACCGAACCCCTTGAATGCCACCCCGGGAATAGTGGTCACTAATTCCTTGATGATCACTTTTTTCAGAGGAAAACGGGGTAATTATTCATTCAAGACAAGGAGATGTCCCTTTTTTGGCTTTTTTCTTGTTAAAAACTTGATTTTCCCAGAGAGAGTGTCGCCCTTCAAATCCCCAGAGATAAATGACCTCCCCTTCGCTTACCTGACAGCGTAGAGAGCGCCACTAAAAAGCCGCCATACGTCGCCCAGAGTAGATTGAGCCATACGTATGTACATGACAAGAATATCATCCACTGTATCGGTATAAATAAATAACAGATTAAGTCTGCCGTAGCTGTTATACAGACAAATAGCATAGTCATGTGCTGAAATGGGAAACAGTCCTTTAAAATTGAAAAATAAGCCGTACCGATGTGTTTGTATTGGCCAGAGTGGTCATTAGGTTCTTGTCTTTGCACAGCGACTCCCAACACGCTTTTGTAACGACGGCAAATGGCCAGAGCAGCTCGAAACGGATGCCAGTGGCGAAGTCGAGGCCAATTATCGTCAGCCATATTAGACCAAGACGAAAATATTCAAATGGTAGTCCCAGTCTGAACATTTTAACTTTTTAATGGAATTTACAGCCACAGTATCCTTATTAGTCTGTTTAAAATCCTTTAAAACATGAAATTTTAGAGAAAATGCCGCAAAAATGTACCCTGGCCCCCATTTGACCGCCTCTGACGTCTCACCCGTACAAACTCGGCAACTGGGGGTTATTGCCCGCTTATATTACAGTATACCAAGTAAAATGAACTTGTACTTATGTATTTTAGTGTCTTCCTTTTTAAACCCCAAGAAAATTGGAGTAAAATGTGAAATTCTGAAGGCAAATGAAGTTTACTACTCTGGCGCACCCGCACCCGTAAAAAGTCGGCAGCTGCTGGGTATTGTTCCCCCGTGTTACAGTAATCCTCGAAAAATACTTGTTCTGTACAAATTTTATCATTTTCCAGGAAAATTGCAAGAAACTTGGACTAAAATATGAAATTATGAAGAAAAATGGAGGCAATAGCCCTGGGTGCTTATTTTGGAACGTCCGCACTCGGCAGCGCTCCAAATTTTCTAATTTTTTAAGGAAAATATCATAATTAGTAAATAGCGGACGTATTTTCCTAGAAATTGGCTGAAAAAAACGTTAAAAAATGTGTTATGGATCAATTTTATGAAGGTATCTCCCTTTTCTCCTGGCGTTTTGCTTACTTTTCTCTGCTTTTGAACTTCCGGACGATGAAATTAAGCTAATTAGCCCCAGTTAATCGTATCCTCTACTGCTGGCTGTTACCTCAAATGAGTATAACTATACTTTTCTCAGAAAAAAGGGAAAAAAAAGGGGGGGGGGGGGGTGGCTGTAGCCGGCACCTGGTTGCACTTCCCCCCATAATTAGATTCCTATTGGATAAGGGAGCAGATATCACTCCGGAAAGGGGGAAGGAGGTAAACCAGACGAATCGCTGCGGGACCTATTAACCTTCTTGTTATTGATAAAAGTTAAAATACAGTATCCTTTTCCCTCTAGGAAGGCGACTTCCTTGTCTTGGCCGACCAGCTGCCCCCCGGGGGCGGTAATTAACTTCTGACGGAATAATATACCCGATACTCGGGGAAATTATTAAAGGAAAGCGTGTAGTATAACTTCTAAGGTAGTTTAAAGAATTTTAGCTGAAGGAAAACTGACAAAAAATGGGTTAGGGGCTAATTTTGCGTTTTTCCTAAAATTTGGGCGATTTCCTCCAAAAATGGGTAATTTTGAGCATTTTCTCCAAATTTTTCATATTTCCCGGTTAAATTTTTTAAATAATTACCTAAATTAAAGAAAAAAACAAAGAATTAAAGATGAACTTACCCATCCTTGATGGATTCTGCAAAACGTTGCCGGCTCTTTAAATTTTTTCGTATTTTATATGAATCAACTGGTCTCCCGACGCGTTTTTGCATCGCGTCTGTTTGTGTGTGGAGAAAAAAACTGAAATATATTATTTTTAATACAGAGATTAATCTAAATTAAAGGAAAAGTTAAGAAAAAAACAGAAGGGGGCTGGAAGCTGATAAGGGGGATGAAAGGCCAGGGGGCGTGGCGGGAAATGGAGAAAAGACATCCTCCTCCGGTGTTTATTCGATTATCTCTGATTAGTCTCTGACAAGAGATGAGAAAAACGGGGAGAAGCCATGGAGAGAAGGAATGGGAAGGGAGAGAAATCAGCAAAGCGCTGAACTAAAGGGATTAGCATTAGGAGAAGAGAGGCGCGGAGAAGAACGCCCGGGAAGAACGGCCGGGGAAATAACACGATTACAGGGATAAATTGAGAGGAAGAAGAAGGTTTACGGGGAGATTTGACTAAAAAAAAGTGGTTAGAATTGCGAAATAGAGTCCAGGTTCGGCCCTCGATTACCCAATCCCCTGCACCCGTAAAGTCTCGTCAGCAGGTCCATCTTTATCCAAAGCTGCTACACAACTATGACGCCTTTATCTCTTTGTCTTGCCGAGGCTTTACGGGTGCAGGGGATCGGGCTATCGGGGGCCGAGAGCGAAAGTTCCTCCAACTTTCTCCATTTTTCCGATTCTAGACAGAAAAACGGCCCAACTTTCGGTAATCAGATAGTTTTTCACCTGTCTAGCTAGTAATTTCCTCCTTCTGAACACCGTTTTTCTGGATTTTGCGACTGAAATTTTACTCCGCTTATCTAGAAGTAATCCAGACTTCTTCGAAGAATAAAGACGAAATAGAAGAGAGTTTGCCAGTGTGGTGGAATAAAGCGATTTTGCAGTGCATAATTAAAGAAAATTGCCGGTTTTTGCCCGATTTTAATGGTGGAACGAGGTGCCTAGACGCGATCTTTACCCTCGTTTAATGGGAAATAACAAAAGGGACTTTAATGGGGGAAAAAAACGGCAATATTGGAAGAACTTAGGGTCAAAATGACTGAAATTAAGGATATTCGACATAATACCGACTTTTTTGGTCCAATTTTTTTAATTTTATTGGTACGAAATATTCTCAGGAATATTATAAACTCAATGCGGAAGGGGTATAAGTTCAAAAACTGTGAAAAATCCAGAAATTTTGGAGAAGACCGCCATTCCCGGTCCTTACCCGCCGCCCTCCCAAAACTCGCCTGAAATTTGCTAAAAAGAGTACACCAACTATTAAAAAATCAAGTGTATACGCGTGAGAAAACCTCTTCTTCCCGGCTGTGTAATGAAAAACAAAACAAAAAACGAGAAGAAGGAAGGGAAGGAGAGTGCCCCGGACGGTAGGTGTAGTGCCCGGTTTTTTTCGGGGTCATCATTGATTTTTTTTTGTTCTTGTTTAACTTTTCAAAGTAATAATGGAAAGCCGAGAGTGATCTGGTCGATCACATGACATTTATGAAACACAAACAAAGCTCTCTCTCCCTGCTGAAAGTTGGAAAATCCATAAAATATGTGATGATGGGATGGGGAGGGGTTGCAGGACAACAGCAGGCCCGAGAGTCAAAATTACACAGTGAAAATTGCCTAAATTCCACATTTTCTCTGTTATATCGTTAAACTGAAGCCTAATAACCTTTAAAACCCAAGAAAAATATGGGTAATATGTGGACTTTCATCAATTTGATTGGAAGAAAGGGAAGAGAGCGCGCCAAAGAGCGGAAAAGCCAAAATTACATGGAAATCTCCTCAAATTTAGAGATTTTTCATTAAAATCTTATGGATACAAATATTAAGAACCCTTGAAAGTGTATAGAATGAGAAAATATCGAAAATTTCAAATTAAAGTAGCCGAAAAGGGAAGGTAGCGCGCTAAAGAGCGGAAACCCCCAAATTATATCGAAAACGCGTCAATTCTGCTGATTTTTTGCTCAAATCTTAATGATTTGGTTGTACAGGATTCTAGAAATTGTATAGATAGATAGAATATCTAAAAATTTCATAATATAGTGACCGGGAAAGGAAAGAGAGCGCGATAAGGGGTCTACAAGCTAAACTTACTCCAAAAACTCGATATATTCTAAAATCTTGGCTTAAATTGCATAAATCTAGAATTGGAGAACACCTAAAAGTATATAAATATTGGGAATTTCCCTAGAGAGAAGCAATAACAGTAATAAAAGCAGTGGGAAGGGAGAGAAATTGCTTTGAAAACTGCTAAAATTTCTAATTTTTTTTTTGGTAAAATTATATAAATATGGAGGGGGTTTACGTATTCGTCGAATCATAATAGAGGTGGAAATATCCCAATTTAAAAAAAGAGGAAAGAAAGGCGCCAAAGAGGCTTTTGAGCCAAAATTGCACCGAAACCTTCCAAAATTTGGCGCTTTTCAGGTTAACATGATACATTCTAGGTGTAGAAAATTAAGGGAAATACGTTAGAATCGATAATATTCAGGATTTTCTAGAAAGAAGAGTGAAAAAAATGGAGAAAAGGGGAGCCTCCTGGACGAAATTACCCTGGAAACCGCCAAAATACTGGACATTTTCATTCAAATTCACATATTATGAATAGTTTAAAGTATAACAAAGAGTATAATGACAAAATTTTCCTGAAGTGGACAGTGGAAAAGTGAAGAGAATGCGCTCGGATCGATAGAGAGGGCGCCTAGAAAGCGGCGAGATCTTTCGCACTTCTCCGCTTCTGAGAATCTCAAAGGGAAATTTCAAAATGCCGGCTAAAAATAGTCTTTAAAAAGTTTAAAAATAGATAGCCCAGAGTAGAGAATAATAGCTGTTATAAATAAAAACAGTCATCTTATTTGTTTCCTAGCCGGGTGCCCCGGCTAAATGACAGGCGTATCTGCGTCTCTGCCCCCCTCCACCGAGAGAGAGAGACGGCCTCTTCCCCCTCGTCGTCCTCTGTCCGCCGCCCAGCCGGACGGCCGGCCGGGGGTCCCCCTGCTGCGCCCTCTCTCGTGGTCCTCCCTCCCCGCTGCGTCCTCATTTCGACAATGTTCTATTCGAGGCTGGGGGCAGTCTCTCTCTCGCTCTCTCCCCCCGCTCTCCTCGTTTCACTTCTTCACTCCCCCCTCCTCCTCCTCCGGCCCCCCGAGGACTAAATCAGCTGGCTGTGTGTGTATGTGTGTGTCTCTGTGTGTGGTAACGAGAGTCTCGATAGCATAACAATCCCTCCTCCCTCCTTTCCCTCTCCTTCTCTTCGTCGTCCTCTTTGCTATTTGAGAGTCGAAAAGGCGCCAACTAGGGCAAAAAAGACCCTGGGTTCCAAAAATCGCTGTAATTCTTCTTTTCTTCCATTTTCTTGCCTATAATTTTAATTTTCTCATAGAAAACGTTTTTATTTCCTAGAAAACGTCATTGTCAAAACATGGGCAAAGAATTGTCACCAAAATGTAGAAATAGTGAAAACACGTGGGAAAATGAAGCATTCCACCAAAAATGAGCCAGAGAAGCTTTCAATTTCGAAATTTTACGAAAATATCTTATTGTAGTGGATCTTTGAGCCCTTTGGACTACCGTAGTCCATTCCAGGTACAATTTTTCTATTTCTGACGTTTTTAGCGACTCGAAAATTAATTATAACTTCTGAGAATGTGCTCAGATTAAACTAGACGGACTCAATTTCAAAATCGTGGTTCCCACTTTGAAATGAAGTGAACGTTGACGGGTTGCTAGGAGGAAAAGGGCGGAAAGGTTCAGAAATCAAATTTTTTTAAAATAAATAGGATGTTCGGAAGAGTTCCGGAAAGAACAGGAGCAAAATTTAGTGAAACGGGGGGAAGGAAGGAAAGTTTCAGGATTTGGTCGTCGCACCCGTGAAATCTCGGCAGCTGGAAGGATTGGACTGTGGCGCGCTTACAATACTGTTTCCCGCCCCAAAATGAAGATTTAAATGGTCGAAAATGGAGCGCCACTTATTTTTCCCGCCTTTTACGAAAGTCCACGAAAGTCTACGAAAGTCGCAGAGTGTGATACTCTATGGGAATTGGAGGCTGATGGAAGGCGCGGCAGACTGGCTACTGAGATAAATGTTGCCATGGTACCCAGGTGCCCCTTGAGAGGAGGACGAGGAGATACGACTGACTGATATAGCCGGGGGGTGCCAGGTTCACCTGGGGGTCCATTAGCCCCGGAGCTTTTACGTTCCAGAAGAGAGGAAGCGCCAATTTAGACCTTTAAATGACCGGGAAATCGAGAAAACAAACTCTGGGATTAAAACGAAGAGGGGATTATCCGTGGATGAACTACTGGATGAAGTGACACATTGAGAAGAGCGGGGCACCTTGTTTTTTATGTATGAAGCCCGGGAAAAGGGAGACAAGCTCCTAATTAAGAACCTGGGAAAGAAGTTCTCGTATAGATGGAGAAATTATCAGAATCCCCGGATAAAAGGGGGGATCTTCCCGTGGGAAATGGGAAATGGAACAATGGATCCGGACACGTGGAAGGCCAGGAAGGGTTAGGAAATCGGGATGAGGGTGCTAATTTCGGATCCTGAAGGAAAAAGTAGACAAAATAAAGGAGTGGATCGGTTTCAAAATGTTCTTTCCGCCCTCCAAAGCCCAGAAATGATGTTTCAATCCAAAAATCCAGGGAATAAAGCCGGTAAACCCCTTGGCATCATGGATCCCGAGGGTTTCGATTGGAAAAAAAGTACAGGAATAAGACTAGGAGTGGAATTATAATAGGGTAGAAGAGGTGGAGAAGGACTGGGAATACTAATGACACGGGAGGAGAAGAGGGCAGAACGAGGGCAACGGTATAAACAAGCCATAATTGGAGTCAATTTAGGGGGGATTCTTCTTCGCCGTCAGGAGGCAAAAAAAGAGGGCATCCTAGGCACAATCAACAGGTTATTTTATTACAGTATGAAGTAGAGCTAATAGAGGAGATGTTTCTGGTTCAAAAGATTTCCAGACGGGACCTTAGGCCGTTGAAAATAGCTCCCAAATAGGCTAGGAGACCTGATCTGGTTCAAACAGCTCCGTCCTCGATAGCCCGATCCCCTGCACCCGTAAAGTGTCGGCAAGATAAAGATATAAAGGCGTCACGGTTTTGTAACAGTTTTGAAAAAAGATGATTCCCCTGCCGAGAGTTTACGGGTGCGGGGGAACGGACTATCGAGGAGTGGGTCGTTCAAATAACCAGGTCGCGCTAAAGATGAGATTATTTTCCATTCGGGACCATTTTTCTTGTAGAAATGGTAGTTTTAACGTTCTAGCTGAGGTCTAGAGGAACCCAAATTACTGCATAATCGGGTCAAGAACCACAATAATCCCGAGTTGAGGTTTAAAAACCCCCAGTGGTCCGATCTTTTCCTATTTGAAACACTGTATAAAAGAGGAGGAAATAACAATAATGGCTATAATAATAGGCCCAGATCTTTGGCTGAATACGGATGAAGCGCTATTGAATGTGAACAACATGAATGAGAGAGAGAACGTGAATAGAAGCCGGCCAAAAAAACAGACGGCTGGATAGAGAGGGATAGATGATATTGAGGCATTGATCTAGACAGAGATGAGTGGTCATTATTGAGGAAAACAAAGAGGAATCTACGTCAGACAGCCGTGTTCTTTCATTTTTCAAAACAGAGAATAACCAAGGATCATTCGGCACGGTCCTTTTTCCCCTACACCCGTAGAGTCTCGGCAGGAGGATCATCTTTATTCAAAACTGTTACAAAACTGTGACGCCTTTGTCTTGCCGATATTTTACGGGTGCAAGAGACCAGAATATTGGTGACCGAGCCAGATCGTTCTACCACCATTAGCAGAATGGGAGGGCCAAGTCAATTCGAGATGAAACTGGAAGGTTTTGACTTTTATCCCCCCGGTTGTAAACCGTCGTAAAACCGAGAAAGGGGAGTCCCATCCAGTGGGATTACACGGAAACTGGGGGAACTGTGATCCCCGTTCTTTGGTCCGTTACCAACTGGAATTCCACCGCTTTTCAAGACTTTAATTTGAAGATCTATAGTTAGTTTCCTTGCTGGTGGTTCAGGGTTACTGAAAAAGCCTATTTGATCAATAAGTCCCGTAGCGAAGACGATTTAAGAAGACTGTAGAAGAAGAGAGACGGGTGGAACACTCGCTCCCACTCTCCTATTAGTTATTTATCCCTAATATACTAATGGATATTCTGCCGCTCCTCTTTAAGGAGATGAGAACGCGCACATTTTGATCCTGATCAGGGAATCCTCTCTTCGGAGGAGGATAAACCTTGGGAGCAATGGACCAGAGAGCGAATAGCAATGGTTCATGGCCCAGCTGGCCATATATCTCGGATATTTCTGGCACATTTTTAGATATTTAAAAACCTACATGAAGCTGAAATCCAGAGCTATCATCCAGTCAAATTTCAGCTCAAATAGCTCGCCAGAAAAGTCTTGGCAGCCATAAATGTTCAAAGCCGATCATTTCTGCTTATGTTGGCTCATACAGTCTTTTCTATGGAGTAATTTCGACTGAATTTTAGCTTGGCTGATAGCCCTGGATTTCTTCTCGAAGTACATTTTTAAATCTTCGAAAACGGTCCGTAAATAGCCGAGGAATGCCGCCCGGGACACGGGGTGCCTTTCCAGGTTCTGCTTCTCCCGCTTGGCCAGTACTGCCTTCCTGCTTCTCTCGCCTAGCCTATACAGTCTGTTTCTGCTTCTCTCCTAATCCTCTACCGTCTGGTCAATATCCCGTTCTGCTTCTCCCCTTCTCAAGAAGTGTCTGCCCTAATCCCCTCTGCTTCTCTCCCTGTAAAAACTGTCTGCCTCGACGCGTCTGCTTCTCTCTCTTTAGCATCCACAACGTAGGCTTCGCCAGTCTGCTTCTCCCTCATTAACATGTTAAATTTGGTCAAATTTAGGGTCAAATGTAGTATATAAACGGACCGGCTGTCCCAAATCCTCAACCAAACATCAATCAACGATGGCTCAATCCGTTCCCCCTGGTAAGTTTTGGGCTTTTTCTTGTCTCTCTCCTTTCTCAAGGACCTTTTGTTCTCTTAAACCAAGACTTCTGGTTTCTTACTGTCTTTTGGCTCTAAAACGCGTTCTTGTGCCTTTTTTGAGCGATGGAAACCTTCTGGGCCATCAAAACGACGAATAGTGCCTAATTTTGGAAATTTCTTACAGTAACCCCCCTTTAAAACGTTCTTTTGGGGCTCTTTCACCTACAGAAACGTTCTGGGCTATTAAAACGTAAAAGAATGCCCGCTTTTGGCTGTTTTAATTCCAAAATCCAGGCGAGCTCTAGAATAGCCTCTACAATACCGGGAACCTGGCTGGGTATCAAGACGATCTAGGGCTTAAAATTAATTTGAATCTTTTCAGGAGATATCCAAACCCAGCCTGGAAGTAAAATCGTCTTTAACTCGCCCTACGACGACAAGCACACCTACCACATCAAGATTTCGAACTCTTCCGCTCGTCGCATTGGTTGGGCTATCAAAACGACGTAAAAAATTAATTATTATTTATTAATTAAATTAAATAGGAACATGAAGCGCTTGGGCGTCGATCCCGCTTGCGGAGTCCTCGATCCCAAGGAAGCCACTCTGATGGCCGTCAGCTGCGACGCCTTCGCCTACGGCCAGGAGGACACCAACAACGACCGCATCACGATCGAGTGGACCAACACCCCCGATGGTGCCGCCAAGCAGTTCCGCCGCGAGTGGTTCCAGGGCGATGGAATGGTTCGTCGCAAGAACCTCCCTATCGAGTACAACCCCTAGATCTAGGCGTGAAGTGTGAATAAAGAGGGGCTTCGGCCCAGCAAAATGTGTTGTGTTCTGTTCTTTTTTCGTCGTCTTATTAGTTGTCTGCTTGACCTTTGACGTTCTTGGAAAATGGCTCGAACCCCCAAAAAGCATGGCTGTCCGCGTCCGCATCAGTTTACCGCGCACGCGCGCCATTTTGAACTCCTTTTCCTCGTTTTAAATGAATTTTCAAAATGGTACGATGGTTCAGATCACGTACAGTACCGTTACAGTAAGATCTGCACTTACTGTAGAAAAAACGCGGCAAAAGTACGGTAGACCGCGCTGTCTCCACTTTCCCGTCCAGTGCACCTCTGACCAGATTATGGAGGCGTTTTTCTTTTTTTTTAAAGGATTGCGGGAAAAAAGTTCTGTTTGGGTTCTAGTAAGGCTACAGTAGGATTTAATTAATGAATTGGTGAAAATAATGGAGGAAAAGGCGCGAAAAGAGTTTGGGAGCACGCACACCCGTACGGTCCCCCGTTTCTTGCTCCGCATGCCTACCAACAGGTGTTTCTTCATTTAAAGAAGTATTTCGAGCAGAAGTCCGGTTGGCTTCTTGAAAGGCTACAGTTAGATTTAATTCCAAAAAAAATGGAAGAAAATGTGCTTTGAAAGAGAAAAAAGGCGGATGGAAAGCGATGTTGATGACTATTCTCGTACTGAAAGGGGCAATGCTGCTTTCCTCTCTATATCCCCCGTATCAAGCACCTGTTTAATTTCATATCAGCCGACGGCAAATTACATTTTATCATCAATTTAATCTCACTACTGCTAATTGTTCCCGTTACTGATGATGGTCGTGACGATAACAAGGTGTTACCCGGGACAACGGACCGAAAGACGGGATCAGCAGGCAATTTGCACCTCTTGGAGAGGAATAATTGACATTCTTCTTGGTGTGTGAGATGTAAACGGGGGTTGGGATGATAGAGATCGAAAAAGAAATCAGAATGGGTCAAAAAAGTACAGCTTTGTCCTAAATACTCTCTCTAGGTTAGAGAAATGGTTGATACTTTTGGAATGTGTTGGAAGATGCTGAACAATCCCTTCCTATTTTGGCTCATTGGATAATTTCAGTCAAGGCTCGAGACAAAGCGAAATCTGAACCAAATTCTGCACGCCGTTTTGTATAAAAATAGCCCATAACTGAGGGAAAAGAATCTTTATTTCAGCAACATAGGTCACCATATAGATGAGGCGATAAAGTTAATAGGGAGAGGGGCAAGATTGACTTTTCCTATAGGTTTTCATTGGGAAATCTTTTATATGCCACGGTACAAGGGGAAGAGTGCACTACATCTGCTTTGTTCATTGTAGTTTTGCATCTAATCTTGGAGGTTGATTCGGTTACTGCTACTGAAACAACAGCACAATTATTTACAATTAATTATTATGAAGACTTACCCAAATTCTTTCAGTTATTCTCAGATTTGCGTTTCAATTTCGGTTTCATCCGGCATCAGTGATATTCAGCAAGGCTTGGAGGCTATCCGCCAAAGGAATCACCATTTCTATTGGGGGAAAATGAGGTGTATTTATGACACCTGAAAATAGAGAACTTCTAGAACTAGAAAAATTAATTAAAGATAAATTTTCAGAAAAGCACCACGAGAAGAATGAACATGGCTGGTTGGAAGTGGTTGCTTCACTGCAGGAGTCAATGGAACTGGTTTGGTTGAAACAGAACGCGGTTCGCTAGATCGCTGACCTTCTTCATGGGAAACATTTGGCAGTGTAGGATATTTTCCGACTTCTAAAGCTAGGCAGTACTGTAATTTTGATATCTGAAGGCGAAATAATGAGCTCCGCGCTCGCCTGACCACTGTTATATAAAGAACACGGCTGAAAACTGTTCTGTACTGAAAAGCCCCCTGTCCTTTTCGGCTCACTGTGCAATCCTAGCTCTTATCACTCCCATATTTCCAAACCCTGTGTGGCTATGCTTTAATAACCTGTAAACCTCCCTTATCTTCTCAGTTTAAATTCCACCGAAACAGTCCAGCAAACTCCGTCTCTCTAGTATGGAAAAGAAGACGAAGAAGTGCCTCATTTGGCTTGCCATTCTCCTCCTCGTTCTGATTATTGCTGCTGCCATTACTGTCACTCTAGTATTGGTTCTCAAGAAGAAACCAGCTGAAAATGATAGCGGCCCAACGCTGGATGACATAATTAGCGATAATTCGACTTTTCCCAATGGGAGTCTCATTATTTCTGCGAGTTCGCTGCAGTCGGACTTGCCTGCTCTGGCTCCACTGGTTGTTAATATTTCTATGTTGAATTGGCTAGGATTGCGGGTCGACAACTCTTCCATGGTTGCTGAAACCAATCGACTCAGTTACTTCTTTGTTCGATTGCCAGCAGCTAATACGACTGGTTCCTCTGAACTTCACAAAAATTTCCTACAGCGCGTTCGGTCGACGGAGGAAACAAGGTGAATTCCCCCAGCTCAGAAGTCCGATCCCCTGCACCCGTAAAGTTTCGGCAAGACAAAGATATAAAGGTGTTACAATTTTGTAGCAGTTTAAAATAAAGATGACCCTCCTGCCGAGACTTTACGGGTGCAGGGGATCGCCTGCCTCTCATCCCCTAATTTTCAGAGTCAAACGCCAAGCAATAAACAACGAAGGAAGTATAGGAATCCGCTTCGGCAATGCCGATACAATCCATGTGATACCACTGAATCTTTCTGCGACTCTGAATTCTGGACTCAGTTTTGTCGGCTTCCTCCCGGATGACAGCCAAGTTTATCAAGTGGAAGTGAGGATGTCAAATGCCATGTGCTCCCAGGGGTCTGCTGGATCCTGTTCCTCGGTCAATTGGACTCCGTACTCTATTTCAAGGTGAGAAATGTGATGAGCGCAACATTACTTTCTCTCTGGCCGAGTCTTATCAGCTAGCTTGTAGCGGTTTTAAGTCTTATAGCAGCTCTTATCTTGTCGCTCTTTACAAATTCCGCCGCAAGAGTACAGTGAACCTCGTTGTATAAGCTGACTGTGCCAACGGGTCGTAAATCGTCTAATGGGAAGTTATTAAAGGGACGCCGGGAGGGGGGGTTTGGTCTCCGATAAAACTATATTTCAGCGCAACAAGCGGTTCCCAAGCAACTTTCACCAATGAGCTCCCAGTCGCCTGTGGTTCTCAATGTAATGCGGATGTTAATTCACCGTGTGCTACATCCTGTTCTACTTGTGATGGACAAGTAGTCGCCGGAGCCGATACCCCCGTCACCCGTCGCTACAAAATGGGCACATTTGCTGCTCAAATGATCCAATTCGCCTATGAGACTTATGTAGTACGGGATCGGGTGACGGTATCGTACGAGGGGTCGCCAATATTCGACAGCGGCTGTGTAGGAACCGATGGAGAGAAGGTTTCACCGATCAGTTTTTCAGGTTTCCAAGAATTAATTGACTTTTTCAAAAAGGTGTTTAGGCAATTCATTGGAACTTAGAGTGGATGTTGAGCCAAATTGTATGGGCACTACAAGCACTGGTTGGTATTTTCAGCTTCCGTGTGCTGATTGTCAGGGATGCCAAGAGTATCAATGTCTGGAAGACTCAAAGGCTCATTGTGGACCAGACGGATATCTCACAAACTATGCGCTATACTACTGTAAACGCTATTACGGTGAGATTTCATGAATAAGTCGAATCGGTCTTTGAAAAAATGGGCCACAGTCCGTTTCCAACGACCGGTCTCCGACGTTTTAGCCTTTAGCATGCCAAAGCGCCTGCTTCCCATTGGAAAGGCACTGCTTGACAGCTCTTGACCATTTAAATTATTCAGAATATTACGATCAGTTCACGCCGGCAGGACAACAATTTATCGACTGTGTCAGAGTTGATCTACTCGATTTTATAGAAAATTATTTAGCCGTAAGATTTTATAGAAATTGTCATTCCTGTTATAGGTAATCCCAGAGGGATCTGTTGATTGTACTGATCTGTACAACAAAGCCTTTGACAGTCACGTGATGATCTACTTCGAATGCGGATTCTGTGACGTTTACTGCGATAACAAGATGGCATTCTTCAAAGTCCTTGGTCCGGCTTTAGTCCATTCATCAACTTGGTATGATGGAGCCCTTGAAATGGTGGGATGCCGGTCGTTTAAATGGGGTGGAAGTTGGTGTCCGAGCACTTAGCTATAAGATGCTTTACGACTTTGATGAAGTTTATTACTTTTTAAACAGTATGATGTTAAATAAACAGCAGCTGGAAGAGGTTGCTTCACTGTTTAAGCCAATGGAACCAAAGACGAAGCGGGTTTTACTTGATCGCTATCCTTTTTGGGGAAAACATTAGGCAGCGTAGGACAACTTCCAGCTTCTAAGGTTAGGCAGTACTGTAATTTTAGAATCTGAACACAATTCTACAGATCTGGGCGCATTTATTCAAATTGATGGAGAAAACCAGCCGTTTCGACCCACCTGCGGGGGGTCTTCGGCTGGGCGTTGGCTGCGCCAACTGTGGTTTTATCTCGCACTGGGAAGTTCCATCCGCTCTTCCGCCTCCCCGTCCAGTCCCATCCGCTCTTTCCCCCAACTCCCTGGGCAGTCTCTTCCCGTCCTCTGACTCTCGCCGTCCCTTGCACGTGCCCACTTCTCAGCTTCACCCAAGCAGTCCCTTTCGCCCTTCCCCCTCTCCCCGTTCGGTCCCTTCTCTCACAGCCCCTTACCCGATCTCCCGGTCCTCTTCTAGTCCTGTCTTCTGCGTCCCTCTCTCCGCTAGATCTACATTGAGCGCTTCCCCTCTCTCTGTCAAACAAAAAAGGGAAAAGGTTTGATGCGGGTGGGGTTCGAACCCGGGACCTCTCCGACCGCACAACCGGCCTCTTAGCCATTAGGCCAAAAATTTTCGACAGGTCAAAACAGACGGACACCATAGCTCTTTAGATAAAAGGGATGGTTTAAATTGATATTTCTGAAGTAGTAGCAGAGTCCTCAAGGGCCCCTCCCCGTATCGTTGATAGCCGTAAATGATCTCAGGTTTTTGGATTTCGTTTCGACAATTCAAAGAGGAAGCGCCTCCAACTTTCAAGGGCTCTTCACACACGAAAATGGTTTTACCTAGAGTTTTTTTTGGCATTCCCAGCTTGTTTAGCAAGTTCTAAACAAACATAGCCTTGCGGATTTTCGGCGAAATGCTCGTTTTTTGGCTCAACTGACCAGGAATATCCCCAGCGCTGGCAGGGTTACCCCCTCCCGGGAAAGCACGGCCGGAAAACGATATATAAACAATGACTACTTAAATAAATGTTTATTTGAAAGAGGAGATCAAGGAGGAAAGGACATTCTATACAAAAAAAACTGAGATCGAAATCAAAAAGAGCATTACAATCTCGTCTCAAAGTCGGTCCACCTTCGGTGCAACTGGGAGGGACAAGTAGCCTGTAAATCATTATTTATACAGCAGTAAAATCCACCCATACCTTACTTGTTAGTCTCCGCTAGCCATCCGTTGTCGTTCATCTTAGCCACTTTAGACAACAACTTCTTTCCTTCTTCGTCAGCTTCGTAGCTACCTCTTTCCAGCCAGTCGCTTTCTTAAGGTAGTCCTTCTGGACCAGGCGTCTTTCATCGGAATATAGATGTCTCTGGTGGCTTGCTCGAAGGACTGCTCGATGACATTAGCGACGTCCTTCAGCTCGTCTAGTTTGACCAACGCTCCGGGGATCAAGTCTTCTGGCACGTCCATTCTCAGCAGTTCCAGAGAGTCGCTGGCCTCCTCAATTCATTCCACGACGGGCCCCTGGAACTTCTGGTTGAATGGCATCAATGCGATTTCCTAACTCTTTGGACTCTTGCTCCCAAATATCGTCGTCAAGAAGACGGTATTTTAACTTTTCCAAACCAGTTACTTGAAGACGTTGCTCCGTTTTGCCTTGGGGTGTTACGATCTCGTCTTGGAGCCGGTCCACCTTCTGGGACTATGGTCATTTCAGCGTTCTTCCTTTCTTCCATACCAATAAACAGAAAGTCGGTGTATATATGACACCTGATAATACAGAATTTTTAAAGTTAAAAATTAAAAAAAACAGAGAGAAAGGGAAAAAAAAATAAGAAGAGAAAGAATGAGAACAGCTGATTGAAAGCGATATCATCATCGTTGGTGAGAAATAGAGCAGTGGCAGTGAAACGGGGCACGTTTCGGTAGATGACGAACCGTTTTGGAGGGAAATTTGAATTGAAATTGGATTCTACGCTTTGTGAAGTTATGTAATATTGGAATTTTTGGATGTGACGACAATATCTTGAGCTCAGAGCGGATTGGATCAATTTCATAGGGAAAATAGCAGAGGGAAATTGAACTGATTTCTAGGGGGGAGTTTGACTGGATTTAGGTGGCAAAATGTTGATGAAAACGTGGACTACAAGGTTAGAACTATTTCACATAGTTCTTCTGCGGTTCTAAGCTTAAAATGTTGAGCGCGAGGCAAATAAGTTCTCGCACCCCCCCCCCCCCCATTTTCTTCAGCTACAGTAATCCGCCTATGCCCCTGTGGCTTCCTTTAAACCTGTCAACCGGGGGGAACTGGCCATTTCAAATTATGCTTTCTTTAAATCCTTGTGACGAAATTCGTAAAACGTGCCCGTGGATCTGTGCTATAGGTCCTGATTCTACGCCAGGCACTATTAAAGGGAAATGTCTCTGTCCTGACAATTATAAACAAGAAGAGGGACGGTGCCTTCCCGATAAGAATAGAACTAAAGCAAAACTCGAATCACATTCATATGTTGATTTTGGTTACTGGGATGAATTATGTTCTAACGGGAGAGCCTGTCTAAATGGCGGTCAATGTGCAAGGATAAAAGAAAATGAAACGATAGCCGAGCCATTTTGCAAGTAATGCTAAAAACTCTCTTTTATGAATAAAATTTAAGCTGCCCTGATCCGTATATTGGAGAATGTTGCGAAGTAGCCGATTCACATGTCGTCCTAGGATCCCGTTGGCTTTTTTGGACAATATTCTTTACTATTATTTTGGTTGTTCTTGGATTAGCGATTCTTTACAACAAGGACGAAAGCACCAGGGAATTCACAAGAATGTCGCTGGTTCGTTTAACAAGAAGAAGAAGAAGGGAAGATCTTGCTGGGGTGCGATTTGCTGTAGATGGGTCTAGGCTTGAAATGCCGTCCGTATGTATTCTTTAGGGTTCATTTTCCCGCTCCTAAAAAACTTAAAAGAAACTGTCAGGGACTGGGAGTTTCGTTCACGAAGTTGCCTGATTCCGTTCACGGGTCCCGAAGCGATAGCGCGTCTGCCTTGTTATTGTGTGGGGGATATAGCTAATTCGATGTGATTTTTCCCGATGGTCTTTCCCATCTACCCCCTATTAAAGTGCTATGGTGTTTGTCTGTCTGTTTGTTTGTTTGTCTGTCCGATGGGAAAGTGTCCGACGGTAAAGGGATAAAAAATTTCTTAATCCCGGGGGCCGCCGCAGGCGGTCGTCGGTAGAAAAGCGGAAAGGTCGCCACAGGTCGAAACGGATAACTTTGACAGACAGACGACAGCCGAAGGCCCGCTGGTTTCTGAATGAAACTGCCGATTCGTCCTTTCCTCTCTCTCTCTCTGACTGTGGAGAAACTTCGGAAATCCAAGCATCCTCTGTTTATTTTCAATGCTGGTGCGTCCGCCTAGCTATCATGTTCCATCATCATCACAGTCACAGAGTTGACTTTTTCTGTTGGTTGTTGTCGTCGTCCTCCGCTTCGGTCATTTATCGAGATATCCGAATGTTCCTTTCTTCGTCGGCACTTATTTTTCTAGAAAACGCTTGCTTCCTGTTATTCTAACATATTCCCTGTTCAAAGTATCCTTTTACAGAGATTAGAGTCCAGATTTCTATTTTTTTCATACTGAAAATACGGTAGCAAGTTCGTTTATTTCCTGTATCATTCCTATGAAAAAATAATAAACAGAATACACATTTTTCAGGATAACTTTCGATGCCCATACAAATGTAGGAACTCCCATGACGTCGAGGCCAATACCTACTGTAGGATCCTCCTGTGGGGTGGTTTCGGTCCTAAAAAAACTTCCCAGTAGCTTCTACCGCCACTGCAGGACCAACAGATCCTCCAACGATTCCTAAATCGGCGACAGATGTCTATTTCTATGTGGTTACTGTGTTCTCGATGCTGTTTTCTTTCGTCTAACCTGTAATTGCTCACTCCCATTGAGGGTTTTAAATTGATAATAAACTTTTTTCTTTGTTTTACAGCGTATATCCAATACCATTTTCAAAGTGACGGCCTTCTTGATGTATTGAGATGAAACACCCGTTCTACTACAATTTATTCCGTTTAGTGTTGTTTGGACGAATGACATGATACAACCAAATAACCAGAAAAAAATACAATCAAGGCTTCTTCAACGATAGCAAAATGGTAGAAGTTTGCACGTTTCAATTAGTTCAAACGAGTAATACAGAGCGCATAAACTTTACCCACCTCCACTTTGTCGCAGCCACCCTTCCACCTGCCTTTCGTACGACAGTGGACTATATTCAAACTTGCTCTAACACCACCAACAAAGCCGTAATTTCTTGCAGCTTTAAGTAATAAAAACTTCTGTTTTTCTGCTTCGGTCATACTTTGCCAGACGTCATCAGAAAGAGGAACCTGGCCGTATCGTTCTTCATATAGCCACTTTGCCCACCCAGCCAAGGTATACCCACTACAAAATTTTCCTTTGTGATTAGGCTTGAAACTTTTCTTACGGATATTCCTCACTCTTTGGCGCATTCTCTAGGTATTGTTGATAAGCATCGTCACTGATTGTGCTAGCCGTTTTACTGGCATAGACAACTACACAACTGCCTCCTCGACGAAAACGGAAAAGTGCCTGACTTTCATTCCTGACATAGAAGACATGGTTGTCAAATCCTTCAGTACTATCATAAACGAAGATGGAGATCTGATCCCTGAAAAATATAATAGATTCTAGAAAATAAATAGAAAAACATACGTGGTGTATATTTTATCGAGTATATTGGTGATACTCTCAGCTTTTTCCATATTGCTGACATTTCTATCCATTGTCCTCTCCACAAAGGTGGCGACTGAACTCCAGTAATCCAACTGAAAAGTGGACTGTCATTGTGTTGCTAATTGCCACCTTGAAATTCTGATCGAACTTATCCAACACCCTCTCAAGTTCTTTGATATTGGCGGCCATCGTTTCATCGTCCTTCCAACCATTTAGACCAGAGAATACTCCGTGGAGCATCGCCTGAAAAATATCAAATAAACATGGAAAAATAGCATCCACTCAATGGAAATCGAGTCCCTGGAACGGAGTGAGACAATCAATTTAAAATTCCCGCTATTGTCACGTTTCCTTTAAAATAAAATAAACCATACCAATGTTCCTGCCAGGCCTTGTATCTCTTTTCGCCATTTGATGACAATTTCCCGTGAATTTAACGGATCGGCATTCAGACAGTACTTTATCGGGTTGGTGACATCGTGATCGATCGCATTGATCATGTCCTGGAAGCGAATTTTATAGAGAAAAGGATGTCTAACCAAGAGCAAAGTCTGTGGCCGTCGGATGTTACACTCGTGTTTGAACTGTTCTATGGACTGATTCGATTGGGTGCCAAGTAGATTCTCCAGGTAGCGCTGCTGATTGTCCACTTTGTTTATAATATCCTGAAAAAGAGAGAAATGACCGAGTGAACCGGGCCCTAACCTTCGTAAAACTGTGGTGCACGATCAACGATTCAACACTCCTGAAGTCCTGTCTCATCTCTTCATGCATCTAGAACAATTTTATGGCTGAATTAGAGCATCAAGTGGATTACCTGGCTGACTGTGTTCTTCAAGTTTCCCAGCTCCTTCATAATTATTGCGGCATCGTCAATTCTGTTAAAGGGACTCTCCAGGACATTTTACAAAATATTTCACAAAATGTCCTGGAGAGTTGTAAACAACTTGGTCTCATTTTATAGAGAAAATAATATCAAAAAATAGTTTAGATAGTCGTATTATAGACGCCTCACTGTCCTGACTTTATTCATAGTCAAAATGCCTCAATTTCTATTTAATTTTTTTGTAACATTGTTGCCAATAGCTCAATTTTTAGAAGAAATAAAATGTGAAAATCATGAAAAGCACCTTTGGCGAAACTGCTGCTTCGCCCGTAAAACCTCGGCAGCCGCGAATTCAACGCTAAAATTGTCCTGGAGAATCCCTTTAAACTTGTCAGGCAAGGCGATGCTAGCTACAGATATAATAATTCCAGCGATCTGAGTGTACATAGCGATTGCTGGAGCAGCTTGAGTAAAATTCAATCCACCCTGAGCAATGCTGTTATTGACCTGGCTAATAGCTTCGAGGACAGCTGGAACTGAGGCTAATTTCAACAATGGAACCACACTCACTTCCAACTGGAAACTCGTCCATCTCTGGAGAAGGAGAGATTCTCAGTCTCTGGGGGAGACAGAATCGGACAGGTCCTCAATTAATAGATTTAATAGATTTATAGATAAGATTAGATAGATTTGAACCTAGCGAAGAAATTACATGGGCACACCCAAGAAGGAGGGATACGCCGCTTTTGTGATCTTAAATATACAAAACATCTGCCTTTGCTTTAGCATGTGTGAAACACTAACGATTTTTTTTTCGATTTTTTTGTAACTAGCTCGGGCATTTGTGAAACATTTTCGGAAATTTAAAAACCAAAATGGAGAAACGGACAAGCTGATAGGCTGGGGGGCCGCGTTTCTGACGCGGCGAAGCCTTCTTGTAGGTAAAATAAAGTAGAAATTTGGGTGGGAGAGAAAGCCATGATAAAATAAATATCGGTCAATTTCAGCAGAGGAACAGGACGTGAGATATCGAAAAGCGCCCAGAAAACGAGGGCCCCAACTGGCGTCGCCTCAGGCGGCTGTTAGAAATTCACCAACTGGCGTTTCCCGGAAGCCTTGGGCGGCTATTTCGCACTTTTCTCACCGGTTATTTATTAGCTTACAATTTCTTTTGGCCGGAATCGTTAGCTGTTTTCAACAAAGGGGCGATGGCGAGTGCATTAGATGATGTTCTTCGTTTTTAGTTTGATGACAGAGACCGAACAGCGAAAGTGGCCATTGACATCCAGTAAGTGTTTCGAGGAGAAGAATGCCACGTGATAGCATCGAAACTTCTTAGGAGGGATGAGCCGGCCGTAGTTTGATGGGTGTTCCATCGAAAAACTGTGTTAGATAGCCTAGGTTAGAAGCCATTCTGACAAGACCGTCACCGCACTGCCCTATAGAAAAGCCGGACCAGCACAACCCTGGTCTGTACCAAAATGCGCTCACAAATTTCTAATTTTTCCCTTTTCGGATGCGAAGTGGAGTTCAGAGGTCTGTCGCGCATCCGTTACATGACCCACACGATCTAATTCACGAATTTTGGATTCATTTACCGTACTCGTGGATTACGCACAAAAAAATTAGAGGATATCGCGAAAAAGCATAACTTATAAATGGACTATAGAGACAGTTTATTCGGATTAAAGGAACCCACAGGGACCTAGGCGGGTTACTGTAGCTGAAGAAAATGGGGCCGGGAAATCTACCGTTTCAAGAAAAACGGAATACAGCATCAGAACCGGCGTCAAAAACTGCATCGAATGAACTAGGTTTCAGCCAATTTCCCCTTTTCTGTGGCCAGTAATGTCGCAAAACAAAAACGCGTTTGCCTGATCGGGTGCAGTCGCTGCGGGACCATTGCACCCGCGTCGAGGTCCCTGTGGGTTCCTTTAAGAAAATTGTTAAAATACAGTTTCTTTAGTAATGATCGAGACGATGCCTTTTTTCGTAGTTGAATTTTCATCAATATCGGGACATCATCAATAGGACGTTTAGTAGAAGAATCAGGATACAATTTTTCTGGCAACTTGGCCAACTTCGAATTAAAGTAAAGAAGTGACGAAGGAGAGAGGAATTCAGTAGGCGCATCGCTGAATAGGGCCTGGACCGGAAGAACCGTTCCCGATTTTTTCCAATGTTTATAAGGAATAATGGGCCAATATCCGGCCAATAATCTCTTTCCCTTCTTGATGAGGAAATTACCCAAAACAGTGCCGCTATTTTCCGGCATTGTTCAAGGTTATCCGACCAGAGGGGGTCAATTATCCTCTCCAATGGTGTCTAAAGAACAGAGCCGAGAAGTTGTTGGTGGCTACTCCTGGCGGGTCTTTTCTCCTCTTGTACGGGTCTGCCACGGCTCTCCAAGGCTCCGAGCGATGAATTCACAGGTTCGTGGCCTTTTTTCCTTTTTTTACGCTTTACAAATCCAAAAAGGGGGGAATATTTACCTGTTTCTAGTCGGGTTTGCGCCCAATTCCCATAGGATCAGTCGTTTTTGCATGTTTTCGTTGGACCGACTGATATTCTTGGCAAAGAGACGGTATATATCAGAAAAAGTGTGGATTGTCTAGGAGAAAAAGGAGCTAAAATGGTTTTTCCGAGAAAACCCGAAGGGCTACTGAACCTCCATAGTGCGGTCCTCGATAGTCCGATCGCTTTATTCAGAGTGGATTTTGCGAGGCGTGCGGAAATAAGTTCTCACTTCTCTGACGGCGCGGAAATAAGTTCTCGCACCTGCGAGATTTTATGAGACACTCTAGCTGTTTTTAGTATCAAAACGATGAGAAAACTCTGCTCTTTATGTTGTAGAAACAAAAAAATATAAGAAGAGAAGAAAAGGAGAATGAAAACAGCTGTTTGGAAGCGGTTGACACACCGCGGTATCAAAGGACTAGGGCCGGTAAAACAGAGCGAGCTAACCATGCTGGAGGGAAATTTCCCGGTATCCAAATAAAATAAGGTGTTCCCCACTGGATGTAGACTATGATGCGCGGTGCAATAGTTTGTCACCAACGTTGTCATCGTCTCCCATTTGATCCAGGGCTATGGTTAGTCCGGCTTTCTTCCGTTCTTCCATGCCAATAAACAGAAAGTCGGTGTATATATGACACCTAAAAAGATAGAATTTTTAAAGTTAAAAATATTAGAAAAACAGAGAGAGAGAGAGAGAGAGAGAAAGAAGAAAAAATAAGAAGAGAAGCACGAAAACAGCTGGCTGGAAGCAGTTGACACAACGGCGGTATCAAAGGACTAGGGTCGGTAAAACAGAGCGAGCTAACCATGCTGGAGGGAAATTTGAATATCAAATAAACTATACCGTAGATTTTACATCTTTTGAAGTTATGTTATACTGGAATTTTGGACTCGGAACACTAATTATTAAGCTCAGAGAGCGCTGAACCAATTTGATAAGGGAAAAGACTGATAAGGGGAGATTGGGCGGAATGGGGCTAATTTTTCCAGGTTTACGGTGAAATTCAAGGGGGGAAACATTAATAGAACTCTTTATTACAAGGCTAAGAAGTCCTTACTTTATTTGTTTTTGATTGGGCGACATTTTATTGAGTTCTGGGCGCGCTGCGCCAATTTTGAGGTAAGATAACAGAATACTGAGAAAACTAGGCGAAATGCGTGGTTTTTTTAAGGGAATTTCTCGCCAATTTGGGTGTCAAAAGAACCAGGAGATTCTGCTTTTTAAGACTGTACCCTGTACAGCCAGTTTATAGCAAGATAAAAAGTCCAAAATACGAGATTTCCTCGCTGGAGTTGGTCACGGCTCGGTCCTCGATGTCCGATCCCCCTGCACCCGTAGTCTCGACAGGTGGATCACCTTTATTCAAAACTGTTACAAAACTGTGACGCCTTTATATCTTTGTGCTGCCGAGACTTTACGGGTGCAGTGTCCCCACCAGCTAACGATGGATCTGTGAGTTTTTCTCATCTCCATTTCGTCTCCAATCGATCCCTTCCCAGTCTTTTTCTCAATGATTTCCCATACAAAATGTCTTTCGCCAGGTCTCTTCCCCGGCCGTAATCGCCATCCTCCCTGCTTATCTTCCCCTTTTTTCGGCTCCATTCATAGTAATATCCCGAGCGTTCGTTTCCCGAGCAACCAACCAATGAATCCCGAAGGAAGGTGTGCATGGACACAGAGAGGGGGAGAGTTGGCAGGTGGCTGGCCATTTTATTCCCCCCCCCCCCCCCCCTCCCTCAATCCATCATTATTTTCTCTACCCCCCAGTCCTACACACCTCCCAGTGCCTGTAAAATTGTCCTCGTCTCGGACCAGATGTCGACTTTTTCAGCCGGTACCCGAGAGGTCTCAATCGTCGTTTTTTTGCGGCTGGATGGCTCAAGAGACCCCGCTGGATCTGAGCCTCCCGGAAGGTGAACGACTAGCTCGGCAGGAATATTTGAGGATGTTGCAGAGTCGGCCAGACTATTTGGTAAGCGGGAAAGAGTACTTCTAAGGGGTTGGCCGTCTAACTGTGGCTCTTCGCTGTCGAAAAGTCTAACTGTGGCTCTTTTTCTCCATTTGAAATGTCTGGAAACGAATACTGTCTAGTTGTGACTCTCTCCGCCCTCTAAAAGCCTCATAAACTGAATTCTGGTTGAATGACATCAACCTTTTCTGTCTAACTGTGGTTGTTCGCAGTCTAACTGTGGCTCATTTCCACCCTGTAAAACATTAAAACGGAGAGTGCTGTCTAGTTGTGGCTCCGTCTTCTAATCTGTCTAACTGTGGCTTCTCTCCCAGCTGCCCGGATTTTACAGGTGCTCCCCCAGAAAGCCGTCAAATTGCCCACAATTGACAGTAGCCCTCCATTATTCTCGATCTCTCCCCGGGTCTTTTTTCTGCCTTTTAATTATCCACCGGCTCCCGATGCACCTGTCCCGAGCCCCCTCTCCCCCCGTCTGTTTGTCGCTCAAGGTCTGGAGGTTATTAACGGAAGATACAAAGCCCCTATTGCCAACAGGCGCTGTTCCTAATCCGTCCCAGAATAAGAAAGCCGGGGGAGAGGAAATGGGGGAGATTCACAAAGGGCCATATGGTCTGGGTGATGGGCGGGAGAACGGAGATCATTTCCGATTAATACCACCCGGAGGAAGGGGGGAACGAGAGAGAGCCACATAATTGAACAGCCATCTGTCCCCGGCGGTTTTTAGCTTCCCAGTGGGAGGTACCACTTCCCGAGCTGGCGAAGAGCCACAGTTAGACAGCTTTAAGGGTGTAAGGGAGTAATATCTAAAACCTAGTTCTCATTTTTAAACAACTAAATGGGCACTGTAGCTTGGATACGCGAAATCGCCTGGCGCGCGCCTGCACCCGTAAGATCTTGGCAGCTCGGCGCCCTGTCTGGCACGCGGCTACCGTACCCCCGAAATTCGTCGTTTCTAATGAAAAAAGCAGATTTTCAGGGCTGTTGGGATTGTTTGATGGTCTTCACCGATCCGTTTATGTTCTCCCTCCACCACAGTACCCACGACTCGACAAAGAGCCTTACCTGTGCCTGCGGAGCCGCTTTCACCAGCCGGAGTGACTTTCAAAAACACGTCATTGAGCAGCCGCACTCTGTTTAAACTATATATATATATATATTTAATTAATTTAGAGAATAATAAATTTTAACCCCTCGGCGTTCGAAATTGGTGTTCCCTACCCGGCCTGTTGTCTGCCGACGGGCGCCCGTTAATTAACGAGAATAATAGCCAAAGGGGAAAACAAGAACGCCTGAAACAGGGAAGGAGAAGAAGAAAACAGGCTTTAATTGTTCATTTGGCGGGGTTCTATGCGTTTAAAATGAGTTACAGTACCCCGAAAAAGGTCATATAAGAGCCTAGTCAAGAAAATTGGATCCTGTGTCTTGGTAGCCCCCGTCTGCTCGTTGATTAGCAATTTTTTTTCCTTTCCCGGTCACTCTGAGGTCTCACCGCGATCGATATTGAATTAAAATGGAAATTTCCTTTGAGGAAGACGAGCCACACACTCTCCCGGGCTCTCTTTGGGAGTCAGGGCTAGAAAAATGGATTATGATAATTAGAACCGAGGGAAGATCTCTTGGCACAGCCTGGGAAGATTAAAAACATCGAAAAATTCACTAAACAGTCCTTTAAATCACGAAAAATGGAGAAAAAACGGGGAAATGAGAAGGTTTTGGATGAAAGGACGTCGCAAAGAGACTGGGGGCTGGATCCGCCGCACCCGTAAAAACTCGGCAGCTCCGCGGATTGACAACTTTGGCCAGAAAGGTGATTTTACGTGAATCAAATAGACAACTCTTTCTTCGAGTGGCTCCCTGTTGCTCGAGGGTGAATTCCAGTTAATTTCTATCCCCTGCACCCGTAAAAACTCGGCAGCTCTGGCAATTGGCTTTTGGGCTTTCGATCAGCCATTGAACTGTATATGTTAACCTGAGGGGCTTCCTGTTACTCCAGGGAAAGCAGCTCCTGGCTTCGGTCAGACTTTTTGAGCAAATTTTTTGGGGAAGCCACCTTCTTCTTGGAGGTAGCGACAGTAATATAACAGCAGTCTTTTTTTGCTCCGATATCTTCATTTATCAAAAACACAAGCCAAAAACTGGAACAATGTCGGGAATCTGGACGGTGCATCTCTAATAAACTCGGGAAATAGGGAGCTGGACATATTTGCAGATAATAAAAGCAGAATCTCACAAAATTTTTGCTTGTTTTGGAATTTTTGTAGTTTTCATAAAAGAATAACTTCTTGAGACTTGGGCGAGGGACGAAATGTGTGAAGGAGAATTATGAGACACGAACGAAAAACGAGAACAAGATCAATCGAATTTGGGAGAAATTGGTGGAATTTTAGAGAGGACAAGATCAGGAAGAGAGTCTTTAGACCTTTAAAGAAGAGGAGGGAATAGAGAAATGGAAGAAACGGGAACGATTACTGCTGTAGAGGGAGAGAAGCTCGACGAACTCGCGGGATACAGATAGAATGCCGGGAAGGGGCCTGAAAATTGGAAATTAAACTGTAATTTTATATGTTCTCCATCTTCTAGGAACCCTGTTTTCCATAAGCATGTCAAAAAAATGGAGAAAATCGCTACAGTATGCCGTTCAGAGGCGCCAAAGCGCGCGCTGTACCCGCGCTCCATTCTAACAGCTCGTTATCCTGTATAAAAATTGTAATAACAGCGATTTTAGAATGGAGCGGGGTTACAGCGCGCGCGTTTCGCTATTTTATGGTAATTTCTAGCGTTTCCCTGGGATTTTTAGTTCTTCAATGGTGTCCGTAAAGATGCGCAGCTCTCCCTCCTCCCTAAATTAATAGCCCCCGCCATCTAAATGCTCTAATTCCTCACAATGGCTTACACTGTCCCCCGACGCGATGGCTTCACTCTCCCCTCTCGTCAGTGTCTGGGCCGGGGCGCGCGATAACAATCTCCCTGGCCATATGGACTAGACCCCCCAGTGAGCTCTGCCCCCGGTTCTCTCTTTCTCTCGCTCCCCTTGTGAGTAAATCCGACTCATTTGCATAAACGATAAACACAATGGCTGGAGTGAGATGGATTTTTGGATAAACACGGATTCAATTTGGGGGAAAGTATATTTATACCGTAATCTTTAGGAGATAAATGAAGAAGTGTGTGACTCACATTTTTAACAGATAAAAACAGAATTTAGTCTTGAATCTGGCCCCTTCAGTTGGCGGGAACGGCTGCGGGAGCCAGCGTCGTCTCATTTTCGACTTTCTTCTCTGCCAGGGGCTCTTCGGCCTGGTTCTCGGCAGCTTCAGCGGCTTCTTCCGCGGCCTGGGCCTTCTCCTCAGCAGCGGTTTCAGCAGCAGGGCGCCTGTTGCGCTGAAAACGAGGGAAATTAGGATACCGTAACCCAGATTGGGGAAAATATGGAGTCTTCTTGAAGCGTGAACTCTGGCTTTTTAAAACGCCGAGTGTGTGAAATGAGACATAAGAAGTTTCTAGGTCCCACCGCGATAAAAATCAAAAATTCCGGCAAACTTGCCGCAAAGGACAGAAATTGGAGATTGGAAGTGTGACCTGTGGCTTTTTCGCGTTTTTGAGGCATGAAATGTGGTTCTTTGGGTTCCAAAAAGTGTTAACGGTGGCGTAACAATGCCTAGAGGTCCCACAGCGAAGAAATTCCCCCGACTTACCCTGAAGAAGGCGACGATCTGTCCGATGATGGTGGTGCGAACGGTGTTGCTGACGGTGTTGACGATTCCGTCGACGTCTAATCCTTCCTTCTCGAACTTTTCCTGTGCCTTGATTCCCAAGCCCCAGAGGGTGTCGAAGACAGCCGGGTAGCCGGCTTTTCCCTTCTCCAAGAGGTCGGCAGCGGTCATCGACTTGCCCTCTTCGGCTCCGGTAGCCTGCTGGGCCCAGGTGGCGAAATTCTGGATGTTCTGGGCGTGGACTTCCTTCTGCTTGACGGCATCAGCTCCCTCCTCGGCGACTACGGTCTCAACGGCTCCGGGCTGAAAGAAAAATTCAGAAAATTCTGTACAGGACCCGGAAAAAGCCTTCCGTAAGCGGGCTCCATTCTAACAGCCTGCCAATATCCATTTTCTTTCATTTTTTCAATTATTTCTAGTTTTTTTTTCCTTTTTTACACCAATCTTCACGCTGTAGGCATCATAGAAATAAAGAGAAATAACAAAAATGACAATGATAAAGATTTAGAGCGGTTTTAGAATGGAGCAAGGTTACGGCACGCGCTTTTCGAAATGATACTGTAATTCTAAACGAACCTGAAGCTTGTTAGCCAACTTGGCAAGGAGATCTCCATCGCGGAGGAAAGCCAAGAACTGGTTGCGAGTGACTTGTCCGTCTTTGCCGGGGAGAGCCTGGCGAGCGGCTTCATCATCAACAGCCAACTTCTGGATCCACTCCAAGACGTTGTAGTTGACCTAGAAGACATTCAGGTTACTGTGGACTCCTCTGAACTACCTTGTGGACAGCGACGGGGATCTGCTGGGTGATCCAGGCGATGACATCGGCACGGGGATCGGCAGGAGCCTCGGGCTCCTTGGGGGCCTCGGTCTGGTCGCGGTTCTTTCCCCACTTGAGGGTGAGGCGCTTCTTCAGGCGGGAGCCTCTCTTCTCCTCTGTCTTGCCCTCCTCCGGCTTGGCCTCGCCGTTTTCCTCGGTGGTGGGAGCGGTCCCGTTAGTCTCAGTGGTGACAGGAGCAACCAGCTCAGCAGTGGTGGTAGTGGTGGCCTGGAAAATTTGAAATTTAGAAGACTTCAGCCTATTTTCGAAATCTGGCCATTTCATAACCCCAAGAACGGGATTTTTTGTGTTCGGGAGCAGTTTTAGCTGAGTCATCAATCAGTCTCTTGCGAAATCAGGACATGAAATAGGGGCAAAACATCGTGTTCCTCACTTTTAGAGCGGTAATGACCCAATTAGTCCTTTAAAATCGCTCCAGAAACCTCAATTTCTCGCTCTAAGACTCCAAAATGGCGGCTCGCGGGATCTAGGCTCTTATCTACCGTATTCCCTCGTTATTGGACCTGGTTTTTTTTATTTTTAAATCTTCTACAGACCTTTAAAGGGTTCTCGTAGTTTTCGGACCAAATTTCTAGGATACTAGGCTTGAAAATTTTGAATGCTATCAAGGCTCCAAAATAGCAGCGCGGGGTCCAGGACTTTTCTATCGTATTTACCCGCTATAGGACCACGGTAAATTAAAGATAGGGACCTCAACAGTCCTTTAAAGGACCCTTTAAATTCTCTTTACCAACCTCAGGCTTGGGATCCTCCACGGGGGGCTCGCTAGTCGGGAGAGCAGGAGCAGCCTCGGCTTCAGCAGTGACGGTAGCGATCTTCTGTTCGTCAGACATGTTTTAGATTACTGAAAATGATTCTATTTAGAGATTATATAGGAAGGAGGAGAGAATAAGAAGGGGAAGCTCAAAAAATGACTCAGAAAAGGGAAGGAAGGGAAGCCCAGACCGATAACAGAGGAAGATGACCAATACTGGTGGGCGGGAGAGACTGTGAAGAAATAAAACTGTCCACACAAATAACCACAAGGGAGGAGGGGAAACTGGAAGCTGTCTCGAAGTATAAGATGGTCTCGAGAGATTAGAAGAAATTATTCTAGTTGGGGAAAAAAGGGGGATAAAGAGGAGGACGCCTTCT
Organism: Oscheius dolichura; assembly: GCA_932521035.1. Classification (NCBI taxonomy): domain Eukaryota; kingdom Metazoa; phylum Nematoda; class Chromadorea; order Rhabditida; family Rhabditidae; genus Oscheius; species Oscheius dolichura. The sequence goes on along the minus strand of OW051492.1, from coordinate 9,770,174 downwards.
AGAAGGTTGGGTAAGAGCAGAATGAAGTGCAGACGGGAGACGCCATTTTCTATCAAAAGAAACAAGCAAAGCGAAGGAGAAAAGCGATAAAAAGGCGCATTTATATGGGAAAAATCGAAGAAAATCAATGGATTTGGCTCGGAAAGCGACGCTTTTGTCTTGGGAAAGGCGGCAGATGCCGGCTTGGACGATAAAGATCCGTTAAACATCGGGCAGGAGGATTTAATGGGTAGAAAATGATTTTTAACAGGGTCGGGAATCTGTAGGAACTAGGAAACAACCGGAATCTTTGAAAATTTCGAGCTCAAAGGCCTGTATCCAGGATTTTCCAAGTTTGTAACGTTTAGGCCCAAAAATCGGCTATATTTTGGGAAAATTCCTTTCCAGAGGCTATTTTTGACTTCTGGAGTCTTCTATGAAGATTATGAAATTGTAAGAAGGCTCTAAAATTGACCCTCGAAGTCTTCAAAAGCTTGAAAATCCTCAGAGCCGGGGTTCTAGGCGCGCGCCAGCAGGTACGACTAAATATCGCCGCTAACTGACTTCTGTAATCATTTTACTCCATTAAAATGGAGATATTGACGTTCAGCGTCCATTGGAATGTGCTGGAACCTTTAAAATCTAATTGTCCCCAGCGCTGGGTTAATTTTTCCAAAGTTAATTAGACCGGGGGAGGCCGGGGAGAACCAGGGGAAAAGTACGAAACGAAGCCTGAAATCCCAAGGAATGGGACAAAACGGTGTGGTGGTCACCTTCCGTAAATATTTATGGCTCTGGTGAGGTTACGAAACGGGGGTCAATCCGGTGCCAGGAGCCATTGTCCGGCCAGGCAGCAGCCCAAAAATTGGCAGGCGGGCCTGTGACCTCAATTAGGAGTCGGTACTGCCACCCCCGACAGAAAAAGGAGGATTGGGATCGTTAGGGGACCCCGAGTGGAGGATTTGGGGATCAATTTCGCGTTATAAAATGGACAGGGGAGAGGGATAGGGGCTGCCTTTGTCGATGCCGGCTAGTAGATTAGATCGCGGACAGACTGAACTCACCGGGGTCACTGCCACCCCCCTATAGTCCATTAATTGACCCAGTAACTGACCGCAGTATTGATTTTTAAAGGACTGGCTAATTTGTCGAGACAGTAGCCTTTAAATTTGGGGGAAAATTGGCCTAAAAGAGCCGGGAAAGAAGCTAGAAAACGCGAGGCGCGCCCACTCTCCCCCGCGGTTTCAGAAAAAAAAAATGAAATAGTCCACAGTAATCAGCAGAAAATGGCGCATTTTTAAAATCTAAACTGTAAGATGGAAAGTTGGGTCCATGGACCTCGCGGAGGCAGAAATGAAGCCCAAGGAATTTGAGCGATTTTCTCGCCCCAATTCTAATTTGAATACACCGCGCAATTGGGCAATGTCACCCCCTCGGGGAGAGAGGTGATATCGTTTTCGTCCGCTGCGGACAAAGATATAAGGAGATGAGATGAGACACTGCCGGCTGCGGGACAACGACGACGACAGCAACGACTATGGGATTAGGCGCCGGTCTGAGGAAATTAGCCTAGACCGCACACACCGACTGGGGGGAGACCACACACGGAGCGACGCACATACACACGCGAGAGCGGGGAGGCCACCACCCTCATTGAGTACGTGTCGCCGGTTTGAGTGTGTGTGTGTGACTGAGTGAGTGACCGACAATAATCCTTCCTGTATGACCGATTTTAGGACAAGGGGGAGGGAGAGAAGGCGCGGCTGTCTAACTGTGGCGCGGGCAGATAACAGCCCAAGGGGGTAGAGAGCCAAAATGGGGGCACAACCAGCATTAGAAATGCAAAGCACGGCTGCTGTGAACAGAACGAACGAGACAAGAGAAAAAAGTCAAAAGGCCGATTTCTCGCCCATTCCTTCCCCGAGAATTATGCATGAAATCTATAAGGAAGGGGAAAACGAGATCTATCGCCATCTATCAGCCAAAAAAAGCCGGAAAAATACCAGAGAATAGAGAGAATCCACCAAAATTTTGAAAATTCAAGATACGCCATTTTTTGACCCAAGAACGTGAAAAAACGAGGGCAAGTAGGCGCCTATCGCGCCTAAAAAGTGTTCCAAAAGTTTTAGGGCGGCTTTCAAATTAATAGAACCCTAAAATCCTCTAAAATCCGCCTCCTGGCTGTCTATTTAAACAGAATCACATGTTAAACAAAGGCTCAAAGAGATAAAAAAAGAGGAAACCAGGAAATGAACCAAAACGGGGGAGCAGAAGCTGTGCAAAGACGGGAGAGAACTGGAAGAGAACGCTCCGATCCTAATTAAATTGCCCCTCTGGTTCCCTGGCTCAAAATCGCGGAAACAATGGAAGGGGATTAAGAAATAGAAGGTTCGGTAGCCTATCTAGGGGGAAAACGTCTTTTAAATTACAAAATTTGACCAATAAATGGAGAGAAAAGGGCGCGATCTTGCTCCCCAAAGAGCTGAAATCCAGGGAAATGGAAAATAAAATGTTTAGGAGGTTAAAATTCGGCAAAATTCAGTTACAGAAGTCAAAAAATCGTAAAAAAATGGGTTTTACAGCTCCTGTTTGCCCAGTTCTTATGGGTCAAAAGACTCGGGAGCTACTCTAATGTGTCCTCCTGCAGTCGGACGGACGGACCTCTGTGCTGTGTGCGGCGGGGTCGCTGCCGCCGCTGCTGCTGCAGCGACCTCCATACACTACCATCTGGGGTCACGATCTCTCCTCTCACCGGCTAGCCAGCTAGCCACGGCTGACCCCCAGAGTCGCCCCAGTCTAAGACGGAGGGGGAGGGAGTAGCTAAAAAGACGAGGGGCAAAAGAAACGGACGGGAGAGGGTAATAAGGGGGCTGCCGAGGAGGAGGACGCCCGGGCGCTTGGCACAATGCACCCGGTAGCCGTCGGGAGCTCCGCCCACAAATTTACTGACACGGGGGACGATCCCCCGCCTCTTTTGCTCCTGACAGCTTATGAAATACCTCTTGAGGCTAGCCCGCCTCGGCCTGGGAGGAGAAGGGCCTCCCCGAGGGATATAGGACCCGATTACAAGCTGATTACGGTCTGGATGGATGGATTAGTCGGAGCGGGAGGGGGTCCTCTCTCTCTCTCTCCCCTGCCCTGCCCCACACCGTCGCTATAGACTATACGAGGTGTCAATCATATCCAATAGAGAGGAATCTCCGGGGGGATGTACCGAGAGATGGAATGCCACCCTAGTCTGACCGGTAAAGTGCTATCTATCCTCTAGTTTTTCCGGACTGGTAGGGAGAAATTGGGGCTGGCTGATAGCCTCGGGGGTTAAATTTTGGAAAAATTCCATTTTGAAGATTTAAAGGACTGTAGAGTCCGGGAAATAAGCTACAGTAACCTGAGGGCGCGCTTTTGTCTCTAGAAGCCTGGGAATCTGGAAATTTTCAATTTTAAAGGGCTGGAAGGAGTTACTGTCGTCTGGTGGTTATATTTCTACCTTCTAGCCTTTAAAAATGATATAAAATTCCATTTTAAAGGATTGTATAGGATTTAAAAGGAGGTACTGTAGGTCTTCTGAGAAAGTCCCACTTTTTCTGGCCAAAATTGCAGTTTTTTGAGATGAAAAATGGTTCTTTTAAGGCTGAAATGACTCCACCGCCGCGCATTAACCCTACAAGGAACTGTGAGGCACAATCGCCGGGTAAACAGAGTATTAGATTGCCGCAGAGCAGTAAATCCCCCCTCTTCACGGGCTCATAAACAATTTAGGGTGGCGGTAGGTAATATGGCCGAGTCTTGTAGGGATACAAAAAGCCGTTTAAACGGGCTTTTTAAAGGGAAAAAGCCGTAAAATCGCGATTTTAAGGGGCAGGGAACGGTTTCAAACTCTATTCGCAGCATTATCGCGGCTATCGCGCGTTCCCGCGTTCCCGACGGCCAAAATCATCTCCTGGACTTAAAAATGAAGCTCAAAGACGGGCTAAAGAAAAAAGACTGGGGGAAATGGTCTCCTGCTCCTTTAATAATTGTGCTCCTTCCCGAGCGCGCGGGCGGTACACGTGAATAAGAGTTGTAGTAGCCCCTATACAATACCCCTATCCACCGCCACCCCCCTTGCGATTAAAAGCGGGGGCAGTTGTCAATCGCCCGGGTGCTCTCACCCCCTCTCAAAATATAGAAAAGAACCGGTAAAGTGCTTCTGGGGACGGAAGAGCATATTTTCCAGTGGAGAGTCCCCATTTGTATGGGTGGATCTTATCCAGACGGACGGATTACTAATGCACCCGCGAAGAAACTGAAGGGCAAAAGGAAATGGAAATGGAAATGAGTCGGCTTGGCAGACTAACAAAAAGGGAAAGCCAACGTCTTTTTACACCTGGAGAAGGGGACAGAAAGGTGACAGGTCCTGGACGGACAATAAAGGGAGGAAATAACTCGATAAAGATGAGGAAGTGGGTCCTGAAAGGGATTAAAAGAATAGAGGATAAAAAACTGTGAAAATAGGTACAGTACGCCGCCTAGAGACTCCAAGGCGCGCGCCGTAACCGCGCTCCATTCTAACAACCTGTCAGACGGCAATTTCCTTTATTTTTTCGATTATTTTTCTAGTTTTTTTCTATTTTTCTTCCTCTATAGTAATCGCCATGCTGTAATGATCATATAAATTAAGATAAATCCTGAAAAAATGGTAATAATAGCGATTTGGAGGAGGTTTAGAATGGAACAAAGTGTATTCGCGCTTTTTCCGGTTTGTTTCTCAACTGCAGCCACTCAGACTAGTTTTTCGCAAGCTTTTGCAAGCGGAAATTGTCAAGGGAGTCGGAGGCTTTCTTATTGGCTTGTCAAATTTTTCTAATCGTTGATTTTTTCACCCCGGCGGCGGTAGGCCTCTTCGCGGGCCCGGAATAGACTCATTACCTCATCCAATTCCCTTGTTTTTCCTCGCGTTCCATCTCCTAGCCATCTCATTGACCTCTGTCCTCATTTCTCTCCCACAGGGAGACAGAGAGAGAGAGAGAGAAAGGGAGGAGTTCCTAACGACTCCGGCCATCTCTCAAGATCATTAGTTCGGGAACGGCACCCGCGGGACTTCCCACTGGGTGCGCGAACATTCTCCAGCTCTCGGGGGTTCCCTTTCCCATCTCGGTCAGCCTTTTACGACCCCTGTTGTCGGTACAATTCACGTGAATTGGAGACAGCGAGAGGAGAGAAGATCCAAGGGTAATTAACTCATCCGTCGGCCGGGTCGAATACCCCCGTGTCCCGAGAGGGAACGGCCAGGAGAAGAAAGGAATATTGTCCGAGGAGCGCGGTCAATTTTCATCCCCTCTCAGCCTCACAAGTGGCGACCCAGAAAAAAAGACCTTGCCGTCCACCAGTTGCCCGGAGAGAGTGATGAGGGGGCAGGCCATCCTTTGCCTCGCGAGTCGCGACTCGAAATGGATGAAAATAGAGAGGGTGAGGGATTACGCGACTCGGTTCTTTGTACTTTCTCCTCTCCAAAATACCCCTTTTATCAGAGAAGAGGAAGCCAGGTCAATTACTACTCCCGTGTGCCCTATCTAATCGCCTCCCTCTAGTGCGGTAGCTTTTGATCATAATCGGCGCAATATAAAGGGTTACATAGAGAGAGAATAGGATAACAACAAAGGGAAATGGGGGATTACGCCATTGGGAAAGGGACACGACCCGGTAAGAAGATGGACTGTGGTCTCAACGGGGAAAAGGGGCGCCACAGCGGGAAGAACCACAGTTTGGACTTCTCTGACCCATCTAGATGGTAAGTTTGACCTATTTAGACAGGCACAAACCTTTAAACCTTAACCTTTAAAAATTCCAATTCCAGTCCAAAAATGGTCTCAAATGAAAGAAAGCCGCGTTTTTGACGTCTCAAAACTGTTTGAATGGGATTTTGGGCTTTCTGGACCATTTGACTCTTCTATGCAGTAAATTTGAACCATTTTAATGAATTTAGACCTTTAAACAGCTGTTTTGCGGTGTTTTCCGCTACTTGTGGAGGCAAGAAGGTACCTGATGAAGAAATAAGACGAGAGTCCAACAAGCGAGGGAAAGGAATAGGTAGCGGTGACCCGATTCTCACCGGCTGCTGCTGTTCTTGCTTTCTCACACTGGTTGACTCATGGACGAGGTGAACAGCGTGGTTATTTTTTCTCCCTGGTCTACCCAGCCAGCAGCGAGTCATCTCGGGTTATTCAGCTCCGGTAGAGATGGGAATAGCGATGACGGGTCAGACAATACATTACACACTGAGCCATGGACCGTGTAAGCGGAGGGAAGAGGGCAAGGAAGGGGCAGGGGCCGTCCAGAAAGGGGGTAAACCGTTTCAGAAAGAAAAACAGGGAGGAGGGCGCAGTAAACAAGCAAGAAACTGACGAGGAGGAGGGCCACAGTTAGACAGTGCGGTCAAAAAGAGCCACAGTTAGACAGCTAACCCGCATGAGTTGACCGATAGGGAGGGGATAAAAGGGAGTAAATCTTCCCCTAAATGTCGGCTGTCAGAACCTTGTCAGTCAGGATTGTTCGGCAGATCAAAAGGCGCCTGCCGACACAGTGCGCCAACCCGGACACCCCTTCCCCACGGCCAAAGGCTGCCCGTAACCGGAGCCCTCCCAGAAGAAAAAGAATTCTGTGTTGGTTTGTTAGCCCACCCCTGCCTGTTCCTTTTTATTCATGGATATTGACCCTCCTGGGGGTCTCACCTTCTTCTCCGGCTCCTTGCAACAGTGTAGCCCTCGGGGGCAGGGAAACAGAGAGGGAGAGACAAAGAGAGGGAAGAGAAAGGCCAGTAGCTGGCCCCCTCCTCCCCCCGTAAAAAGCCCAATGAATGCACAATTGTTATTCTAGGGGCTAGCTGGCCGCTGGCTCTCTCATTAGTCACAAACTGAACGCACGGGGGTGAATTTCTCGGCTCCCCTATCCATTTGTGAGGGGTGGGGGTGTCCTTGAGAATGGATTCAACAGAGGGCGAGACAAAAACTGAGCAGTGGTGGAGAGAGAAAGGGAATAGCCGTCGAGGGATGAATGAGCCGAGACAGAAGGACGCTGGACAAAGATGGCCGACAAAAAACGACTGCTGACGAACGGATCGCTGTACCAAAAGGGAACCAACGAGGGTAGACCAGTCTGGCGGTTAGCAAGACAGAAATGGAAGATCCCTGCACCCGTAGAAGCTCGGCAGGTCGAGGAACAGTAATTCAGCGCGCGAGAATATCAGGAGTATCGGCTGCCGAGATTTTACGGGTGCGACGCGCGGACCTTTTCTCTTCACAATTGGATAAAAAAGAGCGAATTTCACCGTTTTTCTTCAATTCTTTTGGATTTTTCGGCTGAAACTGATTATTTCTCTTATTCCAGGTGATTTTACCGTCCTTTCCAGACCTCAAAAACTGTTTGCCAGGCTATAATCACCTGCAAATTAGCCTAGGACAATCCAAGGACAGTCTGGGCTCCCCAAGAGGAAAACAAAAGGGGAAAGCCCCCCGTCTGAAACTTGTCCTTGTGTACAAAGTATCGAGGCGAATAGACAGACGGATAGAGACGTCGTCTATTTTTAGTACACAAAAAGAACAGAAGAAACGACAAGTGCAACCAGCTGGCTTGTACTTTTACCGGGGGGAGGAGGACGAACACAACACATATGACTTTGATGTCATCGGCAAGAGGGCGATTAGAGGGACGGGAATCTTCGGGAAAATACCCCTGTACACCGGATTTTGAGGGGGGATTTTGGAAACTGGCACTGAAATTATCTGGGAAAAGGTGAAATTTAGTGGCTGAAATATGGAGAAATTAGGCGACGGGTGGCCCGATTCAAACCCTCCCTTTCCCGGGGAATTTAGCCATTTTCCGGTTGTTTACCCATTTTTATCGTCCAGTACTGGTTTTTCTTTCTGCTAGCACCCGTTATGATTCACACATTCCAGCCTGTTTGAGTGTGGTATTTTATCGCCAATCTTCCCACCTTTTTCCTACCCCCAGACTGACACCATCCTGGCTCCTATGCGTCATTTCTTTTTAGAGGAGAGAAACAGGGGGAACCACTGCCCTAGTATTATTTTCGGGGGGCCGGAAGGGTCGCGTTCCATACCCGCCCTTCCGGAAGAGGAATGATTGGTCATTTACTTCATTCGGGGGAAGGAGAAAAGGAATAGGAGCGGAGGAAAGGAGGAGACAGGAAACACAAAAAACGACGAGGAAAACGGAAGCTGGGCTACATTTATATGGAGAGAGGGAAGTAGATAAGGCCAGCCGGGGAACAGAAGGGAAGGAAACTAACTAGAGAAGGAAATTAATAGACCACAAGCGCTTGGAACTCCAAGAAGAACAGTTTTAAACCAAAATTAGATCCATTTCCCCCAAATTTTTCTGATTGTCCACTAGTTCCTGGACTCTAGTTCATTTTCAATGGAAAAGACACGCATTCAACGTCTTCGCTGCGGGACCAGGAAACTTTAAACCTGGTCCTGCAGTGGAGACGCCTTGACTTTTAAATTCGAGTCTTTTCCGTTGGAAACGGACTATACCAGTGGATTTTGTCCTCCTCTCGTTCATCCGCCTTCTGTGTTCATTCGATTGGGAAATTGCCATGTCGTTCTCGTTCTCTCTCCTTCCACCCCTCGCGATATGGGCATTTGACCAGCTGCACAACCGGAAGGCTTTGTACTCATCCGATGCCGACGGGAAGACAAACAAAAGTGTAGTTACGTGAAATACAGCGAGAGACACACATGGAAACATCTGCTCATTTTTAAGGGGAAAATCGGGGAAAATCGGGGAAATTTGGGGAAAAAACGGGGAAATGGTAGCAGACGTCAGAAATAGTAATACTAGCCGGTGTCCGTAGTAATTCACCAGCAGACGAGAAAAGAAAGGCGAGCCCCTACACGCGAAAACGTGTGTGTCACCACCCTGCCATTTGTGGCATTTTCTCTTCCAACATTTCGTATATATTCTAGGGGAGACGGACGGGGAGGAAAGACGTCAAATTTGGTGGAGGAGAGTATTCCGGCCATTTTGTGGGCCTTGCAACGGAGTTTATGGAGTCAAGAGAAGGAAATCTGGACTCAAAATTGGTTTTAAAGGTTTAAAGACGGAAAAAGAGGTACCGGAATTGGAATTTGAGTGTCTGAATTAGGAAATTTAGACTCAGGGCCAGGTTTTATAGGGTAGAAAATGAAAATTGGACCCTCACGGTCAAAGCTTGGGCTCAAAAATAGCAAAAATTTGGAGTCAAGATCACGAAAAGAGCGAATTTTATCATTTTACTTCAATTTTTTTGGATTTTTATACCAAAACTGATTATTTTTCTCATTCCAGGTGGATTTCGTGTCCTTTCAGACCTCAAAAACAGTTTACCAAGCGATAATCACCTGTAAATTAGCTGAGGGCAAGCGAAGGACAGTCTGGGCTCCCCAAGAGGAAAGCAGAAGTTTGCTAGTATCTGACTGTGGGAATTGAAGTTTGGGATTAGTTTTTAGAGATAGGGAAGCCCCTTTTATGGCCTTGCTCCTGGTTATAAATTCATCATATCATTATTATGAAATAACCTCTGCCTTCCTCTCGTAGTAGAGAACAACGACTAGACACTAATCCCTGTCCTCTTTTTTTTTCTCCAGCCCGGGCACAAACACATTAAATGAGCGTCAATGGCCATTTCAACATCCATCCTTTCATTAGAGGCAGCAGACTAAAAGTGGGGAGGGGAACGGGGGAAGGAGGGTGAGGAAATCAAGAAGGGCGAAAGACAACAGTTAGACAGCTGGAAAGGCCATCTTCCACAGTCAAAAGCCACAGTTAGACCGTCAAGATACAAACACGAACCACAGTTAGACAGCTGATCCGAAAAACTGTGAGGGAAAAGCCCAGGAACGTTTTATATGGGCCACATATCGTCTTTCCCACGAATCTTGCCGTTATTATTCGCTTTTCTTCAAGCAAACAAAACCATAATTCTAGGAATGTTATGCGCCACCGTTAGACGCCTGAATGAGCCACAATTGCCACAGTTGCCACAGCTAGACAGCCAGCAATTAACGCTATTAGGGAGCCACAGGTAGACAGCTGAATAAGCCACAGCTACCACAATTAGACAGCAAGACCAAAAAAACAGGAAGAAAAGACTGCCAAGAGTCTCGCAATCGTGTCTTGACTGTCCCTCCTCCTCCTTCCCGTTCTATTCAATCAGTCCATTCTCCCCTTCCGCGTCCTTCCACTATTTACCTTTTGTCAACCATCCTTCTCACTTGTCTCGCTCGCTGCGTGTTATTCATCGCGACTTTTCTTTTGGCCTTTTGGATCGAGTCCAAAAGGGAGGAGGACGGCGAGGACACGGCCTGTTATTGTTACACACCAATTTCGCAATCCTTGGCCGTTTCTCGCTCACCTGGCCGGAGGTGACTAATCCCGGTCAAACGGGGAGACTCAACTGATTCATTCACCTGGCCGGGGGAGAAAGTGCAGGGAATGAAAAATAGCCACCGTCAATCGCTCTTTTTTGCAAGAGATTAGATCTATGGCCGGCGGGAATCAACTGAGAACAGAGGACACCCAAATATTCACTACTGGGGAGGGATTTTTCGCGCACAGTGACCTATCTTTGAATAGAATGGAAGACGGGAAGTCTCCGAAGACAAATCTGGACATTTTATCCCAAAAAAATGGGAAAAATCGGGTCCTGGAGCGAAAAGTCGCCGCGAGAGCCCATTTCTCCTCCCTGATCCTAATTTTCCGATAATTTTCGCTTAAAAAAGCTGCTGGGTTGAATTTTTACAGTGAGGAGGCTGTTCAGAAGGTAAAAATGACCCCAAATGCTAAAAATTCGTTATCTGAATAGAATTTTTTTATTGATAAACAAATAAGAAAATATGGAAAAAATATGAAGAAGAAGGGAATGACAAATATGGAAGACAGCAGAAAGAAAAAAAAGATGTACAAAAAAGGGGGAGGTTAGACCCTTCCGTTGAGATGAATAGTAGCCGGCGGGGCATAACCAGAACAGTATCTGAAATTCCGCTGATTTTGACCGTATTTTCTATAATTTTTTTCAATATACCAGTACAGAATAATATGAAAAACGTCTTGGAAACGTTCCTAACGGGATCAAATAGTAAAAAATGGCTAAACATCTGAATTTTTCGAAGAGTGAACGAGAAGACCGCGCTTTTGACAGTTAGACAGCCAAAATTTTAAAAACTATACTCACCGCCGATGCCGGGACCGGCAAAAGGCTGAAGACCTGCAGCTCCAGATGAATAATCCCACGACGACGCAGAAAACTCCCAGTATCAGGGAAACCAGAGGAGTGTAGCCGGATTGCATTACGGTAAGGAGGAGCTGGCCGGCTGAAAGCCACAGTTAGACAATTAGACAGCAGAACGGCCACAGTTTGACAGCCAAAATCCGTAAAAATTAGAAAAAGTCCCCCACCTTCCCTACAATTGGCTTCATCCCTTCCGTAGGGGCAATTCAGCCGTCCATTACACACCAGCCCGGAGGGAATACAATTCTCATCGCCGCAATTGAAAAGACCAACTGTTGAGCAATTTTTATCTGAAAAATTCCTCTATTATCCAACGATACAGTCCAAATTACGCCGTGTATATGCCGAATAGATGGCTTTAAATTCCGTCGGGGCTAGGATCGACGCGTGGTGAAGAAATACCCGTACAAGGATTTCACTATGGGAGGTGAAGACGCTCGACGCGGTGAGACCGCAAAATCTGCAATGTTCGGGTCTCGATTGGAAAGTAGTGGGTTACGGTACCGTCGGATTGGACTGTCCGTCGTCTCGCCAGCGTAGACTTCCACAAAATTACGGCTACACTGATTTGGATAGACCAATTTGAAGTCAGGAATGTACAGTACGATGGAGAACGGCGGCGGGACCCGAATTAGCCAGACACATTCAACTTCCGTCGTCATATTTGGAGCCTGAAGGGAGAAAAACAATAAGATGTTGAAATGCACACGCTGTAACCTTGCTCTATTCTAAAACCCTCCAAATCGTTATTATTATCATTTTTCATGATTTTTTCTTAATTTCTATGATGTTCACAACTTGGAGATTACTGTAAAAAAAGAAAAATAGAAAAAAAAACTAGGAATAATGGTAAAAATGAAGGAAAATGCTGCCTGGCAGGTTGTAGGAATGGAGCGCGGTTACAGCACGCGCTTTCGGGAATTTCGCCTAATGTAAAAGGGAAAATGGTCTTACCACGAAGGAGGACAATTGTCGAGCGTCTAAAGTTCCATCCAAGCCATGAGAAAATACTAGATGGCAGTCTGAAAAGGTGAATTTTCCTCTCCAGTCCAATTCTTCAGCCTCTGCTGGCCTCTGACTCATTCTGCCTAAAAATAATCCCTGATCCTTCTCTTTCCTCTCTTTTCCGTCAACAAAGTGTCAGAACTGCCGCTTGTTTATAATTAACGACGATCATAGCGAACATTGTGTGCTCAAGAAGTCGTCACGGGACTCATCACATGGGGAGGAAAGAAGAACAAGAAGGGGGGATTTCTTTTCCCCTCTGTTTACACTAATGATGATGAACTTTAGCAGTTCAAATGGGGGAATTGTATAGTAGAGGGAGCGGAATAACAATATCAAAACTACCGTAATATTTGGAATAAAGGAGCCGCGAAAGGGCGCTCTGTAACCGCGCTCCATTCTAACTGCCTGCCAGCCGGCGTTTGTCTTCATTTTTTCAGTTATTTGTACTTTTTTTCTAGTTTTCTTTCTTTACAGTAACCTACACGCTGTGAACATCGCAGAAATTAAGAAAAAATCATAAAAATGGTAAAAATAGCGATTTTGTGGGGTTTTAGAATGGAGCAAGGTTACAGCGCGCCCTTTCTAGCTTTTAGAAGGACTACGGTAGCTTTCTAGGGAAAATGATTTACTAGATATACTGGCTGGCTCGTTTAGTGCTCAGTTTAATAGAATTCATAAAAATTTACCTCCATTTCCATTTAGGGGAGCAATTCTGTTCCGGACCATCTCTATCTTGGCTGAGAAGCCGGCATACTCCAACTGATCGTCGGAACGGAAACGAACCCACAGAAATCCTTAAATTTAAAGAACTGTATATCAAAAAATACAATGAAATCTACCTGATTTAGCGACAATTTGAACTTGAGGCGGTTCGTTGCCACAATATTTCCCTATCAAAGGAGAGAAACCGTATCGGCCGTCTCGAAACTCTATCCAGTCGTTGGGACAGTCGGCCGATGGGAGACCAACAGAATAGGGAGTTTCTATCTGAAAGGGGGAAGGGTACTGTATATTTTGGATAAATATCAGAAAAGTAACAGGGTCCTGCGACGATTGCTGCAAATACTACCGTACCGGCTCGGTCCTCGATATTCCGAGCCCCCGCACCCGTAAAATCTCGGCAGCACAAAGGTATAAAGGCGTCACAGTTTTGTAACAATTTTGCATAAAGATGGAACTTCTGCCGAGACTTTACGGGTGCAGAGGATCGGCCGCGGGAAACCTGCACCGTCTCTTCTTCCCTCAAGTTCATTTTAGCGGCTATATCACCCTATTTCATGGCGTTTTCTTCATTTTTCTCCAAATTTTCTCCAATTTTTTGCTGTTACAGTAATCTTCACACCATCTAACTTCTATCAGTAAGAAAAAAATAACAAAAATCCAGAAAATTATGGCCTGGCAAGCTGGGAAAGGGCGCGCGCGCTCCTGGACCGAAAAGTTGAAATTTTGGGTCCTATCCGGATTTCTATCGACTCTTATGTCATTCATAGCACGGATTACGGTATTCCATAAAGTTTCACTTCCTGTTTTTCCCTTGAGCCACTGTAAAATTGCCTATTTTTCACAATTCAATTGTCTAGGAGTAACCAGCTGCAATTATGGAGGAACAGCTGCTTTTACGCCGTTGTTTTTCAGGTTTTCAAGGGAAAATAAGCTGTGCTATTCTTATTTTGACGTTGTATACAGTAGGAAATATTCAAAAATGAAGAAAAATGGCCAAAATTTACCTCAAAACGGTCCTTGAAGACTACCCGAATGTCGTACCCAGCTCTGGCTTGAATAACGCGAACACAGTCGATATTTGAAGGATATTTACCTGAATTTTTGGGTTTATTTCTCCTTATTTTTCTCCAAATTTTCTACAGTATATTGTCTAAAGTGCCCCCAGCGGCTTTTCCCGGCTCCCGGAACGAGATGCCCTCATTAGTTGTGGAGATTAGCCCCGCGTTCCCCTTCATTAGCCCGGAGTACAAAGTAAATTTATTTGTCCGGGTGGATTAGGTCTCGCGGCGAAAATAATTGAACAGGGAAAGATCAGAAGACGCTTTTTCTATTCCGTCCAGTTAAAAAAATTCAAAATTCTGTTCACTTTTTTTGCAAACTTGAATGGCCGCCGTTATATTGCTGCTTGGCTGCTGTCGCTGAATTACGAGCTCGTGAATTTTCAATGAGTCTCTTGCGATTCCGGAATATCTTAGTAGCTCTTATAGGGAGTCTAACACGACCATAAAATACGCAACAATATGAACTCGAACACTGTAAAATTACAAAAATGCGCGCGCTGTAACCGCACTCCATTCTAACAACCTGTCAGACGGCATTTTTCATCATTTTTTTCAGTTATTTCCAGTTTTTTTTTTATTTTTCTTCCTTTACAGTAATCTGCACGCTGTGGACTTCAGAGAAATGAAGAAAAAATTATAAAAAATGATAATTATAGCGATTTAGAGCGGTTTTAGAATGGAGCAAGGTTCCTTTTGGCTTACGGTAAGATTACTCAGAATGCTAGGGGCCGAATTAAAGGTAGACTGTTAAATAGGTCCTACCTGGATAATTGGGACTAGAAAAGCTGTCCAAAATAGAGCTGGCTCCCATTAGATCACCGCATTGGGCAGTAATGACGAGGAACAACTCTTCTGAAACCATTTTTAGATAATTTTTGGTGGAAATTTTACCTAAAACCGAGGCGAGGAGTAGAAAACTCACTCGCATCGACCATCTGGCAGTCTCTGTAACTATCTTCACCTGTCTGAAATTGGAAAAATTAGGAAAAATCAAACGAAAACGGTCAGAACAAGTAAACAGGTCCCAGAGTTGGTGTGGCCGTCTAACTGTGGCTGGCAGGAAGTCAAGTAATGAAAATTAGAGAGAGAATCCGTATGGCGGCAGAAATTAGAGCAAAAAAATAGAGGAACAGGTTTATTTCGTAGTTTTTGGGCGCCACAGTTAACACAGCTGTCTAACTGTGTAACTGTCGCTCTCTGATCAGGTAAAAAAGAATAATTCAAGAGAAGTGGACAATTATCAATGAAACGGGGCATTTTGTGAGGTGGAAATGGCAGGAACAGAAGTTTAAACAATTTTTCAGACTTCCAGCTGTCTAACTGTGGCTGCCACAAAGTCATAAATAGGAAAATTGCGGCAAATTACGATAGAAAAGCTTCAAGTTCTTGAAAAAGTGAAAAGGAACACATCAAATTGTGCTCTTTTTTCTGCAGTGTCCCTCTCGATTCAGACAGAGAGGAGAGCTCGGAGCGGGGAGGGGGCACCCCTCCCCTCCCGACGCGTCCAAATCTAATTGACTTCCAAATTTTCCTGGCTTTCTTCTCTCAACTTTTAACTCCGTTCAGTGGGCAAAATTCATTTCCTTTTTAATACAAAATCCCGGGAAAATAAGGAAGAAATCGGCTCAGAATGTCTGCAGACGGATGACAGACGGCCATTTAGGCCAAGTGGATCTGAAAATGGGCTTCTTCTTCGAAATTTTGTTAACTCGAGGAGTGGACGACGAGCCGGAGAGATAGATAGAATCCACAAACTGGGGAAGAAGAATTCCCCAAGGACGGGCCATCTAGAGTACAAATGAGAGAGAGAAGGTTTGATAGAATGGGTCTCCCTAGGAGTTTTCCTGTTATCTGCACCCGTAAAACTTCGGCATGTGGAGAAGAACACCACTGTACAGCTTTAAAATTTAAAAAATCGGTCTTAGGGAAGCAACACGAGTCTGGTTGGCCAAAGAAAACGTAAAAGTGGAAGACCGAAGAAGATTTCTGTGTCGCTGCGCCCGTAAAAACTCGGCAAGTCGGGGAAAAGTGATTAGGGGCGCGGAAATACCAGAGGTTTCTGCTGCCGAGATTTTACGGGTGAGGGCGCGGCGCTCTTCTTGATCAAAACTGGAACGGAAAGTGGAAATTCCATCATTTCTCTCCATTTTTTACAAGCCTTTGGTTCTTTTCTACTTTTTACATCATTTCTTGCAAAATCTACCCGCTTTAATCCGTGTAAACCGGAAAAAGATTAAAAATAAGATTATACAAGCTAAAAAACAATCAAATATTTGCAATTCAAGCTACTGACATCCGGTTGTGCCGATGTTCTACATTTTTGGGTACTTTTTACGCGTTTTCATGACTAGCAAGCCTTTAGAATTCTTCAATTTTTCTTTCTGATGACAGTATTGGCCCTTTGTAACAATAGCAACAACAAGAAGAAGAAGACCTCCAAAGAGAAGGTGACTCTGAAGGACAATAAGCCGAAACCGGCCGAAGTGAAGATGGCGGAAAAGCCGAAGCAGCAGCAGCAGACGCCCGATGTTACCGCTCTTTCAAACACGAAAACTGGCTCTGATGAAGTTGTAGAGACGAAGACAGCCATCGCTGGTGACTCGCCGAAAGATTTCCGTACTGTTCAGGAGGAGGACTCATTTGATCGGCTCCAGCCGCGGCAGATTTATGCTAACCGCTACAAAGAGGTAGCCTGCTTTTCTTTTCCTCCATTTTATTCTCCCCAGATCGCGGATGCTCCAAAAGTGAACCGAAAAGATGCCAAATACGATACGCTGAAGATGTTCGCTAACGGCGGCGGATTTTCCCAGCAGATGTCGGTTCAGAACTGATATAAAAAAAGTATCTAGAACAATAAATACTGGATAATAAAACTGTGGCCTATAAAAACAAAAGTCTTTATGTCTTGTCTTCTTCTCTTTTTGCTGGAAAGTAAAAAAACATTAGCAATAGGTTAAAGCTTTGCGATATGCAGTGAATAGTTCCTGTATATACTTACAGTCTAAAGGGAGACAATGGAATGTAAGGAGAGGATACTAGATAATGACAGGAAGGAGAAACCGAAAATAGAAAACGTCGATTGACACCGTATGCGAAAAAAATTAGCCGTAAAACGAGGACTTGAAACGTTAATGGTTATGGTCGTGATGCCCGGTGGCTTCTATTCCAAGACTTCTTGCAGTTGCGTTGACAGTGGCGTTAACTGCTGCCGCTACACCGTGATCATGATCATGACTATCTACCAAGCGTAAAAGCCCAATGAGTCCAAAGCCAACCATCATGACAAATAGTTTCAACAGATTTGGATGCTCATTATCACGTTCATGAAGAAGAACCTGGAATAATGGTATTTTAAAAAATAAAATAAGACAAACCTCGAAGAAGGTGACATAGAGGAAGGTTCCTACAGCAAGACCTTGCAGTATAGTTAGCGTTATATCTTTTGCTAAACTTGCTTCACCCACAGATTGAACAGCCATTCCAATAAGAGCTCCAATAGGCGTCATTATTGCTAAAGTGGCCATCGAAGCAACGACCTAAATATATCAATAACATCGAAAATATTTTTTTTTAAACTTACCAATTTGTATTGATGTGCATGGGTTCTGGAAAGCTGAAGTCCAACAGAGAAAGCAACAATAAGCTTGTGAACCATGAGAGAAAGGAAAAGAGCAGTCGTTTCAGAAGCATTATCCTGTAAATGATATGTAAAAATATTAATAAAACTACATACTCCAACTCCTAAAGCAATTCCTTCAATTATAGAATGAATGGAAAGAGCCAATACGAGCGTTGTTGAACGAACTCCATGTGAATGTGCATGCGGAGATGATTTCATCAAAATAGGTGGATCTTCTTCAAACTTCTCGCAATCTCTCTCACAACGTTCTGGCTCAGCAAAAGCTAGCGTTTTAAACCTAAAATAAAATTATTGTATTGTTTAAAATAAAATAAGTTTAGTACAAAGGGTGGGCTACAATTATTTAAAGCGATTTCCTGACGTTTTCTATAGCAGAAAGACAGTGAAAAAAAAGACAAAGGCCTTTGACAGAGTTCTTACTCTTCACTGCATCTCCTATATGGCATTTCACTAATGCAACGCCGATATGGCAGCCTATTAGACTGTGAAAATGATATGGTTCCATACCTACCCACACGAGGTATTAGAGCCGTATTTCTAAACAAATCATGCAAAAAACCATGCAAAATAGATTAAATTACTTACTCAGTACTAGCAGGAGCTCCACATTCGGGTGAATTTCTTCCAGAAGCGGTACGGCGAGAATGGACAGTTAGTGGGCAATGCTTTTGGCAATGACCAGCTACTTCGCCATCTGATGTTGTTTCATTTGAAAGCATTGGTTCGGAATGTTCTGCTGAAAATAGATACTTTAAAAAAGAATCGAAATACGCACTTTCAGCATCAATAGGATAGAAAGCCGGCTTAGTAACGACGGGGACAGTTTGTGAAGGAGCTGTTGGTACGACGGCTCCAGTCATGCAGCAATTACTGTCTTTTGTCTCTAGAGCTAATGGTTCACTAAATTTATAAATTAAAAATAATAAATAAACGCATACTTTTCTTGGGCGTGAACATGACCGTGGCCATGTCCACCATGAGAATGCCCGTGGGCCATTGAAGGAATCATCAGGATAATAATTTCTTCAAGGAAGAACAGAAGAAAGAATCCAAGACAGCTAAGAAGCTCAGCAAGCGGATAGTCCACACGTACACCATAATGCTTATCCAATCTTTCGATATTTTCAACAAGCTCTGGGAAAAGGTGAAGAAAGCAAGTGGCCAGGAAGACACCTGAAATGCAACGATTGACGGAAAGTTCAAGATTAAGTAAACAAATGGATCATTGAGCATTCTGCACACTTTTTGATTTTTATATACATAAAATGGTATTCTCCTTTTTTTACAAATAGCAGATGCTGTTCAATAATAGGTCTATCCATTTGTATTGCCAGCTTTTTTTTCATGACGTTCAAATGTACGCATTTGTCTGGTCAAGCGTTATCTCCTTTGCCAAAACGATCTTATCACCGTCTTAGGTGAAGGACATATTGCGAACTTTCGTCTGCTAAAGAAAAAAACCAAATAAAATTTCTACCTCCAGAGAAACAAGTGAGAAGACAAAGCACTAATGAAACATGCTTGTGCTGGCGTGATGTAGTAGCTACGGCAGCGCTATGCCGTAAAAGTTTTAAAACCTGAAATATATACGAATTTCTAAGGAAACAGAAAATTATAACAAACCTTCATGGGTAATAACCCAGCTATCAACGTAGCAGCTATCATTGCTACTATTAGAATTAACTTCAGTAAATTTAAGTTGATCATTTTGCCTGAAAAAAAGCAGAATAAGTAAAATAAATCAAGAAATCGTGCAAGAAAAGATGAATAGAGTTAAGAAATACAAATATAACTGGAAATAAAGCAAAGGAAAGACTTGAAAATTTCAGCAAGGGTGATTATTTGACCTCAACGCAATGATTCGTACCGGAATTTGATTGTTTGCCTGACAAACATCCGTAAGGTTGTTCCCAGGAGGTAGGATAGCCTATTCTGAGTCAGTCACTGACAGTTTTCATGGAAAATATAACGGATAAAGGAATGATGGTGAATAACAAGGCATAAAAATGACTACTATAGCAAAATAACAGCTGTTTAGTACGTCAGTAAAGCTAAAGAATCTGCTGACAATTGTTATACAGACGTGGGAGATGGAAATATGACTGTTTTCAATGCTAAATCATTTTCTCCCACGTTTTCTACAACAAGCACATTGAAACTGCTTGTAAATAAGAAAAATTTGAATCCGTAGGCAGGTTGAGGCTGTGCTGAATCGGCCTGGTAGGCCTAACATTCGTTACAAGACCCGTCTATTGGAAGGTGAAGAGAAGTTTGCCCGGAACAAAGATAAAACTATCAGTTTCTTTCCTTCGTGTCTAGTGATTATTTTCTGGATTAGGTTAGGCAAAAAATGGCCAGGAAAAGCTGCTCTTTGTTGAGTTATCATCCTAAATAGTCAAATAGAAGCATAAATATGTGAAAACATTATTTTTTGATTGTTTTTGAAAATTGTCGTGCTTGTTATTGTAAAAACATTTTATAATGCCGATTCAACATATAATCGTTCTTTTAGACATTGTTTTGGTGTTCCAAACATAGAAAATCAACAAATGAAGCAGGCAACATAGAGAAAACAACAGCAAAAAAATAGAGAAACGCGGCAAATGAAAAGAAATTCTTTCATTTTTCAAGGCAACGAAGGCGCCAAATTTTATCTTCAAATTGTTCTTTTCCATTTCACCTTTTCTATAATTTTTTCCATTGTTTATGTTATTTTCAGGTAAAAAATGAGTTTAGAAGAGATAAAACATAAAATAGAGCCTCACATCAAGAGCGTTCTCGACTTTCCAAAAGCTGGAATAAATTTCCGGTGAGTTTTATATCCAAAAACTAAGATTCCCCTTCTAGAGACATTATGCCCCTTTTTGCTCATCCCAAACTTATTGCTGAACTGTGCGAAGCCATTGCCGAGTATGCAAAAACAATAGAAGGAGGAATTCAGGGAGTTGCTGGACTCGAAGCAAGAGGTAAGCGGGAAAGGCGGAGAGGAAGTGACCATTATTTGAATAGACGACTTTGCCGCGACGATTGCGTCATCTGACACCTTGCCTAGTAATATTATCCCGAAGGAAATAAACTGGGGGTCATAACGGATAGTTTCATCATATTTTGCAGCTTGGAAAATGTCAGGATACTGAAAAAAAAACGGGGGAAAATGGAATAAAAACGATTTGGATCAAGGCGCCACGGTTAGACAGCACCACAGCGAGACAGCCACAGTTCACACCGTTCTCTAGCCAAACCCCCCGATTTTACTTTTTTTAACTATTTTTTTCGATTGATATTAGTGTTATTTACAATTTGTAACACTAGAAACATAGAAAATTGGAAGAGAACGCTTTTGAAATCAAGGCGCCACAGTTAGACAGTGCCACAACCACAGCTAGCCACAGTTCACACATTCACCCAGATCAAATGCCCAAATTTACCGTAATTTGCATATTTTCATTCATTTTTTAGCTAATATTATTGTTATTCACAATTTTTAAAGTTAGAAAAATGCAAAATCTGCTGCTGAATAGCAAAAATAGACTCTCCAAGCAATCGGGACTCTGGCGTCGCTAAAAGCCCGGATTAGACTGGCTATTCGCTGCTAAAATAGGCTGGGCGAGAGGGGAAAAAGCTGAATTTATGAGGTAGTTTCAATAGAGTAGGGATAAATAGCCAACAAATGGCTAGAATATGGGAAAAAAGGAGGAAAATAGACAAGTTTATTCGGGAAATTGAGCTGTTTTGGGGAATGCGTCTTTTTCGAAGAATACAGGCATGAAAAACAAGCTTTTTACGGTTCGTGAACAACAAAAATAGAAGAGAAGAGCAGAAAAATAACGAGTTTAATGAGAAACGGAGCCGATTTTGAGGGGTTTGGCCTAGTTTTACGTATTCAGGGACCTGGAGGGGATTACTGGAGTTTCAAAGGGAATTTCGGGGGGTTAACCGTCCAGGGGGTTTCTAGGGCGGCGAGAAAGGAAAAAGAACGATTCAAACGGTCAGAAAAGTGAAAAAAAAGCCTATAAAAATGCCCAAAATCAAAGAAACCAGAAGAAGCCAGTGTTGGAATATCCAGAAGGGGGGGAGGAATTTTCCCGAAAATGGGTCCCAAGGGGAGCTAAAAACGTCAAAAATGACTAGATTCTCTGTAGAACCCGACAGAGCTCCCTACAATTAAATAAAAGAGGAAAAACAGCTACAGGCCGCTAGAAGAGACGATTTGAGGGGGTATATGAGCGCCGCGGTAATGACGCCTGTATAGAATGACGATGGTATTATATTCCCTGGTATTTCGCAGAATATAAAGTAGTAGACATTCTTTAGACTGGAAAAAATAAGGGAGAAGATGAAAAATGAATCGCTTTGGTAGAAAATCATGGCCAAATAGGTCTTGGAAGATTTTGAGAGGAATTTCTGGGTCTTGAAGACCGTTTCAGGCCACAAAACGGCTAGAAATACAAATAAAACGGTTCCACATGAGCAGAAGCGCCAGTGATATCCTTTATTTTGATGAAAATTCCCTAGGGAACTCGGCAGAGAACCGGGAAAGCCGGAAGGAAGCGCCTCGGTGGCCCGATCTCCTGCACTCGTAAAGTTTCGGCAGGAGGATTATCTTTATTCAAAACTGTTACAAAACTGTGTCGCCTTTATATTTTTGTCCTGCCGAGACTTTACAGGTGCAGGGCATCGGACTATCGTGTACCTGCCCGGCTGGGAGGAGGCGGTTTGGACACTTTGGAAAAGCGCAATGACAGTTCTTTTTAAACGTTTTATCGTAAAAAGTATCTTGTATTACGCCTATTACGACCATAAAATGCTATGAAAAGGTTCAAAATGTCGCTCGCTGGGTCGTGTTGTGGTGTTTATCAGGGAAACGGCGGGAAGAAGACAGACTCACACGCCGTCGGCCAGTCGGGGTAAATTTGTTTTTATTCGCTAAAAAGCACATGACTCGACTCTAAATGGACACTCCAGAAGGGGAAGATGCTTTCGGGACGAATTTTCGAACTCCTGAAAGTTTTGAACCAGCTAAACGGCGTCTTTCAGTCGCGCTGTGGCTGTGGCGCTGTCTAACTGTGGCTTGGTGCTAAAATAGACCATTTCCTCCAATTCATCCCACATTTACTCATTTTCAGGTTTTCTCTTCGGCCCCCAGATTGCCATCCACCTCAGCGTTCCGTTCCTTCCCATCCGAAAGAAGGGAAAACTTCCCGGCCAGTGTGTCTGCGCCAGTTATGTCAAGGAATACGGCGTGGTGAGTCTTTCCCGCATTTTCTCGCTTCAAATTCCTCTTTTTCAGGACATCGTCGAAATACAGAAGGATGCCGTTTCTCCTGGACAGAGATTCCTAATTATTGATGATCTCCTGGCCACTGGGGGGACCCTCCGAGCCGCGACGGAAGTGATCAAATTGGCTGGAGGGATCCCGGCCGAAGCTTTTCTTCTGATTGAACTGACTTCGTTGAAGGGGAGAGCCGTCAACCAGGACATCAAGATCACCTCTCTTCTGGCTTATGATGAGGAATAGAGCCGAAAAACGGGGAATTGTTAAAATATAGCTTGCCATATCCCGCGTCGGGACCCTCTTGTTAGATTTCATTGGTTTTCACGCCATATCACCAGTTTTTCTCACTTATTTTGAATAAATATATATAAACAATCTTTTATATCATTTACAATACCCAATCTGGCAGTAAAACACGTGAAAAGTGTTCTGAAAAAGCCGACAGACGCCTGGCCAACTAGAAAAAGAGCATCTGGAGCCGGAAGGAAGAGTATCGGTTTCTCCTCTACCGGAAGAGGAAACTATGCCTGTTACCCCGTCTTCTCCTCTTGCCAAAGCCTCATTCGTATTTCCTACTCTCTCATATGATAGTCCACCAGTAACTCCAATTCGTCAATGGGATGGGTTTGACATTTTCATCATGATAATCTTCTTGAATCGGTTCAGAAAATACACCATTTTCTGCAAATATAGGGACATCCCCTATTTCCACACCCCATTCCACTCATAGTTTATATATGTTGAAGGAAATATGTAGTACTTGTAATGGAAAAGGAAATATCAACAGAAACACTCTGAGCGTATAATTTTATTGTAGTTCACGAAACATCCTTCAGAAAGCATTGGTTAAAACGGATGCCGAAGATATCTACAAATTCGTAGATGATAATGGCAAAGCGTTTTATTGTCACGTGAAATTTCCAGAAAATCACCATCCATTATCGGAAACGGAAAGAAGAACCTTAGGGTAACCGGGAGAATAAGGAAATCTATCTTCCAGGCGTCGGTGTGCTATGCTAGAAAAGTTATTAGAAGCATTAGCCAATGAAAGGGATCCTCATAATAAGACTGAATCTATTGCTAAAATTATAACCAATCTGTTGAAAAAACGACCTGATATCCGTTCCAAAGTAGAGGAACATCTTCCTAAAAGTGGTAGTCAGCTGATTTCAATGGGTTACTTTTTCTTGTATCCTTTGGAGACTTCCATTCAGAAAATGCTTTACCTCTTTTGGCGAAATATACAACGTCGAAAAATGGGACAGAAAAATTAATGGCAAATTTAAAAAGGATAGGTGGAATAGATATATTAGGACTTCGCAGTACATATAGAAAGCTATATCAACAATTTGATCTCGGAGCTGAGTATAAACATGAAACGAAAACAATAGTTCAAGATGGTTTGTAATCTTTTCCACGCTCTTCTATGCATTTTTTTCGCTCTTCTATCCAAGTTTTTGATCAAATTAATAGCCTAAATGAGATTGAATGGAAGGGCGTACCGCTAGCAGTTCAAAAATATGCTGTTGGCGACAATAAGACTCTATCTGCGTTAATCGGCCATGATGGGCAATCAACGCTCCATCCTTGTGTCATTTGCTGCATCGAAAAATCATCTATGCTGAATTGGAAAGGCGAAGATTGGAATAAATGGAAAAAAATGCCTCACCGAAACACAAAGAAGATCATCTTGTTGTGGCGTGGAGGTGCTTAGGACTGGATCTGAGTTTATTGTTTCACCAATGCTACACAATGTCACCGGACCTGCTACTTCTCTTCTACATTTCCTTATTGAAGATGCAGTATACGTCGATAGATCTCGAGTAGCAGATGTGGCTATGAAATTTAAACAAATCCCTTCCCAAACAGGCAGGAGCCTTGTATCGCTAAGGAATGACAACGCGAATAGTATAACTATCTTGGAAAATTATCTACGAGTCGGAAAAAAATATTTGAGCAAACTAGAAGAATTGAAAGGCATTTCGAACTTTAAAGTGAGCAAGAGTATTTTAGATTTTTAGAGGAGGCAATGGCTTTTCCAAATCCTGGAACAGAGATGGAAGAAAAAACACTAATTAATTCTGAAACTTCAGCTTTGCTCCTACAGGTTTGTATATAATGTTTTATGTATTGCTTTACTGTTAATTCTGGATCTGTGAACGTGTATATAAGCTTATTTTCAGTTAGCCACAAAATGTCTGCAAGAAAGGTGAAAAAAACAGTGAAGCTCCTAGGGCTAGTTAATACAGAATGTGCTCGGGGAAATATTCGCCAAGCGTTGGCTCTTCTTCTAGAAGTAAGTCTCTTCAATAATCTACTATAATATTCTTATAGGTTATTCGAACAGATCCCCGAAATGCAGCAGCTTATCAACAAATCTCTGACATATATACAAAGTCTGGAGATAAAGTCAAAAGTTTACAGTTTGTTATTTAAAAAATTATTGTATTATTGTATTATTCAGATATGGTATGGCTGCTGCTCATTTGAATCCAGAAACCCCTGCCGAGATATACGTTCATTGGGGAGATTTGTCCACACGGCTCGGTTTAATGGATGAAGCTGCTGCGTGTTATGGGCGAGGTTTTTACTATTTTCTAGGCGGTTCTAATCATCGATTTAGCTGTTAAAATAGACATTGGAAAATTTGAATATTATGAGAAACACATTCATGCATTAGATATTCTTGGATTACATCCACTTGCTATGAGAATGCGACTACAAGCAATGCAACAAGTACATAACATCAACAATGAAATCAGCTTTCAGTGGCTTCAGGATAATATTTACAAAGTCAGCTTTATTTTTTCATCTCATATTAGCTTTCAAACTCAGGTGGCTAGTTATTTTCTTGAATTAAAGGACGAAGATAAAGTCATTATCTGTATGGAAACAGTTATCACAAGAAGCGCTGAATTTGGCAAAGATGCATCATCTCAACATGAAAAACTTATAGGTTTTCATACTGTTTTTCTGTTTTTATTATTTCCTTCAGGTGTGTTACTAGACAAAGGACGGTAATTACAAGCCAGCCGATCTATTTTGGCCGTTGTAAATGGAATAAGGATAATCCATACTAATGGAGAAATGGAAAAACAGTCAGCAGTTGAGGTAACATTTATTCGTTGCTGTTTTCTATGTTGCAGTTTAGGTGCTCTTTATTGGTGGAGTTTATTTTGTGCGTCCTTATCCACCTCCGGAAGGCGTCCAGTTCGTTGTGAAAGACGAATTCCCGTCAGTTATGCTAGCTCAGCTAGTTGTATGCTTCCTTGGAATGAGAAGGAAAGATTTTGCTGAATCTCTAAAGAAAATTATGCTAGAAAGAGTTCTCAGCGATCCAAAATTAGAGCTCACAATTTTGGAAGCTATGAAGGCTTGTTACAATGGTGCAGATTATTTAGCTTGCAAAGTAGGTCTGTTCTAATTATAGCAATCGTATTTTTTAGAATATAATCGAGTTTTTTCTACCTTACCCATTATTCAATAATTGCGCCGAACTTCATTTAATTTATGCAAATACTCTATTGGTAATAATTTTTATAAAATTGTAGTTTTGACCGATAAATGTAGACTTTGAAATTTACTGAAGAGGCAGCAAATACGCTTGCCAAATATCTATCAGTGAGTTTTTATTTCACTTGCTTTATAGTAAATCAAACTTATTTTAAATATACATATTTTAGTTATTGCCAAGTGTTGATGCCCATAAAAATATAGCAGATGTTCAGTTAAAATCCGGAAATGTCCAGCTGGCTTTATTAATAATTGGAGAATACTGTTTTGTTCCCACTACAACGGCATGCTCAATTTTATGCTATTTTTTTTTAATAAAAGAAGTTCAGGTTCCCACTATTTCGAGAGATGATTTTGTGTTAGCGCGGGGGTTAGTGGATCTGCCTATTCATGTGATGAACAGTATCGCAGAAGATGTAGGCTCTATGGCTATTTCAAAGTGTTTTCAGCTTGATAGTAACGACGCGTGGTCTTTGCTTCTCAGCTGCCAGGTGGTAAATAGGAATATGAAATATGTAAGAACGAAAGGAAGGAGATTTCAAGTTAATCGAGAAACACTATTTTTGCATGTATGTTTTTCTATTCTTATTTTACTTGTCATTCAGATGAAAACAATTTATTTGAATCACCAGGAGGTAGTTGACAATTTCTCAGACTCAATATTCGAATTACAGATGGAAATTCTATATGTTTATGTGGGTGAACTCTTCTTTATATGATCGTTTGCTTCAGGATTTGTCTGATACGATAATTTCTTTATTGACATCTACTTTTGGAAGCGGCAGGCTGTTTGCTCATAAGATGATGTGTCATAAAATATCTTGTACACCGATAGCGTTTGCTACCTTTGCCCAGGTTTCTTGTCCATTTATAATTACCTTTATCCTTTTCAGAATATAAAGTTAAAGGCGCTTGATATTAAAATGAGTCCAAGCAATGGAATACTTCTTGATAAATGTTTGATGAAGCAGGTAAATTTAGAGGAAGATGTGTAAGAGCTTTATAGATAAAAGAATTGGAGATTATGGATATAGTTGATCTACCATTGGTAGAAATTTTAAAATTCAACATTTACGATATTAAACTGATGGCTAATGCAATGACACTTGCAATGCTGCGGAATTGTCTAACAGTTTGTATTATATCTTTACGCAATTTTGTTTAGAATTTAGCGAATGGAAATCTTTCTATTGGTAGATGGCATTTTGAGGGTACAGGAAGTACGCGGAAGTATACGTCCAGGAACTTCTTTCAATTGTGGAAAGTGCTCTCGAAAGGAGAGAGAAGATTGGATAACGAAGTTTGCGTACAATATGACATAGAGCATTGGTATTATTGTAAGTTTTGTTGCAGAACTAAATTATTAACTGTGGTTTAGTGTACGATAAAAAGGAGACCTACCATCTACGCCTCCATGATAATTTATCCAAAGTGGCCATAACTCTCGTAGGACCATGTGAAGATTCAGTTTAAATAAATATCATAAATTAATAGGATCACTTTTGCATTCTATCGCCTTTCTTTCTCATGTTCCCAGATGGGCAGTAAATTCTGGCCAACGTTCTCCCTCACGAGAGAGGTTGTTCATTTCAGTGCCTAGCTGCCAAACGACTGCCAGATCTCCATTATTTCTCTTTTTATATCACGTATGGTTCGTTACCGCAACCGGATCCGCCTACTTGTCATGATATGCCGGAGAAGTTGAGGGCCTTTCATCCAATTGTGCTAGACGAGGGAAATATACTAAATAATATAAAGAAATAACGCTTTTACAAAGAAAAACGAATTTCATACAATGCAAACTTCAAAAATTTTTCTCTGGATATTCTTCTAGCTTTCCATTATGTTCACGATCAAGTTCAAGCCTCCTTCAATCATAAAAACATTGAAAACAGTCTAAATAACATCACACTAATTAATTTGAGAGGAGCACTAAAAGCGCAAGGGATCCGAATCGATTTACAAATATTACTTCAGTTATCCTTTATCTCAAGCTGTATAGCCTATGCTATCTTCTTCTCCATATTTTTCTGACCTAGAAGTATATAAAAATAATAGTAATAAGTGATATAAAGATAAGACGTAGATGAAAAGCTATGTATTGAGTGCTACGGCTGCGTAATTTGTTGCTATCATAGTAATTATAGCGTACATTTTTGTTCTAGTATAATCCTAGGCTTATTTAAACATGATAAACATCGAAAATATTAGAAATAAGAACACATGAATTGATTTGAGAGATCAATATCACAAGTAAGATATACAACTCATTTTATAAAAATATCTTTAGTTCTCTTACATCTCAAGCTTTATAGCATAGCACATCTTCTTCCCCACATTTTTCTGACCCGGAAATATATAAATAGTAATCATAAAAATATAAGAAATAGATAATATCTACTATCGAACAGTAGCAGCGACTTATAAGAACCTAGTGGATATGTTGCAAGTTTGATTTTTTGCATTTGAAAAAATTCACTTTTGTCATACTTTTGCTTATAACTTTTCTGCCATTCATCGTCATGGAATAAAAGTTACGGCATCGGATTCCCCGTGATCTCTAGATATTGTTACTAGTTGAAAGTATCAAAAAAGCTAAAAGCACGATCGAGAAATAATAGAAATAAGATGAAGTATCATCAAAATCAAAGAAATTTGATTTTCTAGATTTGGTGAGTTTTTCTAGATTTGGTGAGTTTTTCTAGATTTGGTGAGCTCACCAGGTGAGGAAGAAGGATCGCCCGCAAAATCTGATGTAAAATCAATAACAGAGGTCACCTGCTGCTCTATTGACAAAAAAAACTCTAGCCTAAAGTTTTCAAAAGCCATATTCTCCCATGGCCCGGCCCCTATTCTGATGACAACGGGAAATCTTCTTTCTTCCAATCTCTTCGGTCAGAGGTACAATTTTCCCGCTTTTCTGGTCCTAAACAGAAGTTTTTACAGTAATCCTTCTGCTCCCGCGCCATCCAGTGGCTTTAATTTCGGCGCACCGTCGGCGGCTCCCGCTTTTGGCGCCCCTGTCCCTTCGCTGACGGCCAACGTTTCGGTTACACCCACTTTTTCACCTTTTCCACTCCAGAATTCGAATTTCATCCTTCTTTACCATATTCCCTACCCAAAATTCTCCTTCCCTCCCTAGAAATTAAGAAAAACAAGTGTAAAAGAACTGTTTATGATTAATTTTACGGGCGGGGATAACCGAGACTTCTTTTTTTCCATTCTCTCTCTCTCTTATTCTTTATATAATAACGACAAATGAAGGGGCAGGGAGGGGATACACTACTCACTGAATTTTAAGGGGGAGAAAATCACAATTGAATTAACCAACGTCGTAACAACCAAAAGAGGGAGGGTACAGGGGGCAGGGTCACAGTCTCTCACTCTCAACAATGGGGGCGGGGGGAGGTCTCTAGGGGGATAACAGTGGGGGAATAACGACGGGGGTCTCTAAACGAACAACACAACAACAACTTCTTTTTTAATCTAATAATATATAAAAAAGATTAATATGATTCGCTGTCAAACCGGAACAATTCGGGTTGGGGGAAGAAAGTTTTCTGTGCGGGAACCAGCTAGTCCTTTAATTTAGGGCCGGGGGGATGATTATGGGCATATGAAGAAGAAGAAGAAGAAGATTTAGGACTAGCTTGAGCAAAAAAGGGGGATTACTGTAGAATTGAATGGGGAGTAGCTATGAGATTACGGTAACAACAGGTTAAAAAAATTAGCCGGGAACTTTTGAAATGTGGAATGAAAAACAGTTTTTAGCCGGTATCGAGGGGATTCTTGGGGGGCGGGAGCATCATGGGGCAAGTCAGAAAAGTTTTTTTTGTCACGTCTCACACTTTCACACACACGCTGAAGAAAAAACCCGGGAAACACACACACATACAGAGAGAACACTAATTTACAAAAATATGAAGATTAAAAACTACAGTATACCGGGGAAATGTGGAAATGGGCCGGCAGGGCAGGGCTACCGTCGTCCGGGCATTCGCCGCCGAGCTTGGGCGATCTTCCTGGCGGCGCCGGAGTGAGAAGCTCCGGCAGAGGACGTCGTGGCATTGTAGGCAAAGGCACCACCACCGGGAGCTGAAAATGGAAGATATTAGTACGGTAGGGTCTTCAGGGCGCGCTGTAACCCTGCTCCATTCTAAAATCGCACCAAATCGCTATAATTACCATTTTTATGATTTTTTTTTCTTTATTTCTATGATCTTTACAGTGTGGAGATTACTGTAGAGAAAGAAAATAGAAAAAAAATAAATTTAAAAAAATGGAAAAAAATGAAGGAAACGCCGTCTGGCAGGCTGTCAGAATGGAGCGCGGGTACAGCGCGCGCTTTCACAACGACACGCTATTTTAACCAAAACATCCAGTAGTTTTAATCGGTAAAGGTGAATAATATAGAAATTAAACATACCGGGAGCTGAACCAAAGGGCGATGTTGTCTGCTGTCCAAAAACGAAGGGCTGATTGCCCTGTTGTGGGGCAGCGGCGCCAAAATTAAAGCCCCTGAAAATGTTTCATTTAAAGGTCTAAATAATAGGAAACTTACGATGGAGCATCACCAGTAGGAGCAAAAAGTGATCCTGCAGAGGCGCTGGTCGTCAGCGAAGGGGCAGGGGCGCCAAAAGCGGGAGCCGCCGACGGTGCGCCAAAATTAAAGCCACTGGATGGCGCGGGAGCAGAAGGATTACTGTAACAACTTCTGTTTAGGACCAGAAAAGAGGGAAAATTGTACCTCTGACCGAACAGATTGGAAGAAGAGCCGCCGAATCCACTACTGGCAGGCGCCGCATTGTTGAACCCGCCAAACATTGGCTTCTTTGCGGATGGCTGGTCAGAAGTCGATCCAAAAGCTGAAAAAAAAACAGTTTTAAGATAGAAAAGGTCAATTTCTACCTGATGCAGATGTTTTAGATCCAAAAGCTGGTACTGTAGGTGCTGGAGTAGTTCCAAAGCCGGCGAAAGGACTTGGGGCGGCAGCGGATTGACCGAAGAGACTTCCCGGGGCGGGAGTACTGCCGAAAAGTGGCTTAGGAGCCTCCGAACTGGCAGCAGGAGCTCCGAAACTGATCTTAGGTGCTTCTCCAGAGCCTGCTGGTGCTGTGGGTGCTCCAAAAGTCAATTTAGGGGCTTCGGCTGACTGTAGATTGCCAAAGAGCGGCTTGGGAGCTTCTGTTGACCCGAAGAGGGGTTTCGGCGGGGTGGAAGTCGAGGCAGAGGCTCCGAATAACGGTTTAGGGACTCCATAATCTTCGAAAGGCGGTTTACGAGCCTCGGTTGACCCAAAAAGTGGCTTGTCCGCTGGTTTCGATCCGAAAAGTGGTGAGGAACCGAAGAGCGGCTTGGGCGCTTCCGTTCCCGCTCCGAAGGTCAGTTTTGGCGCTTCTGTAGTTGTCGTAGTTGTCGTGCTGGGAGCCGGAGTGCTTCCAAACAGACTAGTTGTCGTTGAATTGCCGAAGATAGAAGTAGGAGCAGTGGCTGTTGCTGCTGAGGCCGCTGTGGCTGTCGGAGCGCCATTTTCTTTCTTCGAGGTGTCAAAAAGCGATGGAGAACTGCTCGAGGGCGTCATTCCGAAGGTCGGTGTTTTTGTAGCCGTGGCGGGAGCAACGGAACTTGTGGGAGGAGCAGGAGTGGTAGACGAAACGCCGAATCCGAACTTCACAGGAGCTGCTGGAGCAAAGTTGGACAAATTCGAGACCAGTTCCTTCTTGGCGGCGACGACAGCCGTGGAGGATGCTCTGGGAGTAGCACAGACGACACATTCGTCACCCTGAAATACAAAAAAATTAGTTACAATAAGAAAAAAAGATCCCAAAATACGATTTTAGCTCGGTTTTCGGTTTTTAGCCGCAATTTTTAGGTTCGGGCTGATTTTGGAATTTTCGCGCCTTTGCAACAATTCAAAAAACCTTTAAATTAAACGGAAACTAATAAAGACCACCCCTGCCTTAAATACCGCAAAAAATATCAAAAATACCTACCGTACTCTTGAGGAAACAAGCCCCACAGTCCCAACTCTCTTCGTTAGCCGGAGCAGCAGCCGGGGCGGGAGCAGGAGCGACTGGAGGAGCTCCAAAAGTGATTTTCGATGTTGTAGCTGCTCCATTTTGTGTTGCAGAGCCAAAAAGATTCGGAGAACTGCTCGAGGCGGTCATTCCAAAGGTAATTTTAGGAGTTGAAGCCGTTTCGGCTGGCTTATCGCTGGTAGTTGAACTGACGCCGGTACCAAAGATTGGCTTGGAAGCAGCCGGAGCGGGGATTTCTTTTGGAGCTTCGGCTGTGAAGGTTGAAGAAGTGGCTGGAGCAGTTGTAGCGGCGGGTCCTGCGCCGAATCCAAAGGAGACAGGCTTGGTTGAGGTGAAACTGGACAGGTTGGAGACCAGCTGCTTTTGAGCAGGAGCAGCAGTAGAGCCACCGCCGCCCCGAGGGGTCTCGCAGCAGACGCACTTGTCTCCCTGGAAAATAGATTTTTTAAACCTATTATTCATATTTTTATTTACGGGTGCTGGGGATCGGAGTATCGAGGACCAAGCCTTTATGTCTTCCAGTACCTTACCAGTCCATTAAAAGTAAAATAAAACTTACAGTATTCTCCACAAAACAGTCAGAACAGCTCCACTTCTCTGTACTCGCTGTGCTTGTGGGTCCGGCAGCGAAAGCATTCCCACCAAACATCGGCTGGAAAGGCTTGGGGTCCTTTTTGGCCGCGGCTACTGCTGGCGCGCCTTTTGGATGAGAACAACAAGCACAGTTATCTTTATCTCCCTGAAAACCAAACATAAAATAAATTAAACCTTTGAAATAGTCAATTTTCCCTTCAGAACCCTAGACGTACCGTATTCTTGACAAAACATTCTGTACAGTCCCAGGACGGCTTTGCGTCTTCCTTGGGGCCGGTGATGACCACTTCTGGGACTTTTTTCTCCTCGGGAGCCTTTTGTTTCGGTTCATCTGGGATAGGACTGGAGCTAGTCGACACGCCAGACTGAAAATATCCAAAATTAGAGAAAATACAGTAACCCGGCTTACCACACTGGAGACTTTGCCGCTGGTCGACTCGGTGGTATCGCTCTCGTCGTTATCAGAGCTGTCTTGCTGTTCAAATGACGTATTTACGGACGACTTTGCCCCGTTACAGGTCCCAAAACGATCCTTGGGCAGCTCAAAAGTGAAGGAGAGATCTCCAAGGAAGCCCTTCTGCGGGACAGTGGACATCGGCATGGAGACGGCCTTCGGTACCGGGAGCGGGTTCCTCTCCTCGTCATCTTCGAGATCTCTCGTGTTGAAAACGTTCCGGGAAATACCGTCAGTGCCTAAAAAATTGAAATAATTTTAAAAAATTGGATGTATAGCCGTTTTTGGCCGGATTACGGTAGAAGAATCCTTTCCTTTCAAGACGGAGACCTTGTGGCGCCTTTCCGCTTCGGGAGTCGTCTTCTTCGGGCTAGCCCGCGCATTGGGAATTTCAAAAATTGGATGAAGACGACTTCCATTCAAATCCGTGCCATTCCCGCCATTTTGATTTCCTTCTTCTCTCGCTTTTGCCGCCTCATCCCGTTCTTTCATCGTCGGTCTGTGGAGATCCTTCCTGTAAGGGAAAATACTGTATTTCTCCATAAATTAATGGGAAAAAAATGTTGAATTTAGGCTGAAAAAACGCGCCATTCTTTGCTGATTACAGTAAGTTCAAAAATTAAGAAAACAAAATGGCAAAATAGGGAGAAAAATGAGTTTTAATCGGAGTTCCGAATTTCCTCCAACGCGGGCACCTAAATTACGCTCGCCGAGCGGAAAATGAATTTTTAAAAAAAAACTTACAGATAAGTCTTTTTAGCCGGGAATCCCATGTGGTTCGAGAGCATTTGTAGCCGGGTCGGTCCAGTCGGTCCTACACGGATTTTCCTCAACGGCGGCGCCCCGGTAGGAATAGAAGCTGCCAGGGGAGCACTCGCGGTTGTCCATCTCTCCGAAAACGTGGTAGGACCCCGAACAATTGGCAGTCGGCGGGATTCCCTCGCCGGGGTGTGGACTCGCTCCAATTGTTGAAGAATTGCCCGGGTTTTGGAGCTCAATCCAGAGGAGGCGGTACTCGCTTGTCCGCTCAGTCGGCTGAAAGAATATCGGCTTTAAAATTGTCTCAAAACTTTTAAAAACAAAAATTTAAAGGGCTAAAGAGCCCGGGAATTTAAAATTTAGTCCCTTACCTCCGTAAAGAGCGGACAGAAGAAGCGGGAGACGCGTCCGTCAGTCTATCCCCAGCCCAGGTGATGTCCAGCCTTTCGGGTACAGTAATCCGGATCTAAAAAAGGTCCTGAGACGAAAACATAATAAAACACTTACCGGTTCCTCGACGAGACTGAGATTCGCGGTTCCACAGAAGCGTTTAGTCGACCGCTGGCTGAAGATATCCTCCACCGGTCCGGTTGGAGTGCCATTTTCCAAATGTTGCCGTTTTCTCTGGAAGTTATTGAACTTTTAAACCTTTTCAGTTTGTTTTCGGGGTCAAAATGACCGCTTTTTATCGTTAAAAACAGCCGGTTTACTTTAGACACGATCACCTGGCAGACAGCCCGCGTGGCTTCCCGCCGCCCCGCTACTAAACTACGTCATAGGCGCCACCCTAGCAGCCAGTCGCGGCCACTGGTTTTCATATCGTTTCGAAACTTTTGCAGCGGACATTTTCCGTTTAAATAAACATTTACATTGTGGTTGGAACGGCAGAAACGCTGAAAATTCGAGAGAAAAGTCAGAAATTGAGTAGAAGAGCCATTCTTGGCTGTCTAACTGTGACTGGACGCTTCTGGGACGCCGTTTCACTGGTTTCAGACTATTTCGCAGTTTATTTTAACCTGCAGAAGATCCTAAATGGAATAAAACCCTGTCGGAAACAATGCCGAAGCCATGAGAGCCACAGTTAGACTTCTAAACCAATATATAGGCGAAAACCCCATATTGGCTGCCTAACTGTGGCTAGACGGTTCAAGGAGCCATTTCCGACTATTTTGCGGGCTTTCAAATCTACAGAAGGTCTTAAGCAGAAAATTATACTGTGTGCTGCATTGCCACAGCCAGAAAAGCCACAGTTAGACTTCTAAACAAAAATAAAAGCGAAAATCCGATACAAAAGCCAATTTTGGACGTTCTGGAGCAATTTTAACTTTTTATTGATCATTTCGCGGTTTTCTACTGTTCAAATACTGCAAATTTCTTCCGTTTAATATGAAAAATACTGTAAAAAATCTATTAATCGACTCACTTTATCAATAGGTGTTTTCTGTATAATAGAGACTGGAGATCCGAGGGTTTTCAATGTTTTAACCGTAATATTTCTTGGTGTTCCTGGAAAAAATCGATGTTTATTATAATACAAAAAAGGTAAAAATACTTACCATTATTAGGTGATGAGAAATTCTTCATTAAATGTTTGGCATGGTCTACTTTTTTCTGGATTCCGGAGCCGGAAAATGGGGAATTTGAATTTGACCCCGAAGAAGAGGAAGACGACTGGCTTTCTTCCCTGATCAGGCTGTCGGCTCCCGCTAAAATTGGGAGTACTGTAATTTTTTAAATTAAAGAAAAACATACCAGTCCCTCCTCCGCCGAAGAGACGACTAAACCATCCAGACTCGGTCTTGGCCGGCTGTGACATAATAACAAAAAAGACGTGACCCGATCAATTCACGGGGGGTAGATTTTGAGTCCCGGTGAGAAATAGGGTAAGAGAACCTGAAAAACAGCAAATTTTAATAAGAAAATTACATATGTTAAATACAGAAAACAATGAGGATTAATGTGTTTAAAGTTAAAAAAGCGAAAACTTGGAGAAATGCCAAAAAACGGGGAAAAACAAGCGAAAAACAAAGCGTCATCAGATTTTCGAAATGCATCGCGTTTTGAAATCGCTTTTCGCGGTAAATTAACTCAAACGATTGGAAATTTACTGCGGAAAAATTAAACGAGTGTTAATATTTAAATTATCTATTAAAAATATAGGAAAAATTAAAAAATTGCCGGGAAAAATGCGTGGGAAGAGAGCGGAGACGTAGAGGAGAATAGCCAAGTTCCCGCCACGAGCCGCCGCGCGACCGCCGTCGCCTCAGACGCAATTGGCTATTTTTGGATGGACGCCAATTGCGTATCTAACTCCAGCCGGCCGTCCCCCCGCCTTCTCTCCCCGGGGCTATTCAATTTTGACCAGTGGCCATTGGCTCCGGGAAGACGGCGCGTCCCCCGGCGTTCCTTCGTTATTTCTTCCAGAAATTCGCTTCCAGAATATAATTTACCTATTTTAGAGCCTGTATACAGTATGAAAATAGGAATTTAACTACCATTTTAATAGATATTCGTTATGTTTTTCAACGGTAGAGGTTAGTTTTCTTCATATTATCCTTATTTTCATTGAAAAATTGGTTATAGTGGAAATTTAAAATAACGCGGGCCTTCCCCCTCAATTTTGGCTGGAATTAAAGCCACATCGCGTGTTCCCTTTGTCCTTGACGAGATTTTTCATAGATTCCCGCTCTTTTTTCACTTTCAATCACGCGACTCGAGCCATATCTAGGCCCTAGAATGGGAAAATATTGGAAAGAAGGGTTCCAGAGCCAAAAATCACTATAATCTCCTATTTATTCCTAGTTTCTTGGAATTTATTGTATTTTCTTGAGAATTATTGGCACTTCTTGAAAAGGAAAGTAATCTAGACTATTTTTTATGGTAAAATTTTTTAAAACCGGGTTGTTTTCCCGCCAGAGCCGTTTGAATCAGGGAATGGCCATTTTATTGCATGGAAATGGCGAATTACCCATCTGGGCGGTGAATTTCGATGATCCAGCCCTTTAAAAAGGGCATTAAACCTTTAAACCGGGTTCTCAAGGGGTTTCCCATTAAATATTTTAAAAATCTGCTCATTTTTGGGCTTTATATAACGTTTAAAAGCTCTCTGTCTATTTTGGTGCTAGTTTTCCGGGTTTGATGACAGTCAGGAGCTTTTAAATGGGTTCATCGGCCTTTTCTTATCATTTTCCGTTGTTTTCTGCTCAAAATTGGCATTATCTACTGGTTCCGATTGTGTATAAGCGAAGCAAATTCTTCAAGATTCAAAAAAAATCGATCTGAACGCTACAGTACCGATTGGCCGGTCAAGAGGACGGCTCGGCCCCGGATAGTCCGATCCCCTGCACCCGTAAAGTCTCGGCAGGAGGATTGCCTTTATTCAAAACAGATACAAAACTGTGACGCCTATATATCTTTGCCCTGCCGAGACTTTACGGGCGCAGAGGATCGGACCGAGTCAAGAAGACGGTCAAGGCCTTTCTATCTGGCTAGAGCTCGTCTCCCACCATTTTTTGATTGTTTTCCCCCTCTCCCAGATGTCCTTTCTCCCATAATTGAACAGATTGTTCTGTGCCGGCCTCTTCCGCCTGTCCCCCCGGGCCCTCTCCTCCTCTCAATAGATACCATATGGTCGTCCACTTAATAGTCAGGCGCTGGGAGGCGAAGAAGTCCTTGAACCAAAGCTGTTCCCTAGATCGTTTTTTAATGGACCATACTGGCCGCTTAGGGGTATTGTACTCGGGTCCCGAGGGGAAAATACAAAAATATGCAATTAATGAGTTTCTTTTCCAGATTTCTACCATATTTCTTGGTTATTTTTATTAATATTAATATCTACAGTAACCTGTCATAGGAGGCATCATGTACCTAGGTCTATCGACAGCGGTGAGTCCATTTTTTTCACAAAAAAATCATGAAAAAAGGGAAAATAGCGAAAAAATTAGTGTTCTGTACATATTTTAGAAGAGAATTCCTAATTTCCGGGCCCAGTGCCAGGCAGGGGCTGGAATGATCTTATGAATAATTGAATTTGGGAACTTCATTGTCCCGCGCCTTTCAAAACTCCTAGTCTCCTTGAATTTCCCGCTAAAAACGGCGTTCCAGTTCTTTAAATAAGCCTCTACATTGAGCTGAACAGATTGAATTATATTTTGAGCCGGTTTCCTCCCCCGGCGAAACGAGAAAACGCGTCAAAAATGACAGCCTAACGCGGTTAAAAAGGCGGTACCCGGGCGAACGGGAATGCCGAGGATTATAGCCGTTGGGGGAAGAGGAACGGGGATGGAAACCGTGGGGAAACTGTAAATTTTTCGAAAAATTGACGAAAGATCACTAAAAACGCTGAAAATCCGAAAATTTGGCGCCTACTGTACCCGCCGGGCTATCAATCCGGCCAGCATGCCGAGATTTTACGGGAAGCGCGAAATTCGCAGAATTCCTCCACTGCTCCCGAGTTTTCGTCCATTCTTTCGAAATTTTACCATTTTCATTAATTTTTTCTAATAAAACCATATAACCTCAATTGGTAATCATTTCCCCGATTCAGATAAACGTTTTCTCGGCTTCCAATTCCAACAAGAGCCGCAGGGCGGCTTCTACAGCGAGTCAATCCTTCTCCACTGCCAGTACTTGATTGAAAATCAAAACGCCGAGAATCCTATTTTGGAATGGAAGCGAGACGGCTCCCTGATAAAGCCTCGCAATGATGAAATGTATGTTTTCGTTTCCCCGGTGACTAATAACCCCTCAAACCTTTTCAGTGTCATTCTAAGCAACGGAAGTCTCCTGATTTCGAAACCACAGTCCAGCCACGAGGGATCCTACCAGTGTCTGGTCCATGTGAAGGATGAAAACGGCTTTACCTGGACATTTTTATCGAGAAAAGCTCCGGTACAACTGGAAACCTTGCCGAAATTCTTAAATCAACCGAGTGACCGTGAGGTCGGCCGAGGTCATCCGGCTGTTCTGCATTGTTACACCGTAAGTACATTTGACCGGAGGGGAACAAAGAAAATCTGCTCTTTTTAGCCGGCCAATTTCTCTAATCTCATCAAGGTTGTGTGGTATAAAGATGGACAGGAGATTGACTACAGTAACGGTGAGTCGAAATTTTTTAAATGCAAACGCGCGCGCTGCATCCGCGCTCCATTCTAACAACCCACCAAGTTGCATTTTCCTTCATTTTTGTCGTTATTTATAGATTTTTTTTTCTATTTTTCTTTCTTTACAGTAATCTCCACGCTGTGCTCATCATAGAAAATATGAAAAAAAAATTAAAAAAATGACAATAATAACGATTTGGAGGGGTTTTAGAATGGAGCAAGGCTACGGCGCGCGCTTTGTCGCTGTCGAAACTGTGGCTCTGCTCTGGCTCCATTTCTGGGATTCTATATAATCCCAACTCCCCAAATAAGCCCCTGAAACTCTCTTTCCCCCGCCGGAATTTGCCAAAATTAGCCCAATTTATCCTCTTTCCAATTAAACCGAGGGGAAGAGAGCTCGGCATCTCAAATATTTAGTATCCTCCGGCCTCCGATTCATCGCCCAAGACCAATCGTAAATATAACGAGGTCTTGTGTCATATTCTCTCTCTCCGGGGGCTATCCTAATGGAATATCAAATGAGCCATGTTCAAACAATGGTCAAAATGCGTGCATGACTGGTCACTTTGGTGGACAAATGGAAAAGGATGTGTTGTCTGTTATTTTTAGCGGTAAATAGGGAAACTATACAATTGGAAAAGAGTAGTAAAATCTTTAAAATATTCCACAATCCCATCACAGAGGGTTCGGGAGCCACAGCGCTGTCTAACTGTGGCTGTTGTCTAGAATCAGGTGCACCTCCTCGGAAATTTTAGGCTTTTTCCCACTTTTTGGAATCTTTTTTGGTCCTTTGACGACTACAGTAAGACAGGCAGAAGAGCCACAAATGCCGCAGCGCTGTCTAACTGTGGTTGTTTTCCCCGGGGTCAAGTACTACTAGCCTTTTCCTCTCGGCGGGAAACTTTGACGGGTTAATCCCTCCACTCCCTTCCGTCTTACTCTACACCCCTTACTCTCCCTCCCCTAGCCGGCTTAAATCCCTTGTCACTAATGTATTGATTTCGAGATCCGACAAGTAGATAGGAGGAGGGCGAAGTGCCTTTCCGGATTGCGGCCGGGAGCCAACCAACGGGGGGCGATTACACCCATTTGGGGAGAGAGGGATTCGTTTAGTCAGGGTGCTCTGGCATGTCTTTGATTAGTCCGTCGAGGTCGGCGGGGAGGGGAATCAAATGTCAAATCCCCGGGACAAACGGGGGTGGGGAAGGAAAAAACAGGAAGAAGATGGATCCAATTTCAGGTGATTATCACGTACTGCCGTTGAGTAATTCACTGGAAATTAGCTCGACCCAGAGCCGTCATGAAGGAGAATACAAGTGCGAGGCGGAGGGAGCCGGAAAACGGAGGACAAGCCATACCGGACGGGTGAAAATCGTCCAAGGTGAGTGGAATTACCGCTGGAAATTAAAAGAACCAAAAAAAATCAACTTTTAAAGGTCTAATTATCGTAATTTCGTCAATTACTACCGTAATCCCTTCTAGGTTCATATTTCCCAATGGCTTCGGCCATCAAAGGGCTAATTTCTGGAAACTACCTCTTTTGCGGAAGGGGGCTACAAGAATAAGGGGATGGAAGAGCGGGGTTTATAGAAATTTATCGAAAAATCGACGAAAAACCATTTTAAAATGTTTTGAACACAGTTTTCGAAGAGTACGAACCAATCCAGCCAGCTGCCGAGACTTTACGGGTGTGGGGAATTCCCAAATCGACGAATTCTCTCCTTTTCTTTGTTTTCTTCAAATTTTTGACATTCTCCTATTCCTGCTGGTATATTTCTCGCTTTCCTCATATCCCATTTATGCCAATCAACCCGGATCGTAACAAAGCTCATCCCATTATCAAACACTGCCCGGTGGGAGAAGGACGTGAGATGGGGCCGGAAGAGGATGGCGACATCTGCATCCTCTCGTAACCCCTGGCAAGCCCTAAAACTGCCATTCCACCGCCCATCCCAGTCAGATTAGGTCACGGAGAGCTGGCCGTCTAGTTTACACAAAAACAACACGACAAGAAGTGTTGCTGTTTTACAATTTATCGGGGCCCACAAATCTGTGACAACCGGGAGGACGACGAGGAGTGAAGAGCAACGCGTGTAATAATGACCACCTGCCCGCTAATAAATCAGCTGGAACGGGCTAACCGTGGGACAGGAAGATCAGATTTAAAGGATTGGCAAAAATTGTCAACCGGGGGGAAGATTGAACGGCGAGGGGAGACACAGAAATCTGTCATCGGGGAGTAATCGCTTTTCACACAATGGACGGACGACCGGAAATCTTGGGGTAATTGGACTGGGAGCAATCTCTTTTTGGGAGGAACGGGTGAAGAGTGATTGGATTTTCGGAGATTTTTAAATGGGCAAGCAGATGGTTTTTGAAGCATTTTAACTGGATACCGTAACCTTTTCCTCCAAAAAGCCTCGTGGTTCCTGTCGCCACTTCCAAAAAGGAGGCGGCCTATCCAAAAATTAACCCGAAAATGGGCATCACAAAAGCCCCAGCGGCGTTCTCTTGGGTTTCTGGAGAGCCACTGCTTGAGAAATTTACTTTTAGTGAAAACATCATCCGAGATTGCCTATCCCCAAAGCTGCCGAGATTTTACGGGTGCAGTGATATTGGTCAAAATTCTCCCTTTACTGTCTGAAAACGAAGAAATTGACTAAAAAAGCCCTTTCAGATCCGAAATCTACCGGAGAAGTGGAATTTCTCTCGGAGCCTCGTGCCCAGACGGTCTACGAGGGGCAGGATGTCCTCTTCGAGTGCCTAGCCACCGCCTCGGCCCGTCCGGAAGTCCGTTGGTCAGTCGTTCCCACTCTCCCGCGGCTGTGAACCAGATGTCTTGCAGGCTAAAAGACTCTCGCCAGGTGTCATTGGATGGAAATCGTCTCCGCCGGGTTGGAATCTCCTCGCTCCTGGTGAAGGGGATTACGGTAGACGACGGCGGCCTCTACACCTGTCGGGCCAGTAACAACGAGGACAGTAAGGATCGGACCGTCGCCTTGCGCGTTAATGGTACGTGTCCGTAAAGATGGCTATCTCCTCCTCTTCCTCTCTTTTCGTAGGGGGCATTAGTTTTTTTTCTGGGGGAGGGGGAGGGGGGCTGGCACCTTGGCGGCAGATTCAAAGACCGCCAGGAAGGGACGAAGATATTTATGCCGGGAAGAGACTGTAATTCATTGTTTTCACCCGTTGGGCGGTCGAAAAAGAACGAAATGGACCCGGCGCCAAGTCAAACAGATGGTTTTGAACTTGGATTTATGAGTTGGAATGGAGGTCGTACCACGGCGCAATGGGGAAATGCCGCGGCAGACATCAGGGGGCGGCAAAATTTTCAATATTTCCTGCTTAAAAAATGGAGAATTTTTTGCTGAACAATTTGAATACAAAACTGAAAATTGGCACAGCCAAATGTGGGGGAAAAGTGGTTTTTAGTGAAGTTACC
The DNA here is from genome assembly GCA_932521035.1 of Oscheius dolichura. Lineage (NCBI taxonomy): Eukaryota > Metazoa > Nematoda > Chromadorea > Rhabditida > Rhabditidae > Oscheius > Oscheius dolichura. The sequence goes on along the minus strand of OW051492.1, from coordinate 9,727,317 downwards.
CTATCACGCGCCTTCGGTACCAAAGAGGCGCTCTGGAACCCCCGAAACTCAAATTTTTCATAGATTTCTAGGATCAGGATGCTCTATACCGTATACCTAACAAAATTACAGTAACGATATCCAAAAAAAAATAATCAAGAAATAAAATTGGAGGTGTTTTAGCGCGCAATGTTTAAAATTTCCCTTTGCCGCCACTATTTCCTTTTCTTTTGAATTTTTCTATTCTAAAAAAGTATAATATTTATTTACAGTAATCCCTCACATCACTACCCATCCGGTGAACAAAGTCTCCATCGAAACAGCCGACATGGAATTCGAATGCGCGGCCAATGGTCGTCCCCAGCCGGCCATCACCTGGCTGAAAAATGGCGAGAAGATTGTCCCCTCCGAATATTTTGTCATCGAACCTAATAAGTACCGTAACCCATAAATTTCATATTAAAATGAATTTAGGCTCAGGATTCTTGGCCTGGTTAAAACGGATCAAGGAGTTTACCAATGCGTTGCGTCCAACGAATTCGGATCCAGCCAAGCAGCTGCTCAGCTGGTTGTCGACAGTCCAGGTACCTTCTAGACCTTTACATTTATCTACCGTAATCTTTTTTTCCAATTAGGACCCACATTCTTAGCCACCATAGGGTTGAGCTCTATCAGACAGAGAAATACCAGCTCTCTATCAATGTCAGCTGATGGTTCGTTTGTATCCGCGTGAAATCCCACTCTGGACCGTTTTCCACTCTTCTAACTGAGAATTTAACGTACTACGCAGCTAAAATTTCCAGTTATTAAAGTTAGAAATCGTCCAGGAGTGTTTTCCCTCTTGTTTATAACAAAAATCCCCGCTAAATTTGAATGAGTGCCTCGTGAACGTCAAAACTAACGAAATAACCAGAAATCGGATCAAAATTGCATTTTATGGCCTGAAGATCAAATATAGGCTACGTAGGGAAATGTAAAGATTATATTTGATCCTCAGAAAGAATTGTATCAAGATAAGGCCTTGGTTGATCCGTTTAGACCTTTAAAATAGAGAAAAATGGCCGTTTTTAGACTCTTCCTCGATAGCCGCCTCTACGGGTCTTCCACAGACTCCCTCGGCTCCTTTGGGTCTCAGAACGGTGAATGTTGGCAGCCGAGTAATCAGCCTGGAATGGGATCCACCGGTACAGAGATATGGGAATATTCTACGGTATCATGTACTGTATAAGGAGGAAAATATCGACAGGTAAGAGAGGGAATTCAAAAACTGGAAACCACCCCAAGCAATATCGCTAAAATCCCAATTTTATCACAGAAAATACTGCCCTTTCTAATTTGTTCCGCACTCGTAAAGTCTCGGCAGCTGCGGGGAAAGGCTAGCCGATAATTTTAGCATTGGATCCAAGGACAAAATATACAAGCGGCTCCCTGAAACCCAAGGGAATGCCGCTACCTTACGGCTATTTCTGGCAATTTGGGTCAATTTTTGATCTAGCTACTTCCTTTATGGGGGTGGCGACAAGCGGAAAATCGAGAGAAAGAGCCGATTTCTGGGATCTGAACAGGCCCAAAAAGTTTCTGGGCTCATTTTGAGAAAACAGGCGAAATTCCAGTCAACTTTTGTCAATTCCCCCTTTTTTGGGGGGTATCTGGGCTTCTGGAACGGAATTTTATTGTATATCTTGTTAAAAACCTAATGATTTCACTAAATTTCCTATTTCAGAGAGCGAATGTCCAATTTCTCGTCCACCTCGGGTACTTTGACGGGTCTCCAGCCGGATACCCTCTACATTGTCCGTGTCTCCGCCGAGAATGAAGCCGGCGCCGGAAAAACTTCCGATCACATCAAGATAACGACTAAAAAAGAACGTAGGAACCTATTTTTTTTAACTAAATAAGCCAAGATATTTCAGTAGAAGTACCGGGAAAAGTTGTCAATCTCCAAGCAACGGCCCTCTCTTCGGAAACAGTGGAAGTCAAGTGGGAACCGCCAGTGACTGGCCCAGCTGCCTTGAGATATAAACTTTTTTATATCAAAAATCCACCGGAAGATGAACAGGAAACACAGACAATTGTGAGTATTTTATGAAATACGCAGTGAAATTGACGAAAAATAAAAAAAATGGTCCAAAAGGCGCCAATACCGCTAATTATAGGTTTTTCCGTGTATCGCGCCATAAAACGGCTACACAACCAAATTTTACCCATTTACTGCCCATCTTTTTATATTTTACACACCATGACAGTGAGTATTTCATATGCAGTGAAATTCGGAAAAATCGAAAAATCCAAGCGGAAAAAGCTAATAACGCGCCCTTTGCGATGTTGGCTGCCTATCGCGCACCAAACGGGCTACGCAGCCAAATTTCTATGTCTAATATTTTTTTTCAAGGGATTACAGTAACCCTCAACCCGTTTTAGACAACCGGAACATCGCACACCTTCCATGGAATGGAAAAATACACCGAATATCTGATCCGAGTGGAAGCTGACGGGGAATACGGTAGCGGGCTGTCCAGCAATGTTGTCGCCGTGAAAACTCATTCGGATCTTCCAAGAGAGCCTCCGAGAGACATTACGGTAGAAGCCATCTCCAGTACAAGTGTCAAAGTTTCGTGGAAAGAGCCTCTGGAAGGGATCAATGGCGACATTACTGGCTATCGGTGAGTTTTAGGTCATTTTTTAGCTTACAATAATCTTTTCAAGTTTTATTTTGATTTTTAGAGTTCGTTACAAGACCAAACAACGAGGAAATAGTAAAGGAAATACTTTTGTAATCGACGCGGAGGAGCATGACTACACAATTACTGATCTGGAAAGGGATACCCAATACCTCGTCAAGGTGGCCGTTGTTAATCATGTAAGTTCCTTTATTTTAATATTTTAGGATTACATATAGTATAAAACCTTCGTAACATGAAAAAATACGCCAAACGTTCAAAAGGGCGCAAAATTCGAACGCGCTCCGGGGTTCCTTTGAACTCTCGAAAGGAATCTGCCATTTCCCGCCTTTTCATCGTTTTAAAAACTTTCTAACTATTATTTTCTGCTCAGAACGGAACTGGGGAGTATTCTGACTGGCATCCGGTCACTACTCCGCCGCTGGATAAGGAGGAAACCCTCTTGGGAGCGCCAAGGGAGCTGAGACCCACAGCCGGGAGCGATTTCATCATGCTGTCATGGATCCCTCCAGCGGACGAGTCTATCCTCGTAAGGGAATATCAGGTATGTTCATATTTTATATTAAAATTATGTTTTTGACCTTTAAATATCCCAATTTTCTGTTAAAAATCCCCTTTTCAGATCGGTTGGGGCCACAACGTGCCAGATATTCATACCACTCGTGTTCCCGGCAATCTGCACCAGTACAAGATCCAGGGATTGAAATCCGGACGGGATTATGTCGTTTCCCTGAGGGCTTATAACAAACACGGCCTGGGATTTCCTATCTATGAAACTGTCAGGACCTTGAGTCCCGCGAGTGCCTATCAAGCGCCGATCAGTTTTTCTGATACGGCAATGACACCGGTGGGAGTTCGTGCCGAGACCCAAACAGCCACCAGTATGCGGGTCTCCTGGACGGATCCGGATTCTACAGCTTTTAATGCCGTCTATACTATACGATACAGCAGCGGGTAAGTCTTTTGGATAAAATTAAAGTACCAGCGTTTCCTGGTATATTGTAATCGGGCGTAAACAGCGGGCGTCGGACGAAATTCATTGAACAAAATTGAAAAGCTGCGTTGTTCTTCCATTTTTTCACATTTTTGTAATTTTTGAATCAGTTATTCGTAATCAGCACAAAATTCTGAATATTTTGAGCGCAAAACCTGCTGTATTAACCAATTAAAATGTTATTTAAAGGACTGTTTCAGGATTGACGGGAATCAGATGCGCCATGTGAATAGCTCCGATCCTTGGGCCGTGATAGACGGCCTTCGTCCCGCTACGGAATATGAATTCGTTGTGAGAACCATAACTAACGAGGGACAGATTAGTCCGTGGAGTATGGCAGCCAGGAATAGGTACCGTAATCTTCTTAAAATGGCTAAAATTCCGTTCAGGACCCATCCAGCAGCTCCCTCTTCGGCGCCGCGGGACCTTACAGTACTCCCAGCCTCTTCCGGTGATCCCCACTCCGTTTCTTTGAATTGGCAACCGCCGAAGTACAGTAACGGGGAGATTGAAGAATACCTGATCTATTATACTGACCGGCCGTCGTTGTCCGATAAAGACTGGACTATTAACTACGTCTCCGGTGATAGATTGAGTCACCATGTGAACAATCTCCTGCCAAAAGTCTCGTACTATTTCAAGATCCAGGCCAGGAATGAGAAAGGTACGGTATTTACAAAGAAATTGGGGATTTGTGGGTTTTTGAGCACCTCAGTTCACACTCCCGCTGTCTAACAGTGGCTCCTTCCTCCTAGAGCTCCGAAAAGCTAAAAAAAACCTCATTTTTTCAGGATACGGTCCCCTGTCCTCGGTCCAAGCTTACGTTCCAACCGGAGCTGGTACCTCCAACGTCCTGCGTCCTACAACTCACGAGGAGAATAAGCTCCGCTCTTGGATCAATCTCATCCTCAACGAGCCAATGTACCTGGCTGTTGTTGGAGGCGTCGCCATCCTCTTCCTGTTGTGTATAATTCTGGCAGCCGTTTGTGTCACCCGAAGCTCGGTGAAGGAAAAGAGAGGAGCCCAACAGTCGAGAAAAAGGAGCAACGGTCCAGCCGGTGGGGATCTATGGATCAATCAGAGCAGCGGCAGCCATATGAGAGGAGGACGTACGTTTTCTTCCAAATTTTCATGTTTTTCGCTTAAGGACCTCTTGATCCATCCCTTTAAAACATTCCTTTCCAGACTCCGATTATATGGTCGACGGTTTGGCTGCTGCCCATCTCACGGAACATTTGACCGGCCCAGAAGTGGTGGAATCGCCTCCGCCGCGATATCAAGCTCTTCAAGGTAGGAAAATACTCATTTTTCTTCTATTTCTAGTCTAAAATTTTAAAAATCCACCAAAAATGATCTTTAAAAACCTTTTGAACAAGAAAATCGCGTATTTTGACGATGTTTGAGGAGCGCGCTCATTTTGACTCCATTTTTCGGATTTCCGCCGTATTTTCTTGATTTATAGTACAAAATAAGGTAATTGAGGTACTGTACTTTTAAATGAATCAAAAAAAATCAAGAACATCCAAAAATATGTGGCAAAATGCCCCATAAAAGCCATAGTCTCAAACTGGCACGCCTGCACCCGTAAAATCTCGGCAGCAGCTTTTTTTGATATTGAAAACTATCGTAATTCTATAGTCTATTCCTGCCGAGGCTGTACGGATGAAGAAAAATGGGGCCGAGTCTCTAAAATTGCAGAGAAGCCTTAAAACTGCCTGTGGAAACCTGTGACCTGTGTTGTATCTCCTCGTTGTGGTTACTGTATCCTCTATTTCCCTATATATTTCCCTCTATGGAGCATGAAAAATACCTATCACTGTTCCCTATCTGATCGTTGTGTTTGTGTCTCCAGATTCGGCCTATGGTTCCGTCAGTCTTCGTCATAGTCGCACCCCCGTTCGTCAGTCCATTTCCTCCTACGAGGAGGATCCTCCCCGCCGGATGATGACCACCACCAGCAGTGGCGGACGGGCTCACGTCATCTGCGTCACCGCCGCCCCGCCACAGCCACCACCGCCAGTGCCGCCACTTCACACCAGCCAGCACAGCGGATATCAGGATGATAGTGCGTGTTTCTCCTTATTTTTCTTCCTATTTTTGCATGAAAATGGCTCATTTTTTCTTCTTCTCCATCCAAAATTACGGTAACCCGGGAAATTTGGATTCTTTAGGTCCTGGAACGCTTTCCCGGCTGCATATGGCCTCCTCCGCCAGTCTGGAACAACGCCAGCGGACTCCAAAAGTCGTCTATACCGGAAATGGTACACACCAGGTAGTTTTAGACCTTTAAAACACGTTACAGTAACCCTTTTCCAGCCAATAGCCAAAGTTGAGTTGGAAGATTCGCCCTACAGTTCCCATTCGGCTATTAATTCCGCGACCCCGCCGATTCCCCTCCAGGGACCGCCTCTACCCCCGATGGATGGCTACCGTACCCTCCGAGGAACTCCTCCAGCTGGCAACCCTCTCCGGTCGTTTTCCCACCTGGCAGGGGGGCCACCCCCTCCCAGGGCCGTCGTGATTCCCGCCACGTCGAAGCAACTCCCAGTTGGCCGAGCCACCGCCCAGCCGCGGGTCAATATGCAGGGAAATATCTATAGGTAGGGATTTTAATGGGTCCTGGAGGGAATCTATGATGCTTTTAGTCCGTACGCTTCCTGTTCATCGGATCCTGATTTGGAGAAGAAGAAAATCGGAAGCGATATCGAAATGAGGTCAACTGGAGGCTCAGAACTTCAGGTAAGGCTTATTTTTGGGATTTTTAGGGGGGAAACATCATTTTTTGACGTTTAGACCTTTAAAAATTGAATCTAGTTTATCATATAACCTTTCAAACGGTATTTTCTACCAGAAAGTTGCAAAAAATTGACATTTTGGGGTCTCAATGGGTCCTAATTCAAATTGGTGCCGGTTTTGTACCTCTAAACCCAATTAAGGCCATTATTTCGGGTTTTAGAGGTGGAAATGGATATTTTTTAGCATGTAGACCGTTATAAGAGTCTACTTTCCCTAGAAAATACAAAAAATTTCAATTTTCAGCCGTCCAGTTCGATGGAAGAGCTCAACATCCATATGACGAACCTGGACACGATGATAGACGATCTCCAAAAGTTCCAACACGAGATTTCTGTTGACAGCAGTAATCAGCAGGCTGTTTGAATCGGATATTTGTATTTTTCTGTATTTCCCGAGTATTTTCCAGTCTAAAAATCTCATCTTTACCCAATTTCGGTGACGCTCTGCGAGCAATAAGCAACCCCTCCCCATTTTCCCCCGAATTTCTTGCCTCTGTCTTACTGTAAATATCCGTTTTTCTTTCATTTTAAGCCAACATTTCCCATCCCTTTAAATTAAATTAAAATGTGTATATCACTTGACTGACTTATCCTGCCCCCTCCCAATTGCTCCCCCCTCTTAAAACTCAAGGTCTCTTCTTCATGCCTTCACGTGTATTTTCATTTGCTCTCCTTGACATTATCCTTTTTTTGCTTTGCATTCCATTTTTCTACTTACATATATTGCAGCTTTTTTGCATAATAATTTATTTTATTATCATTAAACATAAAAATCAGTAAAACTTATCACTCTGTATCGTAGCTCAAGATCCGGCTCGGCCTCAAAATCTCGACATGGGGGCAGGTTTTGCGAGCCAGAGTACTATTTAACTTTAACTTTTAACTTTTTATTGCGATATCAATGTGTGTACATGTCGCAGCGTGCTTCTTCTCCACTGGTCGCGGTCTGTAGCGTGTCTTATCCAGTTAGGGCTCGCAAACTCGACGAAACTGTCTGCCCATCTCGCTTTTGGGCGTCCTCGTGTCCTTCCGCTTTCCCATGGTCTCCATTCCACGATCCTTTTCGTCCATCGGTCGATGTCTCCTTCGGCCAGTCTTCTCGCCCATTGCCATTTCCGTTCTGCACAGCGTCGTCTGATGTCCGGAAGAGGGCACTTCTGGTAGAGCCATTCGTTAGTCCGGTGTTCCAAAAGGCTGACTTTCAGCATCTTCCTCATCATCCGTCGTTGTGCGATGGCCAGCTTGGAGACGTCCCTCTGTCGCAGAGTCCATGTTTCACAGCCGTAGAGGAGGGCTGGCTCGACGCAGGAAATGTAGACGCGTATCTTCAGCTGCACTGGGATCCTCTTGTTCGTCATCAGCTGGTGATAGCGGTTGAAGGCGTGCCATCCAGCTTGCACTCGTCTTGTCAGCTCTAGTGACTCGTTCCTGTCGAAGGAGATCCTGGTTCCGAGGTAGATGAAGTTCTTCGCATAGACTATCTGGTGACCGTCGACTTGAAGAGGCGATTCCCTTCGGTTTGTGAGGGCGAAGGTCTTCCTCTGGTTCACTTTCAGGCCTACGGTACTACATTCGGCGGACAGGGATTGCAGCATCTCCTGGAGTTCCTGGGCAGATCGGGACATTAGGACGATGTCGTCGGCATAGCGGAGATTGGACAGCCTGGAGCCGTTGACGTTGATGCCCTTCTCTTCCCACAAGAGTCTTCGGAAGACGGTCTCCAAGACAGCCGAGAAGAGGGCAGGGGAGATGGTATCTCCCTGGCGAACACCTCGTTGGACGTCGATGTTGATATCTCCTCCACAAGCCATGACTTTGACTCGTGATCGTCGGTAGGCGGCGTCGAGCACTCTTATCAACTTGGCAGGAACTCCTTGCTCGTAGAGGGAACTCCAGACGGCGGCATGTTCCACGGTATCGAAGGCCTTCTCGAAGTCGATGAAGACCATGTAGAGCGGCTCGTTGTATTCTTCGGCACGTTGGATCAGTTCCTTGATGACAAGAATGTGGTCCAAGGTGGAGTAGCCTTTTCGGAATCCGGCTTGGTCTGACGGTTGGCTCTCCTCCAGCGTCCTGAGCATTCGATCCCCAAGGATGGAGGTGAACAACTTGTAGACGACTGACAGGAGAGATATAGGCCGGTAGTTCTTGACGTCTAGAGGATTGCCCTTCTTGAAGAGGAGAGAGATGGTGGAGTCGGCAAGTCGATCGGGCACGTCTTCTTCTTCAAGTATCTTGTTGAAAAGACTAGCTAATTGGGATGGAAGGACGTCCTTGATGGTTTTCATCATATCAGAAGAAATGCAATCTGGTCCAGGACTTTTGCCATATTTCAGCTTCATAATGGCCTTCTCAACCTCGACAGGCAGTATCCTTGGCACTTCTTCTTCCTTGTCCATTGCAGGCAGAATTCGGGGTTGTTGGCATCGGTAGAGCTCGTTGTAGAAGTCGGCGACTACCTTCCGGACGTCATCAGGTGTCTTGGTGACGACTCCTCTCGGATCCAGAAGCTGTGAAAGACGCGGTGTTGCCAGTTGATTGGAGGCAAGCGCCTTCCTGATGCTTCTTCCTGCTGCTACTGCATCTCTAACCCGGGTCAAATGTTTCCTCGCCAAATCTTCTTTTAGCGATACGCGGAGAGCCTTGTTTACCACGGAGAGTTCGATGATGGTGGCTCTGGTGACTCGACGGTGGCGGAGTTCGTGTCGCTTCCGGAAGAGGTCGTCGGTCTTGGCGGACTGGTAGGAGGAAGGTGGGACGGGCGTCGATGCGACTTCGGAGGCCAGCTGTATTGCCTCCACCAGCGTACCGTAGTTGGAGAGGTCCTGTTGCTCTGCCAGTTGTTGAATGGCAAACGAGAACAGAGGACGATGGAGCTCCATTTTCGGACGTGGCTTCGGTAGATGAACTCGTCTTCCTTCTATGGAGATCTTGGCTAGAAGGAGACGGTGATCCGAAGTGTAGTGGAGACGGCCGATGATGTCGACGTCTTTGAAGATGGAGGGATCAGCACAGAGAACGAAGTCGATGGTGTTCTTCGTCTCCATATTCGGCGAGATCCATGTCCACTTCCTTGACGGTCTCTTGGCAAATCGGCTGTTCATCAGATGAAGCTTGCTCTCGGCACAGAAGTCAGCGAGAAGTTGGCCACGGTCATTCCTCAAACCAGTTCCATATTTCCCGACGTATTCTTCTCCAGCTTGGCCTGTCCCTACCTTGGCGTTGAAGTCGCCCAGTACCAGCTTGCAGACCCGCGAGCGAAACCCCGGAAGCCGAACTCGACGAAACGACATCGGGGCCTGCAAAGCTTCGGCAACTGACTCCAATGTTTCTTCGTAGTCAGCGTCGCTGTAGGCGGAGGTAGGGGCATAGACGGCAACCAGGCGCAGGAGGGCGGAAGGAGTAGTCAAATCCAGATAGGAGACACGCTCAGACATGGGATGAAAGGAGACGGCGGAGGCCCATCTCTTGTTCACCAAGAAGGCAGTCTGTCCGGCGCCGAGTAGCAGGTGGCCGGATTGTTGCAGAGTCGACGAATCACGGCCATTTCTTCTCGTCTCCGTCAAGGCAACCACGTCAAAGGGGACTTCTTGGAACGCGGCTTCCAGCTCGGCAAGGCGCGCGGGGGTCCGAATGGATCTCACGTTGAGTGTCCCCAGTCGGAGTTTCAGCACGTTGGACATAGTACACTGCGCGGTTGTCCAGGCTACGGGCAGCGGAGCTTTTTACTATTGCTAGGGTGGAAGTCCAAAAAGGAACGACCGACCCAGACCAGAGCAAAAGTAAAAAGCCGTAAAAAGAGTACTATATACACTAAAAATGACAGTTACTCCTTCTTTTAGCCCTAAAAAGGGCAGAAAAATGCCATTTACCGAAGGAAAATGAAGCAGAGGACGGAAGATTGGACCCATGACCTTGTTTAGAAGGCTTGGGCAGTTCTGGGGCAGGGCGCGCCGCGTTGCGTAACATATCCTCAATGAAAGTTTGTGGAGCTACAGATTTCATTGTCTGGTCGGTGGAGATGTGAATGGGTTCATTAGAACCGCCTTGACGCGCTCTCCAGGTAGGTCTTTGAATTTTTGAAATCGGTCAAGAAATGCTAGAGATACGGACACAAACAACCGACACTCCCGCCCACGGTCAAAAATGGGCGCGCCGAAATTGGGCGTTTTTTGTCCATGGATGGGCTCGGGCAAAAGTTAGCCGGATGGAATTTCAAGGCCGCAAAAGAAATTCAACCGGGATTCTTCGAGAGAGAAAGATAAAAAATCAACATTTGTAATTTTGTAAAACTTTTTTATTAACACACAGAGCTGCGACGACGGCTAATAATAGCCTCCACAGTCGGAGTCCGAGTCGTAGTCCGATTCGGACGACGAGCCGAGTGAAGACGACCTGCGACGACGGTAGCTTGCCTGGATCGGAAGACGGCGGCCCGTTCGACCGGGGAGAAGAGACACGGCGGCAGGAGGACGGATTTGAACCATTCGGGAAGGAGGACGTGTCGGACCGGGAGGCTCGAAAAACATCGGGCGGACAGGCAGCTCGGCGGCGGTAAACGTCGAATGGTTGAAGCGGTCCCGCAGCGGAGGAAGACGATCATTTGTCCAGAGACGATCCAACGAGCTTGTCTGAAATCATTTGGTATTACCGTAAAAATCCTTTTATAACCCCGCCCCTAATATAACCCCATGATGGTGGGCTTTGTAATTACAGTCTACGCGCTACCGCGCCCGTAAAATCTCGGCAGCACGGAGAGAAGGCGAGTGATGCGCCAAGTTAAAAGGATTCAGCTGCCGAGGTTTTATGGGTGCAGGGGCGCGGGAAAGGCGCCACCAAGCCGTACTCTTGCCACACTTTTGGCAGCTGCAGTAACCCAAAAAAAACAGAAAAGAAAGTAAACTGACAGCCATCATAGGTCCGGAAATGACGACGTGAACTCCTTGGATTCCTTGAAGTGAGATGGTGGGCGCGCCATTGGCAGCTTGGATTAGAACCTCCATTTAGCCGGAGAGAAGACGAATCCGACGCTACAGACAGTCAAAATGGCGTGGAATGACCAGCTGCTGTCCGTTATTTTCAGGAAAAGAATTGTCAAAAAAATCGGACTGGAAAAAGATTGTCGGCTTTTGACCGGACCCAATGGGTCAAAACCACCGTGGCCCGTAAAGACCGGAAGAAGACGCATTTCAACTTTTGTCCTCTTCGTAGGCGGCCGATGTCCGAAGATTCGCACACCTGCGTAAAGTTTTCCAAAGGGAAAAGGTATCGTTTGCTCTATTCTCTCCCACTTTTGGGGCTAGTAGCCGCGGGTTACTGTAGGCTGGATAGGGCGCCACCGGCGCTGGCGCGCGCTTCATTTTGAAACGGCGGCACGGCGCTTTTTGCTTTTTTTACATTGTAAACAGCGGCGCTCGTTCATAGGATCTGTTAAACGATGCGCTTTACTCCTGTGCGCTGGCGCCCGCGCATTTGAATCTATAGGCGCGCTGACGCACCTGGCCGTTTTCTTGCTGTTTTTGCCATAATTTGGTCTTTGTAACGTTGTAAAACAAGGCATCAAATTTGAAATTAACTACAAATTGAACGGCACCAGGCGTTACCCTAATCTACGGTGACTGGAGTCACCAAAGCCAAGCCGAGACGACCAAAAGGATCTTTCCTTGTTAAGCAAACGGGCATTCCAGTCGCAGGCTACATTAGACCGCTAGAAGTTTTGGCCACTGTATAAATGGTCGCGGCCGCTCGGGCCATTGGCCGCTTCGAGAGTCAAAATGGCTGTCTATTGTCAACTTCATGTCCACTTCTATCCATTAGATTTTTGCGGCCAAAAGCGACCAGCCGTCGAAATTTTCGTGGCTGAAATGGTCCGCCCAAATTGGAAAGCGACCGAAAATACTGTGGGTAAATGGCCCCGGGACGGGGTGAGACGCGCACGGCCTAGGGCGCCTCTGGACGCGTTTTTCTTTGGCTTGATCGTTATTTTAACGTTTTTTTTTTGTTTCAGATTCGGCGATTGGGTTGTACAAGAGAAGCTGGATGAGGGCGGCTTCGGCCAAGTGTACCGTGTGGAACACGCCACGGAGCCGGGACGCTTCGCCGCGCTGAAAGCCGAACCGAACGACGTCGAAGGCGGCTCGGCCATCAAGCTGGAGATGTTCGTCCTGAAGATGCTGACCGGCGACGGAGAGAAGCCCCACATCCCGACTGTCTTCCACGCCGCCAAGCACACCTCCTTCTGCTACATGGTGATGATGCTCCTCGGCGACAACCTCAAGAACCTCAAGTCCATGTCCCCCGGCCAGCTGCTCTCTCCCGAGACGTGGTCTCGCCTCGCCATCCAGTGTCTCTACGCGATCAAGATCGTCCACGACTTTGGCTTTATCCATCGCGACATAAAGCCGAACAATTTCGTCATGGGACACCCGACCGATCTGGAGAGGGCCCGCCTCGTGCACATCTTGGACTTTGGATTGAGCCGCTCCTTTGCGGCCAAGAAGGACGGCGTCTGGGTTGTGAGGCGCGCCCGAGGGACCGCCGACTTCCGCGGGACGCTGCGCTACTGCTCGCCGAATGTCCACTTGAAAGCCGAGCAGGGGCGCCGTGACGATCTCTGGGGGCTGCTCTACGTCCTGATCGAGTTCCACATAGGCCTGCCCTGGCAGAAGATGTACGAGAAGAAGGAAGTCGAGACGATGAAAGTCAACATGGACGACGCGGCCCTGATGCAATTCATGCCGGAGGAATGCAAGAAACTCCCGGAAACTCTGCGCAGCATTGATTATTATCAGCGCCCTGACTATAGGTACGGTATTTTTTATTTCTGTGTGCGCGGCGGGACCAAGACGCGCGCGCTTTGAATTTTAACTAATTTGCGCGCGGAAAATGCTTTTTTCTCGCGATTCAGCTATCGATTTTCAAAAATAAATACACCATTATGATCAGCATAAAATGGCGAATTTTTTAAGTATAAAATTGTAATGGTTCAATTTGTTTTTATATTTAAAAAATAGGGTTTTAATCAGTGTTCTTTCAGCGCCTGGGCAAAGGCCTTCAAAGCCGTCGGCGATAGGCTGAAAGTGAACTACTGGGATCCGTATGACTGGGAGAAGAAGAGCGAAGTGGACGCGGTGAAGGCGAAGGTCGGCGACAAGCTGCCGCACTGGGCCACCGGAGCCGAGGAGTTCTTCGCGTCGGATCCGGTCAAAATCAACGGACCCCCGCCGGCACCGTCGAAGAAGGACACCAAGAAGCCGCCCAGCTAGCAGTGATGCCGGCTGGATGAATGAGAGCAACGCCAATGCCAATCAAATAAAAACGTGTCGATCAGGGGGACAGGCGGCCGACGGCCATACCATATGGTAATAAAGGTGCCTGTAAATTCTGTGTTCTTATTGGTTTTTTTTCTTGATTTTGCTCAATTTCCTCGTATTTGTCGTGTCTTCCAATATTTTTCATCTGTGCTTCTTCTACAAAACTGTCTAATTCTGGCTCCTCCGGGTACAAAACCGTCTAACTGTGGTTCATCTGGACACAGAACTGTCTAATTGCGGCTCTTCTAGGTTCACGGCTGGTTAACTGTGGCTCTTCTGGCTACAAAACTGTCTAACTGTGGCTTCTCTCCATTTCTTCTACGGTATTCTTCAGATATTTATTACATTACTCTCACAGAGCACCAATATCATCAGTATCCTTTAAAGTACAATTACAATTAACTTAAACTTAAGCATATATATAAAATAAAGTAGTTAAGGTTGTATGAGATCATGTTTTAAGTTGTTCTAAAGCTGTCAGTCTTAATTCTGGCTCTCCTCCCCGTCTAGCAGGTGGTGTCCTCCGTCGGGAGGCGGTCTTTCGTCTCCAGCGGAGGTTCTTCCTCGTCCAACTCGGCCAATGAGTCGTCATCCTCGACATACGTATATCTCATGGCTAAAATACCGTATTCCTCTAATTAAAAGGGTCAATTCTTACCCAAAAGGATGAAGACAATCATGACGAGGACCATTAAAAAGGCATAGAAGAAGAATTCGACAGCGGGCTCCGAGATGATGTGAGTGCCGCTGATGGCCATGTCGACGACATTTCCCATGAATACGGTAAGTAGCCAGAGGGCTTGGAGGACGGATTTCATGTTGGGAGCCGATTGGGAATAGGCGAACTCGAGGCCGGTGACACTGACATGGATCTCGCCCAAAGTTATGACGATGTATTGGGGAATTACCCAGAGAATCGAGACCGTGTTCGGGCGGACCTGGAAAATGAGGAGATTAAACCGATTTTTTGGCATTTCCCGCTGCTTTTTCCCCACTTTTTAGGTCCTTTAGAGCGATTTTTACCAAAAGTAACTTTTCTGACCTCCGTTTGGCCCGGCTCGGTCCTCGATAGCCCGATCCCCTGCACCCGTAAACTCTCGGTAAGACAAAGCTATAAAGGCGTCAGAGTTTTGTAACAGTTTTGAATAAAGATGATCCTCCTGCCAAGACTTTACGGGTGCAGGGGATCGGACTATCGAGGGCTGAGCCGTTGGACCCTAGAACCCCTATTTTTTAAATTTGGAAGGGAAAAACTGGTTGTAGTGGCCAATTTCGTTCTGCCCTCCCAATAAAAGCTGTTAATAAATAAAAGAAGGCCCCGGGGGTACTGTAGGTCTCAAAACGTCTGTCTTATACTAAATTTAGTCAATTTGATACCCTAAAATCCCCAATAAAGTTGAAATATGGCCAAATTTACCCCATTTGGAGTCCTAGGATCAAAAAATGAAGCCCCGGCTTGATTACAGTCCATTTTCTCAGGTTCTATGCGATTTTTTTGGCATTTCTATAGCCTAGATGAAGGATAATCGACATATAGAGCTGCTTCCCCCAATTTTTAGACCAAACCGTTTGGAAACCCCGCGCCTTCCTCATTTCGACCCCTGTTACCCGAGTAATCCCATTATAACGGAGAAAACGGGCTTCTCCTCGCCGTTTTTGACTAATTGACCCAATTGTTGACCCAAATCCATTAGAAAATTAAGGAAAACTCACCAATTCGTGGAGATCGCTCGAGTTCACACCGTCATGAACGTGAAGAACGTGAGCCGATCCCATTTGGACTTCAAAGTCCACCGATTGGGGACAGTCTGCTCCGGTGCAATTCGGTCCGAAGAATAACTTGTATCGGGGTTCCCCGATCAGTGGCGGGAGGATGTCCACAAAGCTGCCGGACTTCAGATCACAGGCCCGGACAATTTCGCCGTGCCAATTGACCACGAACATTTTTCCAATGGCATCGGGGCTCGGGACGACGACATAGATCCTAGAGGCGCCGTTGTCTGTCTTCTCCAAATTGTAGTTGAACAGGGAAACTTGGGTCCTGCAGCGATTGATTAATATTTTAAAGGAGGGGAAAACTCACTGGTTATTGTATTCATAGGCTCCGGCAACGTATCCCATTCCCGGATCGGATAGATTCAAAGTGAAGGTATTGCCATTGGCATCGATGGTATAATCGCCGGCGGGGACTTCAGACCGCCCGGAAGCGAGGGCTAAAACGGGAAAATAGAATTCTAGGTTTTTAATCTTAAGGAGAACGTGGTGGAGAACTCAACGAATACCGGATTCCCGTGAAAATTGACCCAAGAAATTCCAAACTGCGCGCTGTAACCGCGCTCCATTCCAACAACCTGCCAAGCTCCATTTTCCTTCATTTTTTCCTATATTTCCAGTTTTTTTAAAAATTTTTCTTCTTTTACAGTAATATTCACCCTGTGAACATCATAGAAATTAAGAGAAAATAGTAAAAATGGTAATTATAGCGATTTAGTGAGGTTTTAGAATGGAGCAAGGTTACAGGTTACAGCGCGCGCTTTCCATTTCCCGGCTATTTTGAAGGGTTACGGTAGTCTAAAAATCTTCCTTACCAAGTTCACTTCCTCCCAGGAGTCGGAATTGCCCAACATGAGTCGAGTTTCCGATATTTTGAATGAAAACATTTCCCTCGTTGGGAGTTTCTTCCAATGTTCCGTTGACTTTGATTTGAAGAACACCGGCCATCATAAAAGCGACGGCGGTCAAAAGACCTCCGACGGCCATTTTTCTCAAAGGAGTGATATGAACCACCTGAATTTCCTTTATTTAGAGCGGGTTACGGTAAGGGCATACCTTTCTCAAGGCAGGATAAACCCAAGCTTCGAAGACGGGAACCATTATAAGGACGATGAGGGGATTCAAAGTGTTGATCTGCTCCGGGAGGATGGTCAGCCAACCGATCCGGCCATTCAATCTCCTCGCCTGGAGCACCCAGGTACTTCCCTGCTGGTCAAAAAGAGCCCAGAAGAAGACCAAAGGCCCGAAAATCATTGCGACTTTGCAGAAACTGCGGACGGATTTGATGACATGGGGAGTATAGTCCGGGGCGGCACGTTCGAGCCAATGGCTGACGGGCTTCTTGGCACTTGTGGAGGATCTGTAAAGTTTATATTGTATACTATACTGTAGCCTATTAGAATTTCGAAAAAATACAGTAATCTAGAAGCGTGAGGACCGTTGTAGCCGCGCTCCATTCTAACAACCAACCAGACGGTATTTTGCTTCATTTTTTCATTTTTTTTTCTAGCTTTTTTCTATTTTTCTTTCTCTACAGTAATCCCCACGCTCTAAAGATCATAGAAAAAAGATTAAAGAAAAAAATCATAAAAATGGTAATAATAGCGATTTAGAGCGGTTTACAATGGAGCAGGGTTACAGCGCGCGCTTTTCATTCGAGCGCGGGGCTTTGAAAGATTACGGTAATTAAAATGGTTCCCTACCCGAAGAGAGTCCTTGAAGCTCCAGTAAAAATACAACCAACAACTTCAAACGCTATATTTTCTTTGCTCGGCGCCTGTACTTTGTAGATTTTCCACCCGGAGAGGAATAACAACAGTGCCATGACCATCAAAACACCGGGAACACCTAAACGAGATTGTTCTTTATGGGGAAAGGTCATTGGTGAACTTACCAAAAGCCAGGGGGAAACAGTATTGGGATCCGAGGCAGCTAACCCGACCACGGAGGATAGGAGTCAACATGATGGCGAAGAGGGACCCTCCATTGATGGCAAAGTAGAAAAAGCTGAAGAACTGAGAACGGAGGTGCTCCTGGTGCTTGGGGAACTGAAAAATTATCATATTAAAGGTTTTAAAGGTCTAAAAACATCAAAAACTTTGAATTTTGCCAGCCAAAGGGTCCCATTTGACCCAATTTTGAATTTAGGGGCTTGCCGCGTCATGATTTTCCCCCATTTTCCTCCTTTTTTACCTGTTTCCTTCAATTTTTCTCCCATTTCTAATGAAAAAGAGGATGTGCTTTGCTATGTATGCAATTTTAAAGGTCTAAATAATCTCAAAGCCTTGAAAATCTTAAATTTGGCCCGCCAAAGGGCCAAATTTGAATTCTACCGGATTCTGGTCTTCTTTTCCCTCAACTTTTCCCATTTTCTAAAACTTCCCGCTCTTTCCCTTCCCATTTTATTCCCCACTTTAATGTGAGGGAAAGTTCATCTTTTTCTGATGCAATACTACAATTTTTTGAGGTCAGCGCATCGTAATCCTCGGCCGGCTGCCGGGCGGGTGGGTTATCCTCTTTCCCACGGGATATATTATCATAAATGGGTGCAAAGTACACTGTAGGTGCTCAGAAAATAACGGCGCTCTTTTTTAAACTGGAAATATTTTTTAAAGACGCTAGGAAAGTCGCCAAGGCGGCAAATTTGAATTTATTTCCCAAGTTCTAGATTTCTAGTCAATTTTTGGGATTTTTTGGGAAATTTGAGGAACCGGCGGTCCCCTTGACTTTTTAAAACGACATCGGGAAGTCTTGACTTCCTTTTCCGGTTGCGATTTTTGTCTGTCTGTGTTTATCTTCCCCTTGTAAGACCCACTTGATCGGCGGCAAAAGCAGACACGCACGGTTTGATTCCGCCGGTGGCCAGGGCTATGATAAACAGTCCGGCAAAGTCCAGTGTTGTCCTCGTCGCTAAAAAAAATGTAAGAATTTTTATGGATCAAAAGATCTATTGAACCAATTAACGAACTAAAAGACTTACTGTATTCTAGGGAGGGGATAGCACCCATGGAGATGAATAGATGACCCAGGACGTAGATGACACTTCCGTAGAGGATGACTTTAAACTTTCCGAAATAGGAATCGGCCAGGAGAGAACCCAACAGGGGGGACAGGAAGGCCAGCGAGGTGAAGGCATGGTAGACAAAGGTGGCAGCACTGGAAATTTGAGTTTTATGAGAGAAAATACGGTCTAATGCCCAAATTTTAAGGAACCGCGCCCCAGGGTTACTGTGCCGGGTCCTCCAGGGTACCGAGTGGAAATTCTTCATCCAAAAAGTTCTTACCTTGGTGTATAATGATGCTCGATGATGAAATAGAGCGTTAGGATGGCTTTCATCCCGTAGAAACTGAACCGTTCGCAGAATTCATTTCCGAGCATCAAGAAGACGCTCGGCGGGTAGGCCCGCAAATTTTGTATCAGTCCACGTTCTTCTGTCATTTCTGCCCGTTTTCTTGAATTTTTTTGACGGTATTGATGGAGAAAAGGCTTCTTTTCTGCTTCCTCTTCTGGAAGATTACTCTATTTTTTGGAAAAACTGGGAAAAAATTAAAGGATTAGGGTCGGAAAGAAGCCAATTTTTCGGCTACTTTCCACTGGAAATAAGGTCAGACAGTCAAAAAAGTAATTGCAATTTCTGAAGGTTGGATGTGTGTCTTGGCTGCAAGAGACCCAGAGAGAAAAAGTAGAGGACAGGGGTAAAATAGCCGTGACGGGTAAATTGACAAGAGGCGAAAGAACAACCGGCGTCGTTCGACATTAGCAGGGTCTCTCGACTGACTGAAATTGGATGATTTGTTGCGGTTCCGGGAGTACTTTGATGCACTTTTTTTACTTTTTTTTGTCCGATTGTGTATCAAATGTCACCAGTGGAACCAGGAACCCGACATCTCCGTCTTTCGCCGTTACCAACCACCTTGTGGACCGAAAAAATCAGTGAAATCGGCCCAAAAGGTACTAGAACAGGCTAAACGAGCTTCTGAGCGCGTTGGGCTTGATTTTCGGCCAAAAAAACTGTTTCCTTTGAAGGAACAGAGGAAAAATGAGACAGAAGATGAAAATCGGCTCGGGGCTGAAAGGCTGTAGAAATAGTAGAAGAAGGGTAGACATTTCCGTATTTTTGTTTTGGAGAGAAAACGGGAAATGGGTATCGTAGTCCAGTTATCGGGCCGAGGAATCTAACCACTCCGGGTCAGGGAAAGGGAACTGCAGCCAGGAGCCGAGAGCCACAGGTAACAGCCACAGTCCAAAGCCGCAGCCAAGCGCCACAACTCCTGAGCTAGGTCTCTCAGGACCTTTCTTGAGTGAAATTTAGTCAGGATAACCGTATCCTGGTTGAAAAATTAGGAAAAAGGAGGCCGGATGGAGAAATTTGACTGTAGATCCCTGCAAAGGTCCCGAAGAGCGGGACAATGGTCCAACCCGACTACGGTGGATTCGAATGTTACGGCCCATCAAAAGAAGGCCTACAGTCCATTTTCCTAGGAGGGACTACAGAAATTAAGAAAAAAGATGTGGTTCGACAAGGAATAAGACCCGAATGTCAGTGAAAAGCACCATCAAAACTCAAAAATCGCTGGTTTTTGAGAGAAATGGGTTTCGCGGGCTGCCGACTGTCGCGCCAAACTGTCTCGTCCGAGTAGCCGCCACGGAAATTTGATAAGCCACGCTCTAATTGAAAAATTAGTGGTTCGAAAACGGCGAGAGGGGTTCGTCGTCCGCAAGATGAACTTGACCGGGGACGGACGCTCACCACGCCATGACGGCCGGCTAATGATAGCGAAAGAATGTCGAAGAAGAAGAACATCGAACTGTGGAAAGAATCTGGGGGGACTATTTTTGGTGGAAAATACACGAGATTTCGCCCCGATGACCCCACTAAAAAGACGTTAACCATTTGAAGAAAGGGGAAGAGCGGGTCAAGGACAGGACAGATGAGGGAAATTGCTTTTTTCTGGCTGATATGGTCAGATAAACCTCATTTGAGTCCTTCTAGGGTTACTGTAGAGGATACAAAGAAAAGCAAAAGGGAAGCGACCACGAGTGGACCCGAACCCTCGAGCACCAGCTTCCAGGCGCGGCGCTAACCTACCGCGCCATGAAGCCATTTATGAGACAGGGGTTTTGGACAAATTACTGTAGGGAAGGATTCTCATCAGCAAGAAAGGATGTTTCAGCTATCTGCTGATAAGTGTAAAGCAGAATAAACAGATCCAGTTATCCCCCACCCTGCCAGGGGCAACAAGACCCTGATTAACTGAAGAAGAAAAGGGAAAGTGATATCTGCCTAGGCAAGATCGTCATCACCACCATCACCCGGCCTGATGTAAACATGAATATGATTCGCTTAGAGAGAGAGAGGTGTGTGACCGACAACCTTTCCAGGGGAGACAGCCCCCCAGAGACAGACCGGTTCATAAGCCACACGCTGCCGGCGAACACACAGAAGCGGGAGGAGAGAATTTTTAGCTTGTTAGTTTATGGGGTACTAGGAGGAAAAACTGGAAAATTAGCCTCTCCCGGTGGCGTCAAGTGACGGTCAACGGCGAGGGAAAAGGGCAAAAAACTGGACGGGGGAGGCTAGTTTTCGGCGTAATTCAGCTGTTTTTTGTGGGGTTTCATAGATTTGACTGAATGTTCAATGGCTACGTAGTTAAAATAAGGTTGGAATCATTTTTAGACTACCACCGTCACAATTAGACAGCGCTGTGGCGGCGGGCGCTTCAAATTCTGGAATGAGAGCCAAAGGGGGGAGGCCACAGTTAGACAGCTGCTGTGTGAACTGTGGTATTTAAACAGGAAGTCGAAAGCCACAGTTAGACAGCCGACTTACGAATCACGACTTTTGGGGATCCACAAAACGGGAAAACGGTTCTTTCACCCCCCGTAGTTTCAATGATATCACCCAGAAAAAAAGACAGTGTGGCGAAAAAAATCACAGATCATCTCTTCCCCGAAGAAAATATGTGAAGACGCCCGCCACATGGGTGTGGATAGGGAACTATTTTCCCGCCGTCAGTGGTCAGAAACCAGGCCTATTCCCAGAATTCGGAGAGTCGAAAACAGAGAAAATAGTCAGTTGACCTGGTGATAAAAAAGAGAAAGAAGAGTAATGATCCAGTGTCACACGTTGAGACCTTCCCCAAAATGGGCCAAAAAACTCCTGAAGAATGCCGTCCTCTGGCAGGAAACGGTGTCCCCGCACCCGTAAAATCTCGGCAGCTGGCGCGCCCCTTGTTGAACTACAAGAACCCGCCAGCTGCCGAGATTCTACGGGTGCGGGTGCACGAAAATCAACTGGGCGGTGTTGATGTTGCCATCTCTACTTTTTCCCCTCCTTTTGGGGATTACTGTAACAAGGGCAATAATAAAATCAGGATGGGAAAAACAAAACAAAGATGATGGCATGTTTAGATAAAATTCTTGAAATTTAAAGACTGTAGAAGGACTAGAAGAAGGGTAGACATTTCCGTATTTGTGTTTTGGAGAGAAAACGGGAAATGGGTACCGTAGGCTAATTATCTGGCCGAGGGATCTAACCATTCCGGGTCAGAGAAAGGGCGGCCAGTAACCAAGAGCCACAGCCAAGCGCCACAGCTCCAGAGGCCGCAGTTTCCCGAGCCACAACTAGGCACCACAGCTTGAAAAGCCACAATTCCTGAGCCACTTCCAAAAGCCACAGTTTTTGAGGCCACAGTTACGAGCCACAGCCGGAGCCACAGGAAACAGCCACAGTTAAAAATAACAACCACAAGCCAGTTGTGTAAGCCACGGTCAAGAGCCACAGCTAGGCACCACAGCCTCAACAGCCAAACGTTTACAAGACTTACAAAACGAGATAAAAAACTCCTTATAATGGAAAATTTCGCCCGGAAAACAGGAAAAATGACTAACACCTCCCAGCTTCTGTGAACAGAAAAAGCGCCTACGGCGGCGATTCACAATGGCCGCCGGCCGTATTCGAGAGAGAGAGAGAGGAACCGCGGCGAATAGAATAGAATGGCAGGGAAGAAAAGAGACGAACAACTGTTGTCGTCCACCGGGCGCATAATAATATTGGAACCAATAAAACGACAGAAATCTTGCAGGAGAGAGGATAGAATTATATGAGAGTCTATACCAAGAAGGAGAGAAAAAGGAGACGAGGGGGCAGTTGAAAGTGGCTGCACTCTCCCACGGCCAGGGGAGGGAGGCGCACCCGAGGGGGCGAGGATTGCTGGGGGTCGGGAGAGGGGGAGGATGGTTTATTTGTACGAGGGATACAAAAGTATCAGCTAGAGGTATTACAGAGAACATTTCCGCAGGTTTATGATCATAGGGAGGGCAGAAATCGAGAAACGGAGACTTTGGCTGTCTAACTGTGGTTTCGATAGTCCGATCCCCTGCACCCGTAAAGTCTCTGCAGGCAGATCATCTTTATTCAAAACTGTTACAAAACTGTGATGCCTTTATGTCTTTGTCTTGCCGAGACTTTACGGGTACAGGCGATCGGACTATCGAGGACTGAACCTGGTTTTTAGCTCATTTTTGGCTTAAAATTGCTACTAAATATGTTTTTACGCTCTATTTCAAAGATTTGGGTTGTCAAAAGTGATCGCCGCTGTCTAACTGTGGTTAGAAGAAGCCACAATTCAAGGAAAAGGGCTCGCCGGTGGAAGGAATGAGCGCCGAAGCCGAGAAGCGGGAAAATGGTATATTTGTAGGGGAAAAGGCGGGAAAAACAGCGGATATGAGATCTGGATAAGACCCGGAGAAATGTGCCAAAGAAAACGGATATAAATTTGTTGTTTTACTATGATACGGGCATCTAGACGCCGCCAGGCGGCGGGTGGGTGGCGGCAATCTCCGAGGTGTTTGTGGCCGCCTGTGGACAGTGGCAAACACAAACAAATAAACTGGCCAAAAGTGAGAGAGGCGATCTGAGAATTGGCTACTCTTTGTACGGGAGAGGAGGAAGGGAGAGTGGACAGGGGAACCAGGAACAAACGGTTTTATGGTCGGCAGAAGTCGGAGGTTATTTATAGAGAGAGAGAGACTGGGGGGAAACCGGGCTGAACAGAACTATGGGACAGAAATGGCAACGGGGATTGATACTGATTTGGATGGCTTTTTAATGCTGAGAAAGGTCTTGAGGGGAAGATTTATAGGGAGAAAACAAGCGAAAGTTCATAAGAAAGCCACAGTTAGACAGCTGGGTCAGTCAGGAGCTCCCAGTGCCAATTTTCCCCTAATTGTGATGAAAAAAATGGAACCGAGCGTCATATTCCAAAGAATTGGGCAGGATGAAAGGGTAGTGGAAGAACCCTGGCTAAAAGTGGACCCTTGTTTGTGTATTTATTGATTTTCTGTGAATATTGGGTGCCACAGCTGCCACAGTTAGACAGCAAGGAAGAACTGAACAGTTCCTGCTTTGAAAATGTCCAATGAACCCAGAAAACGGGAATAATTGCCCTTTTCTGACGGGATTTTCCTGTTTTCTTCTCTTTTGACAGCAAAAATCGGGGATTTACAGCCACAGTAAGACAACGAGCCACAGCTGAACCTTTCGTCCCCACATTCTGTCCAGGAACCTGGGAATTGCCCTTTTGTCCGATTCTGGTCTTCATTTTCCCATTCTCTAGGAAATTTAGGTGCCACAGGCGCCACAGCTAGACAGCCAAAAAGGTAATGGCGTGTTTTCCGTGATGACAAAGGTCTTGGCCATTTTCAAGCCCGTTTTCTCGGTCTACAGACCACAGAAATGGCCACGAACGCCCCAGCTGACTTCTCAGCTGATCCCAAGAGCGTGAAGACCGCGTTCATTCGGCCCCGTGAGACGTCATGTTTATTATTTTAGGAGAAAGAAAGTTGGGGTCAACCCCCCGAGAAGACGGATCGAGGGCGTCTAAAATCAGGTTCTACTTCTGGCTCTCTTTCTTCGTTTTCAACTGAGAATGGTCTCACCTGGTCGTTGATTAGAGAGTGCCAGGACGCTACAGTACCTTATTTAACTGAGGATAAAGTGAAACAGCCAGAAGTTCTTTGAAGCGGCTTAGGGGCCACAGTAACTTCCTAACTTAGGATTAAACCCATATTCCGGAAGATTTTAGCACCGTAGTAGTACAAAAAGGTAGTAGGAAATCAAAACCGAGGAGATTTCCCTAATGATTGAATACAAAATGAACTGAAAGTGGAAAATCGCTGCACCATAAACAGGGAGGACATCAAAATAGCCTATCAGCAGCCGTCCTCTCCGCCTCCCAAAGGTAACGAGAACTTTAAGTACAGTAAATATTTAAATTGGTGATTGGTGGACCAATTTCGACTGTCCAAAGAACGTTGACCTTTTCTAACATGTCGGTTCATGTGGTAGACGTAGTGAATCATCAAACTAATCGCCGAAAACGAGAGAAAAGCGTTGTAGTGGAAGTTGTGGAATTTCTCGGGGTTTTATCACCAGCAGGTGGAGAATAGCGGACTGGAGAGGGAAGAGGCCCTGTTTGTGACGAATAAAGAAACTTTTTGACCCGGGGGTTGTCTTTTTGAGCTCTCGAGACGGAGTAGAATAGGAAAGAGGGTAAAATGACCCTATAAATGACACTGAGACGACACGCGACGGCAGATGTCGCTGTCTCATGGAGGCGCGCGCCATTTCAGATGGATTCTGTATGTAAAATAACAAACTGGACTAATTATTACTTATTCTATGGGTACTTTTAGGGAGAAAAATATCGTATTTAAAAGAGCAGATAGATTCTAGACAGAGAATTTGGATGGAAGCTTCAGGAACTAGGAAACGGCAGCTTATTGTCTTACTGTGGCGTCTGCCTCATCAAAATGGAAAATTTTACCGGGAGCTTGAGATTTGTTTTTTTGTCTTCTGCTCATTTCAGTTGTCCGGATAGCTGATTTCTTACGGTCCTTGACTATAAAGGGATTAATTTTCAGTCCTAACACCACCGGTCTACAGCTTGTTTTTATAAGAGATTGCTAAATCCCCACAGGGACATTCTATCTATCCGAATGGCCGAAGAGGTGGTGGATCTGGTGCTGCGGCGACTTGTCGAGATGGAGGAGCGACTCGGCCACCGACTGGATCAAATGAAAAGTCAAATGATTACGATGGAGGAGGGACTCGCGACGAAGCTGGACTCCGCCCTCGAGAAGGGACTCTCTGGAGAAGAGGATGGAAGGGCTGGCGCGGAGCAGCAGCAGTTTCGGCGGCGAGGTGAGACTACTTTTGTTGGTTATTTTGTATAAAAAGCAATATTTAGGTGAAGGGAGAGGAGATGAATACGGCAGTGGGCGTTGGATGTGACCCCAACGAAACGAATCGAAGTGGGGACGACGACTGGCCCGGCGAGAAAGAAACGGATACGGCCATTGAGAAAGAAGCCGCGAAGATGATGGAAGCTGGGATTGGATCAGAATCCAAAGAAGAGGCCTCACCCAACAAGACCGAAAACTTCTACTTGGCTGGTTTGGATCCGACGCAATTGTGTTTTTCCGTCCCGAGTTGAATTCGAGGAGGAGCTGCGCCGCTTCAATGTGACGAGGATCACCAAAAGTACATCTGGTAATGCCTACTATGCACTGATGGAGCCGCCTCCCCCGTTTCCACAGAGACCTCGTTGTGAGGTCGAGATCTACAATTATGGCAGAATCAAAACATCGATCACCTTCCCTGCCGAAGACGACGAGGACGACACCGACGGCGCAGACGAGAAAGAAGAATAATTTCCCTGATTCTTTTTGTAGTAACTGTAATAAAACTTCTCTGTATTTTCTGTTATTCTTCTTCTTCTTGTCTTCCTTCATCTTCTCTCTCCCTTCTTTTTTTCGGCCAAAAGGGCGCAAAAAGCGCGCTTTTCCTCTTCAAAGAAGATCGGTTTGTTCTCGTCTCCCAGCACGATCCCATCGCCCCTCCTCCATTCTCCAACAATTCCCGTTTTCTCCTTCTCAAAATGGAGAAAGGCGCCACGCTGTCTTACTGTGGCTCTCTGGCTTCGGAATGCCAACTTTGACGGCAGAATTGAGCTCTTTTCAGCTAGTTTTCTAGAATCCGTTCTTTTTCGCTTCTTTCGACCGTTTTTTGGTCGAATTACCCCCCTACTTCGCTTGTCCAGGCAGTCTTTTCCGGTCAAGAAGTGTCCGTCTCGAGCTTCCCATCTATTTCCAGTCATTCTTGCCGTCTTCTCGCCCAAGAAGCGGACGCCTCTTCTGGAAATGGCACAGCAGCAACCGGCAACCTCCCTCAATCATCTGCACCGTGATCCGGCTTCCGGCGGCCTGCCGCCCGGCGTCTCCTGCAGTACGGAAACGGCACTGGAAATTGACGAGACCGAATCGGTGGCTCGCGAGGATCTCGTCGACTTTTTCAAAGAAGATCGCCTCCGTATGAATATGTGCCTGCCGCTGCCGGTGGAAGATCTCCCGCCGGGACTCAAGGACGACTCCCTCGACAAGGAGCGACATCGCCACGAGCAGATGCTCCTCATGGCTCTTCGCAATGGCTGTGATTTTCTTGATGAAAAGCTCGAAGTCATTAAAGGTCTCGAAGCATGGCTGGATCGTATCTATGATGAAATACACAAGGTTGCAATTTTTAAATCTTCTTGAATTTGCCACTTTTGACCTTGAGACCGTCTTGTCGATTTCAAAGGCCCAGAAGTTAAGCGCGGACTTTGAGAGCTCTTTGGTCGCTTTGAGACCCATATTCGCAGAGATACTGTACGAGTTCGTTGGAAGATACGGTACCCAACATTTCAACCGCTCGAGGAAATTGAAAATTCAAAAATGGCGATGAAATTGGGTTTTACTGGCTTCGGTCAGCCCGGCTACCGAATTTTTTCAGTTTTCTGGCTCATATAGGCTAAATGCCAAGCCGGGCATAATTATTGGAGTTTAAAATTATGGTTCCCGGAACCAAAAGAGCGCGGGATATGAGAGGAGGGCCCGTCCAGAGGCGGCCGATCGCCTTTAGAGCCTGGAAATTGCCAGTTGCAGAGTCTCATCGGCTTCTATAATGAACTGAGCCACTTTCCAAAGGTCTCTACTATAAGGCAACACTCTACCCAAGGCTCTGTAATTGATAAAAGTGCCCGAAATCCCACGCGGCCAGACTAGAGTTAGGGCGTCTAGTTGCTCTCTAGGCTCGTTTTGAAGAAGCAGTCAGGTTATACTGGTATTTTACTGTATCTTTTTACTGTATCTAATGTCAAGATGATCGTCTAGATTCTTTCGATCAGAATTTTTTCATCTATTCGGAGAAGAAATATGGCGAGATTCATAGGGAATGGGGTAGAAGGCGCGCTCTTTGTGCTTTTTTGTGCTTTTCACTCCTCCAGTTCAATCGCTAGGCTCTTTTGAGAAATTAGACCTTTAAAAGACGAGAAAAATAGCTAAAATGACCATACAACTTGAATAATTTGTTCTATTTTCAGGTGGACGCGGCCCTCGAAGGAATATCCGACCACTCGAGCCGGATCGACGAGTACAGCCGTCTGGCTCAAAAGATGGACACGATGTTTTCGCAGCTTTTCCAGTAAAGAAGACAATTCGACGGACGGATGATAAAATATTTAAAAAAAGATAAATGAAATTCATCCGTGGTCTACAGCTTATATTTGTCTAGCCAAAAATGAAGCTTTTCTTCGCCACTGTCTTGTTCTTTTTTTCTCGTTTCTCGTTATTTGGGCGAGGAATTTGGGGGTTGAACAGAAAAGAAAATGAAAGTGATCTTTTCCCTATCTTATCACAGGAAGCAGCGTGGAAAGGCGACTAATTCGATGTCGGAGAAGAACGGGACGTTTCCAGAGAGAGGAAAGGAAATGGCCGAACCACGGCTCGTAGTATACGACGGGAATAGGATATCTTCCTAGAAAATGCGAAGAACGGAGGCTGCCTGACCTTTGGAAGGCCATTTATACTAATTTTAGCGTTTGAGACAAGAAAAACTGGCCTTGACCGGGCGAAGGAACGGCTGTTTGCAAACCGGGGGGAAGTGACCGGAAATGAGAAATACCTCTTTTTGTAAGTAATTTTTTGCTTGATTTTGGTAGAGCAACGAATAAGCTTCAAAAAGATTCCAGAAGTATGCCCGTAACTGCCTCGAGAGTCAAGAAATGGTAATTTCTAGAAAAATGGGTCTTTTCTCAAGGTTTCCGATCCTAAAACGGGTGGAACAGACGGTATATGACTATTCCATGGAATTCTAAGCAATGTTTGAACTTTTGATACTATTTGGAAGCTTATTTTCTATTCTACAGGGATATATCAGGGGCGGACAGCATAAAAAACTTGTCCAGCCGAACTGGTATCAAAATTTGAGTGAAAATCGTCTCACAGAGTCTCCTACAGCGCTGATTTCAAGACTAGGAGGCTAACAGGGGAGGAAACCACTACCACTTGGAGTTATGCTAGAGGAGGTTCGAATTTCTGGTCTTCCTTGAAAGCCCAATCTTTCCCCTACAAGAAAATCTGAATTTCATAGAAACGAAACTTTTCCCCAGGGAATTATATCACGCTTTATCATTTTGCCGGTTTCCAGGGCCGGAACTGCGTCTCCCGACTGAAACCTTGGTTCTCGATGGGGCAAAGTCCAAGAAAGGCAGTTGGTACGGGAAGAGCACCGTCTTTGGCATCGCAAAGTTAATGTTTTTATTAAAAGTTGTTGTCAACAGGTGTAAGAGTCAAAAATATGGTCACCTTGGTCATTATAAGAGAAGGGCGCCTTTTGAACTCGACAGGAATCAAAAAATGGAAAAAAATGGCTTCAAATGGTTCTTTTCCGCTATTTTAACGGATAAACAGGAGAAAAACAAAGGAGCCAAATGAAAGGGGTATTGTAGGAAGCGGCCAGTCAAAATACAGGGAACAGACAGATCAAAGTGGAAAAAAAGGAAGGAAGGCCTTGAAGAATCAAGAATGGGAGAGGAAAAGTAGGCTAACAGTAGCCATTTGGCCATTTCTCAACCGAGAGAGAAGGAGAGACGAAAGAACGGGGCATTTTCATCGAATCCCGCCATTTGATATCCCCATTTTGTGACAGTCAGGTAGATTTCAAGGTCGGGGCCTTGGAGGCTACTTCAGAGCCCTCAGGAGGAGGAAGTCGGGATTAGTAAGGAGAAGTTAAAAGACTCACCCATTTTGAAGACTCGTCCAAGTTTCCCGGGAATTGACAGCGACGGAAAATGAACAGAGACAACGGGAAGACGACGACGACCTTTTAGATAATAATCAGAACGGGGGGCTGCTGACTGGGGTGGGGGCAGTCAGTCCCGTTCGCTCTCCCCCAGCCCCGGACGTTCCTTCTTTTCTTCCCGTGCGGGGAACACATTGTTTTCTCTTCTCTATCCTTTTTAAAAAGTACCAAATTAAGAGAATTCCTCAATCTCGAGGGGAAGACAGAGTCAAAGGTCAGCCGAGACAAGATCTTTCCTCGTTTTACCGCCTGAGCGCGCTCTATGGTCGTCTGCTATTCAGCTGACCAGTTTTGCAGGGCAGAGTTTGGACCACGTGAGGAGACTGATGGATCTGCAGATATTTTGACTGTTTTACTGAGTATTAAACATCTTTTTATAGCTACGCAGCCAATTTTGAACCAATAAAAACCGACGGAACTATTTCGACTATTCTCGCTTCAGTGAAGAAATGAACCAGAAGATTACATAGACCAAGGTTTTCTCTAATTGAAAGGACCTGGCTGAGTATTAAATGAGGTCGCAATGTATGTCATGTCTAGATGGTAATACAGGTGGAAATTTGTATCCTGATGACTTTTCGCGTTTTTTGCAAGAATGTAGCCCTTCGCCATTCTTTACTCAAATTAGTCGGTCGATCTTGACGGGAACGTGTCTGAATGCACGCGTGCATTCGTCAACATGCCGCGGGCGTTTGTGCCCGTATCTCGGGTATTTCTTCCGTGAATTTTTAAAATTCAAGGACCATCTTGTAGAGCACGTCAAGACGATTCTAATGAGCCTGGTCATAGCTCAAACGGACCGAAAGAAAAATCGCTGGCCTACCAAACGTTGATACAGGAGCGTTACGTAACGCTTCCTGAGACCATGTATGCGCCAGGTGATGAACAAGTCAACTTTTGGTAGGCCAGCGATTTTTCTTTCTGTCCGATTGAGCTATGACCAGGCTCATTAGAATCGTCTTGACATGCTCTACAAGATGCAGGTTGAAGTTTTGAAATAGACCAAGAAATGCCCGAGATACGGACACAAACATCCGACACTCCAGTCTACGCCCGTTTTACTCCCGAAATTGGGCGTTTTGCCCATGTATGCCCTGGCGGAAGGGGTGACGAAACCGGGTTTTGTATCATCAGATACGGGGTTAGGCAGTGCGGTAACGGGTTTCGGTTACAAATTCTTCAGTCTAGGTTTTACCTTGATTTTTGTTCTGATCTTTATGAACACGGGCTCAAAAAATCTGGTCTGAAGCCGTTTTCCTTGAAATTTTCTGGTTACATGGATCAAAGGAGATATAATCAGGAGTTTGGCTCCTGGATAAGGTAAACAAATGGAATAATGTAGTGAAAATAAGGTAGAACATTCTTTAAAGAGCCATAGGAAGGTCTCCAAGAGCTTCTGCCGGCTCTCAGGGGCACTCAAGGGAACAAGGAAGGGAGGAAGACGAGCCAAAACACTTTCAACCTGTCGCCGAGGGCTGAGATTGACTTCGTTAACTTTAGGAGGTCCTGTCGCGATTAATTATGGTCTGCCCCTTTTAATTATTATGTTTTTAGGTGATGAACATCTCCTAGACATGGGAATGTGAGCAAAAAGCCGCGGGGGGAGCGTAAAGAGGAGAGACCAGAAATTAGAGGGATTAGTAGCAGTTGGGAGGTCAAATTGTGGTCGGGGAGTAATTTCTGCCAATGGGGATCAATTCCATTTGGTTCTAGCTGTCTGGGGCAGCAGACAAGAGGCTCCCTGGCCCAGTTGGGTTGAGATTTCGGGTTATAGTCGTTGAATTCTTGAGTTAAAAATAGGGTCGTGCGTCTCTTTTCTTTTCCGTTTTATTCATTCGCCATCATTTCTTCTTGCCTCATTTTTCCTCATTCACCTTTCCATTTTGATATGCATCTTGGAAGATTCACAGGGGTTCTCTGACTCATCTTCCACGTTTTGTGGTTGAATTAAATGATTGGCGACTATCCTGGCCAAGGGGGTAGAGCACAGTTCTAAGTAGACACAATGGTACTCCTCTATCATGAACTGTCCACCATCCCCTCATCCCTCGTTCCCCGTACCACCGAAGGGATAAATTCCCCCGCCCAAAAAACGAGAAAAAAAAGAACAAGACAGTGGCGAAGAAAAGCTTCATTTTTGGCTAGACAAATATAAACTGTAGACCACGGATGAATTTCATTTATCGCATATTTTATCATCCGTCCTTGATTACCGTAAGCCACGACAATACAAACAAAAACTAAAAAGGGGGAAGGGTTACTGTAAATCCTCTGGACAGAAATCACAGTTCCTTGGACAAGAAGCACTGGTAAAACATTAAAATTTATTATTTCGTTATAAAGAATAACATTGGATGTGAGTTAGAACTCTTTGTACTCTCCATATATACAAATATTTATAAAGACGAGACATTTGTACAGGGAGAAGGCGATCATCATCGAGGTGAATCCATTGGAGGAGCTGTGGCTATTAGATTTTCGTCTACGTTCGAATAAAAAACATCTAAAATCATTTTAACTAGAGATTCATTGAAATAGAACCTGAAAGTTGTTCTAAACTGGGAGGAGGCGGTGGAAGGGGAGAAATGTTCCTATTTCTCATGTAAGATGTCAATTGGAGAGGAAGCTAGAAAGATATCTTAGGCTACAGTAACTTGTTGAATTGTTTGTAAACTGAATACATCAGAAAAAAAGAGAAGAAAATGCTGTTTTTAGGGCAAAATAGGGATTTTGAACTGCAGAATGCCCATGCACCCGTAAACTCTCGGCCATTTGAAGAAAATCTGTGGAAAAAGACAGACAACTGCCGATATTTTACGAGTGCAGCGGCAGTTCTGATTGTAAGAAGAAGGAAATTCACTGACCTCAGCTAGAACTTCCTTGGCCAAAGCTGCCATAATATGCTCCGTTGACACGATATTATTCACCAAGAAGTTACTAATCGGTACGAACTGAAAAAGCCCCCCATTTTTTTAACAAATTAAGCCCGACAGTACTTGAACAATGTCTCGTTCGGCGTATCTCCCATTATAGGAGATCCTGACACTGTCGCCGTCGAGTTCTTCCATCGCCGAAAAGTCCGCCTGCCCCACGCCGACGATAATTATCGAAATTGGCAGTCCCGCAGCCTCGACGATGGCTTTCTTCGTGGGAACCATGTCACAAATGGCGCCATCTGTTACCAAGAGCAGAACCTGGAGAGAATCTTCTCTAAAAATCTTGAAATCTACAAAAATACCTGATATTTAGAGCCCATTTTATACCAGCTGGCTGTCTTGGCTGCTTGGCTAATAATCGGGGCAAAATTCGTCGGACCGTAGAATTTAACAGAGCGGACACAGGAATGGTAGGCGTTCATGACGCCCTCGACGCCGGTGACGAGGGAATTCTTCAATTTTGGCTGAAAAGATTGGTGTAAAAGTCTAAGATTTCTAGAAAGAATACGAAGATTTTTTTAAAAATTTTAAAAAAAGAGCTAACAATCCAGGAAAGGAAAAGAAAAGGTTACTAAAGGATTCTTGCTACAGTAATCTACTCAAAATCTTTGAAGAGTCATATTTTCCAGACTTTCAGCTGGTCTTTTTCCAGTTGAGACTCCCTTAGGATAAATTTTACCTGAGGATCAGCCAGGGAGAATAAATGACAAGCTGATTGACTGTATTGGGAGACAATTGCTCCGAAGCCGTACGCATTAAATTGTTTACTTCTGTTGTAATATTGACAAATATCCAAAACTGCTCTAAAACCGTTAATTTCTCTTCTAATTTTCTCCCATTCTTACCTAATGGCTATTTCATATTGATTTGGTCTTGTGCTCAAAAAATGCAATGAATTCAGATCAGAAGGAATCAAATTCGACTCGGTGAAGTCGATTGCCACGGAGAATTCGAGTTCCGTTCTGTAATTAGTCAATTTTCAGACTAAAAAGGGAGAAAAAAGAGCATACCCTCCAGTAATGTAATCCAAAAAAGTAGAAAGAACAAAAAGTTGAGTTCTGATTTGGAGAATCCCAGAATTTGAATAACTGCTCCCTTTCCGTTGTTGTTTCTTCTCGTTTATTAGCTGAAAATAAACTTTTACTCGGCAAAATCTGCTCCGAAAAAGGAACAACAGGCAAGATTTTTAAAGGAGCGGCTTTTTTAAAAGCTTCTAGTTGCCATTTGATCCAAAAAGTCCAAAAAAAAGAGACGAAAAATGCTTACCGGCACCTCGATTGCCTTGTTCTCCAGCAGCCTGGCCACATTGACCCGGGTCCTTCCAATGAATTCCGGTTCAAATCTGGAATTCTGCCCCTTTCTCCTGTTTCTAATTTTATCCACTTACTGTCCTTTCGAATGCCAACATTCGACCAAAAAGTCCCGGCTTCGATCTTCCGCACAAAGCGAGCTTAATTTCAGTTCAAACGGCTTCCAAGTGGGATTGAGAGTCCTTGAGAGGAATTCAGTTTTGTGGACGAGAACACAGCTACAAATTTCTATATTTTAAAGCCAAAAGAGGAGAAAGAAATCTCACCTTCCGTCGTCGTTTAATCGATAAAACTTCAAAAACGGATCACTTTTCCCGAAAAGACTTTTTTTGTCCAATTTATGGGCGCTACAATTGAATTGCAGATGTTCCCGCTGGTTTTCGCTGCTTTCTTCACAGGATACTGTCATTTTTCCACAGTAACCTGGCAGTCCTCTAAAGAAATGTTCTCTTTAAATGAATAAAAATCAATTCCTACTGTAGGAGTTTGGTAAAAACGTCAACCGACACAATTTCCGCCAAGTCGCATTCTGCTAAGCCGAGGAAGTCCTGACTGTCCAAGTTTCGGCTATTTTTGTCGATATCATAACTAAAAAAAGGAAGATAAGGGTCAAGAAAGTCGAGAAGGCCTAGATTTTTGACACGAAAAAAGCCGGGAAAATACTTACAATTCAAATCTCAACGGTTGTTTCTCTTCGAAAAAGTAGTCGAGAAATATTTGGGTAGTAAATTCCGGATTCAAAGTGTTCATGATGGCCTCCGTCCGGCCGACTTCTCTCCATTCTTCGTTCAAATAGAGAGCTGTCCGGGTGCTGCGATAGACGACGCACATCGGGTCACTTTTGGAGAAGACGTCCATATCCTTCAGTCCTCTGAAATTCGCTCTTTTTTAAAGGAAAACGAATTAATTTCCTTACCTGGCACTGATAGTAAGAGCCACCCTCGAGCATGGCAACGGGTTCGCTAGTGAAATTCCATTCATTGAAGGGAGAAACTGAAAAAGGAGCCGTCTGTTTAGCGGAACGAGACAGATTGAATAAATGAGCGGGGAGGGTGGAGAGGGACTGCTGAGCCAGGCGGTTTTTGATCTTTGCTGGTGGCCAAGAGGAAGAGAGCGCTTCCTGATTTATGAAAAAACAGGGAAAAGCAGTGCCAAGAGTCAAAAAAGGCCTGATCTTCAAGAAAAAGCGGGAAAAGTGCCTTTCAGGGTCTTTGGAAGGCGCCAGGCTGTTTTTTAAAACATTTAAAAACAGGCAGAAGGCGTTGTTATATTTTCTATAATTATTTTAAATATTTTCTGGCTAGAAGAAGAAGAAATGAAAATGAGAAAAGGGAAAGAACAAGGAAAGAGGCGTCGCAGAGCCGTGAGACAACTTTAGTGGAAAATGAAGGACAATTAGCACCGGCGTTGTTGCTGGTTTAACGCCTTCCTTGATCTAAATTCGGCTGGTTGTTTCTCAAAAAGCTCAAAAGAACGCCGTTCTCTGGGGGGCTGGAGAGTCCCGCAGCCATTTTCCTGGCTATTACAACTGTTTCAGTTGCTCGGCTGGGAAAAGGGCAGGAAGAGAGAGGAAAGCGAAGGGGCGGTTGAGTTTTTCGGAACTGATCTCTGGAGCCAAAAGCGAAAGAATCTTAGAAGCAGGAGCTTTTATAGGTGAAAGGCGGATCTCGATTTACGATCTTCCCCTTTTCTCGCTTCAATCAGCCGGCAGGGAGGGACGACATTTTGCGCAGCGGTTGTTGCAGAGAGCAGCAGACACACGGCGTCTATCTACGTCATAGGGCGAGTATTTCGGGTAAGGGACGCTTTAAATAGACACACGCCGACGTAGGATATTGTGAAAGTCGGAGAGAAAGGAAGTTACACTGGATACTTTTTCTCTTTTCGTCGGTGACTAATATCGACCGGGAAGGGGACGAAGAAAAGTGGACACGGGCAGAAGAAAGGAACAGATGGCCGGGGAGGGGACATAAATATTCGGGACAAATATTAGACAGTTTTGAAGCTGAAAAACAGCGGGGAAAAGGTTAAAGATAAGGGAAAATAGGGAAAAAATAACAGTAAAGCTGGTTCACAACAAATCGTGAGCAATATTCGGTTATCAGTGGTCTCCGGAGACCAAACTAAACAGCACGCTCCTCTCCCCACAAACAGGCAAATCGCTAGAGGATTGGATTTTATGACCCCCGGGATTGCTGCAGCGGAAAAAAAGTAAAAAAGGTCGATCGATTCTTTCGAACCCTAACAAACTTAAATTTCCGGGGGTGTTCTATGTATTTTATCCAGTTTTTGACTCTAATTGGGAGTACCAAGATATATGGCAATTCTAAAAGTCGAAAACTTTATGAGATTTTATGACCCTTCAAAAATTCGAATTTTCAAGAAAATCCCCGAGTTTTTCAATCTGAAAGAGATTTTACAGAACGCTCCGCCCCATTTCTCTCCCAGGTCCACCCTCTTTTTTTAGTCGAAATAATCAATTTAGACACAGAACTTTATTCGACACCAATCATTTAAACAAAGAGAATATCAATTATGCTTCGACCCATTCGAATCTCTTTCGAATTTCTTCTTCTTCCTCGGGGGAAAAGTCATTCATCAGGCCGTAGATTTCTCGGATCTCTTCGACGGTCTTCCCATTGGCCATGTCGGCAATTTTCTGTGTAATGATGTCAATCAGTCCGGGAATATCCAAATAATTTGCTCCCTGAATTATTTTTAAAAGAGGAAATCAGAAAAATGGCAAACCATGAGCATAGCGTAAAGCTGCTTTCTGAAAATTGCTATCCATCTATCAATAAAACTTCAGTTCTAACAGCTACCGTAATTTTTAAACTTTAAACTTTAAAAGAGACAAAGATTCTCAGCCATTTTGAGCCGACTTGTCTCGTCAGGTGCCGGTATGGCGCTTAATTCAAGCAGAGATTCTCCAATCGGATTACGGTAGCATAGAAATAGTTCTTCAATCCTCTTTCCCATTGAACTTTTGTAAGGAAATTCAAAGTTTTTTTTACTGCTACAGTAATCAAAAGCCTTTTGTTTTTTAATCTTTTATTTATCTGGGGGTACTGTAGCCAGTCAACAGCTTAGATTTCTACTAATTTTCTATTCCTATTACAGAAAAAAAAAGATTTCCTGATAATTTCGAGAGTTTTTTCTCATATCGCGCGGTGGTTAGGTTTTGCTCTCATCACAGGCGGCATTTTAAACATTTAAAGCGCGCGTAGCGCGCCACCGCTCCAACTTTTTTGGATAATGTTTTTTGTGTGTTATTCCTCACGTGATTCTCTATCGAATGGTACCTATTATGATGGTTTTCGAGATTGAACCGAAAAATGAAAAATCGAAAGTGGTTTTAAAAGTGACCGATGTTTCCCGTACGGTGTACACCGTCTCGGTTCTCGTCACCAAATCGGCGGATTTTTCTAATTTTTGGTGGAAACATTGGAAATGATGTCTGCTGGTGGCGCGTCCATATTTGAAAAGATTTGGTGCATGCAGTGTGAGGGCGATTTGGCACTTGTTTCGCGCATAGCGCGGCACTAACTGAAGTATTTTTCTGAAATTTTTGTTTTATCATGTTCCTCATGTAACTGTCTATTGACTGTTCTTTATTACAGTGTCGTTCGAATTTGAACTCCTCCCAGAAAGTGGTTGAAGCTGCTAATTGTACGAGCCAACGGTGTGTCTCGACAGTTTAGACCTACTACTTGCTGGAGTCTTCTAATTTCTTCACTGAAACTACGAGGTTAACGTCTACATATAGCCCACTATCTTTCTGAATATTTCTGTACAGTTTTTTAAAATGCTACGAGCCTGGAAAATCTCACAACTTCTCCTAGAAGTCAAGATTCCGTAATCGGAACGGATTTTCTCTTAAAATTCTTTGGACCGGCAGCTATCTCTCCTCAGTAACTTTATTTTTATCATAAAGCAAACACACGAATATCTGTCGACCCATTTAAACGGTGGGTTTCATAAGGATCTAGATCTAGCCCATGCCTTCATGAAATGCTGGGATTTCAATCATACGACAGGCTCGTTCGATCCAAACCCCAGCGAAGTTGAGAAGATATTGGCGGATCACAGCTTCCTACACACGGTCTATGTCTACTTCTTTGTCCTACTAGCAGTACTGGCCATCGGATTAGCTCTCTTCGTCTTCGCCACGCTGTATTTACGCATCAGGAAGACAGTCGGGGGCGGAGAAGGACGTCTGTTCCTCAAGATCTCAATTAATCGGACTCCAAAACGTTATTACTTCTTATTATTACGCAAAATTTACTCCTTATATAAAACTCTTTGTGAGCTGAAATGAACCCGGACCCAGTGAGGGGGAGGTTTCCTCTTAAAAGAGGCGGTGGTTAGGTAAAACTGATTGGGCTTTTCCAGTTTATATTGCTCTACTTTTGTCCGGTTTCCTGTATTGATATTGGTCATTTTTTGCTCATTCCACTCATTATTGCTCGGTTTTTGTCCGATCCCCACCCCAATATTGCTCTCCTTTCGCTCGATCAACTCCTTCCGCTTTTTGTATGCCGAGGGAACCTAACCACCGTCGCTTTTTCGTATTCCACTTTTTAAAAATAATCCAAAACAGAATTCCTATGTGAAAAAGAGAGAGCTCAACAGGTAACTCGTGGTTTGACAGGAATGGAGTGTACAAAAAGCGTGCGATAAATGGTGAAGGAATGCACAAAAAGAGAACGATAGAGTGTTTGTTATTTTTAAGGAATGTACAAAAGGAGAACGATATTTCGGCGAGTCGAACCACTCCTTTTTTTACATCAAACATTTGGCTGAAACCACCGCTCCTTTTTTCTGTTTTTCCTTTTTAAAACATCCGGATATGGATACATAGCCGGTCAGGCTAGCTTCTCCCCAGTCAGCCTAGCTTCTCCCTGATCGGGAAAGCCCCAAAACGGCCCTTTGGCTCGCTCCCACACTACCTAGAGTAATTAGAGGAAAACAGTGTATAAAAGAAACCTTCAGCTCGCTCCCATACTACCTAGACGCAGCTTCTCCCCGGTCAGGCTAGCTTCTCCCTAGTCACTCGGTCAGGTCAAACTTCCAAAACGGTCATTTAGCTCGCCCCCATACTACCTAGAGTAATTAGGTAAAAACAGCGTATAAAAGAAGCGTTTAGCTCGCCCCCGCAAAAACAGCCAGCGTCTGGTCATTTATACAGAAATGTATGGACATTACGTATGGGTCCCACGACGCAAAACATTTCAGTTGGGCGTACAAACACTAAAGGAGCAAGAAACAAAAAAGCAAAAATGTTTGACGGGGATCGAAGCCGCGCCCTTTAAATCTAAAGGACTTGCCGCCGCGCACTGCGCCATTGCCCCCCGGAAAACAGAAAAACCTCTATAACTCGCTTATTTTACCACTATGAATTCTGATATTTTACAGACTGGCATAACTTTTTGAACTCTATCGAATGACATATAGCACATAGACGATTTCGAAAATTTGTTGTTGGCATTTCGGAAGGCCTGTAACTTTTGAACCGTACATTTTCAAATTTTTTTAAATAGCAGCATCGTGCTCAGCTCGAATTATCGGATCGAATGACACCAATAGATATACGAAAAGCTAAAAAAAGGGAATTTCTTTAACAAGCCTTTTGTCAACTTTCTGCTCTGTCGCTGCAACTGACCTACCCACTGATAATTTACCGGTCGGTAGAACTCTCCTACCAGAAAATATTCTCCAGGAACATAAAGACAAAATGTTCTGGTTCAGGAAAGACCATTGGAATGAGCGTAACTGTCGGCGCTCTCAAGATGTGCTGATTACTATTGGCATAATAGAAATAGAGTATAAAAACTTTATCGTGAAGTTTTTGAACCACGCCCAAAAATTTTGAGGAGAATAACGCCGCGGTGAAAAGAGCCACAACGTGATGGGCAATTCAAAGTTGTTCAATCTTGTAGTCCGTTTCTAACGGATATGTCACGGGATTTAAACGTCTGTCGCCCCTCCGCTATGGGACCAGCCTTCTTCCGACTTGGTCCTGCAACAACAAATTAGCGCACGCGTGCGTTCACCCTGAATTCCTTTTCAGGGTAAAAGACTTTCTACCCGTTTCGAATCACCAGTCTTCGGCTGGACATTGGCCCTTTGAACTGTGGTTTTAACCTGCTCTTCATATCTCTTCTACTGTTCCCCCTTTCCCTGCCCAGTCCCTCCTGCTCTTTACCGTCTCCCCTTACAGTCCAGGGATGATTGATGCATCGCATCGAAAGTGAACCCCGATTCGGGAAATCCACATATCGAACAGTGGCAAAATTCCACTATTGTGCACCCCTCTTCCAGTCCCCTCTACCCTTTCAGTTTCTTACCCCTCCCCCGTCCAATCCCTCCCAAACTGCCCTATAGTCCGTTTCCAACGGTCATGCCACGAGATTTAAAGGTCTGTCCCGCCTCCGCTGTGGGGCCAGCCTTCTTTCGACATGGTCCCGCAACGGAGATACGCCGCGAAATTTGAACTCGTGACATATCCGTTGGAAACGGACTATATTTCCTACAGACTTCCATTCTTGTGCTCACGAGATCCCGCAGCGAAAAATATTATGGGAAAAACAAAGATGGAAGACAGAAAAAGCAAAAGAAGTTGACCAACGGGGGGACCGAACCCCCGAACTTTGGCATGGGATCCCACCACGAACGGTTCCCACAGCGATAGAAATCTCGCAAACCGGAAAGGGACTGTGCAATGATGTTGGAATTCACATAACTCTTTTTTTCATATGGGTTTCTTTTTTATTAGGTGCGGCCAAAAGTAATGTCAATTTGGCTTTTTCTCTTTTTTTTAGAAGTTAGCGCCCGGGCTGAAAAAAAATCAGCACTAAATTTCAGAACTAGAGGATTAGTGGAAACATTCGAAAAATTATTGTGGTTCTCTTTTGATCTCCTTCTTCGGTTGAGTGTTTGCTTCTCCCTTACGCTCATATTTGATTTCCTTTTTTATCCCAGCAGCAGGTTCATTGTTGACGTCTTCATCGTCAAGACACAGTTGAGCGACCCTAGAAATACTTATAGATACAAACAAATGTTTTTTTACAATCGGATGGTGAGCGTTTTAATATCTTTTTCCTTTTCGACCAGGTCTTGGAGCTGGGTCTTGCCAGTTTGTTCGGCGGCATAGCCAGCTATTGTTTTCCAGCATTTTATCAATCTTTCCGGTGAAAATATCAGATTGTATTCCATCTGAACAAGACAGTTACTTTGACACATTGAAGGCAATTCCGGTAGTCCCTTGACCATCTCCTAGCGCCCTTTGAAGAGTTGTGAGGGGCAGGCCATTGTTTGCTGATGGGCCTACTTTGATATTTTTACCGCGATTTGCTCTAACAGATATCAAAAATATTAACATGAAGCTTCCCCTGGATGCACGCGTTCTTTCCCCAGTCAAATTTTGGCCGAATCAAGCGTTGTGTATAAAACTTGATGTTTATTGTATGTATTCAATGTGTTAAAGAATTGCATGAAAAATTAGAACTAGAAGAAGGCTGCGCCAACGACGATGACATCGCCTGCTCTACCCAAACCATCCGCCCAAAAATGTCTTGTATTACTTACAATATAAAAAATAAGGGAAGGTCTCTTTTAGAATTATTATGTGAAAAAGTGGAACACAAAAGGTGCCGTGGTTAGGATTCTACTGACCGTGCAAAAAGCGAGCAATACATAAGGGGAACCGGGCAAAAGGAGAGCAATCAAACCTGGGTAAGTTCAATCAGTTCTACCTAACCACC
This sequence comes from Oscheius dolichura, assembly GCA_932521035.1. Lineage (NCBI taxonomy): Eukaryota > Metazoa > Nematoda > Chromadorea > Rhabditida > Rhabditidae > Oscheius > Oscheius dolichura. The sequence goes on along the minus strand of OW051492.1, from coordinate 9,685,593 downwards.
GCCTCATTAAATAAGGAAGAGAAGCCTTCTGTGGCTACGGTCAGTGTCCTGACAGCACTGAAGTCTGCACTAACCCGAATTTCTGCGTTTTCTAGTCCACCAAGGGACAGCCGTTCCCGACCACCGCCTAGAGCTGACGTTGGACTTGCACAATTTTATTTGGTTTGAACACTATAAGGAACGATAGCCTACCATAAGAATAACAGAAGAGGCTGTGGTTAGGTAGAACTGATTGAACTTACCCAGGTTTTATTGCTCGCTTTTTGCACGGTCAGTAGAATCCTAACCACGGCACCTTTTGTGTTCCACTTTTTCACATAATAATTGTGCTCTTTTTGTCTCCATTTGCTTGCAAAAAATGCTTGGGAGTGTTTGCCGTTTCACTTGCTTATAAAAAGAGAAGCGCGTTTGCTCCCCCAACCGCTTTTGTCTTTTCTTTGAGCTTTTTTATTCTAATTTGTCCACCAGGCACAGGTTTGTGTGCAATTCTAACTTGAAGAAGCCATCTTCGGGTTGTGTCATTTTAACATTTTTGTACATAGCTCACCGAGACAAATCGATTGGTACCAAAAATAATTGTTTTCAGAGGCAATATGAGAATTTCGATATTTTTTTACCCTCTTTTTTTTACCCTGCATGCGCGCCTTTGCAGTGTCGTAGCGTCAGTGTGTGGGCCAAATTCTTTCAAACATGGACGCGCCACGAGCAGACCTCATTTCCAATAACCTGGTCAAAGAATTACAGAAATCGGAACGGAGTAGGTATACTATTTCCGGGGGACATCGGCCACTTTTCAAAAATACAAATATTTTTCATTTTTCGGAATGTGCACCAAAGTTATCGTAATGAGGGTCATTCGATGCAGAATCAGATGTTGAACACGATTCAAAAAGAAAAAATCCGAAAAGTTAGCGCGGTGACGCGCTACGCGCGATAACAGTTTTAGAAAAAAATCGCAAGAAGAGAGAGAAACCTAACCACCGCGCAGCGCTTCGCGCGCTCACAATAAAACTGGGCTCTTCTAGTACCAAAAATAGTTTGAGCTCAAAAAAGCTCGAATGCACCACGATTTCTGCTAATTTTTTTCTTGCCGCATTTTAGTACCGGGTTTGCCCATAAGGTCCTGAAAGGACAAATATACTATAACCCTATTTTTCGGAAAAGACTTGTCTGTCAAGAAAAAAGACGATATTGAAGGTCTAACATTTTAGCAGCTGGCCCTTACTGGCCTTTTTTTCTTCTTGGTGGCGAAAGAATTAGCTGTCAATGCACAGCTCGCCGTGACCGGCACTTTCAGAAGATCTCGGCGTGAAAGCCTCAAATGGCGGGAAAATGCCAACTGCATTTTTATGCATTTTTACACATTTCTGATGCTTTCTCATGTTTTACCAACCCCGAATTACTATAAGCAAACGGCAAAAATAATAAAAACTGTCGAAATTGAGGAGAACAGCTGAGCTGGTGTGTTTTCTTCACAAATAACTTTTTAGCACTATTCTGTCGTTGAATACTCAAAATGTTCCTTAGAACGAGACTAGTTGAATGCCATAAAAATCAGACACCATAAACCATGAAGGTCACAGTTCAGAGAAACAAATTTTAAAAGAATTTGACCAATTTCTCAAAATTGCAGTTGGGCGGAAAGAACGCGTAAACAACGGACAAACGTGAATTTCTCAATGGAGTATCTGGGTGGACGTTGTTGAGCGAAACTAGACGTTTTTATATTTTTCTGTTGCTTGCATTCGATCAGGCATAACAAAATCTACTAGAATGAGTTTTTTCAGCTCAACCCAACATATATTCATTGAAATAATATACAAATTATTCGGTTTTTCTCATTGATTACCTGAACAATGTATACAGTAGTGTAGTGAAAAAACTCATTCTAGTAGATTTTGTTATGCCTGATCGAATGCAAGCAACAGAAAAATATAAAAACGTCTAGTTTCGCTCAACAAAGTTCACCCAACTATAGTCTATTTTCTATGTCGATTTTTGCCGCGTTGTCTGAAGATTTGAATTTTGGCGAGCTGTGTAGTGCGCCCCATCATTAAAATTTGCTCTCGGCGAGCTAGATCTTGAATGTCGTCTTTTTCTGGACAGGCTATATACGGGTGGCATCTCATGGGGCGGTACTGCGTTTGTGCCATTCCGTGGCGTGGAATTCGTTTTTAACGTACATTTTTCAACCAAACTACAGTAAACGTAATTTTTTCCTTATGGTCTTCCCATGCCTTCTTGAACTCTTCTTGGCCGAAGAAGTGCGCCTGAATTCATTTCTGCGATGATATGGCAGCTTTAACTTACATAGGGTCTTTCTTTCTTCAGTTCATCCCAGATGTACTCATCAGCTTGCTTCAGTTTCCGTGAAAACAGAATGCAAAAAAGATAGACGCGTAAAACCACGTTGTTCATTGTTGGATTCATTGCAAATAGTTGATATCGAAGGTTTTCGTCACGTAAGCTGAACGCGTATAGCTAACGCTATAATTTTGAAAATATACTCGGTCAAGTCTTCAATTATTTTACTAGAACGTTTTCTTTTTTTATCTTGTTTGGGTTGTTCCAGGTAGTCTTTTATCCATTCCTTTCTTTTCTTTATCAATTTTTCCTAAAACCGTTAAAATAGCAATAGCGCTCTCTTCCCTTCCCCTCCTCAAGCTGGAGAGGTAAGCAAGAACTTTCTCACTCTAAATGAAATATAACTTGCCCTTATTTTGTCTAACACCGCATTATGCAGAGCATGCCCTTTTTTCTCTTGAACCTCGTCAAAATCGTTAGCATACTTTTTTACATGTAGACAGTCCTCATCGTCTTTGCACATCTTGTAGAGCCTATAATAATTTCGTGTGCAATTAACATCAACTAACTCTTCCATATCTTTCATCAAAAGTTTATTTTGGTTATCAGGATGTGTGCCGTATTTCCCATATTCCTGGTCGTTGATTTCTTGGATTTTTTTTTCAATTGCGTGTTTGGCATCCTTTTTTTTAGAATCCATATCTATAGGGCCCTGAAAATGTACTATCCTCCCAACAGTCGACATGAACGACGAATTTAGGCACGCAATCGAAGGAAAAATTCAATAATTTAGTTATACCGCGTCGCAAAGCGTTATGCTCACGAAGCGATTATGCTCGAGAACATAGCTCGCGGACCTCGACGCCTCAAAGGTTTGTGACGCGCCAATGGGTCCCACAGCGATTTTTCCAAATGCATGAAATTATGGTTCTTAGTAGTTTTATGCAATTCTGATGCTTCCATTGTGTTTCTCGACATAGAATTGCTGTAAAAACATATAAAGAGAAGTAAAATAGCATAAAAGCAGAAAACGGCAATTTTCCACTCTATGAGCCAATTCGAAATGACCCAATACTATAGTCTGTTTCAAATGGAAAAGTAATTCGCGGGCGGCGCAGGCATTCAAATTTTTCGAGTTCAATTTCTTGCAAATTTTCGATTATAGGGTTTGGCATAGATTCCAACAATTTTTCTGTTTTTTGGATAGTTCATGGTCCGATTAAGCAAATGCAATAATAAAAACAACCAAAACATGTGTGAAATTCGCATAAAAATGCATGCAAAAGTTTGATGTTGGACCATCTAGACGGGAAAATGCCCGATCTAGATCGATTAAACCTTTAACTAATTCGATTTTCGATACCTCTGCGTTTGAAATGGACTATAACAATTATCAGAAAAGTTAAAAATCCATCGATTTTGTTCTTTTTTTGCTGATTATGTATAATAATCGTTCTAAACTTCAGCAAGAAAAAAAGAACAAGTTACAACTCCCCGGTATTCTAAAAATAGCCAAAAATGATTCGATGCAAACATGCGCCAATGGTTAATTTCGAACTTTTTGAAAAAGGGCGTAGTTAGAGTAGAGTACGACGCTGTTTACTAGAAGGCTTTTGTTTAGAGCCGTTCTTTTCAATAATAGGATGAGAAATTCAAAAAAGTACTTCCCAAAACTTTTTCAGTTTTTTCTTGTGGTCATTTTCAGCCACAGGGTCGTTCAGCTTATTCTGGCAAAGCGAGGCACCCATTTTCAGTGCACTTTTCTGACGCGCGTCGAAAATTTCAAATTTCGCGAGCTGTGCAAACGACGCGGCTAAGCCAAATCTAACAGCACCACTTTTTCTTCGTACATGATTACCCCTTGGCATCCCTTTTAATTTACGCGGCTATGGTGTCTGTGTGTGTTTGTTTAACATTTCAATCCGAAGGTCGGGGGTTCGAGTCCCTGCTCGATCAAATGTTTTTGCTTTTTTGATTTACGCTTTTCTATGTTTCTTTTTGCTACTCTTATCGAATTATACCGAATTATAATGTTTTTCGCTGCGGGACCCGTTCGTGGTGGGACCTCAGCCCAGAGGTCGAGGGTTCGGTTCCTCCCTCGGTCAACTTCATTTGCTTTGTCTATTTAGCATTTTTGTATCGTTGTAACATGTTTTTGCTGCGTGAGAGTGGTTCTACGACTGAGAGAGAAATAAGCTTTTGTGGTATGCGAATAGCAAACTTTGCAGGATATATTTTGATGGCATTGAGGAGCAGACGGTACCTATGAAATTAATAAGCACTGAGAAAAGTGGATTGTCATTGAAATATCGTTTCGATATTCCGCAAGGTTTTCATACTCTATTTGGCATTCAGCACAAAGTGGGCAACAGACCGGCATCGGCTTCCGCTCAATTAAAATGTGCCCGTCATAAACGGAAATTTGTTTTTTGTTGTTGATAAATATGTGTTGAGCAAAGGAAAGGCGAGTGAAATAGGTGTACGTGGCAACGATTGAGAGTGATAAGGAAAGGCGAGTGAAATAGGTGTACGTGGCAACGATTGAGAGTGATAAGGCTCTTCCTGTTATCTTCATAAGTAGAAGTGGGTGTATGACGCTCGGGCAGTACTGCTGCAGAACCCCTTCACCCTTCAAATTTTGTATGTTCTTGGTTTCCAGAGAACGAAATAGTAGGGGAAATGACACCAAAAGATTGCAACTTTCCTTCTAACCCCACCGGTTGTGTCGTGATTCATAGCTGCCTCCTTTCGATAACTATTAGAATTCCCGAATTCCCAATTTGTTCTTACAGAAGTACTATTTGTATGCTTCAAATAAACCCGGAGACAAATGTTGCGAGATGGTTACGTCAATGTATCCTATGTGGGGTCATCCCGCTCGGCAGGGCGCGGACTTTCAAGTTCTCTGAAAGAGACGAGCTTAGCCGGTACAGCTTGGGGGTGTGGGAGCTGTCGCTTTCTTGAATAAACACACCCATGAATCATCATGGGCCATGATGCGCTCTTTTCTCTCTCCTCTATTCCTTATTATTCTGGCCGAGGGGAGGAACATGAAGTGACAAGAACATGAACTGTGCCGTTTGGGTAAGGACAGTGTTCATTCTCCGAGAAGGAGGTCAGTGTTAGGTAGCCACGGATCAAGAGCAATACGAGACGGCGCAGTTGGTCCAGAAGAGCTGTGATAGGAGCTATGGAGCCTGTGGAGAACCTATTGAACCTCGATAGTCGGCCTTTTCTGTTTTTTTTTTCCTATTTTCTGGCCAAACAACACTTTAGAAAATGTTCAGAATTATGTATCTATTGTTATTTTAAAGTGTACAGAAACCTCGGAACCACTCGGAAAGACCACCGCAAAAATACCACCCAAAAATGGTAAACGTCACCCAATCTAGAAGATCTAATTTTTATGATTTTGATCTCAACTCACCTTTCTTCATCCAAATAATTTCGTGATTTTATTTTTATTAATACTTTCAACTAGCTTCTATGTCAGAAAATAATGGGCTACAAGATGATGTATCATCCGTATTCTGATATGCAAGGCACGAAATGTTATAAGGCATTGTGTGGCCAAAATGGTTTGTATCAATTGAAAAAAATCAAATCAGTACTATGTCATAGCAATCATCATTCAACTATTTTGCTTCTACCTTTATCATTTTTATATGCTTTTTTATGTATTTTAGCACTATTCTACTCAGAAAATTCAGGAGAACAAGATGCAATAACTTTCAATTCATGTTATACATTTGCGAGAAAGTTGCATTATTTCTATAGTCATGCGCGTTTTCATTTATTCTTTCGTTATCTTTTTTTTGCATTTTTCATTGAAATTGTTGCTCTTTCAAGACTGCCGTATCGGTAATTGCTATCAGTAATAGTAGTTGTTGATTGCAGCCACTCTTATTTCATTTTCTTTGGTTGTTATTGTTACTTTCTCAGCTTTCTATATTTTCACTCTCATTAGTTGTATGAAAGCTCAAAAATACATATTTCGTTCTTGCAGGTGACCATCGTTAATGTAAGAAGAATGAGCGAAGCAGAAGAAATAACTGTTGATGAAATAAAATGCTTCTATGCTGCGGACGCTCTAATTACTCGGAACGACTTAACCGAAATTCATTTCAGCTGCGAGTTAGTTTATCCTAATTGCATTCCATTCCTAGTTTAGCAAACCTATGTCAGAAATACTACCTGCATTTGTTTCTACGTGCTCTCCTGGCTCATACATATTTATGCTCAAGTTCAGCGATAACTTCCGAAAGCAAGATGTTACTTTTGATGCTCTACGCCCATGGAATGGTATGCATACCCATAATTTGTTCTTACTACATTTTTAGGCTCAGGTTCTAAAAAGATGAAGACAGAAATAGTCCATAGTGGTGATCGTACATACAAGCACATGCGAATGACCCATCCGAACATTGAAGGATTAAGGAAACTGGTATCTATTTGTTCAAGAATTATATTCATAATATGGCCGCGGTGGCGTTTACTGTTGGCCTCGAAATCGTGCAAAAGAAGACGGCGGAGTCCTCCTCACTGGAACTTGAAGACGCACCATTACAATTTACTACAGTACCCACAAGGTAAAACTACAGTAATCTTTTAAATTAGTGCATCGTCCGTTCTTCCTGGATCTTTGCCCGCTTCATTTCTAATTGATCCGGCACTCTGGTCTTCGACTCTCCTCGCTCAAACTTTTCTAAACGGCTTGGAAAGTTATTCCGAGATTGCGGCAATGAGTCACGAGGACAGGGTACGGCTATTCTCTCCGTTAAATGATAACAAAATCTTTTTAGAAGATCCTCGTTGATCACAATTGCCATCTTTTTGGCGCCTTCTCCCAGAAATATGCCTCTTGGGAGATGAAACGCCCCTGGGCGGTTCCCAGCGGACCGACGGAGCTCCTCTTCCACTCGACCAATATCACCGGAGACGAATTTGTTATTCTAAAAGCTATTTGTTTATTGTCTGGCTGGAAACGGCAGGGCGACAGAATCCTCTATGGAGCCTGGAAGAAAAATGGCAACGGGTTTCAAAGCTGCTGAAGATAATTCCCATTCTAAAGGTGAGAAAATGGCAGACACTTTGGGGATTGGGGGAAAATATGCTCAATTTTTCTTTTCGTCTTTTCGACACTTCAAACTAAAATCTGCTTTTTAGATAGAAATCGCTTCAACTGCTGCCACCTCCTCATCACAGCCATAAACAGAGTTCTTTTTTGTGTTTCTCCCCTATAATATTTGTTCAAACCTACGCTATTTGTACAAGAAATGATGATATATTTGGATCAGTAAAAAAAAGAATAAAAACCTATTAAAAAGTTCCCCTTTTACGCAATTTCCCCACGGTTTTAATTAAATTTATACGGGGGACAATATTTTATCAATTAGGAGAGATCACTACCAGGATAATGGCCGTGGGAACTGGAGACCGGGCTGGTGCTGATAAATGGAACAGACATTATTCTTTTTTTTTTTCTCAAATTTTTTTTAAAGTTTTTGTGTTCAAAAGAATCAGTTGACTCAAGAAAAACATGGCAAAAAAATCTGGAGAAAAGGAGGTCCTACGACAAAATTAGGAAACGGCTCATTTGGCCCGGCTCCACTGTCTTCCCTGAACGCGTAAACTCTCGGTAGGGCAAAATTATGAACTGCGCCAGGGTTAGTGGATCCAAGATGAAATTTCTCCGTCAACCGGAAAACAACCAGAAAAAAAAAGAAACTGATCAAGATCTGTGATCCTTTTGTCCCCAGCTGTCCAGCCAGTTCCCGCTTTATTTCAAAACGGAGACGCGTCTTTGCTTGCAGCATCTAGCAGCTGAATATCTTTAGATTCTGTTTTTACAGCCGTTTTATTCTTAAAAAGGAGATGTAGACATAATCGGAAAGATGTGATCATAATCGGGGCAGTTGGCAGGTGTAAAACCGCTGGAGGATCGTGCAGGCATTGTCGTTCCATTCCCCTGGATTAGCTAGAAGGTCGCCATTGCCGTAATAGGATGTTACTGTAAACATCTGAAAATGCTGTGAGACCCAAATTAATCTGAATTACCGAAACGCAGCCCTGATTACCGCCGGCGTTGTCTGGCTGCACGCGGGGCGGATGAACTGCCCAATTGTTGTAGTCAAACTAAAGGAAAACTTGAAGAAAACAGAAAGAAAACCTACTGGCGTTCCGTCGTACCATGCAAAATCTGTTGTACCTGGTCCTGTTCGGTAGAGACCGAGAACAGTGGCAGGGCTAAAAGATTTTTGGCTCTAGCTCTGCCCCGTGACGAAAAAAAACTACAGAAAGAGACTTACGGTGTTACAGTGGGAGGATATAAAGCTAAAAGCAAAGAATTGACATTGATTAAAATTAAAACCTACACAATATGAAGCTATTCTCGGCGGCGCTGTGAATCGAAGCAAGGTGACCACCAAAAGTCACGCACTGGGTTTCGGCATCAGGTTGAGTGATTAATGCAGCGCCTAGGTCAAAAGCCATGTAACATTGCATCGTCATGGGATAATAGATCCATCCCGGGAGACAGGCAGCTAAAAAAGAAAGGAAATAGTTTGAAATAGCTGGAATAATACGTGTTGTGGTTGTCGTCGTTATTATTGTCGTTGTACTGGCTGTGGTTCCTGTGGTAGTGGGAGAAGTGGTGGTGATCGGACCCACGATGGCATCTTCTGCTGAATTTTACGGTATTTGTCTTTTTTAAACAATTTTTAAGGTCTGTACAGTAAGATTTATTTAAATGTTTAATAAAAAAATACTTAAAAAGCAATAAAAGTCGATATTTAGGCAATAAATAGAATAAATTAGCCATTTACTTACAATTACTCGTGGCTATACAGCAGAGGGCGAATGGAATTCCTAACAGCCAGAAATAAAAACAATAAGAAGTCATGTGTCGCCAAAATAGGAAGATATTTGATAAGAAATCGACAGCAGGAGGTGATTCCACCGGGCGTATCCCAATTTTTCGCTATTATAGCCAGTTTGAAGCGGAGAATGACGGGAATAAAACTGTTTCTCGTCTCGCTTCCCGCTTCCTGGTTCTGTTCCTCTTCTTGTTAAGTGCCGTCTGCTAATCTTTTCTGCTTCTCCCCATTAGCATAACAAAAATTGGGTCGCTTTTCTGTTTCTTTTGACCGGATTTCCGCTAATCCCCCAGGTGACAGGTCATCTTTTATCCAGTTCAGAAGCAATCAACATGGCTCAATCTGTTCCCCCTGGTAAGTTTTCTTTAATCTTTTTATACGTTCGTGCTTTCGCCTTCTTTTGGCAAATGAATTGGCCTTGTGGGCCATCAAAATATTCCCAAAAAACGGGACTTTTTCTTTCTAACCTGGCACCAAAATTGATTTGGCAAAAGCCTATGGGCCATCAATTTTACCAATATAGCGACTTTTATTAATTTTTCTATTTTCAGGAGACATCCAAACCTAACCGGGCAGAAAAATTGTGTTTAACTTCCCCTACGTACGTTGCTGGTTGAATATTTTGAGTAATTGTGAATATTCAGGAGGATAAGCACACTTATCACATCAAGATCACGAACAGCTCGGCTCATCGCATTGGCTGGGCCATCAAAACGACGTAAAAAATTAATTATTATTTATTAATTAAATTAAATAAGAACATGAAGCGCTTGGGCGTCAATCCCGATTGCGGAGTCCTCGACCCCAAGGAGGCTACGTTGATGGCTGTCAGCTGCGACGCCTTCGCCTACGGCCAGGAGGACACCAACAACGACCGCATCACTGTTGAGTGGACGAACACTCCCGATGGCGCCGCCAAGCAGTGAGTTTATTTATTTTTTATTCTTTAATAATCTGTGTAATTGTTCAGGTTCCGTCGTGGATGGTTCCAGGGCGATGGAATGGTCCGCCGTAAGAATCTCCCCATCGAAAATTCCTAGATGGGAAGATGTGAAATACACTAACTAACGAAATACAAGAACTGAACACGCGAACAAAGGGCATAAAAGCATATTTCCCACCCCTTTCACTACCTCCCCTCCAAATTTCACCTCATGAGGTGCTAAACATCAAAAGTTATGGCGAAAAATTAAAAGTTTGCAAACTTTTGACCGCTACTGTAAAACGGCTTCGGTCATCAATCCTTGTGTACTGTTCCCTTTTTCTCGTGTTTCCTTCCGCTTTAATGGTCTGGGCCATTAAAATTACGGATTATCTTCTTCTTGAACACTTTCTCCCAATTTGGTCTTCGATTTCATGAGCTAGATCTCTACAGAAACAGCCGGGTTCTCATCTTCTTGGGCTCTCAAGAGACGAGTTTCCGGATGACTTTGCACTCCAAGTTGACTTGAAGCGCTCTCTCTGGAATTCTGGGAATTTTCTATTTTTTTAGAAGTTTCCAGAGACAGATTGAGAGATCCGAAACAATTGGAAGTGAAGAATAAAGGGGAAAAGGAAATTTCAGTCAGTCAATCAGTCGTACAGTCTCAATATGGGAAGAAATCAGTTTATTTTGAAGATTTTCACAGAGAGTTCTAGATTTTGTAAGAAGTTCTGCGGCTTTCGAATGCCCTCTAGATATTTTCTTGATTTCTCCCCCGACAACAGCTGTATTTTGAAGAAATAGCTCATGAGAATCTTTTCACAATTTGATAATTTGCTTTATTGAAATGGTGAGGTCACAAATGTTAATCCTCTTCCAGTCACTGTAAAAGGCTGCTTAGATCATCACAGCCGCCCCCTAAAATTATTTCTCTATCTAATTATCTTTTTATTTTCCAGGTGAATATTATGTGAAAAATGCTGTTACGCAATAGAAATTAAACCGAATTAAAGTGAGGAAAGTAGAAAAAGAGGAAAAAGTGTTCACTTTCGTCTTTGGCTCGAGATGTATCTCGGTCTGCGGCTGCATCCTTTCCAACCGGATGAGAGCAATCCCTGGCCTCATCCGGTTCGCTTTATTCGCTTCATGAACTCTATGCTCTATCCTTCCGTCATTTTGACTACGATGACCGGTTATTTCATCGTCTTCAAGAACGGACAATTGTCAAGAACTTATAAAAGTCTACTGCTAGTTCATCTCTTCTGGTAGGTTAGACTTTTAGGGAAGAGATCAAACCAGATCATAGGCCTCTTTTAGTCGAAAAAAAGTTCTAAAATTCTTTTGAAAAAAACCGCGTATTATCCCAAGGGAAGAATCACCAGACTTTGCTCTCAATTTAGGGAAGCGGGTGTCCAGTTGATATCGCGGGCAATTTGCTGAGAGATTTGGCTCTGAATATATTTTCACCGAGTGTAATCTCTTTTTTAAAACTGCCCCTCGCGAGGCTGCTCAAATCTTACAGAGACCGGCTCTTAATTCCCGTTTGAATAAAGGATTCCAGGTCATTTTTGCTCGAACTTCTCGCCAGCACTCTCGCCGTTCCCGTCATTTTTGTCCCCTTTAAAGCTGGCTATTGTTCTGGCCTCGTCGACTATTTTCACATTTCACCCCGGTTTACCATATTAATCTGGTTTGTAATTATCATGGGTAGGGGATAAGAGCAGCTCGTATTCTCTTCCAATTTTAGTCAACATGATCTCAATCCTCTGCCTCTTCCTATATCGTCTGTGCTCCGTTTTACAGTTGCAACTTGTTTATAGCAAGAAATGGCTCCTCCTCGCGGGATTCGTTTTTCTTTATCTCATCTCAATCAGTTACGTCGCTCTGGCAACTTTCGTAATTTATGACGAAAACGTCGACAGAAAAATGGTCGCCCAAGAGGTCGGTGATCTGCTGAGAATTAAATTCTTTTTTTCAGCAATGGGGTCACATTCCTCTCCAATTAGACCAAGGAAATCTTATCTTTTTTGCCAGAGTTACCAAGAATAATTTCGTCGTAATTTCATTTATTACATTGACCTCATTCATCGCTATGACTGCGGTGCTCCTTGGACTGGGAACATTGTTCGTAATTAAGTAAGTCACCTGGCGATAATGGAGTCAAGATTACGGTAGATAGACAGCCGATTCCGTACTTCACAAAAAGTTACAGTAACCAGTAAAGTTTTTTAGGCGGCGACCGGCAATGAGTGAGGAAGTCCAAAAGATGCATAAAAGACTGACTCGTGCCCTCATTATTCAGGTCGGAGTCTAATTGCTTTTTCTTTTCTAAGATTCCATAGAAAACGTTTTCCATTTCAGGCGGTAGTCTTCATTTTTTGTCTCTTTATTCCCTGCTGGACGATTCTTTGTGGAGCGATGCTCTTTGATTATCTTCCAATTGGTAAGCCAGCCGCCAAGGCTCGGCGTTTTCAAAGGGGACAGGACCAAGAGGGACCTGAGCCCTTCCTTGACTTTCGGAAATACCGTAAACCCATATAAAAAGTCTATTTCTTCGAGAAAAAAAAAACGAAAATTCCTCGTCGAAAGGCTTTCTGCTAGCAATGGAGCTTCAGATCCTTCCCAGACCCTTTTCTCTATCATTTTCAATCTTTATTTGCAGGGTTTTCCAATGGAATTGTCTTCCTTTTGTGGCTATCCGGTTTTGCTGACACCGTAGCCCTGATTGCGTGTACGAAATCCTATCGACAAACCGTGGCCAGCGGCTTCCGGCTGCTAGTCAACTTCCTTACGCTCCGTTCTCCCGCAGCTGTGGAATGCTCCTCCGTTGTTTACAGTATTCACCGACCACTGATTATTGAATTTTTCCCGGAATAAACAGCTTTCTTGGAGCCTAATCGCTTTTTTCCTCGATAACTCTGAATAGTCAAAGACTACTGTAAAAATTAAAATAAAAACTGTTTCAAAATATTTATGAATTTATGAAGAAAGGGCAGCAAAGACAGAGATAAGACAAAGAGCAGAAATGAAGCCAAAGAGACTGAAAAGTAGAAAATTCATGGGGTCTGCGCTGTTGTTGTTTCCGGTTTTCTTTGCTTTCCGGTTAACTGCAGCGGTCGATGGGCGTCTCTTCTCGTCGTGGAGCTTCTTCATTTGGTACATCTTCTCTTGTCCAATTTCATACCATTCCCAAGCAATCCTGACAATCGTCTTCATAGTTTCCATCATGTCGTCAGCAGTTGGAAAGGGAAGAACCTCGGAGTACTCATCGTCGTCAGCTGAGATTCCAAGGGCGGAGACCTGCACCTCGTCGGCCGTCTTCTCGTCATCGTCGTTGGCCGGCAGATCGAAGTCGACCTTCTTCTGAGCAGCGGAGACAGCGTCGGCCGACATTTGGAGAGCGGAAGTACGTCTGGAATCGAAAAGAGAAGAACGGTTCCTTTATATTGAGGAGTACAACGCAAAGCGAAGACAGAAACCAGAGCTTTGGATGGGGGGACGCGATAATTTGAAAGACGGATTGATTTTGGCGACAGATGAAACGGGCAAGAAGGAATATTTCTCGTCAGGTGACAGCAAACATCTTCTTTGAATGAATCTAGCCGGTAAAATTCATCGTTTATAACTCATCCAATGGATTCCTCGTCTCCTACAGGCGTTCATTCTCCAAAGAAAGGAAAAAAACCAAAGAAACGCTTCTCTGAAACAATTTTCAGTTGGCAGTTATGTCCTAAAAGTACTGCCAAATTCAAAAAAGAAATCACTTTCAAAAATGTTGCCGTAGTTTATCTAATAAAAACAATAGTTCCAAGCTGATGCGCTGTATAATAAAAAACAATTTATACGAAAGTTATCTGATTTATGCAGGAGCTTGGCCAATTGGAGCCGGGTTAATCGAATCACTTGGATCATTATTTTGATTATTCTGGAGATTTCGAAGATTTCCCGAGGTCGAGGCCACTGGTGTTCCTTCGGTCGAGTCGAGTCCTTTGCTCAATCCCAGGGCCAGCAATACCCGGTTGGCATTATGAGCCACAAAGACTCGATAACTTCTTGTCAAACCCAACATGGCAAAGGTGTCTGAGGTTCCGGAAACGGACATCAGGAAAACGAGACCGTTGGAGAAGGCAATAGGCAAAAAATCAAAGAAAACAGCACCGGCGAGGACTATCAAACTTGGGAAAAAGATGAAGAGACTGTAGGCAATGACCTGGAAATGAGAATTAAACGATGAAGGAAATACAAACCTGGGTAACTAGAGCCCAGAATAACATCCATTGCATTCTCTTCGTCTGAACTGACATGGCTTTATGGTTCCTGGAACAAGTTCTGTAGATTTTAGAGGTAAAAAATTGTTAATCAGAAACAACAAAAAATCACAAATAAAAAGCCATGAAAATCATGCATGGCCCGAAACGCCAATTCGTGACGTGCCAATTTTTGTGGCGCGCCGTTTATGACGTATTGATCTACGTTTATCAACCTTGGTTATTTCTCAACCATGTCCTGTTCTGTGAGTTTGATATACCAAATTGAAGCCCATCGTCTGAGAAACACAGCTGCAGAAGTTGCAGCTCATGAGCATTTGTTTAAAATTTATTATTTATTTATTATTCAGCCAAACTCATTTTTTTCTTTTGATTTTTTGCCCTTTTTTTCTTTATCGAAGTGCAGCACCTGGCTGCCGGAACTTAGTTACGCCGTAACTCCCAGTGAGAATTCCGGGAGGCGCCGTAACTAAGTTCCGGTCTATTTTTTTCTTCCGTAAATAAGTTCCGGGTTAATTTTTTTTGCGTAACTAAGTTCCGCCTTTGTTATTCAACTAATATTTATGTTATTTTTCAGCGGACAACCACCCCCCTCCCTGGTTGGGGCTCCGAAGTCGACATGCCGCAGGCAGGCTTCAATTTGGTATGTGAAACTGTCCCAGAAAACTATCAGACGGTCTTCCTTACCAAATAACAATGAAAGTAGAGACGGCTAAAATACTGGAACAGAGAGCAATGAAGCTAATTGCGATGATAAATGCTATAGCTATCAAATTATTGCGAAGAGATCGAGCAAAAAAGAGCACATTCCATTGATACAGCTGTTTAGGTATGTGGCCCCATTGCTGTAGTTTATTTGATTATTTATATTGGAATACAGTACCTCTGTAGCGACGGCAAGGCGGTCGGCGTTCTCTTCGTACATAATATAAGTCGGAATACCAATATAAAGGATAATTATGAGGTAGAATAGAATAAAAAAATGAGTAGCAAAGAAGCGATTGTGAAATCGGCTGGAAGGAGGGAGGACGGAATAGAGACGGAAGGCAAAGAGTTGAGTGAACGAGAGCAAATTGGCTGGAAAAGGAAGAATCTGGGAATTTTTTGGAGAAGGCACATCTGTAGTTATTTTCCAACGGATAGGGTTACAGTAAATTTTTCTCCTCGAGACCTATTTGGCAAATCCTGCCCGTCGGACTGAAGAATAGAGCCGTCTTTGACGTAAGTAATTAACACCATCAGCCATTTAGTCCATTTCCAACCCAAATACCTCTCTTCGAGTCTCGGCGCGGCGCGACGGCGATAAAAAAAATGGCTCTCTCTATCAAAATACAAAATAACTCGAATTTCGCGTTACTTTTCCGTTGGAAATGGACTACAATTGACGTTTACTCCCGTTAAACCCTATTTTTACCTATTTACAGCTAAAAAATCTCGACTTTGAACTACGTCTCTAACAAGTGATTCGGAAATTTCTTCTTTATGACCCGCAATCATAAATGATCCCGTTGTGGCCAGCTGAGAGAGCAGAAACTAATACAATCTCGGGATTTTTAATAAGAAACGGGCGATTTTATGCAAAAGAGGGAAATAAATTTACACAACTTATTGAATTCTTTGATCCGAAACCGTCTGAAAATGGACTCACCTCCGATCAGAGCAAAACTAAAAGTAATCGTATATCGTGGCGGGACTCCAAAATATTCAAAGAGGCCATTATAATAGCCTGCCTTGAAGGGGGTAAAAACGACCGGTGTTACCAAAGTATTACAGTTGATCTCATGGGTGAAGGTCCTAAGAATATAGTCTGTCAAAAAAAAAGACGGCATTAAAAGTCTCCAATTTTAGCAGTGGGTCGTGCTTACAGGCAATTTTTGCATGGTAGTCGCCAAAAAGTTGGCTGTCACCGCGCTCTTCGGCTAAATTTGGGAGACCTTTAATGCCGTCTTTTTTCTTGACAGACTATATCGTTTTTTTCTTTGATCTGCTCTTACCAGGCTAAATGGATCAATAGCAGACTTTTATAGGTTTTGGCCATTTGACCACTTTTATAAACGATACAGTAGGCAGCGAATAGGGTGATCGAGACGGAAATACTCGAAGTACAGTGCATAAAAACGATGAATTCAGACGGATGGGGCCATGGATTGGATTCATCCACATCAAATCTGAATTATGGGAGATTGCTGCTGAGCGATTTCAAGGGAAAAAACTTACAATTTGATCCGCAGACCTATGAATCCCATAAAATAAAACTGTCGTGTACTGAAACAACGAGAATGACAACTGGAGCGAGCTTTGAGTTGTACGTTTTCCCACCGGTCGAATATAACCTCATTTATTGGCGCAATTATCATTTTTACATGCAAAGTTCTTTTGACAACATACCACAGAAATACGGGGCGTAATAGGCCGCCGATTCCTCATTATCGTTCAAGGAAATTTGAATTAATTTTGGCCTTCTTGCGTGGTAAATTTTGCTAGGGACGACAAGCTGACGCATTTTCTTCGTTGCATTGACACAAATTAGATGATCCATGGTCAAAAAGAAATTTTTTTACGTTTTCAAAGCCAATTGGAAAAGAGGTCCGCCTCTTTTTATTGGTTTGATCTCTTTACTTTGAAAATTCTACGCAACTTGAAATATTTGTTCAACAGGTTACAGACCAGATCGAAAAATCAAAGGGAAAGGCGTCCTGAAAGTTCTAGCCGAAGAGATAAACGATACGAGACAGAGAAAAATTGTTAACACGAACAAATTATTATTTTAAACGGTCACTACCACGGGAATGGTAATGCTGTGCGGAGAAATTACGTCAAAAGCCCAAATTGATTATTAGAAATGTCATCAAAAAGATTGGGTACGATAGTTCGGAAAAAGGTACGAGTTATCCATTTTTATTGCTTGTAAACGTCTTACAAACGTTTTGCAAATCCCTCCCGGCGAAAAACTTCTCTAAAATGTAAAATTTCAGGTCTCGACTATCGAAGCTGTAATGTTATGATCGCTCTGGGACAACAGTCACCAGAAATTACCGCGGGTGTTCATGAAAATAAATCAGAGGATGATGTAGGAGCCGGTGATCAGGGAATGATGTTTGGTTATGCGACGGACGAGACGGAAGAGGCCATGCCGATGACTATTGTCCTGGCTCATCAGCTGAACAACAGGCTTCATTCGCTTAGACAAAGTGGAGAAATTGCCTGGCTTCGTCTGGATTCAAAAACACAAGTAGGCAATTCAGAAAAAAAAAAAGTTTTTATTGAGTGCGGGAATCGAATTCGCGAAGTTATTCTGGCGATTCCTATTAATTTGTTGATTGAAAAACGATAAAACATCTGGTTTTTAGGTTATGATGGAGCACGATTTCGAGAACGGAGCCTGTATCCCCAAATGCGTTCATAATGTCGTCATCTCCGCTCAGCACAATCCAGAAATCCATAAGTTTCGTATTTGATGAGATTTGATCACCCATTTCTACGATATAAAACGTTTTTAGTCTTATTCATCTCTCTTTGTGGGAGAAGAGAACCTGGCGAGGCAGAAGGGAAGACGATTGGAGGATCCCGTTTACAGATCGTAACGCCCTGCCTAGTCTTCGAGGAACCTTGACTCCCGTTATGACGAGGAAATGTTATAATTTGGGTGCTTTGCAGACAAAATAATCAAAAGGATCAGTGCAGGGAACATCATTCCAAGTCCCGCGAGGATAAACGACTGACAAGATCATCGCTACATCAGTGGACATCTGAAAATGAAAAGAAATGTTCTCTTTAAAGAAAAGGAAACGGTTCTGAAGTGAATTTTTAAGATAAGATAGACTTACAGTGACGCAACTCTCTAGACCCAGGTAATTATTCGGCTCACCTACAATAAAATTATTATAATCGTACTGAAAACAGTACATTTGTATTAATTGGCCGTAAACTGACCGGAGAATTGTCCAAATATGCAAAGGCATTACCCACTGGTGCTATTCTTTCTGCTCCAACAAGAACTCTAAAAGTTTCAGATTTTTTCAGGAAAAATAAAACCCGCCTCTTTGCCGGTAATCCTGGAGAAGTGAGGCTGACCACGAAATCATTCTCTGCTTGACTGTGCATAGAAACTAAATTACTTCCTGTTGTCAAAGATTGACAGTAGCTTTGACTCGCGGCGGGAGTCCGTCCCATGCTGTCCAACAGAAGATAGCAGAAATTAGTCGTGGGAAAGAAAACCCAGCCAGCGAGGCAGGCAGCTAGAATTTTTTTCTCTTTTTTTAAGAATTTGAACTCATTGGACAAAGGAAATAGAGCAGAAATTACCGGTAGTCGTTGTCGTCGTCGTGACAGTTGTCGTAGAAGTCGGAGAAATTGTAGAAGTAGAGGCGGTGGTAGTGGTTCTTCCATCGTCTGCTGAAAGAAACAATCTCCTGCGCCCGTAAGAAATTGACTATGGAACTCACGTGATACGGTAGCTATACATCCTAGGCAGGGCGAAATTAGCAGAAGGAAAGAAAATACAAATTGTTGAACAACCATTGGAGGAAAATGTTGAACAAGAAGAAATAATGGCTGCATTCAGGGCAGATTGGTCGATCACAAAGCCATCCTTCGCCACAGCGTCGACCTTCTCTCTCTCGTAGGTTCCTGTTTAGCAGCTAGACGTCGGCTAACGAAATTCCTCAATGATATCCATCACGTCATTTTGTTTTAACCAGAGCCGCACAAAATTTAGATTTCGGCTCGAGAAAACTGATTTCTCCAGGCGGAAAGAGTAAAAACGGCGGGAGATCGAAAACCACAAAACCCGGTTTGGCTTGGGCGAGCCGCGATATTCTTATTGTTTTCCTATTTCTTATTTCAAAAATTTTAATGAATCTAACCAGATTTCGGCTGTTTTTCACAATAATTGGGAGAAGTTGGCTGCTACAGACGGAATAAGCTGGTAGAATAACATTTTATTCGTTCATTATAATCTCGGTGCTTTGCAGACAAAAAAGTCTGACATATCGGCGCAGTTAACATCGTTCCACTGTCCTCTTTGATCACACATCGGACCAGGATTGTAGCAAACGGTATCCGTGTGGTTTAATGGTTTAGAGCGCAAAAGATTTTTAGTGACGTTATTCATGGCGGGATCCATGGCGGAAGTCCGTCGGGATAGCGATGAATTCAGCCGGTTTGATAGCAGGCGCCACCAAAAGGTGGTCTCACAAGGAAATTTCTTCAAGAAGCGACGCGTTCCGGCTTAGCGAAGTACATCATTCGGCAGAGAATTAAAAAATATATAGAATCCGTTTTCAACAGCTGAGCTCGTCGTTTTTGACACCAAACCCGTAAAATCTCGGCAGGTCAAGCGTTTTGTGGATTTTCCATCCAAAATAAACAGCCCGACTCAACTGACCGCATGGCTCAACAGGGTAAAGGTTAGGCTTTGGATTAATTGGGGAAAGTTCTCCCAGATTTTTTTTGCTTTATTTTTTTCTTATTTTCTCTATTTTCCTATATTTTATTTGAAGTAACTCAGCTTCAATGTTTAAAAATTGAGCAGAAGTGATGCAATTTAGCCCAATTTTACTATACTTTCAACCGCATATCGCTGATCTTTGAATATCCAATAGGAACCGGGCTGCGCTTGATGAAAATTTCATCTTCAGGCCTCTTCTAAAGTCGGGGAAGATTACTGTAGCCAGTTCTCCCCCAGCGGAATATTTCCCTCAGAAGTCCCCCGTTGAGAAAAAAAACTGTTAAAATTCTTGAAATGTATGATTTATGTTCTGATCCTCCTGGTGGATCTGGGTAAATACCTGATCCCCCGGTGGATCATTTTATTCGGCATTGTCGATTGGTGCAGGAATCGGTGACAGGATAAACTGGATCATCTTCGGCGGCTTCTGTTGTTCCCCAATTGTCATTAAACACCATTTTCGTTCCGCATTGCCAGGCAGCTTTTGCAAAATCTACTTCCTCCCTGGGTGGCTGGAAGCCAGAAAGCGGCCACTTGTTCGGTTAGACGGATTTCAAATGGACAAGAAACAAGGAATCAGAGATTACTGCAGCCTGGGGAGGAGGAATAGTCGGGGAAAGATCTTTGTTACTGTTTTAAAAAAATGAAAGACTCCACAGCCCCATCAAAAGAAGACGGCGAAGTCTAACAAATGGGTCAAAATCGTGTAAAAGAAGATGGTGGAGTCTGACAAATGGGTCAAAATCGTGTAAATGGGGCTGTCTTCTTTTAGATAATTTTCTGCCCTACAAGATTTTGTTTATCCTTTTGCTGGAAATTCTTATCGGACAAAGGTACAAAGTTGTTTCGGCCGTCTAGTAGAATTGTATTTCGCCCATCTCTGGTTCTCACTTTTTTGTTCGCAGATTAATAGTGTTTGCTATCTCGGTTACCGTATGCTTCTGCGCAATCATCTACCTCGTGGCGAAATGTCTATAATCTGATTAGTAATAGAAAATAATTTCGAATACAAAGACGGATAGAAACAATTAAAGTCAACTTCAATAAACTGTCCACCCATTCTGGTCAGTTATTTTCTATATCTTTTCCCTCAAGACAGGGGGGACCTTCGGAAAGGCGAAAATAACGCCCTATAGGCTATAGCACAGCCCAACTGGGGAACTACAGACGCATGTCTAGGCAAAAACAATATTCACAGTATCCTTTCAAGGATTTTAGTCCAGATTTTTTTCCAGATTAATCTAATATCATAAATTTGAAGTATTCGCGTTTAGATCATATTCATTTTTTATAAGAATGCAGAAATAAAGTGATAATTTTATTTAAAGTGCTGTGAGTTAAGATTTTTATTAGACACACTGCAATTACAAGGAAACTTCAAAACTTTGTTATTGGTACATCGCTTTTATTTCGCGATTGCCTCCATATGAGCTTTAATTTTAACGCATCATAATAAGGTTTAGTAAGGAGGATGGTAAGAAGAGCGCCGAGTAACGGGTACAGTGAAATAACAGCTAGGCACGACTCCCACAAATTCTTTGAAATTGCCTTTTTCTCCAATAGATCGGGCAAACCGATTAGCAGAATGAGGCAAATAACAAAAACTAGCAATAATGGCATAGAGCCCTGCCCGACGAGTAGCCACGTCAATCTCTGCTGCTGTTTATAATTAATAGAACTGAACTGAGAGCGAGAGAGATATCTTTTCGTATGACGGTGGGTTAATAAACTGAAAAAATAGATCAATAAGGCACCAGAAAATATTGCAACAGCTACCACGAATCCTAAATTTTGTATTTCTCAATTGAAGGTAAGAAACAAACCGATAACAAAACTGATTTGTGACTCCATGTTTGGTATTATTAACGCATCGTTATTGAAATCTATTGCGTTAACCGAATAGTTGTGTAATCTGGCATATTCGATGAGACCCTGAAAAGATGAACTTCTTCTAGGTTTTCAGAACCCAAAAAAGCCAGAACCAGAGATGGGCGAAATAAAATTCTACTAGACGGCCGAAACAACTTTGTACCTTTGTCCGATAAGAATTTCCAGCAAAAGGATAAACAAAATCTTGTAGGGCAGAAAATTATCTATCAGACAATACCAAAATCTTCCACATAAATTCTACAGCCGACAGATTTAAGCTTCAAAAAAGGATGCATTTTTGATCGAAGTAGATTTCTTTATTTCGTTGAAAAAACATCTCTCTTTTCATAAATTAAAACTGGTAATAAAGCCGATAAAAGTATTTGGTATCATCTGATAGAGAATATTCTGTCCTACAGGATTGTGCAAACCTTTTAGCCGAAAATTCTTTTCTGATCAGTATTTTTTCTTTTCTTTTCCCTACCTGATTGTCTAGTAGAAAATATTTGCTTCCAACTATACCCAGTAGAATACCACCAATTGCAATAATAAAGTGGATAAGAAGATATATGCTCGGTTTTATGTGAAATTTTTGATATTTTAAGGTAAAAAGACGGTGAAGGGAAACTTCCATAACTATGTATCCATTAAAAATATACAAAAATGTCTGCTGTACAAACTAAAATCAGAATACGTCAAGTTGACCTATGACAAGAATTACAGTAAGATGCCCTCCGTACGTAGGACCAACGTATCTAAAATAACCGTTGAGTCGTAGGGCAGGCAACGGGTACAAAAACTCTGGGAGAGCTCCTATTGCACAATGGGCAATGAGCAATTGATCACCCTAAAAGATCGTCCAACTTTTGAGGGTGAACGGACATACCGCCATGGTCAATAAAAATATACGATACGCTTTCATTTTCTGAGGAGTATGTTTGTAGACAATATAAAAAAGAACAACATTGAGAATTAATGCAAGTAAGATCTCTAATTGGGTTACTGCCGTTAAAGGAGACGAAGTGACATATTCTATCCACATTGTAGAGGAAGGGAAAAATAGTTCCCGTCAATATGGGCAATACTCATTTTCACCTGGACTGAAGTGTGACATTTCAAGCTGAATAATTCAAGGGGTGTGGGCTCTGATCAACTCGAATAAAAACACGTTTAACTTCTCCGTGGCTTCAGTCGTCTCCGAGCAAAAATCGTCCTAATCCTCCCGGCTGTGGCGGAGGTAGCGCTCGCCGCTGCGGCTGTCGTCCTTGTGCTCTTTCAAGTCGTAAGTCCGGTAGTCGCGTGACTTCTCGTAGCGAATCTCGTGGTGATGGTTATGACGACGACCCACAGTGAATGCGGGCCTGGGCGCCGCAGTTTCTAATCGATATTACTAAGTAGTGGGATTTGGAAAATGTTAGTCGGTCAAAAACGAAAAGCGGCAGCTCCCGACTCATTTTTAAAACGTCCGTGCTTTTCATGAAATGACATTAGAAGGCGCTGGGGGATCACTCACAATTCCAACTAGAAATTATGAAACATAAAATCTCCGGGAAATTCAGAGACATGGTCCAAAGGGGGTGTTTTCCTTCGCCATTTTTACTGATTTTTGTAATACACCTGAAATAATGTTTTTGTGGCGAAGCTGTAGCGGTCCTTCGAAGTGGAATAACCATATCTCTAAGCCATTCTTTTTGAAAAGATGTTATTAGGAGCAGTTTGTAGCAGTTGTTTGAATTCGAAAACTTTTGCGCAGAAATAATTCAGCAACGCGAAGATTCTCCGTCGTTCCACATCGGACCTTATTTTTGGAATACGAGTAAATAGTGCCTAAAATTGTTATTTTCTGGGTACAACAAAAACCTACATGCGCAAAAAATTCGTGATCTTTACTGATAAGCTGGCGAACAAGGATCGGCTGCTGCTGGATCACATCACAAGCGATATTGGCTATCAGGACGATTTCTGCTTCAGTAACTATAATTCCTAATTCAATTCGATAGCCTCGAACTTCTTCTGCTTCAACCGAGATTAGAGAATGAGTTCCACTTGTTTATCTAAAAATAAGAATACAAGTGAACATATTATTTCTTATACCGCTTTTATATAATTGATGGTTACGGTTAGTTGTTTATCATCGTCGAAATCAAATACTGCTAGATCAAAACGAGCCAAAACAACAATATTTAATGCATGATCGGAAAAGATCACTAACTCTGTTAGCGACATCATACGCTGAAATAAAATCAACTTGCTGAGCAAGTCTTGGCCTTGGAGCTCCCTCAACAAGTACATTCGGACCAATAATACCAATATTCAGAGCTTTTCTGCCACCCTAAAATCATTTTATGAATATGCCAACTAAAAACAAAACCTCCTTGTAAGGATCAAAGAAACAATGCCATCCTGGAACATATATTGTTAGTCCTTCTTGCACTTGCATTTCAAGATTTTTAATGCTCTAAAATGGAAGTTTCTACAATATATATTTATCTTACTGTATAAATGAATGGCATGAGCTCCTCTCCTGTAGCCTATTGATTGGCATCAAAACGAATTAGAACATTATCTAAAAGCAATGTGAATACAAATTTAACAATGCAAACCTGGCGATGATTTTAAAAGAGGATTATTAACTGTTGGCACAGGCGGTGGTACCCTGTTTCTCATAGCCACGGCAATAACAAATTTATCCCATATCCAATTGCCAAATGTAGCACCGGATGTAAGATCGGAGTCATTAAAAATTTTCTTCACTTGTTCAATAATAGGGTTCACTGTTAGAAAATCATAAATAAATGTCAAAATGAAAATAACTGACTAAGATTGTAGTAAATAATAATAATCCCATTGAATAGCAGCAAAACATGTCATTGAACAATTCAGCAAACTGAATGGTAAGTCGGGCGAGAAGTTCTGCAAAACCAACTATTAGCTCTGATAAACAGTTATTAAATCAGCATGGTGATTAAAACGAGACGAAAAGAGCACTCTCTAAATGAGTGGTTGCAATATCATAATTACCGATTATTATTGAGAAGAATGCCGGCCTAACCTTTGTTATCCTTTTGATTTTCCAATATATTCTCAAATTTATCATGGCTCATAAAATATTCAAGCCAATTTTCCGCTGGTGTTGTCCAATACTCATGAACGAGTCGGTCTTGTAGATACGAGTCGATTTCCATTTCAACAGCAGCGTTTAGAACATATTTCTGAATGCTCGATTTCCTATCCAGCTTTTCGAAAAGGCTCTAAAGTATTTCGAAACGTAATAAACACTACGTAATGGCTAAATAAATGCCACTGACATCAATAGAAATATCGCTTTATTACTACACAATGAAACTAATATGTTAGAATAGAGTAAATACAAATACAATCAAAGACAAGTCCTTTTGGTAGTCTATACACCTTTTCTTCTTCTGAAATCTCCTCCAATTCTTTCCGATATCCATTATTATTTCCTCGATTGTGACCACCCCGATAGCCATCATTTCGGCCGTTGAATCGCGGTCGGGGATCACGAGAACCGCATCCTGGTCCGCGTTCATTATCAAACGATTCTCTTCTATTGAAACCACCATTTTCACTATTTTGTCGATTATCTAAACCGGAAAATAGCTTGAAAATTGGGGGGAAACTCACAATTTCCTTTCGGCCGGCCGTCGTAGCCTTCTCGGCGATCTTGAAAGCCATCCATCGAGTGACGGCCGTCTTTATATGGAGTAAATCGCTGAAATGAATGATTTTTTGATTGTAGAAGGAGTTTTTTTAAAAATATTTACACTACTTTCTACCTGTTTTTTTTTTCAATTTGTCAGTAAATAAGTTGAATGTCTAGTCACTCATTTCAATTTATCCCTAAAGTTGAATATCTCATTTATTTTCTTTGATAAGCTTTGTACATAGTCTAAAGAATGATTTCAGGTACATATTCTTCTGTTTGCCTATCTGGGATGACCATTCTATCTTCTTATGCGAGTCGTGTTTCATTTGTGGTTACTGTTTTTAGGGATGCCCTCAACCAATTGCTCCGTATAATATTTCATTTGCCTCGGCGTTCGACAACTATCAAGATCCTTTTATGATGGCGTCGATGAACAATGCTTTCAGAGGTATATATTTTAAGCTATTTTTCTCATAAATATGGTTATAGCTGTACCTCAAACTTTTCGGAAGCATGCCTTCCAAAAGGATGCCAATCCTCGAGTTTTGAAGTACAAAGAGTATTCATCTCGTCGAAACATTCCTTGCGCTCCTGCTGATCCTACTTCCGTGCTGTTCAAGCCGGCTACTGAGGAAATGTATTCTCGCAAAGTTTTTGTTGGAGGATTGCCTATTGATACGAAAGAATGTTTGCATTTTTGCTGTATAATTATAACAGAAGATTCAGCTACTGTGAGCACGATATTTTCGAAGTTTGGAAAAGTGATGATTGACTGGCCTCGTCGTCTTGACTCTAAACCGGATCAATTGCGTCCTATGGCTGGATATGTCTTTCTGGTTTTTGAAGAGGAAGCTTCCGTTCAACGTCTCGTTAATCAATGCTTTGAAGATCAGGAAAGGTATGCAGTAATATAGATATAGTGTGATGTGATTTTGTTTGCAGCTATTGGCTTTTTATTACCACGGAAACAATGAGGGACAAGCCTGTACAGATTCGTCCTTGGAAGCTTGCCGATTCGGACTATATGATTGATCCCGACTATATGATGGACAGCCGCCTTACTGTTTTTATTGGAGGCGTGCCTCGTCCTACAAGAGCCGGTAGGCCGTACCTAATATTTGGTAGACTTGGTTTAGTTGAAATTGCAAACGCTTTGGACCAGCTTTATGGACCAATAGCATATGTAGGTATCGACACCGATCCCGAGCTCAAGTATCCAAAAGGTTGTGCTCGTGTGACTTTCGCTAGTGCTAAGGGTTATACTGCTGCTTTGAAGCAGCGCCACGTAGATCTGAGCAACAGTCCGGACAATTCGAAGCGGGTATTGTTTTTTTGAATTGCTAGATGAATGCTATTATTCAGGTAGAGATCAAGCCTTATCTCATGAAAGAGCAACTATGTGACAATTGTTTTGGGCAAAGATGCAATGGACAGCAGGCTCAGTATTTCTGTGGCTTTGATCACTGCCTTCAGTACTACTGCGCAAAATGCTGGGATTACATCCATCAAGCTGCTCTTTATAACCACCATCGACCCACTGTTCGTCAAGGTGATCAGACAAAAGTAAGTATTTCTTCCGTGTTACTGTAGTCTACCACTTCTTTTTTAGATTCTCGACTATGTTCCGCATCACCCGACCCTGGGTCGTCACAATACTCGTACCATGCCCAAGTACGGAGGTTACCGTGGCTGAAGCTAAGATGCTCGTACCCCCGTTTAGGTCTGTACAGTTATAATTATAGAATTTGGAATTCTAATCCACGTTTCTTGAGTTGCTTATTTCTATTTTGCTCTTCAAGAGCCGTTTTATTATTTTAACCTCTGTTAAAAAAACTTATTTCTAAGTTTCATGTATAATATTTTTTTTCCTGATTTTACCCCCGGTTTTAAACTGTAATTGTACCTGGTTATGTTTTTATATTTTGCCAGACCTGATATACCTGTCAAATTAATAAAACATTCAGGACTACTAACCGTTTCCAAATTCTCGGGCAAAAGTGCTCCTTATTTCCCTTGGGCAGTCGTAACGGGCGGATTACGCATGTCGATGTAACCGCGGTTCGACGGCTCAATGTAACCGTATAACCGCGTGTTATTGGCCCCACAACTTGCCTCTCTTTTTTGGCTTTGGATTTCTCTTGTTTTCTTTCTCCTCACTCGTAAACAAAACGTTTTCCTTGTCGGAGGAAGAGGCTTGTTGAGCAGTTACTGTTCTCGGCAATATAGGTGTTATTGAAAGTGATGGACCATCAAAAGTCATACTGCATCGTCGGTAACACTATCGGAACTGGGGCAACATGCCAAAAGAGCGACTAAATCGATAAATTGGATTGGTTCGAATACCAAGAAGAAAAAAGATGGAAAAATATTCACCTTTTTATACGTATTAAAAATTTAACATAAATATCATAAATTAACTTATGAAAAGAAACATTTCTAGAAAATGTTTTAGAATAGTGTCACTCATTGTTATTGACATTATGAAATTCATACGTATTGACTTCTACTCCATTTTCTTCCATTAGGATTTGTTTCAGTTGTGTGATTATAATATCAAACCTTTCTTCGAAACTTTCTTTTCCTATTCTAGCAGCTCTTGCAGAAAAGTCTTCTTTAGTACCTATGACTAACGCTTGAGATATGAGCGGTCGATTTCTGAAAAGGCAGTCGGTTGGTAGTTTTTGGAAGCTAACTTACCCGTCAGGAGTACTACCTTTTTCAAAAAATATATTTGCAGTGGCGAAATGAGACAGTTCAATTTTGGATGAAATTGCTATGATACTGTCTATGCCCACTGAAATCAGCAAAATGTTCTTTTCATTTTTCCAAACGTGAGACATTATAGGTGCTAATTGTTTTACATCCATTCTTCCCTGAAAATGATATGATGAGTATATAACGGAGGGAAAATTGCAACTCACTTCTGAGGCTTTGAATAATATCCAATCGTTCTTGTTTTTTCTAGCTTTTAAAGCATTATCTATTGTTTCAGAAAATTGTTTTTCAGTGGAATCATTTTGAAAACGGGACGATAGACCAATACTAGAAATTTTATAAAATGGCTTTGCTGTGTTTTTTCTTATGTTCTTCTTCCTTTTATTCTATAATTGTGTCTTTATTTTAGGCTGGGTAAAAATCTACATTCGGAGTGTGTAAAGTATCTTCATCATCATCTTCTGTAGGTAAAGTGTTAGCTTTACTATTCTTCTTCCGAGTAATGATGATTCCTTCATCATCTGTAGTCTAAAATTTGTTTTTTTGATAAGTTCTGGTTGTAACTCACGTCTTCTTCATTTGGTACACTTTTTTGTTTATCTTTAGATTTTCCACTTTGCGAGTTAGCAAGGTTTGGAGTTTCCTCTTTTTCATTTGAATTCTAAAAATAATTGCGGAGGGCTGTTAAACTTACGTTAATTTCTTCTGTTTCAGATTCGTCTTCCATAAGGCTTTTTTCTTCAGCAAGCTCATTCTGCAAATAGTTAAATAGGATTTACGTTACCCTTCGTTATATTGGTATCATTACTGTTGGACATCACCTGATGAGCTCCACCAACAGTTTTTATTTTCTTTTCTTTTTGCGTCGTGATAAGGAGCGAAACGTTTTGTTTCTTTTCTTTCAGGTTTTTACGGGCTATGAAGGACTATGGAAAATGGAGGATGCCCAAGAAAATCAAAAATGGAGAGTAAGATTGATAGCGGTTAGTTGAAGTATTTAATACTTCCCCGATAACTGTTTTCAGGTTATCGTTCAATCTACAAACTGGACCCAATTTTTTTGGTTGAGAAGTTCAGGATTGGAAAAGAAGAAAATCAACTCCGTAAACGAAGTGACTAATTATTGTACCATCCTTATTTTAGCTCAAACTGCAATACAAACTGGAAGAAGAAAGAAGCGCTTAGGAAGAGGATAGTGAAAGCAATTTGTAAAGGTTTGGTATTTGCCTTTTTCGGACTTGCGTCAATGTTTTTAATTGGGTTAATGAACTTATATTCGCTGATAAATGTATAGCAGCATCTAAGTGATCATTCTAAAATTCGGTAGCTTTAATGAAAAGACTAGAAACTCACAGCTCTAATTTTCTTTATTTTTCTATCTCCTATGATGTTCTCCAGAACTTTTTTTGTTGGAACATTTTCTTTAATAGTCTATAAATTAATTTGATAATTTGAGGCTAATTAACTTACATTATAGAGTTCCTGAGTAGAGGTAAGAGTTTTGTATTCACCAAAAATTAGTTTATCCAAAAAAGCAGATAATTTGGTTTCAAATTCCGGTTTACACCGCGCCTTAATCAACTGGAAAACGTCTTTACCAGTCCATTGGACAAATTTCGTTTCTTCACTTTTCTGAAAACGGGCTATTGTTCCAATGGAAAACTCACGGTTTTTGCTACCATTAGATTTTCTAATGCTATTGTTTTCAAAAATATATTTTTCGGTAACATTAGTGCACAACTTAAATCCTTAGCACCGCTCTAAACAAACTCATCAGCGAGAGAGGGGTCCAAACCTCCGAATAATTGAATTCTTTAATTATGAAGTTAATTAGTTTCTTTTGCTTAGATTTGAAAAATGTGCAGAAATCATCATCACCTATATTAAAACACGAAGAGGTTGTTTGTCTCAAAGTCCCAATCTGTAAAGTAAATTACTCTATTTTCTTAGCAACTCACTAAATCATGCTCTTCATAAGTTTTTTCTAGACGCTTTTTTTAAGATATCCAAGAATTATAGGAGCGAGAGAGGCAGGGCAGACAATTCTTCCTTCTTTTAATCCTAATTTAATTTCTTCCATATCTGTCTCGGCAATAAGAATAACATTTATTGATGTTTGTTTATCATTCTAAATTGTTTTACCTGGGAATAACAAGGCAACCTACTAGTACTCCACGTTTCAACAGCCTTAGATATGCTTCAGTGCGAGCACAACCATCAAATATTAATACAGAACTACAGTTATAACTTTTTTGATCACATGATATGGTTATCTGCTTCCTCTAGATGTGACTCCGCGGAAATCACCAAAAATAGGTGCGTCTGGCTCACTTATTATATGTCTTTCTAACTGGGAAACGGTTTCTTCATCTATTTTTCTTATTACTGGGAATGATTTCAGTTCACTGATATAAACCTAAAATGTAGTTTTCTTTTATCTTTTTTTTCAAAAATTTACGTTGACCGGCCGAAAGACACCGTAACTTATGAGAGAACCCGCAAAATCGTCAGGAAGAACATCCACATACTTAGTGTGCTTTATGCTCTTATCTTCAGTAATCTAAATGTGCCTAATTTAGCTTTCCCCTTTTATATTTATACCTTTTCTTGATGGTCCTTTGTTTTATCCGGAGTTTCAGGTACAAAGTCAACTTCCGTTTTCATAGCAGGTGTAGGTGAAGCATCAATAAGAAAACGCGTACTCTAGAATGTTGTCAATATCTCATTTTATGGGCGCGGCCCGCAATTATGGACCTCAGCTTTGGCCCGGCCGGGCCTGTCTTAAGTTGTATGCTCTAACAGCTTCTTGGTTAGCAAAAAAAAAATTCCGCTGGCGGAAAAAAATGGACAGGGGAAAAATTCCGCTGGCGGAAAAAAAAT
Source organism: Oscheius dolichura (assembly GCA_932521035.1). NCBI lineage: Eukaryota > Metazoa > Nematoda > Chromadorea > Rhabditida > Rhabditidae > Oscheius > Oscheius dolichura. The sequence continues at coordinate 9,654,644 of OW051492.1, read as the reverse complement.
CCATTGACCATTTTTTGTAGAGTACCATCAATATAGTAGGACATAGAACTCACATTGGTCAATTGAAGCGGCGTCATCTTCCAGTCGTCATTTTCGGGTACTTCTTCTACTCTGCTTAATTCTTGTTCTTCGGAGATCTAAATGCCGGGGTTCTACATTACGGGTATAGTATTGAATTGCCTACCGTTTCGATTATGAGTTTCGACTTTGTTTCTTCATCTGTTTTTGAATCATCTAATCGTCTCCCTTTTTTCATAACACTTGGAATACTGGTGATAACAGGAAGAAATTGAAGTATATTATGCGGTTACCGTGGATTTGAAACATACTCGTTTTTTTAGTTTACCATTTACTTTGTACATCTGGAAAAACTAGAATAGCAGAAAATGGTTTTAAAAATTGGGAAACATATCAATACAGGTAGATCAATGGCTGTTTGGACAGCTAAAGATAATAAGATAACTAGATACTTAACATCTTTTCATTATTCAATATTGTTGTTTTAGGGATAGAAGACCTACCTGCCTGGAGAGACGTATCGATGATCCTGGAGACAAGTACTCACATAATCGATGAAAATCCATTGTTTGAACCTCTTCCCAAATGGAGATCTGGAATTATCCATTATGTAGTTTTTTCTTTTCTTTTCGATGGTATCATTACTGTTGGACATCACCTGATGAGCTCCACCAACAGTTTTTTTTTCTTTTCTTTTTGTGTCGTGATAAGGAGCGAAACACACTCCCCCTTTTTGCTAGTGTCGTTCAATTATATGTCGAAATACCCCCAACAGAGGCGAATCCCTAAGCAAATTTTTTTTCAGTATCTTTGTTAACATTTGTTATTGAGTGGTAGTTTTTTAACGCTCGTCCAGCTGCCGCAGCGCACCTATAGGATATCGGTAGGACATAAGATATGAATTTTCAAAATGAAGGGAAGGGTCCTAAAGGATGTTAAAGGAGTACATCTTCTCAATGGAATTCACCAGGGAGATAATTTTTCCCCCGGATCAGAAAATTCCGCCAGCGGAATTTTTCCGGGATCAGAAAATTCCGCAGGCGGAATTTTTAATCTGTAGTTTTTATGGCTGTCTAATTTTCTTTCCGGCTTACCTTTATAGTACACATTTGGTAGCATTGCAGTTGTGGAGATCCGTCGCAATACGGGCAGTTTTTTTCACGTCTCTTTTAGCTAAAAACAAAGTAAGTCATTATTTTATTTAAATATCACAAAAATATAATGGAATCTCTTTCATTTCTATGGTGAGGTTCATGGCAACATCGCGAGGCTTTTTGTAAAAGCTAAGTGGGAAATTAACAATAAGGCTGAATAAAAGCTTGAAGCGAATACGAGAGCAGCGCCAGGGAATATCACATTTACATTTCTTCAACACTCATTTACAATAGAATCAGTGGCGGAAAACGAGCCCGTTTGCGCATCGTGTATTTTCTTCATCAGCTTTACCACATTCATTGTAGGGACTGAAATAAATCTATGCAACACACTGCAAGCTAAAAACATACATCCGAGGCCTTGCAGGAAAAGCATCATACTCTCGGTAACCGCTTCCGGGCGGTCATCCAACACCAACCCACACTAGTCGGAAATCTAGTCCAGTCAGCTTTGCTGGGGTCCAGTTTGGTGTTGACGTCTACAGTCTCGTTGATGAAAGAACTTCCTGCTCCCACAATTTGGAGTACAAGTACATCCAGCCACAGCCCATTGTGGCCATCGCGAGACATGTGGATCGCGGAACGACTGAAAAATAAAATAGAATAACGAATACTTGGGGAATGCCTACTTGACATAAGATTCCACAAGTGCAACCAGGATTGAGGGATTGGGCAGATGTTGGAAGTACTCTGTATTGACGAACAATGTCGGTGTTGCATTCATCAAGTTGATGGCCGACATGATGCCACATTAGCTAGTCGACGGTGAACGAAGTCATACCGGTATTACGAAGATAGCCCATATTCCCCTGAAAATTGTAAATTATCAAATGCATGCGACATGGCAGTGTGCTGTGATTTCTAGTTATTTTCAACTCGTTATTAGCATGGAAGCATATTTGCTTCTAGTTTTAAAAATCTTGCTTGGAAGTTGATTGTTTGCTATACTGAAAACTGAGCAAATATAATGAAATGAAATGATGGCGGCTACTGAGGTTCCGGAGTTTTAGAGCTATTTCTCAGAAGCGCCACCAAGGTTTTTTCCCAATAAGTAAAGGCGTACTTTCTGATATCCCCCATTCTACCCATCCAGCTTGCTGGGCGGTGCAGTTGACGGGGATCAGTGCATCAACACGGCGTTGATTCAAGAGCTAAAATGTTTCAATTAGCGTTCTCTTGTAAATTACCGCAAAACGGAGGAGAGCATTAGCACCGCGACCAAACCGAAGAGAATCATCGAGCTAATGCCAAAATAATCGGCAACGGTTTCAACGATTTTGGCGGCCCTCCATGGAAGGATAGACAAAGCTATAAAATACATAGAATATACGTAGGCTTCTTTCTTCTTACTCTGCTGGAAGAGGCTGAGCATCAACTTCCTGTTCAGGAGCATCTATTTTATACACGCAGAACTTATCGCTGAACTCGGCAATGGAGACGTATTGGAAGAAATTTTGGAAGTTGCTTTCGGCTAAAAAATATGATTAGCAAATGATGTAGTAAGTAGCTTACAGTCGAGTCCAAGAACATGGAAGGCGATAAGTGGAAGCTTAGAACGGTCTCGGTAAATGGTAACTTTTACATTACCAAAGGCTGTTCCTACTTTTTCCTGAAAATATCCCTTTAGATTTTGTAACAGTTTGTGAATTACAGCAGCAATGTCTGTAGAAGCGAATATCGAAGCGCTCTAGAGTTGAAATGACAAAATGATTCATTTCGCTCCCACAAACAATGGAAATATATAAAGACATACCTCTGACATATTCGGTGCTGGCAATTCGACCAATGGCTACATTTCGCGAACATATTAATGCGTCTCTTCTGTTGGCATTCTATAAAAGGGTAATCTTATAATTATATACGAAAAAATAGCTTGAACAATGATTTCAATCTTTCAAGAAAATAAGCATGTAGCAGGAACAAATAAGTGACAATCAGTCACCAATCTTTACAAAGTAATGATGCCTTTACATGCATTAGCTCCCAAGCATATATTGTATACTGATAGTAATAGTATGATCCATTTGCAGCAATTCTATGAAAAACATAGAAGAGCAGTAACAATCAAGCAGTCGCCTTCAAAAAGTAGTGTGCCTTTGAATGTATTAGCACGCGTTGCAAGCATAAGTTGTATATTGATAGTAGATGTTCCATTTGTTCTTTTTGTCATAATTCTATGTAAAAAATAGAAAAATAAGTTATTCGTTCGCCTTCGTATAAAAATTGCGTTTGCTCGAGCTGCAATTCGTCTGTTTCATAGAAACAATGCAGCATTCCTTCTGTTTGTTTATACACACCTTGTGTGTTCTGTATTGCATGTTTTGATGAATAAAACTGCCTGAAAGGCAAAGCAGACGGCACACAAAGCAGAAAGAATGAATGAGAATGCCTTCTGCAGAATCAGAGCTGATATGCTGCCTAAAGGTCAGCGCCGGCGCTCTTCAGTATTATTTTTGCCGCCCAAGGTGTTTCCGCTCGTAAAATCAGCTCCCGATTTTTTATTCGTTGCTCTTATTTGTTTTTGTCTTGGAGGTTGACACGTCGAGAAGGAAAACAAGGTTTTGACCAAAAGATGTTGTCGAGTCGCGTCAAGCGCCAAAACTCGTGGCCAGTCAAAATTAGTCATTCAGCTACCTTCCCCCTTTCTGTATCATTTTGTGTTGATGTTCTTCTCTTGTTTTATTCTCCGCCATAACTTGGCGACCACATCTCCGTCGTCTTTCTCTTGCCCTTATAAACGTCCTTTCTTCAGGTCCCTCTCTTCTTCTCTACGCTGCTGATACACTACTCGACTCATACAGCTGCCCGTCTGCTTTCTTCTTCCTCAGTAAGTTTTTTTTCCTTTATCTTACGGGTGCGGGGGACGACGTGGGAGACCAGCCGGGGCCCAGCCGTCATTTTCCCCGGCTAACGGCGGCAAATTCCCATGAAAACGATCTTTTTAGACAGATTCAAATAGGAAGCTAATAACGAAACTATTTCAGTGAACCGTCAAGACGCTTTCCAGCAAAAGATGCTTGAATCCACCGATGTATTGCATGTCGGCCAAGAGACAACTACGGCCCCGGGGGGAAGAACGCAAAGAAGATCTGAAGCGGAAAAGCGACGATATCAAGACGCCGAAACTCCCGGAACGCGAATTTGAGGCTCTCGGCACCGACGACCCGAAACAGAAGACGGTTTCTGACGTAATCAGCCTCGACGACGAGAAGATGCTCAAGGAACTTGCATGCTATCATGGATACGTTGAACGAAGAGATGCAGAAAAGCTACTTCTCCATGAAGGAGATTTTCTTCTACGGCTGGTTCAGTTTGAAGGCGCATTCCATGGAAAGTAAGTCAATTGACTTATTACATTATTGGCGCAGACGGTAGCAAGCCACTGTCAACGCTTGATGAGGTCGTTCGGTTCCGCTCGCTGTCAAATTCTTTTTGCTTTTTTTTCTGAGTTCATTCGATTGCTAAAAATTATTTTATAATGTTAAACTTTCAATTTTCTCGATTTTTCAGGCACCTCGTTTTGTCGGTTAAAGGCACGAAGAAGGCCCACCACGTGCTCGTGAGCAGGTCGAAGGGGCAGTACCGGATCGACGAGACCATTGGGTTTGGCACGATCGACGAGCTGATCAAGAGCTATTCCCACACCACGTCCAAACCCGGGTCCGCCTATCTCAGGCGCGGAATACCTCTGGACAAATGGGAATTCGGCCATACCGACTTGGAACTGTATAAGCTGCTGGGAGAGGGAGCTTTCGGAGAGGTCAGTAAACATTTTAATGAATACAGTGCATCATCATATATTGCGCCAAATAAGCCGCGCACTCTACTCGAATGGCGCAGCGGTGTAAGGCGCGCACCAGCATCCGAACAGCGCAAGTTCAATTCTGCGTCACGGTCAAAAGCTTTTTGCATTTCTCAAAATGGTCATATATGCAATTTTTATATTCAGCTACGCGAAGGAGTGCTTAAAAGGAAGAAGAATAGGCCGGTCCGTGTGGCGGTCAAGCTGGGAAAGGACCAGAGCGAGGCGACGAAGGAAAAAGTGAGGGAGATGATGAAGGAAGCCTGGATCCAGAACTGCCTCAAGCACCGCAACGTGGTCCGCCTCTACGGCCTGGTCGCTCTGGAACAGCCGATCGCGATCATCCTGAAGCTGATGGACGGCGGAAGTTTGGATGACTACTTGGAGATGGGCGAGGGGATGATCGACACCCGCGAGAAGATTGGCATGTGCTCCGGGGCGGCCAATGGACTGGCCTACATCCACGGCCTAAAGATCATCCACAGGGACATCGCCGCGCGGAACTGCCTCTACAATGGCAAGGAGAGGCTGCTGAAGATAGCTGTTTTCGGACTGAGCAAGCTGGTTGATGAATCGGGCCAGTATCAGGACACTGCAGCATCAAAGCTACCGATCAAATGGCTTGCCCCCGAGTCCCTACGCTGGCTTATATTCACCAAGATGAGTGACGTCTACAGGTGCGAATTTTACGTCTTTATCAAAATTTTGTGAACAAATGAGTTAAAATTGGGCAATTTTTCCCATTTATAGTCGTCTTTATCTCATTTTTCAGTTTCGGAGTATTGATCTTTGAGATCTTTACAAACTCAAATGAGCCTTGGGCCGGTCTCGATCCCCGGACAGTAAAGAAGAATGTGTGCAGAGGCAATTTTCTCTCGCTGCCCGAAAGGTGCCCGCTCCCTATCCGAGATTACGCCAAGAAGAGTCTCTTCCTGTTGGACCAGAAGAGGCGGGCCACCATGGACAACGTTGCCGCCTTCCTTGAGGACATCACGAGCGATTTGAAGTCCTGCGACGGAGTCCGTGCCAAGAAGAAGAGCAGTACCACCGAAGAGCTAACGGAAGACTGAGGAGGAGGATCAGCCGAACCCCGGTTAGAGCGACAGCACACATTCGCTTTTCCTCGTCTAATAAAATTTTCCGTTTTCTTTTTCTCGCTTTTATACGTTTCCACGTCGCGCCTGTTTCTTCTTCTTTCCTTTTCGCGTATGGCTTTTTTTCTTCGCGTTGCATTTTGCTTTTCTTCGCGAAACCTCGCAGCACGCCCTCGAAGAGGACAGGATCTTCGGATTGTCGCCTCTTCTAGTGACAGAGACGGCTTTCTTCGTTTACGTGGTCATCCTCGCCGTTATGGCCGTCGACGACCTAGCCGCGTCTGTAGAGCACGAAGAGAAACACCGGAAGTCCGAAAAATAGAAATTTATTGAAGAAATATCGCCATAGGCTACAAAATGTTCATCAACAATCAAAGTCGACAAAAAAACAACAAAAGGCAACAAATCCAAAACAGAATATGCTATGCATAAAGATCTGAATTAGGAAAGAGACAAACATGAACGATTTTCTTGTTGGTTTCCTTGCGGGTGCCGATGTCCTCTTTATGGTCCTTTGCCGAAATCGTCTTTGACACCTTCTCCGTCTTTTCTTTGGACTCGGCAACTTCAGCCTAGAAATAATAATTTGCGATATGTTCAACCTTTTGTTTAGCCTTGAATTCTCTGAGTCTTCATCTTGTTATATTCGGCAAGCTCGCTCTCGTACTGCAGCTCCGCAGCAGTCTTCTCACGAGGTGCAGCGGGTTTTTCAGGTTCTCCATCAGTACCTACAGTCTCAGTTTCGCCAATCATCTCATCCTAGAGAAAGATAAATGCAGTCATTAAATTAACCCTTTGGACCGGTGGTATCGCGTGGTGGCTTAGGCCTAATGCATCTCTTCTGTTGGCATTCTATAAACGGATAATCTTATAATTATATACGAAAAAATAGCTTGAACAATGATTTCAATCTTTCAAGAAAATAAGCATGTAGCAGGAACAAATAAGTGACAATCAGTCACTAATCTTTACAAAGTAATGATGCCTTTACATGCATTAGCTCCCAAGCATATATTGTATACTGATAGTAATAGTATGATCCATTTGCAGCAATTCTATGAAAAACATAGAAGAGCAGTAACAATCAAGCAGCCGCCTTCAAAAAGTAGTGGTGCCTTTGAATCTATTAGCACGCATTGCAAGCATAAGTTGTATATTGATAGTAGATGTTCCATTTGTCATAATTCTATATAAAAAATAGAAAAATAAGTTATTCGTTCGCCTTCGTATAAAAATTGCTTTTGCTCGAGCTGGAATTCGTCCGTTTCATAGAACCAATGCAGCATTCCTTCTGTTTGTTTATACACACCTTGTGTGTTCTGTATTGCTTTTTTTTTGTTTTGATGAATAAAACTACCTGAAAGGCAAAGCAGACGGCACACAAAGCAGAAAGAATGAATGAGAATGCCTTCTGCAGAATCAGAGCTGATATGCTGCCTAAAGGTCTGCGCTCTTCAGTGTTCTTTTTGCCGCCCAAGGTGTTTCCGCTCCTAAAATCAGCTCCCAATTTTTTATTCGTTGTTCTTATTTGTTTTGCTGCTGTCATTATTGCACAAGCCGTAACGGATTGACCGTGCTTGGCTCCCCCTTCTCCAGCGCCGTATTCCCTTTCCGAGCTGCTCTCCTGCCCAGCGAGGCAATCTTGCACCGGTCTCTAGTCATTTTCTCGTGGGATTATAATTCGGCGGTCAAATAACAGGTAGATAAGAAAAATTATTGAAAACTTGAAACATCGATTATTATTAGTTGCTCCTTCGTTTTTCTAATCTTCTGTCTTATGTATCTTTACATTAGTTCGCTTGTTTGCACCGTATTCTTATTACTCCCAATGTGCTTCTCATTGTAAATTTCTAAACGCATAATATACTCAACGTTCAGGCTGTTTATTGATAGCGGTGCTGATTGAACCAGTAGATTCGTATGAATATTGTCCCGAACTCGTTCCTGTCTCGAAGCGTTTGGAACACGACGATGATAATATTTATTTCTTACCCATAGTTGAGGTTGGCAAAGAGATTCTATTGGTATTTTTATTTTAATATTTTTAGAAAAAGGAACCCACGTCTTCTGACTTTCCTCCTGAATTGTTTCTTCACAAGGTTTCGAGGTCCGCTTCACCGTGGCCGAATATTGCTCAGAGGTCAGTGATTGATTCAGGTAACCGTGTTTTAATTATCCATATTATTCTGTTGTAGGCTGTTCCGCAAAAACTGTAGATGCTCTCCATAACTACTTGCCCGGTCAGCTGGAATTGATCATGGAAGACGTCTTGGAGGAGAATAAAGAAAAGCGGCAACAAATGAGGAAAGAAAGTATCTCATATTGGGATTCTAGTTCCGTCTATACCGAGCTTGGAGCTGACGAAAGTGGAACGTAAGCTCTTCTTTTTTATTGCCATTTTTGTATAGTATTTCTCATAACTGCTCAAAGATTATATTTTTACTTTGCAGTTATATTGGACTCTCCTTGGCCCGTTTGAATATTCTCCTCAGCAATATCAATCAACATCTTATTATAATGCAAAGAGACATGATCCAGCACGGCTTAGCCATTGATGGCTTTAGAACGTTGATAATCGTAGGCAGCTCGTTTCTATTGGTCGAAACATTAAGAAGTCCACCAACGATTTAATCGCTCACATTGATAAGCTGATTAATAAAATTGAGGTTTGGTAGCTTGATTTTAGAATAACCATGATATTATTGCAGGGTAAAGAAGAGCCCTACGTTGATAGAAAGTACAAGATTGCCTCTGGTCTGCTTTTAGGAGTTGGTAGCATTCTTCTGGCGTACTTCTACGGCGAATAGAAAGCTTTTTCGGACAAGACGTTTCATCCTTTTGTGGCAGCTAAAATTTCTTCGTTATTAATGTAATAAACTTTACAGCTGTAACACTTTTAACTTTATAAAAGTATCATTGTTTTATTCTAGATTTTTTACAGCAGCTATTACTACAGTCTCTGGAAGAATCAAAAGGGACAGGCCTCGCGTTTTTTAGCCAAGTTAAAAAAATGAAACAGTCTTTTTTTTATCAACTTTTTATTCTTTTTATCTTTTCAGCTTTTCAGCACTCGGAGCTGGATCCCTCGGCCGGGCCTTCCTCGTCGACCGGCTCGGCTTCAACACAGTCGGAGAGGGGGCCTTCTCCTATAAAAAGAACATCATTCGGTTGGATTTACACTCTCTTTTTTAGATTTAAAAAAAAACTCACCTTGCTCAGTCAGCGACGCGGGAGCTCCTGTAGAAGTGCCGTCTTGTCGGCCTGCGATTCGTCTTCGTATTTTTTATACATTGCGAGGTTGGCCTGTTGTACTCCTTAGGTCAATCAACCCAATGCATGCTATGCTCCAAACCCTCCATGTACCACATTCTTCCCCTTTTCCTAGTCTAAAACCCATATTTTCTCCTCAAAAATACGGTCAATAACCTCCAAAATAGCCTTCTATTTGAGTAATTCCTGTTATTTTGACGTATTCTTGCTGTACAGCTCGTCATTCCCGGGCTCACACGTTGCTGTGTCAATCTTTTTACACTCTGGCCTCTATCTCAACTGAACAGATCAGAAAAAAACGTCTCCCGTCCCACGTGTGCTGACAGCCGGCCGGGGAATAGGGAGAGCGGGGCTAAAGGCTAAAGAGCAGATTTCTTGCCCCCCAAAGTCAGTTACCATCTGCTCCCTCTCCCCCGGTTGACAGGTCTGCCGGCCATTGACAGCCTCCCTCCCCCGCGCTAAAGAGGACAACAGACCATAATGTCATTTTGTGGCCTTTACCGCCACCACAGAGAGAGAGGGAGAGACAAGCCAGCCGGGTTGGAGGTCCGTCTATTTAATGAGGAGAGGAGAGATCAGACGGTGGAGGGAGGGACGCAGAGAGGGGGAGGCGCCCCCTCCCCGGAGGAAGGGGCACGAGGGAGGAAGAGAGAGCGCGGGAGACAGACAGCGACTACTACTGACACCCCCGAAATGTTGCCAGCTGGGAGCTTTTTCATCTGGATTTCTTCTTATTTCTGGGGCTTTTTAGCTTATTTTAGAGGAAAATTACTCTATTTTAGCCTTGTTTATAAAGAAAATTATGGAATTTCAAGAGAAATTCGGGCTTGAAGCGGGAATTCTGTTGTTTACTCTCTACCAATCCCATTTGTGCGCATTTCTCGCCTATTTTAGCTGCTCTTGAACGTTTTCTACTATTTGAAAAGTTTATTTTCTATCATTTTTAGCCTATATTACTGTATTTTGAGCCAATAAACACTGCAAAATGGAACAAAATGGCTTAAATCAAGGTAAACCCCGAAATATTGTTGCTTACCTCCTTTTGACCCCCTAATCTTTTGTGTTTTCACGAATATTCCGGGATTTTTAACTGGGTATTACTGTATTTTATAGGAATAAACTGTAAAAAATGAAGGAAATGAGAAACTTCAAGTAAAACTAGGAAATAAAGATGTTTACTTCCGTTTGATCCAGTTTCAATGCAATTTCATTATTTTGAGTTATTTTTACAGGGGTTTCTGACATTTAGATCAATTTTATTACGTTTAGAACGTTGAAAACTGTATTTTTGAAGAGTTTAATGTGACTAATTGAAGAAAAGTGGTCTCCCGATAGGAGCAGACCGAAATAATGCTGTTTACACTGTTATAACCCCAAATGTTCACTATTTTGTCTCATTTTCGCTCCTAGCACTTTCAAATACCCGTTTCTCATTAAAAAAAAGACTATATCATTCCAATTTTAGCTGTTTTCCTGTCCAAAAACGGCTTAAGTATACGTTTTTGCCCTTTTCTCGTTGTTGACAGCTGTCCCTCCTATTTTTGACGATATTTTTCACTTTTACCGGTTCTGGATCGTTCTAAATTGTTTCTGCTTCTTTGTTCTTTCAAAAATTGTAATTTTATCCTTTTCCCGCCAGAATCTCTCATGTCGTAAAACAAACTATAAACTATGGCAGCAGCGGGGGAGGTGGGGATACGTTTCCCGACTTTTATTCTTCCTCGCCTGATTTTCCCCTGTCTGGTCCATTTTTACCATATTTTAGGGTCAAATTTACCAAAATGGGAAATGGACGGGAAAAATAGGAAAAATCGCCTTCCCGGTCAACTTGTGCCCTCCGTTTTTGCAGCCACAGACTGTCTGCCGTGTCCGCTTGCCCGTTCTGCCTTCTATTTGCTCATCGAATCGTCTTTTTCTCTGCTTTCCTCCGGAGGCAAAGGGCGCGCGTCCGCCTAATTCAAAAGCAACCAGCTAACTCCAAACAGAACGGCTGTGTTCCGTTTTTTTGCTCTTCTAACTAGTTTTTCCTTATTTTTTCAGCTTTTAATAATTTCTAAAGTCCAAAAGAGAGAAAACGATGCGTTTTAATAATTCTCCAGCGTTATAATTCGAATTACGATAAGAGATCTCGTTTTCTGCCTTCTGGCCACGGTTCAGCGGCTTTTCGTCTCATTTTCGCTCTTCTTCTTCTCAAATTTCAAATCTCCCGCCTTCTAACAGTACCAAGGATTGTGTTACAACGTAAAAATTCGAATTAGAAAGTTTTAATCCTCCCCGCGGTCATTTCGGCCCCTTTGTCGCATCTACAAAGCATTGCGGCCCGTTTGACGGTCTTCTTGCCCTTTTGCCGCCTCCTTTCTTTTAAAATTCAAATTTCCCGCCTTTCTTCTCTCTGTTTTCGAAATTCCCACTCTTTTCTAGTTTATAAACAGCTTCCAGTGGAGAAAACCGCTCAAAATGGCGGCCGGCGTTCGTCTGGAGCGACGAATCTCGCTCTTCTCCGGCTGTGCCATCATCGTCGGAGTGATAGTCGGCTCCGGGATCTTCGTCTCGCCGAAAGGAGTCCTCCTAGCCTCCGGGAGTGCCGGCCTGTCCATTGCCGTCTGGTTCCTGGCCGGTGTCTTCTCCATGATCGGTGCCATCTGCTACGCCGAGCTCGGAACGGCCATTCCCAAAAGTGGCGGTGATTATGCCTACATTTTGGAGGTTTCCGCCCTTTTCCTTCAAATAAACGATACACTTTCAGGCTCATGGGAAATTGTGTGGATTTCTTTTTCTCTGGGTAGCTCTGGTCATTATTAATCCAACTTCCATCGCTGTAATCGCTCTGACCTTTGCCAACTACGCTCTGAAGCCATTCTTCCCGACGTGTCCCGTTCCGGAGGACGCTATTAGCCTTCTGGCCGCTTGTACAATAGGTACGGTACTTATTTAACACAAAAAGAGGCAATTGAACTGATACAGTCCACAAAAATCGTAAAAAAAAAAGAAAAGAACCCCCCAACAAGAACCCAGTCAATTTTGTCGCTTCACCCGCACCCGTAAAATCTCGGCTGCTGGGCGAGATGAACAATCCGCGCCCCCGATTACCAATTCACTTTGCTGCCGAGATTCTACGGGTGCAGGCACGCGCCAGCTCCCGGTTAAAATTGAAATCCCGTAAATTTTTGGACAATTTTTCCCCCTGTAACTTTTTAATAAATTTACATAATATACTCCTTTCTATATTTGTATAAAATCTTATTTTCCAGCCTTCTTGACGTTTCTCAACTGTTGGGATGTCCGAGCCGCCACCCGAGCTAATGACGCCTTCTCAGTGACCAAGGTCCTGGCTCTGGTGATAATTATCGGCTGTGGAGTGATTTGGCTATGTCTGGGTAAGATAATCACCCATTAATTAACATAATTTCCCCGTTTTCAGGCCATACAGACTACCTCGAACGGCCAGAACTCTTTGAAGGAAGCCAGACGAGTCTCCCCTCCATCGCGTTGGCCTTCTACTCCGGAGTTTTCAGTTTTTCCGGTTGGAGCTATCTAAATTTCGTGACGGAAGAGTTAAAGGACCCTTACAGGTGATTACTGTAACTATTTTAATATTCAGAAAATCTTCAGGAACTTGCCAAGAGCCATTTGTATCTCTCTTCCGGCGGTGACCCTGATTTATGTCCTGGTGAATATTGCCTATTTCGCGGTTCTTTCTGTCGATGAAATTCTGGATTCTAACGCCGTGGCTGTCACTTTCGCTGAAAAGGTACCGTATTTAATAAAAATGCCACTATTTCTGGGGTGAAAACTCGGAAAATTTGGAGGTTTTCGGGTCAAACGGGGGCGGGATACGGTTGCTCCTTTGCCAGGAGGTTAAATTTCGAAAATTTGGAGTTTTCCTGATGATTTTTGGCTCAAAATGGAGCATACCGTGCAGTATACAGTAATCCTACAAAGCGCATTTTGGTCGAGAAAGTAGAAAATTCGGGACTTCTGAGCGAAAGGAAGCCGAGATCCGTTTATTAGTACGGCAGCTCGCCCCGGCTATAAATTTCCAAAATTTGAGCTTTTCTTTGTGATTTTCGACTCAAAATGGAGCTCACAATAAAATCTACAACGTGAAATACCCCTTAAAACTGTTATTTTCCAGCTAATGGGCCCATTCGCCCCTGTGATGCCTCTCTTCGTCGCTGCAAGTTGTATCGGCTCCTTGAACGGGTTGCTCTTCACCTGTTCCCGGATGTTCTTCGCCGGAGCCCGTGAAGGCCAACTGCCCGAGCTGTTATCCATGATCAGTATTCGCTACAAGACCCCGATGCCATCTCTCCTTGTTCTGGGAGGAACATCCATTTTGATGCTCTTCGTGGCGGATGTCTACGTCCTCATCAATTATCTGGCCTTTGCTGAATGTTTGATAGCTCTGGGTTCTGTTAGTGGATTGATTCGATTGAGGTGGAATAATCCGGACATGAAAACTCCTATCAAGGTAAGGAAAATACAAAAAAGAGGGGCGGGAAGATCCAAGGCGGAACCCAGTCGCGCCGGTTGAAAGAAGTGTCACCGCCGGGAATTCACCAATATGGGTCCCAAAACGATTTTATCCCTTAAAAAAGGAAGCGGTAAAACAATTAGCACAGTCGCTTCAAGACCCACACATTGAAATTCCCCGATTACGGTAAGAAAAAGGCGCCAAGTCACCCCCAGTAAGCTAAAAGGACTCTTGACCGCGAAACTTGGATTTAAAGGGCTCTCAGGTAGTAGGCATTCTCCTGAATATATCCGCTTCGAGACCTGGACGCCGAAACTCGAAATAAGAGGCACAGCATCTCCTGAGGGTCTACTCCCCTTCCAAGCCATTTTTCCCGGTGAAATACCATATTATTCAGGTCCCGATCGTTCTTCCCTACTTCTTCATCGTGATCTCTCTTCTCCTATTGATTTTACCCTTCTTCACAGAACCCTACGAGCTGTTCGTCGGCGTCGGTCTGATCCTCTCCGGCGTTCCGATCTTCTTCCTCTTTGTCTATAAAAAACCGCCGGCTTTCTTCCACAAACCATGGGGTAAGTTCATTTTCTAGTAAGAGAAAGAATCGGCTTTCAGTAAGTTTCACTCAATGGCTCCAGAAGTTGATGATCTGCGTGCCGGAGACGGCAGTGGCTCCAGAGGCGGTGGCAACCCCCCTGGCCGGTTCTGATTGATCTGTTGTTCCTCTTTCTTTCTGTCTTTTCTCGTTGATACTCGCCTTTAATATATCAGGTTCTCGTTGAAGATATCCGTCTTCTTTTGCTCACGGTATAAATGTTTTGAATAAAATATGACAATAAAGATTTATTCCCTTTCTAATGTCTACTAATTGTGAGATCCGGTACGGATTGAGGATTCCTCAAATTCGAGCTGGAGCTCTTCTTCCTCGACGGGTGATCTTCGATCCGGTTTAAATTCAACGCAAACCGTAATTCATTGACCACTTGTTCGAAAACTGGCGTCTGAAACGGGGTCTACTCCATCTATTCCCATAATAACCCACATTATCATTCTTCGCCACTTCTTTTGCCCGGATAAAGAGTTCCATCATTACGGTACCGATTCCGAATGCCAGTCCAGCAGCCAGAATAATGAATAGCCCGGCAACATTACTCATCGAGAGGGAGAAACGCTGCTGTTTGACAGAAGAGGCCGTCCCAGCGCAGGCGGCGCCTCTGAAATCGAAAAATTGCCTTTTTAATTGAATTTATTCTTTTGATTAAAAGAAATGGGAAGGTATAAATGGCGCCGGTCCAATTTTATCTTTTCTTTCTCATATTTTGATTTATACTAATTAGAGTATGATAAATACTGTAAGCTAGATAGTTTTTGAATAAAATGACAAAATAATAAGATCTGGGCGCGCTGAGCCGATTTTATAGAGGAAATGGGGAAGCCGCGGCATTTCGGGGATAAATTTCGATTTTCTTCAGTATGTGAGAGAATTTTTGGCTCAAAATGATGCTCACAGTGTAATCTACACGATAAACTACCCCTAGAAACTATAATTTCTCGTTAAATTGGTCAATTTCCCCCTTCTAGTTCAACCCACTTGCTCCTCCACCATTTGGTCTTCTTCATCTCGATGACTCCTTGTTTTGCGTAGAGTAGAATCTGCCTCGAGATCCTGTCTGTCCATTCGGACTCTAAAATATCCTCTTCCTCCTTTTCTCTCTCTTTCTTACTCTTTGCCAAGGCGATACCGTAACCCTTGGAGCCGAGGACACCTCCAATTTGGGTCAGGTTACAATTCTGCTGGACCTCGTATTCCAAGGAGGAGGATTCCATCAAAAAGGCGTAATTTCCTCTTAAAACCATTGGGTCCCGGCTGGAAAATTCTCTACCGTAATGCCCGCTCAACGCCTTTTGAATTACCATCCACAAAAACGTCGCGATCTTTCATATACGCCCACATTTTTATGTGGGAAGGGATCCGAGATTCCTGAAAAGAGCCACAGTTAGACAGCCAGGGTTCTACCTGGAAGAATTGCATGGTTGAGCCGCCTCCTTGGGTACCGTAACTGATTACTGTCTGATTAGCTAAGTCATCGAGATTTTTTATAGGGATAAATGGCCGGCTGACGGTCAACACGGCGGCCAAGTTGGCCGTATAGGCGCTGATTATGACGAGGGTGAAGACCCACCAAGTTCCACCGAGTAGTCGTGTCGAGACCGCTCGGGGACCAAAGTCACAGCCGCCTTTTAACATTGTCGACGTTACGTACCTGAAAAGCGGCGTATACCGTAATCCCTTCAGTAAAAGAGACCCAAAGAACGCGTTGTAACCGCGCTCCATTCTAACAGCCTGATAGAGGGCATTTTCCTTCATTTTTTCGGTTATTTCTAGTTTTTTTTTCTATTTTTCTTTCTTTACAGTAATCTCCACTCTGTCAACATTATAGAAAGTAAGAAAAAATTAGTAAAAACTATAATAAAAGCGATTTGGAGATGTTTTAGAATGGAGCAAAGTTACAGCGCGCCCTAACGGACACTGCAACTCATTTTTGAGGCTACGGTATCTATTTTAACGTAGTTTATATATAATATATGGATTGCTAACGTACCAGAGAGTATTGAAAAATGAATAATTATTCGAGAGTTCGACCGGCGCGTCGACAGGACCCATGGAGGCGGCTGGATGAGGTTGATGGGCCGTACAGCAGGAGAAGTTCAAATTCCATTCGTATGGGGTAACCCGGGCGACGAAGAACATCCCCAGGGTGACACAGACAATCGCGGTGAGAATCGCCATCCAAATTTGCCAACTCAACGGGTTCAAGAAGGAGAACAGGTCCGGCTGCTGGTCATCCGGAACTTTGTAGAGGATACTGATTCCCAGGCTGGAAAATTTGACTCTTTTTGGCTCTTCTTTTTCTCAAGTGAAAAAATACAGTACCTTGTAAAGAGTACAGTACTCTGCTTACCTTAAAAATGGTTTGGTGAAATCCACGACCTCTGATCGTTTGAAATTGACGGTCAAAGGTGCCACGGCCATTTCCGCCTCCCCCTTCAGGATCTCCCCGACCATTCCATCCCATGTCCCGTTACCGTACTTATCGTTACCGTATTTTCCGTCCCGGACCACGTGAATCGTAAAGGTAAAACCTGAAATTCCCTATTTTTCAATACAAAAGCGGCTGACCCAAGTCTCGGCTCAATTCAGCCAAGAGATCAATACAGAACCCCTCGAATTTGGCATTCCCTTCCAGCTCAAAGTGGTTCTTCTTCAACATGACATAAGGACGTTCCAAGATCGTAGTCACACGGAAATGAGGTTTCAATTCGTCGGAAACCTGAAGAAAATGATAGAAATTGGGCTTTTTTTGCTTCAAAAAGGATCAAAATAGCCTCAAGAGCAAAGCCGTCTCCCGTCGAGTTCTGCGCCACCGCACCCGTAAAGTCTCGGCAGCAAAGAGATCTGAAAGCGTGCCGCTCATGCTTACTGAGCCCGCAGCTGCCGATATTTTATGGGTGCGGCGGCGCGGAGAAAAGACGACGGGAAATGTAATTGGGAAGTCAATTACAATAATTTTATCCATTTTTTGAATTTTTTAGGAAAATATGGTCCCCTTTCCTACCTGAACATTCCTCTGTAGTTGTGCTCTACTGTCTCCAGACATATTGACATGGACTTCTGTTGCTGGTTCCCAAAATCCGATCTAAACTCCATTTTTATCAAAATCGAGGATTTCTAGTTCTCAAAATACCATAAATTCCACTCACATCATCCAATCTCCCACTATATCCCAGCAGTTGTATCCTCATTGAGAAATTGCTCGCCTTCGGGTCCATATTCAGTCGGCGGAGGTCACCCGTCAATCCGCGGAAATTCTACAGTACCCTCAGTTAAATAGGATCATTTTAAAGGTCTAACATTATTCTGTAGGGACTCGATGAGTGTCCTTCCATGTTGGTAGCGTCTAGCCTGTCTCGTGGGCTTCTTGCACATTGTCTGTGGGGCGTCGTCCATTTGTTGTCCAGCTGCCAGGTCGGAATAGACATTCGCCAGGGCGTAAATAGCGTCGAAAGTAAAAATCGCCTCTGTCATTCTTAAATTCCTCGAATGCCGGCTTTTTGCGTTCCATTTGAAGGCAATATGTTCCTGAAACCCCGCCAATTATGGAAAATTCGAAATTGTCGGGAAAACTGACCTGGAATTGGCTAAAATTAAAGGTATTCCTATTCTCGATGAGAAAATTCTTGTCCACCGGGTAGGGGCTAACAAAACGGGCGTGATTAAACCGAAACAATTCCATGTCCATGGTGCTCAACTCCATATTTGTGAGGAGGAACCAATGCTTCAGGTCAATTAGACCCATTTGAAGGCCCTGGAATGAAAAAAATGAGGTGGGGAAGGGGATTACGGTAGAAAATTGGCAGGCGGAAGACAAAAATGGCGCGCGCCGGCTATTCTCCCTCGGTTACGGTAATATCCCTCATTTTGGAAGATATTTCCGTTTTCTACCGTATCCAGTCAACTTGTAAGCCCTTTCCGGTCACTGTCCAGTCCAAAACCCCATCCTCCAGCGTCATTTCCCCGTCTGCCCCCCATCTGCCCGGCCGATGTTCTGCCTGCCGGGCTTCATCTCGCCGTCGGAGCTGTTCGACGTGCCGCGGCCGTCGTCGTCGACCTTCGTCCACCCGCCGACCACCCGTCTGCCCGGCAGCCTCTCCCCGCCGGAGGATGTCTTCCTGCCCCCGCCACAGCCACAAGAGCCACAACTAGACAGCGGCGGCCGGCCCGGATTGAATGTGTTGCTGTATCGGCGCTTCGTGCACAGCCAGCAGCCGTGTGCCGTCTGCCTCCGGCCCCTGAGCGCCTTCCAGTCGGCTGCCATCGCTCCCTGTGCCCATCTACAACACGTCGAATGTCGAGAAGAAGCCCAGCGGAGGGCCGAGCCGTGTGCCCGATGTTTACAAGCCGTCGCCGGCGCCGACAGTGGAGGACAACTCGGCCGAGTCGAAAAACTCCTCCACAACTTTATCATTATTCTTTGTTGTTTACGAAAATTTCAATAAATTTTACTCCCTTTTCTCTTGAGTTTTTTTTTTCGTGGTTAGACCTTTAAAAACTCACCGCGAGTAGGAAATTATAAGTGTGTTCTGGATTCAAGTCCAAAAGAACCCGGCTGAACTCCGAGCAGTCTTTCTTGGTCATTACTCTGCATTGTTCCAATTCTTTGACCTGGAAATATTAGAAACTTCTATTTTCTCGTGATTGTATGCAAAATACCTCTCTCGCAGCCCGTAAATAGTTTCCATTTTGGACTTTGACCAAGTAGAACCGGATGGAGGAGTACTCATCACTTTCCAGGAGTGGTTCCAGGCGGCGGATTCCTGAAAAGAGGAATAAACCTCGAGAAATCAAAGGGAACGAGCTTGTTTTTGAATACAGATGGACTCTGGCTCGTAAAATTCCAACTGGAAAGTCTAAAGCAGTCAGAAGTTTTCCGCATGGGTATGGTAAGGATGGGAACCTTGAAACCGCCGGGAGATTAGAGGAATTTCAAAGGTTGTCATCAAGATGGATCAGTAAATTTAAAGATATTGTTCCGGCACTGTTAACAAGAAGAAGTGGAATTCTACAATTCACCCCTTCGACTTTCAGACGGCTCCCCGGTCCCTGGGGCAACTCCCTCCGTTGTGACGTTCCCCCTATCAAAGGCAGCTAAAAATCGAAATTTAGGACTATAGGAGAGTTCTGGGGTAATTTTGAAGGTCTCTACAAGTTTATCTACCGTATTCCATTCGTTCTGAAGGATAAATATGTACAGAATCGGAAAAACAGGGCGAGAGGTTAGGGTCAGGGCGCGATAGAGGGTTACTAACGTGCTGGACAGCTGCAAGCCCTTATTTTCAGGTCCCAAGCATAATTTTCACAGTTGGGAAGAAAATTTTAGAGCCCAGAATAAAATTTCAGGGCAAAACATGGCCAGGGAGTTGACAATTCTTGGTGGGATGTGTCCAGAACCGTGCGGCCATCGTTCCGGCTCCAATGCCTCCTTTTTATGGAAAAGAAGAACCGTTCTGTCCATCTACCGTGCTCAAAATTTGTTCCCCTCTCTTTTCTGACTAGGGAGAAGGTCAAAAAAATTTAAATACCCGCCTCCTAGGAAACTAAATAAAGGACGACTTACGGGCGTCTTCCTCGTAGACAATAATAATCCTGTTCCATTTCCAGTGTCGAAACAGATCGACCACCGCCTCGAAGAGTTGTGCCTGTGGGAAGAAGTCCAGGTGTGTTCCATCCGTCGCGAAATTATCGACGGCCGTCAATAAGGGTACATCCAATTCCCAGAGGAGCCGGTCCAACTGGGCGTTGAGAAGGGAATTCGAGCTGCCTATCAGGGTCACTACGCCGTCCTTCTCGATCATTGAACAGGCTGGAAAATTGGCGGGGTTTTTAAATTCTAATAGGGAATTACCTTTTCTCAAGGCATCATAATGATCCAGGGTGTCGACATATTCTATTAAATATTCTAGATGGCCATAGGAACCGCGTTGATTAAGCCATTCGGCTGCATATTGTAGGGCGGCCGCGATGTGGGCATCTTCCTTTTCCCGGAGAATCGCTCCTGGAAAAGATTGGGCCGTTTTTCGACTTAAAAACTGATCCTACAGTACTCCCCACCCTAATTTTAATCTGTACAAATAAAAATTAGTAGCCCTACTCCGCTTCAAAAAGCTTTAAAATCTGAACATTTCGACAGACGCTTTTTTGTGGCGAAGAACGGCTTCCTTGGCTCCTTATAAGGAAACGGGACAATTTTTCTGGTGTAATAAGCCTTCCTGGACCTAAATATACCCTGGAAGACGGAGTATCAAACGTTCTACGCAGTCAAAATCCTAAAAAGTCTCAAGAAGAGGAAGGAATGGATTGCTAAGGTGAGATTCAGTCGAAATGTCCGATTTCGCGGGTTCCAGTCTATTTCCAGTGAATTTTTCGGATAAATAGATTCGCTATGGGACCCACTGAATTAAAATGAGCATTTCTACAGTAATCCAGATTCTGCAAACGGAAAATTAAAGGTCTGGTAGCAAAAATCTCGAAAGATTCCAGAAATTTTCGTTGGAAACGGGCTCCTCGGAGAAATCAAGCCGGTTAGGGGTTCTATCGGTCTTTTTTTCACTAATTTTGGCTTTAACACTGAGTATTCAACGTTCTACGCAGTGAAATAATCCCTAGATCTATAGAAATGTGAATGCCACTCGTTCCCATCAAGGCTTAACTGAATTTTGTCCCTCCTCTTGGCTCAAGACTAATTGGCTCCTCTCCTCCGGGGAAAATAAGAATCAGTCGAGTTTTTGAAGTCTTTAGCCCAGGAAATGAACGTTTTCCAACTCACCAACTTTATAGCCATCGGTTAATCTAGTAATAAAGAGGAACCAACTGGATAAGAGCAGAAATACACGCGTGGATGACACAATGCACATAATCAAGCAAGGAAATTGGTGCCGAGGGGCCCGGGCCGAGAGGAGCTCGCTCTCGCTTCGGGAAGCTGGAAGGGCAGCCGCCACCCGGGAGAGGGAAACAACAAAAACTGAAAACTAAAGAATACACGAAGAGAAGAGGAGCTGGAAAGGGGAAATCTCGAGAAAATGGGGCAAGGCCCTGGAAACCCCTAGAAATAGGGATATTGAATATTAAATTCAATTCTACGCACCCAAATTGACTATATTTGATCCTCAGAGACGCTGGAAAGAATCTACATCTTGAAAAATAGGTCTAAAATGTCAAAAACCCGTCAATTGCCCATTTTTGGTGATAATCAGGGGAAATTAGCCAAATATCGCTTCAAAAGGTTCCATTGAGTATCAAATTCAATTCTACGCAGCCAAATTGACAATATTTTAACCTCCACATCCAGAAGAAATATTTTAGCTTCAGTTTAAAGCTTTTGAGAGTCAACATGCCGACCAATTACCCAAAAAAGAGCCAGCAGCGAGGAACAATGGTAATTAGGCGGACTACTGGGGGATTTGGAGAGGGGAAGTCAGTTTTTAGGTGGTTTAAAACGTTGACTGAATATTTAATGGGCTACGCAGTTAATATAACACGGGAAGTAAAGGGGATAGAAAGTACGAAGTGGAGTACTTTGAAATTTGGGCTCCCCTTCGGGCTGAACTCCATTTGGACGAGAAGCTCCGCCTCTTCAAAGCGGGATAGAGACATTTTGGAGGGGAGATAACTTACAACCTATAAATTATAAGAATACGGTAACTTTATTAATAAATATTATTAATGATCTCCTCTCGTTCGTTTTCCTTTTGTTCTTATCCTGGCACCAGTGGCATTTTACAGATATAACGTGTTACAGTCACCGATGTGCAGAGGGAGCTATACCACAGTCCTTGTCCTCCGATGGCGGGTACCGGCTCACTCATTAGCTGAAATGCTTCACTTTCCAGTTAAGTTATTGATTTACAAACCTGAACACAAAGAGGAGCGGGATTTGGCAAATTTTCTGGTGTCATACCTACTAAAGGTACCCAATTATCATAATCCGGCCAGGCGGTGCCATCCGACCAATAATATGGAAGGTATGGAAAGATGATGGACAGATCACGCGTTAAACCTATCCATGGCTGATCTAGGATAGCTCCAATAGGGCTACCAGTAGTGGAAATCACTGAAAAAGGGGATGAAAGCACACTAACGAAATTATGGTAATAAATGGAAAAAGGACTCACTAACGATGAAGGCATTCTCCTCTGGACTATGGATAGAGGCTAATTCGGCCCCCATGGCTTGACATTGACTCTGAGCATCGCTCCATGACCCAAGAAATGGAATAGGAATTGGTAACAGGGACGACCCTCCGACATAATAACAGGACATCGTCATCGGGAAATAGTACCAGTCGGCCATGGGGCAGGCTGAAAATTTGAGATATAGTCCATTTTTCATCGAAGAATCCACTGTTAGGTCACTTCACGTTTCCGTTATAGGACTCAAACAGAAAATTTTGCCGCACCCCCCAACAAAAAAGAGAACAACACGAAAATGTTGCGGATACCCCGTGAAAATTGGCTATATTTGGTCAGTCAGTACCCATTATTCCATCATTTCTGCCCGGATTTCGGTTCTGGCTGTCTAACTGTGGCACTTACGGTTCGTCGTCGTCGTTGTAGTTGTCGTAGTCGTTGTCGTGGTCGTTGTGGTGGTTGTCGACGAGGTCGTGGTATCTTCTGTTCCTGGCGCGTCTGGCCCTCCCGGGACTGTTGTCCCCCCACCGGGAAAAATTCCATCACCAGCTGGGCATTCATTAACAACGAGTCGAGGAATGAACTCACGTGATCGTGTTGGTATACAACAGTAGACCTCTTGTAAAAATAATGGAAGAATAAGAGCCAACCAATAAAACATCGTGCGGCCGCCGGCAGTCGGGCTAGAGACGCCTGCCCCGTGGGAAAAGGTGAGATCGCTTGATCGAAAATCCCGGATGCCGCTTCCAGTCCCAGCCTGCCCTGCCCTGTCTCGATGTCTTTCTTACGGGATACACCACTCGGCTCTGGCTTCTCTTGTGGTTCATACCCGGAGCTGGGGTCCCCGGCTTCTTCTTTTCCTTCGATTCGGTGGGTGTGACCCGCTGGGGACGGTTCTTGCTTCTATCTTTTGACAGCCATCCTCTCTCGCCCCTTCCTCGACTTTTGTGGCGAGACCAGACCCCCCAGCACTTTCTCCTACTTCGTTGTGTTCTCAGTATCCTCCGGCATTCAGGGGATGAGCTCGTCCACCCTCTTCTATGACTCTGCTGTCCCGAAGGCGCTACTCTTCCTCCAGGGCGGCATCTACCCCTTCTGCATGGAAAACCAGGGTGATTAGCTGGCAAGGAACAGTCCTCCAGTGAGGTTAAACTACCCATATTCCGGGAAAAGGAGTCGCGCGTTACTCCATGGCTCCTCGCGCCTTCTTCTCACTTTTGAGCTCAATAAGACTACAGTAACTCCCTATTAATTTTATTAATTAGCTTATTATGGATGTGTTATGTCGTATGCTTCGCTCTTAGCCGGGAATCAGTGGCATTTTGCAGATATACCGGGTTACGAGTCCCAGACACGTGCTGGTGTACCACAGTCCCTGCCCTCCGATGAGGGGTACCGGCTCGCTCATTATCTATAATTTTGCTTTAGACTTTTTAAGGAGCTGAAATACCTGAGAACAAACAGGGAAAGATGTTGGAAGAGTATCGGGCAGTGGGATTCCCGGTAGCGGTACCCAGTTGTCGTAATCCGGCCAGGCGGTTCCATCCGACCAGGAGTAGGGAGTATATGGTGGGAAAACTTCAGGGCCCGGACGCATCAGACCAATCCATGGCTGGTCCAAGATTGCTCCCAGAAGGCTGCCAGTATTCGAGATCACTGAAGAAATTAACAGTCTCTATAGCGCGCTCCGCATGGGCTGTAACCTTGCTCCATTCTAAACCGCTCTAAATCGCTATTATTGCCGTTTTTTATGCTTCTTCTTAATTTCTACGATCTTCACAGCGTGAAGATTACTGTAAAACAAACATAGTAGAATAAAAAACTAGAAATAACCGAAAAAATGAAGACGAATGCTGTCTGGCAGGCTGGTTAGAATGGAGCGCGGTTACAAGATAAATAAACAACTCACTAACGATGAAGTCATTTTCTGCCGCGCTGTGAATAGAGGCCAGCTCTCCTCCCATCCCCTGACAGGCCGTTTGGGCCTGAAATCAGCCGTTGCCTACTGACAGGACTAGACAATCTTTACCTGGAACCACGTTCCCACAAATGGGATCGGAATCGGCCCTAGGGTTGATCCTCCAACCAAATAACACGACATGGTCATGTCGAAATACTCCCAACCGCTGGGACAGGCTGGAAAATTTAAATAAACGGGCGTCTAGTACTGTTTTATAGGGAAATTGAGGAATTTGAGACTTTCGCTGTCTAACTGTGGTACTTACGATTCGTCGTTGTCGTCGTAGTTGTCGTCGTGGTTGTCGTGGTCGTGGTGACTACTCCCCCGCCATTTCCAATCCCATCTCCCGCTAAAATCTATGAATTCAAAACAAGGAATAGAACTCACGTGATCGTGTCGGGATACAGCCATCAGCTGTGGTTAAAAAGAAAGAAAGAATCAGATAAAACATAGGACGAAAGATAGCCGTTCGACAGGCTAGAGACGGCCGGGGGGCGAGGGGGGAGGCGCCCGCTTGACCAAAAATCTCGGACGGCGTTTCCAGTCCTATTTCTGCATTGCCGCGTCATATTCTCTCTTTTAATGTCACCTTTACGGGATACCCCTTTCATTTTCTTTTTCTTTTTCCTCTTTTGGCCGCAGGTCGGTAGCGATAGTCTCTAGGTAATAAATGGTATATTTCAGCCGGTGACGGGATTGCCACTACTACTCCGACTACCACGACAACAACTGCGCACTTGTTCTTTTTCTCGATTTTTACCAAGAAAATGGCGACCATAACGAAGAGTTTTAGCCTGCCCCTCCGGCTGGACCTACTTTGCCATGACCAACGCTTGCTACCTGGTTGGAGAGAACGACGGCCTCATTGGACCCTTGCTA
Organism: Oscheius dolichura; assembly: GCA_932521035.1. Lineage (NCBI taxonomy): Eukaryota > Metazoa > Nematoda > Chromadorea > Rhabditida > Rhabditidae > Oscheius > Oscheius dolichura. Next base: position 9,629,251 of record OW051492.1, on the reverse strand, counting down.
GGCTCCTGGCAAGATGCAGAAGACGCCTGCGTCGCTATGGGACCCAATACACACTTGGCGTCGATCCACACCGCGGAGGAGAATGCCTTCCTCGTTGGTAAGAGCCTTCCATCTTCTTCTCTCAACAATAATCCAGGTCTTTCTATGACGGGCAGTCTCTTGGGACCGTTAATGATCGGTTATAGCCGAACATCTACGTTCATCCCTCCCATGGTGGATCCTTTCACCTGGTCCGATATGGGACAAATCCCAATGATTATACGAACTTCCTAATGGCTCTGGGATTGCCGGCGCCCCTCCCGGAGACGGATTGTACCGTGGTAAATGACCTATAGTTTAAAAACTTGGAATCTTTTCCAGCTCCAGTGACGATGTGATACCGTTCAACACTAGAGCAGGGACCTGGTTCATTGTTGCCTGTGTTACTGTCGTCTCCCGATATATATGCAAGATGACCTTGTAATCAAGCCCGGCGGGCCGGAGGACGCGCTCACTTTCTTCTGATCCTTTCAACTAACAAACATTCCAAAACGTTGTCTCCTTTGACATCTAATGTTACACTGTCTTGATGTACTTATTTTATAAATTCTAATAACAAGAAACTAAAACCTGGAAGCAGGGCGTGCCCTGCCGGCCCGGCGGGCCGTGGCTGCCATTCTTCATTTGTTTTTTTTAGAAATGGGTTCATAATGGAAGAGGGACTTTTTATTTTCTACGAATAGATGGAGAATACAGCAATAATGAAATAAGACGACGCAGTCGATACAGAAGGCAGCCGAAAGGTGAAGGAGAAAGAGGGAAGATGAGAAGACATAAGACAAGAGCGAGGGCAGTCTGTGACTCTGGCATCAGGGGAGACGCCTGGACAAAGGCCCTGAAATGTTCAAATTAATAATAAAGCTTGGAATACCTGCTTATTTCCCCCCGGGGCTACAGACGCACACCCCGGTTACACAGGAACCGGGCTGAAAAAGACCGCCAGTTAGTAATTCAGTGCTCAACTTACGAGAGGTATACATTGGGCGGAACACTGAGTCTGACTACAGGCACGGCGAGCAGCCCGGACATTTGAGGCATCGGGGTTTTCGTTATCGGTAGCGATGGCAGTGTGGAGGATCACGAAGAAGAAGAAGAAGAACAGGGAGAAGAAGGAGAGTTTCATTTTAGGGCAGAAATAATAAATATTAGATCTTTTGAGAAAGAAAAAAGCATTTTCGACTACTTTACGGATGACGGCCTCTTCCTTATATAGGGCCACCCTTATCAAATTGCTGACTTTTGTACTGACCAGAAAATGACACGAACTTGCTATCGGCGTGGAGCGCCACCTATTATGCTGCGTTCATCTCCCTTTGACCCCAGAAAACAAATTTTTAGCAGCAGAGTACATAGAGTCACCGGGTTATGCGGGTTTGACGGGTATTTTCCTGTAAACTCCCTTTATAGGGTAAAAACGGCAATTCTAAAAAATATGAGTAACGAGAAAGGGCAGTAATATAAATAAAATGAAACGGGGAGCCCGACAGTATCCTTGCAATAAAATTAAAGAGCTATTCGTAAAATTCACGAAAACGCCGGAATTTGTCTGGCGAATGGAAATAGGCGAACGTTCAAGCACACCGCACCCAAAAACTCACCAAATGCTCGCCGCGCTCGAATAATTCGACCTTGCTTATTTTTTTAATGTCTATCTTATTCAGAATTTTATGGCGGACAAGCGGCCCTATTGGTTCATGTTGACGACAATGTCGTTTTGCCATAGTCAATTGCCATAGTGAAACGTGTTACGTTATAAACCAAGGCGTTCAATGCGAATAGAATTACTGCCCTTTCTAGTGGGGGAGGTATCGGTTCGAATGAGCCTACTCTCAAAACAGGAGCTCAAAATTTGTTGAGGAAACATATCCCATTTTTTTATAGCCAAGTGACTAGCACGGCACCATGTAGTAGTAGGGAATCACGTGACGTTTTGAACTCCACAAAAAGAGTTGCTCATTGTCTTTTACAGCTAACCACTTCCGGTCCATCTTCTCTGCCTGCTTCTTATCAGTTTGGGCTGTTGGCGTTGAGACACCACTCTTTCGCTCAAATCTCTTTCGTAAAATTATTAGCTAACTGTAATAGTCTGCATTCTTGGATCCGGAAAAGATATACCGTAATCTTTTTGCCTTGAAACTATTGAAGCATCCAGTCTTATTATTAGCACTTATTCTTTTTTACTCAATTTCTCACCGCAGTGAAAGCTTCTGTTTTGCTTTTAGAGATTTGTTTCACCCTCCTTGACCATTAGAACCGCCTCTCTATGGGAACTGTTCTCTCCTCCGTGAAATACACACCTGATGGTAGAGTTCTGCTTCCTCTTCTGTTAGTAATATTACTTTTAGGTGTGCCTTACCACAGATTGAAAGATTTTCATGGTCTAAAAAGGCTAGATGGTGGAGGATACGGTATAGTTTGGACGGGATACGATGTAACACGATTAACCAGAAGAAGACGGTGAGTATGCTAATTCATACAAATATCCCTTTTTAGGATGGTGGCCGTGAAAGTGTTCAACCAGTTGGATGTTTATGTCGATAGAGAAATTCAAATATTGAAAACGGTACGCGTCGCCTCGTGTCTTTCATAAGTTTCCCATTTCAGCACTCTCATCCATACATTGTCGAGTTATTCGGAGTAATTTGGGATGGAGCAACGAAAGATATAGACGGAACTAAAAAGATGCCGCTTTGTTCCGGATACGTGATGGAATATATGGAACTCGGCAGTCTTCATAACGGTTATTCTTTATTTATTTAAATTTCAAAGGATGTCAACAGAAATACACGATGTCTCCAAACAATATGATTTGAAGTTAATCATCGTATGGATCAATCAAATCGGTTCCGGTCTACAGTATCTACATGAACACGAAATACTTCACAGAGACGTCAAGCCTTCAAAGTTGGCATTTGCCCATTCTCCCATTACTTTTTTTCAGCATTCTTCTAGCCAGGAGAGATCATTTAAAACTGGCTGACTTTGGATTGTCAAGGAGTATTTCTAACCGAAAATCATACACAGATCGGTAAGAATTACAGACTTTTCTTCGTGGAACACTTTATTTTTCCAGTCGCATTGGTAGCGACCCTTACATGGCCCCGGAAACAATCGATACAGAAAATAACTATGGACCACCTGCTGATGTTTATTCGTTTGGAATCACAATATGGGAAATTATATGCCGGAAGTCGGGTGATTTCATTTGATCAGTGTACAATATAAAAGTAGGTACCCTTCGAAACATCTACAAGTTGGAAATGGTTGTATAGAACTGCCTATAGATCCTGATAAAATGAGCGAGGATTCGTGGAATTTTGTTAAAAGGTTGGTGTAGAAATATGAAGTTTGAAGCTGAAAAGGCCTACAAAATTAACCTTATTTCGTTTTCTTTGTTTGTTGGACAATTCTATAAAAATATTTTTAAGATGCTGGCAAAGAAACATTTCTGATAGGCCGTCGATCAAAGAAATCATAAACTTTGAACTGAAATTCCACAAAACGGTAAGTGGTACTTTGAAAATCACAAAAGAAAATGGGCTCCGCTTTTTTAGATTTTGGTCATGGGAGCAAGCCTTGTTAACAAGATGATAATATGGAATCGGAAAGCATCCACTTGGACTGATTCACGAATGGAACTTCCTTACCACATTCGAGTTGTAACTGCTGTTTATCTCGATGATGAACTCTATCTAATTACCCGTGACAAGGAATTCTTCAAGTTGGACAAAAATATGGAATTGAAACAACTGGCTGATATGAATGAGGAACGATCGATGATTAGTAATAGTTGTCTGTCATGCAATGGATACATTTGGATATTTGGAGGATTGAATCTGGAGAAAGGATGCTTAAAAAGTGTGGAACGATATGATCCGAAGGAGGATAAATGGAGACGGATGCCGTAAGTTATCTTTATGAAATAGGAGCTTCCAGCTTTTGATTATCCTTCGGCTAATAAGAGATTTTAGAGACATGAAATATGCCAGATCTGATGCAGCTGCAGCAGTCTGTAACGGGAAAATATATATTTGTGGAGGATGGAGAGATGGTTATGTCGAATTGAAAAGTGTGGAATGTTTCGATCCTGAGAGTGCAGTGTGGACTGAACTGACGGATATGCCAACACCTCGAATTTGTCATTCCCTCGTTTGTTATAGAAATAAGCTGGTTGTAATAGGAGGTTGGGATGGAAAAGAATGGACTACCACAGTTCTGGAATTGGATCCATTTGAGGAAAATGGACAATGGAAAGAGTTGTCGCCCTTAACCTCCCCTAGTTTTATTTCTGTTGGAGTTGTTCTTGGTCGAGAAATTTTTGCAATTAGCCAGACCTCTGATGGGGTGCAAATATTTGACGGAATCAATTGGCGTGTTGGCCCCTCTTTCCCTTCGATTCTTCCTCTCTCTCCGATTGCTGTTCTCGTTCCTCAAGAGTTCGCGGATCGTCTTTCTTCTTATCCGATCGATTTAAAGCAATAAATAATTAGAGGGATCCTATCGAAATTGACTCTCTCAAAAAACATTTTGTCAGCCTACTCTCAACTCTCCAACTCAAAAAAAGTTGCGGGTAACATAACGTCTTTTATTATAGAAAGGTGACCTGGTACTGTTCCTTCCCTTTTGCTCTTTCTACCCCTCAGTACTCAACAAGCCGATCTTTCGGGCACCTATGGCCCGAGTCCTGTTACGATTTTCTGTTGTCTTCATTCATACCCAACGGTTGGCTCTTACAGTAATCTTTTCGCTCCCTGTATATTAGCATAAGATTCTACAGGATAAGAGAACTCTAGATAGCTTTTCCACGGACTACAGTAGTCAGTAGCCGTGGTAAAAGTCCTCCAAGAAGTCTGGAGTAGTAAAAACGACAGGTCAGTGTGTCAAAATTCTCTACAGCCCATTTTCAAAGTAAAGATCAGGATCCCCAGGGCCTTTTGTCGAAAAATGCTCGTCGTTTCAGTGGCGAACTTGAAAATCAAATGGATTTGTCCACAGAATTCAGAAACGGACTGATCCTGGTCCAGGCATTTTTAGCTATTTTTATTTAAATTTCGTCTGTTTCCGTCCAGGACTTCAAGTAGACCGTTAAAATACTCATATTTCTATTTTTGGATTAAAAAAAATAAAAAATATAGACATCAAATTGGGTGACAGGTTCACGGAGACGGATTTCGCTTATCAAACGGCGAAATCTCCGCCATTTTCACTTTCATTTCATTCCGGCCGGGGGGAGAAACATTCTCCTGGGCTAATTTTACAACCACTCCTTCTTTTTAAAGAAAAATATCATTAAAATGGCCGGGAAAGCGTAGTTATCGCGCTAGGCTCCAATAATGGTGCTCCAGTCCGAATTTCACTTCTTTCGAGCCTAGAAATTACTGTAAAAACTACAGTACCCCATTTTAAAGGTCTAAATTAATGGAAGGAAGAAAACTGACGTTTGAATAAAGGAAAAAGACGATTTTAATCGGCAAAATACCTAAAAGTCGGGGATAGACCCCTATTTTGTTAGAAAAGTACAGTACCCCTCCGTGGAGGGACGAATAAAGCCATTTATTATTATTATTAAGGTTATTATGGTGTCACTTCTACAAGGGAACCTTACAAATGAAGCGACTAACAATATTGAGACAGGTTGTACTTGTCCAGTACCCTTGAAATGTTGTGAAGCCGATAATTGGGTCACTGAGAAGTTGGGAGCAATCAGCTGGGGATGCGGGAATGGGGTTGAAGAGTGGTATAGGCAGCCAATTCGTGTAGGTAAGCTGAAAAGGAGAAGGGGGTGTATAGTTCATTTCCAGCGGATATTCCACGGAATAAAAACGGGAAGCTTCCAACCCTGGGAATATTGTACTTACCGGAGATCCGTCTGACCAAGTAAACGGATTAGGATTTACCGGTAATAATGAAAAGGCTCGATTCAACCCAATCCAGGGAATGTTCAGCGGGTCAAGTAGTCCTCCTTCCGTTGAAATGCCTCAAAATACAGGCTCATATTCCCATTCTTCAGGATAAATCGACTCACTGACTAGGAAGTCATTCTCCGCGGCGCTAGTAATCGACGTCAGATGGCCCATCATCGAGCCAAAGGTTCCTAGAGCGACGCAGGTGTCTTCTGCTTGTTGCCAAGTCCCTAGCAATGGTCCGATGAGGCCAGCACTCTGTCCGACCAGGTAACAAGCATTGGTCATGGCGAAATAGGTCCATCCGGCGGGACAGGCTGGAATTTTCCATTTTTCAGAAGGCAGGGCAATAATTTATAGGCAACCCATCTTCCAGCCCATCTGCCCGGCCGATGTTCTGCCTGCCGGGCTTCATCCCGCCGTCGGAGCTGTTCGACGTCCCGCGGCCGTCGTCGTCGGCCCTCGTCCACCGGCCGGCCACCCGTCTGCCCGGCAGCCTCTCCCCGCCGGAGGATCTCTTCCTGCCCCTGCCACAGCCGCCACAACCACAACAGCCACAACTAGACAGCGCAGGTTTGACTGTGTTATGGAGGCGCCGAGAAGTTTCGATCCGGAGATTTTATTGACAAATTCGAGAAAATTAGAACTTTGCGCCGATCCGACCTTCTTCCCCGTTTGGAAACAAAAAAACATCAAAAATGTGAAAACGTAAAGAATAAAACCTACGGGTAGTTGTAGTCGTTGTTGTCGGTACTGTAGTCGTCGTAATTCCATCGCCAGCTGGAAATTTTACTATTTTAAAGGTTCAATAGAGTAAAATGTGGGAAAAGAAGCCAAGATCTAGTGATAATGGAAACGAATTTTCTCTTCCAGTCAAGAAAAGGGCCATTTGGATTACTGTAATAGAGGAGAGATGGGCCGGGGGGCGTTGTGGATGAATTTCTTCCATTACAAGTCCAAAAAATGTATAAATAAGTCCCGGAACGAAGAGAATAAAGACTCTTTATCGTCAGAAAGTGAAACAAATGGCTTGCGGGACTTGAATATCTTGATTCCTTTGTGTGGGTGGCGCCAGAACTGTGATGCTGTTTTCCCCGGATTTATCAAATTCCCGTCCGAAAAGTTGGCATTTCCATGGATTTTAAACTCACGAGATCGTGTCGGAATACAGCCGAAGGTAAAAGAATACTGTAGAGTAAAAATATAGGCGAAAAGTAGGGGCGACATTCCTTCCAGGGGTCACAGCGAGGCAAAGAAAGTCCGCAGAGAGCGAGATCATTCTGCCCCCCGCTAAAAAGACCGGTCAGGTACACATTCTCGTCTGATTAATAGGTTGGAAACTTATCGGGAATAAAGAACACGAGAGGAAAAAGAGGAATACAACGTTTATTATACTTATTACACCCGTGGCCGTGTACACGAGGCTGCCCGATAAAATGACCACAGGGCAGTTTCCTGTAAATGGCCCCAGTCCCCTTTATAGGGGAACCTTACAAATGAATCGACTAACAATATTGAGACAGGTTGTACTTGTCCAGTACCCTTGAAATGTTGTGAAGCCGATAATTGGGTCACTGAGAAGCTGGGAGCAATCAGCTGGGGATGCGGGAATGGGATTGAAGAGTGGTATAGGCAGCCAATTCGTGTAGGAAAGCTGAAAAGGAGAAGGGGGTGTATAGTCCATTTCCAGCGGATATTCCACGGAATAATACTTACCGGAGATCCGTCTGACCAAGTAAACGGATTAGGATTTACCGGTATTATTGAAAAGGCTCGCATCAACCCAATCCAGGGAATGTTCAGCGGGTCAAGTAGTCCTCCTTCCGACGAAATGCCTCAAAACATAGGCTCATATTCCCATTCTTCAGGATAAATCGACTCACCGACTAGGAAGTCATTCTCCGCCGCGCTAGTAATCGACGTCAGATGGCCCATCATCGAGCCAAAGGTTCCCAGAGCGACGCAGGCGTCTTCTGCTTGTTGCCAAGTGCCTAGCAATGGTCCGATGAGGCCAGCACTCTGTCCGACCAGGTAGCAGGCATCCGTCATATCAAAGTATTCCCATCCGGTGGGACAAGCTGAAGAAATCCGGTTAAATTCTATGTTTTTCGGGATTTTATTGAAATGTTTTGCTATCAAAATGTAGCCCAGAAAATTCGCTATAAGACGTATTGAATTATAAAGTTTTTCTCTATAATTCAAAAGAATGGGAGATTAAAATATTCGAAATTTGAAGAGAAATAGAGTATTTAGAGGGGAAAAATCGTATTTTTTGAGCTTTTTCTGGGACTTACGATTTGTTGTCGTTGTCGTCGTGGTAGTGGTAGTGGTAGTAGTGGTTGTGGTGGTGGTGGTGGTTGAGCTGGATGTGGTCTCCGTTGTGGTGTCTCCTCCTCCAATCCCGCCAATCCCATCACCAGCTGAAATGGGAGCCGTCTTCTGCCCCCTAGGGAAAACATAACAGGGAAAACTCACGAGATCTTGTTGGAATACATCCTAAAATCGGCGAAGAGATAGCTAAAAAAAGTTCAAGGAGATGAATAATTCCCGCCATCCGGGGCGGCATGTGGCGACGATGGACAGTCCGCGTTGCGTCCTCCGGCTTAAACCCGCGCCCCCGGGGCCAAATTTCATTTCTCTCGGCCAACAAGCCGCCGTCGAGAAAGAACGAAAGACAAAAAAAGACTTGCCGCTGTAAATCTCGATCCCGGGAAAGGGTTCTAATTTGAATTATAGGGAGGATAATGGACGGGAGTGGCACAGACCTTGAATAGTTCCGGTTAATCACAAAAAATCTCAAAGAGTACAGTAATAAATGTTTATTAGACCCGTTGAATGTCACATCTTTTATAAGGGAACCTTACAAATATAGCGACCAACAATAGAAATACAGGGTGTGGTGACCCAGCCTCCTTGACCAAGTGGCAGGCCAATAATACCGTCACTGAGCAATTGGACACAATCCAACGGGGAGACGGGAGACGGATTCAGGGCTAGCCAATTATTGTAACCAAACTGAAAAGAAACGGATTTTAGAAGTGTAAAAGAAAAAGGAAAAATCTCTTGACCCAGGAGAGGAATTGAACCAGCGAACTGTAGGGCAAGAGTCGCGCGCTTTACCGCCTGCGCCATAATGATAGGTTTAGCCCAATGAATATAGCGGAAGTAATCATTCTTACCCCTTCCGAGTCTGACCACATGAACGGATTAGAATTTGGAATCGGTGGAATTGTAAAGCCTCGCATCAATCCAATCCAGGGAACGTTCAACGGGTCCAGAATTCCTCCAATTGATGAAATACCTCAAAATAACGGCTCATTTCTCCATTTTTGACTTCAAATCGACTCACTGACAACGAAAGCATTCTCCGCCGCACTAGTAATCGACGTCAAATGTCCCATCATGGTGCCAAATGTTCCCAGAGCAATACAGTCGTCTTCTGCACTTTGCCAAGTTCCTATTAGGTTACCCGAGCCGACATAGTAGCAGGCATTCGTCATGTCGAAGTATTCCCATCCGGTGGGGCAGGCTGAAGAAAAATTGAATTTTTAAACCAATTCCAACATTATTTCTGAATGCTTTAGACTCAGCATGTAGCCCAGAATTTTCTCTACAAAATATACTAAAATATAAAACTATTCGCATTAATTTTAGACGATTTTTTGGGGTATAAACTTTTTGTTGCTGTGGCTGGCTGTCTAACTGTGGCGCTTACGGGTTGTCGTCGTTGTCGTTGTGGTGGTCGTAGTTGTGGTGGTTGTGGTGGTTGTGGTTGTTGTGGTGGTGCTTGTTGTGGATGTCGTTTCCACCGGTGTCGTTGTTGCTGCCGGCGTTGTGGTTTCTACCGCTACGGTTGTTGCTGCCGTCTCCGTGCCAGTTCCTACGGTCCCTCCTCCGACTCCAATACCGCCAATACCATCCCCAGCTGAAACGGAGGTCATTTTTTGTTCAGGTAACTAAGAAGAAGAAGAAAAACTCACGAGATCTCATAGGAATACATCCAAAAACTATAGAAGAAATAAATAAAGTAAGGCCAAGAAGAGGAATAAGCCTAGGCATGGCCAACCGCGACGGAGACGACCAACAGTATAGGCTGCAGTCAAATCCGCCGCGCTCAAGCTAGATAAATGGAAATAAAGACTTGCCGCGAAGCATTTCGATCCCGGGAAAAGGAGAAAAATTTAATTAACTGCCTAATTGGGAACTTTTCTTGGGTTTCGAGGAGAAGAAAGAGCGAATTTCGGGATACTTCCGGGTTTATATCCTGGTAGCCGAAACTCGGACCGTTCCTCGCCATTTTTCTGGAATTTTTAGCAGTTTTTTCGACTATTCATAGTAAGAAGGCCGTTAGGAAGCCTGTAGGCATTGTTTAATAACAATTTTGGGTGGAATATTTCCTTTTGGGAGGGGAAAAAAGGCGCGATCTGGTCATTTTCGGCATTCCGAAGGGCAGCGCCTTCCCGAGACCTTGTTTTCAGGAATAAGCGATTAAAATATCCTAGTAAGTATTGTAAGATCTATATTTATCCGTTGCATATGGAAAAATCCCTCTGAAAAAGTTCAAATTAGCCCGAAATGCCTTTCCCTGCCCGCGCTTATCGAGAAAGCCCCGTAATGGTCATCAGGTTCAGTTCGACGGCGGGAGACGGCGATTTCCCATCGCTCCACGTGGTTCCGCTTATAAAAAATACATTTTCTTCCATATTTTGAGGTGAGAAAAGTTATTACAGTAACCTGAAAATTTTCTTTTCAGGAAATCTGAAGAAATTGAGCAGATGGCGTCCCTCTGGACCATTGTTTCCCTTCGATTTTCAAAAAGTCTGTTCTTGTTCAATAAAGATTGAAACCAGGAAATGTCTCCCCCTGTTTTTCCCAGTTTCAAAGGGTATAAAAATAGGATTATGACGGTACCTCGAAATAATCCGTGGTCGTTGTCTTTGCCGGGACTGTTCCCTCCCGTCCGTCCGTCTGTCTCTCCCTCAGCTGGGGAAGAGACTGATAAGGAGAGGAATCAACCCGGCCCCTTGTGGCTACTCGTCCCAACCATCATTTTTATTGCTTTTTCTGCTGTTTATCAACAACTTTTTACGAGTTTTATATGGGAGAGCAGGGCAGGGAGGAGACAGGGGGCAGAAAGTCGCTCTTTAACTGGGAGGGCCGGGAATTCCCAACAAACCGCCAAATTTGGCCAGATGGGGAAAAAGGAGCTGTTGTCTTTTAGGAGAATGGTTTCCTTGATCAAAAGAAGCTCTAGACCCTCTTTTTTCCACCTTCCGATGGCTCAACTCGTCTTTAACCTATTCCAACACCATTTTCCATCTTTTCTTGCTGAAATATTCGCGTTTTTGAGTCGGAAAATGGTTGTAACGGCTAATTTTCTTCCTAAAATCAAGAAGAGCTAAATCTGTAGCCTGAAACAGATTTAATTGTGAACGAAGCCCTTCTCCTTTCGTTTCATACCTTGATTTATCAATTGGACTGCCAGAAATCGACGTGGAACGACGTCTGGGACAGACTTTCCCCCGGTTGACGCCCGCCCCCATGAGAATTATCCCCACTACCCATTTCTTGGCAAGAACAGTCTTATTCGTCCCTCAAGCTGTCGGGGAGAATGTGCAGTCCATTCCCAATGGATATTCCCCGGATTCGGAAATCTATCGCGCCTCCATTACCGTATCCTTTGATTGGGCAGAGCAAGAACTAGAGAACGGCATGAAAATGTGAAAAAACTGACTACAGTCATATATACGGTAAAACTGGGGGAGTACATAACGTCACATGGCGCGTTGCGCACTTCCTGACACCAGCATCTTGTACAACTTTTTATTCTCTATCGAATGGTGTTCTTCGTTTAGCCGGAACGCATCGCTTATTGAAAAAGTTCCCTTGTCAGTAAACATTATAGAACCAAAAGACCACCAAATTGACCGGCTTCTGCCCCCCGCCTACCCCTACTGAAGGGTCAAAAGTGTCATTTGACCCTGTCGAACCCCAGACAAGGGTATCCTCTTTTCCTGTAACCTTCTCTTTCATTCTAAACCAAAAAAATTCTTTCTAAAACCTATACTATATTCCTCCAATAAAACCTCTTCTTCCGTTCTTCTATAACCATATGATAGCTTATCTCTTCCCCTTCTCTCTCCTCTCTAATAGGATTAATTCTTTTATCGCTTCCGCTGATCTTTATAGAACGTCTGAAAAGGAAAGGAAAAACAAAATCCAAAAATAAGTGAATAAAAATAGTAAAATTGGTTAAAATGAGCCGGGTGTCTTGTCTCTTCTTATCCCAGCTGACGTAGGTCGTAAAAATAATTATCAATACCGGGCCAAGAGCGGTGGGAAGAAGGGGAAAATAGTCCGACCACCCTCCTCTCCCTGTACTGCTCCGGCTGACCAAATGTGTTCTGATGAAAGTTATATAGAACGGGTCAGTTTTTCCCCCCTTTCTTTTCGGTTCAGGACCCAAATTTACTCATTTTTGGGGGAGATTCGTCAGCTTTTTCGGTTCATCTGGTTTATAATCTTTGGCATACGGTAATTAAGCTTCAGCAAGGTATTGCACTGAAAAAGCGCAAAGCTGGCGCGTTTCCTCCCAAAAATGCGCCTTACTGACCCGGAGCTGGTGCTGAATTCCAGTCTTTCTCCTTTTTTCGTTTCAGAACCTTTTTAAATTATCGTAATTTCCAGGTAATTCCTAAAATTATTGAGCCCCCCTCCTCGTCAGGGGCTATGAATGATAATTCTCTATATTTAACGGCACCGGGAGGCAGTCCTGCCATGCCGAGAGAATCCCTCCATTCTGAAGAAGAAGGCAATCATCCGAGAGTGAGTTTTGCCGTATTTTAAAGGTCTAACCACGAAAAAAAAACTCATGAGAAAAGGGAGTAAAATTTATTGAAATTTTCGTAAACAACAAAGAATAATGATAAAGTTGTGGAGGAGCTTTTCGACTCGGCCGAGTTGTCCTCCACTGTCGGCGCCGGCGACGGCTTGTAAACATCGAGCACACGGCTCGGCCCTCCGCTGGGCTTCTTCTCGACATTCGACGTGTTGTAGATGGGCACAGGGAGCGATGGCAGCCGACTGGAAGGCGCTCAGGGGGCCGGAGGCAGACGGCACACGGCTGCTGGCTGTGCACGAAGCGCCGATACAGCAACACATTCAATCCGGGCCGGCCGCCGCTGTCTAGTTGTGGCTCTTGTGGCTGTGGCGGCTGTGGCAGGGGCAGGAAGACATCCTCCGGCGGGGAGAGGCTGCCGGGCAGACGGGTGGCCGGCCGGTGGACGAAGGCCGACGACGACGGCCGCGGCACGTCGAACAGCTCCGACGGCGGGATGAAGCCCGGCAGGCAGAACATCGGCCGGGCAGACGGGGGGCAGACGGGGAAATGACGCTGGAGGATGGGGTTTTGGACTGGACAGTGACCGGAAAGGGCTTACAAGTCGACTGGATACGGTAGAAAACGGAAATATCTCCCAAAATGAGGGAGATTACCGTAACCGAGGGAGAATTGCCGGCGCGCACCATTTTTGTCCTCCTCGTGTCAATTTCTACCGTAATCCATGTTTTTATACAATGTTTCCTTCCAAAAATTCTTAGGAAACGTTCCTGGGTCAGTTCCCTCCATCGATCCCCTTTTGTGACATTTTTATCAGCTCAGTAGTACAAACAGACGAATGGGGGCTTTGTTTTGACGCAGTTGATAAGAGAAAGGACGTAGTTTTCTTCATTTTCTAATTATTTCTTTTGTATATGGTAGTAATATAGAATGTAGTGAATAAAAGAGAATAAACCCTTAAAAAATATAGAAAAAGATACCGTAATACTTCCAGACGGGCGCTGTAACCGCGCCCCCTTCAAACAGTCTGCCAGACTGCATTTTCCTTCATTTATTTTCGGTTCTTCCTAGTTTTTCTTCTATTTTTCTTTCTTTACAGTAATCTTCATACTGTCGACTTCATGGGAAGCAGGAAAAAAGTCATCAAAAATGGTAATAATAGCGATTTAGAGTAGTTTAGATTGGAACAAAAAAAACATTGGCATGGCTTAGGCTTACGGGCAGGGAAATTGATATTGAGGTTACTGTAACTCATATTTTTATGAAATATTGTACATACAAGAATTATGAAAGGTTGATGTACTCAAAAGTAGTGAAAAAATCTTAAAAATACGGTTAAATGGGTGATTAATGGATGATTCTTGAACAGAGTCGAGACATTTCGAATATCGCGCTCTAATCCCAAAAATTACAGTATTCCGCTGGAGTACTGTATATCAAAATAAAGCTCAGGATCTGCTCCTTCCAGGTGACATGGTTAAATCTTCCCCAGACATCGTCAATCGACAGTATGGAAAAGAGAAACTCCGTCTCGGCCGATGTCAAGCACTTTACCAAGCGGGCCTCTCAAATAATCCTCGAGGTGCCGGCTGCCCAACTGAGGAAGATTAACAAGACCGAAGGAGCCAGTAGTATTCGTCGCGAGACCAAACATTTTTGCGGTGAGTTTAGAATTAGATCCAGCCGGCTGCCTTTCCCCGTTTAAAGGTCTAATATAGCTCCAGCCCAGATAATACCACACTTCACGGGCCGAAACGCATTTTTTATGGGAAGAAGTGGTCAACCTGGTTCTGGATTACGGTATCCCTGCTCTCATTGAGTTTTTTTATTTATCAAGTTGTCTGGCTCGTTACGAGATACTTTGCCACGCCTACAGTATCCCAGGTAGGGGAAAGGAAGCTATTTAAAGGACTGGCAGCCATTTTTAGGTCTCATTTGTTATGGACGAAAACGGGCTACCCTTTCCTATGGTCACTATGTGTAATTTTAACCCGATAAAGAAGACAAAAATTAAAGGTAAGCCGGGAAAATGTGGGCAGAGTCGAAACGGATGGAATTATTGGCTCGGCTGCCTAATTACTCGATAGTCTGAGCTCCCTTTAATATTCAGAAAATAAAAGAAATAACTGTATTTTCCCTTCCAGAACTGAATACGACTGGTGATTTTCCCGACTCCCTTCTAGACTACCTGATGCAGGCGAATGAAGACGCGGAGGTGTTGTTCTGGAATGCCGACCGGTCCGAATTACACGTGGGTGAGGTGGCCCCTTCCTCTAGTCAGACTCTGTCCATTTCAGGCGACAGCGAGCTCAATCTCTACCAGAAGACACATCCAAACTTTACAATTGAGGGCTTCTATATGGATGCGGGGTTCGATTGTCCGGAGATTATGAAGCTGTGCTCATTCGGAGGGCGGTCCTTCAATTGTTGCGCCTATATGGAACCGGTTCTCACCAATTTGGGAAAATGCTGGACGTTAAATATTCAGGTAAGAGGAGAAATCAAGATTAGGAGCGCTTGATTCGAATTTTAACTCAACTTGACCCCTAAATGGCGCGGAAAACGGACTAGGGGGTCCTGAAACGGCTTTTGGCCAAATTTTTTCGTTTCCAATAGCATAAACTCACCTCGAGACCATTCTCTTGTACTGGAAATTTGACCGAAATGATCAAAAACTGGGACGAAATGGCAGAAAACCCCGAAATAGCCGAGTTGGAGCAAGATTCGGTTTCCACAGAATCGCGAGGGCTAGTTCCCGGGTCCCGGAGCGATTATATCTAGAATTCGATCCTTTAATAACTACAGTAAGTCATCTCGAGCCCTGCACACTGGGCCAGACCTTTAAATTTTATCGAAATGAGGACAAAATGCTCCTATAGGTTCGAGAAGTCCCAGAGTGGCTCATTTGGCGATTCCCGGGTCCTGAAACTACTAGATACCCCTGCCAGACCTTTAAATTAATCTAAACCTCCTTCTTCTTTCAGGATTCCGGCAAGGATTGGATGCAACGTCAGACGGCTGCCGGAGTGAATGCTGGCCTTCAATTGATCCTGGATACCCATTTGGAGGAACAGTTCGATGGGACAGGTATCCCCCCGGGTTACTGTAATTCTAAATTTCCCTAGGAGACGACCCGGATCCGATCTTCGCGAACGCGTTTGAAAACGGTTTCCGTTATTATATTCACGCTGTCGATACTATCCCCTATCTGGCCTCGGAGGGTATCTCCGTCTCCCCCTCAACTCGAGTCTATTCCGCTATGCAGACCAATCGAGTAAGCACGCTCTATTGCTAATTTTTAACAGTGGAATTAAGATCGTCTTGTTGGGATCGGATCACTGGGGAAATTGTACCTCGAAGTGGCCCTTTGGCTACAGTACCTCGCTGCTTTACACCTCGTCCAACTGCGCCTCCTTGTGTAAGGCGCGCTTCTTCAATCAGCACTGTGGCTGCAGCCCGTTTACTTATAATGTAGACAATTGTAAGTTTTTTTCAGTTTTTTACAGTCTTCTCTGGGCTCTGAGTCCTGAACAGAAGCGGAAAAAGGAGTAATTTTGAGAATTGGCCACTTTTTGGGCGAGAAAGCGCGCCCGGTACCCTAAATTCCACGAAATTTCCCATAAAGGGTCCTCGATAGTCCGATCCCCTACAGTGTAGGGCCTACACCCGTAAAGTTTCGGCAGGACAAAGATATAAAGGCGCGACAGTTTTGTGGATGTTTTGGATAAAGATGAGCCTCCTGCCGAGACCTTACGGGTGCAGGAGATCGGGCCGTCCCTACCTATTCCTTCTTTTCAGCCTATCTGGTCTGTACTCCCTACCAGACGGTGCAATGCTTCGATCAATTTGTCCGCGTCCAAAATGACGACGGAACCGAGTATTTCGCTGTAAGATATTCTCCTTTTTATAATTAAACTGTCCTGTTCAGATGCCAACATGTACAGAATGTAAAATCGAGTGTGAAAGTACCGTATACCATGCCTATAACTCGTATGGTCATGGGTTTTCAAATGGAGCGCTGAAATGGCTAAATAAAAAGGATCCCGCCTGGAGTATTCCTCATGTCAAGTAGGTTTCTGGTCATATTTTGGCTGCGGAACATTTTAAAAGTCTTGCAAACCACTTTTCTAGCATCAGAAACAAAGAAAAACTGAAATTTTACGCAGAGAAGCTGTTTCAGAGAAGCTGGAAACCGTGCGCCTGCACCCGTACCGTCTCGGCAACTGATCCGAAAAAAAAATCTTTTCGTAGCCTCGAGCTGCCGAGATTTTACGGGTGCGGGGGCGGCACTTCCAAATTGTTCCAAAGAGCAGATTCATCTCCATTTTTCTCGCTTTTTTAGCCAAAAAGTAAAATTACCATATTCTAGGTCAAATTTTCTGACTATCAATGTCTTCTTCCGTGATATGGGCCATACAGAAAATACCCAGATGCAGGCGACCTCGTTGACGGAGACTCTCTCTGATATTGGCGGCAATATGGGAATGTTCCTCGGGATGAGTATCGTGACCATTTTGGAGATATCCCTCTACTTGACGAAGATTAGCTGGATTATGATCTCGAAGAAACGGCGGCAATATATGTACACAAAGAAGAGAAACGAAGAGGAACACGAGAAACAGTTGGAAGAGGCTGTTACCGGGTTCAAATTGTTCCGGACAAGGAAAGACGGCGGCACCGGGTCATTCCGAAACACGAGGAGAAAAATCTCCGAATTGAGGAAGAATATGAAGGAGTCGTTTAGTATGGGACACGGGAAGGTAGCCCCGAAGAAGACGTCGACAAGTGATATGGAAAAAATGGAAAAGAAAATGGACAGGCAGAGGGAGGAATTCATGCAACGGGTAGGGGTATACTTCTTTAGAATAACTGGGGCTTCAAGAAATCGAGAAATATCTAAATTTCAATCAGGAAAGCTCTCTATATTGGCCAGATTCCGCAGCGCCTGCACCCGTACTATCTCGGCAGGTCGCTTTGTTTTCAGACACGCGATCTCTTCAACCCACGAGGTGCCGAGATTTTACGGGTGTGGGCGCGCAGAATTTTAGACCGACGAAAGAAACCAGTGTCAAAACCTCCAAATTTTCGATTTTCCAATAAAATGGCTTCATAATTCAAGGAGGCACATATATACCTCCTTTTACAGAAGCATTCCTTGTATTTGAACGGCGGTGTGAAGCAGGAAAGTGTCATTCAATTGGAATTGGACGTCGCTGATCTTCAACGGAACATTGACGGCGAATCTAATACTCTCAATGTTAAACGTAATTTTATTCTTCTTCTGCAATTCTATTCCGGTGTTACAGGAGTCGGTAGAAGGAAAAGAGCCAGCACGGCGCCATCAGTGTCCAGTAATTTTTATCTGGAACATGGAGAATAAAAGATTCAATGTATTCCATTATTTTCTAACGATATAGGAATCTACTATTTATTAGAGACATAATGTAAGACATAACAAAGTAACAGAGCATATTTACATGAAAAGGAATCAGAGATCGAGGTTATTAGCTAGAGATATAAACGATAAATGGGGGCCTGTAAGCATAAAGGGCAATAGCAGACAGAATAGCATGGGTTGGAAAAGAAGAAAAAAAACTAGATCTGGTACTATTGAGGATCTATAGGGGAGGTGGAACCTTCTTTCGGAATTTCTGGCACATCGTTAACGGTCTCCTGTAGTAGACCGCTTTCGCTCTCATCGTCGCGATCTCTTATTAAAATCATCGAGCTGTCATCCATGACAACTTCCTGGAAATTTGAATCCTTACAAAATCTAAGCATAAAAAAAATAAACCTACCTCTTCTATAATATCTCCTTCCGCCAAAACTGCTTCACCGATAATTTCTCCATCGAGGATTTCTTCATGAATGATTGCTCCTTCTTCTATCTGATCTTGATCCTGGTCTTGTAGACGATGATCAACATGGTCAGCAACAATTTCGACTCCAAAATCCTGAAAACATGAAATTTTACATAACAAACAAAAAACACTTACAGCTTTTATATTGCGTAGTATACGTTGCTCGTCCTTTATTACAAGTGACTTCCATATAGCGTCAAACGCTTCTACATCATTTCTGCAGCCGATGAGATTCTTCACATATCGGAATAAATGCTGCGAATCCAAGTTAAGTCGAGCAGGCAACGGCTGTGGTGCAAGACGACGGCCACGCACAGCAATATCATCGTCTACCATACGACTATCTTCCCATTCTGGTGGGACATAATCCGCCATTGAATCTTCCGTATCGAATGTAAGAATTGTTTCTTTAGTGTCCTTCGGGACGATTTCACTTGGATCGGGTGGCACAAGACCCTCAGCACGTAGTTCACGTCTTATATTATAAATCTGAAAAGCTAAGTAGTTATACAGCATTTTAAAAAACATACGCTTTTAAGATGGAGAGGAACATTGTGTTTTGTTTGCAATGTCTTCAAGACCTCAACAGAAGTCATGCCTTCAAGAAGTAATTGTCGAGCTTCTTCTTTTACTGGAGCAGGAATTCGACTGAAGTAGTTGTCCGTGTGGATCGAGTTGCCATGAGGAACTTGTTGAGGTACTGGTCCTTCTTCCGTATACCAATAGACAATCAAAGCGTGGCCATACTGGATACTATCCTTGGTTACGAAAACAACCTAAAACAAGAAGTAAAAGCATTTTTCAATTAAATCGTACTCTTTTCTTTAGTCGAGGGCATCTTGGCAAAGTCGCTCCATAAATATGCATTTGAAAATCAGCATCAGTTGGAGGATACTTCTTATTTCTTATGACTCTGAGTTGGCCTAAACGATTTTGTCCTAGAAGTAGTCGATGTGACTTTGGTCTCTTGCACTGTACTGCTCCTGGAACTGTAATCATTATCGTTAAGAGCTTCAAAGCTCGTCACCATCAATAATAGGAACGTTTTCTGTCCACGGTCCTAGTCCATCACAAGTCAGCATTCTATTATCCACATTTCCATCAATGAAGAAGGCAAATATTCCCTTAGTCGTAACCATAGGTGGAAACTGGGGAACACGATGATTAATAGTATGCTGGTCTCTGAAAGTTGCTACTATGTTGTAAATATAAAAATATTACAGTAAATGCAGCTTGTTATAAAGATAATGAAGCTGACGATTACGATCGTTGAGGAAATCGATGTCATCTACGACCATGCATACATCTCCATTTTCCAGAACTTGTGATCCAGTGAAGGGGCTTGGCTTCTCAGTTTCAGATTCTTCAGAAACATCATCAGCTACTTCTGTGACGTCGCCTTGCTAGATAATTTACTCACAATGATATGCAAAAAGAAACTAACCAGCCTATTACGCAGTGGTCTTCTTTTTATCATTCTTTTTCCATATGGTCCGTTTATTCTTGGAATCATTCCTTCTTGATTATAGTCATACATAATCATGACATGGCTTACAATGGTCTTCGTCTGCGTTTCCATCAAGTAATGAATCTAAAAAATTAGTTAGAAAATTACCAACTTTACACAAACTCTTTTCCTTAGTCTATCTTCTTTAGGATGAATACTGTACAAAGAAACCAAATGGAACGGGAAACTCTTGTAATCTCCATCTTGCAAAATGTAACGTCCCGTTTTGGCTTCACAGGCAACTCCAAATTTGCGAACCTTCGAACGGTAACATGTCGGTCTATCGGCTAAAATAGCAATAAAGAAATATTGCATGAAAACTAACGTGTTGCATTCGCCGACCAGGGGGAGAAATCATCACGGTTAATGTCATGTGGGAAGACAACATGCCCAGAGACGAAGAAAACGTAGGCACGAGCATTCCTGACCAAAGGAGGATGCGAAGGTTTGCTTGTATTCATTAGACCTTTCTCATCTCTGAATTGTAAATATCATAAAATAAAGTGTAGCTTCACTTACACAAAGTTGCTGTTCGCAATAAATTCAAGAATTGTTTCACTATTACATAATACTCTTTTGTGGCGAACGGTTAGATACGTATGGCCATCCTCCAAATGTCTGACGCCTTCAAAGAACTGGAACACAATAGGTTAAATATAATATATAATTTTAACAAACCGGTGAGGTGGATTCCTGAGACACGAGGACATCTTCCTCAAATTCTGTATCCCATCCACCATTCAAGCTATCTTCTGGTAGTTCTTCATAAGGAATCTCTTCAGCAAAATTTGGTCCAACAAGTCCTTGATGGTGTAAATCATCACTGACTACTTCTTCAATCAATTCGCCCTCCACATCAACGTCATCATCGTTGAGCATGGAACGTTCAGATTTTACTTGATGTGGTCTCTAAAAATAATAATTACATTGTTTTACAATTAAACAAACCATTATCACTTCTTGAGGAGGGAGAGCGGCAGTGCTAGCACGATTATTTTGCTTAACAATTTCCGGTATTGGTCCAGGCTGCATATACTCATAGATGTAAGCAACATTTCCCAAAATTGCTGTATTGCTCCTTTGTACATATATGATCTTAAATTAAAATTACATCTAATTACAGAATAAGCTTACTCTTTTACGTAATCTGGGGCATCTACAAAGAATCGTAATAGTTTCTACCAGAGCGAGACCAGTAGCTTGCCATTCTTCCTTTGATGTTATGAATAATCCCATGGAGTCCTGCACTAGAGCCTTTTTAACTGTGCGAACACGATGATTTACAGCAGCTCCTGAACATCTCTATATATATCAAAGAAATCAAAAATACCTTGGTATGTCCATGGTGAAAGTCCATCACCGGTGAAATGTAACTGATCCGCAATGATAGCAGCCGGTGCGAAGAATACAAATACACCACGACCTTCAATCAGAGGAGGCAAGTAAGGGATGCGGTTATTCAAAGCACCAGGTATTTCCCTATAAATGAAAGAATTAGGCATTCAGCAAAATGTACAGCAATGAAGGGTCGTTAATGAGCCATCGGAGCAAAAGTTTCTTGTTGTTTGTCCAGCCGTAGCGATCATGTCTGACGGAGAAAAAGCGCTCTCCACGCGGACCGCTGACCATTTCCTCATCGAACTAAAAGGTCAATTAAATTATGTTTAAAAGTTATAAATACCGGATTTTCATTATCGCCGACAAAAAGCATATGCCCTCGTTCAAATTCTTCATCAGTGTGATTTCCACGGAAGGCTTCATTTCCATGAACTACATTTAGGAGTACGGGAATCTCACCGGGAACGGTGAAGTCGTACAAAATAAGAACATTCCCAATAATGTGACCAGCACGGGAAAGATAGAAGATCTAAAATATTTTGGATGACTAATAATATCTTATTTGTAACCTTTTTTCGTAGACGAAGGCATCTCGGCAACCAAGCACTGTATTCCGTTAAATGTATCTCAGCACCTCGAGGGTCGCCTTTTGTTGGAACCAAACGTCCTCCTTGTCGCATGATGGGATGCTTTCGTACGTTCGGCTTCACAACTGGTTCATTATGGGCAGGATCATTACCTAAGTCATAGTACACTGCACAAGCGTATAATAAGAAAATATTCACACACAAAAAAAGAAAAAGAACAGTAAAAACAACGATATAAAAAGAATAGTTCATGTTAAAAACTCACTAGATGTTGTCCACGGTTTTAAATCGTCCGATGAGAGATCCCTAATAGAAGTGATAGCACAACCTTCAATGTAGAACGCATAGCAGACTTTATGAGGTGAAAGTGGTGGAAGGCGAGGAGGCTTGCTCATCATCCATCCTTGCTCACGACTAAATTTGTTTGTTATTGATTAAAATTATACTTACATTGTATTAATTTCCGTTCTGCTGGTGAGCAATTCAATAATACGTTCTTTTCTCAATAAATATGAAAGACATCCAGGAATTACTGTGGCATAAACATCACCATTCTCGGTAACTCCTATGTGGTCATCGAACTGGAAAATATTTGATTAATAGAATTGTTACCTCATAACGTACGAGTTTCACATTGAACGAGTTAATTTTTTCAGCTTCAATTTTAGTTAATGGCTTGTCGTAGGTGTACTTATTTCTTGGAGATGGCGCTGCAGGATCTCTTTGGACTTGCGATCGGCGAGTCTGATTGTTAGTACGACGGAAAGGTGTTTGTCCTTGTGGATATTTGCGAGGGCGACCGCGTTTTCTCTTGGCATCACTGAAAAATTATTCCATTAATAAAATAATGACCGGTTTCGCATGTCTTACAGTGATATATTTTAGTATCCGTGAACTAAAATTAATGCTCACCTGGCTCGTTCCAAAATAGGAGGTGCTTCCTCATTTTCTTCATATGCAAATTGTTTTAACATATCCTCCTGTTCAGCTTCTTCAAGATTAGACATAGTCTCAACATCTACTTCTGTAGCTAACTAAAACATGTCTGGTGTTTATAGAATTATGCAAAACTTACGTGATCGATATCGAAGTTTCCCATCGAATCTGTTGCATTTTCTTCATCCTGTTCGTCCACGGAGTTTTGACTCCCCATATCAACTTCAATGTCAGATCGTTGATCATCACGTTGAATTGGAGTAATGGCCGGCGGTGGTCTTCTTGGTCTTCCTTTATGTGCACTGGGAGCGGGAGGTGGAATTGGCTCTACTGCTTCTGGTAAAGGAAGCAATTGTTCGGTTGATGCGTAATCTTCCTCCACCAATTCTTCCTCTTCCTCCTCTTCTTCTTTTACTACTCCTGTTCCAGGGAATGTTATCTAAATATTTTTTTATTTCAATATACACATTTCTTTTTACCTCATAATCTCCGCTGGTAAACAGCGTACTTTTCCTGATATTTCTTTTAGGACGTGATGATTCCGCCATCATATCGACAGGTTGAGTCGATTTCCTTTTTCTCGTATCTTCGTCTTTTTTCAATTCTAATTTCTTTTCAGGCGAACCCGTTGTTCGACGTGTCATCTAAAAGTTATCAAGCGAATGTTAAAACATTGCGAAAATAATAGTTAAAAATATACATGATTGAATATACAAAGTTCACAATGTAAAAATTATTTCAAATGTACTTTATTTTATAAAAATTACAAGTTTTAAATGACAAGCTAATATGCTTGTTGGAAAAAATAAAATCGGAATAGAAACACAGCCCGAAAGGAGAATATTTAACATCAGTGTATGAACCAAGGCAGAGAAGAGGATTACGATGAACAGCATTGCTTCTTCTGTCGTTCGGTATCCGTAGCAGAAATGTCTATTCCAGTGCTTTGTGGAGGAACCATGCGGTCCGAGCCAACGTGCTTGTTGGAAACGCTTTTATAGATCTCAGTTAAAATATTGGTGAAAGCGGCTTCGACATTAGTACTATCCAGTGCGGAAGTCTCTGTAAAATACTGGTTTTAAAACTTCGTAAAGCATAAACGGTTGTAATTCACAAGCAAAACAAAATCATGCCGCTTACCAATAAACGACAGTTGATTTTTCTCGGCGTAAATTTTTGCTTCGTCAGTTGGAACAGCTCGTAGATGGCGAAGATCCGACTTGTTACCAACCAGCATGATGACAATGTTTTGATCGGCATGGTCACGTAGTTCTTTTAGCCATCTTTCAACGTTCTCGTAAGTCACATGTTTCGCTGAAAATGAAATAGTTTATGCTCAATGTTTATAGTTACCGATGTCATAAACTAAAAGAGCACCAACCGCTCCACGATAATATGCGGAGGTTATAGCGCGATATCTTTCCTGTCCGGCCGTATCCCAAATCTGAGCTTTTACAGTCTTTCCTTCCACTTGAATGCTGCGGGTGGCGAATTCAACTCCGATTGTGGACTTCGATTCAAGGTTAAATTCGTTGCGGGTAAAACGTGATAGCAAATTGGACTTTCCAACACCAGAGTCTCCGATCAGGACTACTGCAAACGAGGTAATTATAAGAGGCACACTTCTCGGACCAAAAATGCAAAACAAACAAACCTTTGAAAAGGTAGTCGTATTCATCATCGCGAGAACCCATGACTGTAGCTGAAAACTTATGATTATATCCGAAGAATAGCGAGAGAAATCTTGAAAGATCTATGCGAAAGCGGCCGTATCGGGATGCAACTAAACCAGTTTGCCAATCGATAGAGTATGTCGGTTTGTTTATCAAAAATCATTCGCTTTTTATATAGGTAGCTTTGTATGTGTCTATCATCTATCTTTTTGGCTGTCAAAAACAGTATCACAATCGTTCTTTTATCTCAATTATTATGACTAAGAGACGTCTAAACAAAAATAGTGCCACAAAACCAGTACACCGTCTAAAATTGTCGTTTTCTATGAAAAATACATTTTGCGCATAGTTTTGCTTCATCTAAAGACAGAACTTGGTTTTTATCAATGTGAAATCGTTGCCAAAATGAAGAAAATGAACACAGCGCTGGTAAAAAGTGAACTGTGTCCACGTCAATTCTCTCGAGGCGCGTCGCGCGTGACCGCTCGCGTCCCGGCAGTACTCCCACCGCGGCGTGCCTGACGATGACGCTGAGCTACGGTACCTCTATACCCTTTTCCTCATGATGAGTTTGGCCTAAAATGTTCTTCTTTTTCTGTTGAATTTTACCGTACGCTTCGATTGCTTTCCTCAATTCGGATGTATTTTTTATGCAGATAATAACTGCTGCAGTAATTCAGGTCATTCGTTGCGTTCGCATTTTCTCTCTACTTCTATTAGAATTCGCGGACTTTGACACATTTATATATTTCTGTTTTTCAGGGTAAACGAAAACTCGCCATGGTCGAGAAAAAGGAAAAGAAATTGCCCCAGGTCCCTGAGACTATCCTGAAGAAGAGAAAGCTCCGCGCCGAAGCCCGATCTAAGGTCATCGCCAGAAAAGGAAAGCTTGCTGTTGTAAGTTTCTCAGTTCTATTGCTGAACTTGCATATTCTTTTATCGTTGTATGAAATCAATATTTTCAGAGGTCCAAGGAAACTAAGGCCAAGATCTTCAAGCGCGCCGAAAAGTACGTCCAGGAATATCGTGAAGCTGACCGTCTTTCTCTCAAGCTGAAGCGTGATGCTTTGAAGGACGGAAATATCTACGTTCCCGATGAGCCCAAGCTTGCTTTTGTTGTCCGTATTCGCGGTATCAACCAGCTTCACCCTAAACCCCGCAAGGTACATCTTGATTATTTTTTCAAAAGCAATCTCGTATTTATTAGTCATCGTTCAAATTATTTTTCAGGCTCTCCAAATCCTTCGTCTTCGTCAGATCAACAACGGAGTTTTCGTCAAATTGAACAAGGCTACGCTTCCCCTTCTTCGCATCATTGAGCCCTACGTTGCCTGGGGATATCCCAACCTCAAGTCCATCCACGATCTTGTCTATAAGAGAGGATACGCCAAGGTTAATGGCCGTCGTATTCCCATCACTGATAACAGCATCATCGAGAAGGCTCTTGGTGGGTTTTTAAACTTACCTTTCTGCTTTCATATTTTTTTGCCTAACGAATGCTATTTCAGGAAAGAACGATATCATTTGTATGGAGGATTTGATTCACGAGATTTCGACCGTCGGACCGAACTTCAAACAAGCTACCAACTTCCTGTGGCCCTTCAAGCTTAACAACCCCACAGGCGGATGGACCAAGAAGGTGCGTTGTGTTCTCGTTTTTTAGTTGTGATTTTCTATGCTTTTTCCAATTCTAATCCATTTGCTTTTCAGACCAACCACTTCACCGAAGGCGGAGACTTTGGAAACAGAGAAGACCAGATCAACAAGCTTCTGCGAAGAATGGTCTAAACCTCGATTGTTACTGTTTCGGAGAGTAAATGTTGTCTGTTATTAATTTAGTGTTAGTTAACATGAGCATTCAATATGAGACTGTCAAAGCAATGGAATCACAGATGTTTAGAAATTTTGACAGGTCTGACACTTCTTGGCTGGTTTCGCTTGTTTTGTCTTCTCATCGTCGGAGGGGAGCACGATGTTGGTTGCATGGGAAACGTGCTTGTTTGATACAGAGCGGTAGATCTCTGTCAATATGTTCCTAAAGGCAGTCTCGACATTTGTACTGTCCAGGGCGGATGTTTCTGAACGCCAAGGTGTTATTTCATGGTGGTAGTCAGTTACCAATGAAAGACAGTTGGTTTCTCTCTGCATATGCTTTAGCCTCATCCGATGGAACGGCTCGCAAATGGCGGAGGTCTGACTTGTTACCAACCAGCATGATAACAATATTCTGGTCGGCGTGGTCACGCAACTCCCTCAGCCACCTCTCAACATTCTCGTAGGTTACGTGCTTTGCTGAAAGCCTTCTTCCATTTCTACTTCTACGTAAACTTACCAATGTCATAGACAAGGAGGGCGCCAACAGCTCCACGATAATAGGCAGAGGTGATAGCTCGATATCTTTCCTGCCCCGCAGTATCCCAAATTTGGGCTTTTACCGTCTTCCCTTCGACTTGAATACTCCGAGTAGCAAACTCGACGCCGATTGTCGACTTGGATTCAAGGTTGAACTCATTGCGAGCGAAACGTGAAAGCAGATTGGATTTTCCTACTCCAGAGTCACCAATCAGAACCACTAAAAACTGTCGGCTACCTTCTCCTTTCCAAAGCTTACCCTTGAAGAGGTAGTCATATTCTTCATTCATTGGTGACATCTACCAGCAATAATGATCGCCGCCTAAAAGAAAGGCAATATTTACAGATTTTATAAGGGCGGAGAGGAAGAAAAGTCTGACCACATACAAAGGGAAGGAGAGAGACCGTTATCGATTGAGGATTATTGTCCGTTGTTCAAATTTTGACTCAAATTTCATGGGCAATTGATTGAAAATTGAATGTCTCTACGAATAGGCTATTTTCCTAAAATGTAAAAATGTAAATATATTTGCTAGCCGTAGGAAACGAGTTCTATTATAAAGAAACGGTCCGAGTTGGTGTGATGGCATGTAAAATAGATAAGGGAGGCCGAATAGAAGAGGAGAGACTCAACAGCATCAAGTGACTCATAGCGGTGTCCGTTCAAACCGGTGCCGATTATACCCCGAGGATGCAAAATTGGTCAGAAAAAGCGGCACGAGGACATAGCTAAATATCAAGAATAGTGTTTATTTTTGGCTTAGAAAATGTATTTAAAAACGTATAATTTGGGGAAAATGGCGAGTTCATTTACTTTGTAAATTAGAACATCAAAAAAAAAACTGTTTAGATGAAATATACTCAGCTGTGTACATTTTTTCTGCTGAACCATGTTAAAAACTAGCTAATCAACACAATTTGTGCTAATAAAGGAGGAAACGCTGCCCAGCCTGTGAAAAAGCCCTGTTCCGAGTCAAAACACGCGGTGCGCGAGAGGGGACTGTTTACCAAAGAGAGCGGCGATCAGATATCCATATAGAGAGCACGGGTCACCGGAGACGGGGGAAGGACACAACTGTGAAAGGGCTTAAAATTTCCCCCTCCTCCCTGGTATGGAAATTTGTTTCGCAACGCGGCAACAACGGACGCCCGATTGTAGGTGTTTGTGTAGCGATGACTAGGACGGGCGCCGCCCGGATTGCCAAATTTCTCTGGAATAGGCAGAATATCTATTATGACTGTGCTTACAATACAACAGTTTATTGTGTGGAATTACTTTTCACTAATCTCTCTGTATCGGTTCATCATTGAGGCGCGGACACGTTCTTTGTGGCTTGTCCCGTCAGAGTTATGAACCATTTTTGAACCGGCTGAGCCAAGTCCTGCTCCTTGTACTCGACGAACGGCTTCGATAGGATTGACGATTCCTGAAAAGTATCCAGTAATTCGCAGAAAATAGCATAAAATATTATTTACAAAAAAAACTACAAACCTTGACCATATTTTCCAGCGCCTTCTCCTTCTTTCCATCCCATACTTTTCAGTAGTTTGCTTCCAATGTTATTACTATCCAACGGCTTGTTTACAGCTACTTCTGGGTCTTTCTTCACTGCTTCTGATGATGTTGATTTAGATGTAGAAGAGAATACATCCTGGCGGTCTTCTTTACCATATCCTGCAAAAAATAACAATCAATACAATGTGATATAACAACAACCTCCATCTAAACCAAATTGAGCTCTTCGTTCCTTCGCTCTGTCCCGGTATACGATCTTTGGTACCTGATCTTCTTCTGGCTCATCAGGAATTAAACTTCCAATATATTGTTTCGCCCATTCAGTTCGTTTTTCTTCAGCGTTTCTCTAAAATGAAGAAAATTATCAGATTTAAACTATGATCTTACCTTATGGAGTTCACTTTTTTCAACATGTTTCTTCAAAACATCCGCGCTAGGAAATGCTCGATTGCAAAGTCGACAAATTTTCTTTGCTTCGTCAATCCATTCCCTTTCCATTTGCTCTCGAAGAGCAGCAATATTGGGTGTTGGCCGTGGATTATCATCTAAATATTATTTTACAAGCTTTATCACTATACCAGAAATACCTGCAGAACTTTTCCTAGAATTAGGCCTTGTTTCATCAGAATCTTCATCATCCACAGATTTCTTAGATCCATCTTCTTTATATTGAGGTTCTATATCTTCAGCATCTTCTGAGGTTCCCGGTTTATCAAAGGCGCTCTTCTTATCCAATGTTTTGCTCAACGGCTTCAGCGTTATTTGCAATTTTTGTTTCGCCTGCTTCTTCTGCCATTTTTGCATCTGTTTCATAGCATCTGCTGCTTTCTTCTAAATTCATAATTTACATTATTGTTTCAAAAAAATATACTTCAGATTCTGTCATCTTTGTTTCTTCAACGGCCTCGGGTTTAACTTCAGTTGATGTTCCCTAAAATTAATAATATTTTAGAAAATAAAAATAAAGCTACCGCAGACATATTGAAGTAAGTACAATAGTTAGAATCCCAGCTAGCCCAAATATTATTTTCTTGCATAAAGTAGTAGCTGGATTTCGGATCATATAAAAATCCTGTGACCGGATCGCGAAAATAACCCGTCGGTGGATCAAGCAAAAATGTTGTAGGATTAGGAGTTACTAAATACAAATATAATATCTACATTATAATTTCAAACCATATTTAGGAAGAGTTCCGCTAGGCGTTTGTACACTGCCAATTATACCGGGTTTGTGGATCGCTGGTGGAGGAACTGACATATGCGGTGGTGGCTGTTGATGTCGAAAATACGGATGTTGTTGCTGATTAGCTGGCTGTACAGGAGCATCTCCTTTATTTTGTGCTAGTCTCATCATAGCAGCATGAGCAACTTCAGCACCAGAAACTTAAAAAAATCAATTAGTTCTGGAACGAAAAAGACAACAGACTTGGCCCTCCTGTGCTCGGAAGCGGCTGTGAAGCTAAAGCTCGTTGTGCTAACTGTTCCTGTCGTATGATTTCTTTTAATGATAATTTGCAATATGTCAAAATGGCTGAAAACATTTTATAATTTGGCATTTTACAATGCAACTAACCGTCTTGATGTACTACTTTGATTGGACTTTTATAAGATGAATTGATTAGTCCTAGTGCATCGTCAGGTGATCTCATCAAAATATAGGCAAATTGTCTTGATTCCGAGAGCTGGAGTTGCACAATACAGGATAGGTTGATGTTTTTTATAAGTCCTTCAAATATAGAGGCAGTCGTCACACCGGGAGGAAGATTTCGAATAAGAAGAGCTATCATATAAAATTATATAATAAATACAAAGAAAATTACTATCACAGGGAGTGACCCCAATCATATGCATTCCAGCTTTTTCCATATCATCTGACTGCGCTTTCGATGTTTCACATTTGAAGCATTTATCCCGTTTAAAGAAATTATTGCATGTGCACTAAAAATGTTATTAAATTGTATTAAATCAACAAAACATACACTCGCGCAAATCCAGTCATTATTGGTAGGTCTACCAGTAGTTTGCGGATCAGGCTTGGCATAGTTGACTGCAACACGACGGCCATCGTTGAGTGTCAGCCAGCCCTTAAAGCAAAAATGATTACGGCTAATATGCAAAACCCCCAAAGGAAGAGAATCTAAAGCAATAAGAAAAACAAGAAAGCAGGCAAAAAAGCCATTTGAAGTAAAGAAAACTCATGAAGATGCAGAACCTTGTTGTGATCCATCCATGTGACTGCACTAGGAACATCGGGAAAGTCGATAAACCCAAAGGAGCGTGATGTACCTGTAGCAGGTCACCATTTTATAGACGTTTATGTATTTTTTATAAATGGAAATGCAATAACCCGATTTTATTACTTGAATTATATATAAAAATTATGTTGACAAACTCTAATGGTTGATTCCGAAAACTTCTCTTATGTTTTCGAAGCAGTATATAATGAGTACAGTTATTGTACCGTCATTCAATCAATTAAGCCAATTAACAATCTGACTTTCGTTGAAAATAAGGTCCTTCGGACGGCGATGGTTATAATTTAACATGTTAAACTCTACCTCTATTGACTACTCTGACATCGTTTGGATAAAATCCATCAGCATTCATGACCATTGCGATCTGGAAAAACAGCACAATGTAATAAGAACTGTTTTCCGCAATGGATTCCTACCATGTGTCTATCGACATCATTAGGTAAGCTCATCATAGCCAATTTCATGCTAGGAGGAGCTGGCTGATAGTCTCGTTCGTCGCGGTCCCGGCGACGATCACGGTCCTAAATTCCCAGAGTTAGGGAATCCATAGGAAAAGGGGCTAAAGAGGACGTACCCAACTTTTGCTGCGAGAGCGACGCCTAGGTGATCTGCTTCTTCCTGAACAGCAACAATACAATAAGAGAAGTAAGAAAAAACAGGAGAAATAATGAAGAGCCCGGCCAAATGCATAATTCTATATGTCAATGCTACCTCTATGGTGTCTCCTTTCTCTAGAATTTGAGCGGCTTCTGCTATGGTATCTCCGATCTCTTGAATGACTGCGGCTCCGGCGATGACGATGACGACTGCGGCTTCGGGATCTACTTCGAGAATGGCTACGGCTGCGAGAATATGTTCTACTTTTAGAACGGCTTTTTGGGGAGCGACGACGAATTTCTTGTTCTCTAAAATTACATAAAATATTTTTTGATGGGTTATCGGCTATCCCGTGTATGGATTCTATTAATTTTAGTACTTATTCGGCAATTAGTAATATACAAATAGAAAACGTTTTTTAATGTCTTAAACAGATAAACGTGTGTGTTCAGCCTAAAATTCACCTTTCTCTGAGACGTTCATGTTGCCTTTCCTGCATCGATTGCTGTTCTTGTTCGTAATTTCTGTAGTAATCCGTTAGGAAATCTACACCGTATGTGTGTTCTCCTCCGTTCTGAAATAATATTTTAAAAGCATAAAGAACGAAGGCATACATTCATATCTTGTCCAGTAGGCGGCCCGTTTCCAGCGGAGTATACAAACGGAAGCATTTTATCTGAATATTTGAATGTATTTTATACAAAGATGAGACAAGCAAAGAGTAAAAGAATTCGCAAGCAACACGACCAAATTGCGAAAGTCGATAACCATAAGAACTCCAAGAAAAGCGTTGTCAAAGAAATGAGCGCGTGACGGCAACTTTCGTACATTTCGCAGGGCATTTCATTCGCTTTCGATTCAACGTCGGCTGAAATTTTGGAGAACAATATTGTGTGTTCAAGCCGTATAAAAGCAAGACAACATAGAAATGAACTAGGATCCGTTATTGTATATCAGGAAAGGAACAGCGGAATCATAGATGCGTTTTACACTGAAGAGCTTCGAAGAGAGGTGCGTAAAAAAGCGTATTGCTTTTCAATGACTCAACAATGAATAGAAAGATGTAGATCAGGAGAAAGATAAAATACATATAGCTCAAATAAATCAATCAATCAAAGCAGCAAATAAGACATCGTAAGCAAACGACTATATTGTGAATTTGGAACTGAAATTGAAAGCGTTGACTGACTGCGCATTGAAAGATAAATGACAATAGAAAGTTTACTACTATTGTACTTTCTATATTCTCGCATAGTAGATCTAATAAACTGAAATATGGACAATAAAAAGAAGATGAATACAAGTATGAGATAAATTTATAGAAAACAGAAACTGGTGCCGATTCTAATTCAATACAACTCTATAGAACAGCTTCTTCATATAAAAAATGAGCTTCATCGCCCAGCGCACGTCAAATTTCAAACCGTGTTCAAAACTTCTGCTGCCGAGATTCAACGAGTGGGATATACTTTCCTTACTATTTTCCGAATTTTGATAATTGTATATAGTCCGTTTCCAATCTCGGGTTTTCCGGCTACGGGACCTTTTCCCAGTCCTTTAAATAATTCACGCCCGCGCTACGTTTTTTTTGTTTTACTTTTTGCTTCTAACACGGTTTTTTGGCTGTTTTCTTACATTTTTACCCATGCTTCTGCTATATGATACTCAAAGGACTCTCGGAGGATCGGTTTGCTAACGGTTAATTCACATCTTGATACTTCGCCGCCTGATACACCTTCCTAACGGATGTACTGCTGCTCCTCATGCAGAGCATTACTAAAGATGGAGCCTATAGCATTCGAACATATCAGAGCAAGAAGAAATAAGGAAAAACCAAGAAGAATCTGAATTTCCCAGCTGAAAATGGATTTTTTCGTTAATTTTGTTCTCTTACCGTGTAATACCCAATTTTTCTTCTTTCTAATAACCATAACCGAACTAATAAACATCTTATACTCAATAAAAACATGAAAAATAGAAAAAGAAGCAGAAAAGAAAACGTAGCGCGAGCGTGAATAATTTAAAGGACTGGGAAAAGGTCCCGTAGCCGGAAAACCCGAGATTGGAAACGGACTATACATACTTTTTACTAAAGTTTACTATCAAAATGAAGCTTATGATCTCCTCTACAAAATGATATCTGAAAAATTAGAAGAACACTATCTTCAAGTGGAAGAACTATTGAATACATGAATAACATCTTCATTACTCTTTCCTCTACTTGCTTCAATGATTTTTTCAATTAAAAAAAAACCGAGGATCTCCGCCAGATCATCGCATACTCGTCAATCTTTTAACACTTTTATCAGCTACTTTCACCTTTCTTCTCTCCGAAAACGAATTGGGTCAGAAAATGCGGCCGCACCTTCTTTCTCC
The DNA here is from genome assembly GCA_932521035.1 of Oscheius dolichura. NCBI lineage: Eukaryota > Metazoa > Nematoda > Chromadorea > Rhabditida > Rhabditidae > Oscheius > Oscheius dolichura. Next base: position 9,595,473 of record OW051492.1, on the reverse strand, counting down.
CGTGCGACTCATCTCACCTCGAGTAATTCTTCTTTTTTAAACTGTTTTTACTTTTATTTTTTTATTTTTATAGCCTCTAAATATTGTTTTTATTTTTCCACTAGGCTAAAGAATGTTCCCATTACAGGAAAATAATAAAAATTGATGGAGGAACGTCGAGAGCGCGCCTATAAGGTGCTGATAGCTCTTTCCCTGGCCTCTGGGTTGATTTCTTCGCTTCTGATGTCCATTGTCCTGCCCCTGCTCTCCCAAATAATTCAAACAAATAATCTCCGAATAGAAACGGATGCTATTATCTGTGAGGACGACACGCGCCTCCTGATATCGCTTCTGCCCGCCGTTTCGCTGAACCACAGCCGGCAGGCGCGATCCCCCCGCGAGGAGGAGGTCTGCCCGTGAGTTCCCTCCGTATTTCACTATCTACTACAGTAATCTTCAGATGCCAGCATCCTCCCGGACCACCAGGCCTGGCTGGCCGCGCCGGGTTGAAAGGCCCCGCCGGAGCCGAGGGGGCACCCGGCATGCCGGCTCGTCTTCCCTGTGAGAGTCCTCCAGATATGAAAAAACTCTGCTCCGATCCCTGTCCAACGGGAGTCCAAGGCCCAACCGGGATTACCGGGGTGCGGGGAGATCGTGGCCCCGTGGGCATGCCCGGGACAGCAGGCAAACGCGGCCTCGACGGCCTGCTCGGACCTAAAGGTAGGAAATTAAATAAAAATAGTCCTTTAAATTTATTATAAATTATTTTATAGGCGATCCCGGCCCGCCGGGAATCCCCGGACTCTATGGAAACGTCGGCGACCCCGGGGAGGACGCCACCCCGCAGCCATTCATCCCGGGGCCGATTGGCGAAGAAGGAGAACAAGGAGAAGTCGGTCCACCGGGACCGCTAGGAATGCCGGGAATCAATGGCCCGCCAGGTATTACCGTAGTTCTTCTGCTCAAAATCCCCTCTTCAGGAACAATTGGTCCACGTGGAAAGAAAGGAAAAGACGGATATCCTGGAGAGAAGGGAGATGGAGGATTGGACGGGCCGATTGGAGAGCAGGGAGAAGAGGGGAACAAGGGCGTCTGCCCGACGTATTGCGCCACCGACGGAGGAGTTTTCTTCATCCAGCCGGCTGACTGGCTCCTTGGCAACTAGCCAAATACGAGCCGCTTCTCACAAAAACACATTCCAAACCCAGGCTTTATTTTTGTAGCAAGTTATACCGAATAAATATTCTCGATAGCTTTTCTGCTCCCAGTGGTGGAGGGGGCGGTGGACGAGGGGATAGTGGACGAGGGGATGATGGACGAGGGGATAGTGGACGAGTGGATGATGGACAAAGGGACGGCGACCGGCTCGGTGCCATCCACCACACCGTGCCCTTCTGGGCCACATCTATCACGAATGGGGTCCACCGTCACACGGCACACTGGTCAGCTCCGTGGTGCAGCTGACCGTGCGCACGGATAGAAAACAACAACAGCGGCTCCCTGCAGGACTTTTACGCCTTAGGGGTTACCGAGCATGAAATAAATACAATACGGCGAGCGATGCGGTATGCGACGAGGAGTACTTCTGGTTGTGGCCTTGTGGTAGTCGTCTTCTCTTCCCTAAAACATTGGATGAGTATTAGAATTCAAGTAATTCAGGTTTTTTAGGCTCCTTTCGCTACAGAACAGTCGGCGCGGGGCAAAACTATCGGCCAGAATTGGAAACGCGACCGATTTGTAACTGCTGTATGCAACAATAACAGGCATTTGGAGCTGGCCTTGCCCTCATCGAGCTCGTTATACTGGTATATTTCAATATTCTCACGGGCCGGGCTCGTAGTCTCTAATTTAAAATGCCTTTCAACCGGCCAATCTCAAATCCGAGGACAGGAGAAGGCCAGCCTCCGCCGGCAGAAGCCAAGGGGCCATCTGTCTCGTCTTCTGTCCTCTTTTCGGTTTCCTCTTCCGGACATCTCTAGATTTGGCATCCCAGTGAAGGGAGAGGCATGTCGGCTGGATGAGCTGGAGTCGACTGCAGTTCCTGAAACGAAAATTGTATTATGAAGAACGAAACGGAGAAATCCAGAGCCCAAACTAGAGCGCCGCGGACGATCTCCCGTAAATCCTTGCCAGCCTGCCCACCCCAGTGCTTTCGAGGACCGACTAGTAATGAAACATTCACAGTCGAAAGCAATATGATGCTTTTATACAGAAGAGGATCCTATTTAGAGTGGTCACCAACAGATAGGCCCAGAACGAGATTGGAGGAGGCTCGTCTCGTCTCGTCCCGGTTTTGCGCGGCGGCCCTTGCATAATATCTAGTCGTCTCGCAAAAAAAAGAGACGAGAGGGAAAAATGGGATGATGGAAATGAAACGAGACGAGAATTGAAAGAGAACTAGCGTCTCCTCCGGTCTCTTCTCACTCGGCGAGGCGCGCCTTCCGCTGTCGTCTCCTCTCACTGTCTCCTCTCCTCCCTCTCTTGCAAATCCCCGTCTCTTGGAAGCCAGCTTTGAAGGACGCCTGTTTCTGTGTGTAAAAAAATGGTTTGGAGGATGTATACCGAGCCACTTTTACCACCCTGGAAACGAAAAGGCGCGGTGGCCGACAGAATTGGAAAAGTAGGAGCATTCATCAATTTGATGAGCGACAACGAAACACAGCAACGAACCGTCGTCTCACTGGCCAGTCCTCGTCCTCGTCTCTCTTCTTCTCTTCTCCTCCCGGCGCCGTCCATCGTCCAGTCGGCCGGCCATCCTCCAGTCGGCATCTTCCTGAAAATCACAGAAGCAAGAGCAAGTCATAAAATTAAAAAAAAAAGTTTTGAACAATGAATTTGGACCAAAATGAAGTGGTCAGGTTTTCGGCTGCGTTTTCCCAGTTTCCCTATTGGCCGCCGAGTCACAGGGGAGCCAAAGACCGTCTTGGTAGACGCTGGACACCGGCGACCGGGAAACTGGCCAGGACACCTTCACCGGGAGAAAGGCTGCTGTGAGTGACGGTCTCTCACTGCTGTCCCATTGGCCGCCGCCTACTAACCGACCGTTTTTAACCAAAAAAGGAGGAGAAAGAACTGCCCAAATTAATGGGCGACGCAGTTTTACGTGGGAGGGTGATCCATAGCGCCTTTTACTGCCGGTTCCCGACGGGAAAAAAGAGACATAGCAGATGCGTGTAGAGCCGGGAAGCGGTGGGCTCTCACGCGGTTTTTTTTCTCTATTTTGGGTAAGAAAAAGAAAAATACAACCTTTTGAAGACCAGAGACGGAGACGGCCAGCTGGTGGGAAAGAAGACGCGAGACTGACTGAGAACCCCCGGTCGAAAACTGTCGACACGCGGTTTTCGACAGGATTTTGCAGTTTTGACAAGATTTTCGACCAGACTGTTGACAAAAGGATATCAAACGGTTGGAAAGTGTTTCTAGGGTGAAGTGGACGAGGGGACGGTGGACGAGAGGATGGTGGGCGGCCCCGTGCCCTGTCCCACGTATCCTGGATAAGCCGAGTCATCGTTACCCAGATGAAGGGGTGTGGTTTTCAAAACTACCGTACTCCCACGCCTAAAGGTCGTTATTTTGTTAAATGGATTCCGTATCCGAGACTGTATGGGTGCAGCCGAGCATGGGCTGATCTCCCCAGCTCCATGGTCGCCGCCTTCTGTCCTGTGTTTTCGTTCCTCCTGGCCTTTCTCCTAATTTATAGCACTGACAGAGAGGTGAGAAGGTGACCGACATGGACAGCAGCAACAGCCGATAAACCCGGCCGATATTTACAGGGGGGTCTCCTAAAATGCATAACAATCGGTAGACTGATCGGGAGAGACCGCCACTGGTTCCCGATTCTGATCATTGGTGCCGTTTTCCTTCGTCTCCACGAGGTATTTCCCTATTTTTGTAGTCTCTTTGTTCGAGGATCAGTCCTTTACCCGCTATATATCATATGATGTTCGTAGTATAATTCTTTGTTATCAAAAAACGGAGAGAGAGGGCCAAAACAATTATCCCTATCCTTTGACTATTATTTTCAGCACTCCCCTCTATTTACCGTCTGTAAAAGAAAAAAATCGAAAAAAAAAACAAGAAATAACCGAAAAAATGAAGGGAAACACCGTCTGGCAGGTTGATAGAATGGAGCGCGGTTACAACGCGAAATGTGCGCTGTTTCAAGCCGAGATTACGGTATTATTTTCTCTCGACAGTGAGGAGACCTTGCCCTTCTTCAATGAATTCGTAATCCCGGGAAGGTTGCTGGTTGCGGAAGTGCGGAAGGCGCTTTGGCCCTCGTCTCCAAGTGATAAGGAACGGAAGTTCAACCATAACACCTCCCCCTCCCTATCTATGTTTCCCTCCTGCTCTATCCTACACTTTAAACTCCAAAATAAGCGTATATCTTCGAAATTTCCTTAGACTAGAGATCACTCCACTCTCAAGTGTTTATTGTGCCCGACGGTGATAGAGGGAGGCTCTAGACTCGGCTGATTGTTCTCTGAGGCGACAGGGAAGCGGGAAGATGTGCTGGTGGGATCAGCTGACTATGCCCGCACCTTGGTATAACAGCCGATCTCTAAAAGTTCTAGAAATTTCGAGAAACAGCTGTCATTCAGAGATCAGTATCCTGATTCCCCAGCTTACGACATTTACTCGAATTTCTTCTATTTACTTTGATTTTTTATGAATTTTATTTGTTGGAACGACCCCTTTTATTTTACTACATACTGGTTATTTCTTTTTAGAAATATGCTTCAAAATGTCCCTTTTTCCCCCCGAAAGCCAAATACTGGGACCTGGATCTGCGTGACGCCGCACCCGTAGAATCTCGGCAGCCAAAAGGTCTTGAAACTGTGCGCGGCTTATAACAGTGCTCCCAACTGCCGAGATTTTACGGGTGCGGGCGCTCGAACCCCAGACTACAGAGCAACTCCTGTTCTTGCGCATTTTTCCAATTTTTTTTGGATTTTTTTGCATATTCTCCAGATTCCCCAGTTTCCATCGTTTCGGTTTTTCAATTTATTGATCTCCCGCTTCCCGCGCCGCCTTGCCCGGGCCACTTTATGATCTCCCAGTCGCTAACCCTCTATAAACCGTCAACAAGCGCTAGTATAACCCCCATCCCTGGTCGGTATGAACAAACAGAGACCAATTCCGTTGAGAGCACCCTTTAAACTATGGTAATCGGCTACGGTTTCGCTGTTCATCTGGGCGGCGGGTGGGACCATTTTTTGACCGGGGGGAGAACTGTATGGAGCTGTCCATTCGCCTCCCCCTTACAGTAAATAACCCACCGAAGAACCATTTCCGGTCTCCCGGGGGGTTACTTTTTGGTCTCATTCACCCCTTTTAATCCCCTCTTTTTTTCTATTTATACCCAACAAGAAGAGGATCGCTTCTCGTCTCTTCCTGTCGAGCTCATTGAGTTGGAAAATAGCCGCTGCTGATCCCCTTTTGTGTGTGTCACCGGAAGTCGGCGAGACGTCCTCCATCTGTGCGAATTTGTGCCCTCCTCCCCCCGTTTTCCATTATACCGCGTTTTTCATCTATTATACGCTTCCGGCTCTCCTCAACCGGCCAGTCAGACACCGCAGGAGGGGGTATTATTTATTTTTTACGGCACTTTCCCTTGGAATTCCTGGGAGGAGAACCCCTGCCCTCGAAACGGGCCGCCACAGTTACTCAGCTGGCCGGTATTCGCGGTTTTGACAGTCACAGTTAGACAGTTACAAACCACCCACCTTCTTTCCATTCTAAAAATGGTTACGCCACAGTTAGACAGCTCCCTTTCTCCAAGTTTTCCCTTTCGGGGTCGCCACAGCTTACTCAGCTGACCGTATCTTGTGATTCTTGTTTGATCAACACTCCTGACTTTTAGAAAGTCAGTACCGGCCACAGTTAGACAGTCAAATTGTTCTTGAGGTTTTTCGCCTGTAGGAAAGCCGCAGTAACACAGCGAACTAACATGGTTTTGAGGATATGGCCACAGTTTGACAACCAGATTGTTTTTTTGGTTATTTCCCAGGCTTACTTCATCTAACTTCCTGTCCTCCTCTTTGAGAGCCACAGTTTGACAGCCAACTGGTCTTTTGCGCCTCTCCCTCGCCTCCTTTGAAATCCTTTCTTTAATTTCTTGATTTTTGAGCTCGCGCTCCGTCGTGAACGCGGAACGGAGAAGAATTTCAGCGCACGAGGACGAAAACGTTTCGTATTTCGGTGGCGGAAAATAACAATAGAGCGCAAAATTCATCGGAAAGGAGAGAGGGTGAGACCAAAAAACCGTTAGGGAGGCGCCACAGTTCACACGCCCTTCTTTCTTTCTTCTTTACCGAGCCACAGTTAGACAGCTCCCTTTCTTTTCCCATCCACAGTTACTCATCTAACCTCTTTCAGCCGTCCATGTCATCCCTACCACTGCCCTTCTTTTTTAATAATCAAGCCGCAAAAGATGCTACCGTAACCGAGTTGACTGCATCTTCTACAGTACAACGATTCCTAGAGCAAGGAGACAAAAAGCAACACACTCAACAATGTACCGATACAACGTGTCAGGAACCTAGATGTCAGACTGGCACAGCGTAAGCCTTTTATTCCCATTATTTGGCAGCGTACCCGCACCCGTAGAGTCTCGGCAGGTCGAAAATATCGCAAAGTAGCAGTTTTGAGGAAATAGCCATCAGCTGCCGAGATTTTACGGGTGCGGGCGCGCGGAGCTACCTGAGTGGATTTCGCGTGCCCGCACTCGTAAAATCTCGGCAGCTGAGAGTCGTTGTGTGCAGCAAAACACCAGTTCCGCGAACTGCCGAGATCCTACGGGTGCGGGTACATTTGAAACATCTCTCACCCAGTCGAGTTTTTGCCCAGAAAACGGCGATCTCCATTATTAGTCAAAAGAATATAGCAATTTTGAAATTAGACGTCAATAAGAAGCAATCGATTCATTTCAGGGTGTCAAATAGTCTCCTCACTGCAATAGCACAAAGTTTTCAAAAGAAATAGGACGTCTTTTGGTGCTTTGACGGATAAAATACGGTTTCCTCGTGATATTCTGATCTCATGCTTTCACTTGACTGTCTCTTGCTCTGCTTGGTGATCTCCTAGGCCACGAAATTTAATAAAACAGTTCTATTTTATGCATTTTGTCTACTGAATTCAATGTTCGCTGATTTTCTTCTTCTATTTTACTCTATAGATGTTGCTTCTTGATTTATTATTATTATATCCATCATGTGATTCCATGTGACAACGAAGGACAAAGAAAAAATAAACAAAAAATGAAGAAAGCACCATGAACGGAAAGGCGACTAGTAAAAAGGATCTCCTTTGGCTCCGTTGTTGTAATTTTTTAATTTACTCTTTTTTTAATAGTTCAAGCACTCACTTGGAGAGCGCATCAAGCCGGTTCTAGAGAACTGCTTTCCAGCTCATAAAAACTTACAAAAAACAATTTGTGACCATAAACGCATGAAAACACGAACGAAATTAAATATTTGCATTTATAGAAAGAGACGTGGACATCGGCTAAGAGGCGCATGCCCCTAGTTAAATCCACGGCACGGAGAATCGTCTACGGCGGGGAAAATGACTAAAAAGTATAGAAAACAGCACGAATTATCGTAATTTTTCGGAATCGGGGGAGGAAGCGATGGCTCCGTCCCATACATGGGCAAAACGCCCAATTTCGGGGGTAAAACGGGCGTAGACTGGAGTGTCGGATGTTTGTGTCCGTATCTCGGGCATTTCTTGGTCAATTTCAAAACTTCAACCTGCATCTTGTAGAGCATGTCAAGACGATTCTAACAAGCCTGCTCATAGCTCAATCGGACAGAAAGAAAAATCGCTAGCCTCACAAACGTTGACTTGTTCGAGATTGGTCTCAGGACGCGTTACGTAACGCTCCTTTATCAACGTTTGGTACGCCAGCGATTTTTCTTTCGGTCCGTTTGAGCTATGACCAGGCTCATTAGAATCGTCTTGACGTGCTCTACAAGACGATCTTTGAATCTCCTGAATCTCTTTGAATATTAAAAATTCACCGAGAAATACCCGAGATACGGGCACAAACACCCGACACGCCCGTTCAAACTTCAAATTGAAATTTACGGGCTGTGAGAGAGTTTATTTTGGATTAAATTTGGGGAAAAGAAGGCAGGCGGCCGCAAAAAGTCACCGGCAGACCGCTTGTGGCGGTCTCCTCTCTTTGGGTCAAAAACAGCTCCAAATTGAGTATTTCTAGCCTGTGGTTTCGACTGTTTCAGCGCTGAATTCACTAGAAAAAAGGAATAACATCATTTTTACAGCGTTGGAACGAACTCCTCCTACGAACCCGGCTACAGCGGCTTGTAGGACGCCGACCTCCCCGGCTTTGGCAACTTCTCTGCAGAGTAAGCATTTGTAATCCAAAACAGAGCCTTGGGAACATTTGGTATGGAATAGTTTTGGAAAAAAACTGCGGAAGACGGCAAGAAAAAGCCATTTGAAGTCATTTCGGCAGGCTCAAAAAATTAAAATCATAAAAAACACGGAGATTCACCTGAAGTATCGTACTTTTTTAGCAGCTCCAAAATTGGAACAAGGTTTTGAGAACGATCCGACTGTCCGAAGCCTCAACTCCTACTTCGACTCCAGTATCGGCACCAGAGACTCCACCTACTGCGCCTGGTGGAGAACCAGCGGCTGCAGCCGGAGAAGGTAGGTATTTGTCGTGTTATTGGGGTAAATAGATACCGATTTCACCTTGTTCCGATGAAAAATAGGGAGGAAAATGGGCGAGAGAGAGAGCAAAAATGCTATTAAAACTGTCTTTTCATCATTTTTGGAAGGAGACCCCCTTCACCCATCCTTTCCGTTATAAACTGCCTCAACTTCTATATGAAGCATCTTTTTCAGCGCGCTATGAAGCGCTCGTCGTTGCGGAACCGCAACAAGAGCAGGGAAGAGGAGAAAGACGCCCACGAGCTCCTGAGCAGCAGCAGCAGGACGGACGACGAAACGGCGAAGGTATGTATCTGCCATTGTATTTGGGGAACAAAGAGGCACTTTGGATGCGGCTCTGGGTGAAAATAGGAAGAGGGAGGAAAGCACAAGGCCAGAAAAGCAATTCCCCTCGCTATGGCCTTTTTTATCCGGAACAATTTCTTTCTTTTACACAAATTGTCCATTACAGGTATGCAAGTCGGTCGTGTTCCCAGCTTGGAATGCATGACTGCGAAAGAGTCCTCAATTTTCGAAGTCAGACATCCTTTACGAGTAAGGTCCTTTCAATCTTCAAAATGACGACAGTTCTACAGGCTTTGCTCCCATTCACCGTTATCATAGGCGACGTATTTCGCGAATTTAAACTACTGGTTAATAACCAAAATCCTGTCCAAGAATACGTGATCTATATAATCTCTCCCGTTGGCAGAATCAATAACTCTATGTTGCCACGGGGATATCTTCACATCGGCAAGAACTGTGTAGTGATGAGCAATTCTTTAAAAAGATTAATGGGAGTAAGGAAACCCTAAATACTTCCTTTTCACATACCTATTTCAGAATGAAAACTGTACCCGGCTAAAGATCGACCTTTATCGGCGTCGTGTAAAAGAGGGCGAGACGATAGACTACAACGCGCACCCTACTGATTTGGAAAATTTTGAAAAGTCTAGTCATTCTATTGAGATTAGCAAGGCCACGGAATTTGTTCGCCGAGAAAGAACCACCACATCTATGAGGATAACAAACACGCATGACATGCCCATGGTGTTGTATCCAACAGATATTGTCCGTGCCGAGGACTCATCAACGAAGGTTCTGCGAAGAAACCAAGTCGCCGATCTTCGACTTCTAGACGTTGATGAGGAAGGACACGTTGCAGCTACTGCGATCTTCAGGCAGATGGACCAGCCAGATGCGACGACCAAGATCAGATGTGGAGTGGAGCCTGTGTCGTCTCGGACACGTAAGCAAAAGAAGTCGTGAAGTTTTCAAGAGAGCTTTGGCCTGTTGGCCTCCGTTGATATTTTTCTCGCGTTACTCGTAATGTTTTCACATCTATATAAAGCTTGTATTTCGTATATTAGGTTGTAAGATAAGTCTTGTCCCTGGGTTTCCCACAAATCCCCGTGCTCCAATTCTTTTTCCCTTATATTCTACGCCTCGTTTTATGGTTATCCACCAATTTTCAGTTCATTTGCATGTCACCGTGAATTTTGACAACCGAAAAAAGGCGCCAAACCTTGGGTGACAAGGCCAATATCGCTTCCAAAAACTCTGATTTTGGTGTCAATCGACTGCTCTCGATGAGGCGAGTCTAACGGTATCAAATTTAGCTCGAAAAGGCGTTGTTCTGAGGAGTTGAAAATGGGCACTGGTCACCCACTAAAATCACATCACATCAGAATAAGTGTCATAAGTTATAACTTTTAACTAACAGCATCAATACATATATGTTATATATGTATATTAATGCATACCTTTCCTGATCTTCAAAGCATTGATTAACAAGACGTTGAACGGAAGCTTCCTCTTCAAAAACTAGAAAGACATATCCAGCCATAGGACGCAATTGATCTGGTTTAGCGTCAATACCAGAGGCAATCTTGCACTTTCTATCAATGTAAGGATCTGCTTTACCCTGCAATAATAGCATGGTTATTCTAAAATCAAGCTACTCAATTTTATTAATCGATGTGAGCGATTAAATCGTTGGTGGACTTCTTAATGGAGCGGCCAATAGAAACGAGCTGCCTGCGATTATCAGCGTTTTAAAATAAGAATAAATTTAGAATAATATGTAGGACTTACAGTGAAACCAAGACCTACAAGCGTGTTGTTTTAGAAATAGGAGACACCGTATCTAGCGCGATTGCTAGCCGTGTCTTTTACGAAATTCTTGGCTTCTATTTATTCGTTGTGTATGCTCGCGATGATCTCACCCCAGCTTGATCATTTTCCTACCAATTAACTTCAATTTTATTTCAGGTAACTTATACAAAAGAGGGACCCCCTCCCATCAAGAGGGAGGGGACGACTGCAGTCTGCAGTAGAAGAAGGAGAGAAGCCAGTCAGAAAAGGTTCGTATATAGATTTTATACCTCTTTCCCCTTTTCTTTTTTACATTTGATTTAGGTTTGCTTCTAATAAAATTGGTTTGCATATATGCAAACCTTTTTGATGAGAAGCTGTCGCCAACATCGCCTTCTATCAAGAAGACTACGATGCTGCTCTTCCGTGGTCAGATGTCCTGATGAGAAAGTTTCTGCGAGGACAAGAAGCCAAAAGAGGAAGGAGTGACTATTTTTGATGATGTTTATGGATTCTTTTTATTGTAACAATATTTTACTAACTATGTATTCGTAATAAATTGTGCGTTTGGAACCTTCATGTTACTTTAAAGGAGTAGGGTTGTGGGGGAAAATAAGGCCTCCAATTCCTTCCATACATTGCGAACAAGGTCAAAAATGTAGTGACTAACGAAAGTATGTGGAGCCACTTATCTCCCGACCACACTGCCCTTTCACCGAGATTCGATTGTTTTATTAAAAAATAGACTGGAAATATTTATTGTAAAATAAAAAAAAAGACAACCATTTACACAGGATCATTCACGGAGATGTTGTTGCATTATTCATACTGGCAGTTCGTCTCGGCGATACTCCAATCTCCAATGACAGTTTCCTGAAAGAAATTATTTATAAAATGATAAAATAAAATAAATGAACCTGTTTTCCAAGCTTTACGCCTTCATTAGCATCGACAATGCCTACTTCAAAATCATTGTCAGCTACACAATCATGATAAATTGCCTAAAAATAAACTTTAGAAAAGAATCATAGAAAAAATAATTACAAGTTCGACGGCTTTCTTAGCCACAGCTTCTGCTTCATTCCTTGTTAGTTTGCCATTCTTCTTACGATACTCGTCTTCAATGAGTTGATTGAGCAACATGGCGCCGAGACCAGTAGCTACAGAATCAGTTGTATAGGCTACCCCCTAGAAGAAAATAAATATATTCGAACAACAATAAAACAAACCTTTTGAGTGATAACGCCAATAAACGGAGTACTCGTTTCCTTATTATTCTTTTCCTCCTCTTCAACTCCGGCCACAATGAGGGTATTCCAAAGAGGGTCCATCTTACAACGTCTATAAGAATAGTTGATTGCATGTGAACCATTAATATTTAACAAAATATTCATCATCACAAAAGGAAACTTACTTGGCATACAGGAGACTGGTAAGATAACAATGAAGAGTCTTTGGAGTAATTTCTTGGCCAACCGATTGCCAGAAGAGCACTTGACGCTCAATAACATTTTGAAGCCACTGGAAGTCGGCGTGATCTCCACCAAATGTTATGATGATATTGTCGTTGACCTTATATTGACGGGAAACATTCTAAACAATCAGTTGTATAAGCATGACAAATAAAATACAAACCTTGTAACGGGCCATCTTTCCGTACGAAACTAAGCGGTCAGTGACCACGACAACTCCTCCATCGTACTTGATGGCAAAGACAGAAGTGCCAGTACAGGTAGGATTCCTGAAAATAACAAATGAATTCAAAAATTTATAAATTCCTAATAAAATAATCTATATTTATAAACTTGAGGAATACGAATAGATAATAAAAACTTACAACGTGCGCTGCATTTCTTCTTGAAACTTCTCCATTTTTAAGAAGTAACTGAAAAGAGTATGTTAGTATATTGAATCAAAATTATAATTTAACGAATAAGAATGCATCAAGAATAGATAAATTTGTGGTTGAAGCCACGTGTTCACGTTTTCAATGAAAGAAGGAATAATGATCTTTTAGACAATAATAACGGCAACAGAAATAAATCAGAATAACGAGAAAACTATGGGAAAACGAATAAAAAAACACGAGCCTAAACGACGAAAAAGCTATTTTGTAGTGATGCTTGAGCGGCAAAAACTATTAGCGCGCGACTACTTCGCGTGCACCGATGACACTGCGCTAATTTCGACTACAATTACATCACATTTTACCCGTAGAAATATAACAACAGCTATCAAAAAAAACAGTGAGAAGGACTACAATTCCACAGAGAGCTCCTCTTGTAATTCAGAAGCATCCAAAGCCTGTAGATGGGACCAGTTATTCTTATGAGCTGAAAAAATAAGTACATTTGTTTTTGTGTAAAACATACTTTTACAATCGAGCCGCTGCCGTTTGCTTACATATTTACAGCACTTCTTGCACATTGTCTGCTTACAGGTTTGGCCAGCTGGCTGTTTACAGCGAATGCAAGGCAGGTATCTTTCGATTTTAGAAATCCTAGCTTTTTCCTTTGATATTTTCCTCTTTTCTCTCTTCTTTACTTGTCTAAAATAATCCAATTTATTAATATACAAATAAAACAGACGTTTTAGATATTCCCAGCTCTACTGCTTTCTTTTGCAATGCTTCATTTTTCCTTTCTTTATACGATTTCTCTCCATTTTTCAGCATCTGTTCCTTTATGCTATCAGGAAGTCGAAAATACGGCTTGGAGAGCCAATGAGGTGAGAGAGCTACTTTAATTGTATCTAATTCCAGAATTCCTTCTCTAAAATTATTTTAGAAAATGATATAAAATTGTTTACCTGATTTTAGTAAAAAGATCTAACGTTTCCTCAACTGCCAGCCGTCCTTCAGGAGAGTCAGCCAACTCCCTGACTCGTTTTCTGACTTCTTCTATTGTTGTTTCAAATTGTTCTATTTTATAATCTCTTGTTACTCGCATTCGTAGATCTTCAAACTCCAAAAGACTAGAAATATCAAATATTCTTTTTCGAAAATAAAATAACTCACCTATAATGCATAATTCTAAAAATGTGCGCTCTTATGGCACTGACACCGGCTTGAAACTTCTTGGCATATTTTAGATAATCAGCGGCAACTTCCCAGGATTCTTTATGTTGTTCGGCGAAGAGAAGAGGATTATAAAGAATTCCTTCAGCTGACATTACTGCTACAGCTCCAGTAGCGGCTATACAACGTTCAACATCTCCTGCCATCTAAAATTACAGATGAAAAAAATATAAAAATAGAGGAATAACCTGTATATTACCATTAGCAATAACGGGAACATCAACAGCTTCAACAATTTGCTTGATCCTATCCCAGTCAGCAATTCCTGTCTCGGCTCCTTTCATTTCTCGTGTTCTGCCATGAACTGTTAACCTGAAAATGATGTTATCAAATTATAATATTAAAAGTAGTACATACATTGTTGCTCCGGCTTCTACTAATCGTTTAGCATAATTTACCGTCTCTTCTGGATCATGACGAATTCTTATTTTACAAGAGACCGGCAATTTACAATAGTCCCTAACGGCGGAGACCATTTGACATATGAGATCCACTTGTTCCTGTAGAAATGAGCCGTATCTTCCACGTTTAGCCACGTTCTGTGGACAGCCAAGATTTAAATCCACACCGTCACAATATCCTTCGACTAGACGGCATGCAGATAAGAACGTGTCTGGCTTATTGGCACAAAACTAAATACAGCTATATTTTAAACTTGAATACAAATAAAATACTAACCTGTACAATTAGAGGACGATCCTTTTTACAAAAGGCTAATGAATTTCTCCTGTATGTCAGGTCGTGGACAAAAAGATGGGCATGGATCATTGGAGTATAAGTCAGATGAGCTCCATTGTCACGCAGAAACATTCGAAAGGCTAATTCACTGAAATACAATACATAAAAATGAAGAAAGTGTAATAAAATAACCTTTGATCAACCATTGGTGCTACAATTTTAGTAATATTCAGCTCTTTGAGCTTTTTCCTCCAAAAATCATGTAATTCTGCTATCTAAAAATTGAAAATATAGAAAATGAATCAAAATAGAATGAATGCACAATTTTATAATACTTTTTCTATAACAAAACATCAAAAGCTGACCTCTTCATTTGTATTCTTTACTGCTTCTTCTAAGACAAGTCCTTTTGGTAGTCTATACACCTTTTCTTCTTCTGGAATCTCCTCCAATTCTTGTACAACTTCTTCAGCATCAATTTCTCCACATTTCTCCACTTCAATCCCTTCTACCAGCGTTCCTTGGTCCATCTACTTAGGACAAATCTAAACTTGGTTATAAAAATGATACAAATTATAAAAACACATAAAATATGCAATACTGCCAAGGAACAGTAATTATAATTATTTCATACAATATAGAGAATAAATGCTCTTATTACTCACATAATTACATACAATGAATACAGATGAATACAAGGAGGACAATACAGCTAACCGGAATATTTCTCATGAGGTAAAGCACTTTATAGGCAGAAGGGCAAAGAAAGGGAAGTTTAACGGCTACATTCTACACTTCAGAAATTGGCACGAGCTACAGTTACGCAGCGCTCCGGCGCTACTGAGATCAGTTGTCACGATTGTCTTCGATTATTATCCCATCGTTCCGAATTATTATTATTCCGATATCCATTATTATTTCCTCGATTGTGACCACCCCGATAGCCATCATTTCGGCCGTTGAATCGCGGTCGGGAATCGCGAGAACCGCATCCTGGTCCGCGTTCATTATCAAACGATTCTCTTCTATTGAAACCACCATTTTCACTATTTTGTCGATTATCTAAACCAGAAAATAGCTTGAAAATTGGGGGGAAACTCACAATTTCCTTTCGGCCGGCCGCCGTAGCCTTCTCGGCGATCTTGAAAGCCATCCATCGAGTGACGGCCGTCTTTATATGGAGTAAATCGCTGAAATGAATGATTTTTTGATTGTAGACGAAGGAGTTTTTTAATTATTTACACTACTTTCTACCTGTTTTTGTATTAAAACTAATAAGAAACGACTCCAGTTGGGAGTTCGAGGCTTGTCACACAAAAATTCAGTCTTTTCTTGGAAAATGGCCTCCATTATTAGATTTTCTTTTATTTTTTATATCTCTATTATTTTTAGATTATAGTATATGTCACTCTAGTGAAAATGAATGAAATAGCGCCTCAAAACGATCGCTGGGAGCTTATGATAGCTATATTTTCTACAAAATTCAATTTCTAATGGAAAATCGCGTTTCTACACATCTTTTAGTACAATTTCCTTATTGTTCAGTCTTTATAAATTGATTTTTCATAAAAATCGATTGAAAAAATACAAAAGAAAGTGGATCTGGAAGACAGCAGAAGCCTTTGTTTTATTTCTCTGGTTTCGCTGCTGCCGCACCCGTTAAATCTCGGCAGCTAGAAGATTTTTAGTAAATTGCGGCTTTTTTCAGTTCTTTCAGCTGCCGAGACGGTACGGGTGGAGCAGCAAGACTTTTCAAAGGCGGAAATCATTGTTTTTGGTGCCATTTGAAGCCATTTTCCTACCTGATTCGTTTGTTCCATTGCTCCCGTATTATTATCCTGACTTTGTCCCATATTATGAAGCTGCTGTGGCTGTTGGCTGTGGTATTGTGGCTGTATTTGACTTCCACTGGGTTGAGTTAATCCAGGCGGTAGTTGGGTGTTGATATTCATCAGTGAGGGCGGTTGAAGGCCGTTGAAAGGAGACTGTTGGAGCTAAATTTCTCGAATTTTAGGTCAGAAAAGTCCAAAAACCTGTCTCGGATCCCTTGGAACGCCTTCAGTTGGAATCAGCGGTACCGTACCCATCGGCTGGGGAATATGGCCTGGGGGAGCCATATTCGGGGGCATTCTTCCCGGTGGAATGGTCATATTCGGAGGGGGGAACATTCCCGGAGGGGGCAAGCTCGTCGAGGCCAGGCCCCCGGGGGTAGTGGGAAGCCCCGGAGGTGAGAGGAGGTTATTTGTTGGCGGAGAGATCTGAAAATTGATTAAATTAATAAGAAATAGGAAGAAAGCCTACCAATTGAGGAGGAGGAAGACTAAAATTTGGAGGAATCCGTGGTGGGACCCCTGACGGCGCTCCGGCAGTACCAGGAATGGAAGGAGGCCACAGATTGGGAGGAGGACGGTTTAAATTCTGGAAATATGACTTTTTAGACCTTTAAATAGATAGAAAATGAGTAATATTATCATTTAAATTAACAAGGGAAGGATACTTGCTCGGCATCACTTTTTCAAACTTTTTTGATGCCATGTTGTAGAGAATTTTCTGGCGATCAAGGCATATTCTTTCTTTTTTGCTAAAATCGCGTTCTCGAGGATGAAAATGCAAAATAAGATTCAATGCTAAACGTGTTTTTGAACTTGTCTATTTTCCATTCTCCTTCTAAAAATGTGAAGCGGTGGTTGGGTGGATAGTGCACGCCCACAAAACTTTTGGCTTTTTTTCAACTTGGGTTCAATCCTTCGATGGATGAACACTTTTTGTAATTTTTTCGGGGTGATTGGCACCGTTAGTTCCTCTGTAACACTCAAAATCACGTAAGAGAGGAGAATACTAGGAGTACGTATGATTGAGAACTGTTCACAACAGAAGGGTATGGAAAGCCCTCCTCTTCCATTTTACGGCATATAAAGGGGGTAGGAGTCGAAAACCGATTCAATCACTTCGAAAAAATTACAAAAATGGTGTTCATCTATCGAAGGATTGAACCCAAGTTGAAAAAAACACAAAAGTTTTATGGGCAAGTGCACTATCCACTGAGCCAACGCACATTTTTAGAAGGAGAATGGAAAATAGACAAGTTCAAAAACACGTTTAGCATTGAATCTTATTTTGCATTTTCCTCCTCGAGAACGCGATTTTAGCAAAAAAGAAAGAATATGCCTTGATCGCCAGAAAATTCTCTACAACATGGCATCAAAAAAGTTTGAAAAAGTGATGCCGAGCAAGTATCCTTCCCTTGTAAGTAAAAATGGAAAAAAGAGACAAATTTAGGATATAGGGCTACTGTAGCCTTTTCTACGGCTCAAAGGCGGCTTCTACCCAAATTGCGGCATTTTCCCGCTTTTTTCACCATTTCCAGCGAATTTTTATTATTTTTTTTAATTTTTAATCTTTTAGGCACTATTAAGAAAGCACAGTACCTGTAAAAATGGCGGGAAATGCCCGGGCGGCGCGGTCATGGCTCCAGCTAGTGCCACCAACGCCCCGTCGTGGTCGTCATCATCCATTTCCATATCCGCCGTCTCCAAATTATCGCCATTCGTTGTCATATCTTAAATTCTATCTGTTTCACTATTTTCTAACAAAACTGACTAAAATCTCTGGCGAAAATGTCGTCATTGTCCGTCGGAGAGGGACAGTCTCGCGGCGGGGTGGCCGCCGGATAGACGCCCGTCCTCTGCATTTCCAGCAACTCTTTTTGGGTATCTTTTATCCCGTGGTAGAATTTTTGGTACGCCTGGAATGATAGAATTCTTTTAAAAGTGAATAAGGCCTACATCTTCAACAACGGTGACTTCTTTCAGCGAATGGGCGTAGAGTCGCTTGGCTATTTCTAAGGTCTCTACCAGCTCCAACATTCTCTTTTTCTGGGCTTCTAACGCGTGGCGAACATCCACAAGCGTGTCATAAACCTGCTGGCTACGCTCCAATTCCTCGTATGCTGCTCTTTTGTCTGAAAAAAGCGATGAAATAGACGAAAAACGGGCTAAATTCGATTATTCCCAGTTTGGCAGTCATGCGCCTGCCCCCGTAAAATCTCGGCAGCTCGCGGGTCTTTTGATCACGGACGCGGCGCGCCAAATCCCCGAGCTGCCGAGATTCTACGGCTTCGGGCGTGCGAGATCCGAAAGGGGCAGAATTGCCTACTTTCTCAAAAATGAAGCTAGAAACTCCGGGAAAAGGCCGAAATTCCCATTTTTTCGAAGAATACGGTAACTAACCCGTTAGCCGCGTCCGAATAATTTGAAACGTCTCGAATTTTGTATCCAGAACCAGTTCCTTCAGATCATCTGCTATTTTACAGCCCTAAAACCGTCTTATTTTCTAATTTTCCCGCTTCCTACCTCTTCAAAAGCCTCTATATTCATACAAACTTCACTATTATTCAATTCTAAACAGCCGTCATCAATTTCACCTGTCTCTGCTCCATCTAAATGTCGAATTTCTGAATATTTCCCCATTAAAACTCACGTAAAATGTTAAACATCGCAGTGACGGAAGCATTTGTGAAGACTTCTCGCTCGCGGAAGATTTCGATACATCGTTGCATGATCTTCTTCACTTTGGTGGCCGTACGGGCTACCGTAATCGCTGAGAGAACGGCCGGTTGGAAGGCGGCAATCAGGTAGTCGAAATGCTTGTTTTTGGCCTTTTGAACCGCGTCGTTCATTATATAGAAGAGGGCTATTCGATTGGTTTCGGAGTTGGCTGAAAAAATGGGATTCAATTGTGGAAAAGAAAAAAAAATACGGTAAAAAGAGCCGTCGAAAGTAATTTTCAACGACGCGTGCACCCGTAAAATCTCGGCAGCTAAAATTCCTGTAATTTCTTTCCGTTCCCTCTAGCTGCCGAGATTTTACGGGTGCGGGGGCAGAGAAGCGCGCGTTCTCCTCCGAGGGGCAAACAGGATCGTTTGGGGCCATTTTTCATTTATATCATGATTTTTTGTGGTCTACCGTAATCCAAACAGTGTTCTTATCATTATGCTTTCCTTTAAATTGCCGAAAATGGATGAAAAATAGTCAACAACCGGTAAAATCTGCCCAAAAATCACAATGGCGCCTGGCCACTGTTCTGCACCCGTAAACTCTCGGCAGCTGAATTTCCTGTTATTTTACGCCTTCAACTAACAAATCTCCCTTCTGCCGAGATTTTACGGGTGTGGGAGCACTCCCACGCCGGCTATTCCGCTTCAAATGGGTTATAGGCGACTGGGCGCCTAGGAAACGGTCCCGAGGGGTTTCATTGGGAAAATGGATCAATTTAGATGATTTTTAACATATAAAAATGGCTAAAATGGTGTTTTAAATAGGGAAAGGGGAGAAAATACGATAAATAGACTTACTTCTCTTGAAGACCTTCAACCACGAGCCGACGAGGGTATCAATCGACTGTTTGTCTTTATAATGAAGAATCCACAAAGAGATGGTCTCGATGGCTTCTTGACTAACTTCATGCGCCTGAAAATTCCCATTTTTATATCTAAAAACGGCGGGAAACTGACCGATTCGAACCTTGTACAGGCATGACTTTCGGAGACGACCATTCTTCGGAAACTTTAGTCACATTCAGAAAACTAAAAGCGAAATCTTTTTAAGGGTTGAAACTTATCGCTTTGGGCATGAAAAGCGGAAATTTGTTGAATTGAAACATGGCTTCCAGGTGGCTAGAGGAAAAATTCGCTTTCCAGCCGATTATATCAAATCATATTCAAGGAAACGGTCAATTTTTATGTATTTTTAATGTATTATATTTAAAAACAAAGAAAGAATATAAAAATAACGATAAAGTAAAGGAAAAACTAGAGTGACAATTGAAAAATCATCATTTCAGTTTCAAAAACTTTCAACGCCATTATTTCAATTGACGCCCGTAAACAGCAAGCAAGAGGAACGTTTTCAAAAGTACACTTTCTTCAAGTAAACAACCTTCGCCTCTATTTGCACCTCTTTGCTATAGATTTTTGTTAAAGTTTCTATTTTCCGGTTCAATTTTCGCTCTCGCTCCTTTAATGCTGAGATCGGTCGTGCGTAATTCCGTCTTACTTGCAGTCCGCCGACGATTGACAACGATGCCACTTTCCGGAATAGAAGATGTTGATTTGGATCCACAAGGAACATTCAAATACATTCTAATCAATGTTGGCTGTGTTTTATTGCTTGTTTTCTTTGAAATATATTCAATCTGCTCGTTTTTAGCCTTATTTTATCAAATTCAGCGTGAAAAATAATCCGTAGTTACTTTTTTCCAAAGAAAAATGGAGGAAACAATAGAAAATCATAAAATACAATGGAAACGTTATTTTTGGATATTTATAAACGATGCAACTAAAAATAGCAACAAACAAACGAGTTTTACAATGAACTTATTTTTCAGTGTACAGAAAAGTCTGGAGAATCGAAGTACATAGTAAGAGGATGGGGGCGGCACACATTTCACGCGGATATTTATGATGAAGTCAAGGAAAAGAAACCAACAGATGTCAAGACAAAATGCGTAGGTGGAGGACGAATCACGCATACACCAGAGAAGAAGGAACTCTATGTTTATGGATATTCACAGGTTTGTTTATTTTTCACTTTGTTTAATTGTATTTTTTCTATTTTTATTAGTTCTCATATTTTCTTAACTCCCCTTTGCTTTAGAATTATTCAGAATTTTCATATTTTTGAAAAAAATAAGCCTAGGAAAGCTATAATCTTCTGCTGACGTGCTTAGAAACACATTTTCAATTTCTTTGAGAGCTCTAAAGAATTGAATCTATTTTTAGCTACATTTTTTGATTTTTCTTCAAAATATATAAACTTTCAGGGTTATGGCCAAGCAGATCACACGGTTACTGTGGACATTTTAAAGAAGAAGTATCCCGACTACAATGTAACTTATTCTAATGATGGCTATTGAGAGGAAAAGAAGATCATTGAAAAGTTTGTCTATGTTTATTTTTTTGTATAGGAATAATAAATCAATGCATATGATTCATCACTCTCTCTTTCTCTATTGCTCTGATGAATTGAGGTAATTCACATGCGCCTTCGTCAAAGGAATCTGTTTACTGCGAATGATCTAATCAAGCACTTTCTTCACCGCTACTAGGCAACCGGCTACGAGTTTTGTCTCGTTAGAGACGACCTTTTACATTTCTCAGCCACCTGTTATTCTCGTTTTCCCGTTTGGATGTCAATTTTTAGCGCTCACTAAATATTTTCTTCTCGAGGAGAGAATAATACTAATTTTTAGAGTTCTATTCATTATTTCACTCATTTATTTTATTCCAAAAATTTTATTTTTTGTATAGGAATTCAGGAAACCGTTATACATTTTTTCTAAAGCTTCTAAAATAAGAAAAGTCTTCTAAAGCTTATAAAGACCTAAAAATCTTCTATTTTCAGAATTATTTTTTAGAGTCTTATCCAATAAAAAACATTTGGAACGGAACACGAGGCCCTGCCATTTTCCGCCTGAGTCACTGACCTTTTAAAAGATAAGGCTGCCAAGCTAGGCCCGACTGGCAATGGCGAATTCTCCGATAACATCTCCGAAACCCTGCCAGCTCTTTTTTCTACTGTTTCTATTTTTTATTTTTATTCAAAAAACGTCAACCACTTTCATTATTAATTCCTATTGATTTTCTCTCGGTCTCTCTCTCTCTCGCACGGCTCAGTGAATAATCTCCAGCTCTGATACAGGAGGCAGGACTGCGCTCTCAGTTCTTCCAACTGGCAAGAGATAAGAAGAGTTGCTTCTGCTTCTCCAAGATTTTTGTATTGTTCTCCGTCTTTTCCTCATTTTTCCTCCAAGAAATGAGTTTCTAACACAATTTTTCAGTAAAAAGCTTGGGTAGAATGGAACCAAGCGTGGAATTGGACATTATGAGTCCAATAATGGAGCCTTCGACTAGAAGAAGGAAGAAAAAAGTGAGTTTTCCTGCTAGAAATAAATGAGGGATTTATGACCCCGTTCCCATTGACCACGGCCATTTTCCCAGCTGGGGTGTTCTTGACCACTGATTGTTCTCCCGGCAGGGGGACAGGTGAATATTGATTTTTCCCTGGTCAAAATTGATCTCAAGGAGAAGATCTTCCCGGAAACGGAAAGCTACCCGCCGTCTCTCGCCTTCTCCTCTCCCTAGAGACTTTTCTGGTAAATAGTTTACCGTAAAATGTTTTTGAGACAGCTTCCGATAAGCAAAAGGGCAACTTGGTATACACGGAAACGGATCAGAGGACAAAGGAGCCTTTTTACGGCCACCCCCTGATCAGAGCTGTGTTCGGGCCGATTTGGCCTCTTGACAGCCATATTTTTGTCCTTTAATCGGTCTGGAACGAGCAGAACATCGTTTTTCACCCTAGAAATACTTTCCGTAACCTAAAATCTTCGAAAGCGCGCGCTGTAACGGCGCTCCATTCTAACAGCCAACCAGACGGCGTATTCCTTCATTCTCCCCCATTATTTCTAGTTTTTTTTATATTTTTCTTCTTCTACAGTAATCTCCACACTGTAGAGATCATAGAAATTAAGAAAAAAAATCATAAAATATGGTAAAAATAGCGATTTGGAGCGGGTTTAGAATGACCTACGGCGATTACAGTATTCCGTTCTTGTTATCCCGCTCGAGAAGAAGATTAGCGTCCTTATCCCCCGTTTCTCTTGTCGTCATCAATGTACTCCATCCTCCAAAAAGGTCTTTCCCCTCGGGACCATTCGGGCCAAAAGTCTAATTGCCTCAATCACCGGCGGGGGTTTCCTCTGCCCCCTTCTGTCTCCCCCACGTCAAATGGGTGTGTTTATCAACCGTCGTCATTGACACCCACACCTGGCTGGCCGTGCCATGTCGGGGTCCAATTAGTCGCCTCTTCCCATTATTTTAGCCGCCTCCGAGGTTCTCAGGGCCCCTTTTGTCATCCCCTGCCCTCTTCCGGCACAGTCAGCCGGATTCGCCCAGGTGTCCGGCTGATTCAGAGAGAGAATCGATCCTCCCCATCTCTTCAGTTCCTACAGTCCTTTAATATTGCCTGTACATAAAAGGGCCTCCTCCTAGTTAGTAAAACAGTTGCAGTCCTTTAAATAGCCGCGAACAAAGAAGCCGAATATGACTAATCGTGGGATAAGCGGAGTTTGTAGCAGGCCCCGGCCGGTATGACGCCTTTGTGCCGTGATGAGGGCACTCCTTCCCGCTGAGCATTAATCCAGCTGGGGTATTTATATTCTACACATCATAATTTATCGTAAAAACAATGAAAATTATACCGTAACCCTTTTGAACGTATCACTAAAAGCGTGCGTCGTAACCTTGCTCCATTCTAAACCCGCTCTAAATCGCTATTATTACCATTTTTTATATTTTTTTCTTAATTTCTATGATGTTTACGGTGTGTAGATTACTGTAAATCACAAAAAATAGAAAAAAAACTGGAAATAATAGAGAAAATGAAAAAAAAACGCAGTCTGGCAGGGTGATAGAATGGAGCGCGGTTACAGGCCCCCTTTTTAGATTACGGTACATTCCGGTAGCGGGATTATTTTCCCTCATTGGTTCGCTACGCAAACATTGTCCTTTGCCTGTTTTCAGCTATTTCCGGCAATAGTTTACTAAAGGGAACGTCCCCAGAGTGGAGAGGGCAACTCGAGGACAGCGTCTGGCTCCCCTGCCCCCGTATAATTCGTGTCCAATTCGTATTCTTAGCTGGAATGGTAAACACTGATCCTAATACCGTTGTAAATCTCTCAGAGTTCATCTTGGCGGAGAGGGAGAAGAGCCGCGCGGCATGTCACGCCAGCTGGGCGCCTTATGCAGCGGTGAGGCGCAATAAAAAGGGGTCAACTTGTCTACACTCCGGCGGAACAAAGAAACACTCAGCTCTTTTGCATATCTGTTACCTCAACTTCTTTTTTAGTTTACAGTATCCCTTCCAACTCATTATACCACTCGTGGCGGGAGCGCCATTCTAACAGCACAACCAGACGGCATTTTCCTTCATTTTTTCGGTTTTTTTCCTGCTTTTTTCTATTATTCCTTATTTGGAGTAATCCCCACACTGTAAAGATCATGGAAAGCAAGAAAAAATCATGAAAAATGGTAATAATAGCGATTTGTAGCGGTTTTAGACTGGAGCAAGGTTACGGCGCGCTCTTTTCGTTCCGAGCAGAAACTACCGTCTCCCCCGTATCCCCAGCGTATTTTTGTTATTTTTTCTCCTCGGAATGACTCCTGTTTATCCCCTACGTGGTCTCTAGACGTTCCGTTGTTATTTTGACCGGCCGGTGGCAGTGCCGTCTCCACTCTCCGCTGCCGCCTCTCAGCTGTTTATTACCCGGGGGGTCCAGGGCATTCTAGGCAGCTCGTTATTGATTCTTGTCTCTTTTTTCTCATATAAAGGGGGGGGGGGGATAGGCCTGCCCCCTGGGCTGACCAGGCTACCAGTTATCAGCAACACCCCGAACACGACCACCCTTATGTAATTAGGATCGCCCCCGACTTCCCCCTTGTCGGCTCAAAAGGAGAGCCCCCCTCCCCCTCCCAGTAGGCTATTGATTGCCACAGGGGGGCCTCTTCATTTCTTCTTCGTCTTCTTCTTCTTCTTTTCAAACTTCCCCCTTTCCCAGGCTTTCTTTTGGGGGGAGAATATAGTTAGCTAGTCAAAGTGACGTGTTTCAGGAAATGGGAACGGATCACCTGTTCAACTGCCCTCGGTGCCCGCCAGAAGTCAAAAAACCAAGGAACTTGGACACTCTCAGGGAACATATTGCTCGGGTGCACTTTGGTGAGTCATTTCTGCCAATTTCCGGGTCGTGAAGCGATGAAAAACGGGTCAAAATGGAAAAATTCGATGAAATCCCGGAAAACGAGTACCAGAATCTGGCGCGCCCGCACCCGTAAAATCTCGGCAGCTTGGAGAATTGGAAAGTGCGCGCGGCGCCTAACTGGCCCGGCAGCTGCCGAGATTCTACGGGTGCGGGCGTGGGGGATTTTTAAATCTGAATCAGGCCAGAAAAAGGTCCCAGGCCCATTTAAAGGCCTAATTAAGGTTCTGAGGCCAATTTTATGAATGGAATTTGTTATTTTCGAAGTGTAGAAGCCGTCTAGACCTACCCATCCTCCTCTGGGGCCCCGTTCCTCAGTAAACAGTCCCAGCCCGCTGCCACCGAGGGTAATTCCATATCCGCTGCCTCCTGCCGCCGTTGCCCCTTGTCCAATTAAATCCAGGGGCCTAAATTATCTCCAATTTCAACTGCCCGCGCTGTCTGTCGTGCCAAGAATTAATGAACCTAGTTTTTAATTTAGAATTTCGCCTCTACTCCTGTCCCAAATGTCAATGTGGCTTCGTCACTCCGCATTTGGCTCTGACTCATATCCGAAAGATTTGCAAGGTCGAGGGAGCCATTCCCGTGAGTTTTCCCTACAGGACCCGGAAGAAAAAAACGCTTACTGTAGATGTCGAGCTTCTCGCAAAATCTTCTGGCACAAGATTTATCCTTCCTGATGGAGCTACAAAACGCGGAAAAGGAAGCAATTGCCAATTTTATCAATGGTACGTCTGGAGGGGGAAGCCACAGTTAGACAATCGGAAACGGAAAATAGGCTCAAGAGCCACAGTTAGACAGCCAAAACCGCCAAAATCCCGTTTTTTTCAGATATGGCTCGAAATTTGGTCAAAAAACCGAAGGATCCACCTCTTCCCATGAAAAAATCGGAAAACGACAGCCAAACAGACATCGGGATGGCTGATTTCATCACCAAAGACGATGTCCCCCAACTTCTAATGGCCAATAACGCGGCTCTCCTTCAACAATACGCTTATAATCAACATATGCAAAGTATTCAACACACACAGCCAGTCGCGACTTATTATGACCCGACACCGCAGCTGAACTACACCCCGATGCCGGTCAGAGTGCCACCGAGGGGGCCAAGGACTCCCATCGGGCCCAGGACCCCGCCCGAGGAGTCCTACGAAGAATCGCCCGCCAGTCCGGAAGTTCCTATTGGAAATGTTGCTACAGCTGGAAATGTTTATCAGCTACCGATACAACGTCAGTTTATAGTTTTCTTTTTGAAATTTACAGCTAAAAATTTGGTTGGAAAAGATCTTACAGCGAATGCGCGGGGGTTTCTACCTTCAAGGGGCATTTGCTCGTTTCAAGACCCGAAATACAGTATTCTTGGGCTTTGGTACCTTTAAACAGAGGCTGAGAATTATCCTGAAAAGAATAAAATCAATATAAATCAAGAAAAAACGCCATAAACGCTGTATTTGAGCGTTTGAGCGGGTTACTGTAGACCGGCGCCTTGTAGAGGAAGAAATCGTGCCCTATTGCCAATTTTTGATTGCGTTTTTAAAAATGTTTGCTGCTTTATTGGTCTGGGAGGTCTTTAGAAACTGATAAATCCGTTTAAAGGTCTAAAAAATCGTTTTTCAGACGCAATGCCCCAAGGAATCCAAATAAACTGCTACGAGACGTGTTCCTCAGCGGATACCGGCGCCGACGTTCCTTCTGACCTTCCCGAGGAGGAAAAATTTCCTGTAAAACCGCCGGAACCGCAAAAAGAAGAAGAAGAGAAGCCGATCCACCCTGGACCCAGCTTCACCTCGGGATTTGTCCCGGCCCCCGAACCCGAAGTCGTCCCGCTCTCCATTTCCCTGTCCAAGCCGATTCTGATGACCCTGAAGAGGGAACCCTGTCCGGAGACGTATCACATCGAAGGATTCGGGGATATGGACGTGGACGACGAGGACGCACACACGGCGGATGAGGACTCGTCATCGAGGAAGGACTCGGAATCGGATGACGGCAATTTCAAGCGAGAACAGTCGTGGAAAGAGGACAGGGACCCGAGGAAGAGGAAGAGGAACGACAGCTATCAGAGGTAGGGCGACAGTTAGACAGTCAATGGACACAAATAGACAGCGAGAGCACCACAGGTAGACAGCAAATTTTGACATAAAGACTCTTTTAGGCACAGTTAGACAGCGCTTTCTGCAGCTAAAAAGGTTCTGTCCGCAGTAAGACAGTCATTTTCATAATTGGCAGCAATTAGCCTCATTTCTAGGCCCCAGCCGCAGTTAGACAGCTAGTTTTATCGTAAGACAGCTGGCACCACAGTTAGACAACTCGCGCCATAGTTAGACAGCCAGTTCTTTCAGTTCGAAAAACCCATATTTTCTATTTCCAGACACGAAACGGAGTGTCACGTGTGTGAGTACCGTGGCTGTTGCGACCAGAAGAGCCGTTACATTTGCCAGTTCTGCGAGGGACTCCACCAGAATGTCGACTGCGCTACCGTAACCGATATTCGCGACAGGAAACTCCTCCTCCGGCTGAAGAACTTCTGCTACCGGTTGGTTTATGTAATTTCCCCCCAAAACATGGCCAAACATGGGGAGAAAGGCTTAACTGCGGAACTGTGGCTCTTGTGGTTACCGTATCCTCCTTTAAATTTATTTTAACTAGCTAGAAAACGTTCCTAATATTATTTTGGATACTGTAGAATACTATTAGAACCCAATTTCGTCTTTTCTGGGACTTTTCGCCCAAAAATAGGGGAAACCTGGCTTGTCTGCGGAACTGTGGCTCCTGTGGCTGTCGTTACAGTATTCCAATTAATTTTTTCGTGTTAAGATGTGGCGGAGATCATCGCCGAGAGGGTACTGCCCAGTGTAACGACGTCACTTGCTTCATCTGCGGTCTGAAGAGCCACATGTCCTCGGTTTGTGGAGTCAAGCGCCATCGGGACATTCTCCGCGACCTGAAGGAAAACTCCCGGATGAATCGACTCCCGTCGACGTCGAGATCTCGCCAACTGAGAAAAGAGTGGGAATCGAAGGTGGATGACATAGCCAAAGGATTACGAAACGGCCGGAACCGGAGCAGGGAGCGAGGCGGCTACGGCGGGAAGAGGGACAGCTACAAGGACGGGATCAGTCCCCGGTGAATTTTGAATTTAAACGGAAAAAAATACGAGATTTTCTGTGATCTCTATAGATATCAGTTTTATACATCTTTAATCATGTTTTTTTTGTATTATTTTAAAGGCCGTTAATGAAGATTTCTGTATATTTTTAGGGAAAACTGTACTAGGCTCGGTAACCGCCTCCATCGCATAAAAAGGCGGGGTTCGTCCATTTTTGACTATTTTTAAAGGACTATTTTTGTATAGCATAGGAGATCTTGATCTTCTTTATCATGTTAGAATGTTGAAACTTAAGAAAAGTACTGTAGGAGGTTCGTTGGAAGCGTTTTCTCCAAAGGGCGCGCCGTAACCATGCTCCATTCAAAAACCGGCGCAACTCGCTATTATTACCATTTTTCATGATTTTTTGTTGATTTCTATAATCTTCACAGCGTGTAGATTACTGTAAAGAAAGAAAAATAGAAAAAAAGTAGAAAAAAAAAACTGGAAAAAATGAAAGAAAATGCCGACTGGCTGGCTGTTAGAATGGAGCGCG
Organism: Oscheius dolichura; assembly: GCA_932521035.1. Taxonomy (NCBI): domain Eukaryota; kingdom Metazoa; phylum Nematoda; class Chromadorea; order Rhabditida; family Rhabditidae; genus Oscheius; species Oscheius dolichura. The sequence goes on along the minus strand of OW051492.1, from coordinate 9,566,511 downwards.
GTTACAGCACTCTTTTACCGTTATAGCACGAGGATTACGGTATTTTAAAGCTACTAAACTCCCTACATATTTATTAACAATGTTTATATTAAAGTTTCCTCCCTGTTTTCTTCTTTTACTTCTCCTCCTGATTCGGTTTTCCCTCGTTACAAATCTTACAAGTGAATGGGCAATGCTTCGTCATCAACGGGATGTATCGCTTCTTCGTACAGTAATCCACGTATTTCCCACAGTCTATGTTGATATTATCGCGGCAGGACGCTAAAAATACAATTTTTATATTGACAAAAAATTAAATTTACGGCTGTAATAGGCCGAGGGGATGACATAATCACATCTACCACAAGTCAGGGCACATTTTTCAGTCATCAGAAGGAAATAATGGGTCCGGTTACAGTACTCCTTCATCCCGGCACAATTTGAATTCAAATCGTGGCATTCTGAAACCAATTTTTGAATTTAAAGGGCGGGAAAGGGCCCGGTACCGGAGTCGTCGTCCTGAGCCTGGAAAAGAGGCGAAAAAGTGAGGAAGAGGGCGAAAATCCAGCAACCGTAGAACATTTTTTGGGATGGGAACGTGGGTCAGCCGATTTGCCACATTCGAAAAGCTTATAAACACTTCCTTGTGAATTATTTGATCAGCCACCGGCGAGGGCGTCAAAATCCAGAGGCCAATCCATTATTTCCAAGTTTTTCCTCTTCTCACGAGTCGCGACAGTTACTGATCTCTATCTTTTGATTTTAGACGTTTCAGACGGTGGAAAATGGGGGAAAATGATCAGCGGGAGCTGCTCTACAAAGTCTGCCCCGTTTTGAGTATGATAAAGAAGCAACTTTTAACCCGAGAAATGATGGATCTGGACCTCGGAATTCTGTCTCGTTCAATACAACCTCGGTTAGAAGAAGACTACGGTAATGGTGCTGAAATTTTATAGGTTGTTGGAGCGGTTTGATGTCTATTAGGCGCCTTGAGCCTTTGTCAGCATAAATTGGTCAAACTTCCAATTTTGGGCTGCTTAGCTAGAGCCATTTGAGTTATAACCAAGTACGTTAGATTTGCCTTGAAAAACTCTCCAAGGTAGCTTTTGAATTTTTGAAATTGGCCAAGAAATGACCGAGATATGGACACAAACGCGCGACGCCCAAAACGGGCGCGCCCAGGTTCCGCCAGGAGCCAAAATGCTAGCTAAAACCAGTAGGAAATCTGACCGACAAGAAGACGAAATAATAAACAAGTAAGTAAACAACACGAAATTTAAACAAAAACATTTATTATCTCTTGTCTAGAGGTAGAGCAGGTACTCGTTTGCAGCCGGTCCCTTCTCGATGTAGGGGTCCGTCGACCGCTGGGGATCATGGGGCAGCATCTTGATCTGGACGTCCGGGCTGTGGGGCAGGTAGAGGCGGTAGTCGTTGTCCGTCTCCCCCTTCTCGATGTAGGGATTCGGAAAGAGGGCCGGATCCACCAAGATGGTTTGCATCGACTTGTTCAAGCGGCCCGGCTCGCTTGGCTCCCTTACGGTCTCACTTCCCGGGATGTTAGGCTCCTGGTCCACCCTGACAATCCCGCGGGTCAGATTTTGGAAGTGCAGAGTGCCGTTGAAAGTCGACGGCGGGGCGGGAGAGGCGCCAGCTGGCTTCGGCGCGGCAGGAGAGGCGGCAGCCGGCTTCGGAGCGGCGGAAGGAGCGCCAGCCGGCTTCGGAGCGGCAGGAGAGGCGCCAGCCGGCTTCGGAGCGGCGGAAGGAGCGCCAGCCGGCTTCGGAGCGGCAGGAGAGGCGCCAGCCGGCTTCGGAGCGGCGGAAGGAGCGCCAGCCGGCTTTGGAGCGGCAGGAGAGGCGCCCGTCGGCCGTCCACCAGTAGCCGGCACCGGAGTGGGGCCAGCCCTATTCGAGGATCCAGCAGCAGCCGTCAGCATCGCGGGGCGGCTGTCCGCCTCCTCCTGGGCCAAGCAGTAAATGAGAGTTCCAGCGGCGAAGAGGCACTTGGCAACCCTTTCCAGATGTTGTTTCCTGTTCACTGGAAATAAAACTGTTTGTTTATAGATTTAAGAGCAGCAATCAGAAAGTGACAAAAATTTAGAAAACCTACTCTGAGAAGCCATAACAACTGGCTTATCACAGAGCAAAAGAGCGAATGAGCTGGCCTTCCCAGAGAATTGATTAAAAGTTGATGACAGGATATTACAGCTTTGGAAAATGATTAGACGCATTATACAGGAACTCTCGCTTTCGACCAGTAGCCGTAAGAAATCAAATGGCCGGGTAAAATTCGAAGGCGAGACCAAGAGCTCGACTAGGCGAGCTCTCGGCTCCCCTTCCTCGTTATCCTCGCGTTTTCATAAAAAAATGTTGTATTACAAAGTTGTTCAGTAGGGTGTGACGAATATTTTGACTCATCATTTATCCATGGATCGCCATGAAGAATTTTGTAAAAGTGGGCGTTTTCGGGATGGGAGTTCACTATGCCCGGGCGTCTGCCGGGCTTTTACCCGGGAGCCACCCGCGTGGCTTTTTACAAGGCTGCTAGCCGAGTAGTTGATGGATTACGGTAACTAGCTTGTCCCTTTTCAAGTCCCTGGCAGGTGTAATATTCTTTCCAATTGATCCCTGCCTCCCAAGAAGCTCCATACCGTAATATACCTTGGCTATGTGGGAATTCTGTTCCTGGCTCGCTCTGTAACTTTTTTAGGAGATTGTTCCCGTTCCGTTCCATTCTAAAGACTCCCATTCCTACACAGTTCTGGTATGGAGCATCGGCCCCGTCGACTTCGAGGTTTGGCCCCGGAGGACGGCCGCGGAGTCTGCCACCTGGCCGGCAGAGTCTCCTGGCCCGCCCTGATTCATTTTACCTCTCTCTGCCAAACAATTTAGAAGGTTCAGAATGTCGAAATTTGGTGAAAAACCGTTCAATTTCTGGCGAAAACCTGTCTATTCCGAGATGACAAGTTGACGCGCAGCCATTCCGTCCAAATCCAGCTCATTCGGCTTCCTGTCTCCTCGCCATGAAGCCCAACACCCCCCGGGTATCGGCTGCTGCCGCTTTCTACCGTAACCGGCCATTTTTAGAAAAGTGTATCGGTTTCGCAAGGCGGCAACCGGAAGAAACGGCATCAGACGTCGGAAAAGACGAGCACCCCGCCGCCCAGTGCCGAGAAGCTGACCCTGACCTCGAAGGACAACAAGCTCTTTATGTTTCAAGTGCGCAAGGAGCTGGAGAAGATACCGAAGACGGCCACCGGCAGCATCGCCACGAAGAAGGTGCCCGCCGTTGCGAAGGAGGCCTCCTCGCTGCCGCCGCGCCGGGCCAAATCCTGTGTCCGGCAGAAGTCGTCTATCGACTCGAAGAGCCAAGTGAACAGCAGCTCTAGCAGCCTCTCCCGGGAAGACGAAACCCACTCCGTCAAGAAGGAGCTCAAAAAGAAGAGAGCCACCATTCGGGTACGTCTCGGAGCCATTTTCCCAAAATGGGCTGATTTTTCTTGTTGGGACGCTGGTTTTGGTCAATTTTACCCGTCCAGAACAAAAAGTTCGTAAAATTCCTGTCTGGGAGCGGGAAAATTCCCCCATTTTGAACCGCTTTCCTGGTCAAATACACCGCTGGCTAGGGCAATTTCCCGTGCGCCTGCACCCGTACGATCTCGGCAGCAGATTGCTTTGTTCTCTGACGCGCCCTTTCGGTGCACCCCCGGATCAGAAAACAGACGGTTTAAAACACGGTCGGTTTCGAAAAATGTACGGTTTAGAAACCGGACGCTTTAGAACTGGACGGTTTCGAAAACGGACGGTTCAGAAAAAGGTCGGTTCAAAACACGGACGTTTTAGAACTTTCGTGGCAATAAAAATACTACGTACAGAGTCGAAAATAAAAAACAAAAGCCTTGATGGCTTCCATCCAGTTTTCTACCCGTTATATATGATAAAACAACGTTTATTTTCATGATATTTATTAAGAAAAGTTAATACAACAATAAAGAACAAAAAAAGAAAGGAAAGTACAATTAGAAAGGCGAGATAAGGCAAAAAATAGACAAGAAACAAAAAAAAAACATTTTAAACTGAGCAGCGTTGCTCAGAAACTCTTCCTTCTTGCTGAAGACGATCTGCTCCTGAAAAATAAACATTAGGAAAGCTTAAAAGAAGCAAATAATAAAAAATAGCAATAAATTACAAGTTCTGATCGCAAAAAAAATTTGCGCAGAGTTTCCCCTATATTTGGGTATTTTCTACATATAAAATAGCAAGCAGTTGTAAAATGGCTGCTAAATAACAACAAATACAATGCCTAAATGAAGAAATAATCAGTGAAACAAACTTACTTGCAATGTTTGCAAAAATAAATTCCTGTGGAGAGCTCTTGTTGCTCAATCCACTTCCTTTTGTTTCCAGAGGCTGCTGCATCATCTTCTCTGTAAACGGAGATATATTAGACACTATAAGAAGAATGTTATGAGGAAAAATCAAATAAAGGAACAGAACAAACAATAAAATCGAAAAAAATTACCTTTTTCGCAAAAATTCTACGTAGTACGTAGCCGCAATTTTTATTGCCACGATAGTTCTAAAACGTCCGTGTTTTGAACCGGCTTTTTCTGATCCGTACCGATTTTGAACCGTCCGTTTTCTAAACCGTACATTTTTCGAAACCGACCGTGTTTTAAACCGTCTGTTTTCTGATCCGGGGGTGCACCGCCCTTTCTCTAATCCCGCGAGCTGCCGAGACTTTATGGGTGCGCGCGCAGGAAAGAATATGGCTTGCAATTCAAGAGCACCGCTAAAAATGGTGGAAAAACGGTAGAAAAACGCATTTTGGATGATTTTTCGCGTAGAATCGGGTCCCGGGAAGAATTCTGGCTACTTTTTAACCCATTCATTCTTATGTGTTCAAACATGAACATTTTTTGCCTTCAAGTTGCAAAATTTTTTTCTTGAAAAATAGGTTCATTCGATAGCGCCTCTGGCCGTCAGATAGCTGAGCTGGTTTCTAACGGTTTGGAACGTCACAGTGAGGAATCGACAGCGTTTTACCAGAATTAAGCCTTTTTCTATGAGTGGTCTACTTTTGTCGAGGCTTATAGAAGGGCTTAATTCTGGTAAAACGTTGTCGATTCCTTACTGTGACGCTCCCAAGTTTATGAAAGAAATTCTCCTTGTAGACGGCGAGAGACGCCATCGAATGGATCTACTCTCATCTCCCAGTAAAAGTTTCTTGAAATGGAAAATTCGGGCAAAAATGGGTTAAAGTGTACAATGTTCATTTTTCAGCAGAAGAAAGTGCGCGGAGATGCGTCGAGCAAGACGGCGGAATCGGGCGATCTGACGGCCGTCGAGGAGGAAAGCAGTAAATATGAGGTGTCAGTGAGGAAGCCGCCCCCGCCTCCTCCTGCTCCCAAAAATCTCTCGAACAAGCAGGACAGCAAGACCAAATTCACCCTGATCATGATGAATTTTGTGGCCCAATGCAATAGGATGAACGTGCAGGAACTGTACCGCCAGTTCAACAGCCTGCCGGATCCGACGAAGGAGCAGTGCAAGGCCTATCTGGACGTGAAGAACTCGAGCAAGAACCGCTACAATAATATCTACTGCCTGGACAAGACGCGCGTCGAGCTGACCTTCCTGGCCGAGGGCGGCTACAGCAAGTACATCCATGCCAATCGCGTCGTCCACGACAGCCTCGCCCAGCCGTTTATCATCACTCAGGTACCGTATTAGAATAATTACAGTAGCCAGAAAAAGGCGGGAAATGGCCCGATGGCCCAGGAGCGCGCGGTAACCTTGCTCCATTCTAAACCTTCCTCGTTCCAAATCGCTATTTCTACCATTTTTTATGCCTTTTTCTTCATTTCTATGATGTATACAGGGTGGAGATTACTGTAAAGAAAGAAAAATAGAAAAAAAACTAAAAATAATGGAGAAAATGAAGGAAATGCCGTTTGGCATGCTGTTAGAATGGAGCGCGGTTATAGCGCACGCTTCTGAATTTATCGGCTGAAATTGGCCGTTTTTCTTCATTTTTTAGTGATTCCAATAATTTTACCGTATTCCAGGGTCCCAAGAAGACTACGGTAGTGGATTTTTGGCGAATGATCTGGCAGGAGAAATCAATGTTTGTGATCATGCTCTGCCAGCATCTGGAGAACAACCGGCCCAAGTGCAGTGAATATTTCAACGAGTACGCCTTTCTTTTATATTTCTATTAAAATAATAATTTTCCAGAGAAGTTGGCGGCTGTGCCCTCCAGGGACCGATGCAAGTGACGACGGTGGAGAAGGCCGGCGAAGAAGACGGCGTCCGGGTGACCACCCTCCGGGTCACCTACCAGGGAGAGGAGCGCACCGTCAGCCATCTGATGTTCCCGCACTGGCCGGACCACGAGGCCCCGTCGCCGGCCGACTTCAACCACCTCTTCGATATTCTAAACCGCGTGCGCAATGCGCCCTCTCCCGTCGTGGTACATTGCTCAGCTGGTGTAGGACGATCGGGTACGTTTTTGCCTCTTTTTTAGTTATTTTTGAGTATATTTTTCTACTTTTCCGCACCCGTAAAACCTCGGCAGAAGCTTTTTGTAGCCAAAAAATCTGTTCGTCTTCCAATTCTGCTAGCTGCCGAGGTTTTACGGGTGCGCGCGCTGGATTGGGGGACGGCCAAGTTTAAATCTTCGCAGCGGACGGATAAAGTTAGAGTTTCCGAAAGATTTTGATACAACCGTAATCAGCAGAAAATTCTCTACAAGATGTCTCTTTTGGATTTCTCAAAAAGGACTTTTTCAGTCAAAATTAACCGTTTTTCCCAGGCAGTCTTTCTCCGGGAGCAAGCGCCATTCTATCGGCGCCTTGGGGCCGTTTTCCTGCCGAGACGGTACGGGTGCGAGACCTAGAAGCTTTTTGTTCGTTTTTATGATAATTTTTCTCCGTTTGAGGTACCCTGGTTGCTCTGGAGATGTGCGTGATGGACGCGTTGAAGATGCGCGAGCTGAATGTCCTGCAGACGGTCCGTAAGCTGAGGGGCTCGCGGTGCTATGCCGTGCAGACATTCCCCCAGTACATGTGCCTGTTTATGGCCCTGCTGCACTTTGGCAAGGAGCGCGGAGCCCTGCAGGACAGCGACACGGCCCACTTCTCGGCCCTCGTCTACGAATACTACCGCCAGCAGCTGCAGTAGAGACAGCCACCTGCCCTCCTCCTGCTCCTGGCCTGAGCAATAATCACAACAGTAGTAATATTTTCAATAAAGGCTACCTCTTCTTCTCAAAATCTGTGTTCTTTTCTCTTTATTTTCTATGTTTTTCGTGTAAAATAGTACCGTAATCCTTGTGGAACCTTGACGTCCGCCTTCAGCCGAAAACTCTTCATTTTCGTCGATTTTCTGCTTCTTTCTTAGTCTTTCTTGGAGTTTCAAGGTTACAGTAAGATAGAGGAGGTCACGCTTTACATTTTGATACCAAATAGACCTTTAAAATTGGCTTAAATCGAGCAAAATGGTCGTTTTTGACGCGCAAGGAAGTTCCAATGCGAATCGCGCCCATTTTCTTCTTTCCACCGTGTTTTCTCCCATTATCCTCGTATAATATTTAAATTTTTATTATTAATACATATTAACCTGATTATATTATATTGCACCATAATATTTCTTCTCTTGTCGTCGTTTTTTTTGATATCATATAAGGGGAAAGATAGATTGGAGGGGATACGGTATAATTGAAAGAACAAAAGAGAGGAAAGATCACCGGTTGACTAGTTCACACTCGCCGAAACCGTCTTCCGGGGTCCAGCTGCCGTCGGCGGAGCAGCTCAACGTCGCTCGGCCGCTTATCGCGTGGCCGTCGTCACAATCCAACAAGGCGGTAGAACCCGCCTCCAGGGCAGTGGTGGTGGAGGCCTGAAAGTGGTGGAAAATTGGCTATTTTCGATATTTTAAAAGTCTAACACATCTTTCCAGGGCTCCCTAGTGGAACAGGAAGAATTTATAATACAGTAATTCCGGTAAACATCATGTCAGTTTGGTCGCGCTGTAACCTCGCTCCATTCTAAAGACCCGCCAGTCGGCATTTTTCTTCATTTTTCCAGTTATTTCTATATTTATTTTCTATTTTTCTTTCTCTACAGTAATCTACAGCCTGTAAACATCATAGAAAAATAAGAAAAAATCATAAAAAACGGTAATAATAGCGATTTGGAGCGGTTTTAGACTGAAGCAAGGTTACGGCGCGCGTTTTTGGACTGCTCGCTTCTTTTAGGGATTACGGTATCATATTTTTAGTGTTCTTGTTCTTCTCAAAGGTTTATTATCTTCTGGCCTACCTGAATATAGCTAATTCGTCCATTTATCGGCGACTGTAGCGGGAGACAGACCCCGGCCAGGGAGGAGGGCTCCTCCGACTCGCAGCTGCCCAAAAGAGGACGGAACATTCCACTCCGACAGGTGGCAAAGCTTGCCCCCTTCTTCCCATGACTATCAACACAACGAAGGGCGGCTGTGGTTCCTGGAGCGAAGAGGCCGTCTTCCTCGGGAGTGGAATAGGTGATCTCGCCGAAGGGAGGAGCCTTCGGGGGAGGGCAGGACTCAGAAGAAGGCGGGGAATCGGTGGAATTTGCCACTACGAGACCTTTGAAACGGGCGGGAGAATGAAGAGCTTGAGGGCAGGATCCCAAACCTGAAAATTTGAATATTTTTGGGTTACTGTAGAGCCCCAAATGAGTGTAAACGACGGGAAGAGCCGTTGGACGAAATTCGCTGAACAAAATTGAACTTTTGCATTTTTCTCCAATTTTTTGGCATTTTCATATTTTTTAAACTAGATATTCCTATTCAGCAAAAAATTCTGAACTTTTTGAATGCCCACTTACCCGGGAACGGAGTCCATCCGCCGCTCCTACAGACCACATTAGATTGTCCAGAGAGTACGGTACCGAATTGACAGACCAGCGTCGCCGTCGTCCCTTCATTATATGGCGGGATGCCAAAATTACTGTATGTTACCTTAAAATCTCTATACGTTTTCGAATTTGAGCGTAATTACCGATCCTCCAGAGATATATGGAATTGCCTGGCAAGAGGAGAAGGAGGTGCCAGTACCGGACAGTCCTGTCTGGGTACAGGTTCCCAATTGGGAGGGGGACCACTGACCATTGGAGCAGATTGACGTTTGGGATCCTATAAATAGTAAATATAATACCGTAATCCATAAAACCCGCTGTGGCACTCGCTGTAACCGTGCTCCATTCTAAAACCGCTCCAAATCGTTAATATTGCCATTTTTTACCATTTTTTTCTTGATTTCTATGATCTCCACAGTATGAGGATTACTGTAACAAAAGGCAAATAGAAAACAAGCTAGAAATAATGTGGGAAAATGAAGGAAAATGTCGTCTGGTGGGATATTGGAATGGAGCGGGGTTACAGCGCGCACTGGGGCGATTTGTTTTAGGGATTACGGTAGTTTTCAGTCACAATTGTATAAAATTAAGCGTGGATTACGGTATGAACTATTCTAGAAATAATCTTACCAGAGGAGAGATAATTTGGAGCCTGACAGGTGAGAGTAGCCGTTGTTCCGGCATTCCACGGCCCGAATTGTTGGCCCTAAAATAGGGATACCGTAACGAGAACAAAAAATGGTCCTGTGGCGAAAATATAACAAGAAAAACTTACGTTACTGTAGCTTACAGTGCCCGAGAATGTGGTAAGACCCGAATAGCATGGCGTTCCACTGGCTCCTGTCCCTCCACCAATAATTCCGCTGCCTAAAATTTCTCCTTTTTAAAGGTCTAACAGGTCCCAAAGCGAAGATTTTCCCGCGATTTTAAAGCACAGAATTAGGCAATAAGCCAGAAAAGAGGTGCGATGTGATATCTGTACCGGTACAGTAGCCCAAGATGGCCGGCTGCCATCCGTATTGGGTACAGGTGGCGGTCTGTGTCCCGCTGGCATAATAGCCCGGATCACAGACGAGGGAAACGGAACTCCCAACGGGAATTGTTGCCTGGAGGGCGGGACTGTATCTGGCATCGCCCCCTGACATTCGAGAAGCCAGCTGGGCCATCGGCTGGCAGCCAAACGCTGAATTTAGGGTAGTTACCCTTGTTTGGAGAGAATTTGACCAGGGAACTGCTTTTTCTTCTTCTTTGAAACCGGGTCAAGCATTTTCTGCCTCACCTGTATTTTGAGAGGTACTACAGCTCGTGGCCAACTGGCTCCACGCTCCGTTGCTACAAGTTGCCGTGCTCGATCCTTGCGGGTACTGCCCCAAAGGACAGGTTACGGTAACGGTTGTTCCTGCTTGCCACGGGCCAAAAGTATTGCCCGTCGAGTAAGACAAGCTTCCTCCAAGCGGGATAGCCGGTGCGAAGGAGCACTGCTGACCGGTTCCTCCACCAGTATTAGAACTGCTACAGCTCGTCGCTAACTGACTCCAAACCCTGTTATTACAGGTAGCTGTGGTCGATCCTTGAGGGTACTGTCCGAAGGGGCAGGTTACCGTAACCGTCGTCCCAGCCTGCCATGGACCGAATGTGGAACCCGTAGAATAGGACAAGCTTCCTCCCAGTGGAGTAGCTGGGGCAAACGAGCACTGTTGTCCTGTTCCTCCTCCTATTCTCCGGATAAAGGCTAATTTCTGTTCTCACCTGTATTTGATGTGCTACAGCTTGTCGCTAGTTGACTCCAAGCTCCATTATTACAGGTTGCCGTGTTCGCACCTTGGGGATATTGTCCGAAGGGACAAGTCACTGTCACTGTGGTCCCGGCCTGCCACGGGCCGAATGTGGAACCCGTAGAATAGGATAAGCTTCCTCCCAGTGGAGTAGCTGGGGCAAACGAGCACTGCTGCCCCGATCCTCCTCCTATTTGAAGGGGTAATGATTATTTTTGGCTCTCTCACCTGTATTGGAACTGCTACAACTCGTCGCAAGTTGACTCCAGGCTCCATTATTACAAGTGGCGGTACTGGATCCTTGAGGGTACTGCCCGAATGGACAGGTCACTGTAACCGTCGTTCCTGCTTGCCAGGGTCCATAAATGGTTCCAGTAGAGTAGGAGAGGCTCCCTCCCAGTGGAGTAGCTGGAGCAAACGAGCACTGCTGCCCAGTTCCTCCTCCTATTCTCCGGATAAAGGCTAATTTCTGTTCTCACCTGTATTTGATGTGCTACAGCTCGTCGCTAACTGACTCCAAACCCCGTTATTACAGGTAGCTGTGGTCGATCCTTGAGGGTACTGTCCGAAGGGGCAGGTTACCGTAACCGTCGTCCCAGCCTGCCACGGGCCGAATGTGGAACCCGTAGAATAGGACAAGCTTCCTCCAAGTGGAGTCGCCGGAGCGAAGGAGCACTGCTGCCCTGATCCTCCCCCTCCTTGATTACAATACCCGATTTGTGGATACCACTGCCCCTGACTACAGCTGGCCGTCGTCGAACCTAAGAAGAATACCGTAACCAAGAGTCTAATTTGTTAGTGTCTAACCTTGTACAAAGCCTTGACTACAGGTAAGAGTGGCGGTAGTTCCCGTGGGGATCGAGCTGCCGAATTGGGCGGGTGAGTAGGTTACGGTAGAGAAGCCCGGCTGGGAGGGAAGGGGTGCGCAGCTAGTGCCATCTACAAACTAGGTTTTTGGTTAGTATTTAAAGGACTAATTGACGGACGGACACGGATATATGGACACACGACACAACACAGAGGAAAATAAATATAGAAATCTTTATTATTTCTTTTATTTATAGGAAAAAAAATATTGAGTGGAGAAAATATAACGACAACGATGAATACATATAACCAAGAGAGTGCAATTTATTTACCGGTTGGGCTATTTGAACAGGATCCGAGGGCCGCCGGCGACCAGATTCCATTACTGCAGGTAGCCGTCGGTGTACCGGCTGAAAATAACCATTTTTGAAGGGGTTTAGACCTTTAAACAGTGAATTTTATTGAATTTAGACCTTTAAAATGCTCTACACCATGGAAGCCCCTCACAATTTACTCCGGGTTACTGTAAAAGGGGAAAGTAAGCGCGTTTTTCGGTTAACCATTGAATTTCCTAGATTTTTGGCTGAATTTGCCTTCAAAAATACAATTTTTCAGTTGTTTAGACCTTTAAAAATATCTCCTGACAAGGGTACATACTCGCGGAGACTTTTTGAAACTTTTTTGACGTAGTTTTGTAGAGAATTTTATGGCGATCAAGACATATTTTCGGGATTTTGCTCTAATGCCCCCGTTGTGGAGGAAAATGCAAAAGAAGATTACATTGCAAAAGAATTTTGGACTTGTCTATTTTCCATTCTCCTTTTAAAAATGTGAAGCGGTGGCTGAGTGGATAGTGCACTTTCGATTTTAGACCTTTAACTGGCTTTTCTCTACACCAAAGCACAGGGATTACTGTATCCTGGTCATTAAATTAAAAGTAAGCGCGCTCTGCAGTCAATTTTTCCTAAAATTTCGGTTTCAAAGCTCACTTGGAACTCCTGTAGTGCATCTTACAGTAGCCGTGGTCCCTGACGGATATGGTCCAAAAGGTTGACCATTGGAATAGGTGATTGTCGCTCCCAACGGGGGTAGAATACCTACTCCACAGCTTGTTCCCCCAATTCCGCCGATTCCTCCCCCGCAGGTACCCAACTGGGACCAGATACCATTAGAACAGGTCGCTGTGGACGCGCCTACAATTCTTTTTTTTTCTAAAAATTAAAAGGGATACGGTACCTGAGACCTGCTGGGCTCCACAGAAGAGAGTCGCCGTGGTTCCGGAGGGATATGGCCCAAGCAACTGGCCATTTGAATAAGACAGCGACCCGCCAGCGGGGGTCAGTGGTCCCGCAGGGCAAGAAGGTCCGCCAATTCCTCCAATTCCACCAGTAGAGCAAACTCCCAGTGGTGGAGACCAAATACCATTTGAGCACGTCGAAGTGGGGGTTCCTGGAACGAAAATTTTGAGGAAAAGGCGGTTTTTCGAAAAATGATGGATTGACCTCGAACTCTGGCCTATTTTCCCATTTTTTGCAGAGCTCTATGATTTGCGCCCATTGGGGATTTAGGCTGCTGTGTACCCAAAAACAGGTTTAAATAGACTATAAACACCTTTTTTTTCTGCTACAAAATGGCGATTTTTGGGCAATTTATCGAAGAAATCAGGGAAAACGCCTTTCGTGGCCCTGGGAGGTGCGCCTGCGCGCGCACCCGTAAAATTTCGGTAGCTGATCCTTCTTTTAATCTACGGCTTCCAATCTTGAAATCTCTCCCCTGCCGAGATTCTATGGGTGCAGAAACGCCCCAAAAAACCTTCTACCGTACCTTGAGTAATGCCTCCAGCTGTACATTGCATTGTCGCTGTCGTTCCGGCAGGATAAGGCCCAAATAATTGACCATTAGAGTAAGATAGCGTTGCTCCAGCGGGAGTTAATGGTCCAGCAGGACAAGTCTGCCCTCCGATTCCACCAGTAGAGCAAGTTCCCAAAGTGGGAGTCCAAATACCATTGGAACAGGTCGATGTGGGGGTTCCTGGAACGACAAATTGATTCAAAAGTAGTTAAGAAAGTCCTAGAACGCCAGGAACGGCTATTTTCCGTTTTAGTGGTTACGGTAAGCGCGCGCTAAAAGAAACGCCGAGCTGCCGAGATTTTACGGGGTGCGGGCGCAAAAACCTAAATGGGGTTGCTGGTCGTATTTCGCGGCTTTTTTTCTCATTTTTTTTAAAATTCTGGATTACTGTACCTTGTACAACGCCTCCCCCAGTGCACTGCATCGTGACACTCGTCCCAGCCGGATAGGGTCCGAATATTTGTCCATTAGAATAGGTTAGCGTAGCTCCGGCCGGCTGGATCGGCCCCGCCGGGCACTGTATCCCTCCTATATTGACCTGTCTTTTCCTCCGGAGAGAGAGCGAACCTCTCGGAGTACAGCTCGTACCCAATATCGACGGGGTCCACTGCCCCACCTGGCAGGTGGCCGTACTGACCCCCGTCAGTTGCTGACTGACATCGGTACATGTCAAAGTCGCCGTGGTTCCCTAAAAACCGTTACCGTACCTCTCGAACAGAAAGAAGGAAGACGAGGACAGCAGGGACAGGACAAGAGTTCTGGTTAAAGGATGTACCTGATTGAAGGGTCCCATAACGCCGCCCTGACTGTAGGTTACGGTAGTTCCAAGCGGCGGGAGCATTGCCGGACAGGTTTGGCCTATTTCTCCGACTGCACCGATTCCAACCCCGCTACAAGTTCCCAATGGCGGAGTCCAGGCTCCATTTGTACAGGTCGACGTCGTCGTTCCCGTAGGGCTTCCCGTTGTACACATCAACGTAGCCGTAGTGCCAGAATTGTAGGCTCCAACATTTTGAGCCTATAATTTAAAAAATGGACTACAGTAAGCTGGGTAAAAATACCTGGGAGTAGGTGAAAGACCCTCCAGCTGGGGGAAGCGGCGCCGGACAGGTTGTACCCCCAACAGCCAGCATACCAAGACCACCACCGAGTGGACAAGAGCCAAGCAGACTAGGAGTCCATGCACCGGCCTGAAAAATACAGATATTAGCGGGAAAATGACGAGAACCGCGAGAAGCGCGCGCGGTAACAATGCTCCATTCTAAAACCGCTCCAAATAGCTATTATTACCATTTTTTATGATTTTTTCTTTATTTCTATGATCTTCACAAGGTGAAGATTACTGTAAAGAAGGAAAAATAGAAAAAAATCCAGTAATAATCGAAAAAAATGAAGGAAAATGGAGTTTGGAGGGTTGTTAGAATGGAGCGCGGATACAATTTGAAAAATGTGAAACTTACAGTACAACTGGCGCTCGCTGCTCCAGTAGGAGCTGCTCCACTCGTACACCTCAAACTAGCCACTGTTCCGGCTGGATAGGGTCCCAGCGCAGCTCCATTACTGTAGGTTACTGTAGCTCCTAGTGGTGGCAAAACTCCGAAGAAGCATTCACCAGCCGGGGCGGCTCCAATTCCGACCAACGGGGCTCCCAGTCCCATATTACAGGTTCCCAGAGCGGGAGACCAAACGCCATTCTGGCAGGTGGCGGACACTGCTCCACTCGGGGTGTAGCCGAGGTTACAGGCTACGGTAGCCACTGTCCCGACGGGTTTCACCGGCTCCGTCGGGGTGCTCTGACTGTAGGTGACCATTCCGTTCAGGACCAGCGGGTTGGCGCATTCGAGGATCCCATTTCCCCCTGCTCCAGCGATTGGATTGGCGCTACAGGTTCCCAAAACGGCAGGAGACCAAATTCCATTGGAACAGGTGCTGCTTAAACTGCCGGAGACTGTCTGTCCCAAGGGGCAGGTCAGCGTGGCTACGGTAGCCGACGGCCGGGTTCCTAGTCCTTTAAAAAATTAATTAAAGGTCTAAATATGAATACAGTACCAGCGGCAGGGAGACTGTAAGAGATTGTAGCTCCCAAAGGAGGCAAGAAGTCCGGACAAGTGGCGCCTATGCTGCCTGAATTGATTGTTCCTAAATGGCTGGATTTTATGGGATTTAAATACGGAAAATCCGCGTTTTTTGGTGTTGCAATATTCAGAATTTTGTGCTGATTATGAATAGCAAAGTTAAAAATTATAAAAATGCCAAAAAATTGGAGAAAAATGGAAGTTTTCAATATTGTTCAGCGAATTTCATCCAACGCGCGCCGAGAAGAAACGGCTCTCCCGCTGTGTATGCGCGTGCTTTACAGTAATCCAGAGCCCGGGAAATTAGATAATTTCAAATTTAAAGGTCTATTTCCTTACCAATTCCGCCGATTCCTCCAATTCCCGACGGGGCACAACTGCCGGGCATTGGAGTCCATCCCCCGTTCGTACAAACCACTGAGCCGGCGCCCTAAAATCGTATTTTCCCTTCGGGACCCTAGTTTTATATTACCGTAAGAACATTTCCCAGATTACAGACAATATTAGCCGTCGTTCCAGCAGAATACAAGGCGGCAGGATTGGCTTGAATGTACGTGGCCGTGCCGCCAAGAACAGCCACCGGAAGGCAAGGAAGACCCTAAATTTTCCTAATTTTTTTTAATATTTGATTAAAAAATAGGTTACGGAAAAGGAAAATTAAGGTTTAAAGCACTAGTTACAGTAGCCTAAAAAGGTTCTAAAGGGAAAAGAAGATAGAGATAGAATTACAGAAGAGACGGATCATAGAAACTACCTGTCGTTTGACTCTTTTCACTGAATCTTCCTAAATATTCTATTATTTTTACCTATTTTATATTTTAACAAGGTTACTGTAGTTCTTAAAAATATATATAAACTTACGGTGACACAAGTTCCGATAGTTTTAGGCTGCCAGCCGTCTTTATTGCAGGTAGCCTGGACGGAGCCGGCGGCAGCGGTACCGGTGGGACATTGCAGCGTGGCAGTGGAATTCCAAGCCAGAGGGCTCTCGGACGGCTCGTAGAGGATCTGAAAATAATTATTTTAGCCAGAAAAATGGTAAAATGTGAAAATAAAAAAAGCAAAAATCGAACCCGGGTCGTCCGCACCAGAGACAAAACTGTTACCCACCCAGCTATGCGGTTACTTCAACAAAGATGAATTTCTCAATATCATCGTGTTCTCTCGTCAAATAACCGATTTTTATCGATTAGCCCCTGCCAGACGGTATTTACATTTGTTTAATTTCGCTGTTTTCACTTTCTCCCCGCCATAATCATAATCCCCCCGGTGTTTCCCTGTCTCATTGAGTTTCAATACCAGTACCACTCATCCGTCGCCCCACCTCATCATAATTGCCATCGCTAATTGTCATGTTGTTCCTAGAGATCTTTTCTCCCAGTTTAGAGGATTTTTTTTTGGTTAAAAATAGCCTACCTTTCCTCCATTTGGTGGCGCCGTCAACGGTTGGCATTGAACCTTCTCAGCGGCTACACAAATGGGCCATTGACCAATCCAGTCACCATTTTCACAACGAGGAGCAGCTGACGAGGTGGAGACAAAGCCAAGGAAGCAGACGGTAGCAGCTGTGGTCCCGGTTGGAAGGCGTCCTGCATTTTGGGGGTATTATCGTACTTTGGAAGGAGTATAGCTCATTTTTACTCATTTCAGTTAATACAATTTGCTTTAAAATTATCATAATGGGCAGACAATTAACTAGATAGCCTAGAACGCAAAAAAATCTCCAAAAACGACTAAATTTTGCGAAAAATTGGTAAAAAACGGATTCGGACTCCAATTGGGCCGATCTCCCCCGCACCCGTAAAATCTCGGCAGTTAAATTTTCTTTTCTCCTCGCGGCGCCGCGCCATAGCTCCCAGCTGCCGAGATTTTACGGGGTCAAAGTCTAGAAAAACGAAAATTACCAGAATTTTCCACTTGTGAATAGACAAGCTGCCCATTCTTCACTGTAGCAGCTGCTGTACACGGTGCTCCTCGTCTTGAACTTCCGCTCGAGATGACGGATACAGAATTAGGGATTATGGTAGCATTTTGACGGATACAGTCTCCAAAAAGGGGAGGATTCCACCCGCTTCGGGTACAGAGAGCCGCGGTGGGACCACTGGACAGGAACCCGCTGCTACAGTGAAGGTTTCCAGTGGTTCCTACAGCGAAAGTCGCCGTCTCCCGAACGGAATACGTTATCTAGACCTTTAATTATTATTGGTTACTGTAATTTCTACCTGTCCATTGGGAACGGAACTGTACTTCTGGCATCCCTCGCCGGTGACGGGACGGCGGGACCCGGTACCATCACTCCAACCATAGCAAATTGGCCGAGGATCCCGGGTAAAGCCGGGAATCGTGGCGGAAGCATCCATACTGTAGCCGGGAGTCGCTGTAGGACCTCTGCCCTGGGTATAACGGTAGATGGGTACATCTGCTCCACAGTCACCCAGCGCCCGACCACAGTAAAAGTCGTCATGGAGAGCTTCATAACCTTCGGGAAGAGCATAAACATCCTCTGTATGGAGAATAGCACCTAAAAATTATATATACCGTAATCTCCAGCCAGAAAATCCAAAACGCCGCGCTGTAACGGCGCTCCATCCTAACAGCCTGCCAGATGTCATTTCTCTTCATTTTCTCAGTTATTTCTAACTTTTTTTCTATTCTTCTTTCTTTACAGTAATCTCCACGCTGTTAGCATCATAGAAAGTAAGAAAAAATCATAAAAAATGGTTATAATAGCTATTTGGAAGAGTTTTAGAATGGGGGCAGGGTTACGGCGCGCGCTTTTGAACTGCGCTCTTCTTTAACAGATTTTAAAGCTTTTTTTCTAATTTTTTTTGTTTAGGATGGAGTAGAAAGGACGGAGAATAACGTACCATCGCTAATTCGGCGGCTAGTGCTCAATCTCAAGGCGCAAAGTCCAACTGGGCAGCTTCCCGGCTCTCTTGACAATTGAACGGGGAAATTTTCTCTATCCGACGGGCTGCTGAAGCGATTTTTTAATAGAAACAGATGGAATAGCCTACCGTTCAAATCCCTCATCCGATAGATCCTCATCACTTATTCGAAAAACCGTCTGGGAGTCGTTTTGTCGCGACCAGACCGCCACCGTAGCCAGTTGGGCTGGCTGCCCTCTAGTACAGGGATTTTGTCCCCGCGCAGGGATAAAAAGTACCAGTAATATAAATAACATTATTCTCTGCAATAAAAGCTATTTTTTGGGGAAAATTCGGAAGAAAATTGGAGAAAGGGAGCCACAGTTAGACAGCGCGCCTCTAACTGTGGCGCGAACCGCCGGGAAATCGTAAATGGAGGGGAAATTTCGAGCCTTTTAAAGTGCAGTTGTTTATTTGTAGTTCGTACAGCTAGAAAAACAAAACCGGAAGGATAATGTAACATATGCAAATAATAGCGTAGATAAATCACAATAACAAGGGGTCCCGCCGGGAAGAGACCATATTTGAACAAATTATAACATTTCGGGGGATATTTTTAGAATATTTCGGGAAATAGTACAGTATTACCTTCATTTTAGGCCCGTTTTAAACCAGAAAATATGAAAACGTAGACTGGAAATGGTTCTAGAAGCCTTGAGAGAAGAAAATGGGTCAGAAAATGCGAAAATAGAACTTTTTAAAAATAATGGCTGTCTTACTGTGGTTATATGGTCCTAGAGCAGCTAATAAACCGAAAAGGGACCAGAAATCTCGAAAAGGAGCAAAAAAATGACGGAAACGGTGCTCTTTTCAATATGACTCTGTCTAACTGTGGTGGATTCACTGTGGCAGCTGTGGCAGTCTCGCTGTGGTACTGTGGTGCTGTGACTAGTCTACTACAAAAAAGGACCCGAAAAATTTCTAGGAAATGCAGAAAAACAAAGAAAATGCCCGATTCTTTTATAGAAAGCTGTCTAACTGTGGCGGTCTTGCTGTGGTATTGCGGGCCTGTGGTTAAAATTTCCCCCATAAAGCCCGGGAAAAAATTCTAAAAAAGGTCCTATATAATTGGGCCCTTGACTATACTACTAGTAGTTGTGTTGTGTTGTGTTCGCCCTGGTTCTTTGAGTTGCGGACAGCTTCCGGTCAGCCTCTCGCCCCCCGGGAAGGGAGGAGGTGAGGGTGGCGATTTCCGGAGGGGGAAGGGGGCAACAGAACATGTGGAGACAAATAGAAAGTGTCGATGAACTCGAATGGGGTCACTATGACCCCCGGAGGGAGGAGGGGATCTAAAAATGAGAGGGGGTGGACTCTTTAGACCGAGGGGATAGCCCCTCCCCCTCTCGGTATCTCCTCCTCGAAAAATATCCCGGCGGAAGGACAAAAATATTTTGTTTAGTGTCCCGTGATGAAAACAGTCATTTGGAACTGGAGGGATTTAGATGAGCCGGCGGGTTACGACCGTCTGGGACTGAAGGGGGAAACTCTGACCCTTGGAAATGAGTCAGGGAATGGTTTCCCGGGGGAAAAGGCTCAAAATAGAGTGTATTTTTTTGTAACAGCTTTGATGAAGATGATCCTCCTGCCGAGACTTTACGGGTGCAGGGGATCGGGCAATCGAGGACTTGCGAGACCCCGGGGGCCTTCCCAGGTAATCCCATAGAAGAGCCGTAGCCGAGGAAAATGGCCCGGGAAAGGTAGGATAAGAAGAAGAACAGGACTATATCAAAGGGGAAATATGAAGAGGAGAGATCAGTTGCCCGGTAAAAATAGTCCCCCATAGCGAGAGTTCAGTTCGACCAGAGATCTTATTCGACTCCAAATCCCTATATCCCAGTACGCAGTACAGGGATATTTCGTCAAGTACAAGTTTTATTTTCAAGTCTAGGATAGGGTTTCCCTGTTGAAATTCAAGATCAGCGGACCCTCCGGGGTCAACTGGGGCTTTCAAGGGTCAAAAATGGTACCAGGCCGAGTTCCCCAGCTTCGGCCGCTCCGAAAGGTCGAATCCCCACAATCAAGCGGATATCAAGGAGGTTATAAAGCTTCTAATGTTGGACAACTGATCAAAACTGATTGTGCAAAGAGGAGAGAAGTCTGAAAATCCTACCCCAATGATCTCTGTCCCCCCTCGTTTGTGTACTGTTCCTCTCCTTCCTTCCCTGTGTTTTTAACCTTCCCGCCCCAAAACCCGGCCGGAAGGTTAAAAACATACAGTCTCATAAAGGATATGACACGCCGGAGATGACATCACAACAAATTGTCGTGGTTGTAAACATGATGAGCGGGGCGAGTGAAAGTAGGCGGAAACTAGTTATTTACTAGGGGGAGGAGGAGGAGAGGACACCGTACTTTCTATTATAAGCTCAAAATTAGAAGAATAGACATTTTAAAACGGGGGAAATCTAATCAGAACAGGGAAAGGACGAGGAAATATGAAGAAAATTGATGATATTCCAAAAAATTCGGAATTTTTCGATCTGAAATGGAGTTTGCTCGGTTTTTATCAGAACAAGAGCTTTAAAAAATGAAAAATAGCTAAAATACAAGGTAGGGAAGGGAAATAAAAGGAATGTTCACATGTTTGAATGTGTGCTTGAACAAAAAAAGCTACAGTAACCCTTGCAAAAGGAGAAAAATGACCCACAACTTGAACCTTCGATCTGGTGGAATTTTTCAAGAATTTTCCAAATTTGGCCGCTCTTTTTTGATCAAAACGAGGACATTTCACTGTCCAGAGACATAAAAATTAATCCCCGTAAGGGGATACGAGGATACGGGGGATAGAGGGAGAGAGAGATGGCTAGCTAGTGGACGGCTCGACTCCCTGGATAGTCCGGCCCCCCGCACCCGTAAAGTCGCGGCAGGAATAAGATATAAAGGCGCATCACAGTTTTGTATAAAGACGATCTAACTGCCAAGACTTTACGGGTGCAGGGGAGCGGGCTATCGAGGACCCAGCCGACAGAACGATATATGATTCTGGACTAGAGAGAGGGGGAGAGAAATGAGTAAGCTCCCCTCGGCGGCGGGTGCCGATCAGTCAGTCATCTACTCCATCCATCCGGCCCAACTTGTTGTGTTCCGGATAATCTCGCCCTCCCCCCGTGCATGATTCGGATGACTGAGGAGACACAACGGCGGAGCGAACTGGATAAAAAAGGTACTGATTGGAGGGGGGAAATTGACCCCCGTAATTGATGGAAAAAATTGATTTTAGATCTTTAAAAACGAAAAAGAAGACAGTATACCGTCGTCCTCTTCTGCAAGAGGGCATTCTACCGTAATACCCTGTGATTCAACTCTTGGACCAAGATAAATTGGGACTAAACAAGGCTCAGAAGGATGACTAGGCATTTGAGCCTTGGTTTTTGAGGGGGAAGGGAATTCTGGCCTAAAACAGGTTACAGTAATCCTGGTTCAAGTACTGGGAACCTTTGGGTCCAATTTCAAAACGGAAGAATAGTTACTGCACCCGAAAAACTCGCCCTTTCCGAGATTGGCAGCTTTCGGCATAAAAAACCGTGCGCCTGCACCCGTACATTCTCGGCAATTGAAGGATTTCTAACTTTCCAACAGTGCGTGGAGCTGCCGAGATTTTACGGGTGCGGATCACCGGCTCACTTTTTTTCCGTTTTCAGATCTTACCGGATTAAAATTAGGTTCCGCTGCACTTGTAAAATCTCGGCATTTCTGGGGAAAGCATAATTCTTTAGCTCTAATTCGACTCGACCTCATTTAATCCCCAAAAATATGATTCCAGAGAGCTCTCCGCTACCCGGGGGGAATGCTTCTCAACCAGAATTTATGACTACTGGGTCATTTTTTGAAGAAAAGTCACTTCTTTGGAGGCGGCGAAATAGAAAAAAATAGGGAAGAATGGTGGGAAAAGATGGATGTTCCATTCCAATACGCCCTTATAAAGATTTGGAATGTTTTGGCTGTTAAGAAAACACCCGAGAAGACCTTTTTATGATATTTTTGCCGAGATTTGATAGGCGGAACAGAGAGGTTATTTGATCCATAAAGGACGACCACGTTATTTCTGTATATTTTCGGTGGATTATTTGTCTTCTCGTGAGTCAGAAAGAAGGGGGGAATTCTTGTCAGCTTCTTGTCAATTCCGCTGCACTCGTAAAAACTCGGCACTTCGGGGAATAGACAACCTTTGTCTCGAAGTCTTTCAATTGTATTCGCTGTAGGTCAAAGAAACTGATATGTATATATAGAGCGGCTCCCTGTACTCTAGGGAATGCTGTCTCAATGGCTTCGGCCAATTTTTTGAGTAAATTTTTGGAGAAGCCACCTCTTTGGAGGTGGCGATGAGGAGGACAATGGGACCGTTTCTTCCGCTCTACAAGTTTTCTCCGTCCTGAAGCAATCTTACTGTAAAAATAGGCTATTTTGCTCAATGAGTCCTGTAAGGAAAAGGAGCACAGTCCGTTAACCGTCGAAAATCCAGTGAAAATTGAATAAAACGCATGAAAACGAGCTATGGAAGCCGAGTTGTGCCAGATTCCGAGTTGTGCCAGGCACCCGTAAAATCTCAGCAGCTGAAAGATCTGAAGAATCCGCGGACCCCCTACCAAAGTAGGCAATGCTGCCGAGATTTTACGGGTGCAGGCGCACTGGACCAAAGATCGTCTTGGACTTTTCTACTTCCAATTTCTCGTCTATCTGACTTCTAATTTTTTTTCCTGGTTGAATTTTTATAAAATAAGGAAGCTAACCTCTTTCTCCATCCCCGTGAAAAAGTCTAATAAAACCTTGATTTCGTGCCCTTTTTCGTTTTCCCTGCCAGATCGCCATAGTAACCTGGGAAAAAGGCTCATCAACCTTTGATTATGCCTTCTACTCGTGATTTCTATATTGAAATCAGCTCCTCGCGTCGTCTTGAAGCAGAAAAACAAGCCATTTTTGTTATCATTTCTCCAAAAAGGCAATCATATGGTCAAAAGATAACGCTGTGCTACTTCTCCTCTAGCAATGGAGTCGTTTACCGCCTATGGAGTGACGGACACTCTTTCTGAACAGAATTTGAAGGTAATTATATTTATTTTTATATTTTATAAATTCTATAAAATAAAATAAGTCGATAATTTTACAGTATTCGCCATTTTTGAACGTGGCCAGTGATGCGTTCATAGAATTGGACGAATTATTCAAAAGTACCGAATATGAAGAGAAAATCGGCTGGAAAAAGGTATTTCATACTTTATTTTACTCCAAAAAAATTATTTTAGGAAGGAGAAGACGAACACGGAGCAATTGTACACAGTAAAAATATGCAACAAGGAAAAATGGTCACTATTCGGGTCCGAAAAATTAATTAATAACAAAAATTCAATTTTAGACGATTCTCCCGGCTCATATGGACCTAATAAAGGAAGAAACCTGGGACGGAATGGAAAAGCTACCCAATTGGAATCCAAATGTAGCTTATGCTAAACAATTGGCCGTTATTACACCCAATTTTGACATCTGCAATGTGAGTTCACCCCGGCTATCGGCTGAATTTCCTTGAAAAGACTTTTTTTTGACCTCCCTTAAAGTCTTATCTAAAGCCTTTCATCGTTGGAAAGCTCCAGAGAAAAATGAAAACGGATCATAAGTCCAAAAACCAGTATGTTTTCTGACTCATCCGCCGACCGCGGCCATATGAGTTCAAATTGAAGATAATCTGTTTTGTAAAGCTAAACCGGTTTTTTATCCGTGTTCAGTACGGCCATAACGACCTATTCTTCATCAGTGGAAGGGAGGTTGTTTGTACGCGAATGTACCGGAAAACAGAACACGGATATCTCTTGGCTACGAGAAGCATAGACCATGACGACTGCCCTGAGAGGAAGGATAAAGTCCGGTACCGGCTCAAATAATACGTCGTGAGCTTCTTTCTAGAGCTCATATCTTTCTTGGCGGGGCCAGGATGATGCCTCATCCAACAAAAGACAACACAACAATTATTGATGCTGTAATGCTGGCTGATCCGAAGGGACTCCTTCCAAAAGCTTTGGTCAACCAGGTAATCGGGAAAATAACGCTCTTGGATTCCAAACACAATCGTCTGTATTTTGAAGAACTTTCGAGAAAGAAGTCCGTATCAGCCAGGTCATAGCGTAATCGCAAACTGAACAAAAAATGTAAATAAATGTAAATTAACTCCATAAAAAAGTTTACTTACTACCGGCTTTGATGACAGACAAGTATTATACATAAATAAATGAGACCGTGTTACTTAGATTTTACTTTATCTTTCTTTTCATCCTTCTTCTCCTCTTTTTTCTCCTCCTTCTTCTTATCGCCTTCTCCGTTTTCTTTTTCCTGTTCGGTCTTTTGCAGGGACAGCTAAAAGATTTTGGATTTTCAAAATATCGAAGAACAAAAAGTGTACCTTGTTGTCAATAAGATTGTGCAAAGCAATGACAGAGCGTACAAGGGAACCCATGTAGACGCACATCAACTGATCATTAGTTTGCACATTTTGTGCCGTCACATATTCAGGATGGCTGACGTCGGGAAGAAGATTAAGAACTTCCTACAGGAATCAAATTAGCCACATATAAACCTGGACATACTTGAATGTAATAGATAACAGGATGGTTGACAGGCAGCTTTCCGTTGACAACTTCACGAAGATAGCTAAAAGAATAGTGTAAAATTATTATTCGCTGTTTTCTACTTTTCAATTTCGTTGAGTTGCGTATAGAGCCCATGCAATCCCATGAGCTGATCCGTGACTCTCTGCGAAAGTGTTCCTGCCGTCTGGTCTTTAATATCTCTCAGCAAATGCTCTACTCCGACTTCTTCGGCTTCCTCAGCACCGATTTCACTGGGAACATGCTCGAAAGTTTTAACAGGAGGAGTTCCATCCTACAAAAGGCTCAAATAAGAAAATCTACACAATACTTACATCATGAACTTCCTGAACTTCAACGTAAGCTTCGGTAGGAAGCCCAATATCTTTAGGTTCGGCTTCAATGATCACAAGTACCGGATTAGGAGTAAATTTCTTCAGCTGATCGTTAATAATAATGTCATTCTGAATAGCAGGTAATAAAAACGAATCACGAAGGAATTTAACCTTGTGTAGCTTAGGACCAGTATGGTACCATCCGACAATCTTTTCCTTAGCGGCTACTTTATAAAACATGCCGTACATACTCTCCAAATAATCCATGTCCAAAAACCACGTGTTTTTGTCCTTTTCATCTTCATCAAAAGGTACTAAAATAGGAACGACGAATAAATAAGATGACAACGCCTACCAGCAAAGCTGTTTCCAATATCTAGTACTTTTCCATTCTTCATGGAACCCAAAAGCACTCCCACGACCCGCTTAACGCTTTGGGTCTTGCTCACGCGATTGAAATGGTCTACCACACTGAGCAGAACAAGAGGATGGACAACAACCTGAAAAACATTTTACAAAAATACATTACAAAAAATACAAACCTTGTTTACGGGAAGGTTAACCTGAACATTGCTAACGCAATGGGGTGCAAGGGGCCCAGCTTTTTGTTTAGTTGAATCCGCAGGTGTAGAAGCAGCTGCCACCTTTTCGTCTTTCCTGGGAGCCATTCTGCAAATATTTATAAGTATGTAAAATGATCAGCTTTTGAAGAAGAAGAGATAGTGAATAATCCCAGCAGCAAATATCTACAAATCGCATGTTGTCAATATGAATTATACCAAATGAAATGTTATTCTCATTTTTAGGTGTGAATTCCGTGTTTGCTATATTTATTTGATGTTACGTTTACTTTTACGCTATCATGAAACTGTTCTTATATAAATTTAGTGCAAAATTTAGCAAAAAGAAACAGAAAGAAACAACAAGAAAGGGAGAAAGAAAGAGAAGAAATGAATTATCATCGTCCAATTTTGACTCCGACACAATTCAAAATTACACGCTACAAGACCCGCGCCCGCATTCCTTTGAACGCTGCTCATAATACTTCGCGCATGACTGATGACTTACCCCTTGATATTTCTCCACTGTCAGCGTTCGATTTCCTTTTTCTGATTACAATTTTTATGTGAAAGTATGATATTTTTGGTGCAAAATAGCTTGAAGCTCATGTATGCATTGTAAAATGTATTTGTTTACTTATTTATTTATTTTCAGCCATGGAGGGCGATGATTTTGACCTGGAGCTGTTGGAACACGACGACGACGACATAGTTGAGGTTAGCTATTTGTAAAATATTTCACTTTACTGTGCATACAGGTTACAATTCAACAAGCAAAATTTCTTCTTTGTAAACATTTTTTCTAGTATATGGTGTTGATCTTTGTAGCGAGCAAAAGCACAAATTATTATCAACGATACCGTTGATTTTCTACGGTTTAGGTATGTTCCACCGGGCGAAGGGCTGTCTCTTCTGGCGAACCATCCCTTGATGGCTCCATTGATGTGGATGAAGAACGCGGAGCCCTGTCTGATTCCGAGATTACTAAGGCTGCCCGAACAAATGTAAATTTTTCTTGTTTATTTTTATTTATTTGTAATTTAAGACCATTGCAGCACAAGTGAAAGGCCCCTCTTCGGATGCACTCGAAGAATCGTGTCGTCTTGAAGCAGCCGGACGAAGCTGTGCCTCCGATTGGGAAGATGTCCTCGGCAGTGGCCAGCTAATGAAGAAAATCATCATCCCTGCTTCTATGGAACATAGTCACTATAGGCCAAAAGATGGGGATTGGCTTGTTATTAAAGTAATTGATACATGGAGAGGAGTCGACAGTCATTCGCGGCTTCGTTTTATTGCTGGTTATTCTATGGTTATTGATGGTAAGCATTTTTAATCTTCATTTTATTGTATTGTGATTTAGCTTGGGAACTCGTCGTAAAGTTGATGCACGTTGGTGAAACGTGTGCTGTCAGAGCAAAAGCTCTTCTTGCTTATGGAGATATTGGTCTTGATGAGATCATCCCCCCGGGACAGGATCTAGAATACACGGTAGCTATTTATTTGTTTTCATAATGCTTCTTTTTCTAGATCGAATTACTAGAAATTGAAGGCTCACCAAATTTCAAAGAAATGAGCAATGAAGAATTGATGGAATTTGTGTTGATGGTTAAAGAAAGAGGAAATTATTATTTCAATCGAAAGGAATACGACAAGGCCATTTTTGTTTATAAAAGGTAGTTACTTTTATATGCTCTTGTATTTCACTGTTTTAATTTCTAGGGCAACCAGAATTCTAGAAGAACCTCCTCAATCGGAAGATCTTCAAAAGCTCTTCTCCGCCTTGCACTCAAATTTAGCTGTTTGCTATTCAAAAGTAACGTTATCATTCATCTTTCTACTTTGAATTTTCAGCTGGGAGATGTGGCTGAAGTTCTTCGTTGCACCGAAGAAAGTCTCAAGTTACATAGTGGTAATCCAAAGGCTCTGTATCATCGCTCCGTTGCTCTTTCATCGCGCTCCGAGTTTGAGGAAGCTGCTGACTGCCTACAACAGGCTCTACTCGTCGAGCCCAACGATTTGGTTAGTTGATATTTATTTATTTTATTTCTTTTCAATTATAGACCATTTCTAATGAGCTCAATAAGCTAACCGGCCTTCGTCGTCGCTGCCAGCAGAATGAGCGCGTTCTCTATAAGAAGATGCTAGCTGGATCTAGTGACAAACCTGTGAAACGGACATGGTGGACATTAACAAATCCCTTACGAGTTGCTGGTATCATATTTTTCTTATGTATGAGCATAGCCTTTGTATTTTTCTTATTCCGAATGTGATATATTACTGGTTTATTATTTGTTTTTTAAAACATTTTTATCACCTGGTGTACGTATTTGTTCCCGTTGATGTGCTTGTTGTAAATTTGTTCTTCTTCATTCCCATAGTCCCCTTGTAGTTTATAATAAAGTCTTATGACTATTTAATTATATGCTGGTAAAATGATGTCTCTTTGTTCCTTTTAGGCCGTAACAATGAAGAAGCATATAAATTTCACAAGAAGAAAGGATTGAGCATAAGTATAACGATTAGGCTTTTATAAAGAGGTTCATTTTGTTTTACATAGTAAACATTGTAGATACAAGCGTTTGCAATGGAAATGATTAACTACGAGAACGGTAGAAGCGATGGTTGGCAATATCCATTACATAGTCAACGTTACTAACCCAGGAGGCGTTCTCCTTGGCCGGATTATTGTAGTGATCAGCTCCGTGAGTCGGATCCCCGATCTGTCCATTCATGACTTGTGGTAGCCATTCGTCGATGCTGCTGTAGGCAGCTGGCTCATTGATCTCAATATGATCTCTCCCATTCCAGCATTCAAATTGCCACGGCTGACGGCAAACTCCGCTAATGCTGTTGCCTCCCCAATAGCTTCGATTCGCTCGGGCACGGTTCAAAATCACATGGGCTACGGCGATTTGCCCCTCCCGGGGTTCACCACGTGCTTCAGCGTAGATAGTATCCTTCAGGATGCGGTAGTCAGTCATTTCTACAAAAGAGCGGGTTTTTTGGGGAAGGTAATAAAAAGGAGCAAAAGGAGGAACTGGGAGCACTGACGACTCTCCTAGTTTTATACAGGCGATCATTTCTCATTTCTCTATTTTCTCACCGGCACTTAGGAAATCTTGACCTTGTCGGCTTGTTATTTGCTTCCTAGTAAATTTCGAAAGCGGAACTTCGCCCTCCTTGCAACTCAAAGTTGAAATTTGTTCTCTGTTGGATGGATTTTAAACCATCTCGATTATTTTCTCCGATAACATAAAATTTTCAACTTGTACCTTTTCTATTTTTTTTCATACGGTGTCCAGTTCACGTAATATTGAGTTCAAAGCTTTTGTTTGTAGTGTGTTCGCTCGCTCGCCGTCTGATTCATTCTCCTCTCGTTCTGTTATGAAACGTTGAGAAATTTCCTTTCTCATCAAGTAATAGCCCTACGTTTCAGCGAAAATGCCTCCAATAAAGAGAGAAAAAGCTGTAGAACCTAAGGAACTCGTAGGGTGAGTTGTTTATCGATAAACAAAGAATATTTCACCATTTAGAACAGATATTCCGAATGAATTCGATCGTGACTGGCCTGGAGCTGATGTTATCCTAAAGATAAATGATCGCAATCAAGAAAAATCGGTGTATGTTAATAAAGCTGTACGTTTTTTTGATAAATAGCTCAACAAAATCAATTTTTTTACATTTCCTTCCAGATTTTGGCTTATTATTCGCCAACCTACTTCAAGCCGATGTTTTTCCATCAATTTCAAGAAGTTTTCCTATTATTTTGCACCTCAAAATGTAAAAATTTAGCAAACAAAGAAGGAAATCTCTATAAACATCAACTATCACATATTTCTGAATATTCTACGAATTTTACATCATATTGGTACGTTTTCCATTGCTAAAAATGTAAAAATACATTGTAGATTATAAAAAGAACATGCTAATGCTTGCTCCAGCAGCCGAAGTCTATAAAGTCGCCCATGAATTTGATTTTCCCCTTATCAGAGGCATGCTTCTTCGCGAAACGGAAACCATGACCCCAGCTCAGGCTTATTTATATAAAAAGCAGCTAGGAATTGAAATGAATCGAGTAGAAAATAAAAATAATCTGAAAAAGGTCAATTTTAGGCAGATGAGCTGGCCAAAATGGACGCCGACAATATTCGTGAATTCCTCGAAACGGTCGAAGACGATTTGACGTTCAGTGTACAGGAAACAATAGCCATAGCCAGGGCTTGTGGCCAGAATGTTTATAGAGATGAGCCAGAAGAACGACCGGCGCCGAGGAGCTGCATAAATTGTGGGGATATCATCCCGGAGAAGAACGCAGACGGCATCTGCTTGTCTTGCCACGAGACGTGAGTTTTTCTACTTCAAAATATTCAGAATTTTCTGCTGATTATGAATAACAAAGTTAAAAATTAGAAAAATGTCAAAAGACAGGAGAAAAATGCAACGGTTCAATTTTGTTCAGTGAATTTTGTCCGACGCGCGCTGCCAAGCAACGCTCGCCCCTTGTTTACGCCCTGGGTTACTGTAGCCGGGAAAATGTCAAAATTTCCCATCTTTTCAGTCTTGCCACTGATTTTTCTACAAAATGGGCCGAAAATACGGTACCTATCAAGCTCGGATCGGAAAACAGTGACCAGGGAGCACCGGTAGAAGAGGTCTACGTTGTTCCTGAAGTATTTCCCCATTTTTTCCTCTCTTACCGTATTTTTCAATAGATAATGACCGTCTTCTCACCAATAATTAGAGAAATGCTCAAGACAAATGGGCAGGACTCAGAGTTACGGCTGCGCTACTCTTTCGGAACCATGAATTGGCTTCTGAACCTGCTCCACCATAAGATACGCCTTGGTATGGCGAAATCTGCCCAGAAAATGACAAGAAACTTCCAGATAATTATTTGTACGACTTCAACCCATCACTGGATCTCCTCGATGAAATGCAGGAGGCTTCGAATGAACTAGAAATTGCATTTCTTCAAGTCGTTTGCAAAGAAAAGGTATTTTATCCCACCACGTTAGCGCAAAAACCTAGCAATATGGCGCAGTGCGTTGAAGCGCATCCTGCCATTGGAATATCGGAGGTTCAATCCCGGCGGATGCACGAAATTTTTGTTTTTTTTTCTATTGCTCGATGCAGATAAGACACCACTGTATACACTCAGAAAACATATTTGAACGCCTTTCAAGCCCCTGATCCATTCAGTTTTTAGAAGGAGCACCCCTCGCCCACAGAGAAATACGTCATTCAACCAAGTGAAGAAGAGGTCAAGGCGAAAAAATTGAGGTTTTCCTGTCCAATAATGAGAAAGAAATCTATTTCAGGCTGGCATATAATGTGGTAAAAAATCTTTACAAAAGAGGAGAAGTATCAGAAAATGGATATGAACTTTGGGCATTTGATCAGGACAATATGTATCGGAAGGTGGAACACGATCATGGGATGGCTTATTTATCACGGTGCGAAGATGAAGAAAAGGGATCGGTCAGTTTCCCTTCCTTTCTAGTCCTTCTAAAAGGATTTGAACCATCGGAAACAAAAGCAAAAGACTTTTTTCCGGTGCAGGACTCGAACTTGGCCAAACTGAATTTTTTTGAGATTTGCAATTCATCCGCATACCATTGCGCCATCGAAACACGCTGCCAGGCTTCTGTAAATTAGTAGATAATGGGGGCTTTCTGTATTTTGACGGGAAATCGGACCAATGCTAAAAAATGGCTCAATCCAGTTGCCATATCTAGATTACTGTATTTTCTAAACGCTTTCCTATAGATTACGGTAATCCTCTTCGCTTTAGATAACGTGGGCCGTTGATTTGACCGCCGTCCGTGCTCGATCCCTTTCCGTTGAAGGACTGGCCGGTACACTTTTCCACGACGGCGAATTTACCAGTTACATTAAATCTATCGAGGTTTTCTCTCATTTTTCTTCAAAAACTTCTTCTTTCTTCTAGAAAGAATGGCCCTTCCCTGACTCGGGAAAGCTGACTATCCACAATCCACTGTCTACCGTCTACAAAATTGTTGCGAAATTCTCTGGTGGTGAAGGAAACGTCGCCTGGCAATATTCTCAACTGTTCCGGACGTCATTGACCAAACGAGAAGAAGAACAGCTTGTTATTCAAGCTGAATTTATTTAATTTAGGATTAAAATTATAGAAAATATTAAATAGCCCTTAAAAAATATATCTACGGTGTGATTTGTACTTATTTCTGTGTAATAAATCGAAACTAACAATCAGAGACCGTAAGGTGTTCCGTATTTGTGACCCAGAATTCAGATAAAATATTAGTTTTTTTGAAAATTAGGCCCAGCAGAATTTTCTGCTGATTCCGAATAACTAATTTAAAAACTTGGAAAATGTCAAAAAATGGGAGAAAAATGCAACAGTTGTTCAATTTTGTTTAGCGAATATCGTCCGACCCCAAGTAACGACTCGCCCACTGTTTACGCGCAATGACGCGCGCTTACAGTATCCCGAAAAAAGATAGAAAACTCCAGTTGAAATGACGAGAACTACCGTATTCCCTTCGATTCCCAGCGGGAAATGAGTGTGCTTTCAAATTTCGCCACTTCTCATGTTTTTCAGTGCCGAGTAAGGGCATTTCTCACCTCGGAAAAGGGCAAACGGTCATTCCTTTCCCACCGAGGATGACACGGTTATGACTCGGGTCAGAGGCTGGCATTTGGTGTTGCAACGACGCTGGGGCCGGACGTCCTTTTCTTTTTTTTCTCAACCGGGCAGTGAGTTTACCCGCCGGCTTGGCCCAGGTCGCCTCCCTTGCCCTTTCCCTCTATTCCGACTATTTCCTTTTCTTGTTATCTTTTTCTATTTTAAATTTAAGCTTGGAATAATGGAATCGGAAAAACGGCAACTCCGAAGACAATTCGCAAATCTTGTCAAATTCTTGCCTCGTCAATTGATTTTAAGAACCAAACACTGGAGATTGCTATTGATTTTCCCTAAAAGGATATTTTTTGTCAAGATTTCTTATGTTTTTTTTCTTCTATGATGATTTTTCTTCTACTATAAAAAAGGTTAAAATGCTCAAATCTTTTCGCCAGGCTGCCTGCTCAAGAACGGCGCGCTCTCTGATCACCGCGGGGGTGCAGGGCGCCCTCCGCTGACGGCGGGAACTTTTGAACAGAGTTTTTTTTTCACTTCCGAGCTCTTCAAAAGCTCTTTAAAACACAAAATAAACAATAGAAATACAATATTTTATTAGTTACCAGTCATGATATTTGTAAGTGCCCAGTTCGGCGTAATAACTACCCTTATAGAGACCGTCACTCCTACAGAAGAAGGCTATATCGCTTCCTTCGCTAATTTTAAAAGAATACTCTCGCGGGATACCTCCTGTAGCTGTCAGATTAAGCAGGAATTCTTCGTCAGCCTCTGAAAAATGAAAAAAATTGAGAAAAATGAGAAAATTCGAAGTTTGGGACCCAAAAACAACTTTGCCGGGAAATGAGGTTCAAATGGCGGGTTTTCGCGGTTTATGGAATTTTTCATGGGAATAATAGTGAACAGAAGGCTAATTTTAAGCTATTCTTAGTTAGGAAATAGAGAAAAATGAGGTAAATCAATAAAAATGGCGGAAATTCGCTCCTAGAGAGGGAAAACAGGAATATGACGGGAAATAAGGGTCAACTGCCCAATATTTCCAGTTTAAAAAGAAAATTAAAGTATACACATGGTTCCGATCGCTCTCTAGAGACAAAGGTGTAAAGGCGTCACAGTTGTGTAACAGTTTTGAATAAAGATTATCCTCCTGCCGAGACTTTACGGGTGCAGGGGATTGGACTAGCGAATACCGAGCCCAGAGATCAGAATATCCGACAACGGCACCCGCAAAGTCTCGGCAGGGCGAGTAATACAAGATATTTTGGTGTTTAATGATTTGGGACGAATAGAAGAGGAAAAATGGGACTAAACCTGACAAGCATAAGGGCAAAATAGCTATTTTCCCGCCAAAGAGAGTCCTCTAGACTTACCACATTTGAAGCTATGAAATTCGCCGTCACTGATGTCTCCTTCCCAGAAAATTTCACCTTCCCGTTGGATTTGAAGATGGAGGAGGGTCATAGGTCCTAATTTATTACAAACCTGGAAGGGATCTTCTTTTTGAGACCCGGAAACATAGGCCTACCTTTAATCTAGGCATCGTCATGGGTCCTGACGCGACAGGAAACTCTTTTTTGATCGAAAGAAGAGAAAACGGCGACGGGTGTCAGAGGAGGGCAAAAAGTGGCAGCAGGTGTATTGACATACGAGTAAAGAGATTTCTGCCGTCGTTCTCGTACTATTGGAGTGCGGCGGGAGGGTCAACACTTGCCCGGGTCGGGGGAGTCGAGAGCCGGAAAATTGGAACGGGAGGAGGAGGCGCTTTAACTTTTTAAAACTTTTCTGTCGCTCTCTTCCGCCCGCTGCTTTCAAATGGCATTTTGACATGTCCGAGAGATGACGAAATACATAGGGACGGGGGGAGAGGGCGGGAGGAATGGAAGAGGACAAAAAACGGCAAGTGGAGGATGATTGAGACGGGCAGGCGGCCGGGGGGAAAGGAGGCAGCTGTAAATCGACGCGGCACAGCTCAGGCGGCAGAAAATCAACCCCAGATGATGGAATTGATAGCTGACTTTGTTCTGGAGAGGAGAGAAAAGAAAGGAAAAGAAAAAAGTGGGACCCCTCCTCTTTTCCTGTCCCCATTTCTGGAAAGACAGGGAAATTTCGGAAAGATGTGGGAATCCCAGTTGGAGAGCAAAAAGAACCAAACTGTATGTCTAGACGGGTTACGGTAGCCATACAGGGCGGGAACAAGATGAAAACATGTCCCGGTCAAAACCAGAGACAGCTACAGTACCTTGAGGACATCTCAATTGGAGAAGAAAGGCCGTTCAATATTTGACCTGTGAAGAGATACTGCCATGATTTTTGATCCTCTGCGACTTTTGAAGAATGATAAAAGGAGAGTCATCCCTATAAATAACATATCAAAATAGCCAGCACCCGGGGGAAAATGGGCCATTCGGCTTCAGCTGATCAAACAGTGTCTCCCCCCACTGAACGGCAGACCGTTTATGGATCAGACAGCCCTTGTCTCCACCTATCAGAGAGATCAAAAATATCACAAAAAGGGCAGGGGAACAGCAAAACAGATGACTCAGAACTCATAAAAATACAAAACACGTTATGGCCGTTTTCAAATCAAAACAAGGGGGTCCTTATAAAGGGCAGCTGACAAATGGGGAACAGCACAGTCAGCTATGCTTCTCTTACTATTCCCTCTATTTTTTGGCGGATCTTTAGCTTGTGACAGTAAAAATGGACAAGTCTGCATTACGGTAAGTCTTGTCTATTAAATGGAACACTTCTTCAAATGAGCCGCGCTCTTCATAGCCCGCGCCGTAACTGTGCTCCATTCTAAAACGCTCCAACCCGCTATTATAACCATTTTTTATGTTTTTTTTTCTTTATTTCTATGATCTCCCCAGCGTGGAGATTACTGTAAATGAAGAAAAATAGAAAAAAAACAAGAAATAATGGGGGAAAATGAAGGAAAATGTCGTCTGACAGGGTGTTAGAATGGAGCGCGGTTATAGCGCGATTACTGTATTATTTCCTAATGGAAATGATCATATTTTTAAGGGAAAAATACAGTAATTTTTGTAGATCTTGAACAAGTGTTCCTTTCCCATTTGGCCAGGAATTATGGGACAGGAGAAGACGCCAGATCCTAGTGGCTTCAAACTCGACGCCGGTTGGTTTTCCCTTCCCGGGGGTCAAATTTTCTCCCTTCCAGGAAAATCGCGTTCAATTTTCGTTCCGGACGGATGGAAAGCCGGCCGGATCTGGGCTCGTACCGGCTGCAACGGCCAGTTCAATTGTGAGACGGGAAATTGCGGCAATTCGGAGCAGTGCAGTGGCCGCGGCGGGGAGCCGCCGGCCTCCCTGGCAGAGTTCACCTTGAACGGAAACGGGGGGCAGGATTATTATGACGTCTCCCTAGTGGATGGGTACAATCTCCCCGTTTCTATTTCCCCCGATGAGGGGACTTTCAACGGCAATGGAGGTATTTTCCCCGCCGGACCTGAACAGACCTTTAGGGCAATACGACTGTAAGCGAGCTGGTGGCTGCAGCCAAAATTTGAATGATATCTGCCCGCCAGAATTGAAAAAAGACGTCAATGGTCGTACTGTAGGCTGTAAAAGTGCTTGTTTGGCAATGAATACGGACGAGTACTGCTGCCGGGGACAGTATGACAAACCGGAGACCTGCATCGCCTCGAAATGGCCCAAGAATTATCCGGCAATCTTTAAAGTAAGTCGGGATACTGTAACGATATAAAAACTGGTTTAGAAAGCTTGCCCGACGGCCTACAGCTATGCTTATGATGACAAGACCAGTACCTTCACCTGCCGGGGAAAAGGAACCAAGAGTCCCGTCTATACTGTACAATTTTGCTAAAATAACAATAAAAACATTGATTTTTATTTAATAAAAATGTTTCTAATAAAAAATACATAAAAAAATAACCAGGAAATGTTGAAAAAGGAGTTTAGAGCCAGCAACTTACGGTAGGTTGAAAATTTTCGGATTTTACGGACTCTTGAGCAATTTACTCAACTTGTGACCACTTAACATTAAAAATAGCTTATAACGAATATTATAATTCGAAAAAATAAAGAAAAATGGTTAAAAATAACGAATTACCGTGCATTGGTGCGCTACAGTAACCCTAGGCGTGCGCTCTGTGGTATTTTTCAAATTTCGCGGCGTTTCTATTTTCAAATTTTATAATTATTAAAGTCTAAATGTAGCTCTTGACGTGCTCTACAAGATAGAGTATATATCGTTTGGATTAATCATAGTTTCCAATTCTCAGAGCGCCCGGGAATCTGCATCATCCTCTAAACCCAGTAGACTTGAAGTATACTACTTCTTTGTCCGGTGTTTTAGTCTTTGACCCGCAAACTTCGGGGGTAGGATAATCCCCAGCTTGCAAAGTAGAAAGAGTAGAGATGTTCAGGTGATACGACGAGACCTACGTAGGCGTACGTGTTTTCGCTTGTCTCGAGTTTATGGGAACAAAATGATTCAGTGAACGGATTAGGGGAAAAGAGTACGCCTGCTACGCGGGTATATAAGTGCCAAACATGAAAACAAGAATATCATAATTTTAAGCTGTCTATCACTGAAGTTGCCCTACTGATATAAAAACTTACAATCTGCTGAAAAAATGATTAAAAAACCTTGGAAAACTATGATATTACTGTACTTTTATAGGCTACCGTAGTCCTTAGCGCGCGCCTTCCTGAAATTTTCAAATTTGGCGCCGTTTGGGTCAGAAATTTCACAATTTTTGGTTTCAAAATGTAGCCCTTGACGTGCTCTACAAAATGTAATATTTAGATTTCTAATTATCTGGTATACTGTAGGTTAGTACTCGTTTTCACGCTACCGTAGTCCTTGGCGAGGTCTTTTCGGAGATTTTCAAATTTTGGCGCCGTCTAATTTTCGAATTTTGCACCTTTTTGGTACCAAAATGTAGATCTTGATGTGCTCTATAAAATAAACTATAAATCATCAATTGGTAAGAATACTGTAGAATTCTACAATCCTTTAAAGCCGGTATTGTATGCAGCAGAGTACAAGTGCTTGTTTTTTGCTCGTTCTCTCAGTCGGTGACTTTCTTTTTTTTTTGCACAAGCGAAAATAACTGCGTCCTCTGGCTAAGAAATTAGATTACCACAGGAATTAGTAGTAATCTGTTATGTGTTATCCGAGGTGTGACCCTCATGATCTCCGTTGGGAAGAAGAAAAGTTCAAAAAGGTCGCCAATTCCCTCGTGGGATTTGATTACCGCGGGTTGATTATGTCACGTATAAAATAGACGAGGAGAGACTATTTTTCCAATTATTCAACCATTGCAGGCATTTCCTGTCTCCCTGATATCCTCTACCTCATTTGGCTCATTTTCATCTCCAGCGTCATCAGAAATGGAAAAATATATACGCTATGGGTTTCGAGCAGAGCAAGTTCCCAACTACAGTTGCAGGTAAGCTACAGTATCCAGCTTACGCGCCCTGTAACCGCGCTCCATTCTAACAACCCATCAGACGGCATTTTCCTTCAGTTTTTTCGATTATTTCTAGGTTTTTTTTCTATTTTTCTTTTTTTACAGTAATCTCCACGTTGTGAACATCATAGAAATAAAGAAAAAAATCATAGAAAATGAATATATAATAATATAGATTAGGAGCGTTTTAGAATGGAGCACGGTTACGACGCGCGCTTTGTGCTGTCGCGCCCTGTTTTGAGGGATTACGGTAATCCAAACATGGAAATATAGTATATAGCTTCATTTTCTTTATTTCAGTGTCGTGAACATGACAAAAGAGCAATGGTACGCCGAGGGACAAGTCTCCTACTCTTTGGGGATTGGCTTCCTCACTTATGGGATCACTACAGAGATCGTCTACACTTTCGTGATGACATCCATGTGGAGATTGAGAAAAAGTAATCTCTGTTACACTTTTATGCTTCTTCTCGGTACGTTTTTTGCTCTTTGCTGGCTCATTAGGGGGGTATAGGTGAAGAAAGAGCGGGTTAAAATAAGCCCCGGCCGAGTCAGACTAATTGGAGCGAAGAAGAGCTCGTCTCGCCTGAAAAAAAGCTCGTTGACACTATAATCACCTTGTAGAGGAGCTGTTTCTGATAATTTTAAGTTGCTTCCGATCTGTTGAAGACCCTAAAATCGGCGGAAAATTCGAAAAATCCGCGCGCTATACCCATTCTCTTCATTTCAGCCCGTCTACCGTAATCTTTTCACATTTTTCATCAAATTTTTTACTTAAAATGCTCAGCACAATCTGCTCTACAACCTAGATATATTTGCTTCCCGTTAAATAATCTTTCTAAAGGCGGAAATGGACTAGAAGTCGGAATAATAACAGCATCTCCGCTACTTTTTCATTTTTGGTCATTCATAGACCCTTTTCCATGGGTTTCAATAATTTTTTGGTTTAAAGTGGTTCAGAAAATTCTTATCTACAAGATACAAATGTCAGATTAGCAACAAATTGAATTAGTAATGCTACAGTAGCCTGAGAAGGGCGCGCGTTTTCTGTAACTGACTTCCTTTCAGGAATCTACGATATGCTAGCCATTGGCGTCAATTCTCTCGTGACTGGAGTACTGTGGTTCATCGGAGGCTGTTATTGTACCGCTCCGGACCTGACGTACATCACAGGATGTTTAGCAGTAGGTGGGTATCGCCTCCTCTTCCCCCCTCCCAGGCGTCTCACGGCTCAAAACAACCAAGGGAATGGGAAAGTTCCTCCACAATTCGCAGGAAAAAACAAAAACCAAGAACGAAAAGTTCAGACACCAAAAAGAGAGATAATAATGTATTTCCCTAGGGGGGCGGCAATGAAATTATCTCGTAGAAATGTCGTTGAATGGGATAATTCCATTTTTTTAAATAATTTATGTAAATAAGGTTAAAAATAATGGTTCAAATGGTTTAAAACAATATAAGGAAGGTGGAGAAGCTAGAAAATTTGGAAAAATCGGAACAGACCCTGGAAAAGGGTCAACTTTTCCACCGCCGCCTCTTCAACCGTAACCTGGGCCTCCCTCCGCGTCAAATTGGAATTTGCCTTTTTTAAACTGGAATTAATGGAAAGTACTGTTCTTCTACGGTAACCTGGTTCCAGAAATATGAATAAAGTAAGAAACAATCTAAAGAATTCGTGAAAAATTGAAAGAAAATGGTCGAGTGTTCTTCATTGGGCTTTTACCGTATCCAGGGCATTCTTGGGCTTATTCTTGGCATTTTTGACTTTTCTTACTGTAAAAATACTAGAAAAGGTGTATTAAATGACAAAAACAATTCAAGAAAAGCTAGAAATCCCAGAATAATGGAAGAAAACAACCGATTTGCCCTGAAACGAGTGCCTACAGTACCCTCAACCAGTTTTTCCCTTCAGGACTCTGGTGTGGCGCGTGTCTCTGTTGTTTTATCCTGGTCCTGAACCGAATCTGCGACCTGTGGAACCCCTTTTTCAATGACAAGGTCTGTTTTCCCCGTCCAATCCTCTAAAAATCCCCTTTTCAGATTTTTGGAGGGTACTTCACCTATGTCTGGGTCTCGCTACCTATTTTCTACACTCTGTATTTTATTTTCTACACGCCGCCTGCCCTCTTCAATTCAAAAATGACTGCCTGGTTTTTCTCGCCATTTATTACAAGAACGGAGGAGGAAATGGCTATGGTTTGTCTTTTTGGACGAGGAGTCAAATTTGGTATTTCGCGGCATTTTTGAGAAATTTGCCACTTTTTTTGGCACTTTATAAAGCGATTTTAATAGCAAAATGTAGCCCAGAATTTTCTCTATAAGATGCACTAATTTATAAAATTATTCCATTACAAAACATTGAGATACACGCGTCCTGAATCAATTTGAATGTGCCCATGGGAAGAATTGAAGATTTGGGAGCCTGCGCCGTTCATTTCTATAAAAAATGACTACAGTAATGTTCCAGTTCTACAACTATCCTCATACCGTAAATAATCTCTCCGTCGTCGTGGTCACCTGCCTTCTCTATGTCGTCCTTTCACTTCTCCTCGCCCATAAGTACAGTATTGGTGGAATTTCGAACATAAGCAAGGTTCAACGCTCTGTAAGTGCTTTTAATTTATATTTTTTGATATAAAAATATTCAGAATTTTATGCTGAACAACAATAATCCATTTAAAAATTATAAGAATATCAAAAAATGAGAGAAAAATGCCAACTTTCAATTTTGTTCAGCGAATTTCATCCAACGCGCGCCGCCCGCTGTTTACACCCCTGGCGGGCTATTACAGAAACGTTTCTAGTACCAAAAATTGCATATTTTTTTCTAGATAATGTTGCAATCAACGCTGATCTGCCTAGCGAACCTGATCGCCTCCCTGATCTATGTCTATATGCAATTCTTCGTGATTCCCATCTGGCTGATCCTCGTCGGCCATATGTGCTGGCAGGCGGGACACGGTATCCCGGCATATGTCTACCTGCTGCTGAACAAGACGATCCGCTCCGATATTAAGCGTATCTTCCACGTGGGAAGAAGCTCCGCCATCTCTAATGCAACCTATTCAGCTAATCGTCTTTCTAGCCAGGAGAGAGGCTAAATTACAGGAGTTGACCAGAGCTAAGGCATCAAATTAATCACATTATTGAGAGATTATACTGTAAAATAAATATATTATATCATTCTATGGAAAAAAAAATCAAAAATGGCTGAAAATTGGAGATATTGCCATTTTGCGCGCTACCGTAATCCTTGGCGCGCACTTCTCTGGAATTTTTCAAATTGCGCGCCATTCGGATTTTGAAATGTCGACTTTTTTGGTGTCAAATGTAGCTCGCGATCTGCTCTACAAGACAGAATAGTTCCTACCTACTATGTTTTACATTTTAAGGTTTTATACGCGGATCGTGGCGAGTCCTTTTCGGATTTCCGGGAGAGAAGAGGTTAATCCCTTTTACTGTTTAACCTGGAGATGTTTCTCGTTAAACAAACGGTAGAAAACTGGAAATTACCAGATGAAACGAAGTAACGCCGGGAAAACAGCTATATAAGGCTGCCGCCAGCCAGGATTAGCCATTCGGTGCCTTTGCGCCTTTACTACTCGGTCAAGCAGCAGAAATATGATCTACATTGCCATTTTCATCGCCTCGCAGCTGTTGCTGTTAGCATTTTCACTGGCTGGCTGTGGCGGAAAGAAGAAGAAGGCCGGCCCGGCCAGGAAGCCTCCCAGCTCGGCTCTCTCGAACGAGCCGTCGGTTCCTCCTCCTCCCCCGGTTGCTGAGAAGAAGGATGACGCCCCTGATGCCGGCGCTGCTGGCGCTTCGGCCAGCGAGAAGAAGGAAGAAGAAAAGAAGGAGGACAAGGAGGAGGAGAAGAAGGAGGAAGAGAAGAAGGAGGAGGAGATGGCCACCGCGAGGGAGGAGAGCAAGAAGAGCAAGAAGAGCAGGAAGAGCAAGAAGAGCGAGAAGAAGGAGGAGAAAAAGGAGGAGCAAGTCGAGGTGAAGAAAGAAGAGGAGAAGAAGGAGGACGCTGGTACCCCCGCCACTGGAACCCCTGCCACCCCGGAGAAGAAGGTCGACGAAAAGAAGGAAGACGAGAAGAAGGAGGACAAGGTGGAGGAGAAGAAGACCGAAGAGAAGAAGGACGAGAAGGTCAAGTCGAAGAAGTCGAAGAAGAGCAAGAAGAGTAAGAAGAGCGAGAAGAAGGAGAAGAGCAAGAAGGACGGCGTCAAGAAGGAGGAGAAGGCCGAGGAGAAGAAGGAAGAAAAGAAAGAAGAGAAGAAGGAGGCTAAGAAGGAGAGCGAGAAGGAGGAGGACGACGACAAGAAAAATGAATGAATAAAGGGCTGGCTGGTGTGAATTGTGTTCTCTCTTTCGTGTTCTCTACTTCCTTTTTTT
Source organism: Oscheius dolichura (assembly GCA_932521035.1). Taxonomy (NCBI): domain Eukaryota; kingdom Metazoa; phylum Nematoda; class Chromadorea; order Rhabditida; family Rhabditidae; genus Oscheius; species Oscheius dolichura. The sequence continues at coordinate 9,524,257 of OW051492.1, read as the reverse complement.
ATCTGGTAATCCTTGGCGCGCAAACGTTTCAAATTTCGCGCCAATAATAAATATGCATTAATTGTTTGAAACTCTGGCTGCCGTTGTTATTACTGCTCAAAACAATCTTCTAGGGTAAGTTTTAGTCACTTGGTTATAACAAAATGGGATTTGTAACCCACAACTTTTTTTGAGTGAGGGAGTCGAGAGTAGGCTCATTCGAACCGATAACTTTTTCTGCGTCGAACTACACTTTTAGATTTTTTTGAAAGTGAGGGAGTGAAGAGGAAGCAAGCTTTTAAATTTCCAAAATTAATATTCAAAAGAACGTGTGTACGTTTTTTGAGCTAGCGCGGTGGGAGTAGGCTCATTCGATGGCGCTTCTTGGCGTATTGGCGGTTTATTTTTTGCTAAGCTCTGGCGCGTAACAGTGACGAATCGACAGCACTTTACCAAAGTTAAGCCCTTCTTCCATAGCCAGCCAGATTTGGTCAGCTAGCGGTCAGAATGGCTAAGCTTTTCGTTTTGTCAAAGCCGGGGATCTCGACCAAAACCAACGGAACGGGGGAGACTCTAACGCGGAGCCTCCGCCAACACAAAACGGGGGCGTCGGCCGGCCGCCGGCCGGCCAAGGCGCCCCTTCCACAAGGGCGTCTTCCATAAAAACTGGGCAAATCTAGTCCATCACCCTACTATAATAACAATTCTTATCGTCGACTTGAAATTCCGTTACAAATAAATTTCACGGTACAAACCACACAAACATTATTGCGACAACGCTTCTGCTACGGTTGCGTAGCTTTAGATAAGAATCAAAAAACACAAAACACCACATTTTCAACAATTTTTGAAATGAATCCTCTTGAATAGGAATACTTTAAATGGAGGGAAAGATTTATTTGTTTAATAGGGGATTACTCTGTGGAATTAGAAAGGATATCGGCCAAATGGCGGGGAATAACAATTGAAGACATATTACTGCACTCGTTGGGAAACTGGGGACCCTGTCTCCAGCTTTTTCCATTAAATATTTCAGTTTTATCGAGAGATTTGCCTATTTCATATCCTCCAATTACAAAAATCTCATTGTCAAGGACTGCTGCAGAAAAGGCACATCGAGGTTGTCCCATTGGCGGCAGTTCTTTCCATGTTCCTTTTCCTTCTAGATTACTCACTTCCAGTACAGTATTGACATCTGTCTTTCCATCATGACCTCCCATTAAAATGAGATTATTTCCATAAGAAACGAGAGAATGGGAGAAAAGAGGTGTTGGCATATAATTCATCTCCGTCCAGACACCACTCTCCGGGTCGAAACATTCCACACTTTTCAACCAATTTGGGTGATCAAATCCACCATAGACAATGAATTTGCAATTATGAACTGCTGCAGCTGCACCCATTCGCGAATATTTCATGTCCCTAAAATAGTGATTAGCCCTGATTGAGCCTTGTATCAGATGTTGTATCATCTCGTTTGAGAGACGAACCTCGTCTTGAGTGTGGATCAGGGCTGTGCGGGATGACCATTTTCAAAACGGGACGGGACGGGACTCATCCTGCCCAAAACCCAAAATGAAAAGGGACGGGAATCCCGCACAGCCCAGGTGTGGATCTTGTTTGGTCGCGAGACAGACTCGTGATCACGTCTCGCTCTAATAATTCCTTTACTCGTCCAAGTCTAGTTTTATTTTGGTCTTTTTTCCAACTACCGGGGTTTCAACTACGGGGCCATTTGGCATTTTCGCGAACAAAAACGCCTAAATTCTAGATTGAGATTTCGAAACAGGCACATTTCGCTCGCCAAGTTCCCAAATGGTCCCGTAATTGAAAACCGGCCGTTGGAAACAGAGCAGAAGAGAAAAATTTGGGAAAGTGTTCAACTTACGGCATTTTAATCCATTTGTTCTCCTTCGGATGATATCGTTCCACACTTTTCAAATTCCATCCTCCAAACACCCAGATAGATCCATTCCATTCCACATTACTATTTGAAATATACAGTCGTCCCTCATTCATATCGGCCAATCGTATCCATTCCAATGTTTTGTTATCCAATTTGTATAATTCTTTCTCCATGCCCACACCACCGAATATATAGATCTCTCCATCCATATATACTGCACCTCCGGCATCAAGTACTTTCGGTAATTTCAATGCCAATTCGAACCATTTGTCTTCTTTCAAAATGACCATTTCATCTGTTCCTCTGTTATCTTTTACTCCTCCAAGGACCAAAATCTAAAAGAATGTTAATTATTCTATTCCCCAATACCCCACCGTTCCCTTATCCACTTGTCCTGGGATCAATTGTCTTTTTTCTTCCAAAGGAACGGGTCTCGCCAGGATTGTAAGGTGATCTTCACTTTGTTTTCCTTCCATCCTCCCAACTAAACATTAGTAACACTGAAAAGTATTAGATCTGGCTGACTTTTGTGAGAAATCTCTGCGATGCCCTCTTGTAAAGCCGTTATAGCATCGGAAACTGAAATTCCTCTCGAGTTCTAAAAGGTTTCAATGATTTCTCACCCCCTTGTTGCTTGTCGGATACTTCTTTCAATCTCCCTGAAAAGTCATTTCGTATGCAACTCAAACCATCTTCTGTCGGGTGGATATTCGCTTCAGAAGGATTAGTTGCCATTAGAGTAGCTGAAATAGTTTATGGAAAGGTTGAGAAATGGGAAAAGTCGATTTGAACAAGGGAAGAGGCAGGCAACGTCGTCCTTGATAAGGGAGACTTTGATAAGAAACGGAAATTGTTGCGGCTGTCGCGTTTGCCAGTGTTTGGACATTGTAATTTTTAGCCGGCAATTAGGATCACAACAGTTTTAGCCGGCTACCTTCACAGATTATTAAGAAACAAGCCTTCAGCTTGACCGTGCTCGGCCCCCCTTCCTCCAGAGCCGACTCCCCCTTCTCCAGCACGGTATTCTCCTGCCCAGCCTTCGTCAGACGATGTTACACCTGCCCCTAGGCATTCTCTTTTCGGATCAAAATTTGACAGTCGAAAAAGATCAAACGGTCGAAACTTTCTGCTTCTCTCTCATTTGACCGGTCAATCTGAACAAAAAATATTCGAATTAATCGTTTCGAAGACGGGATATGGGACAAGAACAAAGACGAAGGAAGTCGAAGTCGTCTAGTCGGTGAATCAATAAATAATAACATGTTAATCCTATCATTTGGTGGCTATCCTCCGAAAGTGCACTCGCACTCCTTTCTCAATAACAAATACCCCGTCTCGAAATTGAGAAACGGTTGCCAAACATCGGAACAAATTCAAAAAATCTGAACTTTGGATCGTCTTGACAGCAGCAAACGCCAGAAATATACTTTTGGGAATTTCACGGGGGTATTCGCTAAGCCCAAATGTGAGTTTTAGGCCTAGGTCCCGGAAGTCTAGGCCGGAATAGGCCTGGATTAAATTAGGCCAGTTCGGACAAGGCTTGGATTAGGCCTTTACTTACAAGTTAGTCCTTTTCTTGGTCAAAATTTGGTAAGTCAAAATCCCCAAAGCCGAAGCCTCCTTACTTGGTCAAAAATTTAGGCTCTTTTTGTTTTCTGGACTTTCGAAATGTAGAAATGTTCGAATCAGTCCCATTAGAGTTTATTAACAAAACAATCGCTTTGGAAAAATCACACAAGAAGATGGCCAGAGTTTATTGTGTGGCTACCACTCCCTTCCCCTAGCGGTGCTGTAGACATCTGCTGAGCGGATGCGGTCTTTGGGATTTTGCTTGAGCATCTTGTTCAGCCAGTCATTGTCCTGAAATGAAACTTTCTGCTTTTTATTTTTCATTTCGTTACCTTCTGAGGAAACCTGGACGGCAATACAAGCTTCCTTCCCTGCTTCACCTTCTGTCTAACGTCTGCTGCAATTGAGTCCATGCTCGTTGGACACATGCACAGCTCATAGAAGATCATTCCAATGGCCCAGATATCAGCTGACTTGTCGCAGGCATAATGGGCCAATTGTTCGGGAGCAGCGTAGAACGGTGTCATAATAAGAGTATTTGTTGGACCGGCCGTTTCGGCAACGATGTTCGCCAGCTTGCATATTCCATAGTCTGATATTTTGAGCACCTCTCTCTTTGGTCCGCTCGACGAAGGCCAATCGAAGGAGATCAAAATATTCTGTGGTTTGATGTCCCGGTGAACAATCCCATGTTTCACATGAAGCTCATCTATGCCATTCGCAATGTCATACATGTACGCATAGATGAGTTTTTGCTCGAATTGCTGGCCACTGTTTTCCATCTTCTTGATTCTCCCGGCCAGATCGCCTTGCTCGCAGTATTCCATTGCAATACAGAGCGTGTTTACTTCGAGATTGGAAGAGAATCCATCGTACATCTTCACATTGTTATCGCTGGTCTCGGAGTCAGATATATTCGCCATCAGCTCGACTTCTCTTTTACAGAGAGCATACGTTGATGAATCGAATTTCATTTTCTTCAACGCCACGTCCATTGTCTTGCCATCTTTGGAAGTAAAACGAGCCTTGTAGACTTCTCCCATGCCACCTTGTCCAAGTTTCGAGCCGATTTCATAGGTGCCTTTGGTGCTTTGAAGTTTCTTGCTAGGTGTTGGCCGTGCTGGAGCAGGTGGTGTTCCCCATCCAAACCATTCCCTAAGTCCCATCTGTAATTGTGCCACTATATAGTTCGTATGAATTGTAATAAAAATGAAAGCAAGGTGACAAGTTTGTCTTATGAAAAGTAAATCCAAAGAAAGCCACAAACTCAGAGGAAGCAAATCCCTACTTTTAAAGCGCTACCGTGTCTGTCTGTGCGTTGACATGGCGAAATTTCATGGTGTAGTGGTTAAGAGGGCGGGCGCGCGGTGGAAGAGGTCGCGGGTTCGATCGCCGCTGGCGTCAAACCTTTTTGCTTTTTTGTTTTAAGGTCCTCGACACTGCCCAAGTATTCCTGAAGTATTTTTCGTTGCGGGACCCGTTCGCGGTGGGACCCCAACCCGCAGAGCTACGGTTCGGTTCCTCCTTCGACCAATTTCTTTTGTTTTGTCTGTTTAGCATTTTTGCTTTGTTATAAAATGTTTTCGCTGCGGGATCCGTTCGTGGTGGGGCCCCAATCGAGGGGTCGAAGGTTCGGTTCTCACGTTGGGTAACGTCTTTTACTTTGTCTCTTTAGCCATAACTTCAGTTGTTGAAGATGATAACACCGCTGACGAGATCAGAGCAGGGCGGGCCGGGTGGACGCGGAATGAAAGATATTTGGAAGAGAAGGAATTTGAGGAGCACGTGAGAATGGAGGAAGGAGACGAACGACAGCTCCCCTTACGAGTGATTATCCTTTGATCAATCACAACCGAGCAGGACGGACGCGGGGGGATCGGTAAGATCGGAAACATCAAGGGAGGGACGGTGAGGTAGAGGGAATGGTGCCGACAGCAGAGATAGCTAGACGGGGGAAGTGAAGAGAGCGGGAGGGAGAGAAGAAGGAACGCGCGAGGAAGGGGAGAGAGGAACTCGATAGAACGGACTGTTCGGGAAGAGGAGAAGAGGAAGCGGGCAAAGGACTGCGAGAGTGGAACAAAGGGAGGGACGGGGAGAGGGGGAAAGCGGAGGAGACTGACTGGACGGGGGAGGTGGAAGAGCGGAAGGGACTAGACAGGGAGAAGGGAAAAGAACCAGACGGGAGGAGGGGGAATGGACTGGACGGGGAGAAGGGGAAGAGCGGACGGGGCTTCCAAAAAACCACAGTTGGCGCAGCCAACGTCCAGCCGAAGACCCCCCGCAGGGGGGTCGAAACGGCTGGTAAAAAAATAAACCAGAAGACTGCAGGTAGGAGAAAAAGATAAATAAAGAGAATATTCGATAGAAAGAAGGGTTATACCTCATCTAAAGAAGACATTCTGTATAAAGCGAGAAAGTCGAAAAAACGGAGGAGGAGCGCTGCCGATAGATCAATGCCAGCGGTGAGAAATTCGCTGGGCGATAGTGAGAAATTCGAATGCAGACACGTGGTTTCGGGTCGCAGTGACTCTATCGGATGTTTGAACTGCACTATCAATCAAAGAGTTCTAGTCCAAAAAATAGATGAACAGTACCCTTGTTCGCTGCGGGACCCATGCGACCAAATGGATCGAATTTGGTTTTTTCCTTTTTGACTATATTTTCGATTTTTGCTGTTTTTGCTCGTTTTCTTCTCTATTTTTTTCATAGCTCGCTCTAGTAAATATTCATATGAAGTATTATGTAACATCTGTTAAAATAGTCTCTGACCTCCTCGTTCGTTATCTTTTGTCCCGTCTCTTTGTTGCCAGCTGCTTCTGATTTATAGCTGTCGCCTTTTCTTGGATCAACAAACAAAAAAGAACACGAGAAGACTTTATAAAATTAATAACAATAATTAAAAACAATCAAAATAACTGGACATAAAGGCAAGTGAATAGCCGGAAAAATTTGAAATAAAGCATATAAAGCATAAACAACAGAAATAAACCGTAAGGAGAACAAATTGATGGATTAGAGAAGGGGGAACGGGAGGGACAGTTTCTAGGCCTCAACCCATTCGAATCTCTTCTTGAGATCTTCCTTCTCTTCCGGGATAAAGTCGTCCGGTAGGCAGAAGATCTGTCGCAGCTCGTCGACCGTCTTCCCTGTGGCCATGTCTGCTACTTTTTGACAGATTATCTCAACCAAACCGGGGATGTCGAGATAACCCCTGAAAAGTTTTTTTTTATTATTTTGTCCTTATTCTGTCCATAAAAAGAAAGAAAACGAACCATTAAAATGGCCATGAGCTGTTCTTTAGTGACGTCGAGATATTCCAGCTCCTCCAGCTCCAGCGTCAGCCGCTGGTCTTCGTATGGCTCTTTTACCTTGAAAACTTCTCCCTTATGGGCTTCACAATAGTCCAAGATCTTTTTCAATGTCCAGGTCCCGGAAGTCTAGGCCGGAATAGGCCTGGATTAAATTAGGCCAGGCCGGCCAAGGCTTGGATTAGGCCTTTACTTACAAGTTAGTCCTTTTCTTGGTCAAAATCCCCAAAGCCGAAGCCTCCTTACTTGGTCAAAAATTTAGGCTCTTTTTGTTTTCTGGACTTTCGAAATGTAGAAATGTTCGAATCAGTCCTATTAGAGTTTATTAACAAAACAATCGCTTTGGAAAAATCACACTAGAAGATGGCCAGAGTTTATTGTGTGACTACCACTCCCTTCCCATAGCGTTGCCGTAGACATCTCCTGAGCTGATGCGGTCTTTGGGATTTTGCCGGAGCATCTGGTTCAGCCAGTCATCGTCCTGAAATGAAACTTTCTGCTTCTTATTTGTCATTTCGTTACCTTCTGAGGAAACCTGGAAGGCAATGCAAGCTTCTTTCCCTGCTTCACCTTCTGTCTAGCGTCTGCTGCAATTGAGTCGATGCTCGTTGGACACATGCACAGCTCATAGAAGATCATTCCAATGGCCCAGATATCAGCTGACTTGTCGCAGGCATAATGGGCCAATTGTTCGGGAGCAGCGTAGAGCGGTGTCATAAGAGTATTTGTGGAACCGGCAACGATGTTCGCCAGCTTGCCTATTCTATAGTCTGATATTTTGAGCACCTCTCTCTTTGGTCCGCTCGACGAAGGCCAATCGAAGGAGATCAAAATATTCTGTGGTTTGATGTCCCGGTGAACGATCCCATGTTTCATATGAAGCTCATCTATGCCATTCGCAATGTCATACATGTACGCATAGATGAGTTTTTGACCGAATTGTTGGCCACTGTTTCTCCTCGTCTCGATTCTCCCGGCCAGATCGCCTTTCTCGCAGTATTCCATTGCAATACAGAGCGTGTTTACTTCGAGATTGGAAGAGAATCCATCGTACATCTTCACATTGTTATCGCTGGTCCCGGAGTCAGATATATTCGCCATCAGCTCGACTTCTCTTTTACAGAGAGCATACGTTGATGAATCGAATTTCATTTTCTTCAACGCCACGTCCATTGTCTTGCCATCTTTGGAAGTAAAACGAGCCTTGAAGACTTCTCCCATGCTACCTAGTCCAAGTATCGAGCCGATTTCATAGGTGCCTTTGGTGCTTTGAAGTTCCTTTCTAGGTGTTGGCCGTGTTGGCCGTGCTGGAGGAGGTGGTGTTTCCCATCCAAGCCATTCCCAAAGTCCCATCTGTAATTGTGCCACTATATAGTTCGTATGAATTGTAATAAAAATGAAGAGTTTACTCATTTTATATTTTAAAATCCCTTCTACCAAGTTTTTTGAAAATAGCCTCGAATTTCTAGAGCCAAATTTAGGCGCCAAAATTGACAAATTTTGGGGCGAAAAATCCGATTTTGGCTCTAACAAAAAACGTAATGGAATTTTTATGTGTAGTTTTTTGTGCTATTTTCAGAACAGAAAGAATTTTCGAGATCAGTCTTGATTTCAGCGAACTGCAGCTCTTCAAAGTGCAACCGCCTTGCCATCGCAACTGGGCTCCAGCGTTTTGCAGAGTTATCTTAGTTTGGTACACGTTTTTGTAGTGCCTGAAAAGGCACGTCGAATGGTACAAGAATTAGCCAAATTGATAATAAAAAATAAGCGAGATACAGCCATTTCAATGTGAAGTCTCCTGAATCCATAGGGTGAGCCTGGTACTAGCCAAAAAATAAAAGCCGTGCCTAGCGAAGGGGACTGGTATGCAAACAACGAAACTGGCGTATTCTATCAGAAAAAATCTTTTTTAGCTACTCAAAACTTCATACAACTGCGCACCAGGGGCACAAGAGCTGCAGTTCGCTGAAATCAAGACTGATCTCGAAAATTCTTTCTGTTCTGAAAATAGCACAAAAAACTACACATAAAAATTCCATTACATTTTTTGTTAGAGCCAAAATCGGATTTTTCGCCCCAAAATTTGTCAATTTTGGCGCCTAAATTTGGCTCTAGAAATTCGAGAGTATTTTCAAAAAACGTGGTAGAGGGGTCAATCTTAATGATTTTCGACGGAGAATTATGCCATAGGCATTTTGAGAATGAATTCTGACCGGAAGTATGTTAGCGGTAATACTTATTGCCCGACCTAATATGTTACAACCGGGCAAACAAATCGGCAAACAAGGCGTCTAGACTTTGACAATTCTAGAAATAGCGCTCATTTCCGAAAAAACCAAAGTGATTGGATTTAGAAACAGACTACACAGAAAAGGGTAATAATAAGAGCTTCCATGTTACTACTTTGGAACATAAAGTTTAGCAATGAAAGGTTCAAATTTTTTGCAAACAGTATAGTAAAGGGCTAACAAAGGCTTGTAAGGGAGAAAAAAAAAGGAATTTCGGCTCTCGCATTTGGAGAGGGTTTGGCCATAGTGTGCTGATACCGTTCTTATAAAACGTTTTCGTTATCAGTACACTATTGCCAAACCCTCTCCAAATGCGAGAGCCGAAATTCCTTTGTTTCTTGCCGACATCCGGGGGTGAGTTACCCGTTAGATAGAAGTTTCTTTGTGTGGAGCAATGGAAGATAAGACGCTTATTACTGTGTAAAGAATTGCCGTTATCACACAATTTCTTCAGCAGGCAATGATCTTAGATGACAGCAGGGAAAATAGTATTTTATGGCCAAATGGAGAATAGCCTGCTGCTACATCTTTTGCACACCATGAGGAAGAGAAAAAAACATAAAAGGGAGGGATTAGTCGCAGATCCAGAGCAGGTTACATCACAATTTCTGTCAACATTAGTCAAATATAAAAACACCGAAGAAATATCACAATCTAGAAATGAAATAAAACCCAAATGAGCCATGACCAGGAAGTTTTTGTGTGGTTTAAAGTCTCTTTTGTTTGTTAATGGCATGTTGATTAATGCTTTTTGAATTAAAAGGAGGATTTAAATAGAGAAAAAAAATAGAATATAATATGAATAATACACAATTAAAGACGTTCTCTCCAACGAATTGGTCGCAATTTCCACGATTGACCGCGTCTACCGCATTTTTGGAGAAGAGGCGGGGTCAGGTCACTGCTAGGCCCGGTGGCGGCTGGCTCGCTCAGGCAGAGGCCGCTCTCCTTGTGGATGAAGGTGTCATGCTAGGAAAAAGTCGTGCAACGGCATCCAACGAGGCCGCTAAATTACGAACGCCTGCAGTCCGAGCCCGGAAAAATGATTTTTTTTTATTTCATCTGCAGTTGATCTGCGTTTTTAGGCTTTTAACTGATTTTTGACTGGATTTAAAGGGACTGTCAGGGACCTTTTTTTTTAGTGCACTGGTCTCGAAGCGGGTGCGCGCACTAGCGTCCCCCGGTTCGCGCGCGTTTGAATATTGAATTCGCAATCACAATTTGTCCCACGAAAGAACAATAGCGACCAATTTATGGATAAATTCTTCTCTCAAAATGAACAACAGTTTCGAAATGGCCAAGATGGGGGGAAAAGAAACGGACAAGGGGTCACACAGCTGGGCGAGAAAGTAAACAGCGAGTTGTAGAGCCGTTTTCGGGGCTTTCCAATGTCCATCTGTCGATCAATGGCTACCCTTATATCGAATATTGTTGTTTCTCATCTTTCTGGGGTAAAATTCACCCGGCAATCGAATGGCGTACTCAGATTTTAGCGAGGAGGCCTCTGTTACATCCTATTCGAAAAAATTTAGTGGTTACTAAACTTTTGCAACTGAGTGTAGGTTAAATTAGGCCAGGCGCTACCTAGGCCTAGCCGATGATAAAAAAAAACCAAAAGCCTTGAAAATTATAAAAATCTTTATTTTAACCCATTGAACGACCGCGCGGTAAAAGAAAAAAAATGAAAGAAAACAACCGGATGTGAAAGAATAACGAATGGGTTAAACTTAACCGCCTTCTGGGCCTAGGCCTGGCTAGCCTAGGCCGGCCTAAAACCCATATCTGAACTAGTCCACCACCCTGTTTTATTCCTCTTCTTTGACCAAAAGGAGTCTGTCAAAATCTGTTCTGTTTCTCGTCTCGCTTCCCGCTGCCTGGTTCTGTTCCTCTTTTTGTCAAGCGCCGTCTGCTAATCTTTTCTGCTTCTCCCAATTAACATAACAAAAAATGGGTCGCTTTTCTGCTTCTTTTGACCGGATTTCCGCTAATCCCCCAGGTGACAGGTCATCTTTTATCCAGTTCAGAAGATTAACGGATTATCGGCTTAGCTCAATCAACAACCCACAATCAACATGGCTCAATCCGTTCCCCCCTGGTAAACTTCAATCTTTTTCCTCACTTTTGTTCTTCGCTTTTTCTCCAATTGGCCTTCGGGTCCTCACTTTTGACTCTAAAAAGTTGGCAAAAGGCTCTGGCCAATCAATTTTACGAATATAGGCGCTAATTTTTCTATTTTCAGGAGATATCCAAACTCAACCTGGAACCAAGATCGTGTTCAACGCCCTCTACGTACGTCGCGATTGAGATTTTTATTAAAAGGATACTTTAGGACGACAAGCACACCTGTCACATCAAGATAGTCAATTCATCTGCACGTCGTATTGGCTGGGCTATAAAGACCTTTATGATATTATTAAGGATAGAAAAAGAATAAAAGGCCCGGAGAAGGCGTACAGTCACCGCCTTATCGGGCAGCCTGGACATTCGATTGCGTCTGATTTCACGTAGACAGTTTTTGCTGTTCAGCAGATGATAAGGGGCTATAAAGAGCGGCAGACCCGCTATTTTCCCCAGAAATTGACTTTTGCAGTCGGGAAAGGAAACAACAAGCTTCTAAAAACTGGAAATGGAAATAAAAACCCGGCTGTCTGTGTCCTTTGGTCCATTTGGAGCAGCCGCTCTTTCCAAAAAACGCGCTCTCTCTCCAGTCATTGACACATCGGCCTTATTAACGTCTTAATTTTACGAATTATTCCACTAATCAACCAGGCCTGAAAACTATATGGCAATTTTTATCAGCCCATAAGCTAGCTTTCACAAAAAAGATTATCCAAAATGGTCCACGGAGTGAGGAGAAAAAGGCTCGGCGACATTACTTTTGATGCGCCCTAGTATTACTGGTACGGAAGAGATTACTGCACATTTATTAGTCAAATAACCCGTATCTCTCATTCAATATCACAGTTTTTTCGTTTCGAGATCAATAATTCTTCATCCAATGGAAAGAAACAACCCATACAAGTGTACCCAAGACAGTTATACTGCCATTTATTATCCAAAATATTGTCGGGCCGGCATTTGTGAATGTATGCCTGGAATACCTCGTTCTTTCTGACTTTTAGAGGGGGAAAACATACGTGACGTAGAGAGGGGCACCCACGCTGACAATGTCATCAATTACTACAGCAAATCCTTGCATCAGATTCTGGAAAAATACCGTATTCCAATGTCTAGGGAGCTTGTAAGCGCGCTCCATTCTACCAGCCCGCTAGACGGCATTTTCCTTCATTTCTTTCAGTTTTTTTTTTCATTTCTTTCAGTGTTTTTTTTTCTATTTTCCGCTCTTTACAGTAATCTCTACACTGTAGAGATCATATAAATAAAGAAAAAATACTAAAAAATGGTAATGAGAAAGATTTGAAGCGTTTTAGAATGGAGCACGGTTATGGCGCGCTGGGACGCTCAGCCTACCTGATTAGCCTCTCCCACGACTTTGGAATATATCGTATCAATTGAAATCAACAAAGTAGGCAGCGCGATTCCAATAGCCACGACAATAATCGTCATAAAAAGCCAGATATTGACTCCTCTCGTATGAGAACACCAATGATATTGGAGCGGATTACATCCGGTACCGGTAGTCACTAAATAAATATGATCTTTGTTGTTATTTTAGAAGGGGTGACTCATTTTTTGTCCTCTCTGTTCTTCGGAACACTTATTTTAAGAGTAACGCCTACCATTAAACTCGGCTACCGGATTACTGGTCCCCGGATAAGGATAGGCGATGATGTACATCAAAATACAGGCTATGAAGCCAATTAGGAGGATTGTACGCGACCGGACCCTGAAATATGAGTAGTTTAATATTTTTTCCCTTCAAAAATAACAATAGACAAGGTTTCTGGGTTACTGTAGCCGCGCGCCATGGCGCGTAAACAGCGGGCGGCGCGCGTCGGGTGAAATTCTTTGAACATTGAAAATTTCCATTTTTCTCCATTTTTTCTCCATTTTTATAATTTTTAACTTTGTTACTCGTAATTAGCAGAAAATTCTGAATATTTTAAAGCCAAAAAGACTAACAATCTACATAACGGAGTCAGCATAAAGATGGCTACAGTAATGATGGAGAGGCCGCCAACGACGGCCATTGCCGAACTGCCCCAGACGATAACTTTATCTGTTGGCAGGCCCCAAACGGCGATAAACATCTCCGAAATCATTCTAAAAGTCAATTTGTTATGTCTATTTTATGGGAAATAACATACTGGGCTATGGTATTCAGCGTCAGGCCGACGATGGCCCGTTCGAAGAGCATCACAGCCACCAGGAGCCAGGGAACTTGAAGACGACAAAAAAGGCGCCATTTCTCTTTTAAAAATTGCCAATTTATCTTGGGAAAAACCTCTAAAAATAGAGGATACCGTAACCTACAGTAAGAACTGACTATTGTGGTCTTTTTCCATCTCTGGAAGGGCAAAAATAATCAACAAAATGGTCGGAATATTGACAAAGGTGGCAATCCAGATGGGACCAGAGAACATGTTGAAATAGACCCCATTGCCGACTTTTCGTCCAGGAAATTTCAGCGGAGAAAAGGCTAACTGGATTACTGTAATGTTTAGGATTAAAAAAATAAAAAATTAGGCTTACGGGGTCCTATAACGATGGAAATTACGGTAGACAGGGAGATTAGGGCGCAGGCGCGGGCTCGGTCCTTTGGGGAGCTGTGTTCGACGAAATAAGCCCGTAAAACGACAGAACTGCCTGGAATTGGATAATGTAGGGTCTTATTTATTTAACTAAAGGTATTTTGTATTAAAAAAATATAGGAAAAACAAACTGGAAGCTATAGAAAAGATGATATAGCAGGTCATCATGACATAGCGCCTATTCGTGGGGAAAACTTCTACAAGAATATAAAGAATTGATCCCAAAATGGCTAGAACTCTTCCAACTAGAAGTGGCCACCTGAAAATATACTCTATTGATGAAAAAATACAGTAATCCTTGATAAAATCCCGCCGGCGCGCGCCGTAACCTTGCTCCATTCTAAAACCGCTCCAAATTGCTATTTTTACCATTTTTTATGATATTTTTCTTAATGTTTATGATCTTAACAGCGTAGAGATTACTGTAAAGAAGGAAAAATAGAAAAAAAACCTAGAAATAACTGAAAAAAATGAAGAAAAACGCCGTCTGACAGGCTGTTAGAATGGAGCGCGGTTACAGCGGGCGTTTACAAATTGGCGCGCTTCTTTTTGACTGATTACTGTAACTAAAAACTCACCTAACAGTCTGGAAATTATAACACCAGAGGGCAAAAATAATGGAGAAAAGAATATGACCCCAACTGGAGATGGATTGCGCCGTTCCGAAGAAGTCATAGGTGGCATTTCGATCAATCTAAAAAGCACTTTTAAAGGACTAATCCCCATTTTTATGGCCTACCGTATGCATATAAGGCCATTCTGAGATGCCAGTCATCGCACTTTCGACTCCTACAAGGAAAAATATCACCCCGGTGATGATTATCGGGCGCCATTTGGTTTCGATGGAGAATTGGTCTAAAAATATGGGATATTAAGGGTTACTGTAGCTTTTTTAAAGGCCTAGAGCCATTTTAAAGGTCTAAAATGGTTTTCCGATCCTTTAGAAGTCAAAATATGTACAGGAAAACACAATAAAGCTGCTATTTTGCTCCAAGGACCATGTTTCTTGGCTGACGTTGGTCAACACTGACTCAGGCGGCTGTTTTCCCAGCTGGGAAACATTTCTTTTAAAAAGGGGGAAGACTTTGAACTTACAATGAAATAACGAGGTCCTGGACATTTTGAACTCGAAAAATGGGGGGAAATATATCCAATGGAACCGGAAAAGGCGCCCTTTTAATCCCCGAGCAAAACAACAATAATCGGGGCATTTCAGGGCTTTTGATGGAAGAATTGTTATGGATTTTGGAGTCAGGAGGAAGGGAAAACTGGGGAAAACAACATAAACATAGGTAAGGGAGGCATGAAATCGAAATTATGAAAGAAAAATGGAAAAAGGGGTTCAAAATACGAGAAAATCCGACTGGCAATCGAGGGTGGTTCAGTTCTCGACAGCCCGATTTCCTGCACCCGTAAAGTCCCGGCAAGACAAAAGCACAAAAGCGTCACAGTACTGTAACTGTTTTGAATAAAGATGATCCTGTTGCCGAGATTTTACGGGTGCAGGAGATCGGACTATCGAGAGCCGAGCCGCAGAGGTTCCACTGGCAGCTGTTGCGGCAAAAATGGACAGAAATAGAGTAAAGGAGCTTACTGTCCCGGTGTTCTAGTATTATTCAATGGAAAATAAAAAAATGGAGACAACTGACCGTGTTTTGATGTCTTCGACCGGGTACTGCCTTCCCGAGAGAGGACGTCGCTTTCAAAGACAGTGGTCACCTTCTTCTCCTCCTCCGGGTCGACTTCGTTCATCTGGAACTGAAACGAAACTGTGAACAAAAAGTCGAGAAGAATAACACTCACAGTAGACGGCATTCTTCCTCCTCCCTTGTTTATATAGTCTTGTTAGACATGCAACAACCCGTGTTCTCCGTGATTCAGTTCTTTTCTAGGTTGATCTGTGGCCAGAGTAAATAGTTGTCGGGGCATGGGGCAACGGGTGCGGCGGGAGCAGAAAGTAACTAAAGACGTCGGATGAGTCAGGAGAAAGTGACGGCATGGGGGAACACTATGTTTACTTCCTTGCCAACTCCTAGTGGCGATCTACATGATTCAGGGGAATGTTCTGTTGGATGTGAAAACAGTATTGGTCCCTTCAACGCCGTTGAGTCAGCCTCCTCCGATCCTCTGCGCCCGTAAAGTCTCGGCAGCCGGATCATCTTTATTCAAAACTGCTATAAAACTGCGCCGCCTTTAGATTTTAGCCGAGATTTTACGGGTGCAGGGGACCGGATTATCGAAAACCGAGCCAAGTGACCAGTTTCCAAGGCTCTTTCGATTCGAGCGCTTCGTGCGACGCGCGATATGCTGGACTAAAATTTTGCTTTCCTGGATGATTTTTGACGTAGAATCTTGTAGAATAGATAGTGGAGGTAGCTTGTCACAAAAACAATGGAATTTCGAAGACAAAAATCCCAAAAATTCTAGGTTTTTGGAACGTAACACACCAGCGAACGATTGAAGCTGTAGTAATTTTTGCAACGATATCTGTCATTGGAAAAGATTACTATCTTATCAAGATGGACATCGAAATAAACGTGGAGGGAAACAGAAGGATAAATAAAAAAAGGAGTGTCAGTGAAAAATGGGCAATATTGGTGAGTCTCCGAGAGATTTTTGTGGAAGTAACGACCATTTTGTAGATATGATGAAAGGACTGTTTTCGACAGGTGAGAATGAATTTTGAAGTTGAAAACACTCCCGGACGAGTACTATCGGCTGAAACGTCTTGAAAGCTACTCTTCAAAGTGAGCATGTCTCTTTTCATAAATTTTATATTTATTGTTTTTTCTTCTTCAAATCCACCCTTGGCACCCTTCTGCACGGCGCCTTCTCTTCGAAAGGGCGTTACTCGGCGGAATCTTCTTCAATCTGGTTGAAACTAATATCATTGAACTTGTCTCGTCAAGAGGAATCGATTGATACCAAATTTGATAATTTTAGAGCTAAAATGAGGGTTTTATCAGCCTCCCTTCCCGCGCGCCTTCTTTCCCGGATTAGAAATCAGGATTACGGTATCCAGAGTAGAAAATTGGCTTTCTCGGATAATTTTCGACGTAGAATCTTATGGTTAAAAGAACGGAGTCCGAGGATGGCAAAAAATGATAGAATTCTTTATTCTCTTCATAAATTCACGTCACGCCTATGCTTTTCGCTCGTTGTTGGGCTTGGGCCGTCTCATTCCATGTTTCTGTACTGTTACTGCTGTTTTTTACCATATTCTACAAGAAAAGAACCTTTATTTTTAAAAGGAAAAGACCTACCGATTGCCTGAGAAGATTAGGAAAGATCCAGGCTATGACAATGGCTCGGACTAGAGGCAGTAGGCAAGCAAGGCTCCAGTCTATCTGAAAATAAGGCGGATTTTTAGAATACTTAGCAATGTTAATAGCCTAATAAATACCCATATATAGTAGAAAAAGTGGGAATTTTCGCTGTAAGACCTTGAAAAACGCTTGAATCTCGAAAACGGGGGAAGACAGGGGGTAGCGCGCTCTCTAGTCTCATTCTCGAGCCCTTACAGTATCCCATAACTATTTTAATATAGTGTATGTGCTATCATTAGATAGAAAAAAATGTGCTCTATCTGATTACATCAAAAAAATCCAAGTTTAATGGTCAAATTCTGATATAATGGCGGTTTAAAGTACTGTATCCGCAATTTATAAAGTAAAGCCAAATGGACTGTTTTTAGTGGATTTTCTTTTAATTTAAAGGACTGTCATGGGACTACGGTACTCCAAATATCAATTGCAATACTTACCTGATAAAGAATTACAGTAACCAGAGGTCCTGGAACGTCAATTGTCAACCGTCCCATGAGGGCGTAATAGACAACGGAGCGGGTAACTATCACCAGACAATGGAATGTCCTAATTGTTGTCTAAAATTTCGTTTTTTTAATTTTACTTTTAATATTTTCCCTACCTCAATCTTAAAGTATTTCATAAAACGTTTATTAAATTCGACAGTAAAGCTGGAATAAAATGAGGACCGGACTCGACGAACCTCCAAATAGTAGGTCATAAATATGGCAGTGAAGATAATTATCCGTACGAGATTATTATAATTGTAGATTGTACTGTTCCAATACTGAAAATATGGGAACTACAGTAATCTATTTTGAAAAGGGCGCGCTGTAACCGCGCTCCATTCCAACAACCTGTCAGACGCCGTTTTTCTTCATTTTTCTCAGTTATTTCTAGGTTTTTTTTCTATTTTTCCTTCTTTACAGTAATCTCTACGCTGTTAAGATCATAAAAATTTTAAAAAATATCATAAAAAATGGTAGAAATAGCAATTTGGAGCTGTTTTAGAATGGAGCAAGGTTACGGCGCGCGCCCCCTTTCTTTCCTGGATATTACCGTAATTTGTGTTGATCTTACCTCCGTTCCGGGTATAAAAAGAGGCACATACGTCGTCGCTGTCGTGATCAAAAGGGTGATAATTGTCAAAATTGGAATAAAAACCAGGATGGCCTTGTCCACATCAGTTGTACTGCAACATAAAATTGACTCTATTCATATATTTTCCCCATTTTCTATTATTCGTACTGACCAAAGATGATCGTGCGCCCCTCCTAATTACTGGATACAGCCTCCTGTTTTTATTTATTTACCCATGGAAGGAAAAAAGTCCCCCGACCCCGTCTCTATTGTTTCCAATCCCGTGAATAGAGAGCGGAAATTTAATCGACGGCGTGTAGATTTCCCTGATTTTTGGTTCCACAGGAAGCAAAATAGCCGCGTCACTTTTTCTAATACCATAAGAAAAGAAGGGGAACCCGGGATCCCGTCCAGTCCTTTCAGAACCGTCCAACCGGGCCCAGCGGCTCTCTTAGGATCTTGAGGGAATGTCGACAGTTCGATCCTCGATAGTCCGATCTCCTGCGCCCGTAAAGTCTCGGCAAGAAAAAGGTATAAAGGCGTCAAAGTTTTGTAACAGTTTGGAATAAAGATGATCCTCCTGCCGAGACTTTACGGGTACAGGGGGATCGGACTATCGAGGGTCGAGCCTTAGCCTTCAAGTAGTTTGTCTTCTCTATAAAACGGTGGGGGATCGGGGTGTTTAGAAAGGCTCCTAGTAGCCAAACCCTTCCCCAAAGTTTTCAATAATTCCTAGGGTTGCCAAACGGAAGCCAGTAAACTCAGTGGGGCTATAATTGGGAGAACTCTGGAAGAAAACTGGAAATTGTGGAAGTTTCGAGTGGGCTACGGTAGGAATTACTGGTATTACCTGTTTATAGTGATTTTCCAATTGGCAATAGTCAACAAATCACAGACAAACGCCAAGGTATCCAGAGAAATATAGACAACGTAGGCCATATAGTCCGTAACCGCAGTGGTAGTCAAGATTCCTAGCCAATTCTGGAATTTTATAGATAGAAAAAAAATGGGGAGGTAAAACTCACCAAATCACTCCAAGTATTGAAAAACCCGACGAAGGCGTCGAAGAGATGTCGAATAATCAGTGGGTAAGCGAATTTCGGGAGGATATTGTTCTTCCCCTGATGGGCCAGCCTCACGGCGAGGAAGATATTCAGAGGACAGCCGAAGAGGAGCGTCAGGGCCTGGGCAGCGAACGATGGAATCTAAAATCAGCTCATTATCCACCCTCATAGTTCGGTCCTCGATAGTCCGCTCCCCTGCACCCGTAAAGTCTCGGCAGTTGGTTCATTTTTATTCAAAACTGGTACACGCATTTATACCTTTGTCTTGCCGAGACATTAGGGGTGCAGGGTATCGGACTAGCCGGGGGGACCGAGCCTACTGCGTCACAGTCATTTTAGACCGCGAAATGTCACGGGTTCAAAACTCACATTTTCATAATAGCTAACACGATCGTCAACATTGAATTGGAGCATTTCTGGTGTTGTATTCATCAGAGGAGGACTTCGTGGTGGGACCTTGATCTCTCGGAAAGAGGGGGATTCCCTACGAACACGCGCTTCTTTCTACTCTCGAATAATATGAAAAATTAACGACGACCAGGAGGCTCAAAGATTAATAAAGGTCATCAATCATCAAAGGGGAGTATTTTCTCTCTTGTTGTTCTCAATCTGAAATGGGAAAATTGGTAGGGGAGAAGATGATTTTTGGGCCAGAAAGACCAGGGAGGGAGAGAATGAAATGGACAGGGAGAATCTGGAGGAACAAGGGGAAAAGATCGAATAGACCAGCCAATTTCCTTATTTCCCCGAGTAGCCCCTGCCCACGCCCTTCCGTTAGACGTGTTTTGCTCAATTACTCCCTCCGTATAGACTTCCAACACAAAGATAGAGCGCTTCGAGACCTTTCCGTCGAAAAATGATCATCTTTTCCGGATTCTGAGTGGTGGAAATGAAAATCAAGAAGATTTGAGACTCGGTCCCCGATAGTCCGATCCCCTGCACCCGTAAAATCTCGGCATTTCCGCCCCTATTGATAAGTGCGTCCCTTTACTAGATCCTTCAGCTGCCGAGACTTTACAGGTGCAGGAGATCGGACTATCGAGGAGCGAGCCTTTTACTGGGTCATTAGAGGAGAGGAGCGCTTTAAAAAGAACTACAGTACCCCCAAATTGGCGGCAACGAGGGATTTTTCCTCATTCTGGTGAAAGCAAAGAGGAAAGACCAGAATAAAGAGAATTGAGAAGGCGGATCATAGAATAATTTCTTCGAAATTGAGCTCAAAGCGGGGGAAATGTCACACAATTCTAAAAATTATCAGCTGGTTCCTTTTTAAAGGAAAAGACCGGAATAATTAATGATCCGCCGCCAGAAGTTGAGAAATGGAATTGAGAAGACGAAAGGCGTGTTTGATTATACTGATTCTTTCAATTCACGGTGAGGTAATGGCGCACGTTGACATTTTTTTATCTCTACGTGACCTACACGGGAGGAAATTGAATAAAAAGAAATTATAGAGGCTAGGAGTGTCAGATCTGGGACGAAGTGGCTGTGGTGGTCCTAAATTTGTCGCCACCTCCAAAAAATCCTTCGACAGAGGTGCCGAGACTGTACGGGTGCAGGGGAAGTAGGGTTGTCAAACGGGATGTAACGTTGATTTTGGTTGAGTTTTTATGATATTTGTGTCTATATAGTCTGTTTCAAATGGAAAAGTCTTTCGCGCGCGGAGCAGACCTTCAAATTTTTCGAATTCCATTTCTCACAAAATTTTCGGTAATTCAATTTGACATAGATTTCGGCTGTTTTTACGTTTTTTGATAGCTCATAGTCCAAATAAGCATCTGTAATAATGAAAACAATCACAACATGTGTGAAATCCGCATAAAAATGCATGCAAAAATTGAGGTTCTAGACGGGAAAATGCTCGACCTAGATTCGACTTTTCCTTTAAAAAATTCAATTTTGAGTTTTTTGCATTTGAAATGGACTATAACTTATTTTACCTATTATTTTTTTAAAATTTCTTTTCACAGTAGAATTCTACAGACGCTAAGCTTTTGTTTTATACATACTATGGCAGTACTGTAAAAGACGGTAAGCTTATATAAACGGAAAGAGTTTGCGGGGCGGCGCCGTCCCGTCCCGTGGCAACCGTAAGGGAAAGTGACCCGGATTCTTCAGTAGTAATCGGTCGTACATTGTTATATGGTATCAGAAAATCTACACCTCTGACCTGATTTAAAACTTCAGAACCTGGATCACTCCAGTCCAGTTTTGTGCTGTCGCCACATCCGAAAAGGAGGTGACTTTTCCAAAAATTTGCTCAAAAATTGGCCGAAGCCATGAGAGAGACAGCTTTCCCCGGAGTTACAGGGAGCTGCTCGGCAATGTTTATTTTTTCTTTGACTGTGATCCTAAAAGCAGATTTTATAGAGGATTGACTATCCCCAGAGCTGCCGAGACTTTACGGGTGCAGGAAAATTGACCGAAAGTTGACAGGATTTCAATTTCAACCAGGAAATGGTACACGCCTGCACCCGTAAAATTTCGACAGCAAAGAGAACTGGTAATTGGAGGCGCACACAGTTCTACTCGCCCAGCTGCCGAGATTTTACGGGTGCGGAGGCACCTCAAACTGTTTTCTGGTGGCTTTTTAGGAGAATTTTAGCTTTTAGAAAGATTTTGAGCCATCTGGATGAATTTTTTAGGGAGAAATTGAGCTCCTGAAAAGCTTCTGGATATCCAAATTCCCCCAAAAGGTTTCCAGGAGTGACTAGATACGATAACAGGGTTCTGGAATTGCTGGAGGGGGTTCTGGGCTCCCTTTCTTCTGTTTACATATCTTACGGTATTGGAAACGTTATAATAAGATCGTAAAACAAAGTTTGTATTTTTTTTTACTGAAAAACATGGAATGTTCAAGTACAAGCAGCAGAAAATGGAAACGCGGCGGAGTCCAACTCTCAACAGGTGCAATGCGGGCGTCGTATTCACGTGTTTTACTTAATTATCGTACACAAATATGATTTTATAAGACTCTCACTCGACCATAAACAAAAGGATATATAGTCTGGTTTGGGTAGAAAATCAAAAATCAGCACTGTGAATGGTCTAACGCGATGTGGATTAGTATAGGCTCCCTGCGTCCTAAATTACCTTGACAGAACAAAATATTAGTTTGAAAATATTCAGAATTTTCTGCTGATTACGAATAACCAATTTAGAAATTATAAAAATATCAAAAACCCGTAGAAAAAAGCAGTTTAAATTTTGCCAGCGAATTTCGTCTAACGCGCCGCACAAAACAACGGATGCCTGCTGTTTACGCGCGCACTGTCACAGTCAAAAATGTCACTGATCTTTTTGTTCTTTTCTTTTTTTGTGTACAAACTCCACGAGACAGATAAAGAGAAACGGACACATTTGGCGGAAGAGATCTCCCTGAACTATAATGAATACCTTTGGAAGTGGGCGTAATTGAGTCTCGAATCTCTTCCCCGCCCTCGTCTGTCAGCATTTTTGCAGGAGACATCCGTATATTTAGAAATGTTACGGTAGGAGAAGATCTCAAGCCAACGAATTTTTTAGTTCTGGATCAAAGCAAAAACAAAATAAAGTTCGTCTAGGCAAGCTGCGTCCTCCAGGCGCAACGGGCTGAGTAACTGTGACGTATTTGCTGTCTTTGGTCTTCAGCACACGGCAATATATTATTCAATCAAGAGCAAAAAATGATGTTTTCCTTATTTCTTGTGTACCTACTCCACAACAAATTATCCAGTGAATAGGCTTTCATTAACCTCGACAGGCTGATCTACACGCAGCATGTACACTTGGATGGTAGTAATCACTGATCTCTCAACATCCTTTGAAATTATTGCAAATGTAGATAAAGATCAACGAAGAGTAGATACTTTGCAATATGTAGAGCTGACAGCTGACCCGGCTCCTCCAATTATCCACCAGGTGTTTTTTAGTCGTTTATTTGAAAAAAATGAAGATTAGAGCAGAAAGAAATAGATTTTTATACAATGACATACAAGTAGACCTACGCATCGACCCATTCAAAGCGTTTCTTCATTTCGCTGTCTTCCTCGGGAGTGAAGTCGTTCTCGAGTCCATAGATTAGGCGTATCTCTTTGACCGTCTTGTCTTTGGCCATGTCGGCAATACTTTGAGTGATGATGTCAATCAATCCAGGAATATCAAGATAGTTCGCTCCCTAAAATAATCATTTAAAAAAGAACCATATGATTTTCCAATGAAAAAGGAAGGAGCTTCGAGATCTTCAAGTAGATACCATTTTTCAGATACTGGCGATTTTTATCGTCTAATTTCCTCATTTGCGAAACGCAATCCTCAAAGCACCTTCCTTTTCTGTAATAAATTATATAACCGTCTTCAACTACTACAAGCAAGCGTTATAGGGTCATCAATCATGTTTTAAATTAGTCTAACGTGGAAGAACTGAATAACACTGAACGAGAATACAGTCGCTCATACTCAGTACAACATTTTGGGCTTGAAGAACGGTTATATAATCTGTTCAAAGAAAAAGAAAAGAAAAAAGGCTAACCATGAGCATATCACAAAGCTCTTCGCATGTGACGTTCAAGTATTCCTTGTCTTCGGGGGTCAGAGTGATTCGAGGATCTTCGTATTCTTCCTTCGGCTTGTAAACTTCTCCCTTATGCACTTCACACCATTCCAGAATCTTCTTTAACGTCCAGCCATTGACATTCGACACGGGAAGAGGATCCTCCAGCCTCTTGTCATCAGAACTGGTGATTCCCAGATCCGAGACCATTTTCTTGAGCAGGTTCGACTGGAAGGCGACATCTTCGGAAACAATGACCATCTCGTCGTCCTTGGCCACCAGGACAAATTTCATCTTCGGGACTGCATCCACTTCGGCAGGCTTGGCTGCATCGTCTTCAGCAGGCTTTACTTGAACCTCTTCTGTAGGTTTGACTTCTTCGGTAGGCATTTAGAGTTGTACTGAAACATGAAAAATTGGCATAGAATAGCAAGAAAAAGTTTTATAGAAAGATGCTTCAAACCATACAAAAGTATTTTCTATTCTTTTACGCAAAAAAAGCGAACATATGGCGATGAAGTTGTAATATTTTTTTTTGCTAGAAAGAAGAACAGAAAAATATACTACAGAGCAAAAAAGCAACGGACGGCAGAGGATTACTAGACAAATAGAAAGGTGTGCAAAAATCAACAATCTTTTTTATTTTTCCTAGCTGTGAAAGTTGTCGTGCTTGCATTTGTTTTTCATGAAAGTACATCAAAAAGCAGTAGCAAGTGGCCAGATTCTCAAACAAAAGCAGGAGAGCTACGTTCTTCAGTTAGAGGCAAATATAGATATGAAACAGACATGCAGACTTGAACAAGCAAAAAATTGATGCCGTTTTGCATTTTACTATAACACTGCTGCTTTTTGTTAGAAAACGAACACAGAAATAAGTAGCAACTGAAGAAGGAAAAGAAATGAGGAAGAGTGACGAAAAGCGAAATTTCGAAACCTAACGGCCGAGTCGGCACCGATTTCAAGTCGGATCATTCTGGGAGGTATCCTCATCATCTGCCTCATTTTATATTTTTGCTTCTTTTTTCAGGTAGAATAGCAAAGAAGTAGAGAAAACAACAAATGAATAAGGAAAAATGGAAGATGTACATCACAATTTTTGACTACAGATCATACTTTTTTTTACAAAGGTTCAAATATACAGAAATGTATGGTGCGCCTCGCGCCTGTTCCAAAATGGCCGCTCGACAGTAATTCTAGTTGGTAAACCTAATCAAGTAGAATAACAAAGAAATGAGACAAAATAACAAACACATAAGGAAAAATGAGTTTTATTCAAATATACGTCCGACTAGAGGTGAAATCTCGTTTTTTGATGAGTTGCTTATCGAATTTAGTATCAAAATGCTTCGCTTGATGTGCTTAGTTGTTTGCAATAGAAAGAAAATAAAATGAAACGGCACAATCATGAGATAACGAAGTTTAGAAAATTGACTGGAGGCTTCATACATTTCTGTATATTTGATTTTTTGAGCACGCTCATTATTCAACGGCTTGTAAACATCGAGACGATTACATACAATATCTCGCGGTGGTGAAAACTAGACGAGTTTCTTATCTTTTCCATATGTTTTTGTATTGAATATATGTAAAAAAAATGAGAACAACAACATAATCTATTTTTTAAACACATACTTCACCCTCGTCAAGCTTTATTCCATCAATAATAATGTTCCCATCTACTCAATTTGTTGTTTTAGCCCAGTTTATTGTAGTCTTTTTAGAATCCAGTGTTGAGCATCTTCAACCAGAGGGAGTCAATCGGCGAGGCGGTCGTGCCGTCGTCCGTTTCCGACTCCTCCACGGTCGGCTCGTCTTCTTCGATTCGAATCACCGGAGGCCGGCGACGCTGAACTTCTCGAAAAATGCGAGAATAGCCGACGCTGCGGGGGATAGTTTGAAGACGGCGAACAACTTTGACTTTGGACTTCTTCGGGTGGTAAACGGGCTCCACGGCCATGTAGCGGTTGACGGCTGCCAGATAGTTGACATCCTCCGGGGGAATGTAGAGGAATTCATCACAATTGCCATTTTCGGAGACGAGGGAAACGAGGCCGAAGGAGGTATCCATCGTGGTGAGACTCGACGACTCTTGGACGGTGATATCCGTCACCCCGGAGGTCAGCGACTCCAGCTCGTCGGAACTGCCCTCCGTACTCTCTTCTTCTTTCGAGTTTGTGGTCGTCATCTCCACCTAAAAAATTATTTTATTACTAGTATGCCTCCGGGGGCCTTTGGCCGCGTTAGGATTAAAAATTTGGCGGTCGAAAAAGATTTGACCGTCGGAAAAGATCAAACGGTCGACACTTTCTGCTTCTCTCTCATTTCACCGGTCAATCTGAACAAACGACAGGTCTTACAGACGGACATCTGCCTATTATTAGGGTAGTATTTTTAGACATACAAATCAAGTTTTAGATGTATAAAAACATCAGGAAACCCTGAAGAGAAGCCGGGGTACCGACGGGGGCGCCCCGTAACCATTCTCCATTCTAAAATTGCTCAAAATCCCTATTATCACCATTTTTCGTGATTTTTTCTTCATTTCCATGATCTCTACAGCGTGGAAATTATTGTAAGAGAAGAAAAAGAAAAAAAATCGAGAAATAATCGAAAAAAATGGAGGAAAATGCAGTCTGGCAGGCTGTTAGAATGGAGCGCCGTTACAGCACGCGCTTTTGGCTATGGCGCTGCTTCCAGGCACTGTACGGTATCATTTTTGTTGCTGTCTTCGAATTTTCATATGCAAAACTATACAAAATCAGTGATAACCGGGTGAATTGGCGCGGCTAGCAGAGAGTCGAACGAACCTCAGACGACACGGTGAAGCTTCTCTGATAATATTCCAGCCGGCTGGATCCACTGCTAGAGGTGACGGAGCGCGACTGCTGCGACATGCTTGTCGACTGCCGATTGCCCATTTCCAGTTGGTAAAATTGACCGATCCGATAAAAACGGGATGTGACCAGTTTTTGACCTGCTCCTATTTTGTAAACCGCATCTAATCCCCTGTAAAGCTGCCCTGTTCAAAATAAAAAACCAAATAAAGCCGATTTCCTTATCCACTTCCCATTTCCATTTTTATTTCTGTCATCAGCTCCTACCTGAACGGTTGGTTATCGTTCATTCTCCCACCCCGACCGCGTTTCTCAATTTTCCAACTGTAGAATGCACCAAAAAGGTTAAGAACACCGAAATATGCCGAAAAAATGGGCCAGAATCAGTCAAATTTCCCATTTATATCAATTGCGCCGCTTTTGCTCCATTTCGTTGGCTGCGACTAGATTGACGGTCATTTTTTTGAGCGCGCCCGCACCCGTACAGTCTTGGCATTTAAATTCTTAATTAGCGCAGCAATATAATTTTTGCAGCCGATATTTTGGGGGTGCGCGCACCGCTGGACTGTCAAAGGGGCCGTACCGTAACCGTGCTCGATTTGCCTAGTTTTTCTTTATTTTTTCTGTAAGCGGTAATGTTCCAACTGTCCGGTAAACCACTACACTCTTGAAAAGACATACAAGTCATAAAATCATCAAAAAATCTACAAAAATTTGCCATGGTTCATTTCCATGGCTGCGGGTTGACTACCGGCGACCGCACCCATAGTCTCGGCAGGTTATCCAATATTGTCGCCGGTTCATAGCTTTGTACTGCCGAGACTTTACGGGCGCAGGCACGCGGTCCAGTTCAGTCTTTCCTCCGCCATACCGTTTTTGAAAAGACAAAAAGGCGCCTTACTAATCCAAATTCAGTTCTTGCTCCCCCTTTCTCCAAATTTCACCAAAAACCGGTTGTTTTTTTCCAGAAAATGGCAAAAAAGAAGACGAATGGCTTCCACCTGTTTGCCAATTCGAGACGCTCCGCCTACGAGATGCAGTCCGGGGGGCGCCGGCTGTCACAGAAGATGGTCATCGAGATGGCCAGCCACGAATGGAGCAGCCTGACGAAGACGGAGCAGGCCGCCTGGCTCTCGCGGCCCAAAGTCCAGCCGGCTGCCAAAGTGACGCCGAATCCATTTATCAGTCAGGGCCGATCGGGAAACGGCGGCGGCGGGTCGAATACAAGAGGAGGAGGAGGAGGGACCGGGTCACATGGGAACGGGCCACAGGCACAGGTGAAGAAGAGCCACGTGGTGGAACAGGAACTCGTCAAACGGACCTATAAGACCGGCCTGGACAGGGTCACCGCGAGGGAAGAATTCTATGGGAATCTCCTCTGGAGGGAGAAGGATCGCCTCGTACGTTTTTACACATTTAAAATCCTACTGTAATCCGGCTATAAGACGCGCGCCAATTCGTATACGGGAGGTGTAACCGCGCTCCATTCTAACAACCTGACGGCGTTTTTCTTCATTTTGTTCAGTTATTTCTAGCTTGTTTTCTATTTTTCTTTCTTTACAGTAATCTCCACGCTGTGAACATCATAGAAATTAAGAAAAAATCATAAAAAAATGGGCATAATAGCGATTTGGCGGGGTTTTAAAATGGACCACGGTTACGGTGCGCGCTTTTGGACTGCTCTCTTCTTTAGCAGATTTCACCGCATTGAGACCGGTTTTGTCGGCTTTGTTTTGGTATGCAGTAATCTTCACGTTGGGGGCATCACGAAAATATGGAAAAAATTAGGAAAAATGCTAATAATAGCGATTTGGAGCGGTTTTAGAATGGAGCAGGGTTACGGCGGCGCATTTTTGACTGGCACGCGCTAATTCATCCTATTTTTGAGCAGTTTACTGTAGTTTTCTTTCCAGGATGACATATTGAATCGTCGCTGGGGTTTGGTGGTGCTCTCCGCCGAAGGAGAGACGGTCGCCAATGAGATTATCTGCCTCTGTATGGAGAATAGTAAAATCGTCTCGGAGATGCGTATCCACCGTTCACAGGCCAATATCCAGCCGGGAGAGAAGCTGCATTCCCTCGACTATCTCTGGAACATTGGCAAGGCCGAGGACATCAACACGGCCTGTATCCGGATGAACCGGTTCCTACAGTGCTGCTGCTATAATTACATCCTGGTACCGGCACACCAGCAGCACGAGGTGTCGGCCATCCTCCACCAGATGAAACAGACTCGCGACGACTTGCACAACCGCGACACACAGTCCATTCGGCTTGATCGGCTCATCTGCATCGAGGACGCTGTCCACATGTTGAGGTTGGCACGAAATTAGCATTAGCGCGCGCTGTAACCGCGCTCCATTCTAACAGTCTGTCAGCAGGAATTTTTCTTCATTTTCTCCCTTAATTCTAGTTTTTTTTTTCTATTTTTCTTGATTTATAATAGTCTACATACTGTAGAGATCATAGAAATCAAGAAAAAATCTCATAAAAAATATTATAAATACCGATTTGGCGGGGTTTTAGAATGGAGCACGGCTACGGCGCGCACTTTTTACCGGATTTGAATAAATTTTCTTATTTTAGAAAGTTGCGAAATCTTCCCCTGGTCAATAACGAAGTCGACCAGAAATGGGAACAGCTCACCGGCGAATGGGAACAGATGTCGCCGTTGAAACATGCCCGCGCCGTGGCCAACTACTTTCTCGGCTCACTGGAACCGGAGACGGCCTACTTTGACGAGGAAGAGGAACGCGAATTCCAGCGGCAACAACAGATGGTCGAGGAGAGAGCACAGAGACAGCGACAACAGCAGGAGGAGAGGGAGAAGGCGGCCCGGCAGCTGCAGGAGGCCCGGATGGAAGAACAAAGACTGCTGGAAAAGCAGCAGGAAGAGAAGGAAGCGGCCGCTGCCACGGCCGACGCCAATTGGGTTACGGTATCGCCCGAGGGTTGCCGGTTTGCTCGTCCGGATTTGCAGGAGCATCCTCACTTTGTCATGTACGTTTTTCGCCGTTAAAATCTGGGCGGAAACCTCCTTTTCGAACCAAATTAACGCTGTAACCGCGCTCCATTCTAATAGCCAGCCAGGCGCCATTTTCCTTCATTTTCCCCCATTATTTCTAGTTATTTTTCTATTTTTCTTCACTTACAGTAACGTCCACATTGTAGAGATCATATAAATTGAGAAAAAATCATATAAAAAGGGTAAAAATAGCGATTTGGAGCGATTTAGAATGGAGCAAGGTTACGGAGCTTATCGTTTCTTTCAAAGATTACGGTATTTTTACTGAAATTTTTGCGCGGTTCAAAATCGGAAACTCTTTAGCATTGAGTAGCGCTTATTTTTATACAAATTTTATCCTAATTTCAGGGGTCATTTGATGCAGCCGCCGTCGATGCCGCTGCTCACCCCGCCGGACCATATCTCCCCCCGTATCCGTCGTCATCCGTTGCCGCGTCGTTGGCGTCACCCGCTGGATGCGCCGTACAATCCATCGTTGCAGGACCCCTTGTCGTCATTTTTACACACTCACCACTCTCAGCAACAATCGCCGTCGTCGCCTCCGCCGTTCTTTACTCCCGCTGTACTCCATACTCCGCCGCCGCCACCTCGCCAACAGCCACAGCCGCACCACCAGTGTTCACACTCCTCCCTTCAACCGCCACAGCTGCATGTGCATCGGTGTCCGCCTCTCGGCCTGGCCCCGCATCCGGCCCCCACTGCCCCGGCCCCCGACCCGGTCGACGAATGGAATCCGTTTGCCCGACCGCCGCAGATTGTCCAAAATTCGAAGGACAAACTCTTCCAGTCGGTCAGTCGTTGGCTTGAAAATATCTCCCTGGATCCGGCTCCCGTTGGCGACGACCAGGACGAGGAGGAGGAGGAGGACGATCTCCACGTCGCCGCCGAAATCAGTTGAGAAGAAGAAGAACCATACTACCGTCTTGTACTGCTACAGTACACGTTGCACTACTATTTCACCAAGTTTGGGGGCGTTTTAGTTATTTGTTGGCCCTATCTTCAGCATAAACATTCATTTGAGAAAATGCTATTTTCCTAGTTTCCTAGGGAAAGTGAATAAAAATTGCCTATAATGAGGAGTTTTCATTGAAGGGAGCGTAAACGCGCGCCAATGCATTTCCAGTGAAAAAGAGACCAATTTCTCGGTTTTCTGCTTATTTGAACCAATTTTTTTGTATTAGTTGATAGCCGAGGTCGTCCTCTTTCAGAAGAGATATAGATTGTGGTTGGAAAACTGTGCAGTGTGATACAGTAACCAAAAGCGCGCGCCGTAACCTTGCTCCATTCTAAAACCGCTCCAAAACGCGATTATTACCATTTTTATGATTTTTTCTTTATTTCTATGATCTTCAGCGCGCGCTTTCATCTTCCCGGGCCCACCCAGTCCAAAATTGGCAGCCGGACGTCCTCATAAAGTTCCTTATGGGTTATTAGCCATTTCCTCCTCCTCCTCCTCACTCCTTGTAGCTCTTCGTAAACATTCATTTTTACGAGTTGTAATTATTAGCCCCGACTCCATTTCTCGTCCCTCTTATTGTCTCAATGGTAGAGTTCTGGCCATTTTGAGCCCCCATCCTACCTTCAAAATGTCTGGATCCTGAATCAGGTTCTCCAGGCTCCCAAGAGTCTCTTTTTGACCACCCAGACAGTATTCTCCCCTCTCTTTCTGGGCGGGGTTCAGTTAGTTTAAAAGAGTTGCTGCAGATCTGTGTAAATTTATCCTCTCCGTCAATATGACATAGTTATTTCTCCTCAGGTTACGCTCTCTGTTGTTTTTAGTTCCCAATTAGTAGCAGATAATACCTTTCTGTGTCATCTTCTTGATGTCATCCGTAGTTTTCGTCTTGCTGTCTAACTGTGGCGCGTGTAATCTCTATTGCCCGGGTAGCTCCCTACTTCCCTCTGGTTTTGTTCTCCCCCTGTACCGGATTACTGCCCCCAGTTGATCCCATCGATGTAGAGGATCATTTCAATGAACACTTCCCACTCGTTGTTCTTTTTTGGGCGAAAATAGAGTCCAAAATTTAGAAAACGAGTCACAGTTAGACAGCGATTTTTGGTTTTGATAACAGAATTCCCACATTTCCATCTTCTCTACCTTATTCTTCCAATATACACCGTAATACAGTTTACTTTGACGTTCTCTATCCTCCTTTTCCCCCAAATAGAGCCACAGTTAGACAACAAAGTATTTTCTTTCCGTCCAGAATTTTAAAACTGTCCCTCTCTTCCTCCGTTATCCCCCTAATCATCCAGCCTGACCACATCTTTCCTCCTTTATTTTCTAGAAGAGCCACAGTTAGACGGTGGAGAGTCTTTTTTCGATACAGAATCACAAATTCCTAGTCCTTCTCGCTCTCATCCTTGGCAGGGTCCGCTTTCAGATAGAGCCACAGTTAGACAGCGCTGTGCCCCTTTTTCCTCCAAAATCTCTATTTTCCCCTCTTCGAATCGTACTTTTCAGCTTGGGCCCTCTCCTCGCCCTCGTCGAGAGAGAGGCGACCCGTTCCCACAGCCCAGTTATCCTGGGGCGGCACGTCTCCGGAGAACAAGAGACAAGGAGTGAAAAACGTGCCGCCGGACAGGAAGCGGGGGCTGGCTGGCTGGGAGAGAGAGGCTCATCATTGTCATTGTGTATGCAATGAGACTACTACTACCAGTACAACAGACCCTCCTCTTTTCTCTTCTTTTTCCCGGGTTGATTTCTGGCTGGATTGATGAGAAAGTTGTTAACATTGGCGGGAAGAGCTATGTCGAGAGGAGGGAGCAGCCGTGGTTCCGTTATCCCCATCCGGACCACGAGAGAATTGAACTGGAGAAGAAGGACGAGTCGGCTTTTGGGAAACACTTTATTCCGGAGGAGGACAACTTCATCCAGCCGTTTTGGACGGAAGAAGAAGTACTGTACTTGCCCTGTTTGACAAGACAATGTGTTTGCCCCTATTTTAGAGGTGAGCTCTCCTTTTATGGGGTGATTTTTATATTTTTCTTTTGTCCAAATAATCCTATATTTATGTCGTTGGATTGCCCTCGTTGTGAGGAATCTAATGCATAAAAAAGTATCCGAATTAGTGGGGATTCTAGCGAGTTACGGTCATTTCAAAGCCGCGCCCGTTTTACTCCCTTGACAGCGATGCGGAACGTCAAATATCAGGAAATTTTAAAATAATACAAAAAATCTGGATATCCCACCTTGTAGAGAACAACGCGGTCAACAGTTTGCCACCGGAAACATACAAAATTTTGATGTTCAAAAAATATTTATCCTGAGTTTTGCAGCGAAAGGGAAATTTGGAATAAAATGAGAGAAAAAACTGTTTTGCTAGATTTAACAATATTGTAAGAAATCTCAAAATGTGTAGAATTTTCTGCTTATTGCGATTAACCAATTTAAAAATTAGAAAAATATCAATAAATAGGTGAAAAATGCAAAGTTTCCATTTTGTTCATCGAATTTCATCCAACGCACCCCGCCAAGCAACGGCTCGCCCGTTGTGTACGCGCGGTTACCGGAAATGGCAAAAATTCCCTATTTTCTCTCATTTCCAAGCTATTTTTTCCAGGAAACTTCACCGCCGGTCAGTGCCATCTCCAGGACGGTAGAATTCTTCAAAAAGCCCATCGTCAGGAGATTCGTACCTTGTCGGATGAGAAGCGCCGGGCTTGGGAGGCGACTCTCTGGCAAATGAAGTCCTCCGGGTTGTATAATCGTCTCTCTCGGATCCACAAATACTCGGGAGTACATTCGGGACCGGCGTTTACTATCTGGCACCGGGAATTTCTCAAACGGATCGAACTGGTCATTCGCCGGCACCTGCTAGACGTCAATATGGGAGTACCGTACTGGGACAGCTCGCTGGATGCCCACTTACCGGAACCGAAGGATTCTGTCATCTTTAGCGAGTTGTTCTTGGGAGAAACCGATGAAAAAGGCTACGTCGTGACGGGACCCTACGCCAATTGGACAACTATGGAGGTATGTAACCTTACTTCAATTTAAAATCTCACCAAATCACTATTATTACCATTTTTATATGATTTTTTCTTACTTTCTATGATGTTGATCATGTGGAGATTACTATAAAGAAGAAAATAGAAAAAAAAAACTAGAAATAACGGAGAAAATGAAGAAAAACGCTTTCTGGCGGGTTGATAGAATGGAGCGCGGTGACAGCGCACCCTTTGATGATATTTTCCAGGGAAAACCGCATATCAATCGAAAAATGACAATTTGGGAAGGCGGAGAACTGCTGAACAGCGCCAGAATTGACTGGCTCGTCCATAACGACAATATCAATAATATTCTTGGAATCAGTCTACCCCTAACGGTGAGTAGCCTCCTATTCATTTAATTATAAAAAAAATATGATTTAGTCCTGTCCAATTTATCATATTCTTGATGCAAGAATGCTCGAATACAGTCACGACTATGTCCATTTTTATATCTGTAAGTTTGCCAAAAAAGCAGAAGAAAAATTAAATTTCAGCCGGTGATATGGGAAAATCGTACAGCTCATCAAATGATGTGATTTTTATCTATCACCATTCAATGGTTGATAATATTTTTGAAATGTGGAGACAGAATAAGCAGACCAGATTGGAAAGAGAGACCCAATATCCATCAAATGAGCCGGATTGTTTTCCGCCATGGCATAATGGCGACGGACTGATGCCTTTTTTAAATGTAATGCTAAAGAATAAGCTATAAAAATAAGTATTTCCAGCCCTTTAGGAATAAAGACGCCCTATCGAATAATTATACCGATGAAATGTACGAATATGCTCCGCGTCCTACTTGCAATAGACTGGATCGCGATTGTGGATCAAAGTTCGTTTGGATAGAAAAGAACAGCATCCATTTATTTTTAGGTATTTGTTCTGCAATTATCCAAAGGATGGCTCTGATCCTGAATGCATGAGCAAAGTAAAAATAAGTGGAAATTGCACAGGCTTCGAGGATAGCGATATTTGCTTCAATGGGAAGTGTATCGCTGGAGTTTGTAGAAAAGCCGAAGTGGAGAAGATTGCAAAGACACGGGACTTCTTTATGTAGGCCTAGGCTAATAATCTGAGCTTTATTGGAAACAAACGGCCAACAACAACATGATAACTTTGTAACAGTAAAAAGCGTGAAACAATTTAACAAGAACGAAGATAAGAGAAAGATAACAAATAACAGCTTACTCCATATCTTCGTTCTTAGACTTCTTGCTCTTCTTCTTTTTCTCTTTCTTAGGCTCAGCCTCTTCAGCTTCCTCTTCTTCAGCTTTGACCTTCTTAGCACTGCCACCATTTTGCTCTTCTTCATCATCCTCAAACTTTCTCTTCTTTGCAGATTTAGGTGCATCCAAAGACTGATCATACTCGAACGTCTCACTAAAATATACAAATTATATTTACGTTGAAAAATAACATACCTCTTGAAATGGTACTTTTCGTGTTTTTGAGTGAAATTGCTGATTTTCTTTGGTCCTCGTTCTTGCTCATTACGTAGCATCGTTTCAAGAGCGGCACGGCTTTCCAATCCGACTTGGGCATCTTTTGTGTCTTCCGATAGAGCATCAATTCGGGTAGCAAGAGCACATTTAGCAGCCAACTTGCGAGCCATTTTTCCCTTGAGTTTTTGTGGGGCTTGTGTGATCAATTGTGCATGATAAATAAGTCCATATTTTGGAGTATCTTTCTTTGTCTTCAAGGCACGGAACAAAGCCTAAAAATAACTGTGTTATCGAAAACAAGAAACCAAACCTTCTCGGCTCCAAGAATTTGTACTGTAGAAGCGGGAGCTTTAGCAAGAGACACAAGAGATCCAGCATGTGAAATAAGACGAGCTCCAACAAGTTCTCCAAGAAGGGCAGTAAGATTGGGAGCTAGTGCGCCCATTCTGTTCTTGAGGTAGTCGAACAATTGAGCTCTAAAAAAATTTTAAAATAATGCTAATGAAATAAAGCTACCTGTATAATGAAAGTTCAATTACTTGTTCGCAAAGACCAGAAATGTTGATGAGATCAATTTCAGAAATATCAGTACCCATAGAGATTTCAGCTTCTTCTTTTACTTTAGCCTCTAGTTGTTCATCAAGGATCTTGGATAAATCCGTGTTGACGGTGTTTTGACGCATGCCGACCGTCTTGATAATCTGAAGAAAAAAAATAATCATACGCATGAAAAGTTGCCATCGAAAAATATTCAAGATGTTTCTATTGACAAACCTTTGCATAAGCTTGATGATCTTGAATAATCTTTCCTAATTCAGGGAAATGCCATCCATACCATTCTCGCATTCTCATTGCGTAATTGTTTAGTTCCTTATCCAGATCATCAAGCAATGAAACAGCCTAAACGAAGAGCGTAAAAAGATTTTGATGCAACTGTTACTTGCACAATCATTGTATCAATTTTCTCCGGGTTAAACTTGACTTTATACCGTCCGAGAGAATGCGCCAGTGCCAGATTCATTGCAGCCAACTCGGTCTTGTGTTCTCCAAGAAGAGAGTCGATGTGAGTTCGAATACCACGCATAAGCTCATTAATGGCAGCGTTGTGTACGCAAGGCAGGTCAAGCTTTTCCTGAATGCAACTAAATAAAATCATCACACGACAAATGTACCTTGATCAAATTGCCGAGTTTGGCATCACCTACAGCAAGGTTTTCGGCAGCGGTAACCTTTGCTTTGAGCAGCTTCTTCAAAGTCTTGTTGAGCTTTCCTTCGACCAGGGCAGTTGTTCCCTCTACGGCGTCAACAGTACTTTTAAATTTCTTGAATGAGACCAGTTGCAAACTGAAAATATTGCAGTGAATTTAATAAATATTCCACCGCTTACTTTTCTTGTGCCTTTTCTGCAGAATTAAATTCCTCCCAGATATTGTCCACATTCTTGATCTTTTTCTCATCAAGCAGCTTGAAGACGGCATAGCCTGCTGCTGTTTCATAAAGAACCAGCATGTTGAAAGATTACCCTGCAAATAAGAGAATAATTACGATAGGAGAGAAGCAGACAACAATATAGAAAATTTAAAAAATCAATGGCAAGCATATCTGCTGAAAATCGAATTGTAACGAACTTTCAAAAAATGAATTTTGTGAGCCTGGCATTCGTTTCTTTTTGCATCTTTTTACAAATATCACTTTTACATATTTTTAGCAATATTTTACAAAGAGGAAAAGATCAAACAACAACAATAAGCAAGAGCAAATCGCCCAAAAAAAGAAAGGGAAGATTTGAACGCGAAGAGAATCGTCGCGGTCTCGTTGCTTTTCTCACAATCAGGATCGCGGCGGGACTCATTACATTTGGAGGGAATTCAAAATTTTCGCGATCTTTTTTTCTTTCTTCTCTTTCTCTCTTCACTCTTCCTGTGTTGTTTTTCACCCATTTGTCAGTGACAATTCTACTGAAAATCTCTAAATTGTTGGAAAAATATACAAAATATAGCCATGAGATATTATAACAATTTTCTCGGTGAAAACGTTGTCTTTCCTTGTTTAGAAGATTCTTATTCACTAAAATCGGCTGAACTTCTGCTTCAAATGTCTGGAAATGGTTTCTTTACTCTCTGCCAACCGGAAATCGTCCTAGCAGCCGACGAAAAGGTCACACATCTGGCGTCCGGCTGCTAATTTTCCGGAGCCGCGTGTACTATTTTTATTGCTCTTTGTGCACTCTCGTTTATTGTTCCTTTTTTCTTTTGTTATACTGATATTTAGAAATGTTTTGTTATCGAAAAATATGCAAAGAATGTATAAGAACAACGGCAAACATCTATGTGATTCATTTTAGCGAAGAAAAGTTTGATGCCCCATTGATTTCTGTTGAAAATTCTCTAGAATCAGCAATTAGATGTATCTGGTGTCAAGTTTACGGTGTGTATTTCGTCCCCGACTGAGTGAGAGAGAGAACGTGTTGGGTGGGACGACTGGGGCCAGCCGCTATCGATTGGTCTACACAATACTACGGCCTATGGGATGTTATCCATTAGTCATCCGAGTATTTTTCTCACTTTCTTATGCTTTATCTTTTTAATTTGCTTGTTTTAGAGAGCTAAAAGCTAACCCAATTTTTGAACATCTCTTGTCCTAGTGGGTGACAAGTGTCCCCGTCGTCCATTCGTCCCTGAGTCAACAAATCGGCCACTTACCTCAAAAAATAGCGATTTTCACCAGCTTTTTTCACTGTAGTTTTGCTCTTTTACTCTTCTAAAAATTGTATCAATATTTTAGAGAAATAATATTGATTCAGAAATGAATTCACATCCACTAAGACGGCAGTAAGGCGCGCCTCCTCTGTCCCTCCTTCTTCCCTGTTTACTTTGCGCAATTATCAGCGTGAACCACACAATGAGAATAAGATTCCGGCCTATATATGTAGGCGACAAGATATGGATACGTTTATGATAGATTTTATAAAATTTTAATGTGAAAGATTAGAACAATAATGATTTTTGTGTGAAACGTTGAAAAGTCGAGGATTTGTTGTTTTTCTTTATTTCTTCTGCATTTCTCTTCATTCTTTCTTATTTTATTTCATTTATAACAATTTTAGAACATTATTTTACTGAAAATAGCTGAAATACAATATAAAGAAGAGACTTATAGGATTTTTCATAAAAATAAGAGTCGTTGACTGCTGCAAACGCTTCTTTCCTTGATGTCTTCCATTTCCCCTGCTTTTCCACTAGTTTCCTCAAAATTTCAGGCCGTTCTCACCTCTCTAAAAACTTATTACACTTATCCCATTCCCAATTGTCAAAGTTGTGTTGAGTGGGAGGCAACTGACCTCTCCGCCGCGACCAGGTGCGACGACCAGGTCTGTTCCATCCAGGCAATTGTCTCCATCCATTTCCCTCCTGCCTCATAAAGACCCCACAAAAAAGCGGCTTTTATTTGTTTCTCCCTTCCACAGAGAGATACGTAATACGTCGTATTCCATCTCTATCCGAGGTCTCAAGTTTCTCTCCATTTCTTACTCATTTTCAGCCCTTTTTAGTCGCATTTTTCTCTAATTTTTTTCTTCTATTTTTGAAGCATATAATGTAAACTACAAAATATAAGAAAAAAAGTATAAAAAATATATAGAAAAACGAGAATGGCAGCTTGTTCCTGGTCATCGCGCCTTCGTCTCCCTTTTTTTCGCTTTTCACAGCTCAAATTTCATGGTTTCATGTTCCACACGACATGGAGACAAACTACATTGCCTTTGTGAAAATAAAAAGTCATTCTTTGACTTTTCTCCAGCCAAATTGTAGAAGATAAAAAGCCGCTCGACATTTTTTATCTTTATTCTGGCGGAACCAACGAAGAAATTTAAACGAGGATTGACTATTTCCAGAGCTGCCGAGTTTTTACGGGTGCAGCGGTTTGAACAATTGGAAAAAAACCAAAAATCGACTCGCGCCTTAAAATAAAAATCGGAGCGCGCCGCACCCGTAGAATCTCGGCAGCAATGGGAACTGGTAATCGGAGGCGCGGATTGGACAGCTCGTCGAGCTGACGAGATTTTACGGGTGCAGGGGTTGGGAAGTGAAACCTCAAATTGGCTCCAAATACTGCTAATCTGGAATTTTTCGATAGATATTTCTAATTTGTGGGTATACTGTAATCAATAATTACTGGAACTATTGCACTGAAAAAGCGCAAAGGTGGTGCACCTTCCCAGAAAAGGCGCCCTATTAGCCTGGACCCGGTTTTCCGCCCGTAAATCGCCCATATGACCTCGTATTTTTCTGTTTTCTTCCCGTTTTTTTCTTATAACCTTCCCCGCGAGACCATTGTCCCTCTCTTCCCGGCCTATTATCCATCTTTAGTCTTTTTCTCTGCCCTCGGCGCCCTTCTTTAGAGTCTCCCTGTCTCCTAAGGAACCAATTTCAAATGCAGCTGTTTGCTATGTCTTCTTTTGATGATGACGGGCCCCCTACCTTCCGTATCCCCCTTCCTCCCGTAAAATATTCATCTGTCCCTCCGTCAGGCCGTTGACGTCGGCCCCATTATTCTTCCCTCTTCCTTCTTCCCCCCAGTCTACTTTCAAAAATGTTCCTCCAAGGCTATTTTCCCCATTTCCAGGTAGATTTTCTTGTGCTTTTAATGTTAAAAATCCTTTAAAATGGAGAATTTTTCAGCCCTGGCCTCCAGGTAGCAGGATGTCTGGGCGGATGGACGCTTCATCCGCCACCTCGGCATTTGGCCTGGATCCGAGAAATTTAGAAATTAAGACAAATTCCATAGAGAGAACACTAGTGCCACTGGTTAGCCAGATTACTACTCTGGTTAATTTCAAGGAGAGCTACTTATCCAATGGGAAACCCAAGTCAGAGAGAGCCGTCAGAAACGCCCTCAAGGTAATCTTACTATAATTTTCGTCGCGTTGCCGCGCCGCAGTATGGCGCAATGGTAAGCGGAGCGCCTGATATTCTACCAACGTGGGTTCGATACCCGCGATTGCCAAAACATTTTTGCTTTTTAATCAAAGCCAGTTGAACTGAATTTTATCAATTTTTATGAATTTCCAGTCATAATAGACCCTATTTTCAGGTCGGAGCTGCTGTTGAAGCCGCGATTGAGCGATTTGTCGTGGTTGGAGAGACGATAGCGGACGAGAATGCCGATATC
The DNA here is from genome assembly GCA_932521035.1 of Oscheius dolichura. Lineage (NCBI taxonomy): Eukaryota > Metazoa > Nematoda > Chromadorea > Rhabditida > Rhabditidae > Oscheius > Oscheius dolichura. The sequence continues at coordinate 9,484,049 of OW051492.1, read as the reverse complement.
CAGCCAGAGATGTACGATGCTTGCCACGAAGCTCGTCTAGCCGGTGCATCCATTGCCAATCTTTCCCCGACAGAGGGAGACTATCTTCTGGACAAGGCGGTTCTTGTCAGGGCGAGTCGACAGCTTCTTTCCTCTGTGACAAGGGTTCTTTTACTGGCTGATCGAGTTCTAGTCAAGCAGATATTGAGAGCAGAGGATAAGGTGAGTATTTTTGGGGGATTTCTGTAAAATTGGACGGGAAAATCGTGTCCGAGTAGCAGAAAATCGCATTATCGGGAATGGCAACCTTTTTACCATTTTGCAATCGGTCGCCCATCTTGTCACATGGCGCAGTGCGATGTGGCCGGTCTCATCAGTAAAACATCGCGGATTCGATCCCCGCCGACGAAAAATTCCTTTTGCTTTTCCAAAAAAAACAGTTTCCAGGTTGCGTACTCGTTGAATCGGCTGGAAAACTGTCGGAATTTCACGGAATTCGTCAAGATTTTTGCCGAATTCGGCGGGGAGATGGTGGATCTGGCTCATCGCAGCGGTGACCGTCAACATGATCTAAAATCCGAGAAACGTCGAGCCCAGATGGGAGTGGCCAGGACGAGTCTAGAGCGACTGACGATGCTCCTGCTGACCTCTTCGAAGACCCTCCTCCGCCATCCGGAATCCGACTCGGCTCAGCAGTGTCGGGACGGGGTCTTCGACCAGATCCGGCTCTCCCTCCAACTGATCGCTCTCTGCAGTTGTGACGGTGTCCTGCCCATGGACACGGCCCGCTACGGCCAGCCGATGAGCGACGAGCCCCTGGACATTGGCATCCAGCTGACGGCTAACACCGCCATCCGCCAGTTGACCGACATGTTGGAGATGGTCCGGATGACGGGAAGAGTAGGGGCCGGGGTGAGAGAGAGACTGATCACCGCCCTCGACACCCTCTGTGAGATGACACAAGACTTCACCGACTCCGCCTACACCCCCCACCATCACAGGGAACAAGTCTTGGACTTTTTGGAGGAATGCCGCTTCGAAATGACCAATTTAATACCTCAAGATGTGAGTTAAACCGTAATTTTTGGGTTCAAAATGTTCAGAAATTTTCGCTGATTACGGATAATGAGGTTAAAAATTATAAAAATGTCAAAAAAATCGAAGAAAAATGCAAATGTTTAATTTTGTTCAGCGAATTGCGCCCAACGCACGCTGCCCTCTGTTTACGAGTGTTTATTGGCGCGCACTTACAGTAACTGAGAATAATTCAAATTTTTAGACACTCCAAGATCAGCCAGACCTTCTCCGAAGTGAGGGACTCGAGGTTACGGTAGAACGCCTAAACAGGAGGTTGAAAGACCTAGGAAAGCAGCTACAGATCGTCGCTGTGGAACAGGTAAGGGATTATTCTACCCGTATAATATCGGCAGCTGGTTTCTGCTGCCTGTAATGGCGTTACAGTACTTCTTGGATCAGAAAAACCCATCCAAAATGGTCCCAGACGTTGTGAAAGCCTTTTTGCCCGCCGCGGCACACGTAAAATCTCGGCAGATGGAGGAATTGGAATTTCGGCTCCGGAAAGTAACAGGAGCTCCAGCTGCCGAGATTTTACGGGTGCGGGCGCGGACCAAAAATGCTCCCAATAGTCCAAAAACAACTTCTTTCAATCATTTTTCAAAGGAATTGCTCTTTTTTCAGCTGTCAGAAGTTCTCCGAGCAAACGAGGATCAAGTTCTCCTCTCCTCGATCAAAGCCTGTGCCGTTTCTGGCGACATCGACGGCGTCGAAAAGTACCTGGACAAGTTCCGAGAACATTCCGAACACATGCAGGAGGTAGCCTCTTTTTATACATTTCTAAAATATTTAAAGGTCTGTCGCCTGCTACACCATATTTCCCTGACTGATTCCCTTCACGTCACGACGGGACACTGTGAGCGGAGCATGAGACAGCTTGCGCCGTTGACACTTCTCGCCGGGCGGACCCTGTGTCTTCATCCGTCGAGTAGAATAGCCCGAGAGAATTTGGAGGTCTTCTGTGATACTTGGGGGCTTACTGTAAGTCAGAAATACCGTAAACTATCGAAAAGCGCGCGCTGTAACCGCGCGCCATACTAACAGCCCGCCAGACAGCATTTCCCTTCATTTTTTTTGGATATTTCTAGAATTTTTTTTCTATTTTTTCTTCTTTCCAGTAATCTACAGGCTGTGAAGATCATAGAAATGATGAAAAAATTATAAAAAATGCTGAAAATAGCGATTTGCAGCAGTTTTAGAATGGAGCAGGGTTACAGCGCGCGCTTTCAGCCATCCAGGCTCAAGAAATAGAGTTTGGCCTAGGGGAAATCGGGTTTTTGAGGTTCTTACCGTAATCTAGTCCCCATTTTTCAGATGAATGATCTTTCCCGCCTGGCGAAGGAGTCCGACGCCGCTGCCAACGGTCGCGTGGCTGCCGAGAAGCAGGCTTACATGTCGCTGCCTCGTCCCGGGGTAAGCCAGGATTCCGGTATACGGTCGTGTGTCGTGACGTCGCCGTCGACTTCTTCCCGCCCGCCGCGTAGTTTCGAGTCACAGACGCGATCCGCCCTGATTTTGGATGACGAGGAGGAGGAGAGCGAAGAATTCGCGGAGCCACAGCCAACCGCCACACTTCAACAGCAAGGCGACACAGCCAGCGACTGCTCCGCGGACAGCGAGGAAAAACGGCAATTCGCCTATCGAATTTCGTTGATTTTGGATGATTTGCATGCTAGTCTGCCCTCTGCTTGAGATTTCTATTTTTATTTATTTTTTCCGTTTGAGACCTTATCCGTGACGTATCTGTGTTGTGACTGTATGCATAAATATACCGTTCCCCTCTCCTCTCCCCGGCATGATATTAATAGTGTGATGTGCAGGTGATGATTAATATGTCTCTTCTCCTTTCTAATAAAAACGAAACGCTTTGTAAACAGCATGCAAATGGCCGTAAGGGTGGTGAAAAGGAGATGGAGGCAAGAAATGGCCAGTTCGCGCAGTAAAAATAAAAAATAGTCTACAGTATACCATTTTCCTACCGTAAAAATGGATAGAGATCGTTGTAAACACTAAAGGACACTGAAAAAAGTAGTTTTAAAGGTCTTCACCAAAAACGCCCTACCTGTGACTGGATTTGCTTTATTTTTTTTGAAAATAGCTGTATTTTGTTCAGAATTTTCTGCTGATTACGAATAATTAACTTAAAAATTATAAAAATATCAAAAAACAGGAGAAAAATGCAAAATTCAATTTTGTTCAACGAATTTCGTCCGACGCGCGCCACGATGTGGCTTGCCCGCTGTTTACGCGCGCACTTGATTTGATGCTACAGTATCCCGGAATGCGATTTTACCGTTTTTTCAGTTCAATTTGGCTACAGTAAGCTATGAAAATAAGATTCTAACCGTTTCTGGACCAAAAATGATAAAACAACGGGGGTTTCAATATTGGCAGTTCACATTCTGTTCCAATTTCAGAAACACGGCACAACGCAAAAGCCCTCGAAGCCAATTACTCTGGATGTTGAAGATCAGCAGAAAATGGCTAAAGTCGGTCTCGAGATGAAGTTGTTGACGAGCGAAGTCGATGCGGAAGCCGAAAAATGGGATGAATACGCCGAAAACGATATTGTCAAACGGGCAAAGGTAGCGTTTTACCGCCACGGTTACACAGCCAAGAGCCACAGTAACTCAGCGGGCTGTGGAAAAGAGCCAGTTACTCATTTTCTCCTCATTTTCCAGGCAATGTCGTCGATGGCCTACAATATGTACCTATTCACGCGTGGAGACGGTCCTTTAAAAACGACACACGACCTCTTCACCCAGGCCGAATTCTTCGCCGAGCAGGCCAATAAAATGTACAAGACCGTCAGGGAATTCAGTTATGAAGTACCCGGATCGGCGGAGAAAAGTGAACTGTCAGCCATTCTGGAGAGGATTCCTGTTCATTGTCAACAACTACAGGTGGGTTACTGTACTTTTTTTTTTGAAAAAAATGCGCGAGACGCTGTAACCGCGCTCCATTCTAATAGCCGCCCAGACGGCATTTTCCTTCATTTTTTCCATTATTTCCACTTTTTTTTTCTATTTTTCTTTCTTTACAGTAATCTTCATGCTGTGAAGATCATAAAATAAGGAAAAAATAATAAAAATGGTAATAATGACGATTTGGAGCGGTTTTAGAATGGAGCAAGGTTACAGCGCGCGCTTTCTAAGAACTCTTCGATTTCACGATTTTTAGACCTTTGAAACTCGTTTTTTTTGCAGGTTATGGTAAAAAGTCCTACTGTAGGTAAGACAGCAACATTTGGAAAAGTCGATTCCGTCATCCAAGAGACGAAAAATTTGATGAATGAGATAGCCAAGCTGGTAACGGCCAGTTTTGTCTGTGCCACGAAGGTTAGTCCTTTAAATCTTTTTGGGTTACTGTAATTGTTGTCAAGTGGAAAAAAATCAGAAAAAAAAATATTTTTTTAGCTTGACAGATTGGAAAGGTAAGTGCTTCCGATATTACACATTTCTCGTGATAGTCCGATTCCCGCGCGGTCGGAAGTTTGAAATTTGAACAGGACCAACCACAGTTAGACAGCCAAATAGCTACATTTCTCAAAAACGTGGTGTACAGTCCTTTAAATTTCAAATTTCGTCCGCGTTTCCCGCTTGAATCACCCACCCCTGATGGGATTGAGTTATTTGTCTGCTCCCTTCCAATTCCCGCCCCCATTAGAGCCGCACAAATCCTCATTTTTATGAGCTTTTCACCACTTTTTTTTGCCTTCTAGATGGTCTTGAAAAGAAAAAGAAAAGAAAATTTCAGTTCGAAATCGAATTCCGCGGAGGGTCGGTCCCCCGGACTGTGGACGATCACGGCCCGACACCGGGCAGACAGAGCCGCGAATCTACCCTCTGGCGCAGGACCCCGAGCATGCGAAGAAGTCAGCCACAGGCGCAGTCACACTCCACCCTCAATCTCTAGGTAAGCACGGGGGTTACTGTAATATCCATCCTACTGGAAAACATCGCGGTAAGACTCAAAAAAATGATCAAAAACTGAAAAACGGGTGAAATTCGTCGAAACCAGACTCCAAGTTTCGCTGCGCCCGCACCCGTACAATCTCGGCAGTTCGACAGCCAGTATACGCCGCGCGCGTATTCCAATTCTTCGAGCTGCCGAGATCTTACGGGTGCGGGCGCGCGACATTCAACTCGTTCTCAAATGGAAATTCTACCGTTATTACCTCACAGACCTTTAATTTTTGGTGTTTTTCTTCAGGAAATGAATAAAATGGGTAATATCTAGCTTCGCGAAGGCGGTTCCCTTGTCTTATAATCAAAAATCCGTTTGAAAACCACTTTTCCTATCGAAATCTCGGCATTTTATCGTAAAATGACATTTACTTCAATTGCTGCCCGGTAAAAGCCCTAATTTTGACGAAAAATGATAGGAAATGGCTTATTTTATTCCAAAATTCATATTTCTTATGGTACCGTCCTTTAACATTTACCATTCAAACGAGTTTGGGTATATAAACTGCCAGAATTGAAAGAAGCCCTCCCAAAATTCCAAAAAGTTGTATTTTTGACCCATAAAACCCATATTTTATACGGTACAGTCCTTTAAATCGTCCCGTATTCCCCCATCTAATCGGTTCCATTTTAGCAGCAAATTCATCCGGGATCTGTAAAGGTGAGTCGTAGTCTCTCTCCTGGCTGTCCTGCTCCATTGCCACTTCTCGTAAGTAAGCATGCTCCATCGCTAATCCGTAGCCTCGCATGTGCATGAACTGGCTAACTGTGTCATTCTCTCTCTATCTTGTCTCGTTTCTCTATTTTCCCCAATTTTTCTCTATAAATTCCCGCCATTTCAGTCCCTGTTCCCCGCGAGAGTCGCCCCTCCCGCCGTCTGCCATTCCCCATCGGGAGAGGCGTAAAATCTACCTCGGTCTCCTGGGGGCCATGCAAGCCATCAAGGATTCTCGCTCGACTCGTCGTCGTCTCGAAATGTCCAAAATTTAACCGTCTCCCCCTGTTTTTTTCTTGTTTTTTTTCTCTCTGTTGTTTTTTAGCTCATTATACCCGTCTTTTTCCTCTCTGATCTCCCTATTTTTTAAATTTTAAAATTTTTAACTTTGAAAAAAGAAACAGACATTGCCTAGTCAGGTGCTCATGCTCAATATATTGATTATAACAAAATAAAGATTATTCGTTTCCCAGAGGGGCAGAGAAGCTCCGGAAATCGACGGATCCTTCAAAATGAAAGAAAATGACAAAAATAACATACAAAATACATTTCTAGTGGATTTGAAAAAAAAGCCAAAGAGTTAGCGTCATCCTGGGTTTGAACTTGGTCAAGTTCGGGCTACCGGGTTTTGCAGCTCGGCAACTTGCCTACTGCGCCACGGAGACCAAACGCGCCAGAGGGGGCAATCGGGGTAGTGCCCCTTATATTTTAACTTCGAGATCGTGTGAGGACCATGAAGAAGATGAAGAAGATGCCTGGAAATCGGGCGACTGAATAAGAGTGTCCTTTGACTATTCCAGACCAATTCTGGCCTATTTCCCCATATTCTCCCATCTCATATTGTTTGTTTCTGTCCTTCCCTCTCCCTGATTCTGTCTGTGTGTCAAGTGCAACAGTTCAGTCCCCCTCCCCCCTCCCCCCGTATAACCTGCCTGTATGTGCTCGTCTTGATTGGGAGCAAACAGGAGTCCCGCCAGGAGGAAAGCCGTGTTCTTCCCAAAACTTCTCGCCTCTCATCAGCATTTTTTTCTCTTTTTGGGCTGCTACTTATTGAATAGAAGATGCTACGGCCGGAGAATAATATTACCGATCCGAATATTTATCACGTACCGACGGCTAATCCAATTATTCTTGTTAGTTTTCCTCTTCTAAACCTTCTGGGTTACGGCATTCAAGTTCATCTAGGGTTTAACGTGGGGAAATGACAAAATCAAGTAGATTTCTATGTCATTCGAGAGCTCTCGGTCTGCTACATTCAATTACAAACCCAGAAAACGGATTGCTCCGGTTTATTCCACTCTTTTGACTGCATTTTGTTAAAAATTCGAACCGTGAAGAATATGTCCCATAACTCTTGTTATTCCTAAGATATCTGTTTTATTATTTATACCGTAATATTCAGGAGATCGAAAGTTTTCGAATGGTATATAATTTACCGCAATTTACACGATTTTTATGGGAGAAATCCTGCAAAGAATGGCCATGAGCCAGGAGACCCTATTTGTGACCCGGGCCCCCGAATTTGGGCTAGAATCGAATATTTCGGCGATTATTCGATTCCCAGACAGTTCAAGCTAAGAACATTTGATTTTTAAACTCTGTCTGGTCATTCTTTATCTTTCTCCGCGAGTCGATTTTGTATGCACACTGTTCGCGCGAGCATGCAGACACATTTGAGCATAGACCCGGTACACACGGCGAAAAGTGGCGTCACGTGGCTTCGAAATGTGTTTTTATTGATTCTAACAACTGGATAGATGATATATTGTCAAAAAAAAACAGATAAAATTTCAAAAAAACGCGAAAATTGAACCGAGGACGGGGAAAACGGCAGGCTACAGTAACCCGAAAAGAAATTTTCCAAATAACGCGGGGAAATATTCCACTATTTTTGGGATAATCTTTTTCTTTCAGATTCCCCTGATATTCGAGGCTATTCCCCATTTTCTCCGCCGATTTTTCCAATTGAGACTCGACTACAGTTTCCCTTATTCCCTGCTCTATGACTTGGCCAATATCCGTGTCAATCAGACAGAACTAGCTACAGTCTGCAGTATCGCCTTGATCCTGACACTATTACGGTATATTCTCGAGAACAAATGTAAGGTAAGAATCGAGAAATAGGGAAAAATAGAAGATAAACAGGATTTTTGCAGCTCTGGGTCGCCAGATGGGAAGTGTTCCCCCGTTTTGAGCACAAATTGCCCGAGACCATTTGGAAACTTCTCTTCTACAGCAGCGCCTGGTTGTTTTCACTCTTTGTACAATTATATGTGGAAGGAGCAGAGTCGTTTAGGGACCCCCTCTCCATGTGGATCGGTAAGTCGCGGGGAAGGGAGTTTAGTGGATCGAGGTGATCGGCTCAGTCCTCGGTAGACGGACTCCCTGCACTCGTAAAGTCTCGACAAGACAAAGATATAAAGGTGTCACAGTCTTGTAAGAGTCTTGAATAAGAACGCGCCAACTGCCGAGACTTTACAGGTGTAGGGGATCGAACTATCAGGAGGCGAGCCGAGGCATCCTCCGGGTGAAATTTTCGCGCCTTTCCAGTGAAAATTATGATTTTATGTGCTCAAACTGTTCTTCACCCAATGCTACGGCTTGTCGGCACAAAATAATCTCAAAAATAGGTTTGAAAATTCCAACGAAAACCGCGAAAACGCCATTTTTTGGCGCCGGTCGGCCTTGACCAATAGAATTGGCAATTCCCCGCTCATTCCTAAACCTTTTTTGAAGATTAAAGGAACCCTCAGGGACCTAGGCGGGTTACTGTAGCAGAGAAAAATGGAACAGCGAAATTGGGGGTTTCCTAAAAAATGGGAAGTACTGTTGGAAAGAGCATACAAAATTACATTGAACAAGCTAGATTTCAACCAATTTCTCTTTTTCTGTGAGCTTGCGTTTGCCTGATTGAGCGCAGTCGCTTCGGAACCAGTGCGCTGGCGCACAAGTCCCTGAGGGTTCCTTTAAAAAATCCTCTTGTACAGTTTTTCCTGCCCAATACATTAGCCCGGATGTTATCTTCTGATATCTGGAAAGAATTCATTTAAATTGGTGTAAGTCAACTGCTCCTGTTTTCTGAGGATGCCGCACAACTTTATCGAACTTCTCAGCCGTTGAGATCCGGTCTCTCGAGTCACAGGACACTTTAGGGTGGAGAATGAGAGATCCTGCTGTAGAAATCCAGCTAAAAATCCGTTTTTTTTCTGCCCAAGAAAAGAATTCTGGGTTCCGGGACCGGAACTCATTCCCCCGCAGGTTTTTACGGTTAGAGAATCTCATAAATACAGTATACCATAACAAGGAACCCAAATCTGCCCTTGAAATAATCACTCCAGTCGGTCGAATTCAAAAACTCGGCGTTCTATCCCTCAAAATGGGGGGCGCCTGTGAAGACCCGCGTCGGGTCGAGAGCATTTTGACCCCGTTTTGCTCCCATTTCCGTCCACCCCTACAAAATATTTATAATCTGTCGTAGTCAGTAGAAAGCGCTGAATTTTTTAAGCCTAAAATCACAAAAGCTCCGTCCATAATCCTAAATTTATCTCGTTTTCCAGGTTGGGAATCAGGCTACCCGCCGCCTATCGCTCCAGAAGTCACCGCGGTCTATGCTCTCCAAGCTGGCTACTATCTTCATTCCGTCTATGCCACCTTATTTATGGATTTGTGGAGAAAGGTACCGTAATCCCGTTTTTCCCGGGAAATTTAAAACAATTCCAGGACTCCTGGCTAATGTTCTTCCATCATTTTATTGCTTTGGCTCTGTTACTCTTGAGCTACGTTGGACAGTACGCCATTTTCCCGCTTTTTATCCAAATTTTCAATATTTAGCTTTGTTTTACCCGGTGTCTTACTCGTTTTCTTACATGATAGCTCCGATGCGGCGTTGGAAATCACAAAATTGGGTCATTATTTGAAGAAGAGGAAGAATGGCGACAGCTATCCGTGGTGGAATATCCTCGGCATAACTTCTTTCATCCTTTTTGCTATTTTATGGTAAGTTAGACTGTAACATATAAAAAGAGCAAGAATAATGAAAGGTATTGGTAAAAATAGTAGAAAAGAACATTTCGGATGGATTAGAAAAAAAGCAAAATTAAGTATCATCCTTCTGGGATCGAACCTATCCAGATATCGAATCCACAGTCCGGCAACTTGCCTACTGCGTTGTGCCCACCCTGGCTTATTACAAGCTGTCGCTATCGTTTTTTTTCCTATTCAAAGGCTGGATTTCTCCCCATTTTCCTCTAAAACCTCTCCCAATATTTGCAGGATAATCTTCCGGCTCTATTTCTACTCTTGTAAATTGCTGTACTCCACTCTTTACGGCGCTGTGTACCTCGGCCCCCAGGATGCGGCCTTCTTCCCCCTCCTCGGCCTCATGCTGACAATGATCTTCTGTATGAATATCTACTGGTTTAATTTCATCGTCCGGATGGTTGTTCGTGTCGTTTTAACCGGCGAAGATCCGGAAGATAATCGAGAATTCGACACCACCGCCGTTTCCGGCATCGATAAAGGAGAATTGGATAAATTGGCCAAAAAAGACCGGTAGATTGTGAATTTTATTGCTTGTTTTGTTATGAAAAAAATTAAAAAAGAGAGAAATAAATTATTTATTGTTATATATTTTTGTTGTGAAGAGAGAAAAGAAAACGAACGCCCGATCTCCGACTACTTTGACCCCGAGACTCTGCCTCCGGCCGCTAGACTCGTTGTTGCCAGCAATCCGTCAAGATCACCAGCTGCTCCGTCCTTTTTGTCATCGTTGGACAGCTGGACTCTCAGTCAAGAGTAGCGCCACCACTGGAAATGGTTGCTGGCATTTGGCTCTGCTTGCTTTTTATGTCTACAGGTGAGCAACATTATTTTTTCTTGATTTTCTTCATATTTAAGTGTTATATTTATTAGCAGCTGTTAGTTTCCATTGTTTTCTAATTTATAAAACATAAAAAATGCTGAATATATGTTAAAATGTTCCTATTTTCGACAGAACTCTTTTCATCCTTATAACTTCATTTTCTCTTGTGTTCGCGACTTTTCCTCAACAGTAGCATGTATTTCTCGATGTTCTGAATGTTATAAAGCCTAGAAAGTGTTGATTTTATGTGGAAATGGTGCTATTTTTAGCCAGAAATCATGTTGTTTCGATATCAAAAGCGTCGCTCTGACTGAAAATGTTCGTTTTCGAATTGACGAGAACTCTGAAAGGCTTCCAGTTCTTTGAAATAAAGGGGGGTTTTTTGCTTACATTTTCATCTCTTTCTGGCTATTGTATTCATTTTTACAATCTGTGTAATATTCTCAACTATTTCTAGAAGCTGGCTAAAGCATATGCTGTTTTGAGTAATTTGAGAAAGTAAATTGAAACGAGAAAATAATTGCGACAATTCAATTTTCGTCACCTTTCGCTCAAATCAAACACCATTTGCAGTTTTCTAATTTTCAATGTTCTTGTTGATCAAATTTATCATAGTTCAGTTGCACTTCATTGTTTTATCAACGTTGCTGTTGTTTTCATCGGAAACATGTGGCGTTATCAAGTTCTAATGTCCTCTGGTTTACATATCTTGAACTTTTTGTCATTTTCATTACTTTCTTTTTCAGTTGCCTCCGACAAGATGTCTCTGACCCTTCACAGCGTCACTGATACTCTTTCTCCGGCAGACTCCAAGGTATTTTTCCTCTAATTCCTGTAAAATTTATTATTTTCAGTATGCCGATGCTTTGGAAGCAGCTGGGCGAGCATTTGAAGAAGTCGAAGAGCTATTCAATGAGAATGCTTACACTCAAAGAAAAGGATGGAAAAAGGTTACTAGTTTCTAACTTTTAACTGTACAATTTGGTCTTTAGGATAAATCAAATGATGAGGGAGATGTAGTCTATGCTAAGGATACTCCTCAGGGTAAAATGGTCACTGTTTCTGTGAGTTCAAGGTTCTTATTTTCTATTTTTATTTACTAAATTTGTTCGTTCAATGTGCTGACCATCTGTCTTATCTTGTGTCACTCGTGCTTGTTTGTTTTTCTTTTTGAACGGGTGGACAGAACATTAGTTCAAGATGTCTTGAAACTATTTTTAACTTATAAAATAAATGATTTTCAGACAGTGCTACCAGGAAATGTCGACTTCGTGATGAAGGAGACATGGCACGGAGTAGCTGGATTGCCAAAATGGAATAAGAACATCAACTACGCTTCCACAATCGCAAGTCCCACAGACAATTTTGATATTATTACTGTAAAAGTCCGTCCGTTTCATCTAGACTTTCAAGCTTTCAGTATGGAAATAATGATGTGCTCGTAGTTTCTGGAAGAGATTTTGTATCAGCTAGGATTTATCGAAAATTACCCGACGGAGGTTATATTATGGCATCGAAAAGCGTTGATCTTCCTGATTATCCTGAAACGGATAAAGTCAGGTTTGTTTATTATTTTTATGCTTATTTTATTTCTCTCAGAGCTGAATTAATATTAGCTGGTGCTCGATTCCGTCCTCATCCTGAATATAACAATAAGACTTTAACCGATGTGGTTATGCTTGCTGATTTGAAAGGAATGCTTCCAAAAATAGTTGTCAACCAGGTAAATTATATTTTTTTTTCTCTAAATTATTCATTTCCTTTTCAGGTAATAGGCAAAATTATGCTCATGGATACTGTCACAAATCGGGAACATTTTAGTAAAATCGTCGACAAAGAACAGCTGTGATTATAGTACAAATTCAAGAGGGAGAAAGAGTTTTATCTATGCACTTTATTTTACTGTAAATTTTTTATCAGCAACACCCGTTTCTTTTAATTTATTGTAACCTCGTACTTTTCCTCCTCAAAATTTGTAGTTTACTCGCAACTGCTAGGAAATCATCGGCTTCGTTTAGTTCATTCACCACGAAGTCAGAAGGCGGCTCTGCGCCAGGAGGAGCAAAGCCGGAAGGAGGACCCCGAGATCCAGGAGGCTGTGGACCAAATGAAGCTGGTGGCTCCGGCCCTGCTGGAGCCTCGTCGACAAAATTGCTCTCAATTTCCAAGCTCAATCGTCGTGCTTCTGCAGCAATTGAATTTGGAGGAGGCGTTGGACCCGAGGATTCAGGTGTTGATATTCTAAAGGACGATCCACGAGGTCTGGATTTTCTTGTAATTGCAGGTTCTGTTGTAGTTATTGCGGCGGTTGAGGTAGTACTAGGAGAAGTAGTCGTCGTCGTTGAGGTAGAAGTAGTGGCAGAGGTAACCGTTGTTGTGCTTTTTGTCGTCGTTGTTGTACTCGCCGTAGTGCTGAATGGCGTCGTCTCGTCGACGAACAAATCTTCATCAAATTCTTTTGGTTGAATATTTTCTAAAGCAGCTATCAGGGCCTTAAATTCGCCTTTTTTAATTCTTTTCTTTTGTTTACCTCCAAAGCAGCTACAGTAGAAGTCGATTCGCTAAAGGAAGTAGCCTCGATGGGGCTCCTGGTAGTTGTCCTCCGTCCTATTTCGCCTCTATGTCTTGGTGGGGTAATTTTTAACATATTTAAAGCTGTAGTTGAGGGAGGAATTGTTGAGGTAGTGGTTGTTTCTAGAAGGGAATAAGTGGGAATGACAGAAAGGGAGGTAAACCTCGGAGGGCGTGAAGAACGGCCCTTTCGATGTCTTTTTCTTGACTGAAGCGATCTTCCGCTTTGAAAAGGAACCTAAAATGTAAATTAGGATGATTTTAATTTATTTTATATAAAATGTTAGTGTAAAACACACATTTAGGTGAGATTTATTACTTTTTTTTGTTAGTTTCCAATTATAATTATAATACTTTTTAGTAGAATTTTATTATATTTTCAGCATTTCTAGTTAATTAGAATGGCTAAATTCGATATTATTACATGAAGATTATAGCAAAATGGACAAGAATGATTTTTTAGTAAAAGAATAACAAAAATTAATGAGTATTATTATTTTTTTACACTTCTAGATCAGTTATGAATTAATTTTTAGTTATTTCAGTTAATAAGAATGCTCAAATTTGCTATTATTATAAAAAATGGGTAAGAGATGATTTTTAGTAAGTTTAGTAGATTAGTAACCTGGTTAGCCGTTCCTTTGATGTCTTTGTGTCATTTTGTGGCCTCTTTCCGATTCCTCCGCCGCTCTTCTTGATTACTTTTCCATCCACTGGTTTCCGTTTCCTCTTTCGAAAGTTGAAAACATGTTTTCTTAGGGTTTCTCTCCACTGGTTAGTGTGCTTTTTCTTGCTGTTAGCTTTCCTCAAGAAGATGCCCAACCTTCGCAGATGATTGCGCTGTCGGGCTCGCTTTCGTGGAAAAGTTTGTTGAAAAGCCTTCGCGTTGAGCTTTTTTGACCGACCGGAGAGCCTAAAATAGGTAAAAAGTTGTTTCAGGGTGGAAATATGGGACTACCTTCGATTCAGTTCAGTTGGAGACGCGGAAGACGCTTCAGGATTCACTCGACTGTGAGATTGTCGTCGGACATCCGCTAGAGCCTCTTCAAATGCTTTGAGATCTTCTTCGGTTATTACTTCCTGGAGAAAATACAGTATGATGTGTTAAGAAAAAAAGCAAAAAGGTTTTCCAGTAGCGAGGGTTGAACCCGCGACGTTTTACTGGCGGGCGCGCCATATCGCACTGCACCATATGGAACGACGCCGCAGCACCGTTTCCGACCTATATATGGTCCCGAGAGTAACCAGAAAAATCCCCCCTCGACCTTTTCTCCATATTTTTGTACAGTATCAATTCAGAGCAAAAAAACTCACATCGTGATCGGCCCTGGTATTAGAATTGAGAAGTAGAAAGACGAAAATGGCCACTGATAAAAGAAACATGAGATCTGAAAAGAGAGAAATTAGAACCAGGAAATGGGATTGGCGGTGATGATTCGAAGACAAGTTCCAAAAAGGCGAAAAGAGGAAGAACCGGGGGCTAAATGGAACGATTTTATCACTCTAGGGGGACTGATGAGAGAAAATGACCGATGGAAGGAGGAGAGAGGCGCTAATTGAAAGAAAAGAAACAGGAATAATATTCGGAAGATTGAGGAGGAAGCGAAATGACAGATGAGTGGAAATCTCGTGAGAATTGCCGCCGAAAAAAAGCAGGAAAGCACGTGGTGAAGTTTGGCCGTGCACCTGCACCCGTAAAGTCTCGGCAACTCCGGCTTCTGGTACTTAGCGGCGCGCACTTTCAGGCCTTCGAGCTGCCGAGATTTTACGGGTGCGGACGCAGGGAACCAGCAGAGTCCGAAAGTAAAGAAATTTCCCCTTTTCTTCAATTTTTCGAGTTTTTTTTTATATTTAAAATTTTTTTTAAACATCTAGCCATCTTTTTAAAGGTATATAGAAGCTTACTGTAGTCATTTTTTATGAAATAGAGGCGTATAGCTGCGGAATTGTGACTTTTTGGTCGCTTATCGTCGTTAACTGTTCCTTTCAAGTATTTTAAAAGCTATTTTCTTGAGCAATTCGCTCCAGGAACTTCTTAACCCTAGCTCTATCAAATTACAGTAAGAATTCCATTAAAATAAAGGAGTAACCCAGGGTATGAGCGCCAAAAGGGAACGGACTGAACTCCTTGCTGTTTCCGCCTATTCCACCCCCGTTCTCCCCATTTCTTCTCTTTATCATCTCCTAATTAATGTGATATATTTTTATGTGATAGGGGAGCCAGATAGAGCGTGTAACGGTGCGATAACAGGTAGAGAGGTGGCGGCATAATTAGACAGGGAAAGGGATAGAGGAACTTGTTAGGGAGGATCTGACTTTCTTTTCCTTTAATTAACGGGGAGAATACTGTAGAAAAAGAGGGAAAGAGAGACGAAAAATCCGACTGGTTGTTGCCTGTTGGCCAGGCCCTAAAAGTTCTTCCTCCCCATGTTTCAACCGTTCGGGTCATAAACCAGGCCCAATACCCTGTGGATGTGTTCTTTGTTGAGGGGAGAAAAAGGTAAACACAGCCATTTTTTGAGAAGAAAGGAACAGGGACGGTGGAGGAAACCAAAGATGAACAAGAAGGCGACCAGAGGGAAATCCACACCATTTTGATCGCTATAACGGCATAAAAACAGTCAAGGATCACTTCTAGGGAAAGGCGCAATAGAGAAGAGAAAGCTAAAGCAAAAAACATCATAATCTTCTGATTTTTGAGGGCTATATGAGAAACGCCGGCTCCGAGCTCCATCTAACCATGGGCGCGCCCAATTTTGGGGGTGGTGGGTGTTTGCTCCTATATCTCGGTCACTTCTAGCAATCTAAAGGTAAACCTATGCTCATCCGAACCGTTGTGATATTCTCTCCATGTTCGTTTTTAAATTTCAAAATTTGGAACAGAAATAACCGAGTTGTGACCCATATATGACGGAATCCCCAGCGAATGGCCGTTACGTGACGCGATCGAGGTCACTTGTACGTTTGCAGTCACAGCTCGGTCATTTGTGGGCCGATTTCCAAAATTCAAAGACCAGCATGGAGAACACATCCTGGCGGTTCGAACAAACCTATATGTACCCCAAAAATTCCCAGAAATGACCGAGATATAGGGTCAATCCCTGACCCCACTCAAAATGGAGCGCGCTCATCTAACCCGACTGCTAATTGCAATGATAGGTCATATGTCATATATTATGATGGATTGTTTGTTGTCGCACTGTTCACTTTCCCATCGGGACCTCTACAGATCCAAAAATGACCCTTTTTTCGGGGTTTCTCGTTGTCAAAGACGAGAGAACAGGCTCGACCGGTAACCAGAAGCCATCTATGATAACCTCTTTTTTTCGACTGTTTTTTCCTGTGTAATATGTGTGTTCCCTTTTTAGCTGATAAGAGAAAGGAATCGAGTCGGTTTGGGCCAAACGGTTTGGCGGTTACAACGAAACAGTGATAGATGAGATGGCCGGAGGGCATAAGACAGAAGACCAGGGAGGAAAACACGAACACTGATACCTTTTTAGACACAAGGCCATATTTTTGAAGATGACGCCAGATTATTTAACAACTATTCTGTTAATAGAAAGTAGAATAGAGCGCGGTAACCGAACAGCTTTTTTTCTAACAGCTTGCCAGACGGCATTTTCCTTCATTTTTTCAGTTATTTCTAGATTTTTTTTCCTATTTTTCTTCCTTTACAGTAATCTACATACTGTAGACATTATAGGAATTAAGAAAAAATCATGAAAAATGATAATAATAGCGATTTGGAGCGGTTTTAGAATGGAGCAAGGTTACGGCGCGCGCCTTCAAGACTCCAGGATCAAAAAGAAGTCCGTTTTTTTGCGCTTTTGGTCGCTGGACAGTTGCTTTTTGATGCCTTCGGAATATTGGGAAGAAATAACAACAGATTCAGAGCTAAAAGAGCGTAAAAATGACCGGTTGCCATTGAGAAGAGGGAGGCACGGGGGGTGGGCATAGAAAATGACGGCCAGTTGCGTAATTATAAGGCGGGAAGAAGGGGAAGTGAGGATAAATATGGATACGAGCCGTTCCTACTGTCCACTGGCCATCAAAATCACTTCAAACCCCTCCAAAGGGTAGGAAAGAGAGGAGAGAAGTCCGCCGGGACTGGGAAGACTCTCTCCCCGCGATTAAGATCCCAAAGATATGGATTTTGTAGAGAAAACAAACGGAGAAAAGAATGACAAGAATGAAATTTCCTGTTCAAATAGACCAGGTTCAAAAAATCAGTTTCCCTCCAAAAAAAAGAAGCAGAAAAAAGCGAGATAGGGCGGGGTTCATGTTCGCCTTTTCAGCCGGCAATCAGGGAAAGTGAGACATCTTCCCGACCTTGGACTTTCTCTCTCAGCTGACTGACGGGACTGAACTGAAAATCTGCCATAGATGATAAGCAGGGCTAAAAACGGAGAAAAGGCGGCAAATGGCATAACTATCGCTTGTTACAAGTTCAATAACTCTGCGCGCATGGCGCAGGCGGCAAGCGCGCCGGTTGGAAATCAACCAATCGAGGGTTCGACTCCCCTGGTTGACAAAACCTTTTGCTTTTATTTTTAAAGGTCTTGTTAATCATTACGGTCAGAATATGATATTCTCAGGCTACAAAATAGTCGTCTGCTTGCAAAAAGGAAGGAAAATCTACGCTAAAGCCTCTCTGGCGAATAAAGATGGCCACTTGTGGGAACATGTTGCATAGATCTGGGCGTCAAGTGCAAAAAGGGCTTATTCCTGCCAACGGAGGGAGAAAATAAAAGGGTGAAGATTGTTTTAGTGGTGTCTCTTTCCCCAGCCGGGTGATCAAGTCCGATAGAATGAAGGTATAAATCATGGCGGTCCTCCCGACACGAAAATACTCGCCACGACGACGAGGAAAAAGTCTGTATTCTGGTTCAATTGAGCATTTTTTGACGGGGGAAACAATTTTATCTGGCGAATGAAACCATTTCGACGTTTCTAGCCTGATTGCGGGGAGGAGGAGAGGGACTAGTCTTTGTGCCATTAAATTCGCGAAAGTTATAAAATCTGTCTAGGGGACGATGTAACAGACGACGTCAAAAAGTCAAAAAATCAGAAAAGCATGAAAACAAGCCGAAAAAATGAGGATTTTAGTGATTTTTACCCCCGAAAATTCAAAAGTGTGCGCGATTTCTGTAACTCTTCAAAAATACAATTTTCCCGCGTGTTCAATTAAAATATTGTAATTATTTTTTCTCTCTAACTATTTATAAGCCTAAAAAGCCTAAAAAATAGCAAATTTAGCTATTTTCAGGGAAAATTTGATAGCGCGCCCCTGGATTATGGTAACTCTGTCCGAATTTCAGTTTTTCTCCAATTTTTCCCCAAAATTTAGCCACGTTTCTTCATTTTTTTTCTATTTCCGGTCCCAACATTCTAGAAATATGATATTTAGACCTAACAGCTCGCCGCCCGAAACAAATCTTGGACAGGACGTGATCACGTACTGAATTGTTTCTATTGAAATGTGTCTCATCTGAATGCATCAAGAACTGCTTATTGGCACATCCAATTTCATTTCTGCCTTTTGCAATCGGTAGAGCACGTCAGATTGTCCTTGAATGAGTTTTGGCACCTAGGCCTAACAACTCTATCTGTTAAAAATATCAAATGTGCTAGTAAAATAGTTGTAATTTATTCAAATGTCGTCTAGGAGTTCTCTCTCAAAAAACTCATTCAAGGACAACTCAATGTGCTTAATCGGTAGCAAAAAACAGAAATAAAATCCTATGTGTCAATAACGAGTTCTTGATGCATTACGAAAAGATGCAAAATTATAGAACAAAATTTGAAATTTTTGCTTCGCGGGAGGTATTCTTTTTGCTTTAAAAATATTTTACTCAATATGCTGACATAGGATTTGTCTGATTTTGACGGCAAATGACTATTTACATCAAGAGCAACATTTTGACACCAAGCATCATGGAAAAGTATTCAGAAAACTATTCTTGAAGCCCAAATGTGGTTTTGCTGAACAAAATTCACGAGGGCTGCATTTCTCTTCAATTCTGCCGTATTTTGTATTTTTCTGAGCGCCCCGACCTTTAAACTGCGGGGTTCGGCGAGCTGTGTATACCTTTTACTTCAATAAAAAGTGCGCGCCAGAGCGAAAATTCCGATTGACAGACCCGCGCGCCTTCAGATTACTGTAGCTTCGACTGTTTCACCGTTTTGCTTCAAAATTACCTATTTTTGCTCATTTTTTCTCTATTTTTGGGTAAAACACGATGTAGAATTAGGAAGAAGTGTTTATTTGCAAATATTTCCATAATTTGATATAGATATTCTCTCTGAAATGACGATAATTATTGCCGGAAGAAAGAAGAAGAAAAGGGCTGGAAAGGATAGGGAATATGGCGAGATGTAGGCTCTTTTTGGAAAGAAATTGGGATAAAGTAATCATTTTAAAAGGTAAAAAAAACGAGAAATTAACCGGGGCAGTGAGATCAACAGGAGAGGGGAAAGAAGCTTGGGGAGAAGGAAGGGAGAACCCGTACGGAAGGAAAATTCACAAGAGTCAGCGCTTGGCTCTCCTGGCCAAGGAACGCTGGTCCACCAGAGGAGAAGCCGGCATAGAACCGAAACCGGAAGAATCAGCACTACCGGAAGCTGTCTAAATTGGAAAATTTGTGGGTTTATACTGAAAATTTGGGGCAAACCTGTAAAATGCAGCGGATATGCTCATGACCGGAGAGCTGGGCCACATCCAAGGCTGTACGGCCCATCTCGTCTCGAAGAGCCGGGTCCGCGCCAAAGCGGAGAAGGAGAACGACGAGCTCACGATGGCCAAGCTGGGCAGCCACGGAAAGTGCTGATGCACCCTGAAAAATTCGAAATAATAGGAGAAAAGGGCGGACAATAGGCGAAATTTCATTTTGAAAACTTCGCTGTGGTATTGTGGCGCCTAGTTGTCTAACTGTGGCTTTCAAAAAATGTCTCAAATTCTCTACCTGATCGTCAACAACATTCGGATCGACGGTGATAACATCCAGCAGATAATGGGCGACATTGACGGCACAGGACCAGACGGCGGTCATCAGCGGACTCCTTCCGCCCTCGTCCTTCTCGTCGAAGTTCACCCCCATCCTGGTCAGCATCCTCGCGGCCGTCACGTCATTCGTCGCACAACAGACGTGGCCAATCGTCCGACCGTGAGCATCCCTACTGGCGGTACTGGCTCCCAGCGAGAGGAGCAACTCTGCCATGGCCGTCTGCCCGGCTATCAGCAGCGAGTGAAGCAGGGGACTGCCGTCAAGGTCACGCTGTTCCCAGTCCGAGACGTGATCCGCTAACGCCTGAAAGGATTCGCCTGGTTAATTCGATTTGATTATTTAGCAAAATTGTAACAATTTCCGGTCTCTTGGAACCGAGGAGAGGGCCTTGAACTGTTGGAAATCCCTGCGCCTGCACCCGTAGATTCTCGGCAGCTGAAACTCCTGGTAAGCGACGGCGCGCGCTTACTCTCCTATTTTACGGGTGTGGGGGCAAAGACGCACAGAAAGTTCAAAATGAGAAAGTTGCCATTTTGCTTCAATTTTTTCCGCTTTTTCTTTTAAATTTTTCATTTTTGAACGTTCTAACAACATTTTAAAGGTTTATAGATGATTACTGTAGCAAAATTCTTGCTGAAACTCACATGGATGACCCTAGAATTCCCGGCAATTGCTGCGGCTCTTAAGGCCGTCATTCCATCCAATGTCTGGGCATCTGCCGCCGCTCCCATGGCCAGTAGCTCCCCCACAACGTCGTCATGATTATTTTGAGCCGCAATGACCAGGGCTTCTTGTCCTAGACGATCAGCTGCCCTTACAGTAGCGCTGGTAGCCAAGGCCCGAGCCAAGGCGACGTCTCCTTGGGTCACGGCATAATGAAGAGCTACAGCACCGTCATTGTCCTTGTGTGCCTCGTCTGCTCCCAAAGTTAGAAGCAGATCCACCTAAAAATTATGGGTCTTGAAGGGAAAAGAGAGAAGAAGGAGTACTGTAGCTGCAAAGCTCACCACAGTCAGGTGTCCTCCGGCTGCGGCCAGCTGTAGTGCCGTCCTCCCGTGATGGTCAATGGCGTCGATGTCTGCCCCTCCGGCCACGAGGGCATCCACCGCCTCGAGTCGTCCCTGGCTCGCGGCCAGCATCAGCGGCGTCCTCCCCATACTATCTGCCACGTCGACACAATCCACCGCCTGGAGGATCATAGCCAGGGAGAGGTCGCCATGGAACGCGGCCAGGTGGACACACAGCCGGCCGTGGGCGTCTTGCAAATGGAGCAGATCTTCGCAGAGGAGCAGGTTAACAGTAGAGGCATGTTTTTCGCTCTTGGAGCCGTTAGCCAGGGCCAGGTGGAGGGCAGTGGCGCGGGCGGAATCCGTCGCCCGGAGGTCGGCTCCCCGGTCCAGGAGAAGGCGGACAACGTCGTCATGATCCATAAAAGCAGCAGCCATCAGGGCTGTCCGTCCTTCCGTGTCTCGGGCATCGATAGCCGCGCCGGCGTCGAGGAGACGAGCCACTACGGTAGAATGACCGGCCCTGAAGCGGGGCAGATTACTGTAGGACCGAGAAAACGCCGTTTTTGAGTAACTCTAGCCTATATTCGATAAAAAAATCTTACCAGGAAGCTGCTCGAAGCGCTGTCCTTGCTCCATGGCCAATGGAATTCACGTCGGCGCCTGAAAATAGGAAATTTAGCTGGATGGAAGGATACAGTAACAGAATTTCAAGGCTTTTAAAGGTCTCACAAAGAAACGGAGTTCCTTTCTAAACCTCTGAATGTGTTAGGAAACCCTTACAATGTTACCAGCGAGCCTCAAAACTCGGTTACGCGAGCTGGCGCTACAGTACTCCAGAAAAACGAGACTTTAAAGGTTTTTTAACGGTCTAACAAGGAGAATTAACTTTCTAACTCATTATGAATTATCGCTACGCTCTAGAAATCTTCCTAGGCCCTGAAAAAATCTGTGAAAGCCAATTGATACGGCAAAAAGACTACAGTACCCCGTGATTTGGATCTTCTCCAGAGTTGGAAGGTCCCACAACGAAATATTGCCCCATTTTCACTTCTAATGATTTTAAAAACTCCCGGAGATGATCTCTTACTCTTTACCATCAACTTTATTGGAAAATAGCCTATAGAATCCGAAAAATGATCGTAATTCTTGAAATTTTGAGGTCAGGCGATGGAAACCCCCCGTAAATTTCCTACCAGTTGACCCTCCAAGGTCCCTAAAACCCAAATCCAGGTTCAGGCTGCCCCTTCCCGTGTTTACAACCCTCCGCAGATGGCAAACAGGGCAGTGGATTAGGCAACAATTAGACACAATATGGCTGGGGGCAGGGTGGGGGCAAGGGGGAGCTGTTCTAATTGAACCAGAGAGACGATCGCCTCTCCTCCTTTAAATGAGTCATAATAATCACCTCGATTAAGAAGGAAATCAACAACGGGGAGATGATTAGCACAGGCAGCTGCTCGGAGGGCAGTCGACAGGACGGTAGCGGCAGCGGTCGACGGGTGGAGGGAACTGCCCTGATCCAGGAGACGGTGACAGATTTCGACATAGCCACGACTCGCCGCTGCTACCAGGGAATAGGAGAGAACCTGGAATTTTCGAGAAATTATTGATTAAACGGCGGAAATACCATAGTAGAGGTGGAGGGAAGCAGCTGCTCCAGGGAGGAGAGATCCCCCGTGGCGGCTAGGAAGACCAGATCGTCCTAAAGGGAAACATTATTAGAAATTTAAGAAAATAGGTCCTGTAGAGATCGTAATTTCACCATTTTCAGCTCTTTTTCCCAAAGTAAGGGGAGATCCTCGATTTCCCGGGGGAATTTCAGGGTTAAATCCTATTCTACCTTTCCGTTGCAGGACCCAGGCGATAAAATGGTCTATTTTACAGTCACCTTGCATAGGTAAATAGGTAAAGAAAACGCCTGTAACCCTTTTTGTCAGTAGACCTTTAATTTATCTCTTTCTGCCTCCAGGTTACTGTAAAATAGCCATTTTTCGCAGTGGATCTCGTAGCGACGAGGCGCATAGTCGTTTAGCCCCTAGAATCCTAGAAATGAGTCCAAAATCCCCTCATTTCCCGGTCCTTCTTCCATTTTTCATCCCGTCCATTAGATTCTGGACGGGAGGAGACAAATGGCGGTGACATCTCCGCATTTTTACCTTCTCTTCGGGGTAATTTTTTTGCTCCACTGGGTAATAAATCCCCCTTGTCGTCCATTTTTTGCCCCCATCCCTCCAATAAAAAGATCACTACTGGGAGAAGAACGGAATGGAACATCTGCCCCTCACTGGCTTTTCCCTCCCGTTTTAAATTGACTAAATTGCGGGAAAATGAATAGAGACCACCAGGCGCCGGGTTCCCGTTCCATTTAGGGGGAGACCCCTCCGGAGCAACAGGAGATAAGTGACTGGGGGAGGGGACTGGATAATCGGATCCCCCCTCTCCCTAATGTTCTGATGATGAGGAAATTTGTCTGTGTGTCAATTTGGGCAGGAAATTAGAGCCCCGGGAAGAGGAAGAAGACGAACCTGAGCACTTATCCCCTCGACTGTGGCGCCGGCTTTACAGAGCAGGGCAGTGGTGGGCACGTCGACCACGGCACAGCGGAGCAGCAACTCACTACAGCCGAGAGACGACAATATTCGAATGGCTTCGGTTGGCGGGGAACCTAAAAAGATCATTCTCTCAAGAGAAATTCAAAACGCCCTGTAACCGCGCTCCATTCTATCAACCTGCCAGACGGTATTTTCCTTCATTTTCTCCGTTATTTCTAGTTTTTTTTTCTATTTTTTTCTTTTTATAGTAATCTCCACGCTGTGAATATCATAGAAATTAGAAAAGATCATAAAAAATGGTAATAACAGCGTTTTCGAGCGGTTTTAGAATGGAGCAAGGTTACAGCGCACAGTTTTGGCGCTCTACTGCTCTTTCTTCCTACAATAATCTATAAATAATGTTCCTACCTGAATGAGCCAGATGATAAGCCAATTCTATGAGATCTTGTGGTGTTTTCCTCGGCTTTGTCTTGTACAACTCGGCCCATGCCGAATGATAGCTGGCCAGTCCTTCCGGGGTGTCCATTTCAGCCCAACCGGGGGCCAAAGTGACCGGATCTTTTCCATCAAAAGCGAAGATTCCAATCGTGGTCACCTCCTTCTCAATTACCGCTGCCAAATCGTGGATGGCGAGCTGTGCCACGGCCAGGAGATAGTCCATCGAGGGCGGGAGACGACTGGCTCGGATCAGATTCAAATAGACGGGGAGACGAGGCGGGAGGACGGCGACGAGGTCGTCGAGGAGATCCTTCTGGGTCAGGGGAATCTGCTCCGGGTTGAGGAGGCCCCGATCCACGGCCAGGGCGAATTGCTCCACGTAGAACCACGAATCACCGGCCACGTCGAAGACCTCCTGTGGTTGGCATTGCGGCAGACGAAGCTCGATAAACCGACACAGCTCGTCAGCATTCTCACTCAGAACCAGCTCATGGAAACCTGGAAAACAGGCCTTTAAAATAGTCTAAAAATTCAAACATTTAGCGGTGGAAATCTACCGTAATCGTCAAGCAAACGCGCGGGTCAAAAGCGCGCGCTGTAACCCTGCTCTATTCTAAAACCGCACCAAATCGTTACTATTATCATTTTTTATGAATTTTTTTAATGCCTATGATCTTCACAGCGCGGAGATTACTGTAAAAGAGGAAAAATTGAAAAAAATATAGGTATAACCGATAAAAACGAAGGAAAATGCCGTCTGATGGAGTGTTAGAATGGGGCGCGGTTACAGGGCTCGCTTTGGATTTCTCTCTGGAGATTACGGTTTTTTTTTCTATTTTATGGAGTTTTAAAAATGGGAAGGGCTACAGTTATATCCAAATTACAGTATTTTATCATAAAATGGGCTAGAAAGTCTTACCTTTGAATTTCCATGTCTCTTCCGGGTCAACCGGCCGTCTGGTGATTACTAGACGAAGCCAGGACGGTAAAAAAGCAGCCAGATCGAAGATGAGCTCCTCACAGATGAGGGTAACATTGTCGATGATGAAAAATAACGACTTTGACGAGCTGGGAAGTGCAGCCAGTGATCTGGTGAGGTACGTCTCAATCCCTTGAGAATCCGACAAAAGGGTTACGGTAGCAAGCGCGGGAAGCGCTAGATTTGGAAATCTGTAAAAGAAAATAATTTAAAGATCTAAATTAGCTAGAAAAATTACCGTTTAACCAGCTGGCTGGCCAGGGAACGGATCAGGGTGGCGGCTTCCGTCGTCTCCGGTACATCATCCCGGCAGAAGTGGATGGCACAACATTCTTGCTCCTCGGAGAGCTGAAAATTACAAAAATTTGAACGTCCCGCTCACTGTCACAATTCCCTCCAATTAACTGTCCAATTTTCTGTCATAAAAATCCAGAAAAAATGGAACGGAAACCTTGAATTTGAACATTTCGCCATTTTATGCCTCTGTTCAGAAAAAGTGCGCGCACACCCGTAAAATCTCGGCAGCTGGGAGATTATTTGATTCTGCGCGGCAAAATGACTTTCCCTCGAGCTGCTGAGACGCGGAAAAAAGGGGAAATCAAGCTTCTTCCTTCACAGAGTTGTTCTCCCCAACTTCTGGACCAATTTCTGTTTCTGCCGACATTTTACGGGTGGCGAAAAGGGAAAGTGACCTCCCAGCAGCAGTTACACTGCCCCTGTTTATCGCGTAAGACCGTCAGTCTGGCTGGCGCATTCTGGCGTTCCGGTGCTGCCAGCTGGCGTCACACTTCCTCCCTCTCATCTCGCTCCCTCTCTCACACAATATCTGCCCTCAAGGAGCGGGAAGATTGCGCGCGGTCAGCCGCAACAAATCCCGGGGCTATTTGGTCAATTGGGAGACCAGATATTATTAGCAGAGGAGGTTTGTTAAGGTTATTGGGCTTAATTAAGCGGAAAATATTGAGGGAACGAGATTATTTTGTGGTCAGGAATGGAGAGAACGGCTTCTTTTACTGGAAACCCCTCAAATTGGAACATTTCCTGCACCCATAAGGTCTCGGCCGCTCGACGAACGGTTATGGCGCGCCCAAAGGTAAAAAAGCTTTCAGCTGCCGAGATTTTACGGGTGCGGGCGCGCTCCGGGAAACGGTTCCTGAGTCAGATTTAAATGGGGATTTCGGCATTTTTCACCGATTTTTTTGAAGTTTTAACAAATTTAAAGGAATGACAGCCTTACCTGCTTGGCAAAGAACGTCTTGCCACAATAATTGGGACCAGTTATCAGCAGGTGTTGACTACAGCGCTGGAGCCAGTGCCGCGCGGCTCGCAGGGAACCGTCGCGTCGTAGTGAACGCGTTTCAGCAACCACCATACCATCGGGGGCGGCTGAAAGATCTTAATTTCTCTTTAAATTTAAAGAAAAAAGAGAAAATGGAGTTCAGAGTTAGCTAGGGGCTTCCCCCGGCCGACTATGAGATGCAGGGAGGGTGCAGCAAAGCAATAGGATTACCGGAGCAAATTGTGAGACGGGTGGCCAGGGCCGGAGGGTGGAAAGCAGGAGGACGACATTTTGATCGGGGAAAAAGTTAAAAACAAGGGGAAAAATCATCATTTTGGAAGAAAAATAACTAATTTTCTGATGGGAACGGCTAATTTCTCCTATTGTTTTGACTTGGCTTCAAAAATTGGACGGGAAAATGAAAAACAAAACTTGGAAATTGCGGGAAAGTGAAAATACAAGGAGATACTGTAAAAGAGTCAAAAGCGCGCACCGTAACCTTGCTCCATTCTAAAACAGCGCCAAATCGCTATTTCTACCATTTTTCATGATTTTTTCTTAATTTCTATGATGTTTACAGGGTGGAGATTACTGTAGAAGTAGACAAATATTAAAAAAAACTAGAATAAATGGGAAAAAATGAAGGAAAATGTAGTCTGGCAGGTTGTTGGAATGGAGCGTGGTTACAGCGCGCGCTTTTCAAAATAGATTATGGTAGGCGTTTTCCTATATTTTCCCTCTTTCATCCCGAGTCAAAAAGTCTCTTTTCCACTGCCATCTGGTAGCAATATGATGGTCATTGGAGCGCGGTTGAAGTGTCGACCTGTGTGACAGCAGCTGTGAACAAGAGAGGAACAGAGCCCAATTCCCCTCTCTCTGTACACACAAATCAAGCTTTAGCCCGTTCCTGTTAATCCCGTGGTGACCAGGAAAACAAAATATGTATGGAAGAGTCAAGGGCCGTGGGGGAGAGGGGGGATAGCACGCGCGAAATGCGAGCCATGAAGGCCAGCCAGCCGGGGGATAAGGACCACCCGGACTGTAGGCACACTCAAGAGGGAACAGAGAGGGGCGCAGGGGGGTGTCCCTCGCGGCAGGGGGATAAACACAGGAGAAGAGGAGAATGGGAGAGGGGAAGAGGTGAGATTGAGAGGGGCAGCCAGCGGGGGGCAGGGGGCACATGGCATAATACGACTCCTCTTCCAGGGGGCTCCTGGATTTGTATAAGGGAGCACCCAGACAAAATACAGTGTAACAAAAAATTGGGGGACCCTGTCCCCCTCGCAGCAATTTGAAGAAGGGGAAGAACGACGGGAGGATGGCGGGAGACGGAGAGTTAATGACCAGGGGCGGGAGCCAGCCAGCGTGCCCCCTCCCGAGCGTGGGAAAATGGAACTGTCAGGGAGAGAGGGCGGAGAGGATAATTAGCGCGGAGAAATAGGTGGAGTGATCTGCGTATCCTAATAGAATTCGGGGCAATTTTAAAGAATTTAATGGAAAAATATAGGCGATACCCTATTCTGAAGGCAGGAAATGACGATCGGTCCTTGGAAATCATTGGAAATAGGGGAAAAATGGAGAAAAATGAAGGAAATTGGTCAAAAATGAAGAAGAATAGGAGAAAATTCAAAACCTGGCTATTTCTATTGCTTCCCGGGCAAATAATTTTTTAAAAATGGTTGAAAAATGAAATCGGCGCGATTCTGAAGGGTACTGTAAGCGCGCCCTGTTCAGTGCTTCGAGTTGCCGAGTTTTTACGGGTGCGCGCACACAAAGCCTCCAGGGTGGCCGAAGCGGGAAAAAGGGGAGTTTGGCTATTTTAGCTGTTTTTCTCCCATTTTTTTGCTTTCTACAGCAAAGATGAGGGTAATCTGCCGTAAACGGCGGGTTTCCTCCACTTAGACACGTCATTTTCCTCCATTTTAAAAGTTTATGTCAACAGGAGAAGAAAAGAGCCTCTTCCTCGTAATCGGAGCCATTTGATCTGATCCGGCTGGGACCCTTTGCAAAAAAGGGAAGTAAAGAGACTTCCGCCTTGTCTTGATTCACTTTTCCGGGCTTTTTAATTTAATTTAGTCGACTAATTCTTGGAGAAATAGGGAAAAACAGTAGGCAGGGGCCAAAGAGAAGGCGTAATTAGAGACAACGGGGTGAACTGCGGGACTCCGGCTATTCATGAAGTTGACCGGCGGGAAAACAATAGAATTAACCAACAAGGAGACGAGGGAAGGGGTCAAGGTTGGAAATGGGAAGAAGAAGTTATGTAAAGGAACGGCGGAGGGAGCAGAAACAGGTCAAAACGGAGAGGAAAATGACCGATTATGGGAGGAAATGACTCGGGGATGGTTATAACGGGGCGCGCTTTCAATACTTTCAGTTGCCGAGATTTTACGGGCGCGCGATCACCGTATGAAATCGGAGTAAACTAGGCGCAAATCGCTTTTTTTCCATTTTTTTTTCTTTTACAGTCACAGTACACACAACTTGCTGTCTAACTGTGGTGTTCGGTCGTTATTTTCCTTGAACAACAGCCGCAAAATTCAAATTAAGCCGGTTATTCATTGTTTACTGCGCGCTAGTCATGAAGAAGGCCGTTGAAAGCGTTCGGCCAGCTGTAAAAATGTATAAAATAGCCAAAAAAAGAGCTGGATGAGAGTATTTGAACAGCTGACGGATGGCAATATTTCATCGGACGAGGGGGACGACGACGAGGAGTAGACAAAGAGAGAAATGAGTAATCTCTTGTCTCTACTGAATCATCCCCGCCGTTTTCTCTCTCCCTGTGTTCGCCAACAGTCCGCCGATTTTTGACCTTTTTGCCGGTGTTTTACAACACCAGACAATTTTTTTTGTCCAGAAATAAACACGACTTCCGACGGCTGGGAGTAAAAATGGGAGAAAAACGAATTTTGAAGAATGTTCGCCACAATTAGACAGAGAAGCGCCACAGTTAGATAGCGAGTCGCCTGAACTGTGGCTGTTGAGGAAATTTTTTTCCCTTTTTTGGGCTAATTTTCCTTTTTCTTGCAGAGGAAAAAAAGTTAGACTCAAAAAAAGCGGGAATAACACGATTAGGCCAACGGCAGCCCGGCCCTCTCGGTCCATTTGTCTCATGTGTATTTTGGGCTTGGGTTTCAGGCAGGAATTTCTTGTCTGTCAAAAAGAAGACAATTTTGTCCGTATTCCCATGGTATTCTAAAATTTTTTCTGATATCGAAACACTAAGAATTTATACAAATATGAAAAGAAACATCAAATTGCAAAGAAAAACAAACTTTATAGCTAACCAACATCAAAAACTCTTTCTGCTATTGTTGTTCTAACTAATAATTATATTCTACGGTTAGCTGAAACCTCTTTCAATGTAATAAACATTGAAAGCAGTCAGAACAGCATCACACGAATTGATTTGAGAGAGCAACAGCAAGAGGAAGCTATACAAATCATTTTACAAAAATAGATTTAGTTTTCTTTCATCTCAAGCTTTACAACATAGCACATCTTCTTCCCCACATTTTTCTGACCAGGAAACATATAAATAGTAATCATAAAAATATAAGAAATAAATAAAATCTACTATCGAAGAGTAGCAGCGACGTATAAGTACCTAGTAGATGTATCGCAAGTTTGATTTTTTGCATTTGAAAAAATTGAAACACTTTTAAAAAAAACAACACTTAAAAAAACACTTTTGTCATACTTTTGCTTTTAACTTTTCTGGCATTCATCCTTATGAAATAAAAGTTACGGCATCGGATTCCCCGTGATCTCTAGATATTGCTAGTAGTAGAAATTATTAAAAAACCTAAAAACACGATCGAAAAATAAAGCAAACAAGATGAAGTATCATCAAAATCAAAGAAATTTGATTTTCTAGATATGGTGAGGTTGAACGTTTTTTGGTGATATTACCATGGTGAGGTTTAACGTTCGCCATGCCGCCGCCACCGCCGGCGTGGGAATGTAGCCCGCGAGTTTTGGAACACGGCGTCGGAACGAGCGGAGAAAAAAACAAAAACAATACGGGTGGGGTTAACATTAACGGGGGGAGGGGGACATTCCGCCTATATTGTCCGGCCTATAATACCTCCCCCTGTGAAAAGGCAGCCCGGCACCGAGGAGAGGGCATAAAAAGTATAAAAAAGACCACGGCCTGCTGCTGCTGCGCAAACAATATTTTTCCCTTCCCTTTCCTCTCCGGGTGATACAAACAACCAGCAAAGGCATTGCAGCCACCTTCCTAGTCAAAAAAAAGCGCGCGCCCACACCCGTA
Organism: Oscheius dolichura; assembly: GCA_932521035.1. Taxonomy (NCBI): domain Eukaryota; kingdom Metazoa; phylum Nematoda; class Chromadorea; order Rhabditida; family Rhabditidae; genus Oscheius; species Oscheius dolichura. Next base: position 9,453,346 of record OW051492.1, on the reverse strand, counting down.
AAATCTCGGCAGCTCGGAGCTCTTTTGGCTCCACGCGCCCAAATCACAATCCCGCTAGCTGCCGAGACTTTACGGGTGCAGCTCCAATGAAAATAAGCAGGAAACGAGGTCAGAGAGCCACAGTTAGTCAGCCAAATTTGAATGGACGACGAAATAGGCTGCCGAGATTCAACAGAATCCATTTTTCCTAATCCTAATCCCGTTTCCCCTCGGGCCAGCAGCTGTCTCTTCACCACCATCATCATTTAATTCTTAGACGTCGTTTACGAAATTTTCAATTCAACAGCAGCTTCTCTTCGGCGGGTATAAAATTTCCCCAAGGAGGCGGAAAAGGAGGAAGAAGAATGGGATGGGCGTCACCCTCCTCGTAAATTAAGGTAATCGGAGAAGAAAATGAAGCAGCGAATTTTAAACAGAAGAGAGTGGCGGGACTGGGGAACGGGGGAGGGGACGTTGACCACAGTTCGGCAGCCAAGAGCCACAGTTAGACAACAATGGAGGATCTTGGATTGAAGAACAGCGAGAAAAACTGTTTTAGCCATTGTTTTCGTATTTTTGGCCACTTTTAGACAGTCAGCCACCACCATTAGACAGCCGGGTGTGTAAACTGTGGCTGTTAGAGGAGTAACGGTGGCGAAAGAAGGATTACGGCAAGGAGGTGAGGAAAAGCGGAGGAAAGAACAATTTGGAGCGGTATTTTGAAGCTTCGGGCCGCTTTTAGACAGCCAAGAGCCACAGTTAGACAGCGGGTTGTGTGAACTGTGGCGTAAAAAGAAGCGGAAGCCAAAAATCGCCGAGGAATGGCGATGGAAGTGTCCTCAAAAATGCATCAGAGCCGTCATTTTCCCCCCAGGGGAACCTTCTCCTCCCCGTGTCAACTGAAACAGAGGGGAAGGGACACAATATTAATTGACATCTCTCTCCCTGACTGACTCCCCCCGATTTCGAATTAATTGTTACCTGGCCGGGGGATTGGAATATAAATGACTACCTGCTGCTCCGGCCGGGGGCCGAATGACCCGGGCCCCGGCTATACCTCCGGCAGGAAATGACAAAGTGCCTGGGAGGAACGAGAGGGATACATCGATCAGGGAAGATGGAAGCTTTTTTTTGAGCTGGGAGAGGGGGAGGATGGCAAGTTTTTTTGACCAGGATGACAGCCAGGAGCCACAGTTAGACAGCGGATTGAGAAAAAAAGCGTCTTTCGGAAGGTTCACCACAGTTATACAGCAAAACGTGTGAACAGTGGCTGTGGAAAAAAAAATCGAAGAAAAGAGAAAATGAGGATAAACTAGAGCTCTTTCTGTAATAAAGGGAGAAATGACCAACGATGGAGGATTTCCAGCCGTTTCCTAGCAACTAAAATCCTCCATTCAAGCTAGATTAATGCAGGGATCTCGTCCACATTAAACCGGGAAAAAACGGAGGAGAAATAGTCCTTTAAAATGGTGTAAAATGGTGCCGGGAAGAAGTGGGAGAGTGGCAAGAGACGAGACAGGAGGGGCTTATTCACTGTCAGTCATGGGCCTGCACCGAATGACCGGGGGATTTGTTTTACGGGGAACTTTACGTATTTTTAGGTTATTCTAGGAGTAAAATAAGGCGTTTTAGACCTTTAAAATAGGAAAAAATAGTATAAAAGTAGGCATTTCTGGTCCATTTCCCTCCAGTCGACGGCCCAATGAACCCTGTCAACACCTTGAATAAGCTCAAATGGCTTGTGAATTATTCAGCCGGCTAATGGAATGCGTAGATTCGAAATATAGCAACCTAACGGACTCAAAAAAATAGAGGAAAAAAGAAAAAAAGTGATGGAAATATGGAGAATAGGGAGAAATGCCACGGGCGGGAAGACGGCGCGGTATTTTTGATTTTATTTGAGCAACGACTCATCTCCCGGTGCTTATCAGTTGTCTCCCAAGTCTTTTACTACATCGGGAAGGAATTTTTATCATCTCTCCTATCTAAAAAGAGTAGTAACAATGAGGGAAAGGCAGAAAAAAGAGATAACAAAAAAGCAAAAATTGCTTGACTCCCGCGGGGATTGAACCCGCGAGGTCTGGACAAGAGACAAAAGTGCGCGCCACTAGACCATGGGGCCGTTTTTTCCGTATTTTGAAATATGATATTTGTTGACCCGGCTCGTCTTTTTCGTGTTAGAGTGCAAATTAATCCCCTTCAAACCGTGGGAAAAGTCACCACCTCCTATTAGAGCAAGGCTCTGCCATCTGTGCCGTGCCTTCTTGTGTCCATATTTGCCAAAAGCTGGTTGGCAGAGCTGGTAATGTATAGCAAATATAGGGGGACGCCATTTGCAGGTGTTTGCCCCGGGAACCGTTCCCCCTCCAATTGTACAGGAATGGTGGCTGGAATCAGAGGTATTCCAAGAGGATAAAGGCTCTCTCTTCTCTTCACTAACTCATTCACTTTTCAGCCATATCGACTGGGAGACGGCGGGGGGACGGGGGGACTGAGAGAGAGACGTAATGAGCCGACGACTAGCTGCGTGACAACTCACTCACTCTCCTGGCTCGTAAGGTCCCGTAGCCTATTACGGGGGAAAGCAGGGAGAGATTGGTGGGAAAGGCAGCCACAACTAGACAGCCAGGAGCCACTGTTAGACAGCGGAATGGAGGAAAAGGGGAGGAAAGCTTTCAGTTCTAACCTCTTTTTTGAAGTTGTTTACCACTATTAGACAGCCAGAAGCCACAAATAGACAGCCAGAAGCCACTGTTAGACAGCGGAATGTGAAGAAAAACACTTCTAGCGTCTTTTTTGACGTTGTTTACCACTTTTAGGCAGTGAACAGCCACAGTTAGCCAGCGAAGCTTGTGAATTGAGGAATTGTAGCAACTGGAAAGAGAAAATAGGGAGAAAAACGGCTCGGATCCCTATTTTTAGACTTTGTGCCACTTTTAGACAACCAGGAGCCACAGTTAGACAGCTGGGTGTGTGAACTATGGCTTGAGGGGGTGAATACGTCTCCTGTCTCCAGCCAGGCCCGCCGGGTATACCACAACAAAGGCTTGGAAAGAGAAAGGAAAGAGAGAAAATAGAATCTGTGCTGTCTCTGTGTTCCCCCGCCTCCTACTACGGCGGTTAGGGGCTGTTGACTTTTGGCTGGAGAGACCACCGCCTTTTACAATGAGTCTAGTGGTCGAGTACAATGGAAGAGAAGGGAGACGGATCGACGACGGCGTTAAGTGGGCCAATGAGAAGACAAAAATAAGGAAAAGGAGGGAAAATAATTGAATAAATGATCAAGAAAGACGTGACAATGGAAAAATGTCAAAAGCGCGCGCTGTAACCGTGCTCCATTCTAAAACCGCTCCAAATCGCTATTATAATCATTTTTTATGATTTTTCTTTATTTATATGATATTTACAGCGTTGTGAGCACTGTAAAGAGCAAAAAATAGGAAAAAAAATTTGAAATAATAGAGAAAATGAAGAAAAACGCTGACTGGCGCATTGTTAGAATGGAGCGCGGTTACAGCGCGCGCTAACGGCCAATTTTGCCGCGTTTAGGGGTTTTCTGGTAGATTTTTGGCTTTGGAAGACGTTGCAGTATACGGAAAGGCCCCAAATAACGTTTTTATGTCGAAAAATTGGACAAAATGGGGAGAGGGGCGCCGATATATCTCTTAGAGGTGTTTTTGATAGCCGGAGGCGATGTGATCCGTCTATTTGTCCATTTCTTGGCTCTCGCCACGAAGTGATGGATTGAGAGTGGGGAGGAAATGAATTTCTGGATTTTGTTTGTGTATATGTGGCCGCGAAGGCGAATGGATGAAGGAGACCCCCTCGGGGTAGCCCCTGATTAGAAACATCTGGATTTGGCGTGTTTAAAGGTGGAGAAAAGGTCCTGAGGGGAAAATAATGAGAAGAGAAGACGGACCGGATGACATCTTCCAGCCGTTCGGTCGGAAGACGGCAGCCCCTCTTCCCCCCATTGGCTCTAATTGCCTCTGACTGCCGCCATGTCAAATAGACGGACATTTGTGGACTGGATCTCGTTGGCCGGGCCTTTATCTCTCAATTATAGTCGGGGCGGTCATTCTACGGGGCTCCCCGGGGTGTCCTTGTCAAAACTTTGTACGCATCATTGGGGATAGAGGTCATTTTTTGGTGGGAGAGAGCGGATCATCCAGATTTTCCCGCGCCCGCACCCGTAAAATCTCGGCAGCTGCGAGGCCTTTGACTTCCGCATCGCGAAATGACTTTCCGTTGAACTGCCAAGATTTTACGGGTGCGGGCGCGCGAATTTCAAGGGAAGACACTAATTTCCTCCCAAATTTTCAGTTTTCAGTGCTAAATTCTCTTAATTCAAAACAGTCTAGTTTTCATGTTTATGTTCGGTAATAAACTAGAGCCGGTTCCTGTCCTCCCCACATAAATTACCAGCCAATAAACAGGCCCTACCCAAAAATGGGGTCTAGTTTCCAGAGAGGAAATGTGTTCCTTTTTTGTGGTGAAAATTAAGTGAGATACTCTGTAGTCAATTAAAATAATGGGAAAAGGAAAGTGGGAGCAAAATGGGGCGCCTGCCAGCTGCATGGAGGTTCGCCCACTCTCTCCCCCTACTTATCAGTTCCACGGCATCTTTGTAGCAACAACTGGGACTAACCTTCTTCTTTGTTGGGAAAGAGAGAGTATAAAGCAGAGAGAATCATTTATATTTCTTTTTAGTGGAAGAAATGGGAGGAATAAGGGTTTGGATGAGGAATACTTATTCTTCTCTATATAATCACCATATTTCTTGAAATTTGATCATTTTAGATGAAAAAATTATCATTTTGCATGTGTTACTCAAGAACTGATGTTATCCGAGAAGAATTTTATAGAAGAAAAAGATCTATCAGCTGAAAATAAGAAGAAAAACACTTGAATGGTTGTGAATTCACTCAAGAACTGGTCGTATCCATGAAGAGCTCATTATTTTCGGCGATTTTGCTGTAATCAAGCTTCTAAAAATAGTTTTGATTATTTGTTTCACCTTTCTGGAAGAAAACATTGATATCAGCTTGTAGTAGATATAAAACTATACTTTGTATATCGAATTCATTCAAAAACGATTGATTTCGATGAAGAGCCACTCAATTTACAAAAGGTTATATTTTCAACCAATAAAACTGGCGTTTGTTTGCTTTAGCTATTTCTCGAGAGAAAAGGAGCTTCCAATAAATAAGAAAATAATAAGAGACATTGATAATAATACAAGTATGGAAAGAAACTGTTTCATGCAATAGAAATGTTAGATTGGGTGCGAATAGAGAGAAAATCAGGTTTTGAAGAGGTCAATTATGCATATCAGCTGCTGTAGAAACGAGAACTGTACACAGAGACCCGGTGAGAGGCGAGAGACAGTGAGAAAAGAGAGCAGATGACCTCGCGGCTATCTTCGCGGCTGTCAGCAGTCATGCAGGTGAGGTGAGGACGGGCGGATAAGGCGGCCCACCCGCTGTGTTTGGCTGGGCTGAAGAAGATCGTTTACGATTTCACACCGCTTCCATTTCATTTCCTCCTAGTCAAACAAAAATTTAACAAGCAAGAAAAGGGAACATAAAACATACAGGAACATGACACGGAGGAAACGAGAAGAGGAACCAGATCTGACGAAGACGACGCGTGCCTCAAGGTGATTTGTCGCTTTGGGTGTCAGGCGAAGAAAAGGCAGATATATGAAATTGGAGAAGAGATAATCGGGCGAGAGAATGGAAAAGAGGAATTTCAATAATTTCGCTAATTCTTCTTGACATCACAATAGCAATCTAATCAAGAGCTTGATTTTTTCTTCTGGATATTCATTAGAAGCAGCTCTATATCATATAGAATGTATTACCTGACAATATTGTGTGAAAAACAAGCTAAAAAAAGAAGGTGACCGCCTTGAAATGTGAAAGAACAACCCAGAAATGATCTTCTTTAGTTTGGTGACGCCAAAAGTTGCCGCAAATGAGGTTCATTTCAAATGTTTGTTTCAGTCGTTGTTCTACTCTTTGCTACCGTGTTTGCCTATTTTATTGGTGTTTCCTTCACTTCATACTGTTTTTGACATGCATTTATTGCCAATAATCAAAATAACAACTGCTTCTCTTGGCAAGAAGTGCACGCAAGATAGGCAGCTCCAAAAGAAATCATGCCAAAAAAATAGAGCTCGAGTAAAATTAGACTTGCAAATATTTGCGCTTCTTGTTATTCTTTGTTCATATGCACGAATTGTATATCTAGAGTATTTGTCATCTTTGCTGCATGCGAGCTAACATTTAGAAGCAGAAGTCATTATATGAAAAAGCAAAAGCTATATTATTTAAAAGCAAAATAATTAGAAGCTGTAAAACCACTGAATCTTTGTTATATGATGTTTTCTTCTTCTTTTTCTTTATATGAAATGTATTCAAACTTTAGACATGATTGGCAGTCCAGATAGAGTTTTTCTATCTCCTTCAGCATCTTTCGTGGAGCCACCGCTTTCTACTAAGCGAGAACGGGTACATATTTATTTTAAGAGGCATTCACTATTTTAGCTGAGTAATCCGGCCAGGATTGGTTCGGTACCGCGAGCTGCTCGGACTGCACCTGCTAGAAGCAGATTTGTTCATCACAGATTCGAGCTACAAAGACCACATTTAGTAACTTTCAATGTTGGCGTCCATGATACAGGTGATTTTATTTTTGTCAAAGCAAACAGCATTTTTCAGTGTTAAAAAGTTCTGTTTATAATCCAGAGTACGATGCCAGCTACTATGATCAAGTTTTCCAAGTTATAAAAATCCTTGGAGAAGGATCTTTTGGCGAAGTAGGGTGCCATTTGATTAATTTTACTGTTTTTCTTTCAGGTGGTTTGTGTTAAATCTCGTGAAGATCAGAAGTTATATGCAGTGAAGCGAGTACTAGATCCTTATCGTAGCGAGTCTGATCGCAAACTCAAGTTGAGAGAAGTGCAAAAGCACGAATTGATTCCTCCACACAGTAACATTCTGGAATTTATCAAAGCATGGGAAGAAAAGTATGGCAATAGTTTATTTGTAATTGATATTTTTAGAGGAAGACTCTACTTACAAACTGAGCTCTGTGACCAAAGCCTAGCCGAATACATCCAAGAAGTCAATCCCGTCCCAGAGACGGAGGTTTGGAATTACTTCATGGATATTTCCCAAGTTCGTAAACCTTGGAATTTTCATAATCGATGTGTACAGGCTGTTGACCATCTACATAGCCACGATTTACTTCATATGGACATAAAACCAGAAAACATCTTGATGACTAAGGACAAAATTTGTAAACTAGGAGATTTTGGTCGTGTATTTGACCTTAAAAATGTTTGTTCTAATTTATTTGTCATATTCTTCTTTATTGTACGAGTTATTTCAAATAATTTAGGATAGGAACGACGTTGCCGAAGAAGGAGATAGCAAGTATTTGGCCAAAGAAGTTCTAAACAATCCGCCAACTAAAGCAGCGGATATTTTCAGTCTAGGAATGACTATTCTGGAGGTTCGTAAAATACTGTGCCCGTAACGAAGTAGCGTTTTAGATGGCTACTGATATGGAACTCCCATCTCAAGGAGATAGGTGGCATCAAATTCGTGACGGAAGGATTCCAGAAAGCTTTTTCACTAGTAAGTAATTACAGTTAAATTGTTGAACATGTTTACTGCATTTTCAGATATCTCCACGGAACTTAGAGGGCATATTATGCACATGATTAATTCTGATCCATGTATGAGGCCGAATTCTCAGCAGATCCTTAGTTTCTTCACAGCACATTTAGACATACGGAATCAGCACATATATGTTAATGAAATTGTGGGTTCTTTTAAATATTGCCGTTATTTTATGTATGTATTTCAGAAGAACAAACTCTTGGATGCTTTCTTCACAACTTATGTCTTCATCTTAGCAATAATTGAAGCGTTCAAAGATATTTTCTATAGCTACGGATCAGCCATTTTTGCTAAGCACCAGCCTGTTCCTAGGACTCCTGTAACAACCAGGATGACGGTACCTAATATAGATTGGGATTTCAATGATAATGGTTAGTTTTTAAATGAGTTTGATGTATTTGTTTTTTGTTGCAGTGAATTATCATCCGCATAGCCGTTCATTCCATGCTGGGCATTCACTACAACGACATCCGTCTGCAACCATGTATCCAGAAAACCCGTGTCCTCGTTACCGGTTGAACTTTGACGGCGACGACGACACCACTTCCTCATCTGTATCACAAGATTCAGTAAAAGGCTCATCTCCACCAGATATATTTGATGGGTATTTTTTGTACAAATTTTTATTCACTTTTGACTTTTAGAACGCCTCCGTCTGCCAGGAGCGTAAGATCCACTAAGAACAAAGTATCAAGGAATCTCTATAAAGAAGAGTATTGCAATGGACCTGCAGGTGATTGGAGCAATACGATACGGCAGCATGATTTTTCGGATAGCGACGAAGATATGATCAGAAGACGGTAAGTTTTTCGAAATTACTTTCATTACAACATTTCTACTGGTATTTTTAGTACAATGACAGCTCCACCTCGTGTTCTGCAAAGATCGGCTTATCGTAGCAGAGCCACCCGTCCTCCACCACGTCTAAATCTGCATCTATTAGATTCACCGAAGGCCAAATAGACCAGTAGAGTGGCACTTAATCATTTTTCTCGTCATTTTGTCATCTTATTGTGCAAATAGGATAAATCGAGTATGTATTTTTAAGTAATAAAGTTTGTAGGTGAAAATTTTTGATATTATTGGAGCGGCAACTCTTACAAGGGAACTTTTTAACCTAAATTTGGGTTCACGAAACGAGGGTAGGGTCATTCGAACGGGCGTCAAAAACTATGCTGTTGAGCAAATTTGTAGCGGCTACCGACCGAGGATACGTCCGTGACAGCGATTTTCGTTTTATATGGTTAACTGAAAATTTATCTTGTCATTTTTCAAGACAACGGTATGAAACATGACAAAATGGCTCAACAGGTAAAGAAGCCGAACGGTAATCTGATAATGCAGGTTCAATTCTTTGGGTTGTTAATCATTTTGCTTTTTTTTTGCTTCGTCTTTCCCTGTATCATCCTTTTTGACGTGAAAGTAGATTCAGGTGTAGGATGAGATTTTAAACTTTTCGGAACAGGAGACTTATCAGATGATAAAAATTCTGGCAACAGCCTCAATTTTGAGGAATTTCAAGCACACTGATGCGTCGATTTTGCTCAATTCGCCGTAATCCATAAAGGATCTACCAAGATTTCCTCTCAAATTCAGAAAAAAAACCTTAAAAGTCGGGTTTTAGATCCAGCATTTGCCCAATAAAATATTAGCCGTTACTTCAATCCGGCAAACGGATTTCATGGATATAAAAAGCCAAATCTATTTTGCAAGAATATAACATAACTGAAATTCTTTACATTTATTTCTCCTAATACAATTGTTATCGTCAGATAGTCCTGTTCTTCCAAAAAGTATTTCATAGCCGAGAATGAAGTTCAATCGAGAGAAAACGGAAGAAATTCGAAAAATACATTGAAGTTGGCGCGCACGCGTATCCCTGCAACGAAAACCGGCGCCAGCCGCAGCCCGTGAAAAAAAGGAGAAAAAAGATCACTTTTTGGGCATAGTTAATTTTTGACTTTTGTTTGTTTGTTTCCATTTCTAAAAATGTACGCTCATGTTTGTATAGGGACCGCTTTGATACAGATTATACATTAAGCGACCAACAGCCGAGGCATACTAGTCTGGCATATATTTATTCTTCACTAAAGCACTGGGAATGGACAAGTATACACAGAAACCATAAAAACGGAGCAACTTTGAGATATGTTGAGCTCATCGACTGAAGAAGATGGAGATAGAAGTTTTACTGAGAGTACTCCTTTGTAGAGGAAATAAAATGTCAAATTATTGTCTTTCCAAAATATTTATCGTTAACACTCTCGTTATCGTTTAGATCATTTTACGAGGAGAGAGGAGGACAGGAGTAGCCGTTCCGCTCCCGCTCTTCCGTTTGATCTTCGTCGGCGGCTGCTGCTGCCGTTCCTGCGGGGCTTCCCTGGCCGTCTTGACATGATCAGCCTCCGAGCCACTCGACATCGTGCTATTCAGGAGAAGAGAGCTGATGCTCTGGCTTGACTTGGCGGTAACCGGGCTGACAACCAAATTCCATGGAGTAGTAGCCCGCTGTGTCGACGAGAGCGACATGCCGCTCAGGGACGAGGACGGCACCATTGCCGTCTGGCATGTGCCGGTAAAAATTGAACTGCCCGAGGCAGACGAGCCACCCCTGCCGCCGTCGCTGAAGCTGCTGCTAATGTTGCTAATATTGCTACAAGTCGACTGCGAGGGAACAGGAGTCTGTCCAGGCGGAGCCGGTGGAAAATGTCGCGAGATAGCCCATTCCAAGGCATGGATACGGCACAGCGTCTTCTCCAAATAGTTGCCAAGGGTGTTTCGCTCTTCGTTGACACAAAAAGCTTTAGGAGCAAGCAGTTTCAATGCGTTGAGAGTCTCAGAAACCTGAAAATTCAATTATTTTCTAAATTAGTATATCAAGCATGCAAAAGAATGCGTACCTGGTAGAGAACAGAATTCAGCTTCGCAGCTGCTTGAATATTTTCCGAGAGAAGATAGTCAGCCCCTGGGATGACTTGAATTTCACAAGCTTGAGTATAATATTTGTCACTCTGATCCAGCTGAAATTTTTGATATATTATGCTTAAAAGAGTAGACGAACCGCTTTTTCAGCCGCTTCACATGCCACATAGCCACGACGAAGATTAGCAGCAGCATTTACATGGCCAACTGCATGGCAAGCGAGTTCATGAACTTTTCCTTGAAGTTTATGAACGTGACCGGATAGATGAAGAGCCTAAAAAACTGAATAAACAGTCCAGGACGGGTAAAGGTTAGTCTATTACGGTTGTTTTCATTTACCAGTGGTAACCGTCAATTGTTGGTTGCTTATACAAAATCTTCTTATTTTTTTTTATAAATTATGAGCAACCATTGTTTTACAAATTTACAAACAACAAATTCAATGTGAAATGTGCTAACTACAAATGATTGTAAAAATAAACTTACACCGTCAAGATCACTAGCTCTATCCTGCCAATAAGCCTCATCCATACGTTGTTCATTTTCCATTCGTTGCTCAATTCCCTCCAGAGCATCTTGGATATATTGCATTTGCCCAGCGGTGGTGCGGGTCATGTATGCCAACGAACTGTTACTCTGGTAGAGTACAGAACGCGACTCTTCAACAGTATCACGAGCCAATTGTACCGTTTTGTTCAAATTATCGGCCAGCCTGTCGGCCCATGTCGATTTGTGAGGTAGCTGACAACGAGCTTTATCAGAACAAAGCCCATGCGGAGTGCTGCAGGCCAGCGGATGGTCCAGAGACAGCTTTACCGGCTCACGATCGAAACTGGATAACGGAAGCGGCTTGTGCAATTGAAAGGGCTAAAAAACATTTATACACGTTATATGTATCAACAGAAGTATCATTTTCATTATGCTAAATTATAAAAATAAGTACTAACCGAAGAGGCACTGCTTTCGATCTGCGTCTCCTCGAGGGTGCCATCCGTCTGGAGAACAAGACGAGAGCCAAAGTTGATATGACCGAACTCGTCTTCGCCGTTCATTGGAATGAACGAAGCAACGGGATTAATGTGTCTCTCGCTTTGACAAATCTTATCCGATTTATTACCCGAATACCCTGGTTATGACAAGAATAAATTAATTAAAAATAAAACTCTAATATCACAGCAAGAAAAAAAGCTACCATAAAATGAATAAGGCGAGCGTTAAAACTAATCGCATATATTGAGGAAAGAGTTAGGAGAAGAAACTGAAACTGCTGCTCATCTTATCATATAAGGAACCGATAGAAGACTGGGGCTTGGCTGAAATAACACTGAATAAATATTAAAAATGGAAAACCTGAATGTGGATTGGTCAAGAATTTATTCTTCGGTGGTTTTGCTGTTTGTAATCGTTTGGAAGCTTCCTCCGTTGGCTAAAAATGAAAAATTTGAGAAAAATTAATACAAACAAAGTTACATTTCTATCCAGTCTCGGGATAAGAGCCAATCGTTGAGGGTGCTCATTTCGTGGAACGATATCAATCACATGAGAAAAGGTTTGTGAGGATTGAAGATCCTTATTGGGCAGTATGTCGACTATCAGGCAAGCATATAGCAGCTGGGAACGGTGGGCAGCCAGACGAACATTAGTAGAAAGAAGTTCACTGAGTAGTGTCAGATCGAACGGATCAATATGCGACTGAATGGCCGGTAGAAGTTTTTTCAGCCTAGAAATTTTTAGAAATATAACGACCAATAGGTTACTTGTCGTGTGGGAACATGCTTCCAATTACTCGGCAATCAAAAAGCCACTGAATCCATGTTCTTTGAGGAACATTTGCATTAGCGATGATATTCTCAAAGTATACGGTGATACGTTCTCCTACCTAGAATCTATTTATCAAAAAATATTATTTTAATCGTATGTAACTAGTGATCAAATAATAATTAGGCGAGCGGCCTCGAATCTAACTAACCTCATTAGCAATACGCTTTCGAACGGTACGCGAGAGAAGGTGCGCCACTGAAGAGTCACCCAACTTGTGACACATATTAAAAAGAGCAGTATGAAGAGTTGAAGAGATACAGACTGGTACACTAACATTTCCAACTTCTGCATGTTGTACATGCTCCCATTCCTGAAAAACGTATGTTTTATAATTAATTAGTAAATTAAAATTACCGTAGCGATGGTAAGTGCATGAAGAGGATTGGAAAATTCAGTTGCGTCGTGAAGTTCACCTTCTGAGAGATATTCCGCTGCCAGGAGACAGCCATATGTGCTGAAAACAAGATTAATTAGTCCTCTGACCTCAAATAAAGGATCTATTCCGAGGTTTATATTTTATTATTTATGTAGCTGCTTATACGCTTGTCATTTAAAGCTCTTTGTCCTGCCCTTGCACGCGAGAATAAGCCCAAACTTTGCTTGTAAACAAATAAAACAATCTCTTTCCCTCCCGCGTGATAAGAAAGACCGCGGGTAAATGTAGCAAAACAGATTCCATCCTGGACCATCATTTCTGTATGAAAAGATAATGATCCCTACGATCTTCAACGGCAAACATTTCGGGAGGAAATACGATCTCAATAGTCTTTGGTTGTCCTTCTACAAAAAATCCCAATCCCTTCCCCCGATGTCCAAGTTGAGTTAAAATGTCCATCGAAGCGCAACTGGGACGCGTCCTTCGGCGGCGCTCACCTCTCACACTTCTCTCTCTTCGTCGTTGAGCGGAGAGAGAGAGCGCGAGCGACAGGTCTAGTTTTGATGGTCCGGTCGGCGCCGAATCGATAATCACAAGGCCCCTATGGCCGGCGAACCATACCAGATCGGCGCGCCCACTTCTCTCTACCGACAGCCGGCTGCCAGCAACTAGGCGGCCCCCCGCTCTTTTCCTTCTAGCCCTTCCCGCGCTCCGTGGTCCTTTGGCTAACAACCGCGAGTGAGGGAGACGGTGATCCCCTCCCGCTAGACAATACGATCTATGTCTGTGCAAATCTTCGACTATTATTACTGTAACTCTCTTTCCCTCTTTACCTCACTTTTTGAACCTCTGCCAAAAGACTGAAAGTGTTCTAAAAACGACGATCGCAAAAAGTAAACGCCGCTTTCCCTCACAAAGTCAGTGCCAAACAGAATTGAAAAAATTTCAAGGAACTCGCCGAGTTTTTTGGACATCGCAAACCTCAAACAAACTTATTGAGGGAGAGAGCCAGGTGACGACGAACCTTTCCTCTGTCAGCCAGCCAGAGAGAATCAGCTGACTGGCAATTTGACAGAGAACCAAACTGTCTCTCTCAGAAACGGCGGGTCAAAGTACAGCGTGTTTTGGATAAAAAAATAGGACCCCTAGGGCCTTGAGGGCGGGGGTTTGCATTACCACCGGAGTTTACTAGTTCCAGGGAGGGTGTAAAGTGGGCTAAAATAAAATAAATACCCACAAAACCAGAATACCCTAACATTTTAGAGAAACTCAATTTTTGCATCACCTTTCTCGGGCCTAGGTAGCCAAAAGAGGTCAGGTCGCGTACCATAGAAACCATCTATGGGAACATCGAGTCCAAACCGGCGTAGCCTGGTAGAGAGAGAGAGAGCATGGCGCCCTCGCTACTATCAATTCCGTCTTCTTTCTACAAAAAATCTACGATTGATAAGGCCCTCCAAGACATCAAATAAATCCAACCGGCCTTTTCGACCTAAATATGTTCAAATCACTTCTTTCTCCCGCTTCAAAAATTCTCATCCACATGTTCCCAAGTCTATTTTGCTTTCCAATCTACCGGTTTCTCTCAAACCCTCTACACACAGCCAGTCCTCAAAACACTCTGCCCTTCTCATAACCATGTGCTACTCTTGTTTACTCAGGCCTTTCAGTTATTTTTTTTTCTAAAAATTCTCGGAAATCTCCCCCTTCCTCTCTAATAAGTCCCCCCTTTTAAACATCATGTTCCTGACTGAATTGAAAGGCCGGCTTTTTGCCAGATTCTTCCCCCTCTCTCGCCACACTTCCTAACGTCCGGTATGCGAAATTCCGCGCGTGGCAGGCAAACAAACGCACTCCATCTCTTTGGTCCTCGGGACCGCTATAATCTGCCAGCTGGTGAGAGAGAAAGATGGGGGACCGAAACTTTGTCTACGCCACTTTCACCATATCTAAAATACGGCCATGGATGTTGTCGCGACTCTTTTCACCAGCCCAATAGCCATGTCAAAAGCGATTTCGGTTCGGTTCCACAGGTCGGCCGCAACAATTCGCTTGGTAAAGCGTCAGTGGGAGACATAGAAAGAGAGGGGACTGTTCGATAAATCGGGGCGCCTCTTTTCCATCTCTCTCTGCCTGTCTCTCTCTCACTCCAGCGAATTCCCATAGACGAATATGGCCACACGGCCCCGATCGGTCGGGCGCCCGATACAAATATCTTGTCCTCTAATTTGGGAATCTCGGGAAACAATTCGAAAAGGGAATCAATGGAAATCCAGACACAATAGGGTGACGCTCTCACAATAAAAATTCGGAAAAAACTGCATATTATCTCGGACCAACTATCGCGGTGGAAGAATACGGGCCACATCGTACAGATTACCATATTTGGCCCTGCCTGATCTCAAAAGAAGACTCGCATTGGAAAATCAGCATTATCGGGCTCTCAGAGCTTTGCTACCGTAATCAATAGCATCATATATGCCTCTTGCGATTTTTTACCTTCCAATATGCGGCCATCACAAATCATTGACCGCCATCCGGCCTTCCTCCTCGTTTTTTTTTCATTTCCTGATGCCATTTCTCCTTCTCTTATTTGAAGGAGGGTTCAAGGGACCATAGACACAATTTGAAGCCACTCCTCTTACGTTGCCTAGGTGATTCTATGATATTCCCAATCCATGATTCTGTTATTGCTCTTTGAACTTTCTCCCTCCTATATTTTAATCTAATCATCCACAATATGTCCTTTCCTATAGCTATGGACATCCTGGAGGCGCTGTTCTCCACCAAACAGGAGATTAAAGAGGATCCGGATGAAGGAGAGGAAGTTGTCGATGAGGTATCCGGCAAATAACTCCTAATCAAAACCTAACATTTAGTGCGAATCGGGAAGTGACGAAGGCGAAGAGAATATCGAAGAGCCGGCTTTGAAATTAATGAAACTAGAGACCAGTCCCTCTTCAAAACAGGCCCGAAGGTGAGGACTTCCCTCTTTCTTTGACTTATCTCTTCCAGGTGCAGAAACCGCCCAGAGCGAGGGAAATTCACTATCCTCGATGATCAAGAGGTCGCTGAGCCTGATGAAATCCTCGAAATTGATTTCACTTCAGACATAATACAAAAAATATTCCGAGATAGCCGCGTAGGGTGAGTGTCATTAAGCCAATAAGTGCAAGGTCAGGCCCTTTAGCATACAATTTCTTGCCCGATATGGAATTATACCTAACCAGAGGGAGTGCAAGATACCGAGTTGTCCAAAAGAGCAGCTTATGAGTCTAATTAAACATTCCAATGGATATGTGGTAGTCTCGCTAATCCAGATTTCGAAAAGTATTGTAATTTTAGTGGCGGTGCCGTTCTTGCCGTAAAAGAAGAGAAAGGCGAGTTATTACAAAAATCTCCGTCTATGAGGGAACATTTCTCTTCTATTCAAGGATGCCTATGAACAAAGTAAGGAAATCTTTGGGAAAAAAAATAACGAAAGCCCATTTAGTTCTTCATTTTTATGCTTATATGGTGTGAGCATCCCGGCTACACAGCCACGGAATATAATCGCCTTTTGGGTGAATATCGCCTGGTGGAAGAGACAATCCACAATACGATAGGATTTATAAGGGATCACATCCAAAGCTGGTTCGCAGCGTGTTTTTGTGTAAAAAAGGAAAATCTTTTAGGTGCCAGTTGAAGGCTTCAAGAGGGCAAATAGGTGGCCCTGGTACTCATGTGGAATTATTGGAGACATTTCACACTGAGGACGTAAGCGCAAAGCATAGAAATAGAAGGGAGCGCCATTTTACTGCTCGACTTGTGCTAATCTGTTGGGAGACGGAACAGATTGCTATTTGTGAGAAACCTGATAGAAGGGTAAGAAACAAAAGATTCGTTAATACACAAGAAATGGATTTAGTTTACGCGAGAGCTGTTGAAAACAACTATAATTAATAATATCAAAGAGGGAAGCATTGTGGTGATGCGAGATTCGCTTATGGAAAAATTTGGACCCCAGGAAGAAGTGGCGGAAGAGTTTGGCTCGCTCTATGAGATAAAAACAATAGCCGATGTGTGGTTGGAAATTGATGAGAAGGAAAAGGATAGGTAAGGGCTCAATTCCATCCAAAAAAAATAAAAACATTTCCAGGCAATTTGTCAAAACAATGATGGAATCGGTAAATCAAATGCCAGGAGAGCCGTTTGCCTACGAGTATTATTTTCGCCGTTGTGCCTTGGTCAAGCCGTTCAATCATTTGTTAAAAGCTATTAGAGAACTCTATACTACTGTCCATTCCTAAAGCCAACCCCAACAAAATCGGAGAAAAAAAATAAGTGTCCCATTCCATTTGACAAGATCTCGTAGAGAGGTGACCAAAACTATCTAGGTGATGATTTCTGTGATATATCCACACATCCGTTGTATATCAAATTCTTTTAAAGCGGGTATTAAGAGAGGTTGTTAATTATAAAAATGAGGGCAAATGAATTATTTTTTTTATAAATTTAAAAAGTATTACTAACCTGAGAGCGTCTTCCACGGCCACGTGGAGCGTTTTATTAACTGAGCTGATGCGTTCTCCTTCCTTATTAAGGGTAAGGCACATTGTATTAGCATCGGTATGAAGAAGAGCAAGACAAAGACGAGCTCGGGCGAGTGCATCTGCAGTTACTTCTGAAGAGGACAGCCTGAAATGGAAATTTACAAAAATGCGTTGAGAAAAGACTACCTAGTGACTATTTCAGCAAAATCTTCGGCCAAAGCTTCTCTAATTGTTTCCACTTGAGCATCCATTGAAATTTTCTCGTATTTTGAACAATTTTCTCTTGCCTTTTGAACGGCATCAAAAAAGGCTGCTACCACACTAAAAAATTAATCAATAACAATATCAAAAAATGTAGAACTTACTCCTGAAGACTGCTTGAAATCCCAACTCCAAGAAGAGCATCAAACTTTCCACCGCGTTTCTCGAATAAAGAAATAGGTCCAGTAGGTACAGTTGCGAGTTGGTCCAGAAGTTTCGTTTCAAGTTCACGTAAATCTCGGCCAATAAGCAACTAAATAACAAGAATATTACTAAAATTGGGAAGGATACCTTGAATTTGTCAATAACAACCGATTTGAAAAGCTGGCGATATAAATAAATATTTGTACATATTCTTGGCCAATCCTAAAAAAGATTGCGAACAAAATTGTATTGACAAACCTCCTTCATTACGGATCCAAGAGCGTTTAGAAATTCAATTACATCTATAGCTTTTTCATAGAATGAACATATAGATGCTACGTATTCATGGGAAGTTGAACAAACTCTAAAAATGGATTAAAAATAAGAGTAAAAAATAAAACTAACTCATCCAACCAGGCAGTGCACCTATCGTTGATTTTACTAGTAAGAAGTTGTCCTAATTTTTTATCTCTCTGCGCTCTGTTAATTTTCTCAATTTCTCCATTCATCATTTTTCCAAAGGAGAAAGCCTGATCGGCAATAAGGGTTTCAATTACTTCTAAATCAATTTATTTCATAAATCCGTTTTAAAAAGAGCTCACTTGGACGATAATGTGCTGAAGACACGCCTTGTAGAGCGCGTTGAAGCTCGCCTTGGATAAAAAGTTGATCTACAGCTATTAGAGTAGCTTTAATCTCATCTACTAGAGAGAGCACAGAAATAGAGGTCTGTACTAATGATTCAATATACTTCTGTAAGAACACAAATAAATTTAGCTAGACAATAATTACCTTTCTGGCATTTAGGTAGAGATTAAGAAAATCTTGCATATCGCCTTCTTGTAGAATAATTAAAGCAAGGAGCTGGTTGGTAACATAGTCTGGCTCTTTAAGTTCTCCCAATTCTTCTCGAAGCGCTTCAATTAGTGAATGCTTTGTTCGAATAATTCTTTGTGTAAGTCCAGTAACAACTTTATGCATCTGCAAATCTCGCTCTTGAAAAAAGGTAAAACACTAACCAAAGGAGAGATATTGTCAGTCATTAATTGGCGGTGGAGATTTTCAGATAAAATTACAGCAAAGGCATCACCCAAACCGTCGCTTGATTCATCGCCTAAATATTAACTTTACGACGACTAAAAAAGGCTCATACCGACTAGAGGAAGAAGTTTATGAAGAGCTGTAAATTTTTGAACTATTAAATGGTGCCCTCTTGGAACTGTTCGTGTATTCATAGCAGCCTGGGTAGATCTAGCTTGTCCAATAGCTGTAGTTAGAGATTCAGCTAAGGAGCGTACTCGTCGGACCTGAATTACAATTCAAGTATCAAACTGGCAAAATAACCTCTGATGATGCTTCAAGCACATCACGATATCTTCGTCCGACCATATCTCTGAGTTCTTCTCTTTTTCCTTCCATTTCTGTTCTACAATAAAATGAATGAGCATCATTGTAAGAAGAACATACTGGAGATTGCCGTGGATGTTTTCCAACTGCTCCACAGTCAAATCCTTCATCAGCCTTTCGACATCCATGGCTGGTTCTAAAAATAAGAATAAGCATAAAGGGCAATAATAAGATTAGAGATAAATATGATTGGTATGAAACCACAGCTACAACAGAAACATTGAATTACTGAAAGAACATTCATAAAAAAGGAATGCAACAAAATGAAATAATAATTCAGAAGGCAATTATGCAGGCATCGAAAGGAAACAATCGAGTCATACTGTTATTTACTAGTCCATTTTTTGACTAGTTCCTCAAGTTTCGGTTTACTGGCCTGGCATATCTCGCCTTCCACTGCTTTACCATCCTTGACAATTTGGAAGGTGGGAAGTGAATTGACTCCGTATTTATCGGAAGTCTTTTCACATTTGTCGACATCCACCTTCAGGAAAACAAGGTTTTCACCAAATTTCTCGGCCAGTTGCTCAAAGGTAGGGGCAATAAAACTACATGGGCCACACCAAGTGGCATAAAAGTCGACAATTACTGGTTTTTCACCAGCATCAGCTAGACGAGCATAAAAATCGTCGTCATTTACACAATCGTGGATCATTTGATCTCATAATATGGTGTAAGGACAAATAAATAAATATTACTCAAGTAGTCATTGAGGATGCTCCGATTTAAAAAGAAACAGCCAAATAAAAGTAGAAAAGTTTATTATAAAAGTAGAATTACACCGTACATTTCACTGAATCCTCAACGGGATTTTAGATACAAACAAAACATATAAAGTTCAACGAAAAGAAAACAATAATTTAGAAGCCGAATTCTCCTTTCTTTCCAGCGACTCTCTTGAAGTTATCCATGTTTGTTGCAGTAACAGGCGAGCCGTAGAACTTCAACGTTTCGATTTCCGTTACCTGAATACGATGAACTAGTGTTGATGTTGATAGTGATTACCTCTCCTCCCTCTTGATTATTTTCAATGAAGAGTTGAACGTTGCGAACGCTTTGGAATTTAACAAATTTTAAACCAACAATTTCTCCATCCTCTGGAAATAACAGTGCTATTTTATAATTTAGAAGTACTTACGAGCTGATTCTCCAAGCTCAATGATCTGTACCGGCTCAACTCCCATGGCTTCGTCAAAGTCCAACGTTTTAGGAAGATTGGAGAAGACGCGGATTTTCTTGGGGCTCTTACTGCCAACTCCCTACAAATGAATATAGCAGCGTTGAAAACACCTTACCTTGACGAAAATGGAGTGCAATTTAATTGGCTGATTAAAATGAACAGTAATGATGATTTGTTCATCACAATCAGAGCGAAGAATAGTTTCCGGCTCTAAAAGAAATCTTAGTTGGAATAAAATAATAAAATTTACTCTCAAGAAGATCCCTAATAGAAGTATCGTTGCAGTTATTCAAACATTCAAGGGCGTTCATTTCAATGAAACCTTGAAGATCCATTTGACCAGGAACAACCTAAAGAAGACGTAGAAAAGAAGGGAAATGTATGTTACGTCGCTTCCACTATTAGGAACAACTTTACTCCATTTCTCCACAATCTTTTGAAGTCTATCAGGATCAGCTCCTTGCAATTGGTCAACCTTCTGCCCGTTTACGAAGACGTAAAACGTCGGCATTGCGGAGACACCATTCAATGCAGCAGTTTCTAAATAATAACGATAACCTGAAAGAAAAATTATACTAACCTACACATTTATCAACATCAACCTTGATAAAGGCCATAGAATCATGCGTCAAAGAAAGCTGCTCGAAGATCGGTCCAATCATTTTACAAGGGCCACACCATTTAGCGGAGAAATCCACAATTACAGGCTTCGTTCCAGCTGCAGACATATGCTGGCGATATTCCGCGTCATCCATGCACTCGTGAACAACCATTCTAAAAAGAACCGTAAATATAAGAGCAAATGTAAGCGTGTTGAAAATAAGGCGTTGTGAACCAAAAGTCTTCGCTGCTTGGAAAAGCCATAATTCTCAATTTATTGAGCAATTTCAGCAATGAAAAAGTATATCTAGCGTGACAAATGGTGAGAGTGAAGCAAGAGAGTAAGAGGAAAGAATGCAAGAAACGAACAACGAAAAGGAGCATGGCTTCAGTTTACAAATTGTTCATGCGCTCTACGTAGTCAAATAATCAATTTTTAGCAGTTGTTCACAATTGGTCACGTGATTTTTTACTTTTCCATCTTCCTTGTTGCAAGCATTCAAATTGTCTCATTCAACCCGAAAAATAAGTAAAACTACCAATGCAAAGGGGTATAACATATTTTATGGTGCTTGCATTCAACATAAAGTAACAATTGATTAATTTTTGGATGAGCTACTAAAACTGCCTAATAAACAGCAACGAAGGGGCAAAATGAATTATTTGAACGTGGCATTGGTAGCACAGAATGACCAACACATGGCCGCACGCTTTTCTGACCCGCGCCGGGAGATAAGCAACCCCTCAATGAATGATTCACATGACGTCGATTCATCATATAAGGCTTATCTCGTTTTTCCCTTATTGTCCACGTTTTGCACTGCTTTTATAGATGTCAAACGCCAATTTGATGCGAGAAGTCAAATTATACGACAATCATCATGAAAGAGAACAAATGGAAAATATGAGCGAGCTTTTTGCTGTTCTCAGTGCTCTCGAAAGCCTGGAAAAAATGTTCTCCAAGGATCAAGTGACTGCTGACGATTACAAGACAGAATGCTTCAAACTTCTGGATCATTACAAGGTACGAATAATTTTTTTACCATTCTTATTTCAGTATTCGTCCTTTTTCTTATTTTTAATTTATTTTCAAGGTTGCGATGCGATTAGTACATGGAACAGAGGTTGACACTTTTGCTGCTAAATACAGACTTCATTGTCCCGCTGCACTGGAAAGAATTCGGGAGGGACGACCGGTCACAGTAAAAGACGATAAAGGGAACTTGCTTAAAAATATAGCTAGTATTGTTGAAGTGGGTTTATTTGCGTTCTCAACATCTTCTTTGCAGATTTTCATCACCTTCTTTGACCAACTGAAATTGGGTATTAGAGCAGTCGACGAATTGTTCCCTAATTTAAATGAGCTGTTCAGTAGTATCAATGCTATGAGCCGATTGCCAGACGACTATGATTCAAAGCAGATAGTAAGAAAATGGTATGCTTCGATCTTTTTTTCTTTTTTATCCATTTCTTTAGGCACACGAAGCTTTCCACAATGACAGCTAGTGAGGAAATTAGTGATGAAGACGCTCGGCAGATGGTATTTGAACTAGAAGGCGCTTACTCCTCATTTATAAAGTTCCTTCACGATCAACAGCATTGAGTAAGTTGCAGGTTTAATTTCGTCTTCCTGTACATTCTTTTTGCAAATAAAACAATTGTACATATTATTTATAATTGTAGCAAAGCATATTTATGCTTTCTTTTTACACGTGAGATCACAACACGACCATCATAAGATAGTGAAGCAAACGCCCACGGATCCGCCGTGGACCAAGCACAAGCGTACACGGACTCTTCATGTTCTTCAATCCGTTCCAACTGTCCGTCAGTTAGCTTCTCCACGTCATTATCTTCTTCATCTTCGACTGTTTCTTCATTGTCGTGCTTTTCGCTGCTTACAGATTGAATACAGCTCAAGACCACGCAAGCATCGCTACCAGCGGATAGGATCATTTGATCATGAACCGGATGGAATTTCACCTAAAAGTATTTTTTTATTTCCCTTTATTTAGAGGGTTGTCAACCTGCCAAGCCCAGTGGGCATGAGGTTGAAGAGCTAATAAGGCCTGAGTTGGATTTCTCCAATCCCAAATTCGCACAGCCCCATCATCACCACATGATGCAACGCTAAACGTTATTTTCGATGGCTAATAGAATAACTCACCAATGCTGAAGATTAGGATTAAAATCTAGGTGCAGCGTTCGGTGAGGATGAGCCTTTTCTATTGTTACTTCCTCTTTCATTGTTCGAATGTCCAAATAAACCAAGCTCTTTCCTTTCGCTATTCCCAAAACGGAGCCGTTATTATGGGGACTAAATGATTGGGCAAAAATGGGACTAGACACCTCGTGTTGTGATGTTTTCTAAAGATTTTCATTAAATTTTTTATGGAAAACCTACTGTAAACGATTCCATATCGTAAAACTGCACAATACTATCACTTATTGTGCTACCTCGGTTATTTTGAGACTCCCATTCCAAACTAAAACAATTTTCTTTAATTTGGAAAGGAAAACTCACCTTTTATAACATGCATTTGCTTCGGCACTTTTTAGTTCTTCCAGAGATCCTTTTTCATCATCCAGTCGGTAAAGATGAACTCCAAATTTTGGAGAAATATCCCGATCTCAAAGAAATTTGTAAACAGTTTAGTAATTTCTCTTACAATCAGCAGAAACACAAGCAACAACGTCTGGATCAGTCGGAGAAGCAGCTAAAGCTCGAACTTCCCCTTTTGGATGAGCATATGTAGTGGAAGCAATACGACTATAATCTCCTACGACGGTTAGCCGGCAAATCTAATGATGTTTATTGGAAAGGCAGAGGAAAATTGGATTACCTGATTATCTAACTTGATATTATTTGTTCCGATCAAAAAGCGAACTGTTTCATCGTCGGATGAGGAGCATAACGTACGGGATTCCAAATCTAATCCGAACATGAGACATTCTCCCATTTTCTAATAGGAAAAAAGGAGAAAATTGGAGTTCTCCCACTATGGAGCCGGAATACTCTCGTCTAGGCAAAAATTCAGCCGTGAATCGTGATGCTGGTTGGTTTTGCCAACCGGACAAGAAATTCGCCTCTTTCATAGCTTTCTTGAGGAAAAATACGTTTATAATCTTATTAAATAGGCCTAAAACAAAAATAAAGCAATCTCGGAGCAGATTATGAGCATCTAGGCGGATTTTGAGCAGGGAAATAAATCAACAACATAGAAAACAAAAGAAATCCTAAATTGTACTAGCGGAAATAACAAAAGGCAGGGAAATTGAAGGCATCTTTAGTTGAGGACGTTTAGAACTTGAGCAAATGGAAGATTAACCAATGTTTGGTGGAAATATGGGCTTTCCCTGGTGAAGAATCTTCTAGGCAGTGAGATTCGCATTGTAGACGACTCCAATAAGGGAAAGTGAGAAATTAATGACGGTAGTGATCAGGAGAGAATAGGACCAGACCGCTTTACAGATTGTTGCATCGAAAATCGAGCGAATTGTTCCCATTGCTTCGGTTGACGAGGTAACATGGTCGGAGACGGGCTGTCCGAGCCAGGAGAGACTTCCTAAAAGGGGAAAATAATAGATTTGAAGGTTACTTTAATTAATTATTGATGGCTATTCTTACCAGTTGTTTTTAGAAGAAGAGCGAAGAAGAAAGAAAGCAATACAGGTGAAAAATATTGCAAAACGACGGCATTGAAGTAGGAATAATATCGCAGAATCTAAAAATCCTCTTTTTTTGGTCAGAAAATTATGTTCTACCATGTTTTGAAGATGGAAATTCCTCACATGTCCTGTTTCCTTTTGTAGCAGCTGTAATTTTTCATGGGCAGTGTCTAAATGAGCCTAAAGAGGATATTTTTTTTGTTGTAAATGGAATAATTCACC
Organism: Oscheius dolichura; assembly: GCA_932521035.1. Classification (NCBI taxonomy): domain Eukaryota; kingdom Metazoa; phylum Nematoda; class Chromadorea; order Rhabditida; family Rhabditidae; genus Oscheius; species Oscheius dolichura. The sequence continues at coordinate 9,428,545 of OW051492.1, read as the reverse complement.
TGAAGATGTGATTTTCTAACCAAACATCTCAATATCAATGCCAGGATGGTGCAGTAGATTCGAAGGATTTCCAGCTGCTCCAAGGTGAGCAGTTTTCTCGGCCCGTAGACGAGATGCTGCTTTACTGGGTGGGTAAAAAGGAGGATTGTAATGGCCGGCATGAGGAAAGTTGTATGGTAGAGGAGTCTAAACATTTTTCAACTATTTTTAGCTTTTTTTGTCCGGAAACCCACTTTACAGGAGTTGAAGCCATTTCTGTTGCTGTTTTATAAATCCTAGCATAACGGAAATTCGGGAAAAGAAGCATAGCCGACAGGAAGGCGAAAAATATCGATAGGGAGATGTATCTAAACGAAATATGTTTTTTTTTAAATTATGGAAAACTTACAAAAGTAGAGGGCTCTTCAATCTGCTGTCTAATTGTTCCGTTGCGCCCATTTCTACCATCATTTTGGCTATATTCTCGCTAAAATGGTCATATGCTGAAAAACGAAGCAATTCTCTTCAGGAAAATATATTTTCTACCTTCCAAGACCGGAATATCGAAGAGTCTTTCAGCCCACATTGTGAAAATACAGGCAAAAAGGAAGAAAATCGAGCCAACGGTGAGGAGTAGTGTTCGCTCATCTTGGTTGACGACTAGCCAAGCTGTTAGGCTCGAGAGGACCTAAAAATGTTCATTTTTATGCTGGAAAAGATAATAGAAGATAGAAAATTGGTAGGTTTCCGTATTTCATAGATTACGGTAGGCGAATATCAGTTTTAGAAGCAAGCTGCCGAGATTGTACGGGTGCGAGCGCGCAAAACTTCCATGCTTCACCACTTTCTCATTTTCATCAGTTTTTCTTCCAAATTTTTATATTTTTCCAATTTCTAGAAAGGGAAAAGATATTTACCTGTAGAATAAAGGCTACAGCAATAATAAGCCACATCACGGAAACGTTGACATCGCCATTTTCGGGAAAAAAGGAGAGAAATGCCTCGCTCATCACATAAACCTGAATTAAGTATAAAATATCGTCAAATAGCAGATAAAATCTATAAAGTTGAAGCTCTAATAAAGTCTAAAGCCTACAAAAATTAAAAATGAACTTACCACTAGACAGAGAGGCGTAAAAAGGGACAGCCAATGAACGGAAGAGAACAGGACAAATTGCTGGATGTCTTCTACCGTCACTGGGGTTCTTCTCAACTGGAGAGGCAATTGTTTCGGGATATTGAAGCCGGAAGCATCTTCTTCCTCTCTAAAATATCTTTATCTCCAATTTGTCTTTCTCTGGTCATTTTTCCTCCAAATATATCACTTTTCAGGTATAAATTCATTAGTTTCTATCAAATAATACTCACCGCTTCCTCTTCCGTTGATGTATACTTCCCTTATCCTTTGCTGGTGGTAACAAAGCCCGTAATTCAAAATTTGATGGAGCAATATACCGGTAGAGACTGGAAATTCACTCATTTTCTTTACTTTTTATAAGGAAAACTCACTCTCTAATAATATAAAGCTTTACAATTGATAATCTAGAGCCTAATTTACTAATAATAGTCAAAATAACAAGAGTTACGACTACATGGAAGCCGAGAACCGCCTAAATATGCTATTTTCATTGAAATTCACGGAAAACTAACCATTTTCTTCCTCCAGCTGGCTCCAGAATTTTTTTAGCTACTTTTTATGACCAATATTTAGAGAATAAGTGGGGAAATTTTAGGAGAAAAAGCGGCGCACCTGTCAGAATTTGCTATTTGGCGGAAAGAAACGCGCTCTATCCCCAACTCCTCGTTACACAGCCAAAGGAAAATAGAAATTTATACATTCTGGCAAATTCAGCTGCACAATTAAATATCACAACCAGAAGACGGATTTCGGGACACAACTACACGAGCTCTTAATAAAAGGAGGGCCTACCAGCTGACATCCTCTAGGGGAAAAAAATAAATAAGGAGCAAACTGGGAGCCTATCACAACTGGACGTGTCAGAGAGGAGTGAAATAAATATATATGTTTGTTATTTAAACAATGGAAGGGGAAAAAATGAATGAAATGACTAAAATATACCCTAGATCATGGGCGTAAGGCATCGCCATTAGGCAAAGATTCAAGTGAAGGAAGGAATAAACGCAACAAAGAGGCTAAAAGAGTACGAAGAGTATGGCCTTCGGCTGTTTCAACAAGTTCACATAAACGTAGAGGAAATTCTCGGCCTAACTTGGGCAGAAGTTCAGGTGGAAGGCAAAGGCATTCTTTTAGAAGATCACAAATGACTGGAGAATATGCACTGCGTCTTGTTTCGGAGCCAGCTTCGCCATAACCTGAGAAAGCGGCAGAAACCACACTGAAAAAAATAAGCTTATCGGGCAGAAGAAAACTAACTTCAAAACTCCGTGAGCCACTTCATCTTCGACTTCTTTTGACCGTGGATCATTGAGTAATCTTAGCAAAATTGACAACATTGCTCTCAATGCGTACGTTTCTTGTCTAAAACTAAATCATTAGAAAGCCACCATCCTCTCAAATTCGGCCCAATTTTGGGCGTATTCTAGTGGAGTCAGGCGTTTCTGTCTGTAGTTCGGCCATTTCTGGGTCAATTTCAAAAATTCAAACTGCATCTTGAAGAGCACGTCGAGACGATTCTAACGAGCCTGGTGAATTCGCTGCACGAAGCATTACTTCACGTTCCCCTATCAAAGTTTGTGAGGCTACCATTTTTTTTGTCGGTCTGTTTGAGCTGTAACCAGACGCACTAGAATCGTCTTGACGTGCTCTCCAAGATGGTCTTTGAATTTTAGAAATTGGTCGAGAAATACCCGAGATACAAACGCCCGACACCCCCTTTTTATGCGCGAAAACAGGCGCGCCCATGTTAAAGACCCCCGAATTTTGAATCGTAACGTATCGTAATCGTAATTACGCCCATCCCTGGTGTCCCATGTATGCCGTTATGTACCGTATCAAATTTGGTTTGCTAGATCCTCTCAAGCCCGCTTTCCATAGTAGCGTTCGTTGTCCATTATTATCGTTGAACTGTTTTGCTATCCGTTGACTTTCTCCTAATGCGTCTACCAAGCTATAAAAGTGGTTAATATTTTTAGGGAAAGAAACATACCTTAGCAGAAAATGGGGTTTCATCGTGTCAAAAAGGCCTTCCTCTTCTTCTGAATCTCCATTTGGAGTTAGAGGACTTGAAGCCGAATCATTATTTTTGCTGTTAGTAGTATTTTCTTTAAATAGGATATCTTACTTTTTTTTATACCAGTTTTCTCACCTCTTATAGCTTTCCTTCCCAATACTATTGAAATAACCGCATCCACAAGTTCCTGCTGAACAACACAAAAGACGATTTGCTCCGCAAAGAGGGCATCAGGGTGGGCATTTACCCTGAAGCACCAGCATTTAAAAAAAATCACAGCCTCTATTATATCACAGTATTCCGAATAGGTACAAATTTGCAAACAGAAAAATCGGTAGCGAAACAAACGTGGATAGAGTTTTTCGGTCCTGGGAACGTTACGTAACGGCCGTTTTGAGGATGTGCCATGTTTAGAGGCAATTCAGAAGGGTACGATGCCGTAATTTTTCAAGACAACCTACCCATTCATTTGCCGAACGTCGTTCTCACGTGTTGTAGCTGACTTTAAACAATTATCTGGCTCCCAGGTAAGCAAACTGAAAAAGGAAAGACTACACTAGAAACAGAAGGAAAGTTACAATCGCCCCTTCTCTCACATGAGCAGCTCTTTTGTGTGCCTCACCGAATCTAGCATATATTCGCTAATAGTAAGGCGAGAAAAAAGTCTTTTCAAAAACTTGATTTTTTTTTCACAGAAACAGTTTTATGGGTTATATGGGCACTTGTTTTGAAGAGCTCGAAGTAACCGATTTAACAAAACAAACCAGAAAGAAATTCGATGTAATTTCACAAAATGGCAGCCGCTATAACCCATAAAACTGCTTCTGTGAAAAAATATCACGTTTTTAAAAGACTTTTTTCTCACCTTATTAGCTCATAGCTCATTCGGTGAGGCAGCTGAAAAAAGGGGGCTCTTGTTTGAAAAGAGGGTGCTTCAAATGTTATCCTATCATAAGAATGTAAACAGTTTATTTATGGAGGGGGGAGGATAGAATTCTCGAGGCAGGTTCTCCATTTCATTCTCCTGACGTTGTTTGGCGGGGCAATATCCGACGACCACTGATGGCGCAGTCAGTTGTGTTTTTCTTACAATTTCCTGCCGATTTCTTCAACTGTCATTAGGCTGTCGTTGATAGCGATTAAGTCTACTTTCTCCAACAAATTGACTTTGAAGATAGTGACGATATGGTTCTTCTCTTATATTGAGAAGCACTTGTAGGGAAAAATGTTGATCGGTCGGTAACAAATAATGTTTCAATCAGTCAACCCGATGAATTCCTGAAGATAACAAAACATATGATTCACTCAACCTGGTGTTTCCGATCAATTGTTACCAACTCCATGAATTTATGGGTCGTTATATCCAAATTATCGGGGATTGTATTGCCAAGTTAAGAACTCGGTGAGGAGTAGTCAATATCGAAAGCGATATGACTTCACAAAAAAGGTGGGAAAATAGAACGCTACCCTTTTACTTTATACATAATTGAAAGAAAGTCACAAAGACCACAAAAAAATAAAACACGATCAAATTCAGTTGAATTTGATTCGACTTCTAAAGAACATGAAGTCAAATGAGAAAGCATACAAATAAGTGAAGAAGATAGTAAAACATACGATTTCGGAAGCGTAGTAGCAAAGAGGTTTTTAAATAACTCGATAGTCTCTTTCCACATCTCATCAGTAAAACGATTTCCATTAGAAAGGATGAGAGTTTTAAGACATTGCACGGTACTACGCGCTAATTCTTCATTTTCTATAAAAGCCTCAATTATTAAAGGGACTCTATCGCACTTATTTTTTCGTGTGCTGGAAACACACGATAAGATAACAGCATTTATGATTAATTTGTTGAAAATAATTTTCCTATTTCTCGACGAGTTACTTTTAGTTTATAAAATAATGAAAACAATGATGGCAGTTAAAAAATAGAGGGGAAAAGAAGTAAATTATTTTAAATTAATTGACGATAAATGCACTCTAATTGTGTGCTCCCAATACTCAAAAAATAAGTGTGATAGAGTCCTTTTAAACGAAACTTACGCTGTTGGATACATGATGTAAATTGGGTATAAATTGCCTGAAGTAGCATTTCTCCTAATTCCGAATAATATTGTGTAAAGACATCGACAATAGAATATAAGGCATGGTTACATGTAGTCATCATCCAATCTCTTTTCTAAAAATGAACATATTTATAAAAAAAATCTCAATTACATCAGTTCTCCCATCTCTTTTAGTCTTGTCAAAAATCCGGAAAACAATGGAAAATAAATCTTTCCACCAACTCGTCCGGAATGTATCTCCATAAACTTTCATCAGCTCAAACATAACTGTCAGACTTCTTGTTCGTACATCTAATGCCGTTCTGTTGATTATTGAACTGTAATTTCTAATTTAACAATTAAAGCATTCATTATACTGCAATTCGAAGAAGATGGGGAACCAGCCCCTAAGCCAAATCCGCTGATCACCCGTAATGTTATGCATATCCATTTGCGAATTGATGAAGACTTCTGGTTTTCCAGCAACATAACTGCAATAAAACAATAAATAGACAATAATTTTATAAAACTTACTCTCCGCATAATCTAATTAGACGAATAGAGTCCATACTGATGTCTATCATATTTGGATTACAAGCAAATTCGGCTAGACAACTGATAGCTTCTTGAAAAGAATCGACAACAGAGGGAAAATCATCAAGAAAATGATGTGTTACAACGTGGCCCATTTTCAGAAAAGCTGCTTCTAATATTTCATGATGAGGATCGGCTGAAAAATGTTTATTTAATAAAAAAACGAATAACTAGAAACTAGAAATGAATAAATAAGTACTTACAAGCTACTTTTTTCCACACTGAGAATAAATTTACCCAACCAGATCTGAGTTTCGTGCCATGAGCTGCTACAAGATTATTTACACATTCAACTACAAATTGTCTGATATGAAGAGATCGATTAGTATTCACCACAACCTAAAGGGAAAAACATTATAAAAATATGAGAAAATTACCTCAAATGGTCGTAAAAAGACTTTCTGGAACTGGAAATTTGGTAATTCTCCTTTTTCCAGAAATTTCATAGATAATTGGCGAAGAGCATCAACAGAAAAATGTGCAACTTCTTCATTTGTACTGCAGCCGGCCATATCAAAATGAGCTCCTATTACGGCCCATATTCTCATCCATTGAAGACGAATTCGATCCATATTGTAGAAAGCCACCTATAGAAAAAAAAGAATAAACAAAAAAAAATCAAACAAAACCTCGACTATTTTCTGAAGAAGAAACATTCGCGGATTTCTTGGTTGGCTTAATTCTTCCTTTGATACCGTACATAGAGCCGTTACAAAATGAACAATTCCTTCATCGCCTAGACGTCGAGAGCCATTTAATATTCTACAAAAGAAACGTCAGCATAATTAATGGCATACCTGTCAACAGCCACTACTACTGTTTGTGAAGATGTTTCTCCTAAGGCTGCTTGAAGTGCAGCTAATATCCGTTCATCACTTACACCTGTATTTTTCAGAACATCTAAAGTTTTATTAAAATTTCGTAAAGAAAAATCATTTACATTGTTTACTACTCTCTTTATCGGCTTTATTAGATGTTCCCAATCCTGTTCCGATCAGCTGGACCAATTCTAACTGACTAATACATCGGAAAACATCTTGCCAATTTTCTTCTAAATAATCTCCATCTTCATCTCCTATGGCTAGCATCAATTTAATTGCAGCGATATTTTTCTCTTGCATAGATACCATTCCGTTCTTGGCTGTGAGGAGAGTAAATCTAGTTAATGCCTGAAGAAATAATGAAATAGGAGGAAAAAATGTGGAACTTACTTGGATAAAAGCATTTCTCTCCAATTTTGCTCTAAGCACGCATGCAGCTCGTACTCCTAATCGGAATCCTCTAATGCATAGATACCATTCTTCATGATCATTCGACGATTGTAGTCCCACACTAAAGGCTGTCAAACACGGAGGCCAACAAATCTGAAAAAGATGAATAATATTTCAATTGAAAATGTTACTTTGAACATGGGCTTTGCATGGTGCTGGTGTTGGGCTTTTGTAAAATAAGAGTCTGCCATAGAGGCCGTTTCCATCAACGATCTTGCTGTTTCCGACATAGCTTCAAGTTCTAATGTAGCCAACGCTTTCTTCTGCTTATCAGAAGTGTTTGAATGCGCATGGGTAGCTAAAAAATGCAAGAAAAATGAATGAAAACATCTTCTTACATTTTAAAAGTCGGCTCTCTCCACCTTTCATCTTGATTCCATTTCGAGAGATTTCGTCATAAATTGCGGAAACAAATTCTGGCGGAAAATCGCCCTCGTTGTTAATCCCTCTAACCATCTTGGAGTAGCCTTCTTTTGTCATTTTATTTTCTTTTTTAATCTGGACACTATGAAGATCCGTTGTTAACATGATGATCGAGAACGCTAGGACGTATACTGCATCGGCTGAAGCATAAATATTCAAGCTGAACAAACAAAGATTAGATAAACGCAATATTTAAACCTGGGATTGCACTCATAATATCTGGATGCAAACTTCTCCATGAGTCGATCAACTTTTTGCGATTCTCCAGGCAGCCGGAACCGTTCGAGAAACATTCGTAATGCACCAACTATGTCCATGGAAGAGAAATCCATATCATCAGCATATTCGTGCATTATTTTCTTATTGTAGCTGAAATTAATACTAATCATAACAAAAACAAATGAAATTACTCGTCTTTTTCACTGAGGAATTCCCCAACAATTGTTTTATCCAATCTGTCTTCTTTCGATAAAAATTCAGCTATTTCTCTAGGCGTGGTGCCAACAAAACCATGGGTTTGAAGGAAATCAATGCCTTGTTTCGGCTTTCTAGCAAATCTAAAAATATTCAATACAAAAATTAAAATAGGTCTTCGTTACAGTTGGATCCCATGCTCTAGGAATTGCTTCTTTTGCTTTAATTGATCAAATGTATCTTCTGTTGGTGATTGTGGTAAATCAGACGTGCTCAATTCATTTTCTAAAATAAAGTGGAAAAGTTGCGTGAAAACTAACCTCTGACTTCACTGGAATCTCTATCAGAAACTCGCTCGCATTCTTCGTACCATTCTACGAGACACTGAAGTAGATCAGCAAGACAACTTAGGCCAAGTAAACGAATAGCTCTCTCGCTAAACAAAATTTAAGAATAATGAATTACAACTGACTGTTCTTTTTGTTGGGGAGGCGCATGCTCTGTAATTGGCGTTCTAGCAGTTTTTGATAAGGCTTCAACCAGAGCAGCAAAAACATTATGAGATGTGAGATCGCAGTCATAGTTGACAAAAATATCAACAACAGATTGAGGATTGGTCAAGATTTTAGCTAAAAAATGTTTAAAATAAATGCATTCACTGAAAAAAAAACACTTACAAATAGCATGCAAAACGATCCATTTATATTCGAGAGAGCATGTTGTTGATTCCAACATGGAGATAATAATTTCTTTGAAGAATACTTCAATTTGTAATTTTAGATGTACTTTAAATTTATCAACAAGCTGAATAAAAATGGCCAGAGATTTTTCAAAAATCTAAAATGCCAAATAATTACACAAGTACACAAAATAAACTAACGTCTTTCACAGGTGATACAGCGTTTTTCGACAAGGCAAGGCATAACATTCTTTTAATTAGCGAAATAAATGGGCTAGCATGTTGAAGCACATTTGCCGAATTTTGTAAGACCAAAAGGAGCATATCCAGAGCCAATAGTTTTGATCGAAGGTGTGTATTTCTAAAAAAAATTATAAAAGGAATATTTAAAAAAAAACCTCAAATCAGTCGTGTCTCCTTCATCTTTTTGAGCCAAAACACACAGGGCTCTAAAAACTAAGAAGGCATCTTTCTGATGAACATTCGGGAATGTGAAATGATCATCTGTGGCTTCGCTCTCCGCGACTGTTGATGCAGCTCCTCGTGAACGGGATTCAACTTCATCATTCTAAATAAAATGAATCTATACATTGAAAATAAAACAAACATTATCCATGGCAGCGGTATTAGCTACTAAAAATTCGACGACTTCTTTTACAATAGTTTGATCGTCCTTGTTATTTCCAAATTTTTCCATATTAGCAAAGACTGTATTTATTACCTACAATCATAACCATTTCATGACAAGTAAGATAGAATTACTTGAGTTAAACTCCCTCTGGCTGTGGCTTGATTAACAGAATCCTTTGTAGCTAAATAAATAGTGAAACATGTTTTCACGGCGTTTAAAAGAGCTCCTTCATGTACTTCACAGCTATGGCTTACAGAGACGGCCAAAATCGCTTTGAGAATTTGTAGAATAACGGCTTCATCGGTGCCTTGTCCATTGAATGAGGAACAAATGGCTTCTACTATCCGATCAATTAATCTTCTCTCTGGATTGGAGGTATCTGCCCCTTTTCCTGTCAAATGGCCGTATGCTATTAATTTCTGCAAATGGAATTGAAAATAAATATAAAAAGAGCAAACCTGTAAGCAATCCAAGGCAACTATTACAATTTTAGGACTCTTTGATCTACAAGCCAACTCAAACGGGAGGAAAAAACGGTCAGCTTCTACGACCTGCTCCTTATCAGGGAGAACAGCTCCATTTATGCTGTTTTGATTTTCTTCACTCTTTAACTCTTCTGAAATACAATAATTTATAAGAAAAATAACTGACTACCTAGAGCATTTTCGCAGGCCTTTTTCAGTTGAAGATTTTCCTTTCTTTTTATATCCTTATCGGCTAGGATTTTTTCAATAGCAGTTCGGAGAAACATTTCAGCTGTATGTCTTCGGTCTAGGTACATTAGAAACCATCAACCATTTTATTATCTGTAAATAAAAAGTTATTGGTGAAAGAAAGGGGAAAGGTACGACTTTACAGACAGGAGAGGGAGGGGTGAGGAAACATGTTTAGAGGTAAAGAAGAATGTAATTTCCAAACTGTACCACAAGAAAAATGAAGAATTGATGGCCGATCTCAAGATTTGCCAACAGGGTTACCCTTGCGTGTGGTTGAAAATAGCCCTGCAGCAGAATGAGTTGCAAAGAAGGGTGATAAAAATTTGTAGTATTTTGGCTAAAAGGTGAATTTGAACCAATTTCACTACTTTTTTCTCGTAACCTTGGAATGCAATTCGTGCAGCAGTTAATTTACTATTTTCTCGCAGTAATTAGGTTATTTTTATGCTTTACAGAGAGCTCAGCCAATGGAAAATTAGAGAATACAAGAAAAGCAAGAGAAAAGAGAAGAGGAATGAGAGGAAATTCAAAAAGTAGCAATACGTAAACAACGCGCAAGCGTTGCGACGCTCCGGTTGTTTGGATAAATTCATTATTTCATACCAATTTCTCTTGAATGTTTTTCGTTTTTCTGATAAGGATTAGCGAAACGAGGGTAAGGGGGATAGTCATGCCCGGCAACAAACAGCAAGTAGAACAAAAAGTTAAAAAAAGTACGAATGTTCAGACGGCAAAACTATTCTTCATGTAAAAACATCTGAAGATGTGAGTGATATTTTATATCAAATGAGAACAAAAACGTGCGAAAAGTATAATATATGCATAATATAAGAAAGATATCAGTTGCAAAATGATCAGTTCTTCTTCCCTTCGAGTTAACTTCTAAGAATCTCTGAAGTCAGTCCGCCAGCAGTAACAGTGGCTCCCACTGCCGCAGAACTCGATGCTGATATAACTCCTGTGGCTCCGATTGACTGACAAACTGAGACAAAAACGGGAGTCACGCCTGTAACAATCAAATTATAGAATAAACATTAACGAACTTACCGGCTTCCCAACTCATCATCGTGGCCGCGCTGCTTCCAGCTACGATGCCTCCAGCTCCGAAGCCAACGGCAGTCACTACGGCAGGAATAAAAATTGGCGCCGCGACGGTGGCTAATATTCCAGCAGCAAACCATCCAAGCAATCTCTAAATGAACCAAGATTATTTATATTAAGAGCAGCGTACTCTTTTACGTTTTTTCTTTTCTTCTTGCTTGCGACACTCTTCTTGCCAGCGACGCCATTCTTCTTGCCCGCGACGTTCTTCTTTGCGACGCCTTTCTTCTTGCCTGTGACATTTTTCTTTGCGACGCTTTTCTTCTTGCCTGCGAAGTTCTTCTTGTTTGCGACGCTCTTCCTCTTCCCTTTCGGCTTCCTCTTCACTATTACGATCTTCTTTTCCCATTTTACGAATTTCTAAAATAAAATGGTATGCAATGTGTAAAAAATAAAGAAAAAAAATGAGCAATACGTAGTAGAATAAAAAGTAAAAAAAGTGCGCAACAGATGCAGCGTACTGTCTTGTCCAGTACATTCAGTCATTTTCTCGCGAATTTCACAGTATTGTATCATTTTTCTTCGTGTTTTTGCATAAGGATTAGCCAACAAGGCGAAACAGAAAATTGCACGGTAAAAAGATTCCATTGTTGTCGCTCATTTTCCATTGAAATGGTCTACTTTGCTGTGCTCTTCTTTTTTCTCATCCACCTGCCGCTTCTTTTTTTCCTATGCTCGAAAAAGAAGAAATCAGTTAGTTTTATTTTATTCCGTTTGTAAATAATTCAATTTATAGGATGTAAGTAAAAAGAACACGACGAAGACAACGGCAGGCGCTAGAAAAAGTAAATCCGCAATGCCACGCTCTACAAGTCAACTGTTTCCTGTTGCTGATGCACAAAAGAAACCTCTTGCTGATTCATCATCAGTAATACAAAAATCAGATCCAAATTCAAAACCTGAACATGCCACAGCCAAACCATCTAATAAGAAGCTAGATAAGAAGACGTCTACCACCAAGACTAAAGGCGGTGCATCTGCTAAAGCTGATAATAATGATGATGATCTGAAATTTGGTCCACTGCCAGAAGAAAGTATTGCCGAGGAGACGGATCTCACCTCGTTGAAGGATATGATCAATCCGCTGTTGGATCGCAAAGTTCAATCCAGGTTGACTCGTCCCCGTGATAAGCCAAATCCTAAGACTGCTGCGGTTGCAGAAATGCAAAAGGAGGCTCCTGAAGCTTCTTCAGGTAAACTTTTTTCGATTTTATGATGCAAGCAATACAAGAAGAAAAAGCAAAAAAGAAATTTGACACGGAGAAAGCGAACTCGCTTTACTATATTTCTAGGCGAGCAGCTAACCAGCTGCGCCATGTGCACAAGGCTTGCGAGTGACGCTACCGTCACATTTACAGTGTCCTCTATCTATCACTTACAGAAATCACCCCTAACAAAAGTTCGTTGCAGATCAGTCATCTCAAAGAGCCCCCGACGCGAGCAAAGCCACCAGTAAGGAGAAATCCGACTCGGACAAAGAGATGCCGGCCGGGGATACGAAGGAGCCCTCGACAGAGTGTGGTCCCCGCGACTCGCTTATGCTTCCCCCGGTCGAATACAAAAGTTCGGATGATTTGACCAAGGTCACGCTGCCCTCGGCCGTGGAAAAGCGCAAATCGCGCAAGTCGCAGAAGGAGAAGAAGCCGCCCCTGCCGGCGCTGTCGCCTCGCCACAAAATCTCCGAGATGAATGCCAAATTGACCAAGAAAAACAAAGGAGAAAACAATTCCGCCTATCTCTAGCCATCTGCCAATACTGCTTCTCTTCGTCATCATTTTTCTATGATTGTCGATTATCCATAAATTTGGGAGACAGTAAACGATTCATGACATACACTTGTTCTTTTCTTTCACTTTCTTTAACCAGAAACTAGGGTATCCTCCTTTTGTTCGATGATGCCCATGGCACGGTGGACGACCCCACGGTGGACACGGTACAGTGGACAGGGAGACGGTGGATGAGGAGAGGGTGGACACGGAGGACATGGTGGGCATGGTGGACGCGGTGGACCTATTATGCCCCCTTGTCTGCATTATTTTCAGTTCTCTCCGTGCTCTAGTCTACGAGGAGAAAAACAAGAATGTAAGGAGAATGTCTTCCCTTCTCGGAAGTTCTCCAAACTCTTGGTCACTATGGCAGCGCCGGCGGGTGACTAGGAAATGAGCCAGCCACGCCGACTGAAAGACTTAGGTCAACGGGGGTCAGATCGTTTTCATGTACAGTACACCCTTCCGTTGCTTTTTCACGTATCTTCACGAATCGAAAAAATCCGCTCGGGATAGAGATTTTGCCCTCCATTGCACACCCGTACCATCTCGGCAGTCGAGCGCCCGGTCATGGCGCGCCAAAGTCAAAAGCTGCCGAGATTTTACGGGTGGGGGCGCGCGCTCCCCGGGCAATCTTCTTCTCCGTTTTTCAGAGACTCACCTATAAGAATCACTATTTGAAAAAGAGAAACTCAAAGAAACCTTGTGGTTTGACAGGAGTGGACAAAAAGAGGGGGATAATTTGAAGAATCAAACCACTACACTTTTTATGAAAACGGTTGAATCACCCGCCCGCTCCCTTTTATTTTGTGGTCCAGTTGAATTTGGGATTGACCTCTTGCCTTCCACCAATTTACCCATTCATTCAAACCTCATACACGATCCATATACCATCTGTCTCAAGTTTAAAAGAAGCACAATTTTAGTCATTCCTTTTATGGAGGGGGACACCTTCCGCCCTATACTTCACTGATATCTGTCTACACTCCCGTTCCTTTCCAATGATTGAAACCTAAAATACCTATGCGCGCGATACCCAAATTTTCGTGATTACCATACCCAAATATCTGTGTTCTGACCAATTTCATCCGAATAATAAGCCGCTTTAGTAGAAAAACCCCTATGTAAAGGCCATTTTAATCCAGAAGAGCTCACTTGCCGCTTCTTTGCTACTGCAAGATGGCTGTTACTCCTGATGCTGGGTCGGCCGACCCAGTATCGTTTACGGGTGCGCATATCACATGTTATACAATGCTATTTTGAGCCGTGCGCTTGGCTAAGTTTCATTTCTTGATGATAGCGCAGCTGGCGCAGCGGCTGTAAGCGCGCGCCAATGCGAAGCCACTTGATGCGCCATTGCGACTCATTTTGCTGCCATTTTTCTAATTTTTTATATTATTTGGAAGTTTGTAGCAGTTTTTAAACAGTCGTAGACGTTAGAAATATAAAAAAAATGAAGAAAAAACATTAAAATAGCATAAAACGGCAGCAAATGAATTTGTTGCATTGGGGCGCGCTGGCTAAAAAGCGAAATTTCCCATTCTTCGACGGCGTTTTTTATGATTTTTTGGTTACAAATAATAGATTTTCGTGTTTTTCAAATAATATTAATGGTTTGAATTGCAGATACCAATGCTGAAACAGGTGCAGCTGGAAAAGGAACTGCTGGAACCAGCTCCAATATGATGGAACTGGTTGGCCAGCTGAAGAAGGGCAAAACGACCGACAGCGCCAATGTCAAGAACTCGAAAGGCGGCAAACGCGGCAAGAAGGATAAGAAAAAGAAGAAGAAGAGCACGACCAAGACCAAGACCAAGTACAAGCGCCGGCATGATCGCTACGAGCCGGAGAATTACCTGCTCCGTATTGAAGGATCCATCTGCTGCGGCTTTCTGATTGCCGTCGTCCTCTTCCTCCTCTACAATGCCATGATCCTCCTCATCGTCATTATCTGGACCCACGGCGTCGTGGATCATCTTCACAACAAGGAGCCCCTCCAGAGCCCCACGGCCACTCCGGCTCCGCCGGTCGCCTCCGGCTAATTGCTTTTTCGGCAAATAAAGGGAATAAAACATACCCTGCTCAAGACTTGTTATTCTTTTCCTTCTATTTCTCGTAATTTCTGTGGCGCGCGCACCCGTACCGCCCCGGCAGCAGAGTGTGCTGTCACGGCGTGCCATAGCGAAAAGCTGCCGATATTTTACGGGTGCGAGCGCGCGCGCACCTCGTCCGCTGTTCTTCGCTTCGTTCTTCTTACTGTAACCGGCTTCCTGCCATAAAAAAATATTTCACTTGATACAGTTTTTTGTGCTCTTTCTGATGCACCAAGTTATTTTTTCATAGCTGCTTCCCGTTTGTTGTAAAATAAGATTTTCCGAGCCGTAAGGGTGCGCGCACGCCGCTTCGTTTTTCTTCTTATAGATGGTTGTTTGCCATGAAATAGAGGAAATAGAAGCTTTTCATGTTGTTGTGAATACCTCGAAAGCCGCTCCAAGTGGCTAATTTCTGACCGGGCGCCTATCTAATGGACCTAATGAGACGGCTCTCCGTATCCGTATCGAAAACGACCAATTTATCCAAGTTTTAAAGTGGAAATATTACATTTTTCCGATTTCCAGTCTTCATTTCCTTTACCGAAGTTTTACAATGGGGTGGCTTCTAAAAATTAGCTTTTCCCCGAAATTCGCGTGCAAATGTCCCTTTTTGATTCGTTTAACTCATAAAATTGTTCATATCTCGCCGCTACTTCCAGTTTCGCAAAATCCGATTAGATATTCATCATCAGCATAAAAAACGGAATCTAGTAACATATATTTTATATAAAAATACCTTCAACTTTAAAATAAAATAGCGCTTGTTTGCAATCCAACCGTAGAAGGTCTCTTAGCGCGCGCCTTCTTCAATAAACCGCCTATATCTCGCCAACGCCACCGATTCTTTAAAAACCAATTGGACCATTAAAATCAGCACAAAATTCTGCATCGAATGTTATATATTTCATATGTAGAAGTCGTTTAAAAATTTAGAAAACCCGTCCTCCTTCGGGGGAACCCCTCTCCTGCAGCTGGTGGCCGCGGCGGCTAATCGTCAAACCACAACCTAACACCTAAAAGCCGTCGGCAATTCTTCTCGCCGCCGCTAAAAACACCAAATTATAAGTGACAGTTGGTGGTTTCGGTGGCCATAAATTCTCTCTCTCTCTCGGCTTCTCTCTCTCCTTCGGCCCCCGGCTTCTCTCCCCAGGACTCTATTAACTTTCGAGATTTACGGCTTTTCGGCACGCGCTCCTCTTCCCTCCCCGCGATTTAAGCACGGCTTTTAACCGTCAAAAAGAAAAAAAAACGCTTGAGGATCGCTTCAGAACCCACAAAACCTACTCTTACCACCCCCACCCTCTTTACAGAACAATTTAGATTCCCCCTTCCCCAGCTGCAAAGAGAGAGAGAGAGTCGAGGACACATAAATGTTTTGTGCTCGTCAGGGACAATGAGCTTGGCCCTCCCGGGCTTCCTTCCGCCTGGATAGCTCCGGACAAGGACGACTCTACGAGTAGTTTGTTACTCTTTGCTGGCTGTCGGCTGCTTTTGGACTAGCAATTTGCGAAAAAAATGAAGAGAGAAGGAGCAAAACAATCAAAAACAAAAAAACAAAAATTTGATTGCCACCCGCGGGAGTTGAACCCCCGACCGTCGGATAACAAGGCGCACGCTTATCCGCTGCGACATGAGGTAACCTCAGTGCGTTCCGGATAGCACAGTAATGAGCATGACTGACTATTAAACCTGGCTACGCAGTAAAATCTCTGCTCGGCTGTTCGTTTCTCTGCTTCTCTAATTGAATCCAGGCCTTTTTTCCAGTCGCTTGGAATTCAATTCTTTCTTTGTTCTGCCTGGAAGTCGCCAGGTTTTTGATCTCTTCCAGTTGCTCCATTTTCAAGGGCGGTCCACCTGACCAAAGTCCCAAAATCTCCCATGTCTTCCCCCGGGGGAAAATCTCCTCCTTTTCCTTTAGATTTTATACATTTTCCTCGTTTTATGGAGTAGAAAATTGTCAGTTAGAGAGCCCAAGGGGGGGGGGGGCTCTCAATTGTTTTTCCTCGTCCTCCATTTCCCGGCTTAGAGACAGATGAAGGGATCTGGGAGGAGGGCCTGCCCCTCCCGAAAAGCTAACGAACTGAACTGGGCCCCCGGCACCCCCTTCCTGTTTTCTTATCGTCCCTCTCACGCGAATCTCTCTCCACCCGTATGACTAATTTAAGCTGAAGAATTTCGAGGGAGCACCATCATTGTAGTGCAAATTCAATGAAATGGGGAACGCCGATGGCTTCAAAGAACCGTTCCGAGCCAAGAGGAGCCCAAAAATGTGCAGCGCGCCCTTTAAACCCTCCTACACTTTTTAAATCGTTTCAAAAACATGTCTAATCCAGTGCTTCGTGTAGATCACGTCAAGAGCTACAATTTGACTCTAAAAACACTGAAATGGGATGAAAAAATCGTACAGAAATCTCGAAAGCGCGCGAAACAGCCTTTTCGAACCCATAGACCTAGGCGTCGCCGTGTAAAGGCTTCTAATCCCTGTAAAACGCGATTGTAGCATTTTGTGCTTTATGACATCTTGTAGAGCACATCAAGAGCAATGAAACGAGGCCAAAAACTTCATAAGAAGATCAAAAAATCTCTTCAAAACTCTGCGAAATGTGTAAAAATCTTCCATAATTCAAAATACCTCCGTATCACCTCCATTTTTCCTATTTGATAGTTTATTTTGAATGGATATAATCTGTATGAAGAGCTGGTTAATTGACAAACGCATCAGACATCAAAATGTTGCGGAAAGAATGATAAAAAGCGGCAGAGAAGCTCCTCTCCAGCACCACAGTTCCAAAGCGTTGTGGCTCCTCGCAGTCTAACTGTGGCGTCGCTGCTAATACATTTTTGGCTATTCCTCTTCTTTGTTCTCTTTTCTGTTCATTCATATATTTTTTCCCTTTCTCCGATCCTCTGCCCTGTTTTAGACCCACAGGAGCCTCCAGTTGGCAGAACTACAGCGGTGTGGCTCCTCGCTGTCTAACTGTGGCTCTTCCCCGTCCACTTCTCCTCCAATTGTCCTCCCCTATCCGCCGATTTCTCTCCCCCTCATTCTGTTCATTTCAATGTCTTTTTTCCTCCGACCACAGCCGGCGTCTGTCCGTCCAGTCAGCCGCTCTGCCCCTTCCCCGGAAGTCGGGTCTTTCCTCTTCCCCCTGATTCTTAAATCAACTTGTCCTTCTCCAATAGAGACAGAGATGACTTCAGTTCCTTGTCCATTCTCTCCTCTAAAAAATCAGCCTATTCCCTAAAAAATCCACAAAGAAAAGAGAAAAAAGAACTACCCTGTTCCAAAGCACACAGCTCTCCCATTAGCCACCAGCACAATCCGGGCCTAATTCGATTTGTATTCAACATGTTGCCCTCTCGCCCCCATTTTTTTCTGCTGCCCCCCTAGAATCAAAAAGCTCCCTCTGTCCCCAGCAGTCCACCTTCTTTGCGGCCCCCTCTCACATTTTTATCCCTTTTTGGGGAAGAGGAGGCGATTTCTCCCTGTTTAGACCAAAAAGTGCGCGAATGACGGCTTCCGATGCGTTTATAACGGATTAATTGGGCTCTGGCGCCTTTAAAAAGACATTAACAAACATCTAAAGTAGCGCGAAGTGATCAGGAATCAAAGAAACATCCGTGAAATTCGGTTTTCACTGAAATTTTCAAAGTTCCCGGGTACTTTCGAGGTTTCCGACTGCAAATCGTTGTACTCGGGTGTGGGTGTTTTCTCTCTACTCGAACTTCTAGACTTCAAAGTCTAATTGAAGTTTATTTCCGCAATAATCTGCAAAAATAAATTGAATCGAACCAGCTAAAAAGGCACATGTTCCAGACGGAACTGTTCTCCGCCTTCCCGAACATCCCCCGGAAAAATTCTTGTTGTTTTTGATGGGAGCAGCAAACTATCCAGCTCAGATCGGCCCACACATTCGCTTTGGGCAGCATTGTGTACAAGAACTCCCTTTTTAAATTGCTGCGTCTCTTCCAACCCCCTAATAAAGCCCGAGAAATGGAGGAAATGTCGTCTTCCCGAGCTGCAGAAGGCTGCAAGCGGAGCCCGCACTCTTTACGGGTTCCAGAATTCAAATCTTCAGCTATAGTCCAATTCCAACCTCGAGATTTTCACTGAGGACCATTTGGGAACCTATGAAGCAAAAATTGCCTGATGCTGATTCTGCATTTGAAATTCGAGCGCTTTTGTTCGCCAAAGTGTCAAATGGCCCCGTAGTGGAGAACCCCGAGGTTGGAAACGAACTGCAGAAATCCGACTGTGGGCTGTGATTATGACAAAAATAGCCCGGAACACGTATTTTCATTTTGAGCAGACCATCTAGGTTGGATTGAGAGATCCTTGGTCCTCGGTAGTCCGATCCCCTGCACCCGTAAAGTCTCGGCAGGAGAGTCATCTTTATTCAGAACAGCTACAAAACTGTTTATATATTTGTCTGGCCGAGACTTTACGGGTGCAGGGGATCCGACTATCGAGGACCGAACCAGACCCAGTGGAGGGACTCTTGAACCCGGCGTTGGTCCTTTTTGATATCGTTACTTTTGTAGCAAAACGACGTCTCCATATCTCTCTGAAGATTAGAGTCGGACCGATGTTCCAGTTCCAGATATTTCGGTCCCATTGCCGAGAGAATTAGATTTCCCGCCCATTTCTCCGGAGTTCGGGCTAATTTTCCGATTCCCTGGATTCTCGGAACGCTCAGGAACGTGGAGAAGGTTACTCACCCCGTTCTGATCCAGATCTCCTTGACTACTACTCATTAAAAGGCAAAAAAGCTGAAATACTGCCCCAGATCTACTAAAAAGCCTAAAACCTCGAATCAGAGTCATTCTTCACTCATTTGCCGTCTAGATTTCCCCGAAAATTGGGGGAAATCCCATCATAACGCCATTTCCCATTGAAGAACTGGTTCCCTTCCCATTCTCTCATTTTTCTCCATATTTCAATGCCCCGTTTTATATTTTCCCCCGTCCACACCAAACTACAAACCTAGGTTGAATAATTCCCTGCCTAAAACCTTTGTCCCCTCGGCTTTGTTGGCCTCTTTTCAAAAGTAAAGAGGTCCCCCGACTCTTACTAGTCCGCTACCCCCTCTCCCGGAAAAAAGGAGTGAGGGCCACCGGCGCGGCCCTCACTCCATGCATTTCTTTCTCTCTCAATCTCTCTATTGTTCTCCCATCGCCAACAACGGAGAAGGGGGATGTAAGTTCCTCGTTTCTTCGCTCCCTCCCCCTCCCCCTCGTCCTCGCCTTCCTCCCTGCCCTATTATTTTGTCATACTCGACACTCACCCCCACTCTCGGATAAGGTGGGGCGGGCTGTTCCTTATTTTGAAGGAGTGAGAGGGAAGCAAACCCGCGATTTTTGAATATTTGATGAGGTATACACCCGGCAATGGGAAAAAGCTAGAAGCCGTTTTTTTTGTTTTTGGAGCTTTGGTTGAGGAATAAATAGGCTACGCAGCCAATTTTCTTCATTTTCCTGGGCCAGAAGCCGTTTGGAGCTTGGAAAAAGATTTGGCGGAGTAGTAATTGGCTTACGCAGCCAAATTTTGCTTCCTACTAGGTTAGCTGACCGTCTGGAGATTGTTTATTCCATTGACTGAGTAGTAAACGACCTATGCAGCCAATTTTCCTCCTCATTTCCTATTTTTTGACCTAAAAGCGGAAAGTCCGCGATTCCTTTTTGTTTTTGACCCACTTTACCCGGATTTTTGATTATGACTGGCTGCTCCGGGTAGTAAGCATCCAAATTACTTCTTCTTCCCTCTTTTTAGACTAAAAACTGAGTAGTAAACGGGCTACGCAGCCAAATTTTGGTCACTTCCTGGCCCAGAAGCCACTCCAAGGTTTTCTTCAGTCCTTTGGCTGCGTAATAAACGAGCTACGCAGTCAATTTTTCTCATTTTCTTGGACTAGACACTGTTTTTGGCTGGTTCAACATCTTGTTTAACCCGGCAATAGAAAAAATGTCCTAATTTCCAACTTATGTTTTTGCCACACAGGAAACACACCCCCGAGGACAGGAAGGCTCATTTTTCCTTATTTTCAGTGTCTCAATTTTTGAGATTTTAGGACTTTAACGGAGTATTAAACGTTCTACGCAGTCAAATTAACCCCGTCTCCATGTCTTTTCCCTCCGCCAGCTGCAAGCGGGCCCCACAATTTCCGACAATTGCCGCCACCCGCTCCTCTTGGACCCGGCCCTCTTGTTCCCTATTCTTCTTCTCTAAGGGACCCTATTTTTTTCTTTTTTTAAAGAGAAGAGTCTTGAGAAGAACTAAAAATGGCTGGAAGAAAATCACTTGACGAGAGAAATTGGAGCCGGGGCTCGATTACTTAGGAGGGGGACTTGACTCTTTCTCTCTCTCTCTCTCTCTGTCTTTGTTTATTCTGGTTCTTTTTTGTGGGAAATGGGAGGGGGCAGGAAGGAAGGAAGGGTAGAGTGGGTGGATGAAAAACTACCCGGGGGCCACTTTTAGGAGAGCCGCGATGGGGCAAACTACACCAAAAGGTGCCTCTGCCCCTACCGGCCATTTTCCTTTCACTATTGAGTATTAAATGCCCTACGCAGTCAATTCCCTATAAATAATATGTGCCCCTCGCCCTCTTTTATGCCCTCCCGAGTGCCCCTCTCTCACCAGGCTGAAATGGCCCTTGAACCCGGCGCTTTCATCTCCCGAGCTCGCCCTAAAACCCCCCTTACCTTTCACCCGGACCCCTTGATTTCTGTTGCTTCTTCAGGGGTTCCCTCCCTTCCCTGCGCAGTCGGCAGTCGTCCTAAGTGGTCCCCTTTTTGTCGTTGTCTGTTGAATTTATTTCGGGGGAGGAGGGACAACAAAATAAGAGAGGCAGCGACTGAACGGGCCGCGCGAGAAGGGAATGAGCGAAGATTACCTGGTCCCTACTCTTCATTTTCTTCTTGGCTGAGTACCAAATGCCCAGAACTTGACTGTGTACCTCAAAAAGAAGAGCTAATATGGTCCTAAAACGAAAAATCTCCAAATTGGCACCCTTTCCCCCTTCTCGGGAATAATAAGGCCCTAAATTCGGATCCACAACTTTCTAACAGTAAAAAACACGATCTCCCTTTAAATTACGGTGTTTCCTACCCGTTTCTGTATCACATGCCCAGAATTTGACTGCGTACCTCTAAAAAGGAGAGACAAAGAGGTTATTCTTCTTCCAGGCTTGTAAAAACCGGGCGCGCGCCCTTCAGCCAATACTGGCTGTTTAACTGTGGCGTTCGGCTCACAGAGGCTGTTATTCTTCATTTACCTTCCTCTGACCATCAAATGCTTCCATAATTTGACTGCGTACCTTCAAAAGGAAGAGGGTTCTCTGTTCCAGTCGTCTTTAATGATTTTGGCTGTCTAACTGTGGCTGTCACTCCCCCTTCTCTCATCATCAAATGCTCAATAATTTGACTGTGTATCTCGCCAAAAACCCCGCCACTCTGTTCTTTCTACTCCACTTCCCTCCACCCAGCCCTCCTCCCTTCCCGTCCCCTCGTTCTCGTCGTCGTTTTTGTCTCCCTTCCCCAAATTGTTGACTGACTATTGATGCATAAGTGATTGAGGAGGGAGAGGTTGTGTGTATGTGAGTGTGTTGGTTAGGGGTCGGGTTAGGGGACTAGTCCTCCCGCGGGGCGGGAAAGTTCACCCCCTCCTTTACCCGACTTTTTAAAAGCCTTTCTCCCGTTTAGGATTCACCAGTTTTATTCAAAGCTGTCTAACTGTGGCGCCCTCCGGCCCAAAACTCGAAAATTGCCCCAGTTTCTTGTTAACAAAAAAGGGCAAATGATTCTATTTTCGCCCGTATTACTTGTGATTGGAATGGCTCCCCCGAAAAGAGAGAAGAAAGGGATGAGTCAGCCACCGGGAGACACTCATTCTGTCATATGCTCTTGTCTCTTCTTCTGTCTCTTTACTACTCATCTTTCCTAGCGGAGACACCTTTTTATTCTCCTCCTTTCAAAACTGAAGACTGTAAAGGACTCTTCCTGTCATCCTTTTCCCCCTGAAATAGTTACTGTTCCTGCTCATGGGTCATTTTTAGAAATTTCTATTTTTCACAAAATTTTACTAATCAATTACTATCGCTTTCAGCCTTAAAAAATTCTCCATTTCTTGCTGAATAGGATACACTATGAAAATTATAGAAGAGAATATCAAAATAATTAGAAATGCGAACTCAAAGTGCTACAGGAACATTATTTTCCAACGCGACCGTTCAAATTACGGTTGCGCGCGCGCTAAAGAACACTGAGTCGGATTTTGAATAAAATCGCTTGTTTTTGTTCTTTTCTCTCATTTTCATCAATTTTTATGATTTTTTAAAGATTTATTATGTTTTCTAAACACTATTCCATTTACTGAAGCCTAGTAACTGTCTAACAGAGGTTCCAAAACGTTTAAAAGCCTCCAAATTTCCCCATCTTCCCCCAATCATCAAGAATCTCCCCTCCCCCCGCGGATCTTTTATAATAGGGAGACAAATAGACTCGAGAAGAAGAGGAGGAAGAGAAGAGAAGAGGGCCAAAGCCGTTCACTAAGCCGAGACATGATAATGCGATCGGATATCCCCGGGGAAGGAGGGGGGCCAGTCAGCCGGGCGGGCGGCCGACTGGGGGGAGACTGAAGTTTTGGCTCTTCTGGGTGGCCCTAGTTTTCTTTTTTATATTTTCCCGTCGGGACCCATTTCGCTTCGGGACCTTTCTCTCTCCCGCTTCTTTCCAATTTCATTTCTTCTGAAATTTGATCCCCCGGCCCGCCGAATTCCCACCTTGATCCCGGCTGGCCGGCCTCCCCGTCGCCCGCCGCCTGAAATGGAGCTTCCCCCACTTCCGCCTCCATTTTCCCGGGGTTTTTTGATTTTTGGCTGACTATAAAATCCTACGCAGCCAAAATAAAAGCTAAGTATTTTCCCTTCTCGGAATGCCAATTTATCGCCCCTTCCACCCACTTCTTCTTAAATCGGCCAGCCACTTTTGCGGCGATTATCATAGAGTTCACGGCTCAAAGAGGAGTCAAAAATCAAGTTATTCTTCTCTTTTTCTCGCCTCTCTCGAAGCTGTGCAGAGTAGAGTTTTTTCTGGGAATTATTATGCCCAGCAAGAAGAGAAATCCACGTCATTTACTCCTTTTTTCCCTCACTTGGGGGCGGCTAGTGAGTTCCAGAGCGTTTGGCTTCGTTCGGTACTTTTCTTCAATTTCCAGAGATTGACTGCCTAACTGTGGCTCTAGCAGCCTTTAGGAGGGAGAACTTTCCACTGTTCTCTAGTAGTTTTACCCCCGCTGCGGAAACTTGAAACGGTTAGCTGTCTAACTGTGGCTGTCGGAACCTATTTTCCATCCAATTCTCGTCAAAAATTTTGTTTCTCAACTTCTCGTACTAAATTTGGAATTTTCAGCCTTATTTCAACTTTTTACACTTGTTGGCTGTCTAACTGTGGCACTTGTGGCTGTTAGTGAGCTCGCTCATGAGAGAGGTCGAGTTTTCCACTTTGATTTTCTTTTCTTTTCTCTTTTCTATGAAATTTGGCGGTTTTGGCTGTCTAACTGTGGCAATTATGGCTCACTAGCCGCTCGAACTGTGGCTGTTCCTCCCCTTTCCCTTCGGACCCAAAAAAGGCTAATTTTCAACTGCTTTTGGAGTTTTTCAGCGTTCCTATCTAACCAGCTGTCTAACTGTGGCCCATTTCACCATTTTCTTCTAAAAAATACCAAGAAATAGAGCCAGAATACGTGGCTCTTCCTTCCCAATTTCCAATTCAGCCGACCCAGAAAGAAGAAGAGAGGGGATTACACCATTAGTGTGACCTCTCTCCCCGTCAATTTCCATTTCATTTGAATTTATTTTTTGTGTTGCTAGCTAGCTGGCCGGCTCT
Source organism: Oscheius dolichura (assembly GCA_932521035.1). Taxonomy (NCBI): domain Eukaryota; kingdom Metazoa; phylum Nematoda; class Chromadorea; order Rhabditida; family Rhabditidae; genus Oscheius; species Oscheius dolichura. Next base: position 9,403,799 of record OW051492.1, on the reverse strand, counting down.
CTCTCCCTCTCTCTCTTTTGCATCCGCATCCCCCATTTATAGTCCCATAAAGTTGCCAAGTAGCCGCCCGGCTCTTACAAGTTCCTTATTATTCCCCGGGGATCGGTAAGGAGGGACAAATTTGATAAAATGGAAGGGGAAGACCCGACGACAACCAGAATACGCCACCCCGGGTGAAAATAGAGCGGGTTTCGCGGGGAAAATCGGTATTTTGAGAAGAAAAAGACGCAGTTTAGGTCTTTTTTTTTGAGCCACAGTTGCGCAGTTGGACAGCCAAAGAGGTAAAAATTGAAGCTAGCAAGGAAGAGAGCTCGAAAATTGAGGATTCCCGTCGAAATCGTCCCAAATGAGGGAAAACTGGGTTCCCAGCTGTCTAACTGTCTTACTGTGGCCGTTTATTTCTTTTCTAGCCTATTTTTCCACAGTTAGACAGCTGAAAAGGTCTCAAAACAATATTGAAATGCAAACATTTACACCGAAAAAACCTCAAATCAAGGAAAATTGGCTTCCAAGCTGTCCAGCTGTCTAACTGTGGCTGCCTTTTTCTTTTTTTAGGTCCCAGCTGGAATATTAACCCTTTTATAACATCTCACTGCCTATTCCTACTAACTGATCATCATTCCTTCCACAATTTCTCATTTAAATGAGAGGAGGAGCCGGTTTTGCCATTTCTCTCTCGACTTCCCTGTAATAATACTGTAATTGCCGACTTTTGTGTCATTTTTCCTCAAATTCTTCCATTCAAGCCTTCTTCAGAGTATCAAATGTTCAAAATCCAAAAAGGCGCCTAGATTCCAAAGAACCAGTATTCAAAAAAGTGGTGGCACTTCCTCTTCCCTCTTTCACAAAGCCCGGCATTGTTCTTGGCAGCGCGCGCCTTTTTGAATTTGAATCGTCGAAGAGAAAAAGTTCAATTGGTCGATTTTATACTGGGTAGGGGGCTCTCCTTGCTCTACTTTTAAGATTTTTGTTTTTGCTGCAGCGCCGCGGCGGAGGGCCGTAATCGAGGGACGAAATCGAGGAGGAAGAGACAAATGACAAGTCATCAACGACTTCATCCCACTCGACGCCGTCAGAAGGGACAAGAAATATGGAGGGGAGGGGGACGATGGAAAGAGAGTAAGGACGTCGCCCCCCGTCAAAATCTGTCACTCATCCCGTCAAGTAAAAACTTATGGGACGCCTTTTCCCGGTTGTCAGCAACTTTTCTAACTTTTGCAATTGTCAACTTCCTTTTGAAGATCTTGGAAAAAGTGGAAAATAGAAAGCGAAAAGTACAATTTTAGAAGAAAGAAGTTGTCTTTCGAGAGTTGTCAATTGGTGAAAACAACTTCTCTCGACACATTGTTCTCGTTAATAACTAGTGTTTTCCATCTTTCACTCAAATTTTCCGGCATCTTTCTCTTTTATTCGAGAAGGGCATTAGTCCTTTAGATAGAGCGGAACATTTCGTTTATAACCCTCTCTAATCTCGAAAATTTAAACCGTTTATAATTCTCAAAACTCGCGGGCCTTCAAAAACAACCAGGGCTCTCCGACGGCCCGCGCGCCCGCACCTGTAAAATCTCGGCAGCTGGCTGCTCTGAATAGCGCGCGCATACAGTACCCCGGGGAAATTGCGAATTTCGCTATTTTCATCATTTTTTTATGATTTTTTATAGTTTTCCTGACACAACTTTCCATATTTAGCCACAGAAATTCGTCGAATTGACCAGGAACCTATTGAACTCTTGGCTTCATTGCATTTTGGGGCTTTTATAGCTCTTTATGGCCCTCTCTGCAGGAGAGAACCATTTTTCACCAGTTTTAGAAGCGGGAATGAGTCAAAAAGCCTCAGCGGATTATCCCCAGGCGTCCTCCCCGTCTCCTTTATCATTCCTTCATCGCCTCATCCAGTAAAATGGCCCCGTTCCCCCAGCCGTCGTTGTCATCGTCGTCGTCTCTTTTATTGGAAATTGGAAACGGATAGACAGAGAGATATTCAATTTTCTCGTCATATTCTTCCGTCATTTCCTTATTTTTCGTCATTCTAGAGCCGTTTCGTAAGCTTCAAAAACGTCTGGATATCTATTTTTCAGTCAGGAAGTGATTTCTACTACCTTTCAGTCGCTATTAAAGATACTCCCATGGCCAAGTGGTTAGCACTTTTGTCTCAAATGAAAATATCCCGGGTTCGATTCCTCCCCCAGTTATATGTTTGTTTTTCTCCTTCTCACTTGTTCTCCAATTTTGAGCCCCATTTTTGACATTTTGACATCTATGAGCTGTTTATTATGGCCAGGAATACATAATCTCACCCTCTGCAAGCCGTGTAGGTTGGGGGATGTCGCTCCTTGGGGAAAAACAGGGCCCAGAATTGACAAATCCCTAGATAATGTCTTCCAAACAGAACAACAAAAGAGATTACCCTTTAGTTTTTCTTGGAAACAGCTTTAATCCATCCGGGGGTGCGTCACCCTTCGGAGGAGGGAGGCTTCCTAATACCCGGGAAAACTTTTCCTTCCGGGACCCGATTAATCTTTTTTTGGAAGAGATGCGCGGGGGCGTTTTCTATGGAAATTATCCCCGGCCCTTCCCCGGCCCCCGTTAAATGTCATAACTGCCCCCAGGGAGCCCGTTTCATTCATCTTTTAATCGCCTTTTTAAATAGTATCGAAAGATCCTCCTTTCCCGGCCGAAAACATACACCTTCCTGGCCATTTTAGTCTCTTTTCGAAGTGGCGGGCAATTAACAAAGAGCGATGGGAGAATTTGTAGCCGTCCGGCGCCCCTAGTGACGCAGTTGTTTCACCAGGACGGGGGATGGAAATAGCAACCCCCGTCGTCATTTTTGACTTATTTTAGACGGCGTTGAGTCATTTCTGACTGAGATTTTTAGCCGATTGAAAGATAAAAATGACGAATTTCCTTATTTTGACGCAGAACCCGAAATCCCATCTCTATTCCCGTCATGTTGCGACTTCGGCTGTTTAACTGTGGCTCTTTTCACGTTTTCTAGTTAGAAACTTTCCAAGAACGTTTGTAATTTTCAAATAACCTGAAACTCCTTGAAAATCGCCAAAACAGCCGCCAATTCCCTCCTAGTTTCATAATTTTGATCCCAGCTATCTAACTGTGGCCGTTTTCTGTCTAACTGTGGTTTTTTGAGAATTTTCTTGGAAAAAACTTTTCTAGGCCCCTTCTAATCTTCAGATGATCTCAAATTTACTGGAAATGTGGAAAAAGCGGCCATTTTCTTTTTTTTCCCCATCTAGCAGTCTCATTTTGATAAGTTTGACCTTCAGCTGTGTAACTGTGGCGCCCTCCTGTCTAATTGTGTCTTTTTACATATTTGTTATGTCAAAAACATTTCCTTGTAGGTTCTAAAATTGCTCTGTTATTCAAATAACTTAAAAATCCTTGAAACCTCCCAAAACAGCCGCCAATTCCTCCCTAGTTACCTATTTTTGATGTGGCGCCTTCCTGGCTAATTCTGCCTTTTTCTTCATTTTTCCCTCTACAAATCTTCTTCTAGACCTCTAATTCCCCCAAGAATACGTACTGCCAAGGAAACTGTCAGCAAATGTCAGAATTGGAAGACCTTCCCCTTTATTCCATTACCGGTTCCCCTCAATTCACTCCTCTACCTTTCCCGGACCTTCAAGACTCTCCAAAATTCTATTTCTATCCTCCTTTCCAATCAATCTTTTTCCCTGCTTCAATTTTCCTTCTTCTATCTTTTTACTCGTCTCTTTGCCTTGCTTTCCCGCCCGAACGGGGGGAGGGCGCCCTAATCTGCCTGATTAGTAGAAGCCCCCCTGCCAGCTTCGTCTTCTCCCCGTTGCTTCACCCTTTTCCCTTCTTCTTCTCTACTTTTTTCCCTTTTACTATATATATTATATAATATATTTTTATAGAGTATAAAGCTATGAAAATCAGATGATACAAAAACGGCCAAAACCGAGGAAGACTGGACGAATTGTCCTGGCCCTGGCTGGGGTCGCCTGTTTTTTTGTCTTGACGGCGGATGTCACCGGCGGGAAGGCGCAATATTCCGGCCAGTTGGCCGGAAATAAGACAAGCTTCTGGAGAACAATACTACCCACTTGTAAACCGTTAGTTTTCCCCGCGAAAAATGGGTTTGAATAATACAAAAATTCCAGAAATGTGTCCTCTCACGGAGCGGAAGAAGTCAACGACGACGGCCAATTTCCCAGAGACTTCTTCAGCCAGGAACAGAGACAACGCGGAGCCGGTTAGCTTTTATTTTTACCAGGGAAAGAGTATTAATATTACCCGATAAGTTCAAAAATTAAAATAAAGGTCTAGACTCTAGAGAAGGAAATGGGGCTGTAATGAAAGCTAGAATACTGTAACGGCGCGCCGTAACCTTGCTCCACTCTAAACTCGCTCTAAATCGGTATTATTACCTTTTTTATGATTTTTTCTTAATTTCTATAATGTCTACAGTGTATAGATTACTGTAAAGGAAAAAAATAGAAGAAAAACTAGAAGAAAATGGAAAAAATGAAGGAAAAAGCAACCTGGCAGGCTGTTAGAATGGAGCGCGGTTACAGCGTGCGCCATTCTAACAGTCACTAAAAACCACATTTTTGAAGTTCTAGGATGGTTACAGGGCGCGATAGGGAAACTATACGGTAGGGCCACTTTCTATCGGATATTTGACGACCCTTCGAGATGTTTTCTCTGAGATAGTTAAATTTTTGGTTAGCTGAGGTTACTGTAAACAAGTTCCTTTCTCCCCAATGGGCCCCGTAGGGAAAATAGGCACACCCTTTAGCCGCTAGCTATAAATCTCCATCGGAAATCGGTTCTGAATGACTGAGCTTTTTCCCGGTTGTTTCAACTCGCTGAATTGAATATAGGCCTTTAAATTCCTCAAAGCTTCCATGTTCCCCTCTTTTAAACCCTAAATCTCCTCCTTTTCCAGTCCTGCTCCACGTGGCCGGTCTGATCTATATGTTCGTCTCGCTGGCCATCGTCTGTGACGAGTTCTTCGTCCCTTCCCTGGTCGTCTTGAGTGAGAAACTCGTCATTTCTGACGACGTGGCGGGGGCCACCTTCATGGCTGCCGGTGGTTCGGCTCCCGAATTCTTCACCTCTGTTATTGGAGTCTTCATCGCCCAGAATAACGTCGGAATTGGGACAATCGTCGGCTCGGCCACCTTCAACATTCTCTGTGTCCTGGCCTGCTGTACTCTCTTCTCAAAAACCGTGCTCCAACTCACTTGGTGGCCACTTTTTAGGTAATTTAAAGGACTGTACCGTATCCTGACTGCGTATTTAACGTCCTACGCAATTAAAATTCTCTATTAATATAAACATTTCAGAGATGTGACGGTTTATATGATCGCCTTGAGCATGTTGGTCTATTTCTTCGTTGACGAGCAAATCGAATGGTGGGAAGCCCTCTGCATGTTTTCTGTCTACATCATCTATTGTACTGTAATGAAATTCAACGTTAATATTGAGGTGAGCAGCTAGAATTAGCCGTAGAGCGCTCATACGCTTCCTATTAGGGCGCGCTGTAACCGCGCTACATTCTAGCAGCCTGCCCGACGGCATCTTTCTTTATTTTTTCGGTTTTTTCTAGTTTTTTTTTCTATTTTTCTTTCTTTACAGTAATCTACACACTGTAGACATTATAGAAATTAAGAAAAAATCATAAGAAAGGTAATAATAGCGATTTGGAGCGAGTTTAGAGTGGAGCAAGGTTACGGCGCGCGCTGATTGAAAACGCGGGGAGGGTGGCAAGAATACAGTAATCCAGATTCTTTCCAGGCCTTTAATAATTCTTTTAATGTTCCAGGAATTTGTAAAAGTGAAGCTGTTGCGAGAAAAACCTGAAGATCTCATCGAAGAGACGGCTGTCCTCAAGCCGAATGGCATTCAGATGAATGGTCACGCGATAAATGGCTACGAGTCAAAAGATCAAGACACCGACACGGAACCGAGCCGTCTGGAGAGGATCGGAAGCTTGAGAAGGTTTCCCGCCCTTTAAAATTTCGAAAAATCTCAAAAGATCTAGAAGCTCCTCACTGGGAAGACGGCAATCCATTCCCATCCTTCATTCCGGCACAATGTTTCGAAATGGAATAATGCAGCTGATGAACCACACTTTGGAGAATCTACCGGAGGGGGAGAGCGAAGACGAGAGGAGCTATCGGTCGGGGAGCAGTCCGATGGCACAGGCGAAACATCAACATGTGGAAGGGGCCACGCCCAATAATAACAAAGTAGTGGACAGGAGATCGTCACAGGTCGAGGAAATTGTGAGTTGGAATTGAAAATACTGTAGAGATTGGGGATTTTGCGACCGAATTTTGATTTTTTATCCGTCGGAGACCCCTTTCTTCCCCTTTTGTTTCTACTTTTTTGCCAGTACCCAGCCTGAAAACGGGGGTTGACGCGAAAAGAAGTTCAAAATGTCGTAGGGCCAAGAAATTGTACGGAGAGTACTGTACACTAGACTGGAGGATGGACTGAAATCTTCCAAGAGGTCGTAAGACTCCTTCAACTGCTTTTCGGGGACTCGGTCCTCAATAGTCCGATCACCCGCACCCGTAAAGTCTCGGCAAGACAAAGGTATAAAGGCGTCGCAATTTTGTACCAGTTTTGAATAAAGACGACCCGGCTGCCGAGATTTTACGGGTGCAGGGGATCGGACTGCCGAGCCGTTTTCCGCAGGGGAAGCCTGACGGCTCTGTCTGCCTTCAAATTGGTGGCGTCTCGAAATTAGGGGGTCTGATACTTCTTGGAAAAGTTGAAGCCTTTTTTTTGACCCTGTTAACTCTTGGGAAAACGCCAAACGGCACCTCTCTGACCTGAAATTCGGACTTTTCCCTTTCCTGGCGGTCCCCATCTGAATTCCTGGATAGTAGAAAGGCTCACAGCTCTTCAAAACATCTGTGAGTCAGAGGAAACTATCCATCCCTCGCTTTTTGGGAAAGGGTGCCCGAATTTGGGTTCTCGGGATGAACAAGGCCGTACCGAAGGGGGATTTACATATTTTTTTGGGAAGGACACCCCATTTTGACAGGATTGAATCCTGAATAGGGCTCTTTCACCAAATTGAAAAGTTAACCCAGAGAAGTTTACAAAAAAGGTTGGGGACAAGAAGAAGTCTGGAAGGCTCCGAGGAGGAACGAAATATAGGCCGTTCTGACCAAAATAGGAGATATTCAATCAGTTTTGTAGTTCTATATTTTTAAAAATGAGTCAGAGATCCCTTCAAATCAGAGATCTTTCAGAAATCCCTCCTGGAAGAGGAAGACGAGAAGCCCCTCGACATGACGTGGCCTGATGACAATGTCAAGCGCCTGACCTACGTCTGCCTGGCTCCTGTCCTTATTCCCATGTGGGTAACCATCCCCGACGTTAGGAAAGAGGTAAATTTACCATTCAAATGTAAAATACAGTAATTTTAGGGGTGTAAAAAGTGGTACCCGGTGACTTTTGTCAATTCCATTCTTTGGATCGCCTTCTTCTCTTATTTGATGGTCTGGTGGGCCAACACCATCGGGGAGACCCTGGTTATTCCAACAGAGGTCAGTTTTTTTCTTTGAACAGCTGAAAAATGGGTAAAAAAATCAATTTGGGCGCCAAACAAGTTTGACTGGCTAACTGTGGCGCTTGGCTGCGGTTTTGACCGTTTGAAGCCGGGATACTGTAGTTTTCTTCATTTTTTTCTTCAGGTAATCGGGCTAACGATCCTCGCCGCCGGTACCTCTATCCCCGACCTGATTACCAGTGTCATCGTAGCCAGGAAGGGCCTAGGCGATATGGCCGTATCCAGCTCCGTCGGGAGCAACATTTTCGACGTTTGTGTTGGGTAAATTTCCCCTTTCCCATCAATTTAATGTAAAATTTACAGTCTCCCGATCCCATGGCTTCTCTTTTTCGTGATAGAACCCCTAAAAACCGGATCCGTCGACCCGATCTCCGTCAGCAGCAAGGGTCTCCTTTGCTCAGTTGGAATGCTCTTCGTCATGTTGTTTGTTCTCGTTTTTGCTATATTTATTAGTCACTGGAGGTCAGTTTTACTCTTTTTAATGGGGTTCGGAACGAATTGTCTAACTGTCGCTGTCTTACTGTAGCTGAAAAATGATTCTAAAACTGTTGGGAGCATTGATTCCCGCGCGCCTGCACCCGTAAGTTCTCGGCAGCTGGAAGGATTATAAACAGCTAAAAGAGGGCGCAGCTGCTGAGATTTTGCGGGCGCCAAAACCTCTCTCTGAAATCGCCTGATTTTCGCAAAAATCGTTATTTTTTTCAGTTTTAAATGAATTAGTGCGTTAGAAACTACTAGAAAGGCTACAGTAAGACCTTTCTCATACCCTACCCCAGCCAATAGTCCTAATTTTCTCCCAAGAAATTCGGTATTTTCAGGATGAACAAGGCGTTTGGTGTGATTATGATCGTCTCCTATATAGCCTTCTGTGTATTTTCTGTTCTCCTCGAGACGGACAAATTGAAGTGTCCAATGAATTTATGCTAGTCGTCCCCCTTCAAAAAATGTACTATATACTTGTCATGTGTAGTGTGTGTACTACTCTATCTATTCCCCCCACCAACGGTTATTTCCCTCCCTCCCTCTCCATCCCTTTATTTTTTTTGATATTTTTCACTTCCAGTGTAAATTAAAGAAGAACATTTCTTTACTCTGGATATATTTTTCTGAATATTGATAAAGACTACAAATTGTCTTGGGTGTCTCCTTCTTGGAATACCAGCTCTTGGATGGCCACCTCTTCCTCGAGCCGACCATATTCTTCTAGGTCATGGATATTGGTGTGGAAGAGTTGGGATTGGACAACTGGAAAAGGGTTTTGGAGGGGTTGGAGCGAAAAAAATGGGGCATACCACTGAAAATGGAGAGGAGAAGAGCGATAATGAAGAGAAGGCGCATTTTTGGAGAGATTTCTGGAAAAAAAATGGATAGTTTGAGGCTGAATGAGAAGAAAAGGAAGGAACGTGGGGCCAGCCGGCTGGCTGGACCTTTAAATTGAGGTCAGATCACATGAGAGAGCGCATGAGCCATTGAACCATCTGTTCCTCCCAGCTCCTAGACCTCGAGTTTCCGCGGGAAAGCGGGAAAAAACTGGCAGACCGGAAGCAACTGCTGCCCTTGGGAAAAGTGACACAATGTGGAGCGTCGTCCCCTTTTCTATTTCAGACACTTTGCTACGAGTCGCCGTCGGTAGTTGGCTTCCGTTTACGTTTTACGTTCCGTTTACATGAGTATTCTTTCAGGGTTAGTCGCGACTCAGGAGCTATCTTTTTATATATTTGGCGCTGTGAGGGCGCTGTTAGGAACCGATAAATTCGATATGTAAACGAAAATTCAACAAAAATTGTTCAAAAATGGTAGAAAACCACAGTGCGCTAGGTCCTTATCCTTACGTTTTTTAAACGTAAAGGCCGTTTGCCATGTATGAGCAGAATTGCGATCAAATTAATCGCCTTGCCTCAGCATACGCAATGGACCGTTGGATTTAAAATACGATACTTGAATGCGTCACTCAATTTGGCTCATTCCCAAGTACTTGCTTCCCGCTTTCAGTAAATCGATTTACAGAATAGCAGATCATTCCATTTGAAATGGCTATTAACGGTGAGCTCATTTCTGTCACTCTTGAACAATCGACAATGGCCAAAGGTGAGGACGGAATGGGCGTACATTGGATGTACGGATTGAAATACCTGAGTCGAACTCAGCCCCTCAATTTTAAGCGGATTCCTGCAGAACTTGTATCCACTATACTATCAAGGGTAAGTCTCGTTCTCCTAATACCGTAATCTTTCTAAAAGGAGCACTCCCAAGGGCGCGCAGCACCCCAGTCTAACATCTCACTTGACGTCGCTCTCTTGCCTTTTTTGTCTATTTTCCGTCGATTTTTCCCATGTCCTTTAAAATAATGAACACAATGCATACATCATAAAAATTATCACCGGGCGAGTTTTTTTTACGGTGAGGGAGAACGTTCGCCCGAAATTCGAACGGCGTCTAATGGAGCATGATTTTAGGACTCGCTTACGATAGAAGAAACCTTATTCTTTTCAGCAAACTGGTCGAACAATGATCAATCTCTCCAACATTTCCTATTCTTTGTATCAGTTGACTTCAAATGTACTGTCAGAAATAAGAGCATTTATTTTGATAGAGAGGATCCGCAGTCGATTTGCCTGGGTAAATATTCTGCTTCAGAGAATAATGTGACAATTTAGCAAGAAGTTTCCTTAGATCCGCTTAATTGTATTAATTCCCTCGGGAACAAGAGAACATTCCGAGGATGGACTGAATACCTTCTGCCACGAATAAACTCTGGACTATTGTGGGGAGTGGATAACCAATTGGGATGGAAATTAAAGGACATCAAACAATACAAGCAAGCCGTTTTATTCTTCAGCGACTCTTATCAATCAGGGCTGCGCTAGATCTCGAACTCGTCTTCGAGACGCTCCTTTCGTCTCGACCTTGAAAACACCCCGTTTCGTACAGCCCTGTTGCCAATCCCACTGCGCTGTTACTGCTATCCACATGCCAAAAAATTGCACCACCTTTTTAAAAATACAACATTCAGGATCCGACATGAGATCCATTCCATCAATCTTTCCTCCATTCCTCCAAACACCTTGAATTTGATCATAAACAGAGTAGGTCTTCCTTTGTATCCGTCTTATTCCCATTCAGATGAGATTCCTCTCGGCGGTCAGACTCCGTCGAGCCAATCACTTCTTTTACTCCCAGGTTGACGTGGCCATTGCCCAATTCTATCCAGCTTCTGTTATGTTTGGCCGTTGTGAGCAGGAGTTCTCCTTTTTCTGGGGAATGTTCAGAAAACACGGCACCATAAATGATGTAATTTTTAAACTTATTCCTGACTTTTCGGGCTTTCTTACTTGCCTTCGAGCCCTAAATTCGCGCAACCGCATTCGTACAGCTTCGGCAGCATTTTAAAGCATTCATTGCTTCCTAGGATGTATTTCTCGGCATAGAGGCATTTTCAAATACTATATTTTAGAACTGCCGGAGTGTAATTGACAACACAGCCAGTTATTTTTCTTTTTTTCAACGCAACGCGACCCTTCTCACCGAATACACGTTGATTTCCCAACGCCTAGGCCAATTAACTATGAATAAAGAAGAAAGAGACGCCGTGGACAAATTCAGATGGAGGGAAGAGTGGAAATTGCTGGGGTCCATTCCACCTAGCAGCAGCATACCGGACATATATCGACAAAGTCTTTTTGGCCCTTATTATAATTATACTGCGCTTTATTAGAAGTAAATACTATTCGCTATTCACTTGGTCCACCCGCACCCGTACTATCTCGGCAGTATGAGAGAATTGTTCGATAGCAAAAATTAGCTTCCAAGATGGTAGGGATGTAGGGCGCCTCTTGCCATTCTTCTTTCTGTACCATGTTGCTTTCAATAAATAATAAAACTGTATTCGTTGTTATTATAATAAATTACTTTGAAGTTCATTCTACGCTTTTACGGCAGCCACCGTGCGATTTGCGCTTTCCTTTGCCGGTACTTTCCTGGAATTATCTTCCAACTTTTCCAGGTTTTCTCGGTACCAAAATACCCAGCAGATTCATTACTACATGGAAAGGTAATAAAATTTGGTAGAAAGAAGACGAACAAACCCAAATTTGCCTTCGAAGAGTGAAATATTCCGGCGCCCGGATTGTTTCGCGCTTTTGAATTTCTGGCCGTTAAAATGGGGGAAAATGGCTTCTTTGTTCAATTAGCGTACTGTTGCGGTAGAATCAAAAATCAAATGGGAATCATCAACCTCTCCATCAAATCACAATTTTAATATCGTATAAACTATACGGTATATTCATTTATTTCAAGGTATAATAAGAAAAATAAGGGCCAAAACGATCTAGGAGGTTGTCTATCATGGGAAAGTTGCTGCTAGGAGGAATATATCCAAGCCGGTTCCATTCTACTTCCATTCTGAATCTGTCCTCAGCTTCCCTTTGCTCTTTGCTTGAAGTAAGACATTTTAACCGGGAAGAAATATAACTATATTCTGTTATAACCGTTTCGCTGGGAGCAGAGTAAGCAATGGCATACACAATATGTGCATTACCAATAATACCTCGGCAACTCTAAAATTTTCTATTTTCTAACGTGGATCAATAAAATTTACCCCATTTATGGTCGGGTCCTTATAAAACATTCTCCTAAAAAGGGCAAATTCCTGTTCCAACGGGCCAAACATAACAGAAGCTGGATAGAATTGAACAAGGGCCGTGTCAACTTGTGAGCGGAAGAAGTGGTTGGTTTGGCGAAGACGGACAGCCGACGGGAAGGACATCTGAAGGGATTCGGGTGGAAGGAGAAGGCACCTTACTCGGTTTATGATCAGGCCCAGAAACTTTGGGGAAAGAGAAGACAAATTCAGCCATTTAATATCGTGTTGACGGCTGAAAGCTTATAGTTTTTAACGGACGTTACAGCGTACTGTATTAGCAGTAACAGCGCGCCAACGGCCGTTCGTAATTTGACTCTGACCCAATTTCGGGCGTGTTGAACGTTTGTGTCCGTATCTCGAGTAGTTCGTGAAGTAACGCTTCAGGAGGCTAATTCAACGTTTGTGAGGCTGCAAAATTTTTCGAAATTTTTAAAAAAAAATTTAATTTTGTTGGAGCTTTTGAACTGTAACCTGATTCGTTAGAATCGTCTTGACGTGCTCTCCAAGATGGTCTTTGAATTTAAGAAATTGGCCGAGAAATACCCGAGATACGGCCACTAGAACATCGCAGATTCGATCCAAATAAAATTCTTGCCTTATTTTACAGGCGTCCTTCAACTGTTGTACGAGCTGCCTGTCCGATTTCTCTCTCATTTCATACTTTAACATAGGTAGCAGAAATTCAATCCATCCATGGAAAGTTCTCTTATTTCCAAGGGAGTTCCTACAATTCGCAGCCCATCGATACCCGACGATCTTTTCCTAAAATGATCACTTTTAGAAGAAGTACTAGTTTACCCAAGTAAACCGTTGACGGGCTCTCTCGATCGCCACGAATACAGCCATTTTCGAAAGTATCCGTGAAAGTAGACAATACAATTTGTATGAGATGTTGGAGAGATTGATACACGTTTGACCAGTTTGCTGAAAAAACGCCAAAAATTAATTGTAGCGACCCAATCAGGAGCCCGGGGCGCGCCGTAACCGTGCTTTAATCTGACACCGCACCAAATCGCAATTATCTCATTTTTACCAAATTTTTCTTAAATTATTATATGCTAACAATGTCAAGACTACTGTAAAGAAGAACAATACAAGAAAAAAGCCTGGGAATAGCTCAAAAACTGGAGGAAACCATCGTAACGGGATGTTAGACTGGGGCGCGATTACAACGCGCTCTTTGATGGGCTAATTTAGAAGAATTACGGTATTAGAAGAAGGAAACTTACTCTTGACAATATATTGGTCAATAGTTCTATCGGAAGTCGTTTAAAATTGAGGGGTTTACTTCTCTTCAGGTATTTCAACTTGTACATCCAATGGGTCTTTCCGTGTTCATCTCTAGCTCTTCTAAACAGGGCAGGAACTTGCTGACCGTTGGTAGCCATTTGGAAGGAAATAACTGGGCGAGTAGGTGTGTTCGGGATCGATTTATCGAAAGCGAGAAGCAATAGTTAGGCAATTAGGCAAATTACTTGACCTTGAAGTGGCAATGGGTCAGATTTTGGATCTAGCGCGGAAAACTCGAAATTATACCTGCTTTATTGAATTTTATAGTTTATGAAATTGAACAGAGCAAGAGACATTCTGATTCTTCCTAACTTTCAATCTGGAAACTGAAAATCTGAAAACCAGTTGTTTCCCGCCAAAAGATCTCGCAGCGCGTTTCTCTATGGGTGGAAATAAATTATGCCAATGCTTCTTTCCCAACAGAATGAATCATCCTCTTATCTCTCGTCTCCTATCGCTCTATTTGTCTTCGCTGTTCTTCCACCCGAAGTTTTCCTTGTTTTTCTTGAGTAATGGGAAATACCCAAACGATCCAAGTAGCCAATGGTGGGAATCAAGCGATCTATGTAATGACTTCTGGTCAACGGGAACACGTGGAGACAATTTCTCACGCCTTCCGAAAAGCCGTTATCGATGGTTGGTTGCTACCTTTTTTTTGACTAGAAATTGAGATTTTCAGCAGATTTTAATGTGAATCGTGTCGCAGACGCGAGAGGATTCACAAAAATATTACCCGGCTACAGTTTGGCATTTTATTCGGGATCCAGTGGAGGACGAGTCTATGTTTCTATATTTTCACAGAAAAATAGTGAAGGTCCGTTTCTTTTTCTTCTTTTCAATCTAATGTATTACCGTAAGCAAAGAAAACAGAAAAAAATCCAGGCGAAATATTCAAGTTTTCAGTCTTTTTGAACCAATCAGGGGGAGGGCGCGCTGTTTGCGCGCTGTTTACGCACTGTAAACGTCGCGCAACCCCTTTCCTCAAAGTTACTCTTTTCAGCAGAGAATCCGGGATCCCTTGAGTTGATTTGTTGTGCACATCCATGGAAAGCGAATGAAGGAATCGTCATAAGTAAAGACAATCAGATACAGCCGGTTCAATATGGCGAGACGTGGATTGACGTCGCGGGCAGGGACCATCAGCGGCAACCGGGACACGGAAATGGTTCAAATGATGATGACTAATAAATAAATAAAGATTTTATTTAAAGGGACTGTCAGGGACCTTATTTGGTTACGGTAGGCGCGCGATCCAAATTGCACGAATTCGTAATATTTCTAGTATTGTTCTTCTACAGTAGTCTTGACATTGTTAGCATATAATAATTTAAGAAAAATTTGGTAAAATTGAGATAATTGCGATTTGGTGCAGTGTCAGATTAAAGCACGGTTACGGCGCACCCCGTGTCGGTGACACCACCATCCTGGCTCAGTGGAAGACACTACTGCTTTATAGACAGATGAAAATCAAGATTGGACGGGGTAGAAGACCAAAATGGGCGGCTGCTCTAGAAGGAAATGGTGATCCGCCGCCCACAGAAGTGACAAACGACGGAAAAGGCGCTATAAATCGAAACAACTAAATAAAAGTAGCGTCTAGCTAGCTGATGCTCAAGTTCGAACGTCAAGTGCTACTCAATAACGAGAAGAGAGCCGAGGAAGACTACAAGACGAGACACCAGGGCAGAAGGCCCATGTGAACCACGAGAAACTAATAACAAGAAACACAAGTCTCGTTTTATTAGAGATAAAATGAGGTGGATCGCTCCATGGATGAATCGGCGTACACGCTGGATACTTGGGCTCCTTGCGAAACAGGGTCTGCCGACTGAGTGTGCGTGGGAGGCTCGATAGAGAATACGGAAGGCGTTCCCGAATCCGGGCCCTCCAGTGTTAGAGCTGTAGCTTGGGGCAGCGGCAACTGGCTGTAAAAACGTATTTATCACAACAGAGTACGAGAGATAATTTTGAAACTGACCATATCCAGAACAATGTGAGTCATGGCTTCGGCGAGATTTCCTACCCGGCGGCTTATTGGAGCAGGAAGACCAGGACTGGGCCTGCCATACTCAACCTGATAGCTGAAGAAAAACGATTCAACAAGTTCAACGTTACAGTAACACACGAAAAAAAACCACACTAACTACAACCAACTAACCCATCTTCAGCCAGCTGCATCAACCTGGTTCGACAGTAAGCGAGAAGGCGTAAATCGTCGTCTTCTGGGCGGTCCATGGGGCTATACTGGCTATATCCGGTCCGTTTATATACTACATTTGACCCTAAATTTGACCAAATTTAACATGTTAATGAGGGAGAAGCAGACTGACGGACCCTACGTTGTGGATGCTAAAGATAGAGAAGCAGAGGGTATTAGGGCAGACACTTCTTGAGAAGGGGAGAAGCAGAACGGGATATTGACCAGACGGTAGAGGATTAGGAGAGAAGCAGAAACAGACTGTATAGGCTAGGCGAGAGAAGCAGGAAGGCAGTACTGGCCAAGCGGGAGAAGCAGAACCTGGAAAGGCGCCCGTAACCACTATTCAGTATTCATTTTTTTTAAACAATCGTAAAGCCAGCCATAAAAACTCAGCCGAAAGAGCTTTGAATTAAAAGGAGATTGTATTACGTCTGTGACGTCTAGCGTTGTATAACCACAGTAGAATCGCACGATAAACTTACTTATTCTCATAAACCTTCTTCAATTCTTGCCTCAGTTGATCATCATAAACGCTCAGCTGTTCGTAATCAATCTTAGGCAGAAGAAATTCTATCCATCCACGGAATGTTCTTTTATTTCCGAGTGAGTTCTCACAGGGACCATCAGCGGCAACCGGGACACGGAAATGGTTCAAATGATGATGACTATTAAATAAATAAAGATTTTATTTAAAGGGACTGTAGGCGCGCGATCGAAATTGCACGAATTCGTAATATTTCTATGGAATGTGTCACCATAGACGTTCGGAAAATGTCAAAAAACGAAATTTTTTTCGAAAATTCGTGTTCCGCCAAAGCGCGCCAAAGGCAGAGGACGCTAATTAGTTCAGTCGCTGCGGGACCCGCTACCGAAAAAAAGGTCCCGGACAGTCCCTTTAAACCCGGAGGGCTAAAAGTCCAAAACTCCAGTCAGCAGTATGGGCTCGTTGTTACCTTTTAGAATTAGACAAGAGAAACTCTATAAATATTAGTAGGATATGAGAGCGGCTCTCTCAAGTATTCCCAGAGGGAACGATCCATGCTCCCTCCATTTCCAAGTGCCCTCCTTCAATAGGCCACCGCCACAGAGTTGCCGATGATGACCCTTATTGAGACTGTCGTCTGTTGTCGCCTATCTTTGACTCCCTCTTTCTGTTCTCACTTCCCGCTGAGTCATAATCTCTATATCCCCGGCTATATGGAATGGAGAAGCATGGAATAGTGCGGGGATACCGAAGCGAACATTATGGGATTGGTAAACAAAACGTGTGGAGGCGCGGAACCTTTCTTTGCCCCTGGAAATCTTAATTTTTTTCTCGGTCATATGGTAACAGTCTAGCCAACAGTGTAACGTAATCCCTAGATCGGTAGCCAACTGCTGGAAATGGTTGATTGCGCAAGCAGAGCAGAAAATAACAGATACACTGTGGTCAATTGGAGACGCAACAAATAATCCGGCCACCATCCGTTGCCAGACGGACGCCTTTCCTCGAATCTATTGTAAAGTACAGTAATCTTTTCTGCTCTTTCTAATGGTATCAGTCTCATTTCTGGAAAAGTTATTTGTGAAGGAGAAAATCTACTAACAAGCGCCACAGCGCTGTGGCTCCCTGTATGGCGGCTTCACTCGCCTTTTTTTCAATTTCTGAACAAATAAATAAATAAACTATGACTTTATCCTCTTCTTTACAGCTTAGCAACAAAAAAAACTGCAAAAACCAGCTGGAAAATTAGTCATTTTGACGAAAACAGGCCTACTATACCCGGCATTGCGTCCTCTTTCCCTGTGGCAGCCATTTTAGAGCATTGGAAGGAGTTTGCTCCATTTTTTTTGAATTTCTGGAAATATACATGATTGACAAGGTTGCTAAACTGTTTCTAATTGTTTTAATTTCAAAAAGAAGATCTCAAAATTGCTCCAGCCGGCGAGGATGCCCCTCGTCCCCCGTTGGTACCTTTCCAGAAGGTCAAAACCAGCTTCTTTATCTTCCTCTAGCTGTGTTTACTTCTCCCCTCTGATCCTCCTTCTATGATTCCATCTTTCCCTCCGATTTACAGTAAACTATCGCCACCCCCGCGCCGGGTCGAGAGGCGGGTCTCGATGGGCGGGGAGATCGATCATTATCGCCCGTGGTAAACTATCAGCTGCGTTTAGCTCTCTACTTTCAAGAAGTTATAATACTGAAGACAATCTTGTGAAGAAATGTCAGCCAACCAGGACAATTCCCCGCCCCTTCAAGGAGCCCAAGCAGGGCAGAATGATCCTCGTCCTCCAGTGCCGGCTACCCCTCCAGTGCCGCCGCCTCCTCCTTCTCCGTCGCCAGAAGAGAAGACTGGAAGAAATCCCGCCACACTGCCTACAACTGCCCAGTCGTCTTCTAGCCAATATTCAGGTACCGTTCTTCTTCATTTTAACAAAGAATATCCCGCTTTTAGAGGAAAGAAAAAACGACGCCATCAAAAGCATGACCAAATTGTGGACAATTCTAAATTCCACACCATTTCCAGGCCTACAAGAAGGTTCCTTGGGAAATTCCGGAGTAGCTGAACATCTATCGGCTCTGACAGGCGCTCCTCTGACTCCGACGACGCCGCTCTATCAAGGTAATTTTTTATGATAATTTAACTTTTTTTTTTGAAAATTCGCGTCCCGAACCAGTTGACACCTCAATTATCGTGGATATTGCCCCGCAGCGCCTAGAAACCAGGTCTTTTTAATTTCGAAAAGACAGCCTGAAACATACTAAAGCGCTATGTTTGGTTAGACTTCCGGGCCCCTTGCAAACGGGACTATTTTGAGGATAAATCGGGAGACAACCTTTTAACCATGAATCAGAGCTAGACAGACACTTGTGTAAACTGTGTAATCCTCCACTGTGTGTGTCAGGAAACTGTCATCGCCATCCGGGGGACGAGGTCTATTTTTGTTGGGAATGAGATTTTGACATCTTCTGACAGGGCATCAAATAGATTTCCCGGGCGTGCACCTCTCAAGCGGGCATAATTCCAAAAATGTACCGTTCGCTGTCTCGTTATTTGGCTCGAAACCAAAAGTAGGGAACCACAATTCTCCTGGAAGATTTTCTGATGATCCAGAGATCCTAATATCCTATGAATATAAGAAATGAACCAACTGATTGCGTTCATTAGTTTGGTGACCCTGCCGGGAAGCGATAGTCCGATCCCCTGCACCCATAAAGTCTCGGCAAGACAAGGATATAAAGGTGCCACCGTTTTGTAACTGTTTTGAATAAAGGTGATCCAACTGCCGAGACTTTACGAGTGCAGGGGATTGGACTATCGGGTTCCGAGCCGCCGGGAAGTCCTCTCCGAGAAAGGTACAATTTTTGGAAAATAGTAGGGGAAAAATGAAAGGAAAAGCCAGCTAAAATAACAAATCGAAAGTCCCCATTTGAATCTAAACGTTTCTCTCCGTATCATCCCTTTCCTCCGCTTATCCATTGAACTGAAAAATTTGCCCGCGACCTGCGACCTGGAGACTGACTTACCGGACCACCCATGCGATCCCTTGACCCGAGAACTATCTCTCCTCGAATTTTATTCAAAAAAGTTATAGATAATATAATTTTCAGACCTTCTGAAGACTGTCACCATTTCCCACCAGAGATTTGAAGCCCAACTGGGGAAGAAATTAGCCGAGTCGAGGAAAATGGCCACCAATTCTTGTGGTAGGTTTCTGTAAATCATTTTTACAAGTTTCCCAATGGGATAACATATTATTGTTCACCGGGGGTGAGAAACTGGCCGAGTGATCATTGGTAGCTTTTGGGAATGGACTTTCCGTAGCTGGGAGCTACGAATTCGGGTCCGGGGACAGTAAGGCATACTGTAGGCAATATATTGGGGCTATTACACCGAAAAAAAGAAAAAAACCAAAAAATTCCCCTCTAAAATCTATTTTCTGGCGTACTGTAACGGCGCGCCAACTATCGTAAACAGCGGGCGGCGCGCGTCGGACGAAATTCGCTGAACAAAGTTGAAAATTTTGCTTTTTTTTCTCCTTTTTTTGACATTTTTCTAATTTTTAATTAGGTTATTCGTAATCAGCTAAAAATTCTCTATATTTTAAAGCCAATTTCGTCCCTCATTGATTGCAGCCGGGGTTTATTAATTACACTCCAGGTTCCATATACCCACAGGTCACACTTGGCTCTCAATTGCCTAATAGCGCAACTGGGAAGTATGCCCGCCAGATACGCGGGGCCAGATATTTTGAGCCTGGGTCATGTTCAAGTGGAAAGTATTGACTTTCAGAACAGAAAAGGGGAAGGTATCACCCTTATGGAACTCCCGTCGACTTCAAAAATTTGGCTCCAGCTCGGATTGTTCCGTCCCCTCCTACTACTGTTCAGCCCCCAGCCATAACTGCTGCTCCCGAGACCGCAACAATGGAAGAGGAAACTACTCTTTTTCGACTACCTCGCCGGAATTCTCAGCCACAGATAGCTAATACAGGTTAGTAGCAGAAAAAATGAACTCGGTTACTGTAACAGCGTGCCAATGATCCCTGTAAACAGCAGGCGGTGCGCGGCGGACGATATTCACTAAATATAAGGAAAACTGTATTTTTTGCCAATGTTTTGACATTCTCAGAATTTTTAACTTTGTTATTCGTAATCAGCAGAAAATTCTGAATATTTTGAACCCAAAAATGAGCTGTTGACTGTAAAATTAACAAAATAGGGAAAGTAATAAGCGGTCGGACCGTCTTAGCTCGTTTCTGCCAATTTGTAGCCTAGAAGTGGGCCACTGTAGTCTTCTATTCCCCTAGATTACAGTAATTTTTCAGTTACGGATGAAATGGACGTGGTGAGAGAAGAGGAGATTGACGTCGTCGGCGGCGGACCGGAAGTGCCGAGCACTGTTGAGGAGTACATGGAATGGGTCCCAGTTGCCTCCGGTAATTACTTCTTTCTACCGTATTCTTATTTTTAAATTTCTAGGAACCGATGCAGATGAAGAAGACCACCCCAGGAGACTGGTCTGCCACGACAGCGACTGGTCTCTCGAAGAACTGTTGCTGAACAGATTCAGCCGTGTCGGTAGGTCCTTTTCCCTTTCCTGGCAACTCCGCAGCGTTTTTTCCCTGCGCCCGCACACGTAAAATCTCGGCAGTAGGAAGAGAAGTGAAGGCGATGCGCGCATTGTAGCGCGCCGAGTAAAAATGAATTCGGCTGCCGTGATTTTACGGGTGCGGCGGCTTTTCTATCTTCCGAATTCGATCAAATTGAAATATCCAGATAACGGGTCCCGAAGCGACTATTTTCTCCTTGTTTTTAAAATAATTTAATAGCACGTTCGCTGTGGGACCCCATTTCCTATATTTCCATCCAAAGCAAAGGATTTTCCCGCCTATTTTTATCCCTTTTCAGGGGCCCAGACGGTCGAGTTGACGAAGGCTCTTCAAGAGGTACAACAATTCAAAAAGGACAGGGACGACGCCGTGGCCCGGGAAACTGCCCTCCAAGCACGACTGGCCAACTCGGAAGAACGAAGTCGACTATTGAAACAGGAGGTAGAAGATTTAAAAAGAAGACTATCCATATGTATGGCAAACTTCAATAGAGCCTTGGAGGAAAGAATCCAATTATATGCACAAGGTACGTAAATATTCACAATATTTTTTATCAATCAATTCTAATTAATAGTATTTTAATCTATTTTTTCAGATCAACACAAGATGGTTATGGAAAACTATCAAATGCAAGCTGTTCCTTATGGTTTCGTTCCACATCAGAACATGAGTAGGTTTTTGATTCTTTTTACTTTTTTTTTAATATTAAATAATATGCTTACAGCATATTATAATGTTACAGTATGAAATCATCTTTTCAGGGGTTCAAGGACGGCAGTTCACTCCTCCTCAGGTGTCCAGGCGTCATTGGAACGGAAAAATTAATGGACAGCGACAAGCCCCTCAAATGGACACCTCGCCAACCGGCAAGTTTACTATATTTAGTTAGACCATTAAAAAAGTGGCGAATTGCCGTAATCTGTCCAAAAAGTGTGCGCTGTATCCGCGCTCCATTCTGTCAGCATGCCAGACGGCGTTTTTCTTCAATTTTTCGGTTATTTCTAGTTTTTTTTTTCTATTTTTTACACTTTACAGTAATCTACATACTGTAGAGATCATAGAAATAAAGAAAAAATCATAAAAAAATGGTAATTATAACGATTTGGGAGGGATTTAGAATGGAGCAGGGTTACGGCGCGCGCTTTTGGCTTTTATATGAGGATTGCGGTATTTTGACCGAAAATTTGAAAGCAAAAATATTTCCTATGTATTTTTAACGAGGTTATCTTACAGATTCGTCGTCATCTCCGGAAAACCAGCCTCACCCTCAGCTTACCTACCTCCTTCAGCCGAACGTCCCCGTCTACCAGGTCGCTCCACAAGGCAGTCTCAGAATGATGCCTCCTCAACAATACCGTAAGTCTTTTAAACCTAAATTTAAATAAAAAAAATATCCTTTTTTCAGTAGTCCCAAACGGACAAGGCGGCTTCTATCCAATCCAGTATCAGCCACAGCAGATGGCGCCACAGCCGATGCCGCCACAGCAAAGACAGCCACAGCGTCAGCAGCAGCCACAACAGATGGCGTATAGCCTTGGTAAGACCATTTTCTTCGGTTTTTTAAAAGAAATTTCCGGTTTAGAAGGAGGTTTTGTTGGCCTTCCCAGCTTCGGCGGCCAAGAACCGACTCAAGTTCTTCCTGGATGGCTTCAGGCACCGCCACAGCAGGTCGCAAACTTGGGTAAGGTTCTTCCTTATCAGTCAACAGCCCATTTGAAACCGAGCTTTAGCCCCTAGACCTTCAATTTTACCCTTTTTGACCCAAAAATACTGTAAAGTGCTTAATTTTGATTAATGGGTCCCGTAGCGAAGACAGGAACAGTCCTTTAACCTTTATTTTCCTAAAGATGACCGTTTTCTTTCAGTATTACCGGCTCCACCAGTGCAGTCGGCGTCCCAAGAGGAGACCGTAACTCCCCCGACTCAAGCAGAAGCCCCACAGTAAGAATTCCCCCCTCTGTGCCCCACCAAATGGCAAATTTTTCCAATTTTTTGAATGCTCTACCCAGAATTCTGATATGTTCTGGCAAGTAGGCATCGATTTGCTTATGTTTTGCCCTGTAAAACATGGTAGATTCTGTTTTTCCCCAATTTTCCTGAACGATTCCCGGTGCTTTACAAGGACCCATAGCTCTTTTTTTCTAATTTTTCTCATTATGTTCAGTTTTTTATCTTTTAAACAGTGATGTTGGCGGCTTTTTGTTCTTTCCGTCCATTTCCTTTTCCGCTATATTCGACTTATCTTGCCCGATTTTGTCATTGATTGTTGAAATAGGAGTGCTCTCCACCACTGTACCTTTTGTCCAGGCCGTTGTTGTTTCATTCTGTTCCAATTATTGGAAACTGCACTGTAATTTCATAGAAATTCGAATAAATATTTCGAGTTTTCCCTCCTTTTCTCATTCGGACTAATAAAATGAATATTCCTCTCTAGTCGGGCCGCAAAGTTGAGTCAACCGCCCGGCAGCTGGTGAACTTGGGCTCACTCTTGGCGCCCGCGTCTTGTCCAGGCTAAAAATAACCCAGGCAGGGAGATTATATAGGAGGGGAGAGGTAGCCAGTCTCTTTGAGCTGTTAGCTGTCCCTCAAACAGAGATGGAACTGATAGATTTCGACCAGATGTGGGAGATGGCCGCGCGGGGGGCGGCAAACAAGAAGAGGGAGATGTAAACAGGGGCCGGCCAGGTTAGAGAGGGAGTTTTTAATTGTATAAGAACCCTTTTAATGTGAGTCTTCCTTTCCCAGAGTTGAAAAATGTGTCTAGGCTTGTTGTTGATTGATTGATGGCGGGCAGGCGCCGCCCTCCCTGTACTTGCCACCCGTCGGGAGTCGTCAGCCTGTGCGCGGCGCTCACAAGTCGGCTGGAAATTTGAAATCGATCTCTGCAGTTTCTCTCTGCTCTATACAGTTCCACACAACGAAAATCTCCCCCGTTATTGAATTTATCCGCCATTTTCCCGCGTAGGATGTTTACAGCCGGAATAAATCACTTTCCGCTCATTTCGCAGGGATTTATCGCTTTTTGAACAGGGAAAAATAGCTGTCCCGGGGTTTAAAAGATAGTGAACAACACAGGCTATTGGGTTTAGCCATTTACAAGTCATTAGAAACAGTAGACCCGTGATGACGGTGGCCTGGAGCTGGCACTAAAGACCCCCTTGTTGGTTCTCTTTCTATGGCGAAATCCTGGTAAAAATATGACATTTTTCTGCACTTCCTTGTCTAAAAAGGACAACAACATGGTCGCGAATATGTGATAAACATAAATGCGTCGATGAATCACCGGCTAGGACTGTCATGGGGTCGTGAGAGACTTGGCTTACATTCGCGGCTAATGGCTGCTCTCCTGCCACTTTTCGGAATTCTTTCTTCTGTAGCCTTACCTCTACAAAACTGTTTAGCTACTTGACGATCTTATGGAACTGGAACGAGTGGAACCGCGGCCGAAGACCTCCCAGAAGGCAGAAAGGAGCCTTGTCTGCTACGAAACGCTTCCAGACGAGGCCGTAGCATCAAACTCCAGAGGAGAGAAGTCGTCACAGGTACGCTGGGGACAGTTTAGAGGTTGTTATTAAGGAAACTTCCACAATTAAAGGTTAGTGGAAGTCTTCGCTACAGGACCCTTTAGGGTAATCGTTTTATCAGGGGGCAAAAGTCTCAAAAATCCGGGGAATTTCCATGAAAATGGGGGTTACCTACCAGGGAGGTCCTCGCGGCAGAAGTAAGGCTCCTTTGATCTCCCCCCATGGTAAGGTTCGCGTTCTGTTTACATCTATCCTCGTTCTCCATCTTTCTCTCTTGCCCGTGTCAACTGACCCATAAGTCTAATTCGAATTTCAAAGGCACAGCCCGGCATCTCCTGCATCGCCTCGGAGTTGAGTCAGCTGGTTGGGAAGGCTTTGATGACAGATCCCCGAAAAAAGTTGGAGACAGAGAAGAAAGAGAGCGGAGAGAACCAAATGCAAATAAGAGGACGGACGGGGACCATTTCTCACATTAAAACTGCAAAACTGTCTTGTATTTTACACCTCATTTGTTATTTTTTTCAGATGGAGAAACGGGGCTTCCCGCAAATCCCGCCGGGAACTGTGATTAGGCCTCAAAACTCGGGATATACCAGGAAACCAAAAGCCGAGGCAAGTTTTTCTTCTCAAAAATTCAACGTTCCCGCTTTTAGGAAGCTCCCCCGCCGGTAAAGAACCCCCCAAAGAAGCGGGAGAAGAGACGGTACAGAAAGAAGGCGGAGACCCCGAAAAAGAAGACTGAACCCCCCAAAAATGCTCAGATTTGAAGCTATTTTCCCAAGAAATTGAGTTTTTTCAGCCTAAAAGAGCCAGAAAGAGCAAGGCAACGCTTATGGCGGAGAGGCAAGCTGCGGAAGAAACTGCCGCTGCTATTGAATCAATAACCTCGCCTTCTTCGTCTCTGGAACCGAAAAAGGGTTAGTAGCCCTTATTTTTATCGTTTAAACAGGGGAAAGAAGAGGAAATGGGGGCATTTGTACCGTAATCTCGATGAAAAACGGAGCGGGTGCAAGGGTCATGGGAACGGGGGGCGGCTGCGGTGGGACCACCCAGGGCGGTCCGTCTTGCAGGCGCGCGGGGTCAACCTTGACATGAGAACAGATGTTTTGTTGAATGTTTACGCTTTGGGGGAATAATATTAATCAGTTGACCTCTAGAAGAAGAGAACGAATCAACGGAATTGACAGTAATTGATAGGGGAGTAAATGAGCCCCCTGCCGGGCTGAACCAGAACCACCGCTACTAAAAATTTGCCATTTGAACAGTTTTTTTTGCTCTTTCAAACGATGATATTGTAAAAGAAATGTGCCGCATAGAAAGTTTTGTAAGACCAAAGCAAAAAGGGAAACAATCCTTTTGTGTGCCGAATACTAAACAGCGGAGAGACGTCCAGCCCTCCGCCTCCCATACCTTCCTTTGTCTTTCACCGCCTGACTAACGATCCCTGGTCCATTTTCTCTCCTTTCTTTCAATTAAGATGAATGCCAAACCTCATTCCCCTCTTCGATAGAATAATTACAACTTTACAGAAGATATTGCCGGCCCGGAGAAGAAGCAGGATGAGCTGCCGACCGTTTATCTCCACTGGGCCGGCCAAGTTCCATTATCGACTGGATCCACGGTAAATGTTATGCATTTCGGCTCGTATCCACCCGAGGCAGGAACGGTGAGTGTCTTTTTTTATTCGCTCGAGTTAACCAAGAACATTTTCAGCTGCCGACCTGGCTGGAAGACGAGGGAATCTAGAAAGAAGAAAACAACAATATTACCGGGCTATTTTTTTTCTATTTATTCATTTTAAAACTAAAACTTTAAAATTATGTAAAAGAGTTAAATAAAGATATTTTTACTTCACTACAAAATGCCACCGCCGCCGCAGCCGGTGGTCTGCCCGGAGGGGGCGTGGTCTCCCGGCTACCTGTCCTCCCGCCAGCCGTCTGACCCTCCCCCAACTTTTGACACCTGTTTATTCGACTTTTTCTCTTGAGTAGTTTAACTTGATTAGCAGTTCATCCTCTTCCGATTGACTTCATCTCGATCCCTATTCGATCCCTCGTCGGAGACGGATCCAGCTGGCCGAGGAGAGGGGGCCATCCGAGTCGGACTTGTTTATTTGACTCTCTTTACGGCCTGCCCGCAACTTTGAGATGACATGGAGGATAGATACCGTGACAAATTACTATCGGAAGGGAGAATTAACACAGAAGGAGGTCTTTTGTTTCTGTTCGGCAACGTTTTTTCGCCTAGAAAGAGAGCGGGGCTACCCAGACTGTTGATCTGCCTGGCGGGCCTACCTGGCCATTTTTAACCCAGTGTCTCTTTTAAAAGTTCTCCCTTCTTCTCCTGCTCAGAACCTGAACCCTCCTCCCAGCAAAGTTTCCCCCTGCTTGGACAGTCAAAAGACCACCCAGTCAATGAACCCAATGTCACCATTTTGGCCAATTTTTGACCTGTAGGGATTAAACTTTCAAATCTGACCCTCCCCATCCTGGCAGAATTAACCTAAAACTTTACCCTGTTTCCTTCCCGGAAAGAAAAAGAGCGGCGAGCCTTTCACACAGAGGGTATTGTCATCTTGTGACTGATCGTAAAGCGGCCGTCCATTAGCCCGGACCCCCGGGGTTATTTTTACCCCTACTTCTTGAATTCTGCTTTTTGGTTCTAGATTCCTCCCTCCATGTTTCCCATGTTCTGATCCTTATTTTGCACTTTTCTGGGAGATAACAGCTCCTCTGCCTAGCATAAGGTCAAGTCGGCGGGATTCCTCCCCTTTCCCAATCAATTTGGGGGTTTTTCTTTCTTTTTGCTCTTCTGTAAGTTTTCCATGAGATTCTGAACCTCGTACTATCTTCCGACAGATGTTTCTTTCGTATCCAACCAACTCATCGGGTCTTCCTGGGATCGAAACCTATTGGAAACTCCTGCTCCCGCTTCTTTGATTCTCCCGGGGAATTGGCCGGATTGTCAACTTCCTAGGAAGGTGTCTAAAGTCTACAAAACCTCCCATCACTTTTTATGTTAAAAAAATCGCCAAAAAAGCCGCCGGCTCCTTTAGACTCCCGGTAAAGCCTTTCAGGTACTGGGTGACCCTTTGCCTCTCTTTTCCCGTCTAAATAACCTTTTTCCCAGTGATGATCATTATGTTTACTTTGTTTCTGACCTCTTTTGCTCCAAAATAGTCGAAAAACACGGGAGCGAGGATGCGACGACCGTGTGATTCACCCGGCTGGGAAAGGCGAGAGAGTCCCCGGCGCTAGGTTGCACTTTCCTTTACCTAATCCTTGCCTCTTCTTCATTTTTTCTACAAAACTAGTAATTTAGACCATGACTCATACCACGGACCCGCGTTTTAAGCACGCAGTAGTTAATATGCTGCGTGCTTACAGAGATGGCCAGGAGACCATGGCCGACTCCTTCTTTGAAGGAGTTGAGATGAATAATCTCAAAAGGGAGATCAAAGCGGCCATCATCAAGACGATTAAAGTATAGATTATAATTCGATCTTGCCATTAAAAGTCTTCGTTTCAGGAGAGTCATAACTTCAATTGTCCCGCCTACATCTGGCTTGAAGGAATTTCCTCCATGGTAGAGGAGACGAGGGCCGCTTGGCTTCGACGCAGCCGCTTGTTTTATTTATCCAATTTATTAAAGGAGTAAGGTTGGTTCCATACTCAATAATTAACTTGAAAAAAGATTGCAAACATAAAAAATCAAGAAATTTTGCCTTTTTAGAGGAGAAAATGACAGGATGAGAAGGAAAATGAGGTCAAAGTCCGCGGAACCCTGTCAAGTTTTAAAATGCGCGGGGTAAGGTGCGGGATAACGCATGTTTGCTTTATTTAGGCTTAAAATAACCGCCATTTTCTGTTGAATCTAGTACTGTACAGAAACTTTGATAACAGTAGCAAAATCTGGAGAAAAAGTCGCCTCAATACTCCTGAGGCGCTTCTAAGGTTTAAGGTTGGGTTCTAAATATCGGAATTTTGCTCAATTTCTAGTAATTTTCTAATTAGCATACCATACTAGAAGACCTCATAAACTTATCTCTATAATTCCAGGTCCCCATACCAGGTCAGCGCCGTCGATCCCGTCGATCGCCGCCATTCAGCTGGTATACCTCCTGTGCCAGCCGTCTTCTCCTTCCGTATCTCCGCCCTAAAACCTATTTTGAGCCTCCGTCTGAGTGTTGTGTCTGTCTATAACAGTTTTCCCTTTTCTATTTTCTAGTTATTTAATCAAAAACCCCAAAGGCCTTCAAATCTGTCCGGTGATATATACCAGCCTTCTTCGTTATTTCGTAATATTGAGTATCATTTCCTTTTCCATGATTTCACGAAACGTATAAAAAGTGTACATTTTTCACTGACTCAAAATTCTTCTGTCTATCCGACCTTCTACTTGTATTCTCTGGATTCTTTTTTTCCTTATAAGACACTGTATTTTAGGCAAGAAGACAAAGAAGATGACCGTACTGGAGGAGTTATTGAAGGAGGAGAGGAGGAGGGACCGAAAGAGAAAGCGTAAGTTATAGGTTTTTATGTAGGGGGGGGGGGGGGGGGGGGGGGGGGGGGTAGGGGAGAGTGTTCTGGTTAAAAACAACACGTCGGGACCGTCACAACCGGGAGCGAACTCGGCAGCTTTTTTCCCCAGCGCCCGCAGCTGCAGCAAGTCTCGCCAGCGCGGAGAGGATGATGGCGGGGCGGCTTTGTAGCCCGCGCAGTAAATGAGAATCGAACTGCCGAGACTTTACGGGTGCGGGCGCGCCTCACCCAGGGGCATATTCTAGG
The DNA here is from genome assembly GCA_932521035.1 of Oscheius dolichura. NCBI lineage: Eukaryota > Metazoa > Nematoda > Chromadorea > Rhabditida > Rhabditidae > Oscheius > Oscheius dolichura. The sequence goes on along the minus strand of OW051492.1, from coordinate 9,374,692 downwards.
GTTTGCTATGGTTCAGGGCGGGTTACATTGTTTGGAAACAAGTTTCGACAACTAACCCGCGAGACAGATAACGCCCCCTGTTCCGTTGATATGAATCCATTTTTAGACAGGAAGAGAAGCCCCTCTCCGACCTATAGCTTTACCCCGCCCGACGGCCCAGCCCCCAGTTCTCCCAGTTCCTCCGAGGTGGACACCCTCCGTGCTGAGGTCCGCCGCCTCAGAGCGGAGAACAGCTTCATCCAGCTAGTCATCAAAGACTGGAATAGACTGGTCAAAAACAGGGACCAGCTGCTAGAGGAGAGGAATCAACTATATTTGTTGTTGGCTATAGAAGCAATCACGAGGCTCCAGAACCTCGTCCACCCGAGCCCACCGCCCCAGCAGAATGTTGTCCAAAACAACGGTAACCAAGGTCTTCGAAACTTATTGAAAGTTGGAACTTCTAGGCGAGAACCATGACAATCGTCCTGGCGATAGGGAACACAATGAAGAAGAGCTCGAAGAGGGCGAGATACGCGATTGAGGAGCTGACTCCAAGACAGGTGACCTACATTTCAAATGCGCGCGTTTAGGAGCTTTCAATATCGGGGGTTTGCCCATTTTACCAATTTTCTAATTGGCATACTGTAGCTAAACTCTCCCTAGTTTATTTCTTACTGAATTCTACACTTTTAGATTCGATCCCCAGTCTCCGCATGGTCGACGCTTCGTCAGCCTTTGGGCGGCCTCTCGGCTCCTGTGTTGCCGACCAGCCCCCTCTTCCCGTCCCGTCACCCCACTCCCTGTCTACCCCCAAGAACTCTCGATTGATTTTACCCACCTTCCAAGTTTAAGCTGCTTTTGCACTTTTTCAAAACGTTTTGGCAATAATTTAAAAGATCCCAAAACCACCTGTGATAGCGCCCTTCTTATTGTTTCTTTGTCGGCTTTTGAGTTATCGACGAATTTTCAATGAATCATTACGATGAATCTGACTGGCACTAAATAAAAATGATCGTCTCTTCGATCTTCTACTTGAATTGAATTGACCATTTGTCATCTCTATAAGATACTGTAACTTAGGAAGAACGAAGACAGACAAGAATGGCTACTCCTGAAGAAATTTTGAAGGAGCAGTGGAAGGAGATCGGAAATGGTAGGTTGTAGGGTTTTTACAGGGAAGAGGGGAGCAATCCTGCCCAGGAACGGACTCGGTAGCCTTTAAACCCATAAAATCTCGGCAGACAATTTTGGAGCGTGTCCAGTAAAAAAGAATCCAACTGCTGAGATTTTACGGATGTGGGCGCGCCTCCGTGTCCCAGTGGTAGCATGGGAGGAGTTCATACTGTTCGATAGAGTTTGAGACGGGTAAAATTGCCTTGGGAGATAGAGAATTACCCCACAAAACAGCCAGTGCTCCCCTAATGCTCATTAATTTTTAGACGACAGCCCCGGCTCTCCCCCTCCCGCCGACAGTCCCACTTCCCCGAGCCCATCATCCGTCCCAGAGGAAAAGGACAGAGAGCTCAATGCTCTCCGTAGCGATAACCTCCGCCTCCAAGGAGAAAATGGCCTTCTCCAGATCTATATCGAAGAAGAGGCCAAGAAAACGAAGTCTCTGGAAGAAGAGCTCAAACTCTGGAGGCAAGAGCGTCCGGAGCACCTTTGCTCTCAACAGAATGTCCCAAATGATGGTAACCAAGGATTAAAATTTAATTTAACTAGTGAACTTCCAGATGAGAAGGATGGAAGAGCTTTTTATGGAGTCGAGCTAGAGGAATGGGACGAGAAGAAGAGCCAGTAGCCCGCCTTAATTAACCCGGTACAGCACGAGAATAACTGCTATCGCTGTGATAGTCCATATAGTGATATATCCACGAGTTTATAACAAATGTATGGGCAGATAAATATGTTTGTTACTAGTGTGTCTATAAAATTTCGGGGGAAGAAGGGGAGGAGGGACGGGAGAAGCCACGAGTCGCGGGCAGTTGGGGTCATCGCGCCTGGATGATTTCTCACTTCGGCAAGGAAAATAGAGATGAACTCGGGCACCTGTTGATCTTGTTTCTCACGGGAGATTTGAAAAGGACGTTGGCAAATAAGGGGGGAAGAATCTCGAAAAAAGGGAAGGAAGATCACAAGCGCACCCTCTACCGGCCCCGGAAACGTTGTTTCCACTACTTTCTACTATTTTCCATACTGTAGCAAAGCCCCTTCTCTTCTTGCTGACTTCTTCCCTTTTCTCCCCCGAGTCAAGACCAGCATCCTCGGTGACCTGTGCCTCTAGGCGGTCGCTGGCTCCTGTGCGTCCGCCTACCCTTCCCGTCTTGCCTGTCTCTCTGCCCTAAAGCGCGTTCACCATTGATTTTATCCAGCGTGTAAGTTATAACTGCTCCTGCTCCCTTTCCATTCCTGTGTTTTTCTTACAAAGCATTTTGGCAACATTTCCAAAACTGCCTGTGATAACGCCTTCGTAAAGTGCCTTGCCCATTTCGGAATGAATAAAGCGATAAAATATCCGCAAAAGTTTGAAACTGACGATCCACAAAAGTTTATTTCATTTCAGCACCCCCTCCCCCATCACAAAAGCTATGAAATGCATATGATCCCCAGACCACAGAAGTAGAGAAATGCATTGTCAGTCAAGAAACGAAATCTCGCCCTTTTAGGATTTGAGAAAAAAATGAGGAGGAAAATGTGGAAATGTATCAAACAAGGAGACATTGTAAGGAGACACCTTTTGCGTCACAAATAGGAATAAGGCAGAAGGTCTGTACCACGTTGACAGTGTGTGCGTATTATAAAAACAATTAGGGGGGTCTCCTCTTTCACGTTGTCTTCCAGAGAGTTTCTTTTCCCAAAATGAGCTAATCGGTGCGGATGCATACAGCACACAGTATCTGTTTTCCCAATTCCAATGTGCATTGCATCCCATAGGTGCCCACCCCATAATGCCCTACAGAGGGCAACACCTTGGCATGTTGTTCCTTCCTCGTCGAATTTCCTAAAAGGGCAAGATTTCTTTTTTTTTTCAAGCTAGCCACGGGGCATAACTTACTGGCTTGTTCAAAACGATCGTTTTCTCTTTCTTCTAGTTGAATTTGGCCGTCTTCCATAAAAATACTGTAGTTTAGACAAAGAAGAAGAAGAAGAAGAAGACAATGACCGTCCTGGAGGAACTAGGAAAGACATATAAGAAGGAGTTCAAGAAGAAATGTAAGTCATAGGTTTTTATGGGAAGAAAGAGGGGGATCAGATCGGGTTAAAAATAACATTTCGAGGACTTCACAACCAAGGGAGGAGGCAGCCCGAAGAGGATAAAAGTAAGACAGCTTTGTGGCCTGGTGCGTTACAAAGAATTCAACTGCCGAGATTTTATGGGTGCGGGCGAGCGTCAGAAACGTCATCGAGTCCCGGGGGCGCGCTATCATCCTCGAGTTGTGGTTCAAGACTACCTTGAATAAAAATGGACTGTGAAATTGGCCAACTAACAAGCCTTTTCCCCCACTATTCATTAATTTGTAGGTTACACGTCGTTCCGTCCATATAGCCGCTCCACTCTCTTGCCTTCATGTGACTGCTCCAGTACGCCTGCTTCCCCTGAAAGCCAGGAGATGGAGGCTCACCGCAGGGAGGTCGCCCGCCTCATGGGGGAGAACAGCCGACTCCAAAGGGAGGTCTTCCGCCTCACTCGGGAGAATGACGAGCTTCGAGCGGGAGGGGAGAGGCCCGAGAGGGAGCGCCGTCCCCCGATCCCTCCGCACCGTCAGAATCCTCCAAAAACAGGTAAGAAAGACTCTCAAAATCAATGGAAATAGTGAACTTTTAGACCAGGACAATGACAGTGGCCTGGTCTGGATTTTTTTTTTATTTGGAGGAGGAAAAGACCAAGTAAGAAGAACTTCCCCCTTTACAACTGATAAAAAGAATTCCTCCTCCTTTCCACGTTAGATTTATATCAAAAATATACTTTTGTATAAAGATTTACCATCCGGTTACACCTGAGTTTTCATGTAATATTTCAAACTGGAAAGGAAGGAAAAAAATGGATAGCAGTGGGGACAAAGCAGCCACTGGAGGAAGGGGAGGAGGGCGGGGAGAAGCCACGAGTCGCGGGGCAGGTGCGGGTCATCGCGCCTGGATGATTTCTCACTTCGGTAAGGAAAATAGAGATGAACTCGATGTTGATCTTGTTCGGGAAGAGTGATTTGAATATGAAGTTGGCAAATAAGGAGGAAGAATCTCGAAAGAAGGGGAGGAGGGACGGGCAGCCACGTAGCCACGGCGCCGAAAACGTTCTGGCAGCCTTCGAACTTTACTCTTCTTGTCATTTTTCAATCCGGAGATCAATTCTACCCTTTCCTATCTCGAAAAAGCGATATTCAAACCATTTCGACCAAATCTGGTCAATTCTCCCGGAAATCGACGCGCCGACCTGTCAACTCCTGACGGCCGCGGCTTCGTCCCAGTCCCGCGACTCGTGGCTTCTCCCCGCCCTCCTCCCCTTCCTCCAGTCCGCTACCTTTTCTTTTTTTCTCAGAACCAATGCTAGTCTTCTTTTCTTTTTTCCCGCCTTGTCACCGTTTCAAAAAAGGGGGACATAGTTTGAACTCACACGTACTCATCAGGGGATGAGTCACGCTTATTCACAGGTACCGGTGACCGTCCTGGGAAAAACGGGCAGAGGGAAGAGGATGACCTGGCGGGCCACCAATAGGAAAGGAGGAGCGGGAGATCCATCTCTTCACTATATTTATCAGTTTCTTGACTGCCCCTTTATCTTATTCGCGATGGAACCCTTCCAAAAAAGCCACCAATCATGGCTAAATGTAGCCTGCCCTTTCTTTGTACTGGCCTCTTCTCTCCCTTCCCGGCTCGGGGACAAAGTTGACCTCAAATGTTTTTCTATCGCCGCCAATGCGAGAGTCCCGTTCCCGCCAGCACCAGCTGGCATTGCCGCTACTGTAGCCGAGTTGGCCAAGCTGACTTGGCCTCTTTCAGCCAGAAAATGCTTGTAATGTCAGCTTGTTTAGTCCCCCTGGAAACAGGCTACAATTAACTGCTGCGACTGGCTCAGCCTCTCCCTCAGTTATTAACTTCTTCATATAGCTTTATCCACTGGATCAGCCGGGGGATTCTTTTAGTATTTTCCGGGGAATTTCGCCTTTTCTTGGGACGGGACAGCCTCCTCCTCCTCTAAAGGGAACTGTTTGCCGCCTAGATCTTGCAGCGAAGGCTGGCAAAGCTTTTTAACCATGGAATATCCCCAATAAATTGACTGTAACTGCTCCCCATCAATTGTCCGTGGTGAATAAAGCTCCTGAGCCAAAAAACTGGAGCAGCAATACGGTTATACGCGCGAATTGTGCTCTACTGCCGGTTAGTACAAACTTTGACCCTACCCCGTGGTTCCCAAGGGTCTATTAGGGTCCCCTGTTTGTTGATCTTTTTCTCCTGTTGATAATTGAAAAAGGAGACTTATTTCTTCCAGATTTGGCGGCCCGCTATGCCCAAAATCCAGTCCATCGTCTCAAAAACGGCTGGTAATCCTGCTCCAGGTACATTTCCCCTCATTTTCTTTGAAAATCCCCTTCTCCTTCCAGTTGACGCTCTTTCCCCATCAGGAATGGACCCAGAGCCTGATCCTCGTCCTTTATGGAAGACTGGAACATTCACCCTGTCATCTGGATTTGAGATAACTGTAATAGGACCAGCTCCGCCTGCTCCGCCAGCCCCACCGGCTCCAATCCCTAGTCAATTGATTCCTATCCCAATTTATGTCCGAGTTCCATTTATTTCTGTTCCAGTAGTCCAACCAGGTTAGTTTCTTTCTTTTCCTACTGTAACTGACTTCCAACAGCGCCGTTCTACCCCGCTCCTTTCAAATTTCTCTTCCCCGTCCGCCCTCTAGCACAGCACTCAAGACGCTCCTCATCAGGCTGGTCTCCAGCTCCCTTTCCCGCTCCAACGCATTATGTTCCAAGGAGGCAAAGACGTTAGTCCTTTTATATTAAATCCTACCGTATTTCACCAATTTAAGTAAGAAAATATGACCCCAATAACTTTGTACCACCGCTAATTAACACAAGGAAGTTCACTGAAATGCCTCCGGCTCCGAGGCGCCCTGCTTTTGAAAACCCCCAATTCTACCAAGACCTATTCAGTGAGTTTTATTCTCCTTATAGTCTTCCTTCCAAATAATAAAATTACTGTATATTTGCCCCGTTGGGACCTTTTGGACAAGCGCCATAGTAAAATGCGGCGAGCGGGAAAATGGCGGCAAATTTGAAGCTCTTTTGCCGAACGGTCCCAACGAGATAAATGTACGGTACCCTATTTTTGGAATAATTCTAGCTTTCCTTTTCTCACAAATAATTCAGAAGATGAGACATTGACTGTGAGACAGGCCATCGCAGAGGCCGGCCACTCCGCTGTGCTCGACTTCCTCTCTTCGAAAACCTCCTCTAGTGACTCAGTTTAACTGCAGATGTAATTTGATACAGCAGATATCTCATAAACAAACTGTAGAACGTTGATATTCCAGTGGGCCGAAAAGGTAGCGCCCCACCTTTCCCAGTGGTCCGGCCCTCCATAGTCCGATCCCCTGCACCCGTAAAGTCTCGGCAAAGCGAAAGTATAAAGGTATCACAGTATTGCAACGGTTTTGAATAAAGATGAGCCAACTGCCTAGATTTTGCGGGTGCAGGGGATCGGACTATCGAGGACGGGGCCTCCTCAGTTGGTCATAGTCCTCTTCTTCCGCTCATTTTTCCTCTTCTTTATTTCCTTCGGACCAAATTTATTTAATCGACCGGCAGCGGGATTCAAATCTTCCCGAGTTCATCTCTATTTTCTTTACCGAAGTGAGAAAACTCCCAAGCGCGATGACCTAATCGCCCCGCCCCTGTCTCTCCCTCTTGAATGCTATCTCGTCATCCCGGCTGGGCAGTGCTTGGCAACGGGTCAAAAACGACTCATCGGGGTCAGCAGCATATATTGCTGATGATTAGGTACGGCCAGCCAGCCCTACTGACAGTCCAGGTCAGGAAGAAGGAGGAAGGGAAAGGGGACCAACTCGGTCCTCGATAGTCCGTTCCCCTGCACCCGTAAAGTCTCGGCAACAGGCTTTTCTTTATTCAAAACAGTTACAAAACTGTGACGCCTATATAGCTTTGTCTTCCCGAGACTTTACGGGTGCACGGGATAGGAATATCTAGTACCGAGCCATCCTTGGAAGCAGTCATGAATCCACTAGATGGGTTACTGGCAGTAACTTACTGCAAAGATCCTTCCCTATTAAAAGAGGGGATCATTTCCTGGCCCCTCTTCCTCCTCTTCTGTGTATTTTCCAAAAGTTCCTACCGCCCATAAACAAAAAGGACAGCGTGGCCGGCCAAGCCGTGGAACCATAAATCACAACAGATTTCAATAAGAGCGCGCACATCCCTTCTCCCATGACAACAGCCTGTTATCGGTCTCGGCCGCTAAAAAACATCTCTGTGGACCATTTTTGCCCTTTTCTTCTTTTGGGAGACTCTTGGAAAAACATGTAGCCTCTATTAGAGGTTGACACTGTTTTTTCTGTAGGATTACGCGGGGCATAACGTCGGGAAGGCTTTTTTGTAGTGTAAAATGATTTTTAAACCTTTTTTCCGGGGTGCTTTAGGTTTTTGGAGACGATTCTGAAGAAATCTATTTTCCTGGTAAATATTCTTATTTTTCGGGGTTTATATTATTTTGAGAGTTATACAACGTCTAATTATTGCTAATAATTATTAAAAAGCTCAAAAAATGCAGTTTCTCCAGTGTTTTCAATGTGAACTTCTTCGAAAATGCCCCCCGTTTCCCTCCGGTCGCAATCCCACCCAGTCCGTGACCTGTGGCGTTGTATTGAAAATATTTCAAGCCGCCGCGCCTGGCCGCCTCGCCCGGCCATAGTCCACCCGGCTGTCAGCTGTTTTACTCTCGGCTGCTTATTTGGATTACTCTCGCCCTTGTTTGCATTTGTTTCTAATATTTTTCTTCACGTTTAACGCTATATTTACTATCAAAAATATAAGAGCATCTTGATTTTGATGTATTTTATTTGATTACATATGAAAGATTTTTTTATTTTCAGCTATGAAAAGAAATATCGTTGAGCAGAGGCCTGAACAGCCTGTTAAAAAGCCTGCTGAAGTTAAGGAAGAGAGTTTTGAGAAGCCTACAGAGCTGTCTTCAAATGTTATCAAATATATTGAACAATTACGAAGAGGAAAACTTGTCAACAAGGAGGTAGGGCATTAATTATCCGTTAAAATTTATTTTCTTTTTTAGAGAGATGACCTGCTAAATTTTGCTAATTGTAAAGGCCATGAAATTCACCAAAAAGCTGTAAAAGGACATACTGGATGCGTAAATGCAATTGGTTTGGGACGAGATGAAACGCTTCTTGCCAGCTGTTCGTTTTATTCTGTTTTTCATATTTGTAAGGTTTATTTTTCAGCAGGAGATGATAAAGATGTTTTTGTATGGAAAATTAACGACATGCTACTTGATGAGAACGCACGTCCTTCAAGAATTATGGATGGAAAACATTTTTCCAATGTATTCGCAACTAGCTTTTCTAGCAGGTGAGGAGAATCTACGATTTTTTGAATATTTTAATACATTTGCTAATATATTTTCCCATAGTGCATTTCATATTTTAGTGGAAATCGTCTTATCTCTACGGGAAACGATACCTTGATACTGGTGCATGACGTTGAAACGGGTAGAACCATTACAAGCTATAATGCTGTTCATTATCCGATGTCTGGTGCTGTCTATTCCACTGCTTTCTTGGTAATCTTTTAATTTTTTGGCTTTATATTGTTTATCTTTCAGCCAGATGATGAGAATGTCTTCGTTATCTGTTCTGAAGATCCCGATGTAGAAGTTTATGATGTTCGTGTACCAAGAGAGAAAATACAAAGCTGGTTCTATACGCCGGACAATTATTCTATTGATTTCCACCCAAATGGAAGATATTTTGCTCTTGGTGGAAAGAGAACCTTAGCTGTTGTTGATTTCAGAAATGGGTAAGTTATTTTCTTTTCATTATTTTTTTGTTTTTTAATTTGATGGTTTTTGGTGGTAGTAAAGAGTGCCACCCATTTCGCCGCTGAAACGGCACAGCGCAATAGCGAGAGCAAAAAGCGCCGCCATTCTCCAGGCAATTGATCCTTTGTCTGGGGAAAAAGTAAACAACTGCTGCTATCATATTTCGTAAGAAGAAACGCCATCTTTATTGAAAATTCACGAAAAAAATAACAGAAAAATCGAAGAGAATGGAAGGAAGACTATTGTTTTTTGTGTAATTCACTCTAAAAAATTTTATTAGCTTTAATTAAATTTGATTTTTCAGCAGAGACATCTACAAAAATAATTTGAAGCCATTTATCCTCGGACGCGGTTCGACACATGCCAAATGGAGTCCCGACGGTACAGGACTTGCCGTTGTTCGATCCTGTTCTATTCCGATTTATTTGGACGTGAGTTTTCTTCCTCTTTTCTTTTTCAATCATCCTTATTGTTTAGTTAATCGAAAATGATGTAATATATCTCTCGGAGGAAAATCCTTCGACATATTTTACTAGAAATACAGTCAAAGCATGCGATTTTATTGATAATAATACCATTGCAACGGGATCGGAGAGCTTTGAAATCTTTATGTGGCATTTAGATGAAGCAAGTATGTTTTCCGTTTATTTATTTTAACGATTGATTTTATCTTTCAGGAGCAGGTACTGAAGATGATCTTGCCAGGGAGATAAAACTTTATGAAAATAATAATGTACCCGAAGAGTGGAATACAAAAATAACTGATCCTTATATCAAATTAAAGGTATTTTAATTTTTTAAATAGAATATAATATGTTATTTTAGGGTCATAGATCTATTCCGAATGGAATTAAATATTCTCCAAAAAATGGAACTTTATTCAGTTGTGGAGTAGAGAAAACTATTAGGGTAGGATATTTTCACCATTGTCTAATTATGCTTCAGACGTGGTCCTTATTTCCGTTTGTCGGTTCTACAACTAATTCGCCGTTGAGAAGTAATAGACAGTTAAATCATTCGACAAATCCAGAATCGGAAGATGATGATGTTCTAGAACATTTTGATAGATTGATCACGGTATATTCATTGTATTTTATTATAGAAAAATTGGCATTTTAAGATGTCCCAAAGAGGTTTAACACCATTTGATTCCGACTCCGACAGTGATTCTGATAGTGACCAGATAGCTTTTGATGAAGAACTGGATCTTTCAGACACTTCCATCTCTTCTGATAATTGTAAGTTTCTTATTTTACCTTTTTAGCTTTTAATATAGCTAAAACATTATTATGATATTATTTTTTAGCCGATATGATGATAGCTGCAAACGACGACGTAGAACTTATAATTAGTGAACAAGACCGAATGGAAAGTGAGTCTTTCTCATTTTTATTTTATAATAACACATTTTCTTTTCAGTACTCCAAAGGATTGCACAATTGCGAGATGATACTCAAGAATAAAGTGCAATTACTAGAGATAAAATGAAACATATATTATTATCCAGCGGGTTATTGTACATATTCTTCATTCAAAATGTTCGTTTTTTAATTTTTCATTCTTTTATTGTTGTGTATATTTTTTTTATTTAGGATATGTTTATTTTGTGTTAGACGAAATAAATTACTTCCTGTTAAATCTCCCTTCGCAATAATGACGCCGAGAACCATTGATCCTCCTGCGCCCCAGCGGCGTGCCCTTTTGTTGACAGCCTAGGAAATAAAAGACAGAGAAGAGGAGGCTGAGAGTTGGCCGGGGGTCTTGTTACCTAGGTGATACCTGGCGAGAACAGCTCCACCAGCAGAGCCATCATAATTATTGGATTAATTTTTATGAAGATTTTCCTGTTTCTCGACGTTGCTTTGTTGTTTTTTGGTCGTTCCAATGAGAGAGCGAACAGCTGATCGCGCCAGCGGCTGGGATGACTCATCGCCGCGTTCAGGTTCATTCAGCCGCGTTTTGTCATGAAATAGCCATTCAATCGTGTCCGTTCTTGTCATATTTCTCATAAATCTGCCGTTTTCAACAGATTTTGATGGTAAGATAGCTAGAAATATTCATTTCTCTTGTTCTAATGCTCCTATTTATTGAAATGATTCCTTTTCATGGAATTATAACCTTATTTCCATAATGTTTTCATAATTCTATGCTCTGAGAGCTTAGTTTATTGATAAAAATAACCAAAACGCCTTTATTTTCAGCTTTTTGCTCATATTTCGTGAAATTCATCTTCCAATTGATAAAATAGCACAGTTTTATTATTCCAAGCATGGTTTCGATAATCTTTTTATGAATAAATAATTATAATTCAAGGAAAATTGAATAGTTTTGGTTTCTTTAACTCCTGAACATCTCCACCTTAAATTTTCAATAATTAGCTTTATTATTCTTGATATTCGCTGCTGAAGCAGCTCTAGCCTTTCTCCTCTGCGCTATTTATGCTATTTTTAATTTTTAGAATAACTTGGAACCAAAAAAAATAAAGACAAATGTTGGATTTTACTCGCCTAACAGGGTCGGATCTTGCCAAAGTCCTCAACAAGGTAAAGACTCTTCCACGAATCCTAAATCTCTCTTTTCTCTCTTTCTAGTTGCCCGGAAAGGATGCGACGAGCCTTGTTCGTACTAATCGCTACATGTATGAGATGTCTCTCTATTGGCAGACGTCTATAAAATTCCGAAAGACGAGCATCATCGTCTATTGTGATACAGATGTAAGTTTTGGAAATTTGGAGAAAGAAATATTTATAGCAAGTCACCTTCTGTACAAAGAGCCGTCCTGGGACATTTTTCTTCCCGGATCCGGAAGATGAAGGACATTTTTATGTTGAAGAACTCATTATTGTAAGTTCGGAGGGGGAAAGATAATTAGACAGTTAGACAGGAATGGGAGCCACAACTAGACAGCTGAAAAATTTAACAGAGCAAAATTAGAGGATAGTCACAGTTAGACAGGCAAGACAGTGGAGAAAGCCACAGTTCGACAAATAGAAAAGTTTACCAACTCCTAATTTGACTGGAGCCACAGTTAGACAGCTCAAGACACTTGACCAACAAAAATGGAGCAAACCACAATTAGACAGCGAAAACTCGCAGGGAAAGGCTGCTTCCACCGTCCAATAAGCCACAGTTAGACAGCTCATAGTAAAATTCATCAAAAACAGTCCAAAAAAGAGCCTATTTCTCCCATTTCAGGGTGTCGCCAGTAACTTTGTCAACCTGTTGGATATTCCGAACCATCTCCCCTGGAACATCCACTGCCGCCGTCTGGTCATCCGTACCTACCACCCCTTCATGCTCCCCTTGGACAGTATCCAGCTCGAATTCCTCTATGCCCACTTCGGGGCCCGCGACCTCCAGCTCGATTTGGTCACTGTGTTCGGGGAATTCTGTATCGTTAGTTTGAAATTTCAAGAAGGAAGGTTTAGAGAGCTTTTAGAAGCCAACAATCGGCCATCTCTCGTACTTTGTGATGCAGGAGGAGCAGATCGTCGAGTTGGTCGATAAGTTCCCCTACGCACCGTGTTTGTACCTGGATTTTGCTGGGCTGCCGATGTCACAGATACTGAAAACTGTCGTCTCGGTGAGTTGACGGGATAAACAAGGGAACGAGGGCGGCGGATACTGAGATTTCGAGCCCAGACTCGCCCTCAGCTCGGGTCCCCACGCGCTCTGCTCTTTGCGCTCTCTACTTTGTGAAAATCTGCAATTTAGAACTTGGTAGGACAAAATCAGAGACTGAATTCTAGCTAGAATTATTGAGGTCAATATGATTTGGCTCTTTAAATGGCCCACAGATCATAATTTCATAGTGAGACCGCTTAAAAGTCGGGCAGCACTCCTGACGGCCAATTTGTGAAAAGATAAAGGACCCTGGACCAAAATGAGGAAGTTAGGAACGGTATTTATGCCCTAAACACTCTAATCAAAGCTATTTTAAACCGTAAGTGGGGTCACAATTGTTCTGATCCTATCTCAAGCAGGACAAAGTTGTTAGAGACCGCTAGGTCTCACTTGGGATACTGTAGCGTTATCCCGGTTTCCAATCGACCCATTACAATCTCTAAAAATACCCTAAAAAATAATGAAAAGATCAGGTTTCTTCAGCTCTGGGTCTCCGGCCGTATGCCGTTCCAACGCTGGATCCGAATGCGCCTCTACCGTGACACACCAACCGACTTGGATAGGGATCTCGTCCTCCAAGAATGCGTCGACTTCCTCACCTTTTTCAACCAACACTGTATCTATACCAAGAAGTTACCAGTCGAAGACGAGCTCCCGGTGAGTCTGCCCCCAGCTACAGTACCCCATTTTTAGATCCAAACCGTCTACCGGATCATAGTCCCGAAGGGAAACGGCGATGCGGGGATCGTGCTCTTCTCGGAGCCGAACAAGACGCCGACTCTTATGGGACGACGGGAGTCGATCTGTGACTTCTTCCCCAATTATCACTGGTCAAATAAGTACGATCCGAGAATTTTTGACCCCATTGGCGAGGGAATCAGTGGCGTAATTCCCTATTAGAAGAGATCTCTTCCCCCTTTCCTTGCTATTCTGTTTCTATATATTCTTTGTATATTTTCATTTTGTATTGTGTTTACAGCTTTTTTACGGTGTTCATAAACTAATTCGTTTCTGTTTCCATATCCTACCCTAATAATAGGCAGATCTCTGTCTGTCTGCAAGACCTGTCGTCTGTACAGATTGACCGGTGAAAAGCAGAAAGTTTCGACCGCCTGACCTCCGACGGTTAACTGTTATTTGACCGTCGAATTTTAATTTTAATCCGGTAAGAAAATGACTAGAGGCCGGTGGAAGATCGTCTCGCTGGGCAGGAGGGCAGCTCGGGAGGGGAATGACGCACTGGAGGAGGGGAGCCAAGCACGGTCAAGCCGAGGGCGCCGAAGGCGCCGGTTACGGCTTGTAATTTTAGAATAAGAAAATCCAAAAAATTTGCCAGCCCGATGCGGGGCTCGAACCCGCGACAGCCAGATTAAGAGTCTGGTGCTCTACCGACTGAGCTAACCGGGCACTGGATTATCGCAGACGGGAGGTGATTCTTCCAAGAAGTTCTCAAAAGATAAGACAATAAGTATTGGCTGGACATTTCCGATTCCCTCTTTATACATTGCAGACCACGGGAGAGATTCTACCAAAGACTGTGGCTCTGCGAGCAATAAGATCCACTTGTTTTAGATAATCAGACCAGGGAAAGGAGTAATTTCAAGAGTTAGTCAAGAGAATTGCAGCTAGATAGGAATACTGTCGCGTTTCACAGAGTATTTCTGACCAACAGCAGCATTCTCGGGAAATCCCTTGCCCTGGGCTGTTTTCTTGTTTCTGCGCTGAAGGCATCACTCCATAGACATTTGTCTGCGTTCAAAATAATATAGGAAGGGACATGGAGGAAATAAATAAACAAATAAGACAATCTATGCGAATAGCCCGATTTAAAATGGCAAATAAGGCTCAAATCTGCTTACAATGACACAAATAGCAGCAAAACAATAGTAAAAGACTGGATAATGCGTAAATGCGCTTATATATAGAAAAGAATAATCATATATCGAAAAGTGCGGCGATTAGACCGAAATCATTTTCGGTCTAATCTCCGCACCCCCAATCTCGTCTCGTGGAAAATCCTACGCGACCCCTGGTAGCGGTTTGACCATTTCGGAACCCTAAACTCCACTGCCCACGGAGAAGGCGTCCACGCCCGCTTCTAGGTCCCAGACTGCAGTTTCCAGGCTTCCCAGTATCTCCAGCTCCCCACCAATGCGACCCTTCTAGCTGGTTCCAATCTTAGCCCAATTGTGGGCACAGGCGGAGCTCCAAAAGGACTGAAAAAGGCCGCTGCAGGGTTTTGGCCTCCGTTTAATCCGAGCAGCTTGCAGGTTCTTCCAAAATTGTGTGTGGTTTTAGTTTCATCGAAAGATTAGGGGACTCCCTCCAGCAAACGTGCCCCATCTGCATAGATTGCCCTTTTATTGTCCCCCTCCTGTTATTTCCATTTCCCTCCACTCTAAATGGACAAACACCGGACTAAATCCGTTGAAAGAATATTCCGGAAGTGGAAACTTTTATAAATTTGTTCCTGGCTATTTTTACAAACTGGGAACAATAATAAAAACTTCCCCCTTCTTATGGAAATCTATCCAAAATCGGATTACTGTACTTTATTCATGTGGATGTTTCATGACTTTTGTCCTTTTCCTGGGAATGTAAATTAGGGTCTATAAAAGGCCAGGAGCCGGAGGAGGCTCCATTCCACTGGCTTCCACAGTATGAGGTTGGCTGTTCTCGTTTCGCTGATTGCTCTCGTCTTCGCTGTGGGAGCCCTGGCTTTGGATGGACTCTCCGCCGTGGAGAAGGCCGAGTTGGCCAAGATTTTGGGCAAAAAACTGAAATTGTTCCAAGGATGCCACACTTTTGACGTCCCCAGCCGGCAGAAGGTGAGCGTTTTTCAGGATTTTCTATAGGAATCCAAACTAGGAGGGAGTTTTCAACCCCTTGCGACTTTTTGGGTAAAAAAATTCCATAGAAACCTAATTGAAAGGCCGCAAATGAGCGGTAATGAGCCAAGACGATTATTTGTTAAATTTTGCGTATTTTACAGTTTAAAGTTTCCCTTTTTAGCTTCAAAAGATTCAGAATTTTATGCTGATTAGGAATAACTAGTTTAATATTTATAAAAATATCAAAAACTTTGAGAAAAATGGGCAGTTTCAATTTAGTTCAACGAATTTCGTCCGCCGCGCCCCGGCAAGCAACGCGTGCCCGCTGTTTACGCGAGTTGGCGCGCTATTACAGTAAGCCGGAAAACGCGGTTCTGAGCATAATTTACCCCCTGAAATGGATAAAGTACCATTTCCTGGTTGTCTATAGGTCGCAAGGAGTTGAAAAATCCCCCATTTAGGCCAGTTCGGATCCCTTTTACCACGTTTTACAATCGAGAATCAAATGTCCCACGCAGGCTCGACTTCAGAGGCAAGCATCAGGCAATGATAGCTCACAGTGTAACTGCCACACTTGCCTGGCTCCACAGGCAGGAAACGACACCATTATGGGAGCCTTGGGAGACCAGAGCTTCAGCTACGACTTGGACGACAATGGTCAGTTTCACAGGCGGCTGTCTAACTGTGGCCCCCGTCGTTTTTCAGGCTGTCCCCAGCTTACTATAACATGTGGAGGCTATGGCAACGTCGCGCTTATGGTGAACACCCCGGTGGACGAATTCGCCCTCCTCAACGTCACCGGGGGTGACCCCGACGAGTACAGCGAGATCACCGCCGTCTTGGACTGTATGGAATACGGATGGGCAGGGTCCGAGCCGGATTTCGCATTCCGTGACAATGTCATCACTTGCGGAGGTCAGTTACCACCCAAAGGTGAGGGGACAGGGATACAAGCGCTTCTTGAAACAGGAACATACTCCATATCCCGGGCAGTCCACGTTTCCCGGCTCTCGAAAAGAGCTCTACCCGTCCTGGGCCGATTTTCTCCCAGCAGTGACCTCTCCAGAATCCGCTAAAAGACTTCTCCTGTAGCTGGGGAAGAAGAAGAGCCGTTTCCTGCAGAATACGAGCGGCAGGCGCGAAATGGAGGGCCTGGGGCGAGTCGGGCACATCTCGGGCTCCTGGAACCACTATGGACAGCACTTCCACAATTTTGAGACTTGGGCTGGCCTCTTCTTCTTTTCCTGGGGGTGCAACATCGAAAACTGTCCCTGGTCAGCTCCTGATACCCTTGGAAGAGGGGTTATACTGGCTCGGTTCCTTCCAGCTCCAAATTCTTCGACTAGACCCGGCGAAACCCAATTTTGATCCGCATAGGAAGACCATTTTGCTTATAAAACGAGTCCCGTTTTCCTGGCAGTTCAAGTAAACTGTATGACTACAATCTCTTGCTACCGTAACCACGGAAGCTGGCACCCTTTCCCCGAGGAGGCGCCTTACTGTACCCTGTCCGGTCCCTTTCCCTGCTTCCATTCCTTCCTTGGGCTTTCCCGGGGGTGATTGTTTACTGATCCGGGAATGTTGAACATTATAGGTAGGCCCAACCATAAGCAACTTCTTTTTCAGCGGACTCCGACGAGCCTCCTTGCGAATGCGCCGCCTCGGCCTCGACCACTGCTGCTTATCCCTACTATAAGAAGTAGCCGCCTTCTGCCTCGTCTCCTCTACCAGAGTACAATCGATTAGACCTTTTTTAATTATTTATTTCTAGTTTAAATAAAGTCCTTGACATTGTTATTAAATGTTAAAAAAATATGAAAATACTAGAAAAGAACTCTTGTTGAGTGAATTTCGTCTAACGCACCTCGCCAAGCAACGGCTCCCTGCCCGTTGTTTACGTGTGTTTCTTGTTGTTTTTCTCTAAAATATCCTCTAAAATATCAAAATATACACACTGCCCTTCGTCTTTCGCTCTCTCCTCGGTCACATTCTGCTCCCTCCGACAAGTGAAGAGTCTCCTCCCGTCCTCCCTATTGTTTGTCCTCGTTACCCAGGTGATAAGTCAACCTAGCCAAGGCGTGTTCAGAGTTCTGTTTCTTCCCAGCTCCACTTATTTTCCCCTTTTTCCCATAAATAGCCTCTCCAGTTCAAATTTCCTCCCAGAATAAGGACTTGAGCAATGATTGGATTACCTCCGGTTCCTTGAAAATGGGAAAAACAAGTTTTCGCCGTCTATAGCTTGTCTAGCCTGTCTAGCCCGTGTAGTGTTCCGTTATGGCTACAATTCCCCGTGAACAGACCAGTTTTTGTGTCAGTTCTTCTTTAAAAATGATGTTATTGACCCTGAGAAGGAAGAAAAGATGACGAGTTGATGATAAAGACCCGTAACGCCGTTGATAAGAGTCAAGGGGCCTTCCTATATAATTCTGGCCCATTTTCTTTAAATAAAAGACTTTTCTATGATTTAGTGGGGCGAAACTAAGATGCGAATCTCAAAAATTGGCTAATATGAGTCAAGGAGCTAAAAATAAGCCATAGGGTATCATCCTATTGCGCTCCTTTTCAATTTTCACGCCTGTTTGTCTAATTGAATCTCTTTGACCAGACTCAGCAGTTCGCTCTCTTTAATTTTTACACCAGTAACTTCTAATGAACCTCTAATTCGATATCTTCATCCGATCCTCGCCCACATTCAGCCGCTCTGTCTCCTCACAAGACTTCACTGTCGAATTTTCTTCTTTGACTCTCTACACTAGCCTGAAAGCTGCTTCGAGACTCGTTTCCAACCTAGTTTTATTGTTTATTTTCTTCAAAACTGGCATAGCCTGAACTCCCTGGTAACGGGGAAAGATCCGTTCAAACGGCGTTCTGATCCATTTTCCCGCCTTTTAAACTTTTTTAATACAATCATTGGCTTCTTTATTATCTCTTCTCATCAAAAAGTAGGCCAGAAACCTCAAAAATCGACTATCATAGCTCATCCCAGGAGAAAACAGCTCCCAATTGCGTTCAAACGCGGTTTCCCGCCTTTGGGCCCAATCTTTGATTTCCTAGCTGCGATTTCCCACCCCTACCCCCCGAATTAAGCACAATATTAATCAGAACCGCCTTTTTAATCTGTTCCAGACCTCCCACACAGCCCCGTGTCTGTTTCTGGCCCCCGTCAGAGTCGCAGGGTAGTGTACTCCCTTCCCGGTCAAGTGCTGTTTGGGTGCATCTTGTTGTTGTCTGACCGCCGCCGCCGCTATTTTTCTCTCCATCTTCAAAACAAGAGGTTATTTTCATCATCTTCCCCTTTTCCTCCTGTGTTTTTCGAGCTTTATCTCGTGTTTTTAGGGATCTGTAGCTATTTGAACGCGTTTTTGGATGGGCGACGGCCGCCTGAAGTTGATTGTAACGAAAGACGGCCCCGCGTATGTGCCGGATAAGGACTTTTCCCTTATTTCTCTGACTTATTCTTCTATTGAGGTACTGTATCACTTTCTAAATTATACTAAAATTGGTCCCGGAAAGACAAAATTGCGAAACAGGGCAAAAACTCCGAAAAACAACGGCTAAAAGTCATTTTTCTCCATTTCCTCCCAAATTTTCAGCTGAAACGCTCGAAAAGGAAGATTTTTCATGGAAAATATAATTTTTACTATTCAAATTCGCTTTCTAATGCATCGAACTATGTCAAAAAATTAAAAAAACTCAAAAATCTTTGAAAATCGGCCATCAACATGAGTTTTTACCCTTTTCGTTCAAATTTCGCGCCAAAATTTTCAAACAAGAAGAAAATATTCAAAAAATTGACGTGTTTTTCTTTCTATGTATTTTAACACGGCGTAACCAACAATTTAAAGGAAAAAAATAGTCAAATTACTGGAAAAAATCACTCAAAAGTCGTATTTTCCCTTTATATCGAATCGCGCCAAGTAACCCAAAAAATTGGGAAATAAGCAAAATTTGAACTTTCAAACGTTTGAAACCGGCTTTACCCGCTAAAATATGGTTTAAATTGAGTGAAAAAGTCAAAACATTGCGCTCAGCTGGTCGAAAACCGGACAAAATTGCCTGTTTACAGACCATTGTCAATGATTGTACCTCGAGCGGTAGCGGAGAAGAGTTCACTTTTAAACGAGTAGGTTCCCGCTTCTTTTCCATAAAATTTGAGGTTTCCCTTTAGGAATCCATCGACGACACGGATGAGGCTTATGATGAGGCGGAAGACGCCATGCTGGCCCAGGGAGTCAACAAAATTCTGGAGACAATAGCCAGTCAGAGCTATTTTTCCCTGGATGTCTCCATTTTTACACCGGTCAGTCCTTTAAATTCCATCACAAACACGTCAAAAATACGGTACCCTCGTTTTTTATGGCTTACTGTAACAGCGCGCCAATGCGCGTAAACAGCGGGCGAGCGTTGCTTGCCAGGGCGCGTCAAACGAAATTCGCAGAACAAAATTGAAATTTTGCATTTTTCACCCATTTTTTGATATTTTTATAAATTTTAAACTAGTTATTTGTAATCAGCAGAAAATTCTGAATATTTTAAAGCCAAAAATAAGTGTATTCCTGTTTAAAAAACCATTTTAGTCAAAGAAGGAAGCCGAACGAGCGTATGACGGTTCAATCCAGCGGCAATTTCAAAAACTCTCAGGGAAACGGTTTCCCCTGCTGCAGATGTGTTTCTGGGCCCCGAAGAACCCTTTCCTCCACGATATAATCGACTACGATTGCCTGGTATTCCGAGCCAGGGACCTGTCCTTTCCTCACCCCCTCACGGAAAAGGTAAACCCCTTTTAATCTCCTCTAAAAGAATTTTAAGATGCTGGATTGTAAATTTTTGAGGATCTGTGCAAAACTGGAGGACCCGGCGCAATTGGACGGATTCAAAGGCTGGGGATTACAATTCATGGCGGCGAAATTGAATGGAATGGGGCTGGAACTCGTTGAAAGTGAAGCCAAGGTCAGTTTTTTCTTGGAGAATACGGTAGTTGACCGTTTTTGAGAGCGAGGAGTAATAAAATACCTCAAAGGCTTAAAAATGCATCTAATGGCAGCAGAACTGAGTCAAGAACGAGAAAACAAGGCCGTTGTCCTGCCATACAACGCATTTCGTGAAGCGTTTTCTCCATAATTAGATGGATTTTTCTCATTTTTTCAGTGTTAAACTGAAGAGAGAACCTGCTCGACTCATTACAATTGTACAAAATCATTAACAAATAGTTCTAAAATCTAGAAAAAGCCCACTGTGCCCATCAATAGGAAATGCCGCCCAGAATTGGGCTCGGCCCCCGACAATCCCATCCCCTGCACCCGTAAAGCCTCGGCAAGACAAAGATCTAAAGACCTCAGAGTTTTGTACCTGTTTTGAATAAAGATGATCCTCCTGCCAAGACTTTACGGGTGCAGGGGAATCGGACTATCGAGCACCGAGCTGCGCCGCTCTGGATCTCGGCGTCTTTTTTTGTTCCACTCCTTTTTCCTACCCCAAAATAGGCACAAAAGTTTCAGAAATGGCTAAAAGGTGAGGAAAGCCCCCGAAAGATCACGACCCTCTCCTATCCTCCATTTTGTAAGCCAGAAAGTTTCGATGAAGATGATCTCAATAAAATTCTCAGCCTATTGAAGAAACACCGTCTGGAAATCAGCAAAGGAGGAAAAAATCAAATCTACCGGTTTGTTTTCTACCTAATTAATATGAAAAATGCTATAAAATATTCAGGTATACACATAGAAACGGGTCAACTGCTGGAATAGTCTTTACTGGAGGCGATCTCACCCATATCAGCTTTATTCGGCCATACGAGGACATCCTGGTGGATATGGCCATACTGGAGGAGCCATACTTTAATCATCAATAGTGTGATATGTGAAAAAAGAACAAAACTATGATGAGCCGATGTTTTTAACCTTTCCCAATAGTACAAGCGGCCTCTTCCCGACCGCTGCCCTCTCTAACGCAATGTAACTTTCGGGAGGACACGTAACCGTCAAAAATTGATCACAGGGGACATATTTAGCTTTTAAAGGAGAAAGAGGGAGTATAGATTCTATTTATTCCCAAAAAATCGTTCCAATCGGAGAATTATTCCAGAAAAGCAGGATCATTTCTCAGTGATGCGCGCTTCCCGCTATATCGCGACCAAAAAAAAACAATTTTCTCTAATTTTCTTCCTATTTTTAGTGATATATAGGATATTTCTGCTGTGTACTACTTATTAGAACAAAAATACTTTAAAATGTCAAAAAATTGCTGAAAATCGGTGTTTTGGGTCATATCTCGCCTTTTTCTCATATACGCGTCTTCTGATTACTGTAATTCGTCAGAATCAATTCCAGTTGCGCATTTTCATTGAATCGTTCAATATTTACATTATGTACAATATATAAAGTATAGAAATCTGTGATAAAATATACTAATTGAGGATCAAGGAAGGGAGAAACCCGAAGACAATGTGAGCACCAGGGATAAAGCTATTGGTGAGGCGCAATAAGGCGAGGATTGCCCCATTGGTCCGGCTGAACTTTTATCAAATTTAAGTATCTTTTCTGGACGCTTGTGATTATTTCTGGGGTCAGAGGCAGAACACACAGTTCGCGACATTTGTCCAGCATTTTTCGATGGTTCTTATTTTTGAAAGCTGTGCAAAGTGCCGTCGGATGATTGCTCATCCTACAGTGGACGCAGGTCATCTTTTTACACAAGGTCTTGTTCAGGAGGGGATGCATTCCAAGGCACCTGAAAGAGGACAAAAATTAGCTGAGAATTTCAGGGAAGAGAAAGGAATCGGGCGCCCAACCGAATCCGGGCCAGTAATGTGCATTTTTGGGAGTTTGTGTCCGTAACTCGACAATTTCTTGGTCAATTTCAAAAATTTATAAACCATCTTGGAGAGCACGTCAAGACGAATCCAATGAACTAAGTTTGAGCTCAAATGTATCAAGAGGTAATTCAGGAGCCTCACAAATGTTGACGGGGCCGGGAGTAGCCCTGGCCGCGTTGCATAACGGTACTCAATCAATGTTTGCGTGGCTACAGACTCTTTTTTATCGGGGCATTTGAGCTGTACTCCGGTTCATTAGAATTGTTTTGAAAAACTGTCCAAGCTAGTTTTTGAATTTTAGAAATTGTCCAAGAAATCACTGAGATGCTTCGCATCATAAAAGCGCAAAGGCGCCCACACCCCAAAAATGCGCCTTATTGGCATAAACTCAGTTTAGAAGCCTAACAAGGTCAGCTACCAACCGGATACAGTGCTGATTGAAGAAGCAGGCGACCTTCCTCTCCCAGATATTCGTTATAGTAACACAATCACTCGGCCGATGATAACCGTTGCAGAAGGGGCACGGATGATTCAGATGAGGCTCACTGCAGCAATTCGAATACTCACACACGTGCTCGGGAAATTGGATCCTGAAACGGAGACTTGTTATCTTTTTTTAACGTGCTCCCTGCTACTTTTCTATGGTGGTGCATTCAGACTGTTTGTATTGCTCAATAGCTCCCCCGGATTCGACCCACCTTGGAGCCGGAGGGCTTCGAGCCTTTTGACTTTTTTGAGTCTTTGTCTTCTTGGACAGCGCTGGTCGGCTAAACTTCCAGTTAGGAACTGGCTGACTTGTGCCTTGGCTGAAGAAAGGGGATAGAAAAAGAAGTTGGTTGAACCGCCCGAAAATTTCTAGTCTAGGTGTAAGTGAAAGTTTTGACGTTGTATTTTATAGGGGGGAGGCTTGTTAGCTACATTTGGTGCTTTGTAAATCATACCGAAAAGTTATTACTATAAACTGGTGGCGGCAGGAAAGCCAGTACAGTACCCCGGGGACGGGGTTTGAAGTCTTTTACTACCGTATTCAGATTCTAATGGAAGCCCCAGTAGCCTACTGGCAGTAGCGATCCTTCTCTGGGATAACCGGTGCCGCCCAGAATTGGGCTCGGCCCCCGACAATCCCATCCCCTGCACCCGTAAAGCCTCGGCAAGACAAAGATCTAAAGACCTCAGAGTTTTGTACCTGTTTTGAATAAAGATGATCCTCCTGCCAAGACTTTACGGGTGCAGGGGAATCGGACTATCGAGCACCGAGCTGCGCCGCTCTGGATCTCGGCGTCTTTTTTTGTTCCACTCCTTTTTCCTACCCCAAAATAGGCACAAAAGTTTCAGAAATGGCTAAAAGGTGAGGAAAGCCCCCGAAAGATCACGACCCTCTCCTATCCTCCATTTTGTAAGCCAGAAAGTTTCGATGAAGATGATCTCAATAAAATTCTCAGCCTATTGAAGAAACACCGTCTGGAAATCAGCAAAGGAGGAAAAAATCAAATCTACCGGTTTGTTTTCTACCTAATTAATATGAAAAATGCTATAAAATATTCAGGTATACACATAGAAACGGGTCAACTGCTGGAATAGTCTTTACTGGAGGCGATCTCACCCATATCAGCTTTATTCGGCCATACGAGGACATCCTGGTGGATATGGCCATACTGGAGGAGCCATACTTTAATCATCAATAGTGTGATATGTGAAAAAAGAACAAAACTATGATGAGCCGATGTTTTTAACCTTTCCCAATAGTACAAGCGGCCTCTTCCCGACCGCTGCCCTCTCTAACGCAATGTAACTTTCGGGAGGACACGTAACCGTCAAAAATTGATCACAGGGGACATATTTAGCTTTTAAAGGAGAAAGAGGGAGTATAGATTCTATTTATTCCCAAAAAATCGTTCCAATCGGAGAATTATTCCAGAAAAGCAGGATCATTTCTCAGTGATGCGCGCTTCCCGCTATATCGCGACCAAAAAAAAACAATTTTCTCTAATTTTCTTCCTATTTTTAGTGATATATAGGATATTTCTGCTGTGTACTACTTATTAGAACAAAAATACTTTAAAATGTCAAAAAATTGCTGAAAATCGGTGTTTTGGGTCATATCTCGCCTTTTTCTCATATACGCGTCTTCTGATTACTGTAATTCGTCAGAATCAATTCCAGTTGCGCATTTTCATTGAATCGTTCAATATTTACATTATGTACAATATATAAAGTATAGAAATCTGTGATAAAATATACTAATTGAGGATCAAGGAAGGGAGAAACCCGAAGACAATGTGAGCACCAGGGATAAAGCTATTGGTGAGGCGCAATAAGGCGAGGATTGCCCCATTGGTCCGGCTGAACTTTTATCAAATTTAAGTATCTTTTCTGGACGCTTGTGATTATTTCTGGGGTCAGAGGCAGAACACACAGTTCGCGACATTTGTCCAGCATTTTTCGATGGTTCTTATTTTTGAAAGCTGTGCAAAGTGCCGTCGGATGATTGCTCATCCTACAGTGGACGCAGGTCATCTTTTTACACAAGGTCTTGTTCAGGAGGGGATGCATTCCAAGGCACCTGAAAGAGGACAAAAATTAGCTGAGAATTTCAGGGAAGAGAAAGGAATCGGGCGCCCAACCGAATCCGGGCCAGTAATGTGCATTTTTGGGAGTTTGTGTCCGTAACTCGACAATTTCTTGGTCAATTTCAAAAATTTATAAACCATCTTGGAGAGCACGTCAAGACGAATCCAATGAACTAAGTTTGAGCTCAAATGTATCAAGAGGTAATTCAGGAGCCTCACAAATGTTGACGGGGCCGGGAGTAGCCCTGGCCGCGTTGCATAACGGTACTCAATCAATGTTTGCGTGGCTACAGACTCTTTTTTATCGGGGCATTTGAGCTGTACTCCGGTTCATTAGAATTGTTTTGAAAAACTGTCCAAGCTAGTTTTTGAATTTTAGAAATTGTCCAAGAAATCACTGAGATGCTTCGCATCATAAAAGCGCAAAGGCGCCCACACCCCAAAAATGCGCCTTATTGGCATAAACTCAGTTTAGAAGCCTAACAAGGTCAGCTACCAACCGGATACAGTGCTGATTGAAGAAGCAGGCGACCTTCCTCTCCCAGATATTCGTTATAGTAACACAATCACTCGGCCGATGATAACCGTTGCAGAAGGGGCACGGATGATTCAGATGAGGCTCACTGCAGCAATTCGAATACTCACACACGTGCTCGGGAAATTGGATCCTGAAACGGAGACTTGTTATCTTTTTTTAACGTGCTCCCTGCTACTTTTCTATGGTGGTGCATTCAGACTGTTTGTATTGCTCAATAGCTCCCCCGGATTCGACCCACCTTGGAGCCGGAGGGCTTCGAGCCTTTTGACTTTTTTGAGTCTTTGTCTTCTTGGACAGCGCTGGTCGGCTAAACTTCCAGTTAGGAACTGGCTGACTTGTGCCTTGGCTGAAGAAAGGGGATAGAAAAAGAAGTTGGTTGAACCGCCCGAAAATTTCTAGTCTAGGTGTAAGTGAAAGTTTTGACGTTGTATTTTATAGGGGGGAGGCTTGTTAGCTACATTTGGTGCTTTGTAAATCATACCGAAAAGTTATTACTATAAACTGGTGGCGGCAGGAAAGCCAGTACAGTACCCCGGGGACGGGGTTTGAAGTCTTTTACTACCGTATTCAGATTCTAATGGAAGCCCCAGTAGCCTACTGGCAGTAGCGATCCTTCTCTGGGATAACCGGGGGGATACGGTATCAAGAAAGCGGCCACTTACACTATCTCTTCTTCAATATATCCGTCGTTCTGATACTCTTCCTCAGCGCCCATTCGGGATCCTCCAGCTGGCGGTAGAATTCTGTCCCTCCTCGAAATTGACCTCCCCAGCGGGGGAAGGTCCAACAAACTGGGAATGGGAGGACTCGGCCTCGGCTGCTCTTGTTCTCCTCTTCCGTCATCCTGGGGTTGTTCTCCCATTTCGTCGGCGTCCTCCTCCACTTTTAGTCCAATTCTGATGGGAAGAGGCAGCGGTTGTCCGCTGTCGACAAGACTTATCTCCTCCTCCTCGGCACCGATTTCATCGAAAAGCTCCAAATCGTCAAGTTCCGGATCAAAGATGGGGACAGCGACGCCTCGACGACTCCGCCCTTTTGGCTGGAATTCTTGAGTAGGTGGAGAGATTCGACGATGAATCCTCGCTCTTTCAGGAGAAGGTGGTGTGATCCTCGGACGACGGGAGGATGATGAGGGAGATGGCTGTCCTCCTTCTCCTCCTTCCGTCGGCGGGAAGACGGGACCCAGTGGAGGAGAAGCAGGTGGTGATTGTTCCGGGTCTGCTTCGAAGGGCTCCGGCTCTAAAATACGGTAACTATTAGCGTTACAGACCTTTAAACTCACTTATCGGTATCTGAAGATGTATTTCCTGGAGGACAGGCGAGATTTGAGGCGGCGCCACGGCTTCCTCCATTGGGACGCGGCATTCGACTCCAGAGATACCAAGTTCAGGTCCGGGAGCAGCGAAAGATCCTTCCTTCTCATTTGAAGGAACAACAGCCGATTCCAGTTCCTTTGAAGCAGATGAAGAAGGTCTCGGAAGGATGAAAGTCCTCCTGACAGGAATTTTGTAGCCGGGCTCAAAGAGTGACCGGGTTACTGGCTGTTTAGTCGGGTATTTGACCATCGGAGGGAATTTTTCCGCCGATTTAGGGCCTTCCTTCCCTGAAAAATTGATATTCATCATCGGAACAGGCTACAGTAACCCACTGGCTTTTTTGGTGGGAGGCGACTCGTCAACCGCGGGCTGTTTCTCCTTTTCCGCGTCTTGAATCTTCCCTAAAAATGGGAATTACCGATCAGATCAAGCTACAGTAACCCACTAGTATTCTTTGGAGAAGGTGATCGAGCCTTTGTAGCCGCCCGAGTTCCTCTTCTATTTTTTTTTACTTTTGTGAGTTCTGCTGTGCTTGTTGGTCTTGCAACGATGTCGTCCTGTTTTTCAGACGGGGTTGCCGGCTTAGGCTGGTCTTTGGCGGCCTTTTTCGAGCTTTCAGCAGGTACCAATGGATTTGGACCATTTTGAGCTACTGGCGCCTCTTTTTCCGGCTCTTTTGACTTTTTCGAAGATTTCTTTGCTGTAGGACATTCGGTAGTCGGCTCCTTTTTTTTCGTTTCAGGAATTTTAGAGCTTATTGAATGCCCTGGGACTGGGATTGAAATCTCAGTGAGGAGTCTCCTTGCCTCCTTCGGCATGAGAGACAGCGGATGGCCGATGGGTCCTGGCGGGAAACCGGACGGCTGTGGATTACTGTATGGCCCAGAGAGTCCCATCGAAGAGGGAAAGATTGTTCCTGGTTCGAAATGATCCGGACCGGAGTGCGGCGGCCGATATGGCCATCCTCCAAGCTGTGGCGGTCCAAACACGCCTCCAAAAGGAGGAAATCCTGGACCAAAAGGAGGAAAAGGCGCTCCGGGACCCATTTGAGGCAGATAATTCGCTTCGAGACCTCTTAGAGATGGTCCGGGGTCAATTTGAGTCAATTGAGGTGGCCCCGCTCCAATTGTAGGGATTGGACGGGGCGCCGGACTCGCCTGCTTGACTCCGGGACCTTTCTGCTGGAGTGGAGATAGCCCTGGAGCCTTTTGTGTCATTTGAGGTTGCGGTTGACCCATTTGATTCGCTTCAGGACCCATTTGAGGGATCGATGATGGTCCGAAACCCGATTGAGGTCCTTTTGGTCCCGTGTGACAGGCTTGAGCTGGCCCCGGAGGTATTTCATTCGCTCTAGGACCCAGTGGAGGGAGCTCAGATGATACTGTACCCATTTGGGGTGCTGCCGGAACCAATGAGGGTGATTGAATAGGCGAAACTGTCATTCGAGACATTTTATTCGCTCTAGGATCCGACTGAGGACTGTGAGATGATCCTGGGGCGAGTGGGCGCGCTCCAGGACCCACTGAAGCTATTTTCAGAGGCGCAGATGCCACAGGCGGTGGTTGACCCATCTGATTCGTCCCAGGACCCATTCCGCCGGGATTAGAGGTTGTTTGTCCCGACGGTGCTCCAATATTTGGCATCGGGCATCCATTTCCAGTCTGATTTGGCTCCGGCTCCGAGAATTCCGTATTTGGCATCGAGAAAGTCTTCGAAAAATGGATATCCCACAGATTTTGAAGGTTCGCCGACAGACAACTGGGCCCCGGCACGGGAATAAGTTGTTCTTGGACCGGGAAAGGTTCCTGGGGAATCTCCTGGGATTTTTCCGCTTCAGGACCTTCTTGGCTCTCCGGAATCTCCTGTTTTATTGGGGTCGTTGTCTCTTTTCCGCTGTTTTCGTCCTCAGCGGTCTCCTTTATCGCGTCGGGACCCATTTGGCGGGTTTCTTCCCTCAGTTCTTGTTTGCCTACCATATTCTTGGTTTTCGGCTGCGTTTCGCCATTTTCGTTGATATTTTCTTCATTTTTCAATAAATTCGACTGATTTAGAGGGTTCTCGACTAAAAAATCGTGATTTTTCTCAAAAATCCCGACTAAAAACGAACTCCTATAGGCGATGGCTTGGGTAAGGCAGCGATCAATCAACTTAAATACTTCCTGATCATAATGGAGAATATTTTTAGTGAATTCTTCTGTCTAAAAATTAAAAAAAGCAGCTCTGCTTATTTCCCTCCAAGAACCTGTGGAATTCGTTCCAGCTTACAGACGGTTTTAATGTGCTCGCTGACTTTTGCCTTGGTGACGAAATCCTGTTTGCATTTCGGGCAGAAATAGTACGAAATTCCTGATAAGAGGGAAAATAGTCCTTTAACATTGCTTGAAAATACCGAAATGTCCCCGGCCGAGGTGTTCTTCAAGGTCGCGGAGCTGGAATTCTTGACGAGGCCGGCCTCGGGCCTGGCATTCCAGGCAAGGGAAGAGCGGCGGGTCCGAGAGGCTCATCCTCCGCTCTCTGCAGTGATGATGTTAATTTATACGCGAAGAAAATGAAGAATTCTTCGTGGTGGGACGGGGATTTGGTTTTTTTTGGGAGGAAGACGCCAATAGAGGCGAGATAACGCGCCTCTCTTATCTGAGCCACGCCTGTGGCCTTTTTGACAGGAAATTGACAAAAACAGAAAAAAATAGAGAATGGGTGGTCAAAATGATACAGAACGGGATAGTTTCTAATATTAGCTGTGGTTAGTGGACGCGGAAAGGAAATTAGAGAAATATACAGGAAAACCCAGTGAATGGCTGATAATTTCTTTTATACAAATTGTTTTCTATATTTTTTAGAGTTTTAGAATATAAAATATCAATTGTTACTGTTGTTATCACCTTTTTTGGCAACAAATGGCTTCTTTTTCAACAACGCTGAGCTGGAAGAGCGCTCGATCTCGCAATAGATGAGAGACGTCTATTTTCTCCGAATTTTCTGAATTCCTTGAATTTTTAGCATTTGTTTTGGTCTCCAGAATATGAAAAATAGTAGAATAATCAATATAAATAAAAAAAGAATAAAAGGGATAATAAAATAGTAATTCCTGATGTATTGGAAGATGAGAAGCGCTTACGAAATTCGCTAATGGAAAAGAACTGTTATTAGAGAGAAAAGGGGTTGAAAATGCTTGAACATAAATAAAAAAATTGATGTTTGCCGATGATATGGCGAATAAATAATAAAAAGGATGTTTTCTTTCAAAAAGAATATAAAAACTTCAGGGGAAGGTGAATTTTATACTAAAATCAATGAAAAACAGAATTAGAAAGCGACAAGCTTCGGTTTTTTTGTTGTAAAATCAGGTGTCTTTATTGTACACAGCGGTTCCTTTCGGCACCCTGTCAATATTTCGCAGTTGAATCATCCACAAAATATAGTTAGCGAGATGAAACAACAATATCGACGGTCAGTATACAACAAATGTCACCATTTCGTGGAAGGGAAGACAGTCGAGTGGAAGATCCTTTTGCAAAAGAGCGTCAATCGAAAAACTGTCTTTTCCATGAGCGGGACAATACGCCCGTATGGCGAATCGATTGGTACGAGTGGAACCGGCATCCCTAAACACCGGCGGGAGGTTCCCGGGTGCCGGTGGCCACAGCCACGCGACTACGGATAGCTGTCCTCTTCCGCCGGGGTTCGTTTTTCGGCGGCGTTCTCGTTATTTTTTTAAGAAAAATAAGTAAATAGAAAGCAAAAAAGATATGACAGAAAATATTTTTATGGAAGAGAGTATCTGTGACCGCCAGCTTATCTTATTTACAGTTGATCCACATCTATGTGGGGACCCGTTTTACTCTGCTTCAGATGTTTTCGAAAGATTTGAAAGAGAACCCCTTCAAAACGAGGCTCTAGCAGTGTAGATGCGAAAAGAAATAGAAGAGAGGCTCTCGCTTTGAATGCAAATAGCCATACAATAATGAGATGCCATGGGAGAAGACCCGCTTGCCTTCCATTCCGACAATGGCGTGAAAGACTGCATAAAATCACAATAAAATGCTCGTAGATTCCAATAATGGCGAGATGCGTCCAGTCTATCGATAAAAACAGCCTTTCGCTATAATTTTATTATATCATCGAGTAAAAAAGAATAAAACATCATGCATAAAAAATAATCGCGCTTCTATAGGATAGAAATAATCGTACTTAGTATGTATAAAATAATATAAAAATCTTACATAGGATCAACAAGATTTTGGTCTGGATCACAGAGGATTGCAGTTACAGCATTTTTAACTTCATCATCGTATGACAATTCTTCTTTTTTAATATTGATTTCAATCGGCTTTACACGCAGATCGCGACAGCTCTCCACTGTTCTCTTCTTGCTCTCACGGCGGTACAGACGTTCAATTGCGATCTCGTCGTTGTTACTGAAAATGAAACAGAAGTAAGATCTCCTTATTAAAAACTAACATCTTCTTTTTTTTCTTTTGCCGAGGCGCTACGCCAGAATCTTGACTGCCAACTCTTTTCAGTTTAGAATTCTCCGGCTTTCGTGGTTTTCTGAAGCTAACTATACAATGGAAAAAGAAGAAACATACGTATATCTAGGAAGGGCATCGTAGAAAGCCAGAGCCTGGGGATTCCCCCAGTGGGGAGTAGTGACATCCACATATTGTTGTACATGGAGAATAGGCGAATATCCAGTCGAGGACGGTTGTTCCATTGAAGACGAATTGCTAGCTTTAGCAATTCCACTAAAACATGATAAAATTACAAAATTCTTACCTGATATATTTGTCAGCACTGAAATTCCCATCATTTGTCGTAAGAGCTTTTACATATCTAAAAAATAAGCGTTATCGTCAAAAAAAAATCCTCACTCAGCATATGTTTGGGCAGAATTGACGGCTGCAATTGATGCGTTTAGTTCCCGTGCCATCCTCCAGTATCACAGACCAAAATCTAAACGATAAGATGACTCAATTTAAGCTAATTCAACAAGAGATCGATATTTGCTTTGACTATTACTTTGAAGAACAACAATAAAGATTCAGTAAATTCATTTATTTTGTAAAATGAAGACAAATTGTAAAAATATATACAAGCTGTAAAAAGGGTCTAAAACTAATAACTAGTGCTGATAGGGTTGAGAGAGTCGCCGGTAAGTTCTTCAGCAGTGATACCATTGTTGTACTCCACCTCGCCGTACTCGTCGATGATAGTAGGAGCAGCAATCTGTCGGGAGAATCGGGATCTTCCACCACTTTGCAGTTGAATCCTCATGTTCGTGGGGCTGTTATTGTTGACATTGACACGTGTAGTTTGCTGCTAAATAGAAAGAATTACAAGATGCAATATAATTTTCTTACTCTTTTGTTACAATTGTTCCTGAGGATCAAGTAGGTATTTCTATCCGATGTCTGACTACGAGTGATGATGAAAAAGCCACGACCATCAGTTTGAGAGGATCCCAAAGGAAGATCAATTTGATTGCCTAAATGAACAAATGATAACAACAAGTTGAAATACAAACCTCGGTCGGCAAACCATTGGACAGTTTGCCAGACAGCTGGACGATTTCCACATGAAACAGTTCCCGAAACTTGAGGTGGGTTACGGTTGTTCGGACCCGAACCGGAGCGAAGTTGAATTTGAATATTGAACGGAGACAGCAGGTTGACATTAGTACGCGAGGTTTGGCTGTTACCCTAAATAGAAAGTTATTATTTTTAAGACCAAAATTAATACGTTGCAGTTGCTCCTGACCCAGAGATATGTATTGGACGAAGCTGGTTGAGAAGTGGTTATTTGAAAGCGTCCATTGGAGTCTGTCCGGCCAGAACCAAGAAGAGTATCAATTTGCTGGCCTGACATAAAATACAAATCATTATTATAACAATATTACCTCTATCCGTCCACCATTCCACCGTGATGGAACCTGCAGGGCTGTTTCCACACCAGACCTGGCCAGTGACGGTGGTGACGCTGTCGGGACGAAAAGCTGGAGCAATGCTTTGCCCAGCGGCGAGGGGAAGAAGAACACAAGCTGCGAACCACCAAGACATCTATAAGGAGGATAAATTAGTACTCATCAGCAAGTAATGCGAAAGTGGAACACAGTAAAACAGACATCGCAAGCTCCCACAAAACGCAGTTCTCTATCGGAGAACACAAACGTTTTTTGTCACAGAATACGCTAACACAAACTAGCATTTTCTGTGACAAAAAAAATGCGACAAAACGGCGTAACCTCATAAGAAAGCAAAAAGGACTAGAGAATGATTTTTAGGCCACCGAAAATCTCGATTTCGAAGATTTCAACGCGGAAGGCTTCTGGCACGAACAGCTGAAGCACGATTACCGGCTGTTTTTGGCCACGCTTCCAGTACCGAATGCCGGAAATGATCAACACAATCTGCTTCTGTTCTGTTTTCATCCAGCTTTCATATTGAGAAGTTGTTCTAATAACTGAAAACTAGTATACCAAGTACGCTTCACTGTTTTGCATGTAGTAACGCCCAGAAAATAATGTTTCTTCGATTCGAACCATTTATTGCAAATGGTATTCCTATTTCTCATCTTTCATTATGGTTTTTCTCTGCTCTGCTCTGATATTGGTAAATAATATTGAATATTCGTAAAATAGAGATTGCTGAAGAGATTGCAAGACGACAAGCGAAGAAATGCTCCCAAAAATCTAATTTTTTAATTGATCATCCCATCTCATCTTTTTTTCTGTTTTGCTTCCGAAGTTCATATCAATTTTTACTGTATTATCTGCTATCGATAGTTTAGAATAGTACAGTTATTTTTCAACGAGGAATGAGCAGCAGCTTTATAAGGAAGAAGCCAGCCGAGACGCCAAAACGAAGACGAAAAATGTGGAAGACGCAGAAGAATGTAACGATTTGTTTCTTCTTCTTTTTCTAGGTTATTTTCACCGATATGATGATCACCTAGCTTTGTTATTTTTTGGTATCACATAAGTAGAATTCCTGAAGATTTGAAACGAGACCACAAAAAAGATACATTGGGACATTTGCATTTGGAATTAGCCTTTTCTTCTCGCCGTCGGCGGGTATCGAACCCGCGACGTTCAATTGTGCGCGCGATACTCAACCACTACACCATTTGACAAGGAACGATTTTTACTCACGATATAACAACCTTTAAAAAATAGATGACCATCTCCGGAATGGACTTGAAGCCCCACGTCTCGATCATGGACTTTCCGGTTTGTGTTTTGATGATTACGAAATGTTTGATGCCGTCTCCCTTCTCCAATGTGTCTTTGCTCATGGTCGACAGTATAAATGACTTCTCGCCTTTACGCGACCCAGCAAAACGGATGAGGAATTCGCCGTCGTGACGAAGAAGACTGACTATATCCAACAGCAAACCATGAAAGTATTCTTGCATTGCAAGTTCTCTGAAAATAAGGGAAACGGTTACTGTAACTTGGAAAAGAAGTGCCAAACCAACCTGACAATTTGGTCCCAAGTTTTAGGCGTTGGACTGTTGGACATTTTGGAAGCATTGTAACCATTTTACAGATTAGCCGCCCTTATTTAGTGAACATTACGGTAATTTACCGATTTCCGACGGGTTTCTAACCGAAATCCAACTAAAAACGGGTTAATTCCATTCGCAGAGAGAAAATTCTCAAAAGGGCCGGTTGCTGTCGAGATCTTCCATTTCTCTTGGCTCGTCTCGTGTCGCCTTCTCTCAAATGGTAGCTTCCCGTCTTTTTTTTTTGGCTGCGTCCGTAGAATCTCGGCAGCGCGGCGGTCTCTTGGCGCGCGCCTGTGGCTAACTATCCCTCCAGCTGCCGAGATTTTACGGGTGCGCACGCTTCAGGAACATTCAACCCAATTTCCCGTTCAAGACTTCAAAAAAGCATTTGTGACATTTTCAGGCGTATTTAGGATAACATTTTTGATTCTATTAGGTACAAGACGACCTGCGCTATTCAGTGTTACGGTCAGATCAGAGGTGTCGTCGTTAGAACCAGCTCGGCACAGGGTTTTAGCCAATTTCTACACAAATTTTCCAAATTTGACGCTATAACACAGCCCTGGGTCGTTTTTTCAGCCTAATCTCAATATTACATCTATCACACGGTAGCCCTTGGTCTTCTACACCTCATAAGTTCAAAAAAACGGTGTGAAACTGTTGGAAAACTGCTAAAAACGCGCCTAAACTCGCGCCAGTCTATTTCTACCCAGTTGTAATCCCTTTCGGCCAATTCTTTCCCATCTATCCATTTTTTTCAGGTTTTCCGAACTGCTATTGATAATTCGATTTTCATCGAGCCTCTCTTTATTGCCTTCTCCTTGAGCATCGTCAATTTGGTCATTCTTCTACTCGTCGTCTGGTGCTGTAGCTGTCGTCGCTGGAAATACTTAAGCAAAAGCGATGACATCTCCTATACGCATGTCAATGTCAGATATTCACTCTTATTTCATTTTAACTGCGTAGCTTCGTCTAATGCTCAGTTTAAATCGGCTTCAGAGCGCGAAAAACGAGATCTGTGCCAGTATGTAGGCTCATTTTTGAGGTAGACTGCCATCCTTACGCTTTTTCGCTGCGCTAACTCGGTGAGCTAACTAGGCCTACAGGAAAAGGTCTATTGGGGCTGTTCCCCAAGAATGCGCCTTGTTGACCCGAATCCGGTGCATGTCATTAACCTGCTCCATTTTCAGCTGAATACTTTGAATTTGGAGCGTTTCTTCAATAGTGGCAAAGATCGCGGATGGAAACGCGTCCCCGTGGTGAAGCAGACCCGCCCGCCGGTGACGGATGACAGTCAGAAAAGCACGAAGAAGAAGGCGAATCTCCTGGAGTTGAAGAAGAAATTAGCCGGGGAGAGCGCCGAGAAGACGACGACGGCCGACGCCTCGAAGAAGTCCTCCAAGTCGGCAGGAAACCCGTAAAGAAGGACGTAGAAAACTGAAAATAAAAGTGAATAAAATTGTTAGAATCTGCTTGTTTTCCTCATTTTCGCTTTCTCTCCAGAACAATGTCATGAGCTGCTCCAATAGCAAATGTCAACCATTGAGTAGCCAACCTATTGTTCTCCCCTTTCAAACGAGTATTCTCCCTCGTCCAGGCTATTGTTCTTCCTATCCAGTATTGGCCAAAGCCTAGTTTAGGAATGAAAATATTCGTGAAACCGTTGTACATCCTCCACCAATTCACTTTGCTAGGATTCCTATCACGTTCGTTTGATTTCGCGGGCGCGGGCAAAATGGCGTGGTTAAAAATGGTAAAAACGTGTTTTTTCTCATTAGAATACGGTGGAGGGCATACGCGGGCGCACACTTTGCCGATCTGGATACTTTTAACAACGACTGTACCACCACTAAATACCCTGGCGCCTGTACGACCAGGAAAACGTTTGAAATACGCGTCTCCAATGAGAAAGTCAACCGCGCAGCCGCACGGGCAAGAAGGACGCGAATCGCAGACAATACAGTAATTCATGCCGGGGAAACGGCGCTCAAGACGAGAGGAACACGAGAAAACGAAGAAGAAACAACAAAGAAACAAAGAAGACAAGAATCCATCAAAAAACTTTATGAGGATTTGGGAAAGACATCAACAGGATGGCGCTGCTTGCAGAAGACGTCGGCAAATCCAAAAGAAACAGGGTTGGGCAAATTGATAATGACCGGGTTGCCACCTTGGAGTCCGTAGAATTTGCCCGGCACCTCGGTCGTAAAGTCGGCGTTGTTGTCGGCAATGAAGGTGCCAATCAACTTCTCCTTCGTTTTCCCATGGCTCACGCCCATCAAATAGGATTTTTTGCCGTTGTCCGTCAAATGGAATGGCTCCCTCAGGTTCTCTTGACCTTCCCTCTTACAGCCAGCAAAGCCCATAGCAGGCATACGCTGGAAGCGGAAGAAATCCTCGGAGAGCAGCCAGTATTGAGTGGCTCCATCCTGGCTGAGAGCGCCGTTGTCCATAACAAAGTGGAGATCCGGATGATTGTCCTTGTCCACTTTGGCCGGGATATTGTCCTTTTCCAGCTTGCTGAAGAACCATCCGTTTGGCGTATGCTTGGCGCCGATAGCGGCCCAGGCGCTTCCTTGCAACTCGTTTTCGTTGTCAATCTCCAGAATGATGCGGTGTCCGTCCCTTTCCGACAAGTGCACGACACAGGTCACATCATCAAAGGCCTCCGGGATCTGCTTTTGGGGCGGAGCAGCCGACTGGATGAAGTTGGCCAGGAAGAGGAGAATGAAGAAATTGACCATCATAGAAGGAGGCATCGTTGATGAATGACCTATAGACGGCATCAACTCGTTAAGTCGACTTGACACGGATGTTCGACACGAAAATTACCTGGTTTGGACCCGATTTTTGACCGGACTGGGACCGTTTCTGGTAAAGGACAGGGTCTCCTTGTAACATGTCAATAGACAAAAAAAAGCTGTTAGCCCTTGGTCTTCGCGCTACCAATTACTGAAAGGCCACCAAATATTTATTAGACGTCGTCAAAATAGTAAGGCGGTTGGTCTCCCCATTCAGGAGAAGGGTTCATCTTTCCTGTTATCGAGTGGCAGACCCTATTTCTACAGCGGTGGAACGCCGGGCAGTCGGCATCCGAACGGCACTCGATACGCGTGCCGGTCACCAGGGGAAGGAGAACCTAAAAGGGCCTTTTTTAACAGGAGAAAATAAGAAAATCGTACCAGAAGAAGAAGAAGAAGAAGGCGCATGTTGGCTGATTGGAATGGGACAGGAGACTGGGACGGACGGCTTTTATTGAATTCTCATGGGTGGGATGGGAGCGGCTATTCGAATTTTGGAGTCTGTTCCCTTGTGTTCTATCTTTCGTAAACGGACAAAAAGACTTCACCCTTCGACTGGAAATCGACTATTCTTGGGGAGGTGCGGCTAGAAAAAAGTCCACCGGGGGTATTTCACTATCCCCTCCCCTAGAGTAGGCTAGGAAGACTCGGACGGCATTCTCGTATATTTATGGCACAATATTAAGAATTTATATATATAAAAGATCTGTATAATTTGGTGACAGTTTGATTGTACTCGTGGGGAATTAGATACGTAGGGAAAATACATCCTAATGGCGATTGAAAGGGCTCCTGATGACCTTCTTCGGCGGGAAGTCCAGTGGGCTGAAGCCTTGGATGATGGCCAGGGTCTCCTTCTGCTGAAATCGAGCAGGGAAAGCATTATGTCTTTCCCTCAGGACCTACCAACTTCACCAAATAAGGATTGGTCCTTATTATCGTCTCGTCGATTGTCCTCGGCGGCCCTCTGAACAGGCAATCCTCCCAATAATGGGAGTGATCCTCGTAGAACTAAATATTTCTCCCTTTCTTTTCCATGTTTCAAAAAACAAACCTCCTCTTTGATCGGCTGCATTTCCTTCCCGTAGGCCGTCCACTGGAAGGTGACGCGGGTTTCAATTCCAATCGGGAGTTGGCCAGACCAAAGAGGCTCCTGCAGCGGGGGGCCCTGGTTCTGGAAAATACGGTAATCATGACAATGAAGCAGTAGCATTCTATGTGTTTCTTGGATTACTGTAACCGTGGGTAAACAGCAAGCAGAGGCGTTGCTTGGCGCCGCGCGTCGGACGAAATTCGCTGAACAAAATGGGGATTTTGCATGCCATTTTTTGACATTTTCATAATTTATAAATTAATTATCCATAATCAGAAAAAAATTCTGCACATTTTAAAGCCAAAAACACGTATACTCTGCCCAAAAACCCCGAGACACAGTCATTTGAATACTGTAACTAGTACGGTGACTAATTGGGCCTTAATTGAGTTGTGGAAGACTTTTCAGACTACCATTTTACTCTAATTAGGTTTAGATAAACTCACGATGTCGTTCTGAATCATCTGGATCCCCTGTTCTGCCTCCTTCTTCCCACAGAGGGACGTCGGGTGGAAGAGGTCGCAGTGGCCGCACGCCCGCCTATGGCACGTGTGGCTCAGGCTTCTCGGCGTTGTGCAGCTAAATTCATCTTACTTCGAAAACGACGGCTTAAATTACTCACATTGTGCACAAACTCTTCTCCTTACAGATCCTCCTCCGGGTTGCAACCTCCGGAACATTGTGAAAATGTTCATTTTTGTGGTTTTGACCACAGAAGGTGCAAACTGGCGGGGCGCGGAGGGGCTCGCTGAAAATTTTGATCTACAGTAACCAGGACGCCATTTTTTCATTTAGAATCGAACACTCAATGGGGAAGACCCTCTGATTCAGGGAATAAAGAAGTTGTGGAACTCACATGGTCACATGAGGCGGTGTTGGAGCAGCGACAGGGACAAGAGGAGCAGGGACGACGATCTCAAGAAGAGACGGGGGAACGGGGCCTTTGAAAGGTTCTCCAACGGCGAGATCAAGAAGCGACGGGATTCTAAAACTATGCACTTTATAAAGCTTATAAATAAACAGAAAAAAAAACTAGAAGAAAAACTAACCGGCGGTCCATTTTTTGAAGAAAATCGAGGAAGAGGGTATGCCAAAAGGGGCAGGGAACCAGTTGTTTATTCTTCGGGGCGAGATCAATCGAAACTTCTGAACTTGGCAAGGATGTGTGTTGTGAAATTATTCCAGGGGGTATAAGCAACGAGAGAGGAAGAGGAAGACCAGTGACCGTAATGAATCAGCGACACGGGAGCGGAGCCTGAACCGTCTAGATGCCTCCCCGGCTAAAACATTGACCCGGAAACAAATATAGATCTTTCCGACAACCTCTTTAAACCATACCGAATGAATAATTCGAGATCAGTAGCCCAGGAAGTTGTCAACAACCAAAAACAGCTGATGCAAGCAGGAAAGGAGTCGAAACACGCGCGGGAAGATTCCCAGGATCTCTTGATGCTTAGGGTGGCTTGCAAGACGCTGGCCCTTTTAACTGTAAGAAAACTAATCATACTATCTAAATCTACAGAACAAGGGCTTCAAAATGAGCTATAATAGAGCTCTAGAGCTCAAGATCTTCAGCATGAAAAAGTCAAAAGTATGAAAAAGAGAAAAGAGCGCGTGCAATAGGCTCAAAACAATACGAAAACAACTGTCCCCCTCTGCTTCAGGGGGCGATCTCTCTGTATGTATGGCTATCGGCGGGCCGTTGTATAATCGATACGGGGGACAATTTTCAGCTGCCCATTGCTGAACCTGTGAAGACGAATACTGACCGGGGGATGGCAGGGGCAGGGGCACTGCCAGCCGAGGGGTCGAAGCGATCAATAGAACCCGAATACTGCAACAGTGTCCTTCCCTTAAAACTGGGCAAAACCACCACCAACATTTTGAGGCCAACCATGGGAAGATGGTTATTGCGACGGATGTGTTGAAGCTCTCCAGCCATTTTCTGGACAAATGACCAAAAACCGACGGGAAGACTGTTTTTGACTTCCCAGATCAAAAATACTCAATCCAGAAGGTGATACGGAAGATTTATTATAGAAAACTCGGGTTATTAGATTTCTATAGTCGAAAAATATCATAGAAAGACGAGAAAAACATCATATGGCCTTCTATTCCACCCAAGATCTCATTTCATCTTCACTGTAGCTGGCAATTTTGGGATTCTCCCGCTTCTTTGGGCTGCTCGGGTCCTCTTTCGATCCATAACTTTCCAGTTGTGTTAGAAAAGCTGGAAAAATGGAATCAATACTGTTAAACGGAAGAAAAATAACCTAATAGCTGTCAGCTGATAAAAGAAAACCGACTGGGTGGTCCGAATCCTGGCTGGAGATTTGCCACCTGTAGAGGCAATCCATCTTTGAAATTAGGCTATTTCTAATAGAAAATTAGGTATAAAATGTTCCGAACTTATCCTGTATAATACCCATTTAATAGAAAAATTGTGTTGGATAAATGCTAATTGATAAATTTGAATATTACCAGCTGGGTAACCTATAGGAATCAAGCGCGCGCGGTGGGACCCCTCCCCGCCGCTCTCCTTACAGTTATCGGCATTAACATTAAAAGAAGTTGTAATTGATCTGTTTGTATTATTTATAACGTTTAAAGAAGTTTTAGGAATTATAGAATAGCCTGGAGAACGAATTTCAAACGAAGGATACCAGAAATCTCCCCTCTTCGGGTAAATAGGCGGCGTATCACCTAGAAGCTTCGCAGATCATCGATTTTCAATAAAATCTGTTCCAGCGGCCCTTTCCCGCCTTTAAACAACCAAAATATAATTCTTTCCAAGACCCAAATTCAGTGAGAACGCCCTGTTCAGGAAAGACGCTCTTCTGCTCTCCTCCTCAGCTCAGCAGGCCGTAAACAGGCTCAAGGATCATCTGAAAAGGTCACACTTCTGGGAACTATTGTATAAATACACAGTATTTTTTATCCTGATAAGTCGTATGCCCTATGACATGAGGGGCGGCGGCCAAGAAACCATCATCGGCGGCCAGGAGCAAGGGTCCTAATTCCTGTACGAGTACCCTTTGCCTCACCGCGCATTTCCGCTGGGTTTGGAAAAGTACACAAATCTTTCGAGTCTATCATTTTATGATTCTTTTCTTCATTTTAAATGTTTTCCCCGCGTTTTTTGGCTATAAACTGGGAGAAACAGCCGTTGCGCCCCGCCGAACCCGCGGGAACGCGCGCTATCTCCCCTTTTTCAAATCTTCCCTAGTCCCGGGCAGTTAAAAATCAAATTTCCCCCCTCTTGGCCAATTTCCCGGGTTAAAAATTGCCTTGGGATCCATTTCCACCCCGCCTGATGGTTCGTTTACAGTAAATTGCCCCCGCCCGGTAGCCAAGGTCATTTACCTCCCCCCGCCCGATCGGCAACCACTGGCCATACTGTAACTAGAACAGAATGAGGGAAAACGTAATCGGACACCTCTGGTGGAGTCTCACACCCGTGTATATTCTTTTAATATTGCGCAATAGCCACAACTGGCAGACAGACCATCTCCCCTCGCATTCTCTCGGCCGCGGCCACCTTCCCATTCCTAATCGCTGCATTTCCCTCACAATTTAAAGGGATGAATAGTCCTTTTACAGTATGTAGCTGGTAGGAGAACAAGATCTTCTTTTGTTCAATATAAATGGAAGACAATGAAGTCTTTTTCTATTTCCTGAGAACGTGCCTCTATCTTTTACGCACTAGTCCTCAATACAATAGAAACGATCCATTTTTCCATTAAAATCTTGACAAGAATGGCTCTCCCGATGGAATAGTATCTGAATTGGATCTATACCATTCGCCCTCCAGAATTAATGATTTTTTTTCCAAAAATTCGATCACAGAGATCACAGGCCGTGGGAGAGACAGCCCCTGTCCCAGTCTCCATCGATTTGTCCACGCCTCTTTTGGCCCTTTTTGGTTGCTGGCCAGTTCAGTTGGTTAATTACAACCACGAAAAACTCACCATGATGATATCACGAGGGAGAGTGTTGGCCCATAATTCTCTCGATCCCTCTCTTTATTCTCTTATTTCTTTGAATCTAAACTCCCTCCCTTATTAGGCTCGACCCTCGATAGCCCGATCCCCTGCACCCGTAAAGCCTCGGCAGCTGGATCATCTTTATTCGAAACAGTTACGAAACTGTGACATCTTTAGATCTTTGTCTTGCCGAGAGTTTACGGGTGCAGGGAATCGGACTATTGTCCGCCCGTCTCTTCTAATTTTCCAGTCTCTTTTTCGTCCTAAAAATGAGCGTGACAGTGATGCGAAGAACTATGGGAGGGAGATACCAACCGTCTGTCCTTTACAAAAGTGCAACAGCCAGTTTCCCACGCCTTGCGCTGTCCAACCACGCACTGTCCCCCTCCCTCTTCCAATGAATCCTCGAGTAAAAACCACATGCGTCGTCCGTCGCCCTCCCGCCATTTATATCCACTATTCACATCGTTTTCTATTGCTCGCTATGGCCTTTTTTATATGTAAAATATGGCGCTTTTATTCTCTTCCCATCATTAATTCCTCTCCAAGTCTCCTTCGATTTGACTATTCGCACTATAATACGCTCTTTTAGACAGCTACAGGATATAATTAGCCCTGCTGTTATGGGCATTACGGTCTTGTTTTAATGTGATTAATCAGTTTTCCCAATTCTGCCGCTGAGAACCCGCCAACCCCGCGTTTCAAACGCCAATCGGGCCAATATGACCCCGTATCAAGCAGCCATCCATCTTCTTTCGCCTCATAATGAAATTCATTATTTTCTACCACTTTCTTCTTCTTCATTCTAGTGTTATCATTGTTTTTAGTCCTTTATTCTAATGTTTAGGAGAATTTCAAAATAAGAAATGGATCCAACAGCCCCGTCGACTTCTTCTTCCTCTTGTGAGTGTGGCTCACGGTCTGCCGGTAAGTAAAATAACCACTAATGTATTCCTAATACTTTTTAAACCACAAATAAATTGTAACCTTTTCAGAAAAAGAGCACGGCTTCCTCTCGGACCGTTGGTGCCCCTGCTGTAATTGGATGTTCTCTCCCTTGGAGTTGGTGGAGCACTTGGCCGAACATCATGCCTGTAAGTCTTCTTTTCTCATGTTTTCTAAAGTTTAAGTCTTTTAGTCTTTGTTCGGTTTAACTGTTACTGCTGTGGACGGCGGTATTTTACCAAGGCAGCCGCCCAGAAACATTGCAGGAAGATTCACGACGGCTGGGACTTTGCTCAGGTTCCTTTCCAATTCATTTTTTATACATTTTCTATTGTTTTAGGATATGTTTAGAGAGGAAGCTGAACAAGGATGGAACTGGATGAAGCAGTACGAAATCATCGAGAGGCAGATAGAAACCCACAACCGGAAGGAGCGGACCCCGCCGGCTTCTCCTTCGCCGCCCCCTTCCCCACGCCGGCTTCTCCTTCGCCGCCCCCTTCCCCATTCTTCTCCACTTTCTTCCCCGTTCTATCCCTCATCTTCTCCATCATCAAGCTCTTCTCTTTCAAACGGTTGGTCTCTGTCCTTCATTTTTAAAACTTATCATTTTTAGATTTCTGCCAAGATCCTGACCAGCCCTGCTGTTCCAAATCCCTCTTCCCATCAGCCAGTGCTTATCCAGAGCCTGAAGGTACCTTCTTCTCTTCCGATTCAATATATTCTAGAAGACCACCGATATCAAGGAGCTTTATATTCTCCCGATTACATCATGTCTTCCTTCAATGACCGCTCGTCTAACTCTCCCGCCTTTTTCGAAGGCACCGTTTCTTCCCGCCAATCCTTTATTTCCTCTTCAGCCGCAGTCCTCAAGTTAGAGAAAAGTCCCAACAATTGGTCTGGATCCTCTCCTGGTAACCTTTGTTCCCTACATTTCCTTGAACCAGTCCTTTTCAGATGGTCTACCAATCAGCCTCGCTACATCTGTCCGCCAGAGCCCCGAAGAACCGGAAGCTCTTCAGTCATTTCCCGAGGAGGTAAGTTCTGTTTTCTACGTTTTCTACTATTTTTCATTATTAGAGACCCCTTT
This sequence comes from Oscheius dolichura, assembly GCA_932521035.1. Classification (NCBI taxonomy): domain Eukaryota; kingdom Metazoa; phylum Nematoda; class Chromadorea; order Rhabditida; family Rhabditidae; genus Oscheius; species Oscheius dolichura. The sequence goes on along the minus strand of OW051492.1, from coordinate 9,330,530 downwards.
CCCACGTTGATGAGGATCTGGCGAAGAAATATTTGGATCAGGAAGAATACGACACAGTCGCTGAGGACCAGGAGGAGAGAGAAGCCTGGTCGCCATCTCCAACACCGCCTCCAGTCCCGCCACACGCTCCACGTCAAGCAGAAGAAAATTGGAGCCTGGAGGATGACAAATACTTTGTTACTTACCCGGAGGAGTATGAAATAGCTCTGAAAGCGGCCGAAGAGCGGGGCTTCTGGTCAGATGAAGCTCGGCAGAGGAGAGAGATCGAGGAGGATCCAGAGCATGTTCAACAGGTACAGTACCCACTTTTTCTCTTCTTTCTATCGTTTAAAATTTAAAAAAAGGCTCTACTCTTCTTGATTACTCAAACCTTGTATTTTGAAGACAGTATTTTGTTTAGGAACAGCTGCTTGTTCTCCATCTAGCCCAAGAACTTGGCTATTCTTCGCCAGTTCTTCTGTCGACGGTTTCTCCTTACCCCGAAGAGGAATCAATCGTGGAACCACAGCCCAAAATACCGCTTTTTGTACGTTTTTTCCTCATTTTCCTTTCCATTTTTTTGCTTTTTCAGAAAAAGAAGAAACTACCAGAGAACATTAGAAAAGCCCAGTCGGAAGATCCTGACGTGCTCAGGGCCAGAAAGAGGAAGATGGAGAGTGCTGCTTTCTTAGCAAGGGTAAATTGCCACGATGTTATTTTAAAACTGGGATTATTTCAGAAAAGGAGATGCCAAGCGGAACGGGAGCCACAACAACATCACCAGCAAGAGTCACAACAGCCATATCAAAGGGAGCCACAGCCGGACCAGCCACAACACCAGCCGGAATCATGGTATCACCCTGTTTTTGTTCTTCCTCCACCACCTTGTCCTCCTAGTTTCTTCCCAACTCCAGAAGAGAGCTCCTCGGACTGATTTGTACATAGGTAAAGAGATTTAAACCCCGTATTTTAATCATATTTGTTTCAGAACGACTAGGGAAAAAAGGAACATCGACAGTGAGCGAAACAACCACAGCTACTAGCGCCACAGCAGAAAGAGCCACATTGCCTTGTTTCGCCTTATTTTTGATAGCTTTTGTATATTATTTCCGGGTTATTTAGCTTTATCTGCTAGTAAATAAAATGGTTTTTATCATTCTGCCCAAAAATTAAGGGAAAAATTGTTCCGCAGGGGGTTACAGTCCCTGAATCAGGAACAACATTGGACTAGGACTGCTTATAGGCGGGGGAGGATGGCTTCTCCTTTTTTTTTAAACTTCATCAAGAAAATAAGAAGTGAGTAAATGGTGTGGTAAGCTGGGTAAGCAGTAAATCTACAGGAGACAAGCGCGCGCTGTAGGACCCCTCCTCGCCGCTCTCTCTCTCTACAGTTATGGGTACTTCAGCCCGAGAAAAAAAAACGGTTCCCTGGTAGAATTTGGATTCGAAATGTAGCTCACGACCTGCTCTACAAGTTGTAATCATTTTTATAATTACGATAATGGAATAATTTTGTGTACACTGCTTCTGAAGCATATGGTACATTGCAAAGATCCCCCTATCAGTAAAGCCAAGATCAGTGGAACATCACCCACCCCCTGGCTGCCAATTACCCCCGCTCCCCCGTGATCTCGAGCCAGCTATTAGACAAGGTAAGCCAAAGTGGTGAGGTAAGCAATATATTGGTCTGGGGATCAGTCAGTTAATTGAAGTGTGCAAATCCGAGATAATTGATACCGGGACTTGGCCTATTAGTAACCAGCTCAGGGTTCAGAGGGTCTGTAATTAGACTTGGAGGGCGAGGAGGAGGTAAACAAGGGTACGGTATCTATAAATTTAACCTTGAAAATTAGAGTCTTAGAGAGAAAAGAATGCTGTAGGACCCAAGATATCGTTGATCGCGCGCTTTCTCGCCTCAAACCTCATTTTCTCTCATTTTTTTCTCCACTTTTCCGTGTAAAACCCTTATTACAGTATGACTTTTAACATATTTTAAAATAAATTTGCCTATAAAACAGAAAAATAATGCAGCAATGGGGCGGTAAACCAAGAAAATTCGTAAATTCCAAGGGGTTTCGTTCAAAATCGCTGTATTTCCTCGAATTATACCTTCCAGTCTCAATATATCCCGCTTTTTAAGAATAAAAACATGTAACAGGCCTTTAAAGGGCTGCAGTACCTTTCGTAACTGAGTATTGAATGAGCTACGCAGGGAAAATGGACTGTAGGTCGGGAAATCCCGTCGACTGCCGGCCATCCACCCAAAATCTTCATCTCCCTTCCATTTTCCTTCATTTTCTTCATTTTTTCCCACCAGATTTCAATTATATACCACCGGCGCCCCGTGGTCATTATCTGCCGTCCGGCCGAGAGAGAAAGAGAGATGAGCATCTCGCTCTGCCCAGCCTCCCCCGTCGGCTGGCCGTTACCTGGCCCCCTAGCAACCCTTCCAATAATATGACTTGCCAACATTACCCGTACTTCCACTATTACGGGCGCACTGTTTTCACCCTTTTCGAATAATTTCCTATACAGAGAATGAGGCCAGCGTAAAATTCTCGTAGCTGGTGATGCGGTATGAAGAAAAACAAACATTTGTGACCTCAGTTTGCGTGCTGTGCTCAGATTTCGTCTCTATCTTTCAGTCGCGACCTAACCTCCGGTCAATCGCCTATAACTTTCTATAAAATTGACCAATTTCTAATATTTTAAGCATATCTTGTAGATCACAAAACGTACTTCTAGAAGAGTATAAACTCTTTTTCAAAAGGTGACCTTAAAATTTGATAGGGCGCGTTTTCAATGAAGCGGCGCCTTGCTATCGTTTGAAATATCACTTGCTTAGAAACTCAAATTTTAACCTTAAAATTGATTAAATTTTAATGTTTTTATATTTATTATGTCATTCTTTACGTCTTCTACAATATATGAACCCCAAATTTTCGAAACGGATGACTTTTCCCGCCTAATAGTCTTCATCCCGCCAGCTAGCCTCCTGGACCCGAAACCAATGCGAAATATCAATTTTTCCCTATTTTTACAACTTTTAAAAGGTCTTTCTTGTTTTCTGCTCGTGTTTATGATAATATTCCGTGCTCCCGGAGTATTTTCCCGTCTGTTGACGTTTTTAATTGCCAGCGGAAGTTGTTACCAGCTCCCGTTGTCTTCCGTTTCTCTGAAATCTCTCCTTACGTCAGATTCTTTTCATTATCATATTATTTTCTTCAAAATCTCGTTTTCCCGCATTTAAATAAAACAAAAACAAGAGAAAAACAAACGAAAACCTTCGAAAAAAAGTCCGCAGCTGGGCAACATGGCCGGACAGCTGGCTGCTCGCGCGCGGGTCGGCCAACGGCCCTGTTTGTTCAATTTGAACATTAATATTTTTTACTTTACCCGCTTTAATCCTTTACTTTCATTTAAAATTAGTAGTTCAACTATTTTTTGCATACTGTAACAACGCAAAGCGCGCGTAAACAGCGGCCGGCGCGCGTCGGACGAAATTCGTTCAACAAAATTGAAACTGTGCATTTTTCTCCAATTTTTTGACATTCGCATAATTTCTAAAATGGTTATTCGTAATCAGCACAAAGTTTTAAATGTTTTAAAACCAAAAAGTGTTCAAATGAGCTTTCCGCCCCCTCCCGGCTGTTCCATTTTCAACCCCACCCCTATTAAATTGTAAATTTGTGATTTATGGGAGACGCCCAGTGGCAGGTCTCGACGTTGTCTTCTCTAGTGAAATGAGATGCTATTTTTCCAACCCGAAATTATGCCTCCCTCAGCCGGCAGTTGTCAGCTTTGCCGCCTCCTCTCCCCTCGTCTGCCCAGTCCTCTTCGGAGAGCGCGACACGCCGGCGACAGGTCATAAAACTCAGAACAACGTCATATCTGCCGAAGAGTAGAGTGAATCACGGCTATTCTTAGAGATTGAGAGATTTGCAACTGATGGCCGGCAGGGTGGTAAAAAAGAGGCAAAACGGCGCGGACTATTCTTAACTCGCCGTTAACTCGGCCCAGACATGGGGGATAAATTTCCCGACGCCCTCTAGCAACTCGGGAAAAGAGCTATATTTGACCTGGGAACCAACACGACGTTTATTCCCTGCCCCTACTGGGCCGTGGACCAGTTTCAGGGCAAAATCCCTTCCTGAATTTAATCTTCGACCTTTCCCAGGGAAAAATGCAGCTCTCCCGTGATTACGGCGTTTATTTGTCTAAAAAACGGTGTGACACCCTATTCAATCTTGCCTGCCACGTGTGCACTTCACCGTCGTTTTTCCCTGGCCGATAGCCAGCCGGCGAGCTCTCCGCCATCCCTCGACCGTTTTAGCGCCGCCCCACGACAGGCAACCATGCCCTGCCATTTCATTGTTTGCCGTAGCATTAGCATCTTACAAAGGCTTAAACCCAGGCAAAATAATCAGATCCTTCTGTCCTTCTGTCTGAGTCAGTTTTTTAGCCCTCACATGGGGTTGAACTATGCCATTAACTACGATATCTATGGGAAACTGTGGGGGGAGAGGGCGGGGAAGACGAGCCGGTGGGCTAGCCAGACTCCCTGGAGACCTCATTATCTCCCTATCTCTCAAAAATAAAAACAATCCTCCTGAAGTTCTCCACCTGGAAATGCGGCTGGTTTTCTTGTACACCTCTAATTAACTGCCCATTTTTCAAGACTTCGCAATCTCATTTAATTTTTGGAGTATTGAACGGCTCGGCTCTTGATAGTCCGATCCCCTGCACCCGTAAAGTCTCGTCAGGAGAATCATTTTTATTCAAAACAGTTACAAAACTGTGTCGCCTTTATAGCTTTGCCCTGCCAAGACTTTACGGGTGCAGGGGAACGGATTATCAAGGGCCGAGCCATATTGAATCAGGAAGTTCCTATTTTTCGGCAGAGGCCCTATTTTTTGACTGTAAATTGAGTTTTTTATGTCCTGAAGTGAAAGTACGCCTCCTTCTGTCGGTCAGAAGTGTTATTGACGGTCCCTGGTCGTCACAAAAACACTCATTTGTATTCTTATTTTCCCCTTTCCTCTTGTGATGCCGATCTTTTGTTTGCCCTTTAATTTTGAGAAAATATTCATGACACGAGAGATAAAAATGACTCTCCCTTCCTTATTGCCAATTCAAACAAATAGATGTGTGTAGAATTTCGACCCCAACAGTGATGAATAGTCGCCGTCTGAGAGCCGCGACCACGCAAAATGACCATCATTTCCGGATAGATACAGCCGGGATTCAAGAGAGTTTCAACTGTTTATTCCTATCACTAGTTCGTCTCCATGACTGTGGGAAAAATTGTTTTTTCTATGACTTTTTTGCCTGCCCTTGTTCATAAACAACCGCGCGCTTTGAAGTGCCCTTTGGTGCGGCATGGCGCTCCCTTTTTGAAGCTTTGCTCCCGTTTTTTTAGGCCAAAATTCAAATTTTCGGCATCGTTGTCTGTTCTTGACCTCGTTCTTTCCCTTTTAAGCCATATAGTAAGAATTTAAATCATTTTCCTAGTTCCGGAGTCTCATTTATTCGGAAGAAACCGGATCAACTTTGGAAAAAGGCATGGTTCCAAGGAGGGCCTGCCCAAGTCGCTCGGGATATTAAATCTCCCTTCCTTGCTGCCTATTCGCCTTATTTTGATACGACTGTAGGTAAGACTCCCTCGAAATCCAAGTCCTGGTCATTTCTAATCCGCGGAGATGCTTATCGCTGCCAGCCAGCTTTTGATACCGCGATTTTTGCAGTCTGCCCAGAATTTCACCATCTTTCTCAGTCTAGCACTCATTGAAACACGTTCCACGTGGTGTTCAGTCCTTTTTGAAGCTGTCTGAAACAAGGATAAAACAGCTGATGCGATATTATTCTCTTATTTTCAATTTGTAAGACTGGCCCCTCGTTTCTTTCCCCTTTTCTCTCTCTCTTTGTAATCCTAGGCTCCCCTTGCAAGTTTCCCCTGCCTGAAGATCTTTGCTGACTTCTCAAAACTGTCTATTATTATTATTAGTACATATCTGTACAGCCAATTATTAGAATCCAAGTCGTCAGCATCATTAGCCGGCACTTCGTGCCAGGCACCACTTTGCACTTTTTCTTCTATTGACTCAGCTATCACTTTTCCCTGATTTTAAGGTATAAACACACCCCCTCACCAACCTATTTAAAGGACCGGTAGAATGAGTTCCCGCACTGTAGGGCTCATTTTAGGGCGAGTTTAAACCGCCGCTCCTTGTCAGCTTCCTGCTCCCCCAATTTAGAATTAAAGACCCCGAAAACGGCTACCGTATTCCCCTGAATATGGAGAATGATCTTTTAAATAATTTTCCTCTTTTAAACCGTCAGAGCAACCTCGTATAATCGTTGAACTTTACCGCGTTTTGTAGTCAGTCCGTCGTCCCAACGCTTGTGACCTGAGCAGCTATAAATTGCCAATTTGGCAGCTATACGATTTGTCCTTTATCTGCCAAATAATAGATGGTTAATAATCATTGTTTATAGGATGAGAAGAGTTTGAAATCTTGTTTCTATAAGTCCACAAATAGCGGCTGTGACCGACCTCTGTTTTGATCAGCTAAATTTTTATCTCCTTTTTCTCGCAGTTGATATCCATTCGAGCGCGAATCTGCGTGCCCGCTATCATTCCCTCTCCCCATGTCCACTGACTCGTCTAATTGACACGTTTCCCTCTCTTCAGGCATAAGAAATCACTGTGCAGATAGATAAAAGAGCGAGACGAGTGTGTTTTCAGGGAATTAATAGTCTCAGGAACGTTTCATGTATCATTTGGTAACCATAAAGAGCCGTGACGAGGAGCGGCGCTTTGTACAGGGAGGGCGGCAGGGGTCAGGGTGCACTTTGCCGGGGGAGCGAGAGAGGGAGAGAGGCAGGCGCTGACCAGTCGGGCTGACACGGCATGATTCGGCCGCTGATTCAGCAAATTCCCTTATTTTTGACCCTTGTCCAGGAGAAAATAGGAATCTTCTGGGAAATTAGAGGGATTTTGACCCACAGAACTGAAAAAAGCCGGCTATCCGCTATATTTTGGGCGTTTCGGTCCTTCTCACCCATTTTCCTTCCTTCTTGACCCATTGTCTCCAAAAATAACTCTATATTCTGGTTAAAAATAGTCTTATTTGCCGTCTAATTACCCATTCTAGAAGAAAAAGGCCTCCTGTCCGCCTCCCAGTTGTTTTACCTCGAGTTATTGCTGCGTCACCCTGAAATTACTCCATTCCGTCTCCTTCTCTCTCCATTTTAACCCCACGCACTGTTAATTAAGTCCATATTTCAGCCTTCCAGTCAATTTGACATTCTACACCACGTCTTTTCCCGGCTACCGTATTATTCCCGACGAGTGACGCCCATCGGCCGCGAGAGCGGGCCTAGTTTTAAAAGGGGCGGAGCCGTCGCCGTCGAGAGCCAACTGTCGCTGGCATTCGCCTGATTTCTTCGTTCTTCTTCGCGTCAAGAGATTTTGAATGGATCCTTCTTACAGAAGGGTAAGTTTTTGTCTTTTTAGACCTTTAAACGGGGCACTGTTGCCGCCGCTTAAAATTTGTCTTTTCTCGGTCGAATTTCGCTTCAAAAAGGGACCTATTTTCGAATTTTAAATGCCCGGGGAACTTTGCAACAGTAAAGGATGAAAAAATTGCTATTGTTCCACATTTACCGTCCACTATTTCCAGGCTTCCGTTGCGGGAGTGCCCGAGGATGACCACCGACCAGCGGCCGTCAACAACATGCACAGGCACCCCTCCCTTCAACAGATACCGACGTTTCGTCATCCCGATCCACACCGGCCACCACATCCATATGCTCGTTCACAGTCACAAGTTCCCGGCCCATATCGTTCCCGGCCGCACGTCCCCACCATCTGTGCCTGTAAATCGGAGCTGTGTCACGAGGACAAGGGCATCTTCGACTGCCCCCACGGCTGCAACCCGAACCGGAGGATGTGTCTCATGGGACTGATCACTCATATGATCAGGAAACACCTCGGTAAGACGCTGAAGAAGAAACAGAATAAAGGAAAAGGAGGTTCAGGCGCCGTCCAGGAGGTCTTCACCTGCCCGAAGTGTGGATACCAAGGAGGCCAGCAGGACTTTATTCGCCATGCCTATTTCGGTGAAAATTTCACTGAAAAGCGCTGCATGATCTTTTCGAAAGAAATGACTCTGGTAAGTTTCTGTCTGTCTAACTGGATTTGGCTGTCTAACTGTGGCTTTAATCTTTTTTTTTTCGCCCGAAGTCAAATGCCTCTCTTTTTCAGTTCTTTCTACTATCCAATTACGGAAAGGCCGGTACGATTGTCATCGATTCCCTGACGGAAAAAATAATGAAGGTGGTCTCTTCGCACTACCGGCAGATGTATCTGGAATCGCCGGCTTCTCCCCTGCCTCAGACTGAATATGAAGAACAAGTCATGGTCAACGCCAAGAAGGCACACTGGAAAAAGGAACGACAACGGATCCAGACCGAAGCATTTATTAGAGGTTAGAGGAGAAGAGAATTGCGTTTAAATTGAAGCATTTTAGAACACGGGGAAGTCGCCCACCTACTGGCACGAGAAGGATTACAAATGGAACCGATGGAAGAGCCAGAAGGTGGGATTTAGGGCAGTGCCCGCCAAATTGGGGGAAAATTTCAAATTTCCCGGCATTTTTTAGCTCTCTAGGTGTTAAATATTGTATAATTGATGAAATTTCCCATAATTTGCATCCCCTCTCGGCGCCAACGCTCCTGTGATTCAAGCCGCGTATTTGAACCCTATGACTGGTATTAGCGACGACCTTTTTTCAATTAAAATGGTGCAAAAAGTAAATTAACAAATTCTAGATGTGGAAGATCCCGACCAGAGTCCAATTTATGCCCCCCATATTGATCCCTCCTATTGTTATAACAATCCAATAGTTCCAATGGGGGACGGCCCGGTGGATATGGAGCCGACGTCGCCTCAAGTAAACCTATGGGACGAGGAGGAGGAAATCGCCTCACCATCAGGTAATCGATAAAAATAGGGAGATTTTAAAATGGAAATTCGGTTTAGAAGAGTCCAAACAGCCGAGAATAACGGCAAAGGATATCGCGAAGAATTTCACGAAGGCGAAAGGTTGGTTTTTGGGTTCCGCGGGCCGGATTTCAATTTTGAGTCGTGAAATTGGGCTTAAACTGTCCAAAAATGGAAATAAACCCCCTTGTTGGAATTTCTCGACTGTATCTAGACCTTTAAATCTTACTATATAATCCGAAAGTGGGTGAAAACTGCCCTGGGCTGTGTTTTGAGGGCAAAAAATGGGTTCCTTTTTTTGGCTCAAATTTCCCATTTTTAACCCAGAATTTGCTGAATTTTTCCGTTTATAGACCTGTAAATAATGCCACTTTGTTTCAGTTTCCGTCCTAAATCTGGCGATGCCCAATTTGCCGGTACCAAATCATCCGTCGACCTCAAAGTGCCACAACGGCCCGGTTAGCCACAGCCGCCAAGCTCCCGTCGCTGTTCCCGAACCTGCCGCCGAGCCCGTTTCTGACATCAGCCAAGTTGACCCCCGAATCCTGAACGGCACATTCTTCTACAAGTCACTGCCGCCTCCTCCTGCTCCAGGTACATTTCCCCCCATTTCTACGGGTAATTTTTAGTTTGTAAAGAACGAGGAGAGTCGCTGACCCGGACTAACAGTCAGGCAACCAGCCGAGCGGAGAGTCGATCTGTCAGTCTCGAACCCCGGACTCCTAGCCCTCTCCCGGTTCCCTCAAAAAGGCCTCCTACCCCTTTGCTGGTATACAGCCCTCATTATGAACAGTACGAGGATGATGAAGACCCTCTCGAGGCGGAGATTTCTCGTCGGTGCAGAGCTGCTCAAGAGGCTTGTCAGGAAGAGGATGCATCCGGATTTGAGGCTACAAATGGAAGTGATACTGACTCTCACGACGACTCTTCTCACTCTTCCGAAGCTGAAGAAGCACAGGAGGCTGCTGCTTTCGAATGTATAGCTTCAAATGGACTTGATACTGATTCCCATGAAGATCCTACTCGCTGGACGCCGTCTCCCAGTGGTTTAATTGATCCTACTCCTGTATCAGCAGATTGCAATGGTCCCGACGCGACATTAGAAGAAGGAAATCCATCTCAAGGCCCTGAAAAAGCTCCGGGATCTCTTCTTACCCAGGAGAATTCTACAAATGGCCGCAGTCCTCCTCCCCCGCGGCCTCCTTCCCAACTCTCTCTATCCACCGTCAGTTCTTCCCATTGGACGTCTCCTATAAAACTAGGTTTGCCCCATAAATACCCCAAAAATTGACTCTATCCCTTTCCAGAGTCCAAGCTTCCTGAAAGCTTTCAAAAATATGTAAACCACGGCTGGAAGAACGTCTCCCCGCCGGTAGAATCTCATCTCGAGACGAAGGTCACCCTCCATCTCCACGCCAAAGAGCCGATATTGAATAAGTTGGATATATTCGAGTCTGGTTAGTTTTTTTCCTACAGAGAAAAATGTGGCAATTTGAAGGATCGAATGGCTCCTTGGATGGGAGGAATGGTCACGAAACGGATCATACGGGGCTGCCGGCCAAGAAGCCGCTAATCGGCCCTATTCTACCAAGTAAGGACTTTTTTGGAGTCCCAAATCGGTTTAGAGCCTCTTTTTGATTGTTTTTCTCTTCCAGAACTTCCTCCAGCCGTAAAGAAGCGCCCTGTCACTCCGGCACTCTCTCCTCCCCACCGCAGAAGGTCCAGGAGCCGGAGCAGCGCTGCCAGCCGCCACAGAACTCGGACACCTAGAAGATCCCCATCAAGGTCAAGGGAAAGAAGTCGCACCCCAAGAAGGAGCCCCTCTCGTCGACGAAGACGTGCTAAGGTCAGCCCAAGACGAAGCAGAAGCCCCCGGAGGACTCCCCAGAGAAGTCGGACCCCCAAGAGGAGTCGCTCCCGTTCCCGTTCCCGCTCCCGTTCTGCCAGGAGGAGGTCGCCATCCCGCCGGCGTGACAGTACTTCAAAAGATAAACGAAGTAGGTTGCTTTTCAATATCAAAAAAGGGAAAAAAAATCGGCGTTTTCAGGGAGGCGCAGGTCCCCCTCCTGTGTGCGGTCCGGTCGCAGAAGAACGCCCAGCTATTCAGAGCCTCATCTGGTCAAAGAAACCAAATTGGAGGTCAAAAAAGAGAAGAAAACTCTTATGGAGGCTAAGGGTACCCAAACGGCAGCTGCTCCACCTCCAGTTGTTCCACAGAAGCCGGAAAGCTCATCGGAGTTGTCTTCCCCACCGCCTGCTCCGGGAGAAGCGGCTGCCCAAGCTCCAGAACCTGCCGAAACTCCTTGTCAGTACTTTTCGTCCATTTCCCCATTCACATCCCTCCTTTTCAGTCGAGCGGCTCCTCAAAATGGCTCGTCCCTATTTCTCGTCGGTGATCCTTCCCAAGCCCGAAGCTGACCCGATTCCGGAGCCTTCCCAACCGCCCGCTCGCCATCAGCTACCCCCAGACTATCCGGAATACGGCCCGCCGCCGTTTAAACCGAGGAAGCGACATGACTACGGTAAGCGATTAAAACTAGAAGCGGTAGAAGGTGAGAAAGGTCGAAAATTCCAGTTAAACCGTGATATTTAGAAGCTACAAATCCCGATCTAAGCCCTGAAAATCTCTGCTCGCTCCCTAAAACGAAGGAGGATACCAGTGATCCGAATTGGAGCTGTTTTGGGAGAAGATTTAACTGATATTTTCAAATCAGTGAGTTTTTTAAATAGAAACTTAAAAGCAACGTCCTTGTACGGTATTCCTTGGAGCAGAGGATCAAGAGGTCCGGTAATTCTTTATATTTTTATATTTTGGCCTGCCGTGTACAAAATGCCTTCCTTTATTTGTCCCAGACCCAAAAAAAATTCGATCTCTTTCAGCGTATGCCCTCCTTCCCTATCTCCCTATCACCAAATGGCTCGTCCAGCTGTTTTGCTCCTTCTCTCTTCATCTGATTGACTATCTCGTCTATTTCCGCCTTCCCATTCCAATTTTTGAATTTATCAATTTGTTTTCCTTCCCTCGGCATTACTGTGCCTTATTTGGACCTAAACTTTTGTTAATTTTCCTTGTTTTCTCCAGTTTTCTCTTCATAATCTTGTTCTGTTTCCATTTTTCTGAATTTTCTAGTCGTTCTAGCCAAAATTTCCAATTTTTTGTGTTCTTTTCTTGTTACTCCTTATGGCTTCCCGTTTTTATAGAAAAATAATATCAAGAGATTAACTAAGCATAAGATATATCCCTCCGCACCATATCCCGGTTATTGACGAGCTTGAAGGTCTCTCTTATCATCCTATCAACAGAAAAACCAAATTCAAATCAGAAATTATCATTTTATATGAATATTCGGAGCAAAAGTACAGTATACACATTACAATAAAATTATTTATTCGCCGGATTAAAAAACTTCTCAATGAATTGTACAGATCGACAGAATTCGTCCTTCAGCTCTTCTAATCTTTCAATTTTCGCCAATTTTCCATAGTACGCAGCCAAATTTTACCTTTCTGTCAAAAATACGGCCGAGTAGGTTCACCAGCTTTGAAATGAACGCGGCCTTCGATGGGAGAGTCTCCAAAGAGAAGGACATTCCAGGACGTCCCGAAGGAGGAGCAATCCTTTCGATTTCAATGAATTGCCACTTTTCCTCTTCTCCACCCTCGATTTTGTTGATCCATACGCCCCATTTTGTTCTCTGAAAATTGCATTATTAACAGAAGGAGAAGGGCGGCTCGGTCCTCGACAGTTCGATTTCCTGCACCCGTAACGTCTCGGCAGCAGGATTATTCGAAACTGTCACAAAACGGCGACGCCTTTATATCTTTGTCTTGCCGAGGCTTTACGGGGGTAGGGAATCGGACTGTCGGGGGCCGAGCCGAGAAGAGCGACCGCTTACCATGTCGTACTCTCTAATCAAATTCCTAGAGGAGGAGATACTTTAGCTATACTTATAGGGAACACTATCTAGAGCAATCCAAAATAGGAATTTTACCGTAAAAACTAATAATTAACTGTGAAAAGGAAACATTTGGTCTTAAAAATGGGAGATTACGATAAAGTATTCCTGTTCCCTCTCTTCCCGGCCGGGCAGATTCGCCTTGTACCAGTCGTTAGATAAACCCAAGAAGAACGTGATCAGAATCCTTTATTTATCTACTACAGTAATCATGCAAAAAGTACAGTAATCTTCTCCAAAATGGGAGCACTTCTTTTCTCTTATTCCTTCTTCAAGAGCTCTTCAAGGAAGTCTACAGCCCTCTTGAATTCTTCCTTTATTTCTTCTACTGTTCCCGCTTTTTCGAATTCGAATTCCTCTTCAACTGCAGAAAAGTTAAATTCCCTCCTATTTCCATATCCGTTATTCTCCTCAAAAATAGCTGGAAGGAAAGCCAGCAATATGGAGAGGAAAGCTCTTTTGGATGTGGCCGACTCCAAGGAGTAGTCATTATGAACTGATGGGTAGCTTTGTGCCCTCTTCATCGTAACCATACGCCATTTATCGTTCTCTTCTTTATTTATCCAAATGTCATAGCCTAGCTGTCTCTGAAAAACCAAAAAAAATAGGAGGAGAAACGGTCCGGAAAGTGAGAAACTTCGGTATGCGCGCTCCGTAACCATGCTCCATTCTAATACCGCTCCAAATCGCTATTATTACCATTTTTCATGTTTGTTTCTTAATTTACAGAATGTTTACAGTGTGAATATTACTGTAGAGGTAGAAAAATAGAAGAAAACAACTAGAAACAGCTGAAAAATGAGGAAGATGGAGTCGGTGGAGAGGTTGTTAGAATGGAGCGCGGTTACAGGAGGTTTTAGTGTCCTGCTCGCGTTTTTCTGAATAAATTGACACACTTACATTGTTGTGCCTACCATATCCTCCAATTCTCGCTTCATTTGGTATAAAATGTCCAAAATAGACACTATTCTTGGGGAGTAAATAAGCAAAATCGGTATTGACGTCGATGGCATCATAACCGCGAAGGTCCACAAAATCTATGGCAAAGGAATCCGGATAACTCGAGTTAATTCTATAGTTCTGAATTTCGTTTACTTGAACAGCTCGAAAAATTGAGACCAAACCTTGAAAATCTCCTTCAAATTGGCTTCCTCAGCGGGCATGGAACTCCCTGGTGTGCTTGTTTGGAATTTTACAGATTTCCTTCCCTTTGCCGCTTCCTGGATGAAGTCTCCAACTATGCCACATTTCGCCTCATCAAATTGGAAAGAAACGGATTCTGTTTTCTGAAAAACGGCGTGAAACGGGCTGATCCGATGGAAAAATGGAGCAAGTTTCTGGATTTGAACGACGCAAATTGGTTTTCAAAGCGGCGCGCCCTACTTTTGCCGCGTTCCTTCTCATCAGACGCGAATTTCACCTCCCTGCTTGTTTTTTTTCCATAATAAAATGATATAGTAATCTCTAGAGGAAATATACTTCATTAATTAAGAAGAAAAACCAGCGGAAAAAATCGAAAAGAAAGGCAAGATAGGGAGAAGACTAGGCGTTGACGCGGCATTCCTGTAGTGAAGTGTCCTTGTAACAGAGATGTTTAGTCAACTGCTCATAGTCAATCGGAGCAGTGCTATACATATTCTGGTTCCATTTCTTCGCTCGTGGGAGTCCATACATCTCCCTAAATAACCCTATTTTCCAAAGAAAAAAGCCTTAAACTGACTCATAGGTTTTGTAGACATCCTTTCCCCGCTTTGCCCACTCGTCGGCTTGATAAATAGGCTCGGGGAGACTAATTGAGCCACCGAATATCTGGAATACGTACAGTATAAAAAATAGAATAAATTAAACCTGATGGGTGAACGAGAGAGCGAAGAGGAAAGCTTGAAGTTTGTCCTGGGTCTTATTCTCGACATCTTTGTCCAGATCGTATTTGAGCACTTGGTAGGAGAGGAATTTCCCAGTTCCCTGAACATTTAGATACTGTATATTAATTTTAAAAGAACAGTAGAACAATCCCCTGGGTTACTGTAGCCGCGCGCCAAGAAACGCTGGTAAACAGCGGGCGGCGCGCATCGGATGAAAATCGCTGAATTAATTTAAAACTTTGCATTTTTCTTCTACTTTTTGGCATTTTTCTAATGTTTAACTTTGTTATTCATAATCAGCAGAAAATTCTGAATATTCTGAAGCCAAAAAACGCGTGTTCTGTTGAATTTAATCCGGCTAGAAGACCTTCTAAAGGTCTAGTCTCCTTTTGAGGGATTACGGTAGTTTCTCTCCCAAAAAGAGCGTTTTCTTACCTTGATAACTTTATGAGGAAGCATGTAGAAGTTGGGCTTATCTTTCCCTACAACCTTGTCGTCTGCCACCGTACCCGGACGGGCATTTTGAAAGCTGCCGCCACTTTCCACCGCAAATCGTTTGTTGTGCCTCTTACAGATCACTACCACCACGTAATTTGGCTGCCATTCTCGGATATTGGGAATCTCTTCTTCTTTCATGTTTTTGAACTCGTCGATCCCATCTAGGAACGCGGGGAACTCCTTGTTCAAAACCTGAAAGTCCAGTAAATGGAGTCCAAAACAAGTTCTACCATATTATTCTGTCCCTCGGAGACTCCATCCCGAAGGAAGAAAATGTTCTCAGGTAGGCGTTTTCTATTCTTGTAGAAGAGTCCCAACATCCATTTAATTCTATCCATGAGGATGTGATCACCGACTTCTTCCTTCCTCGGCAACTGGAAGTGATAGTCCCCGATGAAGGTTTCGGCATTCTTCGCTCCGTTGAACGACATCTAAACCGAGGATTTTAACTGTTACTCGAAGAGGTACAGTACCCCAACAATGCTGGCCTGTGTTGGCGGCTTCTTGTCAATCCGGTCTTCCTGCATCTCTCCAGTGGGATGGGATACATCATAGCCAACAATTAGGCTTTTTCCATTGGAAATCCAGTCATTTTTCCTAAAATACTGTCTCTTATTCGTATTTGAGAATTTAGAAAAAGCTCTGAGAAGTTGTAATACAAGCGCTGCGGGACCATTTGACATAAAACTCTTGATTTTGACCTATTTTAGCTCTAAAAATGACGTCTACGGGATCTTTTAGGAATTTTGCAGTCAAATGTTCCTGATTTTCAATTTCCTCATCTAAAATGAGGAGCCCCGGATCATTTTTTGTTAGAAGATCCCGAAATCTCTAATTCTGGTGTTGTAAAATAGCTATAACAGACTTCAACTGCGAGTTGCACGGGTTACAGTAAGCCCGACCCCCGTATCTTTTCCCCTGTTCGAATATTAAACTTACGCGTAATCATCAGGTATAACCCCGTGGTTAATCCCTCCCAGTTTACAGTTCATCTTGTGGAGGACATTTTCCCTGGTTTGATACTGATGGGCCAGCTCACCCGCCACTTTTAGACTCAAGTGCTGGCTCAGTGTCAAATATCTCCGTTCGAAGAGCTTCAAATAGCCTAAAACGGGGGATTTCTATTCGACAACTAGTACTAACCGTGGCTATTCCTATCGCTGTCCACATAGATGATCAGTACCATTCTGCCGACCTCCTTCTCCTTTTTCCACTTGGCGACCTGTTCAAAGGTTGCTTCCAACTTGGAGCGTGCGTCATTTCCCAATGGAGAGACTTCTAGTGAATGCCATCGGGCAATCTGGATTCCCTTCTCCTTGGCGGTCTTTTCGAGGGCCTTCTGCATGTTCTGGATAATATTCAAGGGGCAGTCATAAGCCACGACGACGTCATCCGCCTTTCCCGGCTCCTTGTAGCCGAAAATTTTGAATGCGGCCTGAAAATTCATTCATCAGATAAAATGAAAAAACTTACAGTATCAGCCGAGGGTTTGAAAAGTTTGGAAGAATAGATTTCCGGCATTTTTCGACGAATAGCTTCAATTTTTAGAGGTTTTGAAGATAATTTGACCCCGAAGGCTTGGAGAATATCCCGATACCGGGAGGAGGAGCTCAGGTCCAGGTACTCGACCATTTTATGGATGGCGGTGAACCGATCTCGGACGTGGACTGCTTTAGGAGGCTGGAAATGGGTTTTATAGATGGAGAGCCGTGGATTTTACGTTTTCTCCGATTTTGTGCAGTGGGACTCGCTGGTTTGCTGAGACCATTAGAAGCTCCATAGGGTAGTGGGAAGTTACTATCCTGAAAAAAAAATGAAAAATAAGCGCTATGAGACTCAAAATGGCGGAAATGAGTTCAAAAGAGGAGCAGGGTCAAGTTTTTCAGCATTTTGAGACCCTGAAGATGAAAATTTCAGACCTAGAAGACCTCAAAGCCCTATTCTGGGTCCTAAGCCGGCCTGGTCCCATGTTTGGCCTTTTTTTGAAACCAAAATTATAGAGAAAAGACGCCAACTCTCTAGTTCATTTGGATTTCTGCCGTTTTCTTAATTTTTGGTAGTTTTTCGGCTTTTTGAAGCAAGAAGTACTGGTTTGTCTTGAATTAGGACCGGGATTTTGCTACTACGATTACAATCCGACTCTTTTCTAGATTAAGAGATCGGTATAGACCAAATATAGATCTAGTCGATCCTATTTACCTCTCTATATTTACCCCTTACCTCTTTTCATGCATCCCACGAACAACAATCGCCGGCCAATCGAGTCTCACATTTCTGACATCCAAATTTCCGAATCTCTCAGCTCGAAGGACAGGAACTCGTCCATTTCTAAAGCGTTTTCCAGTTGACAATGTCTAAAGATTACTTGAAATCGTCTTCCTGGAGCTGACCAATAGGAATTTCCGAGATCCCCGCAGCGGTGAAGGATGATCTCTCATGATGCCCGGCGAGTAGAGTGAATCTCATGCCTAAATGACTTATATTTTTCAGTTTAAAATGATAAAAAAACCTCTAATAAACTGATTGACTTCATGCCAAATTTGATTGCCCATTGGGAAGGCCCTCAAGTCGTTGGGATTCCAATTCAGGAGTTCGCAAATGGTACAGATGATATTCTGGTTGACATAGAATTGGCCGACTTTTGCTGTAATTTCAGATAAAATAAGAAAAAGTAGGATAAACTAACAATCGAGGACAAGAGCGGGAACCATCCGATCGACAGTTGGTTCGATGAATACAATGCCCTTGTTGATCCCGTCCTTCATCACCTGTCCATTTCTACGGTTGTACGTATGACCATCTCTGGGGAAGAGTCTACCGCATCCGAATGACACGTAGTCTCCTCTAAAATTTGCATTTTCAAAAGGGCTGTACGTTTTATAGGTTACTGTAGCTCGCCGCTTGTAAACAGCGGGCGGCGCCCAAAATTCGCATTTTTATCCAGTTTATAATGCTTTTTCTAATTTTTAACTTTGTTGTTCGTAATCAGCACAAAACCTGAATATTTTAAAGCCACCTCTGTTTTATAAAGATTTCCCCACCTTCTCAAAGCCGGCTCATTAGTCAGCACATCGAAAAAGCTCTGATGATCCCTGTTCAAATTGCCCAGGTCTCGATTCCGGTGCTGATCGGCGAAGTCCCCCATATTCAACTGATTCTCCATTCCAAATTCCATGACAATATTAGTGGCATTCGTCACACTAATCTTCCGCCTAATTTCTTCTGGCAGATCGTCTATGGAGACGGTAAGCACACTGGAGTGCGGCTTCAACGCGCTCAACGCGGCTAGGAGACTCTCCGAACTGTAGAGCCTTGCCCCGCCGCCGTAGAGCGCCGCCTCCCCTTCTCTCAGGATACGGTAAGTCTCCAGAGCTATTTTAATCGCAGCCATACAGATCTCACTCTTCTGGATCTTATTCCCCCTGAAAAGTGGATTTTTACAGTAAAATTGTCGTGAAAAATGTACTTGGCTAGGCTGATTTTCCTCTCATCCGTTGTCAGAATTGACAGGTTTACATCATAGTGATAGACGAGTTTTGGCTGAACTTCGATGGGGAAGAAGTTCGTGGTCAGAATTTCCTTCTCCTTGTCGGCTCTATTTGCCCGCTCCAGTGGTGGATCAACCAGCAGCTTTCCAGAGATATTTAGAGCTTCCGTTTCCTAGAGAAAATGTTTAAAAATAGAGGAATGCTACCTGGAGGCTCAACTGTTTGGCAGCTTCTGTTAGGATATGGATTTCAGAAAAGGAAGGATCTGAAGACGAAGGAGTCGGGGCAGGGGTTAGGGAAAGAGTTGAAGAAGCCGCTGACAATGTAGACGTCGACTGAACTCCGCTCGTCTCAACAGAGGAAGACGATTCTGAAAGAGAAATTCGGTACACGACCGAAATTTGCCATATTCCAGCGGATAGGGTTACAGTAACCCGGAGGTGTCTTGAAAATTAGGTAAAATGTTGAGTTTTTATTCGCGAATCCCGAATTGGTAAAAAAAATGGAGGCAAACTACTGTAACCCTATCCGTTGGAAAAGAACTTCTCGACCCCCTGCGGCCGTATCCACGAGAATTTTTCCCGGGGAGCTCTCCAACTTGGGAGTCCCTGGGCAGCCTGCGGAGGCCTCCCCAGCTTCTTGTGGATACGGTCACTGGAGTTTTGAGAATTTTCCCGGCCTAAATCTCAGGCAGAATTTTTAATGTCGGTTTGTATTGGAAGCAGCAGATTTACGACGGGTAAAACTGGGAATTCGGGACGAAATGAGTCTCCCACGAGGCCGGAACTCTAGGAAATGAAAATACGGGGAATCAGGTACCTTATAGGATATTTTAAAGGTTGCAAATCTTTTCCCTGGCTTGCCGGATCAAAAAATTGGAGATCCTGTTAGCAGTCCGGTGCCCTGGCCATGAATCCCCTGCGCCCTCTACTAATCCCCTCCGTTTTTGGGTCATTATTTCTAATTTGAACCAGTTCTTGATCATCTTGCCCCGTATTATTTAATGTGTGTAGGAAGAGTGTTTCATAAGCAAAGATAACGGCCCAGCACATCATAAAATATAGCAAACAAACCAGCCGATATCTCGCTGCTCCATTCCTGCCGTATTGGAGCGGAAGCGGGGGCCTGATAGCGATCGACACCGGAAGTCGAGCCAAAATCTCTTCCACCTCTACAAAGCATAAGAAATGATGATATGATAAGGACAAGCTCACCCGAATCCTCCTCCCCTATAGTCGCCTCGGTTGTTTCCCCGGTAGCCGCCTCTCTCCTGGTTATATCCACCATAACCACCTCTTCCTCCTCTGAAAATCGGGTTCCTTCAACATTTAAACCCAAATCCTTACCTATTGTCCCCCCGATATCCTCGATTGCCCCGGAATCCTCCCTGTTCCTGGTTATAGCCGCCTCTCTGTCCGCCCCTGTCATTTCCTCCATTGTTCCAGTTATCGTTATAATTTGGATTGTATCCTCCACTTCCTCTTCCTCGGAAATCACCCCTTCCTCGGAAATCACCCCGTCCTCGGAAATCACCCTGTCCTCGGAAATCACCCCGTCCTCGGAAATCACCCTGTCCTCGGAAATCACCCCGTCCTCGGAAATCACCCTGTCCTCGGAAATCACCCCGTCCTCGGAAATCACCCTGTCCTCGGAAATCACCCCGTCCTCGGAAATCACCCTGTCCTCGGAAATCACCCCGTCCTCGGCCGCCTCCTCTAAAAACTTTTCCCTTTCAATTGTGTCGAAATACTCACCGTGGACCGCTGGAAAACTCCCCTCCTCTGCCGCCTCTACCCTGATTGTCGTTGTAGGACATTTCGCTTCCAAAAAGCTGGAAATATAAATAAAATTGGGTAAAATCAGGAGGAGAAATGGTAGAATCAAAAACAGAGAGGAGAACATTTTGAATTCGCTTATCGGCGGGCGGGCGTAGCAAAATGGCACCTCAGTTTTCTCACCGCTTTCGTAATCTTTATGACGATACGAGGCGGCGGCCCGAGAGGCTAATAGTGAGGGGAAACTTTCGGGCTAATCTTATCCTTCTTCATTCTCGAAAGTGTGATTTTCAAACAGAGGCAAGGGATAAATCCATTTATCAGAGACAATAAGTATTCGCCATAAGAGACCTCCCTGTCACCGCTCTGGAGACTTTAATCCTGACGTTTAATTCCAAAAAAAAAAAACTAGGGAGCCGTCTTGCTTTGCAGCCGATCTTACCATGTTCCAGAAGAAATATGGTGATAATATTAATTTGTGCTATCAGGACACAGATTCTCTTATTTATGAAATTATTACATCTGATCTTTACGAAGATATTCAAAAAGATTCTATCTTGAAGAAAGAGTTTGATTTCAGTGAATATCCACCCTGCCATCCTTTGTATAATGTTGAAAATAAAAAAAGTTATTGGCAAATTCAAAGATGAATTAAATGGTTTAATAATGGAAGAACTTGTAGCCTTGAAACCCAAACAATATGCATATAAAATTGCTGAAGAAACACGTGAAAGCTTAAAAGATTATTACAAAAAAAGAATACAGGAAGAAAAAGAAAATCCTAAACTTTCAAAAGTACCCAAACCTGAAGAAGAATCTAAAAAAAGTAAAGGTATCAAAAAGAATATTGTCAAGAATGAATTGACTGTTGATGATTATAAGCACAGCCTTTTTAATAAGACTGTTGTAAGAAAGACTCAATATACTATTAGGAGTGTTAGACACATTATTTTCACACAATATCAGAACAAAGTAGCTCTGAATAATGACTGTGGTGAACATAAACGTTATATCATTAAAGATAGTTATAATACTATGGCTTTTGGTAATGTTAAACCAGAGGTTCTACTTTGATTCATAATACTTCCAACGAAATTAAAGATAGAATTGTACTTCTGAAGTCATTGTTTTCCAACATTTTCACAACGAGAAGACAATACTAACCACAATGATGATTTCCGAATTCTTGAATTTTTTTCCGTGTTTAGATTCAATTCTATGCTCCGTATGTCTTTCGCATAATCCACAATGGCTATTTGTGCCGGTGAGAAGTCTCTAATATACAGATGGGTGATGTTCAAATCGGCGGTGGCTTGAATAAAATAGGGAAGGGCTTTATCAAAGCTGTCATCAATTCCTTTCCAGCCGTTTATCTAAAATTACAGTACAGTTTTAGCTGGGTTACTGTAGTTAAAAAAGACTTGGCCCCCGATAGTCCGATCCCCTGCACCCGTAAAGTCTTGGCAGCTGGATCATCTTTATTGCAAGCAGTTACAAAACTGTGACGCCTTTAGACACTTGTCTTGCCGAGACTTTACGGGTGCAGGGGATCGGACTGTCAAGGATCGAGCCTTAAAAATGGACTTACCAGGCCGAGAGAGGAAAAAGCAAATCCAGAGAGGGATTTCCTTATCTTCTTCACATTTTCTCTAGTCATTTTGACACAAAACGTTGGCATGTACTCGTTTCTTTCTTCATTCGAAGAATTGTACGGGTCCGAACTTTTTGAACTGTCTGAGGATCCGTCCGAACTATCAGCCGAATCCGAACTATCGCTCGAATCTCCATACTTGCTCGAATAATATCTTCTCTCCTTGTAATAAGTGATAACAAGGTGAGGCTCATCAGGAATGGTATCATCCTGAAATCCTTTTTAAAAAAGCAAAATAGAAAAACATACGTATCCCTTGAAAGGGACGCCATTCAAGCTGTTGGTGAGAAACAGCCGGATATTTGGGAGGTCTCTGTAATCACGAGATACAGCTTTCTTTAACTGTATTCCCAGCCAGCGTCGGTTCTTCTCACAGAATTGATCCATAGTTTGGCAGGTTCGACGGAAACGAGTGTAGGGCATGGGTTCCAGCTGAAAGGGGAGGGTTACTTTTATGGGGAAGGGCCAGGGGAAGACTCAACGGTCTCCGTGCTCATTTTACGTCAAATTTCAGTCGTAGATGTGTGTAAAAGACCATAAAATCAATGAGAAAAAAGCCTGGAAATTTAAAATGGGGAAAATTGGTCGGGTTTCATTAGATTAGCGGCGGGGGGTTAGAACTGCTATTGGCCTGGTACTGGATTGGCGGCCGATCCAGAATCCCTGCTCCCCTTTCTTTTGGCACCGGGTTTAAAAAATGCTCACCTTTCTAATAATTTGAATCTTCAATTCACTCTGTAAATGCCCAAAGTGTTTAAAGTCTCTGGGACCATACTGATCGTCCTGCTCTCCTCGTATAGGAAAAATACGACGGCGGCGTGCCATTTTTTTTTATAAATACAACCATTTAATAAGAAATATGTAGAACTATAATGACAGAAAGTAGTTGTTAAAATGAGTGAGAGCCGTAAAAATTGGGTCCAAAAGCTGAGCAAGCGGGTTTGATCTTCGTTCTACCCGCTTCGCTTGCCAACTGATGCGAGTTTTTTTATATTCTTTTCGTTAGAAATTTAATAAATAAAGACTTTTTTGATTTATTTCAATGTTTACAATGAGAACATCTGCTAAACATCCCCTTATGCGGGCTATGAACAGAACAAAATATAGCTTCGCGTCACAGCGGGTTAGTTCGTCTCCTTCATATTGGGTCAGTAAGAGCTCCTCCCGATCCATGTCTCGTCTCACCCTTCTCCTCCTCTTGGCTATTATGGCTAGTCTCTCTTTCACTTCTGTCTTGGCTGGAATTCTCTACAGAGGTGAATTGTCTTCTTTCTTCATTACAAAGATTATTTCCCATACTTTAGGTCGCTACACTCAATACGAAGGAGACGAACTAACCATTCCTCTCTATGGAAATTCCAGTCATCACTGATTCCGAAAAGGCTGATGCTTTATGGAGAACTCATCAAAACTCATCAGTAAACATAAATAACCCATTAGCTGCTTCTTTATTTAACTTGTGAACAAAAATGTAGGGACGTCAGTGGTCTGTGCGCCGACAGGAAATCGGGCCGGCCCTTTTGAAAGTTAACTAGGGTAGAAGACTAGGAAGCCGCGTGCCACCTGGCCGCCTGTCGGTATGGGGCAACGTCCGTCTGCGGTTGTTGTCCGCTTTTGGAGAGGTTCTGAGCGCGTAGTGTGCTTCCGAGACATGTAATTAGACTTAATAGACGTAAAACTAAAAAGCAAAAGTGTTTGACCGCGACGGGAGTCGAACCCGCGACCTTTTGAGCGCGCGACCTGCAGAAGCGCATTGTGCCATTGGGGACCGGAGCAGATAAAAACGACCATAACTCGCGACATTTACCATTATACATTCTCATACTTTACAGTCTTGCATAACTTTTCAAGCTCTATCGAATGACCCCACTCCCATAGCTGGAGCTCAAAAAAAGTATAGCAGAAAAAGGGCAGTTTTTCGCCTTGTAACGCATTTTTCTCCTCACTGTAACACTCTCAGCACCTGAAATTAGGCAGCCCGGATCGCCACAAGCTGCTCTTTCGAGTGAGCCTACTCTCGATAGCTAATTCGAAAAAACGTTGTTACATTTTTTGAAACTTGGAGGCGCTCAAAAAAGTTCCGGTTACATAAGAGATTTTTATATAAAAAGCAGATAACTGGTGTAAACCTGGATTCCCGAGCTCGAGAGCTTTCAAATCATATGCAACATGCCTGGAAGCATTCATTCCGGGAGCTTCTTGCGCGCTAAGCCGGGAAGAAAAAATTTAGGCAGACGACCAAGTCATTGAACCCCCATTTTTTAATTGGTCCCCATCAGAGCCGCTTTTCTCAGCCATCGGATCATCTACCGCTTTCTGGTGCTGCCCTTCTCGTCTATTCGTGAACAAGAGCTAAACTACGCGTCCCAAGCTTGGCTGGAAGACGGGGAGAAGTCACCTGCTCCTCCTTCATTAGCCGCCTGCCAACGCGATCAGTTTTGGAGTTCAACTTCAACTGAAAACTACCATGGCCATCAAGATCTAATGAAGAAATAGCCGTGGCCAGCGTAGAGATAGAAACCCAAGGGAACGGTAGTGAAGGCTCTCCGTGGCCAGGATATGGGCTCTCCGTTCCACAGCTCATTGAAGGCGAACAAGGCGAGAGCACAAGAAGAAGAAGATTCAAGACAGACGGCACCCTTTCCCAGTCCCCAAACAGAACATGGTGTTTTTGTTGCCAGTTTATGCGACAAACACAATATTAAGCAATAGGAGGGCCACGGTGCCGGTGGTCATGGCCTGGTGGGCTCCTTTACCGAGCAGCCGGTCCAAGAATGAAGCGCTTGCTGTGTCGCCGATCCGCTTCCCCGCATCCGCATGCTTCGTCATATCCTTGCACTCCGTAGCGTCACAAATCTCGCCACAAGCCGGGCATCGAATCTGGAAGAAGACCTTCTCGTCGCTTTCCAGCAGGCGGCGGTCCACATGGATCAGCTGGTCCTTCTTGTAGCACGGGTAGAATTTGCTCTTGGCCGTCTTGATCCAGACCATCCCATCCTTACACTTCGACTCGTAGCAGCCGTGGGTAACACTATATTGTGTTATCGCCTCACCAAGCCCAGCCTTCTTCACCTTCCTCACAGTGCTGCCCTTTCCTATTTCTATCGGCTGCAGCTCAAAGCATCTGGCATGTTTGGAGAAGATTTGGAGACTGGTGTTGGCATGTTCATCGGTGTTGATAGTCGAGCACTTGCTGTCCGCACGGCCCTTGCTGGCAGTTATCGTATAAAATGGACAGTAGTCGGCCAAATCCAAGGGAATGGCGTTGGGAGAGTACACCAGACCGGGTGTAGGCTTACGATCGAAATAGTCATAAGTAGCATCCATTGTTCCAGTATAAGAAAACGCATTACATCGCTCAATGGCTTTGCGGTTATTAGAACATCTGAAAAATATCAGTTGGAACTATTTAAAAGGCTCTTTTTGAAGAGGTTTTTAATCCAAACTGCCAACGTGCCTATGTAAGTCATGATCACAAAAGGGATCGCTTCTATAGTGGCCACAAGACTTCTTAGCAAAATCACAACCCGCTCCTTTTCCATACTCCATATCTTCTGCTTGTCTAAACCCGATTAATCTACAGGAGAAAGTAACAAATAGCTCACGAAAATTGGGCTTGATACCATCCGGAATCTTCAAAGATTGACAAGGTAATGTTCGAGAAGGCGTTGACTTCCGTCCGGACGCCGCCCATAACTTCATTCTCGTAGATTCTCTTCTCCAGATGGGAAAATATCGTTCCGTCTCCGCCCTGATTCTCCAGTTCGACTCCTTCCAACGTTGGGCAGTTGAAGTAGTCTCGAGCAGCTTTCGTAGAAGAAGGCAGGGTCATCAAATACACATTGTGAGGCTTCTCAGTTCCGCGAATCATCAATGGACTATCCACTTTCTTCACAATACCAGGAATTTCATGTGGCATCTCAGGAGGAGCAGTAAACGGTACCAATTGATTAGGATAAAGGTTACATCTTCCACTTGGATCATGGCAGTCGATATAGGAAGGATAGAGCCTACTAGTAAAACCCAGAGCATGTGAAATTTCATGCACCATGGTTGAAACCCATTTATCCGCTTCCGTACGGACGTTTCGGGTCTGAAAAGGGATAAAATAATAAACTTCGGCTAATTGAATCGCCGTTTCAAGAAATCCTCAGAAAAAACTCACAAGAAACACCGGCAAGTTAACGCTCATCCAACCGGAAAGAGGTCTTCCTTGCATGGTGTCAGAAGTCGTGGCAAACTCCGGATCGTATTGATGATAGACGGCTCTGGTTGCTTTGTTCACTCTAAGGTCTTCCATGTCACATGGACGAGCCATTGCCAAATTACTTGTATCGTTATGCACTCCAACTTGAATGAATAGGATATAATTATGGCCATAACTTGCCGTATGCTCTTTAGGAAATTCTGAGTGGCATTTACTGAAATATTCTAGTTTACTTTGAAAAAGAAACACGTGCACGTTTTGTTTAATTTGATCTTGTTTGACAGTTTGTAATTTGATAGGCGTGGAGAAACAAAAGTGATAGGCAGTCAAGGATCTATAGAAAGGTTAGTGTAGGAAATAGAGCGGGATAAAATAATTTTGGGGATGCTTGAAGATGGAGGCTGCTACTCGAGACAGGAGGATCAAAAGGAGCGGTTGCAGACATTACGCGTACGGCATAAGCTTCTCGTTTTTTTACATTTTCATTGTCCACAAAAATGAGCGGTTGCTGATCATCAACCTCCAAGCCAGTCGACAGTCCTGGCCATTTCCCAAAGGTTGCCAAATATGGGCGGTCGCTAATACGCGTATCAAATGGAATTACAATCAAATAACAAATTGGGCACGGATTCCAGAAATGGTATAGAGAAACGAAACTCACGCAGTAACACTCTCAGTTTCTCGAACCTTCAGCATCTTTGCAAGTTTCCTGACCGCCCGTGTGACATAATTTGAGAGATCGCGGCGATTGATGTCCTCTCCGAGTTGAGCGTAGACGTCGTCGTGGTAGACGGTAAAAACGTTGAGAGGAACCCATTTCGGTACATTGGTTCCGTTGTAAGATAAGCCACGACGAAGACGACGGCTACTGTATTTCGCGGAAGCCGTTCCATATTTGATACTTTGATTTATGTATTGGTAACCACAGGCATCGGCGGCCACCAGCAGAGAGAGCAAAGATAACAGCATACGAAGCATTAGACGACCGCTCCAAGAGAGAGAAGGATACAGACTGAAGAGCTGGAGAAATGAAATGGACGGGGAACAGTTTCAACTGGATTAATCCGTTCTAACTGGTTCGAAACTGTAAACTTGATGCCGTCGACTCCAGGAAAAACGTCATTTCCCCCTATTTCTATGGGGGGTTTCAAACAAAAAATATACCGCCTTGTAGAGCATTTCGAAGGCTACAAAATCACACATAAAATATCCAGAGACCTCAAGAAATTCCCGGCACAAACCCCTCCTCAACCCTGGGATACGGTAGCGCCCGCTGGCGGGCCAGAACAGGTTTAATGGATTAAAATAGGGGATTAATTTCTCCCTTCCGATAATAAAAGGATGGTCACTTTTTTTGGAATTGAAGAAGAAATCTGGATTTTTGGAACAATTGTGAGTTGTAGCCGTTAGATTTACTGGCGCACCTTGTAGCAATGCTCCAGCTCCTACAGTATGCCAAGGAGCTTCTTTTACCCTTTTCTGCTAATTTCCTGCTAGCGTACAACGTGTACAATTAGAAATTTACTGTAGAATTTAGAAAATAGCCGAATTTATCGAAAACTGTAGAAAAATAGCCGTCTGGAAGGTGGAGCAGCCTCTATTTTCCTATGCACGCTCGGCGCCGGTGCTTCTTCACCTACAGTATACCATAGAGTTATTTTGGCTCGTTTTTTTACATATTTTCTTAATTCACATGACTTTATGGTTACTGTAGAGCAGAAAAAATAAGAAAAGTGGCTGAACTCATGCCAGAGAAATTAAATACTATCGTTGTTGTCCATTCTGGACCGCCGAGAGGCCTCCTATAAATTTGAAGCAGCTCCTTGAATAAATTCGTTGATTCTTAATTTTTTGACGCTGAAATATTTGTTTGAAATACGGGATTTGGGGCCGCCGCCGTCCCGCCTAGGGCCACCATAATTTATAGCCAAAAAACGGCTGCCACGGCGGGGATTTCTAATTTTCGTTGCCTGGAAAGTGAAATTTCCCATTAGGTAGTCCCTCGATACTGGCGGCAGTCGTCGCCCGAACATGCGCACCCTCCTGCTCCTTCTGGCTACGATTCTCTCCGCTATTTGCTATTATGATCCTGATATTACCTCTACCACTTCGGACATCAACCCACGGCGGTGGAGAAAACCCGGAATAGGGGAGAGCCTGCCAGTGGAATATGAGCGGATCTTCCGCGTGGTTATGTACAATCCAAAGCCCGATGATGGTGGCCACCTTGGTTTCAGGTAGATTTGTCTTATTCGCTACCAAAGTCCTGGTCGTTTTTAGCCACGAGCTGTACTTTGGGAACGGTACCAGGGAGTCCTTGATGGCGACAAAGATCTTCCTACAGACGGTAGAGTCGACCGGTAAAAAGATACAACTTTATTTAGACGGGTAATAATATACCGACGGTTTTCATGGACGTCAATGAAAAACCAAGTGAGCTGCCTTATGATGAAAGCCAATCACTATTGGTCTATTATTTCTCCTTCATCATCGGCGGATATATTGTAAGTTGGAAATTAAAGGAGCAGGAAGACAATGGGTCACTGGGATACTATCATAGCCAGTAAACAGCGAGCACCCCTTTTCATTTCGGGGTCATTTGTGCGTATTTTACGTCTCATCTAGCGTTTTCCGCATTTTCTCTACCAAAAAATCTAGCAAACTAACTCGGTATAGGCTTAAAAAATTTGCTGTTTTCTCCTGATCACGATGATCTATTTATTTTTGCATATGGACGTTGGAATCACGAGAAAATTGCATTTTTATCCCAAAGTCGACAATGCATTCCATTTCTGTGATCATAATCGTTGCGGGACCCATGAAAGGTCCTGCAACGATCATGATCATTTTTTCGCTTTTAACCGTTTTTCGACCGGATTTTGATCATAAATGTGTATTTTTCTCGTGATACAGGCGTCCATATGCAAAAAAAATATATCATCGTGATCAGGAGAAAACGGCGAATTTTTTAAGCCCAAGTTGTTTTAGGTCCCTGACAGTTCCTTTAAGGAAAAATCCTCATTTATAGAGCGAAAGTTTGACTTCGCCGCTGTTAGGGATTCTGGGAAATTACTGTAGAATAACGCGGTTTATTTCCAGGTGGAACTGGCCTACTACCCATCAGGCAAGGCTGTAACCTGCACCTATGATCACCCCTTCAAAATGACCGAGATGTGGTTCAATGAAACCTCACTAGACGCCATCGATAATATGGCCTACCTTGGGGAAACGTTCGAGGAACTGCAGATAATTCTGAAGAAGATTGCGGACGAGCGAAAGGCGGCCAGAGAAAGTTCTTCAGAGGAAGGAAACGAGGGCATGGGAGACTCTTCGAAGGAGGAGGAGGCCAATGGAAATTCTGGAAGCCCTTTGGAGGAGAACAAGGAAGCCAGCGGAGGATCTACTACAGAGAAAGCTGAGGAGATCGCCGGAAGTTCTGCACAGGGAGAAGAACAGACCGTGGAAAGTCCTTTCGAAGAAGATGGAAAGACTACTGGAGGCCCTTTGGAGGAGGATGGGCAAACCACTGGAGGCCCAACAGAGACGGCCGACGCGACCACTGGAACTCTTACAGAGATGACCGGAACGACAACGGATGGTCCTGAAGAGAATGACAAGGAGACGACTGGGCCTATAATACAGGATTTACGGTAGATAAATATTGTTGTGAACATTTTTTGTGAGAAAAAACTAAAATTAATGAGAATATTTACTGGGAGGTAACATTGAAGGAATACTCTTGTCAGTCAATAAAAGGTCCAGCAGCTGATTATTTGGACACGGCATGTTCTCTACCTGCGCGTCTGTAGCACGTACAGGTGGTACATCCACCACCACACTTCTGACAAACATTTACGTCTTGCATTTTGCCTGAAAATTTAGAATGTGACGAGGGATAATTGGGGCCCATTTTCAAGTTCACCAAGTTCAAACAATGCTCGCCAGGCTTGATAATTGCGAGTTTTCGTATTTTTTCCTAGCCTGTCTGAATTAGAATTTTATGCTTAACAAGACAGTCCAGGTTAAATTTCATAGAATTCAGAAATCGCCGAGATATGACCAAAAATCTTTTTTTTCTTGTGAGCAAACGATTTTTTTTTATTTTTGGTCATATCTCAGTGAATTCCTAATCTTATGGAATGTAATCTATATCATTTTGTTAAGTATAAAATTCTGATTCTGACAGACCAAAAAAAATAAATACGAATAGTCAAAACGATCAAGCCTGGCGAGCGTTTGGTGAACTGGGTGAGCTTGAAAGTCTGCCAGATTTTGGGGACAAATAATTGAAGAACTTACAGTAATCCTGAGCTGTTGCTGGATGCCGTAATGATATCAGGGGACTCTTTTATATTGACTCTCGAGTCTTGAAATTCTCATCAAGACCAAAAATTTCGACATTTTCTGCCCTTTTCTTCTTCTTTCGTCATTAGACCGGAACTTTTCGTCGTAAACAAAGCTGTGCCCTCTCTCATCGTCCGCCATCCGCGTCGACGGCCAGGGTGGTGCCACCGAAAAAGAACGATGAGAAATTTAGAGAGAGAAAGAACGATGAGAAATTTAGAGAGAGAAAGAACGATGAGAAATTTAGAGAGAGGGTACAGCTTTGTTTACGACGAAAAGTTCCGGTCTAATGACGAAAGAAGAAGAAAAGGGCAGAAAATGTCGAAATTTTTGGTCTTGATGAGAATTTCAAGACTCGAGAGTCAATATAAAAGAGTCCCCTGATATCATTACGGCATCCAGCAACAGCTCAGGATTACTGTAAGTTCTTCAATTATTTGTCCCCAAAATCTGGCAGACTTTCAAGCTCACCCAGTTCACCAAACGCTCGCCAGGCTTGATCGTTTTGACTATTCGTATTTATTTTTTTTGGTCTGTCAGAATCAGAATTTTATACTTAACAAAATGATATAGATTACATTCCATAAGATTAGGAATTCACTGAGATATGACCAAAAATAAAAAAAAATCGTTTGCTCACAAGAAAAAAAAGATTTTTGGTCATATCTCGGCGATTTCTGAATTCTATGAAATTTAACCTGGACTGTCTTGTTAAGCATAAAATTCTAATTCAGACAGGCTAGGAAAAAATACGAAAACTCGCAATTATCAAGCCTGGCGAGCATTGTTTGAACTTGGTGAACTTGAAAATGGGCCCCAATTATCCCTCGTCACATTCTAAATTTTCAGGCAAAATGCAAGACGTAAATGTTTGTCAGAAGTGTGGTGGTGGATGTACCACCTGTACGTGCTACAGACGCGCAGGTAGAGAACATGCCGTGTCCAAATAATCAGCTGCTGGACCTTTTATTGACTGACAAGAGTATTCCTTCAATGTTACCTCCCAGTAAATATTCTCATTAATTTTAGTTTTTTTCTCACAAAAAATATATGTGATTTCCTGGGATGGCATAATTGTCTCCAGGATCCTCTTTGTAATTTCTGTGAGAAGTGGGCCCATACGCCGGCCCTCTGCTATGGCCAGTATCACTTGGACCTGCTGATGGACCTGAAGCAGCGGGTACAAGCTGTCCGACTGGAGCCGACGCCGTCGACCACGGCCCTCCAGGAGAGGAGGATGCAGCAGATGATGGGAAAAGCAGCCGAGAGGAGATGACGGACGGAGGGATACCCAAGAGCAGCTCTTCTTCGATCCATTCTCGTCTAATTTTCTTCCGTTTCTAATAAAAATATTTCACTATGCCTGTCGATTTTATACTTTAAAATAACCAAAGCCTGGAGTTTTTAGGGAAAGAATCCATTTTCTGGTAGTTGCGAGAGTCCAGCTCAGGGCAGTTACCGTAATCCCGGGATATGGAGGACTCCGGACCGAAAGTACAGTAACCGGAGGATCTGAGAAGAAAATAGACTACCTCCACAATCGGAAGAAATGGTCAACATTCTGAAAAATCTGAGAACTACAGTTCCATTCCCCTGTCTGTCTCATGATAGTGTCAAAAAGTAGTTTAGTGTATCTATTACCGTCCGCAATTTTACACTTCCATTGATAAAAATAACCTCGTTTGACCTTTCCCAGAGATTACGTCTCGGTCCAGGTCATACGTATCGTCACCATACCCTAGTCGCGTGTCCAGGATGACCAGGCAGCGTTCCTGTCAGCTGTCGGCGACAGCCGGACACATTTCCCCTCTATATTTTGATCAGCATCCCCGTTCTTCCTTCTCCTTTAATCACCAGCCCTCCAGTTCCTTTATTTGACTCTAAACCTGGAAAACTAATTGGAGAACCAAATTTTGGGATTAAAAAACATCGTGATGTGGTTGTGGTGGCATAAAAGAGACCAAAATAGCCGCAGATCCTGCAGTAAACAACTGTAGCTTGAGGAAATCCTCCAAGAAACCCGGTAGATGTAGACAGCCCCCGGTAAACTGTTCCGACGCCGCCTGGGTGCTCGAGGCTCCCCCAGAACCTCTAAAGCCCAATTTTGGAGCAGTAAAGCCGGGAAAAACGGTAGTTAGATCCCCTGAACCCGTAGAACCTCGGCAGGAGGGTGATCTTTATTAAAAACAGTTACAAAACTGTGATGCCTTTATACGTTTGTCTTGCCGAGACTTTACGGGTGCAGGGGGATCGGACTATCGAGGAAAAAAAAAGGAGGAATGGGGGTAATTTTGACTACTTTATGGGCTGTTTTATCGTCTATTTGCCTTTTTTTGTTGCTCAAATTTAGTCTTTCCAATCATTTCCGACCCTTTTACAGTTCCGAAACCCGGCACTGAAGAATTTCCCAACGTTCTTGATGAGTCATAAAACAGGAAGCAAAGTTTCTCCCGTTGTTCCTCGAGTAGAAACGTCACTGACTTGTTAATCCATTAAACAAAACAGTTCACCAAAAAACAAAACCCCGCTTGGGAGATCTCTGATTCCCCCGTTGCCACTGTATTTTGTCCCCCTTTCCCATGCCTCAATAAACCGCGAGAGGGGAGGCAGCCGGGTGTTATTTCGTTGAACTCGAACGCCAAGTAGTCACCCCCCGTAGTTCCTTGTGATCTTTGCTTGTTATCAACAACACATTCCCCTCCGCTGCCTGGTCAAGTTCCCCATCGCTCTTTTACGAAAATACTAAAATTGTCACTTTTCCAGCCTTGTTATCATCATTTTTGGCCTGTTGTCCCTGTTTTGCCCTTTTTATCGGAAGCGGCGGGCTATTTTCCAGGCTCTCGTCTGTTTAGACCCGCAACACTTCAATTTTCCTCCTGAGAACGGATCCCAGACCTTTCAACTCCCTAAATATTCCAGCTACACTCAATTTTTCATCTTTTGATCTCTCATTTTCCCCAAATTTCCGAAAGTGTCAAGGGTCCGCTTCCATTTCCGCGACTCTTTCTCACTAAAACTTCAGAACTTCCATTTTTCTCCTGAAAACTGCTCCCAGACCTTTAAACCTTTAAGCATTGTTCAAACCCTCGATTTTCCAAACTTTTGGCCTCTTATTTTCCCCAAATTTCCTGAAACTTCGAGTTCTTGCCCCATTTTTCGCGGTTCTTCCTCTTCAACTTCCAGAACTTCAAATTTTCTCTTTTAAACGGCTCCGAACCTTCAGAATTTCAGAAATAAATCTATTTCTCCAAATTCCAGACTGTACCCACTCATTTCCATCCATTTTCCCTATTTTTGATCATTTTATCGGGGGCCAGTGCGTTATTTTCCTGGCTCCCGACTGTTTAGACCAGCCAATTATAAAATTTCCATCTTTTTATCTCGCTACCAAACCGCCTGAATTTTGGGAAAATACACAGTATTTCATCTTTTAGACCCGATAACATTCCCTGAAATTCCTCCTCGGCGTATTTCTGTTTATTTTCCTTCTTTTGTTATTAATACCCCCTCTTCTGTCCATTTGATGTTCCCCCCAACAGAAAACACTCTTTCCAGATGATTCAGAAAGTGAGGGGCAGTCTCCCAGGAGAGCGATAAAAATCATAGTGTCGTCACTGTTGACCAGTTGTTATTTTTGTTATCTAGACCGGGGGGAGCGAGTCGAATGTCAACATCGCGGGGTTGTTTTTTGATACGCGACGGGCAGAGGGGACCCTTTAGGTCATTTCCACTTTTCTGGTAGAAAATAGGGGGAGAGAAAAGAAGTAAAGAAAACCAAGAGAAAGGAAATGCAGGGGGAGGGGCATCTCTCGTTTTAGGGAGGGATATTTTGATCATTCCAATTTTCCGAACTGATAAACTGGTTCAGAACAGTAAGGCCCAGTTCTTGGGATCACATATTTGGCGTACTGTAACTTGAAAAAGATCCTCTGCTATGAAAAATCCGCCTTTCGGATTTGTTACCCCCGAAAAAGAGTGCCTTGCGGAGGCGGGCCCCCGTTTCTCAGGGCTCGGTACACGGTAGTCCGTTCCCCTGCACCCGTAAAGTCTCGGCAGGTGGATCATCTTTATTCAAAACTGTTACAAAACTGCGCCGCCTTTATAGCTTTGCCTTGCCGAGGCTTTACACGGGTGCAGGAGATCGGACTATCGAGGGCCGAGTCTTTTCTAGTCTCCCTGTCGTTCCCCTGCTTTCTATTCATACCATTTGAAGGCTTCTCCCCTTTTGTGAGATTCCCCTTTCTCCCAGGCGTAGATACTACCAGATTATAAGAAGTGGAACAGCTGCACCAGCTGGCCTTTCCTCTATTCTCCCTCCTCTCTTCTAGTCGAGAGAGACTTTTTAAACCTGCGCTGACTTGTACCAGCCAGGGGCCTTACCACCGTTTTTGGGTTTCTTAACTACGATTTATCGTTCTATTTTCTATTTAAAAATAGTTTTCATTGCAAAAAGACGCCGAAAGAGACGAAAACGGCGCCTTTACCTAGCTGTGCAACAAAAGATCGACCCCCGTACTTATTGGCCCGAAAAGTAAAGCGCTCCTTTTGAAATTCCCGTTCTTTATGACCAGGCAAGATTAAAAAAGCCGCTCCTATCCTTTACAGTGGCGGCTTTTATTTTCTTCTCTCCGCTGACTCACTTTAATATCCTGAAAACTATAGGGAAGATTAGAATAGCACCTTTCCGGTATTAATTCCTTCCCAGATTAAAAAAAAAAACAAAAACTGCAATGTTTTATGGTAGCTGTTTCCT
This sequence comes from Oscheius dolichura, assembly GCA_932521035.1. Lineage (NCBI taxonomy): Eukaryota > Metazoa > Nematoda > Chromadorea > Rhabditida > Rhabditidae > Oscheius > Oscheius dolichura. The sequence goes on along the minus strand of OW051492.1, from coordinate 9,295,010 downwards.
TTCTCTTCATATTGTCTTGGCCAACGTTCTTCCTCACCGCACCCAAAGACTCACCAAATGCTCGCAGCGCTCGAATAATTCGATCTTGCTTATTTTTTTTTATGTCTATCTTGTTCAGAATTTTATGATGGACAAGCTGGTATAGGTTATATTCCGTAAGAATAAAAAATTGCTGAGTTATCGAGAGAAACGCTATGTTCACCTCAAAAACTCTATTTTCGGTTATATCTCAGCAAATACTTATTCTTATGGAATATCAGCTTGTCCGCCATAAAATTCTGAACTAGATAAACTTTTAAAAAAATAAGCAAGGTCGAATTATTCGAGCGCTGCGAGCATTTGGTGAGTTTTTGGGTGCGGTGAGGAAGAACGTTGGCCCTCAGTTTCCCCTTTCCCTAGCCCGTTCCCTTCCCCCGGTCTCTCGCAGAAGAAAACAGCCGTTGTCTTCTCAACTTATAGTATCCTCTCTCTCATAACAGCCACTTCTTTATCTCCCCGTTGCTCGCTGATTTACAAGCCCGATGGCAAGGACACGGTGGTGAGGGGGAGAGAGAGGGCGCCCGCTTGTCCCCACCCCGTGTCAACACGATCTGGTGCCAAGCTGACCCCGGCTCGCTTTCCCAGGCCGTGATTGTTAACCAAAAACTATCCTCCTCTTCTCTCTCGAATTGTTCTCTTGTTATTCATTAATTCGGTTAATAACACGCGATTTAACACCTCCATCTTCATTGAAATTCATGAAAAACACCCGCTCAGCCGATTCAAAAAACAGTCCACTGAATTTTTGACTAATAGTTCAGTACCATGAGTCTCCGCATCCTCTTCTTTATTATTCCATTCCCTTTCGTTACGGGACCTTTTCCCTGTGGGACCCAAAGGTTTCCGGTACACTTCCGCCTATTGGTGACTAATCACTTGAGCCGGAATAACCCACCCACCTTGTTATCTATTTACAGCCTTTTCTCCAGGCCGGTCTCCGTATTTCTCACCTTTCTTCTACAGTGCTTGATTTTCTCCTCTATTTCTCCTCATTTTCTATAAAATAGACTATTTTTCAGCAAATTACTGATAAAAATAATGTATTCTACGACTGAATGGGCCCCCTGGAGCCCGTCACAAACTCCGGTTCGAACCGCTAGGCCTCCCATTCGAAGTATTGGAAAATCTCACCCGGTCCGCCATCCCAACAGCCCTACGAGGGCCATTCCACTGAAAGGATGCAGTCATCGTGAGTTTTAGGCTTTTAAAAAAGGCTATGGTCGATTTTATTTGGGGTAAAATGGGGGGAGAATTGCTGTAGATCGCTATAAATTAGCTTTATAAGTCAGAAATTCTGTGAATTACGTTTACGGCTGGAAAATATTCACGCTCTATGACTAAAATACTATAAAGTCCTTGTTTTTAAGAGTGTAAACGCCTTTAAAATTGTTAAAATTCCAGAGAAGCCGATGCCACTCGTCAAAACTGTGGTCATCAAGATCCGGCGCAAAAGCAGCGAATTCGAACAGCTCTTGAGAGCCAAATTGTACGATTCTTCTACAGAAAAAATAGATAGATTTCATTTTAGGACTGCACACAAGAAAAAGAAGCAGGTAGTGCTCGAGGAGCGTTCCCCCCGTGTCCTTATGAGGAGCAACAGGGCCTTGGCCCACAAGCCGCAGCTCCCGAGCTCTTCTTCCAAAATGCCTCCAATGTTTAATAAAAATGTCTTCCAGGACGAATATATCCCGTGAGTTACTGTAATATAGGGGGGAATTATCCTATTTGGAAGGTTTGATCGGGTCATGGAACAAAGTAAAGGCCCTGATACTGCTGAGACGAGCTCTCTCCATTCTTTTAGAGTTAATGTTCCATTCCATTGGCATACTGCAGATCTCTGGCCCGACACCATGTTATCCACAAAATTTCCAACCACAAAAGGGCAATCAGAGGTCACAGTGTGTCACGGTGCCCTTTAAAATCACAAGAAACCATATTTACAAGAAGCCAGGGCCCAGCCGTAAACTCGGGATACGGTACAGAAAACTTTTCTAAAGTTTCTCCCCCTTATTTTTGTATTTTTAGGACAAACACTGATCTGCATTCATGTGAGTACAAGTTCTGTTGCGAGGACGATGTCCAGAAGGACTGTACCTTCTGCCGCGGCCGCCACGATGACCATCATTGTGGAACCGTCTTGAAGCACGAGGAACGGAATCTTATCTACCTGGCTAAAGACATCTGCCGCATGTACGTGCTTCCCTCCCCTTTTCTTATCTACTAATGACCAAAATAAAGTAAGAACGTTAAATTTTCCAGCTGTGGTAAGAGGAGTGAACCAGACGAATGCCATCATCGCTGCATCCGTCGAAAGTGTATCTACTGCTCCCTGTCCGCTCATGTTTCCTCCATGTGCAAGTCTGCCCAATATCAGGGAATGATGATGATGGTTGACAGCTATAAAGTGGTCTATAAAATGTATCCCATTGAGACGAAGGACCAGGAGGGAGAGAAGATGGAGGAGGACGGCGGGAAGGGAAAACTGATGGGAGACTATAAGGAGAAGAAGCACACGAAGGAAAATAACGGTTAGTTATAGACTATTTTTAACTGAAAGTTCACGAGAATTTGGCTTGTAGACCTTTTGGTTACTGTAATACTCCCGTAAACAGCAGGCGGAGCCGTTGCTTGGTGGCGCGCGTTGGACGAAATTCGCCGATCAAAATTGAAGCTTTGCATGCGTTTTTCTCCTATTTTCTGACATTTTTATAATTTCTAAATTAGTTATTCGTAATCCGCAGAAAATTCTGAATATTTTAAAGCCAAAAACTCCTATTTCTAAAGAAAAATAAGCTCTGATTTCAGAGAATAAGTGAATCGTTGGAGAGGGGCCGTGAATTAATTCAAAATCAACCGAACTTTCCTGTTTCCGTGGAGTGGTGGGAAATTTTCTCCCAGGAGGTTGAATAAGTCTTTACGGTATTTTTTCCCGCCTTTTTCCATATTTTCCATGTATTCTATGTATCTTCTTCGACTCTAAACATTCTTACCTGCCCATAATGTTCTTTCGACTAGGTAGAACTCAAACTTTTTGAACTTCCCGCCCTTTCTACCCTCTGTTTGTGCCTTTCCCCCTCCTATATCTTTGATACTATTGTTACTGTACAAAATTACTTATATTTCTGTATTAATTGACTGTATATTTTCCTTTTCCGGTCTCTTTTAACTGTATTCACCCTATTTTTCCGCTTCTAGGAGCTTATTTGCCCCCGATTCCACTTTTCTCATCCGGTATTGCCCCCATTCCTCCCCATCTTTCGAAATTGTTACGGTTTTCTTGTTTTCTTTCACCCTCATTTCTGCCTTTGAACTCGCCTTCCCCACTTATTTTATCTATCCCGAATATATTGCCATAATACATGTGCAAAGAATAATGAATATTATCTATCTGGTAACGAGTTTTAGTCTTTAGTTACCGTATCCTCGAGCTACTTCCTGTAACAGGGGAAGACGCAGTCGGCGCCACAGTTAAACAACAAGAGAGCCACAGTTATACAATAACAAATAGGAAAAGAGCTGCAATAACCGCCAGTAAAGGGAGATAAAGATATCGGAGCCGGCGAGTGCTGCTAGATTGAAAGAGAAGCGGCGCCACTGTGAGACAGCTGGTAAAAGAACAGCGCTGTCACTCTTTGACTCTGTTACATTTTACTACCGTATTCTGGGAGACACTGAAGAGTTTTTCGAGTAGCGCTGTACCCAAAAACTGATCTGGACTTGATCCTAACGACTCTCGGAGGGCCAACACTCTCCCTCACCATGGTGAGTTTTTCGTGGTGAGGGAGAGTGTTCGCTCTCTCGGAGTGGTTTGGCCTGGTAAACTACAGCGCGCCCTTTTGCTACTTCTTTTGGGGCCGGCGGATTATTTCTTGGTCTTGCCCGACTCCAAGGTACCCTATGGAGCAATCTACAGCTCCTGGTGGATACCGATACCCTTCTTCTGGTTGGGGCGCTGTTCAAGGACCGAAATGAGCGCTTTAGAAGGCCACACACTACTCAAATACTACAGTAACCTTCAAAAAATAACGATACAAACTGAAGAAAACGTTGAATAAAAGAGAGAACACAGCCAAGGCTAGAAAAGCGAGAAGGAGAAATGATAGAAGCCAATTGGAAGGCGATACGGGTGCCCAGCCCATTTTCATCCAGACGGGCGGCTGCTCTTTTCCTTCAAGTGCCAATGGAAATTCCAGACTTTAGGGATGGTACGCGTACGACTGGGCCATTTTCTGGCCTGGAAACGGCGAAAAGAGACGGGCGCCTGATGCGCCAGGCACCGGTGCGCGTATCGCTCCAAGAAGTGGACGGGAAAAAGACGCGAATGAGATGAAAGCATAAAGAGAAAGTAACAAACAAGATGACCACGAAAATCTAAAAGAGAAAACAAGAAAACAATTCGCACCAATCAGCCCTTTATTCACTCATCTTTCTTGTCGTCGTCGTCCTTCTTCTCCAGCTCGCTGTCCTTCTTCTCTTCCTCCTTCTTTTCCTCCTTCTTCTCTTCCTTTTTCTCTTCTTTCTTCTCCTCCTTTTTGTCGGCATCCTCCTTCTTCTGTTCCTTCTTCTCTTCCTTCTTCTCCTCGGCCTTCTCCTCCTTCTTGTCGCCGTCCTTCTTGCTCTTCTCCTTCTTCTCGCTCTTCTTCGACTTTTTCGATTTGGACTTGGCCTTGTCGTCCTTCTTGTCCTCCTCCTTCTTTTCCTCCTTCTTCTCTTCCTTTTTCTCTTCTTTCTTCTCCTCGGCCTTCTCCTCCTTTTTGTCGGCATCCTCCTTCTTCTCTTCCTTCTTCTCTTCCTTTTTCTCTTCCTTCTTCTCCTCGGCCTTCTCCTCTTTCTTCTCCTCGGCCTTCTCCTCCTTCTTCTCGGCAACAGGAGGAGCAGGCGGCTGCGAGAGGGTCGAGCTGGGAGTCTTCATGGCCGAGCCGGCGCCGGCGGGAGACTTCTTGCCTGGGCCGGACTTGGTCTTCTTCTTGCCGCCTCCACAGCCAGTCAGTGAGTACGGTATCAGCCACAGCTGCGAGACGATGAAGATGGCAGCGTAGAGCATATTTCAGCTGCTTGATCGAGTAGTAATGACCAATTCTGGCAGACGGCCGCCTTATATACCTACCGACCCAGGGTCAAGGCGATTATTCCTGGCTTTACCGCGTAATTTCCAGTTTTTTAACCGTTTTCTACCGTTTTTCTCGCTTTTTAACCAGAAAAATGGCCGTTTTCAACAGGAAAATGGGATTTTCCACTTCTCCCCGGGGAAAATTGACCCTGCCGGTCTATTCCCAATCCAAAATTAAAGCGCCGGAACAACCCCATCCAAATTTGGGGTCCCAAAGTGCCGGAATAAGTGACCCTTTTTGACTCACTGCGCACCGCCCTGATCAAAATTCTCCCGTCCCCCTGATCCACAGACCCAGCGCTACCGTATATTGAGCTCCGGGCCGGGTCAACTATGGCTTTCCGGCTGTCTAACTGCGGCGCCAAGTGCTCGAGTTGTAGATCCACTATGATTGACCAGCTGTGCCGCTTGTAGCCTAGTGTTATTCCCCCCTCGTTCAGCGCTTCCCGCGTGTCTCTTCATTTGTTTCTATATTTGATCGCGATCCTCTCTCCCTATAATGGAAGACACCAAGATCAAAAGGAGAGAGCCGGCGAGGGAGAGAGCGTATACATCCCTTTCCCGGTATCTCCAGCCGAGCAGAGCCTTCCTCCCGACCCCCTCTCCCGATTGACTGTCACAATTCGCGCGCTCTGCTATCCAAACAAGGGCGCTTTACGGGAAAGAGCAGGGAGGAGGACACAGGGGGCTGCGGGAGGGGAGAGAGCCCCGGGGGCTACCACATATCCCCCCGGTCGGGCATACAAACGGGCACGTGAACGCCGTTCCTCCTCCATTTTAGCCAATTTTTTCCCTATTTTCACCTGTTTTTCTTTATTTCTTCTCTTTCTGGGACCTTCCGCTCTCTATTTTACCCCTTCTTTTTTACCGCCTTTCCTGCCAATTTTCTAGTCAAAAAGCCGGTAAAATGCTTAAAATTGGCTTGAAAATCCGCAAAAATAGGTGCACTTCCATGTCCCAGACAGAAGGAGACTCTCCTCCTAAAGAAGGGACGCGGAGCTTTTTGCACAATACGAGAGAGCAATGTCAAACTGATCCCAAATAAAGGAACGTCGTCGCCGAGATATCCTCCCTCCCCTGTCTGTCTCTCTCTGGCCCTTTCTGTTTGTTTGAACACACCACCATGTGGAATAAACACGGGGGATTTCTCTAAACTGGAGAGGGTCATCTCTAAAAGCTGTAGCACTTCTTCTAAAGGTTCTAAAATAGCGAATGAGGGTGCTTCTTTCCAAATTGACGGAGTTTTCTGCCTTTCCGGCTCATCTCATCGCCATTCCACCGTATTTTTAACCCCTTTCCCATATCTTTACTTCTATTCCAGATTCCGGATGAATAGCATCAATAAAAATACTATAGCTCCGCTTCTAACACCTCTTGGATGTCGCCAAACTCCGTTTCTTTGAATTGTGCTCCTTTTCCTGGCTTCCCAGACCAATTTGAAGGGAACCCCCCGTGTTTTCACCCCCATTTCACCACTTCCCGACTTTGTTCCACCTTTGAAAAATGGAGCAATTTCCTTTTCTAGGCTTCGTGAGCTCGAACGGCTGCTCACAAGGAGAACCGCTCTTCAAGTTTCCTTCCTGTTAATTTTCTTGTGACATTTGTCCCATTGGAAGCCCACTGAAAGCTATTTCACCTTGAAAACGTGCCGAAAGTGTCCTAGAGAGCTTCAAAGAGGTTTAGGGAGTCTGGACTTGTGTGCTTCATCTACTTTTTAAAGGCTCCTTCCCCCTATTTTTGGCAATTTTCTTCCTTGAACAGCAATTCTGTTCACAATATTTTGGGTTTACCACGGGAGCAGAAGCTCAAATCGCCTCGAGAACCTCTCAGGCTGCCCTAGGAAATATCTTTTTGAGAATAACCCCGCTTTTTGGGGATTCCTCCCTCCATTTTCGACTGTTTACTCCCTGCAAAAGAGTCTATTCACGGCAGGCTACTAGCCTATTTCACAGGCCACCAATCTTGAAGGGAACTAACTGGGCAGGCGCACAACAGGCGACGGGAAGGGTCGAGAATTGGACCAGATCGCTTCAAGCGGATTACACCAGTTCACGCCTCTCTTTCTGCCTCTTCCGCGTGCCAAGACCCGACCTTGAGGGCCATTTTTAAATATCGGGCGTTAATTTGAGGTCCCCCGTCCCTAAAATTCTGCAAGTCCGGAATTTAGTGAGCAAGATTTGCGTTTCGGCTCTCTCTCCCGGCCGACTCTCTGCCTCGTCCTCTCTCTCAGTCCGCGTTGCCGCCCGAGGCCTAGGGGGTCATCAGGGACCGGTCGCGCCAAGAAGATGAGGGGAGGACGGGCTCTTGTCTGATTAACGCTGCCCATCACCTCCCAGCGCCCGCTTCCCCCCGCCTTTCTTCAAGAGGGCGAGGCGATGGAAGAACAAAGAAAATGACCACTTCATCAGCCGGGGGAGATTACGATTTTTTGACCCCCAGACTCTATTCTACTGGGAACTTTTGTCCCTGGAGCTTCTTTCCTTCGTCTTTCTCCTTTTTCAATCGTTACAGGACTCATTTCCATTCAAGACCTCCTTATCCTCCTTTCGCCCTATTTCCCTCCAAAAATGGCTCTTTCCCCCATTTTTTTGACTATTTCTCCCTTTTTACAAAGTTCTCAACCCTTGGATGACAATATCCACCCCATTTGATATATTTCAAAGCAAATTTTATAAGTAGAAAGGTTTCTGATGCCCGAAAATGGCAGTCTGGCTCATCCAGTCCTCCATCGCGTCGCCCTCTGCTCCTTCCTTTTTGCCTATAATCGGCAATATTGACCGGATAGTGTGCCAAGCAGTGTTTGTGTTGCGATGATTATCGCACACCACCACCAGCAGCTGCTGCCCCAGAGGCCAGGAAAAAAATGAGATCGGGATCAAAAACGCCACGGTGAACTAACCTTGGCTCTCGTTCTCGCTCGGCCTTTCCGTCCTCTCGGGGAAAACAAGAAAAAAAAGGCGGCAATAGGAGAGTACGGAACTTTCGAACACTGATCAGTTTAGGTAAAATCGGCATCAAAATGTACTAAACTGCCGGATAAGTAGCAAAAAGGAGGAAAGAGGCCTCCTTATTTAGAAAATTTGACTAGAAACCCGCTTTTGCTTGCTTGATATCACCACTTCTTGGTACTATGAGCTATCTGCCTCCATATTCCCATAAACCATCGAAACTTTACTGAAATAGCTTCCGCAACTATTTGTGATTTCTTCAGCACTCTTTTCTTCCCAAGTAATGTTCTCCAGAAGCTCCCAACCCCTTTTGGACCCAATCACCCCTCTAATTTCTGGTTCGGTCTTCGATAGTCCGATCCCCTGCACCCGTAAAGTCTCGACAGTACAAAGGTATAAAGGCGTGTAACAGTTTTGAACAAAGATGAACCAACTGCCGACACTTTATGGGTCCAGGAGATCGAGATCCGTGTACCGAGCCTTATTCTTCTCCTTTGGCGCCTTGCTCCGTTTTTTTCCACTCTAATATGGCCAGTAGCAGCTCTATAATGGTATACCGTTAAATAGACCCCGTTTACAGTATAAAAAAACAATTAGGAGCCCTTCACCCCGTTTAAATTATCGTCAAGCCGCCCCCAGCCGGGAAGTCGTCTCATGGACACGGTCATTGCTTCTGTTTGTCCTCTGTTTACCCCTGACACAGCCTCCAGCTCGGGTCAATTTTAAAAATACCTCTTTGAGCCACAGTCTTGGAAATTCTGCCATTGTGCCTTTCTGATCCCTCGATCCCACTGGATATATTCCAAGCCCCCCAGCTTTTTCACGCGTTTACGCAAGCTCGCTCTCGTACGCTGCCGGCGGATTGTTTTATTTAGAGCTTGCTTTTTTTCCGTGAAATAGACAGCCACACATATCTCGGTTGGTGGCCGCCGGTCAAGCTGGCAACAATCTCTTTCTCTCCCTGTGTTGACCACACGTTATGCCGACGGTTTTCTGACAGCTCGGCGACGCGTATTATTCGGGTGGCCCTTCCCGGAAGCACGAGCAAATGTTGGACGACGACGAGGAGCGCGTGTGTGTGTCGGTCTCCAACTTGCCCGAAGATCACGTCAAAGTCCGTGGAGAAGAAAAAAAAACGTTCGAAGGAAATTCTCTTCCTCTACAAGCTATAGGTGTTCCCTTTTGTCTTAGCCCCCCTCCCGGTCAAAATCTTCCCCTTTCCGAGCCCCTTGGCCCCTCTTGAGATCGGCGGCCACCCTCTATGACTCCCCCCTCTCTTGGCTCATTTCTCTCTCTCTCTCTCTACAGGACTACTTCGTGTTTTTTCAAGTATGCTTGCCCTTCTCGCTCCGGCTCTCATCTCTCTCTAATCCCTCCTTACCTGGTCTCTCTCGGCCAATTTTTTACCGCCTCACACATTTGTTGAGGGCTCTCTTGTACGAGAGAGGATGAGGGGCGACAAGGGTAGAAAGAGCACAGCAGCACACTTGACTCCGACCCTCTCCTCCTCTCCTCCGGCTTCTTCTTCGCTATGTGGAATTTGGTGGCTCTTTTTGATCTTTCCGCGCCTTGGACGAAGACATGCTCACGGCCGTTCTTCTTTTTTTTACGAGCACTCAAAAAGAGCCTAGGAAACATATTTTTTTCCCTTTAGCATACCCTCAGAAAGTCTCGAAGGGATCTGTACTCCATTTTTACTACGAAGAAGGTCCCAGAACAACCTGGGCTACTCTAGACCTCCTTTCTCGGCTTCTTGAAGGTTCAGTCTCAAACTTTTTCTTTCCAGTCCTTTAAAAGACCAATTTCTAGGATTCTGCCTCCCCAATTTACTAGTAGAAATTGCTGTTTTGATGAAAACAGCGTTCCAAGCCGACCCAAAATGTTTCCCTCCCTGACGGTCAGTCAAAGCTCCCTATATAGAGTCTGAGCTGCTGTTTTCCGAGCTGCCCCCAATCAATTTGTTTTCCTATGTTTTCCTGACCAAAAACAAAGAGACAGAAATCGTAAAACCGGGAGCTGGTGACCTCATCTTTCCTGTAAATTGGTCTAAAATACTCCCAATTTCAATTTTCCAAGTCTTTTTTGATTTGGCAGGCTGGTAAAGAGGTTCCTACCTCTCTACCATTATTCCACCTATATCCTGCTCTTTTATTGAGCCCAAAAACTATTCAAGTCGTGGTGAGACCTTCCCTGGGTGCTCCAAAACCTGGTTTACCCCAAAAATTCCGTCTCCAGGCTATAGGGCCGATCCTAGACCCCGAATCACGTGTTACAGAGCAAAGGCTCACTTTTTCCTCCCCTTTCCCCTTGTATGTCTCGGTTTCCCCCATTATCTCCAGTTTTATTTACCCCATTTGTATCTGCAATGACCTCCGCTGGACTTTTTTTACCCCGGCACTCCATCTCTTTCACGCGGGATCAAACGGACCGCCGCTCATTTCTCTAACTTGTCATTTCTCCTTATCTCAATAATTTTCTAATTTCCCCCATCAAATATACCGATCTTTGCCCTCTTCTCGACATCTTTTTGAAAGAGAAAACCACATTGAACATTGATATCTGAGGTGGTCAGCGGGTCCCCGGCGGAGGGAAGACGTCTTACTCACAGCGGGGGGAGAGACTGACCGGGAAGAACGCGTGGCCCCGGGGGGAGGGGGAGGGCTGGCGTTCCCGGGATCTCCCCGCTCCTTTTATGACTGTTTCACTCTTTCGCTTCGGATATATTTCTCTCTATACTGATGTCCCTCTCCCTTTGGGTCCCCCACTAGGATCGGGTGGCAAGAAAGAGGGCGCTATCTCGCCCTGCCATCACCGTCATTGACTGTCGGTCTAGGTAATTGACCCCCCCCCCCGCTCCTTATCCCCAGCGGCGACCGCAAGACAGTCATTTATATCTATCACATCCATATCACCCCCCCCCATCGCCTTCTTCTCCACATTTTCTTCCAAGGATTTGACCCTTGGAAATTAGAAAACGGCCTGGGAACGGCCATAAACACGAAGTTCTCGTATCGTACTCCCCCTCTCGCTTTTTTATGGATTACGGGAACATTCAGTCGTGTTAGTTAGAGGTCAATGTCCCGAACCTAAACACAATTGTAAATGGGGGCCTTTTCTCTCTTTTGATCCAATGACGCGGGACACTTTGACTTTTTTTTGAAGCAGCGCTTTACGCCCTAGTCTCGGTTTCCAAAGGTCTTGGCTGGGAAATCCACCGTTTTCAAACGTTTCGGGACCAAAAATTCTATTCCCCGCCAGGGAAAGTAACTCCTTTCCAAGTCCTGATGCCTCTGGCTTAGGGAACTCGTTTTATTTTCGAATTTTACCATCATCCACAAGTTTTTTTTCAGTTTCTTACTCCCAATACCATATACTCTTCCTATAGAACTATTTCTGATGAAAAAAGGTTATCCTCCCTTAGGAATAGGTGCTAGAAGGGCTCTTGATGGCTCCGGTGCCATCATCCCCTTTCTATCCTCTTTATTGCCCATTATTACCATCTCTTCTCTCCATTTATGATCTTCCTCCCTTTCTCAATCCCAAGAAGAATGGCCTCCCTCTATTCAGAATCGTCTTGAATAGCGGGAGAGATGAAGAGAAGAGACCATTCTTCCTTTCCCAGGGTGTGGCACCGCGTTCTGATTCAAAACGCTCCCTTTTCTTCCCACTGTTGGCTTCTTTCCTTTCCAAACATTCTTCCCAGGAAAGGGAAGGGGGTTTCTATCCAAAAATGACTATAATATTGAGTTTAAAAAGTCAAATTCTACCCAGTGAAAGCGTCCTCCTCTCCCTTTCGCGGGCGCCCTCCTGTCTCTTCCCGTTCCTCTAATTATAATTGGATCCCTGACAAAACCATCTATGGGCACATATTTTTCCTCTCTTCCTGTCTTTCTCCGGTTCTTCTGGCCCCCAACCCGGTCTTCCCTGACCAATCATCTAATCACCCCCTCCTCCCTCTCTCCACCGTTTTGCTCCCAGTGTCCGCGATGTCACCAAATAGACCCCGGCAGCAGAAGAAGCAATAAACAGCAAATAGAGCCATCAAAAACAGTTCATCTGGGGCCGTTTTCGGACCGGGCAACTTTTTGTAACTTTTTGTATAATTTGACCCCCTCCCCAGTGACAGACAGCCGTCACTCATACCTCGTTCGGGATGAGGGGGTGAATGGACGGTCATAATGGCTGTACCGGGAGGAGGAACAGCAAGGGGGGAGGGGGCACTCTTCTATCCACGGCGTTTGGGTTGGGGACTTCTTAGACCGGGGACTGGATGGCTCCTGGAAGGAAGCAGAAGGGGGGCTCGACCGTCGATAGTCCGATCCCCTGCACCCGTAAATTCTCGGCAGGAGGATCATCTTTATCCAAAACAGTTACATATGTCGGCTTTATAGCTTTGTCTTTCCGAGAGTTTACGGGTGCAGGTGGTTCGGACTATCAAAGACCGAGTCGGCAGAAGGGGGTGGATCTTATATTTTTGTTTAAAAGCGTGAAATCCCGCTGCCCAATCCATCATATCCCCCCGATGACCACAACCACCACCCGCTGTGGATAATTTGATGGTTATCTCAATGTGGCGGTTTTGGGCAACACACACCCGAGAGAGATAGATAGAGACACCACCGGGGGGATGGGGTCTCTCTATTTGCAACCTGTTCCGCCTATCAGCTTGTGTCACATCGTCTTCCTTCCGCTCTTTATCCGCTGTTGCAAAGTGTTAATGATTCTGCTGGCCCAAAAGATATCCACTTTTCCCGCCTGGACCAGTTAAAAATGAGCCGGATAGGTCATTTCCTCATTTTCCAAAGACAAACTTCCTTTGGCCCTCTCGAACTGGGAGGTAAATGTTTTCTTACCGGTTTAATCCCCCCTTTTCGCGACTAAACCATTTGAGTACCGACGTTTTCCTCCTCCGAGATTACGTGACCCCTTTTGAGCCGTATAGTGGCCATTTCCTTCCGGGCCCCCTCTCACTTTCACCTCCTCTCGGTTCCCCAACTTTTTCCCTCTCTGGTACACGTTTACCTCCTCACGTAGGCCGTGAGAGTAAGAGCAGGAGAACACTTGTATCATTGTGAAGAGGCAGTCAGAAAAAAAGCAAGTGAGAGAGTGGCGCGCGAGGCAAAAGTGTGCCAAGCTCTTGCTTGCCACGGATTTGTACTAACTATCCCGGCGCCAGGCGGGTCACAAGCCACAGCTGGATCTTATACATGCTTTTTTTCTCTGATTAAATTTTCTCATGAAAGGCGATAACCGATACCTCTCTCTCTCTCTCTCTCTCTCTCTCTCTCTCTCTCTCTCTCTCTCGGCCCTTCGACCCTCTCGCTTTTTCAAGGTCAATTGAGGTTTCAAAACTTCTCTGGTCACTTTAGCAGGCCCTCTTATCGGTTACTGTACTCTTTTAAATTACGTAAACATCTTCCACTCCAATTTTACGATCCCTCCATCGCTAAGAGCTTGAAGAAGGGGTTCCAAAGTAGCAACCCTTGGAACCCCTTATGAGCGGAGAAAACAGTACTTTACGATATTTTGAACCGTCTAGGTTAAGTCTAAAAAGGGGAGATGGGTCCGGTCCTTCAATTTTAGAAGTCCCAACCCAAAATTGGCCTTTTTTAGAAGGACGGAACAACAAGTTGTCATTCCTCTGCTTTATTTCGGAGTTTTCATCATTTTCCACCATTTTAGCTCTTTCTATCCACACTGTTACCTTCCTTTCTACCAATTCTTGTCTTTTTTTCAAATTCTCAAGGACATTTGCCTGAAAACGAACCTTGGATGGCTCAGCTGAGAGCGTTCCAACTGTTGGAAGCCTTTCCAAAGAGGCTGCGGCAGTTTTTGGCCACTTTTAGCCCTGTTACTCTCTTCGTTCTTGTCCTTTCTTTCTATCTTTTTCAACCATAAATCTCTTCTTTTTTTTCAGAAAGGAGACTAGAAGAAGATGTCGTGAGCTCTCTGCCAGCTCCGTTCCCTCCCCGGCTCTGTCATATCTGGGTGTTCTCTCTCGTCGACGACCCGACTCTAAAATAGCACAAGCAACAACAATTCCTAACTATTCCCCGCTATTCAAATGATGGAATATGGCGCGGCGGGTACCGTGAGAATCATCCCGGCATCAGCTCTCCGCGACCAGCCATATTGGTTTGAGCATTATGGTCCGCTACAGGTCAGTTCGTCTCTCCCCTTCAATCAGTAATAATAAGCCCGGGGGGAGGGGGTTTTCTTTGCTTTTCTCCTTTCCCTCCACCTCGTTCAGACAATTATAAGCGCCTTTCCAAACATTAAGATTAACTCGCCGGCTAAGTGTTTGACAAGATTGTGGTCTGTGAGGTGGGGTCCGCTCCTTTTCGTACCTCCCCGCCATTTCCTTCTTCTCCTGATAATACAACCACTGACCGCCACAGTTATACAATACAACCATACAGCAATCTTCCGATAGCGGAAACAAATGCCACCCAGTTAAAATTTCCAATTTTCGCTTCCTTTTGGGGAAAGCCTTGGCGCCTTCTATTCGAAGGGTACTGTAGCTTTCGTAATAATGAGAAAGGTGAAACTGTGTGAATCTCTGGTGGTTTCGTTTACACCTTGCTCTCCCTGACCAGGGTCTAAAAAGTAGTAGCCTCCTCTCTTCAGGTATCAGTTTCCACAATGGACAACAGCAGCGACTGTTTGCCCATTTACTCCCGACTACTATGAGTTCCTCTGGGGGTCAAAGGATGCCCCTCTCTCGCCCCTTTTAGTTACTTTTTATCTTTGTTCTTTTGTCTGTGTGCTACGGGAGAAAGTTGACTCTGCTCTCTCTCTCTCTCTCTCTCTTTCTCTCTCTCTGATAAATGAACCCCATCACGAAATTGACATTATTTACCCACAGGGGAGTGTGTTTCCTATAGTCTCACGAGAAGAAACAAATCCTCAAACAGAACTGACACAACAGAGACGTGGTGGGAGGGATAGACACGGGGATAAAAAGCTGTATTGAAGTTTATTTCAAGGGGGTCTCTCTAAGGAAAGAGTTGAAGAGTATCGGGACCCAGACGGGTTACTGTAGGATGTGTAACTCGGATTAAAAGGGCCTTAATTTCAGTTTTTTTAATTGCCTCATGATTCGAAATGGACCGTTGAAATAAATTTGAAGACCATTTAATTTGAAATGTATGGTCTTACAGAAGGACTTTTACTTCATAGTCGTAGTTCGAAGCTGGCAATCCCCTCAAATTTTAGTTTTCCTCCATGCTCTGGACTCCCTTTTTTCCGGCACTTCCCGTTGACCCATTCTCTCAGGAACAATAACGGCCAGGGAGGGGGGAGCCGCCTATTTGCGTCACACAAAACGCTGGTTGCCCGCCAATTGGACTCTCCACTACAAACTCTTTGCAGCGGGGGAAAGCAGAGAGAGAGAGAGAGATAGGAAAGACGGAGGAAGGAAACGGAAGCTGGACTTTATTCGTCACCTTGTTCCCCTCATTTTTGATCAAAATTTTGATCTGTGGAGCCTAGACCGCAGACAGGGGGCCATAGTTCATGGCAATCCGTTGTTTTTACTGGTTTCCGGGTTTAAAAATGATTAAAAGAGAGCCACAGCCGTAGTTTTTGGCCTAGCGAGTATTTTACAGGGCTTTTCTCTTCGAGATCCTCCGTTTTATTCACAAAATAGGCTCACTTCGTTGTTTTCAACTCAAAACGAGGGATTTCATCCAGTTCAGCCACAGAGCCGCAGTTGGATTTCTAGGATGACTTCTCCCCTTTGCCAGAATTTTCCCCTCAAGTCCCGGCCATTACGCCCATTTTTTCATAAATTGGTCGTTGAAGCCTAGAAACTCGCCCAAAATGGAGACTGCTCGGGGTTTCTGCCATGCCGCCACAGCCAAGAGCCACAGCCAGATCTTTAGGTCCATTTGACTCCACTAAATGGTTTGTTCCCTTCGAGACACTGACTTCTTCCATGTCTTTTTCTACTGTAGGGCGGAATAGAGAGTTTCCTATCACAGCGCCACACCCAAGAGCCACAGCCGCTGCTCTAGGCCCACCAGCTCCCTTAATAGGACTTTTCTCCCCGAGACCCGGCCAGTTTTCTTCAATTTTTCTTGATAAAATAGCCCGCGCCGCATTGAGGATCCACCCTCTTTCTCCTCTCCCACACACCGCCACCACCATCACCAGCCGCCTCCCTGTGAACTGACTTGGTGTGTTTGTTTACTCGCCGCTGCTGTGGTTGTGGTGGTGGCTGCTGCCGTTTTTCAACGGCACTCCTAAAGGATTAGCGGGTTCAGTGCCTGTTCCAATTAGACTCCCCCTCTCCCGCTCTCCCTCTCCTCTCTGTTACCGGTGTGTGGCACCCTGTGGTATATGTGGTTACCGCGTCTCGTCCACTGCAATCAGCAGACAGACGTTGTACCGCTATTTTGTGGCGGAGCACACGAAGAAGAACAAGGCGAACCACATTATGAAGTAAGTTTTAACCCTCCATTGAGATTTTGCCCAAAATTGGCTGCGTACATTCCTCCCTGCGTATTAGACGACCTGAAATGCCCGGTAGCATATTCTCCTCTCTCTTGGCTACAAAATGAGTCTAGACTCGACATTGTAGACTCATCGCTGAGTATTAAATGACCCGAAATTGACTGCTTACCTTTCTACTCTAGTTACAATGACCTCAAGCTGACATTGTACCCCATTGCCTTGTTATTAGGTCCAAAATCGACTGCGTACCTTTTCTAACTGAGTATTAAACGTGTATTTTACTGTGTATCTCTCTCCCTGAGTATTCAATGCCCATCTAAATTGGCTGCGTACTCCTTCTGCCCATGTCACCTTCAAAGATTTCCCCGTCCTCTTATTTGCCGAGGAAATGAATCATGCCCCAGGTTTTTGCCCAGTTTCAGTGGGAGAAATTCTTCCCGTCCTTCCATTTTTCATACTTTTCACCCTTTCCCATTAAAAATTCTAAAAAAGTTGATGAAAGCGGCCCTTTAAAAGGAGTGAAATGACGTGATCTTCCCATAGAAAAGAGAGACTCTTTTTCCTTTCTTGTGTTGACGGTGCACTTTCTCTCTCGCTCTACCCAGCGAAGGGGGGACGAGACGAGACGCTCACTTCTCTTTTCTCCCTCTGACCAGGGCGATCTTTTTTCAAGTGGCTAGCTCCATTGATACGGTTTTCTTCAACATTTCACTTGTCTACATTTAACACTTTTACTTATAATCTGCTACCAGAAAAAACGAAAAACTGGGCGAAGAAAGTCAAACACCTTTGTGAATCATCCAATTCGTCTTCCTGCCCCCCAGTTCCAAGTTGATTCCCCGGACAAATCCTTACATTTTTGTACGGGAAGTCATCAGTTGTCTTTCAGCCACCCTGCGCCTGTCATTTCACATTTTGTTAGCTGGTAAACTTCATAAATCTGGCCAGACTGGGTTAAAACAAAGGGGCTCGGCGGTCTTCATTTGATGGGGCTGTTCCCAAAATGTTCGTGCTAACTGGACCGATAGTGTTGTGCCTGAGCTCAGCAGAGACCCAGAAAGTACGGAGAACGATATTTTTATGGCAGCCGATCCCCTCCTGCCCTGTCAAAGCTCAGAAAACGTATTGGAAACGGTACCAATTGATGTGAATTGCCCTCTCCGGCGGGTCTAGGTAAAATTTTCCTTCATTCCATAGAATTTTTGGTTCTTTTCGAGATAAATGACACCCTAAATTCATTTTTTTGTAACCCGCTTCCAACACAAGAGTTAGACGTTTCGGGCGCTGGTAGCAATGCTAGGCTCAAAAGTTCCTGATTTTCAATTTCGCCACTGTAAATCAGGCAACCATGATCATTTTTCTACCGATGGTCACGAAACGACAGCCTTTTGGATTGGAAATTGATTATAACCACGTTTCAACGAGGCTAAAGCAAAAATTCTGGCTAAAAATCCCACTCTAGGAGGGAAAATGGGGGAAAAGGGAAAAACGGGAGATGCTTGAGGATCAATTTACCCGGATTTTTGGGAAGTTGTAGCTCTTTTGGAGGATCTTTTGACGTCGTAGTGGGATTGTCACGTTGTTCAAGAGATGTGGCACACCTCTAACAGCAGCCGGCGGCGGCGTCATCGGCGCCGAGCCCCGCCGCCGGCCACCTAGGAACGGAATGCGTTGGTGAGGCTGTTTGCGCAGCGCATCTGGCGGTCCTCGGTGCGCATGTGTAAGCTCGAGTGGCTCGCTGTGTTTCGTCCCAACCTGCTTATACAACACTGTCACCAAAAGCAGAACGCGAACACACACCCCTCCTCGACGGCCCTAACTTTTACGTGAAACTAAAATTACTACTTTTGGAGTTCATTTTTCCGGATTTATTTCATATTTCCGCCTTTCTAATCGATTCTCATTGTTTCAATGCCTATTTATAGCTCCTTTGTCATTTTAACCCACTTCAAAATTTCATAACCCGCGAAAAATCAGCTCCCAATTGAGCAAAAGACCCCAAAGGGCTTGTTTATCATCCAATTTTTGAATTTATGGCGTACCGAGAGCCAAATCCTCAAGAAACATGGGAAGTCTCACTGTAGACTGGTTAGGGACTTCCAAACCTTCTTTTTCTATCAACAAACGGCTCTAAAAATATTCATAGAACGAATTCTGTGGAGGTTCTTTATGAATACGGCCCCCTGATGGTAATTCTTGTTTCTTACCCCGTTATCTCTGTTTCTTTGCTCATTTTCCCAATTTTTCGTTGAAATTCCCTTCCAGCTGGAAAGAAATGGCCATAGAATGTTTTTCAGCGTTCATTTCTCTACAAAGAAGTCCCTTTCCCCTTGTTCCACTTGCTCAGTCCTCTCCTCCACTAGAATCATCCCTGATGAGGGCGATGACTTCTTCTACCGATCTTGTAAATACTTTTTATGGTTGAAGCACTGCTTTCTTTCTTATTTTCGCCTGATACCTAGGTATTCGACGGATATTAGATGGTTTTAAAAGCATGTATCTGTCTTATCAGGCTCGTTTTTGCCCAAATTTCCTCCCCCGCCCGAGATATCCTCCCGTTTGGCAGCGCAATCCTCCTTTTCTCCCCGTGGCCCTATATCTTCGACCTAATACCTTCTACTGCTTCCTTTGTGTTTAAAAATGGGTTCTCCACGTGTTTTCGTCTTTCTTTTTCTTAGAAAGTTGCGAAGAAGCCGCCTTCATTAGGGAAACATCACGGCCAATTAATCAACTTGTCTCAAAATGGCTCGTCCACGTGGTTCAAACATTGAAAAGCTGCTCTTTCTCCCCTTCTAAAAAGAGTTTCTCTTTCTCCCTCTCTCGTGGACTGTTATCCTCTTTTTCCGTTGTTCTACCATTAGGAGAACGAGCGACGGGGAGTTTCTTTCGGCGGCGGTTTACACGCGCCTGGACGAGGAGATCCTCTGTTGCACGGCCGCTCTTTTTTCTCCTTTTCCTCTTTAAATTCTCTGTGTAGTTAGATAAGACCTTTCTCTCCATTATTTAACCCAATTTTCGACGTAGAAGGCCTAGCAAATGGGGCCGCGGATACAAATTACTGGTAGCATGGCAACGCGATGTAATAATGATGACGGAAAGGACATGGAGAGAACTTGCCTCTTTATCGCCCCTTTTGTTTCAGGCACGATGCTCAGCCTCAATAGTCCGATCCCCTGCACCCGTAAAATCTCGGCAGGAGGATCATCTATATTTAAAGCTGTTACAAAACTGTGGCGTCTTTATACATTTGTCTTGCCGAGACTTTACGGATGCAGGGGATTGGATTATCGAGGACCGAGCCATTTTCCCTTCAATAAGAATCAGATCTTTCCCCAGTAACCATAAATTTCATCCGGAACTGACTTCCTTTCCTCGAACTCTCCTTCGCTTTCCTGTCCGACTAGAAACCCACAATATATCGAATCCTCCCATCTTCCTGGAGAACTGTGTACATACCATATAGTTTATATAGTCTATAGGAAAAGCACTGGACTCTTCTTCCTTTTTTCTTATAAACAATCCCTTTGGTCTGACCTTTGCTCCTACTGCAGACTGAGCCAGCGTCAGACCTTTTCTATCCGCCAGCAAGGTTATCCGAGGGCCGAAATGAACTGGTGCGAGACACCGGGATTTTTTGTATTTTGCTGTCCTTCGAAAGGAGAACCCTTTAACCATCATTTTATGCAATCAACTAGGCTCTAGGCTCCGTTATGCTTTTCAGCGCCACACTTGTCCTTGTAGCTTGTTAATTTCTGGACCATTTTCAAAGATTAAAGCCCTCTCTTGGAGAGCAGATCAAGGCGCTTCTAACAGCCACCCGTTCTGCTCACCATTCCTTACAGAATGTTTTCTATGAACACAAACTATAGATCATCTTGTTATGCCCGTGTTATTACATTATCGCTGTTGTTACTCATATTAGCGGTAATACGATAAGCCGACTATTTTTTGTCCCCATTTGCAACTGTATCCGGAAGTGTCACATCAGGCTCCAACCTTTCTCGGCACTGTTGCAAAGTTTCCAGCAGTTCTAGTTTGTCCCTAGGAACGCAATAGACCCAGAGAAACCATATATAGTACCTCTTTTGGACTGTTGAACCCTGTTCAGGCTTGAAAAAAAAATGAGGGACCCGCTACCGGAAAAAAAAGTCCCTGACAGTCCCTTTAAGACCCCCTTGTTCTTGAGTAACAAGTCAGAAGTTCACAAGATCTTTTTTTCGAGAACACAGTCTTCCTCCCCGAGAAAAAAGTGTTCCTCTTGATCTTTAGACTCAAACAAAGGCTTTTTCCCCGGCTACCAGCGAGAAAACGGATGTCCCTGTGATAGGTCCCCCCTTCCTTCTATCCCCCCTCTACCTCTCCTAGTATCCGGCTTCTTCGGTCGGACAAGAGCCGGAGAACATGGCCTCAAGTGTTGCAAATATATGTTGCGAGCTGTGTCTACGCGCGTTGGGCACGCATAGGCACAATGCCAATTGCCCGCCTAATTTACTACTAATTTATCCCCTAATTTATTTATTTATTTATTTACATCCCCGTTTTTTTTCTGTCTTTTTTTAAGCTAAATAATATCGTTTCAGGAGCCACAAATATCATATCCGCAGCCGGTTAACGCCGCATATTATTTGGGCGGCATGTATAATGCCGGCTATGCCCATGAGCCCTATGGACAGAATGCCTACATAGGTTGGTTTCTTCCCTTGTTTTTTTTTGACCCGAGTATTATTTACATTATTTACTGAACTCAATTTCTACTCGGGAAAACCTTACATTTAATAAGTTTTGGCTGCTGGAAGTGAATAGCCCCGGAAGAGGTCGCCCTGTCCTGGTTACGGTACCTCTCTGTCCAATTTTCTTGATCAGGAATTAAAATTAACGGTCTATTTTATCACTATACCATATCCATTTGATATTTTCTCGTTTTAGGCGGGACAAAAAACGTTCTTTTAAAATAGAGAGCATTTAGCGTTGGGGACAGGCTTTGACCAAAACCCGAGTCATCCAACGGGCAGTTTCAAGTTGTTCCCAGCTCTTATACCCTTCCTCTCTGTTAAATATCATCATAAGAAGGGGGAGTTGCTAATTTATACCATATTTTATCCATGAAAGGGCTGAGAATCGAGCAAGAAACCAGTTACTGTACCCGAAAGAGTCTTTCGAACGTCTCCCACCTGAATTAGAGCTCATCATCCAGTCAGGAAAGGTTTCCATTAGCTTTCGGCTTCATTCTAACATGGAAAAAAGCCTCATGAGATTCCACAGTGAGCCATTTATTGGGATACACTTTAGTGCTCCTAAAAACCGGGATCGGGACCCTACCTCTTCCAATTTTCTGGATCGCTCCGTTTCGAACCACAGATTCAACGATAGGATGACTTCCCATCTCGTAGAAATACTCCCTTCTTGCATCAGTCCCATTTTTGATCATTTTAAACCTCCCAGAGCTACCATGACCCTTGTTTTCAAGCTAAAGAGCGGAATAAATCGAAAATGGTCCCAACGTTAGAGAAATTGTGGGGAAATGAGGTCAAAAGTCGGCTAAAATCAAATTTTCTGTCTCCAGGAAGTCCCGAAAAAAGTGCCACACCTTCTCTACTATTTTAATATGCCTGTCTTCCAGCAGATCCCTCCTATGGTGATCCCCGATGGGGTTACTACGGCTACCAGGACTATCCGTATCCGACTGCGGCGGCTGCCGCCTATCCGGGAGCCTATGGTCCGTATCCCGGCGCCTCTGGTGCGTATCGTCCCTATCCCCAGCCACAGCCCTCCCCTCCCAGGAGATCCAGGTACCGTACTCCCCCTTTCCCTTTAAACAATCTAATAAATTCAGGACAGCCCCCAGCAGGACGATGAGGCCGTCGACGGCTCCGACGCAAGTCTACCCGGGGGAGAGGAAGATGCGAGGCGTCTCCGCCGATCCCTATGATAATAGGAGTCGGAATTATAAGGTAAGGAGAAGTCCCCGGCCTCTCCTCCCCGGGGAAGAATCAACTGTTTGCTCTGACCGTGTTTCTCCTCGTATGACCAGTTTTGGCGCAATTCACGTGTACACGTAAGAGGGGCAGCCTGCCCCCCGAGCAACCCGGCTGGAAACAAACAAAACAAATGGAAAGTTGAACGCTTTGAGACCATAATTACCCGGCAAATTTGAAAAGAGAGCGATAAAACGCCAGGACGGTCCAATTTGAACCAAAAATAGAGATAGGGGATAAAATATCAGAATTTTGTCTTTCTACTGGGAGGTTTTCCGTTTCCTAATGTCTAGAACCGCCGTTTTATATGTTTCCCTGCTTAAAACCAACAGAAAAAGAGATTTTTACATGGGAATCTGCTCTGAAAACGTTCAAAAAGGCACGGGAACAGTTAGAAAACGAAAACAAAAAATTTCGACGTCGGTGAGATTCGAACTCACGCGGGGAAACCCCAACGGCTTAGCAGGCCGTCGGGGTTTCTCTTTTTTTCTCTTTCAAGCAATTATTGTGCGCTCTGTGCGTGGCTACACGATGTGATTTCTATAAATACATGGGCATCGTGGCCGAGTGGTCACCATTCTACCATTTTGTAGAGATGACCTACCAATTTGTAGAGCCGTATTCCACCCCTTCCCTCTCCGCGCGGATGCTCTTTTCATAATCAACTAAAACCCTCACCCTTTCCAAGCCGAAGCCTGTACTGGGGATCGGGGGGTAGGTTACTCCTAGGGCCGAGGAAGAAAAACAGATCAAATGGAGTAATATATAGATATAGAAACTACGACTTGTGGAGCTATATGTAACGGAAATGGATGGTAGTCTTCGCTTGACCAAGTAAAAGATTTTTGTGCTTTCGGACATGTTGGCGAAAATTCTGCCTCCTAAAAATAGAACCGATATAATGATTTCAGTAAAATCCACTTGTATTCTTTTTTTTATCACAAGGACAAATATAAACAATAGAACCGTCCTTCTTAACCTGTTTTATTTCAGGGATACGTTGGCCCATCAAAAAAACCATTACCCATGTATAAAAAGAGGAGGGAACCGACACTGACCCGAGTTGGCGGTTTACAGGTGAGCCTTGTTCCTTTTCCGCCTATTCTTTGGGGAATTAACCGCTTCCTGATGGCCAAAAAGAGCCAATCCCCCTGCTGGAGGTATCACTGTCACTTTTCCCGTCTCCTGGGCTTCTCCTCCTCCCGTAGCCTGACCTTTACGTGGTCACTCATCCGCTAAGCCAATACCGACGTCTGTCCGTCTTTCTCCGTCTCCTCCCGTCCCTCACAATTTGTTTACTTCTGTCTCCATGCCCCATACGTGCAGCTCCGATAGTGGCTATATTTGTGAAAAATGCGGTTATAATTCGATTTCTGGTAGCTCACATTATTCAACACTTACTGTGGGTTTTCGGGAAGAAATCAGCCTAAATTCTAATTATAAATATCTTTAAAAATAAGACACTAATAATCTTTTAGGACATCGAATTCACGAGCTCGCCATTGGATTCACAGAGCCAATTTAATAGGCAATTTTATAATGAGGTGAGTATTTTATGATCTTGCTTATTTGCTAAAAATATAATATATAAAAAAAAATATTAAAAAAAATATAAAAAACAAGAGCAAATATGATAAATTTCTTCTCCGAGTGAAAACGTGCCAACGGCAAGCAGTTCCGGTCAGAAATTTGCCACCTTGTCAATGAGGCGCATCTTCTTTTCACGACTAAATAAACACAGCATAATGCTTTTTCTTCATGCTGACACAGAAACAAAAGAACAATCTGCAACCTAAGCCAAGTTTTTACAGGGTCCGGCTACATTACGACGACCACGCCCCTTCTATGCTCCCAGTTACACGACTTACCCGCCATCAACCATGCAAAGGACAGGAGAAAGGAAACTGGATTCACGCAGGTAAATACAGACTTCCAAAACTTCTCTAAAAATTAGTAAATACGAAAAAAATAACACATTTTATAGGTATCCCGTCTTTGCGAGGGCGATCATCAAGTTCGCGCAGTTGGTGAGTTATTTCAGTCAAATAATAAGCACAGTTAGACAGAAATATCTAAAATAGTTTAGAAAGCAAGGAGAAACTCAAAAATGTATTATTTGCTCAAAAATAACGATTCCCACCTCCCTTACTAACCATAGTAATCTGAAAAATATAATTCAGATACTGGGAGCAGCGATTCTTGGCCTTGTCCTCGGTCCGATGCACAACTACACATTTTATAACTTTGTAACGCGGACGAATACAGAATGGCAGGGTCTTGTCGTCGGCATAGTCACCGCCTTCGCTTTTTTTGCCCTCGGCCTTTTAGCAACATGCTGGCTGGCTAATACGAAACATTTTTGGCGAAAGATCGTAAGTTTCCATCCTAAAAAATAAAGAAAAATGAAAATTGGTTACAGGATGCCCATTTGACATTACTTGGCATTTTCGGCTATTTTATTGTCTCATTTCTTGAAGCCTACTATGCTGCCTGTTATCCGCCAAACGGTCCGAAGCTCAATCTAGTCTGTCATCGAGCAGAGTGGATCATTGCCGATGTGAGTTCTAAAATTCATATAATTTCAACAAAAAAATATACAAATTACAGATCCTCGCCTTTATAAATCTGGTTCTTTACGTGGCCGACTTTGCAATGTCCTTCTATGCCGGCGTGACAATGCTTTAATTTTTCTTCGTCTTCTTTCTACTTCTCCGCTCTCAATTGCGACGTCTTTCCTTCTTCTTCTTCTTTTATCCAAACAAACAATTACTTACACTGCCGAAAATCTCTATTCTTTCATTACAAAATCAATATAAATAAATTATATTTGAAGAGACAACTTTCGGAGACAGCTCTTCGAAAAATGCGCTTTCTCTCCTCCCCAAACCAAAAAATCTCCTTCCCCCATATCCAGGTGCTGTTTCCCGTTCTCTTTCGTTTATATACATTGTAGTCCTTCTTTATATTACATTTTTCTTGTATAGAAGGAGAGATCTTTATCCCGTCACTCTTTCATTAGAGCTTATATCCCACTGTTTCTTTCTTCCCTATCTCAAATTGCTCATTACTGCTATCGGTCCATTTCATTTTAGCGCATTATACTTTTTGTGTCGACAAGATGTGTGGCCAAGCCAATATTGCTCAACAAATTTTTGTTCATAAGAAAAAAAGAACTTATAGGTTATGCACTGATGTTGATATAATAAAGAGTCTTATACATTCAGTCTATTCCAGTTTGTCGTCTTCTTTAGCCGATGTAATCCTTCAGCAACTGCAATTTCAATTTAGAACAAGTGAGATCATCAGATGCCGACACAAAAAAACTAATCAATGAATAGACAACAATTTTATTTGTAACAATATACACTATGTGTGTCACAGGATTAACATATCAAATATACAATTTTAGAAATATTATAATAAACATAACAGCAAGTACAGGCATTTGCATGGTAGTTGAGAACGAGAATAATAACAATTAAAACAGACTAAGCAGCTGCAGCAGGAGGAGCCTAAAGTAAAAGAAGATAGATAATGAATAAAATAAGTTGTACCCGAGCATGGAAGGGTAAAATATTAATGGGTTGATCGTCGTCGTCCGGTAGTGCCAATATGGTCGTTGATGCCAACCAAAACATAATTCCTAGGGCTAATGATACGCCTCTTGCGAGTTCTAGATATATGTATTCTGGGTCCCAAGCGAAGCTATTCCAAGTAGCGAAAATTTGCTCTGAAAAAAATTACCACAGCAAAAAAGGAACGTACCACCGGCAACATCAAAAATAATTTGCTTCCAAAACATGAAACCAGATACCAAAAATATGTAAATAGAGAAGAGGACGGTACATCGAGAAAAGCTAACTGATGGATCGTTTCGATCATATCTCTATAACAAATAAGTAAAATATCAAAAAGAATATTAATATACCGGCCGTAATTCTTCGGTTCTGACTTGGATAAGTATACATTCACTTGCATTGACTAATACCATGAGAAACCAGGTTACATAAAACATTGTGACGTCTTTTCGAGCGAGGACTTCATTGCGGAATTGATGAAGCTAAAAAGAGCAAATGAGCAAAGAGATAAAATGGTAACTTACAACAAATGATCCGGACAGGATGTTGATTAGTTTCAGCACCCAAACGTACATTTCGCTTGTATCTGAAAATAAAAGAATAGTTGAAAGAAAAAAGAATAGCAGAATAGAAGAAACATAAAGCATTATGAGAATCTATAACCAGCAATAAAATAACAGCATGCACAAAATAGTAGTAAACTCCACGTTATTATTGTTATACCATTACTACTTCATTAGCAGTCTTTCACACCCCTTATTGTTTGATCGCCAAACAGTGTTCTGCTCAACAAGATTAGAGTTGAAAGGCTACCCAGGCTACACATGACTCCATATCATCATTTCGGGAGCTTGCCACAGATCATTCTCTTATCTTCTCGCAAACCAGCAGGTCTTCTTTTGTTCCCTATTGATTTTGAAACGCTTCTCGCACTTTCCAACCTATTCTCTCTGAACCTTTTCACAAATAACATAAATATACAATAGGGCTATGAGGTTTTTAACCTTATTTGTCGTTGCTTTGCCATTTCTGGTTCTTAGCCAGGATAATACACCTGGCAATCCGTGGGGACCTTACGGAGAGGTTTGCCTCGTTGGTCAGGTGATCACGTTCATATTAACAAAATAAATATCACATTTTTAGCCTTGGCTCTACGATCCAGCCAATTCTTATGAAGTTCCCTGGTTCAATATTGACCTTGACCTCTCTCCTGAAGAACGCTGGAAAGAAGTCGGCCAAGTAATGGGACCAAAAATTAGCGCTGCTTTGGAAACAGTCCAAATGATGCTGTCTCTCATTCCCGGATCATATAACTTCCTTGTAAATTTAGCTCTCAGCGGTGTCAACAATATTCAAGAGCCATATCGTAGTGAAATGACCGTAAGCTATTGCATCAACATTACAAAAAAATAATGAACACACGTTTAGGGAATGTCCCGATCTTCCGGTGTTCCTCTTGGTGAAATTGCACTCATGAATATGTTCTATGAGATTGCTAAAGGCTGTACGTCTATTGTTGCGCAAACACCAGAAGGAAAGATCTATCATGCACGGTAAAAATTAAAAGCAACACATTGAACGGCAAAAAGAGGAAAATGCGGTGAAAAACGCGGAACGCTGGAAATTCAGCGGGGTACCCTGATTTTATTTTAGCGTGGGAAATTTGAAATTCCTCGGTTTTTGTTCGCTCTCATCCTTTTTCCAATAATTAGACTAGAATTTCATAAAGGTGATATTTTTTTTTGTTTAGAAATCAAGATTTCGGCTTCCTCTTTATCTGGAACACAACTTTAAAGACCTGGCAGCAGACAACAGCTCTCAAGGTGCTCTAAAAAGGGAAAAATACGAATATTAGTTTTAGGAAGCCCTGATCGCTGTCAACTTCATCCAAGGGGGTAAACTACTCTTCAAGGGGACGACCTTTGCCGGCCATATGGGAATTTTGACGGGATTGCGTCCCCACGGCTTTACCCTGTCGACAAATGCCCGCTTCGGCAGTACCTACAACAATATGGTGGATTTCTTCAAGAAGGGAGTCACCGGCCGGGAATGGATCCTGTACATGGACAGGGATGTCCTGACCCAGTGTGACGACTACGCCTGTGCTATGCAATTCCTCTCTACTTATCCGATGCTCGCGTCGGGATATTTCATCGTGGGAGGCAAAAATCCTGGAGAAGGAGCCGTCATTACTAGAGGACCCAATGGAACGGATCACGTCGCGGTAAGCAGGGGAAAATTGAAGATTTTTGATTATTTAAAGGACTGTTTACCTTTTTTACTGATTATAAAATAACTCGAAGAGAAATAGGTGGCTTATAAAATACCGTATCCCTTGGAAATATTAATTTCGCCCTTGTTCCTAGCCGTAAGTGCGCTCTAGAAACAATTGCCATTTCCCTGCTGGTTTGATGGTTTTTCTCGCTCATTTCTTTTATTTTTTTCTTATTTCCATATCTTTAAAACTAGGAAAGGGAAAAATTTGTAGAAATGCAACAGAAATCCAAGATAAATGGGGAAAATTGCAGTTCTTGCTCCGGTGGTAAATGGCGCGCGCTTACGGCTTACGCACGATGGTCAAAAGGAGTACGGTATTTATTTTTTGAGAGCTGTAGAATGCTACGCAACTAGATATACTATTTCTAACGTACATTGCCAAAATTAAAGGTCTCACAAGCGTTTGAAAAGCGTGAACCCGGATTCAGAAGGGAAATTGACCTTTTGGAGCTCAAATTTTATACTTACTTATATTTTAAGATATAATAGACTGTATAGAATTCGATACTGAATCAGCATATGGTAATTTGAAGACGAAACATGCCCAAAATTTCAGACAATCGACACCTCCAAGCCGAATGGCTGGTACGTCCTGGAGACAAACTACGACTGGGACAAGAATGTCATCTACCTCGACGACAGACGGTTAATATTATTCTTTTATGATTTCTACCGTAATCCTGAGCTAATTTTATCCCAAAATACCAAAAGAAATCCCTGAAAATCTTGATTTCAGCGGTCCTGGCAACGACTGTATGCAGCGTCTCGGTCAGGCCAATGTCAGCCACCGCGGGCTGTTCCAAGTCCTCAGCAGCAAGCCGAATCTGAACAAGGCCACCGTCTACACCTCCGTCATGCAAGTGGATGAAGTCCTCCTCCAACAGTTCATCCAAAATTGCCCCGATCCTTGCTGGTTCGTGTAGGAGAGGGAGGAGAGCCGTGGCAGTGTGAATAAACGTTTCTGTGCTGTTTTGCCCTCAAAATAATTAGTCCAGTAGCCGATAGCCAATCTCCAAACTGCCTTCGTCCGTACTGTAGCCAACACTGCCATTCGACTCGGATTCTAACTCGTTGTCTTCTTCCTCTTGGCCCTCCTATAAAAATTTCTACGGAAAGAATGGACATGCGGCGATTTTTGGCAGTGGAGGCTGTAAAGATAAGCACCGCGGTCCGGGCCAGTAAGACGCAAATTCGGGGGAAGCGCAGCAGTTTTGCTCTTTTTTGGTGTCATAGCCCTAATTACATGTATGCCAAATATTATAAACCCACTGTATCGAAGAAAACAACCGCCAAGGAAAGATCGGACTATCATGTTCTGAGCTGTTGGACCCGGTTCCGGTCCGTTTCAAGCCCTTTTTGCAGAAAGCAGAGTCCGTTTCTTTTCACTTTGACGAAAGGCAATGTGATATAGTTGGCGATTTCATTGAAGAAGCGGCAAAGGGAAGGAAATCTGTGAAATTCCAAACAAATATAGTAGGACATTCTTTAACAGCTGAGGATGCCAAGTTGAAGGAAATTTTCAAGGTTTGGCCTTTGTTTTCAAGTTGTACATTGTAAACGATTGAGAACTACCGAAATAACTCAAACTATCCGGATTCCTTTGCTATAAATTTTACGGACCTTCGCCGTTATAACTAAATCGACGTCAATAACGATTTTGCTTATCTGCTCCCCAGGAATAGTGTCTATTTTGGTCATTTTGTACAAAATGAACATAAAAATAGAGGTTATAGTGGGTGTCAGTATGTAAGTGTGCCTATTTATTCAGAAAAATAGAACCCTAAAGTCTCTTGTAGGGGCTGTAACCGCGCTCCATTCTAATCTCCCACCAAGCGTCTTTTCCCCAATAACAAATGAAAACTGTGCGTCCAGTGCCTGTTAGAGAGTCGAATTGGCCATCTTCAAGGCCATAAAAGAGGCAATGGGAACTTACCATTTTATGGTGCCCAGAAGCTACTGCTGAGGCAGTCAAACACCAATTCGGTGTTAGTTGAACACTTTTGTTCCTCAAAAAACATTTTTCCCGTGGAAACAAAACAGCAAAGGACTAATGCTCCATCGGGGATTCGAACCCGACCTGAAGAAAAACTCAAAATTTTCATGGGTGAATGCACTACCCACTTCACCACCGGTACACATTTCTAGCAATGCGGTCGGTCACTTTCAATGTGGTTGCCATTTTTGGCATTTTTTAGAGTTTTCGCTCTCCTCTGGTGCCAAAATTTCGTTTTCATAGCCGCTGGAAATAACCTCAAAACATCATTTTTGACGCTCTTTCGAACGGTATAGGTCTCGTTTCGGGAAGCCACTGCGCGATGAAAAGGTTTCCTTGTTAGTTTTTTTAAGTTTATTCCTCATAATTCTTCCTTTCAGGGCCAGAAAGACTACGACATTTGGATAAATAAAGAAGAAAACGATAAATGGCGGATGGTTACCATTTAACGAGCTCACGGCTACCCATCCGTTCTTATTGACTACTCCTTGGAGACGGCCACATCAAAGAAGGCGTTCCTCCCCATATTGCTGGCTTTCCTTTCAGCTATATTTCAAAAGAATAAGGGATATGGAAATAGGAGGAAATCGAACTTTTCCGCTGTTGAGGAAGAACTCGAATTTGAAAAAGCGGAAACAGTAGAAGAAATAAAGGAAGAATTCAAGAGGGCTGTAGACTTCCTTGAAGAAGGAAGAAGGTGGAGGAGGTGCTCCCACTTTGGAGAAGATTACTGCCCTCTTTGTATGGGTACTGCAGTGGGCAAATAAAAAATGTTAATCACTTTATTTTTGGGGTTATCTAATGATTGATACAAGACAAACGAGAAAAGAGAGGCCAGTAATATTCCGGGTACCGTAATCTCCCATTTTCGATATTAAATGTTTCTTTTTCTGCGATCCAATTCTAGGGCCAAATCCTCTTTCTGGGTTAAAATTTCACTGATCTAGATTGTGCTTTTCCATACGTGCGATTACGGTATCTCTCCCTCAACCCCAAAAGCAAACCGAGGTATGCTCCCCTAAACGCCCACTGATTTTCGCGTCTCCCATTGGCAGATAGCGATCTAAGACTTGCCGTTGTTCGGCCAAAACTGCACGATTTCAGACACAACATTCAAATAATTTCTAGAAAAACTTTATTATACACTTATAAAAGAATAGACGGAATATTATCAAAATGGGAAGCTCTACCAATCGTCATCAGCAGCAACAGCAGTACCTGGTGCAGCACCAAAGCCAGACGATGGAGCGGCATGTGCTACTTCTTGGCTAAGCCAATCCGGTACGACCTAAATTATGTTTATCGTAAGCTTAAAAAATATTACAATACCTGTTCTGCAGCAATAAGGCAACTCATCAGCCCTTCTGCTAACCTGTTGTCTTTTTCAGTAGAATAAAACGACGTCGCTCTTCCTGGGTTACCACGACGACCAGTTCTACAGTGAGTTGGCATTTGACAGTAACGAATAAGTAACGTACCTGCCAATGCGATGAACGTATTGATGAATATCATCAGGCAAATCATAATTGATGACATGATCGACTCCACGGATATCTAGTTCTCGCTCAGCGACAGCAGTGGCTATCATGACAGCTTTCCTGCCGTAAATGAAATCTTTCATTGCCTCACTCCGTTCTAAAAAATGGTAACATTTGATATTCTACTAACCATTTTGCTGTCGGTTGGCGTGAATAGTAGTAGCAGGCAGTCCTGATTGGGAGACAATAGAAGCCAATGTATCTGCGAATCCTTTCTTCGAAACAAAAATCAAAATTTTCTGTTGATAAATGGTTGAGTCTAATAAGAAATAATGTGAGAAGTAATATGGTCAAACTTGGATCAATGGAGTACTTATCTTTGTCAATATCCAGAAGAGCCAATAATTTGTCCTTCTTCTCCTTTGGATTAACACATTCAATATCCTGCAATTACATATGAACTTCGTACCGACACCAACCTGCTGGATACACTTATTAGCAGTTCCAATAGCATCAACAGTAACCATTTTATAATTCGGCTTTAGAAGAATAGTGGCCTGCGACTGGACTTCGTTGGGAAAAGTTGTACTAAAAACCATTCAACCAAGACTAACAGTCATTCAAACCTGAACATAACTCCTTGGACAAGCTCTTTGTTATCAATTTTGTTGTGTATTGAAACTATAATTTGTTCAGTGTCCTGCTCCAAAAGTCTATCTACTTCATCAAATACGAAAAAGCGCAGCTTGTCGAGGCTAATCGTGCCATCCTCCACGAAATGTTTCAACCGACCCAACGTAGCTGCGACAATTGTGGCACCCTAAAAATCATACATATTGAAACAGCACATAATAGTCAACCTTCCTCAGCTCGCCCTTCTGGTATCCGACAGCAGTTCCACCATAGACTGCCTTACAGGTAATCACGGTGCCATATGCATATTTCCTCGTTTCATTGTAAACTTGTACAGCCAATTCGCGTGTAGGAACGATAACCACAGCTCTATACTTCTTGACTACCAAATGAACTGCTGCTGAATCCTGTAAAAGTTCCGATCACTACAAGAACGATTGATGCTTTACTTCCACCTTGTCCACTGAATCCATTACCGGCTAATCCTGTAGCTACTGGTTTAGCTACTTTGGCTTCGGCATTCCAACCATCTTCACTAAGGTCTCGCATTTTAGAGTTGGACTCTATAAAACAACGTAAGAAAATGCACTTTCACATGTAAGAAACACACAAAGTAAAAACAAAACGGCTCTATTCTACATAAACGCTTGCAAAACGAGCAGAGAAGAAAAACAGGCTAAAAAGAATCCTAAAAGTGACGTTTCGACGGAAAAACGCCGGAATTTCTGTCCGTGACGCAATGACCCGCGCCATTTGAACGTTGACATTTCAAGTTCAATTTAGCGAAAACAAGAAGCAGATCAAGACATCAAGAGAACATGTGGATGGTTCTTTGTTTATTTCGGTACACTACTACTCACAAATGTTTTCAAGTATAGCACCCGACAGCGCCTAGTCTTTATAGCTATACATTATATTTGAGAGAAGAACAAATATCTGTATAAGCTATATTTGAAAGAAGAAAAAGTACTGCAATGAAAAAAAACGTATGCTGGGCGATCATTCTGATATAATCCGTCTCTTCTATTCTTGCTTGATTACCTATTATTTTCTTCAATACTTCTTCTTCTAGATTTCTTCGTGTTTATATGAAAATCGTACATTTCATAAAGTATCTTTTCGTTGGCAGGATGGCAGATTTTCTATTATTAGCTGGTTTGGATTATTTTCTTCTGAAAAAAGTAATTACAAAGGTTTTTTTTTGTTTTTCTTCATTTATAAATTGTGTTTCAGCTTGATGCAAATAGGTATTTCCGTCTGCGACTGACGTGTCGGAAAATGGATGAATCCATTCGAAATAATAACTAACCTGTCAAATCCCACGTCGTCGTCGTCCCCTTCTCCGTCCTCTGAGTCCTCATCCTCCAGATTCTTCAAGTGTCCCGCTTCGTTCTCACCCTCTTCTTCAACCTCATTTCATACGGAGATCAGGCCCGATTGAAGAATCTGCCTGCCAGCTAACTTGTGGGAACCTTACAACGTTGAACCTATCTTCGTCAGTATTGGAGACATCACTGTCCTCTGACTCGGAATCCAAATCATTGCCTTCTTCCTCATGATCTTCCAAGCCTTCCTGCTCGTCGTCCTCTTCCCCGCCCCGCGAGTCATCCTCATCCTCCTCTTGGCCGGCCAAGTCCACTTCTTCCAAATCCTCCAGGTCTGTCAGCTCGGAGTCGTCTTCTCTGTTCTCCATTGTGGCCTCAGAACCTAGCCCGTCGTCTCCTGCTTCGTCCTCGTCCTGTCCTCCTGATCTACCACGTCTTCCTATTCGCCGTCCTCTTCCTCCAAGCTATCCTCGTCCGAGTCCACCACCTCCAGGTCGTCTTCCATTGTGGCATCGGACCCTAGTCCATAGTTCTCCTCCTCGCTCTCATCGTCGTCTTCATTCTCCGAGACCTCCACCTCCTCCAGCGCATTCTCCAACTCTCTCAGCACGCCCTTTTTTTCATTTGGTTCCTTCGTTTGGACAGTAGTACGCGCACCAGGGCCTGGCCCATCAGCCAGCGGGGCCTGCCGCTTCTTGGCCCTTTTAATTGCTCAGAAAATGTCCAATGGTACGCGCACCACTCTCAAGAACTCTTAAACTTTTGAATGAAAAGATGGACTCGCCTGTCTCGGGTAGAATGAGCCGGCGCCCGTCTCGCTATCCAATTCGACATCTAGCTACCGGAGAAAAATGAGCACTCCTCCAGAAGAATGAGAAACAAAACAATTCGAATATTGTTTATTCGGTGTATATCTACACAAAAATTATATTTTCTTCTCGGAGAGTCTAGATCGTGTTGATATAGCGGCTCTCAAAAATTTCCTGTTTTCCGTGTTCCATATGTTTTTCAGTAATAACCGTTATTTTCTGAAGGTTACTGTAGTAATCTGCAAAGCGCTTCGAAACCACAGCGCCCGATAATTGAAACCTGGTCTCGGGCTCTTCAAAAATAACAATCCCTGGCTAGAATGCTACCTATCCTATAAAAGAGAAAAGAGAATCATAAGATTTCAAGGGGAAACAAGATCACAAGATTTCACGGCTGATTCATAAAATCCACGATCATTTTGGAGCTTCCCGGAAGTTTTGGCACGTTTTCTCTCCTTTTGGCGATTCCTGAGGCCACTTGTCGTAGGAATAAGGTTACAGCCGTTCCTAATATCCTCCAAGGTGGCGCGTCGCGTATAAACAATAACAAAGACCCGGAGACAGGGGTAATATGAGCTCGTTTATAGAGTTGATCTGATAACTAGGGGGTCAAAGAGTCTTCTCCCATCTCCTGACCGTGATTGGTCTAGACGATCACTGCTCCCCCTTTATTATTTTTCTCATCCATTGACCGTTCGAAAAGGTTCTCACAGTTGATTCATCCCTATTTGTCATCTCTTTTTCCCGTGCCCTGCAATCGCCGCCCGCCTCATCCTCCCCCGTCTCTCCAAAGGGACATTACGCACCGGCTCCTGTCATTCTCCGTTCCATTATCCATTTTCTCACCCGCTTATCATTTTACTCATCGTTTCATTGGTTTTCGTGATCCTCTCCCCCCTCCCCGGTTACGTTTCCTTTGGCCAGCTGGTGGCCTGTCCCTTCGCGCATCGAGGGGGAAACTTATTGACAACGTGTCTGTCCACAACCGCTTGTATTAAAATTAGCGCACTGGGAGTTTTATTGCGGGGGTCAAATGGGGTCTTCCTGACTTCTTTTTTCTTTGAAACTAGGATTTTTTGAGGGTTGAAGCTGCCTAAAAGATTAACGACCCAGATTTCGAGTTTACCCTGAACTGGATGTCATATTCCCCCTCTCAATAACAATCCCCGGTGGTTCCCGGGTTGTCCATTGATTTTTATCACTTTTGCTAGTCATAGGACTACGCTGCCTGCCAATGGCACTGTTGCGAGGGTGCCCTCAGCCGCTCGTTCGATATCATGACCCGAATGGCTGGCGAGGACTGCTGCTGCCCACAAACCAACTCAGTTTTGCGCAATATGGAGGGTTGTTGGTCGACGGAGGGGGCATGCTTCGATAAGACATTCTATGTTCTAGATTT
This sequence comes from Oscheius dolichura, assembly GCA_932521035.1. Taxonomy (NCBI): domain Eukaryota; kingdom Metazoa; phylum Nematoda; class Chromadorea; order Rhabditida; family Rhabditidae; genus Oscheius; species Oscheius dolichura. Next base: position 9,258,992 of record OW051492.1, on the reverse strand, counting down.
CTGGGATCTTTTGGGGCATGGAAAGGCTAATAGTGCCCAGAGGGAAAATCTGTTACTGTACCCTATTTGGACTGGACTCCGGTCTGTTCTTCGCTCTCCAAACCACCCCGGGAGTCCTTCTTCCTGCCCCCGGGCCGTCCTGTGTTTTTTTCTACTATCGGGTTGTGGGATATGACATCGGCTCGCCTGTTTTCCCCGAGTTACGTGCCCCTTGGTGCTCAATCAATGCGCTACCGTTCTTGACCGCCTCGCCCGCCAGAGATCCCCCTTCCGCTCTTCTTTCCGACTCTTCCAAAGGGAAAAGCGACTTTCCCTTATCATATCTGGGAGCTACCGACGCGTTGTTTTAAAAGCGGCTGCGCTTTTGTTTGGACAAAGCTGCTTTCGCGCATTCCCTCCGGCCAAAAGACGCCGGACAAAAAAGAAGGTCACAATCTACAAGAGAGCATCGTAATGGTCTTCAAGAAATTGAAGAAGTCGCTGTTTGGATCTTCCAAGAAGGATAAAGGTAATTTTTGACTCTTTTCCCCCAATTACCCTTCTTATTCTTCAGATTCGGTTAGAAATCCTCCGAATGGGACGGAAAAAGTTCAGAAAGGACTCAGGAAGAACGTTGCCGTACTACTAAAGAAGTTATTTGGATATGATGCAGCGCTCAACATATTTGAAATAGAACTCCTGGCGAAAGCAGTCGAGGCAAACGGAAGGAGTCTCAAAGACCGTAAGTCAAGTTTACGAGCCTATAACTCTTTATTTTGATATCAAACCTTCCCCTCTTTATGGTATCTTATAAAACACATTTTTCTCTACAAAAATAGTTAATTTGGAGTCAATATAACAATTCAGCCGCGATGCTACACGGTTTTAAAGTCTGACTCACGCGCGCTTACACAATTTTGCTGACAAAAAACCAAAAAATCCATCACATTTCAGAAATTCGTCTTCTACAGAGGGAAAAGAACCTTCCGGATAATCTGATGTCCTGTACCATCTGTTGGAACACCTACAGTAGGATCCGGATCCCCCTAGTCGGACACTGCGGCCACACCATCTGCAAGGCCTGCGTCAAAGCGCTGCCCACGTTCCACTGCCCAATTTGTCGGGATCCGGGAGGTTTCAGCTTGGAGAGGAAGAATTTTCTTGCCTATGGTGAGTTTCTTTATCCCTTTTCAACACTACGTTGATTAAAAATCCCAAGAAGGCTCCCTAAATATGCGCCTTGTAAAAGGAAAACAGTCCGGAAAGTGCTAAACGGGTTCACAAGACATTTTTGACCATTTTCCTCTCAATTTTCTCGAATTTTCACTTTGAAAACTGCTTTATAATGTTAAATTACAGTATCTAACACAGTACAGAATCATAAAAAGTCCTTATTTATATTTTTTTCAGAATTGCTCGAACAATTGGACAAGCTCCATCATGAAGACGACGAGAAAGAAGAAATCGCCGCCGAGAGAAAGCCCCGTCCCAGTCGAGCAGACGACGTACTCGAGGATCTGGAGGAGTATCTATTTGGAGAACGGGATGACGACTATTATGATGACGTGGAGGAGGAGTTGCCCGAATGGTATGACCCGGTTGATGAGGAAGACGAGGACGACGAGGACAGCGACGACGACGATACCACTCCCCACGAGCCGGAATTCCTCCGCCTTCGAGCCGAAGTCTGCCATCTGCTACAAGGAGTTCCAGCCGGCCAGCAGGAGTCCTATATTCTGAATTTGAACCGCTACGATTATCTCTGGTTCCTCATCTTGGCCTATTCCCTCCAAGGAAGGCACTTCGACCGTGTACAGCGACTTCGACAGATGATCCAGCCCAGGACGCCGTTCTACCGCCAATTGAAAGCCGTCGCCGCTGGTCTACACCGATGGGGAGTTCAGCAGAGAAGAGCCAATCTGGTACCCGAGGAAGAGTGGCAAGACTGGCCGGAGGAGGAGAATCCTGGCGAGAGACCGGTGGTGGAGCTTTCGGAACGCGTGACTGACCGTCTCATCATCATGTACGTCTTCGCTGTGCCGTTTCTGGAGGACCGAAGAAGGCAAATCCGGTACAATGACGACACGTTGCTGGTGGCTCTGCTCTTCGCGAGCCAGTACTACGACAGCGAGAGAGATGAGATGACTACGGACGAAGACTACACTCCCCCCTGGTATCTCCAGCCATTGTGATTCATTTCTAGTCTTACCGGTTAATATTGGTTCATGTACTGTAGGTAAACATATTTATTGACAATTTATGGTTTGCTGATAAGAATTTGAGTGGTTTTTACCGCAATTACCTCGAATGAATCGCCGGAAACCCGAGAGGGACAACCAGGGAGTTCTTTTACTTACAATAGACGGGAAAAGAAATTGCATCGAATTGACTGAAAATTGACTAAAAACGAAGTTTCCGGCATTTTGAGAACGTTTTATTCAAACATTCGTCTTTACGAAAAAATGCCTTTTCCTTTCGTTTTCCGTTTTCTTCTTATTTTATTCAATTTTTTAGTTTCAGAGAATTGGAAAACCTTTAAACAAGTGGAAATAGCCTATTTTTGGTCCCCTGAAAAAAGAAACAAGGTATTTTTCCGTGTCAACTTTTAGAGCTATAACTTTTATTTTTCGCCATATAGATAATTATTTTTTGATAGGGCACGTTTTTATCTATAGATTGGTTAATTTTGAGCCAAAAAGACTGTCCTCCCGCGATATTAGAGGTGAAACTAGGCGCGCTGGTCGTAATTCGGGGACTCGGGGTGGGAAATCTATTAAAAATTACGAAATTTCAGAGATCGACCAATTCAAAATAGAGATGCAGGCTTCTGAAAAAGAGACGAAGATTTCTGATAATTTGTGGAATTGTCCTATTTGTTTCACCGGCTACAGCAGAAGTCGGGACCCCGTATCCGGTTCCTGTGGCCACACACTTATGGCTGTCCGATTTGCCGCAGCTATTTCAGCTTCTACAAACCTGTTAAAAATTATCAGCTTTTTGGTGAGTTCTTCTTCTTATTTTTCTGTTAAACACCTATTAAAATAAGTGAAATACGAATTAATTTGAACTTTTTGCAGATGTATTGAAGGAATTGGGAGCGTTGGAATCGAATGCGCGAGAAGAACCTGCCGTCCCGAATGGAGAGGGAGCCGCCGTTGTGATCAACCACCAGGAGGAGGGCCTGCCTCTTGCGGATAATGCCGGTCGTCGTCAAGAAGCAGCCGCAGCAGAAGCGGAGGAAGAAGACGACACCGATTCGGCTACGAGGGAGCTTCTTCGCTTGAGGGCCGAAGTCGCCCATCTGCTTCGAGTCACATCACCGAGTGAAGTTCTAGGGAGTTTGGGATTTGACCAGATGTGGTTCCTCGTCGTTACCCACCACCTCCATGGAAGATATCCATGTCTGGCAGAACAAGTTCAAAGAAATCTTCTTATCAGGGCCCCCTACCATTTTTCCCTCAGAATCGTTGCCGAGGCTATGCTCAACTGGCGGATCGACCACCGGATGGCCGGACAAGACCTGAGCCCGGAATTCTCGGCTAGATCGCAAGATTGGCCCACGGCTAATTCGAGGACGCAGATTTTGTGGCAATGGAGGAACGTGGAGATCACGGAGCAGTGCCGGCGCCGTCTCCAGTTGATACACGATTTTGCCAAGCCCTATAAGCCAGACTTCAACGGAATCTATCCGGGAGGGATGAGGAACCAGACCAGGTCGCAGGCCCTCCTTGCTATTAGTCAATTCTTTGACGATAGAAAGGAGAGTATGGTCGTGGAGGCCGGCTATACGCCGCTCTGGTACCGGCCGCCTGCTCGAGCCACTTGAAGCGAGGATTTCCATTTTTACATAATTATTTTGTCATATTTCGGTGTTTATGCATGATTTGTCATTATTTTTCGAGCTCATACTCTTTTTTTTCACATTTTTTCATATAAAAATGAAGAATCCCTAATAAAATTGCTTTGTTCTCTTGAATATCAATGGTTTTTTCCTTAATTTCCTTTTAAAAATTTCAATAACATTCTTACTAATTTTAGGGTCTCAAAATGTTTTTCAAGAAGTGGAGATCGTCAATTTCTGGGCTCTTCAAGAAGGAAACAGGTAGTTTTTTACCCTTTGTTTTCCATTTTCCTCTTTAGAGTCGTCGTCTCCCTCTGAGGAATCCAAAATTAGAGTGAAGAATATGGCCATCAGAATTGTGGACACTGTACTCGGCTATGAGAAGAAGTTCAAGAAGCTCCAGGCCGAAATGTTGTTGGAGGAGCAGGAGAATAAAGAGAAGAGCGTAGCAGAGGCTGCCCCAGAGAGTAAGTCAACTTTTAGCGCCTATAACTTTTATTTTGCCCTATATAGACAATTATTCCTTCATAGGATCTTGTAAAGCATATTTTTTTCTACCAAGAGAATGTTCTCCCTCGATGATAGAGGTGAAACTAGGCGCGCGACTGTAATTCAGGGGCCCCCGCGAAAAATTCATTAAAAATGGTGAAATTTCAGAAATTATTCCCAAGATTCCCGTCAAAACGGAAGAAGAACAGCCTCCTGAAGAGCCGCCAATCTGTCCGATTTGTTGTGTGGTCTACACTAAAAGACGGGACCCCTTTGTCGGTTCTTGCGGCCACACACTGTGCCGCTCCTGCGTCAAGTCTCTCCGGACATATGACTGTCCGATTTGCCGAAAGGAGGGCAGTTTCTTTGAACCTGCCAAGAATTATTTCGCCCATGGTGAGCTCCTTTACTTATTTTTCAGCTAAAAATAATATGAAATTCGGAAAAAATGACGCTTTATATACTGAAAACGGACTCCGAGGTATAACAGCGTCTTTTTGGGCCATTTCTCCCCAGTTTTCTTCTAAAAAAACGAACATTTGATACAGTAACCCAGTCAAAGAAGTCTCTTACAGTAAAATACCGTTAAAATTTGACTTTTTACAGAGCTTCTCGGCCGGATGAAAGCGATAGAGTCCGACGAAGAGGGAGAACCCGATGCCGGTCCCGTCGTCCCAAATGCTAAAGGCTACAATACGGATTCTGATGAGGAACACTCCGAAGCCGATGACGACGATGACGACGAAGATCGCCTGGCCACTATCCAAGAGGGTGAGCTGCTCCACCTCCGGGCAGAAGTCGTCCAGCTGCGCCGACAGCGGCCCATCCCGATGGCACAGCTCCGTGGCCGGTATGACGTCATCTGGCACATGATCATGACTCACTCCCTCAATGGAGTCTACCCCGAGGCGGTGCGTCGCCTCCAACGGATGATTCCGACATCGACCCCGTATTACAACAATCTGAAGGCGGATACGGGCGCTATGCTTCGTTGGGGAGTCGGCAAGAGGACTGGGAATGTTGTTCTCACCCAGGAGGAGAAGGACAGATGGGAGAATTGGCCGGAGGAAGGCGAGAATCCCGGACAGAACGAGGAAGGCGAAGTGACGGACGAGATCAGGAACCGTCTCATCTTGCTCCATATCTTCGGAAGGCTTTTCCGGCTCGATTACCAGGAGAGATATCCAGAAGGAGCTGGAGAAGAGGCTAAGCTGCGGCTCCTCCTCTTCACGAGTCAATTCTTCAACGCTGAGATTGACAACATGACCGTCGACGTCGACTACATTCCCTCCTGGTTCGGAGCCAATCGATTCATTTGATATTTGATCCAATTTCGAGTTTTTGTCATATTTTTCTTTCCATTTCTCTCATTTTTAAATATAAATATAAAGATTTTCAGTTTAAATTATCTTGTCTTATTGAATATCCAAGGTTTTTTACCATAATTTCCTTTTAAAAATTGAAAACAATTGGATAAAGCCGATTTTTAGCGTTTCTTCAAAGTTTCGCTTGGAAATCTCGGCTTTTTGTCGTTTTCTTCCCAGGTAGGAACTTTTCCTTTCCATTTTATATTGTTTTTCGGGCTGAATAGGCGGAAATGTCCATCAAGAAGTTGAAGTCAGTAGTTATTGGTCTCTTCAACAATCGCGCGATACAAGAAAGTACTTTCGGAATAAACTACAGAAAGGAACAGCTTTCTCGGCTACAGTAGGCAGAATGAAAAGCGAGGACAAAGATGTCGAATTTGGCTCGAATTCAGCCAACAATTAGTTGAAAATCGAAAAAAAACTGGGGATTTGTAGGGATTAATTTTGAAAAATTCATTTTCCCGGGCTTTGGACCTGCGTAATTTGGCCCGCGTCTGACGACTTTTTCTCCTTATTCTGAGACTTTCACAAAATAAAAATTAGTGCATCGTGATAGAAAGAGAAACCCACCAAGACTAGAAAATCCCTCTCTTCGCACAGCGTCTCATGGTACATTTTGAAGCAGGCAGTCAGCAATTTATCGCCCTGATAAAAAACAATATTTGATTCGTAGGTTAAAAAGAGGAATCTCTATAAAAAGTGTTATTAGTGTTTACCGTAGGTTTAAATCCTATAAAAAGGGAACAATTCAGAAAAGTGTACAAAAGGGGAACAATTCTAGTCACAAGTAAACACTAATAACCGCTGCTTTCAAGGCTCTGCCTCACGAAAATTCTTCTCTTTTAACTTTTATAATGTTCGAACGATGCCCTTTCCAAAAGACAGAAATATGCTGAGCAATTTATGAAAGCTTCCCTTCGTTAGAATAAAAGTTAAAAATGAGGCTAAATTGGGCCTAGGAGGGGATCGGAGAGACGGCAGCTTCTCAGGATGTTCAACAAAGCAAAAAAGTTTCATTGGTGATCTCGTGGACTGTCGGTAGACGGTGTATTTTAAAAAAGAACAAGCCAAAATAAAGTCCGTTTCGGACAAAAGAGACAGGTGGCATCGGAAACTGTTTGATTTATTGTTAGTGCGAGCCAGGTATCTTTACAAGAAAGTGATACAAAAAAGGGGAGGACCGCCAAACCGTTTGTAGAAAAAATGGTGAAAACGAGCTTAGCCTAGTAATGCACACAAAAAATCATCCAAAACCCATGTTTCGATGTTTTATCCATCCTATTAAACAATTCTCCAACCAGAGATTACGCTGCCTTTACATTCAATAACAGCAATTCCTTGTTTTTTCAGTCCAACTAGCGGGCAAAACTGAATCAGGTCAAATTTTATAAACAATTTTAATTGGCAGGAAGGAAAAACTGAATCAGGTAATCCGGAGAGGCGCGGGGAGATTTTTGAAGGAATAATGGCCGTTATGAGTCAGGGAGAACAAAATAGGGAAGTCGGAATATTCGGGAAGGCAGAGGAATAACGTTTGATTGGGGAATTTGCCAGAAAGTTGAAGCTGCGATGCCTTCCAAGCAGAACAGAAAACTATAACCACAAAAAATGACGATTTCCAGGAAAATAAATTTTTGCAGCAGAAGGAAACAGAAGTAATAGTGCACATTAGTACCCAGTTTTCTTTTGATGGTTTCACAAAACATAAAAATATATGTTTAGCCAGATCACAATTTTTATTTTCACATCAAGTTCACGCTAGTTTTTTGGGATTTTAGCCCAAAAAATAACTGCGCTATGTTGCCGAGAGTAGAAACTTACCGTAGAAGATGATTAAAACCGAGAAAATCTAACATCTAAAAAAATGGTGAAGAGGAATGTTGACCGATAGAACATCTTGGCCCCCCGTTTCGTCTCTCCCCAGAACACAATGAGTCTTCTCTCGCCATAGCTGGCGTCAATTTCTCAACGATTCACAATCACCGCACGTTTCTCCTCTATTTACAACCGATAGCTGTTCAACTTCTCATCCATTTGAATAGCCGCTCAAGCCCCCCTCCTCCCGGATGTGGGCCGATGACAACCCGACCCACATCCGCCATTATTACCATTATTGATGAAAAAAAGCACCTGTTATGCTAAAATTGCCACACAGCTGGCTTGGCAGCCGTATTTAGAAGGATGGCTAATATTTCCCATCAAACAAATCCTTATTTTAACCCAGAACCAACATTTTACTTCATTTCTTTAAAGGTGAATTTCATTTTATGGTTACTGTAACGGCTACCTGTAGATTCTTGCCGTTGTTAACGTCATCGTCTCGTTAGTTAGCCTCTACATCGTAGTGTACAAGTCTCCGCCGATTATGTCCAAGGTTTTCATAAGACTACTGCTGTATCATGGTAGCATGTAAGTTCACTGGGGATAAAAGGAATCGTTTAGTGCCACATTTTTTGTAATAAACCTCTGCGCCCTGGCTGTCCCGTTATTCTATCTTCCCTACGTTGCCATCAAGTTTGTTGGACCCTATTCCTCCCTAGGTATTCCCCCGATCTTTCAATTGATAGGTTGTGATATTCTGTTGTTAGGTAAGGTTTTGCCACTGTTCACATTCTCTATTTACTTACAGTAACCGCCTCATCAGCAGTTCCTCTCTTCTACTACCGCATGGACTCCATTCTTCCTCCTGCCCATATTCTCAAGTCCAAACTCCTTCGCTATTTCATCTATACGATCGCCTACGGGTTATTTCCCATTATGCCAGCTCCTATGTTATATGCTTCTATGGCTTATGAGAATCAATATGAACTAAAAGAAGATCTAATGCAATCAGTTCAAGTCTATTTTGAAGATTTCATGTCTGATTGTGTTCTGGTTGCAAGTTTTGATGGCTCCAATCCAATCATAATAGGCGTTGGCTGTATCGGTATGGCTCTCTGTTGTTCTGGCGTAGCTATAGTGCTATTGTGTAGCTATGTCATTTGGCGGCTTACAAGTAAAGTGGGAATAATTGGCTCAGTCAGATACAAGGCTCAACAAAGGCAACTCTTCTTATCTCTTGTTATCATGGTAAACTTTGAAAACTAATAATAGAATATTCTTTTATTTTAGACTTTCGTTATTATTACTGTCTTAGCAATTATAATACCTGCAATGGGTTTGCTTGTAATCATTGGTTTCTATAGAACGGATATCGTGAATGCGTTGGTATTCCTTGGATTGTCATCAATTCCTATGGCAATTGCCACCTACGTGCTTACATACAAACCTTATCGACAATTTATTTTTGGTCTAGTTAAAAAGGTAAGCTCTGTTGCAAAATTTGTTTGTCATGAAAGTGAAAATGTGACTCGTGAGCAGGGATGTGCGGATAATGAAATTTGGTCCGGATAATTATCCGCGGATAATTTCCGGATAATAAAATCACCGGATAATTTCGGATAACGGGTAACCGGATAATAAATTTCCGGATTATCCGGTCTTCCAGATTATCCGCACATCCCTGCTCGTGAGAGCCAGAATGGTATCGCTAGACCAGCCAAAATTGTTTTAAATACCATCTAATTTTTTACTTACCGGCTGCCTTCCATTCTAAACACGATTGATAGTCTCTTGACACCTTGTTTATTATCGTTTATCCTACAGTGCGTCAAGAAAGTATAAGTCCACCCCGTTTTTCGCCAGATTGCGGGCGCTCTGTTAACTTCAAAGTTTGATATTGTTATTATCTGAAAGAGCAGCCTCAATTACCCATAATAATGGCCCAGTTATTCAAAAAATACGGTAGCTCGAGTTGGTAGCCCGCGAAACGCTGAAAACCGCTGTCAAGAAAGTATAAGTCCACGCGCGGTGAGACGTGTTTCTCGATTATTTATTGTAATTTTTTGTGGTTTTTTGACATTTGAGTGTATGTCCTCATTAAATCTACGTTTCTAACGTCTTTTTTTAGATGCCTAGGGGAAAGCATTTGACGGACGCTGAAAAAGCTTCAATTCTTGCATACCATGACACAGGAATGTCTCACAGAGAAATAGCTGCAAAAATCGGCAGATCGAAGTGTGCGGTTCAAAACGTATGTTCACCGTCGTCTGCTTGTTACAAGAAAAAGCGCACGGGACGGCCGAAAAAGGTGTCACCAAGAGATGCAAGACGGATTGTGAACCATTTTTCAAACACTTGCGCAAGTTTGAGAGCTGCTCCAGCAGTTTTAAACATTCCCGTGTCACATGAGACAATCAGAAAGGTGCTGAAGGACTCCGGGAACATCATGCTATCAAAAAAATTGAAAGCCCCTGCTTTGACTGCTACTCACAAGCAGAAGAGGATAGACTTTTGCCGAGCAAATGTCACCAGGAATTGGAAAGAGGTTAGTGTTCTATTTTACTCACTTACATACTTCAGGTTGTTTTTTCCGATGAAAAAAAAATGGAATCTTGATGGTCCCGACAGCAATTCTTCATACTGGCACGACCTCCGAAAAGATCCTCTGATCCATCAAACTCGTAACTTTGGAGGAGGCTCCGTCATGACATGGGCCGCAATTTCTTCTCAGGGTTTGATTGACATAGCCTTTACTTCATTTCGAATGGATTCCCAGGAATATATTAATGTTCTTGATACTCATTTAGTTCCTTATTTTCCTGACAATTTCGTGTACCAGCAGGATAATGCCTCCATACACTCATCGCGCGCCACTTTGTCATACCTTTTCGGCAAGAATATCCAAGTACTGGATTAGCAAGGTCCCCGGATCTCAATATTATTGAGAACCTTTGGGGTTGGCTTGCCAGAAAGGTTTATGCCAATGGCAAGGAATATTCGTCGATTAATGAGTTGAAAAATGGCATACTTTCCGCTTGGAACGCTGTCCCCCATAGCTTACTCCAATCGTTGTATAATTCTGTTCCCAATCGTCTATGTGATGTAATACAGTCTAATGGTGGTCGTACTAACTATTAGTTGTTATTATTGTTATTTGTTATTGTTCTATATCCATAAAGTTGAATGGACTTATACTTTCTTGACAGCGGTTTTCAGCGTTTCGCGGGCTACCAACTCGAGCTACCGTATTTTTTGAATAACTGGGCCATTATTATGGGTAATTGAGGCTGCTCTTTCAGATAATAACAATATCAAACTTTGAAGTTAACAGAGCGCCCGCAATCTGGCGAAAAACGGGGTGGACTTATACTTTCTTGACGCACTGTATACTTACAAGGAAACCTTTTTAGTTTACCGTGACTTCACGCGATGAGACCTATACCATTTGAAAGGGCGTCGAAAACTGTCCTAGAAACCATTTTCAAATTTCACTAAATGACTCAGGTTACGGCGTGGCACGTGTTTCAATTTTGTGTGTTAAATTGTCAAAACTGGTTTTCGTCGTTATATAGAACAGATTGCCCTCCTCAAATATGCAACGGTGGCTGAGTGAATAGTGCAATAACTTACTATTTTTGTTGCTTTTTTCAGCTCGGGTTCGAGTCCTCTGGTGATCAAAAGTCTTTTGCTATTTTTTGTGACAGAAACAGTACAAATAATAACAATAACAAATATTTATTTGTTAACAGGTGTGGTCCACCATGACGAAGTGGCGGAAACAGTACCGGCGGTTACACAGAGAGCAGCATCCGAAGAAATGCTCGGTGCATCCGCCTTCTGCACAGGGAGATCCATCGAAACGAGGGAAGCAGACATCCAACGGCGTCTCGTATGCGGGAATCGCTTGATCACAGAATCCGCTCTTTTTCCAGACGTGTAGGATGAAGTTCGTGAAGCGAGAGTTGGAGAAATGGCGATGGGTGACGGAATGGATTCGCAGCAAGTTCTCCCTCTTATGCACCGGGAAATCCACTCCATACAGCTTGACGTACTTCGTTATCTTCTTCTCAAACGTCTTCATGAAGCGGAAGTATCCAACATCGAGGGGTTGTCCCATTCCAGTAGTACCAGGGGGAATGTTCCTGATTTCGACTTGGAATCCTAGAGGAACTTCAACTTGAAGAGCAGCATGATCCTTGAAGGAGGACCAGCTGTCGACGATCACCAGATTGATCACATTCGGCAGCAGATACGGTTTCTAGGACAGTTTTCGACGCCCTTTCAAATGGTATAGGTCTCATCGCGTGAAGTCACGGTAAACTAAATAGGTTCCCTTGTTAGACAAATTAGTATAAACAAAGCTGTTTATTGTTTAACTTCCGTCTTTCAGAATCAAACGGAGGTCGCTCCCGTCAGAGCCCCCCTGTTCTGACAATTCGTCAGAATAATCAACTCCCCTGAGAAAGTTAATATCAAGAATATTCGCGAAACTGTCAACGTAGACCCGTACACGACTTGTGTGAATTTGAGGGTTTGTAATTTTTAGAATTTAATTTTGACTACTGCTGTTTCAACTTCTAGTTTTTGGCTTTTTGGCGGGAGAAAACCGAGTAAATTTAATCTCCACGACTCAAAAATGGCGAGGAGGAATCAGGGCTGCACGAAATCGGGTTTTTCCAGTCGAACCGAAATCGGAATCGGAATCAAAGTTGATTTCGAAAGTCGATATCGAAATCGGAATTGACTTCTCTCACCAACATGGTTGCACGAACGCCCGGACGCGCCCAGCGCCATGCGGACCCGCAATTATGAGTGATTGGCCGTCAAGTTCATCAAAAAATTCATTTCTATTACAAATCATATAAAGAACAAAATCTCAATGCATTCACGCCTGTCACCTGTCATGAATTCTACAGTATCTTTAGAAAATATAACTCCCAGTATGGCTCGCTCTTCGTTACTTATCTTTCTTACCTCATAGGAAATCTTATAAGAAATAACAGCAGAGGAGTCAATATTATAAAGAACTCTTTTTTGATTAAAGCTGCAATCTCCATCTGATGTCCGGCCCTCGATAATTAGAGTATTACTAATATATCCGTCGATAAGAGAAATATTTGCTTTTTTTAACATGGCGTAAAATTCTCTTCGTCTTATGTCACTCGATTCGAATGAATAAATGTCCTTTTTCCAATCGCTCCTTGAAATTATTATTATCTATTAGAGAGATTACGGTATCCTCACGTTAGAATAGGATAAAGAGTTGCATATTTAGCTGCAGCATCACGTTTGAATTCATTAAACCTGTATGCATTTGCGACGTTACGACGAAACATGAAGATTTTGACTTGGTCGATGTCGTCTACATATATGAAATTCCTACCAGCCGCATACCATTGGGGGAGAGTAAAGGGCAGAATCCTCTCATGCAGAGCCACATAACCTCTATCGATGCTGAAATTTAGGGAAATTGGTTAGATTGGCGTAGGCGCCGACCCCACTATCGGGTCGATCGGGCCCTGGTAGAAATACTAAAAAGACCTGAACGAACATATTCATAGTCCCCGGGGAAATCGACTATGAATAGGGGTCCTGGATAGAAATAGAAAGAAGTGCAGAGTATTTCAAGATGTCACTTACTTTTCACTTCCAATGTTTTCCAGATTTTTGGAAATTTCTTTTAACATTTGTAAAACTGCAGCTGGTGTTACAAGGCCATTGAATGTTCTTCGGTCCCTGAAGAGAAATGGAACGTACGAATGCTTTAATGCTATTGCCCGTGCCACGCTTTCTTCGACCGATTCGCTTTGTCCCTGAAGCCATTTATTACTGTAGAAAAGACTAAAACCCCGGTTTCTTTTATTTTCCGATAGTTCCCTTACAGTTTTTACGGTAATTATTGATAAACTAACTAATTTCATGGGGAGATGAGTGGAAAGAAAGGCAGCTGTTCTCCTAGTTATGTTTACAGCTGCCCCAGCATCTTCTTTCAGGTTATCGTCGACAGAAGCACATAAAAGGGAGTTAAACAGCTGGAAAAATAAATGATTCCTAAATAAAAACGGAAGCTTACCAGCTGTGTCATATCCACTTGAACGTCGCGAACAAAAGCATAAAACTTCTGCCGATCGTAGCCTGGAAGTAAGTCCACAAGGCACCTGAATACATTTATTATCCTCTGGCAACATCTTATACGGGAGTTCTTCCTTGCCCAACAATTCATGTTCACCATTATGTTCAACAGAACAACATTTCCGCGCCATAATATATTTTTCCAATCGGGTGGCGTTTTCCTTCATTTCATGAGCTGCTATCCCTATAAAAAGAGTGCCTAATGCTGATAAAAGATGAATAATCTCACGCTTACGGTAACAACCCGTGTCCAAAGTTCGTTTAGGACATGCTGGAAACTCGTCAATAATGCGATCTATTTCACTAATGGAATAAGTGCTATTTGGTGAACATCCTTTAGTAAGAGCTGAATGCATTTCCTAAAATAAGCGTTTTTCTCTTTCTCTGTTTGGGAGCTGTGAGCCTGTACCTGCGCCAGGGCAAGTATTCCATATTTTTGATGCTTGCAATATTCTTTAAAAATTTCTAAATGTTCTGATTTTGAGAACGGAGATGAATAGCGTGGAGCTGAAGAAGATAATCCTCGAAATGAAGTAGTGTTCGGGTTCAAAAATCCAAATATTCCGTGCTTATTGTAGTGGTTTAATGGGATTGATAAATTCTATAAAAGATACCGCTACGATCGCTTTGTGAGACACAAACTCCGACTAAAGAATAAAAATGTTTTGACGCTTTCTTGTAATTTCCTGGGAGGAATGTCTGAATGTAATACTCAGAAAAGGGCGGCCTCGAAGAGTGCTGGTGAGAAAAGTGATTGTATAGCTCCTTTACTGCTGGGATTTCATCATAGGCGGCCTGAATTCTGGCCCTATCCGTCATTATTCGAATGACTCACGTTATTGTCAATGTCAGGAAGAATCTTTCTTAACTGATCTGTGAATGCGAGTTGACAGGGCGTTGAATCGGCCAGGTAACTGAGCTTCGTTGTGGTAGAAATGTGAATAATGCTTTCTAAAGAAGAAAATATTAAAGGTAATAAATAGAGCACAACAAAATGAAGCGCTATCATAAACCTCCATTTCTGTTTCAATCCTAACCCGGGGGAAATATGAATAAACTTACTACATTTTGCATCAGTCCCAGCATAATAATAATAAGCCCCTCCAAATATGAGTAAAACAATTATTATAATACAGCAGCAAGCACACTCTTTTCCATTTCCCATTTAGACCAAAATAATGGTGGGGCCAATGTCAGAATCAGAATTGGGCGAATAAAGACGTCCTTCTGACGTCCCTCAAATGACAACTGATAAGCTCCTATCGCTGGTTTATTTACCTCATCGCAGTTGAGGGTTTCTCAACTCTCATCACCAATAAGCTTCCGCAATAAGAAAAAAAATCAAGCAGCGGTTAGTTGTGTATTGTTACCTTTTTGCACAGTTCTCCAAATTGTTCCTTGTAAACATGAATAGCACTTTTTATTGGGATTCCTCTTTTTGAACAAACTAATGCGGGTCTCAGTTTAGCCTTGGGTCGAACTTACTGGCCTTCTTCTTGGCAGCCAGAAAATTGGCGGGACAGACTACATATAATAGTTCATCTTCTCCGCCCATTTATTCTTCCTGCCTCTGCTCCTCCCCCAAGTTTTATAGTGATAAAAGACAAAAAAAGATAAGACACTTGTTACAAGCTGCCATGTCCCTGTCGACGACTTTCCGCATTGGCCAGGGGACCACCAAGATCAGCAATGGGACTGCCATCGTAGATGGAGTGACTGTTGGAAAGGTCAACGGCGGGATCGGTATCTCCAGTCCCGTCGGGTCCGCTACCCTCACCCGTTCCTCTTATCATCATTCTTCGTCTGGAATTGGTTCAAGTGCCTCTATCGCTTCCAATCATTCTCATAGCTTTCACAAAAGTTCTTCTAGTGAGTTTTTTTGCCATTCCCTGGGTTTAGAGAACAATTTCCAGTAGTAAATGGAGGCTACTCTGGTCATAGCACCATCATCGAGAGTGGAGTCTCCACTCTTTCTGCTGGAAGCGTCACTGAGGTAGCCGTCACCGGGGCGCAAATGTTCGCTGAAGCCACGAAAAAAGAAAAGGAGGAGATGCAGGTGCCTCGGCTTGTATTTCCTTTGAAGAAGACCTTGTTTCAGCGTCTAAACGACCATCTATCCAACTACATCGCCCGTGTAAAACATCTGGAAGAGCAGAACAGGCTCCTGGTGACGTCTTTAACAGAACTGCGTGGGAAGTGGAACTCCAAGAACGATGGCTATAAGGTTGGTTGAGAAGTTTAATCCTCTTATCGAGTGCCATCTGTCGTCTAATCCTAGAGGAACAAAAAAAAAGATAAGGAGAATGCCGCGGGCGGTCTGGCTCCATTGGCAAAGAATGAAAGAGGGTAACATAAATTGTTTAGTCCACCTACGTCGTGAGCAGTTCAACTGTTCGAGATGACAAATTCGCTGTCAGCAAAGCTCGAATCGCTAAAGATGTCCAGCACACCCGCGTCACGACAGAAATTGCCGACTACAGAGCCAAGTTTGACTTTATTTGGAGAACATTTTCATCCCGTTCAGAACGGAAGAGCTCTATCGGCTGGCCGATGTTGACCGCAAACGGGTGCCACAGTGGAGAGCAGCCATTTTTGATGCTGATTCCGAGTTGGCCAACATGAACAAAAGATTGGATGACCTAAGGACCGAGGAAAGAATGGCTCTCAATGAACAAGAACGACTGAGAAAGGAGCTTGGCGGCCTCTACGAGGTAGCATTCCATTATTTTGAGAATATTCTCTCATTTTAGCAACTTGACATTATCACGGTTGATAAACTGTCCTACCAGAGCCAGTTGCAATCAATCAGGGAAGAAATTAACTTCTTCAAGACGTGGGATCCTCTAAAAATTGAATATAACAGCAGCGATTTAGTGTACACGAGGAAGAAGTCAGAGAACTACAGAGGCTTCTGGTCGTCGCCCCTGCTGACACCAAAGAATTCTTCAGAAATGAAATAGCCCTTGCTGTTCGGTTGGTTCTTAACTCGGTTAATAATCGTTATTTTGGTTATAGGGACATCAGAAAAGAATACCAATTGCTGGCCACTGCTGGAAAGACGAAACTTGAGAGTTGGTACAAGTCAAAGGTTGGTTCTGTCCTTCTTTTTGAAGCATCTTTTCTTTTTGTCAAATGTGCAATGAATTAGCCAGAAAAAATGATTCTCCAGGTTCACAGCATCCAAGAACTAGTCGCTCACCGTGGAGACAGCAGAGTCGTCCATCTCGAGCAAGTCAAGAAGATCAACTCCACCATGACTGAACTTCACACGAGATATACCTCGATGGAACAAAGAAACCAAACTCTCGAATTTGAAGTACGAAAACTGCAGAAACAGGTCGACGAGGACCATCTGAGCTATGAGAAGGTCATGGCCGAATATGACAACATGCTGATTCGAATGAGAGAAGAGTGCGCCACGCTGGTGACCGAGCTGCAGTCTCTTCTCGACTCAAAGGTTATTATGGACGGGGAGATAGCCATCTACCGGGCGATGATCGATGGAGAGCAGAGGCGAGTTGGAATCGTCGTCAAAAAGGTGGAAGATGAACACGCCGATCAGTGGGAAGTCGCCACGAAGACCAAATTCAGTACCGTTGTCCATGGAAATGTGGCCATAGTCCAGACCGAACCTACTGGGCGATTTGTTGTTATTACCAACAATTCGGACTATGTTGTAAGGCAGATAAACGAGACAAACCTGAAACATTTTAGGAAGAAAGAATCGGTGGATGGAGCATAAAGAGAATTATTGATAACGGCCGAGAGATGACCTACCACTTCCCTGCTGGCTGTACCATCAAACCTCGTCAGAAGATCAGAGTTCATTCTTTGAATATCCTTAATTAGGGAGGGTTTTCAGATCTTTGCTAGTGAACAAGGATCAGCTGGACCAGACTCGTTGGTATTCGCAGAAGAAAAATCCTGGGGAATGGGAGCTAATATTACCACAGCTCTTTACAACGCAGTGGGAGAAGAGAAATCTCTCTACACGCAGAGGACCGTCCTCGTCCACGGCTGACCCCTTTCTAGACACTGCCCCCATATTTCTAACCGATTCCCATTACCTCAGAAAATTATACACAAATTGGAATATATAAAATTTTTATACTTTTTGGATCCTCACGGTTCTCCAAGAAATGCAGGAAAACGTCGATATTCTGGTGATTAGAGGTTTCCGTTATCGTACGGGTCTTCTCACACGACTGATAAGCTCATAAAAGTACGGAAATTGTCTTCTCATACTCTGATATGCGGGAAGTTCCAGTCCTCATAAAAGTACCGCAAATGCAGAAAAACCAAAACTTATTACTCATCTCAATATGTTATTATTCTTATCGGATCCCCCAGTCATTCTCTGAGAAGTGAGCAAGCAAGACGAGAGTGAGATATTGTTGCATTTTCTGTCCAGGAAAGAAATAATTCGAGAAGGACAAAAAGCCAATGAGAAACAAGAAAGACAGTCCCGAGAAATCTCTTTATTTATTCCTCTGGAGATTTATGAGGCGAGCTGTCTTACCGGCCGGGCGATACATACAGAAGTTACAAACCAGTTCCTCGTTGACGGACATTGTAACAGCCGAGTTGTCGAACTGTCCACAGTAGTGCGGGGCCGAGAAAATCGTAACCATCTTCTTGCTGGCAAAGAATCCCTCCTCCCGGACATCAACTACTCCATCCCCTTTCGGTTTTATTAGATTTTACCGTGTCTGTTCTTCTCAAGAAATGGCTAGAGATTGTTTGACGTCTTTGCTCCACTCAATTAGAATTGACCAGTTTCATTTTTCTACCAAATTGAAAGGTTCAAGGGTCAAAAGCAGAAAAATGAGAGAACAGTCCGTTATCACAAAAATGAGAGATCAGTCCGTTATCACAAATGGTTCCATTTCGATCAAACAATTGGCGACGGTCTGCCTTCCAAGAAAAGTCTTTTTCATGGAAACACAAAATTTAAAAAAGGAATTTTATCCGCATTTGCAAAAGTCAATACATAATAATTTGAAGAATAAAAGATGCAGTGGATATGCGGGAAAAGAGGGGGAAAGAAGCGATGACCAGCATCAACTACGAATCTCTAGAGGGGATTAATTATATTTCATTAGCATCAGGTAATCCTATTCAATATGAGTCAAGGGGGGGGGGGGGGGGCAATGTTGTTGGTTTTCTCATCTGTTGCCATTGTTCTGGTACATTATCGGCCCCAAATTGGAGTGACCCATCGCAGCAGATGAACGAGCCCCTGCCGAACCTGAATCCTGCTCCTTTTGGCTACTGTAACCTGGCTGACTAACCTCAAAATGTTCTTATACAAAGCATTTGTAATAATATTCTCCCGGACCGTCTTATCTCCTTGCAAATTTCACGGTTGGCTTGATGGGCGTCGTTACGGGGAAGAGGCCATTGATAGAACCATTAAAACCCTTATCTCTGATGAAAACTACATTTTATGCTCCCATTTTCTCGAAAATGACGTAATTTCTTGATTTTGGATATTTTAAACTTTCAGGAAATCTATAAACTAAAAAGAAAGAGGGTAAAACTACATGTGAAATGGTATAAAGTTTCTGTTTTGAATAACATTCAATTTTGCGTGACACGAAAAATGTGTCCGGTTAGGCTAATTTACGTGGCGTAGAGAGATCAGCCAGGTGGAAGTTAAACTTTTTAGTTTACATAAAAATATCGACACTTCCTCGATAGAATTGGAAACTTGACGATAAGGTCATGTGGCTCGTGCAATCAGCAAAGGTAACGGCCAGGAACAAAGAAAGCTGATAACATTCCTCTGCTGCCAACGAAGTCGAACTGTCACATCGAGGTCAAACAATCGAAAAAAATGAGAGTAAAAAAGTTGTTACCTTTCCTCTAGTGGACTTTTCGATGGCTGGAAAGGGAAACATCTCACTTCTAACAAGGAGACAACAAGATTCAACAATTGCCTTTTTCTTTACGAATTGATTGAAAAAATCAGGCGTCTTTTCACAGAATATAACGCTTGCTAAGTGACCTAGATGAAGAAAATCAATATTCTGAATCGCCTGCTTAACTCTTTTAAAAGTTTGTTGAAAAACTCCAAACACATCTTCTTGATTATGAGCGCTTGGCAATGTTTCCGTGTCTTCCGTCGAAGGGATACACCTACAAAAGATATCATTTCGCCTGATATTCTCCTGTTGGATCTCCCCCTCCACCTTCAGGAAGGAATTATCATAAAGGTCAGCCTATTTTCTTAGATTTCTTATCCAAAAATCGTTTTCAGTTAGAGGAAAAGGCTTATTTCCGCCTACAGCAGACATGTAAGTCTATGGGCCATCTTGTTGAGAACAGCCGAAATATTTTTGTTTGTTTGAGCAAGAGATTTATCATGTGGTGGGGTAGAGATCGTCCTGATTCACCTCTTCGTCTCAAATTCTATGAAATGAAAGCTAGTCGAGATGTTGATAATCCATATGGGATTCGATTCCGTTCAATTGCCTTCACAAACTGGGATAAACGTAAGTTTAATTCATTTTCTTAGCACAAAATTTAGAGCTGAATGGAGATTTTGAACCACTCTGCGAAGCGTTGAAAAGTCATCGTATCACCTGTTGGCATCTGGTTTTCCCTGAGAGGATAATCGTAACGGTCGAGCAGTGCACAGAGCTATTGAAAGTTTTAAAGCCTGTGTCTGTTGATATGTATTCCGATGAAATACAGCAGATTGAAGCTCTTTTTCAATCAAATATAGTGTTACGGTTGATTTCTCTATATTTTCTCTATTTCACTGTGCAGCCCCCAAAAATGGTAGATTAGACCAAGGACGGCTGGTTGCTCTTGACCCTGATATTCCCTCGATTTTAGAAAGAAGCAATACTTTCCTTCGCCCCGGACCCCGAAACTTCGTTCCCCATAATTGGGCAACTATTTTCCAAGTTTTCAAAACTGGAATTGTGCCTTGAAGGGAAAACATTTGGACACGAATCAGCTGTACACTTTGCTAGAAATAATTCTAAACGTGAGCTTCTTTAGGAACCCGAATATCCCTCATTTCAGTGCCTTCGTTCTGCCCCGAACCTTCAACAAGGTGAACTCTTCTGCCAAATAGAAGTAAGCAAGTATAGAGATCGACTGCTGCAGCTATTCCATAATTTTAATCCGATTGCAATCCGGTCAGAGAGGGGATTATTTGAAGCAAAGTGTAAAAATATTGATGGTCGCTCGGAGTTTATAATCTCCGTGACAGTATCTTCTGTAGATATCGTATATGGACCGGTCAAGGAGAAGAAAGTCAGCTCATTATTCTCATAACTTGGAATATACTTTTTTGTGCTCTGTTGGGGCTCCCCACTTTGGAATTTGGACGGGTTAGAACTGGTACGGATTAGAAACTCCCGAGTCAGAACTTGGACGAGTTGGAAAAGGAGTAGGTTTAAGGTTTAAAACTTATCCAAGTCAGCTGACTTTCTTCTCCTTGACCGGTCCATATACGATATCTACAGAAGATTCTGTCACGGAGATTATAAACTCCGAGCGACCATCAATATTTCTACACTTTGCTTCAAATAATTCCCTCTCTGACCGGATTGCAATCGGATTCTCATAACTTGGAATAAACTTTTTTGTGTCCTTTTCGAATCCGCCGACAGATTTGCCCTAGCAGATGAAATGCGCCGTTCTAACGGCAAATACTCTTTGGGTCACATGAGCTTCATATTGGGGCAAATTCGTCGTGAAATCGTCGATCTGATTGGTGAAAATTACGACGTGGAGGAACTTTTTGAGACTGACGGATTCTTCAGCCAGACTACCGATCGCCTCGACTTTACTTGGTTCTTCATCTTGGCTTTTTCGCTTCATGGAGGGCATTTTTACCATTTGCGTCGTCTCCGAAGGATGGTTCACCCTGGAACATTCTTGTACCTGAGACTCCGAAGGGCTGCGAATAATCTCCACTTCTGGGGAATCAATCAAAGAAGGGAGACTCCGGATCCAGAGATAGAAGTGGAAATGTGGGAAGAATGGCCGGATGAGGAGGAGCAGGTCGACCAGAACGGGACAGTCCAGCTCTCGCCAGATGTTCGCCAACGATTGGTCCTGTTGTTCTGCTTCACGTCGGCTTTTGACCCGACTTTGAGGGACACCCAAGGTATCCAAAGAACAGCATTCCGCTACCGTTTGCTGCCAAGTATTTCGACTTGAGTTAACTTTGACAGCCTATAACTGCTTCTTTTGATTAAAAATTGCAAATTTTCATTAGCGTTTCGCTGGAAGGCTCGGTCAGACTAGTTCCATTCGGTGCTCTGTAGGTCGAATTTCCCCCTATATTTGAATTACCCCGATATTTGTTCTTTCTGTTTTTTTTGCACTTTTCTATTTTTTTCATCGTATAAATATAAAGTATTTCGGTTAAAATCATCTCATTCTTTTAAATTCAAAGGGGGTTCCCTTAATTGCCTTCTAAAAAATAGCGTTTCCTTGTTTTAATTTTCGTTCTCCATTTTAGGACCTCAAAATGGTCTTCAAGAAGTTAAAATACACCGTTCTTGGAGTATTCCACAAGGAAACAGGTAGTTTCCCGCAAAGGGAGCGGGTACCAACTGCGAGAGGCGGCCCATTTTGTGTTCCGCCTCTCGCAGTTGGTACCCGCTCCTTTTCGCCTCACCGGCCTCTCTTCCATGAGATGAGGGAGAGTTCTTAATTTAGTTGACCATTCGGCCCCTGATTCCTGTTTATTGCCTCATCCATTGACCGTTCGAAAAGGTTCTCACAGTTGATTCATCCCTACTTGTCATCTCTTTTTCCCGTGTCCTGCAACCGCCGCCCGCCTCATCCTCCCCCGTCTCTCCAAAGGGACATTACGCACCGGCTCCTGTCATTCTCCGTTCCATTATTCATTTTCTTCCCTGCTTATTGTTTTACTCACCGTTTCTTTGGTTTTCCTAATCCTCTCCGTCTCCCTCTCCCCTGGTTCCGTTTCCTTCGGGTCAGCTGGTGGCCTGTCCCCTCGCGCACTGCCTCTCTTCGAAGGGGCAACTTGTTTACGATTTGACTGCCCACAACCGCTTGTATAAAAATTAGTGCACCTTTATTCCGAGTCAAAGGGATCTTCCCGACTTCTTTTCCTTTGAAACTTGGCTTCTCCAAAGGTCGAGGACGGGGTTCCAGGTTCATTTTCCCTGACTGCTCTAGCCTGCTAGAACCGGATAAATTCAAAATTCCTTGAGATTTTAAATATGACGCCCCTTCTAATACGGAGTCGATTGAGGTGGGGGAGTAGAGGAAGGAGTCTCATAAGGGGGTTACTCTCCCCTGTGTGCGTGTTGATGACCCTTGTTTCTTCGGGGTTGGCGGCTAACTTTGTGCCCCGCCTCTCGCAGCTGGTACCCGCTCCTTTTAGCCTCACCGGCCTCTCTTCCATGGTGGATAAAGAGAGAGAGAGAATCGATCCGGGCTCACTGTTTTCATGAAGGAGTATTTACAATTCTATGTTGTTTACAGTTTCCGTGATTCAATTCTATTTGTAAGGGTCCTACGCGTCTTTCCCTCCCTCCTTGCAGCCAAAATTCACACGCTCTCCTTTTGTAGAATTATCTTTTGAAGACTTTTTGTGACCCCCAAGATCGCCCTTCAAGTATAAACAAAAAGAAAGACTGGTGACCGGGTAATATGAGCTCGTTTATAAGGTTGATCTGATAACCAGCACGCCAAAGAAGCTTCCCTCGATTCCTCGGCCTGATTCCTTCGGTTTTCGCCTTTGATCCCGGCTCTTGTCTCCTAAAATATGTAAATAGTTCCCCGCTTCCCACCGAGGGAGTTCTCAATTGGTCACTGCTCCCCCTTTATTATTTTTCTCATCCATTGACCGTTCGAAAAGGTTCTCACAGTTGATTCATCCCTATTTGTCATTTCTTTTTCCCGTGCCCTGCAATCGCCGCCCGCCTCATCCTCCCTCGTCTCTCCAAAGGGACATTACGCACCGGCTCCTGTCATTCTCCGTTCCATTATCCATTTTCTTACCCGCTTATCATTTTACTCGTTTCATTGGTTTTCGTGATCCTCTCCCCCCTCCCCGGTTACGTTTCCTTCGGCCAGCTGGTGGCCTGTCCCCTCGCGCAACGAAGGCGCAACTTATTGACAACGTGTCTATCCACAACTGCTTGTATTAAAATTAGCGTACTGGGGGTTTTATTACGGGGGCAACTAGGGTCTTCCCGACTTCTTTTCCTTTGAAACGTGGCTTCTCCAAAGGTCTAGGACGGGTTTCCAGGCCCATTTTCCCTGAATCCTCCAGATTTTAAAACGAAGAAACGAACTGGGGCCTATTCCTCTTCTCAAAGTCAATACCTGGTTTTCCGGGCTGTTCATCGATTTTCACCACCTTTGGGAATTGCATTTACCTGCCAATGGCACTGTTGCGAGGGTGCCCTCAGCCGCTCGTTCGATATCATGACCCGAATGGCTGGCGAGGACTGCTGCTGCCAACAAACCAACTCAGTTTTGCGCAACATGGAGGGGTCAACAGACAGGAGCCAGGATTTAATAAGACATTCTCCTTTGTTGATTTCTGACTTTTGAGGGAGGAAGAAGTTGAATTTTATTGGATTTCGGGTCAAATTTGTCCAATTACAACCCGCCCCGGGGTCCTTCTTTCTGAAAATTCATTTTCTCTAGCTAGTTTGTTCAATATTTCATTTTCAGAACACTTACTTTCCATCAAAAATGCAGAACTTTTCGATGGTCAATGCCTTCTGGCAGCCACACTTCTGCCCACCGTTGCCATTTATCCGATCTGGACAAGAGTGGGAAGCAGTATCTGATGCTTCTGGAGGAGGAAGCAGCTGTTCTAGCAGTAGTAGTGGGACTCCAATGAAGAGGAAATATCTAGCCTCGGGTGAGAGGAGAATGAAGACATCCAACAGCACTTCCGTTTTAGAATTAAAAAGTCTTACTACTACCGAATTGACGCCTACTTTATTGAAGTACGTAGCTGCAACCCTGGGAGCGTCTCCACAATCCGCCACTTCATTCCGGGATTCCTCAGAGCCACCTCCGAAACGGCCAAAACCGTCTACTCCAACAAGGCCACTAGCTGCTCCTAATTCAGCAGCCCCGACTGATAGAAGACACTCCCAAGTAGGGCAGTTCAGCTTATTTTATAGACAAGCCGTAACGGGCGGCCTCTTCAGCGCCGTCTCTCCCCTCCTCCAGGGCCGTCTCCCCCTTCCCCAGTGATCTAGACTCCTTTGAAATGCAAAAAGCAACGTTTGGATAGGTTTTTTTGGCAGTTTCAAGGAAAGCATAGGAAGGAGGTGGTTATTCCAGAAAGGGCGCTAATTAGAAGGGGGAGGGGGGCATTTACTAGGAGGTGGCCGTTAAATAACGGATTTACGGTATCTTATAAATAACAAATATTCAGATGTTCGATACATTACTAGTTGTGGCCGCCAAGGTGTTCCAAGATTCAATTAGTGGACGTGAAGATGTGGAGCTGTTGGACTTTAGTCTCAAGAGAAATCCGCCACCGTCACCTCTTCTTTCAAGCCGTCCAACTCCTTTGGCTACTCCCCCAACTACCGGGGCTGATAACCAGCCGCCTCTTTCGAGTCCACACACCAAGGAAATGGAGGAAAAGAGGCAAGAACTTTTGGAACAGCTACAAGAAGCTGATGAAGAACAGAAGCTGCAGGAGAAGAAAGAAAAGCAGCAGTTGGAACAACTACAGAAGCAGCAACAACAAGAAGAACTTCTACAAGAGAAACGAAAAGAAAAGCAGCCGGCTGTGCCAAAACGAAAACGACAACTCGTCCTTCCGTCCATCGACCAAGAAGCTCTCCCCATGAAGCCGAACACTTTCGAGTTCCTCTTCTTCCACACCAACAGATATGTGTTAGAGGTTTGTTACCGTATTCGTCTATCCAAAACTGTATTCAGAAGAACTGGATGGAAAGAAAGGTGACTATTACAAAGTCACTACGGGCTGGAAGAGGAAAGAAAGCCTATCGCCCGCCTACTGCCGAAGCAAAACAAGCACACAAGATGTTTTTAGCCGACAAGACGGATTTGAAGCTAATCCTCAAGGTAAAACGAAAGTTTATGAATAATTAACGGGTAATATTTAGGGATCAAAACTAGACTTATATGAAATGGAAAAACAGTGGGGTCTTGATCATGCCGGTCCTCAAGCAACTCAGCCAGGTCCTTCTACTGCTGTGCCAGTATTGCCAAAACGTTTCCGACCAGCAAGGTTGGTTACTTCAAATGATTATTAGGGTGGCTAATACGTGAGGTGACACGGATACGTTTTCTCACGTTCGGGCTCTTTTCTTTTTTTACCGAAGGGCGGCCCGACTACATTGTGAATATCTCAGCACTGGACGGTCCGATTTGGATGCTCTAAAAACAAAAGTTACCAGTTTCGACGAGATCTCTCGATTGGTACCAAAATATTTGTGATGCGATCAAATCTAATTTTTACATTACCATCTATAACAGCCAAACTTCAACGGCTCGTAGCGGCATTATTTTCCATCGGATTTCAATAATTCTTTCACTATTAGATTTGTACCAACCATTGGTATCTTTTAATAACAAAAAATAAGTTTTTGAACCGTATACTGAGTTTCCAACTTTTAAAAACGGTATGGGGCACCTATTTTTTGATATTAACAGCCGGGGATACGATCTACAGAGCTGAAAATTGGTCTCCCCCGATAAAATTTTACGTAGAATATGAGCCAAAAAAGAACGGAGCCCGAAAATGAAAAAAAGTGCCCGAGTCACCTCATTTATTGGACACTAATAGTTTACAAATTTTAGAAGTCCGCCAACGACTGCCGAACAGGGACGTCAAGTGTTGGAAGAAGAAGTTTTTATAATTGAAGATGAGCCCATAGTACTTGAAGAAGAGGACACAGCAATTGGCGAGGAGGAAGAAGTGATGGCGGAGGATTACGAAGAAGAATATGAAAACACCGAGGAGGCTGAAGTTAGCGTATTGACGGATTCGGAAGACGATGCTCCCAGTTCCTCTGGCTCTTCTATCATGGATGATGACGACTTTATTAACGTCGTTGGAACACCGCCGCCGACTGTAACCAATGTGAAATTGATCTTTGACAAAGATCTGGAGACTTCCGATGAAGAATCAGATGTCGACGTCTTGAATGATACCGACGAAAAAAAAGAGAAGTGCCCGGAGGCAGAGAGAATAGCCGAGCCATCGCCGCTGATTAATGTTGACTCTACTCCTAAACCTGTGGAAGATCTTCCCCACAACCAATACACCAAACCAGTGGAAACTAGGTAAGCCATTAATTGGAGGAGGAATACTTATGGAAACCATTTCAGAAGGGAGGAGACATGCCCTTTCGAGAGTCTTCCAAGAATTCCTCTCCAGCAACCATTTGACGATCTCTTCGTGGGCAGAGAAGTCTTATCTAGCGGAGATGATTTTTATGACAGTTCAGAAGATTTTGACAGAGAAAACAAAGTTATCTTTCCTGAAGAAGATTTTGGCCGTCCAGTAAGTGATTATATTTCAATTCTTCTGACGGCTGTTTAATTTTCAGATGCTCCCTCTTCGTAGTGATGACTCTCTCCCGTCGACTGCATTGTGGAACGACCAAATCGAGCTTCTGTCACCGGAGGAGAACTCCGAGGTCTCGCCAGTGGCCTAGAATCTTTAAGCTTAGTCTCAATATGCCTACGTGGAATCTCTATAATTACCCAGTGATCTTGAAACTCCATCACTGTGATCGCTTATAACTTCGTCACCATATGTATCTCAAATTTCTTGTACAACTCATTTATCTATCCCTTTGTCTTGCTTCTTACCCATGTATGCCCGTCTATTTCCCGTTCTCATTCCTTTACCTCAATGCCCTTCAAATCTTTTGTTTAGTTGCAGTGCAGAAACAGTTTCTAGCCGCGTTCAAGCGCTAAAAGGAGTGACCCTTCGTTCTTCCTCTCCAGTAAATTCCCTAAACATCTTTGAGCTCTTGCCATGTTCATCTGATACCTTTTCTATCCAAATAAACTATCCCTTCAAATCGATTCCTGTTTTGTAAAGAAGAGTTGATTGTTGCTCTCTTTATGAGACGGGTTACTGTAATTTACTGCCAATTATAACACAAGAAACAAAGAGGAAGCGGCTTTTTGCAGCGAAAATAACCAGTTCCGCGTTCGCTTCCCATTGGATCAGAATAATATTGGCCTTCGCTTGTTTTCTTCTCCTCTCCAATTTTATATCTACACTTCTTAAAGTTTCAAAATGGCTCGGAATACAAAATCGTCACGGACCATTGGACAAAAGAAGAAGGCAACAGGTAATTCTCCCATATCTCTCTGATTACCCAATTTCTTGTTCAGTTCCAGCTTCATTTTCCTCGAAAAGAAACGTAAAAAAGTCATCAAAACGTCAGAAAAAAGTCCAACCCAGGAAGTTGAAAATGATCCAAGAGAAGAAAGAAAAGGAGCAGCAAATCCAGATGCTCATGGTGGCGCTGGAGGCTAAAGGACGGAGTCTCATTGAACGTAAGTCAATTTCTGCCAAAATTAGGAGGGCTTACTGTAAAAAAACTGACCCAACTCAAAATAATTCCATTTTTCAGAGATCCACCTCATCCAAATGGAGAAAGAAGTCCCGGAGAGCCTTTTAAACTGTCCTATTTGTTGTTCCACCTACAGCATGAAGAAGAAGACTCCCTTCGTGGGAAGCTGCGGCCATACAATCTGTACCAAATGTGTCAGATCCCTCCAAACCCATAATTGTCCCATCTGTAGAGCTGGCACGAGTTTCTGCTGCGCGTCGAAGAATTTCCTGGCTTACGGTAGGTTCAGTTGCTTTTTCTTTCCTTTTTTGCTAATTAGAGAATAAATTACAAATTCTAGATCTCCTCGATCAGATGAGCAAGCTCGCACCAGTGGAAGAGGAGGAGGACGAAGATGTGGAACCCGCGGAAGCGCATCAGGATGACGAAATGTCGAGTCCTGAAGAGATTAATGACGAGAATAACATGGAGAATGATCAAGAGGACCAAGAAGACGATGACGAAGCAGTACGCTATGTTCTAGGAAACGTTCTACCGTATATTGTGAGAAGAGCTCTTTTCCAATTTGATGGAAGGAATGACGAAGACAGTAACAGTTCTGACAGTAGTTCGGAGAGTAGCAGTTCCGATAGTGGAGAAGACGACTGGCCAGAGCCTTCCCGTCAGTTGCGATCTCGATCTGTATAACTACTGTAATATTTAACCAGATGATAATAAAAGTATTGCTCTTTAAAGTTTGTTTTATTCTACGGTATTCCTTTATGGAAAGCTCCTTGAAATCGAAAAAAAAGCGAGGAACTCCGAATTTCGCCTTTTCGTGGCGTTCAAATGACACGTCTTCTCTAAACAGTGTTTACTAAACACGCCAGTCACTAAGATGGAGAGGGCCAATGAGACTTTTTATCTAACAAAATAATTGAATTTTAGCCCCATAACCTCCCACGCCTTCAAAAACAATTCCTAATCATGATAGAAAAATAAATCCTTGTCAATCTTTCTTTCCCACTTACTTCGGTTGTTACACATAATTGGGAGCGTATAAACAATTTATTCGATGTTATTTATGGTTAGTCAGCACAAAGACGGTCAGCCAAGTGTTGGGGAATAATCACAGCGGACATACATCGCCACGTATAAGGAAGAGATGGTCCATCTCGCCAATGTTTTCTATCGAATATTTCAACTCGACTCAAGTGTGGCAATTTTCTTCCTTGATATCCTCCAATTGCATAGATTTCATTGTCAAGAACTATTCCAGGGAAGTGATTGGAAGCATATTTCATTGGTGGCAACAGTTTCCATCTAGCATTTAGTTTTAGAGGATCCAGCTCCCAGACGGTGTTATATGCTCCTTTACCGGTTCCTCCGATTAAAATGAGCTTATTTCTATAAGAGACGAGAGAATGACCGCCATTATATGTCGGCATATTGGGAAAATCAGCCCAACAACAATCTTCCAGATTAAAACATTCACTTGTGATGGTAAGGGTCGTCTCAGCAATCCATCCTCCAGAAATAATTATTTTATCATTCCATAATGTTGTAGCAGCCGAAGATCTAACAGTTTTCATTTCCCTAAAAGTTTCTGATGATTTTCAAGATTTCATTGAAGGCAGGGAAAGTGTTACCAAAAAAAACGTACTGGTACTAAAGGATAGGACATTCCCCGGAAAATAAGAGGCAAACAATACTTACGGCATCAGTGTCCATTTATCTTCCTTCGGATCATATCGTTCTACAGTTTTTAGACATTCTCTCTTTTCACTCACTCCTCCAAATACCCAAATGTATCCATTCCATTCCAAGCAGCCATTATTAATCCCTCTTCGTCCCTCATTCATATCAGCCAGTCGTATCCATTCCATATTTTTGTCCAATTTATACAAATCTTTCGGATTTCTGATACCACCGAATAGATAGATTTCTCCGTTGAGATAGACTACTCCACTGCCAACAGCGTTATGAGGTAGTTTCAATTTTAATTCTATCCATTTCGACCTGTCACCGCTCAATACTGCAATACCAGCGCATTCTGTTTCTTTTTTTCTTTCTCCAATGATCAAAATCTAAAGTCTCTGATTTGTAAATTGGAAAACTTACAGTATTTCTTTGTTCACTTATTTTTTCTACTATTCTCTTGATCCAACTTGGTTTTTGTTCCGCTTTCTCGATCTCAATTGTGTTTTGTCTTTGAGTAACTGAAAATAAAACTGATACTACTGTCAAGAAAAATACTTTTTGGAGAATTTTGAGCAGCATTCTGGTGTAAGCCATTGATATCAGTACGAGTCTTTTCCAGTAAGTTATTCATGTCACTACATTGCTTTCGTAAGTCATTTATAGCCGCACAAGCTGAAAAAAAGTGTCGAAATTTATCGTTTTTTCCACACCACATTTCTTCTCTTAGGTTAAGCCATAAATGTGGCGAGTAGGGTGCTTTTTGCGACGCTGGGGCTTCGTGCTTGCTTGTATAATATTCTACGTAAACTTTCATGGAGGTAGACCAATTTGCAGCTCTGGAGAGGCTATCTCTGATTTTTAATTCTGAAAAGAAGGTCCTCGCGACATCGGGTTTCAAGTATCGGAGACTCAGTATACATTTTGACAACTCAATTTTTGCTGTACCTCTATGAAATTTTACGTAGAATATTATCCTACCCTAATAATAGGCAGATCTCTGTGTGTCTGTCTGTCTGTCTGTCTGTAAGACCTGTCGTTTGTTCGGATTGACAGGTCAAATAGGAGAGAAGCAGAAAGTTTCGACCATTTGACCTTTTCCGACGGTCAACTCTTTTTCGACCGTCAAATTTTTAATCCGAACGAGGCCAAGGCCACCGGAGGCATACTAGTTGAAAATAATATGAAGCCTCAGCGTGATAAAAAGTAGCCATATTCTCAACCACTTCTGGAAAAACGGAAAGCGCCGTTACTTCAAAGAGCTGATCAAAATTTTCTTCATCGGAAACATCCATCAAAAACCATAAGTTCAGTTATCATTTCGCAGTGAGGTTCGGGTCGGGTGCCCTTGATAACCCCCCTGGAGGAGCGCTAATTAGAAGAAAGACGGTATATTGTTTCAGGTTCCGTTATATATAATTACAAAGGTAACCTACTCTCTTCCATTTGTTGTTGCACATTGGCCATATCAATTCTATTCGTCTCTTTCAAGCTATTCAAATCAACTCGAATCTCTTCTTGTATATTATTCACATCAGTATACTGTTGTTTTAAACCATTTATAGCTGTCCAAACTGAAAAATCTCTATTTCTTATGTGCACTTTCTCACCTTCGTTAAATTTTGAACTGGATGATTCGGCGGATCTTCCTAGAAAATGAACCTCGAGCTGCTCTACAATTTCCTACCTTCTTTGCCCAGATCAACTCTCCTCAATCTCTCCTCCAATTCTTCTTTTTCCCTTTTCAATCTATCGATTTCATCCTGTTTTTCCATTGCAATTGCCTGAGCTTCATACATTTTTAAAAGTGCGTCATCGCTCATTTTGTCAGCTGAAATAGATGGATTGGTGGGATCAATAGACGGAAACTAATGAAGGATGAAGTGAGAAAAGTGCTGGAAGACTTATTGATGCAGGATCCATTGATAAGCGTCGCCCCGTCTTTATTCTTATCAGCGGAAGAATTTCCAGCAGCGTCACTCATTTACGTCTTTTTCTTACCTACATTTTTCAATTTCTCATCCGAATTGCCAAGAGCACGAGACTGAGGATCGAAGAGATCGTGCGGAGTACAATCGTGTTACTTACATAGGGATTTTCCATGGTTAAAGGACTGCCCCATCTATTCGTTCTTGTTCAGCTATATTGAGCAATATTGCAGTAGGCAAGGACTAGTGGGCGAAAAAAGTCTACGAACAAAAGTCCGCTCTGCTGTACTTTAGGCGGCCAAAAGATTATTTGTCAGCTGTAACTTGCTCATTTCTCAACTATTTTCAACAATTCAAGTATTATCTTGAAGAGCGGGTCAAGACGGTTGGAACAAACCTAGTTCCAGCTTGGTAACCCTTACAAAAGGCTTTCTACAAAAACAAACGTGAGCAAGATTCCGGAAAATTGTTATTTGCCTCGCTAGATAGTTTTCTGTAAGGGTTATTGGGCTGAAAATTAACAAATCGGAACCGACTTGATTTGCTCTCCTAGGCGATATTTGAATTTTTGAAAATGGGCGGGAAATTATGAAACTGCAAGTCCAGGCCGTAAAACATTCCATTGGCCGCCAAACGTTCAACAGAGCACAGAAGTCTGAAAAATCCGGCGAACGTTCTCCCTCACCGACCCCCAAAGCATCACCAAATGATCTCCGCGCTCGATTAATTTTCCCTTGTTTATTATTTTTATGTCTATCTAGTTCAGAATTTTATGGCGGACAAGCTGATATAGGTTATATTCCATAAAGATTAGAAATTGCTGAGTTATCGAGAGAAACACTATGTTCACCTCAAAAACTCTATTTTCGATTATATCTCAGCAATTTCTTATTCTTATGGAATATCCCCTATATCAGCTTGTCCGCCATAAAATTCTAAACAAGATAGAATAAAAAAAATAAACAAGGTCGAATTATTCGAGCGCAGGGCGCATTGGGTGAGTTTTTGGGTGCGGTATGCTTGAACGTTGGCCGAAAAATCCGTATAGTTTCACAATTCTTCACAAGCTGTAACTGGCTCGTTAGAATCGTCTAGATGTGCTCTCCAACAAGGTCTTTGATTTTTTGTAATCGAACAAGAAATGGGATACGGACGCAAACACACTGCACACCCGTCTACGCCTCCAAAAACCGGCGCGCCCGAAATAGGCCCTTTTGCTAATGCTTCTGGCTACGGGGAAAATAAATACCTCCCATAAAACCCATAAACGAATAAATAAATCAACTTTATTATGACAATTTGAGATCACTAACAGGATACCGTATGAAATGTACAATGCAACAGAAACGTTGTTTTTGAGCAGGGATACACGTAGCTGAGATATCTTTTCTCTTTTCTTCCCCTTCTTTTTTAATAGAATGCCACCTGGTCGGAATTCCTCTGCGGCTGGCGCAGATCCTCCATACGGGCCCACAATGTCACCTGATTCTGTTGATTTTCCAGGTCCTCCGCGTATTGAATGATTGAAATCTGGAAAATTATCGTATTTATTAGAAAAAAACTGGAATAAACCTGATGTTTCGCGAAGAATTTGAGCTTTGAAGGGGATTTTTTCTGGCTCAAACTGTTTTCTGGGTCGTCCAAGCTGGGGGACTCGCCAATCATTTAAATTGCCTTCTGGACACTTCTCGGCTTGACGTCCGGCTGGATATCGTTGCCGATTCCTTCTTTCCGACTCTGCCAATAAACCCAAAGCATGGCGAGAAGGACAAACGCCTGGAGAGTGAACATGATGAAAAAGATGAAGGACGGCGACCAGGAAACAGAGACTCTGAAATTTTGCTCACTTCTTCCATGGCAGAATTGAAACTGACTCGTAGAGAAGACTATATACCAGGGTTGCAACAACAAGAGCCAAGTCGGCGCCGATTCCAAAGAGCGAAAAGACACGGCCGATTTCATTCGAGAGAATTAGCTGAAAATAATGATTTTATTCAGTTTTTACCAGCTCAACAAGTGGGAAAGGTCCCCAACTGAGATTATGAGGGAATACTGTACGCGTTCTGTTTTCCTGGACAATTTTAAACGTCATTTGTATCGGAAATTCTATTTATTAATTAGAGAAGCCTGTAATTAGTTATTTCTTGGACCGCTTTTGAAAGTCTCCAATGTTTCGCTGTTTCGTTAAATTTCATACTCATTTTTTTCCCAGTGGTCGATTATTTCATACAACATCTTCTCAAGGGTCACTTTTTGCAGTTCCTATTCCTCAAAGCCCATCAAACGTTCCAAACTATCTGTAAAATGTCCATCTCCTTTTCTCCTCACTGATTTTCAACAACCGTTTCGTTCTAGGAAAAAACTATCACTTTCGGGAGAAGAAAGTTCAAAAATTGGAGATTTTTCGAGACTATTTGTTCCAGGAATTTTATTTAATTTGATCATGGGAGGCAATAAGCAATATCAAAAAGGACAAATATTTCTAATATTTCGTGATACCTTTTAATTTCATGCTGATGACATTGTTTTGGTTAGATGTTTAGAGTGAAGTTGCGTGAAAATGCATACCTGTGTCATAAAAGAGACGACAGTTGGCTGTATCAGCCCGGCGAAGAGTCCCACCACGTTGGCTACATACATCATAACGTCGTTCGTTGCTACAGCGATGAGTAGAGTCCTCAGACAAGCGGAAACCCGACCTAAATTTCCTTTTCATCACTTTTTGGCCTATATAACCTACTGCAGGGAAAGCAGCTTTCTGAAGTGAATACCCCGGGGATTTGCGTTCGCTTTTCATTGATTGAGATCCTCGCTTGCTTTATTCATTTATTCGCCCCAAAATGGCTCGGACCCCTGTACAAAAGAAGACGACTAAAGGTAGTTCTCTATTATGTTTCCGAGTTATTAGTTTTCTTCTTCAGCTCGTGCTTCAGTTACTCCGAGCAGAAACACTCGCTTAACAATACGACAGACGCAGGAAAAGAAGGCTAAACTGGCCCAGGAGAGGAAGGAAAAGAACCAGCAAATCAAGAAGCTGGTAGACACCGTGGCGGCCAAGGGACGGACCCTTACTGAGCGTAAGTCAATTGGCCCTACAGCTGAATAATGGCACTATTTAGAGATCGAACTCCTCGAAAAGGAGAGACCCATTCCGGAAACCCTTGTAAGTTGCCCCATATGTTTTGCTCCCTACAGCGAGACGGAACGAGCTCCCCTCGTGGGAAGCTGCGGTCATACCGTCTGCACCGCCTGTGTCGTCACCATCCGAGACTGCGGATGCCCCATCTGCAGAGCTGTGAAGAGTTTCTGCCACCCGTCCAAAAATTTTCTCGCCTATGGTAGGTAGTAGTTGTTTCTCGGCAGTTCTTCTCATATCGCAGTACAAATTTTAGATCTCCTCAATGAATTGAGCGAGCTGGAGGATGAGGACGGAGGAGAGCCTCCGAGAGCAGCTGCTCCTTTTGTTCCTTTTGGGGGACTCCTCAGGAACGTCTGAAAGTCTCAACAGATTGGCGAAAGGTACTTCAATTTCTACGTCTCTTTTATCTCAGATTTTAATCTTATAACTATTGTAACAGTTTTTAAGACAAGAATAAATTATTTCCGAGTAAAATTTTCCATATTCCGCTGTATTCTTACGCCTTATTGAAATGAAAATTGAAAAAAAGTAGAGAGGCCTCTCTCTCTCTCTCTCCATGAAATGGATTACTGTATTTTCTTGGACGAATGCCAACGATAAACGATGGGAAAGCCGCTTACTGTAACTATCACCCAGGTGTTGCTTTCGTTTGTTATCCGATCAGACAGTCGCTTGCTTGATGCATTCTTTTAATTTCCTATCTACCCTTCAAAATGGCTCGGACTACAAAATCGGCTCCTGTACAAAAGAAGACGACTAAAAGCACCCTCTTATATCCGGGATTATTTACTGTCTTCTTCAGCCCGCGGGTCCGTTACTCCGAGAAGAAACACTCGATTGGGATTACGCCAGGTACAGGAAAGAAAGGCGAAAATGGCCCAGGTGAGGAAGGAGAAAAAAGAGGAAATCAAGAGCCTGTTAGACGCCGTGGCCGCCAGAGGACGGAGCATCACTGAACGTACGTGGATAAGGCTTTTCAGCTATCGATTTTGACCTATAAGGTCATATTTCCGTTGTGGGTCCAAACAAGGAAGATTTCATTCTACCATTCAGTCCATTTTGAGCCTAATATAGTCTGGTTCGAATACACGGCCTAATTTCAGAGATCCATCGCGTCCAAATAGAGAAAGACGTCCCGGAAAACCTCCTCACCTGCCCCATTTGTTGCTGCTCCTACAGCATGAAGAACAGGGCTCCCCAGGTGGGAAGATGTGGTCACACCATCTGTACCAGTTGTGTCAAATTGCTCCGAGACTTCGAGTGCCCCATCTGCAGAGGCAGGAGTTTCAACAACGCCCCGAAGAATTTCCTCATCTTCCGTGAGTTTTGTCCTCCCTCAGGGACTTTGTAAACGGAGGGCAAGCCTCTCTGGGGAACATCATATTAGCGTACTTTTGAGCCTTTTTTTAGCCGCTGAAATGTGAACTAAGTTATAAATTCCAGATATGCTCGACGCCATGGGAAAGGTTGGACCAGAGGAAGAGGACCAAAGGGACCAAGCGGCGCCCGTTGTTCGCCTCAGGGGAATCCTTCGTCTTAGGAACTGAATGCCTCTAAGAGAACAGTAAGACAAATTCAGAGGAAGTCAAATCTTAAATCCAATTGAATACGACGTAACTAAGTTCCGGCAGCCAAGAGGAAGAGTGACAAGAATGTGGCACAGTGTCAATGCAAGGATGGCCTGATGCTCTATGGACGTTGTTGTGAGTCTTTCTGCCATTTTTCGCTGATTTTACCAGTAAAAGGGTGATTAGGACAGTTTTCCCTTTCATTACCGCGTTTATTTCCGTATTATGGAGGCCATATAACTTTCATCTGGGAAGTTTTTATCAATCCGCGATCTGAATTTTGAACTGAACTTTTCTTGTTTTCTCTGGGCAATAAATTCCCGGTTGGAAAAATATGGGCAATGGACCTGGTTTCTTCCAAAGAAAATACCCCAATTTCAGTCTCCCAATGTCCGAAAGGTTTCCACGAATCCGTACTGTATGCATGACGATGAGGACACATTCTGGACAGATGCCGACGCCCAGGATCAACTGAAGGCGCTACTCAACGCCGGCTCCTGCTAACCGAATTCTCCACGTTTTAAGATTTATCGATTATCTAATAATTATTTCGATGCTATCGTGATATCTAACTGTAAATTATGCAAGTATTCCCCTCTGACCATATCCAAAAGAGAGAATCTCACCCGCCTGAATCTATTCTGGTGCATATTGAATCCATTTCTTTGTAAGATTTCAATGTGAAAATAAATATCTTTTCATCTCTTCCGTCTTCAATCCACTGCAGCTACTATTTTGCAAAGAAAACCACTGTGTGATTCTTCATCCATGTTTCTTTCACATTTTTCCCTTGTTCACCCTGTTCCATACATTTTCTGACTGTTCATCCGTGTTTTCTCTGAACTCTGAACTCTGAACTTGTCCGAGCTTGTGTTTAATTCTACCGATTGAGTTTCTCGGCATTTTCTTTTTGTCCTCTCAAAATATAAGACGGCTTTTTTTAATGTTTATTAACAATTTTAACGAGTAGTTGCGCATACAAAATGGTTTTGTCTACAGTTTTCATCAAGTAGCGGCAATCATGCACAAAAGGTCATGCAGAGCAGCATTACACGCTGTGCCCTGCCAGAGACCAAGCTGGGCTGGAATTCGTGACATCTAAAACATAGCGGTCTTCTTCTAGATTTTTATATTTTTTACCACCATGCAATTCGAACCAGCCACTGGATTCCCGTTCCAATTCTCATAGCCGAACTAAAGGATATTACATAACAATGAATGAAAGGAGACGTTACCGTAGTTCCATCAGTCCAATACCATGAGCCTAGCAACCCTGTCGGTGAATAACCACCCATGTAAACATAGCCATTCGCCGCATCATCAAGGAGATCTAGGAAGGAAATTCATTGGTTCGACTAAATTGTTTCTAAATATATCGACAAATGATTCCAAATGTTCCTTCTAAGAACCGCTTTCTTCTTTAAAATCTAGGTGTAGCAGGGTATTTGGTCGCGGTGGTTCGATCAAACAATTGAGCCAAATGCTTTCTAAAAAAAGTTTATCCCCGTAGTGAAGTCTTTTTGTACATTCCTGTCAAACCCTTTGAGTTCCTCTTTTCAAGACAGTGATTAATAGTTTTGCTCCATTTGCATGGCCATAAAACCCAGACGCATTGATAAAATTAGTCGCCGTTCAAAAAAAATGAAACCTACTGGCGATAAAAGCATTTTCATACGCATTATGAATGGAAGCCAATGTTGCACCAGCCACCACAGCATCACACTTTGCATCATTCACCATTCCGGCTGATGATGGTACAAGCAGATAGCAGAAATTGATGGCTGGATTGAGTACCCACGAGGGAGGACACACTGAAACACAGAAATTAAATAGGGACGATTGGAAATGGAGGGTTTTCACTGATCCCAATTCTTTTTTTTTGTTCAGTTTTAGTCGAAAAATGACTTTTGGCGCGCTCTTTCAAACCGCTCTAACTCCTCTAAAGAACCACTTTCCGAGAGGCTATTATCGCTTTTCGCCACCTCATCAACCTCACCAAATGCTCGCCGCGTTCGATTAATTCGACCTTGCTTATTTGTTTTGTTTTTCTATCAGAATTTTATGGCGAACAAGATGAAATAGGTCATGTTCCATGAAAATAAAGAATCGTTTAGATATAACCCAAAATAGAATTTTTGGGGTGAAACTAGCGTTTTTGCAGATGGGTTGCTCACTTCCTGTTGTTGTGGTTGTAGTCGTCGTCGTGCTCGTCGTCGTCGTTGTGGTCGATGTGGTCGTAGTTGGCTCGGCAGTTGCCTCACTCGTCATAGCCAATACGGTCGTTAGTAAAACGGAGGTTGTCGCTTCCATCTCGTCCTCGTACATATCTTCCGCTGGAAACCTCATTGAAAGAAGAATAAAATAGACTTACGGGTTACGGTAGGGATGCAGGAGGAGGCAAGGGGAAGACGGCATAGGAATAAAAGAAGAACAGCTCTAAAAGCAGCCATATCACGCGCTAATCGGTCGGGATAACGGCGACGAGAAAGGAATACGCCATTTCACCGCAGCTACAGATCGCACCGCCATTGTACTTGCTAATCAAACGAGAAACAGAAAGGCTGGTGGCTAGCGCCCTGACAGCCAGTGGTGCGAGAAAGATTTGATCGGGGATCGACTTATCGATCCGTCCGAAACTGTTGTGGGAACAATCCGAAATGTCAACCGTAACGAAAGAAAACAACCCTTTAAACAAAATTTTTCGGGGGTTGACCTTCTTATGCCGAAAGAGTCTCCGATGAGAAAATTAGTTTGATTTTGTTGTTGGCAAGAAGCCCTTATCTTTTATTCTCCTATCAATACCGCTCTGCCCCCTTCACCCTTTTAACAAACTTCTAGAACTTAATAGATTCCGGTAACCGTATTTATATCATATTTTACTTGTTGTTAAAGAAATCGTTCGTTTTACTTTAACCGAGATTACGAACAGAGAACACATAGGAAATGGAAGCGGAGGAACAATTTATAAAGGAGATCAGCTATATTTTGGGTGAGTTTTAGAATTCCGTAAGTAAAGAAGAATAGTTTAGAAAAGTTGCTGTGAAGGAGGTCTTCTGGTCAAAGGAACATCCGCTCGAAGAATATAAACAGGAGGTCGAGGCTCTCGTCACGGTACAATCAAGCTTTTGTTGTTCAATAAAAACAACTTTTTAGCATCGGCATCGAAACATTGTACGCCTGTTCGGAACTCTTTGGGACAGGGAGAATGCCGCAAATTATTTGGGTTATGTAATGGAATATATGGAAATGATTCCGTTGAACCCCCTATCTTATTCTACTGTATTCTTTCACAAGCAGAAATCCTCTCGATATGAAAATTGAAAATCAGAAGCCCGCTGGTAGGCCACAGCTCCAATCTTCAAACCTTTTCCACCCGACCCATTTAAAACGCATTTTGGACTCTCTAGACCGATTTACCCTTCAAATATTGGTATTTTCTAATATTTCCACTAGAAATGGACCATATTCACCCAGCAATTGAATTGGATTACTTTATTTCTTCTTCTCCGAAGCGAGAAGTCACGAGAAAGCCGGCCTTTCCAAAGCACTGCTTTCGCTTCCCTTCAATGAAACAAGAATACAGCTTGTAATATTTTACGTTCAATCGGTCCACTTGCTCTTCTTACTCTTCCAAGACGTCAAAATGGCCTTGGAAAAGGTGAAATCGTCTGTTCTTGGCCTCTTCAACAAGGAAGACGGTAATCTCCCCCGTTTCTATCACTTTATCCGCCGTATTCTTCAGGTTCCCCATCATTTTCCATTAAGGGAATGACGCATAAATTGAAGAAGGAAAAACGGCTTCTGGCGAAGAAAGCAACAAGAAAAATGGAGTCAATTTTTGGATTGGAGAGTGCTTCGACAAGATTACAGGTCAAAATGTTGCGGGATGAAATAATGGCCAAGGGACGGAGTCTCCCTCAACGTAAGTCAACTTTGACAGCCTATAACTTTTTATTTTTATCGGAAACAACCATTTATCTTGATAGAAAATGTGAATCACAGTTGTATGTACAAAATGGTTAATTTTGAGCCTGATCGACCGTTCGAATAGGGCGCTAGAGGCTAAAAGCGCGCTCTTACGCTAATTTGGAGAACATATCAAATTAACCTCAAAGTTTCAGAGATTTACCTTCTAAAAATGGAGAAAGAGACCCCAGACCACCTGCTGCTCTGTTCCATTTGTTGTTCTCCCTACAGTAAGGCTCGGCTTCCCCTGGTCGGTACCTGTGGCCATACCATCTGTCGCCACTGTGTCCAGTCCATTCGAAGGGACGATTGCCCCATCTGTAGAGCTGTGGACAGTTTTAGCAGACCAGTGAAGAATTTTCTTGCTTATGGTTAGTTTTTTTACCCATTTACTTTCACTAGACTCCTTTTCCTGGTCATGAACTCTGCCAGTTTGGCCCCGAAGACCAGAGACACCCAAAATTCCCGAAAGTTTCCTTACTTTTCATATTTTAATGTTAAAAAGAAGTTCACCTTGTGTATTTTCAGATCTCCTTGAGCAGACGCCAACGTTTCCTCATTATGAACGGGGAGGAGAAGAGGATGCCGAGCCCCACAGAAAAGACTATGTCGATGGGGTTCTATTGGAATTCGGGGAGGAACTGGTGGATCCCGAAGAAGATATCCCGGAGTCGGAACAGCTTGAACACGATGAACAAGAAGAAGAAATCAGAAGGCGTTTGAGAGAATTGGAAGAATATGAAGAAGAGATGGATGCCGTCTTTTTTCGTGTTCCGAGAAGGGAAGCGGCTCCAGTTTTGCCTCCGCTCTCTCTTTCGTCCCTTCTGATCGATTATGAAGATGATAGAGACGGTGAATATGACTACGGCGAGCCGTTTTACACTGATCCGTACATTCTGCAGGATGGGGAAGAAGAAAGCGCAGATCACCACTTGGCGGGGCAGCTACCTTCAATTGCAAATGGAAATATTTCGAACGGAATAGTTGAATACGGTAGCGAGGATGACGAAGAAGAAGATAAGGAGGGAAATGAGGGAGACGAGGAGGAGGAGGAGGACGGGGACGAAGAAGTAATAGAAGAAGCCAGGACAGCTCTTGAAGAGGACGACGACCTTCCTCCTTGGTTCCGAAACTTTATTCATTGTGATTAGAGAGAAATAAATTGTCTTACTGTATTGTAGCTACTGTATATTGTTTCTTTTAATTTGGCTCCTAATTATTTGTGGAAGATGAAAACGAAATTTGGCGCGACTTGACAAGAGATCGATGGTCAACTTGTGGTCAAGCTCCCGGATTACGGTAATCCTGGTATTAGCCGAGTCGTAAAGGCTCAACTGCTTTCTTCCTTGTGCGTCTCGTCGTCTCCCGAAGTGGTCCTCCAAAATGGCCAACAAGAAGACAAACAATGCCGCGCCGCCGCAATCGTCCCGAGTTGAGCGACAGCGAATACTCGAAGGACAGCCGCAGGAAGAGCAGCCGTCACCGGGACGAGATGAAGAAGATGGAAGAGAAGAACGAGAAGCTGGAGGAGAAGGTCAAGACGATGGAGGAGAAGATAGAGGAACTGGAGATGCCGATGAAAAAGTTGGAATGGGACAAAGTCCTGGAGACGTTGAAGGATAGCGACAGTCTGAAGGGGTTCTTGGAGAGGGATTCGAACAATCCGATCAAGAAGATCCAAGCCCTTCAGAGACACTTCAACTACCTGCAGAAGAGTGCCCTGCAAAACGAGAAGTGAGCTAAAGAGGAGGAGGAGAGTCGGGACAGCTGCTGCCAGATGATGGTTGACGACTGCGACAAGATGGCCGAGAGAGCTACAAGACACGTGTCAAGGAAGCCAGGGAAGAGGCCGCGATCATCCTAAAGCTGATGGGCATAATAGTTGGAGGGCTTACGTCCATTGCTGGACGCCCCTTGGACGGATCCTACTACATCTGTGGAAATGGGTGATACTGACAAAATAAACTGGCCCCTAATCTACTGGAATTGTTTAGAAGGGTTTTCTCGGCTTCTTTTTTATTTTATTACTTGACGATTCAGTTGATCCGCTAGCAGGGACCATTATTTCAGTTTTACTGCCGAAAGTTTCAAAAATCCCGCTTTTGGCCTGATTTGTCGTTAAGACAGGCCAGCTGTGACCTTTTTCGACGGGTAGTACGCTTCTTTACCCGGTTATACCGGTCTGGTCGGGGAATTAACAAGGTCAACCGCCTGTTCCATTACTTCATTGTCCTTTCCGACTCGCTAGCTGCTCCTTCGTCTACTTTTTCTCCTGCTGAAGATGGCCGCCGTTATGAAGAAGGTACCACCACTCTTGCCGCCGTCTCACCAACACTTTCCACTTCAGAAACCCCTGGACGACGTCTGGTCATACCAACTGGTCCGTACGCCGTTCCCTCTGAATGCTCTAAAAGCACCAAATCAGCAGAATATGTACGTGGCGCTGTGATATCGTCACGGGAAGCCGGTCATGGGCCGCGCCTGGAATGACAGCGGCGTAGTACAGTGTGAATTTGCTGTTGATCGGAAGATTTTCTCCGATACGGATGTCGGCGGCACCATTCAACTTCTGACCTATGAAGGAACTCACACCACCAACAGCTTCTTCTACGAATGGGTTCCCATCACCGCGTGGAGGGTACGTTGCCGAATTTCTGACCATTTGCCATACGTTGCCTACAAAAAGCCGTAAAACTCCGGCACTCATTTATCGGCCACCAGTCGGTGTACTGTAACTGGTGCGCTTTGGCGCTGACTTGCCGTCAAACTGGCCACTTCCCGGGAGATTTTTGGCCCGCGTTCTTCATTTGCTACCGAAAATTGACCATACATTCCTCTCTAGAATATTTGGATTCCCCTTTTGATTGAGCAAAAAGCGAAAATGAAGAGCAACCGTTCATTTGGATAGAATGAAACCCACGGATTAGCAGCTGACCCGTTTTTCGACCTGCTTCCTGCAATTGAAGAAAACAGTGGACTTCCGCGGGTGATTTAAATAGCCAGAAAAACGTATCTTCCAACGCCGGGAATGGAACCCAAGCCCAAAATCCGTGGCAATCTGCAGTTACCGTAATATTTGGGCCGGGATAGGGCTTTTCTTCGCGCAACGTTCTCTTGGCTCATTCCAATTTACAATATTAAAAAATGCTGCTTTAACCCATCTTGGTATATGTTAATTTTTCAGGTTGATCAAGCCTCGGAGAATCCAATCCGTCAAGTGGTCCGCTGCGGCCCGTCGGCCCCCGTCTTTTGGACTGAAGCCGGCGCCCTCGGCAATTACGACCTGGACAATCTGAAGGCCTTCTTCTCGATCAACGGGAAGTTCCACGAGGTCGGCGACTCGGCCCTCCTGGCCAATATGAAGATCCTCGTGCGCTGTATTGAAGGCGGCCCGCCGCACTGTTCCTGCAAGGTGTGTGACGTCGACGTGAAGCAGAGGCCGACTCAAAAGCCGCTGATGGTCAACGACTGGGGCGACTTCCTCTACGGGATGCAGTGGCCGGCGGAGAAGCCCCTGATCAAGGCACTCGGCAGGGCACTCAAGACCCCGAAAGGACCGCAGGAACAGGTCGTCGCCCTCTGGTATCGTCACGGGGTGCCGAAGATGGGAAGGGCCTGGAATCATCAGGGGCGCATCGTGGCTTCCTTTTCCGAGTCGGTTTTCTTGTCTTCGAAAGACTCTCATAATTATTTTCCAGCAATGGCCGTGAAGTGACGGGCGAGTGTGTCGGCTCGCTGCAAATTTTGGTGGAACTGCCCGCGACGGCCGCCGGCTTCGACTACATTTGGCTGCCGTACGAGCAGGCCTCCAAGTACCAGGAAAAGGACTATGCCCCTCTGCACATCGGCCACGTGGCGCCGTGTGTCCTGCTGACGAAAGAGAATCAGGAGATTCTCGGTCAAGTCGACTTGAAGAAGGAGCGCGCCGAGGCCGCCTTCAACGGGAAGGTCATCATCCGAGAAGGCCCGCTGCAGTTGAACCATCTGATGGTCCTATGCCGACGGGACCGCGACGACACCTTCACCATTTGAGGGGCTGCTTCCCGGAAGAAGAAGACAAGACTTCAGTGATTTGGAGACGTTACAAGAAGTGGCTAATAAAATGTCCTTCACTTCCGTGTTCTTATTCTTTTCTCTTGATAGAGGACGCCTGGAGGAGCAGCTAAACTATGATCCCCATCTTTTCCGGGAAGATACGGGGATGGTGTGAAATTGCCACATAAGAGAGGACGATGGCTTACCGTTAAAGGAACTGTCAGGGACTATTCTCTTCCAGACGGACGGTTGCTCCTTTTCCTTCAATTACCAATAGAAATCCCAGAGCCTAGGGGTGATACGCGTATCACTCCACCATTTCCCGGCTTGGAAATGGGAAAAAACGGTGGGAAAAGGCGAAAAGAGACGGGCGCCTGATGCGCTAGGCACCGGT
This sequence comes from Oscheius dolichura, assembly GCA_932521035.1. Lineage (NCBI taxonomy): Eukaryota > Metazoa > Nematoda > Chromadorea > Rhabditida > Rhabditidae > Oscheius > Oscheius dolichura. Next base: position 9,214,128 of record OW051492.1, on the reverse strand, counting down.
GCGCGTATCGCTCCAAGAAGTGGACGGGAAAGACGCGAACAAGATGAAAACATAAAGAGAAAGTAACAAACAAGATGACCACGAAAATCTAAAAGAGAAAACAAGAAGACAATTCGCACCAATCAGCCCTTTATTCACTCATCTTTCTTGTCGTCGTCGTCCTTCTTCTCCAGCTCGCTGTCCTTCTTTTCCTCCTTCTTCTCTTCCTTTTTCTCTTCTTTCTTCTCCTCCTTTTTGTCGGCATCCTCCTTCTTCTCTTCCTTCTTCTCCTCGGCCTTCTCCTCCTTCTTGTCGCCGTCCTTCTTGCTCTTCTCCTTCTTCTCGCTCTTCTTCGACTTTTTCGATTTGGACTTGGCCTTGTCGTCCTTCTTGTCCTCCTCCTTCTTTTCCTCCTTCTTCTCTTCCTTTTTCTCTTCCTTCTTCTCCTCGGCCTTCTCCTCCTTCTTGTCGGCATCCTCCTTCTTTTCCTCCTTCTTTTCCTCCTTCTTCTCTTCCTTCTTCTCCTCGGCCTTCTCCTCTTTCTTCTCCTCGGCCTTCTCCTCTTTCTTCTCCTCGGCCTTCTCCTCCTTCTTCTCTTCGTCCTTCTTCTCGGCAACAGGAGGAGCAGGCTGCTGCGAGAGGGTCGAGCTGGGAGTCTTCATGGCCGAGCCGGCACCGGCGGGAGACTTCTTGCCTGGGCCGGCCTTGGCGCCCGTCTTCTTCTTGCCGCCTCCACAGCCAGTCAGTAAGTACGGTATCAGCCACAGCTGCGAGACGATGAAGATGGCAGCGTAGAGCATATTTCAGCTGCTTGATCGAGTAGTAATGACCAATTCTGGCAGACGGCCGCCTTATATACCTACCGACCCAGGGTCAAGGCGATTATTCCTGGCTTTACCGCGTAATTTCCAGTTTTTTAACAGTTTTCTACCGTTTTTCTCGCTTTTTAACCAGAAAAATGGCCGTTTTCAACAGGACAATGAGATTTTCCACTTCTCTCCGGGGGGAAATTGACCCTGCCGGTCTATTCCCAATCCAAAATTGGGGTCCCAAAGCGCCGGAACAATTGCCCCTTTTGACTCACTGCGCACTGTTCTCTGTAGGATTCTTCTTGATTTCTGTTCTACAGACCAAGCGCTCCCGGATAACGGATATGATCATGCCCAGGTTTTCGCTGTAGGCACCGGCGCAAATTACGGTTTTAGCTTGAAAATGGGCAAAATTGAACAAAAACCGCTTCAAGGTCCCGGCGCCCTGTTCCAAATAACTGCGCCCTGATTGTGAATACGAAATACAGTAGCCCTTCGTCTGTAGAATGGGTTATTGCTTTAAATTTTGGTCTAAACTGCCCCTGGCGCGCTCCAGCCGTCTTTGTGACCCTTCTACTTTACCAAAAAGTCCCAGAACGTTCAAAGGTGCTCCTTTTCCTTCACAAGGGAAGGATACTTGCTCGGCATCACTTTTTCAATCTTTTGATGTCACCTTGTAGAGAATTTTCTGGCGATCAAGACATATTCTTTCCTTTTTGTCATAATGACTCTATCCTTCCAAAAATGTGAAGCGGTGGCTGAGTGGATAGTGCACTCGCCTGCAAAACTTTTGTATTTTTTTTCAACTTGGGTTCGAGCCTTCCATGGATCAACGTCATTTTTACAATTTTTTTATGGGATTGAATCTGTTTTCGACTCCTGCTGATCGCCAGAACATTCTTTACAAGATGGCATCAAAAAAGTTTGAAAAAGTGATGCCGAGCAAGTATCCTTCCCTTGTTAAGTGCCAATGGAAATTCCAAATTCTAGGGGTGATACGCGTATCACTCGGCCATTTCCCGGCCTGGAAACCGACAGAAACGGTGAAAAAAGACGGGCGCCTCATACACTGGTGCCCGTATCGCTCCAAGAAGTAGATGAGCCATAAAACATCACAAAACTTTATTATTAGGGCACATAAATGAAAAAAATGAACGGGGGAAGGGAGGCGCATCTCTTCTTCGAAGAGACCCGGGGACAGCCGTCGTGGTGGTCGTCGCCGCCACTCTCCAGCCTCAGCCAACGAAGCGGTTATCCTTCAGGACAGCAGCAAAGTCGATCCGTACTCGACTTCCACCGATGAACGTGTCGTCCAGCCGTCTCTTGGCTCTCTCGGCTCCGTCGATTGTATTGTAGTAGATGAAGGCAAAACCGCGGCTGCGGCCGGTGTGGTCACGGCAAAGGCGCACCTGAAAGAAATGGATAAATATCGAGGTGTAGAACATTGTAGAAGTGAATAAAATGGCGTGGTCGCTACGAAAAATCATAAAACACCGCAATAATGACGACTTGGCGCGGTAAACGAATGGAGTGCGGTTACTGGCGGAAGATTTCGCTCCTTTTGAAAAGATTACGGTAGAAATGACGTCGTCACGAGATAAATAGAAGCAGAAACGCACGTAGTCAATGTATCCAAACTCCTTGAACAAGACGAACAAGTCGGTTTGGGTGGTGTCGCCATTCATGCCAAAAATACCAATACATCTCGAGGGAGACTGTCCGCCAGAGCTGAAAAGAACTTATATAAATCAGAATATACAAGACAACATACGTTTTGCTCTGCTTGGCACGATGGTAGCCATTGGCGTACGATTCGACTTGCTTTGTAACGCGGAAAGCCCTGAAATCGGCTTGATTTTCTACGTTTTATCTTCTTTTTCCGGTCATTTCATCATTTTAGAGCGTAATATTGAAATAGCTCGTAGTGAAATATTCTCCGTGGCTTCACAATCGTCTCCGAGCAAAAGTCGTCCATTAGATTCAAATTCCTAATCCTCCCGCCTTTTCAACGATTCAAACTGATCAAAATTCGAAATGATACGGACTAACATCGACTTGACTTGACGAGGAGGGTCGCTCTGACCGCGACTGTGGCTCCTCCGGCTGTGGCGGTGGTAGCGCTCGTCGCTGTGGCTCTTGTGCCGGTGGCGGTCATCGCTGTGGTGGTCCTTGTGGTCCTTGATGACGTAAGTTCGCTTCTTCCGGTAGTCGAGTGTCTTCTCGTGGCGGATCTCATGGCGATGGCGATGCCGACGGCCCACATCCGAATGCAGATGAGCTTGGGACCGGGCAGGGGGACTTCTGGCTCTCTTCGAGCTCTCCTGCTTCCGAGAGTCACTGAAAATGGAAAGAGATTAATTGAAATGAAGAGAGAAAGAAAAAACGCGGCTTAAATTGATCTCAACCCGAAGAAAACTGTCATTTCCGGCCAAGAAAAGCGAAAAATGACGACTAAAACGTGTCAAACGGGTCAAAGTAGCGCGAAATGGATACATGTCGTTGAAGCGCGAATAACTTTTGATTCAAGCAGTCAAATTAAAAACTGATTAGGTTGCCTAAAAGAGCAGCAAAATCTGCACATTCCAGTATGTTTTCTAATACGCGCGGTGGTTTAAATTATGAGTTACAACGCATCAAATGGGCGCCAAGAGGTGAAGAAGCGGCGCCGGCGGTGAGCAAGCGTTTACATCATTTTCTAGCGATCAAATGCGGTTTTCTCGAGCAACGTTAAAATAGTGACACTGAAGGAAAGTTCTAAACGTACCGATCATGACGGGCCTTCCTGTATTGCCTCGGGAGGGAGCGGGAACGAGCCCTTGCCCGAGACGAGCGGGGGCTGCGGGAACAGGAACGGGAGTGCATCTTTCGTCAGAAGAAAAGTCAGCAGAAGAAGAGGAGACGACTTCTACGACCAGAAAGAGTAGATAGAATGAGACGTGGAGACGACCGGAAAAGCGAAAAAATCTCTCGAGACGACGGGATTCTGACCGTTATTTACAGTCAAAGCGGTGGCAGCCTCATTTGCATGACAAAAGACAAGAGTTGACAGAAATTAAACGAATTGGGAATCTGTAAAAGTTTGGAATTGACATCTCACAAAAGTTTATTTCATTTCAGACCCCTTCCAACCACAACAATTCCATGACTTTCTTTGAGATAAGCTTATGTTTTTATCTTTGATTAGGGCATTAACTTACCCTAGAAAATGATTATAAGTTAGAAACACATCTACAAAAGAAGTTGTTGAGGCGGGCAGGTTGCCATTCCATAATTCTCATCCATTTTTCTTCATTTTCTTCAGTTCATATGATTCTGATGTTGCTATTACGTCTATTTGCTTTCCATACACATAAGAGCATGTTAGGTACCTCTTATAATAGTTACAGTAAGAAAATTAAGCAAAAATAAGCCTAACTTGCATATTGAATGCCGCTTGCGAATTTACCTATTATTTCATTTGTGTTGCTTATTGTATTGCTTTCTCTTGTTGTTTTATCATTTCTATTTTGGTTTATTTTATTTCTAATCGATAATTCATTATTTTTAGATGCAAGCACAAGAAGAAGAACAAAAGGCAAGAGTTGACAGAAATTAAACGAGTGGATTGAGCAGCATCGGATTCCCCGTGATCTCTAGATATTGTTAGTAGTAGGAATTATAAAAAAATGTAAAAACACGATGGAAAAATAGAACAAATAAGATGAAGTATCATCAAAATCAAAGAAATTTGATTTTCTAGATATGGTGAGGTTGAACGTTGACCGCTGTAGGCGCCCTTCTCCGCTGTCTTGTCTCCTCTTGATTTTCCTATCCAATGAGCAAAAAAATAATTTGAATTTTGACACAATTCTGTCGTTTTCTGACCGTTGACCGCTGGCCTTGTCAAATAACAAGAAATCGTTGCTCAAATTGAACAAATAAAAGCGTTGCTTTCTTATTCCGGTCAAAAGCGATCTTGCTTCTGTCATTCAACTGGTCATTTTCACTCAAAAAGGTATGTTTCGTTAAATTTGACCAAAAAATAATGATCGTACACTCAAAACCTCTTCCAAAACTCTTCAATTCGTCTTTATTTGCCCATTTTTAGCCTAAAAATTTGAACCAAACGCCGATTTATTCAATGAAACCCAGGAATTCTTCAAATTGTTTCGAAATCCCTCTATTTTTGACCTTCTTCCTCTCTTTTCTTCGTTTCTATCGTCTCTTCCATGTTTTCCAAACAGATTTCCCAATTCTCTAGGCGGAACGCCTGCACAGTGTTAGGAAATAGCCGTGTGGGATTGCCCCGTATTGTGTAATCGGGGTTCAAAAGGCGCACGCCACGTTTGGTATCAAAGGCGACGGCCTGCTGCGCTGGCGGTGGCATTTTCCAAATTCTGTTCCTCTGGTCAACAATCTAACCGGAAACGGTCCCCTTCTTCTATTTTGATTCATTCTTCTCATTTTTAACCCATTTTCCGTCAATTTTTGACCTTCCAACCCTCTGGGAAAGCTAAAATCGCGCCAAAATCATCTGTTCCACGAAAAGCGAAGACAACCTGGCAAAGCAAAGCTAAGCTTTCCGCGTCGTTTCCTACCATTTCGCGTCCATTATTCTCATTCAAATCGATCAGAAATCCTTCCTTCTCCATTTCTAAACCGTTTCTTTTCAGAATGAATGATCTTTTCAACGTGGACAGTCGACTTTTATCGGGATTGAATAACTTCTTTGGTAATCTATTCCGTGCGGCTAAAGGTCTGTTCACTTTTTCATTGATTCTATTGTCTATTTGTCTTTAGACTCCTATTCTTTGACGGAATACAATGAGCAGAAGCGATTCTATAAAGAAGTCATCTCGAAATTGATTATGAACGGATTGAAGCACGCCGATTATGATGAGGAGAGCAAGCACTGGGAACTGGACGGTCGGTTCTTCTTCTTTTATAGGGTGGACTCTCTATTGGACTGATACCAACCCGATTTTTTTGGAGTAGACATAAAGCTGGCCCGATTTTTGACAGAAAATAGAGAAATGAGCCAGGAATAGTCGTTGACCGTTGATGGTAGTGTAATTGAACTCTAGGATGAAGTGCACGTGTTTTTCGCAAATTTTGCGGTCTTTATAAAGAGAATAGCACGAATACTGCCGAATTATCGGTCCATATCCCACTGCTCTCCAAAAATACGGTACTAAATGGTTGAATCGAAGGTTTTTGAGCCGTGGAGACGACTGACAAGTCTTGTTTCCAAGCAGAAGAGCCTCGGGCAGAGGAATGGGCGTCAAAATTAATTTAAGTGCTATTTTCTCGCAGAAGAACGGCTCCCAACCCGTTTTCGAAAGGCAAATATTTTACTATGCTTCTGTTTTGAGTGAAATCAGCCTTCCCAATGCGCCAGTAGCCTTTCAACCCACAGAAATGACTTCTCCTCCCAAATATTTATCCAGGGGAGATAGATGACGCCTTTTGGGATATATCCAGCTCTTCTCTGATGTTCTAGAGTAGCCTTTATGGTACTAGAATGAGTTGTACGAACTTTTATGGGGTCTAGGAGCACTCAAACTTTAATGGGAAGCACCAAACCGCCGGAGCTAGCTTATTGTTGCGGGTACAAGCTGGGTTACTCCAGAATAACATGGAAATAACCATGTTCTGTAGCTCTTTTTCTTTATGTTCCACCATGCATGGTATATATTTTATATTTCAGGCTACGAAATGGGCCACCAGTATCCGGAGCAAATGAATCAACTTCACCGTGATTTCCTGTGTGCCCGTCTTACTATGGCTCAACAATTGGAGAAGCGACTTCAAGACAGAATCGAAGTTCAGGAACGGGAACGAGCCGAGCAGGAGAGACGGCTCCTCGAGCTGTCGGAAAAGTTGGAACGTTTTCGCGACGTCGGCTTTGTCCTGGGCGAGATTGTCAGCAAAGTGGACCACAATCCGCTGATGGAGTGCGCCGTCTGCTTCAGGCCCTACAGTAAGCCTTCATTTTGATTTTTAATGGATTAATTCGCTTCCAGGCAGAACCATAATCCCCCATATTGGAGAGTGTGGCCATTCGATTTGTAAGCGCTGCACAAAGTGGATCAAAAAGACCGATTGTCCCGTTTGCCGCTGCAAGGAGAGCTTTGATGAGCCGATTAAGAATTTCCTTGCTACTGGTACGTTTTATACTTTAAATTCCAGTATTTAAAATGTATTTTTCAGAATTGATGAGCCACTTCCGTAATGAGAATCCCCACGCGCTGATAGACGATGATCCGTTCGAGAATGAGGTTCCGGACTACGATAACCAGGAGGCGACAGCTGAGGAAGAAGCCGAGGAAGAGGGCGAGGACATCCTGGCCGAGGAGCAGGAACGTCTCTGGGCACAGATTCTGGCAGAAAATGAGCGACGAGCTCAGCGTCAAGCCCTCCAGGAACAGATGGCTCGCGAGGCGGCTGCCCGTCCCCGGACCGTGGAAGAAGACGTCGCGGCGCTGGTCACTCATCTAGTGGATATGGTCGTGGCTCCGGAAGAGGCTGAGGAGGAGGACGACAGCGACGACGACGAGGAGACAGAAGGCGAGAACCCTCGACTGGAACCGGAGGATGCCGTCGGCCAGGTGGAGGACCAAGAAAAGAGGGAAGACGTGGCCGAGCCGGCCAAGGAGGACGGCAGCCAGCGAGACGGCGCCCCCGCCGCGGATCCTGTGCCTGCCGAGGCTCCCATCGAAGCTGCCAGCCAAGAAGGAGATGAAAATCAAGATCCGGAAGCCAATTCTGAGTTGGAACCGGCCGGGAAGACGGAACAAATGGCAGCCGAAGTCCCCGTGGAGCCGGCTGAACCGCTGCCGACTGTGGAAACGGGAGCAAATTGAAGACTAAACGACTCTCCGCCGACTTCAACTCCAAATTTGAGGCATAATCATTTTTGACCTTATCTGTATGTAAATTGATGACAAAACTGTGATAATAATAAATAGTGAATGAGATATTTATGTGTTCTTTTATTGTTTGTCTAGTGGTAGAAGGGGAACTTGGGGAAATTGACGTCATCTTGGCTCTCTTCTTCGACAGCTCCTGTAAAAAATCTGACAATGGCGCCGGCTGCTTTCACCCAACAAGTCAACCTGTTCGACTTGTTTTTGCTTTCATGATTTTCTCTGTTCGCTTTCATTTTTTCCGGTCTATTATTTTTCTAGGCTACTGGAACAGACACAAAGTTGCGTGCACTTTAAACCCGATGAAACAAAGAGTGATAAAACAGTTGAATAGGATTGCCGCTATATTTTGGCCTCCTTGGCATGCTCGGCCACTTCTTCCCGGTTTTCTTGTTCCACCAGATAACTGAAGATTCGTATGACTTTTATTTGGTTACTGTAGTCACTTCTTCCAGTAATCCTAGAGACGATCCCATTTACAGCTCATTAGGAGCTCCTCGAAGACTCGGCGCGTTGTGTTATGGATGGTGAAGTATTTTCCTGTTCGTTCTGCCACCGTTGAGTATTGTTTTGTTTACTGCAAAAGATCCCTTCCTTCTCCTCTAGAAGGGAATATTCGTTCCTGTGGAGCCAAATTGGCACTAAAAGCTACTTATACTTATCGTATTATTCTCGCTTTTTCGTCCCCTTTGACGCGAAGCAAAAAGTCTTGTGTTTCTTGCACGCTTTCCTCTAGGGACTATGTGATACCTTCATTCACATTGTTCTTCTAAACTTTCAAGAATGCAATTTCCCCTGGTCCAATATGAAGGAATGCAGCAGATGACTCACCTCACTCCACAGAACTCTTCTTCCTCCAAGAAACCCTCTCCAAAAAAGGAAAAAAAGAACCAGGATCTCTCTAAAGAATTGATCGAGACCAAGCAAAGTAAGCGTCCCCCATTTTATTTGAACTATCATGCCCGATTTTTAGAATGTTGCTCTTTGGAGAAAAAGTTTTATCAATTCTTGATGAAGAAGGAATTAATTGAATTTGAGAGGTCAGAAATGGAGAAGAGAACAATTAAGAGTGAAGAAATAATGAACTCCCTAGTAGAAGAGGTCTCACGGCTCCGAAATCAAAAACAAGAAGCTGAACAGGACAGAGAGGCCAAGTCACCCAGGTGCCCTGTCTGTCTTCACCCTTTTGGTGAGTTTTATCCTCTTTTTAGGCCACAAAATGGTAGGGGTTGTAAATAACCCTCCTGAATAATACTTCCTTTCCAGATAGAAATGTAGTGCCCAACGTTGGCTACTGTGGCCATTCTGTCTGTAGCCTCTGCGTTAACTTCCTCCAGCACCGGAATTGTCCCATCTGCCGGACGGTGGGCAGCTTCCTCCATCCCAAGACGAATTTCCTAGCTGCTGGTAATATTTTCACTCCTTTTTCTTCTAAACAATCTTGAAATTTCAGAATTTACAAACAGTCTCTCCTTCTCGTGTAATGATACACCGACTAAGGCGAAGCAGGTTACTGTAGCCAGTCCTGAACCATCGGAGGCGGAGTGGCACCCTCTGGAGGAGGAAGAAGGACAACAAAATGGAAATCTCATCACTCTGGAAGAGGATATAGACTCACTGGAGAGGGAAATAGAAGATTTGGAAGGCGCGGAAGGGGACTGGATAGATGAGAGCAGCGAGTGGGCAGACGATGACTAATAAATAAATGTGTCGGTATCTTGTTCCGTTGTTTGATCCTTTTTGCCTCTATAGAGGCTGGTTTTGGAGCCTAGAATTGCAAAGGGATCACCGTCATCCTATAAAGGCATCATTCGCGGCCTCTTTTCCGGGTAACCCGGTAGCAGCGGTGGAGTAACTAGGCAATCGGCCGGCAGTTGACCAGAAGAGCTCCTACGGGATGCGGCTCTTCTTTATTCTGCTCTTTATGGGCGGTGGAACATGTTCTGTATTCGACGATGTAGGAGACGCGCTATTCTGTCTTTTTGGTTGCCCTCCTCCTGCTGCTACCACCAGCACGACTACCAGCACTACCGAGTAAGTCAGCATGCACTTTTTTAAAGGACAGGAGAGTCTTTTTTGGGACTTTATGGTTTTCGGATCCTTACGGGTTTCGTCTGTCCTCGTCCGCGGTAGATTCTAGAACCACGGCCGCATATAATCCGCTCTCGTTCCTCCAAGACAATTTTTAACGGATTGTTTTGTGGATTGTGCTGAGTCTTGTCCAGGGGGGTACACTTTTACGGTCACTGACTACGGGATTCTGTTCTTGATTCTAAAATTGTCTTTTTGGAAAATTGACTTCTACTACCGAAACTTCGACGACAAGTTCCCCGACCGCTGATCCCGTTTCGGAGCCTGGACTCCCCGAAGACCTGCCTACGCTCCCCGGGAATTCAACAATGCCCTTCGATGGTGTCACGGAGCCCTCCAACAACGCGACTGAGTACCCATGGAGTCTTTGGTGTTACGATAACGATACCGACAGCTTCTTTCTTGGAAATCGGTCATTTGGTTATTCAGCTATTCCTTATAATAAGAGTGCCTGGGTCAAGGAGAACGCCCCTTGCTCTAAAATCACCCCAACCACTCAAACTAGTAGTACACCTACTACCAGAGCGAGACGAAGAAATACTACTACGGCTACCACGGAAGGAACAACCATATCTACTGCCCATTCGACTGATACGATTGAAACAGAGGACCCTTTGTCTTCAACTGGAACCGAGACGACTAGCTCCACTGATGGAGGACAGACTGAAACTGTTTCTTCTTCCACTTCTACCATCACTACGGAGGGAAAGAAGACGGAGGAGAACACTACTTCGACTTCTTCGAGCAGCCCGACAACCGGATTAACTGACGCCACCTTCACAACTACCGTAACCCCGACGACGACAACGGAAGGCGAGAGGCTCTCTGTCACCGACTCCACCTCTAGCAGTGCTGGAACTACCGGGTCTACCTTGCCAGAAGAGCCAGAAGATCGAGCTAGTGAAGGAACTGATTCAACTGCGACTTCCGAGACAATGGGGACAACGTCTACCGAGTCTTCTGGAGAGGGAGGGGAGCAAAATATTACTACAACTACCGTTACACCTCGTGGAGATGAAGACGGCACTACTGATGGAACCGTGACGATGACAATGGCCACTACTCATCTATTTCTGGATGGGGAGAATGTAACCGAGACGAGAGATTATTCAAGCGAGACTGAATCGACCTCTCCTACTGAAGAATGGCCATATCCGACGAAGCCTTCGTGGGGTGGAGGCGGTTCTGAAACCGGAGGAGATGGGGAGGAAAAGACGTCGACCAGTTTTACAAGAACGACTCGCTCATCAACTACAGGTTGTGTACTTCCATCTGCTATAGTACCTCCATTTTAGTGACTACAGCTACAACACCGGATGAATCTACCGCGCCCACAACCTTCACTTCTGCTCCTCTCCCTGATGAGGCGGAGACAACGTCGTCTGGAACCTCGTCCTCCACGGTACATCAGTATTTTTTTGGGTCAAAACTTGCCTTTTGCAGATGTCTCAATCATCGGATACAACTGTCTCCAGCACAGTAACCAAGTCCACTGGGACGATTCCTGGAAGTAGTGGAACTACTCTGACCACTGGTAAGTATTAATGCATATAGGAAAGAAGATAGCAGCTTACAGAATGGACCAGCTCAAGTGAGAGCCCGAGTCAAGCCGGAACGGAGTTCATTTTGACGGCTGGCTCAAGTGATTGGACGACTTCTACCACAACCATCACCGGCAGCCAGGAATCCACCCTGACCGAGGAAAGTCGGACTTCTACGAGCTCTACACCCAATACGGTGTTCTCCGAAGGAACTACGATGACGTCCACCGGATCGGATTATGCCACTGAATCCACAGTCACCTCTTTGACGGAAATCACGGTTTCTGCGATTTCCCCGATCACCAGCTCAGCTGATACCGAGATCTTTTCCACCGGGTCGATGAGTATCACCGAATCGTCTACGTCACCATCAAATTCCACCTCTTCTTCCCTTCTATCCTCCTCATTCACGTCGTCCAAACCGTCTACAAGTTCTCCCCAACCAGAAACTCTGGTACAAAGTGGGAAGATCCTTGGCCAAAACATGGCCCCCTATCCGAACTGTTCTGTATTGATCCAGAAAGCAGTACAACTTCCCAATGAGACCACTGTCAACACAACGGCCTGGTAGGTGAAATAAATAAAATTGTAAGAGGGGGTATTTCAGGGTGAATGCAAACTGTGGAACTGGGTTTGAGGTGCCTGGAGAGGTCAACATGACCGATGCGGATAATGCCCAGGTAGTCACCGGCTCATTTTGAAGGCAACTGCTATGTAGATCCTCGGCTCAACGGCAGTCGCTTATGACAATTGTACCCTTTCCCTGTCCAAATGGCTACGGTATCCCAATGGCACTGAAGTCAATATGACTACTTGGTCCGTTCCCTATGTTTACTTTTGTGATGGGATGAATTTCTAGGTACGATACCGGCTGCCCTTCGAGCAGTCCTTCTCCCGGCCTCGGAACCACTTCGACTGTTGGCCCCACTTCGTCGAATGCTACCGTAACGGGAAGTTCATCCCCTTCAACGTTATCTTCGTCACCACTTTCTTCGAATACTACCGTAGTCGACAGTCCATCTCCATCCGCGTCGATGCCGTTCTCGTCCTCGCCCTCCTTTCCTTCACTTGGCAGTTCAAGTTCCTCCTCCACCCCTAGCTCCCCCTCTTCTTCGACAAAGAAGATGAATTCTTCCTCCACGGCAGCTGTTCAAGGAGCTCCGAACGTGACGAATACGCCGACGAAGCCTCCGACCTCTTCTTCAACTGTCCCTCCAGGAACAACTGCCGTCCTCGGTTCGGCTGGACGAGTCCTCTTCGAAGACGCCGTGTCCTACCCGAACTGTTCCGTCCTCCTGGCCAGCACTCTTGCCTATGCCAATGGCACCAAGGCAAATGTCACAAAATGGTAAAGAAAAGTATATTTTCAAGAGGAGGCAAGTTGTTTAGGATCGACTCCGGCTGTGGAAAAGGATTCAATACGACGGTTGGAAACAATATGATCAATCACAAGGGAGCTACGGTTATTCCCTACAATCTCCGTCAGTTATAGAACTTTTAGATCATTTCTCAAGTCGGTGAAGCCTATGCCAACTGCACTGTGGACGTTTCTCAGTTCTGGGAGTTCCCGAATGGAACCCTATTGAACACGACTACCACGTAAGAGGGGATGCGTACTGGGCAAAGGGAGTTTAGGTTCTTTTCCGATTGTTCCACCCCAGCTCCGACAACGACGACAACCCCGACCCCCGTGGATACTGGTAAAGTTCTGGGAACAGCTCTCGAAGCTTATCCGAACTGTACGGTAGTCAGCACGAAGACGGTTCGATACACGAATGGAACGACTTCCAACTGGACTACAACGTTAGCCACTTCCCCGCCAATGGAAGAGAATTTTCAGATTTACTCCAAAATGTGGGTCACCTTTTGAGGCAAGTGCTAGGACACTGAACATGACCACCGCCGACGGGTCAAAAATCATTGCAGAAACGGCCACGGCCTACAATAATTGTACCGTATTGACTAGGCAAAATCTACAGTATCCCAATGGAACGAAAAGCGCCAAGAACACTTGGTAAGGGCCGGAGTATGGTTGGCTGACCTGTTATTTAGGTCCGCCAGCCCGTGCCCGTCAACCACATTCAGTTCCACCACCGTACCACCCATTACAACCAAGACCACGCCGCCTAAAGTAACAGCCAAGATTCTGGGAGTCACTGCCGTTTCCCTGCCTAACTGTACCGTGGTTATCACCCAGACGATGCAGTATTCGAATGGAACAGTCGTTAATTCGACCCAGTCGTGAGGATATTGATACAGTTGTCGAGTCTCTTGCAGATACAATCAGAACTGCGGTTCCAACTTCACGGCGGACTATTCCGACCAGAATTTGACTATGCCTGATGGAGGACGGGTAAGGAATGGGAGAGAAAGAGAACCAATATTTTCCGATCCTCTCGGCTACTGGGTCGGCTTATTCCAACTGTTCTCTCTCCGTCAACCAGCTGGTAGAGTATCCCAACAAGACTAAAACTACTCCCACCACCTGGTAGCGAGTTCTATTCTATTCTTAACTCATCTTTTAGGTATGATACACCTTGTAACACGTCCACCACCCGCCTATTTACTGCAGCTCGTCCCACAACGACGAAGTCGACAATTACGTCTACTACCCCGGAAGTGACGACTAGGCCTCCGCTAGAAACCTCCACCACTTATTCTGCCTTGGAAAGGTTTAAAAATTGGGGAATAGTTTCAAAAATACAAATTCCCAGCTCTCCGTCGACAACAACCACCCCTAGAAGCACTTCTCTCCCCGCAGAGACAACTACCGTATCCCTGTGTTCTGTCCAATCGTTCCAAAATGACTCTGCCAACACCATCCTAGTCAACGGTACGGGACAATGTCCCTTTCAGTCTATTTCTTAGGTACAAACATGATTCATACCTGCTCAACGGGGTACACCTTCCCCGACGGCTCTCCGATGAAGATATTCGCTTGTGTCAACGGAGTCTGGCAAGGATTAACGAGCGCCACCTGCCAGCCGAATTCGTGTGCTCCTCTCTCGATCAGCTTGGCCAATGCCCGCAGGCCACAGAGCTCGGACTCGGTGATGACGGCTCGACAGCCCCTTGGCACCGTTGTTGTCCATTCCTGCGCTGCTAGGTCGCCTTTTTAGGGAATTTCCAGAAGCAGAACAATTTCAGATATGTCTTTCCCAGTGGAGAGCCTCTACGGATTTATGAATGCGTAAAGGGAGGCATCTGGACAGGGGCAGTCAACTCCGACCAGTGCCAGTGTGAGTAGAAGCCTCGGGAAGGAAGGACAAGTCTAATAATTTCAGATGTGGAGCTGTGAATCTGCCCCCGGGAATGTCGCTTACTTTCCTAAAATGTTGAATAAACTCTTTGTTATGATTTATTTCAGTATCGATCATTACAATTGTATCAACAACAGTAGGGTGAATGTTTCTGGGTCGGTTCCGATTTTTCGGATGCTTTGCGACTCGAAGAAGCAAAGTAGCGTATCATATTTATTTTCATCATATTACAAATTAAAAAACATTTTAAATCAGAACTTTCGAAGTCCGTCAGCTGAAACTTAGACGGCGGTGCCGTTCTCTTGACGCGCCTGCGCTCTTTGCTCATCCTGCTCCCTCAGTTCTCTCAGTCTTCTGTCCATACGAATACGAGTTCGTTCGGCAACAATTGCCTCGCGGATATCATCGATCTCCTCTGTATTATCATGGCCACCCCAATAGTCATCTGCGGCTCTCATCCGTTGTATCCTGACGGTTCGAATACGGTTCTGTTCTTGTTGAATGGCTGTGCGAAGCTTCCCACCAAGCCCGTTTCTTCTTTCTTTTCGATGCTCAACCTCTTCCTCTTCAGAATGGAATTTGGTCATTTGTTCAAGCAAATCTGAAAACGGACTGATTAATTTCAATATTGGCGTCGTTTAACCGCTCTGGCAAGTATAGGAGTGGTGGAAATTAGTCCCTGGGTCCCTAATCGAGGGTAACTCACCACAAGCGAGATAATTCTTCATCGGTCGGTGGAAACTATCAACTGCTCTACAGATGGGGCAAGTGAAGGTTTGAAGAGAGCTGACGCAACGATGACAGACGGTATGGCCACAGGTTCCGACATGAGGAAGGCGATTTTTCTTACTGTAGGGAGCCAAACAAATGGAGCAATTTAGCAGATGTTCTGGCGTCTCTTTCTCATTTTGAAGAAGATTAATCACTGAAATTTTATGATTAATCTGGCACTTTGGCCCATAGCCTCCTGCTGGTAAAAATTAGCTTGACATTGTGAAAATAGACTTACCATCAGTGACGCTTCGTCCTTTCCTCTTCATTTCATTCATCAGCAGTTCCATTTCCACTTTTAGGAGAGCGTCTTGGGCATCTGAAGAGTTTTTGTGGTTTACAGTAACGGTGGCAGGCTATTACCTTCTTTGTTGTTGACTAGTCCAAGGACTGATTTCCAGGTGTTAAAGAACATTATGATAGAGGAAAAGAAGAGCGGAAGAGTGAGTAAAACGGATGGAATTTAACGCTGTCCCTGGTAGAGAAGCGAAAGGAACTGTTAAAAGCCGAATTCATTCGCATCGCATCGAGTAAAGCAGCTCCCCTATCGCTTTATACTGTAGATGAGATTCGTCGGAGGAAATATGGTTTTTGGACTGTTTAGTAAGGAGGTTACGGTAAATATGATCTAACATTGGGTCCTGGAACGGAAATGCGCCTCGTCGAGGTAGAAATGGACTGTAGCTCCCCATTTTTCAGCCAAAGAAAAATATGACGACGTTGAACTTCTTCAGACGCATTTCAGTGTCGACAGGTAGAAAACGGGAGAGAATATCTAGTCAGCGAGAAGAGCTGTAGAATAACAGAAATGAATCATCGTAGACAGGCCCTTGATTATGCGCATCCCCGCAGTGCGAAGTGTAGACCACGAGACTACAATAAAACATCTAACAGAATATGAATTAGATAGAATATACAGTTTTTTCTTCCAGGGAGGAAAGCATAAGAAACTACTTTCTACGGTATTCTTTTCCTTTATTCAATGTTCAGTTGACAGCCGCCTGGTCGAAAATTCTGTCAAAACTGCGAAATCCTGTCAAAACCGACGCGTCGACACTATCCACCGGCTTTTTCAGTCAGTTCCGCTTCGTCTTCTCCAGCAGCCGGTCGTCTGTGTCGTCTTTTCCAGGTTGTCTTTTTCTATTTTTAAAGTTTGCAAAAGTAGCCAAAATTGGCAAAAAAGGCGCGCGGGCCCCCATCGAGGCCGGCGCCACTCTGTCTTGCCTCTCGTTCCCCGCCGGGGAACCGACAGAGAAATGGCGTTGTGGGATAACTTCCCACGTAAAATTACGTCTCCCGTTCATTCGGGTCAAACTTTTGAAATTTCCCGGTATTTCTTGCTTGAAAAATGGGATAGAGACGGCGAATGGGACACGCCGAGAGGGAATCCGCCTCTCTCGGCAACCTCTTCCTCGGGAGAGGCGTCCTGCCCAGTAGACTGGTGTCTCCGGTGTCCTTTTGTGGCCACCGCGGTGTTTGGACACTGCAACTGGACTCGGGCACTATAGGCTACTGGAAGAGCTCTTCCCAAATTAGATCTTTGGTCAAAAAACTTGTAAAGACTTCCAAATTATTGTGTTTTTATTCTTCTGCTCGGTCTGTTTATTTTCAGGAATTGGGCTCTATGGATCAACGACGCACTGGGAGGAAATGTAGGAGACGACGAGAGGCAGAGAGGCGGCAGAGGAAGAGAGACGAGGGACGGCTGAAGAGTATGCTCCTTTGGAATCTGATTCAACCGGTTTTTCTTCTAGGTTCCGTAGAAATTGAAGAAAGTCCGAATGAGCATCGACCGAAATGAAGATATCCTGGGTCAAGCAATGGATCTTGGACGATGGGCCGATGTGCCGTTGCGACGAGATCCTCGACAAAACCACAGCCATCGAGGAAGGCGGCCGGATGTGAATAGACTACGACCCGGGGACGAAGAAGAAAAAGGAGCAGATGGAAAGGTACATTATTTTCTGTAAAAACCTTTAAATAATGAGGAAACACCTAATTCCGGCAGGGTTACGGTAGCAGCCAGGCGCGCGACCGCACCCGTAAGATCTCGGCAGCTGGACGGTTTGTTGGGCTCGCCCCTACCGTAATCTACTTGCCGCGCAAAACAATGGAAATTTATCATATTTATGTGTTTTTTTCAGTCTGCTTCCCGATTTCGTCTATTTCTACGACGGCTGCCGTCATCTGACCTAGACACGCATTGCTGCCAGGGGAGAAAACTGCACCGTCCTGCATTTTGGCCATTCGAATGCTCCAAATGAGAAGGAAATCAAAGACGACGGATTGTGCCTCTTTGACATGGACCGGAGAACAATTACTACGCGTCGGATTTGATCAAAATGTTGTTGGCATTAATGGTAAATTCACCAACCAACAGTGATCTATTTTGGGTTTTCAGTTGTCTCCCTGCCCCTTCTTCCCGTCTCTCTCGCCTCCTCCTGCCTCATCCTCGTCCAGCCGCTTTGAAGGTAAGGTAACGTTTGAACTAATCCATGTACCTTTTTTTCTCTAGAAGCCAGAAGCCGAGAAGGAGCGAAATTAGGATGGCAATAGAAGATGCACCAATGCCAATGCCAAGGAGATCCGCTGAAACAACGGGACAGAAAGGAACGGACTCGGATTTAGGAGATCTCCGTGGCTCTCTACTCTTTTGTGGGGTAAATTCAGAAATATTTATATTTTCAAGCAGCTGCTACCCCGTTCTCTGTCCGTTCTGTCGTCTTCTCCTTTTCACGCCAAATCTATCCCACGATAACGGCTCGCTATGGCCGTTGCCCCTTTTGCGCACCACAGGCGTAAAAGCCCTGTCGGTACTTTTCCTTCTTGTTTATTACTGGGCAAAGTCCTCGACGATCTCCGTGATCTTGAATTGGTCGGCGACCGGCTGGACCCGGGAGAGTCTATAACCGAACCAACCTGGGATCTTCAGATCTTCAGGCCCTCTTCTCCGGGTCTCTCCATCGGCAGTGGAGGGGAAAGACGTTGGGGGTCGGGCGTTCTTGTCCAGCCTATCCACCATCTTCATTCTCCTTAGTTTTTCGCCACCAGCACTAAAAGAGCCGCGTAGAGGAGGCCGTGGTAAGGGGAGACTCATTTGAGCTGGTTGCCAGCTTGTCCACTGCTGTTCCTCGGAGGTATATCCGGCTGGTGGAGGTGCACTCGAAGAGGATATCCGTGAACTTGAAGATCGAGACAGCCGTCTTCTTCGTTCCCGGGTCGTAGTCTATTCACATCCGGCCGTCTTCCTCGATGGCTGTGGTTTTGTCGAGGATCTCGTCGCAACTGCACATCGGCCCATCGTCCAAGATCCATTGCTTGACCCAGGATATCTTCATTTCGGTCGATGCTCATTCGGACTTTCTTCAATTTCTACGGAACCTAGAAGAAAAACCGGTTGAATCAGATTCCAAAGGAGCATACTCGTCAGCCGTCCCTCGTCTCTCCACCTCTGCCGCCTCTCTGCCTCTCGTCGTCTCCTCCATTTCCTCCCAGTGCGTCGTTGATCCACAGATCCCAATTCCTGAAAATAAACAGACCGAGCAGAAGAATAAAAACACAATAATTTGGAAGTCTTTACAAGTTTTTTGACCAAAGATCTAATTTGGGAAGAGCTCTTCCAGTAGCCTATAGTGCCCGAGTCCAGTTGCAGTGTCCAAACACCGCGGTGGCCACAAAAGGACACCGGAGACACCAGTCTACTGGGCAGGACGCCTCTCCCGAGGAAGAGGTTGCCGAGAGAGGCGGATTCCCTCTCGGCGTGTCCCATTCGCCGTCTCTATCCCATTTTTCAAGCAAAAAATACCGGGAAATTTCAAAAGTTTGACCCGAATGAACGGGGAGACGTAATTTTACGTGGGAAGTTATCCCACAACGCCATTTCTCTGTCGGTTCCCCGGCGGGGAACGAGAGGCAAGACAGAGTGGCGCCGGCCTCGATGGGGGCCCGCGCGCCTTTTTTTGCCAATTTTGGCTACTTTTACAAACTTTAAAAATAGAAAAAGACAACCTGGAAAAGACGACACAGACGACCGGCTGCTGGAGAAGACGAAGCGGAACTGACTGAAAAAGCCGGTAGAAAAAGGCGACACGCCGGTTTTGACAGGATTTCGCAGTTTTGACAGGATTTTCGACCAGGCAGCTGTCAACGGAACATTGAATAAAGGAAAAGAATACCGTAGAAAGTATGTTCCAAAATTACACGGCGATATATGTACCGTAACCAGCAGAAATGGATATGTCTCGGCTCCAAAGACAGCCGTTTACTTCTTTCCTGAAAGGCTCTGAAAATGAAACAGGCAATGCCGATTTTACACATTTATTTCCATCACAATCCGCTCATCAAACTTATCAAAAATAAAGAAAAAAAACTGACCATATTTTAAACTGGAGGCAGAGGATTTTCCAATTGAGGATTAAGTGGTCCGTCCCTTTCCATTAGCTGGCGTATGATTTGAAAACATCGTTGGGCCACGGAACCTATGGGAGAATGGTCGGCTAGAGGATCGAGGTTCCCATTCGGCTCCTGAAGATCTACGGCCCTCTCCTCGGCATCATTCTCTTCCTCTTCTTCTTCCGGTGAAAACTTGTTCAATTGTTTAATGACATCTAAAAAAGGACTGATAAATTTCAACATTGGGACGATAAAACGAAAATCGCTACATATTTTGATTGTTTACGTCTTTTGGAAAAGGTCGTTGATATTCAATTGAGGAAAACCCACCAAAAGCTAAAAGCGTGTTGCCCTGCGTTTCTTCGATTTTTTCGAAGGAGGAGGGGAGAAAGGATCTGGATAAGTATTACGCATAATAAAGAGGGAGGGATCTCACCTTCTTCAGACATTTTAATCTTGTATTTAGGCGGAGAAGTGGAGAGAGGCTGGTAATTAAACTGATATTGCTGGAGGATACTACGCTTACAATCACGCTGCTGTTCTTATCACTTGCCGCAGAAGGAGCTGGAGGCCAAGAGGTCTGGGAACATATCTCTCGAAGTGACAATGTTTCTTGTGATAACACTGTTCATATAGGATGAATTGGTTCTAGAGAGAGAGAGAAACACAATTAGAGAAGTCAGAGAGATCATTTATTTCCAACACATTACAACATGACAATATTACAGAGCAAATGTTTAAATGGAACTCCAGAGCGCTCAATTAGTACGGGAGTAGTATCGAGGTCCTTCTTCGGCTGCCAGTGCTCCAGAAGTTTGATGTACGGTACTGCTACGTCTGTAGATTAGAATACGGTGTCGTTCGGCGGCGATGGCTTCGCGAATACCCATGTCGGCAACAGTAATCTTCCTGTTGGGATTCACTAAATTTTGAAGTTATAAAATCATCAAAAATGAGTGATAAATTCAAGTGAAGTTTCATTTTGTTTCGCGAATTTTGTCCAACGCGCCCGGCCACACAACGGCTCGCTGTCAGCTGTTTACGTGCGGCTACAGTAACCTAGAAAACGACCAAACTCACCAGAAGCCGAACTATTCACGTGGTCGTTCCAGCTTCCTCTCATATGATCGGCCAATTGTATGTTACACGGAAGTTTATTGCGAACAGCGACAATAGCAGCTCGAACCCCGTCGGTGTCACTGTACTTGATCTCTTTTTTCTGCTCAACTTGTTCACGTTCCTTCTTCTCGGCGAGACGCTTATTCATTTGCTCGTAGAGTTTTGAAAAGGCAGCGCTGGATTCAACCATTGGAACGAGGAGATAGTCTACAAATTTTACAGTTGAAAGAGGAAAAGGGGAGAGATATAGAGTGAGGAAGGACGGTGGACAGGAATTATTGAAATGAGCCGAAGCAACGCGAGAAAGGGAAGTAAACGACCAGGTCGCTTTGAAGAGGACCGCTTTCTCGGGTGAACACGAAATTTCACCAATTCAGCTGGTGCAAAAATTCGAATCGATCCCGGCGATTCATTTCTGTTCATTTCTCTGTCCAAGTAAACCTCATTTCTAGAAAAAGACATCTCTCTGGGCCGTGTTCCATATAATTTTGTTGTATTCCTTGGCGACACCTTTTATGTAGGATACAAGAACATTCAATCAGAATTAATATGACATTTATTGGGAATTCCCGTGTATTGAGTTAGTTATCAGTCAAAGAGCTCATCCGGAATCACCTGAGCATTTTCCGGTGCCGGTATCTCGGAATTCAGCTGAGCAGCGATGTCATTTAGTCGATCCTCTTCTGCTGCCAGCATAGCAAGGAACAAGGTATCCACGGGACTGGGTTCCATTCTGTTTTGGGCTCCATTATTCCCATTTTCCAGTTCTACCAAGCCTTCTTCGACTTCTTCTCTATCCTGCCTGTCATTCTCCTCTAAAATATGGATTTCTGGAGAGCCCAAATAAAAGTCTGGCTCTACAATTTGCACGTCATCAATGTCATCGTCAGATAAGATTATAATGTCGCCGTTGTTGTTTTCTCTGGCCTCTTCTTCCTCTTCATTGACTCGGAATTTCTTCATTTGTTCAAAAAGATCTGAAAAATAAGTTGATACTATACCTTAAATTTCAAAGGAAACTCACCACAAGCCAGAAAGTTCTTCGACTGCCTCTGAAAACTATTCCTAGCCCTACAAATGGGGCAATCGAAGGGCTGAAAAGAGCTGACGCAGCGACGGCAGATTGTATGGCCACAGACTCCCACGAGAGGTGTCCTATTCTTCTTACTGTATGGGGCCAAACAGATGGTATAATTTATAAGATACTCTAGTATTTATTCCGTTTCAAGGAGGCGAGTCACTGACATTTGAAGGTATCTTTTTGTTACAGACCCATTAAAAAAGTTTTAGACCTTAAAAAAGGCCATTAGACAGTATACCATTAGACAAAATGACCTTTATATTGTCCTACCACGAGCAAATAAAGTTCTTTAGAGTGGTTCAGCTACAAATTGACAAAGGAAAACTTACGTTCAACGAGACTTCCGCCTTTCGCCTTCAGTTTGTCCAGAAATTCTTGAATTTGTTCTTGAGTAGGAGCATTCTCATTTCTAGCGACTGTATCCAGTGTGAATGTAGTGTGCTCTTCGGTAGGAGGAACGGTTGGGGGACCTGAATACGTGTTGCCCATAATGAATGGGGTGAATCTTACATTCTTCCTCGAGATTAGACATTTTAAGAGCGGTGTCGTTATCGATTAATGGGTACAGATTGAGTAAATTGTTAGCTCCCTTCGCTTTTGGCGCCCGTTGTTTACAGATATTTTGTGTCCAGTAAAAAATCAATTACAGAGTTTTTGTTTGATGGCCACAAGGAATATTAAGACTGCTTGATTAGACAAGATTAGCCCGCGACGAGGTTCAAACCGATTGGATGTTAGAATCTGTGTTAGCCGTTTTGTTCAGACATTTATTAAAAAGGACAGTAGAGCCAGCCGCTGTCTCTGGATTTAGATATCCTATCGCTATTTTCCAGTGTTATTATTGTTTCCCAGGCAAAACTGTTTGTATTGAATAAAGGGATAAGAGGAAGATCAGCTTGAAGCCAGTAAAACATGGCTTCTTTTACTGGAAGATAATTTATTTTCACATAATTACAAGACAATTTAATCGAAAAACCACGAAGGAATGAGCACATCATCCATCAATTCGTCTTCGTGGAAGGTACTGCTTTCATTTTCTGTTGATATCTCGGTATCGTCTCTTTCCGGTGCTACATTCAGTACCCCAAACATAACGCGAACATGGCTGTAGGCGTGATCCTCCCTTCGCTGTCTAATTTCTTCAGTAATCGGTCTCAAACGGTGGTCAATCCGATGGTCAGCATCCAAACTATCAATGTCAAGTAGATCCCAATTGTCATCTGTATCATCTGAAAACCTGTTGCGTTCGGGAACAATTCCTAGATATTCACCCTCCCAAGTCGTTAACTCTACTTCATTGTCTACTCCGTAATCTACTCTATAATCCGCTTCCTCATCATCTTCTTGCTCTTCTTCTTCTTCTTTCTCATACGGTCGGAGTTTGTTCATTTGCTCAATAAGATCTGGAAAAGGGTACTGTATTTTCAAATTGATCGTTTTGTCGTTTTGCCCATGGGTTACTGTAGCGGAAAAAAACCGTACAATACTCAAGTATAACTCACCACAGGCAAGAAAATTCTTTACCGGATGGCGGAAACTGTCGTATCCTCTGCAAGTTGGGCAATCGTCGCTGCCCATGGACCAGACGCAGCGGCGACAGACGGTATGGCCACAGGTTCCGACCAGGGGAACCCGTTTCTTACTGTAAGATTGCCAGCAAACTACGCAGTTTGGAAGACTCTGCGTCACTTCATCTTCGACTTGGAGGAGGTGGATCTCTGAAAGATTCAAAGTTCACGAGTTTTTGGTGGATTTTCTCGATTTTGCTCTTCAATGACAGCGCGCCTTGTTTAGCCCCTAAAACCCCAAGGAAACTGTTTCTTCGGCTATAAATTAATCACGGTGTAGAGAAAGGCGTGCTTTACAATGTCTAATAAAAAAAACTGGATCCTTTTTTCCAGAATCAAAAAGGAGGAAGCTTTCAAAGCGAACTTACGTTCAGCGAGACTCCGTCCCTTGGCCATGACTGTCTCTACCAGCAGTTCGATCTGTAGTTGGGTTAGATCATCCTGATCTCTAGAAACTGGCTCTTCTACTGTCTCCGCTAGACTGGGCTCCACAATAGAAGGATCGCTAGAGGATCCAGCCTGAATGAGGACGGAAGAGGAATCTGAAGTCTTTTGCTCCAGAGAGTAAAGAAGAATTATTACCTTTCTTCTTGAAGAACAGCTCAAGGACAGATGCCATCAACTTTTCAAAAATCATTTTATTGCCTTGGAATAAAGAGAAAAGGGCAATTAGAGTTCACCAATCGCCGAGCCAAAAGCCATAAGAACTCGGCAAAGCGCCGCTTCGAGGAAGCTGCTTTCTCTACTTTATTGTAGACCTTATGACCACTTTATGGGCCTGGCACGCTTCTTTTGCGTCGTTACCGTAAGTTAAACTGTTGTTTTTAAGCATAAAATTGATGGAAAGTCATCGCTGCAGGACCTTCCACCTTCTCAAGAGCTCGACGCTTGCCTGATATGTCACGGGAGTCTACATCTTCAAGAATCGCCTGTCCTTTCTTTCCTGGCCGGCCTGCAACTCGTGTAAGTATTAGAGAGCCTAGTGGTCAAGGTAGATTGCTTATTCTGGTGGTCGAGGACGATCTCTGTGGTGGAAACCGGGCACATCGGCTCATCTTGGTGGTAAAGACTTTCCTTGAGGGTCAATATCCCCAGAAGAGTCAACACGTTTCTGGAATTCATTGATTTCCTGGCTGGCTATCGGATCCTACTGGTTCTGGAAGGTCAAGAGGGGTCTCCTCGAAGGTTTGAAGCAGCAGTTTTGACAAAGTCCTGTTCCCATCAAGCCGAATTGAAGTCGAAGAAGTTTCAAGATCCTGATTCGGGCCACAATCAAGAGAAAATACAAGAAAATAAACAAAACAATACAAAAAGAGAAGGATTTTATTAAAACACATTGACTTTGATGAGTTTTTCAGATTACAAAGCTCGAATTCTTCTTCATCAACTTTCGTCTCCTTCTTGACATCAGATGGCGCGGGTCGCGGCGGCCATCTGTTCCATCGTCATCACTCGATCCTCCAAGATGACAATCTCCTGGTTCTTCTGTTCCACCGTGTAAAGCAGCTCCTGGATCTGCATCGATTGGACATGCAGGCGGTCGTTCCTCGTCTCGCAGCGGGTCTTCAGCTCGTCGATTTCCATTTCCTTGGCTTGGAGCTTGGTTTCCAGGCAGCGGATGTGCTGCTTCAGGCGGACCAGCTCCTCGCTCTTCGGAATGCCGCTGTCCACCGGCTCGAGCTCCTTTTTTGCGAGACGAAGAGGACTCCCAGGAACGAGTCGGCTCCTCTCTACCGGTTCGGGCTCCCTTTTCAGCAGATGAGGAAGGCTCGCGGGCATGGGTCGGCTCCTGTCCACAGGCTCGAGCTCCTTTTTCACGAGACGAGGAAGATTCGCGGGGACGAGTCGGCTCCTGACGGCCTTGGTAAGACCATCCTGATAGGCTTCTGAAAAAATCGAGATTTTAGAGCGAAGAAATTGGCGGAATTACAGTGCTCCTTCTAAAAGCGCGCGCCAAAAAAACGCGCTCTACTGCCAATTTTAAAGGTCTAATATAGAGCAATCTGAATTTACAGAAGGCTTTTGACTTTTTTCTAGGCTAGTCAAACACTTTGACTCCATTTTCTTCAATCAAAACAAAATTTAAACGCTAATCTGACGGGAACGGGCGAGGGCAGATCAATTCTTGTCAAGACCAGCTTTTCAGCCATTTGTTGGTCCATGTTGAAGTGTTTCCATTTTTCCAGCAACTGTAAGATTTCGCGGTCGAAATAGTGTGGAAGAAAATGAAAAAAATGGAGAAAATTGGCGAAAACGGCGGTCACTATCTCAGTGTTAGTTGGAGCGCGTTTACGGCGCGCGCCAAGCGCCGGCACCGGTATTTTGCGAAGAGATTACGGTAGTTGTTAGCAGGACACGGTAGCAGGAACGTACTGTCATTGGACTTGAAGTTCTTCTTACAGTCAATAACAACCAGCTTGAAGATTTCCATCATGTTAGGGCTCTCCAGTACCCAGTGCGGTGGCTTGTTGTTCTAAATTACCGTGTTATTCCAAAAAAAAAGTGATAAAAATACGAACCTGGACACCGAAATGAAGTCTCGAGACGATACGACGGACATTGGCCATCCCGCGGCAGTTGTGGGCCTTGTAGTGGGAGCTGTTCAGGGCCATGATGTCCTCCTTCGTTGGCGGGTAGCCGCGCCGGTGGAGGCAGTGAAGAAGATCGACGACCACTGCTTGATAGTCGACCATCTTTGGGCAAGAAGAAACGAATAATGTGGTGTGGCTGCCGGAAAATAACGGATCAGTGGCTGTGACAAAAAGTTTACAAGACTTTTTACCAGATTATCACCCTCTTTTGTCTTTCAAAACTGTCGCTTTTTGTCAAGCCTTCCGAAAACATCTGGTTTAAACCAAAAGGAAAGCGATGTTAGAAGCTGTCGAAGCTGTTTTCTCTCCAACTTTAGTCATTCCTACTGTTTGCTCTGCCCTGGAATGACCGGTGGTGGCTACTACCGTCTCTCGGATGTCAACAAGGATCTGGCCGCGCCACTGCCAGCCAAGAATGCCGTTGCTACCGTAATGTCGAACGATGCCAAGCCGCCGAGCAAGAGTCCCAGGAAGCGCGGCGCCCTGCCGCAGGCGAAGCTCCACACCAAACCGGACACGCACCAGACTTTGGCTGGCGTCATGCACCCGCCGCCCGGACCACCGCCGCCGGCGCTGCCACAACCACAACCACAACCGCCTGCTCCGGTTCCCGAAGCGAAGAAGCAGCCGTATCCCCGTGTGAAGAAGCTGCAAGAATCGCCCCCGGTACAGAAAGCCTGCTTCCTAAAGGATTTGGACGACAATTTCGCCAGCGGGATGAGTGGAGGACTGGAAGAACAGTCGAAGCCGAAGCGCGCCGCCGTGTCGCCCCGTCTGCCGGCCCAATCTCCGGGAAAGCACTTTTTGACGGAAAATTCCGGACTGGATGGACTCTTTAACGACGAAGCAAACTCGACGACGGAAGAGAAACCGACCTCGGAGATCAGCGGAGCCGTCAGCTACAGTGACCCCAAGTTGCCTTGCTGCCCGGCCAATACGAGCCGTTTCAGGAAAAGCAAACTAAAGCGAGTTTTAAAAAATGTGCGCAAAATGAAAAAAAAAAACGATTCTCTTACAAGGAAACTGGAGAATACTGACCCAAGACCCTAAATATAAGGCGCGGGCGGGTTACGGTAGCGGGTCTCTGGGACTGCGCGGGCGCGCCAACTTCAAATTTTACACGCCCAAAAACGAACTACAGTATTCTTCACCATATTCAGCTTTTGTATAACTTCAAATGGCTCAAAATACGAAGCGCATCGCATTTTTGACGCGCCGGCGCTCCCGAGTTACTGTAGCGCGCGCTCTTGCCATTTGGCGCGCTGTAACGTTCATTTTTGGTGTCCTTGTAATAAATTACGGTATTTTACGCCATACCTATGGGCTTAGGACAAGATTATAGTGTGAAATTATTTGAAAATTTGAACAAAACTCGTTTTATGGACGCAGGCGCACGCTGGTTACGGTAATTTTTTAAAGTAGAGCAACCGTATGGGAATTACGGTAGACGGAACAATTCTTGGATGAATTTACATGTTTACGACGGAATTTTGACTAGTAATGGTTTTTTTTTTCAGACTGTGGGTGAAGTAGTAGCCGTGCATGGTGAAAAAGTCATTGAAAATACTCCACTGCATCCGGCAAATGTGAAGCTTGGTCCGCCTCGTGGAGGTCCTCCGAAGCAGCCGGCCGTCGCTGACTTGCCCCCGCCGCTGCCGAAGTCGCCACGCTGCTCACACCGGAAGAAAGTACCGTAACTTTTCGTCCTATAAGTTGGATAACTCCAACCTGTAAACGTGCTCTATTTTAGTCGCAATTTTTCGGCGTTTGTCGATATTTTCGAAAATTTTTCCATATGTAACTGCATTGTTACAAGGTTTACTTTCGGAAAAACTTATCAAAAATGTAAAAAAATCCATGAAAATAGACGAAAACGGTCAGGTTTCGTTCACTGTAAAATGGAGCACGTTTACAGCGCGAGCTTGCGAATGGAGCGCATTTATTGACTACTACGGTATTTTTCAGAAACAATTAGATGGAAAGGATGCTGCTCCTGGAGAGAAGACGAAGCAGCATAAAAAATCGAAATGGTCTTCAAACCGTGACAAAGAGAAAGAGAAAGGGAAGGTAAGTTCGCTCCATCGTCATTTCTTTTGGGAAACGCTGCCCCAGCGCCTATTCTACCATATACTTTACCATATTTCAGAAGGAGAAGAATCTTCACCACAATCACCATCAGCAGCAGCCGCCGCCGCCAGCGAATGTGAAGCCTTGCCCTCCGCTGGCTGGGAACAAGCTCCTCCATCAGGAGCAGCCCCTTCACCATCACCAACACCAACAGCAACAACCGCAGCAGTTGCCAGAGAACGTGAAGAATTGTCCCCCGCTCCCTGGGAACAAAGCCCTGCAACAGGAGCCGCCACTGCCGCCGAAACTTCAAAAATGGCTGGAGGATCCAAATTGCCACGACTATGATCCGGAAGACGACGATCCGACCGGCAATTTGGCAACGGGAAAGACGAAAGTCGTCGTGGCAAATGTCAAGGATCATCCGCTTCAGCCAAAAGCGCCGACTAAACTGGTACGTTGAGTTAAACCGCAGGAATTTCGATTTTAGATCTTTAAATTTATTTTTCAAGACTTTTATGAGCCAGCCCACCTTGAGAATAGCGTCTAATTTTTCTTATTTATTCAAAAAATAAACCGTAGTCTTTTAAAAACGACGGCGCTTGAGGCCGGGGGGTGCTGACCTTGCCCCGTGGGTTACTGTACTTTAAGGGGACATACCCCATCAAATTCAGTAAATTCCCTCCATAGACCTTTAAAAATTTTTGAAGATGAGCGAGTCAAGGTGAAAATTCTGCTGGAAATTCGAGAATCCCCGCCACCTACCGTAATCCGCGACCTCCGAGAGTCCATTTCGCGTTTTCCGGGAATTTATGGTTACCATACTTGTAGAGATCGGTTCCGCCCTAAATTTTGGAGTCATCTCCACTTTAATAATCCCATTTTTTCAGTCTTCAAACAAAAAGAAGGATGGAGACGGCGCTGCCGTTGCTGCAGTTGTGGATCAACAGGCGCCGCTGCATGCTCCAAAGAAGCCGCCTTCTAAAAAGGCCCATCAACCACGTCAGCCGCATCCTGAACATCCACATCCGGAAAATCCGCAACATCAACAAATATGGTCGTATCTTTTTGGAGGAGGCGAGGAGAATACGACGGGACAGCCGGCACCACCGCCGTCGACACAGCCACAGCCACCAGCGCCACAGCCGGTACAACCGGCGTCCCAGCTGCCGAAGACCCAAGGATCGCAGCAGCCGGCGGTGGCCGTCGTCGGACTGGAAAACCTCCCGCCAAATGTGAAGCATTGCCCTCCCAAGGGGAAGACGACTGGACCAGGATCGGGAAACAAGCACAATACGGCTTCCCGCTCGGGACGGAAACGCAACGCGGCGCCCGGCTCAGCGGGAAAGAAGCACAACGTTCCACCGACTCCTGCTCTTTTTGCTTCTCATCCTCCTCCCGCTCCTACGGTACTTTTTCCTTTAAAAATAGCAGGAAATTTGAATTTATAGGCCAATCTACAGCCTCCCAAGGGCAAGGAGAAGAAGCCCAGCGAAAGGAAGAAGACGACGGTGAAGCCAGCCGAAAAACCAAAGAAGAAGGCTTATGTGGTATGTTTTTTTGGTTAGAATGGAAAATTGTGGTTTTAGGCTTTGGATGAATTGGATGACGATGATGATGATTGGAGTGAGCCACCCGGACCGGCGGCCAGCAGGAAGCCCTCAAAGACCAAAAAGGACATTCCGAAACCTCAGGTACTATCGAATTACTGGGGAACTTCTAGGAGAATCCTTAGCTTTGAAACGACCACCGGCTCGGCAAAATTCCCAGAAGGCCGGCACCCGTACAACCTCGGCAGGACACTACTTTCCGTCGTAAACAGCTACAAATCTACTACAACTTTCTGATGTTGTCCTGGCAAGACTTTATGGGGGCCAGCGAGCCACGGTCAAGATTCAAGTCCAATCAGTTCAACACCACGTTTTACTTGATCTCCAACCCTTGGCGACCAGCTAACCTAGCCAATAAGCCTCCCAGCTCTTCCCGGGGCCAGATTTTTCTCTTCTCGGAATCCCTAGAAAACGGCCTTCCCTCAATAATTTGTTATTTTTTTCAGATTGTGGTTAACTGTCCCCCGTTGCCGGCAGCTGTACCAAAGCCAGCAGGACAAACGGAGAAGTCGGACAGCGACAGGAACGACAATCCGCCGCCGCCGGCCGGCTATGAGATGATGGATCTGGGTGCTGGAAAGCTGACACCCAAGCCATCTGATAGCGGAAGAAAAAAGTCCAGACAATTTCAGAAATAAACTTTAGAGAAATAAAAGATTTTCACTAGTTTTATGTGTTCTTTTTATTTGTCGATTATGTCATTTCTATTTTAGGGGTGAGAAGAAATATCCCGCCGAGGGATCCAGTCATCAGGAGGACGAAGATCCCGAGACAGAGACGGTCCAGTGCCATCGCAGCGAATTTCCAGTCAGCCTGAAGATTTCTACTTAATTTTTGTGGTAAAAAAGGTTAAAATTGACGGGATACTGTAGCCTCCAGGCTTTTTAATTGGGATAGAAGAAAAAATGAACAAAAAGAACTGCTCCGCGCCTCTTTTGAACCCTACTTCGACCTGAATCTTTCAAATTGAGATTTTTTATGGTTTTTGGTAATTTATCAAACATATTTACTATAAAAATCTAGCCTATTTCCATACCTTTTTGTACTAGAAAATCTTGGACCGAAATATGGAAGCTTCTGCGCGGGAATTCAAATTTCGGCGCCAGATGACTAGGTCTGTACCGACTCGAACCATATCTCATGTATCTCGGCCATACATGGACCATTTTCGAAAATTTAAAAATTCGCATAGAGCTGACATCCAGGGCTACCAACTAGAAAAAAACTAGCCGAAACGCTTGGGAAGTAAATCCTGTGCGAGCGCGAATGTGCAACAGATGCGGAATGTTTCAATAGTTGCGTCTCATAGGGTTTATTGATGTGTCGATTGAGCTGATTTTTGGTGGAGTGATAGCCCTAGATGTCAGCTCTATGTGAGTTTTTGAATTAATGGTAATAGTCAATATATCGTCGAGATACACGAGATATGAAGGGTGTTGGGGGCCATTGAGTCCAAAATTGCCATCGCGGCGCGTGTCTCACCTTTACAGTCATCCTGTGCCTCTTTCTGTCTGTCGCTTCCCGTATTTTTCTTACAGAATTATTAATCGAATTTAATAGATCCAATAGCCAGATGGATGTCTCCGAAAAGTCTTCATCTGAACATTTTTGCTCGTTTAGAAGATTCCCAGCCGGCCTACCCTCGGCCACCTTCTTGATACATTTCCTTATCGTCTTGTCGACCATTTCTGTCCGTTTTTTCTTATAATTTTCGAATTTTTTGGGCATAAATAGACCCTAAAATGGTCCTTTATCTTTTCTAGAAGGGAGATACAGTACCTCCCCTACTTTCCGGTCAAGACTCAGCTTCTCCCCGCCGGTTCCCATCAGAATCGGATCGTAGGTCCCCATTTCGGAAAGACAAACGGATACGGTATCTCCACCCTGACTGGCACACTGAAAAGGTTACGGTATGGATTTAAAGGACCGGGTTAAAGGACCTGGACGCATTCGGCATTCTCCGGGGAGCGCAGATCCATGGCCCGTCCTTTGATGAAAACGAATCGCGGACGGCGCATCATTACCACCCAGGGAATGAATTCTAGGAAGACAACACGGAACTAAAAAACTGGATTTTAGGGGGGAAACCAGGGAAAAGAACCAGGGGAGACATCTTATGGTTCCCGTATTGACGATAACGGATGTTTAGGACGGCTATGGTGAAGGTAGTAGACATGGCAACGATGAAAGTGACGGCAGAGAAGAACATTCCTGAAAAAAGTTGAGTTTATTGGAGAAATAGCTTAGAATGCGACTATTTTCGAGTTTTTGAGATGAAAGTTGTTTAGGAACCTCACAAAGGTTCACTCAAGGCCATTACGTAACGTGATCAGAGGCTAATCTAGGTCAAGTGAAGATTCATGGGTTACAGGATTTTCTGTCGAAGCATTTGAATTAAAACATCATCCAACAGATTAATCTTGAAAGCTCTACCGGCTAGTTTTTGAATCTCCAAAAATGACTAAGAAATGGCCGAGATACGAACAAAAACGCCCGTCAATTGGGAAAGAAGTACATTACGGCTCTTTTATTCCGCCGCACCCGTAAGGTCTCGGCAGCTATGCGCCTTGTATTCACCTGTACCAGGATTGAAGTCCTCGCCGCTGCAGAGATTTTACGGGTGCGGCGGCATAAATCTCAATCAAAAGTTCAAGGCGCAAAACCTTTCGGATTCGTTAAAATAAAGCATTCCGAGCTGAAAAATGGTTAGAGCTCGTGGAACTGGACAAGAATAACCTTATAGACCCAAATTTTACCGTACCTAATAGAGGAATGGCTTCCGAAGAAGTCGGCGTCGTTTCGGAGAGAATTGTCAAGAAGAAACAGACCGAGAGGAGGATTGTCGTCTCTATAATACAGTATTCCAGTCATAGACAAGAGAATAACTGACGGAATCCAATCTTCTCGCTCATATCATGAGCCGGGAGGCAGAATGACAAGAGGGTCATGATGGAAATGACCAGCGAGGGGATGATGATATTGAAGGCGAAGAAGACGGCCCTCCGTCGGATGTGGAGGAAGAATCTAAAGATTTTTTTTTATGAATTATTAGGTCTTTGAAGAAGGAAACGGTACTTGATAGTGGGATAGGGCTCATTGCAACAGATGTAGAACCTCTCCTCTCGGCGGGCCGGCGCGTGGAGCAGATGCCACTCTCCATTGGCGATATAGGTCGAGAGATCCGCTTCAGGACCTGAACATGCGACTTTTTGAGATTTTGGCTCGGAAAAACAATAAAGAGGCAGAATTTGAGTTTAGCTGTTTATGTGTTGCTGTTATTGGCCGAAAACTGGCCACACTGTAACTGCGGCTCTAGAAGACTTCAAAAATAGAAAGTTGCTTCAGCACTGGAATTTATTGATTATCAGCATAAAAAACCTAGAAAGGGACTCCAACTTGACTGTAGCTGCGTAACTGTAGCTCTTTTCCCAAAAATTATTCACGTTTCATTAATTTTACTCTTTTACCGCACCCGTATGATCTCGGCAGCGACGCGGCAAGTATTCACGGCCGGCGCAATTCAAATCCTCATTGGTACCGAGATTTTACGGGTGTGGCGGCGCCCAACCCGCCAATTGTCCAAAAAAACAAAAGGGTTGCAAATTTGTACTTGCCGCGTAACTGTGGTTGTTTTTCTCAAAAATCTTACCAGCAGTGGTGTTATCCGCATCAATTTGTAGATCCAATGCCTGTCCGTGATATGTCCATGAGCCGAACATCATAAAACACATCGAAAACATCATTTGCAAAGGAAATGGGGGGAAAAATACCTGTTCATCGAAAGGAAACATTGTGATATCCATTTTACACGAGAGTTTGAATATTCCTGGAGGAATCCAATTTATTTCGCCCGTATGGTAGACAACAATATTGGATTTGTACATTGTGTCGAAGTGATCATCAGCGCTGGAAGAAAATTCGCTTTATTTCATAGTTTACTAATATTTCGTTGTTCTATCATATATTGTTTTGTAGAGCAGCTCAATTTCTACAAAATGCAAGTTACAGATATAAAAATAAACAACTATAGGAAAAGATATAGACAATATTCTACTAGGAACGTTGCAAATGGCACGTAACGTTGCTCCATTGCAATCGAACCTCGGGCGCGAGCTCGCGAGCTCATTTTATTCTAATTTTTTCCACGCCGACACTCCGTTTTTCTATTTTTCTCTCTCTTTCTATTTGTGTTGCTATTAACTTTTTTTACTAGATAGAATATAAAACAAAACCTATTATATAGAAGAACATCCGGCTGCCAAATTTCATGCTCACCACTAGGAAACCTCAGCGATGTTGTACCTTCAAATTGAGTTGCATTCCATCGTAGGCGATAATCATTCCAAATCTGGCGATTTGTTTTTATTTTTGCATGTAAAAATAGCCGTGCTTACAAATTTTAGCCATGCATTCACTTCAATAACTTGATTCTGTGTGTCTACATTTATAATTTGCTGAAGAAATACGCGCATAGAAACACGAAGTGCTTTTTTTGGATTTCGTACTGGACGAACAAGGGGATTGTAGCCGTTTGTTAGAATTCTAAATATGTTTTACTCTCCTTCTTACTCAAATTATCATACTTGTAAAGTTCTGCTTCAAGTTTGCTGCTAAAATTTGGTGTTATTTGTAGAAATAGTGCTAGAAATGAAAATAGTAGCATAGAAAATGGAGACTGTAGTGATTGAGGCAAATGAATGCCTCCTCCAGTGGGCAAACATGTCAAAGCTTTCGGCCCGTGAAGTGCCGGATGTTTTGATTCTGCTGTAAGAAGGTGTTGCTCAATCTTGATATTTTTTATGCTTATATGACCTTTAGATAATATTAAAAATTAAACATTGATGCAACTCTTGAATATAACACTTGTAAAATCTATTTTGTTCATAAAAACAGCCTCATCGACTTGTAGTTCTCTTAGATTGCATTTCTTATCTTGTTTCCTTTCACTTGTTGCTGGCAAAAGCTTCCTTATCATCAAAACACCAACAAAAATTCATAAGATAGCAGAAATTCCTAGAAGTCACACATTTTCAAAGAGAGCAGCTTCCTGTGACGAAAATCGCAGCTGTTTTGGAATTATGCGTGCGAGGAAGAGAAGAAGTGTTTCTTTTTTTCTCTTTGCCGTAAATACTTATTTTTCACTTCCTAATTTGTTAACCTTTGTATCTAGATAATATTTACTCCCGTTAGATAAATTTAGCATGTTGAAAGAATCGAAGTACTTGCATCACAAGTGTTCAGGCACTTTTTACTGTTGCATCAGTAAAACTTCGCAATTTTACAGCAAAACCTTGTGATGCAACTTGTTATCAGTATTTGTCGCTCATTTGTTACACAAGACTACGTTTTTTCAGTACATATTATTGCTGTCTTCTGTTTATAGTGCACCTGTTCTTATCAAATTGCTTCTAATGTCTTTATTTTCAGCATGATATAAACAAATCAAGAGTTATAAAATGGATTACGAACGAAGAGATAGATTTGGCTTTGGCTCCCTTGCTGGTGGAGACGCTGCTTCTGTAAGTGTATTCTTCTTTGTTTATTTGTATGTCTTTTACAGTTTTTCCGGTCAACGGTACCACTAGCCAAGCGGGTGCCGATATTTCCGTTAAAAACGTACAATTTGGATTACTATTGTTCCAATAGAGAAAGTCTCCGAACAGGATGCACAACATGTTTTGCGTTTCCACATACCCAGCAAACTAAGGAACATTATGTAGACCTTTTAGAATTTTCCAATGTAAGTCTACCATTTCTTTTTCTTTATATAGTTGTTGTCTAGTTTGGCGGTGTTCCAACACCTCTTCTACCAGGAGTACCTCCACCAAAGAGATGGTTTGCCGATTTACGATATGCGATTTTCACACCTTTGCCCCATTCTTATCCTTCTGTAGGGCGAGAAGTATTGACCTCACAACGGTTTGTCCATAATTTATTTGAGAAACTTACTTTAATATTTCAGTGTCTCTTCGGCAATTGAAAACCAAATAGAGGCAGGATGTAGTCTGCCCTTTAAGGAATTACAACGCAAAGCTCGTCACTACTTCACCGCGATGAGAGCATCAATCTCTCGATTTGTTTGCAAAATTTGCGGCTATTTATTGTTCAAGGTTGGGGTTTTTTTTCTTTCATAAAAATTAGCCCTTTTAGGTTTTTCGACGTCTCATGACTAAAATGCTTGTATGTCCAGAGCAGATGAAACGACTTCAGGAAGCTAATGCTGTACGTGCTCTTTATTTTTTTAATGTGAAATTATGATTTCAGACTGGTCTTCCACTTGTTTATCTGCCTCTTCATAAAAGTCACTTGGATTATCTGATGTTAACTTGGACGGCTTGGCATTTTCAATTTGCGCTACCGCATATTGCTTCTGGCGACAATTTAAATCTTTCTGGCCTCGGGTAAGTCTATCTTTCTTAATTTAGATTCGGTTTATTTTTAGGTGGCTTCTACGAGCCACTGGCGCATTCTTTATTCGAAGAAGAACAGATCCTAAAGATACTTCAGGGAAAGACGCTATTTATAGGTATTCTATTTGTCAAAACTTCTATTTTTCTTTTATTTAGAGCAGTTCTTCACTCCTACATAGAGCAGCTGATGAGCCGAGGCTTGCCCATTGAATTCTTCTTGGAGGGCACAAGAAGCCGCTTTGGAAAATCTCTAATTCCGAAACACGGACTTATTTCTAATGTGGTAGAAGCTTATCAACAAGGAATGATCCAAGATTGTTATTTTGTACCGGTTTCTTACGTTTATGAGGATGTTGCCGAAGGAGTATTTCTTGATGAACTTATGGGAGTTCCTAAGGTCCCTCACCATTTGTTTGCAGTTCATTTAAATTGTTTCCAGGTCCGTGAAAGTGTATTTGGCGTTTTTCGCGGGATATGGAAAGGATTTCGTCAGTCGCAGCGATGCGGAGCTGTCAGAATGCATTTTGGCCAGCCAGTTCTTCTCTCTCACTACATCGAAGCTCTTTCTTCTTCCAAATCGGTTAAAGCTCAAGCGGCTGCATTAGCTCGTATTCCGCATAATTTTTCCTACAGGTATTTTAATTTCATTTTATAATTCTTCTCTTATTTTTTTAGAGAACTTGTTCCATGGCACCATGAACATCAAGATCGTGTTGATAATCGTACTCTAATTCGAGCTATTGGATATCACGTTGTTCATGGTAAATTGTCTACTATTATTGTAAAATGTATTGTTGTTTAGAAGCTCAGTCCATCGTTTCAATTTCTCTCCCTTCAGTTGTCAGTGCTCTTCTTCTCTGCAAATTTAATATGGTTAATTTTTTTCTTATACGTTTAAATATTTTCTTCTAGGGGGTTTCTGACGATGTTCTTGCCAGTGATATTGAATGGCTATGTAATCAAATAATTATTGAAGGATCGGATATAATGGGTTGGAATGATGAAAATACCAGTGGTTCTGTTGCGCTTGAGGTATTTTTAAAAATAAATTTTTCTTATTCTTTCCAGCACGCTTTGAAATATCTAAGCCATAACGTAGACATTCACGGCTCCTTGATTAAACCACTCCGATCCCACCGCCATCTAATGCATTTAGCTTATCATAAAAATGCCCTGGTTCCTCTCTTCGCTATTAAAAGTGCAATTTGTAAGCTTATTTTGTATCTTCGTGATCTTTTTAAATTTTAGCCATGACATTAGTTTGCCATAATCGAGAATCGATCAAAGTTAGAGATCTTATACAAGAAGCTATGATTATTTGTGATTGTCTTCAATTTGAAACTATTTTCTCTAAGGTTTGTTTATTTTTAATCCAATACGTTTCTTTGCAGCCTTGTGTTGAAGTAAAGGACGCCATTCGTCATCATCTGAACAAAATGTGTGAATTAGGAGGGCCATTAACTGTAATAACGAATGATACTGATGAAGATTTTAGAAATACGGATAAATGCACCGATGCATCAACTATTAGAGTAAGAAATCACTTTCTACTCATGCTATCAACGTTTTTCTAGATTCGTGATGCCAACTCTAATCTCATACTTATCTTCTATTCTAATTTCCTCCGTCCTTTTTTGCAAAGCTTCTATATGGTGGTAGATAAACTTTCTCAAGGAATTATCGTCGAGAAGGAGAGCCAGCTCATCCGCACCATGTGTCGAGAATTCTTAGCTTCAGCTGGAAAATTGCCCTTCGATATTCATTGTGAGTTGTCTTGTTTCAATTTTATTTTCTTGATTATTATTTATCCCTTATGCTGACGTTATATTTCACCCCCTGTATAGCAACCTTTACAGTAGAAGCCATCAATAGCGACTCGTTCAAAAATTCTCTGGCTGTTCTACGTGAGAAGAAGATTATATCCAATGATGTTTGCAATATCCAAGTCTTGGAACCGGATCAGTTGGCCATTTTGAAGTCGACAATTCAGCTCCACTTAAAAATCTTCAAAAGCGCCTAGTTTGTTTTCGTTTATTTGTTGTCATATTTCCAGTTCGGTTGATCTCAGCTAGTCTTTTAGCTTCTCTAGTCAGATTATGAAGTTGTTTTATTTGTTATGATGTTTGTTAGTAATAAAACAAATTTTATCCAAAAAGAATTAGAAGAAAACAAAACAACAACTGCACTTAGATTTCTTTATTTATTTTTTATTACATTTACGAGTATAAATCATTACAGAATTATAATAACATAAATATCTAGACGAATGTCGTCTCTTCTCGGCATTCCTGCCTCCAATAGTTTCGCTGTCTTCTGGCTTCTTCCAATACTTCACTGGCCAAATAGTTCTTCGCCGGCTTCTGGTAGGCATTCTTGCGCTGGCAGAAGGGACAGTCCAAGCTCGGCAACTGGTCGAGGCAGTCCTTGCAGAGGGAATGACCACAGGGACTGATCATTGGAAATCTATTCGGACCTAAACAAAGTTAGCGATTAAATTCTTATAATTTAGAGAACTTACCGAATTCTGTGTAGCAGATTTTGCAGTCGAATCCTTTCAATGCAGGAAGTGGAGGTATGTTTTGATTGTTTTTCTTGATGATGATGGTCTGTTTCGTTATCTGCTCTTCCAAATCCTTGTTTTTGCTCTCAAGATCTTCAATAAATTTCTTCTGTTCTCCCAGCAGATAACGATACTCAACAGCCGTCTTTTCTAATCGACTACCTAAAAATTTTAATTAATAATTTCAATCAGATTTTTTATAAACTTACTTGTTTCTTGGAAATCTGCGGCGGTTTTATTGACGGCGGCCTTCTGGCTCGTTATCTGCTGCTCCAAATTCTTCTTTTGATGTTCCAATTCCTGTATGAACTTCTTCTGTTCGTCAAGCAGATAACGATACTCCTCAACCGTCTTTTCTAGTCGCCTAACTAAATTTTTAATATTGTTTTTCTTTTTAAATTATAGACTCACTTGTTTCTTGGAAATGTGTTGATGTTTTATCGTAATTTGTCATCCATTCCAGATTAACGGCTCGACATCTGGTCACTTTCTTCTGAGCCTCATCGTTGATATCCTTCTGCTTGGATAGTTGATCGCTCACTTCATCAATGATGTTCTTCTGCTTCTGGATCTGATCACGCTGCTCGTCAATCAGCTTTGCCATTTGTTTATCTAAAATTTAATTCTATTATTACAGGAAAAGGCGAAGGAACTCACTTTCTTGCTCCATTATTGTATTTCGATGAAGTGACGCGTCAAAGATGGCTTGGGAACGGTCGTTGAGCTCCTTTGCCAAGACTCTGCTCACAATTTCCTTGCATTGAAGTATGTCGGTAAGCAATCCAGTTGAACTATTTTCTTCTTTAGCGTGGTGATAGACATCCAGAAAACGATTGCCCACGAACATAATCGCTTCTTGATTTTTCAGGAAGACTTGGCCAGGGGCTTGACTGTGAGTCATCTGAAAAATACAATAATTAGGAGCGGTTAAAAGAAAAAAAAGAGAAGAGAAGCTCAGGAGAGCAATGGAATAATGAATGAATGAGGATAAATAGCTAGTTTGACCCAAGCGAACATTTGGAAGCGAAACCTTCCTGGGAGGTAGGGGGAAGCGCTTCGCTTCACCTTCCAGGAACAATTTTCGCTTTTTTGACTGAATTCTGAGGCTATTGGCTTGTAATCCTGAGCCATGCCTCAGATTTTGGTAAGAAAATACCAGAAAATAAAGAAAAATCAATGATTGACCCCCGAATCCCGAACTGAAACGTACCAAACGGTGATCTGCAGGACTTGTGGAAGACATCGGGAAGGAAGACGTTCTCGAGAGGGTTACTAGCTGGTTTGACTGGCTGACGGAAGTTGACCTCGCTTTTGACAAGAATTTGGACAAGAATTTCTACAGCTTCTGGTCCGAAACTTGACGAGTTCCAAACTTTGACCTGTCGAGGAAGTGGTTCGCTTTTGAGGAACTTTTCTGACTTTCTCCCAATCAGGACTGTTTTGGAATACTATTGGACAGAAGTCAAAGGCTCATGTTTCCGTCATCAAGATCAGCCTCAGTCTGGACGAGTTCCTGGGAGGCAGAGGACGACAAGGGCCATGAGAGGGGATCAACCTCCGGGAAGATTCCTTGGATCGGATTACAAAAGTGCATGCATGACCTCGTTCTTCTAATGTTTTGTTTTAAAATGTCTACACATAAACCCAGAAAGCACCTAGGCTTACAATATCAACCTGCCCCCATACTCCGTCCACTCTGCCTCCCCCCGCTTCATTTTCCCCTATTCCCCTTCTTGTTGGTCTCTTTTCCAAATTTTTTGTTTGTTGCCTCTTGCCCGGAAGCAACAATACCCCCAGTATGCTTGTATAGTTGCTGGAAAACAGCACTTGAGATCCCGTCTAAATGACAGAAAGAGGCGCCAGGGGAGGGAGGACACAATGGGGGAACTTTCTCCAGTCTCTTTCCCCCTTTTTCTAAACTTTTACCCCCAATTTTCCGGTAATTTAAAGGTTTTACTCTCCATTATCCTCCCCTGATGGTCTCCCTCCGTTCCTTTTACTCTTTTCGCCCCTTTTTGCTACCAGTTTTCCTCTCCCGTTCCCTCCCACCGCAGTAATAGCCATCTCGGTTGTGTTTTTACTTCAGTCTCTCGATTACCATTTCAAGACGGCGCCCGTCCAGTCAATCTTCCTCGCCTCAACCCCCGTTATCCATTATGAGACATGTTTCCGTCATCAAGATCAGCCTCAGTCTGGCTTCCATCAGCATCCTGACAATTTGGGCATTCCTCACCTGGACAGTCATGGATATCCATGACTTCCAGGACCAATCAGGTAGTCTTCTCGGAGAATTCAAGGTTTGGATCCCAGTATAATCAAAAAATGGCCAATATTTTCAGGAAAATGCCAACAAAGCCTGGAATTCCATGGTACAAGAGACGAAAGGGATGTCAATCCTGGAAATCACTTCTTTGAGAGAGAAAAGGTCAGAATTCTGGAATTTTTTGGAACTTTTTGACTTGGTTTCCCACCCGTAAAACCTCGGCAGCAAGAGGAATAGTAAAGATCGGAGATTTCAGTAAAAATGAAGAAGCTGCCGAGATTGTACGGGTGTGTGCGCGCGCCAGCCCAAATCAGGGTGTGACGGTTCTTTTTGATCAAATTTCAATTTTAAACCATTTTTTTTGGATTTTCTCACACAGAAACGGATCTACAGTAATCCTGGAAGGGTTCTTTTGGTTAATTTAGAGAAATTGGGCGCTTATCAGCCTTTTTGGGACTCTTTTACCGCATTTCAGTACTGTATCCCTAATTTCCACGATTTTGAAGGGGTTCACTGAATTTCCACCCAGTAGACCTCTAAATTTAACTATAAAAGATACAGTAGAAGGTCACAAAACCCGGAACTTTAAAAAAAAGTAGAGCTATGTGTCCAATAATTCTCGTTTACAGGTTCATTAGGCGGGACAAGTCCGGCAGCCGGGTGCTGATTGTCCGCCGACGACAAGTCGCCTCCTCTACCGACTGTATTTGTTGTCCTAATGAGCAAGACAACTTCGGGGTCAATCCTAATTGCCCGCAGGGACCGGCCGGTCTCGCAGGGCTGCCTGGCCTGCCTGGAGGTTAATTATATCCCCAGAGACAAAGAGACTCTTCTCCGTTTTTTAGAAGCCGGCTTTAATGGAGAGCGTGGACAAGACGGCTATGCCGGCGAATCCGTCGGAGTGATGTCTTTTACTCGGGATTGTATCCCCTGTCCGGCGGGGTCACCCGGCCCTGAAGGCACGCCAGGCCTTCCG
Organism: Oscheius dolichura; assembly: GCA_932521035.1. Lineage (NCBI taxonomy): Eukaryota > Metazoa > Nematoda > Chromadorea > Rhabditida > Rhabditidae > Oscheius > Oscheius dolichura. Next base: position 9,172,135 of record OW051492.1, on the reverse strand, counting down.
GGACCAGTGGGGCCCGATGGCCAGCCGGGAAATCGCGGATTTCCTGGGATGCCCGGCTCTCCAGGAGATGTTGGACCACAAGGAAAGCCTGGATCGCCAGGACGAGATGGTGACCATGGCCACTCCGGGGAGAAGGGAATCTCCACGACCAGACCCATCAATCTACGAGGGCCAAAAGGTCCTCCAGGACTTGCAGGGGCCCCAGGACGGCCGGGAAATGAAGGCCACCCCGGAGCACCTGGTTTTCCGGGAGATGTGGGCACTCGCGGCCCGCCAGGCAAGGGAGGACCTCCTGGGCGGGGAGGAGACCCCGGAGCAGTGAGTTTTCCTTATTTTGGAGAGAAAGTAACGATTTTAGCCCGGTTATCCTGGAGAAATTGGCCAAGATAGCGGCTATTGTCCTTGTCCTTCCCGTTCTGTGGAGCTAGCCGGTGGGGGCAGCTATCCCCAGGAGCCGTACCGAAGATGGCGGCATTATTACGACAAGAAGAAGAGACGACGCTTCTAAAAATGATCTAATACTCTTCTCCATGTTTTTTTCAGCCAAAATAAACTTTTTCCCCTTATTTGTACGCAGTGTTCCCCTGTACAATGACTTAGCGGCGGCGTGCGCCCGCACCCGTAAAATATCGGCAGCTGAATCCTTTGTTACTGAATGCGCCGCTTCTTCATGGTCTCTGCGCTGCCGAGACTTTACGGGAGCGGGCGCCATCTTCCCTACTGAGGTACTTTTTGTTATTCTATTCTTTCCTGGCTGTTGCCCTTTCTACGTGTAATAGCAGCTCATTTAAAAAGAAGGAAAGTATAACAGTCATCGTAAAGTCTCACGCTATTTTGAAAACACACACGGAACCACGGAAAAAGCCTGTTTTGGTAGTGGAACACCTGCTGTTTTACAGCTCAATAAAGACCGGACACATAGCCTCTGCTATTTGTTTTTTAGGGGCAGGGGGGGGGACAAGGAAGAAGAGGATGGAGAAAGGTGAAACGGCGTTCTGGATCTGAAACGGGGGAAACGAGGAGAAAAAGGAAGCCATGGTGGGGGTAACGGCTCCAATTTTGTCTACAATTGCTGAAGTTCCAGCAGGGTTCCTCCGTCTTCCGAGGACGAAAACTTCCTTCAAAGTACAAAAAGAACACAATTTATAAAACAAAAAAACTTTATTGTACTTAGTTGATCACTTATCGTCGTTGTCTGTATTCTACGGTCGTTGTTCTGAAGACGGCAGGCAAGCTGAGGAATTTGATTTCTGAAAATTTGAACTCATTATTATGTTTGTATATCGTTTTTAACCTTTTTCACAAATGAAATTGAATTAGGTTTCTAGAGAAGAAGAAAAATACCGTACTCCATAGAAGGAATTTCGTAATTCGCGCGCTCAAAAATCAGAAATATCTCTCTACTGTCAAATGTTTGACAAAAATGGAATACATATTCAGAATCAGCACAAAAAACTGCATCATATTGGGGTGAACATGAGAAAAATATGTGGAAGGAACTTTTGAAATAAGCAAAACCGCGGCGAATTCCGTAGCGCGCCTTTCAGCTCTGGTTTAAGGGTCCCGAAACGATTTGCTGTCACGTATTTCTTATATTTTTTATAGCTACTGCATTTTCTTGAAGATACACATGCCTAGAGCGCTTCAGGAACCATAGATAACCGTTGAAATGAATTTTTAGCCCAGTTTTTCCATACGGATTCAAAATACCGCGCATTTTCCGCTGATCCGCCAAAAATTGCACTTTTTATTTCAATTTTCTGGTTACTGTAGTTAGATATGGATGTGATTGTCCGATTTGAATATTCTAAAGATGTCCAAAAATACCGTACATTTTGCATCTCGAGCATCTGAGCCAGGATGCGGATGATTCGCTCCTTTTCATGAAGAGCTTCCTGTAGGAAGTGCTGTTTGGCGTGTTCCATCTCGACGGCCATCTGGCGCATTTTATCCTCCATCTGGGCCAGCTGGATGTCTTTCTTCCTCATCTCGTCGTTCCAGTGGAGGACGGCCTTGGGGAGTTCCTGTCCGCGCTCCGTCATCTGCCCGATCAGCTGCTCCTTCGACTGCCCGTCGCCTTTTCTCTTCTCATTCTCCAAATGCTTCTCGTAGAGACGACGTTCCAACTGGGTAACATAGCTACGCAGTTGGGCTACTTCTTCCTGCTCGGCCGTCGTCGTCGTCATCTCGCTGTCCGTTATCATCGTTTCCATGGGAATGGCGTCAAATTCGATGAGATCCTCCTTGGAGACCTTCACATTGACATTTGAAACCGGTGGAGGGGACTCTGAAAAAAGCAACAATATTACAATACGAATCAGTAAAAAACTTGGCGCAATTCTTTTCAAATTTGAAAAGAAATTGAAGTAAAAACCCGGCAAAACCGGTCCATTTTTCCATTTTCAACAAAATTCGACATTGTGCGCCAAAAGGACTATTCCACTGCACTTTTTTTCGCTAATAGATCTTTTTGGATAGCTGAAAACCAACAGAAGTAATTCCTCACCTTGAAAATTCTCCAAGTTTTGTTTGCTGTCCGATGGAAATTTTCTCCTATAATCGGCTACCACTCGCTCGAACATGTCCCGGGAAGTGGGATCCTTTGTCCCAACCCAGCAGGGCAACTGATTATCCTAAAAATTCATATCCTACCCTAATAATAGGCAGATCTCTGTGTGTGTGTGTCTGTCTGTCTGTCTGTCTGTAAGACCTGTCGTTTGTTCAGTTCGACGATTGAAAACAACAAAACAAAACAAAGAGAAGCAGAAAGTTTCGACCGTCAGGTCTTACCCGACTGTCAAATGTTGTTCGGCCAATATAAACTAATCCCAACGCGGCCAAAGGCCGCCGGAGGCATACTAGTTTTAATAGATAAAAAGACAGTAGGAAGCGAACCCGGATCATGGTATAGAGTCGGAAAACCTTGCAACAGGATCTGAGATAGTTGGGAGTGTTCGTAACTTCGTTGTCCTTGAAGAAGCGGATGTTGAACTTGGCGTGTTCCTCATCCGTAGCCGGGTAGCCGTAGCGGGACAGGTTCTGGAGCAGCTTCTTCTGGAGAAGTTCGTAGAACGACATCCTTCCAAGGGAAAAAGCGAAAAAGGACCGAAATGACCGGAAAATGGTCAAAAAGCGAGGTTTTCGGTCAAAATTTGGATCTGACCTGGTTTTTGTCCAATTTTCGGTTCGGAACCGTTAAATCTCGGTTAAAAACACGTTGATGGCCCCTATAGATACGCCTTCCCGACAGAAATTGATCATTCTGCCAGAAGAACAGCTCGTGGAGCGGCTTCTCTCCAATGATGCTGCTACTTTTCGCCGGCAATTTCTTAGGTTGGCTACTTTTTTCTAACTTTTTAGGAAACTACTGTAACTTTTGGAGTGGGCAATTATCAGCCATAGCGCCATGTTTGACGAGATTGGCGCGCAAGAGTCCATGAAAGGATAATGTAGCCCGCGGGAGCGCAAGCGTACCGACTCGGCAAAAATTTTTCCATGTAAAATTAGACACTCACGACTTTGTTCTGTTGATTAGCCGAGGCGGTACGGGTGCGGGCGCCGATTCACTACACTACAGTAGCCAGTAGCCCATGCGAACCTGTACAACCATGGCTTTTATTGAAAACAGCCAAAAACAAATGTATCTCCACATTTGAGCCGCCGAGACTGTACGGGCTTGGGCGCCGGACTACCGTATACTCCAGTTGTGTGGCCAGGAGTCAGTCCGAGAAACGGCCAGATCGACCCGAACGGGATCCAACTCGGCTTAAATTCAGTCCAAGCTTTTTGAAAGTTCTGGACGGGAACCACATCCAGCCAGAGAATTGTAAGAGATGGCAGGTCCGGCTCGGAAAGAACCACACTTTCTAAAGGACGAGCCACCAGACGAGCCCGGGCGCCAAGGGTAGCCAGCCCATTTTACGGTTATAAACGATGCTAAAGTTCTCCATGAACAGTTGAATCCCTCGACCATTTTGGCGCCTTTTCAACAAGTTCTTCTGTTTCATTTTTGTCCCGGATCCATGTAGCAGACCAATTACTACCATGTGTTTAGTACCATGCAAAAATATTTAGCGGGGGGGGGGGGGGGATCGAACCCGTGACCTCTCCGACTACACGCCCGCTCACTTCGCGCTGCGCTAGGAAATCTCGACATGTCAAGTCACAAACATACAAACGGACACGCTAGCGCTTTAAATATTAGGGATTGGCTTCGAATCCATTAGAAGACAGTCGCTAGTCCCTCTAGTGGGCAGACAATGGGAATTGGGTCCTAAACGGCTTACGGGTCAAATCCCGCGATTTTTCAATTTAAACGGGTACTGTACAATGTTAATTTTTCTTATTTTCAGCCCTGGTGACGTTGGCCATGTGTGGCAAGAAGAAGAAGAAGCCAGAGAAGCGTGCCGTCCGTCCCAAGAATCCGGTCCACAAAGGAAAGCGCCCGGAGCCGGTGGCCGCTAAAGAAGAAAAGGAAAAAGAGCCGAAGCCGAAAGCCGACTCTCCTCTTGCTGCTCCTGAAAAGGAAAAGGAAAAGGCCGAAGAGCCGGCGAAGCCATCTGCCAAGGAGAAGAGCGCCAAGCTGCCCAGCGAGAAGGAGGAACCCGGCCTGGAAGTGGAGAAGACCCAGAAGGACAGCGACAAGCCACCGAAAGAGGAAGAGAAGAAGGACGGGACCGACCTGAAGCCGAAGGAGATCGCCATGACGAAGAAGGAGGAAATGATTAAGGAGGGAAAGCTGAAGGCCAAGAAGGGCGACTACCCGACGTTCCAGGACATCGCCTCGGATTGGGATGACGAGAAGGACGGCAAGAAGGAGAAGACGGAGGCCACCCAGGAGGATGCTGAAGACGAGAAGAAGTCCGAGAAGAAGTAGTGGATGGATGTCGACTCTCTTCTATTCTCACACCTTTTTCTTCTGTGTGTGTTTATATGAGATGAAACAAAAAAAGACTTGTCGTTCGCGTGTCCCGTGTGGAGGAATAAAAATGTGTGGTGAAATATTTGTTCTTGTTCTTTTTCTCGCCTCGTCTTTGGTCACACTTGGGGGGTTACAGTTCTATCGTTTTCTCGATTCTCATTGATTTTCCTTCTCATTTCAAACCAACAGGATCAGCGGTTTGATTACTGAATCTTGTTTTGATTCTGGTCCCGTAATGGTTCCCGAGAAGTCTAGGAGTAACCGGCTTTCCTACCAATTTGGTGGGCAGAGTGGTACGGTGGTTCAGTTAAGCCAAAATGGTGGACACTTTGGACTTGGTGGACATGGTGGGCATGGTGGGCATAGTTAGGCAGGGGAAATCCGTACCAAATGGTGACAGAAAGCTTCCATGGAACTGTGACGGCTCATAGTCTCTTAGAGGCAATTATGTAGATTCTACTGGATTTTTTGCGTTGATTTTCCGAATCCAAGGTCTGTCTGCTGTAATCCTATCCCCATATACACCTAACCTAGTCATAACCTGGTCATAGCCGCCAGATGCTGGCTCCCAGGCTCCCTGCCGGTTCATTCTTGTGACAAATTTTCAAGAGCGGCGTGCCAGGACTCCGGCTCTTTCTCCGTTGCCCAGAGTTTGAACCGATGTCTTTCCAGACTGATCAAGAACCATCCCCGGCTATTTTCTCCTATAAAAATCAAGAAATACGGGTCCAAAATCAGGTGAACCGAGTGGAACGGCTCATTGTGGACCAGATCACTCTGCCCGTCAAATTTCTAGTCGAATCTTTATCTTTTTTTTGTGAGATGCAAAATATCGAAGGAAAGCTCCTCAAACTGCGTATAATTGCTTTTTCCGCTTTAAATACTCTCAAAAACAAGAAAAGGTGGCTCCAAAGGGTTCAGACCGGGCCAGGAATGGTCTCCGCTACCTCTGACACCAAATTTGGCTCATAAAATGGAATTCTCTCCAAAAAAAGATGCTCCAGAGCGGAGATTTTGATGCCCTCTAATGCCCCCCTGACTTCCGTCTCAAAAAGTAATCGCATCTCTCATCTCCTCTTCTTTTTTTCCTCGAGAATAATCGATCCTTCCCTCCCGTTCTATTTCTTCTCCATTCCCTTCCCTTTCCTGTTGCCTTTGCATTGTTTATGTTCAGCCACACATAGGGTGGTCATATAAGACACACACACGCACACTCTCTACGACTAGAAATTCATCGATTTTCGTACCCTTGGCCATTTGAAGTCGCCGAAAAGGGTCCCCCCAATTGTTCTCCTCCCTTCCTCTAATCCTTCCCCTTGGTCATTAGTTCCCTGCAGGAGCCGGGGATTTCTTCGTTTTAGTACCTCTCAACTTTAAGACCGAAGAAAGAAGATAAATGTCTTTGTTTATCGACAGGGGGATTCTATTTGAACAGCAGCACTTTGACGACGGATACAGCCGGAGGGCGGCTGAGGAGACGGGTGGCAATTAGCCGCGGAGATGTTCCCCCTCTCTCCGTTGATGTCCTCATTATTCTTGGGCTTTTGATCCACGCTGGGCCGTATTCCGGACTACTTGAAGACTTTATGACTTCCTGAATTCACAGAATTCTCATTTTTGGTAGTTCCAAAGCGTTTTACCGGCCACATTTCACGCTCCAGGCTCCCTTCACAGTTTTGTCCTTTTAAAAATGGGAAAAGCTCTGTCAATAGCCCTTTTCCTTCTTGTTTTTGCGAAAGAAAGTTTTGCGGATTAATATTTTCTAAAAAGGCAGCCAACTTTCTGGAGTTTTAGTAGGAAAATCTGAATTTGTTGTCAAAAACGCCGAAAGCAGCTACCTTTCACTTTCCAGTATCTTTCTCTCCAAAATTTCGATAATTCCCGCATTTAGACAGCTTTAGCCACCTTCTCCTTTGCTTCTAATTAGTGTGTTCACAATTTAAAACATTTTGCAGTCCGCTTTCCTTCAAAATTAGCGAAATGTACAGAAATCTTGGGCTCCTATGGCCCACAAGGCTTCCCGACAGTTGGTAGATACTTTCCTAGACCTCTAGAAGAAGTTAAAAGCTCTACAGCGAGTTCTCTGCTCCGTCACCAATAAAAGTAATGCTTCCGTTGTTTTTATCCCACTTGTGCATTTGCCTCTTGTGCAAAAACTCTGCTCTTTCTCCCTCGGCCTGCTGTCATCACTTGCCTTTGACTAATAACCCGCAGAATGATTGATTATGAGGGAAAACAATGCCGCCAGCTGAGAGGGAGAGAGAGAGAACAGGAGAGTGAAGGAGCCTTGCGTTCCGTTGAAGATTTTGACGGATGTCTCTCTCTGCCTCGGCTAGGGGCTGACAGATTACTTCATCATTCCGAAGCCAAATTGTTTTTTACACGAGAGGTTTACAGAATAACGTAATTATTTTGCGGATGGCACGGGAAAAATGAAGACTTCCTGAGCTCTGGAAAAAACTGGGGAACGTCTTGGAAATGTCCCAATGGTATCTTCTAGACCTCCCAGTCCAGTTGTGGACACAGTCACGGATCAGCGGATTCTCTTGAACCGTTCACCATTTGCCTTCCTGCTGGTTGTAATCCCCCCGTCCAATCCATGGCCATGGGACGTGTGGCCACCCTCACACACACTTTGTCATCCTCGCCCCACCAGGTGTTCCCCATCTCCTCTCCGCTCCTCATCGCTGTCATCACATCCGTGTGGCTCTAATTTGCGTACAACCTCTTCTTCTTCCACGGGACCCGGCCGCTCCCTCTCTCTCTCCCGGGGTGTGTAATGTGAGTGTGTGTGTATATATCTATGTGTGTGAGCGTCTCCCCTCTCTCGGGCCTCTCTTCCCGGGAGATGAGCAGCCGTGCCATTTGTCAGAAAACACGCAACACCTCTCGTCCCTCCGTTCGGAAATTTGAACTGGTCACTTGCCTCCCACTCCTCCGGGATCAGGTTCGGTCACTTCTTTTTCATCCCTGCCGCGTCCCCGGAGGGTTGTTATAAGCTTGTTTTGTGTGTAGTGGAATGTGTGCGGGAAGACTGGAGGGGGCTAATTCAACTCCCAATCCCATTATTTCTTCGCCAGTGGCAAATTTCTAGGAGATTCGCCCCACAGCATCGCTGGCGGCCATTTTTGCCATTTCTGACCTTATTTTTATCCTAAAAAATGAGCGTTTCTTACTTCAAATTCATCTAGAAATACAGAAAACCCTATTTCCCTCCTCCAGAAGCCCATTTCCGGTCTCGGCTCCATTTTTTGGGTCCAACTCTGTTTACTTTCTTTCCTCGAGGGCAGGATAGCACCCAAATGGCTCCTGGATCCATCAGAGATCTTCCTGACCTTATTTTCGTTCTAAACTATTCTGTTTCCTCTTTAGATTTTTCTAAATTTGAAGAGAAAAAAGTTGTCTTCCATTTGAAACCCAAATTTGGTCCACAGTTTCATTTTTAGGCTCAGAATGCTCGCAGACCCTTTCCTGTGGAGGTTTTCACCTTCCCCACTAGACATCTAGCTTTCCATTCCCCTCAAATAGTCCCTAGTTAGTCCTTTAAAACCTCATTTTTGGCTCACCAGCCGTTTCCGTGTTTGTTTTTATGTTCGGTTGTTGCAGAGAGTGAGAGACCACCGTTTTGCGGGAGAATAAAGCACATATGTGTGTGTGTGTGTGGGGCCGCCGTGTTTTGTCCTTCCTACCCCGCGGGGGTAGCCGCCGGACTTTTGCCATTCTCGTCAGCCATTGTGCGTCATTTCATTGGCTGCCTTCCGCCTTCATTTTCCCGGTCATTAAATCGACTTTTTCTTCCATTTTGAGGCTTTTAAAGTGGCCTATAGCCCGGAAAAGTAGGACCCGCTCACTCCAACCCCTCTCCCTCTCTAATCCATTAAAACAGAGAGAGGGCATTCTTCAATATTGCGTGTCATTTTCGTCCCCCGTCCCCCGTCTTCTTCTCTCTCTGCTTTCCCACATTGATTGCTCTCTTCGAAAGGAAGTCTTCAAAAGGGAGAAGGGGCCACATAGACCTCCTCCACCCTTCCATACTTTTTTTCTCCATTTTAAAGAGAGTTTCGTACCTATTTTTCACAGATTTCAAGCTCCAATTGTAGGTTCAAAAACAAGCCAATAGTAGGCTTTAATTATTGCAAAACGGAGGGCATCCCCGGCTTCTGGCCAATCGAGCGGAAAATGCGATTATTACGCAATAGAACATGTCCCAGCCGTCGCAGCTCCCGGGTTCTTTCTCTCGCTCGCTCCCCGTAACGAACAGATTCGGCCCAGGCCCCTATTATAGCCATTCGAAGGGAAAGAGCGGCAGAGGGTGGGATTTCCCACTGTACAAAACCGTTTTTTACGGGGGATTGGCGGCGGCGATTTGAAACGGAAATGAAGTTTTTTCTCTCCTAGTTATGGACTCTAATCTTTGAGAATTCCGCTCGTCTGTCCCTAAAATCCACTTTTTCCAGTATTTTTACTCTTTTTGAAGACTATGGATCAATTTTAGCGCTGTGGCGGTTTTTCTCCTTGCAGCCCCACTCCGCTTGTTTGAAAATCCCCTTTTATGACTCATTTTAAGGGTACGCAGTGGAAAATTCGAAGTTCTGCTCTTCTGTCAGTCTAATTCCCTACAAAACCTACATTTCTGTAAAATGAATGGCTTCTTCTTCGTATTCCTTCCATCCTTTTCTTACCCACTCCTGGGTTTTTGTTTAGTTTGATTCCTATCAACTATCGTTCGATCCAATGGACCGTCTGGGAGTCTACGGTGTGATTTTGGTCTCCCGCCTGACTACCAAAAGCCTTTCTGCATTAAAAAAGACTACTAACACATCAGCGCAACTTTCCTGGAAGTCCAAAATTTTGCCCGAAGTGCCCAGAAGATTCATTGGGCCCAGCAGCTTCTATTGCCCATTTTAGAGCTTCTTCTTCTTTTTCGTTCTTCGAAATCCCATCTGATGGAATCTTCTTTCCACCTATACTGCCAATAGATCTAGAATTTGGTTCTCAGCCGTTATTTGGTCCTGTACGGATTGAAATTCTTGTTCATTTAGTTCCCAACCGAACTTCGGCCACTTCCTTCCCTGTAAAACGGTTTAGACGATCATTTCCAATGGAAAGGAAAGGTTCTTCTCTCCTGGAAAATTCGAAAAATCAGGGAAATTTGACCTCAAAATGCTAAATGGCCTCCTTTTTCCGCTGGAATTGAACGATAACCTTCCTTTTCCCTGACTACGCCGCCAAAACTTCTTGGCTTCCGTTCCGAACCCTTTTATTTCCTTCCCCCGGGTCCAAATTCCGTTCCTTTTTTCATTTCCCCCACTAGAGATAAGAGTATCTACTTTTGCAACAGTCAGCCTCCCCCAGACCGACCCCTCTTCTATCTGTATGACTTCCACTTTTCCTTTGTTTACATTTCCCCCGCCATGTTGCAATTGCATTGGGGAGAACGGAAGGGAAACGTGTTTCCTTTTACTTTTCTCTGGTCGACTGGCGTGTACGAGGCTTTACAGCTTCTCCTACCACAATTTTCTCCTCTTTTTAAAGGGCTATTTTCCCTTTTTTGGGGTCTTTCCATCCCATCTAATCAAGAACCCCTTCTCCCCTTTTTATCCTCCAATTTGGCTCATTATTCCCCGTTCCTTCTCCCAGAATATAATAAAATGAATTCCTTGAATCTCGTTC